>CM068368.1:177387315-180082444 GCA_034769895.1 Magicicada septendecula
AAAGGCAGCCCAGTGTGCATGATAAGGGGGAACATATCGGTTGAGGATCTGGCATGGTATAAGACCAGGGGTTTGGAGTTAGAGGTAGCATGCTAGAAGGTGAGGTGTGCTGTGGTGGGTGTCTGTTCGATTTTATGGTGTTGGGATCTCGTATAGAGAAGTCCAGTGATCTCGTTCAGATGCGGCCATGGTCGCCGAGCCAGGGGGGTTGTTTACCCATGATGTATAAGAACAAATGGGGGCTTGTTGGCACCATATCCTCACCGGTCCTCTTAGGAGTTTTAGCAATGAGATTTCTTCTGTTTTGACAGAAGACCTCTCATTGGGGGGGGGGGGGGGTGTATTGTAACGGGGCGAATTAAAAGGATTTTTTATTTTTATTAATTTTTGGGGTTTCATTTTATTAAATTCTAAATTCATTTTCCATCTGTGTATACGGCCACGTGTTTGAATAAAAGCATTGTGCGAACAAAGAAACAGTACGCAATAGCTGTTGTGAAACATTTGCAAAAGAATGTGCCAGACGTCAGTTCTAAGAACTTTGCGGCTGTGAGGCATCAACGCCCAAACGCACTACACCAGCATGTGCGCATACGACGCCACGGTAGTAAAGCAAAATGGCTTGAAGACTCTATTTTTTCACCTCATGGTCTTAAGGCAGCGGAAATAAGTTACGTCCAGCTTACTGTGTGACGTCGACCAGTAAGCACCTAAATTTCGTCGACGTACAGCACACGTAAATCCTATGTGCCAGGTATACAACCACAAAAAACTTTGACAACTCAGGCTGTGCGCGGCGACGAAATTTGTTCGCCGGCAAGGCAGTAATGTCCGGCATCATGTATGATCAGTCTACTAGAAACCACAGCACCTAACAGACGCAAACAGTGAAGCGTGGACCCGTTCGGACGCAACCGTATAAAACATGAAGGGCCCCGTCTAATACAACTATCCTCCCGACCGGGATCCAAGAAAAATAGCGCGCGGTCATCTAAACTTTCTACCCGGATAAATTTTCGTTTTATCAAGTCGGCCGACTAACCAAGTTTGTGTAAAATAGTATGAAGAGTTGATAGTAATTTGTGAAGATGAAAAAACCGGGAGTGTGTAGTAGAAAGGGAACTGTTAATCGTTTATAGTACGAGAATATTATCGGACGCACCACGCAGTCTGCAGCGACGCTACTGAACAAGTAACTGTAATCAATTCAATTACTTTCTTTCAAAAGCCTAACTTAAATAAATATGGGGTTTTTATAAATTTGTTTGAATGTGAGTGTGTGGCAAGCTGGGTTCGCCTGATTAGTAGAATATATATATGTTAGAATAAGAATATATTGCCATAAATGTACATGTTTATCTGTTGAAAAGTTGAGCTAATTGAAATTTATTCAAAGTGAAGTAAAGCTAATAAATTTTTGAATTCCATCAACAAATGAGTGTAGCGTACGTTTGTTGTGTGACCCTATAATCATACTTGCATCTTAACATTCATGTGACGAACTCTGGGTTGGAGGAAGACTAAACGGTAAGTGGGAGAAAATTATTTTACGATTTAAATGTATTAAAATGTAATTAACTTTACAAATGGCGCCCGAACAGGGACTCGAATTTGAATAATTAAAATTCCACACCTACGATAGATGCAAGTTTGATTTGAGGGTTAAGTAACTACGTAAAAATTACGCGGCACATATAAAATAGTATATCAATGTTGAAAGTTTAAGAGTTAAGTGGCAGAGGTTTTTATGTAAGTAAATCTAGATTAATAAATTTATAGATATGGCAGGAAATAATGAAAGCAGTATAAATGAAACGACTAGTGTCGAAAATTGTAATGAATCAAATAGTATGAGTGATTTTGAAATCCACTCGACTCCAAACGTGAGTCAGGAAAATAAAACAAAAAATAATTCAGATGAAACAAATATTACGGAGGATTCAGGGGTTCAGTTAACTCCGACCTCAACAAAATGTAGTAAGTCCGATAACGATATAATGAGTTTTTTACAACAACAATTTAATGTAATCAATTGTCGTTTTGATGAAAATGATGTTAACATGAGGGAACAGAATAATAAATTTAACGAATTAATTAATCGTTTTGACAATAACGATATAAAATTGAATGAAATGACAAGTGAATTTAACTGTAAATTTGACGAACTCAAAAGTGACATTAATGAGATAAAAATGATACGCGAAAGTAGTTGTAAAGAATTGAAACAAGATATTGAGAGAATTGTAGAGTCAGTAGGAGAACAGAGTAAAAGTAAAAATAATAATGATAATAAAAAAGTAACTAGCGATAAAAATAATGTTGAAAATGAGAATATAATGAAAAATGTGGTATTAGAGAATAAGGTAACAAATGATAACAATGATAATGAAAATGATAACGTAATTGAAAAAGTAGCATCAGAGAGTGATACGTTGAAAACAGTTAGTGAGAATGAGAGAGTGATAGGTTGTAATGGAGTAGTAATTAGTGTTGATGAATTAGAGAAAGAATGGAAAGGAAGAGTAGATGAATATGTAGGGCAGAGGGTAAATTGTCCCCTTATTTGTGATGAACCAGAGTGTTCACAAGTGTTATTATTGAAGGGCAAGAGACCCTTGTTAGTGAAAGATTTGAGTTGTTACCCCTTTTTGTATAGGTTAGTACCCTCTGTGTGGAATGGTGTTGAAAGTGTGAGATGTTGTTATGATGAGAGAGATTTAGATAGAGAATTGTGTGTTGATAGAGAGATAGAATTATATAAGTTGCAGAGAAATTATAATGAGTTGAAAGAGAGGTTAACTGATATGAAATACTTACCTGTTAAAATAGAGAATGAGAATTATTTTAATGATACATGTTTAAATAATAATAATTTACCTTATGTTGTAATGAATGAGAAAATAACTGACTTGATAATGAATATAACTACTAATGGAGACTGGACAGAAATAAATAATGTTGACTTGGTTTATGATTATTGTGGTAAAATGAATAAACTGAAATTTTATGGTTATTACACACAAGATAGCCATATGTGTGTAAATAAAATTGAAAACTGTTATTTGAAACCAAGACTAATTTTTGACGATGGAGGCTGAACATAAATTCATAAATGGACAATTTTAAATATTTTGTTTTATGGTTCAGACCTTGCAAACTTGGACATTGAAGTGTGATAAATTGAATAATCAATGATGAAGAATTGTAAATAAATTGATAGTGAAATTAATTATGTATATTGTAAAATGTTAGGTAAACAATGTGTGTATGTAATAGAATTTGTTTAATAATAACAATAATATATTGCCATCTACATAAATAACCAAATAATTTGGAAGAGAATAACAAATGGATTGTAATTGTTATAATTGGTGAAAGTAATTAAAATGTTGTTTTTAATAATTGATTTAATTAAATAATTTGAAATGTTTAAATATTCTGATTGATTTAAATGTTGTATAAGTGAATTTTCTAACGGATTTAAATTGGTTTATGAGATTTGATATTAATTAATAAATAAATGTTAAATTGTTTGGTGTGGAATAACATTGTTGTTAAATGTTTCAGAGGTTACGTGGAGATATTGGTGTGTATTTTGTGTTCATGTCAGTAGGTGAATAATGCACTGTAAGTATAAAGTTTATAATACCAGTCAGATATAATAAAATGTTTACAGGGGTGAAAAGGTTTTGATTCAATAATATAAATGAATTGATATAATGGTATTAAATAGAAACTGTAATTAAAAAGTAATAATAACTGAAAGGTGAATTAAAATTATATTTGGTTTGAACTGTAATAAATAGATTTTGACAAATATGTTAACATTAAAAGATATATAGAAATTAGAAGTACAGGTATTAGGGTGATGTAATTTTGAGTGTTGAGACAGAGTGTTTATAACACAAGTCTGGCAGACAACTGTTAATGTAAACAGGTGTGTTGATGTTTTGACTAATGTGTATAGCCAGGTGTTGAAGTTGATAACTGTGGTAGTCTGATGAATCAGTATTCTGATGAGTAAATCCTATTATGAAATAAAAAGAAATACCAGACGTGAAGAAATGAAAGTAAATTTTTTGAATAATGTAGGTAATATTTTTATGTCGGATCATTTTGAAAAATGGAATTAATTTTGAAATTGTTAATTAAAACAATATGATTTAAATTTAATGAAAGGTAATTAAATTAATAGAAAAGATGATTTTAATAATGAACTTAACTTTATTTTTGTTTGAATTCAAATTGGAATTATAAATTAAATGCTAATTGATGTAAACAATGATTAAAATATTCATTTAAAATTGAAAACTGAAAGAACGTTCAAGCTGAAACAGGGTTTGGAAAATAAGATGTGTCTATTACTGTCCAAGTAACTTGTACCAATGTCAATCTATGTTTTATGTTTAACTGTAGATTCTCCACCTAAGTGCGGTCATGACCTCACCGGATCATGACCGTGAAAGTAGTTAATTGTGGCAAATCATAAATTTTACTTGATATAACCGGCTTGTGGTTTGTTTTTATTTTGTTAACCCGGTGGTTTGTTAGACTTAGTAGGGGGGTTATTTTTGGGGAATCTACCAAATTTTGGAACAGGTCTATTTTCACCCAGATAGGGGTGGTAGTCCATTAGGGGCGTATCAATCAAGAATAGTAGGTGTAACACTGAATTTTATTGTAACGCCGAAGCAAGGATGGGGGTGAAATAAAAGAAAAAATGTCCACCCCTTCCGCATCAGTCCTTGTGAAAGCAACTGGGTGCTACAGCCCAGGGGGGGAAATAGTGAGTGTGGATGGGGGTGACCCAGTTACAGGTCACGAGGGAGATGTGGTTTACGGCTAGGATGAGGCTGACAAAGGCCAAGAAGCCTAGCGCAGAACACAGCAGTATGTAACGGGTATCAGGGGTTAAGGGATTAAAAGGGGGGTAAGAGAAAAAACAAAAAAAAAATTTGATATTTTTTGGTGCCTGCCATCAAATTGATGTTATGCCTTTTGATTGTATTATTGTTTATGTGTATCAATAGTGTTATTAAATCATATTGTGTAGGACATATGTGTAATGAAATGTTAGGATAAGGAAGTTCATGTTTTAATTAATTGTTCCATTTATTTGTTTTTTCTAATCATTAATAATAATGAAGAGAATTAATCAATTCAGGTAAAAGATTTTATTTTTTGATTTTGCAGAAAATAATGTAGATAGAGTAATTTGATTTCAACTTAAATAGATTTTTGAATGTAAGAATAAAATTCTGCTAGGATGTAGTAATTATAGGTGTGTGTACGAGCCCAGTAACTGCTAAAGGCAGCCCAGTGTGCATGATAAGGGGGAACATATCGGTTGAGGATCTGGCATGGTATAAGACCAGGGGTTTGGAGTTAGAGGTAGCATGCTAGAAGGTGAGGTGTGCTGTGGTGGGTGTCTGTTCGATTTTATGGTGTTGGGATCTCGTATAGAGAAGTCCAGTGATCTCGTTCAGATGCGGCCATGGTCGCCGAGCCAGGGGGGTTGTTTACCCATGATGTATAAGAACAAATGGGGGCTTGTTGGCACCATATCCTCACCGGTCCTCTTAGGAGTTTTAGCAATGAGATTTCTTCTGTTTTGACAGAAGACCTCTCATTGGGGGGGGGGGTGTATTGTAACGGGGCGAATTAAAAGGATTTTTTATTTTTATTAATTTTTGGGGTTTCATTTTATTAAATTCTAAATTCATTTTCCATCTGTGTATACGGCCACGTGTTTGAATAAAAGCATTGTGCGAACAAAGAAACAGTACGCAATAGCTGTTGTGAAACATTTGCAAAAGAATGTGCCAGACGTCAGTTCTAAGAACTTTGCGGCTGTGAGGCATCAACGCCCAAACGCACTACACCAGCATGTGCGCATACGACGCCACGGTAGTAAAGCAAAATGGCTTGAAGACTCTATTTTTTCACCTCATGGTCTTAAGGCAGCGGAAATAAGTTACGTCCAGCTTACTGTGTGACGTCGACCAGTAAGCACCTAAATTTCGTCGACGTACAGCACACGTAAATCCTATGTGCCAGGTGTACAACCACAAAAAACTTTGACAACTCAGGCTGTGCGCGGCGACGAAATTTGTTCGCCGGCAAGGCAGTAATGTCCGGCATCATGTATGATCAGTCTACTAGAAACCACAGCACCTAACAGACGCAAACAGTGAAGCGTGGACCCGTTCGGACGCAACCGTATAAAACATGAAGGGCCCCGTCTAATACAACTATCCTCCCGACCGGGATCCAAGAAAAATAGCGCGCGGTCATCTAAACTTTCTACCCGGATAAATTTTCGTTTTATCAAGTCGGCCGACTAACCAAGTTTGTGTAAAATAGTATGAAGAGTTGATAGTAATTTGTGAAGATGAAAAAACCGGGAGTGTGTAGTAGAAAGGGAACTGTTAATCGTTTATAGTACGAGAATATTATCGGACGCACCACGCAGTCGGCAGCGACGCTACTGAACAAGTAACTGTAATCAATTCAATTACTTTCTTTCAAAAGCCTAACTTAAATAAATATGGGGTTTTTATAAATTTGTTTGAATGTGAGTGTGTGGCAAGCTGGGTTCGCCTGATTAGTAGAATATATATATGTTAGAATAAGAATATATTGCCATAAATGTACATGTTTATCTGTTGAAAAGTTGAGCTAATTGAAATTTATTCAAAGTGAAGTAAAGCTAATAAATTTTTGAATTCCATCAACAAATGAGTGTAGCGTACGTTTGTTGTGTGACCCTATAATCATACTTGCATCTTAACATTCATGTGACGAACTCTGGGTTGGAGGAAGACTAAACGGTAAGTGGGAGAAAATTATTTTACGATTTAAATGTATTAAAATGTAATTAACTTTACAAATGGCGCCCGAACAGGGACTCGAATTTGAATAATTAAAATTCCACACCTACGATAGATGCAAGTTTGATTTGAGGGTTAAGTAACTACGTAAAAATTACGCGGCACATATAAAATAGTATATCAATGTTGAAAGTTTAAGAGTTAAGTGGCAGAGGTTTTTATGTAAGTAAATCTAGATTAATAAATTTATAGATATGGCAGGAAATAATGAAAGCAGTATAAATGAAACGACTAGTGTCGAAAATTGTAATGAATCAAATAGTATGAGTGATTTTGAAATCCACTCGACTCCAAACGTGAGTCAGGAAAATAAAACAAAAAATAATTCAGATGAAACAAATATTACGGAGGATTCAGGGGTTCAGTTAACTCCGACCTCAACAAAATGTAGTAAGTCCGATAACGATATAATGAGTTTTTTACAACAACAATTTAATGTAATCAATTGTCGTTTTGATGAAAATGATGTTAACATGAGGGAACAGAATAATAAATTTAACGAATTAATTAATCGTTTTGACAATAACGATATAAAATTGAATGAAATGACAAGTGAATTTAACTGTAAATTTGACGAACTCAAAAGTGACATTAATGAGATAAAAATGATACGCGAAAGTAGTTGTAAAGAATTGAAACAAGATATTGAGAGAATTGTAGAGTCAGTAGGAGAACAGAGTAAAAGTAAAAATAATAATGATAATAAAAAAGTAACTAGCGATAAAAATAATGTTGAAAATGAGAATATAATGAAAAATGTGGTATTAGAGAATAAGGTAACAAATGATAACAATGATAATGAAAATGATAACGTAATTGAAAAAGTAGCATCAGAGAGTGATACGTTGAAAACAGTTAGTGAGAATGAGAGAGTGATAGGTTGTAATGGAGTAGTAATTAGTGTTGATGAATTAGAGAAAGAATGGAAAGGAAGAGTAGATGAATATGTAGGGCAGAGGGTAAATTGTCCCCTTATTTGTGATGAACCAGAGTGTTCACAAGTGTTATTATTGAAGGGCAAGAGACCCTTGTTAGTGAAAGATTTGAGTTGTTACCCCTTTTTGTATAGGTTAGTACCCTCTGTGTGGAATGGTGTTGAAAGTGTGAGATGTTGTTATGATGAGAGAGATTTAGATAGAGAATTGTGTGTTGATAGAGAGATAGAATTATATAAGTTGCAGAGAAATTATAATGAGTTGAAAGAGAGGTTAACTGATATGAAATACTTACCTGTTAAAATAGAGAATGAGAATTATTTTAATGATACATGTTTAAATAATAATAATTTACCTTATGTTGTAATGAATGAGAAAATAACTGACTTGATAATGAATATAACTACTAATGGAGACTGGACAGAAATAAATAATGTTGACTTGGTTTATGATTATTGTGGTAAAATGAATAAACTGAAATTTTATGGTTATTACACACAAGATAGCCATATGTGTGTAAATAAAATTGAAAACTGTTATTTGAAACCAAGACTAATTTTTGACGATGGAGGCTGAACATAAATTCATAAATGGACAATTTTAAATATTTTGTTTTATGGTTCAGACCTTGCAAACTTGGACATTGAAGTGTGATAAATTGAATAATCAATGATGAAGAATTGTAAATAAATTGATAGTGAAATTAATTATGTATATTGTAAAATGTTAGGTAAACAATGTGTGTATGTAATAGAATTTGTTTAATAATAACAATAATATATTGCCATCTACATAAATAACCAAATAATTTGGAAGAGAATAACAAATGGATTGTAATTGTTATAATTGGTGAAAGTAATTAAAATGTTGTTTTTAATAATTGATTTAATTAAATAATTTGAAATGTTTAAATATTCTGATTGATTTAAATGTTGTATAAGTGAATTTTCTAACGGATTTAAATTGGTTTATGAGATTTGATATTAATTAATAAATAAATGTTAAATTGTTTGGTGTGGAATAACATTGTTGTTAAATGTTTCAGAGGTTACGTGGAGATATTGGTGTGTATTTTGTGTTCATGTCAGTAGGTGAATAATGCACTGTAAGTATAAAGTTTATAATACCAGTCAGATATAATAAAATGTTTACAGGGGTGAAAAGGTTTTGATTCAATAATATAAATGAATTGATATAATGGTATTAAATAGAAACTGTAATTAAAAAGTAATAATAACTGAAAGGTGAATTAAAATTATATTTGGTTTGAACTGTAATAAATAGATTTTGACAAATATGTTAACATTAAAAGATATATAGAAATTAGAAGTACAGGTATTAGGGTGATGTAATTTTGAGTGTTGAGACAGAGTGTTTATAACACAAGTCTGGCAGACAACTGTTAATGTAAACAGGTGTGTTGATGTTTTGACTAATGTGTATAGCCAGGTGTTGAAGTTGATAACTGTGGTAGTCTGATGAATCAGTATTCTGATGAGTAAATCCTATTATGAAATAAAAAGAAATACCAGACGTGAAGAAATGAAAGTAAATTTTTTGAATAATGTAGGTAATATTTTTATGTCGGATCATTTTGAAAAATGGAATTAATTTTGAAATTGTTAATTAAAACAATATGATTTAAATTTAATGAAAGGTAATTAAATTAATAGAAAAGATGATTTTAATAATGAACTTAACTTTATTTTTGTTTGAATTCAAATTGGAATTATAAATTAAATGCTAATTGATGTAAACAATGATTAAAATATTCATTTAAAATTGAAAACTGAAAGAACGTTCAAGCTGAAACAGGGTTTGGAAAATAAGATGTGTCTATTACTGTCCAAGTAACTTGTACCAATGTCAATCTATGTTTTATGTTTAACTGTAGATTCTCCACCTAAGTGCGGTCATGACCTCACCGGATCATGACCGTGAAAGTAGTTAATTGTGGCAAATCATAAATTTTACTTGATATAACCGGCTTGTGGTTTGTTTTTATTTTGTTAACCCGGTGGTTTGTTAGACTTAGTAGGGGGGTTATTTTTGGGGAATCTACCAAATTTTGGAACAGGTCTATTTTCACCCAGATAGGGGTGGTAGTCCATTAGGGGCGTATCAATCAAGAATAGTAGGTGTAACACTGAATTTTATTGTAACGCCGAAGCAAGGATGGGGGTGAAATAAAAGAAAAAAATGTCCACCCCTTACGCATCAGTCCTTGTGAAAGCAACTGGGTGCTACAGCCCAGGGGGGGAAATAGTGAGTGTGGATGGGGGTGACCCAGTTACAGGTCACGAGGGAGATGTGGTTTACGGCTAGGATGAGGCTGACAAAGGCCAAGAAGCCTAGCGCAGAACACAGCAGTATGTAACGGGTATCAGGGGTTAAGGGATTAAAAGGGGGGTAAGAGAAAAAACAAAAAAAAATTTGATATTTTTTGGTGCCTGCCATCAAATTGATGTTATGCCTTTTGATTGTATTATTGTTTATGTGTATCAATAGTGTTATTAAATCATATTGTGTAGGACATATGTGTAATGAAATGTTAGGATAAGGAAGTTCATGTTTTAATTAATTGTTCCATTTATTTGTTTTTTCTAATCATTAATAATAATGAAGAGAATTAATCAATTCAGGTAAAAGATTTTATTTTTTGATTTTGCAGAAAATAATGTAGATAGAGTAATTTGATTTCAACTTAAATAGATTTTTGAATGTAAGAATAAAATTCTGCTATGATGTAGTAATTATAGGTGTGTGTACGAGCCCAGTAACTGCTAAAGGCAGCCCAGTGTGCATGATAAGGGGGAACATATCGGTTGAGGATCTGGCATGGTATAAGACCAGGGGTTTGGAGTTAGAGGTAGCATGCTAGAAGGTGAGGTGTGCTGTGGTGGGTGTCTGTTCGATTTTATGGTGTTGGGATCTCGTATAGAGAAGTCCAGTGATCTCGTTCAGATGCGGCCATGGTCGCCGAGCCAGGGGGGTTGTTTACCCATGATGTATAAGAACAAATGGGGGCTTGCTGGCACCATATCCTCACCGGTCCTCTTAGGAATTTTAGCAATGAGATTTCTTCTGTTTTGACAGAAGACCTCTCATTGGGGGGGGGGGTATTGTAACGGGGCGAATTAAAAGGATTTTTTATTTTTATTAATTTTTGGGGTTTCATTTTATTAAATTCTAAATTCATTTTCCATCTGTGTATACGGCCACGTGTTTGAATAAAAGCATTGTGCGAACAAAGAAACAGTACGCAATAGCTGTTGTGAAACATTTGCAAAAGAATGTGCCAGACGTCAGTTCTAAGAACTTTGCGGCTGTGAGGCATCAACGCCCAAACGCACTACACCAGCATGTGCGCATACGACGCCACGGTAGTAAAGCAAAATGGCTTGAAGACTCTATTTTTTCACCTCATGGTCTTAAGGCAGCGGAAATAAGTTACGTCCAGCCTACTGTGTGACGTCGACCAGTAAGCACCTAAATTTCGTCGACGTACAGCACACGTAAATCCTATGTGCCAGGTATACAACCACAAAAAAATTTGACAACTCAGGCTGTGCGCGGCGACGAAATTTGTTCGCCGGCAAGGCAGTAATGTCCGGCATCATGTATGAGCAGTCTACTAGAAACCACAGCACCTAACAGACGCAAACAGTGAAGCGTGGACCCGTTCGGACGCAACCGTATAAAACATGAAGGGCCCCGTCTAATACAACTATCCTCCCGACCGGGATCCAAGAAAAATAGCGCGCGGTCATCTAAACTTTCTACCCGGATAAATTTTCGTTTTATCAAGTCGGCCGACTAACCAAGTTTGTGTAAAATAGTATGAAGAGTTGATAGTAATTTGTGAAGATGAAAAAACCGGGAGTGTCTAGTAGAAAGGGAACTGTTAATCGTTTATAGTACGAGAATATTATCGGA
Source organism: Magicicada septendecula (assembly GCA_034769895.1). Lineage (NCBI taxonomy): Eukaryota > Metazoa > Arthropoda > Insecta > Hemiptera > Cicadidae > Magicicada > Magicicada septendecula. The sequence goes on from CM068368.1 coordinate 177,399,077, forward strand.
CGCACCACGCAGTCGGCAGCGACGCTACTGAACAAGTAACTATAATCAATTCAATTACTTTCTTTCAAAAGCCTAACTTAAATAAATATGGGGTTTTTATAAATTTGTTTGAATGTGAGTGTGTGGCAAGCTGGGTTCGCCTGATTAGTAGAATATATATATGTTAGAATAAGAATATATTGCCATAAATGTACATGTTTATCTGTTGAAAAGTTGAGCTAATTGAAATTTATTCAAAGTGAAGTAAAGCTAATAAATTTTTGAATTCCATCAACAAATGAGTGTAGCGTACGTTTGTTGTGTGACCCTATAATCATACTTGCATCTTAACATTCATGTGACGAACTCTGGGTTGGAGGAAGACTAAACGGTAAGTGGGAGAAAATTATTTTACGATTTAAATGTATTAAAATGTAATTAACTTTACAAATGGCGCCCGAACAGGGACTCGAATTTGAATAATTAAAATTCCACACCTACGATAGATGCAAGTTTGATTTGAGGGTTAAGTAACTACGTAAAAATTACGCAGCACATATAAAATAGTATATCAATGTTCAGAGTTTAAGAGTTAAGTGGCAGAGGTTTTTATGTAAGTAAATCTAGATTAATAAATTTATAGATATGGCAGGAAATAATGAAAGCAGTATAAATGAAACGACTAGTGTCGAAAATTGTAATGAATCAAATAGTATGAGTGATTTTGAAATCCACTCGACTCCAAACGTGAGTCAGGAAAATAAAACAAAAAATAATTCAGATGAAACAAATATTACGGAGGATTCAGGGGTTCAGTTAACTCCGACCTCAACAAAATGTAGTAAGTCCGATAACGATATAATGAGTTTTTTACAACAACAATTTAATGTAATCAATTGTCGTTTTGATGAAAATGATGTTAACATGAGGGAACAGAATAATAAATTTAACGAATTAATTAATCGTTTTGACAATAATGATATAAAATTGAATGAAATGACAAGTGAATTTAACTGTAAATTTGACGAACTCAAAAGTGACATTAATGAGATAAAAATGATATGCGAAAGTAGTTGTAAAGAATTGAAACAAGATATTGAGAGAATTGTAGAGTCAGTAGGAGAACAGAGTAAAAGTAAAAATAATAATGATAATAAAAAAGTAACTAGCGATAAAAATAATGTTGAAAATGAGAATATAATGAAAAATGTGGTATTAGAGAATAAGGTAACAAATGATAACAATGATAATGAAAATGATAACGTAATTGAAAAAGTAGCATCAGAGAGTGATACGTTGAAAACAGTTAGTGAGAATGAGAGAGTGATAGGTTGTAATGGAGTAGTAATTAGTGTTGATGAATTAGAGAAAGAATGGAAAGGAAGAGTAGATGAATATGTAGGGCAGAGGGTAAATTGTCCCCTTATTTGTGATGAACCAGAGTGTTCACAAGTGTTATTATTGAAGGGCAAGAGACCCTTGTTAGTGAAAGATTTGAGTTGTTACCCCTTTTTGTATAGGTTAGTACCCTCTGTGTGGAATGGTGTTGAAAGTGTGAGATGTTGTTATGATGAGAGAGATTTAGATAGAGAATTGTGTGTTGATAGAGAGATAGAATTATATAAGTTGCAGAGAAATTATAATGAGTTGAAAGAGAGGTTAACTGATATGAAATACTTACCTGTTAAAATAGAGAATGAGAATTATTTTAATGATACATGTTTAAATAATAATAATTTACCTTATGTTGTAATGAATGAGAAAATAACTGACTTGATAATGAATATAACTACTAATGGAGACTGGACAGAAATAAATAATGTTGACTTGGTTTATGATTATTGTGGTAAAATGAATAAACTGAAATTTTATGGTTATTACACACAAGATAGCCATATGTGTGTAAATAAAATTGAAAACTGTTATTTGAAACCAAGACTAATTTTTGACGATGGAGGCTGAACATAAATTCATAAATGGACAATTTTAAATATTTTGTTTTATGGTTCAGACCTTGCAAACTTGGACATTGAAGTGTGATAAATTGAATAATCAATGATGAAGAATTGTAAATAAATTGATAGTGAAATTAATTATGTATATTGTAAAATGTTAGGTAAACAATGTGTGTATGTAATAGAATTTGTTTAATAATAACAATAATATATTGCCATCTACATAAATAACCAAATAATTTGGAAGAGAATAACAAATGGATTGTAATTGTTATAATTGGTGAAAGTAATTAAAATGTTGTTTTCAATAATTGATTTAATTAAATAATTTGAAATGTTTAAATATTCTGATTGATTTAAATGTTGTATAAGTGAATTTTCTAACGGATTTAAATTGGTTTATGAGATTTGATATTAATTAATAAATAAATGTTAAATTGTTTGGTGTGGAATAACATTGTTGTTAAATGTTTCAGAGGTTACGTGGAGATATTGGTGTGTATTTTGTGTTCATGTCAGTAGGTGAATAATGCACTGTAAGTATAAAGTTTATAATACCAGTCAGATATAATAAAATGTTTACAGGGGTGAAAAGGTTTTGATTCAATAATATAAATGAATTGATATAATGGTATTAAATAGAAACTGTAATTAAAAAGTAATAATAACTGAAAGGTGAATTAAAATTATATTTGGTTTGAACTGTAATAAATAGATTTTGACAAATATGTTAACATTAAAAGATTTATAGAAATTAGAAGTACAGGTATTAGGGTGATGTAATTTTGAGTGTTGAGACAGAGTGTTTATAACACAAGTCTGGCAGACAACTGTTAATGTAAACAGGTGTGTTGATGTTTTGACTAATGTGTATAGCCAGGTGTTGAAGTTGATAACTGTGGTAGTCTGATGAATCAGTATTCTGATGAGTAAATCCTATTATGAAATAAAAAGAAATACCAGACGTGAAGAAATGAAAGTAAATTTTTTGAATAATGTAGGTAATATTTTTATGTCGGATCATTTTGAAAAATGGAATTAATTTTGAAATTGTTAATTAAAACAATATGATTTAAATTTAATGAAAGGTAATTAAATTAATAGAAAAGATGATTTTAATAATGAACTTAACTTTATTTTTGTTTGAATTAAAATTGGAATTATAAATTAAATGCTAATTGATGTAAACAATGATTAAAATATTCATTTAAAATTGAAAACTGAAAGAACGTTCAAGCTGAAACAGGGTTTGGAAAATAAGATGTGTCTATTACTGTCCAAGTAACTTGTACCAATGTCAATCTATGTTTTATGTTTAACTGTAGATTCTCCACCTAAGTGCGGTCATGACCTCACCGGATCATGACCGTGAAAGTAGTTAATTATGGCAAATCATAAATTTTACTTGATATAACCGGCTTGTGGTTTGTTTTTATTTTGTTAACCCGGTGGTTTGTTAGACTTAGTAGGGGGGTTATTTTTGGGGAATCTACCAAATTTTGGAACAGGTCTATTTTCACCCAGATAGGGGTGGTAGTCCATTAGGGGCGTATCAATCAAGAATAGTAGGTGTAACACTGAATTTTATTGTAACGCCGAAGCAAGGATGGGGGTGAAATAAAAGAAAAAAATGTCCACCCCTTCCGCATCAGTCCTTGTGAAAGCAACTGGGTGCTACAGCCCAGGGGGGGAAATAGTGAGTGTGGATGGGGGTGACCCAGTTACAGGTCACGAGGGAGATGTGGTTTACGGCTAGGATGAGGCTGACAAAGGCCAAGAAGCCTAGCGCAGAACACAGCAGTATGTAACGGGTATCAGGGGTTAAGGGATTAAAAGGGGGGTAAGAGAAAAAACAAAAAAAAATATGATATTTTTTGGTGCCTGCCATCAAATTGATGTTATGCCTTTTGATTGTATTATTGTTTATGTGTATCAATAGTGTTATTAAATCATATTGTGTAGGACATATGTGTAATGAAATGTTAGGATAAGGAAGTTCATGTTTTAATTAATTGTTCCATTTATTTGTTTTTTCTAATCATTAATAATAATGAAGAGAATTAATCAATTCAGGTAAAAGATTTTATTTTTTGATTTTGCAGAAAATAATGTAGATAGAGTAATTTGATTTCAACTTAAATAGATTTTTGAATGTAAGAATAAAATTCTGCTATGATGTAGTAATTATAGGTGTGTGTACGAGCCCAGTAACTGCTAAAGGCAGCCCAGTGTGCATGATAAGGGGGAACATATCGGTTGAGGATCTGGCATGGTATAAGACCAGGGGTTTGGAGTTAGAGGTAGCATGCTAGAAGGTGAGGTGTGCTGTGGTGGGTGTCTGTTCGATTTTATGGTGTTGGGATCTCGTATAGAGAAGTCCAGTGATCTCGTTCAGATGCGGCCATGGTCGCCGAGCCAGGGGGGTTGTTTACCCATGATGTATAAGAACAAATGGGGGCTTGTTGGCACCATATCCTCACCGGTCCTCTTAGGAATTTTAGCAATGAGATTTCTTCTGTTTTGACAGAAGACCTCTCATTGGGGGGGGGGTATTGTAACGGGGCGAATTAAAAGGATTTTTTATTTTTATTAATTTTTGGGGTTTCATTTTATTAAATTCTAAATTCATTTTCCATCTGTGTATACGGCCACGTGTTTGAATAAAAGCATTGTGCGAACAAAGAAACAGTACGCAATAGCTGTTGTGAAACATTTGCAAAAGAATGTGCCAGACGTCAGTTCTAAGAACTTTGCGGCTGTGAGGCATCAACGCCCAAACGCACTACACCAGCATGTGCGCATACGACGCCACGGTAGTAAAGCAAAATGGCTTGAAGACTCTATTTTTTCACCTCATGGTCTTAAGGCAGCAGAAATAAGTTACGTCCAGCCTACTGTGTGACGTCGACCAGTAAGCACCTAAATTTCGTCGACGTACAGCACACGTAAATCCTATGTGCCAGGTGTACAACCACAAAAAACTTTGACAACTCAGGCTGTGCGCGGCGACGAAATTTGTTCGCCGGCAAGGCAGTAATGTCCGGCATCATGTATGAGCAGTCTACTAGAAACCACAGCACCTAACAGACGCAAACAGTGAAGCGTGGACCCGTTCGGACGCAACCGTATAAAACATGAAGGGCCCCGTCTAATACAACTATCCTCCCGACCGGGATCCAAGAAAAATAGCGCGCGGTCATCTAAACTTTCTACCCGGATAAATTTTCGTTTTATCAAGTCGGCCGACTAACCAAGTTTGTGTAAAATAGTATGAAGAGTTGATAGTAATTTGTGAAGATGAAAAAACCGGGAGTGTCTAGTAGAAAGGGAACTGTTAATCGTTTATAGTACGAGAATATTATCGGACGCACCACGCAGTCGGCAGCGACGCTACTGAACAAGTAACTATAATCAATTCAATTACTTTCTTTCAAAAGCCTAACTTAAATAAATATGGGGTTTTTATAAATTTGTTTGAATGTGAGTGTGTGGCAAGCTGGGTTCGCCTGATTAGTAGAATATATATATGTTAGAATAAGAATATATTGCCATAAATGTACATGTTTATCTGTTGAAAAGTTGAGCTAATTGAAATTTATTCAAAGTGAAGTAAAGCTAATAAATTTTTGAATTCCATCAACAAATGAGTGTAGCGTACGTTTGTTGTGTGACCCTATAATCATACTTGCATCTTAACATTCATGTGACGAACTCTGGGTTGGAGGAAGACTAAACGGTAAGTGGGAGAAAATTATTTTACGATTTAAATGTATTAAAATGTAATTAACTTTACAAATGGCGCCCGAACAGGGACTCGAATTTGAATAATTAAAATTCCACACCTACGATAGATGCAAGTTTGATTTGAGGGTTAAGTAACTACGTAAAAATTACGCAGCACATATAAAATAGTATATCAATGTTCAGAGTTTAAGAGTTAAGTGGCAGAGGTTTTTATGTAAGTAAATCTAGATTAATAAATTTATAGATATGGCAGGAAATAATGAAAGCAGTATAAATGAAACGACTAGTGTCGAAAATTGTAATGAATCAAATAGTATGAGTGATTTTGAAATCCACTCGACTCCAAACGTGAGTCAGGAAAATAAAACAAAAAATAATTCAGATGAAACAAATATTACGGAGGATTCAGGGGTTCAGTTAACTCCGACCTCAACAAAATGTAGTAAGTCCGATAACGATATAATGAGTTTTTTACAACAACAATTTAATGTAATCAATTGTCGTTTTGATGAAAATGATGTTAACATGAGGGAACAGAATAATAAATTTAACGAATTAATTAATCGTTTTGACAATAATGATATAAAATTGAATGAAATGACAAGTGAATTTAACTGTAAATTTGACGAACTCAAAAGTGACATTAATGAGATAAAAATGATATGCGAAAGTAGTTGTAAAGAATTGAAACAAGATATTGAGAGAATTGTAGAGTCAGTAGGAGAACAGAGTAAAAGTAAAAATAATAATGATAATAAAAAAGTAACTAGCGATAAAAATAATGTTGAAAATGAGAATATAATGAAAAAAGTGGTATTAGAGAATAAGGTAACAAATGATAACAATGATAATGAAAATGATAACGTAATTGAAAAAGTAGCATCAGAGAGTGATACGCTGAAAACAGTTAGTGAGAATGAGAGAGTGATAGGTTGTAATGGAGTAGTAATTAGTGTTGATGAATTAGAGAAAGAATGGAAAGGAAGAGTAGATGAATATGTAGGGCAGAGGGTAAATTGTCCCCTTATTTGTGATGAACCAGAGTGTTCACAAGTGTTATTATTGAAGGGCAAGAGACCCTTGTTAGTGAAAGATTTGAGTTGTTACCCCTTTTTGTATAGGTTAGTACCCTCTGTGTGGAATGGTGTTGAAAGTGTGAGATGTTGTTATGATGAGAGAGATTTAGATAGAGAATTGTGTGTTGATAGAGAGATAGAATTATATAAGTTGCAGAGAAATTATAATGAGTTGAAAGAGAGGTTAACTGATATGAAATACTTACCTGTTAAAATAGAGAATGAGAATTATTTTAATGATACATGTTTAAATAATAATAATTTACCTTATGTTGTAATGAATGAGAAAATAACTGACTTGATAATGAATATAACTACTAATGGAGACTGGACAGAAATAAATAATGTTGACTTGGTTTATGATTATTGTGGTAAAATGAATAAACTGAAATTTTATGGTTATTACACACAAGATAGCCATATGTGTGTAAATAAAATTGAAAACTGTTATTTGAAACCAAGACTAATTTTTGACGATGGAGGCTGAACATAAATTCATAAATGGACAATTTTAAATATTTTGTTTTATGGTTCAGACCTTGCAAACTTGGACATTGAAGTGTGATAAATTGAATAACCAATGATGAAGAATTGTAAATAAATTGATAGTGAAATTAATTATGTATATTGTAAAATGTTAGGTAAACAATGTGTGTATGTAATAGAATTTGTATAATAATAACAATAATATATTGCCATCTACATAAATAACCAAATAATTTGGAAGAGAATAACAAATGGATTGTAATTGTTATAATTGGTGAAAGTAATTAAAATGTTGTTTTCAATAATTGATTTAATTAAATAATTTGAAATGTTTAAATATTCTGATTGATTTAAATGTTGTATAAGTGAATTTTCTAACGGATTTAAATTGGTTTATGAGATTTGATATTAATTAATAAATAAATGTTAAATTGTTTGGTGTGGAATAACATTGTTGTTAAATGTTTCAGAGGTTACGTGGAGATATTGGTGTGTATTTTGTGTTCATGTCAGTAGGTGAATAATGCACTGTAAGTATAAAGTTTATAATACCAGTCAGATATAATAAAATGTTTACAGGGGTGAAAAGGTTTTGATTCAATAATATAAATGAATTGATATAATGGTATTAAATAGAAACTGTAATTAAAAAGTAATAATAACTGAAAGGTGAATTAAAATTATATTTGGTTTGAACTGTAATAAATAGATTTTGACAAATATGTTAACATTAAAAGATTTATAGAAATTAGAAGTACAGGTATTAGGGTGATGTAATTTTGAGTGTTGAGACAGAGTGTTTATAACACAAGTCTGGCAGACAACTGTTAATGTAAACAGGTGTGTTGATGTTTTGACTAATGTGTATAGCCAGGTGTTGAAGTTGATAACTGTGGTAGTCTGATGAATCAGTATTCTGATGAGTAAATCCTATTATGAAATAAAAAGAAATACCAGACGTGAAGAAATGAAGGTAAATTTTTTGAATAATGTAGGTAATATTTTTATGTCGGATCATTTTGAAAAATGGAATTAATTTTGAAATTGTTAATTAAAACAATATGATTTAAATTTAATGAAAGGTAATTAAATTAATAGAAAAGATGATTTTAATAATGAACTTAACTTTATTTTTGTTTGAATTCAAATTGGAATTATAAATTAAATGCTAATTGATGTAAACAATGATTAAAATATTCATTTAAAATTGAAAACTGAAAGAACGTTCAAGCTGAAACAGGGTTTGGAAAATAAGATGTGTCTATTACTGTCCAAGTAACTTGTACCAATGTCAATCTATGTTTTATGTTTAACTGTAGATTCTCCACCTAAGTGCGGTCATGACCTCACCGGATCATGACCGTGAAAGTAGTTAATTGTGGCAAATCATAAATTTTACTTGATATAACCGGCTTGTGGTTTGTTTTTATTTTGTTAACCCGGTGGTTTGTTAGACTTAGTAGGGGGGTTATTTTTGGGGAATCTACCAAATTTTGGAACAGGTCTATTTTCACCCAGATAGGGGTGGTAGTCCATTAGGGGCGTATCAATCAAGAATAGTAGGTGTAACACTGAATTTTATTGTAACGCCGAAGCAAGGATGGGGGTGAAATAAAAGAAAAAAATGTCCACCCCTTCCGCATCAGTCCTTGTGAAAGCAACTGGGTGCTACAGCCCAGGGGGGGAAATAGTGAGTGTGGATGGGGGTGACCCAGTTACAGGTCACGAGGGAGATGTGGTTTACGGCTAGGATGAGGCTGACAAAGGCCAAGAAGCCTAGCGCAGAACACAGCAGTATGTAACGGGTATCAGGGGTTAAGGGATTAAAAGGGGGGTAAGAGAAAAAACAAAAAAAAATTTGATATTTTTTGGTGCCTGCCATCAAATTGATGTTATGCCTTTTGATTGTATTATTGTTTATGTGTATCAATAGTGTTATTAAATCATATTGTGTAGGACATATGTGTAATGAAATGTTAGGATAAGGAAGTTCATGTTTTAATTAATTGTTCCATTTATTTGTTTTTTCTAATCATTAATAATACTGAAGAGAATTAATCAATTCAGGTAAAAGATTTTATTTTTTGATTTTGCAGAAAATAATGTAGATAGAGTAATTTGATTTCAACTTAAATAGATTTTTGAATGTAAGAATAAAATTCTGCTATGATGTAGTAATTATAGGTGTGTGTACGAGCCCAGTAACTGCTAAAGGCAGCCCAGTGTGCATGATAAGGGGGAACATATCGGTTGAGGATCTGGCATGGTATAAGACCAGGGGTTTGGAGTTAGAGGTAGCATGCTAGAAGGTGAGGTGTGCTGTGGTGGGTGTCTGTTCGATTTTATGGTGTTGGGATCTCGTATAGAGAAGTCCAGTGATCTCGTTCAGATGCGGCCATGGTCGCCGAGCCAGGGGGGTTGTTTACCCATGATGTATAAGAACAAATGGGGGCTTGTTGGCACCATATCCTCACCGGTCCTCTTAGGAGTTTTAGCAATGAGATTTCTTCTGTTTTGACAGAAGACCTCTCATTGGGGGGGGGGGTATTGTAACGGGGCGAATTAAAAGGATTTTTTATTTTTATTAATTTTTGGGGTTTCATTTTATTAAATTCTAAATTCATTTTCCATCTGTGTATACGGCCACGTGTGTGAATAAAAGCATTGTGCGAACAAAGAAACAGTACGCAATAGCTGTTGTGAAACATTTGCAAAAGAATGTGCCAGACGTCAGTTCTAAGAACTTTGCGGCTGTGAGGCATCAACGCCCAAACGCACTACACCAGCATGTGCGCATACGACGCCACGGTAGTAAAGCAAAATGGCTTGAAGACTCTATTTTTTCACCTCATGGTCTTAAGGCAGCGGAAATAAGTTACGTCCAGCCTACTGTGTGACGTCGACCAGTAAGCACCTAAATTTCGTCGACGTACAGCACACGTAAATCCTATGTGCCAGGTGTACAACCACAAAAAACTTTGACAACTCAGGCTGTGCGCGGCGACGAAATTTGTTCGCCGGCAAGGCAGTAATGTCCGGCATCATGTATGAGCAGTCTACTAGAAACCACAGCACCTAACAGACGCAAACAGTGAAGCGTGGACCCGTTCGGACGCAACCGTATAAAACATGAAGGGCCCCGTCTAATACAACTATCCTCCCGACCGGGATCCAAGAAAAATAGCGCGCGGTCATCTAAACTTTCTACCCGGATAAATTTTCGTTTTATCAAGTCGGCCGACTAACCAAGTTTGTGTAAAATAGTATGAAGAGTTGATAGTAATTTGTGAAGATGAAAAAACCGGGAGTGTGTAGTAGAAAGGGAACTGTTAATCGTTTATAGTACGAGAATATTATCGGACGCACCACGCAGTCGGCAGCGACGCTACTGAACAAGTAACTGTAATCAATTCAATTACTTTCTTTCAAAAGCCTAACTTAAATAAATATGGGGTTTTTATAAATTTGTTTGAATGTGAGTGTGTGGCAAGCTGGGTTCGCCTGATTAGTAGAATATATATATGTTAGAATAAGAATATATTGCCATAAATGTACATGTTTATCTGTTGAAAAGTTGAGCTAATTGAAATTTATTCAAAGTGAAGTAAAGCTAATAAATTTTTGAATTCCATCAACAAATGAGTGTAGCGTACGTTTGTTGTGTGACCCTATAATCATACTTGCATCTTAACATTCATGTGACGAACTCTGGGTTGGAGGAAGACTAAACGGTAAGTGGGAGAAAATTATTTTACGATTTAAATGTATTAAAATGTAATTAACTTTACAAATGGCGCCCGAACAGGGACTCGAATTTGAATAATTAAAATTCCACACCTACGATAGATGCAAGTTTGATTTGAGGGTTAAGTAACTACGTAAAAATTACGCAGCACATATAAAATAGTATATCAATGTTCAGAGTTTAAGAGTTAAGTGGCAGAGGTTTTTATGTAAGTAAATCTAGATTAATAAATTTATAGATATGGCAGGAAATAATGAAAGCAGTATAAATGAAACGACTAGTGTCGAAAATTGTAATGAATCAAATAGTATGAGTGATTTTGAAATCCACTCGACTCCAAACGTGAGTCAGGAAAATAAAACAAAAAATAATTCAGATGAAACAAATATTACGGAGGATTCAGGGGTTCAGTTAACTCCGACCTCAACAAAATGTAGTAAGTCCGATAACGATATAATGAGTTTTTTACAACAACAATTTAATGTAATCAATTGTCGTTTTGATGAAAATGATGTTAACATGAGGGAACAGAATAATAAATTTAACGAATTAATTAATCGTTTTGACAATAACGATATAAAATTGAATGAAATGACAAGTGAATTTAACTGTAAATTTGACGAACTCAAAAGTGACATTAATGAGATAAAAATGATATGCGAAAGTAGTTGTAAAGAATTGAAACAAGATATTGAGAGAATTGTAGAGTCAGTAGGAGAACAGAGTAAAAGTAAAAATAATAATGATAATAAAAAAGTAACTAGCGATAAAAATAATGTTGAAAATGAGAATATAATGAAAAATGTGGTATTAGAGAATAAGGTAACAAATGATAACAATGATAATGAAAATGATAACGTAATTGAAAAAGTAGCATCAGAGAGTGATACGTTGAAAACAGTTAGTGAGAATGAGAGAGTGATAGGTTGTAATGGAGTAGTAATTAGTGTTGATGAATTAGAGAAAGAATGGAAAGGAAGAGTAGATGAACATGTAGGGCAGAGGGTAAATTGTCCCCTTATTTGTGATGAACCAGAGTGTTCACAAGTGTTATTATTGAAGGGCAAGAGACCCTTGTTAGTGAAAGATTTGAGTTGTTACCCCTTTTTATATAGGTTAGTACCCTCTGTGTGGAATGGTGTTGAAAGTGTGAGATGTTGTTATGATGAGAGAGATTTAGATAGAGAATTGTGTGTTGATAGAGAGATAGAATTATATAAGTTGCAGAGAAATTATAATGAGTTGAAAGAGAGGTTAACTGATATGAAATACTTACCTGTTAAAATAGAGAATGAGAATTATTTTAATGATACATGTTTAAATAATAATAATTTACCTTATGTTGTAATGAATGAGAAAATAACTGACTTGATAATGAATATAACTACTAATGGAGACTGGACAGAAATAAATAATGTTGACTTGGTTTATGATTATTGTGGTAAAATGAATAAACTGAAATTTTATGGTTATTACACACAAGATAGCCATATGTGTGTAAATAAAATTGAAAACTGTTATTTGAAACCAAGACTAATTTTTGACGATGGAGGCTGAACATAAATTCATAAATGGACAATTTTAAATATTTTGTTTTATGGTTCAGACCTTGCAAACTTGGACATTGAAGTGTGATAAATTGAATAATCAATGATGAAGAATTGTAAATAAATTGATAGTGAAATTAATTATGTATATTGTAAAATGTTAGGTAAACAATGTGTGTATGTAATAGAATTTGTTTAATAATAACAATAATATATTGCCATCTACATAAATAACCAAATAATTTGGAAGAGAATAACAAATGGATTGTAATTGTTATAATTGGTGAAAGTAATTAAAATGTTGTTTTCAATAATTGATTTAATTAAATAATTTGAAATGTTTAAATATTCTGATTGATTTAAATGTTGTATAAGTGAATTTTCTAACGGATTTAAATTGGTTTATGAGATTTGATATTAATTAATAAATAAATGTTAAATTGTTTGGTGTGGAATAACATTGTTGTTAAATGTTTCAGAGGTTACGTGGAGATATTGGTGTGTATTTTGTGTTCATGTCAGTAGGTGAATAATGCACTGTAAGTATAAAGTTTATAATACCAGTCAGATATAATAAAATGTTTACAGGGGTGAAAAGGTTTTGATTCAATAATATAAATGAATTGATATAATGGTATTAAATAGAAACTGTAATTAAAAAGTAATAATAACTGAAAGGTGAATTAAAATTATATTTGGTTTGAACTGTAATAAATAGATTTTGACAAATATGTTAACATTAAAAGATTTATAGAAATTAGAAGTACAGGTATTAGGGTGATGTAATTTTGAGTGTTGAGACAGAGTGTTTATAACACAAGTCTGGCAGACAACTGTTAATGTAAACAGGTGTGTTGATGTTTTGACTAATGTGTATAGCCAGGTGTTGAAGTTGATAACTGTGGTAGTCTGATGAATCAGTATTCTGATGAGTAAATCCTATTATGAAATAAAAAGAAATACCAGACGTGAAGAAATGAAGGTAAATTTTTTGAATAATGTAGGTAATATTTTTATGTCGGATCATTTTGAAAAATGGAATTAATTTTGAAATTGTTAATTAAAACAATATGATTTAAATTTAATGAAAGGTAATTAAATTAATAGAAAAGATGATTTTAATAATGAACTTAACTTTATTTTTGTTTGAATTCAAATTGGAATTATAAATTAAATGCTAATTGATGTAAACAATGATTAAAATATTCATTTAAAATTGAAAACTGAAAGAACGTTCAAGCTGAAACAGGGTTTGGAAAATAAGATGTGTCTATTACTGTCCAAGTAACTTGTACCAATGTCAATCTATGTTTTATGTTTAACTGTAGATTCTCCACCTAAGTGCGGTCATGACCTCACCGGATCATGACCGTGAAAGTAGTTAATTGTGGCAAATCATAAATTTTACTTGATATAACCGGCTTGTGGTTTGTTTTTATTTTGTTAACCCGGTGGTTTGTTAGACTTAGTAGGGGGGTTATTTTTGGGGAATCTACCAAATTTTGGAACAGGTCTATTTTCACCCAGATAGGGGTGGTAGTCCATTAGGGGCGTATCAATCAAGAATAGTAGGTGTAACACTGAATTTTATTGTAACGCCGAAGCAAGGATGGGGGTGAAATAAAAGAAAAAAATGTCCACCCCTTCCGCATCAGTCCTTGTGAAAGCAACTGGGTGCTACAGCCCAGGGGGGGAAATAGTGAGTGTGGATGGGGGTGACCCAGTTACAGGTCACGAGGGAGATGTGGTTTACGGCTAGGATGAGGCTGACAAAGGCCAAGAAGCCTAGCGCAGAACACAGCAGTATGTAACGGGTATCAGGGGTTAAGGGATTAAAAGGGGGGTAAGAGAAAAAACAAAAAAAAATTTGATATTTTTTGGTGCCTGCCATCAAATTGATGTTATGCCTTTTGATTGTATTATTGTTTATGTGTATCAATAGTGTTATTAAATCATATTGTGTAGGACATATGTGTAATGAAATGTTAGGATAAGGAAGTTCATGTTTTAATTAATTGTTCCATTTATTTGTTTTTTCTAATCATTAATAATACTGAAGAGAATTAATCAATTCAGGTAAAAGATTTTATTTTTTGATTTTGCAGAAAATAATGTAGATAGAGTAATTTGATTTCAACTTAAATAGATTTTTGAATGTAAGAATAAAATTCTGCTATGATGTAGTAATTATAGGTGTGTGTACGAGCCCAGTAACTGCTAAAGGCAGCCCAGTGTGCATGATAAGGGGGAACATATCGGTTGAGGATCTGGCATGGTATAAGACCAGGGGTTTGGAGTTAGAGGTAGCATGCTAGAAGGTGAGGTGTGCTGTGGTGGGTGTCTGTTCGATTTTATGGTGTTGGGATCTCGTATAGAGAAGTCCAGTGATCTCGTTCAGATGCGGCCATGGTCGCCGAGCCAGGGGGGTTGTTTACCCATGATGTATAAGAACAAATGGGGGCTTGTTGGCACCATATCCTCACCGGTCCTCTTAGGAGTTTTAGCAATGAGATTTCTTCTGTTTTGACAGAAGACCTCTCATTGGGGGGGGGGTATTGTAACGGGGCGAATTAAAAGGATTTTTTATTTTTATTAATTTTTGGGGTTTCATTTTATTAAATTCTAAATTCATTTTCCATCTGTGTATACGGCCACGTGTGTGAATAAAAGCATTGTGCGAACAAAGAAACAGTACGCAATAGCTGTTGTGAAACATTTGCAAAAGAATGTGCCAGACGTCAGTTCTAAGAACTTTGCGGCTGTGAGGCATCAACGCCCAAACGCACTACACCAGCATGTGCGCATACGACGCCACGGTAGTAAAGCAAAATGGCTTGAAGACTCTATTTTTTCACCTCATGGTCTTAAGGCAGCGGAAATAAGTTACGTCCAGCCTACTGTGTGACGTCGACCAGTAAGCACCTAAATTTCGTCGACGTACAGCACACGTAAATCCTATGTGCCAGGTGTACAACCACAAAAAACTTTGACAACTCAGGCTGTGCGCGGCGACGAAATTTGTTCGCCGGCAAGGCAGTAATGTCCGGCATCATGTATGAGCAGTCTACTAGAAACCACAGCACCTAACAGACGCAAACAGTGAAGCGTGGACCCGTTCGGACGCAACCGTATAAAACATGAAGGGCCCCGTCTAATACAACTATCCTCCCGACCGGGATCCAAGAAAAATAGCGCGCGGTCATCTAAACTTTCTACCCGGATAAATTTTCGTTTTATCAAGTCGGCCGACTAACCAAGTTTGTGTAAAATAGTATGAAGAGTTGATAGTAATTTGTGAAGATGAAAAAACCGGGAGTGTGTAGTAGAAAGGGAACTGTTAATCGTTTATAGTACGAGAATATTATCGGACGCACCACGCAGTCGGCAGCGACGCTACTGAACAAGTAACTGTAATCAATTCAATTACTTTCTTTCAAAAGCCTAACTTAAATAAATATGGGGTTTTTATAAATTTGTTTGAATGTGAGTGTGTGGCAAGCTGGGTTCGCCTGATTAGTAGAATATATATATGTTAGAATAAGAATATATTGCCATAAATGTACATGTTTATCTGTTGAAAAGTTGAGCTAATTGAAATTTATTCAAAGTGAAGTAAAGCTAATAAATTTTTGAATTCCATCAACAAATGAGTGTAGCGTACGTTTGTTGTGTGACCCTATAATCATACTTGCATCTTAACATTCATGTGACGAACTCTGGGTTGGAGGAAGACTAAACGGTAAGTGGGAGAAAATTATTTTACGATTTAAATGTATTAAAATGTAATTAACTTTACAAATGGCGCCCGAACAGGGACTCGAATTTGAATAATTAAAATTCCACACCTACGATAGATGCAAGTTTGATTTGAGGGTTAAGTAACTACGTAAAAATTACGCAGCACATATAAAATAGTATATCAATGTTCAGAGTTTAAGAGTTAAGTGGCAGAGGTTTTTATGTAAGTAAATCTAGATTAATAAATTTATAGATATGGCAGGAAATAATGAAAGCAGTATAAATGAAACGACTAGTGTCGAAAATTGTAATGAATCAAATAGTATGAGTGATTTTGAAATCCACTCGACTCCAAACGTGAGTCAGGAAAATAAAACAAAAAATAATTCAGATGAAACAAATATTACGGAGGATTCAGGGGTTCAGTTAACTCCGACCTCAACAAAATGTAGTAAGTCCGATAACGATATAATGAGTTTTTTACAACAACAATTTAATGTAATCAATTGTCGTTTTGATGAAAATGATGTTAACATGAGGGAACAGAATAATAAATTTAACGAATTAATTAATCGTTTTGACAATAACGATATAAAATTGAATGAAATGACAAGTGAATTTAACTGTAAATTTGACGAACTCAAAAGTGACATTAATGAGATAAAAATGATATGCGAAAGTAGTTGTAAAGAATTGAAACAAGATATTGAGAGAATTGTAGAGTCAGTAGGAGAACAGAGTAAAAGTAAAAATAATAATGATAATAAAAAAGTAACTAGCGATAAAAATAATGTTGAAAATGAGAATATAATGAAAAATGTGGTATTAGAGAATAAGGTAACAAATGATAACAATGATAATGAAAATGATAACGTAATTGAAAAAGTAGCATCAGAGAGTGATACGTTGAAAACAGTTAGTGAGAATGAGAGAGTGATAGGTTGTAATGGAGTAGTAATTAGTGTTGATGAATTAGAGAAAGAATGGAAAGGAAGAGTAGATGAACATGTAGGGCAGAGGGTAAATTGTCCCCTTATTTGTGATGAACCAGAGTGTTCACAAGTGTTATTATTGAAGGGCAAGAGACCCTTGTTAGTGAAAGATTTGAGTTGTTACCCCTTTTTATATAGGTTAGTACCCTCTGTGTGGAATGGTGTTGAAAGTGTGAGATGTTGTTATGATGAGAGAGATTTAGATAGAGAATTGTGTGTTGATAGAGAGATAGAATTATATAAGTTGCAGAGAAATTATAATGAGTTGAAAGAGAGGTTAACTGATATGAAATACTTACCTGTTAAAATAGAGAATGAGAATTATTTTAATGATACATGTTTAAATAATAATAATTTACCTTATGTTGTAATGAATGAGAAAATAACTGACTTGATAATGAATATAACTACTAATGGAGACTGGACAGAAATAAATAATGTTGACTTGGTTTATGATTATTGTGGTAAAATGAATAAACTGAAATTTTATGGTTATTACACACAAGATAGCCATATGTGTGTAAATAAAATTGAAAACTGTTATTTGAAACCAAGACTAATTTTTGACGATGGAGGCTGAACATAAATTCATAAATGGACAATTTTAAATATTTTGTTTTATGGTTCAGACCTTGCAAACTTGGACATTGAAGTGTGATAAATTGAATAATCAATGATGAAGAATTGTAAATAAATTGATAGTGAAATTAATTATGTATATTGTAAAATGTTAGGTAAACAATGTGTGTATGTAATAGAATTTGTTTAATAATAACAATAATATATTGCCATCTACATAAATAACCAAATAATTTGGAAGAGAATAACAAATGGATTGTAATTGTTATAATTGGTGAAAGTAATTAAAATGTTGTTTTCAATAATTGATTTAATTAAATAATTTGAAATGTTTAAATATTCTGATTGATTTAAATGTTGTATAAGTGAATTTTCTAACGGATTTAAATTGGTTTATGAGATTTGATATTAATTAATAAATAAATGTTAAATTGTTTGGTGTGGAATAACATTGTTGTTAAATGTTTCAGAGGTTACGTGGAGATATTGGTGTGTATTTTGTGTTCATGTCAGTAGGTGAATAATGCACTGTAAGTATAAAGTTTATAATACCAGTCAGATATAATAAAATGTTTACAGGGGTGAAAAGGTTTTGATTCAATAATATAAATGAATTGATATAATGGTATTAAATAGAAACTGTAATTAAAAAGTAATAATAACTGAAAGGTGAATTAAAATTATATTTGGTTTGAACTGTAATAAATAGATTTTGACAAATATGTTAACATTAAAAGATTTATAGAAATTAGAAGTACAGGTATTAGGGTGATGTAATTTTGAGTGTTGAGACAGAGTGTTTATAACACAAGTCTGGCAGACAACTGTTAATGTAAACAGGTGTGTTGATGTTTTGACTAATGTGTATAGCCAGGTGTTGAAGTTGATAACTGTGGTAGTCTGATGAATCAGTATTCTGATGAGTAAATCCTATTATGAAATAAAAAGAAATACCAGACGTGAAGAAATGAAGGTAAATTTTTTGAATAATGTAGGTAATATTTTTATGTCGGATCATTTTGAAAAATGGAATTAATTTTGAAATTGTTAATTAAAACAATATGATTTAAATTTAATGAAAGGTAATTAAATTAATAGAAAAGATGATTTTAATAATGAACTTAACTTTATTTTTGTTTGAATTCAAATTGGAATTATAAATTAAATGCTAATTGATGTAAACAATGATTAAAATATTCATTTAAAATTGAAAACTGAAAGAACGTTCAAGCTGAAACAGGGTTTGGAAAATAAGATGTGTCTATTACTGTCCAAGTAACTTGTACCAATGTCAATCTATGTTTTATGTTTAACTGTAGATTCTCCACCTAAGTGCGGTCATGACCTCACCGGATCATGACCGTGAAAGTAGTTAATTGTGGCAAATCATAAATTTTACTTGATATAACCGGCTTGTGGTTTGTTTTTATTTTGTTAACCCGGTGGTTTGTTAGACTTAGTAGGGGGGTTATTTTTGGGGAATCTACCAAATTTTGGAACAGGTCTATTTTCACCCAGATAGGGGTGGTAGTCCATTAGGGGCGTATCAATCAAGAATAGTAGGTGTAACACTGAATTTTATTGTAACGCCGAAGCAAGGATGGGGGTGAAATAAAAGAAAAAAATGTCCACCCCTTCCGCATCAGTCCTTGTGAAAGCAACTGGGTGCTACAGCCCAGGGGGGGAAATAGTGAGTGTGGATGGGGGTGACCCAGTTACAGGTCACGAGGGAGATGTGGTTTACGGCTAGGATGAGGCTGACAAAGGCCAAGAAGCCTAGCGCAGAACACAGCAGTATGTAACGGGTATCAGGGGTTAAGGGATTAAAAGGGGGGTAAGAGAAAAAACAAAAAAAAATTTGATATTTTTTGGTGCCTGCCATCAAATTGATGTTATGCCTTTTGATTGTATTATTGTTTATGTGTATCAATAGTGTTATTAAATCATATTGTGTAGGACATATGTGTAATGAAATGTTAGGATAAGGAAGTTCATGTTTTAATTAATTGTTCCATTTATTTGTTTTTTCTAATCATTAATAATACTGAAGAGAATTAATCAATTCAGGTAAAAGATTTTATTTTTTGATTTTGCAGAAAATAATGTAGATAGAGTAATTTGATTTCAACTTAAATAGATTTTTGAATGTAAGAATAAAATTCTGCTATGATGTAGTAATTATAGGTGTGTGTACGAGCCCAGTAACTGCTAAAGGCAGCCCAGTGTGCATGATAAGGGGGAACATATCGGTTGAGGATCTGGCATGGTATAAGACCAGGGGTTTGGAGTTAGAGGTAGCATGCTAGAAGGTGAGGTGTGCTGTGGTGGGTGTCTGTTCGATTTTATGGTGTTGGGATCTCGTATAGAGAAGTCCAGTGATCTCGTTCAGATGCGGCCATGGTCGCCGAGCCAGGGGGGTTGTTTACCCATGATGTATAAGAACAAATGGGGGCTTGTTGGCACCATATCCTCACCGGTCCTCTTAGGAGTTTTAGCAATGAGATTTCTTCTGTTTTGACAGAAGACCTCTCATTGGGGGGGGGGGTATTGTAACGGGGCGAATTAAAAGGATTTTTTATTTTTATTAATTTTTGGGGTTTCATTTTATTAAATTCTAAATTCATTTTCCATCTGTGTATACGGCCACGTGTGTGAATAAAAGCATTGTGCGAACAAAGAAACAGTACGCAATAGCTGTTGTGAAACATTTGCAAAAGAATGTGCCAGACGTCAGTTCTAAGAACTTTGCGGCTGTGAGGCATCAACGCCCAAACGCACTACACCAGCATGTGCGCATACGACGCCACGGTAGTAAAGCAAAATGGCTTGAAGACTCTATTTTTTCACCTCATGGTCTTAAGGCAGCGGAAATAAGTTACGTCCAGCCTACTGTGTGACGTCGACCAGTAAGCACCTAAATTTCGTCGACGTACAGCACACGTAAATCCTATGTGCCAGGTGTACAACCACAAAAAACTTTGACAACTCAGGCTGTGCGCGGCGACGAAATTTGTTCGCCGGCAAGGCAGTAATGTCCGGCATCATGTATGAGCAGTCTACTAGAAACCACAGCACCTAACAGACGCAAACAGTGAAGCGTGGACCCGTTCGGACGCAACCGTATAAAACATGAAGGGCCCCGTCTAATACAACTATCCTCCCGACCGGGATCCAAGAAAAATAGCGCGCGGTCATCTAAACTTTCTACCCGGATAAATTTTCGTTTTATCAAGTCGGCCGACTAACCAAGTTTGTGTAAAATAGTATGAAGAGTTGATAGTAATTTGTGAAGATGAAAAAACCGGGAGTGTGTAGTAGAAAGGGAACTGTTAATCGTTTATAGTACGAGAATATTATCGGACGCACCACGCAGTCGGCAGCGACGCTACTGAACAAGTAACTGTAATCAATTCAATTACTTTCTTTCAAAAGCCTAACTTAAATAAATATGGGGTTTTTATAAATTTGTTTGAATGTGAGTGTGTGGCAAGCTGGGTTCGCCTGATTAGTAGAATATATATATGTTAGAATAAGAATATATTGCCATAAATGTACATGTTTATCTGTTGAAAAGTTGAGCTAATTGAAATTTATTCAAAGTGAAGTAAAGCTAATAAATTTTTGAATTCCATCAACAAATGAGTGTAGCGTACGTTTGTTGTGTGACCCTATAATCATACTTGCATCTTAACATTCATGTGACGAACTCTGGGTTGGAGGAAGACTAAACGGTAAGTGGGAGAAAATTATTTTACGATTTAAATGTATTAAAATGTAATTAACTTTACAAATGGCGCCCGAACAGGGACTCGAATTTGAATAATTAAAATTCCACACCTACGATAGATGCAAGTTTGATTTGAGGGTTAAGTAACTACGTAAAAATTACGCAGCACATATAAAATAGTATATCAATGTTCAGAGTTTAAGAGTTAAGTGGCAGAGGTTTTTATGTAAGTAAATCTAGATTAATAAATTTATAGATATGGCAGGAAATAATGAAAGCAGTATAAATGAAACGACTAGTGTCGAAAATTGTAATGAATCAAATAGTATGAGTGATTTTGAAATCCACTCGACTCCAAACGTGAGTCAGGAAAATAAAACAAAAAATAATTCAGATGAAACAAATATTACGGAGGATTCAGGGGTTCAGTTAACTCCGACCTCAACAAAATGTAGTAAGTCCGATAACGATATAATGAGTTTTTTACAACAACAATTTAATGTAATCAATTGTCGTTTTGATGAAAATGATGTTAACATGAGGGAACAGAATAATAAATTTAACGAATTAATTAATCGTTTTGACAATAACGATATAAAATTGAATGAAATGACAAGTGAATTTAACTGTAAATTTGACGAACTCAAAAGTGACATTAATGAGATAAAAATGATATGCGAAAGTAGTTGTAAAGAATTGAAACAAGATATTGAGAGAATTGTAGAGTCAGTAGGAGAACAGAGTAAAAGTAAAAATAATAATGATAATAAAAAAGTAACTAGCGATAAAAATAATGTTGAAAATGAGAATATAATGAAAAATGTGGTATTAGAGAATAAGGTAACAAATGATAACAATGATAATGAAAATGATAACGTAATTGAAAAAGTAGCATCAGAGAGTGATACGTTGAAAACAGTTAGTGAGAATGAGAGAGTGATAGGTTGTAATGGAGTAGTAATTAGTGTTGATGAATTAGAGAAAGAATGGAAAGGAAGAGTAGATGAACATGTAGGGCAGAGGGTAAATTGTCCCCTTATTTGTGATGAACCAGAGTGTTCACAAGTGTTATTATTGAAGGGCAAGAGACCCTTGTTAGTGAAAGATTTGAGTTGTTACCCCTTTTTATATAGGTTAGTACCCTCTGTGTGGAATGGTGTTGAAAGTGTGAGATGTTGTTATGATGAGAGAGATTTAGATAGAGAATTGTGTGTTGATAGAGAGATAGAATTATATAAGTTGCAGAGAAATTATAATGAG
The DNA here is from genome assembly GCA_034769895.1 of Magicicada septendecula. Lineage (NCBI taxonomy): Eukaryota > Metazoa > Arthropoda > Insecta > Hemiptera > Cicadidae > Magicicada > Magicicada septendecula. The sequence goes on from CM068368.1 coordinate 177,421,905, forward strand.
TTGAAAGAGAGGTTAACTGATATGAAATACTTACCTGTTAAAATAGAGAATGAGAATTATTTTAATGATACATGTTTAAATAATAATAATTTACCTTATGTTGTAATGAATGAGAAAATAACTGACTTGATAATGAATATAACTACTAATGGAGACTGGACAGAAATAAATAATGTTGACTTGGTTTATGATTATTGTGGTAAAATGAATAAACTGAAATTTTATGGTTATTACACACAAGATAGCCATATGTGTGTAAATAAAATTGAAAACTGTTATTTGAAACCAAGACTAATTTTTGACGATGGAGGCTGAACATAAATTCATAAATGGACAATTTTAAATATTTTGTTTTATGGTTCAGACCTTGCAAACTTGGACATTGAAGTGTGATAAATTGAATAATCAATGATGAAGAATTGTAAATAAATTGATAGTGAAATTAATTATGTATATTGTAAAATGTTAGGTAAACAATGTGTGTATGTAATAGAATTTGTTTAATAATAACAATAATATATTGCCATCTACATAAATAACCAAATAATTTGGAAGAGAATAACAAATGGATTGTAATTGTTATAATTGGTGAAAGTAATTAAAATGTTGTTTTCAATAATTGATTTAATTAAATAATTTGAAATGTTTAAATATTCTGATTGATTTAAATGTTGTATAAGTGAATTTTCTAACGGATTTAAATTGGTTTATGAGATTTGATATTAATTAATAAATAAATGTTAAATTGTTTGGTGTGGAATAACATTGTTGTTAAATGTTTCAGAGGTTACGTGGAGATATTGGTGTGTATTTTGTGTTCATGTCAGTAGGTGAATAATGCACTGTAAGTATAAAGTTTATAATACCAGTCAGATATAATAAAATGTTTACAGGGGTGAAAAGGTTTTGATTCAATAATATAAATGAATTGATATAATGGTATTAAATAGAAACTGTAATTAAAAAGTAATAATAACTGAAAGGTGAATTAAAATTATATTTGGTTTGAACTGTAATAAATAGATTTTGACAAATATGTTAACATTAAAAGATTTATAGAAATTAGAAGTACAGGTATTAGGGTGATGTAATTTTGAGTGTTGAGACAGAGTGTTTATAACACAAGTCTGGCAGACAACTGTTAATGTAAACAGGTGTGTTGATGTTTTGACTAATGTGTATAGCCAGGTGTTGAAGTTGATAACTGTGGTAGTCTGATGAATCAGTATTCTGATGAGTAAATCCTATTATGAAATAAAAAGAAATACCAGACGTGAAGAAATGAAGGTAAATTTTTTGAATAATGTAGGTAATATTTTTATGTCGGATCATTTTGAAAAATGGAATTAATTTTGAAATTGTTAATTAAAACAATATGATTTAAATTTAATGAAAGGTAATTAAATTAATAGAAAAGATGATTTTAATAATGAACTTAACTTTATTTTTGTTTGAATTCAAATTGGAATTATAAATTAAATGCTAATTGATGTAAACAATGATTAAAATATTCATTTAAAATTGAAAACTGAAAGAACGTTCAAGCTGAAACAGGGTTTGGAAAATAAGATGTGTCTATTACTGTCCAAGTAACTTGTACCAATGTCAATCTATGTTTTATGTTTAACTGTAGATTCTCCACCTAAGTGCGGTCATGACCTCACCGGATCATGACCGTGAAAGTAGTTAATTGTGGCAAATCATAAATTTTACTTGATATAACCGGCTTGTGGTTTGTTTTTATTTTGTTAACCCGGTGGTTTGTTAGACTTAGTAGGGGGGTTATTTTTGGGGAATCTACCAAATTTTGGAACAGGTCTATTTTCACCCAGATAGGGGTGGTAGTCCATTAGGGGCGTATCAATCAAGAATAGTAGGTGTAACACTGAATTTTATTGTAACGCCGAAGCAAGGATGGGGGTGAAATAAAAGAAAAAAATGTCCACCCCTTCCGCATCAGTCCTTGTGAAAGCAACTGGGTGCTACAGCCCAGGGGGGGAAATAGTGAGTGTGGATGGGGGTGACCCAGTTACAGGTCACGAGGGAGATGTGGTTTACGGCTAGGATGAGGCTGACAAAGGCCAAGAAGCCTAGCGCAGAACACAGCAGTATGTAACGGGTATCAGGGGTTAAGGGATTAAAAGGGGGGTAAGAGAAAAAACAAAAAAAAATTTGATATTTTTTGGTGCCTGCCATCAAATTGATGTTATGCCTTTTGATTGTATTATTGTTTATGTGTATCAATAGTGTTATTAAATCATATTGTGTAGGACATATGTGTAATGAAATGTTAGGATAAGGAAGTTCATGTTTTAATTAATTGTTCCATTTATTTGTTTTTTCTAATCATTAATAATAATGAAGAGAATTAATCAATTCAGGTAAAAGATTTTATTTTTTGATTTTGCAGAAAATAATGTAGATAGAGTAATTTGATTTCAACTTAAATAGATTTTTGAATGTAAGAATAAAATTCTGCTATGATGTAGTAATTATAGGTGTGTGTACGAGCCCAGTAACTGCTAAAGGCAGCCCAGTGTGCATGATAAGGGGGAACATATCGGTTGAGGATCTGGCATGGTATAAGACCAGGGGTTTGGAGTTAGAGGTAGCATGCTAGAAGGTGAGGTGTGCTGTGGTGGGTGTCTGTTCGATTTTATGGTGTTGGGATCTCGTATAGAGAAGTCCAGTGATCTCGTTCAGATGCGGCCATGGTCGCCGAGCCAGGGGGGTTGTTTACCCATGATGTATAAGAACAAATGGGGGCTTGTTGGCACCATATCCTCACCGGTCCTCTTAGGAGTTTTAGCAATGAGATTTCTTCTGTTTTGACAGAAGACCTCTCATTGGGGGGGGGGGGGGTATTGTAACGGGGCGAATTAAAAGGATTTTTTATTTTTATTAATTTTTGGGGTTTCATTTTATTAAATTCTAAATTCATTTTCCATCTGTGTATACGGCCACGTGTTTGAATAAAAGCATTGTGCGAACAAAGAAACAGTACGCAATAGCTGTTGTGAAACATTTGCAAAAGAATGTGCCAGACGTCAGTTCTAAGAACTTTGCGGCTGTGAGGCATCAACGCCCAAACGCACTACACCAGCATGTGCGCATACGACGCCACGGTAGTAAAGCAAAATGGCTTGAAGACTCTATTTTTTCACCTCATGGTCTTAAGGCAGCGGAAATAAGTTACGTCCAGCCTACTGTGTGACGTCGACCAGTAAGCACCTAAATTTCGTCGACGTACAGCACACGTAAATCCTATGTGCCAGGTGTACAACCACAAAAAACTTTGACAACTCAGGCTGTGCGCGGCGACGAAATTTGTTCGCCGGCAAGGCAGTAATGTCCGGCATCATGTATGAGCAGTCTACTAGAAACCACAGCACCTAACAGACGCAAACAGTGAAGCGTGGACCCGTTCGGACCCAACCGTATAAAACATGAAGGGCCCCGTCTAATACAACTATCCTCCCGACCGGGATCCAAGAAAAATAGCGCGCGGTCATCTAAACTTTCTACCCGGATAAATTTTCGTTTTATCAAGTCGGCCGACTAACCAAGTTTGTGTAAAATAGTATGAAGAGTTGATAGTAATTTGTGAAGATGAAAAAACCGGGAGTGTGTAGTAGAAAGGGAACTGTTAATCGTTTATAGTACGAGAATATTATCGGACGCACCACGCAGTCGGCAGCGACGCTACTGAATAAGTAACTGTAATCAATTCAATTACTTTCTTTCAAAAGCCTAACTTAAATAAATATGGGGTTTTTATAAATTTGTTTGAATGTGAGTGTGTGGCAAGCTGGGTTCGCCTGTGAAATATTGTGAATTAACTAACTGCAATTGTAAAACCAGATGTAAATAAACATCATACTATAACTTAGAGAGCTTTCAGATAACGAAAAGTTGATAGATACATTGAACCAACAAGGTACAACAATTGTACACTATTTTAATTACTAACATTATACCCCTTGTGTAATAAAATAATTAAAAAATGACAAAATGGAGAAATAAGAACAGAAAGTATTTTGATCATACTGTGAATATATAAAAAATAACATTTTTAGCAAAATAAAATGTGAACAAATATAAATAAATGTACATATTAGTTAGGATGTCAAACATGTGTAATAGGATAAGGAATAATAGCGTTACATGTAAATATAAACAATCGAACATGGTCTTTATGGACGCCATTAACAGATATTGTTTAAACTGTAAATATAACTGTTTTATGTACTAACATGAAGGAGAAATGGACTCGAGATGTTTAGTAATGAGTATTACAGTGATAATTATAACGAAATATGGTGAAACAAACTTATTTATATTAAGAATCACCATATGAGGTTTTGAGATGGCCAAGTGAATTAATAATGAACGGATTTAGTGCTTGTTTAGACTTAAAATAAAGCCACACGTGTCCGCGATTTAATGCCACTATCCGAATGACGATACGACAAAAGATAAGAAAGTTATGACAATTATAAACTTTTCAAACATTTTGAGTATCCATGCATACGTCATTTATAATCTCGAACCCACGCCTATAGTTGTCAAAAATAAAAAGTTTTATTTGACCAAAGTGTTTTGGGGTTGCGAGTTTGACCTTTTGAACCAATCAAATGGCTTAAAATGACCAGACGAGAAAGAGACGCTTTAGCGAAATATTCATTCGTTCTGCATCACTTACGACGGGAGGTCTACGCAAAAAGTCAGCAAGATAATTTTGAAATGTGTGCGTCACATACAGTAATACGTAAACACACACTAACCTATACACAACAACTTATTACCGAGTGTCCAGTGAATTAAGTGAACAGTGAAATAACACGACCAGTGTATAATAAAGGTCATGTTTTGTGTATTCAATCAGGGAGTACTATATTTTCATTATTTTAAAGAAATCAATTAAAATAATAATTTTCGTTGATGAACGAAAGATATTGTTTTGCACTGCACTAGTCATAACGCTTGAGTGCTTAAACTATGATGGACAATTATCAGAACTTAATAAATAAATTGTAGCACGGTTTAATGTCAATGATTAATTAAAAAATAATTATTTACAATTAAAGAATAATTGAGAAAGGCGGAATTAACTTCGATACCGCTCATCAGTATATAGTATATAGTCGCTTACTTGACTAAACTTTTTGAATCAACAAATAATTATTTTCTCGTGCAAATATTTTAGTAACTGATAATTACACATCAAATGATTTATAAATAAAATGTTTGTAACTGTACCATTAAGAATTTTGTAATTAACATACTTATCCTAAATAATGACTTACGTGTACTAGGGTAACTAACCTAGAACCGACGAATACAATTTTGTCACAAAGAAACAATTCTGTTCTTGAATAATTTTACTGAAATGAAAGCTATAACAAGAGTTTTTTTCTCTTGCCAGTACATGGTTCTGCTAATTAATGAATAAATAATAATAATTTTAACAGCGCAAATCTCAGAGCACGCGTTGACCAACAACTGCTATATACGTTTGCATAGCGTACGATAGTACGATATTATCGGTTATGGTACCGAGTTTTATAATTTTAAATTTTGTTCTTTTTTATAGTAATAAATAATTAAATATTGTTAATTAAAATCACATCTTGTAATCTGGTATCATGTATCTTCAAAGAACTCACTAATTTGGTAATATAATTGAAGAAAATGAACCTAACCTCGTTCACCAAAAACATTGTACCTTACAGCAGTGTTACCAGCCTTGAGGTACCAAGATCTCTGTATTTGTTTAAATTTGTTATTGTTTGTAAAAGGATATTATTAATTGTTTTTAAAAGAGTTTATTGAATTTGATAATTGTTAATAAATCCCCAGTTTATTATCAGTGGAAACAGAGTTTTGATTTCTATACAATAGATAAAGTAGTTTAATTTATTCATGAACAGTTCTCTCATAAGGTGGCGGTAGTATTTGAATGACTGATATCATTCAAAGTGCAATTGAACATTTAACTCATTTTATTATTTATGTACATTCTTTGTGATATTCAAAAGGAATATCTATGTATGTATGTCAAGTGTTGTTACAGTAAAAGAAGTCACCATCGAGAATTGTGAAGACATCCACGTATGGTAAGTGGGGAGGTTGACACAGTGAAGTGATAAATACTCTTTTAAACCACAACCTTTTAAACGTGAACATTAATCCCAATTTTAATAATCAACTACTATAATAGTTATAAACATCGCATACTCGACTTGAGCATCTACATATCTATAAAATCAATATCTATAATAAAAGATTTATTATAGATTGACGAACCCAACGCGGGGCTTGACTTGATAATACCCCAATTAAAAGATTTATTATAACGTATATAGATGCAACCAGTGCTTCTTAACGCAAACCATTACGGGCTAAGAGGAAAATGAACCAGTCGGGGATGTGGCACAGTAAAAGACCAGTTATTGATTTTTTATTGAATGTTACAGAGTTTGGTGATACTGTGGCGGGTGCCTGTCTGACTTTGCGGTGTTGGGATCTTGAGAGGGAAGTCCAGTAATGTCATTCAGGTGCAGCCATAGTCACCGGACTAGGGGGGTAAGTTACCCATGATTCTAGTAAGGAATTATGGGGGGGTTAATGGCGCCATATCCTAACTGGTCCTCTTAGGTTTTTAGGCAATCAGAGTTTTTCTGTTTCGACAGAAAACCTCTCATTGGGGGGGGGGTATTGTAATGGGACGAACTGAAGGAGGTCTATAATTTAAAGCTTTTCATGTTAACCATCTGCAGACAACCTTTGACGTAACCCTTGTATTTAACCAGAGTGTACTTTTGGTCACCGACTATAGCTCCGTGACTGGTACGGTAAGGCACCGGGATGCAAATTGTCAGAAGGGTGCGTATTCATGCGTACGAGCGCACGTGTGGGCCGCTTTTCACAGAGTGAAAGTCACGTTTAAGAATTCCTTCTCGCCATGTATGAGATGATGAAAACACCGCGAGGTGCTCTCCGCCAATCACGCGCCAAGGTGCCGGGCGCAGAGGGACGTTTAGCCATTTTGAAAACTCCAGTCGACGAAAGCCCTCAGACCGCGTGGTCAGAAAAATAGTGCTCGCGAGCAAAATATCCAGTCGGCCGACTAATATAAAATATGATTTTAGAAGTATTTCCAACAATAACGGAGTGAGAAACAAGTGAACATTCATTAAAAACAGTGTTAACAGTTTAAAGTAATATCGGAGTGGCGAGTGAGAACAACAAATTCGATTTGGTGGCGAAAGGATTGGCAACGAGGATGAGTAACTTTTGAACCTTTTTATATTTTGAACAAATTTTAATATATTATCCAGCTGGTTAAATTTTGATAAAACTAAAAAGGCTCTATTAATTAAAATGGGAATTTAAAGAAAGAATGCGTGTGTGGGTGAGAGTTACATAAAAAGAATGAGCACTGGTTTATGTTAAGTAAATTTAAGGTATACCATATTTAATCTGTAGTTTCAAGATTTGTTTTACTTTTTAATATGTTGAATTGATAATTTCCTATAATGGAACCTAACAGTATGTTGTAACGTAATTAGATAGAAATACGTGGAGAAGAGGGTGAAGGATATTTTATGTAAATGGAGAGTAAAACAATATGTGATTTAAATATCGATTTATTTTTTGAATGTGTCAAATAAAATTAAATTCATTGAATAAGGCCTACAAATCGACTCCAAGTATTTATTTCAGACAACCTAATTTCTGTTCTCCAAATAAACGCTTACATGAACATGGGTTAACCTTGGTAAAAAGTGGTAAGTAAATAAAAGTGAGAAAAGTAAATAACATTTCATTGGCGTCCGAACTAGGGACAAATTTATTTGATAATAATAATGTATTGTTTCAACACCATGTAGGTACAGATTATGAAATTTATTGCAAAAATTTTAGGTGATTCTATATATTTCATATTTAGTATTGATCACCTCTTTATATAGTACTCTATAAATCACTGAGAAGACAAAGTCAATTTTATAATTGTTCAATTTGCAGGATGTATTCCCAGTTATAAATTCTGTCCTAAAAGGAGAACTGCATGTAAAAGAAGAGAATGATCAGTTCGTTGATCAGGTATTATACATAGTTATAAATTTGTTTATAGTAACAAGCATTTATTATTATAATGAACAGCATTGTTGTATCATGGCACATCCATGATAATCTCTTAACAACATTCTCTTAGCCACTCAGAAAATCAAGTCATACCTTTCCAACAGACAAAATTGACTTTCTTTTTTTTTGTTTACATGACTTTAATTAACAATACTGCAGACCAACATGTTGCTTTACAGCTGTTCATGAGGCAAATGTGGTGTCACCTGATGTGTCTGACATGTTTCTCAGACTCTTCATATCTTCTTCTTTGACTCTTCCTGAACCACCTTCTTTATCTATGAGAGCTTACAGCGTTCCACAACCGAACAGTCAACCTGGGTACTCTAGTCTCTGCCTTCCTCTGCAGTACTTCCCACTCACTGGGCGCCCATCAGCAAAGTCATTACTGGGTCTCAACCAATAGTGACCCACCACACTGTCTCATCTTCACAAACCTCTCCATTCACCCATTGTTTCCAGAACCTGTTCATTTTTGTTTTCAAATTACTTTGTCCATCCAATATGTTTTTAATATTCTACAGCAGCAGTTTTCAAATGCTGTGGTTGTGTCTTTCACTTTTCCCTATTGTCTAGGTTTCACATGCAGCTTCTATAATAGCATGCTGCAAACATATAATTTGAGGAATTTCTTCTTAATTTAGAATCCAGTATTTGACAGTAGCAAATTTCTGTCTCCATTTGGCCTCTGCTCTGACACTGATTCCTCTCAGTTATCTTTACCAGTTTTAATATTTACCTATTTTTGTTCCTGATTCTCCTCTTCCCCCTAATAATTTTTTTATAATATTCAATAGTGTTCTCAATTTACCTTGTTTTCTGTGAGTAGAAACAATCTCACCATACTGCCTCATCTTCACAAACCTTTCTGTTCACCCATTGTTCCATAAACTGTTCATTTTTGTTTCTAATTACTTTGTCCATGCAGTATATTTTAAATATTCTTGTAATGCAGCAGATTTCAAATGCTTCTGTGTTTGTGTCTTTCACCTTTCTCTAGTGTCTAGGTTTTTATAACACGATGAAACATGACTTGAAACATTTCTTCCTAGTTCCTCATCCAGTATTTGATAATGGCAAATTTGATTCTCCAATGGGCCTGCTATCTAATACTGATTCCTTTGAGTTAACCTTCTGATCCCTACTTTTGTTTCTGATTTCTGTTCTTCTCTTAATAATTTTTCTAGGATATTCAATACTGTTTCTAAATTTGCCTTGTTTTCTAAAATTGAAAACCATATCATCAGTAAATCTTGACATTTTTGTACTCTTTCCATGAACCGTTTTTGCAGTCTTATGCATCTTTACTATTTCTTTTATATCCTCTTGTAAAGCATTCTCATGTAATGTTAATAAATTTGTATAAAAGTAGTTTAATTCCCTGTTATTTGTATGACGTTTTAATGGTCACGATAAAGGATGAAGCAGATGTTGAAGAAGGTGATTCTGAATGGGTAATGTGTATAAATCTGATTATTTAGTTCCGTAGCTAAAGTGTCAGGTTGTTCAGTGTCATGTACCTCTTGAGATTTAGATCACATTCATTTGTAGATATTTAATTAATAATTGTTCAATTTACAGGATCTATTGCCAGTTGTAAATTCTGTCCTAAAAGAAGAACTCCGTGTAAAAGAAGAAATTAAAGAAGAGAATGAACAGTATATTGATCAGGTATAGTACATAGTTCTACAATTTTTTATAATAACAAACATTTATTGTTGTAATGAGCAGCATTGTTGTTATTTGTAAACTTATTTGTTAAAACTATTGGAGACCGTTTGGTGTCCCATGGAAGTCATTTTTACGTGCACTTTCAGTCCACACGATTTAGCCAAAACACTTACCAGTTACTATTTTGTAATTTACAAAGTGGTACTTTGAAGTCTTTATCTATTCCTTTCCATGAATTATTTGGGGCTTATCTTCTTGCTAAATTGGCACGTTCCTACCATTTCTATACTTTAATCAAATTTGCCTTTGGACTGATTCCATGATTGTTTTATTTTAGTAGGGTGGAACAGACAGTTCTGAGCGGAAGTCACATAACACCCCACCACATGGCAGGAAATTTGAAATTGATGATGTCACGGTGGTGGAGGTAGCATGGGACTGGTGGGTGCAGAACATGACTGGAGTGGGGGCATCACGTGGCCGTGGTGGAAGTACCATGTGACAGGGGTGGGGTACCACAGGACTGGTGTGAAGTATGATGATTGGTCGGCTGTGTTTAATGTATGTGACATCATGTAGAGGGATCAGTTGTGATTGGTATGTTTGAGTGGCAGTAGTCGGTGTGGCCAACATGTGATAAGGGAGAGGAAAATTCCCTCTAGAAGGGAAATAGGTTGAAGAAGGATGTGTGAGAGAAAATTTGGCGTTACCACCACCATCAGCATATCTATATCATGGTGGTAACGAATTTATGTTCACTTGACGAGTGTATCCAATGTGTTCTCTGCTTGTCTTGCTTGTTCTCTGCTTGTCTTGATTTAGTAGGGCAATGTCGTGTGATGAGTGAAAAATTGTGTAACTTAATATATGTGTGTGTGTGTGTGTGTGGGGGGGGGTGAAAGAAAATGAAGGGTCCATCTCTTGCTGTTCTCCTAGTCTTGACTGACGTGAGAGTCTTGAACACTTGTGTAATTTAAGGGGAGGTCAACAGTTTTTCGTTCAAAAAAATTGAATTTTTTTTATTGTCATAAAAAAATTCTCCATTTAATTCCGATTAAGAAAATATATACTTTTATGAGATTATCTACATTAATCTGACCATAAAAAAATAAAATAAAACGTATTGCATGTTGTTTTCCGCCTCCCGCGGGCCCGGCTCTCGCGAAGCCGGTGAACAAACATCATTATATATACGCACATCGTTCAGCCCGTGTTCACTAATATCTTTTCATGCTGGTATGTTGGCAATATTCATATTTGCTTTTCTGCTTCTTATGTTAGCTGAGTTACATCAGTTTCTTGTTCTTTGTTTTGGTTACAATCTGTGAAAGTGTTTACAAGTTATTTAGTGCTGTGTTTATTGTGAGGTGTACTTGTGTTGACCCAAAACTTCTCAGAAGATGCCACATATTAGGAAATTTAACTCTTCAAATAGATTCAAAGGGACCATGTATGTCAAAGCGAAGTCTGTTAACCTCAATCCAGACATACGCCCAGGCCTACAATCAACTCCTTCCACAAGTGAAACTAGGCCTATTGAACCTGCCAAATGGAGGAAGCTAGTATAAACTGTAACAGCATTAGAAATCTCCATGAAGTAACTTTGAGGTTTGCTTATGCTTTGAGGTCTATCGGAAAGTGTATTGAGACAGGGAAAATGTTTTGCGCTGTAATGAATCTAGCGCCTCCAAACTCCAGAATACAACATTATAATGAAAAAATATTTCCTAAGGCCACTGAAGTATGTGAAGCTTCATTGAGACATGCAGCTGCAGAAGCAATTGAAGAAAATGGAGGCTGTAAAGACATTGCCGCATCATTTGATGGCACGTGGCAAAAGCGTGGCCACACATCGATAAATGGAGTCCTGACTGTAACATCGTTTGACACCAGTAAAGTGTTGGACTTTGACTGTTGAATCTCTGCATTTGGAGAAGACTGCCTAAAACAGAATTTGCAGGCCTAACAACACTTAAGTTGGGAGTAACTGATGCAGTTACATGCTTCAATGATGGATCTGTTACTAAAATCAAAGTATTGCAGCAAATGGGTATAAAAACTGGAAAATTTATGGTGGAGGGTTTGAAAACAATCCACCAGAGAAGAATTTTAAAAGTAGATAAAGAAGTCTGTGAACAAAAGAAAAAGAAGAGGATAAAGAGGAGGCTACATAAGAGGACCAGGGAAGAGGAGGATGAAGCAAAAAAGGACTATTGCCCTGGTGGATTTTAATTCAGGCAGGCCTAACTTAGCTTTTTGTTCATTGTTTAGCTTTAAGTGCATTTTTCCATAACCATGGATTTCAACAATTATGTACACTTTTCTCAAAAACTATAAGTGCTATTGAGTTCAATTTTTTTGTGGTTGAACAGTACAATGTAACCATCAAAGTGTACTAGAATTAATCTCTTCCTTTAAAAAACTAATTTTGTATAAAATTTTTAAATAAAAAAATTGAAAATATTTATAAAAAGTAATTATTTTCTTGTATTGGTACTATTTTCTTAAATTGCTTCAAAGTAGTACATTATCTTTAAAATATATCTGTTAAGGTATGGTAGAACTTTCAAATACATAGCTTCAATAGAACATAATTAATGTTACCTAACTAAATCCCTGTTTGCCTATGTAAAATGCGTTGGACTAAAAAAGTGCGGATCTCCCCTTAATGTATACATGTGTATGAAAGAAAATAATGTGTCCAGTTCCTGCTCGTCTCCTAGTCTTGCCCGACATGAGAGTCTTGAACAATTGTGTAATTTAATGTATACATGCGTATGAAAGAAAATAATGTGCCCAGTTCCTGCTCGTCTCCTAGTCTTGACCAACGTGAGAGTCTTGAAAAATTGTGTAATTTAATGTATACATGCATATGATAGAAAATAATGTGTCCAGTTTCTGCTCTTCTTCTTTCCATGTCTTATTTTTTCTATCTTCAAAAATAAGGTTAACATTCATGCATGTGTGTGTGTGTGTGTGTGTGTGTGTGTGTGTGTGTGTGAAGTAAAACATTGTCTTGGCTGCTCTTATTGTCTTTGTTGGAGGTTTTTTTCTGTGTTCAAAAATAAGGTTAACCTTCATGCAAATAATTAATGAGTGTTGAGGAAAAAAGGAATATATGTGGGCACATTGTAGAGATAAAATGTGTGGGTCGAATAAGAGATGAATAAGCCACTTGGGGTCGAGAAAGCGGTCTTTTCCTTGTCTTCATGATGAAGACCCACTTCCCAATATCCACTCTTCAGGTACAATGTGGAAAACCAGGAAAACCACTGTGCTCCAGACGTGTCAAGCGTATCGTCAACGCGAGGTAATGGATAGCAGTCTTTCTTTGTAATGTCATTTAACCTCCGGTAGTCTACACAGAAACGCAATCTACCATCCTTCTTCGCTACCAGCACTAAGGAGAAGACCAACCACTTGACGAAGGTTCGATTGCTGCCTCTGTCAACATGTCCTGTACTAACCGAGACATTTCCTCTTGCTTAGATAATGGAGGCCTTCGAGGAGGTTGGCGTATCGGTGTTGTGTCCTCGGTATTGATGCGATGTTGCACAAGAGAGGTTCTTCCCAGTGACTGTCCCCGAACTGCAAAACAGTCTTTGAATTCATCTAAAAACTGTCTGAGTTCTTTTACCTCACCACTTGAGAGGTTGTTACAAGATCTGTTCAATAATTCCTATAGTTCCTCTGGTAATTTGGAAGTATCTGAAGCACTGGATCTTCGTTGTGTCATTCCGGCTACCCAGGCCATATGAGTCAATTTGCCTAGGAGCATGTTGCTTTGTAAAGTGACAGCTTGATCCAAAATATTCGCCACTCTAATAGGTACATTTCCGGTTTCGTCAGGTTTTACTAAACTTCTGGCAATTAGTATGCTCGGTGTGCTGACTACCTGGGGTTTGAATATAGAGCACTGGCTGCCTGTAGTATCTAACTCGGTTCTAACCATGATGATCTTTTAGGAGTTTGGAGGACAGTTACAGCCCCTTGGTTTATGACTTCCATTGATTTTCCTGATGTTGTGGAGAGCATTACCTCTTCTCCTCCGATTCTCAGGACATTGTTTTTGAAGTCGACTATGAATCCGTATGCGTTCATAATGTCCACACTAAGAATTGCTTCATCCACAATGTCTGCAACAAGTACTTGATGATTAAACTCAAGTCGACTGAGGCGTAGGTGTATCTCCACTCTTCCAAACATATTTTTACAGGCTGTCCAGTAGCTGTTAGCAAGCTGCAAGAGCACCAGATTGGCTCAAGATCTTTCACCACGTCGGGCCGCACAGTGGAAACTGTTGCACCTGTGTCAACTGTAATCGAAGTTGGCCGTTCTTGAACCAATCCATTAACTACCAAGCTCCCGCTGTTTTTCTGAAGTGTAGAAATTGCGTATTGTCTAGGGGCTTCGTTCCTCCAGTTAGTCAGCACACGCCCCGTTGTACCGAGTACTGCTCGTTTCCCTGCTGCTGAATTCTAACCCGACAATCTCGTTGTAGATGCCCAGGCTCCCACATCTATATCACTTCCGTCTTTCATCCTTTATTTTATTCTGTGGCACCGACCGTCGAGTCTGTTCCTTGTTCTTCTTCCTCATCGTCTGTGCCGTCGCGATCTTATAGCGCTCGGACTTTATGACTTGTCCAACCAAACGCTGATTTGGTGGCCTCAAATTGCAAAGTATGTACCAGGGAGTCCGCAGTGTTCTGGTGTCTTGCCATTTGTAACACTTGCTGTAGTTCGTTATCTCGGACACCAGCAGTAAATGTCTGCATCGCAAAATTCGTTCGAAAATCTTCTGACATTTCAGGATAAACCAGTCTAATTAGTATGTCGATACTTGCTTCAAACTCGTGAAGACTCTCCCCCTGAATGCTGTTGCCTTGCTTTCAACTGAATGCAGTACACATCTCGCAAATGTTTATCACCATACCGTAATTCTAGAGCTTTTATCAACTCGGCATAGATGTTCTGGCTGTCAGGTGGGACTTTCTGTAGTAGTTCTGCCACGGGTTCTTTTAATGTGAGAACGAGTGAGACTGCTTTGTCTTTCTCTGTCCTATTATTTGCACATGCAGCAGCTTCAAAGTGGCGGAGGTACGTTGGCCAGTGACTGCTTCCGTCAAAGGTTGGAGCTTTTACATAAACTGTCCCTACTGCACGCAAAGTGACTTTCTCTATTAACTTATTTTCTGCGTCTTTTTTGTCTTTATCATTGGTACAGTCTGTTCACAAAGTTGTTTTGCATGTAACTTCAGGCATTGCTCGCCTTCATTTTTAATCTGCTCTTTTATATTTGTAATCGAGTCTTCTGTTTTTGTTGACATAGCTTTTTCCACGCTCGTGACTGATTTTTCTACTTCAGCTATTTTATTAGACATCAATTCTTCAACACTCGCGACAGATTTTTCTACTTCAGCTATTTTTAATGTCATTGATTCTTGTACCTGTGATATTTTAGTAACTTGTTTATTAAGCTCACCTCGTAGGAGACCCAATTTTGTGGTACTATGTTCTTGAATCTTTTTCTGCTCCTATATTAATGCTTTGATGTCTTCTGTTTCATGCTTCTGTTCCTCTGCCTCCTGTCATTGTCGTTCCTCTGTCTCTTCTCTTTCCTGCCTGTGTTTCTCATCCTGTCATTTTTCCATCTGTAACAGCAGCGCCTTTAAATTTTCCATCATCTGACTGGCATCCATTGTTTTCTGATTAATTACGAATTACACTAGCCTTGTACAAAGTGTCCACTGTTTCCACTGTTAATCGTTCTATCCCACTTCTGACACAACTGTTACGATGGTCTACTTGATTGTCGTAGGTACAGTGGAAAACAAAATACAATTTAAACATTTTATTTACCTCCAGAAGTGGTTAAGACTATAAAATAGGTTTATTACCTTCTGTCGCGCTTCTTAAAATCCAATATAGGATGACTCGAGTTTCGACATCATCAGATCCATTATGAATAAAGTTAAAATTTCATTTATCGATGTATATACATCTCATCAAATAATAAAAAACAACACATACATAGCACAAAAATAATAAATAATTAACACATATTAAAAATGAAATAAAAACGAATGAAAAATAACACAAGCGGCGCTACGAACCTGTACAGGAACGCGTTACACGGTAAAACTAATCGATACTGATTTGACCTTCAATCAACTTTATCGATCTGACACAGCTAATTTCTCGTTCATATCATTTACTCTATTTAAAAAATATTATTTTTATGTATTGACTTTTCGTTAAGGATACGATCGTAATTCTCTTTAGTGGCTTTATATATTTCAAAACATTCGAGAGTGTCCAGTTTAAGTGATTTCTTGCATTTATGTAATATGTCCAAACTCTCACTAATACTTTTTATGTTGTGATCATTTAAGCTTAAATGTTCAGCAAATGTAGATCTTCCTATATTTGACTTAGAGCTTGGGATGTGTTCTTTATAACGCAATTTGAACGAACGACCCGTTTGTCCTATGTAGAATTGAGAACAATCAGAACAATTGAGCCTATATACACCAGTACCGTCATATTCATCGAAAGATATATTTTTGTTTTTAAACTTAAGTTTGTTCTCGAGCTTATTATTTGCTTTTGAAGCCAATACAATATTTTGTTTTTTAATTGGTTTTTTAAGGTATGATGTAACATTTCGCCATACTCTATTGCAATATATTTTACTTTTTCTTTAGGTCCGTCAATATTTATTGGTCTGTTTTGTTTCTTATTTATTATTTTATCTATTATGTTACTTTTATATCCATTGGCTGTCGCTATGTGTTTAATAATGTCAACTTCATTTTTATAGTCTTCTGTGGATAAGGGGAATGGCTGTTGAAAAAAGCCATCTTGTGTGAAAAAGGATGATAAGACGAGGCATGAACAGCATGATCTGTGGTTGTCGGTTTTCTATAAATATTAAAGCTAATTTTGTTATATATTTTTGTTAAAGTCAAATCTAAGAAATATATTTTATTATTCTTTTCCGTTTCTAATGTAAATTGCAATCTGTTTGTTATGGTAATCAAATAAATATTAAGCAGCTCTAATTGTCTGCAATTGCCATTATATATCACTATCGTATCATCCACATAATACAAAACACCAATTAAGTCACTAATCACCAACTTTAATTTTAACAGTTAAACAGTTCGTAATTAACAACACAGTCTCCTACAACAAATCAAATAAAAATTGTTCACATGCAATAATATGTCAACTAATATTGAAACAAAATTGTATTACAATATACCGCCAGATTATAAATCACAACACTTCACTATTAACCACTTGAACGCACAGAGTAATATTGCTTGTAATCGCCCGACAATAACTGAACTGAACATCAGAACGTCATTGAGTACTGGTATTTATACAAGGCTCACAGACCAGAATATTCCAAAATGCGTGTTAACGCCAGTGTGTACTATGTAATTAATTGCGGCCTTGACACAGTCCGTGCGGCGGGCAGCTTCCAGAAAAGTGTCACGAATGCATCGAGAGTCACGTACACCTCCGCATTACATTCTGGATCCCTCTGGAACATTCGATAAACACGTAGATTGTTCTGTGATGTTGT
The DNA here is from genome assembly GCA_034769895.1 of Magicicada septendecula. NCBI lineage: Eukaryota > Metazoa > Arthropoda > Insecta > Hemiptera > Cicadidae > Magicicada > Magicicada septendecula. The sequence goes on from CM068368.1 coordinate 177,439,317, forward strand.
AACACTATGGAATAAGAGAAAATTAACAAAAAATTACATGAAACTAAACTAATAAATGAAGAAATATTGAGTATTAATCAAAATAAGAAAACAAAGAAGCAATATACCATAATTACCTATTTCATCTTAAAAAGGGTTTCAAAGAATTTTGACATCTGAATCCATGTATTGCGAGATGTAACCATGTTATTATTTTGAAACAACACTTCAATATTTTCATACGAAATAACTAGCTATTTATCAGAACTGTATTTTCACAATAACCTCAATACTTGAAAACACTGAATTACACATCACTTGGTGAACAAATAAGAACAGTGACGAATAGTGTTAAACATCATAAAGTGAACATTAAATATTATTCCGAGACACATTTTTTTTAGTATAAATAGACTAAATATTGAAATAATTGAAACTTTAAATAAAGACTTTTTTATTGTGATTATTGTAAACAAACTGTAGGAACCCAGCTCCTGGTGGCGGCAAAGTGAACTAGCTTAGAGCACGCCAGATTGAACATTTTTATTAATTTTTGTACAAACAAAAAAGTTTGTGTAGTAGTTAATATTTGTAAATTGGTTTATGTTAGTTTTTAAGAGTTATTACTTGTTGTTTATTGTTGGTTTTAGAAGGATTCAAGCCTAGTTATATCAAAGAACCCGATACCCTGAGAACTCAATTGTAAACATTTGAACCATACCTTAATTCAAAACTTATGACTACTTTAGAAAGAAAAGAACAACATCAATTTATAACATGTCTATGGCCATCAGAGAATGTGTTACAGCATTAGTATCCCTATTATATGAAACTTATATCCTGTGTTCTGTTGCAATATATATATATATATTTAATCAGTTTCTGCTACAGATCGTTTCTTGATATATATAAAATATTTAAAATGTATATTTAATTTACCTCAAGATGTTATTTTTCCTTTATTTGGAACATGTTTCGAGAACTCCCGTGTTCTCATCCTCAGCCTTTGTGATATTGCATCTGGTGAAGTATTTGTGTGTTGGCTGGATGTTATCCTGGTTTCTTGTTGGTCTCTGGTATTTTAAAGTGGTATTATTGTGTATGATTGTGGTGTATGTAGTAGTATTTTGTGTATTTTCGATGTTGAGTGCTTTGAATATTGTGTCATGTTTTGTATTGATTTGTATTTGTTCAGGTATTAGTTTGTTTTGTGTTTTATGTTTGTATATTTGTAAATTTTCCCAAATGTTCATTATGGTACCTTTGTGTGGTGTATGTTTTATTAGTGTCACATTGGTTATGTCTGGGAATTCATGTCCTGTGTTTATTGCATGTGTGGCCAAATTGGATTTATATATTTCTGGTTTTTGTATGCATTTAGATGCTCAAAATAACGTTTTTTCAGCTGTTTTTTTGTTTGTCCTATGTAACATTTATTGTTACATCTTGGCATTCAATTTTCTATATACCGTTAGTTGTTATATTGTCTTTGTTGTGTAATTTATTTAGTTTTTGTAAATTATTTTTATTAGTTTTGTATGCTATTTTTATATCTGTGTTTTTAAATAGTTTTGTTAGCTTTGTCATTTTATTATTATGTATGTGAATGTGGCCCATTTGTTGTTATTATTATTTATGTTTTGTTCATTTTGATTAATTCTTAATTGTTCAGTTTTTATTTTATATTTGATTTTATTTTCTATTTTGTTTACTGTATTTTTATTGTATCCATTTTCATAACCAATTTGGTATATTATATTTCTTTCTTTGTCAGTTTCTTGTTTGTTTAGGGGAATTTTGTACATGCTGTTAAATAGTGAATAGAATGCTACCATTTTATGTTTGGTGGGTGGTCAGAATGGTTAGGTATAATGATGTTGGTAGAAGTTGGTTTTCTGTATATTGCATATTGTATGTGGTTGTTGTTTCTTGTGATGGAAAAATAACATCTTGAGGTAAATTAAATATAAATTTTAAATATTTTATATATATATATATATATATATATATATATTGTAACGTAACAGATTTGAGGTCCCCAACGTTACATAACAAATGAAGTAACTATGGTTTAGAACAACACCCAAATATTAAGGTTACGAGGTAATAAATTTAAAAGATGTAATAAATAATATGGAGTGTAAAATATAAACATTGTATCAAATGGGAGGAGTTTAATATGTAGTAATGAAGTATAAAATACTATTCCAATTAATGTTTAATGTGTTGCAAATTGTACTTATTGTTATGCTGTAGCATGGTAGTGTTTACAGGATATTTATTTTATGTTTTGTGGATAGTAAAAGGGGACTGTTGTTTTATAGAAGTACTTAATCAGTGGTACTCCTTTCATTTATGTTAAAATTGTCTTTTGACAATTAAGTATAAATACATGTGTTAGGTATTATATTATGTTAAATGTATTGATTTATTCTTCTCATAATTATGCCTACAACATTAAAATATAGTCTTACTACAATTATATTATTTATAAGTGTGTATAGTTGTGTATAAAGTCATACATTACTATAACTATTTACTTACATTAACTGTGAGATGAGCTACAGCAACCACATTACACTAAACACTTATCACTGTTCCATACTTATACACATATAACACATTACATTTGTATAGTGTTAGCGTTATGTAGTTATCTGACAGACTGCCAGCGATATAAAATTTAAATAGTACCTTAACTAGTAAGTTGTTCAGTATTCATATAACCTGTAAACTATTGACCATTTTAAAAAGAGTGAATAAGATTAGAATAACACTTTCTAAGACTTTGTACGTCCGTTTTCTTGTTAACTGAAAGGTGTTTATTCTTCTCTATTGTTAGCATTTCTAAGAATTGCCGTTTAAAGTGATTACTTTCTGCATGAATTACTTTAGCTTTATGAAACTGAAACGAGTGACCGTGTGTACGGGCGTGTTGTGTTAGGGCCGTGGGATCAGGTCTGTTAGTATTTACTTTCTGGCAGCTATATTTATGTTGATAAATACGTCTTTTGAGATACTGTTCAAAACAACCGTAATATTTTTTTCCCACAGTTTTCTTCACACGGTATTTCATATATTATGTTGGATCTTAGTTCTATTTCATCCCTGTCTTTAGTATGCGTATAACATTTATTATTGAAAGTGTTAACGTTTTTGAAAGCTATTTTTGTATTGTGATTAGCATTAGTGAGGATCTTCGAAAGTCTTTCTGATAATGATTTGACATATGGAAGGGAAAAATATTTTTTAGTTGTAGTAGTGTTATCTTGATTACTGGATGTTGTATTCTGTCCTACAGGTGTATTACCATTTATTTGGTTATTAGTCGCGTCTAAGTTATTTATTTGGGTTTTAGTGTTTTCTACTATGTTATGATTATGTCTGTAACTTTCACGCAATATTTTGCAAATTATCTTGTGGGGGTACCCATTTGTTAGCAATAAGTCTACTAGTCTATTATCAATTTCTTTTTTGTAGATGTCTGTTGTAAGTCTGTGTGCACGATTTATCAGATTTTTAGCAACATTATTTTTGTAGTGGTATGGACAATGACTCGTGTAATGAATGTATCGTCCTGAGGTTTGTGGTTTTTGCCACCATTTTGTGTCAAGTTTACCATTGGGTTGGTGGAGTAATAAAACATCTAAAAATGAGATTGTGTTGTCCGATTTTTCTAATTCTACAGTGAAAACTATACTTAGAAATGCTAACAATAGAGAAGAATAAACACCTTTCAGTTAACAAGAAAACGGACGTACAAAGTCTTAGCAAGTGTTATTCTAATCTTATTCACTCTTTTTAAAATGGACAATAGTTTACAGGTTATATGAATACTGAACAACTTACTAGTTAAGGTACTATTTAAATTTTATATCGCTGGCAGTCTGTCAGATAACTACATAACGCTAACACTATACAAATGTAATGTGTTATATGTGTATAAGTATGGAACAGTGATAAGTGTTTAGTGTTTTGTGGTTGCTGTAGCTCATCTCACAGTTAATGTTAGTAAATAGTTATAGTAATGTATGACTTTATACACAACTATACACACTTACAAATAATATAATTGTAGTAAGACTATATTTTAATGTTGTAGGCATGATTATGAGAAGAATAAATCTCGAAACGTCGCAAAACTGAGTTTTCATGATTAATGACCGAACCTCGAAATCATTAACAGTATAATAATACGGTCGATAATTAACATTCCTATATATATATGTATATTGTAACATGACATTTGGAACAACATAATATCGTACCTGACTTAATAATGACTTTGATTAAGAAGCTGACAAGGAGAACAATATCTTCCAAGATGATAGCGAAGAAGAACGACTAACAATTTTAGTCTGACTAGTAAGACAACTGACCGTACCCAAATTAATGATTTAGGCTAAGTGATGCAGATATATTCAAACCCCAACTATGACATGAATTTTCAGTATTGACCAAACAAAGAAGTGTAAAGACAAACAGTTTATGAACCAGAACTATAAAGGAACAAATGGTTTCAGTTGATGTATCATTAAATCCAAATAATCAAAATACAAAGTGAGGGATAATAGACCCAAACATATAATATTATGTAAGAAAAATATTAGTAAATAATTAAGTTAATTGATGTAACAAAAATATAAATACACTTGGTTATAGATACAAGAACCATACAAATAATTGTCACATATAGAGTTCATAGGGTTGTCCAATAAACAACAAATTATAACATGGTCACAATAACATTTATAACAAGAGTAAAACCCAGATAAACAGTAAATGTAACAAGATTATTAGAACTCTGTGTGAGGTAGAGCAACAGTGTTCAATTTATTGTAATTTGTGTAAATCAGACATCAGTAAGTATATGGATGTTTAAACCCATATAAATAGTAAATATGACATAGACAGTGTCAGAATAATGAGTAAATTAGCTGACAAAGGACTAACTAATTAGTATAGGATTTGTTTTGTAAAATGTGCATGTTTTATGTTATAGCACAGTGTTTTATATAATAGTATTTGTGTTGTGTTTTTGTGTATGTAACTGATGATACAGTTAGTTTAAAGGAATGTCAATTTTATGATATTAATTCAATTTTTTTATGTTGTGTTAACAAATGTAACAATAGAGCTGATGTTAAACCATGGTAAATTAATTAACCAAGCAGAATGGACTATACAAAGATGTTTTATTAAGTGTCAAACACCTATACAGTTTGAGTAGAAAACAGCTATTTGTACAAGGAATTGGTATAATCATAGCCATGTGGACATGAATTTAACTATTAGAATAATATATATTTTGTGTTGTTAAAATAATGTTATATGTTAAACCATTTTGGTGAATGTTAGAAGTTAATTTAATTGTTAGTGATGTTAAAACATGATGATGAAAATAATACTATTACATAGGCCAGGTGAAACCAACTTTAGTAAATTTTGAACAATTATGTTAGAAATTTTGTAATGCAAATGTGAATGGATAGATGTAATTATAGGTAATAATGTGTACAAGGAATATAGAAACAAAATAACACATATCAGGTTATTTAAGAAAATTCCAAATAACAAATTTGTAACATCCATAGTTCTTAAGCAAAAATAGGCATGTTTGGTGTCTAAATATAACACATGTGAAGATCAAAATAATGCTGATAATGGTTTTAAACTCCCATTCAGTATAGAAAAGTTATGTTAAATTAAAGATTTTGAACGAAATTTAGACTTTGAAATAATAGAAGTATATGACAATGTCTATTCGAATTGACCAACCAGGTTCCAAGTTTACCCTTAGCAACCAGAAATTTGGGATAAATAAAATGAGACTTCTTTGACAACGATCTTAGCGAACAGACGCGTTTTTAAATCGTCTTACATTTTGTGTTATAAAGTGTGAAAAAACTATACAACTAAATAAATACAGTTAGAGGTACACTACATGAACCTTTTGCAACAACAGAAGACTACCCATTAGATGGATGAGAAGAAATAATAACCAGGAAGAAGATTTGAAGTGGACGAGGGACGAGAAGAAGATCTGACGTGTACGTGGGACCTATTTACAACCAAGAAGAGTACAAGAAGAGGATTTGGTGATCTGACATCTCATTATTTTGTATTTCAACACACACATTTGGATACACGAATTTTAAATAATAATCAACTAAACTACAGACACCATATAACACAAACACTAAAAAAACAATCACTAATAACACCATATAAGACTAACACCTTTTTTAAACACAACGAGAACTATTAATTTACACAATAACTATCAAAGCCTGATTTGAACATAACCTTTTTTAAAACTGGTAACCACTATACGATTTCTGTGTGCACCTATCACTCTAACGTTTGTAATATCCCATAATTGTAAACTTGTATTTTGATTAATAGTGTAATATTTTGTTTAATTTATAATCCCCGAACCATATACGCCCTGAGATAATTGATATATTTTATTTAAAAACATTAACAAAAAGCATGGTTTTGGTCTCAAGAAATACTGAACGTTTGGCTACTACTGCTGCCAACTGGTAAAGAGAAGATTTATAATTTGTACTACAATTGCGATTATTCTGTTTAAAAATTATTAAAACGTTAACCCAGTGTTTTTTCCGAATAAAGGATTCCACAAGGATATATGTTTGATAATATTTGTGTGTCGTTATTATTGCTGTAACATTTAGTAAATAGAATTCACAGATTGCAACGGACCAGATAGTTGGCATCGTTGAGTGACGTCACGGAAAAGAGGCAGCGCAGTGGGAGTAAGCGGCGATTTACAAAATTATTCGCCGTTCAACATAACACATTCACAATTACACATCGACGACTCCAGTGCGAGTTTGTCGATACATTATTTATATATATTACAAGTTCACACTTCCTACGGGTGGTGTAATACAAGTGCACACGAATAAATACAAGTAACCTATTCACAATAACATTTGTACGTAACGAAAAATCCGATTACCAATAGACGAACCCGAGGTGAGGTTACATCTCAATCATAAGTGAAACCGATAACGAACCCCTTAATTATCGTTACAAATTGGCGCACCAACGTGTGAGGCGTGTAATTTAATATAAATTAAATTATAATTATAAGAAAAAATAGACAAAATGAGGAAGCGAGAGACATCGCGAAAACGAGCGGCCGAAGCCGAGAAGGTAGACGAGTTAGATATGGAAGACAAAGAAGCAACACCGGTCGAGGAAGTAGAAGTAATAATAAGAGAGGACCAAGGGGATAAACAAGAACCGGACAAAGCTACAGAGAGTATTGACATGAAGAGCATTATGGAATATTTAAAACAGAGTAATAAGAACCTAATGGACGAAATGAAGGACAATAAACGGTCTATGGAGGAGAATAGTAAGAAAATAGAGGAATTAAAACAGGACAATAAACAGTCCATAGAGAACAGCAATAAGAACTTAGAAAAATTGAAGGAGGAATTAAAACAGGACAATAAACAATCCACGGAGGAGTTGAGCCGAAAATTGGGGGAGACTAATAAGAAAATTGAAGAGAAAATGGGAGAATTGAAAGAGAATAGCAAGAAAATGGAGGAGAAAATAGACGAAAATAATAGAGCATTGAGGGAAGAATTGAAGGGAAATTACCAGGAAACCATGAAAAAATTGGATGAACACAAAGAGTCATTAAAGGAAGATTGGAGTAACAAGATGGAAATTAATAACCGGCAATTGCAGGAAGAATGGGACAGGAAGCTGGAAGAACCGGTGACTGAAATTAAAAGGGTAGAATCCGAGACCAAGGAAAAGTGCGAGCGGATAAACCAAGAGATACTGAGCGTCCGGGAAGAAACGAATGGGCGAGTTGAAAATATCAGAACCAACCAAGCAGTGATGGGAGAGAGGTTAGAAGATATGAGTACAAGTCTCAATCGAGTACAAGATCAAACAACTGCTCATAGAGATGAAATCAATTCCTTAAAAAACAGACAGTGTACCGGCGCCCATACAACATGCGAGGAAAATCGAGAGGTGATCGATTTTCAAAACTATAGAAGAACCCCCATGCTATTTTTAGAACGAGTCGAAGAGAAGATAGCCAAAACCGGGGAAGACAGATGGTTTGTGATAAGGAGCATGTTGGACGAGATGTTCCGAAAGGTATATGACAATTGGTGGACGGCGATGCGGCCGAGTATACAGAACTTCCAGGAATTTAAAAAACAGTTCAAATCCAAATATTGGTCCGATGCCACACAACACATGATAAGGAGTGACATAGGATTGGGCAGATATGACCTGCACGGCAAGCAAACTCCAACCGCATATTTTCTCGGCAAAATAAATATAGCCAGACATTTAGAGCCTGCAATTCCTACAGAGTGTTTAGTGCGGCTATTAGCATACCACTATGGTGGCGAAATTACAAGAGGCCGAATAAATGGACGCATACAAACCATCGAGGAGATGTCAACTTTATTGGCAGAGATGGAACAGGAGAAGAACTTCCTCCAGTATAGACGAAGAAATGATGAGATAAATAGAAATAATGGTCGCCGCGACACCCCATATGAAAACAATGGGCAACGACCAAACAATAGTTATAACAACAATGGTAACCAATATCAGCGCGGTTACCAAAACCAGAATAACACCAATAACTATTCACGAAATAACGCAAATAACAACAACAATAACAACAACCACTACTACCGTAGCCCTCCTACAAATAATAACAACAATGGATACCAGCGTGCCAATGACAGAGACAACCAGTACCAGAACAACCGGGGTTATAACAACAACTATGATAATCGATACAGGCACAATAATAACGGCAATAATAACAGTCAAAATCAAACATATAGAAGACAAGTAAACTATGTAAGTGTTGACGACAGGGATGTGGGAAGACGTTGGTACCAGGGACGAGCAAACTATAATGGAAACCGTGGAAGAAGTTTTCGGGAGGAGAGTAACCAGCACTACCGCGATGAACATCGGCGAAGTAGAAGCTGCGACGACAACAGAAACAACCGAAACTCAGTGACGTTCAATAATAACGCCATTGAGGTACAAGAGTCACAGAGCAGAGACAGACCCAATCAATCAGACAACAGGACTGAGGAGATCAGCCCTGATTTAAACGAACTGCGGCAGTGAAAATCCACCAGGTCCCATCACTGAACCGGCAATTTGGGTACTTACTAGGACGAGACAAAACGACTGACGATACGTTGACAATAGTGCAAAATCACTTCCTAAAGAATGTTAGAGAAGAGCTACTGAACGAAGACTCGATAACACAAAATAATTCAAATAATGAGATTGTTTATATCATCGCCCAAGTGAATGGAATAGAGACAAGATGTATGATAGATACGGGCGCAAACGTGTCGTTAATCGACAACAATGAATACCTCAAAATTCAAAAGTATAGTAAGGCCATCTTACCAACTTTACCAATTCAAAATATAATTTTAATCGGAGCCACTGGAAGGCAAAACAAGTCAATAAGAAACCAGGTGTCATTAACAGTGACTAGCAGAAACGTAGCTATACCTATGATCTTTCTAATAGCTAGTAATCTACCATTCAATCTGCTAATAGGCTGTGATATTTTGAGAAAATACTCAGCAATAATTGACATGAGACAAGCCATAGTGTCATTAAAAGTGGATAATATAGAATGGACAGCAAAATTGGTAGAAAACAAAAATGTACCTTCATGCAATAGTATAAGAAAATTCAATAATAATCAAGATGAGTCATGGAATGTAAGAAGGGAATACTTTGGGTGTGAAGATAGTTTATGGTTGGAAAAATTAGAAGAGATCCGACAGTTTTGGTCAGAACAAAAGGAATGTAATTTAACCACACAACAAATAGAAAAGTTAATTTCAATATATAATAAATACCGCTATGTTTTTTCTGATGTACCTGGCAAGGTAAAGGATTATCAATTTACATTACAATTTAAGGAGCCTGTCAATTTTAATAAAAAATCATATCCCGTTGCTTATGCATTAAAGGAAGCAGTGAGGAATGAACTAGACAAAATGATAGCAGAAGATATTATTGAATATAGCTGTTCCCCATATACCAGTCCGTTAATAGCAGTTCCAAAGAAAGATGGCAAAGTACGACTCTGCTTAGATGCTAGAGAGATTAATAAGATCATAGTTAATGACAGAACATCTCCTGGAGAGATTGAGGAGATACTGAAAAAATTCAATGGCATACAATTTATTAGCACCTGGGATACGGTTTGTGGGTATTGGCAGGTGGAGCTACACCCAGATAGTCGAAAGTACGTCGCCTTTATTTTCGAAGGAAGGAACTATCAGTTCAAGAGACTACCGTTTGGACTGGTAAATTCAGTAGCTGTATTCGTAAGATGTATGGATCAGGTGTTGGGTCCAGATACTATTCCATATACCACAGTCTATGTTGATGACTTGTTGATTACTTCAGTGAATTGGGAAGACCATTGTGACAGAGTAGGACAAGTATTACAAAAACTATCAGACAATAACGTTACACTAAAACTTCAAAAATCTAAGCTTATCGCCAGTGAAGTCCAATTCCTGGGTTTTAACCTAACAAGACAAGGAATAACACCATCCAATGAAAAAATTGAAGCTATCCAGAAGTTCCCAAGTCCTAAAAACAAAAAGCAACTTCAATCATTTCTGGGACTTTGCAATTATTATAGGAAGTTTCAGAGAAATTATTCTGAAATGACAGCAAAGTTTTCCCCACAATTATCCTCTAAAAACAAATGGTCCTGGGGACAGGAACAAGACAATTTACTCCAAATGATCAAACACAATTTCCTAAGTTCAGTTGTATTAAGACATCCTAATTTCAATCAACCTTTCTTCATGAACTGTGATGCCAGTGATATAAGTTTAGGATCTGTATTATATCAAGAAGATAGTGAGGGAGAACATCAGGTGGTGAGTTTTGCAAGCAGAATACTTAATGGATGTGAACGCAATTATAGTGTAACAGAAAAAGAGTTATTAAGCGTTGTATTCGCTTGTGGGAAATTCAGAACCTACATTCTTGGATACTCAATAACTGTGAGGAGCGATCATAAGTCAATATCTTTCCTAAAAAATTGCAAGATCAACCATGGGAGATTGACAAGGTGGATACTCGCACTACAGGAGTACCATATAAATTGGGAGTATGTTCCAGGAAAACAGAATATTGCCGCAGATATATTGTCCCGGATTAACATAGAACAACAAACTTTTGAAGGGGAAAAAGAAACAGTCATCAAGGTATACACTATAATAAAAAACAAGTCAGATTTGGAAAACATCATGAAATCCATTGCACAACGACAAACCGAGGATACCAAAATCAACAATTTTAGACCAAGACTGATCCAACAGGATGAAAAAATCATTGCATATTACTGTCTACATGAAGACATATTATTTTACAAACCAAATAATAACCAAGGCTCATGGAAGGTGGTGATACCTAAAGCTTTAGAAACAGAATTAATATTGGACTACCATAGCCGATATGGGCATATGGGTGCGTTAAAAGTAATGAAGGCACTGGAGGAACACACTTACATTAAGAATATCAACAGAAGAGTTAGAGAATGTATTCGACAGTGTCACATCTGTCAATTGGCAAAATGCCATAATGAAAAAACAGAAGGAATTATGCAACCCATTACATCAACTGGTAAATTAGAGAGAGTATTTTTAGATGTGTGTGGTCCGTTACCTCGTAGTGGAGGGAGAAAACAGTATAAATTCATTATAATCATGTTCGACCATTACTCCAAGTTTACAAAACTATACCCCATTAATCGGGCAACTACGAAAAAGATTTTGCAGATAGTGATCCAACAATACATACCAGAGTTAGGAGCTCCACGATCAATTATTACCGATCACGGAACTCAGTTTCGAGGAAGGGTATGGAAGGAGACTTTGTTAGACTTAGGTGTCAAGACATATAAGACATCTGTCTATCACCCAAATAGCAACCCAGCGGAAAGAGTACTGAGGGAGGTCGGCCGTATACTCAGGACATATTGTTTTGATAAACACCAGAAGTGGAGTAACTACATTATACAAACTGAGAGCTTTATCAACTTAGCTTACCATGAAGCAATACAAGATACTCCATATACCATAATGCATGAAAGATTACCACCCCGAGAAATTAGTGAAATAATCAATTTCCCAAATAACCCAGCTTACCAGTTCGACAACGTGAGATTCCACAGCAAACTGAATGAACAAGTGGAGAAAAGAAGGAAAAAATACAAAACAATTCAGCAGAAGGTGATCCATTACAAGATTGGAGATAAGGTATTGTTAAAAAACCGCGAATTGCCAAGTTCTAAGGAAGGAATAGCAAAAAAGCTATTATTACTGTATAATGGACCACATGTTGTTATAAAAAACAATAACAATAATACTTATGTCATTAGTGATGTGGAAACAAAAAAGATTAAGGGAACATACAACCAAGTTTCCTTAAAAATGTATTATGAACCTAATAAACAAAGTTCATAAAAACCACAAAATTCTAAAAATAGAGTAAGATCAACTCACAACTAATTATTTATGAGAATTAACATGGAATTGAAGAATTTATTATTATAAAACCAACAAAATTCCAAACAAAGGGTAAGAACAACTTACAACTAATGATTTATGAGAATTAATTTGGAATTGAAGAATTTATTATTATAAAACCACAAAATTCTAAATAATTAATGCTTGATGCCTTTACTTGGTGAAAATCCATTATAAATTATAGTAAAAAATAAAACCATAAAATAGTTTTTGTGATTTCCACTCGTCAATTTATTAAAATAATAAAACCATGACAGCTGTTTCGGCAACACAGTGCCTTCATCAGATGGTATAAGCTGACTTATATGGTATAGTCAGCTTATACCATCTGATGAAGGCACTGTGTTGCCGAAACAGCTGTCATGGTTTTATTATTTTAATAAATTGACGAGTGGAAATCACAAAAACTATTTTATGGTTTTATTTTTTACTATAATTCAAAATTCTAAAGAAATAGTAAGACCAACTTACAACTAATTATTTATGAGAATTAATTTAGAAGTGAAGAATTTATTATTATAAAAACACAAAATTCTAAAAATATAGTAAGAACAACTTACAACTAATGATTTATGAGAATTAATTTGGAATTGAAGAATTTATTATTATAAAACCCCAAAATTCTAAAGAAATAGTAAGAACAACTTACAACTAATTATTTATGAGAATTAATTTGGAATTGAAGAATTTATTATTATAAAACCAACAAAATTCCAAACAAAGAGTAAGAACAACTTAAAACTAATTATTTATGAGAATTAATATGAAACTGAAGAATTTATTATTACAATACCACGAAATTGGAAAAATATAGTAAGCTCATCTAACCAACTTTGATAATTCAGAATATAATTTTAAATGAAGCCCAATAAACAAGGTTGAATATTTCAGGATTTAGAAAAATAGTAAGGACCAATTACAGTACAGTTTGATAATGTTATGATGAATCAAACAGATGAACAACTGGGAATAAATTTCCAAATTCTAAACAAAATAAGCACCTCTTATTAAACACAGTTATGAACTTATTATTGGAATATAAAAGAAAGATACAACATCCATAAATTAGAAGAAACTAAAGTGATATAAAATGAATAAGAAAGGACAAATGTAGACAGTCGACGATGAAAATGAGACAAGACTAGAAACGAATTTATTGCAAATAACCTATAATGATTGTGAGAGAATCAACAAAAACTGAAGATGCAAATACTTGTTATGTTTTAATTTAAATGAAGATAGTGAATGAAAAATGAAGATTAAGCAGTACTGATAAAGAAGGAAGGAAGATAGTACCAATTAAAAATAAAAAAAGTTATTAATATCGCCACAAGAAAATAAACATCTGAAAGAATCAATGGAAAGAAATATTTAGATCTGAGAAGTTAGACTGAGTGAACAATCCCAAGAATATATTATATTATTTTATTTATTTTAGTCGTGAATAGACTAGTGATTATTAAATGTGATTGACTGACGAGATAGCTCCAGCAATCGATATTATTTATGTATTATGTATTGTAAGGACAGCGGGGTATTAGGTCAAGAGAGCCACCCGACTGATTCCAGAATATATGGTGATTAATTTGTTAGGGAAGTAACATGTTCCAGGGATAGAACACTTATAATTAAAGACAAGTATACCAGATCATAATAAGAATAACAAATGATAATATGAAAAAGAAGGTAATTGATAATTTCAACAAAAACAATATTTTATTAAGATGATCAAATTTGGTGGCAGGGTAATATGTAACATGACATTTGGAACAACATAATATCGTACCTGACTTAATAAAGACTTTGATTAAGAAGCTGACAAGGAGAACAATATCTTCCAAGATGATAGCGAAGAAGAACGACTAACAATTTTAGACTGACTAGTAAGACAACTGACCGTACCCAAATTAATGATTTAGGCTAAGTGATGCAGATATATTCAAACCCCAACTATGACATGAATTTTCAGTATTGACCAAACAAAGAAGTGTAAAGACAAACAGTTTATGAACCAGAACTATAAAGGAACAAATGGTTTCAGTTGATGTATCATTAAATCCAAATAATCAAAATACAAAGTGAGGGATAATAGACCCAAACATATAATATTATGTAAGAAAAATATTAGTAAATAATTAAGTTAATTGATGTAACAAAAATATAAATACACTTGGTTATAGATACAAGAACCATACAAATAATTGTCACATATAGAGTTCATAGTGTTGTCCAATAAACAACAAATTATAACATGGTCACAATAACATTTATAACAAGAGTAAAACCCAGATAAACAGTAAATGTAACAAGATTATTAGAACTCTGTGTGAGGTAGAGCAACAGTGTTCAATTTATTGTAATTTGTGTAAATCAGACATCAGTAAGTATATGGATGTTTAAACCCATATAAATAGTAAATATGACATAGACAGTGTCAGAATAATGAGTAAATTAGCTGACAAAGGACTAACTAATTAGTATAGGATTTGTTTTGTAAAATGTGCATGTTTTATGTTATAGCACAGTGTTTTATATAATAGTATGTGTGTTGTGTTTTTGTGTATGTAACTGATGATACAGTTAGTTTAAAGGAATGTCAATTTTATGATATTAATTCAATTTTTTTATGTTGTGTTAACAAATGTAACAATAGAGCTGATGTTAAACCATGGTAAATTAATTAACCAAGCAGAATGGACTATACAAAGATGTTTTATTAAGTGTCAAACACCTATACAGTTTGAGTAGAAAACAGCTATTTGTACAAGGAATTGGTATAATCATAGCCATGTGGACATGAATTTAACTATTAGAATAATATATATTTTGTGTTGTTAAAATAACGTTATATGTTAAACCATTTTGGTGAATGTTAGAAGTTAATTTAATTGTTAGTGATGTTAAAACATGATGATGAAAATAATACTATTACATAGGCCAGGTGAAACCAACTTTAGTAAATTTTGAACAATTATGTTAGAAATTTTGTAATGCAAATGTGAATGGATAGATGTAATTATAGGTAATAATGTGTACAAGGAATATAGAAACAAAATAACACATATCAGGTTATTTAAGAAAATTCCAAATAACAAATTTGTAACATCCATAGTTCTTAAGCAAAAATAGGCATGTTTGGTGTCTAAATATAACACATGTGAAGATCAAAATAATGCTGATAATGGTTTTAAACTCCCATTCAGTATAGAAAAGTTATGTTAAATTAAAGATTTTGAACGAAATTTAGACTTTGAAATAATAAAAGTATATGACAATGTCTATTCGAATTGACCAACCAGGTTCCAAGTTTATCCTTAGCAACCAGAAATTTGGGATAAATAAAATGAGACTTCTTTGACAACGATCTTAGCGAACAGACGCGTTTTTAAATCGTCTTACATTTTGTGTTATAAAGTGTGAAAAAACTATACAACTAAATAAATACAGTTAGAGGTACACTACATGAACCTTTTGCAACAACAGAAGACTACCCATTAGATGGATGAGAAGAAATAATAACCAGGAAGAAGATTTGAAGTGGACGAGGGACGAGAAGAAGATCTGACGTGTACGTGGGACCTATTTACAACCAAGAAGAGTACAAGAAGAGGATTTGGTGATCTGACATCTCATTATTTTGTATTTCAACACACACATTTGGATGCACGAATTTTAAATAATAATCAACTAAACTACAGACACCATATAACACAAACACTAAAAAAACAATCACTAATAACACCATATAAGACTAACACCTTTTTTAAACACAACGAGAACTATTAATTTACACAATAACTATCAAAGCCTGATTTGAACATAACCTTTTTTAAAACTGGTAACCACTATACGATTTCTGTGTGCACCTATCACTCTAACGTTTGTAATATCCCATAATTGTAAACTTGTATTTTGATTAATAGTGTAATATTTTGTTTAATTTATAATCCCCGAACCATATACGCCCTGAGATAATTGATATATTTTATTTAAAAACATTAACAAAAAGCATGGTTTTGGTCTCAAGAAATACTGAACGTTTGGCTACTACTGCTGCCAACTGGTAAAGAGAAGATTTATAATTTGTACTACAATTGCGATTATTCTGTTTAAAAATTATTAAAACGTTAACCCAGTGTTTTTTCCGAATAAAGGATTCCACAAGGATATATGTTTGATAATATTTGTGTGTCGTTATTATTGCTGTAACATTTAGTAAATAGAATTCACAGATTGCAACGGACCAGATAGTTGGCATCGTTGAGTGACGTCACGGAAAAGAGGCAGCGTAGTGGGAGTAAGCGGCGATTTACAAAATTATTCGCCGTTCAACATAACACATTCACAATTACACATCGACGACTCCAGTGCGAGTTTGTCGATACATTATTTATATATATTACAAGTTCACACTTCCTACGGGTGGTGTAATACAAGTGCACACGAATAAATACAAGTAACCTATTCACAATAACATTTGTACGTAACGAAAAATCCGATTACCAATAGACGAACCCGAGGTGAGGTTACATCTCAATCATAAGTGAAACCGATAACGAACCCCTTAATTATCGTTACAATATATATATATATATGTATATATATATATATATATTACCAATTTAAACAGTTGTAGTAAATGTGTATAGTTTTTTTTTAAAACAGCTCTAAAGGCAGTATACCATTGGGAAGATTAATAATTTTTTTGAGGATATATATTTTATTGTTAACAGAAGCACAGGTATAGTTCATATGTACATATAAATGTTACACTTTGCCTTATTTAAATCAAAAGAAAGACTGATGCAACTAATTGTTGGTAAGTAATATTTACTTTGTTACAGAATTATTTGCAAGACATCACTACGGTTATAAAGGATGAAATTGTTTTAGAAGAAGCGGAAAAAGAGGAGAATACACAAGAGGTGAAGTTTTTTTAAAAATATATAATCAATCTTCCATCTATAAGTAGGTGAACAAGTGAGATTCATGATAGAGCAGTGTTCCATTGAAGGCTGTCACTTAATTAACAAAATATTTTTGAAGTTGATCATTTGTAGTTGAAAATTAGATTTAGTTTTAAAACATGGAGACATCTGAGATGTCTTGCATTGGTGGTGTCACCCAACAAGTTGAGTGCTAGTTGATTGGGGTTGATGATTCAATTTCAGTTATTAATGTTTATGCAATAACATTGAATTTCCTGTGCCAATGAAACACTTGGATGTTGTCTTCTACAACATTGTACCTTGTGAGCAATGGGTAGCTTGATGATTGTTATCAACACTTAATTTGAATACATTGTAAATCGATAATTGAATGAACGATTCGAGTTTTGTTTTTACTCATCCTGTTTTTTGGCATTCGTCTTTCTGTCTGATAGGGTATGTCACACGATTACTTTTCAACACATCAACTGATTTTTGTAAACCTAGGGCTGTGTGTATGTACCTCTACTCTAAAGAACCCTATTATTTTTAACACTGATCTCACAAAGTGTAGGTGGGCAGATGGCAAATATGTGAGGGTCAAAGTTTAAAAAAAAAATTACAAAAGTTCATATGAAATATCAATTAAAGAGAACTATATACTTTATGAATTTAGCTTCATTTTTAAAAATCTCAAAATTTTGGAATGACGAGGGCCAAAAACTGGGGGGAAATTCTGATAAAATTCCAAAAATTCAAAGGGATTATTGGACATGTGGCATACCAAGAGGAATATTAACTAAAATCAGAATGTAGTGGTGAGCTTTAGAAATTTCAGTATTTTGGAATGCAAAATTTTTAACACAGCACCCTAGAATGGAATCTACAAAATTATAAAAATCCAGTTGGGTCCATACTAAAGAATATTTAACACAAATTAGATCATTTAGAATTTTTTGCCTGTATTGTATGCTTACTATATATTTGTTACTTTTCTGAACAAAAAAATAACAGGGTAATTGGGATTTTCTGATAATTGAAAATGATCTAATATAAAAGCTCATTCGCGAGTTGAAAACTGTAACGGTTTGCACATTAACACATCAACACACAGCTGCTATATAAAATGTTCCCGATTTTTACAAATAATTTCCTCAGCTCACTTGTTAACTTTTAGTAATACACTGTGTTATTTTATTAAGTCAACTTTATAGTTTTGTATTGACTTTAGGTAACATGTAAGAAGGCATACGTAATATTTGTGAACGAACAAAACTAACAATTTAGGTGTACTCACAATGGAAAAGGCGTGAAAATTATCATAACCTTCTGTTTACATATTTTCAAGAGGATATATATTTTAAAACTAAGTAAACATTATATAAATTATTAACACATAGGCTTACCTGAATGTATTGATGTTGCTGTACTAATGGTGAACTTTTGCATCTTTTTGGGCCGTTTTCTTTGATTTTCTTCCTCTCTTGAATAAACAGATTTGTTTAGATGCTACAGTCTGATATATGTGCGCACAAGTATCAAACAAGTCACTGCTTCATCAGGAATGTTAAGTCCTTGAAGCTTATCATTAGCGATCGATTTTACTTTTTGTATCACACCACTCTCCCAGCACTTGTCAGTTTGCCCATGAAACTTTATAAAACTTTCTTCAATTATTTGTGCACAGTGGAATTATTGGTAACTAAGAACTCGTGTGCCTCCTTTTGACATGGTTTATATCCATGAAAAATCCTTATTGTTTTCACAAACAGCGCTGCTTTTTTTACCTAGACTGGGAAAATTTTGTTGCAATTTAAATGCCACATAACCAGCCAAATAACGAAGACCTTTGCACTTCATGACACCTGCACCATTACATCAAAATCAAAATTTTCATTGGATATACGAGGGGGACACAAAAGTAACGAGAATTTTTCTCTGACAGTTGGTAGAACGCTAGTTCAGACTTCTCCCGCTAGGTGCCTTCACTAGACACCATTTTGTATCAGTTGCCCTAGCGGCATTGTTGTGGAAACATTAGCGCGGTCAGTGTGACAATTTTTTTAAGCGCTGTTTCACGTTTTCGGCGATTTGTCAATGGCAGAATTAAATACCAACGTGCTAACATCAGGTTCTGTTTCCTTTTAGGGAAATCAGCAGCAGAAACTGTCGCAATGCTTCGGATGGCTTATGGGGAGGAAGCTTTGAGCCAGGCAAGGATTTTGAGCCGACAAGAAAGCACACGCGGAACGAATTTTGCTGCAACACGTTTCATCTTCAGATCTTCAGTCAAAATTCGTTGGCATGAACTCCAGGATATTCCAGTCATTTCCTCCAATTCATCGATTGTTCTACGACGATCAAACATGATCGTAACATGGATTTTTTCAATGTTTTCGTCCATTTTGGAAGTCGAGGGACGTCCCGGTCGTGGTTCGTCTTCAATTGACATTTGACCACTTTTAAAACGAGAAAACCACTCGTAAATCCTTGCCTGGCTCAAAGCTTCCTCCCCATAAGCCGTCCGAAGCATTGCGACAGTTTCTGCTGCTGATTTCCCTAACAGGAAACAGAACCTGATGTTAGCACGTTGGTATTTAATGTCTGCCATTGACAAATCGCCGAAAACGTGAAACAGCGCTTACAAAAAATAGTCACACTGACCGCGCTAATGTTTCCACAACAATGCCGCTAGGGTAACTGATACAAAATGGTGTCTAGTGAAGGCACCTAGCGGGAGAAGTCGGAACTAGCGTTCTACCAACTGCCAGAGAAAAATTCTCGTTAATTTTGGGTCCCCCCTCATATGTATTCTTTTGATAACTTGAAAGCTAACTTAATGTCTTAATTTTCTTTATTTAATAGGTCTTTTAAACACGCAATACTTATGTGTTCATTACTGCATACAACAAATCCTTTGCTAACAAAGTAATTCCTGGCAAGCTTTAACATGTGCGGCATATCTGCTAAAACAAAAACATTTTAAGAAACATCATATGGATTTGAAAAACAGTTTTTGTGGGATAAATATTAAGTTTCTTCCACAGTGCTCTGTTTTCACCTCCCAAATCCGATGTGATAGACACAACTTTAACACTTTAGTGACCATGGCGAGCGTATACACCTGCTTCTCATTTCTGTGTAGGGACCGCTGCAGGTGTATATGACCTATCAAACGTTGTACAGAAAAATTGACTCTGTAGTGCAGATGACCATTTGTCAGCTGATTTTTCTTTATGACGCAACCACTATAATTACTGGGAACACAAAAACGTATTGGGATCACATTTTCGATCTTTATAAAATTCTTATTTTAGATGTTTGTTAGTAACAGGTTGTAAGTATTAATATTTTAATAAAATAATATTTTGTAACAACACATGCTGTAAATTAAATTTGTAATGTGACTTAATTTGTGCTGTGTTAACATTCATACATAATTACTGATAACGTGTATATGTAATTGGATTTTGGGTGTAATCATAATAAGAGTAGTTATTTTTAAATTGTAACATGTTTTCATTAATTTATTCAAAAGAAATATAAGTGTTTTTAAAATAGCATTTACTTCGCGATAAAGTATTCATTATATTTGTTTAAACGTTTCTTTGTTGCAGTACATTCATCATAAAATTAATCTTATATACTATATTCACAAAAATCTATGTTAAACATTTATTTGTTACTCTAAAATTTGTGGACCGCTCAGTCTGACTGTGTGCTTTATTTGCAGTCTTGTTTTCTTTGCTTTATATATTTTTCTTGATTATATTACTCTATGCATTGCATACATCTTAATGCTTTATAAAATTTAAATTGACAAATATATTTTGACATAAATTTTCTTTATTTAAAAATTTTGAAATGTCTTTTCAATGTCTTTATTCTTTCATTTACTAATTATAACTTGTTTATTTGTCTCCTCAATTCTGTAGATTGTACCCCTGTCCTCCGGTGATCGGTAGGTCCTCTTCTAATGGATTTCCCTGCATGTTCTCCGGTTCCACATGTTGCCCTTCAGTTACTCATTCCGTATGGTCCTCTCTGGTTGCTGTAGAATGGTATGTCACTCTGCATCAGCTGCTGTTTTCCTAGCAGACGCCTCAATTGCTCTGCATATCGTTCCTCTGCTTGATGTGACCTCGCCAGTTGTCTAGAGTGCTGAACATTTGTGGTTGTAGACTGGTGGTGTATGTTCGGTATTTAAAATTATCAAACTAAGAGTTACGGTTTGATACTCGGATGAACATATTGTCCATCCAACTTTACAGTTTATTTAAAAAAAAAAAAATCACGTTGCTAACGGACAGTGTCCCGGTGCTTCTGAAGACTGATTGAGAGTATTAAAAACTCGCATCGCTGATGGACAGAGCTCCTGATTGAGAGTATTAAAAACTCGCGTCGCTGATGGACAGAGCTTACCGCCGCGACTGAAGACCGAAGTCTGATTTAATTACACATATTATACACAATTACCATAGTGATCGCATAATTAGTGTAATTACTATGCTCTTAAAATCACACAGAATTCGCACTGAACGTCATTATCACACCGTTTTTGCACTGCACATTTGCATGATTTTTATGCATATTTAGAAGTCTTTGCAATCTTTCTAACATTTACGATTTGCTTATAATTAAATAAAACTATAATTTAGTATCTATTTGGGGTGAGATTTCAAACTTTCAGGCTTGAACAGGCTCCATGCACACACACTATTTACTACTGTACACTCTCTCAGCAATAATCGCGTGATCATGCATTTTCATTCCTGCGTCTAATTCACTTTTCAACTTCACACCTGCTTGTCTATTACATATTACTAAAATTAATCTATATATTTATTTTATTTAATAAATGCACTTACAGCATATGCTAGTATTGTCGCATTATTCCTCTGCTTGGTAAAAAAAATTTTAATATAATTATTGATTAAAATTTTTTTTCTTTTATCATTAGAATCATATTTTTATATTTCATATTATTTATTTTTATTTTTGTTCATACAACACAACCAATAATAATGAATATTAATTGTTCAATTCCCCTTAGTTGGAGGGTAGAGCAAGTAATGTTCCCTCTCCCCACACATGTGTTGCTGACCACGTGTGAGCATAGCTCCTCTTTCCATTGTTCTCCTTTAATCTGGTCCCATTGATCTATTTATTTTTATGTGTAGAACTTCCTACATGAGTTGCTTTCTTGCACTGGTAAACATTCTGACTCTTAACATATCATGCCATTCTTCAATCTGGAATTTTACATTACCTTAATCACACATTCCTACCTTCGTTCCTTAACCCTTTTCTTAGCCTTTTATTCCAATCTTCATTCTTACATTTCCTTTCTGATCGCTAATAATTTTCTTCATTCTTACCCTGTGCTGAAATACACTTCCGTAACAGAATACTCTTTTAGCTTCGTAGTGTGTCGCCTGATCAGTTAACAGATGAGTGCCTTAGAAACACGTCTATTTCCAGACTATTATGTGCTTAACTCACTCGATATTTTTACTCGTATTTGAGTCCTAAGTAGTCTCTGCCCTTGACTTCCACTGTGTCCTTGCATTTCCACTAAGGTATGAAGTTTTCGCTTGATCAGCCGTTCTGACAATTATAACATTTCTTTCTCATTTCTAACCCTTTCTTGACATTAATAATACATTCCTTACATTTCTTTAATATATAATTCCTTCTACTTCTTATTTCTTATATTTATTTCACATCTCTTTTTATTTAATTCTTTAACATTAACAATAACATTTCTTATCATTTATAATCCTTCCTTCACATTATTATTATTCCTTATTATTTAACTCCTTATCTAACATTAACATGCCTTCTTAATTAATTCTTTATCTAATTAATAATTAACAGAAATAATTTTTATTTAAAAATAATTATTAATTTACAATAGAGAGTAGTGTGCGGTGTGTTGTTTAATTTTACACCATAGTTTAAGCTAACAATTGTTTGTCCCTTGACAGGAAATATATTGTTCCTTGACGTGTAGTAGGCATTGTCATATATTAGCCGACACTTACCATTTCCGTCTTGCATTCCTCCCTCGTTAAAATTTCATTGTAACGTAGCGACTCTGCACTCACCTGATGTGACGAATAACCTCTCTCTATCTCTTCCTCTCTGCGTTCCATAATTCTCTTGTCATGAATGTATTGCGTAGGGTCAGTCTGCTTGAAACCTATATAAACAGCTGTTGACCGTTTTTTTATTCGTCGTTTATGATAACCTCTGTAGCTTTTATAATTATAATTATTATTATTATAATTATCGCTCGTTCGGTACTTACCGTGCGTATAATTAATATTATAATCAACATTCACTTGATAATTATTGTGCGTGTTCTCGCTGTAAATGTGGTGTTTTAAGTGGTTTACACGTATTGTTCTCTTATGTGATTTAATACTGTGTGTGTATCCTGCGAATTGGATATTCTTACTATACAGGTACGACTGCTTAATTTTTCTTTTTCTTTCTTCCTTAATGTTAATTATTTCTCTAGAATTATTATTGTTAATTACAAACGTCTTTTCTTTCGTATCTTCAATTATTATGGTTTGTTCACATTATACTGCCGCTATGTGTGTATTAGAGTCATCAATTCTTTCTACTAACTTCTCTTTTGCTTTTCTTTCTTCTCTTAATTTTTTTGTTTGTTCTGTAAAAAATTCTGTTAACTCTTTCTATTTGTGTTCTAATAGTATTTTCTTTCTTTTTCTGTTTGTTTGTCCACTACTTCACCAAATATGGCTTGCATCATAGCTTGAAGTGCTGCCTCTTCCATCCTTAACTTCCCGATATTGCCATGTTGAATATTATATTTATTTATTTTTTAAAATTATTATTATTGTACAACCGTTCGCTACTTTTATTGATTTATTTGTTTATTTTTATTAGTGACTATTATTATACTCTTGTTACAATTACACCTGTTATCATACAAATCAATGTATTGGTGGGTGCCAGTTGTGTCATTAAACACAACAAAATAAACAACAAAAATATTCATACATAAACATCAGTTATTATACATAAAATCCTATGCACACATTTAACAATAGAGCATACATTTATTTATTAAATGTAGGCGTGTCGAGCCACACGTTAACGGGCGACAAAATTACAAAAGTACAAATTACCAATTTAAATGTATTTTAAATTGTATAGCCCCACGCTTTTGGGAGACAAAATTATACAACAGTACATAACATAAATTTGATATAATGT
Source organism: Magicicada septendecula (assembly GCA_034769895.1). NCBI lineage: Eukaryota > Metazoa > Arthropoda > Insecta > Hemiptera > Cicadidae > Magicicada > Magicicada septendecula. The sequence goes on from CM068368.1 coordinate 177,464,074, forward strand.
ATTTTATGTGGCCCCACGTTCTTGGGCGACCAAAATTATACAACAACAAATTACTTAATTTGAGTTGCAAATTTAATTTGAGTGTACATAAAATTCATATAACATTTCTGTAGTTGCGTGTATTTATAATTGGAGATTGGGTGTAATCATAATAAGAGTAGTCATTTTTAAATTGTAACATGTTTTCATTAATTTATTCAAAAGAAATTATAAGTGTTTTTAAAATAGTATTTATTTCGCCATAAAGTATTCATTATCATTTGTTTAAACGTTTCTTTGTTGCAGTACATTCATCATAAAATTAATCTTATATACTATATTCACAAAAATCTATGTTAAACATTTATTTGTTACTCTAAAATTTCTCGACCGCTCAGTCTGACTGTGTGCTTTATTTGCAGTCTTGTTTTCTTTGCTTTATATATATTTTCTTGATTATATTACTCTATGCATTGCATACATCTTAATGCTTAATAAAATTTTAAATTGACTAATTTAATTTGACATAAATTTTCTTTATTTAAAAATTTTAAAATGTCTTTTCAATGTCTTTATTCTTTCATTTACTAATTATAACTTGTATATTTGTCACCTCAATTCTGTAGATTGTACCCCTGTCCTCCGGTGACCGGTAGGTCCTCTTCTAATGGATTTCCCTGCACGTTCTCCGGTTCCACATGTTGTCCTTCAGTTACTCATTCCTTATGGTCCTCTTTGGTTGCTGTAGAATGGTATGTCACTCTGCATCAGCTGCTGTTGTCCTAGCGGATGCCTCAATTGCTCTGCATATCGTTCCTCTGCTTGATGTGACCTCGCCAGTTGTCTAGAGTGCTGAACATTTGTGGTTGTAGACTGGTGGTGTATGTTCGATAATTGTATTTAAAATTATCAAACTAAGAGTTATGGTTTGATACTCGGATGAACGTATTGTCCATCCAACTTTACAGTTTATTAAAAAAAAAAAATCTCGTTGCTAACGGACATAGTGTCCCGGTGCTTCTGAAGACTGATTGAGAGTATTAAAAATTCGCGTCGCTGATGGACAGAGCTTACCGCCGCGACTGAAGACCGAAGTCTGATTTAATTACACATATTATACGTAATTACCATAGTGATCGCATAATTAGTGTAATTACTATGCTCTTAAAATCGCACAGAATTCACACTGAACGTCATAATCACACCGTTTTTGCACTGCACATTTGCATGATTTTTATGCATATTTAGAAGTCTTTGCAATTGTAACGGTACAGAAGTGTGTGATCCCATAGTTTTAATTTTATTTTGTATCAATTCAGCTTTAATCTTTCAATTGCCAGACTTCACCTGTGAGGTGCCCCAGTAACCAGCAGTACAACACTGTTAGTCTAAACAATTGTCTAGACGCATTGCGTAACTGCCCCAGTAAGCAGCAGGCTTTGGAAAAAACAGTATGCAGTTTGTCATCAGAGAGTGAATAACAGACAGCCAGCAGCAGCATACAGTTCAGATAGCAAAACGGTGGCCTCGGGTGCAAGATAGGCCGTAATTAAGAGTCAGCCTATCTTTCAATCTTTTACATTACTAAAACAAGTACAAAAAGTGTATAAACAGTAGCGCGCGGCCAACCTAAGATCCAAGGGCAAGTAAAGTTACGTCGGCCGACTTTTTCATATTCATAATGTGGAACCAGTGAACCACTTAAATTAACTTTAATTAAAACAAAAGAAAACAGTATCGGTCTATCCTGTACAATAACGGTATAAATGTGAAGTGCGAAGTGCGAAGTGATTGAGTAAACTTTAGTTTCCACGCGCAATGGTGTAAACAACTAGAACTACTAAAAATTTAATGAGCTCTAATAAAGAAAACGTATTGGTTCATATGGCGTAAGAGGTTAGAATTACAAGGTATTCCAGTTAATCAGTGTGATTTTATAATACTATATTATTTGTTATTGATTCCATGTATTTTTGAATTTTCATCAAAGTAAACCAAAACTAAACAATTAACTTGTTTAATAAACTAGAAGTATTTGTTTTAACATAAATTGTGTATGTATATGAATACCGTTCATCCCAAATAATCCCTTACTGCAGCTGTTTTCGTCTGTACGACTCTGGACCCGAATTTAAAAGTAAGAATTAATTATTAATTTTCCATATAATTGAGAAGTTACAAATGGCCCCCGTAACAGTGACGCGAGAGTAAGTTACATCTTACATTCGCCAGACCTAATTAAGCTGCAGAACGGGTTGTTTGGGAGTGAGGGTGAGTGTGTAGTTTACGAAGTATACATTTACAAGTATATATTTACTAAAAAAATGGAGAGTAATAATGATAAAGTCAATAATATTGATTTGACTAGTACAAGTACTGAAAATCAAATACGGTAACAAATCAAATAAGCTTAACAGAATCAGTGACAGTGGAAGGCGCTAAGATTCATTCAACGCCTATCCAAAACAAACAAGGTGACAATAACGATATACTGAACATGATACAACTAATGTTCGAAAAACACAACACAATGTTATGTAATAAATTTGATGAACGAATTAATGAAATATGTAGAGAAATAAAAAGAGAAACAGATGAGTTAAGAGAGAGTGTGTGTGTGATAGACAATAAAGCAGACAATAAATGTGAATCAAATGTGGTATCAAAAAGTGATACAGGAGATAGTAGTAGTGATATTGAGAATAGAAAGGTAGTTGAGGTGAGAGTATTTAGTGATCATAATGAGAGGGCGTATAGAGGTAGTTTAAATGAAGAGAGTATACAGAGGGTAGAATTTTCCCGTGATGTGGTTGTGGGTGAAGAAAATGCTTCACCAGTATTGTTGGAGGACAAAGGTTCCTCGTTAGTTTTTGTAAAAAACAAAAGGTCTTTAAAATGTAAAAGAAATTATTTATGTGTATCTGGTAAAGCCAGATGTTGTAATAATGTTGTGTTGCCCTCTGTATGGAATGAGAATGTGAAATGTTGGGAGAAATATTGTGATGAGAGAATTAAAGAGAGAGAAACAGAAATATTTAAGTTGAATAGAGATTATGAAATACTAGTACAGAATTTATGCATGGAGAGAGAGGAGCAAATTGATTTACCTTACAAAATAGAGTTTGATAATTATTTTGATGAGAAAATAAATTACTTGATGTTGAATAAATACACTGACGGAGACTTTATAAATAATACTGATGTCAACTTGATATATGATAAGATAATTTTGGGGGGTAACCCTAAAGATTATTATTTTGGTACAATGAAAAAAATAAGTTCTTATGGTTATAAAACAGAAAACAGCCGTATGTTGTGTATCAGTAAAATTGAACACTGCTATATAGAGACAAGACTAATTTTCGATGATGGAGGTTGAATATAAATTTCGTGAATGGACATTTTAAACATTTTAGTATATGGTTCTGACCTTGCTAATCTAGGAAAAGAGATGTGGTAAATTGAAATAATAATGATAAAAGATTGTAAATAAATTCATAGTGAAATTAATTGTGTGTGTACTGTAAAATGTTTCATGTAACCATGTGTGTATTGATTGATTTTAATAATAATATTATTTTATGTTGTTAATTAATAATAATAATTAACAGGAGGTATAAATGAATTAAATTTTGAATTATGTTTGTATTAAAAGTGTTTTAACCATGTTAACTAAAACCAAATTGTTTTTAGTAAAATGTTATTAAAGTAATTGTGGTGAATTAAAATTATATTTGGATCTGAATTGGTACAAGTGATAAATATGTTCATTAAAAGATTTATAGAAACCAAAAAATTTGAAGGAAGTATATATGTCAGTGTATGATGTAACCATGATGTTTCATGTTGAAACTGAGAATGTTTATAACACCAGTCTGGCAGACTATTGTTGATGTAAACAGGGGTGTTGTATGTTTTGACCAATGTTTACAGCCAGATGTGTTGAAGTTGATAACTGTTGTAGTCTGCTGAATCATTGCCATGAGTAAATCCTATTATGAAACAAAAGAAACATCTGATGTGATGGAATGGAGATAATATTTTTTACCCCTTTGTAAAATGTTATTTAAATAAATAAAGTTGTTTCAAACAAATAAGATTGAAATAATGAGGTAATTACCATAATTTAGAGTTTTGAGATAATAAAATTAAATTAAATGAGTAATTAAATAAATTGAAAAGATATATTTTAATAATGACTTTAAATCTATTTTGATCTGAATTTTGATTGTAATGGTAAAATAAAGAATTGACGAAAACAATGATTAAAATATTCATTTAAAAATGAAAACTAAAGGAAAAGATGTACATATAATTGTTTATATAATGAGAGATTAAGGATAACTGTATAATTAATGTGTCATTTTGGCTGGGCAATATTGTACGGGAAATATTATTCAATTTGGCTGGAATGTATATGTTCTACTGTAAACCTATATTGTTTTATTTGAGATGAAAATTTGTGTCCAGTCGGCGGATGCACTACGGTTCGCGTCCGGCGGGTTAAGATGTTATTTTCCGACTGCTGTTACATGCGGGCGGACATCACTTCCTTGCTTGCGAACCAATTTCGTCGCTGTTCACAGCCTTCGTTCTCAAAGTCTTAGTAGCTGCACACATGACACATGGGATTTTCGTGTGTTGTACATCGACGAAATTTCACTGCCTGTACTTTCGTCACATAAATGGGTGTGGCTTACAATTATGTTTCTGGCCAGTTATGAGCACATGTTGGAAAAATTCATCTTCAAGCCATCTTGTTTTAAACAACTCGGCGTCGGTTGCACACCTGCTGGTGTTTGCGCACTTGTGGGTGTGTGTCACACAGTCTCAAAATTCTAAGAATGGTATTGCGTGATTGCACGTTGCATTCCATTGTATTGACTTCGCCTTACCGTTCTTTGTTTGAGTAAAGTTTTTATTCAACACGTGGCTGGACACACCGATGGAAACAATTTACAATATTTTAATAAAATAAAAAACCCCTTCCTTTTAGTCCCGTTACAATATTTTAATTCCTAATCTTATATTTCAGTACAATTGATATGCTAATTTTAACACTAACTCGTATTAAGTGAATTTTGATGTGTTTACTCCCTTCAAAAGGCTGAATGATGTTCTCCTCAAGGGTAAGTTTTCCATGTGTTTAATATCTACCATAATTGGTGTCTTATCTGTTTTTGTGTATCAATATTCCAATAACAGTAATATTCAAACGAGTCTTATATTGTTCACAAATAGTTCACTTATCTTAATCATGTGACAGAAAAATCTTGAAAATGTTTATTTACTAAGCTAGCTTCTCTGTCAATTATATTATTACCTATCGATTCCATTTCTCGTTCACTATTCAGATGGAATTCATTTTGATTGTTCTTCAATCCTTGAATATTAAATTAGTCCTCTGTTCTGTACGTGTAGGATGCAGAATCGTCTGCACCAGTCTTCTCTTTAACTCCATTCTAAGATTTTGTACTTTAATGTTAAAATCTTTGTAGAACGTATTTATCTCACTTGGAAAATCCTTTGTTGTTTTGGTAGACGATGGCAGTTTCCAATGAGTAGTTCTGACTTCTAACACTTGTGTCTTACTTATGTTTTCACGTACACCTTTACTGTTTTAAAATCAGGCACACAGAGCTTAAAATCAACAGGTGTTCAGTTTGACAAGCCATAGTTTGTAGGCCTTCCCTATACATACACGTAGCACTACTTAAAACTATTTTTAACAACTACTCTTAATTATTTACAAAAATTCTAATGTGGCTAAATATGCAGATGTGTGTGTGTGTGTGTGTGTGTGTGTGTGTGTGTTGCCATTCACCATTCAATTATACACACATTTGCTTATAAAAATCTACTAAGCTACTATTCTTCCTATGAAGAGTAATACAATACAGTAATTAGACATAGGGTAAGGTTAGTTTTTGCAAGCCGAACGGTACCTCACTGATAGAACATGATTTTAATACTACTTTCTACTGCTTCAGTGTTCCAATTATAAATTATTACAGTTGTGTATTCATTTGTTCCAGTGTCACTTATTTACACCCATGAATAATATCTGTGAAGAAGTGGACTCTACTCTGGATTGTGAACTATATAGGGGAAAGTCAATTCAGAATACTCTGGGAGACCATCTGTCACCACACAAGTTAATACATTCTGGCATTAAGAAGTACCAGTGCGATGTTTGTTCAAAATCATTTACTCAGTCAGGCAATTTGTTAACACACAAGCTAATACATTCTGGCATTAAGAAGTACCAGTGCGATGTTTGTTCAAAATCATTTACTCAGTCAGGCAATTTGTTAACACACAAGCTAATACATTCTGGCATTAAGAAGTACCAGTGCGATGTTTATTCAAAATCATTTACTCAGTCAGGCCATTTGTTAACACACAAGCTAATACATACTGGCAGTAAGAAGTACCAGTGTGATGTTTGTTCAAAATCATTTACTCGTTCAGACAATTTGTCACAACACAAGTTAATTCATACTGGCAGTAAGAAGTACCAGTGTGATGTTTGTTCGAAATCATTTGTTTACTCAAGCGGTTTGTCACAACACAAGTTAATACATTCTGGCATTAAGAAGTACCAGTGTGATGTTTGTTCAAAATTATTTACTCAATCAAACAGTTTGTCACACCACAAGTTAATACATTCTGGCATTAACAAATATCAGTGTGATGTTTGTTCAAAATCATTTACTCGTTCATACAGTTTGTCACAACACAAGTTAATACATTTTGGCATTAAAAAGTACCAGTGTGATGTCTGTTCAAAATCATTTACTCAGTCAAGCCATTTGTTAACACACAAGCTACTACATACTGGCAGTAAGAAGTACCAGTGTGATGTTTGTTCAAAATCATTTACTCAGTCAAGCACTTTGAGAGAACACAAGTTAATACATACTGGCAGTAAGAAGTACCAGTGTGATGTTTGTTCAAAATCATTTACTCACTCAAGCACTTTGAGTGGACACAAGTTAATACATACTGGCGGTAAAAAGTACCAGTGTGATGTTTGTTCAAAATCATTTACTCAGTCAAGCACTTTGAGTGGACACAAGTTAATACATACTGGCGGTAAGAAGTACCAGTGTGATGTTTGTTCAAAATCATTTACTCGTTCAGGCTATTTGTCAAAGCACAAGTTAGTACAATCTGGCATTTAGAAGTATCAGTGAGTTGTTTCTACAAAAGTATTTAATTTGGCATAGCCTGTTGTGTTATAAATAACATACTGGCATAAAATAACAGGGTGATGTTTGCAACAATGTTTGTACATTTTTGTGTAAATTAATCCATTATACTCTTACAAACAATTACTGTGTGGTATGTAAGAATAGTTTCTGTTGCCCTAGAAGTTTTAGCAATGTAATAAAACTTATCAATATAATTTTTTAACAGAAACCCTTAAACAAGCATAATTAGACAAATAAATATTTGCTGTAATATTTGCCCTGAAATAAGTAATATGTGTATGATATTTGGCACACAAAACAGTATTGAAATTTGTAACTAAATTTTACCGCTCAAATTAAAATCATTAAATTATACATTGTAGTGTAGTGTGACATTATTGATACCTATTTGTCCTGGAATTCAATTTATCACTGCATGAGTTACAGTGATATTTGTATGTTTAATCTTTGTTTCCTGGCATACATAGATTATACTTCACACAAGATTTTTGTTGGCTGCTACAACCTTCACGATGCAGAGTCCTGGAGTGTTAACACATCTGCCTTATTGGTTGGCAAAATGAGTTGCATGGGTATGTCCCCTAAGTTAACGTGGCTTGGCATTTCTCCAAGATTTTGTCTGTTTTGTATTTAAAGCTCATAGGTTATTTCATCTAGCATATTTCTGATTTCTGCATGCATACTGTTTCTTTACAATTCAACATTAGTTCAGTGCATTACTGACAGATTTATTTTTATCTCAAAACTGTTAATTTCCGATGGTTTATATGTCAATTTTTTTTAACAGTTCCCTGTTGTGAACTGCACATTTGTTATAGTGTTGGCTTGCACAGTGTTTGAATTTTTGTGTGATTTTGTTGTAATTTTATATTACAAAGTGACTAAAAACTTCGTGACTAAAGATAAAATATTATGGTAATTAATTTCAAATCGAGTTGAATTGAATAGTGTAGAAAATGAAGAGACATTTCGATCTGACAATAGAGGTAAGCCTACATAATTTGAGGTTACTTCACCTCACTATTTATACCAGGGTTCCCAACTAGTGTGGGTACATGGAGGGATCCAGGGTGGTACGCAAGAAGACCTAGCTAGGAAAATAGTATTTACTCTTAATAAAAAATAAAAATAAAATTTTATGTTCAAAACAACAATAAATTTTTGTATCAGACATTGAAGTCTTTAATACCATTTGTGTCAAATTACCTTTGTGAAAGTGGATTTGCTGAAGTCGTTTATGTTAAAAGCAAATATATGAACAGGATTATATTAAGAGATTTAAGGTTAAAAATAACATCAATAGAAACCGACATTAACTCCTGGGTACAAAATAAGCAGTAGCAAGTTTCACAGTAATTATTTACTTTTTAGTAGATCTGTAATGAAAGTAATCAACCGTCTTTTGAAAAAACTATAGTTTATTATAGCGTAGAAGCAACATGAAATTGGTTTTAAAAATCAGTCCTCGTTTTGTAAATTCTGTGTATTAGATTTAATTATTACGAGGTGCTATCAGAAAGTTCCTGGACTAGGTCTAATAAATTCTTTTTGCTTACCTAGACCATTAATGGCTCCCATCTCCTTCAAAGTAGTCTCCCTGTGAATTGATACAACGAATCCAGCATTGTTTCCATTCCTGGAAAGTATCAAAAAAAGTCTTGCTGAAGGCTGTCAAGCACCTCCTGTGTTTTTTTCTTAATGTCTTCTACAGTGTCAAAACGGTGACCTTTCATGTGAATTTTTATTTTCGGGAACAGAGAAAAATCACGGGGGCTAAATCTGGTGAATATGGAGGGTGTGGGACGGCGGCCATATTGTTTTTGGTCAAAAACTGTTGATTTCAGTGAAGCGTGAGCAGGTGCATTGTCGTGATGCAACAGCCAGTTTTGGTCTTCCCACAATTTGGGCCTTTTTCGTCGCACATTTTGTCTCAGCCGCCTCAAAACGTCACAATAAAAATCTGAGTTCACTGTAACACCAGCTGGCACGAACTCGCGATGGACAATGCCTTTGATGTCGAAAAACACAATGAGCATGGTTTTTGTTGCACTTCTGACCTGCCGTGCTTTTTTTGGTCTCGGTGATTGTGGACTTTTCCATTGTGACGACTGCTGTTTTGTTTCTGGATCATAACCATAAAACCAGCTTTCATCACCCGTTATGACCCTGGAGATGAAGGTAGGGTCATTTTCAGACGTTTCTCTGAGTTCACTGCACACATCAACACGGCGCTGTTTCTGATCCACAGACAAAAGCCGAGGGACGAATTTCGCAGCAACACGACGCATGCCTAAATTTTCAGTTAGAATTTCTTGACAGCTTCCATAGCTTACTCCGGCACTTGTACACAACTCATGGATTGTTTGACGACGGTCTTCGTGAATGAGTTGTCGAATTTTTTCAACATTTTCATCCGTTTTGCTCGTGGAAGGTCGTCCTGAATGGTGATCATCTTCAAGTGACATTCTGCCAGCCTTGAAACGAGCGTACCACTCAAAAACCTGTGTTCTGTGTAGGGAATGTTCTTCAAAAGTTTCTCGAAGCATTGCAAAAGTTTCAGTAGGCGATTTACCAAGTTTAAAACAAAACTTAATGCACACGCGTTGCTCGAATTTATCAGCCATCATAAAATTCGCAAATAAACGTTAACACACGATTGCAAAACACAACGTGTAGACCGAACACAACCTCACAATGCAATGAAACTCGGCAGACTGACTCATTACGTATTACGGAATCGGACACTGGGACGCCAGGTTGTACAGTCATGTCCAACAGCCGTGCCAAGTACAGTCCGGGAACTTTCCGATAGCACCTCGTATAAATAACTGGCAATAATAAGATATGCTATTTGTGTTTTCCTGAGTTTTTATAGAAAAAACCCAATTAACTTTAAACTCTGGTGGTATTTAAAATAAACGCGGAAGACCAAAGTGGTATGTGGGTCCAGAAATGTTGGGAACCACTGGTTTATACTGAATATATGAAGGGTCCAGGGGAAGAAGAGGTAAGTCAGTTTTTACAAATTCACAGGAGGCGATTTTTAAAATTGCAAGACTCAAATCTATGATTAAATATCAATTTTATTATTTATTACATTCTGTTAACATTTCATATTTTTATTTCAACTATTTAGTAAAAAATCAATAAATAGTAAAAGTAATACAGTTTTACTGTTTATGAAGGAGATAAGTCAAACAAATAGATGTTAAAAATTAAATGGGAAAGTCAACTAATAATTTATGTAATTTTTTTTTACAAAATGCATTATAGAATAGAGTTTAAATCAAGCTTACTTATAGAATTACAATATTTTCCATTCTTATTTTTTAATTCTCACTTTTTTCAACACCTGTCTTCTGCAACAACATACAGTCCTACTTTGTTAGCAATTTAAAGTAATGTTGCGATTCTTGGCTACAAAATTTTGCTTTGGGAATGTGTAGTAAATCTGAAAAAAGTATATAATTGAATAGATAATTGAAAAGTAGATAACTTAGCCAACCAAAATGGTCAATATAAGGAAGATAGTTACTCTGTTCCATTTTCTACCGGAAATTACAATATTCACATATTAAACCTACTTTGTTAGGTCTACTGTAAAATATTACAATAAAAAAATATTAGGCCTACCTTCATAAAGCGGATCTGGCAGCTGAAACTCATCTGCTACCTGCTGTCTCCTTTGATGTCAGTTCCCAATTACTGCAGATTCAAAGTGTCCATTGTAGGTACTGCGCTGAAACACAAAGCGAGGGTTTGTGTTAATGATTTTCATTTCCCTAACTGGCCGGCTCTTAAAAGGACATTTCTTGATGTATTTTTACTGCGGGTGGTGTGTCCAGCTTTGCAACATTAATTGGCCAACTTCTACCACATCAAATTGACTTGGTTTGACTCTTGCGTCGCAAAACATCTGCCCATTGGTTTGAGAGTTCCACTTTAACCTTATGGTTGATGATGCCCATATTTTTGTCAGTTTCCATGTATGAATGCCCTCTCATTGGGAAACATACTTTAATCTCATCAAATCTATTTTCATAGTGAACTAAGCTGTGAAGGAATCTAATGACAGTGTAGTTTTTGTTCCGGCCTCCACAAGAATAAAACAAAATGTGGAGGTTTTGAACATTTCCATCCAGATTATTGTAAAGAAAATGATGAACCATTGAACACTCCTCATCACTGCCTTTGTTGCCAACGGTTTGAGGATAAGTGTACTTATCACACTTGTTTCTGTTGACAAAATATGGACATTAAATGTGTAGACAGACAATTGACATCTGTAATATACGTCATTTGTTGAGATGTTAGGAAAATAGATTTTTTTTTTAAGTCGAAACAAATTGCTTCAGAATTATCACAACCTACTTCTAAGCTTAGCATTTTGCTTCCTTTTGTAAAACACGTCAACCTTTATTTTATGTACCATATGATCTGTTTGAAATTGTTTTATTTCATCATCTATTCTCTTAATTTCCACAGCATTTGAGAGGTTGGCCTTTTGTGATTGCAAGTTTCTTATTTTAGCAGTGAACTCCTCACAGATGCTGCAATTATCTTTTCTTGGGTATCCAAATGAGATGTTGAATTCATTTGAGAAAATGGTTCTATAATACTCATACGACACTGACAAATTTGTATAATTTTGACTACATATTATACATTTTAGTTATGTTCAACTCCTCAGACAAGTAAATTTTTTTTCATTCTGCTAGATTATAATACCCTTTTCTTCTTTTAAATGAACTAATGTGTTCTATGACAGCATTTGTTTTCTCTACAGATATTTTTCTAGGTCTAGATGACTGTTTGCTCCTACCATCGTTTAGAGTCATACCAGTTTCTTTCAATGCTTTATGGAGAACTTTGAGTTTCTTTCCGATCCCATGAATAGATAAGAAAGCTTTAAAACAGACTTGCACTTCTTTCATTTTGTTTTCCCCATCAAGAAACCTAACCCTGTATGAATAGAATGCATCACGAAACAGTCTCGCTTTCGTCCAATCTCAGGCGCCTATTTTGAATTCCTTTGACAATAATTAATCCACAAAGATATACTGTTGCCTTGAACTTGCTGTCCCCTTGCGTAGCTTGGGGTTAACGGCTGTTCACACTTTAAACCATAGGCTGGGGTTAAACAAAATATAAAACGATAAAGTGGACTGTATAAACGGTTTATTATAAAAAACAGATTAAGTCATATTCATGCGAATCCGCATGTGCCCGTACGACTGCATATGTAATAATTTAAGCTAATTAAAATTGAATTTATTGAATCGTTCACATATTGACGGCCTTAATTGAATTTTGCATAACACATGCGCGGAATAGCCTGTTGCCTCCTGGAGCTCCGTGAGTCGAATGCTAGATTGGAAAGGGGAGCGGACCGACCTTAGTACATCCCGGCTATAACGTGATATGAGTCGATGTCACAGGGGAATCATGGTTTGAACACATTTTAAATCTGAACACTGCCCGTCAAAAATAGATTTCGATTTTTCCTGAGCATGATGCAGTGAGCAGTTTACTCACCCATGATGCCAACAGCAGCTACATAAATTGGTTGTAACACATAATTGAATAGAATACATGAATCGCATAAATCACAAATTCAGTACAACATAAATTGAATAGAATGCATAGATTGAATAAAATACATGAATTGCATAAATCACAAATTGAACGCAATACATAAATTAAATAGAATACATAGATTGAATAAAATACATGAATTGCATAAATTGATTAAAGTCCTCTGCACAAGGCAACATTACTGAGGACAAAAACAATAACACCCCTTCGCATAGAGTGAAACCCATATACGAGTGACGACAATCCTTATTCGTTGGACACAGGTAAAGCGCACAGCTTATGAATAGGTCGACGCAATATACCACGAGGAGTGCAGACGTCAACGACAGAAAGAGGACGGGAGTTCAAACGCGCGTCAATTTGAGGAAGGATCGTGTATAATTCCTCAAAGTTAAGAATGGTGGGGCAGATGACGCTTGACGCTTTTTACACCACTCTCCCAAAGGCTGCCGAAGTGCGGTGAGGAGGGTGGAATGAACGACCACTTGAAACCTTGGGCAAGTGAGAATGAGTGAATACTCGTTTTAAATTCCTCAGAGGTAAATAATTTGTATAACTCGCGGCCTTAAAATTAGTGCCGTTGTCAGATATCATTTCCCCGGGAATGCCGCAGCGGGCAATGAATCGTTTAAAGGCGGCAATAAATACCTCAGCAGTCAAGTCGGACACAAATTCCAAATGAATCGCCTTCGTAGCGAGACAGACAAACAAGCATATGTATGCCTTTGAGGTAGTTTTGGATCGCTGCCCGCCATGACGGATCACGTAGGGCCGCTGTAATCTACAGCAGACGAAGAAAAGGCCTTGGTCAATACCACTCTTGACGAAGGCAACTGACCAAGTTGCTGCGTCTGGTTGTGGGTTCTGAAGCGAAAGCAATTGATGCACTTACGGATGACAGAACTGACAACAATTTTGCCGTTGACGATTCAACACCTTTGACGAACAGAACTTAGCGTTAACTGAACGCCCGCGTGAAGCAGCCTTGAATGCTCAGCCTCTATTATTAATCTGAGGTGGACCTTTGGGTGCAGAATAATCTGATGCTTAGTATCGGAATGTTGGAGACGACCCCCAACCCGAAGTAACCCCGAATCGTCGATGAATGGATCAAGAGAGATAATTTGGATAGATTGCCATTCTTTATCTCGATGATTTCTTTGTGAAAGTACGTCAATTGAGATTGGCGTATAAAGAAATTTAAAGTGTTGTTTAATTCCTCCCTGGACAGTCGCAGGTCATTTCCCGAACCAGGGGAATTCGATCTCAGATTATAGATAAATCTGAAACAGTAGCTGATAACGCGTATCAACCTCTGAAGAGTGGAAAAGTCCTCACTTATATCGGTAGCGACGACGCTAGCCATACATTCAAGAATTGCCGATTGTTTTTGTTCGGATCAGCACTCACGTATGGTGGCCGAATCACTTGTGCTGAATTTGGGGTGGCGAATTGGATCTTGCAAAAGCCATGCCACCACAATTGGAAGTTCCGCAATTTGTCTGGATGACAACCACGAGACAGAATATCGGTGGGGTTATACTGAGACTTCACATGATGCCAGTCAGCGTTATTGGAACCCTGCTGGATTTCAGCCACACGATTGGCGACGAAGGTCTTCCACCTGGAGGACTCACCGTGTATCCAGTGGAGGCCGACCATGGAGTCGGAGTACAGATGGATCTCGTCAGCATGTATGTTCAATGCACGAATAACCTTTTGAAGCAAACGGACAAGCAGAAGACCGCAAGCTCAAGTCTGGGCAGTGTAATTTGTTTTAGGGGGGCTACCCTGGATTTCGAACACAGTAAATTAGATGAGACACGTCTATTATCATATACAAATATACAATTCTTGCGTATTTGCAACAACCATAACCCTCACAGGAAGCATCCGCGAACCCGTGAATTTGAAACGATCTCATGTATGGGTTAGACTTTATGCAACGGTTCACATTAATATTATTGACTAGATTTAGTTTACTATACAATTCCCTCCATTTGGGGAGAAGAGAATCTGATAAGACCTCATCCCAATTCGTTTTTGCTTGAATTCGTTTGTGCTTGCCAAAGCTGCTGCATGAAACGTTTGTATAGAAAAACTACGGGACCAAGTAGACCCAAGGGTCATAAATGCCCGCATTTACTGAAAGAACAGTTCTTTTGGTAAACGCCTCATGGCAAGGTTTGAGCGTTGTCTTATAAACAAACATATCGGAACCGTTGTTATAGTAGCCCTAAAGTGCTCACATTTTCACCCTTGTTTAGGTGTATGGCAGTGCCGCGTGCCGCATTGGTTTATGATTTCTTGGGTGTTGGAAGACCATTTGTGCAGGGGAAACCCATACTGTCGAAGTAATTCACTAACATCCGATCTCAACCGTTTGAGCTCATCTATATCATCGCAGCCGGTAATTAAATCATCGACGTAGAGACGTCATTAGCAATAACTCGGCATGCCAAGGGAAACTGATTGAGGTTGTCATTCACAACCTGGAATAGACACCTTGTAGCAAGAAATGAAGCGCTGGCTGTGTCATAAGTCACAGTCCTGAGCACGATATGTTTCAACTCCAAGTTGGGGGAATCCCGCCAAAGTATTCTTTGGAGGTTACAATCACTTGAATCGACCAAAATTTGTCTATAGGCCTACATCTTCTCGATGTCGTACGTTAAGCCATAGACGTGGGTCCTAAATCTGAGTATAATAGAAAAAATGTCTTGCTGTATTGTCGGCCCTACCAGTAGCGTATCATTAAGTGAACGGCCACTAGCGGATTTTGCGGA
Source organism: Magicicada septendecula (assembly GCA_034769895.1). Classification (NCBI taxonomy): domain Eukaryota; kingdom Metazoa; phylum Arthropoda; class Insecta; order Hemiptera; family Cicadidae; genus Magicicada; species Magicicada septendecula. The sequence goes on from CM068368.1 coordinate 177,479,648, forward strand.
CGCATCAAATACCACGCGGAGTTTTGTAGTCAGACTTGAGTTCTTGAAACCGCGTGATGGGGTAAGTAGTACACCTTGGAGCGGTGAACCAAATTGCTTAGAATAGTCATGCCTCAACCCAGGAGGCATTCCGCATGAGTTTACGCTCAAGAGTCCGAAAACGCTGTTTAGCACGGGTCAGCGAATCGCCCAGAGCCATATCACCAGACCTCCAGAATTTTTTAACCATAGAAGTGAGCCCTTTATTGTCATTTCTCGCAATAAATGACGAAGCACGGCAAGGAGATTTAAATTTGAAAGGAAGATTTCCGGACACAATGTAACCCATTTCCTGAAGAATGGGGAAGTTCCCGTCCCTGACAAATTTGCCGGGCTTAATCAAACTTAAGAAGAATTGGGCGCCCAGCAGAACGTCAATGCTCGAGGACGTGCTGAAGTTTGGGTCCGCTAGCAATATACCCTCAGTTAATCCCAACTGCGCAGGATCAAAAGATTCCGTGGAGAGATTGGGCAGGATTGAGAATTGTACGCTAGAATTGAATTTTTCGTATAGCTATTGTAAGGTAATAGTGGTGCTGTGGTGGGACCGACAGGACGCATTGTTGATGCCTGTAATTGTCAACTCATTTTTTACAAGGTACAATTGAAGTTTTTTGGCAAATGCCTGTGTAATGAAATTCGCCTGGCTACCAGAGTTCAGTAAAATCCTGCAAAGGCGGGGTTTACCAGAATTTTCTAAGGTTTTGCACAACGCAGTAGACAATAGTATGTTCCTATTAATTTTTAGTTTGAGGGCACAGTAGGTGCCCTGTGCTGTATGTATTAAGGAGTGATGCTTCTTAGAGCAAGTTTTACAAGTGTGCTTATTTTTACATTCATTTACAGAAAGGCCCACCCGCAAGCAATTAAAGCAGCATTTATTTTTAATTAAAAACTCCTTACGTTTGTCAACGGTTAACCCCTCAAATTGTTTACACGTATATAAGTGTTGGTTAGCATTCCACATTGCACATTGAATGTTTTTAGAATTAGCATGATAGCTAACCGCCTTGCCTTGTTTTGAATTGTTTACATATTTTATCAGTTGTTTAGGCCTTGCTGAGTTGCCTGCCCGACCACTCTCGGAATCTGCCGCCACGGTTTCCAGCACCGATCTCCTATTGTTTAAAAACTCAATCAACCCTTCAAAATCGGGAAAGTTGACGTTAGAGAGCAACTCCATCCAACGTTTGGAAGTATTCAAGTCAATTTCGACGCTAATAGCTGGGTGACAATAAGCTCATACATATTTACGGGTAACGCCATAACCTTGAGAGCGTTTATGGTTGTGGTTCTTTTATTAAGAAATTTAGATGTGCTACCCACCGATTGCCTATCGATAGAATTGATTTTCAGTATATCTTCGACATGGTGGATGGTGATAATTAGCTTATTGTCAAATCTTGTCTTGAGTAACCCTAGGGCTACGCCATAATTTTATTCTCACCGGTTATAGGTAGCGATTGTATAACTTGGAGCGCTTCATCCTTTAATGAATTGTGTAAGTAATGAAACTTTTGTATGTTGGTAAGATCCAAGCGAGAATCTACCAAGTCGTTGAATATGTGTATGTAGTGTTGCCACTCCATAACATTTCCGCTAAATTCTGGTATTTTAATGGGCTCCAGTTGCGTGACATGAGCGAATCTTTCCGATCTACAGTCATTAGCAGTAGTATTTGAATTCTCAGTAAGATTAGTCGAGAATTTTTCTATAAGATTGTGCAGTTTGCACTCGATTATACATAAATCATCTTCCACCTGGATTCGATCGCTATCCGCGTCAAAAACAACGTCCTCGGACAACTCGAGTTCGGATTGAATTGTGTCATATTTGCGCTGGAGCTCCACCAGCGACCTTAATTTAACATGCAACGCGTGGACGCCATTTTTTGTTATGTCGAAAGCATCCGCGAAAATATTGATTCTTGTTATTGAGGCCTTAATAACGGCCCTTTGCCTTATGAGCTGTTTGCTTTCGGCCATATTGAGCGTATTAAGACGTGGAACGAAAGTAAAACAGGCAATTCAGTTCTCAGCAATATAACTATGTATTAATAGTTAAATAGAATAATTGAAAACAAATAATACAACATAACATAATGAGTACATAATAGTTCAAAATATACCATGGCAAAAACGTCTTACTTGGAACTTCCACTGATTCGAGATAATAAGCTACATACGGTTGTAGAGATTATCAGCTGATGTCGGATAAGAGTTAACCAGGATGACGTAGTTGCCGTTAAGTAGAACGGGTTGTTATCTCTTGAGATATCGGCAGGCTCATGACGTCGGATTTCTGCAATGCGGTGAGATAAAATGCGTCTGTCTGCCTCTGCATAGATGTGTCGTACCTGTCCAATTCTGTTTGCGCTGCATGTAATAGATTGTCCGGTAGACACTTGCGAACTTATTGCAAACCGCAATTTTACGCATTTGATTTGCAAGTTAAATGATTTTGCGGAACTTACGCATAACAGTTTCAATGCCCTAATAATACTTGGACGCATACAGGTATGCCACACTAATATCCGAAAACGGGCACACACTAACTCCCTTACGACGCTTAAAGTCCGTCACAACGCACTGCTCGTAAGTTTTTACGCGCCTTGAGATCGAAATTAAATCCGGCCCTGGTGGACCATATGTTGTGTTGAACTTGCTGTCCCCTTGCGTAGCTTGGGGTTAAGGCCCGGCGCAAATTGAACCCAGCCCACGCACACGCCACGTCTACCCACACTCGCTCAACAGCATACCCACGCCCACGGTTGTGCCAAGGCACCGCATATTGAACTAGTCCCAGCAGTCGAATCCCAACCCATGGACACGCGTAATATGCTTTTCCTCGATCTGGATTCCGAATCCGAGGAGGAGGATCTAGCTATTTTGTACTTATTATTCGGAAAAAGAAAAAAATGTAGGCGAAATAACTATTTACGTGAGAGAAGTACCCATGGAGAGTTCAAATTGTGTCGGGAAATTAGTGATAGTGTTTTCAGAAAAACTTTTCGGCTCAACAAGGATCAGTTTACAGAAATCCATGAACTGGTAAAAGAAGATGTAACTGGAGGAGAATGCAACGCTCAAAAAGCAATTAGAAGCGAAGAGAAACTAGCCGTGTGCCTCAGGTAAGATTATCATTTATTTTTAGTTTTCTACCTGTTATAAATTTGTTATAAATAGTGGAAAACTTGGAATCGTTTGGTTGGGGTCAAAATTTAATACCCACTTTTCTAAACTTTTTCACGTTTCAGATTCCTAAATTTTTCGTCTGAATGTGTGTGTGTGTGTGTGAGTGTGTGTGTGTGTGTGAGTGTGTGTGAGAGTGTGTGTGTGTGTCAGATAATACCAAGCCTATGATAGGCTCATTGCACAGTGTGATCGCAGCAGTTGTGAAATAGTCAGTGTTGCCAACATAACCAAAAATATATTGCAACCTTGTGGGCGAGATATCTTTAGAACCTTTGATCCGATTTAGACTAAATTAAGTATTCTACCTTTACTAACCTTTATTACTATTTATTTATCACACATTTTTACTATAACAAGCTGCACATGCATTTTCAGTTGTGGTAGGTTTTTGTTTATCAAAACATTATGCACTTTTGAAAAAACTTTATTTGAACTAATATCATCAAAATACAGTAAAACATAAGAAGTTGAAAAAAGTAAAATATGTAAATATCGCAATTTCTATTAATAAAAATACAGTAAAACATAAAAGTTGATAAACGTAAGATATGTAAATATTACATAAACAGTTGTGTGTTTGGCGTCAGCAACAATTGTCCTGAAGATGACAATAAATATTGACGAAACGTCGACGCAAAATAGCTAAAATTTGTATTATTGACCGATCCTCACTAACCATCCACTAAAACATTCATTGATTGACGGTCACTAAAAATTTAAGGATTTATGTAAATATCGCAATTTCTATTAATAAAAATACAGTAAAACATAAAAGTTGATAAAAGGCAAGTTGATAATTTTTGAAATCTTCATATATACAAAAAGTCAAATAGGTAAACATTACAATGATGTATAAGAAGGTGTGGATGTGGATGACATCGTATTTGAGTCACTATCATTTTGAAGACTCTGGCCTATTCTAAAAAATTCTGGAAATTGCACTGACAACTCGCCAGAAGCTGAGGTTGTAGGCGTAGCTAAAGTCGTCTGTACATCGGGCTCATATCTTGATTTATTTAATTCGTACTGTTCCTCTGTTTCTGAGACAACTTGGAATATTTTATTACGAATCTGCCTTTGGTGAGGAGCTGGAAGCTGTTTTGTCGTGCTGTACATTGCCATGAAAAATTGATGCAAAGCGTCTTTCTCTGGCATTGTCTTACTCTCAAGCAGTAATTTTTGCCTGAGCTCGTCTAGACCTTTTGCTCGTTGCTCGCATTTTCCCAGGAATTGCTGGATTGGAGTAATTTTCCTAAACTTGATTCTTGGAGAGTATTCTTTGGCGATGGTCTTCTCTTTTCCATCGCTAACTGTTCCAGCATTTTGATTTGATGGTTCATCAATATCTTCATCTATTGCTTCACTTTCAGGAGTGAAGCAATATTTGAAGCAATACTTCAAATTGGTCCTCATTGGCAAGGTCCGTTGCAGGCGGTTCCACATTCGTATCTGTGCATCTGTTTTTCATGAACGGTATCAAAAATTCCATTTGCTGCTGGTATAACCACGGCTTTGGGGGATCTGCTTGCTGTCCACTTTTCCTCTTCTTTTGCCTTCTTAGGGCCTCCCGATGACAGTCCCCAAGTTTCCGCCATTGTTCCTTGACAATACTACCTGAAACCAAAAATAAAAATCATGCCTTATCATATTTTACATATCGACGTTTCCAAAATAGATAGGTATATAATAGCACTGTAGTTTAGACACCCTGTTTTATCAGAAACTGCAACTTATCACTTATGAAATTAGTTTTTTTTTCTTTGTTTCAGGTACTTGGCAACTGGTGATATGTTCAAAACTATAGGGTTGAGCTACAGAATGGGAGAAAGAACTGTGTCGAACATTGTTTCCCAAGTGTGCAAAGCAATCTGGCGTCATTTGCAACCTATTTATATGCCTTCGCCAACAGTAGAAATGTGGGAAAAGATTGCATTGGATTTTGAAAGAAAGTGGCAAATGTATAACTGCCTTGGATCGATAGATGGTAAACATGTCTGCATTCGAAAACCGATTTGGGTGGCTCTTTATTTTATAACTACAAACAACACTGCTCCATCGTTTTAATGGCAACAGTAGACGCTCACTATCGATTCACAACCGTCGACATAGGCTCTATGGGTAGATTTAGTGACGGAAACATTTTCGCAGAATCAAATTTAGGAAAAAATTTGAGAAACGGATCTCTTCAGTTGTCAGAACCTAAACCGTTACCTGGTCAAAATGAAGTTACTCCGTATGTCTTTATCGGAGATGAAGCGTTTCCACTTTCGCCTTATTTTATGCGTCCATATCCTACAGTAAGAGTCACAGACAACTTTGAAAATAAGGTGTATAATTACAGAATATCCCGAGGACGGCAAACAGTGGAATGCCCATTTGGCATTTTTGCAGCTAGATTTCGCGTTTATAAAAGGCCTTTCGAATGCAAGTTAGAGACCATTGATGATGCTGTGAAGGCCACAACCGTACTCCATAATTATTTACGAACAAAGGTCTTATCGGGAGCAATCCCTACTGAAGAAGATAACGAACTGATCAACAATCCTGCAGAAAATAACTTCGCCCCTTTAGCACAAAATCGAATTAGAAGCTCGAGACAAGCATTTCAGATTAGAGAACGGTTCAAAAATTGTTTCAATAGTGCACAAGGATCTGCTGAGTGGCAAAGAAGAGCCGTAGAAAGAGGAAAATATTGAGCACTACGATGTACTGTACAGCAAAACCTCGAAACGTTTCGACAGGGCCCATGAAAAAAAAATTAAAATTGAAAACAACTTTATATCAAATTTTGAAAAATTATCAGTCTCTAATTTAAAAATAAGTACTTAATTAGAGTATGTATAAACTTAATAAAAGACTTAACATAATACTTAATTATTTACATTTATGCATAAACATGTAATAAAAGACTTCGCTAATTTCTCAATTTATTGCACATACTTTAATTACTATTACGCCATTTCACAATTGATTCTGAGATCAGGTAAAAGATATGGGTTCGTTTTCTGGAAAATGACTTTGGTAAAACAGTAAATGGTAAACAGAAATTTTCTCCGAACTTGTCCTCTAAATGGATTGCACCGGAAACGGCTCAACTCACTTGTATTGTTGGTTCGTAATTTTCTCCAAAATTAATTTATTAAAAAAAATGATTTTATTAGTCATCAATAATAGTTGGCCCCGAGAATTGTAACGTTATACCATGAAAAATGTAAAATAAAATGACGTTCTATAAAATTAAAAATTCCTTGTACCTATGATGTGTTTTGTATGAATTAATTAAAATAATGAAACTTACCTTCTGTGTCCCACAATTAATTCATCTTTCAATTTACATCTCATGTAGTCGGGATGGCTTGTGCAATATAGTACAGGGTGTTCTTGAACAAGAGAAATAAGTTTTCCAGATCCATGGTTCACCCACGACCCACGAAAACTGTGCCTCTCGTACAAACTTATCCACGCGTGGGAGAAGACTGCATGGGCTGGCAGTGGGATGGGTCCAACATGCGGTGCAGTATTGCAAACTGTGTTTCACAGATTCGTCCACGCGTGGGATGGGCGTGGCGTGTGCGTGTGCTGGGTTCAATTTGCGCCGGGCCTAACGGCTGTTCACACTTTAAACAATAGGCTGGGTTTAAACAAAATATAAAACGATAAAGTGGACTGTACAATCATAAAACAAAGATTAAATTATATTCATGCGAATCCGCGCGTGCTCGTACGACTGCATATCTAATAATTTAAGCTAATTAAAATTGAATTAATTGAGTCGTTCACATATTGGCGGCCGTAAATTGAATTTTGCGTAACACACGCGCGGAACAGGCTGTTGCCTCCTGGAGCTCCGTGAGTCGACTGCTATTTTTGAAAGGGGGGGCGGACCGACCTTAGCTCGTCCGGCTACAACGTGATATGCAGCCGACGTCACAGGCGAATCATGGTTGAACACATTTTAAATCTGAACATACACATTCTTGAATTGCTACACTTTCACATGTGAAACTTATTTATTTATTTTCCTCGTACGACGTTTCAGCATGATGTTCGCCTTCCTCAGCGAGGTATGATACAGAATGTCTGGAACTTTTAACGGTTTTTTCTAGTTGGTAGGTTGTGTGGGGTATGTGTGGAGGTGGAAGGGTGTTGGCGCGGGATTCCGAATTATTGTATGTTTTGTGTATAATTGTGTCAAAGAGTGCGTGTGATTTAAAGTGTAATTGATCATTAAGTATGTTGTTTGGTTGTATTGTGTAGTGTTTGTATATTTCGTATTGTTCTGCTGTGTCAAGTTTTCGACTTTTAGGTAAGTAGTGTAAGATCTCAAGATTATTTTTTATGTTGGTATATCTGTGGTTTTTTGTCTGTATGTATTTGTCGCCACTTTAAAAACTTTAAAGTTAGTTAAGTCAGATCAGAAGTCATGTTTATATACATGCTGTGTGTGTGTGGAGGGGGTACACAATTTAATTTGATAAACGTACTTAGTAATCTAGTTAGAAAATATAACGAATGAAATATATGAAATGAGTTAGGTTAAGTAAATAAAATTTTATAAGCACTGTTTATTTTACTCAGCTGTCATTACAACTAGTATTAATTTTTAAATCTGTCTGAGTACTTCACATGTAAAAATGTAAATTTTACTTTTTGCATGTGTCTTTGATAAATGTAGCATAGCACATCAGGTATAAAAAGTACCCTCTCACATCAACAATAAATTAATTATTATCTTATTTATCTAAGTGTCTGCAAGTGAAATTGGTGCAAATGCCGCTGTTCACAACTGGCAGAACAGTGACTGTGTGTGTGTGTGTGTGTGTGTGTGTGTGAGTGTGCGCGTGCGCGTGACATTTAAGCAAGAAACAGGATTTGTGTAAGTTGCATTTGAGAAAGATTTTGCCAGGCTCCTAGTACTACTTATTATAGTGTACTATTTACTATCATTTATGCATTGTACCGGTACCCTATTATACACATTTCACAATTACTCTTGTCAAACACTGTCACTATTCTAAGATCTTTCAAGCAAAGATACACATGTCCATCCAAGTTGTGAATAACATTAACCAGTAAACAATTGACAAAATGTTCAGAGTAATTATGTTTTAATTAAAATCAACAGAGACAAACTGATATTTTAATTCGGCTTGAGTTAGCCCTTAGTCACTTAAAAGTAAATTAAATGCCTGGCATCTAGAAACAGTAAAACTGTTTGGATACATAAGCTAAGTCAGATAGTAAAAATCTGTTGCAAAGTTTCTGAGATTGCCTCTTACAAACTCATAAAGTAAGAAAACTTACAAACTTTCTCCATTTACAATACTATTAGAGATATTAACAGGAAAACAAAATGAGCACAGAAGAAAAGTACAAATCAGTATTTGCAGTATGCCTTTATACGGTATAACATATAGGTCTATGTATATGCCATGTTACTTTATATGGATTATAAATTGTGATTGTTAAATAAAGTTTAGCTGTTAACGTTTCATCTGAAATTTGCTTATTAAATTTAAATTATATGAAAACTATGCTATGTTTATTTACAGATAAATACTACTGCTGTAAAATGTGATTTTTGCAGCAAAGAGTTCAGTAAGAGTTCTTATTGTAAAGACCATATTAGAATTGTTTGCAAAAGAAATGCCAAAGGTGAGCAAATTGAAACAACTAAATTTACTTGCACTTTGTGTAATAAACAGTATTCCCAAAACAAGGAATTTGCAGTGACACATCAAATCAACCCATTCTTCTGAGCCAAAACAAATTTATAAATGTGATATGTGCACTTATACAACAATTGACCAGAGTAGTTTAAAACGTCACATATTAAAAATACATAAAAGTGACAAGAAATCCTTAGCACGATCTTTCATGTGTACTCTGTATAGTGCAAAATACGAGCATAAACAGAACCTCATAAAGCATGAAAGAAAATATCATAACATTGGAAAACCTTCACTTTTGGTTTAAATAAAATGTCCTATTTGTAAATTCATAACAAGGAGACCAAAGCAACATAATGAAGAGAATATTTACAGTCATTTTGAAAATGTACATGGCATTTTTATGAAGTTTGAACATCACAGTTTTGATTATGTCGATGAATTTAATGCATGGAAACAAGAAATTGAAAAAAAAACAACTTCTTTTATTAAACAAAAGTCAAATGGAAATGTGTCTGTTTACCAATGCCACAGAAGTGGTTTTTACAGGAAACGAGGTGTTAACAAACATCACATAAAAATTATGGGCACATGTAAAATAAATACCTTTTGTCCAGCAATGATCAAGTGACAAAATTTTAAAATGATACTTTGAATGTGTCATATCTTTCTACACATGTTGGCCATAAAAATGAGTTAAAACATATTCACTTGACGAAGAAAGAGAGAAACCAAATTGCAACTCACTTAGCAAGTAAAATACCCCATTAGGAAATTTTAAAAGATATCAGGTGTTCGATATCAAATTGTGATCTTCAAAGAATTTGCCTAGTGAACAAAAAAGATATCATAAATATTGAGAAAAGCTTTAATCTAAATGATGAAGCCACAAAACATCCATTTGACCCTGTAAGCATCGAGGCTTGGGTTGAAGATCTTAAAACATCAAAGGACACTGCCTTAGTGGTTTATAAACCACAAGGTGTAAATAGTTTTGAGTTTCCTCAGCTGAAAGAAGACGATTTTGTTTTATTGTTTATGACTAAAGCTCAAAGAATGTTCTATATAAATACGGTAGTGATGTTGTATGCATCGACGGAACGCATAATTTTCAGTTATACACACTTGTAACTATGGATGAAATCAGGGAGGGATTTCCTGCTGCTTTCATGTTTACAAACAGGGGGGATGAAACCGTTCTACGATTTTTTATTGATAAAATAAAGTCTTCATTCGGGTGTATTAAAACTCATACATTTTTGTCTGATATGGAAGATACATTCTATTCAGCATGGTGTAAAACTATGGGACCTTCAGACAACTGTTTTTACTGTGCATGGCATGTTTTAAAGGCTTGGAGAACCAATGTAAATACAAAAATTAAAATAAAAGAAAAGCAAGACAGTGTTTTTAAAATGTTACAGGCTCTGTTGTATGTACTTGATGAAGATGCATTTAAAAAAATGCTCCATGAAGCCTTGAGAAGAATGTCCAATGATGAACAAACACATTCATTTTATGAGTATTTTGAAAAACTGTATATAAATAATGAACAATACAGACTCTGGGCTTACTGTTTTCGAATCCGTTTAGGCATACACTAACATGTCCATAGAAAATTTTAATAAAATCTTATCTTAAAGGAAAACAGATTAAACGACTGGGTAAAAACAATCTGTGCCATATTACATTTGCTCAGAGATAACATTTTTGATCTGATAATTAAAATGAAAAAAGAAAAACTTGTGAAAAATTTGCAAGTATTAAGAAATTGTCACAAAGCTAGTATGTTGTTGGACGCAGAGAAAGTTTTGACAACTTTAGATGACAAGTGGCAGGTCCTGTCATCCACACAAACAGAATTTTATACTGTTAAACGGATTAAACACTGCACATCATGTCATTTACAGTGCATACACTGTAACTCTTGCTTTTGTGAGTTTGTGTGTTTGTGTATGGACAGTGCCATATGAAACAGTATGTGCAAACATATTCACCTTGTTTGTAGAACACTTAACAATAGGATCCCTGAGGAAAGGGAGAATGAAGAAGATATGCTTGTTATAGATCTTCCAAAGGACGGAGATATTATGTTAGAAGAAACAGTTTTAAATGAAGTAAGTAAAAGTAAAGACACAGAAAAGACCATATCTTTAAATAATGAAAGAATGAAACTGTTTGAACAATTTCAAGAGATTCAGAAAAACCTACAAACTGTTGAACAGTTTCAAAACGCAAAAAAAAAACAGATGGGGCACTTACTACTGACAATAAAAGCTATGAAGTCAGCTGCTGAAAGAAGCTTAAAGGTAGGCTATATATAATTTTCAGTCAGATTATCCATTTTATTTTGCAGTACAGTCTAATCCAAACTACCTACTCATCAAATTATCTGTCTTCTCACCCACCTACACAAACTATCCACCCACCCATCTATCCAAATTTTAGCCTATAGCTTTACTTAGGATATCTATCCACCTACTCTCCTATTCAGATATACACTCACATACCTGTTTATCTAATCATCTACTCATGTAGCCTACTTACTGAATTATTTATCTATCTATCCATCTACCCATCCTTTAATTGCTAGTCAGTACTGATTTTGTGTGTGTTTACATTAGATTTATAATTATTAATTTCACTGAAATAATTCTAAAATCTTATCGTATGTATTTTTTCCAAATTGTTCTTATAGCAGTAAATTAAAATAAATAAATAAATTTCTCTTAACACCAGCCACAAAGTTAAATCTGAGCATAAAGATAAATATGTTTTTGATTGTATTTTTACTGTGTCAGTTTTTTGCTTAACAAATTTTGAAAACTTTTTTACTAATTTTATTAATTACAAAAAATAACAGTTAAGTAGGTATCATTAAGTGAACTCTTGTTACCTAAAGTAAATCCACACTTACCAGTCTACAAATTCAATACAATTAGTTTTAAGTGTACTACAAGCGGGACATGTTTACTTTAAACTACACAACGAGAACTAGATGTAGTTAGATTTTTTCTTGTAGTGTTTGATACTTTTTTTTTGCATTGCAGGTCACCGAAAATACTGCACACAACAGAAACATTATCAAACAGAGACAATTCAAAACAAAACCTAAACGGGTACAGGACACTAATTCCAAGAAGCAAATCCAGGCAATTGCTTTGGATTTGCTTCTTAACAACCAAATTAATTATAAATATATCAGGACTCGGAACACTAATTTTTATAAAATTATACATACCGTACCTGTAAGCTCCTTTCAGCAGCTGACTTCATCACTTTCAGTGTCATTAAAAGATGTCTGATCTGTTTTTTGCATAGCACTTTTCTACAGTTCCTATGTTTTCCTGAATTTCTGTAAATTCTGCAAACAGTGAGACTTTACGTCTTTTTCTTAATAATAAATTCGAGTCCCTGTTCGGGGGCCACTGAGACTTTACAAATTTATTGTAAATAATAAAATCTTGTTAAATTTTTAGAACTTCACTTTTCTTACGTTTGGGTTTTAATCCAGGATCGTATAGACGAAAACAGTTGCAGAGGGATTATTTGGGTTGAGTTGCGAAATGATATTAACACAGTTTATGCTGACTAAAACAAATTATTTTTCTTTTATTTAATGAAATTATGTTATTTCCTACACCTATATAACAAAGGCTCAGCTTCCCCTCATTTCTTATCAACTAATACATCGATTATAAGTTTTTAGTTTTTCTTTTGTTAAATGGAAAAGACGTATAAAGTTATCGGTATACAAAATGAGGATAAAACAATTCTTACGATTAATATTTTTACATGGCTATAACAAGGTGTTTAATATGCTTAATGACCCAGTACTTTGTTTCACTCTTTCACCCTTTTTACATTTTTATATTTAACCCCCGTTATTAGAGCTCTTTATCTGTATTTATTTCATATGTTTATAAAATTTATTTAGTAGTTTATGAATGGTACTTAACCAATCCACGGCTAAGTGGATAATACGTAACTTACGTGTTATTCGCTGTTTCACTGATCACTCCGAACTGTTGTTTCAAACGTTTATAAGTTTTTCACTGTAGCGGTACAATCAGTATTTGGTTTACTACTATTTTAGATTACATTTTTATAACAGTATGTCGGCCGACGTTAATAAAGCTCGACAGCGCCCGCTCTAGGGGCGGGCAACCCGGACATTTGTCCGGGGCGCCAAAATTTGGGGGCGGAATTTTGGCTGTAAGTGTGAGAAAAATATTGATGTGTTAAATACCCAATTAATAGAAACTTTCACATATCGATTTTTTCGTTCGCTAAAAATTTACAGTGCGTAGCGTATTTATATTGTTTGTGTCTAAAAGCTAAAAATATTTACAATTATTGATTCTAAAGAAAACAATCATAAAATAGCGGTATGTTTAATTAAATAACCGTTTTTCCGTTTCAGGGGAGAACGGATAATCCCAGTATTAATTTAATTTCGTGAGATTGTGATACATATCACAATATTTAAAGATTTCAGAGATATGAAAGATTGGACGGTGATTCATTTTTAAAACATTTATTACGGCAATCTATGTTAAACACATTAAACAATAAAAGTTGACTATGAACTTACAAAAATCTACTAAATTTTTATAATTCCGGAAAGGAAACATTTTATAAACTAATAATTTATTTTATTAATAAATTAACGCAGAATTTGTAAAGGACGCTGCTTGAATTTGTTTGAACATGCAATGCATATAACTTACTTCTCTGAACAGAATAGCACGCGAGCAGAGCGCTGCTTCAACTTGTGTTTGAACATGCATAGACTTGCTTATTACCTCTAACCTCGAGCGGTTTCATTACACAATAGCATTATTCTTGCTATTACGTCGGTAGTGATAACAAGTGGAAGTTCATAAATTTTAGTTTAGTGCGATTTCTTAATTTTGAAAGGTAAGTACATCTATAATTAAGCTGTTGTTTAGTTTGATAGATACTAGTTTATCGTAAATCGATTATGGAATCGAAACAATGAAAGCGTTTTTAAATAAAATAAATATTTTATTTATCCAAAAAGGCTGTTTATTGAATCAATAAAATATTGTATCAAATTTGAATGTATTCTATAGGTATAATTATTTATATTTTTGTTTTGTGAAAATAATTATTTGAATCAATAATATAAGATATTTATTAAGTTCATTGCTTCAATAAAACGCGTATTATAATAATATATTTGAATAACTGAACAGAATAAAATCTCAAAATCAAGAATTATAAAATTGTTTTTAATGACTATTTACGATTTGCTGAAATATTTGTTATTATATAATACAAATATAATTACACTAGACTTTCTTTACGTTCACAGGATATGAAAAATATTTTGTGTAGTGTAGCGGATAAATATTTTTTATGTCGGTTGACGGAATATAATTTTGAAGTTATGTTAATTACGGTTTTAGCTTATTTAGAACAAGGAAGAATCAAATTTTTAATTATTATTTTATAGTTTACATTGTTTAATTTGAGTTATGTGCGTGCCTCTTCCAGAATGTCTGACGGTCTAAGAAAACTGTCTGGTTACCAGTACAAAAAAGTAGGCTGGAAAAGGAAGCCGAAAGGCAAAAACAAGCTGGCGCGTTAAAAAATTATATCAAGAGTTGTACCATAACAAATGACGACTCTGAGAATCCAACATCAAGTCCGGTTATTAAAAAAAAAAACACGGAATCGTCAGAGAATGATGATGACAAACAAATGGACGAAGTTTCTAAATCAATTGGAACTGTCGACACTGTGACTCTACCATCACCAGATGAAAGCATTGAAAAAATTGACACCAACGTGACACCCACAGAAAGCGTTCTACAAACTTTGAGTACAGATCCAGCATTGTGGCCAAGAATTTTAGGAGACGCCAAAAGAAGTTTTTTAGTAAGACAAGGTCCACCTAAACCATTGTATAATTACAAATTTCCTTCCAATGACACTGGTCGACATTTCAGCGCAAATTATTATACACGAATTTTAAGCAATGGAGAGCAAGTTTTACGAGACTGGCTAGTGTACTCTCTTTCACAAAACTGCGTTTACTGCTTCAGTTGCAAAATTTTCGGCTGTATAGTTAGTTCTCTTTCAAAGGAGGGTTTTAAAAGTTGGAAGCACCTCGGCGAAACTTTTAAAGAGCATGAAATTTCCAAAAATCATATTCAGGCCCAAAAATCATGGCTAGAAATCAGCCAAACGTTAAAGTATTGTAAAACTATAGATGCGGCTGCTCAAAGAATTATTAATGCCGAAACAAACCATTGGAACGAGGTGCTTCTAAGAATCGTAGCAATTACTAAAATGCTTGGTAAAAGTTGTCTGGCTTTTCAAGGTACAAGCGACAAGTTGTTTGAGTATAATAACGGTAATTTCTTAAAAATAGTTGAGTTGTTATCTGAATTTGATCCCATTATGGAAGAGCACGTCCGTAGGGTGCTCAAAAAAGAAGAGACTAAAGCTCACTATCTCGGGAAAAATATACAAAACGAGATAATAGATCTGCTACAGCAATGTGTAAAGTCTCAAATTATTGATGAAATAAAAAAATCCAAATATTTTTCCATAATTTTAGACTGTACTCCTGACATTAGTAAGGTAGAGCAAATGACTCTTTTAATCAGATATGTTTCAATCAATAAATTTGACGCTGATGTTGAAATTAAAATTAATAAAAGCTTTTTAGGCTTCTTACCAGTCGAAAGATCCACAGGAAAACAAATGACTGATATTATAATTGGAGAACTTAATGACTTGGGTTTAAATTTGCAGGATATCAGAAGGCAGGGATACGACAACAGGTCCAATATGAGGGGCGATAAAGCAGGAGTGCAATCTAAAATTAAACAATATAATTCGCGAGCATTCTATGTTCCGTGTAGTAGCCACTCTCTCAATCTTGTTGTTAATGATATGGCAAAAGCATCCTTGGAAGCCGCTAATTTCTTCAACATGGTCCAAAAAATATATTTATTATTTTCGGCATCTACTTTTCGAAGGGCAATACTTTTAAAACATGTTCAAGGTTTAACTTTGAAACCATTGAGTGACACTAGATGGGAGAGTAGGATAGAGGCCTTAAAGCGTTTGAGATTCCATTTGGGAGATGTATACGACGCCTTGCGAAGCATTTACGAAAACCAAGAAATTGATAATTTAATAAGAGACGAGGCCTCGGGTTTATTAAATTGTATTAAACAATTTAAGTTTTTGTGTTCATTAGTTATTTGGCATAAAATACCAAATTGCATTAATCCAATAAGCAAGTTGATGCAAACAAAAGACTTTGACCTAGCCTCTGCACTTGATCTTTTACAAAACTGCAAAATATTTTTCAAGAATCTTCGATCGGATTCGTCCTTCGATGAAACTATTATTGATGCAAAAGAACTTGCTACCGAAATTGACGTGGAGGCTAATTTTGGATCAGCAATAACACGACACCGCGTAAGTAGAATGAAAAGGAACTTCTCATACGAAGCACGAGATGAACCGATCAAAGATCCAAAAGAAAAATATAAAATAGATTTTTTTTTTATTTTACAATCGATCAAGCACTAAATGCACTAGATGCTAGATTTGAACAACTTAGTAATCATAGTAACTATTTTCAATTCTTATATAATATATACGATTTAAATACCATGTCCAAAGAAATGCTACTAAAACACTGTAAGAATTTAGAATGTATTTTAACTGATGGTGATTCTGTTGACATAAATGGGGTAGAATTAGCAGAGGAAATTTCAGCAGTATCTGCGCTTTTGGGCAAAAAGAAAGCCTAAGCAATGTACTGAGCTTAATTACAAAGTTAAATTTTGCCCCAAACCTTACTATTGCTTTAAGAATATTGCTAACGTACCAATAACTGTAGCAAGTGGCGAAAGGAGTTTCTCTAATTTAAAATTAATTAAGAACTTTTTACGTTCGACTACTACACAAAATCGTCTTAATGGTTTGGCCATTTTGGCAATTGAGCATGAAATTGCTGATCAAGTAAATTTAAAAGATGTAATAAAAAAGTTTGCAGAACTGAAATTGAGAAAAAAAAGTTTTTTGTGATTTTAGCGTAGTCGATGTTACCTTGTTTTATTTTCAAAATAATCGCATTTTGATAGGTTGTGCAATAATACACATTTTTAATAGCATTTAAAAATGTAAAAAATTATATGGTTAACAATTTGTGGCTAGGTACAGATATTTCTTAATTAATTTCTACTGTTTTGTACTGCTTGATTATCAATTTTACGTTATGTTACATGTTTCTTTCTAAATATGTATATATGTATGTGTTGATTATAATTTAAAACGATTTGACTTTTATTTAACATAAAACGTAGAATCTACTGTTTTGTACTACTTGATTGTCAATATTATGTTATGTTACATGTTTCTTTCTTAATATATGCTTTTATTAAAATTTAAATAAAATGATTTGATTTTTATTGAAAATAAAAATTATGTACCTTTATTTAAAAAATATATATATTCTTAAGGGGCGGCAATTTGCCTTTTTGTCCGGGGCGACGTAACCGCTAGAGCGGGCCCTGAGCTCGAGCACTTGTTGTCTTCTTTTTGTGGCCGCGCGGTCGAAAAATATGAGTTGACTGACGCAACTCACTCGCTCGCACAGATTAATAGTTACTAGAACCGCGCGCTCCAGAATTGCCCCGCGCAGCTCTGCTGTCTACTTGGCTGGTTCAACAATGACTACTGACTACTGTGACTTCCTGATGCAAACTGGGGTGTGTCAATTACGTGTGTTTCTGTAATTCACAGAAAGACTGAGTTGCCAGCGGTTACGTAATACGCAGCGCCCGCTCTAGCGTTTACGTCGCCCCGGACAAAAAGACAAATTGCCGCCCCTTAAACATATACTTTTAAAAATATATATCTTTTATTTTAAATAAAAATCAAATGGTTTTAAATTATAATAAAAACGTAAATTTAGAAAGAAACATGTAACATAAAATTAACAGTCAAGTAGTACAAAACTAAAAAATTAAGAAGTACCTGTACCTAGTTACAAACTGTTAACCACATGCATTTTTAATGCTATTACATAAACGTATAATTGCACAATCAAACAACAAAAAACTTATATCCTATAAGAACTAAAAAAATTAACATCAACTGCGCTAAAATCACAAGAAACCTTTTTTTCTCACTTTCAGTTCTGCACACTTTTTTATTACCTCTTTTAAGTTTATTTGATCAGCAATTTCAAGCTCAATCGCCAAAATGGCCAAACCATTAAGACGACTTTGCGTGGTAGTTGAACGTTAAAAGGTCTTAATTAATTTTAATTTAGAGAAACTCCTTTCCACACTTGCTACAGTTATTGGTATAGTCCGCAATATTCTTAAGCCAACACTAAGGTTTTGGGCAAAATTTAACATTGTTATTAATTTTAGTACATTGATTAGGCTTTCTTTTGCCCAAAAGCGGAGATACCGCAGAAATTTCCTCTGTTAATTCTACCCCATTTATGTCAACAGAATCACCATCAGTTAAAATACTTTCCAAATCCTTGCAGTGTTTTAATAGCGTTTATTTATACATGGTTTTTAAATCGTATATATTATATAAGAATTGAAAATACTTACTATGGTGACTAAGTTGTTCAAATCTAGTATGTAGTGTATTTAGTGCTTGATCAATTGTAAAATAAAAAAAATCTATCTTATATTTTTCTTTGGGATCTTCGATGAAATCTTCTTTGGGTTCATCTCATGCTTCGTATGAGAAGTTGGTTTTTTCTTCTTACGCGGTGTCGTGGTATTATTGATTTAAAATTAGCCTCAACGTCAATTTCATCAGCCAGTTCTTTTGCGTCAATAATAGTTTCATTGAAGGACTTATCCGATCGAAGATCCTTAAAGAATTTTTTGCAGTTTTGTAAAAATCGAGTGCAGATGCTAGATCGAAATCTTTTGTTTGCATCAGCTTGCTTATTGGATTAATACAGTTTAATATTTTATACCAAATAACTATTGAACACAAAAACTTAAACTGTTTAATACAATTTAATAAACCAGAGGCTTCGTCTCTTATTAAATTATCAATTTTTTGTTTTTCATAAATGTTTAGCAAAGCGTCGTATACATCTCCCACATGAAATCTTGTTGAGAATATACTGGAAAACTCTACATTCATTCTTAAGTAAATGTACCTGTCATTGTAGAAGTGAAAGTTTGTATTGTGCGGTGGGAGGTCGAGCTGCCTGGGCGGGACCTCAACCCGCACACATGCCCGTTTACTGTGAGAGTCTAGAAAAGTCTCGAAGTTTTAAATAAAAGGAAAGATCTGGAAGCTGTTTTTCTATATAAATAGAGATGCCCTCGGCAAGTATAGTTCAGTTTTAAATGTGCTCTTGTAATGTGTATTTCGTGTGTCTGATTTATGTATACTTGCTACTAAACTGTTCCTTCAATGAAGCGTGTGTTTGCTCCTGTACTTAAATTATTCATTATTTTTACCCATACCTCAACAAATCTTAAAGACTTTAAGGCCTCTATCCTACTCTCCCATCTAGTGTCACTCAATGGTTTCAAAGTTAGTCCTTGCACATGTTTTAAAAGTATTGCCCATCAAAAAGTAGATGCAAAAGAAAATATATATATTTTGGACCATATTGAAGAAATTAGCGGCTTCCAAGGATGTTTTTGCCATATCATTAACCACTAGATTGAGAGAATGGCTACTACACGGAACGTAGAATGCTCGCGAATTTAATTTTTTAATTCTAGATTGCACTCCTCCTTTATCGCCCCTCATACTGGACCCGGTGTCATAGCCCTGCCCTCTAATATCCTGCAAATTTAAACCCAGATCATTAAGTTGTCCAATTATAATTTCAGACATTTGTTTCCCTGTGGACCTTTCAACTGGAAGGAAGCCCAAAAAGCTTTCATTAATTTTTATTTCAACCTCATTGGAATTAGATTTATTGATTGAAACATATCTGATTACAAGAGTCATTTGCTTCACCTTACTAACGTCAGGAGTGCAATCTAAAGTTATGGAATAGTATATGGATTTTTTTATTTTATCAATAATATGGGATTTCACACTTTGATACAGCAGGTCTATTATCTCGTTTTGTATATTTTTCCCGAGATAGTGAGTTTTAGTCTCCTCTTTTTGAGCACTCTACGGACGTGTTCTTCCATAATGGGATCAAATTCAGATAGCAGCTCAACTATTTTTAAGAAGTTACCGTTATTATGCTCAAACAGCTTGTCGCTTGCACCTTGAAAAGCCAGACAACTTTTACCAAGAATTTTAGTTATTGCTACGATTATTAGAAGTACCTCGTACCAATGGTTTATTTCAGCATTAACAATTCTTTGAGCAGCCGCATCTATAGTTTTACAACACTTTAACCTTTGGCTCATTTCTACCCATGATTTTTGGGCCTGAATTTGATTTTTAGAAATTTCATGGCTTTTAAAGTTTCAACGAGGTGCTTCCAACTTTTAAAACCCTCTTTTGAAACGGAACTAACCACACAGCCGAAAGCAGTATACGCAGTTTTGTTTAAATAGAGTACACTAGCCAGTCTCTTGCAACTTGCTCTCCATTGCTTAAAATTCGTGTATAATAATTTGCGCTAAATTTTCGACCAGTGTCATTTGAAGGAAATTTGTAATTATACAATGGCTTAGGTGGACCTTGCCTTACTAAAAAACTTCTTTCGGGATCTCCTAAAATTCTTGGCCACAATGCTAGATCTGTACTTAAAGTTTGTAGAGCGCTTTCCGTAGATGTCAGGTTGGTGCCAATTTTTATAATGCTTCCATTTGGCGGCGGAGTGGTGCCAGTTCCAGTTGATTTAGAAATATCGTCCATTTGTCCACTCTCTGACGATTCCGTGTTTCCTTTTATAACCGGATTTGATGTTGGATTCATAGAGGATATACATACTATTAACATTGCGCAACAATCTGCAACTAGTGTTTTTTCATTCAATAAACAGTTTTTTTTGGATTAATAAAATATTTATTTGATTCAAAAACGCTTTAATTGATTTGATAAACGCTTTTCGATAAAATAGTAGCTATCAGACTAAACAGCTCAATATCTTTATAGATGTACTTACCTTAAAAATTAACAAATCACAGTGAACTATAAAATTGCCAAATATTTTTCTATAAACTCAAACAACTTCTACATAATATACACTTTCATTTGTTATCACCACTGACGTATTAGCAAGAATAATGCTATTGTGTAACGAAACCGCCCTTTTATAATTAGAGGTAATAAACAAGTCAATGCATGATATTCCTTCCTATTCCTGTTTCAAACAAGTTCACGCAGCGCCCATCGTGCTTTTCTATGCGGTGCGCGACTTAGGGTAGGCCTACATTTACAGTAGCGCGTGCACGAAGGTTTGCAAATCCTCGCAAAACGTCATCAGAATCAGCCGCTTTGTAAGGGCATGCGCTGAACGCTCAGATCAGCAGTAAGGGAGGGAGACGTATTCTCACTCTATCTCTTTCTCACACGTATTCAGCGCATGCCCTCGCAAAGCGGCTGATTCTGATGACGTCATTGCGAGGATTTGCAAACCTTCGTGCAGCGCTACTGTAAATGTACCCTTAGATACCCTAGCCTTTTTTGTTATTTAATTAAACATGCCGCTCTTTTATGGTTGTTTTCTTCAGAATTAAGGATTCCAAATATTTTAGCTTTTAGGCATAAAAACAGTAAATACGAAATGTAAATTGCATGGTAATTTTAGCCAAAGAAAAAAATCGACAAGTATAAATTTCGATTAATTGGGTATTTAACATATCAATATTTTGTCACATTCACAGCCAAAATGCCGCCCTTCAGATTTGCCGCCCCGGACAAATGTCCGGGTTGTCCGCCCCTAGAGCGGGCCCTGGTAATACGTCTAGCCGGGCTGTCTAGACATAAACAATTTTCAATAACATTGTGCGCAGCTTTGTGAAAGCAGGGGTTCCCAAAAGGTTGAACACTGTATGAATTGATATTTCTTAAAATTCTTTATGCCCCTAATTCCGTACCGTTACAACAGGTCAAGATTTCTTTTTTCTTTTTTTGAAGATACGCTCTTTTCTGTTTCTTTAGTTGTACTTATTTCGTTTAAAGTTCTTCTAATATGACTCCGTCATTCGAAATATTTATAAGGAGTGTATCTTCATTCTTCCTTTTCTCAGGGATCCTATTGTTAAGTGTTCTACAAACAAGGTGAATATGTTTGCACATATTGTTTCGTATGGCAACTGTCCATACACGAACACACAAACTCATGAAAGCAAGAGTTACAGTGTATGCACTGTAAATGACGTGATGTGCAGTGTTTAATACGTTTAACAAATATAATATGGCACAGATTATTTTATCCAGACGTTTAATCCGTTTTCCTTTTAGATAACAATATTTTATTATTTTATTAAAATTTTCTATTGACATGTTTGTGTTTGTGCCTAAATGAATCCGATAACAGTAGGCCCATGATCTGTATTGTTTCTTATTAATATATTGTTTTATAAAATATTCATAAAATGAATGTGTTTCTTCATCATTAAACAGTCTTCTTAAAACTTCATGGAGCATTTATAACAAATTAGTGTTCCTAGTCAGTTATATGTATATATGATTATATATTTATAATCAGTGGACAACAAAATCCAGGAAATCAAATTACATTAAGGTACTACATGAAAATTTAAATTTTTATTATTAAATAGAATCATATAATAAATGTTAAAATATGATTACGTGAAGGTAATATTTATTATTAAGAAAAATCGTTACAAGAAAAATCGCTGCATGTGCCAACCAACTAAATTTCTTATAAAACCGCCAAATAAATTTCTTACAAAACCGCCAATATCTCGAAAACGAAAAGCCGATTTTATTGAAGCAAAACCAAAATAAAATTTGGAATTTTCTATAATTTTCACTCACTGACACCATATAGCTATCTCTCATAAAACAAAAGTTTGACGCATGCCGAAAATTTCACTACATGAAAATTAAAAAAGAAACTTCATTACGTGGGACTGTCTGAAGACTCTGTTTTTGAAAATTGTTAAACCTGTCGGTTAAAATTTATGCCTAAAACCATCCTCAAACTTCAAGAAACACGGTGGTGAAAGAATTTTAAAAATCAGATCAGCTGTTACTGAACTTATGTCGGGCAATGAAACACATTCGCATTCTCTCGCGCTCTCCGCCCCACCATATATATTCGTACTCTGTGCTCCGCCCCACCATGCGGCTCGGTTATCGCCCCACGTGCCGCCAGATTTCAGACTCTAACACGACGCTATGGCTCATACACAGACACAAGTAACATGACGGCGTGTGCATAACAGTTGGCTCACAGCTGTCTTACCTCCTTCTTTTTGTGTAGCGCTCTGACTTACCTCTTTCATAACCTGTATAAGTTTCTTTCTTTTAGTTTTTTCTACACACTACACCCATTCTTAACCTGTAATATTTTTACATTGGATAACACCTAGAGATGGCACAGTAAACTAAATTTCCAAATTTTTTAACTTTCCCCCTTCTTCCCCTGGACCCTTCATATTCATTAGTTTTACTGCAATTTCTTTTACTTAATTTTACAAATTATTTTACTTTGTTTACACTTTTATTGTTTACTTTGAGTAGATTTCATTTGCTATTTGTACAACCATTGCATACACACGCATTCTGTGCTCAACTGTTTGTGAGTTATGACTGTTTTAATAACAAAATAAATAAACACTAGATTCTTAGGTTTTTGCTAGAAATTTTCTGAAAACAAATAAATGAATTTGACCTTAGGAAAGCAAATGCACAAACAGACTTATACACAACTGTATATATTTACTTTTTGTAAATTGCAAATTATATATTTACTTTTCATATTTATGAACATTATTTTTGCTCTACTAATAAATATAAATATAATTTTATATTATTATTTATATATTTACTTTGTGTATATTTATATAAATTCATAAATTACTTTTAGATATATATTGCAGATGAGAACCCAGATTTTGTGCAAGACGTAGATGAAGAAGAGCACTATGAAAATGGCAACATAACTACAAGGCTGCCCATATAACAAAAAGCAGTGCCCAAGAAAATGCTTCTGCTGTTTGGTCTGATGTTGACATCCAACCACAGTTACCAGTTTTTGAAGAAGTAAAGTGCTTCTTCCATTCCATGCTACCAGCAGTGAACTCTGTTGTTTTAGTGTTTTGTGATTCTGATATTATAAAAACAGAAACCAGTAGGTATACTGGAACAACAATTACAAAGTTAAGTACGCAAAATAAATTAATAGAGCTATCAGTGTTGGCTTTATGTGGTAATGTCATGTTACATAAAATGTACAATATTTTTGCAATAATTTTCATATGTGCTTGTTGTTGAGACCAACAATAACTGACTACTGGAGTACAGATGTTATGTTAGGCTACTCTTTTGCAGGAAAGATAATGAAAAGAAAGATTTTATCATAACTGATGCTTCCACGGGTTATATGCTAAACTATGAAATGTATACAGGAGCTTGAGACTGTAATAAGGCGCAAAGTTACATTATTTAAATTATTATAATTTCGGTATTAGATTTCTTTCTTTCTTTTATCATGAGTGTGAGATAACTTATTTAAATTTGTCTCACTGTGGTCATATGTCAGTTGTTAATAATAACCACGAAAACCATAATTTCCTATATTCCCAACCCCGTACAGGGGGAAAGGACCCTTTGTGACGGTACAATTCTGGTACGATAATAATTTTGTAAAACTATGGTCCGAAAAACCATAATTATTGTATTTTTATTCCCTAACCATTTATTTTGTAATAATAATAATTTTATTTCATAATCCCTATAAAGTTTTGGTGAATAAACTATAGAATATTTTAAACAACGCATATTGGAGTTAACAGGATTTCGGTCGAATTCGCTGAAAAGCTACAAATGTCGCAAAAAACTATTTGTCATCGATAAGCAGTAAACAACCAAGCCCACGACTACGTCAGACGCAAGGAATGTAAGACGCTTTGTATTCGACTGGGTTGGGCTTCTGAACAAAGAACTCGTGACGTAGTTCTGCCCCACCTCAGCAAAGTTGACTGATGAAACTTCGTCATTTTCGTCTGGACCGTGAATAGGGCCGGTCGGCACTTCACGCGGCCGGCATATTCACTAAGTGCTTATTTAAACTTTACACCACCAAAAGTGGCTTAAATAACAGTGGTCCGATTGGTAACAAATCGGCACAAGTGTAATAATTCACGATGTGACCGTTATATGGTTTTGTGACTGTGCAATCGGCGAACTCGCGGTGAGCGAAGGGAAGCTAAGTATCAGCTACAACCCTTACATATCAAAGAAAATAGAAAAAATGACCAATTCAGTAAATTCATAATTAATGACCAAAATTATTCATTAAATAAAAAATGAGCTCATAAAAAACTAAAAAATTGTACCAGAGAATGAGAGAGAGAGAGAGAGAGAGAGAGAGAGAGAGAGAGAGAGAGAGAGAGAGAGAGAGAGAGAGAGAGAGAGAGAGAGAGAGAGAGAGAGAGAGAGAGAGCGTGAATAACAAAATAATATTTAAAAAGTGCTGGGTTGTGCAAGTATAAAAAATACATATATATATATAACACATATCAAATGTTTAAATGTTTTCAAAGAGTTTAAAAATATAAATAACTGTGTAGGTATTTTGGAGGGCTTTTAAAAGGTAAATTTAACATAATTTTGTCGCCACCTGGTGAAGAATAGCTGTAATTAAATGTCATGAATAAACTGGGTAATATCATTTGGTACAAATTTTAATAAAGTATTATTATTTCAAATTACACTTTCCGCTACTCAAGAAGTTCGGTTAAACGAATTCCTGCCCTTTTAAAGGTAAGTAAAACTACAAGTTATATTTACGTTTTTTCATATCAAGATGGCGCCCGACCCGACCTTACCTGCATGACCTTACTGGACTTCTCCTTCGAGATCCCAACACCATAAGGCCAATCAGGCGCGTAACGCTCCTGCTCTGACGCGCTGGCCAGTTCAGGACCGCCGTCACAACATCACCAAACACTGAAACAATAAATCAAAAATATCAAAATAGTGGCTTGGTATAATACTATATCTCTAACTGATCTGTTTCCCCTTAGCTATGTGCTGGTTTTCGTTAAGAAGCACTGGGTTTGCTTCAACAAGAATTATATAGAAGTGCCATTCTCTTCATGGACTATCCTTTATTTTTTAAAAAGCTTTTCGATTCCCATCGATAATAATTAACTCTTTCTGTTTTCATAATTAATGTAATTATAAAAGAAACAAATATCTAAATGAAATACATGGATATAATAAATATATATAAATCCCAAATTTATGGATATAATTACCTAAATCTCCCTTTAAAGTAATTACTCAAACAGGGAGAAAAACATTTTATAAAAAAAAATAAATCTTATTAAAATTAATATTATTATTATTAACAGTTAATAACTGGCGCTGTTAATAATATTTACCCCTCTTTCTCCTCCACACACACTATTTCCTATACATCATGTTAAAATTTCTATGTTAATACATAAAACATAATACATGATACATCATAATCAGCATTGATACATTAATACAGTTAATACATTGAAATAGTCAATTCATATTTAATCTTGATCAGAATTTACACATTCTACCTATTTCAATTTGCATTTAAATTATAAAAATTACAATTTCAATTAATTAATTAATTAATTCTAAACTTTCATTAATTAGCCATCAATTATTTATCATGATTATAATTTATTTCAAATTTATTATTAATATTCATATTATATTATTATTATTTCATTTCATTTCCTATTTCCTTTCTACTCTGAATTTTCTACCTAACCTTTCATATTCTAATCATTGTTTAGTCTGGGTGACTCCTGTATTCACTATGCTTTGACTTATTATCTAGGCACTAACATTTATTATCTTACTCATCTTTCTTCTAACTAACAACCACATTTACCTATCATGATACCAATTTCTCAATTATAAACACCTTTTACTAATTTCATTCCGACGATAAATCCTATGGCACCGCGCGTCTTTGTATTAAGATGGATGTTCCCTACCTGGCTATATACATTCATAATATTTTGCCCTTCCAAAATATCGGCAAACACTCCCTTAAACTATGCTATTACCTGCCACAACGCTATACGTTGACCACTCCTTATCACCTCACCCCCACTACAAAATATCATCAGCAACAAATAAATGTTTAACCTTTACTTTACTCACCTTTACATATAATCACTAACTACTGTGTCCCTAAAATATCTAATACTCTCTTTGTATCATTTTCTTCAAAATTCTTGTCTATATAACTCCATTTACATTAATTTTGATTAACTAACTCACCTGCCTTTATTTACACCTAGGCGCTATCCCTTTTTTAAACATTCTACCTTACTGTAATCATTGACAATTGCATTATAACATTTATCTCTCACCTACTCATAACAATACATCTCAATCTGCAAATATTGTAACATAACCAGATGTTACATAACCTAGACATATACTATCAGATTTAATAAATACATAACGATAATGTAAATAGGTAATATAATGATAAGAGTAACCAAGAAGAGAGGAACCATTGAAGAAGAAAGAAGAAGAAGTGCCACAAGAAGCAGTAAACCCAAATACTGCTTGACACTACAACCATACTATAACTGACACAAACTAATGGACAAATTAAATTCACTTTAAGCTGTCAAGCGAGTCAGTGAATAACTTAAATGGAATATGAAATGTTAAGAAAAATGATTAAATAAGAATCTGAATAATGTGATATCAAAATCAGCATTTGGGCTGATAATTAATCAACTATGACTAGTAACTATTAATGCCAAGAACTAAGATTAGATATGGCCACAATATGAGAATGAAGCTATATTACAGTCTCAAATATACTTATGTGAACAAAATAATGTGAAGCAAAATGTCATAGTGAGTAAGTATAGTTAATAGCGATGTATAAGTTAAGGTTTAATCATAATATGCAGTAAATAAATATCAGTACAGATATAATAGTGTTCTAACATAAACGTTTAAGTGAAAAAACGCGATGTGGAACACAAACAGTACTAATAAGAGTGTGTAATCGCCGGCTTCGATTAGCAGACGACGGTGCGAAACCGAGTGTCTGAACATTGTTTATTAAACAATGTCAGCAAAAGTGTAGATAAACCAGTGTCAAACTATATCAAATTGAAGAGGAAAAAATATCCTTTAATTTGATAGCGATACGACCCCGATCGTAACTATAATAAGTGCGAGACAGGCGTTAGCATCATTTGCACAAAATGCATAAGAAATCTGTTTATCAACACTAACAACAACGGCAACTGTCAATCATTCGGGCAGGAGTCGGTTAAAAAACCGTTAGTGACCGTTGAAAAGACAATACGTCACTTTCGTAACGCCTGGCTAAGCCAATCAGAAAATAGTTTAATAAGTAAAACAATCGCCTAAGGCCGATCAAACGATTGAGTATATAAGGAACGGCGGCTAATTGCCGTTAGACACTTTTGTACTTTCATCCGAGGCGGAAGGTGCGCTCGTCTCATCAAAATTTTTCTAACTGAAAGTTTCATTGTAATAGTGCATCGATGGAAACATTTCGGCAACAACCAAAAGTAACTACAAGATATTCTACAAGGAACCAGTGCGTTTAAGTGCAGTATTATTTTATTTAGTGCGGGGAAATAACGAACAGAAGAAAGATTTAAATAATGTCATATACGGTCCTTTTAGTTAGAAGCGGGCCAGCATTCTCTGTTCATGTGCGTGTGTAGTGAATAACAATGATCATTATAATCCGATCATTGATGTGTTTAATTGAATTTTAATCGAAAGATTAAAAACACAAAGGTAACAAGGTGACAATTTATTCATTACACCGAGTGCGATAACCTATATGTCTTGATAAACAAATCTGTACTGACGCATAACACTGAAACATTTTCTGTATCACACCATGTCTGAATTTATTTAATGAATTTGTCAATCTTATTTAAGTTGGATGTTAGTCATAAGTGATCTCAACATATAACTTTGTAAATCATGAACCAAGCGTGACGAACGCCTAACCTATAAAATAGGTTTTATTTTTATTTTATATCAGTAACCTGAAAGGTACTACTAGTCAATATTATATCAGAAAATAATTAGCTATTGTGTAGGCATTAGCATTCTTTTTTGTGTTTCAAAGAACTTACGCCTGAGATTTAAATAATATTAATGTTTAAAGTAAAAAATATCTGGACTTAACCAGAATTGTTGCTTATGCTCTGAGCCAGTTATATAGGGTATGTAACAAAATATTTGCAATTGTACATCAATGTATTCTTTTAATTGTATTTGTTTGAATTCACTAACAAGGGTATGAATAAAACCCCATTATTAGCAGCATAACTTGACTTAATTTATTTCTAAAAAATAGATAAATAATTCATTCAGAAGAACCAAAACAACCTTCAGTTGTGATTAAATATTGTTGAATTGCATTGCCATAAGGGCAATAAACAATCTTTTTAACTTTTTAAAATTATTATTTGATTCTATTAATGGGTTTTCCACGGGATTTTCCCGAAATAAACCTGTGTGGCGCCCATTATTAAACAAGGTAACCTAACCTTGTAGATAAAGTGAGTTGGTTTTGTAAACCGTCTTGGCAGCTTACTGATTTATTGAACTTCTGAACTTCCAGAAAACACGATCAGGTACGTGAAAGTGTATTTTATTAATTCTATTGTCCAGACATTACTAGACTTTACGTACTTAGACGACTAGCAACCTGGAGGAGGAGCTTCGCTGCTAGTATCAGCAGGACGGTCACCAACATCAAGCGACCAGCTAGTACACTTTATTTTTAGATTTAAGCAACGTTAGTGTTTCAATAATATTAATGCAATTATTTATTTTTTATTTTTTTCTTTATCTAAAGGGATTCTTTTCAGACAATTAGAATTGTGCAATTGTAAACACACCTTTAATGACATCTAATGCTACATTTTAATTGCTTTATAAAATTAGTAACTTTCAATTTTCAACCACTACAACCTTTTAATATTTTAAACACAAATACTAATAAAATATACTAAGCAAATTTTAATTCATACGTTACAATATATATTCTTACTTAATCATTTATTATTCATTAGAAATGTTTTATTCGTTACAAATTAATCATTTAACTTCATTACTACTGCAATTATTAATTCAGTACAACTTTCTTTTGTACCACATTAATTCAGTAATTACTCTTTAATTATTATTCAATTATTTAAACTTTTCACTTGTTTAGTTAAACAAAAACATGTTAATTGTTAATTATTAAAACAAGACATAATACATGGTGTACATAAAATTTACCTGTTATACACAACATCAAATTACATAAATACGTTGACATTAATACATTAAAATATCAATCCAACTTCTTATTTTATCATTAATCAAAATCAGCCCATATGCAGTCCAATTCAAAACCACTGTTCACGTATATTAAATGTTCATTACACGATAAAACAATCTATCCTCCATCATTGAATAACATTCTAATCTTAGGTCTATTTATCTTATTGTTTAGTAAATACATTATATTATTATAATCATTATAATAATTATTAAACATTTTATATTCATTCACAATTTCGTTTACATTAATAGATGTACTTCCTATTAATTTATCATATGCCATGTCACGATCGGGTATGGTTCTGACTACATCAGTATGATCATATGTCATAATCATGTTACTATCGTAATTATCTCCTGCTACATCCATTACTACCCAAGGTAAGTGCTTGATACCATTATTCTCATTAACTATTATTGTTATCTCAAATTTACTATAAGGTATGTATTTACTATAATCATCCACCATCTCTACTCCTAATCTTTCTACAAATTTTCTGTACTTTCTATTTACTTTAAAAATCTCTATTACTCTCTTTTTCTCTCTCTCAATATATTTCTCACCATAACACCAAATTACACTCTCTCTCTCCAAATATGCAGGGGTCACTAACTCATAATTACTGCACCACCTATGAGGTACACAAAAAAACCAAGGAACTCTATTTGTAGACCTTTCGTCTCCCAAATATAAATCTAAGGAACTCTCGTCCTTAATAAAAATACGTGAAGACTTGACTTCACCCCCTAACACAACATCAAAGGAAAATTCTACCCCCTGCACCCTTTTTACAAATGTACTTTCTCTCAACTCTCTCTCGGACTCAACACACTCAAACACCTCATTATCACTCCCAATATTCTCATTATCATTTTCTAATATCATATCATTCTTACTACCTGTAAACTCATTATTCAAATTATCACTGTTACTCACCTTCTGATTCTCTATTTGGATTAACTTCTCATCCAACTTTTTAATTACTTTGTCACATTGTTTATCTAGATTATCGTTACGTCTTTTAATTTCGGTCTTTAATTCATCAAACTTCACATCAAATTTGTTACTTTGTTAATCGAATTTATTATTAATTCCTTTAATTTCGCTTAATAGTAACTGCATCATTGCAGCTGTACTATCTGTCTTACTTACGTCTTGAGTTGAGATGGGGTTTAACGGAACTGGGTTTAATTCAATTACACTGGTCTGACTAATTTGGTCCAGTTTAACATCCATCTCACTCGCAACTGTTTCATCTACGTTATCACCTTTATTGGTATTCATTTTACTTATTTTAATATTACCCGCATGCATACAACCTTATAACATAACCTCGTGGAAGACAGGTTATGTTTACGTATTTAAAATTATGTAAAACTATTACTTCAAATAACTTTTCCGCTCTCCCCGTAGGCTTACCCACATAAAACGAAAGTTTACGTAGTGTCCCTGTTCCAGAAGCCAAATGTTATACTACTTTTTATTGCTGATAATAAAATACAGGTTCTGTCATCATCATCGGACCACGGGTGAGTTATTGTATTTCTTTTCATATAAATTGTAAGGGGGTTGTGGCGACATATCCTGGCTGATCCCTTTAGGAAGTACGAATGTGTCAATGAACGTTTTTATGCTTCGGCATAAAATCTTTCATTGAGGGGGTTTTGTGACGGTACAATTCTGGTACGATAATAATTTTGTAAAACTATGGTCCGAAAAACCATAATTATTGTATTTTTATTCCCTAACCATTTATTTTGTAATAATAATAATTTTATTTCATAATCCCTATAAAGTTTTGGTGAATAAACTATAGAATATTTTAAACAACGCATATTGGAGTTAACAGGATTTCGGTCGAATTCGCTGAAAAGCTACAAATGTCGCAAAAAACTATTTGTCATCGATAAGCAGTAAACAACCAAGCCCACGACTACGTCAGACGCAAGGAATGTAAGACGCTTTGTATTCGACTGGGTTGGGCTTCTGAACAAAGAACTCGTGACGTAGTTCTGCCCCACCTCAGCAAAGTTGACTGATGAAACTTCGTCATTTTCGTCTGGACCGTGAATAGGGCCGGTCGGCACTTCACGCGGCCGGCATATTCACTAAGTGCTTATTTAAACTTTACACCACCAAAAGTGGCTTAAATAACAGTGGTCCGATTGGTAACAATTCGGCACAAGTGTAATAATTCACGATGTGACCGTTATATGGTTTTGTGACTGTGCAATCGGCGAACTCGCGGTGTGCGAAGGGAAGCTAAGTATCAGCTACAACCCTTACATATCAAAGAAAATAGAAAAAATGACCAATTCAGTAAATTCATAATTAATGACCAAAATTATTCATTAAATAAAAAATGAGCTCATAAAAAACTAAAAAATTGTACCAGAGAATGAGAGAGAGAGAGAGAAAGAGAGAGCGTGAATAACAAAATAATATTTAAAAAGTGCTGGGTTGTGCAAGTATAAAAAATACATATATATATATATAACATATATCAAATGTTTAAATGTTTTCAAAGAGTTTAAAAATATAAATAACTGTGTAGGTATTTTGGAGGCCTTGTAAAAGGGAAATTTAACGTAATTTTGTCGCCACCTGGTGAAGAATAGCTGTAATTAAATGTCATGAATAAACTGGGTAACATCATTTGGTAAAAATTTTAATAAAGTATTATTATTTCAAATTACACTTTCCGCTACTCAAGAAGTTCGCTTAAACGAATTCCTGCCCTTTTAAAGGTAAGTAAAACTACAAGTTGTATTTACGTTTTTTCATATCAAGATGGCACCCGACCTTTGAAATTATTGGCCAAGTACAAAGTGTAAAGATATTGTATTTTATTATCAGTAGTATAACACCTTTTAACCTTTTCACACGTCACATCGCCTTGAGTGATTGGTTGTCCGATGCTCCAGGAGGCCCAATCCGAACCCTGTGAACCGGCCGTGATCCCATAGTAACCAAAGTCTATAAAAACTGACAACACAGTGAGATCGCGCTCTTATTGTTCTTATTCGGCTTATTCTGATATAGTTCGCTAGAGAAGTCCTTTAACATTGGGGAGCGGGTCGGGTGTGTACCGCATGCGTCTTAGATATATGTTCTCCATCACTCCTCATAACTACTGTGTGGTGTGCTGCGTGTTGTAAGTACTGAAATGTAATTCTACAAGAGTGTTCAGAAGTGTTTCATGAGTATGATCTAAACATCAATTTTGCTAAATGTTAAATAAAAAAATTTTTATTGTAAAGCTAGACTCTGTAACCAATCATTTAACACAACCTTCTCACGTTGCTTAATAATTTGTCTTGTTTGTTGTTGAAGAATAATTTGTTGTTGATTCACTGCTCGGTCACGACTAATTGGTGGCAGCTGTGGTGGGATAGGTTGCAAAAGACCTACAAAAAGGTGTGAAGTGATTGGGTGGAGATTATTATAAATTTGGCAGACGGTTCTTTTGCATAAAAATGTGTTATAGATAATGTGTTGTTAAAATATGATTGTTTAACGACTGTTTACTGAATAGATTATTTCTTTTGTATGGTCATGATATAATGTTTGAATGTTTAAAATAAGAATAATTTTATGTTTATGTAAATGTTAACATATCTGATGTAATTGATATGCCTGGTTTATTTCTCTTTGACGATTTAATTTTTACGCATACTGTTATATTCTGAAAGATTAGCTTCTAAAGAAAATAGGAACGCTATTTGATATATTTATATTTTACGTAACAGTAAATTTTTAACTACTTTTAAATATGAACATGGAAAAGAAGTCAAGTTGATTCAGAAGTATGAATATTCATTTTCTTTAACAGCAGATGACTTACTATGTAAAGTCCGAGTGGAAAGAAAAAATGCAATAATTGAAGAGTGCTTTAAGATATTAAACAAACAAATTTGCATTACTCTAGCAAAGACGATTTGGAATTGAAGTAAACAAATATATTTTGGCATATCTATTGTGTCAGTTAGAAAGATAATTGCTTAAGACTGTTAACACCTTAACGTGTGACTCTCTTATATATTCATTTAATGTCTATGGGATCGGGTTTAAGAAAAAGTAAAAATAGAACTGAGTTTATGTCTGAATCTCGAAATTTTGGTTTACCTGAGGGATAAGTGACTAATCGAGACCCGTTGTCTCTTAATTTGTACATGTGAGTAGGGACCAGAGTAGGTACCATCACCACCTACTACCAACACGTAAGTCCAGCAAACTTACCTAGTCCTTCTGTGTCACAAAGTACTCCTTTAACTGCGCCAGTTGTCATGTTACCTACAGTCCGTTTTGTACCTCCGTTAGAACAAACCTTACCTGAACAACCTGTGTACGATATACCCAAGAAATCTTCATGAGTGGTCGCCCTATTTACTACTTACCCATCACTGACCCAGATGTACTGTTAAAAGGGTGTGAAACTGTATTACGTACTCTTCTACAACGGATAATTGTGAGGTATATTAATGGGCGTTCGAACTATACTGACGAAGAAAGGGTAAATAGAGTCAAAATAGTTAAACTAGAGATAGAATTCACTATGAGATCTTGTAAACGAGTGGGTAGTCTGTGTGCGTACATTTTGTTTTTATTATTCGGGATACTTATTTGTATAAGCTTTGAAATCTTTATTATTTGGTATTGTGAATAAATAAGTCTTTGAACTGTTATGGTGTACGTTTACTGTTATCACTTCCCGCAACCACAACCACAGAGTAGATAAGCACTCGACAGACAGATTAGTGTCGCAGTTGTTTAATCAGCTTTCTTATATTTCTATTGTAAAACGTGCAATATTATAAACAAAAATTGAACCTGGAAAAAAGGCAATTATGACCACCCCAACAACTGCTAGTGTTAGCGGCATGCTTAGAGACCAAACTGTTTCTAATCTCATAGAGAATTGGTCAGGAGACGGCCCTGTAACTGTAACAGAATTCTTTAACAAAATAGATCGTGCAGCTAAATCAGGTAGTTGGACTGATACGGACAAATTTACAGTCGCTGTACTTAAGCTGACCGGATCAGCCGCATTATATCTAAACAGTAATGAAGAAACTACTCGTGATGATACGACGTACCAGCGGTTCCGAGAGATTTTTGTTGAATGCTTTAAAATAAAGCACCTTGATCAGTTTCACTATAACGCTTTGCAAAATGCGACCCAGTATAAACATGAGACCCCTGAGCAGTTTGCAGACAGATGCAGATGTTTATGTTCACGAACGATCAGACAAGTATCCGAGCCTACTCAGCAGGCTATAATTAATGATGAGGCAGTGAGACGCATGTTGGCTGCCTATATTAACGGTCTTCAGGGAGTAGTGGGGAAACAAGTTAGATACCGTATGCCATGAACTCTTACCGAGGCGAGGCTATACAAATAGCTACAATGGTAGCAGAAGTCGAGGCTGTAGAAGCGCGGAAATCACATAAAGAAGGAAACCTTTTCGCCATTTGCTTTAACTGTAAGAAATTGGGACATTTTGCAAAGAATGTCGTCAGCGTAAGCAATTTGTGAATAACGATGGGTTTAGAAAACAGAAAAGTAGTAAGGTTACTAACAGTTATAATAATAAAATTAATAATAATAATAAGAATAGTAGTCCTAATAATAATAATACTAACCGATGGGAAATGACCGGCAATAAAGATGACAATCGTGTACGATGTTACGCATCCCACAAGCCAGGACATTTCGCTAGAGATTGTAAATCGAAATGGGCACGCCCAAATGAAGCGGGTTCGTCAGGAAACGACACTGGACTGTCGAACTAGAGTCCCAAGGGAATCAAGAGGTTTTCGTCCACCATAAATTCAGTAATGTTAGAACTAGAACTCAAAATCCTCAATACCAAGTGACCGATGTAACGTGTGAAGAATTAGATGACCAAAATCAAATGTTAATTGATATTACAGTAGGACGAAAGGCCTGTAGATTTCTATTAGATACCGATGCAATGATATCTGTTTTAAAACCCGGCATTAGTCAAAAGAAAATTTGGGAGAGTAGTATAATTGCGAGAGGAGCAACAAGTTGTACCGGGTTTTTGAGAACCCGGCGTTTTCATAAAGGAGAATTTAATTAATAAAATTAACCGCCGAATTAATTAATTATGGTAATTAAGCGCGTGTTCTGTATTATCGTTTCGTTGCTGCACTGAAGGCCAGCGCGCCCTGTTGGCGGGCCGGGTAATTATGTTTTTCGACGCAAAGCTTGTGTGCGTGTTCCGTCATTCGGACCTGAGCAGCAGTTGCGTCGACAGCCGTCCTCTCTGGCAGAGCTGTTTTCTTTAATTGTGTAAATCTATTCTTCATGCCTGAGTAGACGCTAAGCGATCTCCGGTAAGTGGGTTAAATGTATATATTGTTCATTTTATCGTAAAAGATTTAAATTTAGTTATAATTAACTTGGATGTGAATTGATAGAAGTTTGAAGTTTAACACGTGGCGTGTGACCAGAAAAGCATGTTCATTGTCAAATATTTGGTTTATTTAAACACTAACACTATGTATTTTATAATTACCAATTGTACATGTGAAATGGGGCGTAAAAGAAAAATTATTATGTAATTTTGTGGAACTGGGGAACTTATTGAATTGTCTGTGTGAGCACGTGGTGTTATATGCGTAATGCCTGTTTGAGTATGTTAACTTTTCTTACATTCATCATGTTATGAATTATAATATAATACATTCATATTTCGTTATGAATTTATATCCAATTATGAAGCATTGAGGCCTTGTGTGTGGTCTATGAATTTAAAAACCAAGAGTGAGAATGTTACACGTGTTATGAGGAACATGGTGAGATTGGTATGGTATGGCATATGTATGTGTTGTGGTTTATGGGTCAGTGAAGTAATTATTATGAATGTCCAGGGTTCCCGATCCAGTCGGAAATGTGACCCCTCCGCATGTGGTAATTACATCCTCCACAATGACTTAAAAACATCTAGACTCTCGGATCTTGGCTGCCAGTGGAGGAACTACTGCATATCATGTCACAGTACCCACGGGAAAAATCTGGACCAAAATGAGGTGACATTTAAGCATTTTTTTTAAACTACACTAGGCCGCTACAGCAAACTCCATGTGTTGTGAATTTAACCATCAAAAACTCAAGTTATACTTCATTGTGCTCACGTCCAGCTGAATTTTGGTTGCAAACTTTCACTGAAATAGTTCTCATAATGTAATTACGCTCCAGATTAATTGTAGCCCTGGCCACAGGGATGTGTCCGGCGGTCATTAATTTTATACTTTATTTCTTTTACTGTGATTATGAATGGGGGTTGTAAAAGTTTGTGGGGAATCTGTATTTTAGTGAAGTAGGTGGGTGCAGTTTGTAAATGCTGGGGGCTCGACCGGCTGGTCGGGTCCCTATTACAATCTTGGGTACTTTTTGCTGGTTAATTATTATTTAGATATTTCAAAAATGGGTTGGGAGTTTTTTTAAAAATTGGTTTTAGGCCGGTTCACACTTTTAACCTGAGGCAGGCACCTGTTGGTGCAGATCTATGCAGGAACTGATCATGTTACCTTATGTTGGGTCATGCTATGGCACATGTCCGCGGCCGGGTCAATTCAGATTTGCTGTAAATTTTTATATTTCTATAAAGTTTAAAAATTTTACAATTTTTCTAAAATTATACAGGCTGTACCGATACTTAAATTTATTATTGTCTTTCTTGCTGTTATGGTCAATTCAGAATCTCTTTAAATTTTTATATTTATTTATAATATTAAATTCTTACAATTTTATAGAATTATACAGGCTGTACTGCCACGTCAATTTATGATTGTATTTTCTTGCTGTTATGTTCAAATCGAATTTTCTTTAAAATTTCATATTTTTATAAAATTAAAAATCTTATAATTTTTTATAAAACTATACAGGCTGTGCTGACACTCCAATTCATTATGGTCTTTTCTGGCTGTTATGGTCAACCACATTCTCTTTCAATGTTTATATTTTTATAAGATTAAGGATTTTACAATTTCTATAATTATACTGGCTGTGCTGGCAACTTAAATTTATAATTGTAGTTTCGGGTTATTATGGCAAGCCCAGATTTTCTCCACATTTATGTATGGGTTTGATAAGAATATACAGGCTGTCTGCCAGGCTTAACACGTTGTACTTTGTCTGTGATCTATATGTATATGTGTATGTATGTTCAATCATGTGTTATCTTAAGGTTAAGTGTTATAAAAAAGGGATATTTAAAGAATTTATATGATTATTGATATTATGTGATATTTTAATATATATATATATATATTATAT
Organism: Magicicada septendecula; assembly: GCA_034769895.1. Classification (NCBI taxonomy): domain Eukaryota; kingdom Metazoa; phylum Arthropoda; class Insecta; order Hemiptera; family Cicadidae; genus Magicicada; species Magicicada septendecula. Next base: position 177,518,339 of record CM068368.1, read on the forward strand.
TTAATGTCAAAAGAGTTATTATGTCGGGAATACTATTGGGAATTTGTGATATTAAAAGAGTTTTTCTTTCTGAATTGTAATATATTAAATGTTGAATTATGATGGTAATTTTAAATTGCGATTAATATATATATATATATATATATATATATATATATATGTACCAATATGATTTAAGAATATTACTATATTATGTCGGCAATACTATTTTGGGAATTTTGATATTAAAAGAATTTTTTTATTTTTTTGAATGATGATATATTAAATGTTGAATTATGATGGTAGATTTTTAAATTGCCATTAATGTGTGTGTATATATATATATATATATATATATATAATATGATTTCAGAAATAATAAAAGTTGTTATTGTTGGTTAATAGAGAGTTTTAATTGCAAGTCCCGTCTCACTGGACCCAGCGCATTTTATGCTTCTTCTAGGCCTTCTGCCTAGTTCTAAATATATCTAGTAGCCAATCCTTAAAAAAAAAATAATAATAATAATAAGGAGGTGTTACAAAGTGATAAACTTAAAATGTACGGAGTACAAAAGTTGTAACGGGGCTAAATGGGGTAACACCATGTTTGTTAACTACCCTGTAGATAAGGAGTATTAATGCACATCTTGTAGGTTAATCGGTACCAGGTCGTACCAGTCGCAGCTGGAATTTTAGCAGAGGACGAGGAAGGTCATGGGAAAAATTACTTAGACTCCAACCCAAAGTTCACCACGCGGTAAATGCGAAACGTTTCCGCTAACACAATAAACCAATCAAAAATTATAATGAGACCTGCTTCCGGCTGTTGACCACGAAGCAGACGAACGCACAGAGGTGCCTAGCCATCTTGGACGAGTCAGTAGTACTCCAACCGCGCGGTTGTGTAAAAAGAGTACTCTACTAAATTAAGGTCGGCCGACAAAAATGTTGTTTTAATTAATGTGATTTAACTCAAATAACAGCACAACAAATAATAATGAACAGTCCATAACAGTGTCACAATTCAACAGTTTCTAACCGAGTCTCGGACGGAGTGTTAAACAGCACGGCGTGAAGTCGTAGTGATGATACAACAGAAAGGAGGGCAGCGAATGTTAAGTATCGACTGACTTTCAACTACTATCAATTTTCCTTTTTTCTGAAACAGTGTAACCTAAATCAATTAGTGTAAATTTATATAAATATAAATACCTTATAGTCCGTCTTGCTGTCTTGTAGTTTTTCAATATGTATCACTACATGTTTCGAAAGTAAACTTTCATCATCAGGTAAATTGTAAACTTCCTCCTATTTTTTAGGGCTCGTTAGTGAAAGTAAAAAACAATAATTAATCAAACAACAACACACGTATTTATATTTATATAAATTTACAATTATTAATGCGGTCTGGAGACTATACATACATAATAAATCAATTAGAATGAGATCTCGAAATTAAGGGGGTTTAGAGAGAGAGAGAGAGGGTGTTAGAAATACTGGTTTGTCTATAGAAAGTATATTCATAAAAACTAGTTACTTAAGATAATGTTTTCAAATTATTGGTAGATAGAAAATTGTAAGATTTAAATTTTGGGGTGACACAACATCACCATGTTGTCCAACCACTTGTAAAATAAAACGAAATTTTAAAAGTAGAAAGAAAGTAATTTTTCAATAAAAGAAGCTACTGTTTGATTTATCGATATAAATGCGTTAGCTTAGTTATTTCGCCCTAACCATTACCTGTGCTTTGTGCTAAAAACTCGTCTAACGTCTCTTGGAATTTTCTGAGATCAAGGAAGTCAGGTAGCAAAATTTATCCAAGTTTCTAAGGGAAAGTGTCGACAAGGTTTATATATTAGCCTGAATTAATATATTGGCGGCCCTGAAAGTTTCTGGTGTTTGAAGGTAAGTTACGAGATAGAGATCGCAAGACAGGTAAAACTTCTGGCGTATTAAGTTTATAAAAGTGCTTATAACATTACAAAGTAGGCTTAACGGTCGGTAATAATTGTAGAGTATATCATGATTTTGTTGTAGCTGATATTAAAATGAGGTATGACGGATTAATAGGTGTAGGGATGAGAATTGACTTCTCCACAGAGAATGTGTATGTTGCCAATAACATAATTAGTGTAAGCGTAAGCAATACGATAGGGAGTAAATCACTAGGTACAGATGAGGAAGAGCCTGGCCAGCTCACCGATTCTTCACCTATTACTGCTATTATCAGTAACGCTCTAACTTTGAATAGTAACGAGAGTATATGTAATGTAGTTACGTGTGAGAATTACTCCAACCCGCCTATGTCCGAGATGCTTCTTCGGGGACGTCTGAATATGGTAGCATCAGAATCGTGTCGTCTCAAAAGCCACGAGTCCTATAAGCCACGAGTTTCAAAAGCCACGAATTCTAAGAAGACGGCCGGTAAGGTTCCGTCGTATACCTGGACCAGTCTCAAAAGCCACGAGCCGGGACAGCAATGCTTTGGGTTGTTATAGTTTGTGGAAGACCTGTTATTTTTTCTTTCCCCTTTTGTAGTCAACGAACCTAGCAAACGGATTGTGTTATCTAGCTTTATTTTACGTCATTATAAGGCCTCAAAATGCCCATAAGAATAACAAAATTATTATTTTTTGCAATTTTTTATTAAACAAGTATTGTAGGTAGGTTAGGTTAGAAATAAAAATACGCAGGGGGCGAATCCCCCCCCGCTACGTGGGGCACGCGAAATTTTCGTTTAAAAAATGTCCAAAAGAGTAAAAAAATTATGTTTTTTGCAATTTTTTATTAAACATGTATTCACATATTAGTTTACATAGAATCACATTAGTTAAGAATTCACATATTTTATTAAACATATTTACATATTCACAGCATTCAATATTAACTTTTATTTACAATTCTTTTCCTCTTCACTGGATCAATCGGACCGATCAATACATTTTAACAATGAAAGCCATTACTTCTAGGAATCTCGGAATATCTCTTGGTTCTTCATATATTTTAGTATTTTTTTCTATCCTCGTGTCAAGTTGGGAATATTTCTTTTTCCTTTTTACACCTTCAAGATTCAATTTCATCCTGACTATCTTGTTGTTTGCTTTTTCAGATTATTTTTTTAACTGTACTACTAACTCTTTAATTCGGGGGTGGGGTCTTCTTTGAACGTCATTGATATGGTGATGCCATCCTTCTACTGAGTTGTTTGTTCTGTGTCTTCTGTTATAGCAGTTCCACATGTCCAGGGGAATCTGTGAATTTTCCAGCCATTGGTCTACGAAGTAGTCAAAAAACGACCAATTTATCGTCATCTGGTGCGTTGCTGTGGATGTTAATAAAACCTTCTTCGACATCCTCAGGTGGCAGGAAGGCTAGTGCTGCACACTTTCTAATTACTAATCGGATTTCCTGATTTGTTTTATAACTTTCAGTGAGACCTACATCCTGAACCTTCCTCCAGATACTTTGGGCTAAGTGAAAAAAACATCCCTGCACTTTGACTGAGGGGAAAACTTCTTTAATTGCTTTTATAGCGGCTGCCTCAAAGTCTACGTTTATTTCTGTTGGATTCCATTCTGGGATCTCTGTTTTTATAATATTGAACAATCTAATGTACGTGTCTGCTGCCTTATTCGGAAGAAGGGCAAATACAACAGGTGCTACATTGGTTTCCTCAGCAGTACTTCCGAGATCAACATGTATTGTATACAGCTGAGTGAATTGGCTGCTAGAGCTTTTAAAAGTGTCATCCATAAAAAATTTGCTATGCGTTTTCAGGCATTCTCTGCCTTTAGAGCTCGAAAATATTAATACTCTTGCCCCCTCATTGTTGTCTTCGAGAAGAAAGCTACTACCGTCGGTCACGCGTAGAGTGTTTTCATCTAAGTTAATATCATCTCGACTTCTAGGCTCTTGTTGGACTCCGTGCGCTTGATTTCGTTGTCTGTAGAGTGTTGTCTTTAAATTCGAAAACTGTGGTACCCGAGTGATCAGTTCGTATCCTTTTTGCTGCAAGGGTTCTAGTTCTTCAGCGTAAATCTAAAACGAATTTAGCATAAAACATTTTTTAACAAATTTGTACGTTTCTAAAATTAAAATTAAAAAAAATTTCTTCCCCAAGGATGATAATAACGAAAAACTTTACAGTGACTTGGGCGAGTCTCGTGTGCTGGAACTCGAGTTTGTTTACATTCGCGTTTGATATATCTAAACGCTATGCGAATGTAAACAAACTCAAATTCCAGCAAATGAAACTCGGCCACATCAGCCGATTTAATAATACATCATTGTTCTATAATCAACACAAAATTATGAATCAAATACAATCAAATTATTTACATACCTGTGTTACTGATGCTTCACTTTCTTCATGAACTCGTTTTTTGGCTTGGCTGACCGCTTTGCTGACTTCATTATTGGCTTCATCAGGAACACACTGGTGGGTTGTTTCACTGAAAACACGATTGTCACTTGAAGTTGTTATGCTACCGGAACACGCGAAACGTCTTCTTTTATGGCAAAACCAAACAACTTCACCCGACTTGTTTTCACGTTGTTTTAATAACAACCGATAACCACTAAACAATAAACACTGTTTACCTTTTTGTGTAGTTATAAACTCCATGTTGTCACAGGTCGATAACACGGAATCGAATGAACAAGTGAGGTACCTGGTCCCTTTCGTCGTGGGTTTTGAGACTCATTAAAATGTTTATTTAGGAAAAGGTTTGTGTCCGTGGCTTTTGGGGCTCTTTTCCAAGAATTTTAATTCGTGGCTTTTGAAACTCGTGGCTTCTGGGACACAACCATCAGAATTAAGTGCTCGAAACGGTAGAAACAATATTGATAGAACCAGTATTGATAGATCGAGTATTGGTAAAACAGTATTGGTAGAACCAGTGGAACTTAGTGTTCACGGGCTACGAGTTGCCTGAGTAATAAGTAATGTTTCAGTAGATCAGACTGAAAAGGTTAATCAGAAATCCGTGATAATGAAGTTGATAAATTTCAGTATGGAAAAGTTGGACGTTCCTAACAATAGTGTTCTTGGGGTAGCTGAGACGTTTGAAATAGACAAGACGTTTGATGAGGAACCCATAGCTTTGAGGAAGAAACAGAGTAAGATAATTAATGTTGTAAAAAGTGAGAGTCAGCGCGGATATAGTAAAATAGATAAAGAGATTAGAGATAAATTAGTGCATTTGAGTAAAACAGCTTTTCAGATTTTGTGGCCTGTATTGCAGAAATATATGCATTTATTTGCGGAACCTGTAGAGAATATAGGTTGTAGTATTGATATTAGGCATAAGATAGAGACGGGAGGTAACCCACCTGTTAGAAAGAATCTTTATAGATTGCCACATGCTTTAAAACCTGTTGTTGATGAGCAAATTAGAGATATGTTAAAGAAGAAAATAATGCGTCCACCAAACTCTCCGTGGTCGAGTCCTGTAGTCATAGTGAATAAACGAAGTCCTGACGAGAGCCCCAAATATAGATTTTGTGTTGACTATCGAGCATTAAACTCTGTTATGAACGGAGATGCGTACCTCTTACATATTATAACCGAAACATTGGATACATTGAACAGGATCATACTTTTTACTACCTTAGAATTATGTAGTGGTTTTCACCAAGTGAGTGTAGAACCGGCAGACATAGAGAAAACTGCGTTTACAATACCTGGTCACCATTACGAGTTCGTTAAAATGCCATGTGGATTGTGTAATGGGCCTGCAAAATTTCAAAGATTAATGGATAATATACATATGGGAATTAAGGGAGTAGAGGCATTAGTGTACTTAGACGATATCATTATGTACAGTAGTTGTGTTGAACAACATGCTAAGAGATTAGATAAGGTATTACAGAGGTTAGAAGAAGCTGAATTTGTATATTCAGCTGTCCAAATGTAATTTTGCTGTAACAGAGGTAGAATATTTAGGCCATATTGTAAGTGATAAAGGAATAAGACCAGACCCTAAAAAGATTTCAGCCATAGTTAACTATCCTCGACCTAAAACTGTACGTGACATTCAAGCCTTCGTAGGCTTAGTTGGGTACTACCGTAGGTTTATTAAATATTTTGCTGATATAGCTAAACCTCTAACTGAATTAATAACGAAGGATACAGACTTTGTTTGGAATAATTCTCAAGAAGAAGCTTGTAAGACGTTAACTACCGCCTTATGTGAAGAGCCTGTCTTAAAATACCCTGATTTCACCAAACCTTTTATTTTAAGCACCGACGCTTCAGTAATTGCAGTAGGAGCTGTTTTGTCCCAAGAATATAACGGACATGAACATCCTGTAGCATATGCTAGCCACCAGCTTAATAAAGCTGAAAGGAATTATGGCACGACAGGGAGGGAGCTTCTTGCCTAGTATGGACTACCAAGTATTTTAGATTTTACCTCTATGGTAGACGCTTTATAGCTATTACAGACCATGCAGCGCTAAGATGGCTTCTTAATTTGAAAGATCCATCATCGAGACTTACACGCTGGGCTCTTAGAATATCTGAATTTGATTACGCAGTTTTACTTAAGCCTGGCAAGAAACACTTAAACGCCAACACACTAAGTAGACACGTGAACGTTGTAGCCATACCTTTGGTATCTAAATATGACGTAGGCTACTTAGGAAACAACTGTATGACAAGTTTTTCCAGCAGCAAAAACAAAACATTAATAATGCTTATAAAGTGACTGAAGATGGATTACTATATAATACTGAGTTTGAACAACCCCTTGTAGTTATACCCAGGGCATTGGTTACACAGGTCATATCACAACATCATGATACTATATTTTCTGGTCACCAAGGCATTAAAAAGACCATAGGTATTATTAAAAAAAGATATTTCTGGCCCACTTTAGTAAAAGATGTGACAGAATACGTAGGAGCGTGTGTATCATGTAGTCAGAGAAAATCCGGAGAACGGGTAAGAGCAGCGTTAGCAAAATTCCCCGCAGCCACAGAACCCTTTGAATTTGTATCAGTGGACATTGTAGGTCCACTTCCCTTGAGTAACTGAGGGAATAAGTATCTGTTAACTATTACTGATATTCATGTGAGATTATTGCACATGAATTGACGTAATTTTATTTCATCATTATTCAAAGGAGTATGCACTTTGTTAGGAATTCTAAAACTTAGAACCACCCCTTATCACCCACAGTCCAACGGCCTAATTGAGAGATTGCATAAGACTTTAGCAGATGTGATTTCCCATTTTCTTTCGCCCGATGGTAAAAATTGGGATGGTATTGTCCCTTTTGCGTTAATGGCGTACAGGAGTGCACCTCATGTCGCCACTGGATTTAGTCCACATATGTTATTATTTGGGCAAGAAATGAAATTACCAGAAGCTGATGATCTAGCCTTAGAACCTGAAGTTGACGATGGTACACAATTTGAAATTTATCGTTTAGTAGAAAAACTTAGGCGAGTTAAAGAAATAGCAATACATAATTCTGAAAACAGCAAAGAGCAAAATAAGAAATATTATGATAAGAAATGTAAATTAAAACCGTATAAAACAGGTGACTATATCTATTTACATGATCCAACCGTAAAGAGAGGACCGCGAAAGAAATTCGGAAAAAATTGGAAAGGACCATATAAAGTACTAGAGGTGTTAAATGAATTAAATTATAAAATTAGCACAAATAAGGGAGAAAGCGTTGTACATTATAATTGACCGAAGCCGAGCAAAGCCAGTGGCGGAAGTGCAAACCGCATTCGCCGACCCAGACAATCAACGCAGTTAGATAACAGCACTCCAAACATTGACCCTGAATTCTACAGCACAGCTGATACTCCCGCCTGTGTTAATGAAAGTAATCAATCGTCTGTACTTATGTTACCTCCTCCTCCGATAATAAACTTAGCGGATGACGTTGATAGCAATCTTACTGAAAAAGAACAAGATGAGTTCTCAGAGAGACAGAGGATGCTGAACTGAACGAACGAACAGATGCAGATGATACCATAATAGGTGCAGGAGCTCAGGTAGACTTAAATGATAAAGACTGGAAACCACCTCAGACGGTTAGAGTAAGAGATGCCGCGCAGAGCCAATATAACTTACGGCCGCGTGAAAACATGATACCACCTCGTAGGAATTTAGAGTAGAGAAGAAAAGAAATCGGTATATGTCCTTAAGGAAGTCTGACGTCTGTGTGATTTTACAGATTTGCTGTTATGTGGTGAAGCAACAAGCCTTACAGGCAGAGAATGATTTATCTCGCAGATAGCCAACAATTCACGCATGGAATGCACAAATCCTTCCCGACCACAGGAATGTAATCTTGACAAAGGACTTGTGTTTATAAAAGAAAGAGATAGACTATCCTATTAACAACAGATACTTGGACTATCGTAATTTCTATAAGCATGGTATAACGTTAAGCATTTCTATAAAATTATGATAACGTTATAGCAAAGATAAGCACCTTACTTGATTACCTAGAGACCCAACAAAACAATACCCAAGTGAATTCCTTGATTCCATACTATGAAATATCCTAGTTAAAAACAAACTTGAAGAATACCCAGAAACAAGTATCTACTTTAAAGTTTGTTACCCACTAGTAGAGAGAAAAGAGGTTTAATTAATGGGTTGGGAACTGTTTTTAAATTTTTGTTGAGTACACTAGATGATGATGATTATCAGACTTTAAACTCGAAATTAGATTCATTAGAAGATAGAGATGATTCTGTAATTCACGTAGAGTCCAATCGACTCTCTTATATGAAAAAATTAACCACTGAAGTGGAAAGTCACTCAAAATTATTGGTAAATACTTTGAAAATAACTGCTCAAGCGATAATTGCTATAAATTTTACTATATGGACTGAGATTGAACAAGTAAAAGGACGAATAGAGTATCAGTCAAAGATTTCTTCTTTATTTAGAGAAATTGAAGTAACTTTAAATCTAGTAGATACACAATTAGTGCAGATCAGCAGATGCAAGAGGCATTAGATGTAACTTCAACTGAATACTTAAGCTCTTTGTTAGTTACACCTGCTAAACTGAATGAAGTTTTGAAAGAAGTAGTTAGTCAATTACCAGTTGGTCTATCATTAGTAATAGACACTGAAATTCATAAGATTTATAATTACTATAGAATATCTAAAGTTCACGCTATAGCTATTAAGAATGTAATTAGGTTAATAATAGAGATTCCTTTACAATCTGCTAGAAGCCAATTTGAACTATTTGTTGTAAAACCGCTGCCATATTATGATAAAACACTGGCTCAATTTGTAACAGTGTATAGTGATTCAGTGTATCTTGCTGTATCTAAAAGTAATTTGAACTATGTGATGTTAAGCTACGAACAATTGTTTCAGTGTATTAGATCACCGTACGGAATTTGTCCCCTCAGAGTACCACTTGTACCAGCATCCGAGAGCAATAGTTGTGCCTTCGCCATGTTTACTAGAGACGAAGCGCAGAGTCATTGATTGTGTAAAAGAGAAGTGGTGGCGAATTACAATAAACCTATAATGTATGCTGGAAGTAATGGCGATTTCTGGATCTATAGTATGACGAAGCCTATCCCGAGTAACGCTTCAATGTTATACTTCACGCAATAGTTTGAGAGAAATAAGTCCACAAACGCAATTACTAAGCGGCACCGGAATTTTTCTGAATACTCGAAACTGTTATTTATATTCCAAATACTTCATGTTACTCCAGCGATCAAAGGGGAAGACTTTCGCAAACATTCAAACAAATCATATGGTGATACCACCTATTCAAAATGTCTTAACGTTTTCTGAATTAAGAACATTCCAGCCAAGTAATGAAACTTCAACTGACAATCTCACTGCAAACATACAAGAAATTTTGAATAATGTATCTGCCCCAGTTGATATATTCTCGATAACCGAGTTGCAAAGGAAGCTAGAGCTGATAAGAGCACAGCGTAAACAAAGCTTGACGTCACTCTCATTCATAATAGTATTTCTGTTTATCTACTTCCTAACCACAAGTGTAGTAATATTTGTTTGTGGCATACGTCACAATACAAAAATGCAGAAGTTATGTACAGACACTCCAGCCACTTCTCACCGACTTCTCACCTAGTGCAGCAGACGGAAGTCATCTATAAGGAACTCCAGGACACTCCAAGAGTTCGACTTGTACGTGGACTCCTACTACCGGATCGTCATGACTGCTACCGGCACACACACACACCGCCAAACCCCCACCATTCGTGATCAACGATAACAACACGGTAACATAGTAGTAAAAGTAGCAAACAAAAAGTAAACACAACTCTACGAAACTAGTGATACAGTAAAAATTTAGGCGTAATATGCAATGGACGGTTAGATAAAGTGAATTTAACAGCAGATTAAAGGATTCTGCAGATGAAGAGAAAAACTTTTTTTTTTGTGTAAACGATTTCTTAGTATAAATATAGCTTGTTTGATTGAATATATATGATGTGAAAAGAACTACCTTATAAAAAAAAGACATATAGCTTGAAACTGACAAATAAATTGAATAGATATGTGTGAAACAGACAAGTTAAGAATAGATAAGAAATAGTTTTAAGTTTATTTTGTTGTTTTACGCTTAGATGTTTTATTTGTTTGTTTGTTTGTGTTACAACACTCAGGGCACCAGGATGTTGGAAAAGCAAGGTACTCCGGTACCTTCCTTTTCAAAACGAGGGGGTAATGTAATAAGACACAAGTAGTATGCCGGGGGGGGGGTTACTGGCTCACTTGCATGTCAACTAATATAAACCACAATACGTGGGACGGGGGTGAAGAGTGATGATGTCACAGGATGGGGGGTGGAGAGTAATGACGTCACGAACAGATGCACTCTTGACCTACATACAGATACACTTTTGACCTTGGGCTGGATACTGGGTCAGTGGACAGGGGGGTGGAGGGCAAAATCAATGAGCGGGAGGTGGGTGGAGGTGATGACGTCAGGAAAAGCTGATCATGACGTTACAAGTGACGTCACGAACGTATGATCTCTTGGCCTACCACGACATGACGTCACGACTGACCACCACCCCCTCGTCCGACCGCTGGCTCGGTAATCCGTGATGTAACGGGAGGGCTAAATCTAAGGACGGAGGTGTGGGGTGGGGCGGAGTGTGATGACTTCACGAACGGCCGATCGTGACGTTATAATTAAGAAAAACGATCGTATATTTCGCGCTCGTTCGCGGTTGTCGTTCGTTTCTGTCTGGTTCGTTCGTTTCGGTCGCGCACGGTTCACGTTCGTTTTTCGGTCTCTCGGTCGGGGTTCGGGGGGCTCGGGGCTCGGGCTCATAGGTCGTATACAGAAATACAATGTTTAATCGATGTAAATAGTATAAGTAAGAAAAAATAATCGTAGATAGTACTAAAAAAAATAAAATAAAAATGCATAATGATGAAAAAGAGAACCGCGTATCGCGACGTCCACTGTATGTAGGATTCACCGCGCTGGACATTAGTATACATTGTAAGAAGTGCATTGTCGAATACAAAATTTACCCTGTTAAAAGATAGTAAAAACGTATTACCAACTTCAGATAAATAAAAAAGATGTACAGTATAAAAAATATGTTAGAAATATTGTTAGATATTATACATAAAAAATACAAAAAAAATACAAATGGCAATGACTAAAAAGTTAGTTTCGCATAACTATAAATAAAGCAAATGACCGACCGTGTATAATTATAAAGATGGAAAAATTAAAAATGTAGTAAATAACGGTATAGAGTAGATAAACAGATGAGCAATTTACTCTATACAAATATTGAAACCGATAAGAAGCGAAAAGGAGGAAACGTTGCGGAAAAAAACAAAATATAAAACGCGAATGTGTGTAAGAATCTTGTGGTATGTAGAAACTACGTCTTTCAGAGCTCACCTCCCGTCTAACAATCTTACACGTAAACAGAGTGACATGTGGTTAATGTCACGCCCGTCCCCTTCCTGAACGTCGTCGGCGAAAGTCTGTGCACGCGCGCGCGCGCGCGCGCGTGTGTAGCACAACACAACGCCCGCTTGTCTGTTAAATGCTTAGCGACGCTGTTTACATAATCGATATCTCAAAAAATTTTCCTGTACACTTTCTTGGATTGTGATCTTAAAACTTTACTTGGACTTGTGACGATTTCATTAATAAAAAATATGTTAATTAATTAAGTTGATAAGGTATAAGCTGAGAAATTTTAAATTCTTAATAAAATCTCACATTTTAAACTAAATCTTATTGCTATCATTAAATAATAATAATATTTAATATAAAGTCTAATAATAAAATAAAAGGGAATGGAATTGTACAAAAAGGGTAAAGCTTGTTAATTAATCCTGCATAAACAGGCACTGACCAGAATTAACTTGTTTTCTGACCCCTAAATAAACTAAGTATTATTGTAAATTTGTTATTATTTAAATAATTAAATAAGACCACTGTTACGTACTTTGATAACTTCTGTAACTAAGAATATCTCTATTTAATAATTTAATCAAACTTTAGTCCTTTAATTAAATTAGAAACACGGAACTACTTTTATGTTGCCTAGTAATTGTCTTGAGATTACTACTCTCCCCCTTAACTATTTCTACCACTTGCAATGGAGCGCTCACGCCGTAAGCAGCGTAAAGCGTTGTTTCGCTACGTGTATATAAAAATGTGAAAGGGTTGATTCAATGACTACTTAAATAAGTAAATTTGTGCGGTGATGACATCTCTCTCTATTATCAAATAACAAACTATGTAATTTGTACAGTACTACAAACAAGAAGGTGATATTCAACTAATCTATAATCATGTGAAGTGTATAACAGTGAAACAAACTTTCTATTTATTTATTCTAACTACAAGAATTACTAAGAATAACTATAGTCGCCTGAGATGAATGTACCACACCAGGAATGATTTGACATACTTCTAGAACTTCACCGTCACAGTATGATAAGGTAACGACAGAACTTCAAGAAACATCAGGAGGACCGAAGAACTAATTCTGCAGCAACTTAAGGAAACACACAGGTGACATGGAGGCTTGTCTTCCATGGTTAAGAGTTACAATATCATAAACCCCAAAAGACAATTTAAATTATCATATTAAAGACTTTTAAAACTTATGCTTTAAATGTAATAACATTAAAGACTTTAGAAAACTGACATTAACATGTAATCTAATAACACTAGTTATAGCTAAAAGGTAAAGTTAAACTAAAAGTTTTGTTGTTTTAGAAGATTAATAAAAAACCATTCTTCAAATGGTTAGAGTTTCAATATTGTACATGGCAAGGTGACCATTATTCATTTAATATATTTGATCCCGGATCCGTGGAATTAATTAAAAAGGATGTACATCATATTTTGAGGCCCCTTTGTAAAGGAGTAATTTATATATATAATCATATAGTAAACTATATTGTTTGAGAACTTTCAATAGAGAACTTAATCACCATATGTAATAAAGAGATGTCATCTAAGTACCGAGTAAACTGAGTGCATAAATCAACAGTCTCCTCTTCCTAATATCCTGCTATAAGAATTGTTTTATTTGTTGTGATTATTTTCAGTGCTTCACAACGAAGGCAGCCTGTATAATTGGCACATCCAATTATTACTGGTTCCCTAAGTTATAACACAAGAGAAGAGGTTATAAATTGCGCCACTCTGCTATTTTGCTATTTTCTGCTATTGTGCTGTTGTTTAATAATTAACTGTGTACAGAGTGTCACAAATAAATTGCGCCACTCTGCTTATTTTGCTAATTGTACTAATTTTGCGTAAGAGAAAAGAAAGAAGTAATTGCGTCCCGATATCCCACGCCCAAAAGCTGTTGATCTATTCACTCATGTATTTCAATATGTGTCAGAGTTTTAAACAAGATAAAAATAATAATTAATATTATAGTAATATAGTATAAATAACTTTATTTGTAAATATAATATGTGTAAAGTAATATTAACATATAATCCCATGTAAACAAACCATGTAGGTACTTGTTAAAAGTCTCATTCATCAACGTGTCACTTTCACGACAAACTCGGACATGTAAGTTTCCTGTTGCCGATTGTTTAAAACTGTCATAGTTGGTCTCCCCCTAAGTTGAGTTAGACAATAAGTCACCCTCCTTGTGTGGTCTATTGTTATGAGAAGCGTGTATTTTCCTGTGTTGAGTAACCGAAGATTCCCCCTTTTGTCGTACGCATATTCATGCCTGTGTGAAATTTCTCTCTCTCTCAATGTAAAACGATAAAGGTTGTCATAACATTTTAAGTGTTTATTTGTAAAAAGAAAAAGGAGTAAGAATACGATTGATTTATATTTTTATATTTTTGTGTAAAAAAAAAATGGAAGCGTTGTATAGCATTTAATGCAAATACTAGAATAATTAGTTATAGCCACTCGCGTTACGAAAATGGCTGAATTTAATCCTGATCTATTATTAAAAGATGAGCTATGCTACGAAGCACTTTTACGAGGTCTAAAACACGTGAATGTAACCGTGTCGGAATTACGAAAATCATTACGCCAAACCGGATCAGATACACCCTCGCAGTTAGATAGATTGCGTGAACTCGATTATGACGACGAACGAGAAACCTGTTATGCGAAATATAGGGAACTGATAGTATTATCTCAGAACCTTGAGGACAAGAAATCACCTACGGAATTTTTGCGCGTTACGCAACGTATAGAACATTTAACCCGCCGGTTAAATAATTTATTAAGCTGGCCCGACGTCACCGTAATCCCCGCCGATGTGCAGAAATTTGCGGAGGAGGCATTAAGCCAATTACCCATAATTATCAACGACTTACGACGAAAATCAGACTCATCGAGAATGGAGGAAATTGAGCACTACTTACAAAAATTATATATCTCCCCAGTTCAATCCCCTACTTTAGAACACCCTCTCTCCACCTCGAACCCCGAATCACCCACCGTATCGAAGATACAACAGAGTCATGAACAATTACCTAGTAGAGAATTAAATACCCAAACTATGTTAGAACCCCCACCGCCTAATGTTCAGCATACTCGCACTAGTAAATATGCGATTACAAATCCTAATGCAAACACCAATCCTTCGAAAAGTATACTTAACGTATGTTTTAATGTAGACCTCTACGGAAAGATTTCCCACCCAGTAGAGAAAATAATTAATGAAATTCCTTACACCGATGGCTTAAGCATCACGACTCTATTGACTTTTATCAGATATCTACTGCAAATAAAAGATCTACAACAATTGAGCGATTGGCAAATACAGCAGGTCCTCTTACCCAAATGTAAACCACCTTTACGTGATCGTGTGCTCGAATCATTAAACTCTACTCTTCCGGTAGAAGAACTTCGTACAAATATAATCAAATATTTTATCCCCACTGGAATATATGAGGAGATCAAAAGAAATACCGTACTTCGAGTACAAAGAGCTCAAGAAAGACTGGCCCACTATATCGCAGACATCAGAGAATCTTCACGTCTACTGCAAGTCGAAGGCAGCCTGTATAATTGGCACATCCAATTATTACTGGTTCCCTAAGTTATAACACAAGAGAAGAGGTTATAAATTGCGCCACTCTGCTATTTTGCTATTTTCTGCTATTGTGGTGTTGTTTAATAATTAACTGTGTACAGAGTGTCACAAATAAATTGCGCCACTCTGCTAATTTTGCTATTTTCTGCTATTGTGCTGTTGTTTAATAATTAACTGTGTACAGAGTGTCACAAATAAATTGCGCCACTCTGCTTATTTTGCTAATTGTACTAATTTTGCGTAAGAGAAAAGAAAGAAGTAATTGCGTCCAGATATCCCACGCCCAAAAGCTGTTGATCTATTCACTCATGTATTTCAATATGTGTCAGAGTTTTAAACAAGATAAAAATAATAATTAATATTATAGTAATATAGTATAAATAACTTTATTTGTAAATATAATATGTGTAAAGTAATATTAACATATAATCCCATGTAAACAAACCATGTAGGTACTTGTTAAAAGTCTCATTCATCAACGTGTCACTTTCACGACAAACTCGGACATGTAAGTTTCCTGTTGCCGATTGTTTAAAACTGTCATAGTTGGTCTCCCCCTAAGTTGAGTTAGACAATAAGTCACCCTCCTTGTGTGGTCTATTGTTATGAGAAGCGTGTATTTTCCTGTGTTGAGTAACCGAAGATTCCCCCTTTTGTCGTACGCATATTCATGCCTGTGTGAAATTTCTCTCTCTCTCAATGTAAAACGATAAAGGTTGTCATAACATTTTAAGTGTTTATTTGTAAAAAGAAAAAGGAGTAAGAATACGATTGATTTATATTTTTATATTTTTGTGTAAAAAAAAAATGGAAGCGTTGTATAGCATTTAATGCAAATACTAGAATAATTAGTTATAGCCACTCGCGTTACGAAAATGGCTGAATTTAATCCTGATCTATTATTAAAAGATGAGCTATGCTACGAAGCACTTTTACGAGGTCTAAAACACGTGAATGTAACCGTGTCGGAATTACGAAAATCATTACGCCAAACCGGATCAGATACACCCTCGCAGTTAGATAGATTGCGTGAACTCGATTATGACGACGAACGAGAAACCTGTTATGCGAAATATAGGGAACTGATAGTATTATCTCAGAACCTTGAGGACAAGAAATCACCTACGGAATTTTTGCGCGTTACGCAACGTATAGAACATTTAACCCGCCGGTTAAATAATTTATTAAGCTGGCCCGACGTCACCGTAATCCCCGCCGATGTGCAGAAATTTGCGGAGGAGGCATTAAGCCAATTACCCATAATTATCAACGACTTACGACGAAAATCAGACTCATCGAGAATGGAGGAAATTGAGCACTACTTACAAAAATTATATATCTCCCCAGTTCAATCCCCTACTTTAGAACACCCTCTCTCCACCTCGAACCCCGAATCACCCACCGTATCGAAGATACAACAGAGTCATGAACAATTACCTAGTAGAGAATTAAATACCCAAACTATGTTAGAACCCCCACCGCCTAATGTTCAGCATACTCGCACTAGTAAATATGCGATTACAAATCCTAATGCAAACACCAATCCTTCGAAAAGTATACTTAACGTATGTTTTAATGTAGACCTCTACGGAAAGATTTCCCACCCAGTAGAGAAAATAATTAATGAAATTCCTTACACCGATGGCTTAAGCATCACGACTCTATTGACTTTTATCAGATATCTACTGCAAATAAAAGATCTACAACAATTGAGCGATTGGCAAATACAGCAGGTCCTCTTACCCAAATGTAAACCACCTTTACGTGATCGTGTGCTCGAATCATTAAACTCTACTCTTCCGGTAGAAGAACTTCGTACAAATATAATCAAATATTTTATCCCCACTGGAATATATGAGGAGATCAAAAGAAATACCGTACTTCGAGTACAAAGAGCTCAAGAAAGACTGGCCCACTATATCGCAGACATCAGAGAATCTTCACGTCTACTGCAAGTCGAAGGCAGCCTGTATAATTGGCACATCCAATTATTACTGGTTCCCTAAGTTATAACACAAGAGAAGAGGTTATAAATTGCGCCACTCTGCTATTTTGCTATTTTCTGCTATTGTGGTGTTGTTTAATAATTAACTGTGTACAGAGTGTCACAAATAAATTGCGCCACTCTGCTAATTTTGCTATTTTCTGCTATTGTGCTGTTGTTTAATAATTAACTGTGTACAGAGTGTCACAAATAAATTGCGCCACTCTGCTTATTTTGCTAATTGTACTAATTTTGCGTAAGAGAAAAGAAAGAAGTAATTGCGTCCCGATATCCCACGCCCAAAAGCTGTTGATCTATTCACTCATGTATTTCAATATGTGTCAGAGTTTTAAACAAGATAAAAATAATAATTAATATTATAGTAATATAGTATAAATAACTTTATTTGTAAATATAATATGTGTAAAGTAATATTAACATATAATCCCATGTAAACAAACCATGTAGGTACTTGTTAAAAGTCTCATTCATCAACGTGTCACTTTCACGACAAACTCGGACATGTAAGTTTCCTGTTGCCGATTGTTTAAAACTGTCATAGTTGGTCTCCCCCTAAGTTGAGTTAGACAATAAGTCACCCTCCTTGTGTGGTCTATTGTTATGAGAAGCGTGTATTTTCCTGTGTTGAGTAACCGAAGATTCCCCCTTTTGTCGTACGCATATTCATGCCTGTGTGAAATTTCTCTCTCTCTCAATGTAAAACGATAAAGGTTGTCATAACATTTTAAGTGTTTATTTGTAAAAAGAAAAAGGAGTAAGAATACGATTGATTTATATTTTTATATTTTTGTGTAAAAAAAAAAGGGAAGCGTTGTATAGCATTTAATGCAAATAGTAGAATAATTAGTTATAGCCACTCACGTTACGAAAATGGCTGAATTTAATCCTGATCTATTACTAAAAGATGAGCTATGCTACGAAGCACTTTTACGAGGTCTAAAACACGTGAATGTAACCGTGTCGGAATTACGAAAATCATTACGCCAAACCGGATCAGATACACCCTCGCAGTTAGATAGATTGCGTGAACTCGATTATGACGGCGAACGAGAAACCTGTTATGCGAAATATAGGGAACTGATAGTATTATCTCAGAACCTTGAGGACAAGAAATCACCTACGGAATTTTTGCGCGTTACGCAACGTATAGAACATTTAACCCGCCGGTTAAATAATTTATTAAGCTGGCCCGACGTCACCGTAATCCCCGCCGATGTGCAGAAATTTGCGGAGGAGGCATTAAGCCAATTACCCATAATTATCAACGACTTACGACGAAAATCAGACTCATCGAGAATGGAGGAAATTGAGCACTACTTACAAAAATTATATATCTCCCCAGTTCAATCCCCTACTTTAGAACACCCTCTCTCCACCTCGAACCCCGAATCACCCACCGTATCGAAGATACAACAGAGTCATGAACAATTACCTAGTAGAGAATTAAATACCCAAACTATGTTAGAACCCCCACCGCCTAATGTTCAGCATACTCGCACTAGTAAATATGCGATTACAAATCCTAATGCAAACACCAATCCTTCGAAAAGTATACTTAACGTATGTTTTAATGTAGACCTCTACGGAAAGATTTCCCACCCAGTAGAGAAAATAATTAATGAAATTCCTTACACCGATGGCTTAAGCATCACGACTCTATTGACTTTTATCAGATATCTACTGCAAATAAAAGATCTACAACAATTGAGCGATTGGCAAATACAGCAGGTCCTCTTACCCAAATGTAAACCACCTTTACGTGATCGTGTGCTCGAATCATTAAACTCTACTCTTCCGGTAGAAGAACTTCGTACAAATATAATCAAATATTTTATCCCCACTGGAATATATGAGGAGATCAAAAGAAATACCGTACTTCGAGTACAAAGAGCTCAAGAAAGACTGGCCCACTATATCGCAGACATCAGAGAATCTTCACGTCTACTGCAAGTCGACTGGACTGAAAAACAATTGGTCGATACTATATTGGTAGGCTTATCTCCTGAAGAACGTTCCCGTTTAGCTCTAATAAGTAGACCCCTTACTTTCGCTGACCTGGAACAATGTAGAGTGCACTCTTCAAATGTGTGGTATGCAGATCAGCATCGACATGCACCGGTATCCACAACACCACATAGAAAGGAAACGCAAGTCCTATCCTCAGATACAAGAAGTCTACGAGAACGACGCCCATTTCGGCGAGCAACCTATGTTCATGGCCACGGTAAGTCCAAAGAGGCACCACCTAGACATGAATCCAGTGAGACCCCGCGTAAAGAATATATATGCTATAACTGCGGAAAACCTGGACACCTCAGTAGAAACTGTAAACGGAAACAGTATCATCAGAAAACCCATTATCCAAAAAACATGTAAGGCAGGGAGATCCGAAACCCTGTGTCTTCCGCAGCATCGTGAAAACAGGTAAACCCCTGAGAGACCACAAATTAAAACAAAATACTAATAATAATAACAAAAGAAAATTAGACCCCTATGTTAGGAAATTTATCGATAAATGTAACTCTATTAGTAAATGTGATTACAATAGGTGTGAATTACCGTATATACAAGTTGACATTGGTGTTACATCCACCCTCGGATTAATTGATTCCGGATCCACGCGAAGCTTAATTAGTCAAGAGCTAGCCAATCAATTATTTAAACACAATTTAGTTAAACGCAGTCAATCAGTAAATATTAGATGCGCTACAGCTAATAAGCAAAACTTAATGATAAAACTTATCATCACTTTTAAAGTAAAAATTAAAAATCTAACGTGGTATTTTCCAATGTTGGTATGCGACGAATTAGGACCCGAATTAATATTGGGAGCTGATTTTATCAGTAAAACAGGAATAATTTTAGACATTCACGAGAAGATATTTTACTTTGGATTAGATCGTTCACGGAAATATAACTTGCATGATAATGCAAATAACAGAGAAAGTACTAGCACCACTTCTACACATATAAAGCATCACGAATCTGAATTAAGTCATCTAGAAAGTAAAGATAGACGGAACATACAGACTTTAATAAGACAATTCTCCAACGTCCTCACCCCAAAGTTAGGACTGACGGATCTGATAGAGTACAAAATAAATTTGAGCGATAACAAAGTAATACGTTTAGCCCCATACAAATTATCACCACCAAAAATGGAAGTGATGAGGAACCAAATTAATAAATTGTTAGAACAAGGAGTCATCGAACCCTCTACGTCATCTTATTCATCACCCGCGTTTTTAGTACCCAAAAGTAACGACAAACATAGATTAGTTGTGGACTACAGACAACTAAATAAACGGATAGAATTTGAATCTATACCACTTCCCGACATCCACAGTGCATTTCATTATTTTACGAAAGCAAAAATCTTTACCATTATGGATTTAAATCAGGCATTTCATCAGATACCCCTTTCGGAAGAATCAAAACGTCTTACCGCATTTGCCGTCCCTTTCAACCTGTACCAATTTACAAGGGTACCTTTTGGTATATCCCAAGGTAGTTCTGTATGTAGCAGATTATTAGAAAAGTTATTTCATGACATAAAATTTAAATATGTGTATCACTACTTAGATGACATCATTATCTACAGCGAGTCAATTGAGCAACATCTTAATCATCTACGTGAAGTACTAACCCGATTGGAGAAAGCTGGATTAACCGTAAATCCCAGTAAAGTAAATTTTGCTGTGACACAATTCTCATTTTTAGGTCACATCGTAAAAGCCAACGGAAAGGTAAGCATAGACCCAGAGCGAACCCGTGCCATCAGAGAATTTTTACCGCCGCTGGATGCGAAAGGAATAGCCCGATTTTTAGGAATGATAAATTATTTCCATAAGTATATCCCACATCTAGCCGAAATTGCAGCACCGCTAAATACCTTAAGAAAAAAGGGAATTAAATTTGAATGGAATGAGCAACACCAAACCGCATTCGAGAAATTAAAAGAAAGCATAATATCACCCCCCGTACTACAATTAGCCGACTTTACAAAACCATTTGTAGTGCAGACAGACAGTTCTAGTGTCGCCCTAGGCGCAGTAATATATCAGGAAGTAGATAACTCAAGGTTACCTATTAGTTACGCTTCTCGCACCCTGACTGAGCAAGAAAAGAAATACTCCGCATACGAATTAGAATGTTTAGCTATAGTTTTCGCTTTTGAGAAGTTCAAACCATTTTTAGAACATAAGGAGTTTTTATTAGAAACAGATAATCAAGCGTTATCTTGGCTACTAAATCACCCAAAACAGTTGGGTCGTATCGGAAGATGGGAGTAGGGGGAAAATGACAGTTCTAACGCGGAAGTGACGTCACACGGCGGGAAATTCAAAAATTGTGGTGGTGGGGGTAACCATGCGGCAGTAGTCTGTCGGCCATGTTGTCGTCGTCGCCGCCTAAAGTGGGATAATGTGTGCGTTGATTGTCGGAGGCGTGGCTATGTTCGCCGTTCGCCGTTCGCCGTTCGCCGTTGACGTCGTCGTTGACGTCGTCATCGTCGCTGGGCGGCGGCCTGGCGGTGGCTTGATGGCCGCCCGTCGTGGTGGGGGAGACGGGGGCCATGTTGGAAAAGGTGCGATGTTGTCGAGTGGTGTAAGAGTGTAGTGGTTAAGGTACGGCCTGGTTGCCGATTCGTGCGTGTGTTATAGTGTATGGTTATGTATATGTAAGGGTTTTTTCCGGAAGTTCGGCCATGTTGGAAAAGCGTCGGTGTTGCCAACTGTTGTCGGCTCGGTGTTATAGTGTACGGGTTGAATGTATGTTTCGCCATTGTTGCCAACTCGGTGTTAAAGTGTACTGGTTTCGTATATATTTACCCTGTCGTGCCGATATCGTCGATGTTGTGTATAAACATGGTTACTCCCACCACCACAATTTTTGAATTTCTCGCCGTGTGACGGTCCACGTTAGAACTGTCATTTTCCCTGTAAGAAATACACATGATATTCAGTGTTCGATTCACTTATCTGAACGATTGCATTGTTGACAACTGTGTGTCTATGTGTTAAGTAAATTGTAGTATGCGAAAAGGATAGTTGAAAATAAACATAAAAATATTATACGATAAAAAAAATCCATGCTTTTCACATGTGGAGTTATTTTTTACAACAGAATGCTGACAGACCACACGTTATTACTGGTGTGTATGTAATATAATAGGGACAAGCGGTAGTTGGCTCCCACACGCTTTTTTTTTTTTTTTTTTTTTGGAATGTAGCAGTTGACTCCCACGTGCATTTGCAGCTGTCTAGACATCTGTTTAGCGAGTCGCTAAATTAATTGCATCCGGCTGTCTGAGCGTAGAATTAATTACCACCATCTGTTAGTTGTCGCCGTCTGTCTGAGCGTATAATTAATTGTCGCTGTCTGTCTGAACATATGTTAATGTTGGGTGTGAACGAATTTAAAGGCGTACATAAATTATTGTGTGAACAAGTCAAGATAAATATGCGTGGCAGTCGTTACTTTTTTTGTTGATGATGTAATCGGTCCGTCTGTATGGCCATCTGTTTATCGCAGCGTGCGAACGTGGTCGTACATAAAGTTTTTTTTAATAACAGAACAGGATGTGTGACACCATCTGTTATCACAGCGTGTGGGAGTTAGAACGCAGACCGAGCTAAGTGCGTGTTCATGACTTTGTGTGTGGGAGCTTTTTTTGTTGTTACCATCTCTTTCGTGTACATCCTTGAAATACTATATATAAGCCTGTACGAACTGCTCTCCAAGACACATAGTTCGTCGCGAGACTCAACTGGAACTTGTATAAGGTCAGTTTGATTTTTAAATATTCTTTAATTTCTAAATTATATTATAATCATACACTTGTTGTTTAATAAAATTGATTTTTTTAGAATAGTGTTAATGTTCCAAGGAATTTTGAAATTAAAATATCGGTATGGAGAACCATACATGACTTCCATATTCTAAGATTTATATTTAAAATCATTTTCAGCCAAACAACCAGGCTGTGTCTTACCTGCCATTTTATTGCTGTATTAAATGAAAAATATTATATTACATTAAAATGAAAAAATTATAATTTTATTGCCTGGCAACAAAATTATTTTATTTTTAACAATTACCATTGTTTCAAAAAGTTTAAATAAATTTTCAAGTACTTTACTCTTGTTAAAACGTAAAAGGTTGCAGGTAAACTACCCCTTCCCCTTAACCGATCTTCACCAAAATCGAAAGTCATTGAGACCTCTACAATTCAGGGACGTATGCAAAAAATTATTTCATTCTGTTTGAATTTGCGGCTGTTATCGTTTGCCATAGAAAATACGCTTGATAAAAAAACGTTGCAGGTAAACTACCCCTTCCCCTTAACCGATATTCACCAAAAACAATAGGTCTTGAGTACTCTACAAATCAGGGCTGTATGCAAAACATTATTTGATTCTGTTTGAATTTGCGGCTGTTATCGTTTGCCATAGAAAATACCCTTGTTAAAAAAACGTTGCAGGTAAACTACCCCTTTCCCTCAACCGATCTTCACCAAAAACAATAGGTCTTGAGAAATCTACAATTCAGGGCTGTATGCGAAACATTATTTGATTCTGTTTGAATTTGCGGCTGTTATCGTTTGCCAAAAAAAAAAATTTCCCTTGATAAAAAAAACCGTTGCAGGTAAACTACCCCTTCCCCTCAACCGATCTTCACCAAAAACAATAGGTCGCGAGTACTCTACAAATCAGGGCTGTATGCAAAAAATTATTTGATTCTGTTTGAATTTGCGGCAGTTGTCGTTTGCCATAGAAAATACGCATGATAAAAAACGTTGCTGGTAAACTACCCCTTCCCCTCAACCGATCTTCACCAAAACAATAGGTCTTGAGTACTCTACAAATCAGGGCTGTATGCAGAAAATTATTTGATTCTGTTTGAATTTGCGGCTGTTATCGTTTGCCATAGAAAATACCATTGTTAAAAAAACGTTGTAGGTAAACTACCCCTTTCCCTTAACCGATCTTCACCAAAAACAAAAGGTCTTGAGAACTCTACAATTTAGGGCTGTATGCAAATAATCTTTTCATTCTGTTTGAATTTGCGGCTGTTATCGTTTGCCATAGGAAATACCCTTGTTAAAACATAAAACGTTACTGGTAAACTACCCCTTTCCCTTAACCGATCTTCACCAAAAACAATAGGTCTTGAGAACTCTACAATTCAGGGCTGTATGCGAAACATTATTTGATTCTGTTTGAATTTGCGGCTGTTATCGTTTGCCAAACAAACAAAATTACCCTTGCTAAAAAAAAACCGTTGCAGGTAAACTACCCCTTTCCCTCAACCGATCTTCACCAAAAACAATAGGTCGCGAGAACTCTGCAAAACCGGTCTGTATGCAAAAAATTATTTTATTCTGTTTGAATTTGCGGCAGTTATCGTTTGCCATAGAAAAAAAATCTACAGACAGACAGACAGACAGACAGACACACAGACACACAGACACACAGACACACAGACAGACACACAGACACTTTTCGGAAAACGACTTTTTTTCATGTTTTGAGTGTAGTAGAATCAGAATCTGCAATAATCTCGAACACGATTTTTTTTGCCATCACCATACTTCCATTCCTTAAGGAATATGGAAGTAAAAAAACAATAAAAAGGTTAAAGCAATACTGTTTAATTACAAATAATTAAAATACATGTAATCAAAATATATTACAATTTAAAATACATAATATGTAAACGCACACAGTAGTGAAAGTAATCAAAATATATTACAATTTAAAATACATAATATGTAAACGTACACAGTAGTGAAAATTACAGTGCACTATGACATGACAAATATGTACAAAAAATGAAATAAACACACACAGTAGTAACAATTAAAAAAAATACAATTGTATACAATTATATCAAATGAATTATGTGTAAGCACATTATTTTAAATATTATTGGTAAACGTGTGCAATGACAATTATGTACAAATATATTTGTTAATTCTGAAGATGTCTAAAGTGTACAACATGTTAGCCTTGTTTTATTATCTAGGCATAATCAAATGAAATATGTGTAATCACATATATTATTTATAATTAAATGAAATAGAACTAAGTACATGTTAATATATATATGTAATCGTACGTGACAAATGAAGATGTCCATTCGATACTACTGTACAATTTCTACTATGTAAGCTCTATCCTTTTCTCCGCGATAAATTATTTGCAGCGAGCACGGTAATAAATTTTTTAATTCCTCATCTTCAAAAACACCTGCGTATCTCTTTGGTAGATATACACGATATTTTAGTCTAGGGTCTTTGTAATCTTGAAGAGTGACGAGTATAGTTTTACCGTATTTTGCGTCTATATTTTGCATTTCTTCTATCGGATATTTTACACCGATTATCAATTCCTTTATTTTTTTATACTCGATTGCGCTAATAGTAGCAAACTTTTCAGTGAATGATGCCATTTTAAAATAAAGAACTTATAATAATTTGCGGCACGTCTCTCAACGAATGAACGAATAACGCTTGCGCGCAGTAGAATATATAGGGAGGTAGTTGTGGAGGTGGAAACCGGAGAGGGGGGAAACCACTCAACGCACAGTAAGCGTTTATTTTTAACCGTGTGAACAGGTCACGAGTTGATTTCTCACGGCTCGATGGGTAGGTGGGGAAGAGGGGAGTCGGTTATTTTTTTATACGTCTAGACAGCACTTGTGCTTGTTCGAACATGTCGCCGACGTTAATTTATTTTTAACTGTGTGAACAGGATGCAACTTGATTTCTCACGGTTCAATGGGTAGGTGGGGAAGAGGGGTGTCGGTTATTTTTTTTTATACGTCTAGACAGCGGTCGCGCTTGTTTGAACACACTAATTTATTTTTAGACAGATGATGTAATCGATAGAAAGACGACGACTGTTTTTTTTTTTTAACTGTGTGAACAGGATGCAACTTGATTTCTCACGGTTCGATGGGTAGGTGGGGAAGAGGGGTGTCGGTTATTTTTTTTTATACGTCTAGACAGCGGTCGCGCTTGTTTGAACACACTAATTTATTTTTAGACAGATGATGTAATCGATAGAAAGACGACGACTGTTTTTTTTTTATATAAGCGCTAAACAATAATTTTAGTAATTTATCAGAAACGTATTGACTATTCTAAAATCTGACACAACCCACTCGCGTAAAGCGTGTACTCTACTATTTGTACATATTTCCGGACATAAGCGGTGCGTGAGACAGGCTGTTCCGTGTATTGATTGTAATTGATCGAGTTTAGGACATCCGAAATCTTCTAAATTTATAATATTAAAATGCACGATACGCTTCTGTAGAAATCTTTTTTTTTGCAATCCTTTTACGAACACGAAGTTAAAAGGAAACGTATACTTTTCTAATATCGGTACAAGATGTTCGTACGATGTGTCCCCGTCCGTCCACGTTAGTCCATGATAATGGTCTGTTAACCATCTGTTTGTCCTCACATGCTTGTGATTCGAAACAATCGTCTCTACTGGATGTGTAAATATCCAATGCCTGCTGGCAAATGCAGTGACGTCCATAACGGCTAGTTCCTTAACGAGTTCTTTTCCATCGTTGTCGATAAAACAGTGAAAGTCAACTATGACTGCTAGTTTATCCTCGCACATCCTTTTTTCGTTATATACAACGTGTTTGGTTTTACTAGGAACGTTGCAGATCCGTCCGTCTTACGGAACAGACACGTTGTATATTGTGAAACGCTCGTAAAGAATTTGTTCGGAACGTTTATTTTGTACTTTATATTTTCGTCACGGATCAGTGCAACAAATTTACATGTCAGAACGTTGTATACAAAAATTTCTATAGGGTACAGTACTGTATGCTTTAAGTCACTGCAGCGTATGTACTCGTACGGAGATAGCAGCTCCATGCGTCCGTCTTCAGCGCGTGCTGTTCAAACACTGAGGTATGCGATATTAGCGGAGGTTGTATAAAACACTTTTGTCACAGCAGCATATATATATATTTTCAAACCGGGTGTTCAATAGACGCGTGAAAACGAACTAGAAATACGCTCTCATGTAAGCAGTGTATGCGGTTCTACATAAGGGGCAATTATGTAGGGTTATGGCACAATTCACACATGTAATAAAATGTCGACAGGGAATAAGTACAACTTCCACGTTTTGTGTGTAACAGACTTTGCACATCGTATCACGATTCGAGCTTTCTTCTACGTTTTTTATATTCTCCTTGATCGTGTCGGTGCGTTGTTCGTTCTTTGCTGTCACTGCTACAGCTGTTGGTGCTTGCGCCTCGGTAACAATACCCAGTGCCTTGAGGATAAAATTTTTATCTTTCATTAACATTACGTAAGAGCACGCAGGGAAATGTCGTGCGTGTTCCATCCAAGCATATTCTCCACGTTCCCATTTGTTTAATCCGCCTCCACAGCAAAAACAAATCACTCTATCGTTGCATCCGGTGTAAAAGAAACCCGCTTCTGATAATTCTTTAGGTGTTATCGTTAACGATACAGGCCATTCTTTAAAACTCTTTAAACGGTTTTCCAAGTTTCTGTAACGCGGGTACGGAGATGTGATTTTTTGAATTAAGATGACCTGTACTTCTTTATCGTCCGGTGATAAAGACTTGATTGATGTAGTCGTTGCCGCTTCACCGCATTGTTTGAAATAGCGGTTGTTGCTGTTGTGATTGATATCGTCAACATAGATATCGTGTGAAAGCATCTTGTACGTCCACTCGCGACTCGTGCTGATGAAACACTGAACGAAGAATAGGGAGAAGAGGAGAATCGTTTTCCCCCTCCACAAAAATAAAATACACGAAAATTGATTACATTACATTCTATTTACAATAAAATAAAAATACATGAAAATTGATTACATTTTTTTTTTAATTAAAAATTACATTCTAAAAAGCAAATTTCTATTTACAGTAAAAAAAAAAACATTAATATATAGTAAGCGTTTAATTGTGTCTGCGCACCGTGTTGGATAACGGAGTGTACACATTTATTGAATCATGCAGTATCAAGCAGTAGGCCGCTGTCTGAGCGGGGAAATTGGTCGATGACTCGAATTCCAATCTGACGTCGACTGGTGATGACTTGAGCGATTCGTCCTGTCTGCTACAATCGAAGACGAATAACGGTGCTTTTGTTATGAACTCTGTAGGTGTTAGAAGTACGTTGGGTTGACTTCTGTGGTAGTACGATTTTTGAAATCGTGTATACATGTCGTACAGCAATGCGTAACGTCCGTTATCGATATCCAGGTTCAGGTTATCGTACGGGTAGTATTTGTCGTTCAGAAAGAGTCTCGCGTTTGTCACATTGCAGTGATCGAATTCACCTGCGTGTTTTTTCAGATCGTTTTTTCTGGCGGTCTGAAAGGTGAGTATCACGTACCGTGGTTTCTCCAGTTGTGTAGTTGTTTTCACTGTCCAAGTCTGTCTGTCAGTCGTCGGTAAAGCCGGATACTCGTGCAGTTCCCAACTACGAAACGGTAAGAATAGCGGTAGGTCCTTGCGTATGATATCCAACAATCGTATCCGTACTTCGTTGTTCACGTACACGAACGGAATCATCCAAGAGATTTTGGTCAGTTCTATATCGACGTTAGCGGGCGCATCCGTGGACGAGAACAAAGCGTTAACGTTGCTGGAAGTGCGCAACAGTATAAGTTCCTGTTTCATGTTTAAAATAACATGCGTGAAATCCTCAGCGAATCCCATCAGCATCCTCAACGGTATGCAAAAGTTGAATTCCTCGTGTTGGCCGGTCGGTGTTATCTCGTTAGCTGTAGGAGCAACCCAACCGGCGTTTTGCATCGAAACAATATCCTGCTTGCCGGCAGATAGCATGGTTTTAATAGTGGACGTGATGCCGACGCTCTTGGTACGATCCACTTCCACACCGGCCAGTTCGTAACGGATTTCTTTGAAGAGAAACGCGATCGCGTTGTTGATCATTTTCACGTTCACACTACCGGTGCTGTCGGTCTTTTTGCTCAATTTGCCTTCAACGTACAGGAAACTTTCCATCGGTAAAGTGAAGACTTCCTGTTGCAGTATAGGTATGCGTATCTCATCGTTATTTCCGTATCGTGACGCTGACGCGTACGGTGCATGAGGATGATATTCGTAATGTGTGATGTTGTCTTCGAAGAATGGTCGACGTTCAACCGATAAGACGATACCGCTGTCCGCCATATTACTTGTTTTTCTTGACTTTGAATCCTAATGAAATCAGGTAGCGTCGGTTAGTTGCTGTTAACCGTGTCAACGACGAACGTCTACTGATACCTTTTCCAAAAGTGTTGACCTCTTTTATCTCGTGGTGCGAGCCGCCGCCACCACCGCTCTTCATCACGGGGGTATCGGTGAAATAAATTCCCATGATTACTACACACGTTTCAAATGTATACGTGCGGTGATGACTTCGCCTTGAAAATTCACAATATCACCGTCCTGATCGTGTACGGACAGTGTAACGTTACGCAAGTGTAGTACGTTAAGTGGAAAATAAATGACGTTTCTAGGCGTTTCTACTATCTTGAATCCTGGCTCAACCGTTGGATAGAACGAGTGCAGTATATGCTCGTTTCGTCCCGTCTTGTACGAGCCTTGTACAGCGTTACACCTTATCTCCAAAACGTTCACTTTGTTAATGTTTACAGGCACGTCCGACGTGTGTAATATATACGCTTCTAACTTTCTGTTCTTGGAAAAACCCAACATGGTACCGATCGTGTGTTCCGTACATCCGAAATCGATATCGTATGAACAATAAATTTCACATTTCAACGTGTTGTTGTTGGGTCGTAGAGAAAATTTTGGGTCTGCTAGTTCTTTCTTCAGGTATGTTTCGATATCACTGATTTCGTACACTCCGGTCGGTATATTGACGAGTTCTAACGTTTTACGTGCTCCCTTTAGTACGGGAAAGATGTTATTTCTTCCGCTTTCCACGTTCGGTATAGAGTTGTACGTGGTAAAGTCCAGCAGTCCCGCGTACCATTCACCGTTCGTCAGTTCAAGCGGTGGAAAAAAGTCACAAACCAGTGCGCTTGGATCCGTTCCTGTGACAGTGACCGTAAGCGAAGACATCTTGGCGTTTACTGATCGTTCGATGTCAAAAACTCTAAACATAAATGTCCGCAGATGACCGTGTTCGATGGCTGTTTCTGTGCGTAATTGTAATGAATGTCGGTCACGTTCGATCCAAAGTACCGTATTAGCTCGACAGGAGGGCGCAGATTGCCGAATCCATCAAAGTACCAGACTCTGTCGCCTCGCTTCTTGTAGCATACCCAGTGCGTGCCCGGTCCGGTAGCGTCGTCCAGATTCACGATTGCGCTTTCGTTCTCCCACGGTGATGTACTAGGAAGTGTGTCGCGCATGTACACGCCTCTGAAATAAGGTATACGCAATAGTTTCGTGTACTCATAAAGATCTCGATCGGACAACGGACGCACGGGTATTTTGATTAGTTTTTTCGGTACGGTCGAAGGTATAGTCCTGAAGCCTTTTTACCATCGGCCCGTCTTCGTCGACGTCCTGCCCCAGTTGTCGTTGTCCTCCTCCTCCTCCTCCTCTTCCTGATTATCGTGCGTCGAACCGGCTTGCGTCGTCTGGTGCGACGTTTACGCACACCGCCACCGCAGCATAGCCCGCTGCCTAACGCTGATTTCGCCTTCATCGCTGCTGCTACGGCTGCCGCGTACGCTCTTTCACTGATGCCGGAATTCAAAGCTTTCACTCGTTCCCACGCTTTACCGGCTAGCACACGATCCGCTACACGTCGTCGTTCGTTGTCCTTGTACTTGCTGTAAGCGATATCGTGTTCACGACAAGCTTCGTCCAACTCGTTGATTCCTCGATCACCGCGAGCCAATCTCTGCTCTAGTTTCGTTCCGGGTCCACAGAACCTGTAGCCGGGCAGATGTAGTTCCACCGGTAATACGTCCACCGCTCGATTGATCAGTGTAGGTACTGACTTCGCAACGAATGGTACCGCGCTTTTAACTATTTTTCCGATAAGACCACGCCCTCCCTTTTTTTTTCGGCTACGTAGTTCGTACATGACTACTGTTTCGCTTGCTCTCGATAAAGGGATCTCCAATCGTGCTCGTCCTTAGATTTGTCCAGATCACTAATCAACTCGTTCGTCTCCGACTTGTTCGTAAGTAGTAAGTCCGCCTCTTCGGCACCAAGTGAAGTACGCGCTGCGTGCTTATGCAATTTATAGATATACGATACCACTTTCTCCCAACGATGTTGGAACACTTTTGCGAGTTTGTACGTTTCGCTCTTCGCGTACCGCTTCGCCTCCTCCAATTGACGTGCGTTCACCGCGTCCGTAGCCCGTGCGCCACCGTCGCCGACGTTTAGAATAGTCTTTCCTTGTGCGTTGAAATAAGCGTCGTTTACCGCGGTGATCGTGTGTCGGTTCAAAAATTCCAAATTCACCGCGTCCTTGTTGTTGACTGGCGGCGCTAACTGTGTTATCCGCACGTTGCCGACCATTAGGTTAGAGTTCGTATCCTTCGGTATGATTTTCGAGTCCACGTATACTTTGGTCGCAGCGTCTCTCGCACGAATCGGTTCCCTCAGAGACTGTATGCGATGATCCCGCGCGTCGACGACAGCCCCGTTCTTCTTGTTCGGTACCAGCTGTGTGAAACGTAAGCACGAGTAGTCTACGTACTGCTTGTTGACAGCGTCCCCGAGATCGACGGGAGCGCCGACGTTGACGAGCTTACGACCTTTCGCGTCTATTCCTTGCGTCGTCGTCGTCAAACAGACAGTGGTCACGCACGAAGCGCAGTGGAACGGCATCGTTACCGTCTTGCGGTTCGCCCAAGTTGTGTATTTTTTTCCCCGCTACGTCGAAGTGCCCGTCCTCGGTCATCGAGATACCAATATCCTCCCGTAGACTGCGACGCGTCTCCCTTCGCGCTCTGACAGCGCTCTGGTGTCTGCCGAACTTGTCAACACTCATCTTGTGAATGATGCGTCTCGTCCGTTGTTCACGGCATTTATACGTACTCGCGTAATAAATCGATTAGTATTGATACGATTGTACTGTCTATGCATTTTATTCCGACAACGGAGAGTCCGTCGCTATGTTTTCCTTTTACGATCGTATTTAGAAATTCATCGTACACGTATACGCGTGCGTCTTTGAAGAAATAAATCTTTCCGTCGATGTATCGGAACGCACTGTCGACGGCTTCTGGTAAGCCGACAAAACGATCTTTAACGTATCCGTGTTTCTTGATCGTGAACGTGCACTCGTCTATTTCGCCGTAATACATATCGTTGTACAACAGAAGAGTTCGACCCGTGTACGTGTGTATCGCAGCGTTTATTTTCGTCATCGTGCGAACACCGAGCGTTGTGATCGAACGCGGATACCCGTTCAGCGGTTGCAGACTGTGTATATCGAACATGTATACGTAGTTGTCTATGAATAGCACCACTTCTTCGGTTCGCGGTCTCTGGTACATCGCTGAAACGTTGGTGAACGTCAACGGTAAGAAAGTCAACCAATCCGTCAACAGAAGCGGCGACGACGGACTCGATCGCTTCGACTCGAGATCCAATGTCCACAAAAAGTTATCGTGCACAATATACAGGTGTCTGTTGATTATTAAAAATTGATTAACGTTCTTTAGCCGACATAAATCCGTCGTCCGAACGGTGTCGTTCGTTGTCGTCGCCGTCGTCGTTGACGTCGTCGTCGTAGCTGGTGGCGGCGGCGGCGGCGGCTTCCCGTACAAGCGTTGAATGCCTTTTATATCGTCGTCTCTCAGGTCGAACGGACCGTTCGAGCGTGGTACGTAGAACGGGTACATGATCGAATCCTTCTCGAGGGAATGAGACAGTCCTAACGCGTGTCCGATTTCGTGCGTTAACACCTGAAGGAAACTGGTCTGATCGTCCGGTATTTCGGTTGCGTTCGTATAATTCCACGATTCGTAGTAGTCCATGTGTATTTCGGTAGTGTTATACGGTAAATCAGGCGGGTAATAAGCGTGAGCGAGTATACCTCCTCGTCCGTCCAAATCGTACCCGCAGATCGTGCACCTGGAAGTCAGACACCTGTGTTTAAAATATTTCATAGCAATGACCATGTCGGCGTTTATGTCGGTGGGTCGATATTCGAATTCCAGGTTCGAATGTTTCTGCCATACAACGAACGCTTGTCGCGACGTTTCTATAGCGCTGGCGCTACCGTGAAAGAACCGCCACGACAAACGTCTCTTGGCCCACGGTGTTCGTAAGGTGTACGACACGAAATCTTCGTTACCGCATCTCCGCGCACGCATCAGATTCATCGTTTCGTTGTTCAATTCTCCATTTACGGTTAAATTGTAATTCACTTGAAACGTGCGAAGGTAGGCGTCCATATCGATGGTGGCGTTGTCCGTGAGTCGTAAACTATCGTCGGGTACGTAACCGTATCGCACCAAGTAATCTATAGCGAAATCAACATCGTTAGCGTTAACGCTCGATGCGACAACGGCACTTGTGCACACGATAATAAACAGTAGCACGATATCCATGTTGTCACAACCAAACGTGGAATGTCCCCGGCGCATGTACGACAGTATTATTTATACACTTTATCGGCTTTCAGAATCGAACCGCTCTTATTATACGATTATGCCTGCTTCACGTAGTTCTTCCACTATGGAGACGATTTCGTTCGTGTGCCCACTGTTTCCAACACGTTGTGATGCCATTAACAGTCGCAATCTGTCCACCAGTTCGTTCGGATCGTCCCAGTGCACGTAATCGATTTTGTCTTTTTTTCTCGTTAACGTCATATACGATGTATCAATATTATTATGCCCCTGTCCTGTACGTTTCGGCGGAAACAGTTGCGATATTATTCGTTTATACTTTACACCTCTATTCGCGTTCACCTGTGCGTTCGCTAAGTAATACTGCTTATGCGCGTTGGTGTTACGCAGTATATCTTTGTACGCTTTCAGATCTGATTCCTTGTAAATATTTTCATTAGGATGCTTCATGAACACTAGTTCGTAGAGTCCTGGTGTACCTTTGTATCGTTTACCGTTGATAAGAATCGAATCGTCCGTATCGATTTCGAACTGTGAATCACCGATCATCCATTTTCCGTTTTCGTGTCTTACACCGTACGTATAGTCCATCAGACGATCGCGTTCGGACGAAACGATCATACGCATGTACTTGTTCGCTAATGATTCACTGTCATATTTGTCCTGAAAATATCTACGCGCTTCACGTCTTCCTTCCGGTGTGCCTAGCATTTTTTCAATGTTGAGACTGGGATCGTCCTCATCATCATCATCATCATCGTCTAATGTTTTGGCTATCACGGGCGTTTTCAGGAAACGCGGTGGCTTCGTTCGGGAACGAGATGGTGTTCCCGCATCGATTTTACTAATTGCACCTGTCGGATCCTCTTCCTTCTCCTCTTCCTCATCCTCTTCACGTTTCATCTTTTTCACTCTTGAAGGCTTTTCATTTGTTGATTTACGTTTCTTTTCAAGCAACGCTTGCGAAATATTTTGTAACGGTTCTAGAATCGGTTTGTAACTTTTGGATAACGATGCTTCTTCTTCACGAATCCCATGTTTTAACGCACGGTATTTCTTCCGTATATCATCACTAATCGTGTCGATATCACGTGCTAGTCGTTTCTTCTTGTCGTCCATCTCGATAAACGGCAGAACATCAACTAAAGTCGTTGACAGCAGGTCATGTGTATTTAGCTGAACGTGTGACTTTTTTTTGTTTAATCGTTAGGCGCGACTACTATTAAACGGTCAAAACCGACTCTATACCTGCCAGCGTCGATAGAAGAATCCTTGTCCACAACGAGAAAGCCGTAACGATCTTTCCACGCCTCAGCGCACATATTCTTAAACGTGTCATATTTCATGTCCGTGTTGACGTGATCGTTGTACGCATGTTTCAAGTTGCGATCGTCCTGTTTGAACAACACTATTAGATTGGCATTGTCACGAACCAACTGTTTTGGCACTTGACTGTACGTCTGACAAAGGTAAAACGCGTCCACACCGCTGTGTCGTCCCATAGAGAAATACTTGCGTATGTTGTGTTGCCTTTCGCAAGACACGTCATCGAACACCATAATAGAATTGGGATCGACCTCGTCGGGAGGTGGTACCTCTTCGTTATCGTTGTAGGCGTGATAACCCATTCCTTCGTCGGAAAGTCGTGTCATCAGGGTCTCCAGCATCTGATATTTGGGTTGAAATAGTGATTTAGAAAACACGTATAAGTTCACGAATCTCAATCCGTTTACATCGAACAACAGGTTGAACATGACGTTTGTCTTGCCGCACGCGG
Organism: Magicicada septendecula; assembly: GCA_034769895.1. Lineage (NCBI taxonomy): Eukaryota > Metazoa > Arthropoda > Insecta > Hemiptera > Cicadidae > Magicicada > Magicicada septendecula. The sequence continues at coordinate 177,554,222 of CM068368.1, forward strand.
AAGGTCCGCAGATAATCGAACGAACGGTATCGGGCAGAAGACGTCCGTGTTTACGTTTTTTTCTGCCACTCCCACCATCGTCGCACAATTTCGAATAGTCCACGTCCTGTATTTTTAGTCTGTGCGCTTGTTGCAATATTTTCATGTTGACGTTCTACGCACAGTCTATTTAATAGTCGCACTATATCGTAGCAGTCGGTAGATATGTAACTGCATACACATGTGTCCGGACCCGTTTCACAGTTTGGATCCGACCAAACACATTCTTTGTAGTGATCGAATCCGGTGCCGGTTGGTACTATTTCGCTGAGTCGGAACCTCGTCACGCGATTGGTAACCCGTTGCCAGTACTCGTACACCGTCAAGATCCTGCGCATGCGTTCAACGTCGTTTGCGGTCGTGTTCACGATGTACTCATCGTAACCAGGATGTGACACAATGTCTTTTACACTGTACACAGCGCGCATGTTGTCATCGTAACGCATCGACGCATACTAGTTCTATTTCCTCGAGTCGAATCGTTGTTATACCAAGTTCTTCTTGTGTATCCACGAATCGTGTTTACCATCGAATCCTAACCATCTGACTTTCACACGATCGCCTTTACGTTGTACGATCTTTTCTACCAAGTACACGTCACCAACGTTCGATTTACTGATTTCGTGTTCATAAAAACCACCTTTCAACACTTCTCCTGTATGATCCTTTAGCGAATAAGTGACGGGTACGCTGCCGGTACGCACTGTGTGAACGAAGAATATCTCGTTTGTCCAATTCGGTGTGTATCCTTTAGCGAACGTCATTTTGTGTTTGCTTATACGCACACGATCGCCTACTTTGAACTTCGGTCGTTTATAATCGATGCTCCTCGCCGTGTTCACACGAATCCTGCGTTCGTTGGATTCGTTCACCTGTTGTGGTTTCATTCCAATCGTTCTGTGCACGGTGTTGTTATACGTGCTGACTAGTTCCGGTAACATATCCAACCAACGGTAATGACCTTGTTCGCTGAACGCGCGATACATGTGCGTTTTCAACGTACGGTTGAAGCGTTCCACAATGGAAGCCTTTTTCTCACTGTACGTGGAATAGAGTGTGACACCATATCTGCTCAGCAATTTTTCTACGGTACTGTTGTAGTACTCTTTCCCGTTGTCCGTCTGCAGATATTTCATTTTATTAGCACGCAGAATCGGTTCCAAAGCTCGTGCGACCTCTACACCCGTCTTCGTTTTCAATGGAACGGCGTACGCGTACTTGCTAAACGCGTTAATCATCGTCATAAGGTACTTGAATCCCTTGTTCGCCTTTGCGTGCGGTATCATCTCTACCAGGTCTGCTTGGTACAAGTCGTGAAGTCCCTTCAACTCGACCGCACGTCTCGGAAAATTCCTTCTTACCGGTCTGTGCAACTCCGTCGCGATAGTCTTGCGAACGCTCTGGTGTATATTCTTCACAGCTCGTTTCATTCTCGTGTCGTCGTGCGAACCGTGATTCGCAATACGCTGGAATGTAGTAAACTGTCGGCTCGGTGCTGAAGGTAATTCTCATCGATGCCGTTCTGGCACGTCCACCTTCCATCACGCGACTGTCACACCGCCACCGCTCCACACCCGCTTATATCATCTCGACCGAACGGAAGAACATCGCGTTCTTTTTCCGATTGCGCAAGTACGTTAAAACATGAGCTAAACTGATTTTCATACGCCCATTACGCACGAGGCTCATACCGATGTAGTATCTCGGGAGCGCGTGTTGTTTCGAGTCCAACGCTCTTACAGTCTTAACAGAATTCATGTCTTTGAACATGACGCTACGTATAACGTTGTCGCGGTACTCGTGCATTTCCGCGACTATGACGTTATCGTTCTCAGGTAGCCACTCGCACATGTGTTTAGCTTTGAGTTCAGCGATTGGGCGTTGACTTCTCGATTTCGTATGCAGGTGTATCAGATACGAGTTCAACAACCAAAATTCGTCCGCCATAGAGCCCGTGCAATGCTGCCACTGTTCGTACAAACGCTGGTCTTTCACCGTGTACCCTTGTTCGTGCGAATACCGCAGACCAAAGTATTCGCAATACTTGCGGAGTGTAGGCAATGCCTCCTTCAGAAAGGCTACCGAAAATAATCCCTGCGCCTTGTTGTTCACCAACGCGAACTGTTTCCCTCTCGCTAGTGTCGGTAACGAGGACGGTGGGCAGTGCAGGTCAAAACTTACGTTGTAGCTAGGATCCAGTGCGCACTTTGGCACTATCATCATCACGCTTCTGTATATTTCCATCGGTGTGCGTATCGGAATAGTGCGCTCCGTAAGGACGATGCAACAAGAAGCGTGTGGTATCGAACTTCCGTAGGCGAGCATGTCCGTGTATACAGTAGTGTAGTTCATCTGTCCGTGTGAATCGTGTAAGCCGTGCACACGCTGAACAGCGTTATAGAGTTCAGGAATCGGACGGAAACGTGAAAGAAAATTCCGTCCGTGACGTACGGTACACTTGAACATATTCTTTTCGTAAACCACAAGTTCTATCGGTACGTTATTTTGTTCGCACTCTACGATAAATTGAAGCCACCGTGATTTGTTGTGTATACGATCGGATACTATCATCAACAGCACGATCGGTGGCAAATCACTGCGGTGTTTTTTTATGTGACGCCAACAACGTGCGTGATATTTGTCAACGCCGAATTTGTAACGTGTACAGTAGTTGCCACAAAATCGTCTTTTCTTCACAAAATACATGGAACATAAGTTGGAGCGTATCGCGCTTCGTGAAGCTTTGGTTATTGTGAAATGTTTCCCATCATCATATCGATAGACGTCCATCGTCTCGATGATCTGCGATGTGAGTGATACGTTATTAATCGTGATCATGATATTTATAGTGTATACGCATATTGTTTGAGTAATTTTTTTTTTATGTGTCTTCACTCACACTTTTGGAGTGAATACTGTCGTTCGGTAGTAGTAGTAGTAGTAACACCTAGTACTACTAGTACTACCCAAACGGGCATGTTTGTACATGAGTTTATGTTGGCTCTGAAAAGAGCCGTTTTTGCGTGCGTCGACTGCTACAAGTGTTCACGAACGAAATCGCATGCGGGCATTGACGCCTTATGGACTTGGGCGGGATCATCACCCACTGCCCAATCCATAATTCGTATTTTACACTTGCAGCATCTTACAACATCACCATCGTCTTCGTAAATAAACCCAGCTTTGGCTAGGTCAAAAATTTTTACGTTCGCATTCGGAAATTTATGAACGAAAAATTTAATGTTACCACGACGACTGATGTTGTAAAAGCTTTTTAATCGGCTTGCAAAAGAATATGTGGACACATCCATATCTGAAGCAAGAATGTTGGTTTGTCGCGTTGCATTTCACCTCCTCAGCGATAGCTGCGCGCGCATCCGTAGTGGGGATGGCTGTCGTCAATTGGTCGGTATGAAATAAAGCACGGTGGTGGGAGCAGATAGCTGCGCGCGCAGATGGTAGTGGGGGATCGTCGGCGGTAATAGTTCGGTAGTGGGAGCGGATAGCTGCGCGCGCTACTGTCATAGATAGTATAAGTAGAGCGACGATCACTGCCAGCGTTCACCTTCAAGTCTCGCGCAGTGTAACTTTCACGTGTCGCATATAAAATAGTGCTTATTTTCTAATTTCGTATCAGTATTCAATTGTTCTTTAAGCGAGCAAGTAATTGTTAAAGTTTCGTGTTTTCATTGTTGTTGATAATGCAGTCATTTGCTGTTGAATGTAAATATTCGTTACGCGACGCGTTGGTATTGCGCGTTTACACGCCTATCACAGATGACGAAGAATGTGTCAACGATGTCATAACCTTTTTTGATGAAATGCACGATACGTTACGTACGGACATTCTAAACGAACTGACACGTTTGCTTTCTATAAAGTGGCATATAACGGTTAAAGCGAGATTTGTCAAGTACATCGTAAACGCTGACACGGACCAGGACGAAGAAGTGACGACTGAAGCTTATTTTCACGGACGATGTCATACGACACTGATCGCTGACCAAGATGTATTGCCCGATCGTTTAGAAGCTTCATACGAAAAGATCATTGAATCGATTGATAAATTCACACGCGAGGGTAGCGGTTGGGTGTTAGACCGCATAATCTCCTTAGAACTCGTTCTCTCACGATACCAACCGCTAACCGCCTCCAGTTTCATTCGTACACCTCCTGAATTGTCTCGTACTAAATCCATCATCAACGTGAACAATACAGGCGATCAAATGTGTTTCGTATGGTCAGTGTTGGCCGCTCTGTTTCCACAACACAGAGACACCAATCGCGTATCCAAATACAAGCCGCATATCCGCAGTATCAATACTTCTGGTATAACTTACCCCACCCGTCTATCCGACATTGTGAAGTTCGAACGAGACAATCCTAACGTTTCTATAAATGTTTTCGGTTACGAAGAATATGAAATTTACCCTTTAAGAATAACTCCTTCCAGCGGTAGACAACATCACGTTAATCTATTACTTCTTACCGCTGACGACCGAAAACATTACTGTTTAATCAAAAATACAAGTCGCTTATTCTCTTCACTAAGCAACCACGATGGGCGTTCTTTTTATTGCAATTACTGTCTGCATAGATTCTGCAAAGAACGACTCCTTACCGAACATATCCCCCACTGTTCACCATATGGTGAACAGAAAATTCGTTTACCCACGACAGCGGAGGAGGAGAATGTGATGTATTTCAGAAATTATACATACTGCCATAAAGTCCCTTTTGCGATATACGCAGATTTTGAATCATTTATCGTCCCTTGCCATCGCTGCGACGCTCCTCCGCACACATCGTCCACCACAACGGAGTCGTTACATCTTCCTTCAGGTTTCTCCTACCTCATAGTCGACTACGAGCGTAACATTTTCAAACCCCAGGTCGTTTATCGCGGTGAGAACGTGGTAGACGTTTTTCTCAATAGACTGGTCGCTGAAGAGCGAGAACTTTTCAGAATCATCCGATCCATTGTCCCTATGACTATGAGTGACCGTGATTTGTTATCTTTCGCAAATGCCCTCGTATGTCATCTCTGTGAAGAACCACTGAACGAAATCGACAAAGTGCGCAACCATTGTCATCTGACAGGACGATACCTAGGCGCAGCTCACAACATCTGTAACCTTAATTTCAAGACTCCACGACACATACCTGTATTTTTTCACAACTTACGAGGTTACGATGCACATCACCTAGTACAAGGGTTGGGTAAATACGACGATCTCGCTTGTATCGCTACCACTAGCGAACGCTTCGTATCAGTCTCGTTGGGTCGTCTGCGTTTCGTAGACACGCTTAAATTTCTGAACACGTCCTTGGACACACTTGTTGGAAACTTGCACGCGAGCGGAGCGGATTTCGATTTAACGAAGCAATGTTTCGAAGAACACTTCGAGCTACTCTTACGTAAGGGCGTGTACCCTTACGATTACATGACGGGTAGCGAGAAATTCAACGAAACACGTCTGCCCGCACGCGAACACTTTTTCAACAGGTTGAGTGAATCGCCAATATCTGACGAAGATTACGCTCACGCGCACAACGTGTGGCGTACTTTTGGAATCAGTACACTGGGCGAATATCACGATCTGTATCTTAAAACAGACGTGCTGCTACTGGCCGACGTCTTTGAGGCGTTCCGTGAGATGGCCATGCGGTACTACCAGATCGATCCGGCTCATCTTTACTCGCTTCCTGGTGTCGCTTGGCATGCGATGTTAAAGATGACCCGTATGCGACTGGAGCTGTTGACGGATATAGATCAGCATCTCTTTATAGAATCGGCTGTTCGTGGTGGCGTTAGCATGGTACCCAACCGCTACGCCAAGGCCAACAACCCACTAATTGTCGATCAGTACGATGCTTCAAAGCCAACCTCTTTCATATTGTACACGGACTGCAACAACCTTTACGGTGCAGCCATGTCACAACCGCTCCCTTACGCCGCCTTCAGATGGTTAGATCGTAACGAGATCAACTCACTGGACGTGCGTACTCTGTGCGATGACGGTGACATGGGCTACATACTCGAGGTCGACTTACACTATCCACCTGAACTTCATGACCTCCATTCCGATTATCCATTGGCACCCGTCCGTTCCTGTGTCCATCCTGACGTACTTTCACCGTACTCTCGACGACTCCACACACGACTGCACTATACAAAAGGGTATAGCGGATTGGAAACGCCTTCGTCGTCCGTTCCCAAGTTGCTGACGACTTTGGACGACAAGCAAAATTACGTTCTTCATTTTCGAAATTTAAAATTGTATCTGAGTCTCGGTTTAGAATTGAAAGCGATACATAGGGTGTTGAGTTTTAAACAGAGAGCGTGGATGAAACCGTTTATCGATTTCAACACGCAAAAGAGAGCAGCAGCCACCAACAGTTTCGAAAAGGATTTTTTCAAACTGATGGTCAACGCCGTCTATGGCAAATCGCTGGAGAACGTGAGGAAACGAATAGACTTCCAACTAGTCTCTAACGAACAACGGCTGCAGAAAATTGTTTCCAATCCTCGGCTAAAGCGTATGATCCGCTACACCGATAACTTGGTCGGACTGGCCTTACGAAATAGGACGATATTCCTTTCCCGTCCGGTGTACGTCGGCTTCACAGTACTCGATGTCAGCAAATTGATAATGTACAATTTTCATTATCGGTACGCTGTCGCCAAGTACGGACAACGATTGACCTTACTAATGACTGACACAGACAGTTTGCTTTACAGCATTCAGACTGACGATTTGTACTCAGATATGAAAGAGGATCTCCACCTTTTTGACACATCGGACTATCCCGTGGATCATCCTTGTCATTGCGACGACAACAAAAAAGTCGTGGGGAAGTTCAAGGATGAGACCAATGGAAAACCCATCAGGGAATTTGTCGGACTCAGGGCGAAGTGTTACTCGCTCTTGTTGTCCGACCGCACCGACAAAAAGGTGGCGAAAGGTGTGCCAAGGACGGCAATAAAAAAAAGGTTACGACATCAATTGTACAGCGAGTGTCTTTTTGACAGTCGTACCGTATTCACCTCTGCTGACTGTATACGAAGCAATCATCATAAGCTGTACACGCAACGTATAACAAAACTTTCCCTGTCTCCTTATGATGATAAGAGGTATGTACTGGACGACGGTGTAAGTACACTCGCGTACGGGCATTACATGATAGCAGCAATAACCAACGACGCTGCTGGTCCTAAGGCAAAAAAGAGAAAGTACACGGACCGATAACTAACGGTAAAGATGATGTTCAGCATTACACACACACACACACACACATTAACTTTATGTTCTTTATTTACTTATTTTACAACTTTTGATACGTTTTACAGAATGAACAACAAGAAAATTGTGAAAAATAAGACAGCAGAGCAACGTCGAGTACGATGGTAAATATAACATTTTTTTCTTTATTTTGTCACCGGACAAAAAGCTTGCCGCATGACAAATGGCGCCAATCGTACACTCTAGTTATTTTGGTGGCCCTAAAAAGGACCGAGTGGCGAGAAAGCTGATGTTGGTTGTGCCGCGCTGAGATGTTCGGCGGCTGCGCCCGCTGATCGTGGCGTACTGCAGTCCTCCTCTTCTTTCGGCATCGGTTGTAGAGTCGGCTGCCGGCCCAGCGAAATCCATCGCTGGCGCGAAACGGGAGTGCGAAGACGCAAGAACGGCGGCGGTTCTATTCTTCGGCTGTTCCTTCCGGCTGACTCCGCCCCGATGTCGTCCGAGAGAGGAGAGGAGATGAAGTGCGTTCGATGGCGTGGCGATGAAGAGTGCATAAAATTTTCTGCCGGCCCGGGTTTTATTAACTAACCGGCATCGCTGATTGGCTAGCTCCGAACACGAAGTTGGTCACGTCTCGGCGGCTGCTGATGCCGAATTGGCTCGCTCCGAGCACGTAGTTGGTCACGTCTCGGCCGCTGGTAACGGAGAGCAGATGTTCGCATATCGCTACCGTCACAACTCCCCCGGGTCTTGAATGCTCTCCGGTACCCAGCCTACTGCTCTTCTCCGGATGTTGTAGAGGTGTCTGTTGGGCGCCATGTTGATTGGTGTGCCGGCTGGTAGCTCGCTGGCGTGGCTGGATCTTGCATCCGCAAGATGATCGTCGCCCCACGTTGGGCGCCACTTGTCACAGGACAAATGGCGCCAATCGTACACACTATAGTTTTTTAGGCCCTTAAAAGGACCGTTTGTCGGGTACGCTAAATCATTTGCGTACGCTGCCCGAGCCGCGCTGTGATGTTCGGCGGCTGCGTCCGCTGTTCCGGGCGTGCTGCGGTTCTCTTCTTTCGGCAGCGGTATGTAGAGCCCGCTGCTGTCCCAGTCGATGTCCATCACTGCTTCTCCTGCTTCTTCCTTTTCTTCCAGCTGGCTTGACGACGTCCAATGTAGTGCGCCAAAATTTTTTTTTTTTTTTTTTCGCTCTGGGCTTTGCGGTTGTGCGTCGCAGAGACGAACCGCACGGGAACTGAGTTCCGAGCTACCTTCTGGAGCTCCTGCCTCGTGGCCCTGCCCAAGTAGGGCGCGTGCTCTATAGCAGGCCGATTCTCGGCTGTTGTGCTAGCCTACGCTAGCGCAGTATGCACCGAGGGCGTTTCCACGAATCACCTGGGCGTATACGGTACCTTCCCAGCCCAGTCACTAGAGGATTGCCTGGGAACCTCGCCGCACGTGCATAAAATTTGCGTGCAAGCCGCCTGAAAGTGTCGTCTAAGGAGCGGACGCCAAGTCCTCTCCTTAGAAGGCGAGATGAGAAGCGACGGGGGACTTTGGCCGCTAGCCGAAGCCCCCTGTCGAGGACGCTCTGCAACTTCTTTTTATGCATTGCGGCGAGGTAACCCCAGACCGGGCAGGCGTAGGTAATGACCGGCAGCAGATACGCGCCGACGATCATCCTACCCAATTTCCTGGTCATGGCTGAGCTGATCAGGAGTGGAAACAGTGCGCACAGGCGAGTGGATGCTCGCTTTAGAACTGTCTGTGCGTGGGTACGCCAGGTGAGCCGACGGTCGAGGTGTAAGCCGAGGTACTTGACCTCGTTGGACCAGCGCAAGTACGTTCTGCCGATACGTAGTTGCCTAACGGGGTTCTTCCGTCGCTTGGAGAATTCGACGGCTACGCTCTTGGTGGCGTTGAGTTGCACTCTCCAATTCTCAGTCCAGTCCACGAGCGTGTCGAGCTGGCGCTGCAGTCGTAGGACGGCCCTTTCCTCATGACGATCGGCCGTAAATACGGCCGTGTCGTCAGCGAAGAGGGCCATCTGGACTCCAGGCTGTTTCGGCACGTCGTTGACGTAGATCGAGAACAGAAGGGGGCCTAGAACACTACCTTGAGGGACGCCGGCTGTGATTCGTCTCTCGGAAGAGACAGAATCGCCAACTCTCACGCAGAAGGTCCTCTCCGTCAGAAAGCTAGCAACCAGATGGAGGTAGCAGTCCGGGAGCTGGACTTCCCTAAGTTTGAATAAAAGGCCATCATGCCATACGCTGTCGAAGGCTTTCTCAACATCTAAGAAACAGCCAACGGTCCGTTCTCTCCGACACCCGGCTTCCGTGATGCTTTCCACCAGTCTCATCAGTTGATGAGTGGTCGAATGCCCCACACGAAAGCCGAACTGTTCGGGGACCAGCACGTCAAAGTTGGTTAGATGCTCTCGTACACGACGCTGCACGAGGCGCTCAAAAACCTTGGACGTAGCGGAAAGTAGGCTGATAGGCCGGAGGTTTTCCGAGCGGGTGGTATCCTTTCCCTGCTTCGGGATCACGATAACCGTCGCCTTTCTCCATTTCTTGGGAAAGTAGGCCAGTCTAAGACACGCGTTGAACAAATCAGTCAAGAATTGAACTCCAGGCTCGGGAAGAAGTCGTAGAGCGGTGTTGGTAACACCGTCCGGGCCTGGAGCCTTTCTTGGCTGAAGTTCAGCGAGCCGATCTGAGACCTCTTCCAAAGAGATGGGTTCGGGCTCCGCCGTGATCGGAAGAGACAGAAAGTCTTCCACAGCCATCTCGACTTGTTCGTCGAAGTCCCAGTCCATGGGCGGGTTGGGAGCGAACTGACGCTCGAAACACAAGCCCAAGTACTCGGCCTTCTCCTCCGGGCGACCCAGGAGTCGACCGAACGGTCCAACAATGGCGGGAAGTGGAGGTCGGCGCCTCCGTCCCGTCAATGCGGTAGGTATTCTGTACGGGTGAGATTGCGGGTCCGCATCCCCCGTTCGGGCCACGTCGAGTTCCCAACAGCTACGTCGGAACGCCTTCAGACTGCCACGCAGTCGTCCGGTGAGCCGATTGTATGCTGCCTTATCGGCCGGATCACGGGTCCTCTGCCAACGTTTCCGGAAGTAATTCCTCTCGCGAGCGAGAAGAGAGACTTCCTCAGGGATGCGTTGGTAGTCAGGCGTGAAGCCAGCTCGCGTACGTGAAGACACGCCTATAGCCGAGATGATTGCCTCTTCGATTCCCGCAACTGCTTCGTCTAGGAGGCGAACGGAATCGAGTGGGGCCGCTGGCGGCAATCTACGGCACAAGGCCGGGCCGTAGCGATCCCAATCGATGACCTTCTGCTTGTCAGAACGTGCATAGGCGTGCTGGGTAGCGACGTGGACCAAGATAGGGTTGTGGTCGGATGTCAGCTCCGTAAGTGAGAATACCTCGACCGGACAGACAATTCCTTGGGTCACCGCGATGTCCAGAACATCGGGAGCCGCGTTAGGCAGTGACGGAAAGAACGTGGGTTGCGCTGGACCAAACACCATCGCCCGGCGCGATTCAACAAAACTGAGCAAGCGCCTCCCGTTCGGAGTAGTCAGGCGACTATTCCAAACGCGATGCTTGCAATTCAGATCGCCGGCCAAAATTACCCTTCGATGGGAATCGAAGATGACGTCCAGGTCGCTGACAAGGAGTTCAGCTTGTGGGGGCTTGTAAGCTGAGACCACGAGGACGCCGCCAAGAGCTCCGTGGACCTCAATGGCGGTGGCCTCTAGGTTAGTGCGCTGCGGCAAAACGAAAGGATGATGACCTATAGAGGTCCTCACCGCGATCGCCGTGCCGCCTCCTTGTCGGCCAACTCGGTCATCCCCATAGACCACGTAATTTGGTAATCGAAACCGGTTCGTCGGGGTCAGGTGGGTTTCTGTGAGGAGAAGTACGTCGGGTTTGAACCGAGCCAGGAATTCCAGAAAGTCGGAATGGTTGGAACCGATGGAGTTAGCATTCTAGGCTACGTGCGCCAAAATTTCTAGCGGCGCTGTTTTTATTCCCTGACAGGTCGTGTGCCACGAACCTATCAGAGTGCCGCTGGTCCCTGGTTGGCTCGCCTCGAGCACGTTAGATGGTCACGTCGAGGCCAATCAAGCTGCTGCTGATCCTTGATTGGGTCGCCTCGCCTTCTCGTGTCACGTCTCGGCTGGCGCCGAGAGCAGATCTTCGCCTCGCTACGTCACAATTTATAATGCACAAAAAGAATATTCCATTCGATTGATGTGTGTTTTTTTTTTTATAGTTCACAACGGTTACGTCGTGCTTTGACAGGACCCGGCTCGAGTCGGTAAGACCGTTTTCATTAATAAACTCTTGTCCTAATGCGTTTACCTCCGGTGTTCAATTATATATATTTTTTTTTTTTATTTCAGTGATACCGACGAGGCACCTGTCACCGCTGATTCTCCCGTATCTCCAGAACCCGATTCGAGTCGGTAAGACAATTGTCATTTTAATAAACTTTTGTACTTTTGTGTTTTCTTTTTACCTCCAGTGTTCAATTTATTTTTTTTTCAGCAATGATGCTGCTGCTCCCGCTGTTGCTGTAATTCGTCCCCAATCTCCGCAACCTGGCACGAGTCGGTAAGACAATTTTCATTAATAAACTCCTGTGCTCTTACGTTTTACCTCCGGTGTTCATTTCATACATGTTTTTTTTTTAAGTGATGCTAACGCTCCGACTGGTGCTGTTGCTGCTGCTGCAGATTGTCGTCGTCCCCTATCTCCAAACAGCCTGCAATGTTTTAAACGCGCGTTATTTCGATTACAGGCTAGTGTGTTGCGGTAAGTCAGTTTTCATTAACAACAAAGTCTTAATACTATTGCGTTTACCTCATGTGTTCAATTTATACTTTTTTTTCAGCGATGCTCTAGCTGCAGGAGTGGCGGTATTTCACCCTCGACCCGGTACGAGTCGGTACGTTTGTTTTTAATTAACATTCATTTGTTCTCTTACGTTTAAATCAGGTAATAAAATTGTTCCTTTTTTTTTGTTTCAGTAATGTCGAGCCCACAGAAGAAGGTGAAGTTATGGAGGTGGAGGACAATCAAAGCGATGCTGATACGCTTGAATTAAATCCGAACGGTAATGATGATAGTGACAGTGATGATGACGATGTAGAAGTCCTCGACATAAATATGTAAGTCATCTTCTTATGCGTACATACTGCTTTGTTTTATTTGCGATTATACATAATTTCTATGTTTTTTTTATTTTTAGTGACATTCGCCCGATACCAGCGCCGCCGCCACCTCCACAACCACAACCGATTACGCCACCGCAATCACCACCACCGTCACCACCGCCACCACCGCAGATGCAACCTCAACCACGCCCACAGCCCATTTATCAGCAACAGCAGCAGCAACTATTGCGGAGAGATCCCCGTTTGTGGACCCCTCCAGAAGACGCGCTACCCGTCTTCTTTGAAGTGCTACACGCAACCGAACCGAGGACGCACGATGACCCAACAACATTGAGACTCCTTCTTAGAAGGAGTCTACCGACATGGTGTTGGCGTCGCGGTGAGCCCTGTCCTGTTCAAGGTATGATTCCTCCACACAATACATGCAGTATATGCATAGAATCATACAATGACGGGCAGAGGCTCCTCGGTTTGGTATGTGGCCATACATACCATTACCGATGCGTCCTCAACTGGTTCCAGGCGGTAGCGATGGAGGGGACACCACCCGCATGCCCACAATGCAGGATGTACGTATTCGGAAAGTCGAATCGTACGTTTTATGGGCGTATGCATATTTAAGGTATATTACAGTGTTAATAAAGGTTTTAGTAATCCATCCTACTTGTAACAACCACATGTCACTAATACTCTTACTTTTTTGTTACAGATGGAAATTAACCACCGGATGAAGACTTTTTAAAAAAAAAAATACCTGATTGTGAAATGTTTAAATTTGTATATATTTTTTTATTGTATAATATTTTTTATGTTTATATATTTGTAAATATTAGTTGTAGGAAATTAACCACCCGGATGGAGACTTGTAAAAAAAAATACCTGATTGTGAAATGTATAAATTTGTATATATTTTTATGTTTATATATTTGTAAATATTAATTGTAAAATAGTTATTTTTTTCTTTTATGTTTATATTTGTAATAAACTTGTACATATTTTTTTCATTGTATAAGTGTTTATTTTCAACTATCCTTTTCGCATACTACAATTTACTTAACACATAGACACACAGTTGTCAACAATGCAATCGTTCAGATAAGTGAATCGAACACTGAATATCATGTGTATTTCTTACAGGGAAAATGACAGTTCTAACGTGGACCGTCACACGGCGAGAAATTCAAAAATTGTGGTGGTGGGAGTAACCATGTTTATACACAACATCGACGATATCGGCACGGCAGGGTAAATATATACGAAACCAGTACACTTTAACACCGAGTTGGCAACAATGGCGAAACATACATTCAACCCGTACACTATAACACCGAGCCGACAACAGTTGGCAACACCGACGCTTTTCCAACATGGCCGAACTTCCGGAAAAACCCCTTACATATACATAACCATACACTATAACACACGCACGAATCGGCAACCAGGCCGTACCTTAACCACTACACTCTTACACCACTCGACAACATCGCACCTTTTCCAACATGGCCCCCGTCGCCCCCACCACGACGGGAGGCCATCAAGCCACCGCCAGGCCGCCGCCCAGCGACGATGACGACGTCAACGGCGAACGGCGAACGGCGAACATAGCCACGCCTCCGACAATCAACGCACACATTACCCCACTTTAGGCGGCGACGACGACAACATGGCCGACAGACTACTGCCGCATGGTTACCCCCACCACCACAATTTTTGAATTTCCCGCCGTGTGACGTCACTTCCGCGTTAGAACTGACATTTTCCCCCTACTGATGGGTATTAAGATTAAATTGTTTTAAATTCAAAGTACAACATATTAGAGGCACCCAAAACGTAGTTGCCGATACACTGTCACGTATGTTCCAGCCTAGTAGTCATACTTACGAAAACAAGAGTAGAGAAACGCCGATTATTAATACTTTAATTACCGAATTTCCTCTTGCATTTACGGATTTAGCCCAGTATCAACTACAAGACCCACGTTTGAGTCCAATTATTGAACTACTTGAAAAAGGAAATAAGTCAGAGAAATACATATTAAGTAGGAGAGTATTATGTTGTAGAATAGCGAACGGAAAATATCTACGAATAATCGCCCCTGATATTATTAAACCTATGCTGATGGAATATTATCACTCTTCCACCATTGGAGCACATATGGGAATAAATAAAACCATACACCGAATTCGTAAAGAATATCACTGGGAAAATATGAACAGTGAGATCGCCAATTTTGTGAAAAGGTGTAAGTTGTGTGCACTCAGCAAACCTGCGAGAAACAGCCAAATAAGTCAATTAATCTCAGAGATTCCTGCTACCCCGTTCTCCAAAATTTATTTAGACTTTTCAGGACCCTACCCGCGTTCTAAATCAGGAAATACAATGTTACTAATTTGTGTAGACTCTTTTAGCAAATTCGTCTGGATGTACCCCATGAGGCGAGCCTTAGCTACAACCACAGTAAGTATTTTACAGCATAGATTATTTAAAGAATTCGGTATTCCTGTCCATCTAGTGTCGGATAACGGACCACAGTTTAAGTCCAAGGAATTCAGGAACATGTGTTTCAAACTAGGTATAGAACACATTACCACTACAGAGTATCGTCCGCAAGGTAATATAGCTGAGAGGTATTTGCGAAACCTAAAATCTGCTTTAATTGCCTACCATGCTAACGACCATACTTCTTGGGACCAGAACTTATCCTGGATACAGTTCGCCTTTAATTCTGCATATCATGAAGGACATAAGTCTACCCCATTCGAATTATTGTTCAAGTATAAACCTAACCACCCATTATCCACTAAGTGGAAAATACTTGATTTGTTACCCCTTGAAATTAGGGATAAAAATATTAGGAAAATATGGAATGAAGCGCGCGCTAATTTACGAACAAACTTAGCGAAATCAAGGAAATATCACGTGCGAAAAAATAATAATGAAGTAAAGTACCAAATCGGTAACTTAGTTATGTGTAAAACACATCCTACGAGTAGTGCAATCGATAAGACCACTTCCAAGCTATCATACCGATGGTGCGGTCCTTATCAAATTCACAAATATTTAACTCCAGTAACCGTAGCACTGTATGAACCCTCTACTCAAAAATATGTACGAAGGACACATATTTCGCAGATAAAACATTATCACGAAGAAGGAAATGGTAGAGTGCAAGTTAAATAAATGTAAAAAAAAAAAAGAAAGGAATATGTTTTGTACTCAACTGCAAAGGAGTACTTGAGTAACATTTAGCTAGCTAATCGTATAAATAGGTACGAGGCCTGATCAACCTTGAATCCTATTCTTCGAAAGTAGAGCAAAGTAAGAAGTCAGCTGACATCAAATATGAGGAATAATTAAGTAACAAATTACTTAATGAGTAATTCTATAACTAGAATAACTCCCAACTAAAGAAAAACCCGGTAGTAGTCATAAGTAGTAGAGTTAAGAAAATTTAGAATGTTAACAATATGTTTTATAATGTGTGAATTTTATGTAGTATTAGAATTAGTCTGTAAAGTATGATATGTAGATAGTAAGTATAAGCAAGTCGAGACTGACTTGTGCAACTCGTAATTACGTACAGAGAAAAACGGGTGAGAGAAATTACACACGGAAATCCCCAAACATACTCCCGGTACATTCCTGAACAAATAAACCGGAGTCTGTGGCTTAAGCGGCGGAGTATGTGACGATTTCATTAATAAAAAATATGTTAATTAATTAAGTTGATAAGGTATAAGCTGAGTGAGAAATTTTAAATTCTTAATAAAATCTCACATTTTAAACTAAATCTTATTGCTATCATTAAATAATAATAATATTTAATATAAAGTCTAATAATAAAATAAAAGGGAATGGAATTGTACAGAAAGGGTAAAGCTTGTTAATTAATCCTGCATAAACAGGCACTGACCAGAATTAACTTGTTTTCTGACCCCTAAATAAACTAAGTATTATTGTAAATTTGTTATTATTTAAATAATTAAATAAGACCACTGTTACGTACTTTGATAACTTCTGTAACTAAGAATATCTCTATTTAATAATTTAATCAAACTTTAGTCCTTTAATTAAATTAGAAACACGGAACTACTTTTATGTTGCCTAGTAATTGTCTTGAGATTACTACTCTCCCCCTTAACTATTTCTACCACTTGCAATGGAGCGCTCACGCCGTAAGCAGCGTAAAGCGTTGTTTCGCTACGTGTATATAAAAATGTGAAAGGGTTGATTCAATGACTACTTAAATAAGTAAATTTGTGCGGTGATGACATCTCTCTCTATTATCAAATAACAAACTATGTAATTTGTACAGTACTACAAACAAGAAGGTGATATTCAACTAATCTATAATCATGTAAAGTGTATAACAGTGAAACAAACTTTCTATTTATTTATTCTAACTACAAGAATTACTAAGAATAACTATAGTCGCCTGAGATGAATGTACCACACCAGGAATGATTTGACATACTTCTAGAACTTCACCGTCACAGTATGATAAGGTAACGACAGAACTTCAAGAAACATCAGGAGGACCGAAGAACTAATTCTGCAGCAACTTAAGGAAACACACAGGTGACATGGAGGCTTGTCTTCCATGGTTAAGAGTTACAATATCATAAACCCCAAAAGACAATTTAAATTATCATATTAAAGACTTTTAAAACTTATGCTTTAAATGTAATAACATTAAAGACTTTAGAAAACTGACATTAACATGTAATCTAATAACACTAGTTATAGCTAAAAGGTAAAGTTAAACTAAAAGTTTTGTTGTTTTAGAAGATTAATAAAAAACCATTCTTCAAATGGTTAGAGTTTCAATATTGTACATGGCAAGGTGACCATTGTTCATTTAATATATTTGATCCCGGATCCGTGGAATTAATTAAAAAGGATGTACATCATATTTTGAGGCCCCTTTGTAAAGGAGTAATTTATATATATAATCGTATAGTAAACTATATTGTTTGAGAACTTTCAATAGAGAACTTAATCACCATATGTAATAAAGAGATGTCATCTAAATACCGAGTAAACTGAGTGCATAAATCAACAGTCTCCCCTTCCTAATATCCTGCTATAAGAATTGTTTTATTTGTTGTGATTATTTTCAGTGCTTCACAACGAAGGCAGCCTGTATAATTGGCACATCCAATTATTACTGGTTCCCTAAGTTATAACACAAGAGAAGAGGTTATAGACTTTCAGAAAACGGTTAAGCAAAAAAAAAGTATAGGTCATCGCTTTGGAAAAAAAGTTCCCCGCTGGATGAAAAAATGGTTACCCTCATGTATTTAATCATACAAACTATTAAAAATATGACCCGGTATAAAGTAATGCAAATAGTCACCTATAGAATATGATATCTAAATGTATTAGTAAGGCGTCATCAATATTCAGTGCACCTGTTCGTACATTTCTTAAACCAGGTCTCGATAAGCCCACTTGTAACCAAAAATATTTTTCGCGATGTACAGTCTCGTTGATTAGAATCGCTGTGCTGCATACACTAGTTAGAAACAGTGGAAAAATATTCAAATTATATGAATTTATGTGCGTTGGCACGCACAAGTGTGATAATTGTGAATGTGTGTGTGTATGTGTGTGTGTGTGTGTGTGTGTGTGTGTGTGTGGTTGAGAGAGAGAGAGAGTGAGAGAGAGAGAGAGAGCCTTCAGTCGCTGTACGGAAGAGAATTTTAAGACTGTGCACCAATTTATCACGTCGTACTAACACCCGCGCACGGACGATCTTCAAGTGCCAGGCTGTGTGTGCGTGCGTTTATGTGTGTGTGTGTGTGTGTGTGGTCATATACAGAAATACAATGTTTAATAGGTCATATATAGAAATACAATGTTTAATCGATGTAAATAGTATAATTAAGAAAAAATAATCGTAGATAATACAAAAAAATAAATAAAAATATAATAACAAAAACTAAATACAAAAAAAGGACCGATATCTTGTAAGCAATTCATTAACACAATAAAGCTCTACCATCTACATTGTTGTATAACAGTGTTACACGATAATAGCAGCATATGATATCACAAAACGTGCATTAGCACAATTTACTCGGATTCTTCGATAAACGATTTTTAAGACGTGCTCAGAAAAGGTCTAACTCTTAGGAAATTAAATAATACGTTAGACAATTAAAAACTCAGTTTAGTGGTACAATTGCATCGCTCATTATATTTAATTATAATGAGCGATACACGTAAACTGAGAGCGTGACTTTAGCTATATATGTCTGAAGTGTGTGTGTGTGTGTGTGTGTGTGTGTGTGTGTGCGTGCGCGCGCGCGCGTGTTAGGTCATATACAGAAATACAATGTTTAATCAATGTAAGTAGTAAAATTAAGAAGAATGATGGTAGATATTAAAAAAAAATAATATATAAAAACATAAAAAATGTAATAACGAAAAATAAATACAAAACACGACCGATATTACCTTATATTAAATCAAGAACGTTGCAGTCAACTAGCTCGGGGGCTCTGGACGACGTGTCGCTCGCGAATGTTGAGATAAGACTACTGTTCCCTTAACCGGGTCGAGGATTGTGAAATACATTGCATGACGTAACAAGTGACTTTACGAACAGCTGCCCTCTTGACCTACTTCAACAGCTCTCCACTACCTCCCCTCCCACAGGTCCATAGATGCCTCGGATCCCCTTCCTACGTTGTACGCGGAGGCCGCGTAGGGGAGGTACTGTTGTCGTAGTGTGTGTGTGTGTGTGTGTGTGTGTGTGTGTGTTTTTTGTGATACTGTTGGGGAATATGATGCAACGGTTCCACCTGACCTACTTCAACAGCTCCCCCCCTCACTGCCATCGATGGCCTCGGATTCTCCCCACGTTGTACGCGGAGGCAGCGGACGGGTGTAAGGTTGTCGTAGTGTGCGCGCGCGCGCAAATGTTTTGAAAACCCCCTCCCTCTTTCTTGTTTTACTAACGAGCGTAACTATTACACCATACTGTTGCGCAACGATACGATGCAACGTGGGAATAACAGACACACTTGAAAGGAAGCTTGAAAACACATGGCCAGCACTAGCGTGAGAAAGAGAGTAAAAGGACTTTCCGACGCTATAAACCGGCGGTGAATCAAAAGCCTCGAATAAGGTTGCGCAATAATATGCTCATGCCAATAATTTGTACAGATTTACCACCTCAGATCTTAGTTAGCTCTATTTTCAGCAGCTGTACACGCTGCTGAAAACAAGTGCTTTCTAACTGGTTAAAACAAGTGATTTTATAACCGTAAAAAAGGGCGTTTGATTCCATGTAAGTCGTACTACAGAACCATGGCGGTATACGCAACTCGTACGATCGCGCTCGCGCTTAACGGGTGTGTAAAAACGATAAAGTATATCGATTTCGAAGACGGCGTGGACACGGTATCCGTATTGTTGGACAGAATGGCGGACGTTATTCCGGACGACGTGCGTGCGGAATCACGCGATATAGGGCACGGTTTCAAGTGGTACCTGGCCGTACGCGTCGTATTCAAGAAACTCGTATCCGATCGCGAACTGGAGCAGACGGCAGTGTTTTGTTCGCGTATGCAACTCGTTTTACCTGCGGCAGAGGACGCTGAAGACGTAAACGAACAGTACACGAGTAGAGGGCTTATGAGAGTTCTAACGCGGAAGTAACGTCATCCCCCACTATTTTGGCGCGAAATTCAAAAATAGTTGTGGTGGGGGTAGACTTTCGGTGCTGTGTGTCGTTTAAGCCAGAGGTGGGGAATGATTTGGGGTAGTGGGGTGTGCCACGTGACCGTGGTGGGCGTGACGAAGTTGTGATTCGTAGGTCGACCATGTTGTCGGCGTCGGCCATTTTGTGAGCTGCGATGTTGTAGGTTGGTGGGGTTATCTGTGCGTTGATAGGTGGAGACGTGGCCGCGGTTTGTTCGCCGTCCGGCGGCGGCCTGGTCGTAGCTTGATCGCCGCCGGGAGTGGCGGGATCGTCGTCCATGTTGTCGGCGTCGGCCATGTTGTCGGGTGGGAGATGATTGTCGGGGTCGGCCATGTTGGAAAAGCGCGAGGTTGTCGGGTTGTGTAAGAGTGTGCTGGTTAAGGGTCGGCCACGTTGCCGACTCGTGCATGTGTTACAGTGTACGGGTTTCGATATGTATGGTGTTTTCCGGAACGGTGGCCATGTTGGAAAAGCGAGACATTGCCAACTTGTGCATGTGTGCTGGTTTAGCGTCGTCCATGTTGTCAACTCGTGCATGTGTTACAGTGTGCGGGTTTAGATATGTACGACGCCGCCGTCCGGATATCGTCGATGCGAAGCGACTGAGTGACGTGTATTGCATTGTTGCCAACTCGTGAACTGTAAATTCGAATGTGTGTCTTTGTGGTAATTATATATTGTAAAAATAAAAAATGTGCACACATCACTGTGAAACTCTCGATGACTCGGTCCTTCGGTCCAAAATTGAAAATCAATTCACTTGTAAAAATTTAATATCACGCATTTGTGCATAGAAGATAAGTATTACTATATATAATATTCTGGTTGACACTTCACTTGTAAAACACGCATTAAGCATGGAAAAAGGATAGTTAAAAATAAACAATTAAGCAAAGAAAAATTTACATATATAATGTAAACAAACAAAATATATACAAAAAGGTACAGACACAATATATATACTAAGTTCTATCGCATGAACGTAAAAAAAAGTGTAGTGTCGTGTACATTTATTGTTGTAAGAAACACACATGATATGCACTGCATAATTGAACGTCAATTCACTTATATAAAACACACAACACTCATCGAAAATAATTACTGTTTATATTAATCTTGTGGGTATGTAATATCTGTGAATAACAAAACGTTACAAATAATGTAATCGGCTCCCACTGAGACCTTCACACGTGGAGTTGTTTTTATCCGCTTACATCAAAATGCTGACTGGCCATCTGTTATCGCTGGTGGGTATGTAATATCTGTAAATTAATATGAATTACAGACAATATGTGGCAGATGTTGTAATTGATTCCCACTGAGATCTTTACACGTGCAGTTATTTATAACTTCTTACAGCATGATGCTGTCTGTCCATCTGTTATCGTTGCGTGTGAACATAGTGAGGGCGGGTTGGCTTTATTAGTCGTACATAAATTTGTTTACTAACAGAACACAAGCTGCTGATGATGTAATTCAATCCGACTGTCTGTCCATCTGTTATCACAGCGTGTGAACGTAGTGATGGCGGGGGGGCTTTATTATTCGTACATAAATTTGTTTAATAACAGAGAACGCGAGCCGTTGATGATGTAATAATAATTGACTCCAACTGTCTGAGCATATGTTATCGTTGCGTGTGAACGAAGTGAGGGACGTACATAAATTAGTGTGTGAAACAGAACGCTACCCAATCTAAGTGGTCGTCCTTGACTTTGTGTGTAACAGCTCTAACGTTTTTTTTGTCGTTGGGTGTGCATTAATTGTTACCGTCTCTTTCGCGTTCATCCTTGAGATATTGTATATAAGCTGTACGAATTGCTCTCAACATCACATCGTTCGCCAAGACTGAACTAGAACTCGTACAGGGTGAGTTTTATTTTTTAAATATTCTTTAATTTCTAAAGTATATTATAATCAAGCAATTATTGTTTAATAAAATTGATTTTTAAATTAGTTGTATGTAATAACACATGAATGCACGTTGTGCAACACTCGTTCTAGCTTGTAGGCTATATTGAGTGTTGATTAGTGTTAATGTTCGAAAGACTTTTGAAATTAAAATACAATAAAAATGTTAAAGCAATACTGTTTAATTAAAAACAATTAAAATAACATAATCAAAATATATTACAATTTAAAATACATAATATGTAAACGCACACAGCAGTGAGAATTACAAAATACATAATATGTAAACATGCGCAATATGACAATTGTGTATGAAATACATCTAAGTAAAACTAATTACAAGTTAAAATAAACAAGTGCACTATGACAAATATGTAAACGCACACAGTAGTTACAATTACAAATACATAATATGTAAACATGCGTAATATGAAAATTGTGTACGAAATACAACTAAGTAAAACTAATTAAAAGTTAAAATAAACATGTGCACTATGACATGACAAATATGTACAAAAAATGAAAAATGTAAACACACAGTAGTGACAATTACAAAATACAATTGTATACAATTATATTATGTGTAAGCACATTAGATTATAATTTAAAAATACATTATGTAAACGCATACATAATTGTGTAGAAATAAATCAAATTGAAATAAGTGTAAGCACATTATATTTTAAATATCATTTGTAAATACGTGCAATGACAATTATGTACAAATATATTTGTTAGTTTTGAAGATGTCTATCCGGGCTTACTTTAAAATGTACACCACGTAAGCCTTGTTTTATTATCTAGGCATAAGCACATTGACAATTGAATACAATTAAATCAAATGAAATATGTGTAAGCACATTATATTAAAAGTTAAATTATATTATGTATAATAAAAGAAATTAAATGAAATACAACTAAGTACAAGTTAATATAAATATGTAATCGTACGCGCAGCTAATGACAGTTATGTGTATGTGCAATGAAAATTATACATGATAAATGAAGATGTCCATTCGGTCCTACTCTACAATGTCTACTATGTAAGCTCTATCCTTTTCTCCACCATAAACCAGTTGCAGTGAACATGGTACTAAATATTTTAATTCCTCATCTTCGAAAACACCCGCGTATCTCTTAGGTAGATATACACGATATTTTAGTTTAGGGTCTCTGTAATCTTGGACAGTGATGAGTACGGCTTTCCCGTACTTTGCGTCTATGTTCTGCAATTCTTCTATTGGATATTTAACACCGATTATCAATTCCTTAATTTTTTTATACTCAATCGCGCTAATGGTTGCAAACTTTGAAGTGAATGATGCCATTTTAAAATAAAGAATTTATATTTTCTTGCGCGTCTCTCAAGGACTGAATGAATGACGCTCGTGCATAGCGGAATAAATAGGGAGGTAGTTGTGGAGGGGGAAACCGGAGAGGGGGAACCACACAACGCACAGTAAGCCCTTATTTTTAACCGTGTGAACAGGATACGGCCTGATTTCTCACGCTATGTTCGATGGGTAGGTGGGGGGAGGCGAGTCGGTTATTTTTATACGACTAGACAGGATGATGCAATTGACAGGACTCGTGCGTGTTCGAACACGTCGTCAACGCTAATTTTCTTTTATATGGCTAGACAGGGTGATGTAATCGACAGAAAGGCGACGGCTGTTATTTTTTACGTAAGCGCTAAACAATAATGTTTCCAATTAGTAATTTATCAGAAACATATTGATTACTCTAAAATCTGATACAACCCACTCGCGTAAAGCGTGTACTCTAGTATTTGTACATATTTCCGGAAAGAAGCGGTGCGCGAGACAAACTGTTCCATGTATTGATTGTAATTGTTCGAGTTTGGGACAACCGAAATCTTCTAAATTTATAATATTAAAATGGACGATACGCTTCTGCAGAAATCTTTTTTTTGCAATCCTTTTACGAACACGAAGTTAAAAGGAAACGTATACTTTTCTAATATCGGCACAAGATGTTCGTACGATGTGTCCCCGTCCGTCCACGCTAGTCCATGATAATGGTCCGTTAACCATCTGTTTGTCCTCATGTGTTTGTGATTCGAAACAATCGTGTCTGCTGGAGGTGTAAATTTCCAAAGCCTGTTGGCAAATGCGGTGACATCCATAACGGCTAGTTCCTTAACGAGTTCGTTTCCATCGTTGTCGATGAAACAGTGAAAGTCAAGTATGACTGCTAGCTTATCCTCGCTCATCCTTTTTTCGTTATAGACAACGTGTTTGGTGTTACTAGGAACGCTGCAGATCCGTCCGTCTTACGAAACAGACACGTTGTATGTTGTGAAACGCTCGTAAAGAATTTTTTCGGAACGTTTATTTTGTACCTTATATTCTCGTCATGGATCAGTGCAACAAATTTACATGTCAAAACGTCGTATACAAAAATTTCTATAGGGTACAGTACTGTGTGCTTTAAGTCACTGCAGCGTATGTTCTCGTACGGGGATAATAGCTCCATGCGTCCGTCTTCAACGCGTGGTGTTCAAACACTGAGGTATGCGAGATTAGTGGAGGTCGGAATAAACACTTCTGTCTCAGCAGGATAGATTTTCAAACCTCGTATTCACTATGCGGTGAAATTAAAGCGTGAAAACGAACTAGAAATACGCTCTCATGTAAACAGTGTATGCAGTTCTACATAAGCGACACGTATGTAGGGTTATGGTGCAATTCACACATGTGATAAAATGTTGACAGGGAATAAGTATAACTTCCACGTTTTGTGCGTAACAGACTTTGCACATCGTATCACGATTCGAGCCTCCTTCTACGTTTTTTATATTCTCTTTGATCGTGTCGGTGCGTTGTTCGTTCTCTGCTGTCGCTGCTGCTGTTGCTGCTTGCGGTTCGGTAACGATATCCAGTGCCTTGATGATAAAGTTTTTACCTTTCATTAACATTACGTAAGAGTACACGGGGAAATGCGTGTTCCATCCAAGCATATTCTCCACGTTCCCATTTGTTTAAACCGCCTCCACAGCAAAAACAAATCACTCTATCATTGCATCCGGTGTAAAAGAAACCTGCTTCTGATAATTCTTTAGGCGTTATCGTTAACGATACAGGCCATTCTTTAAAACTCTTTAAACGGGTTTTCAAGCTTCTGTAACGCGGGTACGAGGATGTGATTTTTTTTAATTAAGATGACCTGCACTTCTTTATCGTCTGATGATAAGGACTTGATCGTCGTCGTCGTCGCTTTACCGCATTGTTTGAAATAGCGGTTGTTGTTGGGATTGTTATCGTCATCTTCGTTATCGTTTGAAAGCATTTTGTGCGTCGATGAAACACTGAGCGAAGAATAGGGAGGAGAGGATAATCGTTTCCCCCTCGACGAAAATAAAATACATGAAAATTGATTACATTTTTTTTAATAAAAAAAATCACATACATGTAATTTGCACATTACATTCTGTTTACAGCAAAATAAAAATACCTGAAAATTGATTACATTTTTTTAATAAAAAAAATCACACACATGTAATGCACACATTACATTCTAAGAAGCATCATTCTATTTACAGCAAAAAACAATAATATATAGTAAGCGTTTAATTGTGTCTGCGCACCGTGTTGGATAACGGAGTGTACACGTTCAGCGAATCATGCAGTATCAAGCAGTAGGCCGCGGTCTGAGCGGGGAAATTGGTCAATGACTCGAATTCCAATCTGACGTCGACTGGTGAAGACTTGAGCGACTCATCCTGTCTGCTACAATCGAAGACGAATAACGGATGCTTTTGTTATGAACTCAGTAGGTGTTAGAAGTACGTTGGGTTGACTTCTGTGGTAGTACGATTTTTGAAAACGTGTATACATGTCGTACAGCAATGCGTAACGTCCGTTATCGATATCCAGGTTCAGGTTATCGTACGGGTAATATTTGTCGTTCAGAAAGAGTCTCGCGTTTGTCACATTGCAGTGATCGAATTCGTCTGCGTGTTTTTTCAGATTGTTCTTTCTGGTGGTCTGGAAGGTGAGTATCACGTACCGCGGTTTCTCCAGTTGTGTAGTTGTTTTCACCGTCCAAGTCTGTCTGTCGGTCGTTGGTAAAGCCGGGTACTCGTGGAGTTCCCAACTACGAAACGGTGAGAATAGCGGTAGGTCCTTGCGTATGATATCCAACAGTCGTATCCGTACTTAGTTGTTTACGTACACGAACGGAATCATCCAAGAGATTTTGGTCAGTTCTATATCAGCGTTAGCGGGCGCATCCGTGGGCGAGAACAAAGCGTTAACGTCGGTGGAAGTGCGCAACAGTATCAGTTCCTGTTTCATGTTTAAAATAACGTGCGTGAAATCCTCAGCGAATCCCATCAGCATCCTCAACGTTATGCAAAAGTTGAATTCTTCGTTTTTGCTGGTCGGCGTTAGCTCGTTAGCTGTAGGAACAACCCAACCGGAGTTTTGCATCGAAACAATGTCCTGCTTGCTGGCAGATAGCACGGTTTTAATAGTGGACGTGATGCCGACGCTCTTGGTACGATCCACTTCCACGCCGGCCAGTTCGTAACGGATTACTTCGAAGAGAAACGCGATCGCATTGTTGACCATTTTCACGTTCACAGTACCGGTGCTGGCGGTCTTTTTGTTCAACTTGCCTTCAACGTACAGGAAACTTTCCATCGGTAAAGTGAAGACTTCCTGTTCCAGGATAGGTATGCGTATCTCATCGTTATTTCCGTATCGTGACGCCGACGCGTACGGTGCATGAGGATGATATTCGTAATGTGTGATGTTGTCTTCAAAGAATGGTCGACGTTCAACCGATAAGACGATACCACTGTCCGCCATGTTACTTGTTTTTCTTGAGTTTGAATCCTATCGAAATCAGGTAGCGTCGGTTATTTGCTGTTAACCGTGCCAACGACGAAGTCTACTGATACCTTTTCCAAAAGTGTTGTCCTCTTTTATCTTGTGGTCCGAGCCGTCGCCAC
This sequence comes from Magicicada septendecula, assembly GCA_034769895.1. Lineage (NCBI taxonomy): Eukaryota > Metazoa > Arthropoda > Insecta > Hemiptera > Cicadidae > Magicicada > Magicicada septendecula. Next base: position 177,581,284 of record CM068368.1, read on the forward strand.
CGCTCTTCATCACGAGGGTATCGGTGAAATAAATTCCCATGATTACTACACACGTTTCAAATGTATACGCACGGTGATGACTTCGCCTTGAAAATTCACGATATCACCGTCCTGATCGTGTACGGACACTGTAACGTTACGCAAATGTAGTACGTTAAGCGGAAAATAAATGACGTTTCTAGGCGTTTCGACTATCTTGAATCCTGGCTCAACCGTTGGATAGAACGAGTGCAATATATGCTCGTTTCGTCCCGCCTTGTACGAACCTTGTACAGCATTACACCTTATCTCCAAAACGTTCACTTTGTTAATGTTTACAGGCGCGTTCAACGTGTGTAATTTATACGCTTCTAACTTGCGGCTCTTGGAAAAACCCAACATGGTAGCGATCGTGTACATCCGAAATCGATCTCATATGAACAATAAATTTCACATTTCAACTTGTTGTTGTTGGGTCGTAGAGAAATTTTCGGGTCTGCTAGTTCTTTCTTCAGGTACGTTTCAACATCGGTGATTTCGTACACACCGGTCGGTATATTGACAGGGGCTAACGTTTAACGTGCTCCCTTTAGTACGGGAAAGACGTTGTTTCTTCCGCTTTCCACGTTCGGTATAGAGTTATACGTGGTAAAGTCCAGCAGTCCCGCGTACCATTCACCATCCGTCAGTCACAGGCGGTGGAAAAAAGTCACAAACCAGTGCGCTCGGATCCGTTCCCGTGACGGTGACCGTAAGCGAAGACATCTTGTCGTTTACTGAACGTTTGATATCAAAAACTCCAAACATAAATGTCCGCAGACGACTGTGTTCGACGGCTGTTTCCGCGTGTAATTGTAATGAACGTCGGTCACGTTCGATCCAAAGTATCGTATTAGCTCGACAGAAGTGCGCAGATTGCCGAATCCATCAAAGTACCAGACTCTGTCGCCTCGCTTCTTGTAGCATACCCAGTGCGTGCCCGGTCCGGTAGCGTCGTCCAGATTCACGATCGCGCTTTCGTTCTCCCACGGTGATGTACTAGGAAGTGCGTCGCGCATGTACATACATCTGAAATAAGGTATACGCAACCGTTTCGTGTACTCATAAAAATCTCGATCGGACGACGCACGCACGGGTATTTTGATTAGTTTTTCGGTACGGTCGAAGGTAGAGTCCTGAAGCCTTTTTACCACCGGTCCGTCTTCGTCGTCGTCCTGTTCCCGTTGTCGTCGTCGTCCTCCTCCTCTTCCTGATTATCGTGCGTCGAAACGGCTTGCGTCGTCTGGTGCGACGTCGACGTTTACGCACACCACCACCACCACCGTAGCATAGCCCGCTGCGTAACGCTGATTTCGCCTTCATCGCTGCTGCTACGGCTGCCGCGTACGCTCTTTCACTGATGCCCGAATTTAAAGCTTTCACTCGTTCCCACGCTTTATCGGCTAGCACACGATCCGCTACACGTCGTCGTTCGTTGTCCTTGTACTTGCTGTAAGCGATATCGTGTTCGCGACAGGCTTCGTCCAACTCGTTGATTCTTCGATCACCGCGAGCCAATCTCTCCTCTAGTTTCGTTCCGGGTCCACAGAACCTGTAGCCGGGCAGATGTACTTCCACCGGTAATACGTCCACCGCTCGATTGATCAGTGTAGGTACTGACTTTGCGACGAATGGTACCGCGCTTAACTATTTTTCCGATAAGACCACGCCCCCTTTTTTATCAACACGGCTACGTAGTTCATACATGGCTACTGTTTCAGCTGCTCTCGATAAAAAGAGATCTCCAACCTTGATCGTCCTTGGATTTGTCCAGATCACTAATCAACTCGTTCGTCTCCGCCTTGTTCGTAAGTAGTAAGTCTGCCTCTTCGGCACCAAGTGAAGTACGCGCTGCTCGTGTATGCAATTTATAGATATAGGATACCACTTTCTCCCAACGGTGTTGGAACACTTTTGCAAGTTTGTACGTTTCGCTCTTCGCGTACCGCTTCGCGTCCTCCAATTGACTTGCGTTCACTGCGTCCGTAGCCTGTGCACCACCGTCGCCGACGTTTAGAATAGTTTTTCCTTGTGCGTTGAAATAAGCGTCGTTTACCGCGGTGATCGTGTGTCGGTAAAAAAATTCCAAGTTCACCGCCTCCTTGTTGTTCACAGGCGGAGCTAACTGCGTTATCCGCACGTTGCCGACCATTAGGTTAGAGTTCGTATCCTTCGGTATGATCTTCGAGTCCACGTATACTTTGGTCGCAGCGTCTCTCGCACGAATCGGTTCCCTCAGAGACTGTATACGATGGTCCCGTGCGTCGACGACAGCCCCGTTCGTCTTGTTCGGTGCCAGCTGTGTGAAACGTAAACACGAGTAGTCTACGCACTGCTTGTTGACGGTGTTCCCGAGATCGATGGGAGCGGCGACGTTGACGAGCTTACGACCTTTCACGTCTATTCCTTATGTCGTCGGCGGATCGTCGGCTAACAGACAGTGGTCACGCACGAAGCGCAGTGGAACGGCATCGTTACCGTCGTGCGGTTCGCCCAAGTTATGTATTTTTTTTCCCCGCTACGTCGAAGTGCCCGTCCTCGGTCATCGTGATACCAATATCCTCTCGCAGACTGCGCCGCGTCTCCCTTCGCGCTCTGACAGCGCTCTGGTGTCTGCCGAATTTGTCAACACTCATCTCGTGAATGATGCGTCTCAACCGTTGTGCACGGCATTTATACGTACTTACATAATAAATCGATTAGTTTTGATACAATCGTACTGTCTATGCATTTTATTCCGACAACGGAGAGTCCGTCGCTATGTTTTCCTTTTACGATCGTAGTTAGAAATTCATCGTACATGTATACGCGAGCGTCTTTGAAGAAATAAATCTTTCCGTCGATGTATCGGAACGCGCTATCGACGGCTCCTGTTAAGCCGACAAAACGATCTTTAACGTATCCGTGTTTCTTGATCGTAAACGTGCACTCGTCTATCTCGCCGTAATACATATCGTTGTACAACAGAAGGGTTCAACCTGTGTAAGTGTGTATCGCAGCGTTTATTTTCGCCATCGTGCGAGCACCGAGCGTTGTGATCGAACGCGGATACCCGTTCACCGGCTGCAGACTGTGTATATCGAACATGTATACGTAGTTGTCTATGAAAAGCACCACTTCTTCGGTCCGCGGTCTCTGGTACATCGCCGAAACGTTAGTGAACGTCAGCGGTAAGAACGTCAACCAATCCGTCAACAGAAGCGGACTCCCACCCGATCGCTTCGACTCGAGATCCAATGTCCACAAAAAGTTATCGTGCACAATATACAGGTGTTTGTTGATTATTAAAAATTGATTAACGTTCTTTAGTCGACATAAATCCATCGTCGTCCGGACGGTCTCGTTCGTTGTCGGCGTAGTCGCCGTTGTCGTCGTCGTCGACGTTGACGTCGCATCGTCGTCGTAGCGGGCGGCGGCGGCTTCCCGTACAAGCGTTGAATGCCTCTTATATCGTCGTCTCTCAGGTCGAACGATCCGTCCGAGCGTGGTCGTAGAATGGGTACATGATCGAATCCCTCTCGAGGAAATGAGACAGTCCTAACGCGTATCCGATTTCATGCGTTAGCACCTGAAGAAAACTGGTCTGATCGTCCGGTATTTCGGTTGCGTTCGTATAATTCTACGATTCGTAGTAGTCCATGTGTATTTCGGTAGTGTTATACGGTAAATCGGGCGGGTAGTAAGCGTGAGCGAGTATACCTTCTCGTCCGTCCAAATCGTACCCGCAGATCGTACACCTGGAGGTCAGACACCTATTTCATAGCGATGACCATGTCTGCGTTTATGTCGTTGGGTCGATATTCGAATTCCAGATTCGAATGTTTCCGCCATACAGCGAACGCTTGTCGCGACGCTTCTATAGCGCTGGCGGTACCGTTAAAAAACCGCCACGAAAGACGTCTCTTGGCCCACGGTGTTCGTAAGGTGTACGACACGAAATCTTCGTTACCGCATCTCCGCGCACGCATCAGATTCATCGTTTCGTTGTTAAATTCTCCATTTACGGTTAAATTGTAATTCACATGAAACGTGCGAAAGTAGGGGCCCACATCGATGGTGGTGTTGTCCGTGAGTCGTAAACTATCGTCGGGCACGTATCCGTATCGCACCAAGTAATCTATAGCGAAATCTATATCGTTAGCGTTAACGGACGATGCGACGACGACACTTGTGTAGACGATAATAAACACTAGCGCGATATCCGTGTTGTCACAACCAAACGTGGAATGTCCCCGGTGTGTGTACGACGGTATTAGTTATACTTTATCGGCTTGCAGAATCGAATAGGGAGCACGCCGGCTACTTTCGACCCTTGTGAATCCTAACGGTGTTGTGAATCGTTTCTTCTTTTTTACAACGTACAGACCGTCGCGCGGAGTTTAGTTGTACACTGAACCTCGTTCTGTGTGTAACTCTTGACGTCTTTCTATGATCAGCTCTTCATTGTTGTATTCTTTCCGCACCAAGGTCAGCACGTACATCGTCTCTGATTCGACGTCGACTACGAAGGCAAACGCGTCCGTTCTGTATTTATTTTTAATGGACGCTTTGATCACAAAATAGTGCAAGGGATACAGTTTGGCAGTGACCATTTCTTTAACGTTAATGTGCTTACGCGGCATTAACGAGTCCTTTAAGATCGATTCCATCACGACGATGCTGTTGCTAATGACACATGATGACGTATGCCGCACTTGTTATACGATGATTTCGGCTTCGCGTAGTTCTTCCACTATGGAGACGATTTCGTTCGTGTGCCCGCTGTTTCCGACATGCTGTGACGCCATTAACAGTCGCAATCTGTCTACAAGTTCGTTCGGATCGTCCCAGTGCACGTAATCGATTTTGTCTTTTTCTCTCGTCAGCGTCATAGACGATGTATCGATATTATTATGTCCGTGTCCTGTACGTTTCGGTGAAAACAGTTGTGATATTATTCGTTTATACTTTACACCTCTGTTCGCGTTCACCTGTGCGTTCGCTAAATAATACTGCTTGTGCGCGTTGGTGTCACGCAGTATATCTTTGTACGCTTTCAGATCCGAATCGTTGAAAACGTTTTCTTTAGGATGCTTCATGAACACGAGTTCGTAGAGTCCTGGTGTACCTTTGTATCGTTTACCGTTGATAAGAATCGTATCGTCCGTTTCGATTTTGAACGGTGAATCACCGATCATCCATTTTCCGTTTTCGTGTTTTACACCATACGTATATTCCATCAGACGATCGCGTTCGGACGAAACGATCATACGCATGTACTTGTTCGCTAACGATTCGCTGTCGTATTTGTTCTGAAAATATCTACGCGCTTCACGTACTCCTTCCGGTGTGTCTAACATTTTTTCAATGTTGAGACTAGGATCGTCCTCATCGTCATCGCCCAATGTTTCAGCTATCACAGCGTTTTCAGGAAACGTGGTTTCGTTCCGGAACGAAGTGGTGTTCCTACATCGATCTTACAAATTGCGTCCATTGGATCTTCTTCCACCTCTTCCTCTTCCTCTTCACGTTTTATCTTTTTCACTCTTATCGGCTTTTCATTTGTTGTTTTACGTTTTGTTTTCAAGCAAAGCTTGCGAAATATTTTGTAACGGTTCCAGAATCGGTTTGTAACTTTTGGATAACGTTGCTTCTTCTTCACGAATCCCATGTTTTAACGCACGGTATTTCTTTCGTGTGTCATCACTGATCGTGTCGATATCACGTGCTCACGTGCTAGTCGTTTTTCTTGTCGTCCATCTCGATAAACGGCAGTATGATAACTAAAGGTCGATAGAAGAATCCTTGTCCACAACAAGAAAGCCGTAATGATCTTTCCACGCTTCAGCGCACATGTTCTTAAACGTGTCATATTTCATGTTCGTGTTGACGTGATGGTTGTACGCATGCTTCAAGTTGTGATCGTCCTGTTTGAACAATACTATTAGATTGGCATTGTCACGAACCAACTGTTTTGGCACTTGACTGTACGTCTGACAAAGGTAAAACGCGTCCACACCGCTGTGTCGTCCCATAGAGAAATATTTGCGTATGTTGTGTTATCTTTCACAAGACAAATCGTCGTACACAGTAGAGGGAAAGTGTATGTTCGAAAACACTTCCGAGTTGCGAACGAAAACACTTCCGGGTTCCAGTTCATGACGTCATAGAGGCCCTGGTAGCTGGTGTCCGAGCTGTCCATGTGACGTCACTGTTTTGTGTGTGTATGTGTGTATGTGTGACTGAAACACTTCCGTGTTCCAGTTCATGACGTCACACAGAGGCCCAAGTCGCTGGCGTCCGCATGGCTAAAACCTGTTTCATGACGTCACGGAGGCCGTGGTTTCTGCATGTCCAAAATTTGGTAGCCGAAAGCAATGTGTAGCGGATGGGGGTACCCGGAATTCGGTGATTGCCGAGGGCCTGGACGCACAGAGGCGATGTTAGTACGACGTGTCATCGAGTACCGTTACGCGAAATTTGGGGGGCATCGGGTACCGTTACCCGAAATGTTTAAATGAACGGATGGGGGTACCCGAAAGATGGGTACGCCCTAACCGGGTTCCAGTTCATGACATCACACAGAGGCCCTGACAGCTGGTGTCCGAATGTTAAAACATTTCCGCGTTCTGGTTCATGGCTTCCCCGACCGGTCTGGTTTATTTTGATGTAACAAAATAATCGTTCTCTCTCTGTAGCGTATAGGGGGTATCTGAAATTTTTAATGTCAGAATTTTGGTACCCTAAATAATTAAAACAACGGATGGGGGTACCCGAAATTTGTGGCTACGCCCACATGACGCATGTATAAAACACTGGTTATGACGAATCAGGAGGCAGGTTTCTGTCACAGTGGATATGATAGCTGGTTCGACGACGACGTAGAGGGCGTGATGTCTGAAATTTAACACCCGAAAGGTTTAAATCAACGGATGGGAGGTACCCGACATGACGCATGTGTTCGACTGCGAGGCGAGACAGTTGATTTCTGTTATGTGTAAAAATAATGGGTATATGTTAAGTCATTAGTGTTTTATGATGTTAGTAGCTTATGACGTTACAGATTAATGAAGGAAGCGAAGCTGTGAAGTTGGATGAATCTGTTATATTGAACAGGTATAAAATATAACCCTTTTTTTCCGCAATAATAACTAATTATTGATATATGGTATGTCATTGGTTTATAACGAGACGAAACACATGTTCATCGTAGTGGTTGTCATCTTATGATTCACTTATCATCGCGTCTATTATTCACTATCATCTCATTAGACTCATTGCGTCTAATCATTTTCTTGCATACTTAACTATTTATAGCTGCAACTTTAATTCTGTGTTAGCGAGCAATGTCCTGACTTTACCGAGCGACCCAAGAGCGATGTACTAGGTTGTCCTCAAAATATAAAAATTACTTCCAGCTCGAGTACTATAAATGCAGCAGCAAAATACATGTAAGTCGCTCTCTAGCCATTCACGTAGATAGGACGTAGGTAAGCGCTGACTCCTTGACTATTTGTTGATTATTTAATACAAGTTTTCAGGTTGTGTAATTATTACCACTGAATAATTAGTTATTATTGTGAAAAATGTGTTATATACTTTGTATATATATATATTTTATAGTATGGTAATGCACTTTCAGGTTTTGTATGTATGTTAATTGTATCGAATCGTATAAGGTAACTTGATCTATTGCGGACCATTCGATTGAACCGCTAATGCGTGTTGTAATAATACTATTCCGTTCACAATGTTACAGGTTAATCTGCAACAGTGTTATAATACAGGTGTGACTAATACGTGTATTAAAAATAATATTTTAAACTTTGTGTGTGTGTGTGTGTGTGTGTGTGTGTGTGTGTGTGTGTGTGTGTGTGTGTGTGTGTGTGTGTGTGTGTGAAACGTAACAACTGTGATAATTACTGATTCAACTGAATAACTAGATTTTGTGTGTCTATTTTATAGTCATATGTTATATTGTTTATTTTTTTATTTGACGGAACGTGCAACTACCGTGTTGTAGTGGAATGCAGAAGTTGCTTTGCTGCACGGCATAGAGACCGGTCTCTGCACTTGCGTTCAGTATTGTGTCTGTTTTGCAACGTAGCGCAGCGTTATGTATTGTATTTTGTAAAATAATGTTATATTATGGAATATGTCTGTGTCTAATACATACCACTGTTAGTTAGTTCATGTGTGTGTATGTGTTTAATACAGTGTGATTCTAATCTGTTATATGTTTGTGAACCAATGTTACATTTCAGGAGTTATGGAATTTATATCCAAGTTTGCATATTACCCATTGATTTATATACAAATTATATGTTTTAAATGTATAATTATAATTTGTGTGCGTTATATTCTACTCTCTCACTACAGGAAAACATGTTTACCGTAGTGCGTTTCTGCGTGTGTTTATCTATACTTAAACTTGATATTAAACAATAATAACAAAAACCATACATTAAGCCGTGTTCACTAAGACATCGTTGTTGTTTAAAATTGTTTAAGTAAATATATTTATTCCAGACTGTTGTATACAAAACAGCGTTGGCATTACAGTGTTGTGTGTGCCCGCTGAAACTGGTTTTTCCAAGCAAGCTGGTTTGAGACACACACGTTGAGACGGTGTATTTAAAAATAGATTATACGCTCTCTCTTTCTTCGCTGTAACATAATAGCGTGCGTACAAATGTTTACGTTTTTTTTAACGCGCACTGTTGGTTGATAAGGGTTATGTTATAAGAAATTATAAAAATTATTTATAAGAAATATGAAATCATTTTATTAATACATTAAATCCATTATTAATACATTATTTGTTCGTGTTAATTTTAAACGCGCGCGTGCGCACACTCACACGCACACACACTTTATATATATATATATACAAGATATATTATATACCAAGTCCTGAAGTAAAAATTAAAAATTTATTACAATCACTTTTCTGACATGACTTGTCAACTGTAACAGGAGACAGAATGTTTTGATTCTTCTTCGTAATGTATATATGTATATATTTTTTTTACATTGATAATTCCTTTCGTATTGTGTAATTTCGATGGTGTAGGTAGAAAGTTTGACCCCACAAGAGGATTATATTTTTTAATATTTAGTTCCAGCGCTTCCATCACTCGTGAATTAGTCCGCTCGCTAGCTATCGAATACTGTTCATCGATATCATCAAACTGTGACTTAAGTTCTGTACGTAATCTGAATACCGCATTACAATAAATATTTTCGGTGTTTATTAGTTTTTTAAAAGATACACGAACTGCTAAATACCACTTTATGTAATTATTTAATGCTACAGCTTCGTTACAAATCTTATCAACAACCGTGTGTTTGTAATCTGTTAGTATTATTAGTTATAATCACACTTTAATACTTTCCGTGTTTAGTAGATTTTTAAAAGATACACGTGCTGTCAAATACCGTTTATACCATTTGATATAATTATTCAGTGACTGTATTTTTGTAATCCGTTAGTATGTTTATTTACAATCACAATTAAAGCAAACAATTACTGAAATTTTAACATTATATCTTATCCCACATTTCCATTTTAATAACAATGAAAAATAAAACATAAATATTCATAACTGATATTTTATCATATTATAAACGTAAAAAATTAAAGTTTACAATAAATTTAAACATCACGTGTGAAAAAACTAAAATATTGTAACACACACATACGCGCGCGCGAGCGCGTGTGCTTTAATATTTCAAAACATACAAAATACTAACACACACACACACACACACACACACACACACACCCACACATGTTACTATGCATAAATAATAAAGCAAACAATTACTGAAATTTAAACATTCTATCTTATCCTACAATTATATTTTAATAACAATGAAAAATAAAACATAAATTAACATATAAACGTAAAAAATTAAAAGTTTACAATTAATATAAAATTGTGAAACAAAAATGTGTGAAATTAAGTCAAGTGTGTAACAAAGTAAATATTACAGCACACACACACACGCATGTTTTAATAATTCAAAACATATAAAGTTTACTAAGTTTACGTGTTACTAAGTTTAAAAATACAATCCATTACCACACACACACACACACACACACATGTTACTATGCATAAATAATAAAGCAAACAATTACTGAAATTTAAACATTCTATCTTATCCTACAATTCTATTTTAATAACAATGAAAAATAAAACATAAATTATCATATAAACGTAAAAAATTAAAAGTTTACAATTAATATAAAATTGTGAAAGAAAAATGTGTGAAATTAATTCAAGTGTGAAACAAAGTAAATATTACAACTCACACGCGCGCGCGCGCGCATGCTTTAATAATTCAAAACATATAAAGTTTACTAAGTTTACGTGTTACTAAGTTTAAAAATACAATCCGTTACCTTACACACACACACACACACACACATAATAATAATAATAATAATAATAGCAATAACAATAACAATAATAAATATGTAATTAATAACGTACAATTTTACAATGTTAATGTGTAATATGTCAATAATAACATACTAAAATTTAAACACACATCGAATGATAATTACTAAATACATGTCTAAAATGGTACTTGAATTAAACTCTTTTCGGTATTTCCGATAAGAACAGATGTAATAACGCTTATAAAGAGTACATCCAGTGAAATTATACCTTAACCAATTATATTTCTTTTCGTGAGTAGCACAGCGCGTATTACTAAAATCATAAATCGTATAGTATCTCTCCTTAACCAGTAATTATGAAATAATTCTTTTGTAGATGTTCAGTATTATGATGTAAGTAAGCGGTGTTGTAAATAGTGTGAAAAAATTAACTACTAATATTATGATAAAAATAAAACACTTGTTCTTCAGAGTGTAAATTCTCTCCACTCATACGCACTCAGAATGTTACAGTGGTTACCATAAGGTGGTGAACGATATACATCTCCCTCTCATTCGCACAAACACATAACATCGAAACAAGGTCTCTGTAACTATGAGAGAAATCTTTTTAAATATTAATTAAATTATTAAAATTTAACTAACACATTACTATTATTATTAACGATTGTTCATCTTAATTTTATATGTTGTAACCACATACATTTAATAAATTTTTATTATTCAAAACAAAATATAATTTCCTTCAATTATAATAATAATACTTGACCAAATACAAAAGAATGTAGACATATCAAATGATAGTTAGTGTGGTATTAAAAAAACATGTATTCTGAATTAAAGTCATTTTGGTATCGTAGATAATAACAGACGCGGCAACGGTTACGAAGCGGACATCCGCTAGAGTCATGTCTTGACCACTCATATTTTTTTACTAGCGAGGTATACGCTGTACCAGTAAAATTATACATCATATAGTACATCTGATTAATCAGCTTTGTTTTAGCAATTACCATATCTTTTATTTGAAGATATTAAATATTATAGTTGTTACAATAACTAATTGGTGTTTTGAAGAGTTTGAAAAACTCATTACGAGTAAATACTTTCATTTTGTTAATATTCTTTTCGTTTCGTATTGATATCCATCTACTCAGTGTCTTACGATTATTTCTAAAATTATAATCGAATTTAATCATGTCACATTGACAATATAATCTATACCAATTATTTCTCGGTTTAAAAGTTTTTTTACAATATTGGATCCAAGCAACACCTTGTTCTTTCTCTGAAAATGAAACAGTTAACATTAAAAAAACGACAAAAAAAGGAGAGAAATCTACTTCAACATTTAAAAATCATTTTACTATTAATGCTACTATTACTATTATTATTATAATATATCAATCCTGTTCTCGTTTATTTGGTCTGGAAAAAAAAGAGAAAAAAATTAATACATAACCACTTCTGTATAAGTAAATATTAGTGGTACTGACATATCATACTCACATATTCAATATCCAACTGTACACTCACTTTCTCGTTCGCTAGCGGTGTGTGTGAGGTTACGCATAGTGATAACACACACGGCTTCACAGCTTTCAATTACTCCTCTGTAAATACGTCACACCATTTTTAGGTAGGTATACATAGAACAGTTTATCCTCCGCTGAGGACAGGCTCCGGTATCTTCCAACTCTACTACAACTGACTCCCGAATTTTGTTTTCACAAATTTCATGCGAATTATGTGATACTTCACTCCTAAAGTAAGACTTGACAAGTCTCGTTTCGGTAAATATTTTTCAACGGTCCTCGCGTTCGCAACGATTCCTTCCATGGCGAGTTCTGATGACTGCATAGGGAAACCTCTCGTATTTATTTCGTTTCCCCGACCACGTTCCTTCCTTCCAAAGCGTCATCTCTTTCGGTCACGACCGGACGACGACACGGACGCCGGTTGCAACCTAGCTTCATACCCCGCACCTCTACCCCACACCACCACTCCGCACCGCATCGAGTCCGTCAGTCACGGTCACCGGCGACAACCTAGCTTCCTACCCCGCACCCTACCTACCACCCAGAGACTCACCATCACCCCGCACCTTCACATATTTTGTTCCATTACTTTGTCTGTCGCTCCGCAACGACCGGGTTTACCCCACCCCGCACCACACCTACCGCAATCGAGTCCGTCAGCGACAACCTAGCTTCTTACCCCGCACCCCACCCCGCGTCGTCTCGGACCACCATCTGCTTTCGGTCACGACCGGACGATGACATCCTACCCCGCACCTCCACCCCTCACCACAACAGTCATGGCTACAACTTTCCTTCCTACCCCGCACGTCCACCCCGCGTCGCCTCAGGCCACCACCTCGCACATCTGCTTGGTGTTCGACGTTTCCTGATTTCGGTCACGACCTGTCATACAACCCAGCCCTCCGTACCCCGCACCCTACATCCCGCGGGAGGCGACTCAACGAGCGCGCTTCAGTCAAGGTCGCCGGCATCCTGTACCCCGCACCTCGCCTACCTCTCGATCACGGACACCGGCTGCAACCTAGCTCCCTACCCCGCACCACCATCCCACAAATTTACCCCGCACCCCACCCAACACCCGCACCCCGCACCGCATCGGTCACGGACGTCGGCTTCCTATGCCGCACCCCTACCCCACCCAGCCCTCCGCAACGTGCGTCATCGGTCACGACCGGACGATGACATCCTAGCCCGCACCCCCACCCCACACCTCTTCCCCTCACCTCCAACACACACCGCATCGGTCACGATAACCCCGCACCTCGCCTACCTCTCGGTCACCGGCTGCCCGCACCCCACCCCGCGCAGCTGCTCCTCGCAAGCGGAGCGCGGCGACAGCGTTGCCGGTCACCGAACTGTCTATATAGGGAACCGAAAACGCGAAGCCGGCCTCAGTCCTTGACGGAAATTCACAATGGCCAGCAGCAGCAGCGAACACCGTGCTATCAATGGTAATGTAATTACTATAAAATTTATGATACTTGACAATACACTAAACACACAAACAGTATTATTAGATTACAAATACACGGTTGTTGATAAGATTTGTAGCGAAGCCGTACCATTAAATAATGATATAAAATGGTATTTAGCAGTTCCTGTATCTTTTAAAAAATTAATAAACACCGAAAATATTTATTTTAATGCGGTATTCAGATCACGTACAGAACTTAAGTCACAGTATGACGATATCGATGAACAGTATTCTATAGCTAGCGAGAAAATAATGGTATCCGTTGACAAATTCACGCGTGACGGAAGCGGGTGGGTCGAAAATGGTGTCGAGTCGGTGGAATTAAATATTACAAAATACAATCGTCTTGTGGGGTCGAGCTTTCTACCTACACCATCGAAATTGTCAAACAGTAAGAAATTAATTATTAATGTGAAAAATTTAGGAGATGAAAAGTGTTTCTTGTGGTCTGTGCTCGCCTGTATACACACGATCGCGTGTAACCCGCATTGCGTTACCCACTACCTACCGTTCGAACAACAAATAAAAATGAAGGACATACCTTATCCCGTTGCAGTCTGTAAGATAAAACGTTTTGAAAAATTAAACGAAAACATATCTGTTAACGTTTTTGACTACGAAGACGAGGTATATCCTTTACGTATCACTGAACATCGCGGTAGAAAGCACCACGTAAACCTACTGCTACTGTCCGACGCGAACACTACTCACTACTGCCTCATACGGAACCTTTCGCGTATGCTTTCGTCGTTGACAAAAAATTGTCGTGCATCGGTGTACTGCAACTACTGTCTACACAGATTTTCGGACAACAAAGATACTAACGCGGCGCGAAAACGAGTTGAAGAACACGAACGCAACTGTTCTCAGCACGGAGTACAGAAAGTAAAACTTCCTGACGAGGACGAAAAGTGGATGTATTTCAAAAACTTTTCACTTTGTCACCGCGTACCTTATACGGTATACGCTGACTTCGAATCGTTTATTGTTCCGACCACCGGTAAAAACGTGGCACATCATATGCCAGCCAGTTTCTGCTATGTGATAGTTGACTGGATGGGAAACACCGTCAAGGAACCTGTAATATACCGCGGTAAAGACGTGGTAGACACGTTCCTTCGTGTGCTTTTAGCCGACGTTCAACGACTCGATAGAAAGTTTAATAAACCGATCCAAATGACAGCGGCCGATGAACGGTCATTCAGAAACGCCACGCACTGTCATCTGTGCAAGAAGCCGTTAACTGACGACACGGTTCGAAACCATTGCCACATAACGGAAAACTATTTAGGCGCTGCTCACAATGCGTGTAATATAAATTACAAAATACCAACACACGTTCCGGTTTTTTTCCATAATTTAAGTGGCTATGACTCGCATCATTTGATGCAAGGTTTCGGAAAGTACAAGGAAGATGAAATAACGTGTATCGCTACTACAAGCGAACGTTACATCTCCGTTACACTCGGTCAGCTCCGGTTTCTCGATTCTCTGCGGTTCATGAACGCGTCACTTGAAAAACTCGTCTCCAAATTATCCGCGGATAAATTTAAAATCCTTAATCAATTTTACACGCGTAATGTTGATTTACTGTTGCGTAAAGGTGTGTACCCTTACGAATACGTTACGGACGATTCAAAATTTGACGAGAGGCAGTTACCGGACCGCGAACATTTTTACAACGGGTTGACAGAGTCGGATATAGACGAAGAAGATTACGCGCACGCTCGAGCAGTTTGGTCGGCTTTCGACATGCAAACGTTCGGTGATTATCATGACCTTTATTTAAAAACGGATGTACTACTGCTTGCTGATGTATTTGAAAACTTTCGAAACATGAGTCTGCAGTACTACGAACTCGATCCGTGTAAAGTTTTTACCACCGCCGGTTTAGCGTGGAACGCGATGCTGAAAATGACAGGAGTCAGGTTAGAGTTACTCCGCGATATAGACGTAACCTGTACATCGAAAAAGGTTTCCGAGGCGGTTTAGCAGCAATTTCTAATAGGTACGCAAAAGCCAACAACCCGTACATTCCCGATTATGACGCAAGCAAGCCGCACAACTATTTAGTTTACCTCAATTGTACCAACCTGTACGGACCGGCTATGACACAGCCTTTACCACTGTCCGGTTTTTGATGGTTGGGACGTACAGAGATCGATACGTTGAACGTGCACGCGTTACGGGACGATGGTGACACCGGTTATATCCTGGAAGTCGATCTGGCGTATCCACATTACTTACACGACTTACACAGTGACTACCCTTTAGCACCCAAAAAGCTTACTATTACGGACAGTATGCTTTCACCGTACTGCTATCGCATGAAGCTGTTAAAAGACTTTGTGTGTAGTAACGGTAAGGTAGAGAAACTGATAATGTCCCTCGAGGACAAGACAAAATACATTGTTCATTACAGAACATTGAAACTCTACCTCGAACTAGGAATGGAGTTGAAAGCGATTCACCGTGTGTTAGCATTCACACAGTGCGTATGGTTGAAACCTTTCATCGATTTTAATACGGAGCGACGAAAGGAAGACAGAAACACCTTTGAAAAAGACTTTTTTAAGTTAATGAATAACGCACCGTACGGAAAATTGTTGGAGAACGTACGGAAGCGAATCGATTTCAAGTTAGTTCCAAACGAGAAGAAACTTCACAAACTAACCGCTAACCCTAGGCTACAACATTTTTCATCTATAACGAGGACCTGGTAGGTCTCACGATGAAAAAAGCCTCCATTACACTGAACCGACCTTTGTACGTTGGGTTCAGTGTATTGAATATTAGTAAGCTGATCATGTATCGGTTCCATTACGGATTCACGATGAATACGTACGGGTCACGTGCACGTTTATGTATGACGGACACTGACTCTCTGTTGTACGACATTCGCACCGACGATGTGTACAAAGACATGGAGGAGCATCTTGAACTCTTTGACACGTCGGAGTACCCTAAGACACATCCGTGCTATAGTAAAACAAACAAGAAAAAGTTGGGTACGTTTAAAGACGAAACAAATGGAATGCCGATACTTGAATTTGTCGGGTTGCGCGCAAAATGTTATTCATTCGTTACGGCAAACGATAAAGAGAAAAAGGTAGCGAAAGGTGTGCCACGTTCCGCGATAGCTACACAGTTGAAACATCAACTTTATAAGCAATGTGTAAAGACCACTTCTCAAACTTATACTACGGCGCAGACTATCCAAAGCGAAAAAGATAACATATACACAAGAAAGCTTACAAAATTATCGCTGTCACCGTACGATGACAAACGATATGTCTTGGATGACGGTGAAACAACACTGGCGTACGGTCATTATAAACTCTGTTAACCTAGACGCGAGATAATTCAGCAAGCGAGAAAA
The DNA here is from genome assembly GCA_034769895.1 of Magicicada septendecula. Taxonomy (NCBI): domain Eukaryota; kingdom Metazoa; phylum Arthropoda; class Insecta; order Hemiptera; family Cicadidae; genus Magicicada; species Magicicada septendecula. Next base: position 177,598,083 of record CM068368.1, read on the forward strand.
TCCGTTATAAATTATGTGTTCGATATACGTTGATATAAGACTCGCTTGCAGGAGCAACACACTGTCAGTAGCGACGATGAAGTCGGTGAGGTTCAGTGAAAACGAAACGGTATATCTCGTACCAAAATATTACGATTCGCGTTTCGGGTGGCGATATGGAAAACGTACGCAAAATTATTGCAAAAGAATTGCACAGACCGGTCAGAAGGAACTTTCCCAGACGTGCGGTGGAGGTGAAGGGGTTACACGATCTCTTCCAAGCGGATTTGGTGGAAATGATATCGCATGCCAAGTTGAACAGTGGTACAAATATCTAATGACGGTAATAAACGCATTTAGCAAGTATGCGTATGCGATTCCCTTAAAAACTAAATCGAGTGTTGAAGTAGCACAGGCTCTCGAACCAATAATTGTAAAAAATAAAATAAAATACCTGGAAACGGATAAGGGGAAAGAGTGCTTTAACACTACCGTACAAGCTTTACTAAAGAGATTCAACGTCAAACACTATTCAACGTATAGCGAGAAGAAAGCGTCCATCGTAGAGCGATTTAATCGTACGTTGAAAACGAACATGTACCGCGCGTTCAGCGAGCAAGGGCATTATCGGTGGTTGTCGCTTTTGCCTAAACTGGTGATGGAATACAACGACAGAGTGCATAGAACTATAGAGATGAAGCCGCGACAAGTCGACAAGAGCAACGAGCGAATTGTGTTGTAACGAATAAGAAAAAATACTGCACCGCGGAAAGTGAGCAAGAAACATAAGTTTAAAATAGACGATCGAGTGCGTATCAGTAAATACAAAATCACATTCGCTAAAGTTTATACACCAAACTGGACTAACAAGATATATACAGTGCACAGAGTTCAGCCAACCGTACCGGTTACTTACTTGTTGAAAGATCACACAGGTGACGTTGTGGAAGGTGGGTTTTATGAACAAGAATTGAGTAAAACCAGCGTTGGTGATGTGTATCTCGTTGAGAAAATATTACAACGTAAAGGTGATCGCGTGCGAGTGCGCTGGCTCGGCTTTGACGGTAAACACGATTCGTGGATACATAAAAATATCTGATATAATAACATTACCACAGTATTTAACCGAACGTAAACGAGTTGAGATGAAGATTGAACAACAATCGTTAAAGTTAAATGTTAAGAACGTAGACTCTGCTAAGTACAACGGTGAAGTTGCATATAATAAACAGAGTCCACTGTTTCCAAACACAGTTCGATGTATCGTGTGCGGCGGGTCATGTAGCGGGAAGTCAAACGTTGCCTTTAACATGTTATTCGATTCAAACGGACTGCGATTTCAGAACCTGTACGTGTTCTCCAAATAGTTATTTCAACCAAAATATCGTATGTTGGAAGACGTTTTTAATGCTCTCGCTGACGAAGGAATGACGTACTTCACATACAGTGAAAACGATGAAGTACCACCTCCGCACGAAATTTTACCTAATTCAATCATGTTGTTCGATGATGTGGTATGTGAACGGCAGAATAACATACGAAAATATTTCGCTATGGGGCGGCATAGCGGCGTGGACACTTTGTACCTTTGCCAAACGTTTAGTCTGGTGCCAAAGCAACTGGTGCGTGATAATGCCAATTTCTTGGTTTTGTTCAGAAAAGATGATCTCAATTTACGTCACGTTTACAACGATCAGGTTAACACAGACATGAAATACAAAGAGTTCAAAGCGATGTGCGCCGAAGCGTGGAAGGATCGTTACGGATTCTTAGTCATTAACAAGGACTCACCGATAAACGCGGGCAGATACAGAGTGGGTTTCGATCGTTTTATACATAAATAGAATAGTTTGTGCGAGAAAGTCATCAGTGTCAAGATGGATGACAAGCAATTGACACAAGAAATCGATGCAATTAGCGACAACATAAGGCAAAAGTATCGTGCGTTGAAACATGACCTCAGAGAGAGCGATGAAGCGTTAATGAGAACGTACAAACCTCTTTTGGAACCGTTAACCCAGATTTCGGAAAAGTTGAATGTCTCCGGTGATAAAATTAAAAAAAAAATAAAAGTTGAAAATGGAGATACGAAGACAGCTGTCGAGATGACACCACCACCATCACAACCTCGATTCCTTAGAACGGAAGTGTTGGCACAAACACCTGATGTTGAAACACCAAACGTGACTCTTGAAGAGTTTTTAGCAACACCTGAAAGTTGACACGAAGTACAAGAATACGTTGAACAGTCTGTCGAAGGTCCGCTCGCGAGGAAATACTTACTACTCGCTTTATCTGATGATCGAGAAAAAAAGATAGATCATAAGTACGGTGTCCGTAACGTTGCAGACAAATGGATGGTGGGCAATTCGGTGTTGGAGATCAATCAAGACGACACGCCGCTGCGGTACAAGACGGGTTCTTTTACGGCTTCCCCGCACAATCGACGATCACGTAGCAGAAACTGCACGGGACGTGATGCGCGATGTCCTGCGAGTGTGATCTGTCCTCTTCGCGCGTACATCTGGACACTGGGCGAATAAAAGGTTCAAAGTCCGCGTAAACCGTGTACGGTACACTGTGACACTTCGTGTAGTCCTTAAAATACATATGGCCGTGTTTTCCGGTCGGCAGTTACATTTTGCGCTCCGTGCCGCGTGCAGAGTACCTCGTTATCCTCGAGTCGTTTTCGCGCAATTTCAGCATCCGTATTGTCGCGAAATCGTTGCAGGCAGTAATTGCAGTGGAACGAAACCGACTTACTTTTCGTTAGTGTGTACAGCAAACGGGACAAGTTTCTAATGGCGCAATAATGTTTGAGGCCTTCCTCGTTACTCAGTAATACAAGATTCACGTACGTCCTGTCTTTGTGCTCGGTTATCCGAATAGGGTACACTTCGTCTTTTCTATATCCGGACTCGTTGATTTCGCTTTCGTAAAAGAACACGTTCACCGAAATGTTCGCATTTTGTCTTTCAAATTTTTAATTTAGTCACCGGCACCGGATAGTCGATCCCCTCCATATTCAGCTCTTTTTCGTACTGTCTGTATCGAGACACGCGGTTCGAGTTAGACGCGATCAGATATAACCCGGCTAAAACAGACCAGAGGAAGCATTTCTCAGCGTGTAGATTTTGCACGTTCACTACCGCTTTCTTACTTAATAATTTCTTCGGTGTCGGTATGTAACTGGATCCGGTGAGAGGACGATATTTAAACAAGTTAACTTCGACGGCCAAGATCCCGTTCTCGACCCATCCGCTACCTTTGCGAGTGAACTTCGAACCCCTTTCGAGCACTTTTTCCACGCACTCCGTGTAAGTAGAGGGCTTATAAAAGTTCTAACGCGGAAGTGACGTAATCCCCACTCTTTTGGCGCGAGATTCAAAAATAGTGGTGGTAGGGGTAGACTTTCGGTGCTGTGTGTCGTCCAAGCCAGAGGTGGGGATAGATTGTGGTTAGTAGGGTGGGCGTGACGAAGTTGTGATTCGTAGGTCGGCCATGTTGTCGGCGTCGGGCATTTTGTGGGCGGCGATGTTGTAGGTTGGTGGGGTTATCTGTGCGTTGATAGGTGGAGACGTGGCCGCGGTTTGTTCGCCGTTCGCTATTCGCCGTCCGGCGGCGGCCTGGTCGTGGCTTGATCGCCGCCGAGAGTGGCGGGGTCGTCGTGTCCATGTTGTCGGCGTCGGCCATGTTGTCGGGTGGGAGATGATTGTTGGGGTCGGCCATGTTGGAAAAGCGCGAGGTTGTCGGGTTGTGTAAGAGTGTGCTGGTTAAGGGTCGGCCAGGTTGCCAACTCGTGCATGTGTTATAGTGTACGTGTTTCGATATGTATTGTGTTTTCCGGAACGGTGGCCATGTTGGAAAAGCGAGACATTGCCAACTTGTGCATGTGTGCTGGTTTAGCGTCGTCCATGTTGTCAACTCGTTCATGTGTTATAGTGTGCGGGTTTAGATATGTACGCCGCCGCCGTCCGGATATCGTCGATGCGAAGAGACTAAGTGTCGTGTATTGCATTGTTGCTAACTCGTGAACTGTAAATTCGAATGTGTGTCTTTATGGTAATTATATATTGTAAAAATAAAAAATGTGCACATCATCACTGTGAAACTCTCGATGACTCGGTCCTTCGGAGCAAAATTTAAAATCAATTCACTTGTAAAAATTGAATATCACGCATTTGTGCATAGAAGATAAGTATTACTATATATAATATTCTGATTGACACTTCACTTGTAAAACACGCATCATGCATGGAAAAAGGATAGTTAAAAATAAACAATTAAGCAAAGAAAAATGTACATATATAATGTAAACAAACAAAAAATATACAATAAACTACACACACTATATATATATATATATATACAGAGGAAATTATAGATCAATAAATATATACATGAAACTATTTACATTTATACAAAATTTTTATAAGTAAGCAAAGAAAAATTTGCATATATAATGTAAACAAACAAAAAATATACAATAAACTACAGACACAATATGTATATATATATATATATACAGAGGAAATTTTAGATCAATAAATATATACATGAAACTATTTACATTTATACAAAAATTTTAAAATTATATTGTGCACAGCCATCTGTAACAGAAAAAAAATAAAACAGTATTAGTGACGTATAGTTGATACGTGTAGGATGGATTAGAATAATGTTTATGTGTACTGTAGCATACCTCAAATATGCACGCGAGCGTAAAATGGGTGAATTGGCTTGCTGAACGCATACACCCGACATTGCGGACATCCAGGCGGTGTCCCCTCCAATGCAACGGTTTGAAACCAATTTATTATACATAAATAATGATAGGTGTGACCGCACATTAATCCGAGGAGTCTCTGTCCCTCAGTATAATTTTCTTGGCACGCACTACATGAAGTGTGTCCTAACATTCCCTGTACGGGACAGAGCTCTCCACGGCTCCATCGCCACGTTGGGAATCTACTTCTTAGAAGTAGTCTCATCGTGGCGGGCTCGCTGTGTAGCCTTGGTTCCACCGTATCAATAACATCATTGAAGACGCACGGTGCGTCTTCTGGAGGGGACCGCAAACGAGGATCCTGTCATAGATGCTGCGTGTTACGGTACACCTGTGGACGTTGCGGTTGAGGCTGCTGTATTCGCTATTGAGGTTGTGGGAGTAGCTGCTGCGGGGACTGTGGGAGTAGCTGCTGTGGTTGAGGCTGCTGTATCTGGGACTGAGGGAGTAGCTGCTGCGGTTGAGGCTGCTGCTGATGATTATGTGTGTATCAGCGATCCACTGCGGCCGAGGTTGTGGTAGCTGCTCCTGCGGTTGATGTGGTGGCGATTGCGGTGGTGTAAGAGACAGTGGCTGCGGTTGCGGACGCATGTCACTGGTGAAAAAGTAAAAATATAAAATCATGTAAAAAAAAGAAATTATGTACACATAAGAAGACTTACATATTTAATTCGATGACCGGTATCGATGAGGTATTGTCATCGACACCATCACCATCATTTTCAAAGTCTGTTTCGTCCAGCTCCACCGTAGATCTATCACTGTCATCATCAGCATACATCATCTCATCATCATTGCTGAAAAAAAAGTACAATGTTAATACCAGATGTAAACGCAATAGCACAAGTAAACGTTAATGAAAAACAAAACGTACGTGCCGGGTTGTTGAGATTCACGATATGCAGTAGCAGCAGCAGCAGCAGCAGCAGCAGCAGCGGCAGGTGGACCAGCAACATCACTGAAAAAACAGAATAATTTGAATACCAGACGTAAATGCATTAGTACAAGTGATTGTTAATAAAAATGGACTTACCGACTCGAGTTGGGTTGAGGTGATAACGCATTTGCCATCAACGGATGCCTTAACCGTTGTGAACTATAAAAAAAACAGTAGGTCAGTCGAATGTTATATTCTGTTTGTACTCGTTAAATAAAGAAAAATGTTGTATTTACCATCGAACTCGTCGCTGTTCCTCGCACACCCGTTAAAAATTCTTCCGCTCATTCTGTAAAACGTAATGAAAAAAGTTGTATAATAATTTGGTAAGTAACATAATGAATTGTGTGTGTGTGTGTGTGTGTGTGTGCGTGTGTGCCTGTAATGTCAAATAATAACGTAAAAATATAGTAAGTACTTACATGCAACTTAAAAAATTAAAATGAATGTGATAATCATCATGACAAAAGGCTTATATGTATACGGATATGCTCGTTGGGAGTCTGCTACAGACAAAGTTCCCCCACCCTCACAGTGTTCACACATGCTGTGAGGTCAGTCAACATCTTGTTTAAAATTAAACGCATATTCCCCGTCCCTCATGATGGTCTCATCGATTACATCACTCACGGCTTGCGTCCTGTTATTAAACAAATTTATGTACGTAATAAAGCCCCCTGCCCTCACAAAGTTCACACGCTGCGATAACATATGGTCAGTCAGCGAATAAAAATAACTGCACATATGCATGGATGGTGTGTGAAGGTCTCAGCGGGAGTCGATTACATCCTGTTAAACAAATTAACTGTTGACGTCTAGTCGTCTACCTCGCCACCTACCCAATGAAAATCTATTGAATTTGCACTTTATGAAGTGTAAGAAATAATTTTAATACTTGAAATACAAGTTTATTCTTACAATGAGTTACGGGTCTGGGTACCTTAGCCTCTTCATGTTAGGACTAGCATCGTCATTGGTTAACGCACGTTTACACGTTCTGTAGTGTCCGTACGCGAGTGTAGTTACACCGTCGTCCAGTCCTTATCATCATAAGGAGACAGGGAAAGTTTTGTTACACGTTCGCTCTCTCTGAGGTCATGTTTCAACGCACGATACTTTTGCCTTATGTTGTCGCTAATTGCATCGATTTCTTGTGTCAATTGCTTGTCATCCATCTTGACACTGATGACTTTCTCGCACAAACTATTCTATTTATGTATAAAACGATCGAAACCCACTCTGTATCTGCCCGCGTTTATCGGTGAGTCCTTGTTAATGACTAAGAATCCGTAACGATCCTTCCACGCTTCGGCGCACATCGCTTTGAACTCTTTGTATTTCATGTCTGTGTTAACCTGATCGTTGTAAACGTGACGTAAATTGAGATCATCTTGTCTGAACAAAACCAAGAAATTGGCATTATCACGCACCAGTTGCTTTGGCACCAGACTAAACGTTTGGCAAAGGTACAAAGTGTCCACGTCGCTATGCCGCCCCATAGCGAAATATTTTCGTATGTTATTCTGCCGTTCACATACCACATCATCGAACAACATGATTGAATTAGGTAAAATTTCGTGCGGAGGTGGTACTTAATCGTTTTCACTGTATGTAAAGTACGTCATTCCTTCGTCAGCGAGAGCATTAAAAACGTCTTCCAACATACGATATTTTGGTTGAAATAACTATTTGGAGAACACGTACAGGTTCTGAAATCGCAGTCCGTTTGAATCGAATAACATGTTAAAGGCAACGTTTGACTTCCCGCTACATGACCCGCCGCACACGATACATCGAACTGTGTTCGGAAACAGTGGACTCTGTTTATTATATGCAACTTCACCGTTGTACTTAGCAGAGTCTACGTTCTTAACATTTAACTTTAACGATTGTTGTTCAATCTTCATCTCAACTCGTTTACGTTCGGTTAAATACTGTGGTAATGTTATTATATCAGATATTTTTATGTATCCACGAATCGTGTTTACCGTCAAAGCCGAGCCAGCGCACTCGCACGCGATCACCTTTACGTTGTAATATTTTCTCAACGAGATACACATCACCAACGCTGGTTTTACTCAATTCTTGTTCATAAAACCCACCTTCCACAACGTCACCTGTGTGATCTTTCAACAAGTAAGTAACCGGTACGGTTGGCTGAACTCTGTGCACTGTATATATCTTGTTAGTCCAGTTTGGTGTATAAACTTTAGCGAATGTGATTTTGTATTTACTGATACGCACTCGATCGTCTATTTTAAACTTATGTTTCTTGCTCACTTTCCGCGGTGCAGTATTTTTTCTTATTCGTTACAACACAATTCGCTCGTTGCTCTTGTCGACTTGTCGCGGCTTCATCTCTATAGTTCTATGCACTCTGTCGTTGTATTCCATCACCAGTTTAGGCAAAAGCGACAACCACCGATAATGCCCTTGCTCGCTGAACGCGCGGTACATGTTCGTTTTCAACGTACGATTAAATCGCTCTACGATGGACGCTTTCTTCTCGCTATACGTTGAATAGTGTTTGACGTTGAATCTCTTTAGTAAAGCTTGTACGGTAGTGTTAAAGTACTCTTTCCCCTTATCCGTTTCCAGGTATTTTATTTTATTTTTTACAATTATTGGTTCGAGAGCCTGTGCTACTTCAACACCCGATTTAGTTTTTAAGGGAATCGCATACGCATACTTGCTAAATGCGTTTATTACCGTCATTAAATATTTGTACCACTGTTCAACTTGGCATGCGGTATCACTTCCACCAAATCCGCTTGGTAGAGATCGTGTAACCCCTTCACCTCCACCGCACGTCTGGGAAAGTTCCTTCTGACCGGTCTGTGCAATTCTTTTGCAATAAGTTTGCGTACGTTTTCCATATCGCCACCCGAAACGCGAATCGTAATATTTTGGTACGAGATATACCGTTTCGTTTTCACTGAACCTCACCGACTTCATCGTCGCTACTGACAGTGTGTTGCTCCTGCAAGCGAGTCTTATATCAACGTATATCGAACACATAATTTATAACGGATTTTCTCGCTTGCTGAATTATCTCGCGTCTAGGTTGACAGAGTTTATAATGACCGTACGCCAGTGTTGTTTCACCGTCATCCAGACATCCCACCCCACTACCCACAATCTATCCCCACCTCTGGCTTGGACGACACACAGCACCGAAAGTCTACCCCTACCACCACTATTTTTGAATTTCGCGCCAAAAGAGTGGGGATTACGTCACTTCCGCGTTAGAACTTTTATAAGCCCTCTACTTACACGGAGTGCGTGGAAAAAGTGCTCGAAAGGGTTTCGAAGTTCACTCGCAAAGGTAGCAGATGGGTCGAGAACGGGATCTTGGCCGTCGAAGTTAACTTGTTTAAATATCGTCCTCTCACCGGATCCAGTTACATACCGACACCGAAGAAATTATTAAGTAAGAAAGCAGTAGTGAACGTGCAAAATCTACACGCTGAGAAATGCTTCCTCTGGTCTGTTTTAGCCGGGTTATATCTGATCGCGTCTAACTCGAACCGCGTGTCTCGATACAGACAGTACGAAAAAGAGCTGAATATGGAGGGGATCGACTATCCGGTGCCGGTGACTCAAATTAAAAATTTGAAAGACAAAATGCGAACATTTCGGTGAACGTGTTCTTTTACGAAAGCGAAATCAACGAGTCCGGATATAGAAAAGACGAAGTGTACCCTATTCGGATAACCGAGCACAAAGACAGGACGTACGTCAATCTTTTATTACTGAGTAACGAGGAAGGCCTCAAACATTATTGCGCCATTAGAAACTTGTCCCGTTTGCTGTACACACTAACGAAAAGTAAGTCGGTTTCGTTTCACTGCAATTACTGCCTGCAACGATTTCGCGACAATACGGATGCTGAAATTGCGCGAAAACGACTCGAGGATAACGAGGTACTCTGCACGCGGCACGGAGCGCAAAATGTAACTGCCGACCGGAAAACACGGCCATATGTATTTTAAGGACTACACAAAGTGTCACAGTGTACCGTACACGGTTTACGCGGACTTTGAACCTTTTCTTCGCCCAGTGTCCAGATGTACGCGCGAAGAGGACAGATCACACTCGCAGGACATCGCGCATCACGTCCCGTGCAGTTTCTGCTACGTGATCGTCGATTGTGCGGGGAAGCCGTAAAAGAACCCGTCTTGTACCGTAGCGGCGGCGGCGGCAGCGGCGGTAATGACGTGTTGGAGACGTTTCTCCGGACTCTTCGCGAAGACGTGCAGCGACTCGAACGCTATTACGACAGACCGCTCCGCACGACCGATGACAACGAACGCAATTTCCAGAACGCCACCGCCTGTCACCTATGCAAGAAGAGTATCGTACGTGGCGACGACAAAGTGCGAAACCACGATCACGTGACGGGCGAGTACTTCGAAGCCGCGAACAACGTGTGCAATTTAAACTGTAACGTGCCGCAACACGCTACCGTCTTCATCTATAACCTGCGCGGGTAGGATTGTCACCATCTCGTCCAAGCGTTCGGGAAAATCAAACACAACGAAATAAAGTGTATAGCCACGACCAGCGAGCGGTACGTGTCCGTGTCCCTCGGCTGTCTCCGCTTTCTCGATTCCATGCAGTTTATGAACGAGTCGTTGGAAAAGTTGGCGAAGAACTTGCGAAAAGTTAAATTTAAAATAATACGACAGTGCATGCGAACGGACGGAAACAACGAAGGTGAAGACAAAGTACGCGTTGAACTGCTGGTCAGAAAGGGGGTCTACCCGTACGAGTACGTGACGGACGAAAGGAAGTTCGAGGACGTGTCTCTACCCGCGCCGGAACATTTCTCCAACCGTCTTGCCGAAACGTCCGTGTCGGACGAAGATTACGCGCACGCGTAAGACAGTGTGGACGGCTTTCGGGATGCGAACTTTAGGCGAGTATCACAACCTCTACCTGAAAACCGACGTGTTGCTATTGGCCGACGTATTCAAAAACTTCCGAGAAACTAGCATGCAATACTACGAAATCGATCCGTGCAACGTGTACTCCGCGCCGGGACTCGCATGGAAAGCCATGTTGAAAATGACAGGGATTCGACTGGAACTACTGCAATTTATAGACATGTACCTGTTCGCGGCGAGCGGGTTAAGAGAGGGTATCGCGATGGTGCCCACGAGATACGCCAAGGCCAACAACCCTTACATACCGGACTACGATCGCGAACGCGAAAACAATTACCTCCTCTACCTGGACTGTACAAACCTGTACGGCATCGCGATTAGACTGCCATTACCCCACTCCGGATTCCGATGTCTGGAACGTGAAGAAATCGACGCGTTAGATTTGAGTACGGTAGGCGCTGAAGACGAAATCGGGTCGATCCTCAACGTCGATCTAGGTTATCCCCGCCGGCTACACGACCTACAGTCGGACTACCCGCTAGCGCCGGAACGCGGAAAGGTCGGCGAGCACGAATTGTCCGCGTACAGCAAACGTTATAACTATATAAAAAATTTCAATTTACCCATCACCGGCACTGTAGAGAAACTAATCACCAGTCTCGAGGATAAGACAAACTATATCGTCCACTATAAAACGTTGCAGCTGTACCTGAAACTAGGGATGACATTGAAAGCCGTTAATCGCGAGTTAGCGTTCCGTCAGAGTGCGTGGATCAAGCCGTTCATTGACTTTAACACGGAAAAACGGAAAGCCGCGGTAAACAAATTTCGAAAAAGACTTTTTTAAACTAATGATTAACGCGGTGTACGGCAAATTATTAGATAACATCAGGAAACGTATAGATTTTCGTTTAGTCTCCATCGAACGTAAAATGTTAACACTGATCGCGAGCCCGAGATTCGTGCACGCGAACGTGTACAACAAAGACTTGGTAGGCGTAATGATGAAAAAGAGTACCGTATATTTCAACCGTCCGCTGTACGTAGGATGCACCGTGCTGGACATCAGTAAACACATAATGTACAGTTTCCACTACGAATTTCCTGTCGCGAAGTACGGACCGCGTGTGCGATTGTATATGACCGATACGGACTCTTTGCTATACGATATACGTACTGATAACGTGTACGAGGACATTAACGAAAACCTACATTTATTCGATACGTCAGAATATCCCGCGACCCATCCTTGTTATAGCGCGGTAAATAAATAACGGTTGGGAACGTTTAAAGACGAAACGCACGCGAAACCTATCGTCGAATTCGTCGGATTGCGCGCGAAATCGTACTCGTTGCTGGTGTTGCAGGACGGTGGTGAGAAAACTGAGAAGCGCTTAGCGAAAGGTGCACCGCGAGTGGCTATACAGAACCGGTTAACTCATGCGGATTACAAACGTTGTGTGCTGGCATCGACGACGACGACGTCGACTAACCGACAAATGTACACGTCCGCGCAGACCATACGCAGCGACGACCATCAACTCTACACACGCCAGATTGTAAAACTGTCGTTATCACCGTACGACGACAAGAGATATGTCTTGGACAACGAACACAGAACGTTAGCTTACGGTCATTACGAAATCCGAGAGATGGAAGAGGGTGGACGTGCGACGGTTCTACAACAACGACGACGGCCCAGCGTGATACGGACCGCGAACCGCGAAAGCGTGATTCTGTACGCGTGAAGAGAGAGGGTTAGAGGCGGAGGAGGAGGAGGAAGATATATATATGAATATACGAAGCGATCAAGTGTATGACTGTACAGGACAAAGTGGTGTATTTTATGAAAACTGTTGCATCATATGTTTGCGCAACAGTATGGTGCAATAGTTACGCAAGATTGTCCGTCTATATAGACAAGAAATATTTAGGACAAAGTTTTTCTCCATCCTTGACCCGATTACCTGAACAGTACTGTTGCGCCATATCACCGTAACTCATTACGACACGATTCGATCGATAGAACCGTTGCGTCATATTGTGAAACATTATGGTGCAATACCTGTTGGCAGAATGTTTTGCAATAGTTACACGCAACAGTAGAACAGGGAGGGGGTGGGAGATCGTCCGTCTATATAAACGGGCAGCTCGTTCGCTATACATATCACTCCTGGGTCGACAGTCGCAAGCAACTTATCGCAACCAGCGGACCTACTAAGCAAGCAAGCGAGCAAGCAAGATGGAATTTTTTGTACATAAATTTGGGAGCGTCACCGTGTACGAGTACGCACGATGTCAGGACCTACAAGCGGGGACGAAGTATCCGATTCGCCGGTTGCGGAACGAGACGACGCGGTACGGACCTTCACTGGCAGCCGTTATAACTAGAGGAACGGACGGCGCGGGATTACTCAAGGTCTACCTGCCGAAACGATACGCAAAGCTGTTTACGGACGAGGAACTGCAAGGCGTACAGGTGGACACGCTCTACCTACATTACAACGGACAACGAGATCGTGTAGCGGACGTCACTGTTGGAAGAATGTAAATAATTGTTAGCACGTAATTTTGTAACACTTTTGTACTTGTGTGTTGTTTGATTTTGACAATACTCGTATTTATTAACATTATATGCTTTATTATTTCCCCCTCCTCGTTTCTTAACCCCCACCCACCATCGTCCTTCCCTCACCACCACATTAATACGAGCGACACGGTGAGGACAGGGGTCAGTCTTTCGTTTGTCGTCGACGGAGCAACATGTTTTCGAGGACCGATCGAGTCGTACAGCACAACACGGAGAGAGAGAGAAAGAGAGGGAATACTGATTTTCTAAGACGACTCTGACCAGAACATGACATCACGCTCACCCGACATTAACTGGCGTCATCATCGGCTGTCCAGCGTTGGTATAACTCTCCGCAACACGGTACGTTTCAAGACAGTGACATGACGGAAGGCGAAGCGAACACACCTCGACGTACGAGGAGAGTAAAGTTTAGCGACAACCTGACGTTCTATCCTGTACCGTATTACTGTGGATCGCGTTTCGGTGAACTCGTAAGAAGAAGACACGAGTATGCAACGCACGACGAAGAAGAAGAAGAACAACAACAACAACAGAAATGTGGAAACGGTTCGCAAGACGATCGCGATGGAGCTGCACAGAGCGGTGAGAAGGAATTTCGTGAGACGCGCGGTGGAACTGAAGGGACTGTAGGACCTCTACCAAGCCGATTTGGTGGAGATGATACCGCACGCTAAGGTGAACAAAAGCTACAAATACCTTATGACCGTTATAAAAGCGTTCAGCAAGTTCGCGTACGCCGTCCCGTTGAAAACTAAGACGGGAGCGGAAGTGGCGCGCGCGCTCGAACCGATAATCAAAACCAACAGAATGAAATATCTGCAAACGGACAACGGTAAAGAATACTACAACAGCGCTGTACGGTCTGTGTTGCATACGTATAAGGTAAAGCTGTACTCGACGTTTAGTGAGAAAAAAGCGTCGATCGTGCAACCTTTCAACAGAACGTTGAAGACGCTCAAGTATTGCGCGTTCAGCGAACGAGGACATTACCGTTGGTTGGACACGTTGCCCGGACTGGTGAAACCGTACAACGACAGCGTGCACAGAACGATCTGTATGAAACCCAGCCGTGTGAACGAAAGCAACGAGCGGGTAGTGTTGGAACGTATCAAGAAGAGTACACGGCCACGCGGTGCGCGCCAGAAGAAACCCAAGTTCAAAGCGGGCGACCGTGTTTGCGTGAGTAAAACCAAAATGACGTTCACAAAAGGGTACACGCCTAACTGGACCATCGAAATTTTTACCGTGCACGCGGTGCAACCCACCGTTCCTGTCACTTACCGTCTCGAGGATCACACGGTGAAACGGTGCGTGGCGGCTTTTACGAGCACGAAATCAGCAAGTCGAACGCCGGCGACGTTTACTTGGTGGAGAAAGAGTTACAGCGCAAAGGCGATAGGGTGCGCGTGCGTTGGCTCGGTTTCGACGGTAAACAGGATTCGTGGATACACAAGAAAGATCTGATATAAAACGCGGAAGAAAGGCGTAGCGTGGCACCAGTACGCGACAGTACTTTACGATGACAACATCGTCATGTCGGAGGCGGCGGCAGCGGTGAACAACCGCTCAATAGACGACTGTGGTCGAACGACGACGACGACGAAGAAGAAGAAGAAGAAGAAGAAGAAGAAGAAGAAGAAGAAGAAGAAGAAGAAGAAGAAGAAGAAGAAGAAGAAAATGGAGATAGTACAAGTCCGAAAATTTAAAATTAAAATATGGACTTGTCGGAAGGTTACACGAATGGTGGTGGTGGTGTGGGCGGAGGATGAGGAGGAGCAAGGAGGAGTAAGCACGGACCATTTCTGCCCGATTCTGTACGTTCTATCATCTGCGGACCGTCAGCGTGCGGACAAGACGAACGTGATATTCAACCTGTTGTTCGACGTAAACGGTGTACGTTTCGCAAATCTGTACGTGTTTTCAAAATCACTGTTTCAACCCAAATACCGTATGTTGGAATCGCTGATGATACGGGTCGCCGACGACGGACCGGGTTATCACGTGTACAGCGAAAACGAAGAGGTACCGCCGCCCGACGAAGTCGACACCGCGTCCGTTATGGTGTTTGACGACGTGTCTTGTGAAAAACAACACAACATACGCAAGTACTTCACTATGGGACGACACAGCGGTGTAGACACGTTCTACTTGTGCCAGACGTACGATTAAATACCAAAACAGCTGATTCGTGACAACGCCAACCTTATAGTCTTGTTTAGACAGGACGATCTCAACTTGAAGCATGCGTACAACGATCACGTCAACACGGACATGAAGTACGAAAAGTTTAAGAACTTGTACGCTGAAACATGGAAAGACCGGCTCGGTTTTCTCGTCGTCAACAAAGTCTCGTCCATCGATAACGGGCGGTACAGAATCAGTTTCGATCGTTTCATAGTACCACCACCGAACGAATAAACAAACGTGTGTAGACTGTCTGTGTAAAACGGGAGGGGCGTTGATTTCCCGTAAAGAGGTTTATATACCGACGACTAAGATTGTACGTCGGTTCGTTAGTCGATCTACTGACGTTCGTGAAGATGGACGACAAGGAGAAACGATCGTGATATCGAAACGATCAGCAATAACATACGGAAGAAATACCGCGCGTTAAAATACGGGATCCAAGAAGAGGAAGAAAAGCTAACGAGAAGTTACAAACTGATCTTGGAACCGTTGAAAATCATTTTGAAAGCGTTGGTTGAAAAAAAAAACGTAAAACGACTGCAAAGCCGATACGGAAAAGTAAGAAGAAAGAAGAGGAGGATGAGGAAGGGATGGATAAACAGTTAGTAAACTCTAAACATGACGGTACACCGCGTTTCATAGACACGTCCGTAGTTGGTGAGACGACGACGACAACGGACGTTTTAATTAACGCACCTAAGTCAGATTTCAACTTGGTCAGATCAGAGATGGTGTCTGCACCGGTAAGCAAATCGTCGACATATAAATCATTTGTTATAGCTAGCGCCGCATCAGGAAAAGAAGCTAGATGGTCCCTACCAATTTGAATAAGACAGCGAGTGGCCAAAAACGAAGCACTAGCCGTGCCGTAGGTTACCGTTCGCAATGCAAAGTGTTTAAATTGTTCGAAGGGAGAGTCACGCCACAGAATACGTTGATAGTGACAATCCTTTTCAACTACGCGAATTTGTCGATATATCTTCTCGATGTCGGCGATGAGAACATATTTATGCATGCGGAAACGTAAAAGAATAGAAAAAAGGTCTTGTTGAACATTCGGGCCTACCAACAATATGTCATTGAGAGAAAGGCCATTGGTAGTTTTGGAAGAACCATAAAAAACGACGCGCAGTTTTGTGGTCAAGCTAGACTGCTTAAACACGGCATGGTGAGGCAGATAGTAAGTATTTGACACTCCTGAATTGATAGAGCAATTATCGATAAGCGTCATGTGGCCAAGATCCTTATATTCATTAATAAAGTCTGCGTAATCGCGCGCGAGCTTAGCATCACGCCTGAATCGACGTTCTAAATTCAAAAATCTTGCTTCAGCATTGGTGTAAGATTCCCCCAACTGGAGATGATTGGACTTAAATGGCAGTGAAACCACGAACCTACCTTCATGGTTGCGATGAGTAGAACGCACGAAATGCTCCTCACAAGCTGACTCGTTATCAGGTGTGTTGTCAGGGATAGTTTCTGCTTCCCAAAATTTTTCGAGAGACTGCAAAATTTGACTCTCGTTGTTCCTAGCTAGGAACGAAACAGCAGGACCCTTGTAGCAGCAGTGTTTGGGCAGATTGCCAGCCAAAATGTAGCCTAACCTTGTTTCCTGAATGATGGGAAAATGAGGGCCGCGTACGTATTTGTTGGCTAAAATTAAATCCAGGTAAAATTGCTCCCCTAAGAGTATGTCGATTTCGGATGATATGTTGAAATTTGGGTCAGCAAGAAAAATGTTGTCTGGAATGTTGAATTGATTTATGTCAAACGATTGTGCTGGCAGATTGTGTGTTAATGCAGATAAGATAGCACATTTTGCCTCGAAGCTAAATCTCTGATAACGAGAAATAATGCGTATAGACGCGAGATTAGTGGCATGACACGCTGTATTATTTATACCCGTAATTGGTATGTTGGATTTAGTCAAATTGAGCCGTAATTTCTTTGCAAATGATTTGGTACAAAAGTTTATTTGTGACCCTGCGTCCAAAAGAACTCTTGCCTTTTGTCTGTTGCCAGCCTGGTCAATGACAAATACAATTGCTGTTGATAAAAGAATATTATTCGTGGATTGTAATTTAAATGAACAATAGTTACTACTACTGGCAGAGATTGAGTTCGGCACATTGCTCGTGTGCAACAATGTATGGTGTCGTTTTGAACATATCTTACATGCCTGCTTATTCTTACAATTAGATACAAAATGATCTGATCTAAGATAGTTGGTACAACATTTGTGATTTGATACAAATTGTCCCCGCTCTGCGGCGCTTAGTGCACGAAATTTATCACATATGTAAAGATTTACAACACAAACATGAGTAATTGCTTGACGCTGAGTGATAACTCTTAAATGTAGTACTGCCAGCAGCGTTTCGTGATTTATATTTATCAGATTTATTGTTGAGTCTTAAACTCGGCTTGTTGAGTTGCTGTCCGGCATCGATAGGCAGTGTATCTTCTAACAGCTGTCTACGTGCGTTTAAAAAATGAGTGAAATCTTGAAAGTTAGGAAGATTATCAGGGTCTATAGACTCCTTCCATTATTTAAAAGTAGTAGGGTCGAGTTTAGTTGATAATAATTGTATAGTAATAAGTTCAAATGAATTCACTGACAGTTGCATTGCCGCCAGTGAATTAACGGAAGACGTTATCGTATTTGTGAATTCTGCCAAACTTTGGACAGAGTTATCTTGTTGTTGCATCCTCTTCGTTCACTTTATTAATTTAATAATATATATAATACTTTCACTAATGAACTTACTGTTGTCACTTCCCAAACGTTTCGAGATGTTGTTTCTCTTCTTCAGTGGGTTTAATACTGACTGTCGATTACAGAATAACCGTTACGGAAAAATGGTGTGTGTGGTGGGGGTTGATGGTGGGAAGGGATTGGCGTTGAGGTTCGAATTATGTGTGTGGATCAGTGTGTCAAATGGTGTATGTGATTTGTAATGTATTTGTTCATTTAATATGTTGTTTGGTTGTAGTGTGTGATATCTGTATATTTCAAATTGTTCAGCTGTGTTTAGTTTTCTACTTTTAGGTAAGTAGTGTAATATTTCCATGTTGTGTTCTATGTTTGTGTAACTGTGGTTTTCGTTATGTAAATGTGTGGCAAATGTGGAATGTATGTAGTTTGTGGTGAGGGCTTTTAAATGTTCAGAAAACCTGGAAGAAAAAGATCTTCCCGTCTGGCCGATGTAGAATTGTTGGCAATCATTACAATTTAATTTATAAACCCCTGTTTTGCTGTATGTGTCAATGTCTTTGTTAGTATTGTTTATGTGTTTTCTAATGGTGTTGTTGGTTCTGTAGGCTGCTTTATAATTGTGTTTCCTAAATGTGTTTGCAATTTTATGTGTATTGGAATTGTAGTATGTAAGTGTTATGTATTTACTGGGTTGTGTGCTGTTGGTCAGATGTGTTTTACATTTGTGTTGAGGATTCGTTTGTGTAGTTTATTTATTAATTCGGGGTTGTATCCGTTTTTGACTGCTATGTATTTAATTGTGTTTAATTCATCTTGGTAGTCATGTGTGTTTAGGGGTATTGACGTGAGCCTATGGAGCATGTAGTTGAAAGCTGCATGTTTGTGTTGAGTTGGGTGGTTGGATGTGTTGTGTATGACCATGTCTGATGTGGTGGGTTTTATGTATATTTTGTATGTGTGTGTGTTGTTTATTTTGGTGATTGTAAGGTCTAAAAAGTTTATGCTATTATTTAATTCTATTTCAAGTGTGAATTTTAATTTATGGTGTATAGTGTTAATGTATTTGTGGAAATTTTCTATTTGTCTTTTGTTGCCATTGTAAAGGAGTAAAATGTCGTCAACATACCTGTGTTATTATATTATTTTATTGGTGTATTTGTTGTTGTTCAGTATGTGTTTCTGTTCTATGGTGTGTATGAATATTTCTGCTAGTATACCTGATATAGGGGAGCCCATGGGTAGTCCATCTGTTTGTGTGTAATACATGCTATTGTGTGCGAAATAATTTTGATCTATGATAATTTTAGTTAGATGGATGATCTCGTTTATGTGTGTTTCAGGTGTGTTATTTATTTTTAGTAATTGTTCTAATGTAATTATGGTTTCTTTTATGGGAACATTGGTGTATAGGTTTGTTATGTCGAATGACATAAACAGGCTTTAAATAACAAAATTGAAACATTTTTTAATGGAAACAACATCACTAAATTAAATAAAGACCCCGCCCCTAAATATCACAAACAAATAAACAAAACCCTAAATAACACAAAACACATAGTATCACCTGACAACATCAAATATCTAAAACAAATTAAACCAAACGCCCCTACACTAAATGCACTACCGAAATTACACAAACCCAATATTCCCATCAGACCACTTATAAACAACACACAAGCACCTGCACACAAAATAGCTAGACATTTAGATAAATTGATCAGAAATAGCATAAATTTAACAAACAACACCACTGTCAAAAATAATTTAGATCTAGTGAATAAAACTCAACATGTACACATTCCCCACAATTCCACACTTGCTTCATTCGACATAACAAACCTATACACCAATGTTCCCATAAAAGAAACCATAATTACATTAGAACAATTACTAAAAATAAATAACACACCCGAAACACACATAAATGAGATCATCCATCTAACTAAAATTATCACAGATCAAAATTATTTCGCACACAATAGCATGTATTACACACAAATAGATGGACTACCCTTGGGCTCCCCTATATCAGGTATACTAGCAGAAATATTCATACACACCATAGAACAGAAACACACACTGAACAACAACAAATACACCGATAAAATAATATATTGGCACAGGTATGTTGACGACATTTTACTCCTTTACAATGGCAACAAAAGACAAATAGAAAATTTCCACAAATACATTAACACTATACACCATAAATTAAAATTCACACTTGAAATAGAATTAAATAACAGCATAAACTTTTTAGACCTTACAATCACCAAAATAAACAACACACACACATACAAAATATACATAAAACCCACCACATCAGACATGGTCATACACAACACATCCAACCACCCAACTCAACACAAACATGCAGCTTTCAACTACATGCTCCATAGGCTCACGTCAATACCCCTAAACACACATGACTACCAAGATGAATTAAACACAATTAAATACATAGCAGTCAAAAACGGATACAACCCCGAATTAATAAATAAACTACACAAACGAATCCTCAACACAAAAAGTAAAACACATCTGACCAACAGCACACAACCCAGTAAATACATAACACTTACATACTACAATTCCAATACACATAAAATTGCAAACACATTTAGGAAACACAATTATAAAGTAGCCTACAGAACCAACAACACCATTAGAAAACACATAAACAATACTAACAAAGACATTGACACATACAGCAAAACAGGGGTTTATAAATTAAATTGTAATGATTGCCAACAATTCTACATCGGCCAGACGGGAAGATCTTTTTCTTCCAGGTTTTCTGAACATTTAAAAGCCCTCACCACAAACTACATACATTCCACATTTGCCACACATTTACATAACGAAAACCACAGTTACACAAACATAGAACACAACATGGAAATATTACACTACTTACCTAAAAGTAGAAAACTAAACACAGCTGAACAATTTGAAATATACAAATATCACACACTACAACCAAACAACATATTAAATAAACAAATACATTACAAATCACATACACTATTTGACACACTGATCCACACACATAATTTGAACCTCAACGCCAATCCCTTCCCACCATCAACCACCACCACACACACCATTTTTCCGTAACGGTTATTCTGTAATCGACAGTCAGTATTAAACCCACTGAAGAAGAGAAACAACATTTGGACAGAGTCTTTAATTGTCGACTTGACTTGAAGTAAATTTTGAATGTAGTATTTTGCTAGTATGAACTTGTTGTCATACCTTGTGGACAGCAAACTCAACGCTATCGAGTAATTTTCATTACAAATAGGTAGTGATTTAATTAAGTCTAACGGTTCATTTTTTAGAGAAGAATGTAAATAATGTAGTTTCTGCACTGGCGTTAGATCGGATCTTGCATGCACCAAGTCCGTAAAAATTGAATGAAATTGCTGCCATTCCAAGATATTGCCTGTGAAGCAGGGCAAACGTATCGGTTTTAATTGCATATGGGCTGATAATACGGGAGGTACAATCTGAACATTAAAGGTATCAATCAATTGTAAAATATTTGCTTCCGTAGAATATAGCATTTCTTCGACCTCAACTCGGTCTTCTTGAGCAGCGTTTATGTCTTTACAAATAAGTTCGATTTCAGATTGTACCTCGTCGTACTTCGATGCCAAGCTTTTCAAACTTTCAAGTCTTACTGTTAAAAACTGTTTTGTATTAGAATTTGTATCAAAGTTACTGACAGCTGATTGTATGCGCACTATTGCGGACTTTAAGCCGCCTCTCTTTCTGACTAACACTTTGAGGCCTTCTTCAGCCATTGTACGCACCTTGATATGATGTTAGTGAGGTGATACCTTGTAGGCGATGTCCTGAAGCGTCGACACCGTGGAGAAGATGGCAAACACACAGCTCGGAGATATGACTGCTTTGACTGACGTACTGAAGCTAGCAGGCTCTTGCAATGATGTCGTCAGGAGGCTCAAAGGCGACGAGCGAAATGCTGATCGAATCACGCCACGGTCGTATCAGCGGATATGCTGAGTCGCCCGTGATGGCCAGAAATAGGGGCAGAAAAATAATAAATGTGAATAATGTATCCGGAAATCCAGGTCCGGAGCGACCAAAAAATGATAATGATGCGGCCCGTGGACCAAAAAATGTTAAGTAGAAGAATGATCCGCCATGTGTGGACCAAAAAATGTTAAGTGTGAAGTGTTCTATTTACTGTAGGATGATTCGCCAGGATGCAGAAATGATGAAGCGAGTGGACTGTAATTAATACATTTATTTAATTGTTCATATTGTTACTTGTCGTTTATGTGGGTTGTAACAATTTGTATTTAGTGTTAATTGTGTTTAATATATGTCAAAATGTAACTTCTCTTATCATTTACGGGTAAACCGTATTTCGCTCTGTTGCATTCAAATGTTGCCGCCTCGCCACCTGATTGGCGCACGGCTTTCTGCAGTGTTGACTCGGCTAGCGTTACGCTTTGACGCTTCCACTTCAATAAATTCTTAGTTGTTATTGTAAATTAATTGAATCAAACATACAGAATTGCAGATTGAGAACATTTATTAACATTTTAGAAGATTTCAGTTACTTTATGATACATGAAATTTGTTTTCTGCACCGGCTATTACACTTGTTCGGTTGGTACTTGCTCAGCTCTCGTGTTTGTATACAATTCGTCTTTAACGCTAGTTTACAGTAAATATGGTTTTTCTCAGGGGTGTTAAAAAGTCCTTTCGGCTACAGAAATATATACTTACGGCTAACACACACAAATTTATAACAATTCTTAATACTAGTTACATAAACAAATTAATATCTCATTATATTCAAGTAAGTAATTACCAATGAAAACTTGTAAAGAAATTTTGGGTTAGTTTTCGTTTGTCAAATTTATTTATCAAAAGGTTTGTCAATTATTTATTATATTTTGCTTTTAATAATTGCTAATCGATTAAAGTTTAAATAGTGAATTTAACAAAGCATTTAGTTCTGAATCGGAATAGTGATCAGTGAAGTGAAATAGTTATTTATTAATTCTGACCAAAAAATTGTGAATTCGATAATGGGATTATGTTTATACTCATCGATTTTCCTGCTGAAGATCCTGATGTCGTCTTCTTCTTCCGGATAACTCCTGGGATGTCGTCTTCTTATATTCTCCAGAAGTTTATTCCTCTCGTCCCTTTGGTTTTCCTCGCTGACTCCGGCCTCGCACTCCATAGGTTATCGTCCGTCTTCTTCTATTAATCGATGTCCCGATGATCTTCATTCGGTGTCCGTCGTCATCTCTCTTCTTCACTGCGTCTTCCCGTCTTCTTCAGATAATTATGGTTTGTGGATAATTTTTTATTAAACAAAATTTTGTTCAGGATTCCCTGGAATGTTGTTATTATCTCCTTTTAAGTTAAATTGACTTAAAATTCAGTTTAGTAATAAAATTTTAGTGCGAGAGCTACTCGATCCACTCTCGGCGTCGGTCAATAATACAGTAATGAAAATCTAACGGTTTTTTGGCAATAAATTTCTGGTTGCTATGGTTACCTAATAAATTATGCTAATTTTCATTGGTTATTAACTTAAGTCATTGTTATGTTATAACGTCTTTTTTAGTCTAATTTTACCAAAATATCTTCAAATGAAGATTTCTATCTTATACTAATAGCTAGAGTTATTACATGAGTACCATTCTTCCTAATTTTTCATGATGATCATTTTGATATCCCTCATGCTCACTTTTGAATAGCTAATTACATTTTTACTATTTTCCATATTTATATTTTACATATATTTTATTCAAAATTAGTTGTTATTCATATATTTTGGTACTAGGAATACTCACTTAATTTGTTTAACCATTTGGTATACTCTGCTTCAACTTTGGATTATTATTTGTTCTCAAAACTACTAACTTTATATTCAACAGTTAGGCCTAGAGCCTAGATTTTATTCTACTCCCATCTAACATTTCTTAATAACATATTTGGTAATTCTAATACAATTTTATAAACAAAACAAACAATAAACATCAGTATTCCTAACTCTAACTCTTATTATAAAAATATTCCTTGTCAGGTTCTATCCTGAAATAACTTTTAACTACCTTTTCTGTTTTTTACTATTATCTTGCTTATCCTATAATTTACTACATTCTATGGTTTTTTGAACAATAACAAAACTCTTACAATACTACTGTTAAACTGTGCCTTACTCGATATGTCTTATCTACTAATCCCTTCACTTAAATACAGTGTCTGTCCTTCTTAATTTATCATTCACTCTAATAACTTAATTTTTACCTTATTCCATAATTCTGACATCCTATTACCTAAATTCATAATAGCACAATCAGTTTAATCTTACTTGCTAACATAAAGCTTATCAAAAATTGTTTAGCTATTTATTATAGTTTGGTTGTAAAATACTTTGTTCTACACCCCTACTGCACTTTTCCTTTCATAGAAGGTTTCTTTATTTATTATCACTATCACTTTTTTTCATCACATGCTATACCTAGCACTTCACCACTTATTTATTTTTACACACATTTTTAATTCACTCACTTGTTTATACACACGATTTGTCTGATTATTTTGATATCACTGTGTGATTATGGGTCATGAATAACTAGTTTACTTTCAAATCACTCTGATCACTTTTAGTTATTACTTAATTATTGCTTTTGTTTGGCTCAAAGCATCGTTCATTGGCTTTGCCTATTATCATCACTATTAATTTGGGTATGGTTAGTTTCTAACTCCCTACTTTTTATATTATAAGTACATTCTT
This sequence comes from Magicicada septendecula, assembly GCA_034769895.1. Lineage (NCBI taxonomy): Eukaryota > Metazoa > Arthropoda > Insecta > Hemiptera > Cicadidae > Magicicada > Magicicada septendecula. The sequence goes on from CM068368.1 coordinate 177,622,957, forward strand.
TTATCAACAAAATATATATGACATTATTACTTTCCATTAACCTTATTACCCTAGGTAAATCTCATATATTACAATTATCAGTTCATTATTTTAATTACAATGGTCATTATTTGGGATTATTTGATTACACTTAGGTCTCGGCTGCTTCTTCATTGTCTCTTGGTTTCTTTGGTATTTATCCGATCTATTGTGTCCGGTCATTGTCAGTTTAATAGTCATTTGTCATTTTTGGGTTACTGGGTTATTGATCTCTAAGTTCATAAGTTTTTGCCTCTTATTCTTATCTTCAGCTTTTTGTTTTATAATTAAATACAATTGGATCTTCACTACCTTATGTCATGTTACAATATTTACACCAGAAATTGTTAGGTTTCATTTTTTGACTAAAAGATTGGCTAATAAGCACATCGTGAATACAATTCGTATTACATTTAAATTAATTTGATGAACGGGCCTAAAGGGCCATATATGAAGTGTTGGCCTAAGGCCTACATTAATTGTCGTGACAAGAAGAAAAATGTGACAGTAAGACTGCGGGAGCGAGCCGACCGTCATTTGCGAGCATCTATGACGAACTGTGTGGAAGCACGGACATGAATTGATCAGATTAAAGTGCAAATTAAAGCGCAGATTAGCCAACCTATAATGTAAAAATTACCGCGCTACTGTACAATAGCTAGATAATAATGGTTATAATTTGAATTATAACATGAAGAAGAAGAAATATGAGTAACTAAAACTTGTCAATAATTGTATGTAAAAAGAACAGTTTTAATGTAAACTTATTAAACAAACTATACTGTATAAATAATACTAGAATCGTTATTATTAGAATACTATTCTAGTAAGGAAGATATGATTAACCAATAAGTATAAACAAAGTAAATAATGAAACAAGATACATGGACTAAACCTTCAGAATACTGATACTGAAGATAATAACAACTAGAATAAGTAAGAAAACAATATTAAAGGACAAACTATGTTGTCAAAGCTTCAGTAAATTGTGAAGAATGTTTTAGAATAATGATGTAATAGGAAGAAACATGTATTTTCAAGGTATGAATGAAATTAAGGGTCAATATCATAGGCAAATGAGCCTAGAACATTTGTATATTATTCATAGTAAATAATTGTTAAGTTATGTCATTATTATTGTAGTGAAAGTTGAATAAGGGTATCGAGAACAATGTAAAGTAATTGTCTGATAGCAAAAATAATTATTTTAAACGTACGAAAGAAACTAAGGTGTCCACTACAATGGGCCAGTGGGCCCTATACCTGAATAACTTATTTCTACTATTTGTAAACAATTATTGCTAATAATTGTCATTATTAGTGTAACAAAAGTGAAAGCCAAGGATCAAGAACAATTTAGAATAGTTGTCTTGTATTAAAAACAAGAATAAAATTGTTAAAATATGAAAAATTAATTAAATATCACTATAATATTGACGACTCGGAACACTTAGTTTTTTATAAGTAAAAACGTAAAGTTTTACCGTGTTCCGAGTCGTCAATATTATAGTGATATTTAGTTAAGTAACGGACACGTCATGGACAACGAAATCCAAGAAAAATTAATGTTCAAACTATAATAGGCCAATATGCCTAGACAAATTATGTATGTTAATTGTAAGAAATTATTATTGATTTTTGTCATTAGTATTGTTGTAAAAGTTGTAGGGAGTTATAAGGAACAATTGTGATCAGTTATATCACAATAAAGTTAAGTAATATTATTAGAAGAAAGAGAATTAGGATGTCAGGAACACAGGTTGGGTTATGCCTAGTTAGCCAAACATGACTTTTATAAATTGGGACATTATTAATTACTGTAAATAATGTTACACTCAATGGTTAGTAAGTAAATATCATTCTTTAATTTTCTTAATTCTTAACCTCATATTATGAGTACAAATGTATGCCTACTTATAATTACTGAAGCTCTGAGAACTGTCATATGATAATGGGATGACGGTGTATCAGTTAGAATAATCAACAACTTATTAAGGCACTCTTTAAGGAGGTATGTTTTAATCATTTTGCACACATTCCAGAAGTCTGTTCTAAAAACAATTATAATCAAACTGCTGTTTCAACAGTACTAATAATGTAGCATGGCAAAATTTAAACCATTTTTATTGGTCTGAACGTTTGTTTCAAGCTGAATATACCAAATATGTTTGTAATAGGTTTATAATTTAAGATGTGAAGTATATGAAGCCTTTACTAGTACCTGTTCATTAGACAACAAATAATAACTATAATTTCCATTAATTTTGTTAATGTTCTTTACCATTCATTATTTAGTTATTTTTTTACTGTCAGGAAAAGTTCTGATGTAATTTCTGTACGTGTTATTTTTGGTCTCTCTCTCTCTCTCCTCCTCTCATTGTATTTTTTGAAAAAACATAAAAAACTGACACTCCTCTGTATGTGTCCACATTGCATACAATTAAAAAAATTAAAAACATACTTGAAACATACTTGTGATCTTGCAAAAGAGGATCTAAGTCCTCTGTGTGTTTTAATGATAATTGTTATTATAGCTAATGAGTTATTCTTAGATGACATCATTAATCTTATTGGTAATGGTTTAAAAGCCTTCCCACAGCGGTTGCAGGTTTGGGCTGATTTCTTTCTTCCTTATCATGTTATAGAACTAATCCTGGCAGCAGGTGTGAGCCCTGAAGAAATTGCAACCAGTCTTCATCTTTGTATTTGCCAAAATAAAGTTGTTCTGAGCCAGGTCATGTAAATTCAGGTTAGGCCAAGTTGCTCATTAGACTTTGTCTAAATTTTAAAGATATAAAGTGTTGATAAAGATTTTAGGACCGTACACTAAAAACATTGTTTGCACATATGAGTAGGAAGCAGATGTATTAATATACCGTAATATGTTACCCAACAAGATTCAGGAACAATTATGTATATTGAATTAAGTAGTTAGTGGACTTAAAACCTGCAGTAGAAACTCTAGTTTTTATAAAACAAATAGGGAGAGAATTGAAGATTTGATGTTTTTAAATGTTATATCTATTTTCTTCACAAGTAACTAATGGCTGGTTATTTGTAATCACGTTTTCTCATAATGTATGTTGTTAATGACCTTTTTTAAGGGTATGAAAAACAACAACAGATATTGGTATTTGAAAAAAGGTGAATTTTATTGGTACATACTAAAGTATAGAGTCAAATTTGTTTCTATTCATTAACAAAGGTCCATACTGTAATAATTTTGTGTGTACTATACAAGCATTCTTTAATATGTTTACGAGATTCTCCCAATTTTATTTGCATTAATTCAGACCGCAGTAACATTAAATTCCACTGTAACCCATTATTAATACTTAATCATTTGCATGTTAACAGAAACTGCACATTACTTTTTATTGCATTATGTTGAAAAAAGGATTTTAATGTACTTGTTTGGTTATACATTAGATTGTACTAGGTTCTAAGTACGTCTTAATTCCGGTACTTTGAATAAATACAGCCTTTAAATGTACCGTACACTAACTAAGGAAATGTCTGTTAAGTCTAATTAATTTTAAAAATCTAAAAGGTTAAGTTAAATAATTAAACGTAGCCACAACCTCCCAAAATCGTCTCTGTACCGTAATTATGCGATAAATGTAAACTAATTTCTGTATTTCCAATAAATACACCCTTTTAATGTACACGAACAAAGTAAATTTTATTTAAGTTACATTGTCGTACATAACCTCCATAAGCTGGCATTACTTACTTCGAATATATACAGCCTTTTATCCATACAATAAATACAGCCTTTGAATATACACTAACTAAGGAAATGTCTGTTAAGTCTAATTAATTTTAAAAATCAAAAAGGTAAAGTTAAATAATTAAACGTAGCCACAACCTCCCCAAATCGTCTCTGTACCGTAATTATGTGCGATAAATGTAAACTAATTTCTGTACTTCCAATAAATACACCCTTTTAATGTACACTAACAAAGTAAATTTTATTTAAGTTACATTGTCGTTCATAACCTCCATAAGCTGGCATTAGTTACTTGTGAAGAAAACTGTTTGATGTACATATCGGACACCGAAATATAATACACGCACGGCGACGGAAGTTCCATTTTGCCGCTGACTATTCCCCAAGAACCCTATTCTATGTTGGAAGATATGTTATTTGTATGTTAGTCTCGTATTATGTGATTTGTATGGCACTGAATTTGAATAATGGATGTTAATATCGTAATGTGAATAGCCTAGTTTGTATTTACATGTTCATCAGTTAATTATTGATATCGTGCTTTCGAAAAGTTTATTACTTGCAGCGGTGTATTGAATAAGTTTATGTTAGTGAAACTAAATTATAGCAGCCGTAGTATACTTACGAAGGTCTAAGGTAATTTGCTTATTTAAAGACAACTGGACGTTAGGTTAAGGTGCAAACATAGCAAATAGAAGACGTAGAAGAATCTCTTCTATTCGCTATGGTGGAAGTAACGATAGTAGTCATTGATGGGTATGAAGTATAATTACGGATAATTTCTTTGTAATATAATGCAGATTCATTATCAAAAATTAATTTCAATTTGGATGTGGTTCGTCGTTGTGTGTTGACATTATCCACACGGTAGAAGAATTACTGGATTGTACGTTAAAATATCTTCCGTTACAGTAAAAAGTTACCAAGGTGTCCTGTTTACTTTTTATTTCCGTTTTGAATTAATAATTCCAATTTTCACATCAGCATATATAAACGTACGGTAAGACTTTTTTCAGGCCTGCATATGCTGTAAACACAATACAATGTCTAGACTAAGCTTGGAGGTTGATAGCTCTAAAGGTACACTGATTTAATGATGTGGATTAAACGAGTATAAGAGTGGGTTATAAATGTACTGAAAGTAATGGCTTAGTCAAATATTGTTATACAACGTACAGGACAAGTTCAAGACTAAATGTAATATTATTATAGCGTGCATAACGGCATAACCCACATCTGGGCAAACATAACCTCACCTTGCCTGCATAACTGACTACTACCATAAGGTGACTAATAACTGTAAATATCCAAGAATAAAACGAAATCCAAGAATATAAATATGAAATAATGAAACATACAGATATTCAACAGAATACGGAAAATTGCTGTTAGTGGCATTTATGGAAAGTATCAGTAGATGAATATATTTTTAGGCATGATAAGTAAATATGTGACGATTTCTCAAAACTATGATTTTGTGATAATGTTTTCACAACGATTCAATGCACTTTAAAAAATGAATTGTAGTTACTGAGGTTAACGACAGTTAGAAATGAGAAATGAATTTATTACAGTTCTTTCAAATGAAAACAAGAAAATTATGATGCTCACTATATTATTATTGAAACGATTTATTATATAATTTGTACTGAACTGAACTAAAGCAAATAAAACTTTTTGTAGACTTCGAAAACAAAATAAAACTTTCAGATTCTGAACACTTTTTGTTTAGACATTATTGTCAGTATATGTTTTATGTACCCTATGTAATAAATACCCATTTTTACTTAAGTCAATGTGTTTAATGTAAAGGCAGTGCAGTTCAGCTTGAACAGTAACAGTAACGGAGCCATGTTATGTTGTGCATGAAATAGCTTTGTGGCGGAGGCAGTATAAAGTAGTTTTATAGTTTCTTGTAAGAAATTTATTTTCAAAACGGATTGTATATAATATTTCTGGTTTGGTCAGTACTGTATTGTATTAAGCCAATACATGACATTAGATATTATTAAAATACACAAAGTAAACTAAAAATCTATTACATAAATGTGTATGTTAATCAACTACTGAATATTATTATTTGGCCATGCACAGCCATTTATTATAAACAAACAGTTCAACATAAACATAATATGATGTGTGCAACAGTGATAATTCTGCTTGTAAATTCTGAAAATTGCGATGCATTTTTCAAAGAAATAACAAAATATAAAATATAATTTTGTTTTTAATCATACAATATCTTTCATATAACATCAGTATTGACACTTGGGAATGCACAAGAAATTCAGATTTGGTGCTCTTTCACTTTGCCATTCATAGCTGATGTTAAGATGTTCTTCCCATACTAACAAATAAATGTTGCCAATTCTTATCAGCTTACACAAATGTCTCTTTTCAGTGATATAACACATCACATTTTGGATCTGTTAGCTGTTTTTGTATGTGGTTTGTTTTAGTAATGTGTTATTAGGCTGTCAGAAATTATATCAGTGACATGAATATCATTAATGTTACCCTTCATGTTACTGGAAAACTCTTCAAAGTGATTTCAGCTGATCATGAATTCAATCAGTCCCCGTTCTCCTTTTTATATGCAATTTACAAACTATGAAATATTGTTTCATTGTCCATTATGGTATTTCAAGTTATTAAAAATTATAATTTCTACACGATTTCTAATATTATTTGTCAAAGATTTTCTGTTTCAGACCAGATTAAATTTACTGCACCCTGAAAGCTATAAATAAGATGAAATGCATCTTCAGACTAGATAAAGCAGAACAAATATTTCATCTCTTTAAATCTGTCAAACGCTTCAAACTTCCATTGTAAACAACAGTTTGCTAGTAGTATTGCAGTGTATTCCCACAGCTCTGTCAATTTGGAAGTTATGTGAAACAGCGTATACTGTGTAACTTCTGCAAACACTTTGACTCTGAGGTTTCATAAAATTGTTAGCATTTAGTTGATAAGCAATTGTTGTTTCCTACTCAAAATAATTCTAAAATTATGTCAAAAGTCTTATAATATCTGGTAAATAGGAATTTAAAAACAAAGTCTGTGTCAAAATAAGTAACATGGTATGACGAACTGATAAAAAAAATTGTGGACACATGTTTGTATGGCTTCAAAGAAAAGTGTACCTTTATGGGGAAAAGTTTTCCAGGAATCATCAGTATAGTTAGCACTGTAGGTTGAATGCTCTTCTGTATGTTAGCTCATTCCAATTACATGTGCAGAAGTAATGTGAATTTTCCTCTACATAAGTGGTCTCAGTATCTCCTTTCAGCCAAGAACACTTTATTGTATTAAATGAAGTACCTTGCCCACACTAAGATAAGGCATCCTCATTGGTTAAACTGAGGTCTGACAATGGGAAGACATTATTTATTAATAAAGACATGTGCATTTAATTTAAGTGTCCTTAATCAGATGTTATTCTTATGCTACCTTGTGGGTGATGTAGATTTAGTCTTCATTGACTGCCAACTTGTTTTCATTTGTTTCAGGTGTTAACAAGATCAATTTATCCATCATCTGACAAATGGAAGAGATCAAATTTGAGGACAAGGTATGAAGTTTAAAAATAAAAATATATTTTTTGCTGTTTAATGTAGGTATTAAATTGATACACATGTTATATACACGTATCGTATACACAAATTAATTTCTTATATTAATAATAGTTTAATGACAAGCCAGTGAGCGTATGAAGGAGTATTGGAGACAGAGGAAACTCCAGGCAAAGAAAAAGAAATAAAGTTGTAGCGTGATCCTAAGTGGTCAATTCGCTAATTAAAAAAAAAAAAAAAATAGTTTAATGATCTTCATATTGATTTGTAACTAATTGCTGTACATAATATGATTTATACATGTATTCTTTTGTGTAGGATTCGCATTGACATTATGCATTGTCCATAACCTCCTAACTTTCAAGCAATTCTCTTCCTCCCTCGTCCAATTTAGACTTGTAGTCTGTTTGTTAGTTGCAAAGTAGCTTTAAAACTTTTTTTTTTTTGATCTGCCAGTCCTCTGTCTTTGTGTTGACCAATTATGTCAACATACTCATACTATTCTATCATCACTCATTCTCTTGTGTTGTCCACTCTGGTAGTCCTGTCCTCTGCAAGTCTTCCTGGTATTCTCCTGAACTGCATACTTGTGACATCTCATTTCGCTGTTTTGACTTGCATTGTCTCACTCCCAGTTTCTGCAGAATACATCAGTATTAGATGTCTTATATTATACCTTGTATGTATTATTAGTATTGTATGTCTAAAAGTCAATATTAGACATGTAATTGATGTACATATTCAAACCTTTGTGTTTTGTCTCAAATGTTTGTTAGCCTATCTGGCTAAGTAAGAGTCAGACACACAACTGACTATTCTATGAGTGATCATGACTTGCATTTGAATTTTTTATCTGACCACCCGCTCCTGTGCCAAGTGGGGGGAATCCAAAATTCACCATTTATTGCCCACTTTTAATGTTGTAACCATTAGCTATACAATTATTTCCTTCAGATTTTATGTACACGACCTACCTGTTCGTGGGGAGTGAGGTTAACCCTTCTTACTAAGCCACTGCTCTCAAGATTAGTTATAAACAAGTCAGTCAAGGACACGGTAGGCATGCTGCTTTTAACTGTATAATTAAGAAACTATTAATGTAGAAAGTGTGTTAATAAGTTTAAACTACAGTAGACAGTAGATAATTAATTACATTTGACTTAATTAAATTGTTATCTTACTTTAACATATTAAAATTCATATCACCTCATCATAACTAATAATCTTTAATGCAACAATATATGATGGAAATCCGTTTGAAACATGGCTTTTTGTAGATAAAATCTTTTATCCTTTCATATACCTTACAGGTATATACTAGAGCAATGTGAAAAGTTCATGGCCTAATAATAAAAGACTTACACCAGTATTTTACCAGTATTTTTTCGTTTTGGAATCACTTTTCATATTTCAGCATAGTCTCCATGTAGTTGAACACATTTGGTTTAGTGATGCCCTGGTGCTTTTATCCCATTCAGAAGTTTGATTGTTCTAGGTCCTCTGATAACCGTTTACTGCCGCTTTCAGTCATCTCCAGAAAAATCCCTCCCTCCCCAGGGAATTTTTGAGTTTTGGGAATACCGTAATTAAAACTACATCAGGCGAGTGAGTGTGATGTTGCAACAGATTGTATTTCAGCTTAGCGATTTTTTGCCTGAAAAACAATGCCTGTCTGAAGTCTTCCATTAACCTACTACAAAATATCTGTTTATATACTAAACCTGGCTCTTTTTTACAAGTATTTGTATTTATTTGGTCTAAAAGGTTAGAATATCACTCTTTATTTTTTGGCACATCTATGATAATCTGTTAACAACATTCTCTTAGCCATTCAGAAAATCAAGTCATACCTTTCCAACAGACAAAATTGACTTTCCTTTTTTATTTACATGACTGTAATTAACAATACTGCAGACCAACATGTTGCTTTACAGCTGTTCATGAGGCAAATGTGGTGTCACCTGATGTGTCTGACATGTTTCTCAGACTCTTCGTATCTTCTTCTTCTTTGACTCTTCCTGAACCACCTTCTTTATCTGTGAGAGCTTACAGTGTCCCACAACCGAACAGTCAACCTGGGTACTCTAGTCTCTGCCTTCCTCTGCAGTATTTCCCACTCACTGGGCGTTCATCAGCAAAGTCATTACTGGGTCTCAACCAATAGTGACCCACCACACTGTCTCATCTTCACAAACCTCTCCATTTATCCATTGTTTCCAGAACGTTTCATTTTTGTTTTCTAATTACTTTGTCCATCCAGTATATTTTTAATATTCTCCTACAGCAGCAGTTTTCAAATGCTGTGGTTGTGTATTTCACTTTTCCCTATTGTCTAGGTTTCATATGCAGCTTCTATAATAGCATGCTGCAAACATATAATTTGAGGAATTTCTACTTTATTTAGAATCTAGTATTTGACAGTAGCAAATTTGTTTCTCCATTTGGCCTCTGCTCTGACACTGATTCCTCTCAGTTAGGCCTACCTTTACTAGTTTTAATATGTACCTATTTTTGTTCCTGATTCTCCTCTTCCCCTTAATAATTTTTTATAATATTCAATAGTGTTCTCAATTTACCTTATTTTTCTGTGAGTAGCAACTCTTAACTCTTAACATCAGTAACTCTTACCTCTTATACTCTCCATGAAATGTTATTATGGTCTTGAACATCTTTATGGTTTCTTTTACAGCCTCTGATAAAGCATTCTCGTATAATGGTAATGAATTTGTATAAATGTAAATTTAAATCCTTGTTATTTGTAGGATGTTTTAACGGTCAGTGTAAAGAAAGAAACAGATCCAGAAGAGGCTGAGACTGAATAGGTAATGTGCATAACCATTATTAGCCCATAGCTAATATGTTAGGTTGTTCCGTGTCATGTACCACTAGAGATTTGGATCACATTCGTTTGTAGATATGTAATTAAAAATCAACAGAATGCACAAACTGTATCATAGTATTGTATACATATAAACCACACGGGATTAAGTAAGTAAAATCACACATGCACATGCACCATCATACACACACATGTTAGTACAGAGTATGGATATTTATTGCAAAAATTGATGGATGATTCTATATATTTCATATTAAGTATTGATGGCCTCTTTATATACTAGTACTCTATAAATCACCGAGAAGACGAAGTAAATTTTATAATTGTTCAATTTACAGGATCTATTGCCAGTTGTAAATTCTGTCCTAAAAGAAGAACTGCGTGTAAAAGAAGAAATTAAAGAAGAGAATGAACAGTATATTGATCAGGTATAGTACTTAGTTCTACATTTTTTATAATAACAAACATTTATTGTTGTAATGAGCAGCATTGTTGTTATTTGTAAACTTATTTGTTAAAACTGTTGGAGACCATTTGGTGTCCCATGGAAGTCATTTTTACATGCACTTTCAGTCCACACGATTTAGCCAAAACACTTAACCAGTTACTATTTTGTAATTTACAAAGTGGTACTTTGAAGTCTTTATCTATTCCTTGCCATGAATTATTTGGGGCTTATCTTCTTGCTAAATTGGCACGTTCCTACCATTTCTATACTTTAATCAAATTTGCCTTTGGACTGATTCCATGATTGTTTTATTTTAGTAGGGTGGAACAGACAGTTTTGTGCGGAAGTCACATAACACCCCACCACATGGCAGGAAATTTGAAATTGATGATGTCACGGTGGTGGGGGTAGCATGGGACGGGTGGGCGCAGAACATGACTGGAGTGGGGGCTTCACGTGGCCGTGGTGGAAGTACCATGTGACGGGGTGGGGTACCACAGGACTGGTGTGAAGAATGATGATTGGTCGGCCGTGTTTAATGTATGTGACATCATTTAGAGGGATCAGTTGTGATTGGTGTGTTTGAATGGGGGTAGTCGGTGTGGCCAACATGTGATAAGGGAGAGGAAAATTCCCTCTAGAAGGGAAATAGGTTGAGGAAGGATGTGTGAGAGAAAATTTGGCGTTACCACCACCCATGTCTATATCATGGTGGTAACGAATTTATGTTCCCTTGAGGAGTGTATCAAACGTGTTCTCTGCTTGTCTTGATTTAGTAGGGCGATGTCGTGTGATGAGTGAAAAATTGTGTAACTTAATATGTGTGTGTGTGTGTATGTATGTGTGTGGTGGGGGGTGAAAGAAAATGAAGGGTCCATCTCTTGCTCTTCTCCTAGTGTTGACTGACGTGAGAGTCTTGAACACTTGTGTAATTTAAGGGGAGGTCAACAGTTTTTCGTTAAAAAAAAAAATTTTTTTATTGTCATAAAAACATTCTCCATTTAATCCCGATTAAGAAAATATATACTTTTATGAGATTATCTACATTAATCTGACCATAAAAATATAAAATAAAACATATTGCACGTTGTTTTCCGCTTCCCGCGGGCCCGGCTCTCGCGAAGCTGGTGAACAAACGTCATTATATATACACACATCGTTCAGCCCGTGTTCACTAATATCTTTTCATGCTGGTATGTTGGCAATATTCATATTTGCTTTTCTGCTTCTTATGTTAGCTGAGTTACATCAGTTTCTTGTTCTTTGTTTTGGTTACAATCTGTGAAAGTGTTTACAAGTTATTTAGTGCTGTGTTTATTGTGAGGTGTACTTATGTTGACCAAAAACTTCTCAGAAGATGCCACGTATTAGGAAATTTAACTCTTCAAATAGATTCAAAGGGAACATGTATGTCAAAGCGAAGTCTGTTAACCTCAATCCAGACATACGCCCAGGCCTACAATCAACTCCTTCCACAAGTGAAACTAGGCCTATTGAACCTGCCAAATGGAGGAAGCATGTATAAACTGTAACATCATTAGAAATCTCCATGAAGTAACTATGAGGTTTGCTTATGTTTTGAGGTCTATCGGAAAGGGTATTGAGACAGGGAAAATGTTTTGCGCTATAATGAATCTAGCTCCTCCAAACTCCAGAATACAACATTATAATGAAACAATATTTCCTAAGGGCACTGAAGTATGTGAAGCTTCAATGAGAAATGCAGCTGCAGAAGCAATTGAAGAAAATGGAGGCTGTAAAGACAGCAGCATTTGATGGCACATGGCAAAAGCGTGGTCATACATCGATAAATGGAGTCCTGACTGTAACATCGTTTGACACCAGGAAAGTGTTGGACTTTGATTGTTTGTATCTCTGCATTTTTAATTAAGACTGCCTAAAACAGAATTTGCAGGCCTAACAACACTTAAGTTGGGAGTAACTGATGCAGTTACATGCTTCAATGATGGATCTGTTACTAAAATCAAATGGGTATAAAAACTGGAAAATTTATGGTGGAGGGTTTGAAAACAATCGACCAGAGAAGAATTTTAAAAGTAGATAAAGAAGTTCGTGAACAAAGGATAAAGAAGAGAAGATAAGAGGACCAGAGAAGAGGAGAATGAAGCAAAAAAGGACTATTGCCCTGGTCGATTTTAATTCAGGCAGGCCTAACTTAGCTTTTTGTTCATTGTTTAGCTTTAAGTGCATTTTTCTATAACCATGGATTTCAACAATTATATACACTTTTCTCAAAAACTATAAGTGTTATTGAGTTCAAATTTTTTGTGGTTGAACAGTACAATGTAACAATCAAAGTGTACTAGAATTAATCTCTTCCTTTAAAAAACTAATTTTGTATAAAATTTTTAAATAAAAAAATTGTTTGAAAATATTTATAAAAAGTAATTATTTTCTTGTATCTTGGTATTTTTTTCTTAAATTGCTTCAAAGTAGTACATTATCTTTAAAATATATCTGTTAAGGTATGGTAGAAATTTCAAATACATAGCTTCAATAGAACATAATTAATGTTACCTAACTAAACCCCTGTTTGCCTATGTAAAATGCGTTGGACAAAGAAAGTGCGGATCTCCCCTTAATGTATACATGCGTATGAAAGAAAACGATGTGCCCAGTTCCTGCTCGTCTCCTAGTCTTTACCGACATGAATGTCTTGAACAATTGTGTAATTTAATGTATACATGCCAATGAGAGAAAATAATGTGTCCAGTTCCAGCTCGTCTCCTAGTCTTGACCGACGTGAGAGTCTTGAACAATTGTGTAATTTAATGTATACATGCGTATGAAAGAAAATAATGTGTCCAGTTCCTGCTCGTCTCCTAGTCTTGACCGATATGAGAGTCTTGAACAATTGTGTAATTTAATGTATACATGCCAATGAGAGAAAATAATGTGTCCAGTTCCAGCTCGTCTCCTAGTCTTGACCGACGTGAGAGTCTTGAACAATTGTGTAATTTAATGTATACGTGCATATGATAGAAAATAATGTGTCCAGTTCCTGCTCTTCTTCTTGTCTTGTTTTTTTCTATCTTCAAAAATAAGGTTAACATTCATGCATGCATGCATGCATGCGTGTGTGTGTGTGAGTAAAACACTGTCTTGGCTGCTCTTATTGTCTTTGTTGGAGGTTTTTTTTTGTGTTCAAAAATAAGGTTAACCTTCATGCAAATTATTAATGAGTGTTGAGGAAAAAAAAATATATGTGGGCACATTGTAGAGATAAAACGTGTGGGTCAAATAAGAGATGAATAAGCCACTTGGGGTCGAGAAAGCGGTCTTTTCCTTGTCTTCTTGATGAAGACCCACTTGCCAATATCCACTCTTCAGGTACGATGTGGAAAACCAGGAAAACCACTGTGCTCAGGACAACGTGTCAAGTGTATCGTCAACGCGAGGTTGTAACTATATGTTTATTGCTGATAATAAAACATACAATATACGATATACGATATAAACAATGTTTTCAAAAGTCGGGCGCCATCTTGATTAGCAATATAGACGTAAATAACTTTGTAATTTTACATACCTTTCAAAGTCACTATAGGGCAGGAATTCGTTAAGCGAACTCTAGACGAGCGGAAATTGTTATGTGAAATAATAACAATATCTGTTTAAGATTGTTACCAATGATATACCCAATTTATTTTACTGTAAGTACATCTTACACAATGGTGTGCTTAGCGAACATTAAACCCTCCAAAATATCTATGAGTAAACATGAAACATTGGATATGTAATTATGAAATATTATATAATAGATTATTAAACATAGATATATACCTCGCACAACCCAGCACTTAGAAAATATACGACACTCTCTCCCTCTCACTCTCTATCTCTCACGCTCTGGTACAATTTCTTATTTTTTACTGAGCTCATTTTAAAATTTTAAATAAGATTTGGTTTCATTTTAACAGTGATTGAATTTTGAGTTGGTCATTATGTTGAATTATATTGCTTTACTTGAAACTAAAAAATGATGTGGGAACGTTCTCACCCAATTTTGTAGCGGTTGTTCGTTCGGTAAAATGTCGCACTCCGCGAAGTTTTCCGATTCCGCTACCGGTCACATTTTGTAGTATTACACCTTACCAAATGGTAAGGTGTCACTGTTGTTAACACTTTCGTAATTAACCACTTTTAGTGGTGTAAAAGTTAAATTTCACACTCGGTGAACTGTTTGCCGGCCGGCTGCATTCACGCTGTAGAAGAACATGACTCAGATTCTTTGTTTCATTTTGCGTAGGTGGGGCGAAAACTACGTCATCAAGTTATTGTTCATCTGTTTACAGCTTCAACTTGTTTACGGAAATACATTCCTCATCGCTGGCGTCATCAGGGATAGGCACCTTATCTCAGTATGCGACATACGTTTTTTGCTGTGTTTCTTGTTTTTTGCGATGAAAACAGTTAGAATCCTGCCAATTCACTTTTGCGTTCACAAAATATTTGTATAGTCCACTCACCGAAACTTTACAGGGATTATTAAATGTTTAATTAATTATGACCAAATTGTTAAAAAATGAAGGAATACAATTCTTATGGTCTTTTATACCATGTTTTTGTTAATTTAATATTGTACCAGAATTGTACCATCACAAAACCCCCTCAATGAAAGATTTTGTGCCGAAGCATAAAAACTTTCATTGACCCATTCATACTTCCTAAAGGGATCAGCCAGGATAGGTCGCCACAACCCCCTTACAATTTATACAAAAAGAAAATCAATAACTCACCCGTGGTCTGATGACGATGACAGTACCTGCATGACCTTACTGGACTTCTCCTTCGAGATCCCAACACCATAAGGCCAATTAGGCGCGTAACGCCCCTGCTCTGACGCGCTGGCCAGCTCAGGACTGCCGTCATAACATCACCAAACACTGAAACAATAAATGAAAAATATCAAAATAGTGGCTTGGTATATTACTCTATCCTTAACTGATCTGGTTCCCCTTAGCTATGTGCTGGTTTGTGCTAATAGGCACTGGGTTTGCTTGAAATACTACTAAAAATATAATTACAATTATTAACAGGTAATAATTGGCGCTGTCAATAATATTTATCCCTCTTTCTCCTCCACACACACTATTTCTTATACATGTTAAAATTTCATAACATAAATACATAATATATAATAATACACATTATCATTATATTAATACAGTAATACATTGAAGTAGTTTTGTAATTACATTACATATTTAATCTTGATTTAGATTTGCATTAAAATTTGCATATTCTATTTAAAGTTTGCATTAAAAAAATTACAATTTCAGTTAATTAATTAATTTTCATTAATTAGTCATCAATTATTTATTATAATTATAAAATTCATTATTATTATTAATTATAAAAAATTATTATTAATATTCATAATATTATTATTACTTCATCATTTCCTTTCTACTCTGAACTTTCTACCTACCTAACTACCTAACCTTTCACATTCTATCATTGTTTAGTCTGGGTGACTCCTATATTCACTATGCCTTTTGCTTATTATAATCTTACTCACCTTCTTCTAACTGACAACCAAATTTACCTATCATGACACCAATATCTCAATTATAAACACCTTTACTAATTTCATTCCGACGATAAATCCTATAGCACCGCGCGTCTTTGCATAGAGATGGGTGTTCCCTAACTGGCTATATACATTCATAATATTTTGCCCTTCCAAATAATTCGGCAAACACTCCTTTAAACTACGCTATTACCTGCCACAACACTATACGTTGCCTACTCCTTATCACCTCACCCCCACTACAAAATATCATCAACAACAAATATATGTTTAACCTTGACTTTACTCACCTCTACAAATAATCACTAACTACTGTGTCCCTAAATATCTAATACTCTCTTTGTATTATTTTCTTTAAAAATTCTTAACTATCTAACTCGATTTACTTCAATTAAATAACTCACCTGCCTCTATCTATACCCAGGCTCTATCCCTGTTTAAACATTCTACCTTACTTCAATCATTGACATTTGTCTTATAAAATTCATCTCTCACCTACTCATAACAATACCTCTCAAAATTCAAATATATATATTCTTACTTAAACATTATTATTCATTAGGAATTACCTTCATTACAAATTAATTAATACTTTATCTTCATTAGAAACTTTCTATTACAATTAATAATTTACTTCTGTTGCAAATTAGTACAACTTTCTTTTTTTTTTTAATTTTTCAGTAATTGACCTTTAAATATTATTCATTTGTTTAAACTTGTTTAATTAAACAAAACATGTTAATTATTAAAATACATAATAACTGGTGTACACAAAATATACCTGCAATACACAACCTCAAAATACATTGACATATAAATACATTTAATACAATGAAAAATATACACTCCAAACACATTATTTTGTTATTTATCAAACTCAGTCCATAGCAGTCCAATTCAAAAACCACTTATCACATATATTTAATGTTCATTTCACAATACAACAGTCTATCCTCCATCGTTGAATAACATCCTAATCTTATGTCTATTTATCTTATTTTTTAATGAATAAATTTTATGATTAGAAACATTATATTCATATTCATATATCAAACAATTATCAAACAAATATATCAAGTCACGATCGAGTAGGGTTCTGTCTATATAAGTAAGATCATATGTTATAATCTTGTTATTCATCTTGTAATTATCATCATAATTTTCTACCACAGGTAAGTACTTGATACCATTATTATCATCATTTATTGTTATTTCAATTTTACTGTTACTATAAGGTAAGTATTCATTATTTTCATCCACCGTATCTACCCCTAACCTTTCTACTAGTTCTCTGTACTTTCTATTTACTTTAAAAAATTTTATTACTTCCTTTTTCCCACAATACCTCTCTACACTTTCTCTCTTAATATACTTCTTACCATAACACCAAATTACACTCTCTCTCTCCAAATATGCAGGGGTCCCTAACTCAAAATTACTGCACCACTTATGAGGTACACAAAAACACCAAGGAACTTTATTTGTAGACCTATCGTCTCCCAAATATAAATTGAAGGAACTCTTGTCCTTGTAAAAAATACGTGAAGACTTTTCTTCACCCCCTAACACAACATCAAAAGAAAATTCTAACCCCTGCACCCCTTGTACAAAAATACTTTCCCCAAGCTCTCTTTCTGACTCAATACACTCAAACACCTCATTATCATTCATAATACTTTCATTATCATTTTCTAACACCATATTCTTACTACCTGTAAATTCATTATTCAACTTATCACTGTTACTTATGTTATTAATCAGTACTTCGTTTTTCGTACTATTTTCACTACTATTAACCTTCTGTTTTTCTAGTTGAATGAAACTCTCGTCCAACTTTTTAATCACTTTATCACACTGCTTAATGAGATTATCATTACGGATTTTAATCTCGTTTTTCAATTCGTTACACTTGATATCGAGACTATTTATGATTTCATTTTTCTGCTCATCATATTGTTTATCAAAATTATCAAATCTTACACTCTGTTCCTTAAATTTTTCATTTAAATTGGTATATTTGATATTAGAATCGCTTTTTTGCTCATCTAATTTGTCATTTAAATTAGTAAATTTTTCATCGAATCTTACACTCTGTTCATCAAATTTATTTAATAACAGCTGCATCAAAGCAGCGGTACCATCTGATTTACTTTCTGAACCAGTTGAAATGGATGTAGCGACTTTCTCTGTCTCTACAGATACAACAGATACAGGCGTATTTACCTCGTCAATCTGACTAGTTGGAGTTGGTTGAACATCCATCTCACTAATCAAATTTACATCAGCTGTACTGATTTCTATTGTAATATTATCATTAGTACTCATGTTTGGGATTTTATAATACACGCATGCATACAATCGTATAACATAACCTCATAAAATTTGGTTATGTTTATGTATTAAAATTTGGCGTTTATTACCTCAGATAACTTTTCCGCTCTCTTTGTAGGCTTACTCACATAAACTTTTATGTCAGGTCCCTGTTCGGGCGACATTTGTAACTATATGTTTATTGCTGATAATAAAACATACATATACGATATACGATATAAACAGTGTTTTCAAAAGTCGGGCGCCATCTTGATTAGCAATATAGACGTAAATAACTTTGTAATTTTACATACCTTTCAAAGTCACTATAGGGCAGGAATTCGTTAAGCGAACTCTAGACGAGCGGAAATTGTTATGTGAAATAATAACAATATCTGTTTAAA
Organism: Magicicada septendecula; assembly: GCA_034769895.1. Classification (NCBI taxonomy): domain Eukaryota; kingdom Metazoa; phylum Arthropoda; class Insecta; order Hemiptera; family Cicadidae; genus Magicicada; species Magicicada septendecula. The sequence goes on from CM068368.1 coordinate 177,641,835, forward strand.
ATTGTTACCAATGATATACCCAATTTATTTTACTGTAAGTACATCTTACACAATGGTGCGCTTAGCGAACATTAAACCCTCCAAAATATCTACGAGTAAACATGAAACATTGGATATGTAATTATGAAATATTATATAATAGATTATTAAACATAGATATATACCTCGCACAACCCAGCACTTAGAAAATATACGACACTCTCTCCCTCTCACTCTCTATCTCTCACGCTCTGGTACAATTTCTTATTTTTAACTGAGCTCATTTTAAAATTTTAAATAAGATTTGGTTTCATTTTAACAGTGATTGAATTTTGAGTTGGTCATTATGTTGAATTATATTGCTTTACTTGAAACTAAAAAATGATGTGGGAACGTTCTCACCCAATTTTGTAGCGGTTGTTCGTTCGGTAAAATGTCGCACTCCGCGAAGTTTTCCGATTCCGCTACCGGTCACATTTTGTAGTATTACACCTTACCAAATGGTAAGGTGTCACTGTTGTTAACACTTTCGTAATTAACCACTTTTAGTGGTGTAAAAGTTAAATTTCACACTCGGTGAACTGTTTGCCGGCCGGCTACGTTCACGCTGTAGAAGAACATGATTCAGATTCTTTGTTTCATTTTGCATAGGTGGGGCGAAAACTACGTCATCAAGTTATTGTTCATCTGTTTACAGCTTCAACTTGTTTACGGAAATACATTCCTCATCGCTGGCGTCATCAGGGATAGGCACCTTATCTCAGTATGCGACATACGTTTTTTGCTGTGTTTCTTGTTTTTTGCGATGAAAACAGTTAGAATCCTGCCAATTCACTTTTGCGTTCACAAAATATTTGTATAGTCCACTCACCGAAACTTTACAGGGATTATTAAATGTTTAATTAATTATGACCAAATTGTTAAAAAATGAAGGAATACAATTCTTATGGTCTTTTATACCATGTTTTTGTTAATTTAATATTGTACCAGAATTGTACCATCACAAGGTAATGGATAGCAGTCTTTCTTTGTAACGTCATTTAACCTCCGGTAGTCTACGCAGAAACACAATCTACCATCCTTCTTCACTACCAGCACTAAGGAGAAGACCAAGCACTAGACGAAGGTTCGATTGCTCCCTCTGTCAACATGTCCTGAACTAACCAAGACATTTCCTCTTGCTTAGATAATGGAGGCCTTCGAGGAGGTTGGCGTATCGGTGTTGTATCCCCAGTATTGATGCGATGTTGCACAAGAGAGGTTCTTCCCAGTGACTGTCCCCGAACTGCAAAACAGTCTTTGAATTCATGTAAAAACTGTCTTGAGTTCTTTTACCTCACCACTTGAGAGGTTGTTACAAGATCTGTTCAATAATTCCTATACAGTACAACCTGTCACATCCGGACCTGTGATATCCGGATCCTCCCATATCCGGACGTATCTCCAAACTAATTTTTCAATTTTGGTTAGCGAAATGGTTAGGGATGTAAAGATACTACTCTGGATGTTTTGGCTGTTCACCACTTTTTCTTCACTACACTTACGTCATTCTGCGATATGGTTCACTATTTTTGAATATTTAAGTTTTTACAATTGAAATTCTTTATTTGGGGCAACTGAGTCTTAGCTTGCGTCCAGCCGACGCAGCAGCGTTAGGTCAACTCACTTTACATGCGGGCGGACGTCACTGCCTTTCTTGCTACCAAATTTCGTCGGTGTTCATAGCCTTCATGTGTCAAATTGTTAGTAGTGGCATCGGGAACATGGTTTGTGAGTGTTCCCCAAGCGTTGACGAAATTACATTGCCTCTCTACACGTCACACAAAGGGGCGGGATCTCTAATTATGTTTCCGCCCGCTTCTGAACACGAGGCGAACAAAATTCACAATCAAGCCATGTTGTTTTAGCTTCTCAGCGTCGGTTGCGTGCCTGCTGGTGTTTGCGCATGTCACACAGTACTACAGTTCTTAGAATTGTATTGCGTTGTTGCATACCTGCCACATTCCAACGTACAGCTACAAAGTTTTTACTTTTCTCCCCAACGGAAAATACATGCATGTGCGCACTGGACTTCTGGGAATTAAACTGCTGTTGAACACACTCACCGCCGCATTCTATTGTACCAGCTACACCTCACTGTGCCTTTGTTTGAACTACAATTTATATTACCATGGGACTGATCACGCAGATGAAAACGAATTTACAATTTTTTAATAAGAAAATAAAAACCCCTCCTTTTTAGCCCCGTTACAGGGATGGAAAAGTGAAAGTTGCAGCTGGAATGTTGTTTGCACGCCTAGTCTATTCCGAGCGGGGCTGTGGCCTTGACTCGGTCAATGGCTCTTTCCCGGAAACCCATTCCTTTATTCTCAACCTCGGCTGCCGTCTGCCTGCCACTTGCTACCCGCAGTCTGTGTTTGCGTTTTAAAGTGACAGTTTGTTTTGCAAGTGAGTTTCTAAACTGTATGTCAGAAGTGATTGCCGTTGTTATCGTTATTGTTAACCATTGTTACTGTATTTTATTGTTGTTATTTTTTATTGTTGTTATCCTTTATCGTTGTTTTTTGCTAAAATGGCAGAGAAAAGGAAGAAAACTGTTGTGACAATGGATGAAAAGTTTCGTGCTCTGAAGAGGTTGGATGCTGGTGAAACAGCTAAGAAGATTGCTGCTGACATGGGAGTAGGAACGAGCACTGTGAGTGACTGGAAAAAAACGAGGAGTGAGATTGAGAAGTAGTGCTCATCGCAAGCTTCAACAAGTGGGGTAAAAAAACTGAAAATGATGAAGAAAGCCACTAACAACCAAGTTAATGAGGCTTTATATCTTTGGTTTACTCAAAGAAGAGAGCAAGGATTGCCTATCTCAGGTCCTTTGCTAAAAGAAAAAGATGTGCACTTCAATAAAGAAATCAGAGCCGATGGACAGTTTAAAGCAATGAGGGATGGTTAGAAAGTTGGAAAAATCGTTATGGTGTGCGGAAACTGCAGATCAGCGGTGAAAAATTTTCTGCTAACCAAGATGATGTTGACAACTTCAAAAGGTTTTTACACAGCTTTGTAGATGAACATGGGATTTCAGGAGAACAGCTCTACAATTGTGACGAGACTGTGCTCAACTATAAAATGCTGGCGACCTACACTTTGGCTTCAAAACAAGAAGATAGTGCACCAGGGTATAAAAAGAAAAAGGAGAGAGTGACCATTTTAGCTTGTAGCAATGCTACAGGAGTTCACAAACTTCCACTGGGATTTATTGGAAAATCCAAAAAGCCGAGGGCTTTCAAGAACTTTAAAAGATTTGTCTTCCCTGCCAGTTTGGTACAGAAACCAACATGGATGAACTGTGAAATATTTAGTGGTTGGTTTCACAAGCAGTTTGTGCCACAAGTGGAAAAACATTTAGCGAAAAATAATTTGCCAAGAAAAGCAGTGCTCCTACTAGACAATGCACCCTCACACCCAAGTGAAGATGAACTGAAAAATGGTGACATAAAATGTGTGTTTTTACCTCCAAATGTGACATCCCTTTGTCAACCTATGGACCAAGGTGTGCTTGAATCACTGAAACGTACCTATCGCCGTAAGTTACTGACTGTGTTGATTGCTGGAATGGACGAGGGTGAAAGTGTTACGGAATCCTTAAAAAAGGTGGACATGTTAGATGTGGTGATGTGGGTATCCCAAGCATGGGATGAAATAAAACCGTTTACACTGGTTAGGCCATGGAGGAAGCTGTTAGATCACGAAGCAACTGAAAAATGGACTGGGGAGAAACCAGAAGAAATCAATGAAACTGTTTGCAATGAAGAAGAGAGTCAGATTGCAGAGCTTGTAAAAAACCTGCCTGGATGTGAAGAAATCAATGACGATGAAGTCAAGAAGTGGTTAAGTGAAGATGAAGTCAACGAAATTACAGACAGTGACATTATAGAAATGGTGTGCAATAGCGATGAGAAAATCTCAACCCGAAGAGGATGACAACAAGCCTATAATGAGTCACTCTGAGGCATTCAAGACCATCGAATCTTTGATCAGTTATGTTCAACATCAAGATGAAACAAGTGAAACTGAAGTGATGCTTTTAAGAAGGTTGAGAGACATGGCTTCCAAAAAACGTGTGCAGTGTGTGAAGCAGCCGAAAATCACAAACTTTTTCAAAAACTGATGTAGGCATACTGTTAAGTAAAACTTTTTAACCAATTTTACTTTTTGTATTTTAAAGAGTACAGTGTACAAATACAAATGCTAAACCAATAGAAACGTCTAAAAAAAACATTCAACAACAAACGCGTTCATTATTTCTGGACTTCTAGCTATTTATAAATGACCTTGTGATATCCGGATTTTTCCATATCCGGATCGGCCGGTCGCCATATTAGTCCGGATATGACAGGTTGTACTGTAGTTCCTCTGGTAATTTGGAAGTATCTGAAGTACTGGAACTTCGTTGCGTCATTCCGGCTACCCAGGACACAAGAGTCAATTTGCCTAGGAGCATGTTACTTTGTAAAGTGACAGCTTGATCCAAAATATTCGCCACTCTAATAGGTACATTTCCGGTTTCATCAGGTTTTACTAAACTTCTGGCAATTAGTATACCCGGTGTGCTGACTACCTGGGGTTTGAATATAGAGCACTGGCTGGCTGTAGTATCTAACTCGGTTCTAACCATGATGATTTTTTCGGAGTTTGGAGGAACAGTTACAGCCCCTTGGTTTATGACGTCCACGGATTTTTGTGATGTTGTGGAGAGCATTACCTCTTCTCCTCCGATTCTCAAGACATTGTTTTTGAAGTCGACTATGAATCCGTATGCGTTCATAACGTCTACATTAAGAATTGCTTCATCCACAATGTCTGCAACAAGTACTTGATGATTAAACTCAAGTCAACCGAGGCGTAGGTGTATCTCCACTCTTCCAAACACATTTTCACAGGCCGTCCAGTAGCTGTTAGCAAGCTGCAAGAGCACCAGATTGGCTCAAGATCTTTCACCACGTCGGGTCGCACAGTGGAAACTGTTGCACCTGTGTCAACTGTAATCGAAGTTGGCCGTTCTTGAACGAATCCATTAACTACCAAGCTCCCGCTTTTTTCTGAAGTGTAGAAATTGCGTATTGTCAAGGGGCTTCGTTCCTCCAGTTAGTCAGCACACGCCCCATTGTACCGACTACTGCTTGTTTCCCTGCTGCTGAATTCTAACCCGACAATCTCGTTGTAGATGTCCAGGTTTCCCACATCTATAACACTTCCGTCTTCCATCCTTTATTTTATTCTGTGGCACCGACCGTAGAGTCTGTTCCTGGTTCTTCCTCATCGTCTGTGTCTTCGCGATCTTTTAGCGCGCGGACATTATGACTTGTCCAACCAGACGCTGATTTGGCGGCCTCAAATTGCAAGGCATTTACCAGCGAGTCCGCACTGTTCTGGTGTCCTGCCATTCGTAACACTTGCTGTAGTTCATTATCTCGGACACCAGCAGTAAATGTCTGCATCGCAAAATTCGTTCGAAAATCTTCTGGCTCTTCAGGATAAGCCAGTCTAATTAGTATGTCGATACTTGCTTCAAACTCGTGAAGACTCTTCCCCGAATGCTGTCGCCTTGCTCTCAACTGAGTGCAGTACACATCTCGCAAATGTTTATCACCATACCGTAATTCTAGAGCTTTTATCAACTTGGCATAGATGTTCTGGCTGTCAGGTGGGACTTTCTGCCGCGGGTTCTTTTAATGTGAGAACGAATGAGACTGCCTTGTCTTTCTCTGTCCAATTATTTGCGCATGCAGCAGCTTCAAATTGGTGGAGGTACGTTGGCCAGTGACTGCTTCACAAAGGTTGAAGCTTTGACATAAACTGTCCCTACTGCAGGCAAAGTGACTTTCTCTATTAACTTATTTTCTGCATCTTTTTTTGTCTATCATTGGTACAGTCTGTTCACAAAGTAGTTTTGGTTGTAACTTCAGGCACTGGTCGACTTAATTTTTAATCTGCTCTTTTATATTTGTAATCGAGTCTTCTGTTTTTGTTGACATAGCTTTTTCCACACTCATGACTGATTTTTCTACTTCAGCTATTTTATTAGACATCAATTCTTCAACACTCGAGACAGATTTTTCTACTTCAGCTATTTTTAATGTCATTGATTCTTGTACCTCTGATATTTTAGTAACTTGTTTATTAAGCTCACCTCGTAGGAGACCCAATTTTGCGGTACTATGTTCTTGAATCTTTTTCTGCTCCTGTATTAATGCTTTGATGTCTTCTGTTTCATGCTTCTGTTCCTCTGCCTCCTGTCATCGTCATTCCTCTGTCTCTTCTCTTTCCTGCCTGCGTTTCTCATTCTGTCATTTTTCCATCTGTAACAGCAGAGCGGCAGCGCCTGTAAATTTTCCATCATCTGACTGCCATCCATTGTTTTCCGATTAATTACGAATTACACTCGTCTTGTACAAAGTGTCCACTGTTAACCGTTCTATCCCACTTCTGGCACAACTGTTACGACGGTCTACTTGATTGTCGTAGGTACAGTGGAAAACAAAATACAAGACACCAATTAAGTCACTAATCACCAGCTTTAATTTTAACAGTTAAACAGTTTGTAATTAACAACACAGTCTCCTACAACAAATCAAATAAAAATTGTTCACATGCAATAAAAAGTCAACTAATATTAAAACACAATTGTATTACAATATACCACCCGATTATAAATCACAGCACTTCACTATTAACCACTTGAATGCACAGAGTAATATCGCTTGTAATCGCCCGACAATAACTGAACTGAACATCAGAACATCATTGAGTACTGGTATTTACAGAAGGCTCACAGACTCAGAATATTCCAAAATGCGTGTTAGCGCCAGTGTGTACTACGTAATTAATTGCGGCCTTGACACAGTCCATGCGGCTGGCAGCTTCCAGAAAAGTATCGTGAACGCGTCGAGAGTCACGTACACCTCCGCATTACATTCTGGATCCCTCTGGAACGTTTGATAAACACGTAGATTGTTCTGTGATGTCGTAACACTATGAAATAAGAAAATTAACAAAAAATTATATGAAACTAAACTAATAAATGAGGAAAAATGAGTATTAATCAAAATAAGAAAACAAAGAAGCAATACACCACAATTACCTATTTCATCTTAAAAAGGGTTTCAAAGAATTTCGACATCTGAATCCATGTATTGGTGAGACGTAACCATGTTATTATTTTGAAAAAACACTTCAATATTATCATACGAAATAACTAACCATTTACCAGAACTTTATTTTCACAATAACCTCAATACTTGAAAACACTGAATTACACATCACTTGGTGAACAAATAAGAACAGTGACGAATAGTGTTAAACATCATAAAGTGAACATTAAATATTATTCTGAGACACATTTTTTTAGTATAAATAGACTAAATATTGAAATAATTGGAACTTTAAATAAAGACTTTTTTATTGTGATTATTGTAAACAAACTGTAGGAACCCAGCTTCTGGTGGCGGTAAAGTGAACTAGCTTAGAGCACGACAGATTGAACATTTTTATTAATTTTTGTACAAACAAAAAAGTTTGTGTAGTAGTTAATATTTGTAAATTGGTTTATGTTAGTTTTTAAGAGTTATTACTTGTTATTTATTATTGGTTTTAGAAGGATTCAAGCCTAGTTATATCAAAGAACCTGATACCCTGAGAACTCAATTGTAAACATTTGAACCATACCTTAATTCAAAACTTATGACTACTTTAGAAAGAAAAGAACAACATCAATTTATAACATGTCTATGGCCATCAGAGAATGTGTTACAGCATTATTATCCCTATTATATGAAACTTATATCCTGTGTTCTATTGCAATATATATATTTAATCACTTTCTGCTACAGATCGTTTCTTGATATATATAAAATATTTAAAATGTGTATTTAATTTACCTCAACATGTTATTTTTCCTTTATTTGGAAAATGTTTTGAGAACTCCCGTGTTCTCATCCTCAGCCTTTGTGATTTTGCGTCTGGTGAAGTATTTGTGTGTTGGCTGGATGTTATCCTGGTTTCTTGTTGGTCTCTGGTATTTTAAAGTGGTATTATTGTGTGTGATTGTGGTGTATGTATTAGTATTTTGTGTATTTTTTATGTTGAGTGCTTTGAATATTGTGTCATGTTTTATTGATTTGTATTTGTTCAGGTATTAGTTTGTTTTGTGTTTTATGTGTATATATTTGTAAATTTTCCCAAATGTTCATTATGGTGCCTTTGTGTGGTATGTTTTATTAGTGTCACATTGGTTATGTCTGGGAATTGATGTCCTGTGTTTATTGAATGTGTGGCCAAATTGGATTTATATATTTATGGTTTTTGTATGCATTTAGATGCTGTTTTTTTGTTCGTCCTATGTAACATTTACATTTAAATTGAATCTTGGCATTCAATTTTGTATATACCGTTAGTTGTTATATTGTCTTTGTTGTGTGATTTATTTAGTTTTTGTAAATTATTTTTATTAAATTTGTATGCTATTTTTATGTCTGTGTTTTTAAATAGTTTTGTTAGCTTTGTCATTTTATTATTATGTATGTGAATGTGGCCCATTTTTTGTTGTTATTATTTATGTTTTGTTCATTTTGATTAATTCTTAATTGATCAGTTTTTATTTTATATTTGATTTTATTTTCTATTTTGTTTACTATTGTATTTTTATTGTATCCATTTTCATAACCAATTTGGTATATTATATTTCTTTCTTTGTCAGTTTCTTGTTTGTTTAGGGGAATTTTGTACATTCTGTTCAATAGCGAATAGAATGCTGCCATTTTATGTTGTGGTGGGTGGTCAGAATGGTTAGATATAATGATGTTGGTATAAGTTGGTTTTCTGTATATTGCATATTGTATGTGGTTGTTGTTTCTTGTGATGGAAAAATAACATCTTGAGGTAAATTAAATATAAATTTTAAATATTATATATATATATATATATATTACCAATTTAAACAGTTGTAGTAAATGTGTATAGTTTTTTTAAAACAGCTCTAAAGGCAGTATACCATTGGGAAAATTAATAATTTCTTTGAGGATATATATTTTATTGTTAACACAGCACAGGTATAGTTCATATGTACATATAAATGTTACACTTTGCCTTATTTAAATCAAAAGAAAGAGTGATGCAACTAATTGTTGGTAAGTAATATTTACTTTGTTACAGAATTATTTGCAAGACATCACTACGGTTATAAAGGATGAAATTGTTTTAGAAGAAGCGGAAAAAGAGGAGAATACACAAGAGGTGAAGTTTTTTAAAATATATAATCAATCTTCCATCTATAAGTAGCTGAACAAGTGAGATTCATGATAGAGCAGTGTTCCATTGAAGGCTGTCACTTAATTAACAAAATATTTTTGAAGGTGATCATTTGTAGTTGAAAATTAGATTTAGTTTTAAAACATGGAGACATCTGAGATGTCTTGCATTGGTGGTGTCACCCAACAAGTTGAGTGCTAGTTGATTTGGGTTGATGATTCAATTTCAGTTATTAATGTTTATGCAATAACATTGAATTTCCTGTATCAATGAAACACTTGGATGTTGTCTTCTACATCATTGTTCCTTGTGAGCAATGGGTAGCTTGATGATTGTTATCAACACTTAATTTGAATACATTGTAAATCGATAATTGAATGAACGATTCGAGTTTTGTTTTTACTCATCCTGTTTTTTGGCATTTGTCTTTCTGTCTGATAGGGTATGTCACACGATTACTTTTCAACACATCAACTGATTTTCGTAAACCTAGGGCTGTGTCTCTATTATTTTTTACACTGATCTCACAAAGTGTAGGTGGGCAGATGGCAAATATGTGAGGGTCAAAGTTTAAAAAAAAAATTACAAAAGTTCATATGAAATATCAATTAAAGAGAACTATATACATTATGAATTTAGCTTCATTTTTAAAAATCTCAAAATTTTGGAATGACGAGGGCCAAAAACTGGGGGGAAATTCTGATAAAATTCCAAAAATTCAAAGGGATTATTGGACATGTGGCATACCAAGAGGAATATTAACTAAAATCAGAATGTAGTGGTGAGCTTTAGAAATTTCAATATTTTGGAATGCAAATTTTTTAACACAGCACCCTAGAATGGAATCTACAAAATTATAAAAATCCAGTTGGGGCCATACTAAAGAATATTTTAACTCAAATTAGATCGTTTAGAATTTTTTGCCTGTATTGTATGCTTACTATACATTTGTTACTTTTCTGAACAAAAAATAACAGGGTAATTGCGATTTTCTGATAATTGAAAATGATCTAATATAAAAGCTCATTCGCGAGTTGAAAACTGTAACGGTTTGCGCATCAACACATCAACACAGCTGCTACATAAAATGTTCCCGATTTTTACAAATAATTTCCTCAGCTCACTTGTTAACTTGTAGTAATACACTGTGTTATTTTATTAAGTCAACTTTATAGTTTTGTATTGACTTTAGGTAACATGTAAGAAGGCGTACATAATATTTGTAAACGAACAAAACTAACAATTTAGGTGTACTCACAATGGAAAAGGCGTGAAAATTATCATAACCTTCTGTTTACATATTTTCAAGAGGATATATATTTTAAAACTAAGTGAACATTATGTAAATTATTAACAGATAGGCGTACCTGAATGTATTGATGTTGCTGTACTAATGGTGAACTTTTGCATCTTTTAGGACCGTTTTCTTTGATTTTCTTCCTCTCTTGAATAAACAGATTTGTTTAGATGCTACAGTCTGATATATGTGCGCACAAGTATCAAACAAGTCACTGCTTCATCAGGAATGTTAAGTCCTTGAAGCTTATCATTAGCGATGGATTTTACTTTTTGTATCACACCACTCTCCCAGCACTTGTCAGTCTGCCCATGAAACTTTATAAAACTTTCTTCAATTATTTGTGCACAGTGGAATTATTGGTGACTAAGAACTCAAATGCCTCCTTTTGACATGGTTTATATCCATGAAATATCCTTATTGTTTTCACAAACAGCGCTGCTTTTTTTACCTAGACTGGAAAAATTTTGTTGCAATTTAAATGCCACGTAACCAGCCAAATAACGAAGACCTTTGCACTTCATGACACCTGCACCATTACATCAAAATCAAAATTTTCATTGGATATACGAGGGGGACCCAAAAGTAACGAGAACTTTTCTGTGACAGTTGGTAGAACGCTAGTTCCGACTTCTCCCGCTAGGTGCCTTCACTAGACACCATTTTGTATCAGTTGCCCTAGCGGCATTGTTGTGGAAACATTAGCAGCTCGGTCAGTGTGACTATTTTTTGTAAGCGCTGTTTCACTTTTTCGGCGATTTGTCAATGGCAGACATTAAATACCAACGTGGTAACATCAGGTTCTGTTTCCTTTTAGGGAAATCAGCAGCAGAAACTGTCGCAATGCTTCGGACGGCTTATGGGGAGGAAGCTTTGAGCCAGGCAAGGATTTTGAGCCGACAAGAAAGCACGCGCGGAACGAATTTTGCTGCAACACGTTTCATCTTCAGATCTTCAGTCAAAATTCGTTGGCATGAACTCCAGGATATTCCAGTCATTTCCTCCAATTCATCAATTGTTCTACGACGATCAAACATGATTGCAACACGGATTTTTTCAATGTTTTTGTCTGTTTTGGAAGTCGAGGGACGTTCCGGTCGTGGTTCGTCTTCAGTTGACATTTGACCACTTTTAAAATGAGAAACCACTCGTAAATCCTTGCCTGGCTCAAAGCTTCCTCCCCATAAGCCGTCTGAAGCATTGCGACAGTTTCTGCTGCTGATTTCCCTAACAGGAAACAGAACCTGATGTTAGCACGTTGGTATTTAATTCTGCCATTGACAAATCGCCGAAAACGTGAAACAGCGCTTACAAAAAATAGTCACACTGACCGCGCTAATGTTTCCACAACAATGCTGCTAGGGCAACTGATACAAAATGGTGTCTAGTGAAGGCACCTAGTGGGAGAAGTCAGAACTAGCGTTCTACCAACTACCAGAGAAAAATTCTCGTTACTTTTGGGTCCCCCTTCATATGTGTTCTTTTGATAACTTGAAAGCTAACTTAATGTCTTAATTTTCTTTATTTAATAGATCTTTTAAACACGCAATACTTATGTGTTCATTACTGCATACAACAAATCCTTTGCTAACAAAGTAATTCCTGGCAAGCTTTAACATGTGCGGCATATCTGCTAAAACAAAAACATTTTAAGAAACATCATATGGATTTGAAAAACAGTTTTTGTGGGATAAATATTAAGTTTCTTCCACAGCGCTCTGTTTTCACCTCCCAAATCCGATGTGATAGACACAACTTTAACACTTTAGTGACCATGGCGAGCGTATACACCTGCTTCTCATTTCTGTGTAGGGACCACTGCAGGTGTATATGACCTCTCAAACGTTGTACAGAAAAATTGACTCTGTAGTGCAGATGACCATTTGTCAGCTGATTTTTCTTTATGACGCAACCACTATAATTACTGGGAACACAAAAACGTAATCACATTTTCGATCTTTATAAAATTCTTATTTTAGATGTTTGTTAATAACAGGTTGTAAGTATTAATATTTTAATAAAATAATATTTTGTAACAACACATGCTGTAAATTAAATTTGTAATGTAAATTAATTTGTGCTGTGTTAACATTCATACATCATTACTGATAACGTGTATGTGTAATTGGATTTTGGGTGTAATCATAATAAGAGTAGTTATTTTTAAATTGCAACATGTTTTCATTAATTTATTCAAAAGAAATTATAAGTGTTTTTAAAATAGCATTTACTTTGCGATAAAGTATTCATTATCATTTGTTTAAACGTTTCTTTGTTGCAGTACATTCATCATAAAATAAATCTTATATACTATATTCACAAAAATCTATGTTAAACATTTATTTGTTACTCTAAAATTTTTCGACCGCTCACTCTGACTGTGTGCTTTATTTGCAGTCTTGTTTTCTTTGCTTTATATATTTTTTCTTGATTATATTACTCTATGCATTGCATACATCTTAATGCTTTATAAAATTTTAAATTGACTAATTTAATTTGACATAAATTTTCTTTATTTAAAAATTTTAAAATGTCTTTATTCTTTCATTTACTAATTATAACTTGTTTATTTGTCACCCCAATTCTGTAGATTGTACCCCTGTCCTCCGGTGATCGGTAGGTCATCTTCTAATGGATTTCCCTGCACGTTCTCCGGTTCCACATGTCGTCCTTCAGTTACTCGTTCCTTATGGTCCTCTCTGGTTGCTGTAGAATGGTATGTCGCTCTGCATCAGCTGCTGTTTTCCTAGCAGATGCCTCAATTGCTCTGCATATCGTTCCTCTGCTTGATGTGACCTCATCAGTTGTCTAGAGTGCTGAACATTTGTGGTTGTAGACTGGTGGTGTATGTTCGATAATTGTATTTAAAATTATCAAACTAAGAGTTACGGTTTGATACTCGGATGAACATATTGTCCATCCAACTTTACAGTTAATTAAAAAAAAAAAAATCATGTCGCTAACGGACATAGTGTCCCGCTGCTTCTGAAGACTGATTGAGAGTATTAAAAATTCGCGTCGCTGATGGACAGAGCTTACCGCCGCGACTGAAGACTGATTGAAGAGTAAAATTTGGCTCTCCTGGGCTCGTATTTATATTCAACGAAAAAGCCACACCTGTCGGCTCAGGATTCTGCATGTCAGAAACTGTCCGTGGCGTCAGTTCCCTCACTATCGTCCAATTTTACTTATTCGCAGATTTCTGCCAATTGCAATGTCTAATGTGGATTTCAAAGTGATCTAACATAGTCTGATTTAATTACACATGTTATACGTAATTACCATAGTGATCGCATAATTAGTATAAATAATATGCTCTTAAAATCGCACAGAATTCGCACTGAACGTCATAATCACACCGTTTTTGCACTGCACATTTGCATGATTTTTATGCATATTTAGAAGTCTTCGCAATCTTTCTAACATTTACGGTTTGCTTATAATTAAATAAAACTATGGGGTGAAATTTCAAACTTTCAGGCTTGAACAGGCTCCATGCACACACACTATTTACTACTGTACACTCTCTCAGCAATAATTGCGTGATCATGCATTTTCATTCCTGCGTCTAATTCAGTTTTCAACTTCACACCTGCTTGTCTATTACATATTACTAAAATTAATCTAAATATTTATTTTATTTAAGAAATGCACTAACAGCATATGCTAGTATTGTCGCATTATTCCTCTGCTTGGTAAAAAAAATGTTAATAAATTTATTTATTAAAATTTTTTTCTTTTATGATTAGACATCATATTTTTATATTTCATATTATTTATTTTTATTTTTATTCATACAATACAACCAATAATAATGAATATTAATTGTTCAGTTCCCCTTAGTTGGAGGGTAGAGCAAGTAATGTTCCCTCTCCCCACACATGTGTTGCTGACCATGTGTGAGCGTAGCTCCTCTTTCCATTGTTCTCCTTTAATCTGGTCCCATTGACCTATTTATTTTTACATGTAGAACTTCCTACATGAGTTGCTTTCTTGCACTGGTAAACATTCTGCCTCTTAACATATCATGCCATTCTTCAATCTGGAATTTTACATTACCTTAATCACACATTCCTACCTTCGTTCCTTAACCCTTTTCTTAGCCTTTTATTCCAATCTTCATTCTTACATTTCCTTTCTGATCGCTAATAATTTTCTTCATTCTTACCCTGTGCTGAAATACACTTCCATAACAGAATACTCTTTTAGCTTCGTAGTGTGTCGCCTGATCAGTTACAGATGAGTGCCTTAGAAACACGTCTATTTCCAAACTATTATGTGCTTAACTCACTCGATATTTTTACTCGTAATATTTGAGTCCTAATTAGTCTCTGCCCTTGACTTCCACTGTCGCTTTCTTCTGTGTCCTTGCATTTCCACTAAGGTAAGAAGTTTTCGCTTGATCAGCCGTTCTGACAATTATAACAGTTCTTTCTCATTTCGAACCCTTTCTTGACATTAATAATACATTCCTTATATTTCTTTAATATATAATTCCTTCTACTTCTTATTTCTTATATTTATTTCGCATCTCTTTTTATTTAATTCTTTAACATTAACAATAACATTTCTTATCATTTATAATCCTTCCTTCACATTATTATTATCCCTTATTATTTAACTCCTTATCTAACATTAATATGCCTTCTTAATTAATTCTTTATCTAATTAATAATTAACAATAATAATTTATGTTTAAAAATAATTATTCATTTACAATAGAGCATAGAGTGCGGTGTGTCGTTTGATTTTACACCCTAGTTTAAGCTAACAATTGTTTGTCTTTTGACAGGAAATATATTGTTCCTTGACGTGTAGTAGGCATTGTCGTATATTAGCCGACACTTATCATTTCCGTCTTGCATTCCTTCCTCGTTAAAATTTCATTGTAACGTAGCGACTCTGCACTCACCTGATGTGACGAATAACCTCTCTCTCTCTTCCTCTCTGCGTTCCATAATT
The DNA here is from genome assembly GCA_034769895.1 of Magicicada septendecula. Taxonomy (NCBI): domain Eukaryota; kingdom Metazoa; phylum Arthropoda; class Insecta; order Hemiptera; family Cicadidae; genus Magicicada; species Magicicada septendecula. The sequence continues at coordinate 177,657,376 of CM068368.1, forward strand.
CTCTCGTCATGAATGTATTGTGTAGGGTCAGTCTGCTTGAAGCCTATATAAACAGCTGTTGACCGTTTTTTTATTCGTCGTTTGTGATAACCTCTGTAGCTTTTATAATTACAATTATAATTATTATTATTATAATTATCGCTCGTTCAGTACTTACCGTGCATATAATTAATATTATAATCAACTTTCGCGTGATAATTATTGTGCGTGTTCTCGCTGTAAATGTGGTGTTTTAAGTGGTTTACACGTATTGTTGTCTTATGTGATTTAATACTGTGTGTGTATCCTGCGAATTGGATATTCTTACTATACAGGTACGACTGCTTAATTTATATTTTTCTTTCTTCCTTAATGTTAATTATTTCTCTAGAATTATTATTAATTACAAACGTCTTTTCTTTCGTATCTTCAATTATTATGGTTTCTTCACATTCTACTGCTGCTATGTGCGTATTAGAGTCATCAATTCTTTCTACTAACTTCTCGTTTGCTTTTCTTTCTTCTCGTAATTTTTTTGTTTGTTCTGTAAAAAATTCTGTTAACTCTTCTATTTGTGTTCTAATAGTATTTTCTGTTTATTTGTCCACTACTTCACCAAATATGGCTTGCATCATAGCTTGAAGTGCTGCCTCTTCCATCCTTAAACTTCCCGATATTGCCATGTTGAATATTATATTCATTTATTTTTTAAAATTATTATTATTGTACAACCGTTTGCTACTTTTATTGATTTATTGTTTATTTTTATTAGTGACTATTATTATACTCTTGTTACAATTACACCTGTTATCATACAAATCAATGTATTGGTGGGTGCCAGTTGTGTCATTAAACACAACAAAATAAACAACATAAAAATATTCATACATAAACATCAATTATTATACATAAAATCCTGTGCACTCATTTAACAATAGAGCATACAAGTATTTATTAAATGTAGGCGTGTCGAGCCACACGTTAACGGGCGACAAAATTACAACAATACAAATTACCAATTTAAATGTATTTTAAATTGTATAGCCCCACGCTTTTGGAAACAAAATTATACAACATTACATAACATAAATTTGATATAATGTATTTTATGTGGCCTCACGTTCTTGGGCGAACAAAATTATACAACAACAAATTACTTAATTTGAGTTGCAAATTTAATTTGAGTGTACATAAAATTCATATAACATTTCTGTAGTTGCGTGTATTTATAATTTGAGTTTGGGTGTAATCATAATAAGAGTAGTAATTTTTAAATTGTAACATGTTTTCATTAATTTATTCAAAATAAATTATAAGTGTTTTTTAAATAGCATTTATTTCGCCATAAAGTATTCATTATCATTTGTGTAAACGTTTCTTTGTTGCAGTACATTCATCATAAAATAAATCTTATATACTATATTCACAAAAATCTGTTAAACATTTATTTGTTACTCTAAAATTTCTTGACCGCTCAATCTGATTGTGTGGTTTATTTGCAGTTTTGTTTTCTTTGCTTTATATATTTTTTCTTGATGACATTACTCTATGCATTGCATACATCTTAATGCTTTATAAAATTTTAAATTGACTAATAGAATTGTTAGTCTTCTTCTATACTTCCAACTACGTTACTTTATACATTGCATGTAATATTACTCACTGATTACTTTACACGCTTTAAATGAAAATTTAAATTTATTACATTATTAATCATCCAAGCAATGATTTAAATTAACTTTAAATTAATTGTTCATTATCAAAGAAAATTCTTACTAAATTTATTATATTCTATTATCTCTATCTACATTTGACATAAATTTTCTTTATTTAAAAATTTTAAAATGTCTTTTCAATGTCTTTATTCTTTCATTTACTGATTATAAATTGTTTATTTGTCACCTCAATTCTGTATATTGTACCCCTGTCCTCCAGTGATCGGTAGGTCCTCTTCTAATGGATTTTCCTGCAGATTCTCCGGTTCCACATGTCGTCCTTCAGTTACTCGTTCCTTATGGTCCTCTCGGGTTGCTGTAGAATGGTATGTCACTCTGCATCAGCTGCTGTTGTCCTAGCAGACGCCTCAGTTGCTCTGCATATCGTTCCTCTGCTTGATGTGACCTCGCCAGTTGTCTAGAGTGCTGAACATTTGCGGTTGTAGACTGGTGGTGTATGTTATTGTACTGGTGGTGGTTATAATTGTATTTAAAATTATCAAACTAAGAGTTACGGTTTGATACTCGGATGAACGTGTATTGTCCATCCAACTTTACAGTTTATTAAAAAAAAAAAAAAAAAAAAATCACGTCGCTAACGGACATAGTGTCCCACTGCTTCTGAAGACTGATTGAGAGTATTAAAAATTCGCGTCGCTGATGGACAGAGCTTACCGCCGCGACTGAAGACCGATTGAAGAGTAAAATTTGGCTCTCCTGGGCTCGTATTTATATTCAACAAAAAAACCACACCTGTCGGCTCAGGATTCTGCATGTCAGAAACTGTCCGTGGTGTCAGTTCCCTCACTATCGTACAATTTCTGCCAGTTGCAATGTCTAATGCGGATTTCAAAGTGATCTAACATAGTCTGATTTAATTACACATATTATACGTAATTACCATAGTGATCGCATAATTAGTGTAATTACTATGCTCTTAAAATCGCACAGAATTCGCACTGAACGTCATAATCACACCGTTTTTGCACTGCACATTTGCATGATTTTTATGGATATTTAGAAGTCTTTGCAAACATTCTAACATTTACGGTTTGCCTATAATTAAATAAAACTATAATTTAGTATGAGCCTCCAGGTGGTCTAGTGGCTAACGCGGGCGATTGATGCACTCGTGGTCCTGGGTTCAATTCCCGGCGGAGGCACCATACGGCGTGCACTCAGCGTCGTGAGACAAACTGAGTAGGCGCTGAGATAACAACGTCGCCTCCTGGCCGTGAATACCGCAACCAGCGGCTGGTGGCGCGTAGTACTAGCCATACACCGTCACACTAACACAAAAGCCGCGCGGTACGCCTTGGTCCTTAACGGACTGTGGAGCGCAGGTTTATTTATTTATTTTATTTTATAATTTAGTATCTATTTGGTGTGAGATTTAAAACTTTCAGGCTTGAACAGGCTCCATGCATAAACACTATTTACTACTGTACACTCTCTCAGTAATAATCGCGTGATCATGCATGTTCATTCCTGCGTCTAATTCAGCTTTCAACTTCACACCTGCTTGTCTGTTATATATTACTAAAATTAATCTAAATATTTATTTTATTTAAAAATGCACATTACAGCATATGCTTGTATTGTCGCATTATTCCTCTGCTTGTTAAAAAAAATGTTAATAAATTTATTTATTAAAATTTTTTTTCTTTTATCATTAGACGTCATATTTTATATTTCATATTATTTATTTTTATTTTTATTCATACAATACAACCAATAATAATGAATAATAATTGTTCAGTTCCCCTTAGTTGGAGGGTAGAGCAAGTAATGTTCCCTCTCCCCACACATGTGTTGCTGACCACGTGTGAGGAGCGTAGCTCCTCTTTCCATTGTTCTCCTTTAATCTGGTCCCATTGACCTATTTATTTTTACGTGTGAAACTTCCTACATGAGTTGCTTTCTTGCACTGGTAAACATTCTGCCTCTTAACATATCATGCCATTCTTCAATTTGGAATTTTACATTACCTTAATCACACATTCCTACCTTCGTTCCTTAACCATTTTCTTAGCCTTTTATTCCAATCTTCATTCTTACATTTCCTTTCTGATCGCTAATAATTTTCTTCATTCTTACCCTGAGCTGAAATACACTTCTGTAACAGAATACTCTTTTAGCTTCGTAGTGTGTCGCCTGATCGGTTACAGATGAGTGCCTTAGAAACACGTCTATTTCCAGACTATTATGTGCTTAACTCACTCGATATTTTTACTCGTAATATTTGAGTCCTAAGTAGTCTCTGCCCTTGACTTCCACTACCGCTTTCTTCTGTGTCCTTGCATTTCGACTAAGGTATGAAGTTTTCGCTTGATCAGCCGTTCTGGGTTGACATTAATAATACATTCCTTACATTTCTTTAATATATAATTCCTTCTACTTCTTATTTCTTATATTTATTTCACATCTCTTTTTATTTAATTCTTTAACATTAACAATAACATTTCTTATCATTTATAATCCTTCCTTCATATTATTATTATCCCTTATTATTTAACTCCTTATCTAACATTAACATGCCTTCTTAATTAATTCTTTATCTAATTAATAATTAACAATAATAATTTATGTTTAAAAATAATTATTCATTTACAATAGAGCATAGAGTGCGGTGTGTCATTTGATTTTACACCCTAGTTTAAGCTAACAATTGTTTGTCCCTTGACAGGAAATATATTGTTCCTTGACGTGTAGTAGGCATTGTCGTATTCCATCTTGCATTCCTTCCTCGTTAAAATTTCATTGTAACGTAGCGACTCTGTACTCACCTGATGTGACGAATAACCTCTCTCTATCTCTTCCTCTCTGCGTTCCATAATTCTCTCGTCATGAATGTATTGCGTAGGGTCAGTCTGCTTGAAGCCTATATAAACAGCTGTTGACTGTTTTTTTATTCATCGTTTATGATAACCTCTGTAGCTTTTATAATTACAATTATAATTATTATTATTATAATTATCGCTCGTTCTGTACTTACCGTGTGTATAATTAATATTATAATCAACATTCGCTTGATAATTATTGTGCGTGTTCTCGCTGTAAATGTGGTGTTTTAAGTGGTTTACACGTATTGTTCTCTTATGTGACTTAATACTGTGTGTGTATCCTGCGAATTGGATATTCTTACTATACAGGTACGACTGCTTAATTTATATTTTTCTTTCTTCCTTAATGTTAATTATTTCTCTAGAATTATTATTAATTACAAACGTCTTTTCTTTCATATCTTCAATTATTATGGTTTTTTCACATTCTACTGCCGCTATGTGCGTATTAGAGTCATCAATTCTTTCTACTAACTTCTCTTTTGCTTATCTTTCTTCTCTTAATTTTTTTGTTTGTTCTGTAAAAAATTCTGTTAACTCTTATATTTGTGTTATAATAGTATTTTTTTCTTTTTCTGTTTGTTTGTCCACTACTTCACCAAATATGGCTTGCATCATAGCTTGAAGTGCTGCCTCTTCCATTCTTAAACTTCCTGATATTGCCTAGTTGAATATTATATTTATTTATTTTTTAAAATTATTATTATTGTACAACCGTTCGCTACGTTTATTGAGTTATTTGTTTATTTTTATTAGTGACTATTATTATACTCTTGTTACAATTACACCTGATATCATACAAATCAATGTATTGGTGGGCGCCAGTTGTGTCATTAAACACAACAAAATAAACAACATAAAAATATTCATACATAAACATCAATTATTATACACAAAATCCTATGCACACATTTAACAATAGAGCATACATTTATTTATTAAATGTAGGCGTGTCGAACCACACGTTACCGGGCGACAAAATTATAACAATACAAATTACCAATTTAAGTGTATTTTAAATTGTATAGCCCCACGCTTTTGGAGACAAAATTATACAACATTACATAACATAAATTTGATGTAATGTATTTTATGTGGCCCCACGTTCTTGGTCAACCAAAATTATACAACAACAAATTACTTAATTTGAGTGTACATAAAATTCATGTAACATTTCTGTAGTTGCGTGTATTTATAATTTGAGTTTGGGTGTAATCATAATAAAAGTAGTCATTTTTAAATTGTTACATGTTTTCATTAATTTATTCAAAAGAAATTATAAGTGTTTTAAAATAGCATTTATTTCGCCATAAAGTATTCATTATCATTTGTTTAAACGTTTCTTTGTTGCAGTACATTCATCATAAAATATATCTTATATACTATATTCACAAAAATCTATGTTAAACATTTATTTGTTACTCTAAAATTTCTCGACCGCTCAGTCTGACTGTGTGCTTTATTTGCAGTCTTGTTTTCTTTGCTTTATATATTTTTTCTTGATTACATTACTCTATGCATTACATACATCTTAATGCTTTATAAAATTTTAAATTGACTAATAGAATTGTTAGTCTTCTATACTTCCAACTACGTTACTTTATACATTGCGTGTAATATTACTCACTGATTGCTTTACACACTTCAGTTCTTTGTGAGTTGTTTGTTTGTTTTGAAGAAAATAATTGTTCATTTGTCAACTGTGTGTGTGTGTAGCTCCTGGATATAGGACAATGACACTGATGATTATGGTGATGATGTGCTACTCTTTGTCAATCATCGAATATTTGGTTTGTTGCTCGATGATTATGAAGTTGCTGATACCACTTCAAATTTTATTATCCCTTTCATCAGTAATCACGTATATGTATGTTTTCAACTTTCGCTGCCTCAGTATTGCCGATATACATTAGTTGTGATGTTATGCATGGTGCACTTTAGTGGATGGTTTTTCAAACGTTTTGGTATTTGTTGATTCTTGCTATGATGTAATATGTGTGGCTGTGGTGAACATTTTGCATCTTGGACACCTGTTTTGGTGCTTTGTGGGGACACATGCTTGGAGGTTATGTTGTGCTTGGTTTACGAACGTACAGAGGTGTGTAAGTGTATTCTTTTATAAACAACTTGTATTGTTTATCTTATATAAGTTATACAATGTGTACAGTTTTATTTTAGTTTTAGTATATCTGATAAGCAACCTTTGCAAAAGACTTATCTATTTGACTAAGGACAAAATTCGTAAATATGTTACGAACTATGAATCGGGTAATGAAGTATCTATTTTTGACAAAATGTAAAGTGGAGATGATCAATTTAACAATATTTTAATGCTTTTTATCAGGTTCCTTATAATTAATGGTAAAAAAGTTTCATTATAATGCATTTTACAAAGTTCTAAAAAATTTCACTCTCAAAGACAACACAGTAACCAAGTTGTCACTGATCAAAGGGTTAAATAACCATGTTTAATTACTGTCATTAATTCATGTCTGCACAGGAGTTTTCCAACCAAGCAAAATACATGCGTACACAGGAATCACCCGTATTGCAGCGCAATACCTGTTTCTGGTGGTGGACCACACACACCAACTACCACCACCACAGCTTAAAATCGACGCATTCTTTTTGACTTTTGACAGGCTAGAGCTTGTAATCTTTGCAAGTACATAAATGTAACACTACTTAAAACTATTGATAACAACTTCTCTTTATTAATTATTTACAAAAATACTACTTAAATATGAAAATGTATGTGTGTATGTATATTGCAGCAGTACGTCTGCGTACGTTACTGTGCATTGTCGCAGTTAGTTTAAAAAATGCTGGTAAATTAGAATAAATAATTAATACTGTCAATATGAATAAAAAAAAATGCGTATTGAAAGCTGTAAGTAACCAGCGAAGGGGAACACCGAATGTGCAGGACGGTACATGCAGATCACGCCACACTCAAGCTAAGACTGTGTACAATGTAAGTGTCATGTGTGTGTGTGTGTGTGTGTGTGTGTATGTGTGTGTGTGTGTGTGTGTGTGTGTGTGACCCAGTAGAAACCGGCATAGTGTCATCCCTGAATAAATGTGAATTAAATAAATAATTTATTTAAATTTTAGTAAGTGCACGTAAGATATGACAAAACGCATTACAGCATGTTATTAATAATATAAAGACGCACACATGTGCAAAATCTAGTGGGAAACAAATACTACATATTAATGCTGTGTAAATAAAAGTGAATAGAATTAAGAACAAAGTATAGAAAAACTGTTAACATACAATTATACATAAAAAAATTACCAGTCGTATAAACATTGACTAATAAACAAAAGACTTCGCATGTGTGAATAAAATTCAAATAAGTACGAAAAATAAACGAATCTGTAAAGGGACGCTCTACAAACTATAACAATATACGTCGTGCACAGAATGGTTGAAACATGATTTTTGCACCCGACAGTATAAATAACTAAGGAGCACCAGCCTCGACCTTCATTCACTGGAACACATCTGCAGCCGAAGGCTATGCCCAACGGAGGACCATCCAAGGTCGATATCCCAGCAGTATGGATATAGCACCGTACGAGTCATGTGAATGCTGAGTGGACCAGGAGGACCGGACGACGGTCTTCAGGAGGATCAGACAACAACAGAGGATCGACACAGGACTCAGGATCATGAGGAGGAATCACTGAGTATCACTGCACAGGAATAAGGTGACATGAAACCATTTTTACTCGTCAACCAATGAGTCATAAAAGACATTAAAAAGAAAAGAGTAAAGAGACAATGATAAACTTTAATAGTGTAAATAATAATTGTAAAATCTAATTGGTTAAATTGTAGTAATTTATAATATTTAACATTTACGAAATTATTTTTGCAATAGCATAAATGTTTAAGTAATTCTAAAATTGATTGATATTTCATGAATACGATATTCATATGTTGGCACACAAAGCAAAGTAGTAATAATATAAACAATATGGATTTTAAAAAGAAATCTGAGCAAGTTGAGAGCACATTATATATTATAACAATTTTTATTTATAGATGTCAATTTATATCTTGTGTATTATATTTATGAATATTTGTGTAATGTTATTGGTATAGTGACAATAATTGTGTGTATGATGAGCACACACAAAAGAAAAATATGCGAATAATGACAAAATTTTAATTCGTATTTTTTGAAAATTGTATTTAATAAAATCTTGAATGATTTTTACAAAGTCGATGTGATATAAGAAGTGTTATTATTATTTTAAAAACACACTATATACCTTTCTCGTTATATAATAATTTGTCGCCCAAAAACGTGGTGCATGACCATACCATGTAACTATTTAAAAAAATAAAGTTAATAAATGCTCTACTAGTGAATATAGTTAAAAAAAATATATATATATATATTATATGCATATTATATGATAATTATTATTAATGGTTAAATATTATTTGTTTATTATAGTTAAATTGTTGTGTATTATATTCGCACAACTGGCTCTCAACAAGTAATTGTATTGTAAATGAAAAGTATTATATATGGGAAACGTGTAATAATAATAATTATAATAAATCAGACTATTAATAACCAATAATAATTATTTAAAAACAATATAAAGATACGTTCGGCATGGCAGAACAGGGTAGCTTCGATATGCAGGCAGTTCGAGATATTATGGACTCCATGGTAGCGGACTTAAAACAAGATAATTTAAGACTAAAGGAAGAATTAAAACAAGAAATTATAGAAAGTACTACACAGTTAGCTGATAAAATTGTGGACACTAACACACACATTGATGGACTCAAAATGAAATTCAACAAGCACTTCATGAACAAGCTGTTAGTATGGAAAACAAGAACAAAGAACTACGTGCAGAGTGGAAGAAAGATTTAAAAGATACCTATAAACAAATAGCAGATCATTGGAATGATAAACCAAATACAGTAAAACATGAACAAGATAGAATAAACGTGATGTCCATGATCAGATTAAAGCGAACACAAACACAACGTGTGAACTAGAAACAAGAACTAATATAATAGAGACTAAACTAGAAGAAATGTCCAAAACTGCTAAGGACTATTCTGATGAAATAACTAATCTTAAAGAAGAGGTGAAGACAGAAATGGATTAACTTCGAGCTGAACTACGTAGACATCCAGCCCAGATGATGGTCTATCCACCACTATTAGAAGATAGTGTTAAGCTCATATTTGCAGGCAGTAAGTGGGAGAACCCTATGGAATTTTTGGTTAATTGCGAGAAAGAAATGGAGCAAATTGGTAATAATATCAATGATACGGAGAAAATAAATTTTGTTACTCGCCATTTTAAGGATTCAGCTGCACAGTGGTATACTATCATACGCGATAATATTACGATTTATCAGCAATTTTGTGATTCTTTTGATAATAGGTATTGGAACATCCATATGCAAAGTCAGGTACGTGATCAGTTAGAATATGGTAGATTTAATATTCATGGTCGCCAGAGTATTGGGCAATATACAATAGCACAGATTGAGAGAGTAAAACATCTTAAACCTAGATTTTCAGAGTATGAAATAATATCCAAACTGTCTTAACATTTTCTCAAAAATATCCAGCTCGCTCTCTACACGCAAGGCAGGCCCGTGCGCAGGATTTTTGAAAGGGAGGGGTTCTGAAGTGGAAAATTTCTTTTCCATAAAGTAGTCTATAATGAAAATTTCAATAAACTGTTTATGAATTACAATATGGAGTAACACATAATAAGTAGACTTGAGAGGAAATAAATGAAAACAATATTAATAAAAATTGTATACATTACACTAATTCCTTTTATTAACATAGTAACATTTTTCTGTTTGAATTGGCAAATTCATTAACGATCTCTTCACTAGAGACATTAATTTCTCTATGGATGTTCAATAATGCAAGGCCATTTAGTCTTTCTTCTGACATGGAATTCCTAATATATGTTTTCAGCCTGCGTAGGGTGGAGAATGATCTTTCTTCTGTCGCTGTGGTGACAGGCAACACAGTTAGGATTTTCAGAAGTTTCCTTACACTGAGGAAGGCTTCACATGCTTCACAAATATCCAGTGCATGGAAGATGAGGTCTCCTTTCTTTCCACTACAATCTCTGATTCTTCTTTGCCACATTTTAATTTCAGCTAGGAATTCATCTTCATTGATGCATTCGAGGACTGACTCATAAGTTCTGTATAGGGTCCGACAGTTGTCTTCATTGAAATGCGCCTGCCTCTGAGGTAACAGTCGAAACTGATAAGAATTTCACCATGCTTGTTGAATCTAGATTCAATGTGACTATTAAGTTCACCTAAAAAGGGTATGAACATTGTCACACGGTAATATTCTTCTGGTGACTCGATTTCGACGTTGCTTCGGTGTTGCTGCTTCTTACTTAATCGTGGAACACTAAGAGTGATGTCGGAATCCTCCATAACAGACTTTGCTTTCTCAAGTATATTGCGGAACATTTCACTAGCAGACTTCCTCATGTTTTTGTGCTTCCTCTAAAGAATGTTGTGCAAGGAGTACAGCTTCGGTCAGATGTAGGTCTTCTCGCTGAAGAGACACGCTCAGGGGTGTTAAAATGGTATGGAATGCTAGAAGGATTTGGCAGCAAATTTGGAATTGGCAATTTTTAATTGCACTCAGTAGTTGAAACGCCTGAGCTGCCACTGTTGCCTCTTGCAGCTGAGAAATTTCCTAAGGCCTCTATCATGCCTTCTTGATTCTTGAAGCTCACAATAAATTGATACGGATCGATGACGTTCAATCCATCTGGTTGGACAGTATTTTTTCAATTTGGAGTGATTCGCCTCTGGTAATACTTCAGCTATGGTTTCTTGCAGAATAGCCTGCCGTTTGGGGGAGTTGAAAAAGTTATATACGGATTCAATGGTTCCCAAACAATTTCTAATGGCTGAAATATTACTGGCCGAACTCACAGCAAGATTAAGGCTGTGAGAGGCACAATGGACATAGAGAGCCAGAGGGTGATCTGCTTGAATGTAGGCTTGAGTTCCATGCATTTTCCCACTCATGGCTGTCGCTCCATCATAGCCTTGACCATATAGATAACATGTATCAATTCCATTCTCTTGCAAAAAGTTGACTGCAGTTGTGGCTAGGTTTTTCCCCGTGCACACTGTTACAGGTACAAAGCCTATAAAATCTTCTTTGACCACACATTTCTCACCTCCGTTTACTGTATAACACACACATATGGAAAGTTGCTCTTAACCAGAAATGTCTGATGTTTCGTCAGCAAGTAGTGAGAAAGCTTTGGATTTATTAATATTGTCTACCAAATTTCTTAAGATTTTCTTGTGAAATATAGAGATGACTTCATTTTGAATTCTATTGCTTGTATATACCGCATTCTTTGACGAAGTCTCCAAATGTTTTTTTAGTAGGTCATCTGTTGTAGCACGAAAACGGAGAAGGGCCCGGAAGTTGCCATCATTTACAGCAGGCACTTCAGGTGTTATTTGGCCACCTTCCTTTGAGCCTCTCAAGGCTAAGCCTTGCTGTCCACAAAGTTTTACCATTTCTACAATGGCCATGAGTTTCTTCTTGTTTTCCTCGATCACTTTTTTCTTCTCCGAACTTAATTGTACATCAATAGGCACCATTTTTCCTTCATCCATTTTTCTGATATTTTCTAATGCCAACATGCTGCTTTTGTGGTAAACAGTCGATTCGTGCTTCTTGAAGTAATCGAGTGCTTTCTTCCAGTTTCTGTACGGTTCATTTACCAATCCTTTGAGAGGTTGAGAACCGACACCAGCAGTCTTCTTACATTGCAACAAACATGCTTTACAGAAAGCTGCATCCTCCTTTCTCGAGTAGGCCAACCAGTGGTAAGTCTTCAGCCAATGTCTTTGGAAACGAAGATTCCTTTCTCCAGAGCAAGGAAATTTATACTTTTGCGGAGGAGACCAGATGGATTTGTATGCATTCGTGATACTCATTTCCAATTCCTTGCTTAAAAATAATGCCACATCCCAAGGATGGATTTGATGTAAGCTACCACTAATTGTTGGTTGGTTGGTATCTGTTTCTGTCAGCGATTCAGCATTGGACTGTGCTGGATTTGATACTTCATTGTCTTCATTTGTCGGACTTGATTGAGAGCTGTATCCTGAGTTCGGCTGTAAGCAAATAAGTAAAGGTGCCTTAGGTTGGAGGCACCAGTGAAAATTCGCCAAAAACTGAAAAATTTCGAAATTTCTTTTATTAGCTTATTCTATTCTACAGACCTTCCTGAGCATGTCCATATATATATATATATATATGTTTTATATTATTATATATTATATTATTTTATTTTATTTTATATTATATATATATATATTATTAAAGAAATCTTTCATTTTCATAAAAAAATTAACATCTAGTAGTACGTGTAAATAGTGAAATTTGCCCGATTTTATGATTTTTGTCATTATTATATAATGTAGTGATTACGATTAAAATAAGTTTTGTTTTGTAGCAGTACATTGTTTTTTTTTATTTCAATCTACAGTATTCATAATAATGGTACACTTTTCACCTGGTAGTCAGCGGATTCCCCATGTCAGCTGATTCTGTCTTCAGCTGGTTTTGTTCAGTAAAGTGCAGGTTATGTTATATTTTCTTAGGCCTACTTGCAATTGAAGTGGTTACCAGTGTCTTTTTATAAGTGTAGTGAAAAATGGGAAGAGTAAAAAAATCTAAAAGGAATTTGTCACTTAGAAATAAAAAGGTTATTGCAAAAAGATGGGGGAAAAAAAAGGAAAGAGTAAATGATGCAGAGCCAGGTAGGGTGCAGTAGTGTTATGTCCCAATCTGCATTAGATTATAATGGTGTTTTTTCTATTGCTAATGATAGTTTGTCTGAATCATCAAATAGTTTACTACAAGACAATAAGCAGACAGGATTTGCTTTATACAATAGTTATAATACAATTATCCCTGTGAATAATAATGATGCACCAGAATATATGTTACTTGATAAAAGACATTTTATTCAGTTACTGTCACTGTTTCCTTGTCCTGGCTGTCTGTCTAAAACTGTGGTTGTAAATGAAGCAGTTGTTAAAGTCTATGCTAATATATTTCAAATATCATGCTCAACATGTGATCATAAAATAAAATTTGAAACATCAGGCCGTATATCGAAGCATGACTCGTCGAGGCCGCCTTATGACATAAATAGAAGAATAGTCCATGCTTTTACATCTATGGTCAAAGGTCATAAGGGTCTTGATGTATTCAGTTTGTTTTTAAATATGCCAGTGATGAACAATGAAGCCTATAATTTACATTGTAGGAATATTTCTAGAATAAGCGTAAAAAATGTTGAGACCTCTTTACAACAAGCAAGGACTGAAGTACGGAAAGCTTATACTGTATTGGACGACACAGACAATTCAAAACCGATTGAGCTGACCGTAAGTTATGATGGAAGTTGGCAGAAAAAGGGATTTACCTCGAAGTACGGCATTGGGTGTTGTATAGAAGTGGTAACGGGACTTGTCATAGATTTTGAGATATTATCAAAATTTTGTGCAATATGTGAAAGAAAGAAAAAATGTTAGGAGAAAGTAGTAATAAATGTAAAGAATTGTTTGAAATATACAAAAACAACTGTCAGTGTAATTATAAAGGGTCATCTCCAGCTATGGAGATGATAGCGGCAGAAAAAATTTGGTTGAGGTCAGAACGTTTTGGTTTTCAATACACCACATTGGTTTCTGATGGTGATGCCAAGACTTTGGCACATCTAAATAGCATGAAAATATATGGAGATAAAGAAATAAAGAAGATAGAATGCTTGAATCATGTTGCAAAAAGGTTGGGTACAGGATTGAGGAAAATTGTAAAAGAACACGCTGGAACTGGGGTACCACTCGGTGGCAAACGACATGGATCACTGAAAGATCCCACAACAATTAAACTAACTAACTATTATCGGAATGCGATTCAAAATAACTTGGGTAATGTTGATAATATGAAAACAGCAATTTATGCTACACTGACCCACTGTCAATCAACAGATGAGAAGCCTATGCGTGGAAAATGCCCTATTGGACAGGAATCATGGTGTTTCTTCCAGCGAGCTCGTGCTAGGAATGAAGAACCTGGGTCCCATTCAGAGAAAATAAAAACACCACTTACTGAAAAAGTAGCGTCAAAGATATTATCGCTCTATCAAAGATTAGCTTCAGACTCCTTGCTAAGCAGATGCATTGCTGGAAAAACACAGAATGCGAATGAAGCTCTGCACAACGTGATATGGTCGAAATGCCCCAAGAATATATTTATTTCCAAAACTAAATTACAAATTGGTGTAAGTGAAGGAATCTGTTCATATAATACAGGTAATTTAAAATCAATTGCTGATTCTCTAACTGAAAGTGGACAAACTGTTGGTTTAAACACTGCAAAAATTGCTAAACGCATAGATCAGAAGAGGCTACACCTCGCTACAAGCAGAAAAAGTTTAAAATTTGAAGAATTCAGGAAAAAAAGAGAAAAGCAGAGTTGTTGGAAGAAGAAAGTAGAAAAGAAACGGAAGGAATAACTTGCTCACCAGGAGAATTTTAAAGCTTTAAAAACTTGTACATTTTTAGATGCATGTATTGATTATGAAGTCTGTGTGTAAATTTCAATGAACCTTACATAATATTTAGAATTTGTTATAAATGAATTACTTTTATTTTTGAATAAAATGATTTTTTACAAGTACTGAAGTACATAAGTCAGTGTGTGTTAACAATATCAACTCATATTACCAGGGAAATAATGTTACCTCGTAATGCAGTATTTATTACAAACTATTCCATTTTTCTGCAAATTTAATTTTTAGCTATTACATATATTTAAAGTGATATTTCTCAAAAACTACTAATCACAGAGAGATGTAACTTTGCAGCATTATTCTACATATTAAGAACATTAAATTTATATATTTTCATCCATCTAGGGTCAACCACGTGGCTGGAAAAAAATTTAAAACTAAAAGTAAGTGGTAAGTTTTACAATAATAGTAAAAAAAAAGTATAACCCCCTGCCACCCCAATAGCAATTTTAGCAATTTGATATTGATTGCCTTCCTTTCAACTGTTTCTGAGCCAGGTAAACACAACAGAAAAATGAAAATATGTTTTACATAAAAGTTTTTCACTTTCACTGGTGCCTCCCCTTAATTGTACATCAATAGGCACCATTTTTCCTTCATCCATTTTTCTGATATTTTCTAATGCCAACTGCTTTTGTGGTAAACAGTCGATTCGTGCTTCTTGAAGTAATCGAGTGCTTTCTTCCAGTTTCTGTACGGTTCATTTACCAATCCTTTGAGAAGTTGAGAACCGACACTAGCAGTCTTCTTACATTGCAACAAACATGCTTTACAGAAAGCTGCATCCTCCTTTCTCGAGTAGGCCAACCAGTGGTAAGTCTTCAGCCAATGTCCTTGGAAACGAAGATTCCTTTCTCCAGAGCAAGGAAATTTATACTTTTCCGGAGGAGACCAGATGGATTTGTATGCGTTCGTGATACTCATTTCTAATTCCTTGCTTAAAAATAATGCCACATCCCAAGGATGGATTTGATGTAAGCTACCACTAATTGTTGGTTGGTTGGTATCTGTTTCTGTCAGCGATTCAGCATTGTACTGTGCTGGATTTGATACTTCATTATCTTCATTTGTCGGACTTGATTGAGAGCTGTATCCTGATTTCGGCTGTAAGCAAATAAATAAATGAATGAAGACTATTATTATTTGACAGGCTACCTTATACTTTTTTATGGAACGCATGATTATGATGTATTGAATGAGATTTTTCTGTCAACTTTGAAATAAATTACTGTATTTGATTTGATAACATGAATTTTAACATGTTTGCTGCGTTACGGGGTATATACGTCCTGTAATTGATTTCTTGTGGTGCGGCGGTCATTTTCGGTAAATTTGTCTACTATGCGGATGTGAGTTTTTGCTATTTTTGTAAATAAACTGCTTAATTTTTTATAGTCTACGTACTCCGAGATTTTTATTTAATTATTTAGTACAAAAAAGTGTTTGTACCATATATGGGCCGTAACGCACTACTCACTAAAATGCATTAACGAGCTGTTTACGAAGTGTGAAGGAGCACGCTACTTGACTGTTAGATCTACATTCAAGTTTCTGGCAGATTCCAATCCGAGAGGAGGAAGTAAGTTTACTGTGTTCCTGTATAAGGAAAAGTGCTGACTTTATTAGTTGACCTGCTGAATAGCTTAGATTACAATAAAATGTGACAAGAGGCATAGCGTCATCGTTTTCCGGGAATCAGCATGGACGGTTTTATCGCCAAGGTCGTTGTCATTTAGACGTTTAAAAATAGATGAGAAAGCAACGTGTACTGAGATTTATTTGTGTTTTATTTGCATGTGCATAAAATAATAAAATTGTAATAAATAAACCTTTTTGTTTTACGCTTGTCACAAAACTTCGAAGAGAAGAATTATGAAAAATATTAATAATAACTTACCTCTTCTGTCCGTTGTTTTTTGCAAAAGTAATTTAACAAAGAATTCGTTCGTTTACTGGACATATTTTACTAATTGTTCAGCACAAAATCGCAAAACGAACTAGGAATACATAGTGCGTAGTCTGTTGGTGGTAGCGATAATTAATGATTAACGCACAAGTCAGTCAATACTGTGCGAACCACACGAAAAATAGAGAACTGGCGTGCCGAATGAATACGTATACTACTAACGTGTGAGAAAGATGTGAGAGTGTGAGAAAGACGGAGCACTGCCGTGTTTGCTGCGCAAGGCGGGAATTGTTCACGAGTTCAAATGATGTGAATACCTCCTGTATTTTATATCAGATTGAAACAATCACTATTTCACTTCCAAACTCGCTGATTTCTCTTCCCAAATGGGGAGGGTTAAACCCCCCCCTTGTGCACAGCCTTGACGCAAGGTATTAAAACGATTGAAGAATTTTTAATACTTGTAACAGAATCTGAAAACGTCACTCGCAGTGATAATAAACAACACAGTTATCAACCGCACAGTAATTATTATCACAACGTTAATAATTATAAACAACAAGTAAAACACACGCAAAATGAACCATATATTAACACGGGTGCACACAAACCAGTTAGCCCACCAAATAAGGGGGTGGCATGCGCTCGTTAAGAGAAAGAGGGGGATAACAGTGAGAGAGAGAGAGAGAGAGAGAGAGTGTGAACGTGGAAGGAAGAAGGGAGGTTATGTGTGGCCTTTGCCTTCAAAGAAATTCTCAAAAGCATATGATCGCCCGCTCAATGCGATGCAAACAAACAATAGCACAAAAAGAGGGTGTGAAATGGAAGCAAGTGAACTGGCAAGTTCTCAACAACAATGACTAAAAACACATACAAAGCAGTACAGTATTACTAATATATTTCCTGCTGATATATGGGAAGAATTACTTAGCACGGATGGAGATGTGAATCAAATGGCTCAACAAACACAATGTCCTACTGTTAATGTGTGTATAAATAACTGTAAGATTAAAATGCTAGTAGATACAGGTAGTCAACTATCAGTTTTAAATGCTGCATGGATCCAATGAAACAAAAATTATTATAAAAATACACCAATATTACCTGTCACTAATATGAATATTACAACCGCTACAAATAAGCGAGAAAGAGTTAGACAGCAAGCATACGTAACAATCACATATGAGGATTTAGAATTAGAATGTCCTATAATTATTGTGATTAAACTAATATATGATGGTGTTATAGGAATTGATTTATTGAATGTGCTAGATGCTAAAATCAGTATTTTTAATAATAAGATTAAATGTAATTATATGGGTATTCAACATAATATAAATTATGAATGAAGCAGAGGACCATTATAAGGTAAGCGAGACACCTGTTGTCTTATTTAAACCCAAAATCCAATAAGTACCAACTCAATACACAAGTCAAACTACCGACAAAATTTCTAAACAGGAAGAAAAGCAGCTTAACAAACTAATGAATGCATATGAAGATATTTTCAGCAAAACACCAACGCAGATGACTGTCTATGAAGATACTATAACTGTGACAGACCCAACAGAATTTGTCAGGAGGACATACCCTATTCCAATGTGCTACGAGGAAGAAGTAGAAACGGAGATACATCGCATGCTGGATAATAATGTGATTGAACAGTCCTCTTAAATCCTCTTGTAGTAGTAAAGAAGAAAAACGGGGTTATTCGTCTATGCCTGGACATGAGGGAGCTAACAGTAGTATAATGAAAGAATATAACTGTGCGCCAACTGTGGACGAGCTGTTTACGAAGTGTGAAGGAGCACACTACTTGACTAAGTTAGATCTACATTCAAGTTTCTGGCAGATTCCAGTCCGAGAGGAGGAAGTAAGTTTACTGTGTTCCTGTATAAGGACAAGTGCTACGACCATAAAGTAGTTCCATTTGGATTGAGTACAAGTTTGGCAGCTATTGTGAAATGTTTAGAAAGAACATTACACCTAGAGGTGGAACGTTATACGATGATCTTCGTGGATGATATTCTAGTGATCTCTAAGACATTCTGAAATGCCCCCTTAGTCCCAGAATATTTTTTTTACACCCTTTTTCTAATCACCAAAATTTTTTTCGTTTTTTCCTTCTGGGGAGGCGTAACTTAATATTTAAGACTAGGCATGTGACCTAGATTGGAAATAAAATGTGCTGAGCCATAGAGACAGGTCTTGGAAGGAAACAGCTGATCAACAGTAAAGATTTTATTCAAGTTTTTTTTTAACAATAGTTTTACAATCATTTTGCCCAAGTTTTTTTTTTTTTTTAATACTTGACTTCCATTCAGCTCTCTTTAAATTCGCATGATGGTTTAATTACACAAAATATGTCAAAGTACTTACAGTCACATGGTGGTTTAATTACACAAAATTGTCAAAGTATTTTCCACAAATTTAATAATGGCATGCCAACCTACAGAATTTATTATTATTATTATAAACTTTTACTTCCTATATTTTACAACAGTTTGTATTGCATGAGTAATGCAGGAACCATTTATGAACACATGATAATTATAAGTGTCTGGAGCAGACAATCCATGATAATTAAATAATACAATAATAATTGATAATTAATAAATAATGATTAATAATTAAATTCAAAGAACTCAAGTGTGCAGCAGTACTTTCATCTACCTGTTCCCCATCACTAGGATTAATCACATCAGCTGAAAATAGTGATCACAGTAACCGAGGTTTAAGAATGTTACCTAAATATTAACAAGGTAGAAAATGGTAGTTAAATAAAGAAAAATTAAAAGGAGTCGCCTTTTAAGTTAAGTGTTAAGGTAACTTGAATTAAGTTAAATGAGTTAAATTAGTTAAGTATAGGAATCGTACAGTATAATTATAATAATTTGAAAAGGTTAAACTGAACCAACAAAATAAGCAAATATGAGAAATTTAAATTTAGGAAAATCAGAAAAATAGAAACGTGCAGCATCACCGGTCATATGGCAGGCAGATGCAAGCACTCTCCGAGTATTTTATTTTATTTAAGTTCTGAATATTGTCAAAAAGAGTTTTAAACTGTTTTGTCTTTCACATGAATAGAATTAAATATTTAAATAATAGAAAGGTAACCCATGACTCTATGCAAATCAAAACACAAATACTTATAAGTTACTTATAATTCAGTCAGTAATGTCCACACTTTAGCATGTGTGTTGCCCGATAACCTGCGGAGCACTTCGAGTGTGAAGTTTATTAAATAATGGAAATTTCCCACCTGATCTTTCGGAGGGCACTAAAGACGTTCCTGCATTTTCGTGGTGTGTGAAAGACGATGATGGATGGCGTGATGGTGGCGGGGTGTCTTACGCAGGCTCTGCGGATGGGCGAAGATGTAGCATGCCCATCACCTGGACCCCTTTCCCCTCGACTACGCGGAGAAACGTGAAGCTCTTTAAGAAAATTTATCTAGTCATAGTGGTGTCACAATTTACGCCAGCCGCCCCAAGGTTGAATGAGAAAAAGAGCGACGCACGGCTCAGCGCTAACTTATAGGAACTCAGACATTGCTGACTAAATTTCACTGACCGGCGAAAGCCACACCCTGCCCAATGACGTCACCACTCAAGTTCGCAGTGAACAACTTGCATCTCGATATCAATGCGGGCATCGTAAAAATCAGCGGTAGTGCGGCGAAAATAAAATTAAAGTGGCCGTGGTGTTTACCTTTCAATATAACTACGGCACAATTCAATGAACATATCCAGAACCTACGAACAGTATTCCATAAGTTTAGGCAAGCAAACATGACCCTAAACCTAAACAAATGTGAATTCATTAAAACTTCATCCAATTCCTAGGATACATCATCTTATCCTCAGGTATACAACCAGATCCCAGCAAGATAACCAGTATAAACAAACTTTTCCATACCCAGAAATCTAAAAGGCCTATGTGCATTCCTAGGTCTTTCTGGATATTATAAGAGATTTACACCGTTATATGCAGAGGGGACTCGACCATTGTTAGAGTTGACGAAGAAAGAAAGGAAAAGGAAATGGGAGGAGAAGCATCAAGAAGCCTTCGATAAAGTGAAAACATTATTTATAGAAAACATCATGCTACACCATCCTCAACGGGAAGGAAAATTTGTAATTTATTCTGATGCTAGTGATTACACCGTGGGAAGTGTACTCTACCAGAAGAACTCTGAAGGAAAGCTAAGGGTTGTCGCCTATGCGAGCAGAGTTTTCAGAGGAGCAGACCGGCACTACTCAACATCAGAGAAGGAAATACTTGCAATTGTCTACGCACTCAAACAATTTGGCTACTACATTTATCTTATGCTAAACGTGGGTTGCTACCACTAATACTCACTTCCATTTCCATGAGCGCTTTCAAGCCTCTCGGCTCATTTTCAGATGGAAACAACAATCTGGTTTAAAACCTTCCCCATTTATAAATCTTTCCTACACCCGGAAGCGTCAACTTAACATAGCAGGTAAACACCCTTGTTACGCTTCAACGAATACAACAAAAACAACCAGCCAGGTTACCACCCCTTGTCTCATTAACCTTCCAATAACCTTGCACCTTTTTTTACCAAATATCATACTGCTACCAACCTTTTTATACTATATTTCTATCTTATTTAATATATGGTAAAACAATTCTTCATTTTCAAATTGCACCTTTGGATTAAACTGTTTAAATTCTTTAAGTTTATATACCCCAATTTTTTGTAAAATCGGAATTCCTTCTGTATTACCATTCTTAATTTTATCAAACATCTTAAAATTTTGTCATACATCTTTTAATTGCTACATCTATATCATACTTCTTAAAACATTCTATAATACTTTTTGTCATCGTATGTTATCGATCCCATATAATTTCTATCCTTCCTATCTCCCACATTTTCTCCTGTACAGATCTTTCTATTATTTTATTAACTACATTCAGATAATAATTATTTTTTGCTATCTTTTATCCTCTTTAACTCATTATTCCTGGTAACTTCACATTCCTGGTAAACACGCGTCCATCCTATAAAAAGCATTTAATGCTCCCATTTTGTATTTATATGGATGGTATAAATCGTTAGGAATAATTAGGTCCAAATAAACTCCCTTCCTGAATATGTCCAATATAAATTCTTCTCCATCCTTTATTTTTATTGTTAAATCTAAGTAATTCAACTCTCTCCCGCCTATTTCTTCTTTGAATTGTGTATTACTATCCATACTACTCACTTCCTTTACAAAATCGTACACTTCTATATTCCCCTCCCATATCACCAATATGTCGTCTACATACCTGTTATGTTAAGTTGACACTTCTGGGTGTAGGAAAGATATATAAACGGGGAAGGTTTTTAACCATATTGTTGTTTCCATCTGAAGATCAGCAGAGAGGCTTGAAAGCGCTCATGAAAGTGTAAGTGAGTATTAGTGGTACCAACATAAGTTTAGCATAAGTTAGACTTAACCACTAAATAGTATTTATCGTTTAAGTGTATAAGATGTGCAGTCTGAAATGTAAAGTGGGGATCTTAACAGGGTAAGTAAAGTGTTTAAATATCTTAAATTAAAAATTGCGTAAAGTTAAAAAATGTGTTAAGAAAAATATGGTTTAATAAGCAGTGTTAAGTAATAATGTTATACCAAAATATGCGCGTGTGAATATAAAGAACAGCAACAATTTGGCCAAGAAGGTGAAAGAACAAAGTGAAAAATTGTGGGTTAGGTTAGAAATAAGATTGTTATATGGATTAGTTAATAGATATAATAAGAATTGTTTTTTAAACATATGGAGCTACTCAAAATATATTTGTATGAAGAATAATATATAACTTTGGGACTACGTACATTGAAAATAAACTAAAAAAGAAAAACGGTAAGTTGACCGAAAAGTTAAGTTAATAAGAATAAAAGAAGGGAATAGACGAAAATCATAAATTTGTTAATCCGTTAGAAGTTATGAAATTGTAAAGGTCGAACAAAATCCAGCAGGAAGGAAGTTGAGAGAGGAGTTAGAAATACTAAAGGAAAGAAAAAAGAATTTAAACAGTTTAATTAATTGAAAGCTACAGTTTGAAAATGAAGAAATGTTTTACCATATATTAAATAAGATAGAAATATAGTATAAAAAGGTTGGTAGCAGTGTGATATTTGGTGAAAAAGTACAAGGTTAGTGGAATCTTAATGAGACAAGGGGTGGTAACCCGGCTGGTTGTTTGTTGTGTTGTGTTCATTGAAGCGTAACTAGGGTGTTTACCTGCTATGTTAAGTTGACGCTTCCGGGTGTAGGAAAGATATATAAACGGGGAAGGTTTTAAACCAGATTGTTGTTTCCATCTGAAAATGAGCAGAGAGGCTTGAAAGCCCTCATGGAAGTGTGAGTATTAGTGGTACCAACACAAGTTTAGCATAAGTTAGACTTAACCACTAAATTGTATTTATCGTTACTATATTTATGGTACTCATTTTGAAATACATACTGACCATCAAGCGTTGTCATTCCTACTGAAATGTAAAGTAACCAATTCTTGTTTACTGAGATGGATTTTTGCCATTGGAGAGTACTCATTCACTATTAAGTACTGCAAAGGAAAAGATAATAGCGTTGCAGCTATATTGAGCTGATATGTTACAGAAGTATGCGAAAAAATCTACAAAACAAAAAATGATCAAGAAGTGCGACTACTACCTATACGCTTCGAATCAACTAATGAAGTAAAAAGAATGCTAGAGAATCTAGCTGAAGAACAAGATCAAGATCCTATATTGTGGAATTTAAAACATCAGACTCATCTACCAGCTCAATATAAGCTATATAAAAATATTCTTTTCAAGTTAATATGACATGACTAGAAAATTGTGTTGACAAATGAAATGTTACTAGGAATATTCCTATTACTAGGAATAGGTCAACAACAGACGAAATATTTACACTAAGGCAAATCCTGGAAAATACTGAATATGGAGTAGCCACTCACCATCTCTTTGTGGATTTCCAGTCTGCATGTGATTCAATCAACCGGAAAATGCTATATAGAGCTATGAAGGAGTTGAATATACTATCTAAGTTGGTGCGTATGGTTGGAGTAGTTATGTCCAATTCTAAGTGCCAAATCAGAATACAATCAAATCTATCTAACTCCTTAAAAACATTGAATGGGCTGAAACAAGGAGATGCCTTAGCGTGTCTGTTGTTCAACATAGCTCCAGAAAAGGTCATCAGGAATTCAAACTAGCGGACACATATTTCATAAGGAGGTACAGCTTCTTGCCTATGCCGATGACATTGACATCATAAGTAGGTCTGAATCTGGCTTAAAGGAAGCCTTTCAGGATCTGGAGTTATCCGCGAAGGCTATGGGCTTGGTTATAAACCAAAGCAAAACCAAATATATGGTTGTAGGTGTCAACACTCGTGCCCTGTCCCTGCGCATTAATGATTATTAATTTGAAAAGGTTCAGGGTTTTCCATATCTCGGGTCATACTCTGGAGTAAAGATACAAAAGCCACCCTATACAAGACCTTGATCAGACCAGTCCTGATGTGTGGCTCGGAATGCTGGGTGCTAAACTATCCGTTTTTGAGAGGAGGGTACTGAGGAGAATATGGCCCTGTGAAGGAAAAAGACATTTGGAGGCGACTGCATAATCGAGAGTTGTATGAAAGGTTTAAACATCTTCCGATCATGCAACACATACAAATTAACAGATTGCGTTGGGCTGGTCATGTGCAGAGAATGGCGGAGGATAGAATCCCAAAAAGAGTTATGAATTATTTGCCGATGGGAAGGAGAAGGAAAGGAAGACCGTGTACAAGATGGCTGGACCAAGTTGGTAAGGAGGCAGTGAGGCTGGGTACAGCAAACTGGTGGACATTGGCCGGGAGTAGAGACCAGTGGGGAAAATTTCTTTTGGAGGCCGGGGCCTGGACTGGGCTGTAGCACCGAGGATGTATGTATGTATGTAGGAATATTAAAGGTGAGTTGAAGAAATGCTATGATTCCAGACTGCTAAGCAACGTAATCTTCACATCTACGTGGAAATGCAAAGTGTACAGAAGGAGGCGAAAGGGCAGTTAGTTGCAGTGGACTTCTTAGGCCCATTACCACAATCGAGTCGGGGGGTTAGACATATACTGGTCTGTATAGACGTATTTTCTAAGGCAGTTATCTGCCTCCTGTAACGCGACCCACAACAAAAGCGGTCCTAAATATTCTGTTTCAAAAATATATTCAAATCTATGGTAAAATGAAGAGAATTCTTAGTGACCAATGAGTACAGTTTCAAAGCGTCGTATGGAATAGAGTATTAAGGGAAAATGGAATTCAGCCCATACATCCATCAGACATCCACAGGGAAATGTAGCCAGGAGAGTGAATAAAGAATTGGGTAAGTAGCTATGTATTACTGCCATAACCAACACAATAGATGGGCAGAATATTTACTGTTCTTTGAACAAGCTATTAATGATAATTATAGCGATTCAACAAGCGACACACCGACAGCTTGAGCAAGGATGTTAACATGTCAGATTCTTGAAGGGGTACGTTCACATACCTGCTAATCAGAACTTACCTGTACCTTTAAGTATTAAAATTGATCATGCTAGAAGTAGAATAATTGAAAGAGGTAATAACAGAATGGAAGGATTTAACAGAACTCATAAGTTACAGAATTTTAATGTTGGAGAGAGTGTTATTAAAAACAAATCCAGTTGGCAAACGCATAGACAATAGTGCAAAAAAATTCTTTAGACTGTATGATGGGCCTTATACTTTGCTAAGACAAGTTGGCAAGCAAACTTTTATTGTACATGATGACACATGACAGAGAGAGATAGACAAATAACATGCGAGCTCTCTAAGGAAATTTTATGAATAGAGTAATGTAAACCCCTCTTTCCTTTTATGTATTTTTAAGAGTATAAAACAACTTCTTTTATGTTGATTTTTTTTTTTTTTTTTTAGAGAAGCCACAAGTCAATTAGGACTAGGCCGGAGCCTAGAGAAGCAATAATTGTGCCGGGTCCAGTATGACGGGACTTGCAATGAAACTCAGCTGTAATATAACAATAACGGTTTTTATTGTATGCCAAGAATTAATACATGTAGGCAAACTCTTGTCACCTAGTTATCCCCCCCATGAATCATAAATATCACAAATAAATTAAGCCCTGCTTTAACAATATTAAAGGCAACACATATATATATATATCGAGTGTGTATAATATTCAGTAAATATATATAAATATAAAATTCTCCCCCATTTCGTGACTAGCTAGACACAGACAAACATAACAAGACACACTGAAACATAAGGCACATAGACTCACAATTATATATCAATTCTAACACGAATGCCCCTGGAATGCACCCGCCTTGCAGGCAGTTTAACTACCATACTCAGAACCCAGCAGTGATAAAATGTTCGCCCATCCACAACCCGTTTTTGTAGAATTATATAAAAGCCAAAACCCCAGAAAGAATGATTATTACTCATAATGCATAAGTGAGACCGGACCTCCCATATGTATAGCATTCCACTGATCAATGACCATCATGAGCGTATGAACCTTAAGTTCCTTCCACAGCATTAAATAAAAATTTACGGAAACTACATCACCTGATTTTAAACAGTTGTTATACAATTCTAAAATGTTAATTTGCTTCACAAATTCAGAGGGATTCAATAAATCAGTATACTTTACCAGTAGAAAATTAATCAGTCGAGGCTTTACAAAATTTTGAAAAAATGAATCAGACAGTATATGTTTTACAAGTAAAAAAATATTAATCATTATATGTTCTATAGTTAAAGATATTAATCAGTATGTTTTACAGTAAAAAAAAAAAAAATCAGTATATGCTACAAGAGGATAAGGTTGATCATTATATGTTTTACAAGTAAAAGAAAAACAATCAGTCTAGACTTTTGTGAAGTACAAAATCAACTAGTATATGCCCAGAAAAATGTGCAAATTATTTTCTATTAAAACCCGACTGGCTATGTGAATATAATTGAAATGAAAGTACAATAAAACGGTTGTGCCCTAGCAGCTGTGGAAGCGCGCCAGCATGTGGTTGACAAAATTTGACAGGAATCTAACCTGCCTCAGGCTGCACAAACGTGTCAGACAAAACTAAGTCCCTTTTTAAACCCCAGAAAACGGCCCAAAAAAAAAAACAAAGGAAAACCCCCAGCCCTTAAATGTTAAACCCAAGGTGAATTTAATATTTACTCATTTCTGTTCCAGCCGGAACAGAGTCCATAACATGTTCTATAACTTATTGTAAAGAGTAATATAGTAATGAAATGTAAACGGTAAAATGTGCAAGAGTAAAAATATCTCTGGCACGCTCCCCCAGTGCAGCACACAATTACAAGCAATGCACTTAGTGTTAGGTAATTCAGTTATAAAAAGTGTTCTTTAAATTAACTCATGATGATCAGCTGTTCCCATTTATAGCAGACAGTCGGGACACGTGGTCACATGGATTCAAATGAATATTACTGTAAAACAGGTGCACTGCCGGCCCGGCCCCAAAAGAAAAATAAAGAGTGCATATCACCTTAATACTGCTGCCTAAGTGCTACATCGTGAATCGGTCACCAACTCCCTCTCCGGACAGGATCTTCTCTAATGGTCCATGACTGATGCAGTTGTACGGCAATCAGCAAGCCAAATCTCCGTCTTAATCAAGAACCCTGTTAATTCATATAAATTAGAGAAAAGTTCACCAAAAATGTACACCCAAGTTCAGGTAATTAACCTCAGAACGGGCCTTCAACCAACTCTCAATAAATGCACAAGTTTCATTAATAAAGTCTTTGCAACCTGCTTAAAGTGTAGAAAATCAGCCATGGAATAATTAAATTTTGATAATGGAAAGACTATATTAAAGGTGGCGTAATGTAAAAGTCATCAGTACCATGTCTACATGCTTCAACAGAAATTAACAGGTTCAACAGGTTAAATTAACACGTGGTGACCAATAATCATTATTTGATCAAAAATTTAACTTCAAGGCACTCACAGTATTAATAAAGTTTTAACATTGATAATATTTCCTCTATCTTCCTCACAAATAAATTCTCTACAGTAAAGTTAATTAAAGAGCTCCCCGACAGTCTGCTGCGTGAATGGACACAGTTCACAACCTGACTACGCACTAACTTTCAGCCATTAATTTTTACATTCTACACCTTTATCATGACAATGACAATTACAATACCTCTCCCACTATTATAGTAATAATAAAAGGAACATGGGCTATATACTGAACATTAAGTAAATTACTGAACAATGAGTTTTCTTTTAATATAAAACTGTCGGGTCGCACTCACATAATTAGGTCCCTATACGGTTGCATACACCTTGTTATTAAATATCCATTTAATATGAATTACTTTTAAACACATAACATAATGCAATTCTTACCGGGAGTCGCGTAAGTTTCAGCAAGCCATACAGATGCGAAGAAACTACGCCGTAATTGTTCGGAGAGAGAGATAGCCGATGTACTCGTAGCGGGGCGATGAACTTGACTGCCGGCGCCGGCAGAGCAACCGACCACTTATTACGAGTTGCGCGCGCAACCGTACCCACTCACGTACACTTCGTAGTGGGCAAGGGTCGTTCCGAATAACCGGCGATATATTTTACAATTAATTTTTTTCTCAAATATTCAACGGCCGGCAAATACCGGCACACCCCCACCCCGAAAGGGCAACCCGGTTGCCCCACTCTGAAACTCGGGAAAGTACCCTGCAGTGTACCCCCTTCTTAAATACTCTGGTGGACATCGTGGGTAAGGTGGCCCGGCGGCACTCGCTCCCAGGAGAACAGAGGCTCAGAAGGTAAAACGAAAGAGACGAAAGAAGACATGTAGTGTGTAAGTGTGTATGTGCGGCACGCTGACCTGATCAGGGCCAGCCCACCGCAAAGAAGGACAGAGAAGAAAGACGAAAGAAAAGTTCGGGAGCTCCCTGAGTTGCGACCTCCTGAGGCTTGTCCACTCAAGCCAGAACACGATAGCCACCTAAACAGGGCATGTGCCCCATATACCTAAGGGGTAATTCTGTAATACGACCCCCCCATTTTACACAAAGCATCACGGCACGGGGGAGAAGGGAAAAGGGGAAATGATGGCCTCCACGATACGATGATCCAATCTCCAGACGTACATCCATTCTTATAACCTACTACATGTGTGCTCCAAGGGCATGTGAACAACAAGGAGGCCCCCAAGGCGCACAACCGCCCCTGAGCACCTCTTTGCTGTCCATCCTCTGTCCAACTCTTTTTTTTTTTCCAGGTAGGTTAGGAAAATCGGAAGGCGGAAGGTCAAGGATCATTGAAGGTCATGAGCTGGGACTAAAGGTAAGGACATGGCTCCCTCCGGACATAAGGACAATTGGAGAAAGCCAAGGCTCGCGCAGGCAGGGGCGCATCCCTGAAGTAGACAAACCCCACTGGGACTGTGGGAAACATCTACCCGCTACCCTACTTCTCAATACCGCCCCCGGAGCACACCTTCCCAAAACAGACAACATCCCCACTCGCACAGAGACCACCATCCTTCCCCCCCTCTTTCAGCCCGTTTACCCTTTTCTAAATAATTTTAATTTCGATATATGTGTAGTAATCTCTTTAGGATTACTACCCTGCTCTTCCAATCGCGCCGTCACCGGAGACGTAAACCCTAGGATACGGTATGGTCCCGACCAACGATAGCACAATTTAGCGGCTCTTTTGTCCGCGGCTGAGCTGATCGGATGGCTCTGGCAGTAGACCCAGTCGCCGGTCTGAAAGGGGTTCGGAATTCGCCCCTGATTATATCGTCGACGGACCCGCTCGTGCGCTCGCAGCAAATTCTTCCGATTCTCCCTCCATCTCTCCGCAGTTCCATTATCGGGCTCCCGTGGTAGAAGATCGTCAATATTCCACAAGTTAGTCAACGGGAGTGCGGGCGAGAATCCAAACATGATCTCAAAGGGCACGGCCTTATGACTGTCATGCAGGGCCGTGTTAAAAGCTAGCTGCAACCACTTCAAGTTCTGGTCCCAGGTGGTCTGTTGCTCCGCGTGATAGGCAATGAGTGCGGACCGGAGATTCCTATTGAACCTCTCCGCATGGGACGGCTGTGGGTAATACGGGGAAGTGGTTACATGTTTGATACCGCTGGCGAAACACATCCGCCGGAACTCACTCGAAATGAACTGTGGTCCATTGTCGGAGACAATGATGGTCGGAAGACCGAAATGCTGAAAAACATGGTTCTGAAGCGTGCTTATGGTTAAACGAGCTGTTGCCTGCCGTAAGGGCAATAGCCAGGCAAACTTCGAAAAAGCATCCGCACAGACAAGTAGGTAAGCGTTACCTGACTTGCTACGCGGGAAGGGTCCCACGTAGTCGATGAATAGCTTCTCCATCGGTCTGCTCGCCACGTCTGATGACAACAACCCCAACTTTGTGTTTTGGGCAGGCTTGCTTAAGCCACACAGATGACAACTCTTAACCCTCGTCGCGATGTCCCTGTCCATGCCCTTCCAGATGAAGTGTTTCCTAATACCGGAAATGGTCTTCGAAATTCCCTTGTGGCCTCCTACTGGGGAATTGTGATAATAGCTGAAGACCATGGGCACTAACTTGCTAGGCAGCACGATCTTCGGGGCACGTCCCTTTCTTTCTCGACAACACAGGACGCCCTTGGACAAGAAGTAAGGGGCCTGCGCGTTACCCTCCTTTATACTCTGGATGATAGGACCCAGCTCTTCATCATTCAACTGATGGGGCAACACATCAGTGAAGGCTAACGGAAAGTCTAGCAGAACAGAACAGGGTTGCTCAGATTGGACTTCACTGGGTTGGGAAAACATGCGTGACAAAGAATCTGCAACCACATTTTGAGTTCCCCTAATGTGTTGCACCTTGAACTTGAAGGATGAGATTTTAACCACCCATCTACCAATTTTACCCAGTTGCCGGGGGTGAGCAAGAAGCCAAGAGAGAGCCTGATTGTCGGTCTCGAGCAGGAACTCAGCGTGTTCCAGAAAACGCCTGAACTTATCTAGAGCGTATACCACAGCTAAACACTCTAGCTCATATACTGATGACTTTCTTTCTTGCTGGGTCAGGGTTCGGGAAATAAAGGCCACAGGCTGCCTAGCACCATCAACGACTTGGGACAGAACCGCCCCGAGCGCCACCGAACTCGCGTCCGTCTGTAAGATAAACGGTTGAGAAAAATCCGGCATCCGCAGCACCGGCGGGGAAATAATAGCTTCCTTCAACGTTTCGAAAGCCTTCTGCTGGCTTTCGCCCCACACAAACTTAGCCCCCTTCTTTCTCAATTCATTTAGGGGTGCAGCTATCTCCGCTGCATTGGGGATAAACCGCCGATAAAAGTTAACCATCCCCACGAACCTGGCGATGCCTTTGGCATCCCTTGGTGGGGGAAAATCCCGGATACCCTGGGTCCTTTCAGGGTCCACTGTAACGCCTTGGTGCGACACCAGATGCCCCAGAAAAGAGATGCTCTCCTGGGCGATCCGCACTTTCTCCGGATTGACCGTGAGGCCCGCGCTTCTCAACCTACTCATCACCTCCCTGAGATGACACAGATGTTCATCATAGGTTTTGCTGTAGACCAGCAAGTCGTCCAAATAGTTGAAAATAAACTTAAATTTTACATCTTGAAACACTAGGTCAAGCAGACGCGTGAGCGTTTGGGCGCCCACCGCCAGACCCATAGAAACCCGCGTATACTGATATAAATTCCACGGCACACAAAACGCCGTGTACGGTCTACTTTCCTTGGCTAAAGGGATCTGGTGATATGCAGCGTTAAGATCAATCACGGTGAAGTACTTGGCCTCACTAAACCAATCGAAAGCTGAGTGGAGATCCGGAAGGGGAACCGAATCCACCTCAATATTAGAATTTAACTTCCGGTAATCTATCACCATACGGTGCTTACCCCCAGGCTTGGGTACCAGGAACGCTGGACTGGCATAACTGGAATTGGAAGGTTCAATTACCCCTTGCTCTAAAAGCTCTTGAACCTTCTCCCTCAGAACGGCCATTTTCGGAGGGGCGAACTTGTATGGGTGCGACCTCACTATCTTAGAGTCCGTCAAACGAATTTTATACTCTAATAAATGTGTGAGTCCCAACTTAGGAGTTAATACGGAGGGAAATTCCTCACACAATCGGTCTAAAGCTCTCTGCTGGGCGGGAGTGAGATGATCTCGTGTAGAATCGGGACAAGCGACCTCTTGGATACCTCCCTTAGCTCCCTGGTATCCAAGAAATGGAATAACAACACCCCGATTAAATTTAAAATAACACTGGTGCCCATGGATGTCCAACACAAGACCACTTTTAGCGATGAAATCGGCACCCACAATACAGTCAACTCCCAGAGCCGGAGAAACCAGAAAAGGCCACACCCAAGAAAAGCCATCAATCTTGAACTTAAAGGAAACCACCCGGGAGATGGGCAGAATTTCCCTAGAAGCAGTCCAGCACACCACAGACGACGGATTCGACCCTTTTATTAAGCCCTGTTTCTCAAGGTCCGCACATACTCGAGATGAGATGATAGATCGGGCTGACCCGGAGTCAACTAGCGCTCCGAGTTGACCCCTCTTTACCTCGAGCGACAGGAAGGGGCATACAGAAGCCTTTTGCGGGACGGTAGCAAGGACCTTGATATTAGAAGAGTCAGGACCTATCCTCTGCCTGGAGGCACTTGAATTCCGCAAAGTCTTGTAACGAGGGGAAGACAACCTCCGATTTGTCCCCCCCTGGTAATTTAGTTTTTTGAGTACCGGACCCTCGGGGGAAGCGCCGGACGCATACCACCCTCCGGACAATCGCGGGCAACATGCCCCTGTCTGCGACAGCGAAAGCAAACAACACCTCTCAATTGTCCGCCTCGGTCACCGTTATTTCTCTCTGGCCGTGGTTGGGACTGAACGACCCGCCGTTCCACCACTCGGGGTTCGCCCGGACTGGCCCTTACTGGCCCACGGGATTCATCTATTGATTGTATAGCCCGGGATAACGCGCACAGCTTCTCGAGGTCTTCATAATTCCGCAGTCGCTCAGCAAAAGTTAAACGAGATCTCTCCTGGGGAGTAACTCCTTCGAATATCATCTGCACTACTTCATTCTCGGGCAGTCCCAACCCTAAAATCCGGACAGCATCACGGATACTCTGTGCAAACTTCGCAAAATTCTCCCCGTGTGCTTGCACCCGATAACAATGTTTGTGCTGCAGCTGCTTTCGCAATCGGCCAGGCACGCATGCGTCCAACACCCCCCGATGGAAAGACGCCACACTGCCGCCATTTCGTATAGTCCGCGCGACCCGCTCAGCCACAGACCCACGACAATAGGGATACACGAGCTCGAGTAGGGTGCTATCCGACATCCCCGGGAAGTCGGACAGCTGAAACAAAATTCGGAAAAAGACCATCAATTTGTCCACGTCCAGTCCATCTACAACCGGAAGCTCCTGAATAATGGCAGACAGGGGGTTATGTAATTTATTATAAGAGACGCTCGATCCTCCCGAGAGCGTCGGCAATGGAGCCGCCGGGTTCGGCGTCTGCGCTATGTCCATTTCAGGAGGCTGGGAAGAGCTCACGGAAAGCTGAGACTTCACGGGCTCGAAGTTCCGCAATGCTTTAGCCACCTGTTCTGAAATCAGCTTCAGCGTGGCGCTGACTTCAGCGATTGTAGTTTGTGCGGACAAGTTCTCCAGTCTATGTTGCAGGTGTTCCGCTCGCTGACGCACTCTCTGTCTTGCCCTGAGGCTGGAAGGGGCCGACTCAAAATCCTCCATCACCTCCCGCAACTCTCCCCACTTCTCCTGGCACAACTCGAGCTCCGCTGTCACATCAGTGACCTTTACGAGCGACGTCGTCCCTCCGGATGCGAGGGCGTCTCTTAACTGCTTCCTCAAAGAAGCAACATCCCCCTGGGGCCTCCCACCCCGGGACTTAATCTCGAACTCCAACTCGTGCCTCAAAAATAAATCGGGATTTATAACACTCATGCCGCCAATGCTCTAATTACTTCTCCTATGAACCACAAACAAACATAAAAACGAAAATCACTAAACCAGGAAAACCTTGAGTACCGTTCTTCCATCAAGAGGACCCCCGGGTTCTCTAGCGCTGCGGAGACCTGGCCTATTCTGGACCATTCACACCCACGACAGAAGGAGACAAGTGACAACCAACAATACTACACACACATAACATCAAACAGCAATTCGACACACCCGTCGTACCAACACATAACTCACAACAACCAACTAACAATCAAAACTCATAATTCGGGAAATAATACTCCAACATCAACCGGACACCAGTCGGTGCCGGTACCGACTTCCGATCGGGCCATACCGCATCCCGTCAATATCACACGCTAAACTCCGACCCTAAATCAACATTCCCTCATCCAGGCCACACTTGCGACTCCCCGGCCGTACAAGCTATCAAATTTTTCAAACACAAATAACCGCCTCAGTGGTGAGACCCGACTCACAAGTTATACAACTTACAACTAGCCTACACGGACATATACCTACGAAGCAATGTCATAACAATCGCCTTAATATTTCCGAGTTTGCAAGCCCCGTCACCACCAGGACCCAAGAGTTCAAGCCTAGAATGAACCACGCTCACTGCTACCATTTGTAACCCCTCTTTCCTTTTATGTATTTTTAAGAGTATAAAACAACTTCTTTTATTTTAATATTTTCCTTTTTTTTTTTTTTGAAAGAGAAGCCACAAGTCAATTAGGACTAGGCCGGAGCCTAGAGAAGCAATAATTGTGCCGGGTCCAGTATGACGGGACTTGCAATGAAACTCAGCTGTAATATAACAATAACGGTTTTTATTGTATGCCAAGAATTAATACATGTAGGCAAACTCTATCACCTAGTTATCCCCCCCCCATGAATCATAAATATCACAAATAAATTAAGCCCTGCTTTAACAATATTAAAGGCAACACATATATGTATATATATATCATAACGAGTGTGTATAATATTCAGTAAATATATATAAATATATAATTCTCCCCCATTTTGTTACTAGCATTTCACAGACAAACATAACAAGATACACTGAAACATAAGGCACATAGACTCACAATTATATATCAATTCTAACACGAATGCCCCTGGAATGCACCCGCCTTGCAGGCAGTTTAACTACCATACTCAGAACCCAGCAGTGATAAAATGTTCGCCCATCCACAACCCGTTTCTGTAGAATTATATAAAAGCCAAAACCCCAGAAAGAATGATTATTACTCATAACGCATAAGTGAGACCGGACCTCCCATATGTATAGCATTCCACTGATCAATGACCATCATGAGCGTATGAACCTTAAGTTCCTTCCACAGCATTAAATAAAAATTTACGGAAACTACATCACCTGATTTTAAACAGTTGTTATACAATTCTAAAATGTTAATTTGCTTCACAAATTCAGAGGGATTCAATAAATCAGTATACTTTACCAGTAGAAAATTAATCAGTCGAGGCTTTACAAAATTTTGAAAAAAGGAATCAGACAGTATATGTTTTACAAGTAAAAAAATATTAATCATTATATGTTCTATAGTTAAAGATATTAATCAGTATGTTTTACAGTTAAAAAAAAAAAAAAATCAGTATATGCTACAAGAGGATAAGGTTGATCATTATATGTTTTACAAGTAAAAGAAAAACAATCAGTCTAGACTTTTGTGAAGTACAAAATCAACTAGTATATGCCCAGAAAAATGTGCAAATTATTTTCTATTAAAACCCGACTGGCTATGTAAATATAATTGAAATGAAAGTACAATAAAACGGTTGTGCCCTAGCAGCTGTGGAAGCGCGCCAGCATGTGGTTGACAAAATTTGACAGGAATCTAACCTGCCTCAGGCTGCACAAACATGTGTCAGACAAAACTAAGTCCCTTTTTAAACCCCAGAAAACGGCCCAAAAAAAAAACAAAGGAAAACCCCCAGCCCTTAAATTTTAAACCCAAGGTGAATTTAATATTTACTCATTTCTGTTCCAGCCGGAACAGAGTCCATAACATGTTCTATAACTTATTGTAAAGAGTAATATAGTAATGAAATGTAAACGGTAAAATGTGCAAGAGTAAAAATATCTCTGGCACGCTCCCCCAGTGCAGCACACAATTACAAGCAATGCACTTAGTGTTAGGTAATTCAGTTATAAAAAGTGTTCTTGAAATTAACTCATGATGATCAGCTGTTCCCATTTATAGCAGACAGTCTGGACACGTGGTCACATGGATTCAAATGAATATTACTGTAAAACAGGTGCACTGCCGGCCCGGCCCCAAAAGAAAAATAAAGAGTGCATATCACCTTAATACTGCTGCCTAAGTGCTACATCGTGAATCGGTCACCAACTCCCTCTCCGGACAGGATCTTCTCTAATGGTCCATGACTGATGCAGTTGTACGGCAATCAGCAAGCCAAATCTCCGTCTTAATCAAGAACCCTGTTAATTCATATAAATTAGAGAAAAGTTCACCAAAAATGTACACCCAAGTTCAGGTAATTAACCTCAGAACGGGCCTTCAACCAACTCTCAATAAAAGCACAAGTTTCATTAATAAAGTCTTTGCAACCTGCTTAAAGTGTAGAAAATCAGCCATGGAATAATTAAATTTTGATAATGGAAAGACTATATTAAAGGTGGCGTAATGTAAAAGTCATCAGTACCATGTCTACATGCTTCAACAGAAATTAACAGGTTCAACAGGTTAAATTAACACGTGGTGACCAATAATCATTATTTGATCAAAAATTTAACTTCAAGGCACTCACAGTATTAATAAAGTTTTAACATTGATAATATTTCCTCTATGGAGGTTCTCACAAATAAATTCTCTACAGTAAAGTTAATTAAAGAGCTCCCCGACAGTCTGCTGCGTGAATGGACACAGTTCACAACCTGACTACGCACTAACTTTCAGCCATTAATTTTTACATTCTACACCTTTATCATGACAATGACAATTACAATACCTCTCTCACTATTATAGTAATAATAAAAGGAACATGGGCTATATACTGAACATTAAGTAAATTACTGAACAATGAGTTTTCTTTTAATATAAAACTGTCGGGTCGCACTCACATAATTAGGTCCCTATACGGTTGCATACACCTTGTTATTAAATATCCATTTAATATGAATTACTTTTAAACACATAACATAATGCAATTCTTACCGGGAGTCGCGTAAGTTTCAGCAAGCCATACAGATGCGAAGAAACTACGCCGTAATTGTTCGGAGAGAGAGATAGCCGATGTACTCGTAGCGGGGCGATGAACTTGACTGCCGGCGCCGGCAGAGCAACCGACCACTTACTACGAGTTGCGCGCGCAACCGTACCCACTCACGTACACTTCGTAGTGGGCAAGGGTCGTTCCGAATAACCGGCGATATATTTTACAATTAATTTTTTTCTCAAATATTCAACGGCCGGCAAATACCGGCACAGTAAGTAGGTCACTATTACAATTAGAGGAGAACACATGCTATAGAGTTAAAGTGGATATATTAACGAATCCACGCAGCACTTCAACATGTAACGGGGGGGGATATTTTGTTCAGTCCACTCTACATAGTGATTATACCACTATTATGAGCATAATTAATTAAATGAATATTGTATTATTAAAATGTGATATAAATTTTGTCAAATGCAAAAGGCAAAAATTTAATAAACAAGTTTATTAAATTTTTTTTATTTTTAAGCAGGGAAATAATGCAACAGTGTGTCTGCATACATTACTGTGCATTGCCGCAGTTAGTTAAAAAAAACTGTTAAATTAGAATAAATAATTAATACTGTCAATATTAAAAAAACAGTGTATTGAAAGCTGTAAGTAACCAGTGAAGGGGAACACCGAATGTGCAGGACGGTACATGGAGATCATGTCACACTCAACATAAGTTTGTGTACAGTGTATTTTATGTGTGTGAGTGTAAGCCAGTTGATTCCGGCATAGCGTCACCCCTGAATAAATGTGAATTAAATAAGTAAATTATTTAAATTTTGGTAAGTGTGCGTAAGATATGACAAAACAAATTACGCCACGCTATTAATAATATAAAGACGCGCACATGTGCAAAATCTAGTGCAAAACTAATAATACAGTGTAAATAAAAGTGAATAGAACCAAGAACAATTAAAGTATAGAAAAACTGTTAACATAAAAATATACATTAAAAAACTACCGATCGTATAACATCGAGTAATAAACAAAATACTTCGCATGTTGCGAATAAAATTAAAATACTGTAAGTACGAAAAATAAACGAATCTGGAAAGGGACGCTCAACAAACTATAACAATATACATCCTGCACAGAATGGTTGAAACATGATTTTTGCGCCCGACAGTATAAAAAACCCAGGAGCATCAGCCTCAACCTTCATTCACTGCAACACAACTGCAGCCGAAGGCTATGCCCGATGGAGGACCATCCAAGGTCGATATCCCAGCAGTATGGAGATACTGTATATACAGTACGAATTATCTGAATGCTGAGTGGACCAGTAGGAACGGACGACGGACTCCAGGAGGATCAGCCGACAACGGAGGATCGACACAGGACACAGGAAGACGATGATGATAGTAAGAATGATGAATAATCAGTATTTCCGCACAATTTGACAAAATTTTGCAGAGCAAAAACAGACAGCCTACCCGGGCAAATGCTCTAGGTAGACTCCTATGAACCGCCGAGATGAAAGCATCGCCTTAAATAGTGTCTGGCATGATTTATTTTCTATGGCCAATCAGAATGGAGAATGATGAGCTAGCTTCTCATTAGTCCGCGTTATACACCTTAAGCGGCCAAAAAGTTATAAATAGAAACAGCGTAACCTTCTCTCACTGTTGCTTGTTCCCAGTTCATTGGGAGACGTGTTCGGCGTACCATCTATTTCGAACACTTTTTGCTACTGAAAATGGCCACCGGTGGTGTGGCCGAAACGTCTAGCTGTAGAAGATCAAGCATTCGACCACGGCCTTTCAGCCCGGAAGTTTTAAATAATTATAATGACACGGCCGTGAAAGCCTACGTACTAAAATTAAGAACCTCTACGGGGAGGAGGTTTTGAACAAAATTAGAAAGCTGGAGACGCTACGAAAGAAGAAAGCCAGTCTGCTGTGTTCCTTGGCCTTTTTACTTCGTTGCAGAGACTCGGGAACCGTTCCTAGGTTCCTACGACATAGACAGATTTTTAACACGCCACAGGCCAATAGGATCTACAGGAGGACGGAAAATGCCATGCTGCGTGAGCGCATACACCATACGCGGAAGGAGTTGGCGTTAAATGATCAGAACCTGTTGAAGCTGCACTTACAACTCAGCAGTTCCCTCCAACGACAGGATTGGGAGATGTTGGATGGTCTCACGTACAGTGCTTTCGAGGCGTGTTATACCAGTACCAGCCAGAGACAGCGTGAAAAAATTCGAACGCTATGGTTCCCAGATCATCAGGGAAAAAGTACAAGATCGCGACAGGATGGTCGTTAATCTCTCGAACCGTCAGCTGACACCACACGAGACCTCGGTGTTAGCCAAAGGTGAGAAGTTTGCGGTTACCCCGAAGACAGTACCGGTGGAGGAAATAGTTGCGAGCGTGGAAGCAGGTATCCGAGGACTACCCCGAGACCAGGCAGACGAGATACGGTTGGAAGCTTCCAGGGCCCTTAGAAGGGCCGCTCCGCCAAATTGCAATCTTCTGTCGGCGGAACTGCGAGCCTTGAGGGATTTGAGAAGGGATGACTCCATTGTCATTGTGCCGGCGGATAAGGGGAGCGCTACGGTGGTCTTGAACACCGAAGACTACCAGCGGAAGATTGAGGGTTTGTTAGATCCGGCCACTTATCGGAGGCTGAACAAAGATCCAACTGCTACGGTTTTAAGAAAAACGGATTCTTTAGTGAAGCAATCTTCTCTAGCGTCTGATGTGAAGACGGCCGTCCGGTGTTCGGAGGCCCTTACCCCTCGTCTCTATGGATTACCAAAGATCCATAAGGAGGACGTTCCGCTGAGGCCCATCGTTAGTGCTATTGGCTCGCCTACGTACAACT
The DNA here is from genome assembly GCA_034769895.1 of Magicicada septendecula. NCBI lineage: Eukaryota > Metazoa > Arthropoda > Insecta > Hemiptera > Cicadidae > Magicicada > Magicicada septendecula. Next base: position 177,697,628 of record CM068368.1, read on the forward strand.
TGGCTAAGCACCTCACTGGATTGCTCAAGCCGCACATCGGGCAGACGGGTTTTTTTGTCCGGGACTCTTCTCATTTCCTCCGAAGGATCCGGGAGTTGGTGCTGGAGTCTGGCGACGTGCTAGTGAGTTTTGATGTGGTCTCTCTTTTCACGATGGTCCCTGTCCAGGAGGTCTTGGGGTATATAGGTGAACTGTTCCCGGCGGACATCACTACTTTGTTCCGGCAGGTCCTAACAACGACCTACTTCCAGTGGAACGGCGGCTTTTATGAACAGTTGGATGGCGTCGCGATGGGAAGTCGTCTCAGCCCTGTGGTTGCAAAATTCTACATGGAAAAATTTGAAGAGTTGGCAATTTCATCTGCGCCACTGAAGCCGAAGTGTTGGCTGCGGTATGTTGACGACACTTTCGTGGTCTGGAGCCATGGGGATGAAGAGTTGGAACGCTTCCTTGGACATCTGAACGCTGTGCACCCGCGCATACAGTTTACGATGGAGCGCGAGAGCGGTGATCAATTGGCATTTCTGGATGTGTTGGTCCTGAAAAGGACCGATGGCAGATTGGGGCACAAAGTTTATAGGAAGCCAACGCACACTGACAGATATCTGCATAAGTCCTCCAATCATCATCCTAGGCAGAAGAGGGCGGTGCTGAAGACTGGTTGACCGGGCAAAGAGGATCTGTGAGCCCCGGTATCTCGAAGATGAGTTTCGGCATCTCGAGGAAGCACTGCAGTCCAACGGCTACTCTGCTGCGGAGGTAAGGAGAGCTGCCCGGCCGAGAAGATCTGGTAGGCCGGACGAGTCGGTGTTGCCCGAGGTTGTTGGCTCCGCTGTCTTGCCCTACATCCGTGGCGTGACTGACCGCATCGGCAAGTTGCTGAGTAAACGGGGCGTCAGGACGGTCTTTAAGCCAACCAAAAAGATCCAACAGTTCCTGCGACCGGTAAAAGACGCCAGGGATCCGCTCTCGTCGTGCAGGGTGTACAGTATTCCTTGTACGTGTGGCCAGCTATACATAGGCACCACGAAGCGTAGTGTCCGGACGCTCCTCTCTGAACATCGGAGATACTGCCGCCTGGGCCAGCCGAAGTCCGCAGTTGCTGAACACGCTCTTTCCCACGACGATAACCGGGTAATGTTTGATGAAGCCCGGGTGTTGTCTTCTGTCCGGGGTTACTTCACTCGCCTGCATCTGGAGTCCATCCATATTCCTAAGAATGCGTCCGTCGCCGAGGTGAAAGCATCGCCTTAAATAATGTCGCATGGTTTATTTTCCATGGCCAATCAGAATGGAGAATGATGAGCTGGCTTCTCATTGGTCCGCCTTATACACCTTAAGTGGCCAAAAAGTTATAGATAGAAACAGCGTACCCTTCTCTCACTGTTGAAAAGTGACGTGACGGATTCTGCACTCAGCTTTGGAGGAGAACAGACGTCAACTGAACTTCGCAGAAGAGGATCGCCTCGACCTCGGAAACCTGCAATGAAGAGGCAATCGCAACAAGGGACTACGGCAGTGAAGAAGAAGCCGCCGAGCCAATCTGAACCTCATCGCCAGCGCCAACATCCAGCTGCGATGGAAGTTGACCAGCCAAAGTGAAGACAACGCTGCAAACAAAACTGGGACCTGCCGCACAGTGCCAGTAAGTCGTGTAGGTAGCGCTGCCCAGCGGAATCCGGGGAGTCCGAGAGTAGGACTTACAAATAGAGATGCGGGTTGCGCCGCCACTGTGACGGTGTCACAGTTCGGCCCCCGGATACCCGCTGGACAAAGAGCCGAGTTAGTCAGCACTAGCCCCGCTGATAGTGTCCCTGAAGCACTGCGGCAGCGACGAGCCCCCTGGCCGGCCACTTTGGCCAGTCGGGAACCCTACGACTCGCGTGGGAAGCCCTGATCAACCCGCGCAAGTTCGTGAAAATAATCGGTCCTTGTTAGGGCCGACCAAGCCCGTAAAGGCTGGACCTTCCGGCTGCACGGCCGCTAGTAGGCCAGGCAGCCCTAATCCTCTGCCGGAGTCTGACTCCCCAGATATGGAGACCTCGGCTTCCACCGACTGGGTGGTAGTAGGGCACGGTGGCAAGCCGAGGAAGTCTCCTTCCCTGGCCTCCCTGAGTTCGGCTACGGACTCGGCGGCATTCCAAGCCTCCGCTGAGGTTGCGCCTAGCCGCACCTCCGAAGGAAGGATCCCGCCGGTGTTCGTCACGAACGTAAGGGACATTATCGGCTTTAGTCGCCGACTCAGCAAGGTCGTTGCGCTGGCAGATAACGCTTCGGTCAAACTCCTAGCGAGCGAGACTGTGCGCGTTACCTGCCGCAGCGCTTCTGAGCACTTGGGAGCGATCCAGTGGCTGGAACGTGAATCGTTCCAATTCCACACTTACACATTAAATCGAACCAAGCCTGTAGCCCTCGTCCTTCGGGGCCTGGACATACAGGCGGATCCGCAGGTCGTCCTTGATGAACTGCGCGACGCGGGCTATAAGGTTGTGGGAGCCTCTCGGCTGTACACTACTTATGGCTCGCGTCGACCACTCCCCTTAATCAGATCCAGGTGGAGAAGGGCGATTCCTCCCAGGCCCTTTTAGACTTGAAACGGCTTTTCGGGCTCTCCGTGAGCGTAGAGCCCTGCCGTCAGACCGGGCGACTCTCCCAGTGCCACAGGTGCCAGCGGTTCGGCCACAGCAGCTTCGGTTGACGGGACGCGCCGACCTGCGTCCGCTGTGGAAATGACCACCTAACGCAGGCCTGCTCTGTTCCGGACAACCACCGATATTGTATCAACTGTGGCGGCGCCCATGCTGCTAATAACAGGCGCTGCCCAGTTTACTAAGAGCAGCTGGACAAACTTTCTAAACCTGTCCAGCCTAAGCCTCGTCATGTTAGCCAACCCGTAAAGACGGCCAAAGCCGCTGAACCTGTGGTCCGGAGACCAGCCCCTAGGTCTGCTCCGGTTCCGAAACCTATTGCAGTGAGCCTGAGCACAGCTCAGGCCAAAACCAAAGCCGCGCCCCCGGAACTGGAACGCGAAGTACCCCACAACGCGCTAGTCCCGCTGCCGGACGATAAAGACGAAATCGATCCTCCACGGCCGCCGCCACCCGAGCCTCGATACCCCAGATCGGGCAAGAAAGGTAAAACCCAGGCCAAGAACACGGGCCAGCCAAAGTTACCTGCCACTGGACCCAAGCCCGTCCACCAAAAGCCAGAGCGGCCATCCGCTCCAGAACCTGCCCCAAGGCTTCCACCGCCTCGCCCGCCGCAGCTGTGCAGCTGCCGCCAAGCGTTCTCCCCAGGCCTCATCTTCCGATGATCTCGCCGTTGTGTCCGACTTTCTGGCAAGCTACGACTTGCAGAAAGTAGCCCAAACTTTCCTTAAAATCAAGGAACGCTTGGCAACTGCCTCGCCCCAAGACAAGTTCCTCCTCTTGGTGGAAGCCTGCCGAATTATAGGTCTGTTATGAACGGACAACCACGGCAATCCCTCAAGCGAGACCTCGAGCTCGTGGCGTGGAACGCCAACGGCCTCGCTTCCCGGCATTCTGAGCTCTTAGAGTTCATTGCCCGACACAAGCCCGACGTGCTTCTTCTTGGTGAGACGCACCTGACCCCGCATCGTCGTTTCCGACTGCCCAACTACGTGTGCCACCGGGATGACCGGTCGGGTCGCGCAGGAGGGGGCACAGCCATCGTGGTGAAGGCGAGTCTTCGCCATCACCGCGTTGTCCTGCCTCAGCGGCTGAACCTCGAGTGCACCGCGGTTGAGCTCCATGGTGCTCTCGGCGGTCTACTCGTGGTTTCCGCTTACAAACCTCCACAGCCGGAGCTCCTGTCGAACGATCTGGAGGCCGTCTTTGGCGCACACAGGAGGGTAGTCCTGGCGGGCGACCTGAACTGTAAGCACCCTGATTGGGGGAGCCGCTTGGTGAACCCAAACGGAGCCCGCTTACGCAGGTATGCTGATGCGGCTCGGGTCACAGTCATGGGTCCTACCGGGCCTACATACTATCCATCGAGGGCTAACTCCCGCCCTGACGTACTGGACATTGCCATGGTCAGGGGCGTTTATTGCCCGGTCCACGTCTCCGTCATTTCGGAACTGTCCTCGGACCATTGCCCTATCAGTATGCATATAGCTACCCAGCACGCCACCGTCCGCGACGAGCGGCGGGTAATCGAGTGGGTCCGCTTTGGCCCGGCGTTCAGTCGCCGCCTACCTGAGCATATCCCGCTCGACACTACGCAGCATGTCGACGAGGCAGTTGCCTTATTCGACACAGTCGTAGTCTCGGCGGTCGACGTGTCCTCCCGGATGAAGCCGGGGCTCACGCCCGACTATCAGCGTATCCCCGAAGAGGTCTCAGCTCGCTTGCGAGACGAATCGCCTCCGGAGTTGCTGGCAGAGGACTCGTGACCCGGCTGACAAGGCTGCGTTCAACAGAACGTCCGGCAAGTTGCGTCGCGACATGCTGGCGTTCTGTAGACGCAACTGGGAGCTAGCTGTTACACAGATGGATGGCCCTGCCGGGGACCGTAATGTCTGGCGGATTCCCAGTGCCCTAACGGGAAAGCGCAAACGCGCGCCTCTCCCCGCACTGGTCGGACCCGGCGGTCAACCCCTTGGCCGCCCCCTCGAAAAGCCAGAGTTCTTGGCTGACAGTTTAGAGCGACAGTTCGCTCCCAACCCATCCAAGAACCCGGCTTTCACTGAGCAAATCTGCCGCGAGGTAGAGCGCTTTCTATCGGCCGGTATCACAGTCCAACCGGAGCCCATCTCCCCGGAGGAGGTCTCTGAGAGGATTGTTCAGCTCAAGCCCCGGAAGGCACCTGGCCCGGACGGAGTCATGAATTCCGCCCTCCATCGCCTTCCGGAGCGAGGAACCCAGTTCCTCTCTGACCTGTTCAATTCATGCCTCAGACTGGCCTACTTTCCGGTGAAATGGAAAACGGCTACAGTAATAGTGATACCCAAGCCGGGAAAGAATTCTTCTCGCGTGGAAAACCTCAGGCCCATCAGCCTCTAGTCCGCGACGTCCAAGGTTTTCGAGCGACTGATCCAGCGTAGGATCCGCGATCATCTAGAAAGAATAGACGTGCTGATCCCCGAACAGTTCGGCTTTCGTGAGCTGCACTACTTGACTCATCAGCTGATGAGACTTGTGGAATGCATTACTGAGGCTGGCTGCCAGGGCAAACAGACGACTGCGATCTTCCTAGACGTAGAGAAAGCCTTTGACCGCGTGTGGCACGAGGGTGTCCTTTACAAACTCACGGAAGTCCTTCTCCCAGACTGCTACGTTCACTTGTTCGGCAGCTTTCTGCGAGACCGTAGCTTCCGAGAGAATAGACCACGCTCTCTCTTCGGAGAGGCGTATTACCGCTGGCGTCCCTCAGTGAAGTGTCCTTGGGCCTCTCCTGTTCTCGCTGTTTGTCAGTGACACGCCTCGAGTTCCTGGAGTAAAATTGTCGCTGTTCGCGGACGACACTGCGGCTTTTGCCTCAGAGCCGAACGCGAGTTATGCGGCAGTTAAGCTCCAGCGCCAACTCGACGCGTATGTCGGGTGGACCGATGACTGGAGAGTTGCCGTTAACGCTTCCAAGAGCGCCACGGTAATATTCTCGCGCAAACGCAAGCGGCCTCGGCCGCTTAAAGTAGGCCCCGTCGAGGTGCCCTGGACCAATAGCGTCAAGTACCTCGGGCTCCACGTGGATTCCCGACTCACCTGGCGAACCCATACAAATTACATCCGACAACGCGCTTCAGCGCAACTCAGTAGACTCTGGCCCGTGCTATCTAATCCGGCAATGACCCCCCGGCTAGGTAAGCTCATAGTCAACTCGTACGTGTTGCCCGTGATTACATACGCCTGTCCTGTTTGGGGATACCTGGCTTGTGGTCATAGAACAACGCTCCAGCGCGTACTCGACCGGGGACTGAAGCTTGCGTGTAAAGTCCCCCGGAGGTACTCTTCTCGTCTTTTGAGGAGAGGACTCGGTGTCCGCTCTCTTGATGACACCGTGAGACGCCTGGCGCGTAGATTCTATGTTCGTTCCGACAGAGTGACCCACAATTCCCTCATTGCCGGACTTGGTAAATACACCCCGCGACCAGGTGAGTCCTGGAAGCGACCTCGTCTATTAGTCCCGGTGGTATAATCCATCAATCGCAGGTCGCTTCAGACCCCCCCTAAATAGATAAAATAATATAAAAGGAACTCAAACTGACCCAGTGGCAGGAGTCCTTCCTGAGACTCGGGACACTGCACCACTCATGACTCGCGCTTCGCGCGGGCCGCGCAACCCCCAGTTGTGTGTGTGTTTTCTCTCACTGTTGCTTGTTCCCAGTTCATTGGGAGACGTGTTTGGCGTACCATCTATTTTGAACACTTTTTGCTACTGAATATGGCCACCGGTGGTGTGGCCGAAACGTCTAGCTGTAGAAGATCAAGCATTCGACCACGGCCTTTCAGCCCGGAAGTTTTAAATAATTATAATAACATTTATTTCTACATAATTTACACGTAATCTGCCATAACCTCTCTTACATTCACAAGTAAATGTAACCCCGGCTTAAAAGTTACAAGTGGTTATAGTCTGCACAGAATAAATTTGTACAAACCGTCCTAAGTTCGCGGCGCCATTGTAACTTTTAACTTTAATTAATATTTGGAAACAAAATATCTAAAAACTGTCAACTTCCAAAATTCTTCCCTTCCCGTGGTCCAGGGTCCTATATGCGAACTCGTGACCTGTAAGAGTGGTTATTGGGTTTGTTGGATAATAATTCTCGACTCACATTTACCACATTTAAACAAATTCATTGATTGTAATTAGTTCCAACGTATTTTCTTTCTCTTTATATTCTTTATAAAACGGTCATTTCTTTTTATCTCGTATACATTTCCCAAACGTTGGTTAACTTATGTATAGAATTAATGGTTAACGGTCGTTGCATTGCAGTATTAATTTATTATTGAAAGTTTTAAATTGTACTCATCCTGTTGTTACACTATGATTTTCCTTTTAAATGTTCCGAAAATGTTCGAATGGTTTCGCAAATTTGGCACTGCCTTTCTGTCGTCACTGTCGCACTCTCTACTGTTAATTTTTTGATCGAGCACTGTTACATAGAACCGCGCGGTTCCGGTGACTGATGCTAAGTGGAGCGTCTCCAAAATGGCGAGCGTCCCTCTGAGCTCAGCAACTTGCTTTTTCATTGGCGGGCGAGCATCTCGTATCTCGTAGCCGGCGGCAAAGAAAACCTATACGTACTTTTTAGTCTGCTAAGGCCGGCACACGCGCGCTCGTACATATTCCAATGCTCCAGATTACGTCGCCTCTCTCCCGAATTGTTCACAGACTGAACACTGGTTGTTCACAAAAGTTAAGCTTTGGTTATCAAAACCGGGCTCAGTGTGGGTGACTCCACATTATTACAATTATTATGATATTAAAATAAATCCCCCTAGTTTGTCCCGTTACATAGCGATGTCGTATAGAATAAGTAGTCGATAATTAAATAATATAATATTTCGATTTATTAAAGATTTTCCTTATTTTTTTTTAACTTGTACAAATATTTTAGTAGTCTATGACAAAACAGAAATTTTAACTGACTGTTTCTGATACATATATATTAATCATTCTGTACAAAATAAAATTAATTACTACTTCTGTTGCAAATAAAATTACAGTAGAGCATCGATTATCCGCACATCTATTAACCAAACAATCTGTTATCCAAATTCAGTAAACAGTACAATTATGTACTGTTCTGTACAGTTATGTATTGGACACGTGTAGGTATACTAGATATTTATTGAACATAAAAAATTGTATACTGTAACTTGTTACAGTACTGTACAGTAATAAATAAACGCTGTAGTTATACAGCCCTACAATCGATGAACACATTTACAAATCATAAACAAACTGTGTCAACGGAAGTTTTGAGTCACCAGTGACGTCATTCAACATCAGTCTACCACACCAGCTCTTGTTCAGTTTGCAAGCGTTAGTAAGCTGAGTTACGTTAGTGCACTCGTTTGTTGCTGTTCTTTTTACTTTAACTGCTTTACGATGTCTATGAAGAAAAAGAGTAGTGCTGTCAATAAACGATAAACTTAAAATTATTAATCGTCTAAATAAAGGAAAAACAGCTAGCACATTGACTTCCGAATTTAACACTGGTAAATCAAGGATTACTGATATTAGAAATTTGAAATTACGCTAATGTCTTACAGTGGTAAACTAGAATCTTCGAAAGGTGCTACTTCAAGAAAAAAAAACTATGAGTACAGCTGAAAATTAACTTAGATTGTGTAGTGTACATGTGGTTTGTGCAACAAAGAAGCAAGGGTGAATCCATATTGAGGCCTATCGTCTGTGAGAAGGCATTTATAATAAACGAAAAGCTCTGAGGCGAACAGAGTTTTAAAGCTACAACAGGCTGGTTGCAAAAATCCAAATTGAGACGTGGTATACAACAGCTATATAATTCAGGTGAAAAATTTTCTACTAATTTTGAAAGTGCTGATAATTTTAAGAAACAGTTTTTGCTTATTGTAAAAGAAAAAGGGTACAACACTGAAAATATCTACAATGCTGCTAAAATGCTAAAACCGGGGTTAACTGGAAAGCTCTTCCAAAAAAGACAGTGTTAAGAAACGAAAAATCTGCTTCTGGGTTCAAATTTAATAAAGAACGCGTTACAATTATGTCATGGACTATTGCAAGTAATTCCCTAAGTATAAAATTTATTGTTATAGGGAAATTTAAGAAACCTAGATGTTTCGAAGACATTAATATGAATAATTTCTCAGTTAATAACTTGCAACCAAAAAAACGCTTGAATGAATGTTGAAAATTTTACTAAGTGGTTTAATGTGTTTGTTCCGCAATAAAAAAAGAAAAGCAGAAAATAAAATTAGTGGTCCTGTATTGTTGTTATTGGACAACTCCTCTGCACATCCTTCAGCTGATTCTTTACCTCAGCATGAGGATATTGATGTGATGTTTATCCCACCGAACTGACAAATATTTTACAACCTACGGGCCAAAGTGTTATAGAAATATTTAAACTGCTTTACCGCAAATCTTTTCTTTGGTACCTACTTAGTGAAAATGAAGAAGGATCCAAACAGTTAATAAAAGAATTTAATTTAAAGGAAAGTGCGTATATGATTGCAGATGCCTGGGATACCGTAAAAACAAACTCTGCAACGAGCTTTAGGAAAACTTCGAAATCAAACGTTATATGAGGAAATAAATCTGATACTGAACATCAAGTCATAGATATTGAAATCATGCATCAAATGGTACAGAATATTCCTCAGTTTAAAAACTGTAACAAAGAAGAAGTTAACAATTGGCTTAAGGTGGATGTAGCCGATCCTGGTTTTCAGTTATTAACCGATGAAGACATAGTTGAGTAATTAAATTAACATAATGAAAACAAAACAGATTCAGATGAAGACGGCGAGAATGCTACTAATACAATACCACAGATGGCAGCAAAAGCTTTTGACGCACTTGAGACTGTTCTAAAAGTGGGCCGAAACAGAAGACAAGATAGATTGTATTCAGCTTATGATCTTAAACGACTTCAATCTTTATCAGCAAGAAAATGGTGTATCGGTTTGAAGCAGCCAGTGCTAGATTCTTCAAAAAAAAAAAGCGTAAATCCATGGTACTGTATATTTTGTTTTTCATTTGTAATTAATTTTATAGTACAGTGTCATTAAACTCTAATTTTTTTTAAATTAACGTTTGGTTTGATTAATTACACTCAGTTTTAATTCATTCACTTAGTAATACATTACAGTACAGTATACTAGTTGCTACTTCCGTATGCTTCAGTACCCGGATATTGAAGTTGTCTACAAATGTTTTTGCAAGTTCAAGATTGTATCATACAGTGGGTTCAATTTAAAGTTTTAGTTAGTATTCAGTATGAAATTCTGACTGTTTGTGTTATTGTATGCTTTGTAAATTTCGAACTCCTCTAAAACGTTCATGTACTGGCCTTTATTGCAGATGTGTAAGGGTTTTAAATTTGATGTGAAGTCTATGTACGTATTATTGCTTGAAATTAAATGTAATGCATAGTTGGATTTTATGTTATTAAGTGAAGTCTAATTTTTTAAAATTATGTTTTGGTGTGTGTTCGTTAAATCTCTGTAGGACACCCCTCCCAGTTTGGCCAATAAAAAAACTCACAATTATCACACGACAATTTATATACACCCGTTTTCTTTTCTAGTGGAGTGATACTATTATTATGGCAGAGTGTATTCATTATATTGTTATTTGTCTTGAAAATTTTCATGAAGTTAATTTTACTTAACATAGAGGTTAAAATTTTTGGCATTATGCCAGTATAAGCGGTTGTAACAAACGGTTTTACGTTTTGTCCTAATTGGGGTTTAACCTCTAGTTTTTGTTTTTTGAGAAGCTTATAAAATAGTGAGCTGTTGTAACCATTAGCCAAAGCTATATATTTTATAGCATTCAACTCATCAAGGAAATCATCCTTGTTGATAGGTATTGATAATAGTCTATGTATGAAACAATTAAATACTGCCATCTTCTGTGAAAACTGATGATGGGATTTTGTGTGTATAACCGCAAGGGTGGTGGTTGGTTTCCTGTAAATTTTGAAATTTAATTTATCTATATGTTTGGTAACTGTGAGATCCAAAAAATATATTAGCCAATTTCATTAGTCGGAATGTTCCGTAACCCTTATGGCTAGAGTCTAGATAACATTCTACTTGTAAGAAATTTTCTATTAACAATGTAAAATGTGCAGATAACACCAGATCATTTTATTGCTTTTCTCTTGAGTCATAAAACCATTTTAATGAAAAAAATCATATTTCATTCTTTGTATTATTAATGTGTACCAGATAGGTCTGTATTTTATGTACATTCTAGTATAAGTCTTTTGTCGGACATTTGATTTACATAAAAGTGATTTAATTTTTAATTCGTTTTTATTGTTATTTTGTAACACTGTTCCTCACACCGCACTCGCCATATGCTTATGCATATTGCTATGCCATTACAGAATGTTTTACATGTTTCTCGGCTATCCCAGCAGAACCAGCTGTAATGTTGTGTGTGTACGTGATTCTTTACATGCATTAACGGGACTGTTCCAGACTCACCGGTATGCATGCTCTGTGCTCAAGGCTGTAAGCAATTACGCTCTAGTATTTTCTATAGTGCTGACGCGTATTATGGATTATTCAGAAATCTAAGCAGGGTATAAGTAAAAGCATTCAGCAACGCTTAGTTTCAGTTTAAGTGGTGATTCATTCAAGTGAGGGTCGAGTTATTGTCAGGCGATTTACACAGTGCGTTTCAAGTGGTGTATTAGTGAAAGTGATTATAGTTTGGAATTCTTTATAGTTGACATTATTTGTGTGGACAGATTAACTTGAATTATTGTACGAGTATAAACTTGTTGAATAATGTGTTGATTACAAACTGTTAATTGTGACAAAGCTGCTTTTAGTGACTTCATTGGTGTCTTGTAATTTGTTTTCCACTATACCATACGACACTCAGTGAGCCCATCGTAACAATATGTTTGCACTACTTCACAACACTCGTTTTTCTTTATACAGTCAAAAATCAACTTAATCTAACAATTCTGAGATGTTTCTTACTGTCTATTTTACAGTATTGCAACATGCAACCTATACTTCAACCAATTCTCAATGTAACATGCTATCATATGTCAAGAATGAAATTATTATTTTATATGCAAATCTCACCTATTGAAAAATATATATAAAACACACAGATACGAGTATATTATATACAAATTTGTTTTTTTAAAATCTATTCTTCATATGAATAGTAATGCAATACTGTGATCATATATAGGGTAAGGTTAATTTTTGCAAGCTAAAAGCTACTTCACGGATAGTCCATGGTTTCTAGCACTAGCGGTATCTAGTGCTGCAGTGTTCTAGTTATTTATTATTACAGTTTCATATTCATTTGTTCCAGGGTTACGTATTTACACCAGTGAATAATATCTGTGCAGAAGTGAATCGTACTCTGGATTCTGAAGTATGCAGCAGAAAGTCAAGTCAGAATCAATCTGTTTGCAAAAAGAAGAAACACAAGTTAATACATTCTGGTATAAACAAGTACCAGTGCGATGTTTGTTCAAAATCATTTACTCAGTCAGGCCATTTGTCACAACACAAGTTAATACATTCTGGCATTAAGGAGTACCAGTGCGATGTTTGTTCAAAATCATTTACTCAGTCAGGCCATTTGTCACAACACAAGTTAATACATTCTGGCATTAAGGAGTACCAGTGCGATGTTTGTTCAAAATCATTTACTCTGTCAGGCCATTTGTCACAACATAAGTTAATACATTTTGGCATTAAGAAGTACCAGTGCGATGTTTGTTCAAAATCATTTACTCTGTCAGGCCATTTGTCACAACACAAGTTAATACATTCTGGCATTAAGGAGTACCAGTGCGATGTTTGTTCAAAATCATTTACTCAGGCAGGCAGTTTGTCACAACACAAGTTAATACATACTCGCATTAAGGAGTACCACTGCGATGTTTGTTCAAAATCATTTACTCAGTCAGGCAGTTTGTCACAACACAAGTTAATACATTCTGGCATAAAGAAGTACCAGTGCGATGTTTGTTCAAAATCATTTACTCTGTCAGGCAGTTTGTCACAACACAAGTTAATACATTCTGGCATTAAGGAGTACCAGTGCGATGTTTGTTCAAAATCATTTACTCGGCCAGGCACTTTGTCAAAACACAAGTTAATACATTCTGGCATTAAGAAGTACCAGTGCGATGTTTGTTCAAAATCATTTACTCAGTCAGGCAGTTTGTTACAACACAAGTTAATACATTCTGGCATTAAGGGGTACCAGTGCGATGTTTGTTCAAAATCATTTATTCAGTCAGGCCATTTGTCACAACACAAGTTAATACATTCTGCCATTAAGGAGTACCAATGCGATGTTTGTTCAAAATCATTTACTCGGTCAGGCACTTTGTCAAAACACAAGTTAATACATTCTGGCATTAAGAAGTACCAGTGCGATGTTTGTTCAAAATCATTTACTCAGTCAGGCACCTTGTCAAAACACAAGTTAATACATTCTGGCATTAAGAAGTACCAGTGCAATGTTTGTTCAAAATCATTTACTCTGTCAGGCCATTTGTCACAACACAAGTTAATACATTCTGGCTTTAAGGAGTACCAGTGCGATGTTTGTTCAAAATCATTTACTCATTCCCGCAATTTGTCACAACACAAGTTAATACATACTGGCATGAAGAAGTACCAGTGTGATGTTTGTTCAAAATCATTTACTTGTTTAAGCACCTTGTCAAAACACAAGTTAATACATACTGGCATTAAGTAGTACCATTGTGATGTTTGTTCAAAATAGTTTACTAAATAAAGCACCTTATCAAAACACAAGTTAATACATTCTGCCATTAAGGAGTAGCAGTGCGATGTTTGTTCAAAATCATTTACTCATTCAGGCAATTTGTCACAACACAAGTTAATATGTTCTGACATTAAGAAGTACCAGTGCGATACATACATACATCCTCGGCGCTACAGCCTAGTCCGGGCCCTGGCCTCCAAAAGAAATCTTCCCCACTGGTCTCTACTCCCAGCCAATGTCCACCAGATTCCTGCACCCAGCCTCACTGCCTCCTTACCAACCTGGTCCAGTCATCTTGTACGTGGTCTTCCTTCCTTCTCCTTCCCATTGGCAAATTCATAACTCTTTTTGGGATTCTATCCTCCGCCATTCTCTGCATATGACCAGCCCAACGCAATCTGTTAATTTGTATGAGTTGCACGATCGGAAGATCTTTAAACCTTTTGTACAACTCTTGATTATGCAGTCGCCTCCAAATGTCTTTTTCCTTCACAGGGCCATAGATTCTCCTCAGTACCCTCCTCTCAAAAACAGATAGTTTCTGCTCTAATCTAGTTTTTTTAGCACCCAGCATTCTGAGCCATACATCAGGACTGGTCTGATCAAGGTCTTGTATAGGGTGGCTTTTGTATCTTTACTTATTAATTTTGACTTAAAATGTTTCACCAGGAGTCCACATATGACCCGAGATATGGAAAACCCTGAAACTTTTCAAATTCACAACCATTAATGCACAGGGACAGGGCACGAGTGTTGGCACCTACAACCATATATTTGGTTTTGCTTAGGTTTATAACCAAGGCCATAGCCTTAGCGGACAACTCCAGTTCCTGAAAGGCTTCCTTTAAGCCAGATTCAGACCTACTTATGACGTCAATGTCATCGGCATAGGCCAGAAGCTGTACCTCCTTGTGAAATATGTGTCCGCTAGTTTAAATTCCTGAATCCCTCATGACCTTTTCTAGAGCTATGTTGAACAACAGACACGCTAAGAAATCTCCTTGTTTCAACTCATTCAATGTTTTTAAGTAGTTAGATAGATTTGATTGGATTCTGATTTGGCACTTAGAATTGGACATAACTACTCCAACCATACGCACCAACTTAGATGATATATTCAACTCCTTCATAGCTCTATATAGCATTTTCCGGTTGATTGAATCATATGCCGACTGGAAATCCACAAAGAGATGGTGAGTGGCCACTCCATATTCCGTTTTTTCCAGGATTTGCCTTAGTGTAAATATTTGGTTTCTTGTTGACCTATTCCTAGTGAATCCACATTGATATTCTTTTATGTTTTCCTCAGCGTAGGGAAGCAGCCTAGAAAATGTGATGTTGGACAATACCTTATATGCTGTATTAAGTAGAGAGATGCCCCTATAATTTTTACATATGAGCGGATCACCCTTTTTATGTATTAAACACACCACCCCATTGTTCCACTCATCAGGCATTACCTCCTCCAGCCATATTCACTCTATGAGATAGGCAAATTCCTTTATGAAATCTCCTCCTGCGCTCTTTAATAGTTCCCCGTGTAAACCATTGGAACCTGCTGCCTTGTTATTTCTAAGCTTTTCTAGAGCTTCATACACCTCGTCATAGGATGGCACCAACTCCTCTCTATCATCCTCGATTTCTCCTGCTTCCTCTTCATTCTCAGATGCCTCCATCGAAGCCTCCCCAACAGCCTAGCAACTCTTCGAAGTGTTCTGTCCATCTCCTGATTACGCCAGCAGTATCACTCACAAGGCCACCATTATTATCCCTACAGGCATTTGTTCTAGGCTGAAATTCCTGTCTCATATCATTCACCTTCCTGTACATATCTCGGCTCAGCCTTTTACTCTTATATTCTTCTATATTTTTCATCTGTCTCATCATATACTCCCTCTTTTTTCCTCTATGAATCTTCTTTTCCATCCGCCTGGCCTTCTTGTGTTCCTCTTGAACAGCCCTAGTGCATTTCCTTTGGATCATAAATTTGTATGTATTGTTTTTGAATTCAGTTGCCTCTTCACACTCCTTATCAAACCACTCATCTCGCCCATGTCTCTTCTTCAAACCAACGATTTCTTCTCCTGTGGTCACTAATATGTTTTTTAGATTAAGCCAGTGGTTTTCTATATCTTGTTCCTCACGGCATTCAAGTCTCCACTGTCTAATTTTCTTATTAGTAACTTCCTCGAACCTCCGTTTTATTTTTTCTTCCTTTAGTATTTCTGTATTATATCTAACAGTCTTTATTCCTTTTTCATTTCTATTATTGGAGATTCTAGCTCTCAGTTTAGCAACTACGAGATAGTGATCTCAGTCAGGCAGTTTGTCACAACACATATTAATACATTCTGCCGTTAAGAAGTACCAGTGCGACGTTTGTTCAAAATCATTTACTCAGTCAGACCATTTGTCAAAACACAAGTTTATACATTTTAGCAGTTAAAAGTAGCAGTCAAATATTTGTACCAAAACATTTACTCAGTCAAGCCATTCTGACATTAAGAAGTATTAGTGAGATGTTTGTACAGAATCATTTACTGGATCAGGCAGTTTGACAAAACACGTTATTACATTATGGCACTAAAACACACGCTAGTACTAAGAAGTACTAGTGCGATTTTTGCACATAAACATTTACATGTCTAACCTATTTGTCACGACATAAAGTAATACATTCTGACATTAAGAAGTAACAGTGAAATGTTTGTGCAAAAATATTTAATGTTGCAGAATGTGTCATGAATAACATACTGTCATCAAATAAGAACAATGTAATATGTGTAACAAATTTTTTGGTTGAGTATTTTATCTGAGCATAAATTGTACTATATAATTAATCCATAATTAAATCATTTTGTAATTAATCCATTATACTTTTAAGAACCATTACTGTCTAGTATGTAGGAATAATTTCTATCACCCTAGAAGTTTTAGTATAGTAATGAAACATCACTGTAATGTGTATAAACAA
The DNA here is from genome assembly GCA_034769895.1 of Magicicada septendecula. Classification (NCBI taxonomy): domain Eukaryota; kingdom Metazoa; phylum Arthropoda; class Insecta; order Hemiptera; family Cicadidae; genus Magicicada; species Magicicada septendecula. The sequence continues at coordinate 177,714,054 of CM068368.1, forward strand.
AAACCTCAAAACAAGCATAAATAAGTAAATTATACCGAAATAAGTTTTTTATATTTGGCACTGAAAAATAAGAATGTGAAAATTTGAACAAATATTTACCCTATGAACTGAAATTAAATTATACATTGTGATATAGTGTGAAATCATTGATACACATCTATCTTGTAATTCAATTTATCACTGGATGAATTACATTAACATTTGTATTTATAATGAAAATTTGAAGTCTTTTTTTTGCCATATGTAAATATTCTTTTCATGTACCGCACAAGATTTTTGTCTGCCTGCTACAACTTTAAAGATGAGAGAGTCTTGGTGGTTCCTTAACACATTTGAGTTATTGCTTGGCAAAATGATGGGCACAGATACACCCCCAAGTTTACACGGCTTGGCATTTCTCTGCGTTTTTGTCTGTGTTGTATTTAAACCATGTAGGTTATTTCTGCCACCATATTTTTAATTGCTGCATGTATACTGTTTCTTTATAATTCAACATTAGTTCAGTATATTACTAGACAGTGCTGTCTACAATGTCCAAACTACTAGTTTCCAATGCTTTTTTTTGTGTTTGTGATGGCTCCTTGTTGTGAACTACATGTTTGGTATAGTGTTGGCTTGTGCAGTGTTTGAATTTTTAAAGTGCAATTTCCTTGTAATTCTACATTCCAAAATGAGTGATGAGTTCTTGTCTGAAGATAAAATATTACGTTACTTTAATGACAACTAAGTATTAACTAATTAACTCGTGCCAACTACGTTGATGGTGCCAAATACTATCTATGCAATAATACAAAATAAAACTGCATAGATAGGTTACATTGAAATTATTACAACAGAGTCTATATCTGGAGGTAGGAAAATTTTTATTCATTAACACATTAAAATTTACTATTGTCTTATGGCTTTATAATATAAAATTGTTTATTAAATAATTGTGTTTCAATAAATGAGTCTATTGGATTGTTTTACATATATGTTACTTGTATGTAGAATTCCAACTGTTGGGTGCGTAGACATCAGGCCCTCCCCACACTGCTTGTCTGCACCGCTACGACTCTATGTGTTGCTCGATGACTACTATGCTGGCAATTCACGTCTTTGTACACACACACACACACACTGCAATATGAAACTGTTATTGTTTAGATCTTGAATAATCTTAATATCAGGGATCAGAACTGGGCAAAAATAGATCGTGTATTAAGCTTACACAAATCTGGCTTCTTCAGGTGTTCTCGCGTTAACTCTCAGACTATCTCTGTAGATAATCTGCCCCTAACGGAAAATCTTCAATAATTAAACAATTAAATAGTTTAAAATTAAAATTTTTGATGTTACAAGTGTTTGTTTGTGCTACAACAAAAAGAAAAAATAGAACATTACTTTTGAACGGAGAGAAAGTTTTGATTGATATTTTTGTAAATAAACAAAACACCTTTAAAATCAAACGTAATACCACATTTTTGTGTACAATAAAGATCAATGCGACTATCAAGATCTTACCAGCGTTTTACATAAAATACTGAAATTAATACATAAAAATTCGTAAAGGATCTACTCTGTACACATTTTGGTTATCAATAAATAATAAAATATAAAAAACAAAGTTTTAACTTGAATCTGTAAGGAGGCTGTTAACTTAAGAAAATGTTATGATTTATAAGTCTAGGTGAATTTCAAAAACTAGCTACAAAACTTTTACTAATTTTCTGCCGACTTTAAATTTTGCTAACCTGTAAGTAAAGTCAATGGAGATTGCAAATATGAGACAAAAATGAAAATAAATAACTAAGGATAGTACACTTTTTACAATGTCTAACTCTAATAATTTAGTATTCAGTAGGAGAGTAGGCATTGCATTTCTTCACTCTGACAACAGAGTTCGTTTATGATGACATTGTTGTCAATTGCTGTACTGTAAGTGATTCTCTCTCAGACTGCATCATGAGAAGAGCCTCTAGGTTTTCATTAGCCATTGAAGAGCGAAGCCGCGTTTTCACTAGTTTCAGCTTTGAAAAAGCTCTCTCACAACTACTTGAGTAAGAGGAATTGTCAAGAGGTATTTATAAGCTTTATTGAGCTCGGTGTACATTACACAATACATATTGTACTCGTGAATCAAATTGTAGGCACATTTGATGCATGACTTTTTTACGTCACAGATGGATGTTTGTGCACTTTCGTCTTCTGAACCACTTTGAGAATCTTTTTCCTCTTGCTGCAGGTAACTTTCCTTTAACATTGAAGAAATACTTGGCCATTGATCAACGAATGACTCTAATTCCTCTTTTAGCTTCTCTTTGTCAATAGTCAGAATTAGAGTGCATATTTTTTCCAAGGCGTCTTCAGGTACGCCATTTTTCAATTCAGGGAATCTTCGTGGATCAAAGCACGAAAGGTCTTGACATAATCTTTTTTGGTCAGAAAACCTTGTAGCCATACTTTGATTTATTTGGTCAATGACAACATTGAAAACTTGTACTCTAAAATTATCTTCAGCACTGAATATGGCTTTATCATCAGCTGTTTCATCTGGCATTTTTTTATGCTTTCTTTGTCTTTTTGTTGGTAGCTCACTCTGTATGGAAAGATTGTATGTCTCTAGAGATGGATTTCCTTCAATTTTCTCATCAAGAACTTCTGTCATAGCCGTAGCGAAGTTTTGTGCTGCACTCAGAGTTTGATGGAACTAGTTTCGGGCGTTTCTCAAATTCTCTTGTGCCGTGGAGACCAAATTCCATGCCTGTGCATAATCCAGGTTCCTAGTTTGTAAATATGTAGTCAAAGTGGTGTTGTGATCTTGAAAATTAGCAGACACATCATTGCAGTCAGTATAGCTTCGAATGAAAGAAACTTCTGAAGCAGGCTATTTGCCTCGTTCCTTGTCTTGGGGCTGAAATCTGTGGAGTTAGCGATAATGGAGAGTGACACAACCAACTCCATGTATACAGATTTTAGATTATTTGTACCTTGGTTAGCTTGAACGTCTTCACATTTGGCCCAGGTATTGTAGTAACCAGTGGCGAAGCTAGTAATTAAAGAATGGGTAGGCAAAAATCTTACCTTAAATTTTTTTAAATTAATCACTAAAAGGACGGTAATTCAAATCGGACGCAGATGTAGAGTTTACTGTTAGCGAATGGTTCCGCAAACAGCCGTAAGAATTTTACTAGGAGGGAATCTACAGATTATTGCAACCGTGGGACTCATGTTTAATGTTAATGGAGACTTCTTTTAAAATCGTTGAATAAAAATGCTTACAGCCCTAAACGTGTTTTTATTGAACAATTCTTTTATAAGTCATACACAATAATACAACTGATTGAACTTCAAATTTTTAAACTTGATTAGTTTATATATATATATATATATATATATATATGTTTAATGTTACAAATAATTCAAATAACAATCTTGATCATCTGTTAGTTCAGCGGTATAACAGGAACACTTTTAATAACCGCATAAAATAAACACACTTGTAAACAACACAGCCCACTTTAACTTAACTTTCTGCATCACAGAAGTGAGACATGCCTCAACGCTCTATGTGTACAGCGTGGGACAATCCCCCTCCCCCGCACTTCCCTATTAAGCCAGCACATTGCTTACATACGATGTATACAAAAAAACGCTGAGCCAAGTTCACGTTGCCTTATTCGCTTTAAACGAGCTATGCCGAATCTCACCTGTCACCATCTAGCGGTCGCTCAGTAAAGCACCTTTCGGCATAATAAATTCGACAGTCACAGTAACAATGTATAATCTTTACATTACGTAGTTCATACGTATTTATAATTTCTATTCTACAGAATTTTTTAGGGTAGGCATTGCCTCAATTGCCTCCATGTAACTTCGCCACTGGTAGTAACCAAATATTTGATGGGTGGCATCACTTTTAGATCTCCATCTGGTTGCCCCAATTTGACTCAATCGTACATTTGGATGTTGTTCCAAATAAATATTCAGTCTTTTGTGGGATTCTTTGATAAATACTTGGGCCTGCTGTAGTAGACCAAAAAGCGATATTGTAGCAGTTACGCATTGGGCCATATCTGTCATTACAAGGTTCAGAGAGTGGGCATAGCACCACATGTGAATGTGGTTTGGCAGTTCATCTTGAAGTCGAGTTGAAACACCTCTGTATTGACCGCTCATGTTTGCAGCCCCATCAAATGAGTTGGCGATGCAGTTTTTGACATCAAGTCCTGTGGTATTCAAAATTTCAAGGAAAGAGTTAAACAAGTTTTCCCCTGTTGAAGACTGTACACACCTCAAACCAATAATCCTTTCTTTTACTTCAGTTTCAAACACATACCTCAACACACTGGTCGAACCCAGACACATCCGTTGTTGTGTCCATTAGCACTGAGAATAACTTGGCCTCCTTTACTTCATTAGATATTTTTTTCTGGATCAACATTTTCATGATGTTAATTATTTTATTAACAGTTGTTTTGCTGAGAAATGTTACTTGCCACCCCTTCCTCTCCATCCTTTCTTGGAACTTGTCTTTGAAGTTTCCAAAGCTGATTTACTCATGTTAATAACATTTTTCACATGGTTTTCCAGATTGATGTCATAGTTACATAGCAAAAGAATTATTTCTAAAGAATTCCCATGGTTTACAGAAGGGTCGGCAAGAGTGTATGCACTTTCTTCACTTGCCCTGTAAGCGAGGCCTTGTTTTCTTATCAATTTAATGACGTTGATGACAGCAGATACAACTTGTCTATGTTCAAGTACCTCTTTTTTTTCGTTTTTTAATTTTTATATCAAACAACAGGTTATCAATTGTTGTCCCTTCTTTGTGAGAAATGTATGTCTTCACAGAGTCTAGATGAGCTTTCGACTTTTCGTGTTCTCCTATACTTTTTGCCAAATGCCTATAGCGATCAAACCCTTGATAAAAAACTGAGGATCCATCAGTAAAAACCAAACAAACGCTACAAAATAGCTTTTTGCTACTTATGTGGTAAGTTAGCCAATTGCGCTTGAATGTTTGGCCGTCCCCAGAATGCAAATGAAATACCTTATTATCAAAAGGGAGAGGTTCAACAGCTTTTCCATGTTGAATGGGTTGAAATTGAAAGAAGGAGTTAATGTCTTTTGGTCCGGGTTTTTTAAAATACTCATCGGGATTCAGCAATGGATTTTCTTCGAACCGAACATCAGAGTCAACAACGCTCACATCTTGAGTAATAGCTTGAGTTTGGAGACATAATTGAACGCGCTGATCACAATCGTCATCGTCAATCAGAGTATCGTCAATTTTTGATGTCTGCACTTTTGTACATGATGACGCAACAGGAACTTCGCTGTCGTCCGATATAGGCCTACTGGTTACGATTTCTGAAGTAGATGGTGTAGCTATGATAAGTGCTTCGTTCTCATCCAATAAAGTTTTATCTGAGCTACAAGTTGTTTTTGGCATACAAAAACTTTTGAACTAGTGTCCTGATTTTCGTTTTGTCTTCGGTCTCTCTTCCATTGTGACAAAATAATTTTCTAGATTATATATAATTTACCTTGTATTTCCGTCCAGTGACGTCGGGCGTAATTTGTATTTGGTTACGCGTTTCAGGCCATGTGGCCCATCATCAGACCATCACTCCGAGAGGAGCTCGTTAAACAATAAAAAAATCCACATAAAACAAACACAATAAATAAATACAAAAATATATTAAAACATAAAGGCGTTCTCTTACACGAACACGGTGCACCGCGTGTAGCCTGTCTGAACTGCGTCAGTGGGACCTGTTATCTCAAAAATGAGATTATTTGTAAATCTGCGGTGCACCATGTTCGTGTAAGAGAACGCCTTTATATGTTTTAATATATTTTTGTATTTATTTATTATGTGTTTGTTTTATGTGGATTTTTTTTTATTGTTTAACGAGCTCCTCTCGGAGTGATGGTCTGATGATGGGCCACATGGCCTGAAGCGCGTAACCAAATACAAATTACGCCCGACGTCACTGGACGGAAATACAGGGTAAATTATATATAATTATCATACAGTGACTTGGACCGCTTTAAATATGTTTAAATTGCTAGATTATTTTACAAAATATAAAATCTTATTCATCATTTACAGAAATGAAAAATTACAGTAAAAAATTAAGTATTGATTTTTTAAAGTATTGTATATTTTTATGAAAAACTGATATTCACGTAAAATCGCTTTGCAACTCTCACACGCACTTACTCATTTTTGCGGTTTCTGAAAGGTCATACAATACACTGAGTTTTTATGAAGTATTTTATGAAGAGGGTCTGTATGTACACGAGGTGTGGAATTGTCAGTAAAATGGAGCAATCTAAGAAGAAGTAAATATCTGTCCCTTGACATAATCTGAGAAAACGAAGGAGTTGATATTAGCCATTCAGAGGACCAATAATCCTTCGTTCTTAGTTTCTTCACTTGGGGCATAAGGATTGTTATGGCAAGAAAACAATAATCAATGGCAAAAGAAAATAGAACAATGGCAAAGTTCTGTATAGTCAGTATCTTTCCACCGTTTGAGACGGGACTGATCGGGAATGGCTTCATATGAGGAAATATAAATAAAATATTTTTTGCATTCATGTGCTACTTGTCTCATAAGGTCTTCTGTAAAAAACGTTTCAAAGCATTCCAATTCAGTAGAATTGACGTTGAGATTTGGATGTCTGACACCGGCGGTTGAACTGTCAAAAATCGATATGTTTTGGGACAAAAGTTCCTTCAGCTGTCAATTAGTAATTTTCAGTTTTTTGTCTTTTTATGGCAGGTTGAATGTTATCAGTTTATATTACAAGCATTGTCACCATCTGAATCGCTCACAACGTCGTTTCCCCTTTCTTCAATGTCATTATCTTCTTCCGAGGATGACTGACTACTTTCACAAGAAAAGTCTTCACTGTCACTGCGAGCAAGAATATCAGCCAATTCAGCTTCTGAGAAATACTTTTTAGACATATCAAATGTAAATAGTAAACAAATGGAGCACAATAACAATTATACGTGTCACTTACTGCAAAGACTACACAATCTCAAACACACTCAACTGTCAGAAAACGTAAAAAAAAATAATAAACTGGAAACAACAACAATTACACTTATCACTAACGTCAAAGACTACACAACCTCAGCAACACTCAACTGTCAACTATAGCAGATGTACCGTTGTAACTAAAAGGAATTCGCCACCACCACAACAACAAACATACGTTATCACTTAATAGCAGCGATTACAAAAATTCAACACACTCATCTGTGTATTATCTCAACTTCTACATGACACCAGACACACTGAATGAACTGTCTTTGTTTCAACAGTTGACTCATAACAAAGATAAAGATAATCCATTGACCTTGTACGAACAATGCATGTTTCGTGTGTCACAGCCATAGGTGTACAAAACCGTTCAGAGCACTTTACCAATTTAAAACGACGTGCGTCTTAACACGTCCAGAGCACCACGCGCGCATAAAATGTTCGCGTGTATACCCGCCCAGAGCACCGAAAGGTTAAAATATCGGTATGGAGAACCATACATGACTTCCATGTTCTAAGATTTATATTTAAAATCATAATCGAAATGAAATATTTCCATAGAAACTACTTCTTTCTACTTATTGATTCAGCCTTAACCACAGTACTGTGGTCACTAACATATACCACCTCACGTTATCACACTCGATTTTCACTGACGATGGCAGTCGATTGCACTGCCGAAACATCTGGTTTTGCAGAAAACATTGGACTGTGGCCAAACAGCCCGGGAAGAAATTTTAACACTAAACTACTTCTTTGTTGCCGATAACGTAGTACACTTTAAATTTTCACTGGGATGCCCCTGGTGTTCGGGTGTTAATTGTGACTATTATTTAAAATTTATGAAAAAATGCTGGGCGCCAGAGATAATTAGGAATCTCAGGGTGTTGTTAATAACAACTCTTATGTTCAGATGCTAATTAAACATTACTATATTTACCATTTGAATACATTTAAGTATATAACATATAATATTATCATCATTTCAATTTGACAGGTTAATTATCTATTACTACTAACTTCTTATCCCTATTTAATCATTACAAGAAATTCATGAATACATTTAATATCATTTACCATTTATGAATGCTGAATTAGTCCATTGACTCTTCTCTAAAATTATGATATTAATTACACATTGAATATTATTAATCATTAATAAAATATTAATGAACACATGAAATATTATGTATAATTAATAAGAGATTGATGAACACATTAAATATTATTTATCATTAACAAGTTACTCTGGAAACTATAAATCTCCTTCTTTCTCAGCATAAATTAACTTTGATCAATGACATGACATAAGATCCAACATTTCAGAAATATCAAACTACCATTCAAAATTTATATTAAATATTTAAACTGTGTACTCTTATTCTATGTCGTAAGATATAAAATACTATTCAGCATCTGAACAGTTCGTAGGTTCTTTTAGAATGAAACGGGTTAAACTTGGGTAGACAAATATATTACATGCAATTATTTGATTACAACATTTAATTTGATACGGTTACTTGAATTTGATTATATTTTTTGCTGTTTTTTACAAACAAAGCATTTTATATCACGACTTAGAAAGTTGTACTTACAATACAATTTTTACACTGGCTAGGAGCCGACGTGTCTCTTACTTATATAATAAGTACACGGTACAATGCTCATCTGTATATCTACTTACAGTTAATATTAATAGTCTACATCGAAATATGTACAGTAATTGATTTAAGTGTGTTTTACTATACAACTAGCTGTAACCGGTAGTGTTACGTTACAACACATAAAAACATAAAATGTTGCAGGTAAACTACCCCTTCCTCTTAACTGATCTTCACCAAAATCAAAAGGTCTTGAGTTATCTACAATTTAGGGACGCATGCAAAAATTTATTTGATTCTGTTTGACTTTACGGCAGTTATCGTTCGTCATAGAAAAAATTACTTTTGTTTAAACATAAAATGTTGCAGGTAAACTACCCTTTTCCGTTAACCGATCTTCACCAAAATCAACAAGCCTTGAGTTCTCTGCAACCGATGAACGTACGCAAAAAATTATTTTATTCTGTTTGAATGTGCGGCAGTTATCGTTCGTCGTAGAAAAAAATTACCCTTGTTAAAACATAAAACGTTGCAGGTAAACTACCCTTTCCCTAAACCGATCTTTACCAAATACAATAGGCCTTGAGTACAATTCAGGGCTGTATGCAAAAACTTATTTGATTCTTTTTGAATTTGCGGCTGTTATCGGTTGCCATAGAAAAAATTCTACACACAGGCAGACAGACACACACATAGGCACTTTTCGAAAAGTTACTTTTCTTCATGTTTTGAGGGTAGTACAATCAGAATCAGCCGTTATCTCGAAACGATTTTTTTCGCCATGACCATACTTCCATTTCCTTATGGAACATGGAAGTAATATCACGTAAATAAAAAAACAGCACGTGGATAAAATGACGTGAACATTTTGGAATGAGCCTACATGGGCAGATGGCCTGTAGCGCTCGAGGATAGAGAGAGTTTAGGTGCAAGTCATGTTATCAGTTATTGCGTAACATTTGTAAATCTGCGTGCCAAAATAAGAATAAACACAATTTTGATTTTCATAAATATACGGTAGTAAATAGTTACTGTTTTCTTACCTTAATGAAAATAATCAGCCGAAAATATAAATAACGTGTCAAGTAACTTCTGCAATCTGTGAACTCACGATTCTTGATATTTGCGTGCGTGACACAGACTGAACTGTACTTCCACTTGCACAGCGCCTGAGCGGAAGAGTTAGGAAGGGAGTAGTGGTAAGGGCGCAGTGGCACTGCCATGTTCAGCGTCGAGGTCATTGACGAAACCAAGTTGCACGGTACGGACGGGCGCACACCCTCACCGCGCAGCGCTCTCTGCCAGACTCACACTCGCACACGTCATTTTGCGTTGCATACGTTTTTTCTACTGCTACTAATACAGTTCAGCAATTCGATTTTTTAATATATTTAAAAAAAGGTTTTTTTAATATCTCGGGAAATTTGATCCGATTACCAAAAACATATTCTCGTGTAAAAGTGTGACAGCATTTTCAAAGCGGGCTGAGGGCGCACGTCGAGTTTCATTTGAAAAGGCGCACCGGTCCGCGGGCTGGCGGGCTAGTCCGGGCCTGCTCCAGAGGGAATATAATTGGAAACACCACGTGGCTAGACACATCCCTTTTCGTAATGTACATTTTGTTTTACTGCGAGAGAAAGAATGAGAGGGGGTGAAGAGGGTGAGAGAGAGAGAGAGAGAGTTATACTTTCAGACAAGGTTGTACAATAGCACTTTCAGTCTCTAACTCATGATGCCACACAATTATTCTTTGTTTCAGTTTTATTTCCAATTTATTTTGTTTTCTCCGGTTCTGCGTTTTTGTTTTTTTTAATTGCTTGCATTGTATTTTAATACCATTTGAAGGTAGGCCTATTACTGCCTCGCTCCAGGGAGTAGGCGATTCACCTGTTCCGATCGATCATTTATGTAATGCGAAATGATTTTAAAATGTAGTGTTATGTTTAGACCATAGCTACATTCTCATTACTGCATGCGTTAACTTAAAGAACATATAAATAAGTAATGTAGGTATTTAAAACTAAATTAGGTCTACATATTAATATGATACAATATCAAAAAACGTAATATGCTAATCTTCGTATATGAAAAACGGCATATTGCATAATTGGTGAAATTAAGAAAAAACATTGATTAAGACGGTGGTTACAAAGGATTGTGTAAAATAAATCTATGTGTAGTAGTAGTTTTAGGTCGCTTAAATTTTGTCTTGCAACCAACTTTCTAAATTAAGAAGCAGCTTGGAGGAATGAGCAGTGAATGAGCACATCGGCACAGTACCTAACTCTAAACCTCTTTTGGTTCTACATATTTTCTTTCCGCTGACAAATTAAAACAAATTCTTCGAGGACGATCTTGGTATGTCTTTCCCTAATGATCCAATTAGTATTGTTTTTGTAGTCGTGTTAGGCCCGTTCTTGGACCCAACCATACCAAGAGCTGCTTTCGAATTATTATATGCACGCCATATACCTGATGCATTTCTGTCGTGTTCTATTGTTTCCGGAAAATTTTCTCAAACTTCTCTGCTTCGGTTGCGTTAGTTCTTTGTTTGTCGTCTTCCGATAAATTCCAATGTTCTGGTCCTTACATTATGGTGTTTTTGACAGTAATACTGTAGATCATAAGAGAGGTAGAATATTGAATTTCAATTTCAAATAACACGAAGTTTTAAGCATATGGAAGACAATGTTTAACAGTCAAACTTATGATGCTTTGAAACTGCGCACAGAATGCTGTACAAGTAGATTACGAATACTGAAAATCTGTTAAGATCCAAGAAATAGAGTAGAATTTAAAAAGACGAAACTTCATATACCGTTTTTTCGTCCATTGATGGTATATGCAATCGATACACGTGGAAAAGAAAACACGATGAAAATGTTTGAAAAAAGAATAGCAAGATCATACGTGGGCTGAGACAGGTAGAGGGAGGAGTGAATAGAAATCGATGACCCTCCTTAAGCATCTTCAGTCCATCTCGCCGACCTTCCGAAACTTAGCCTCCCATCCCTCCTGTCTACATTGCGTCCGTACAGGTGAATGGTGACGGACGGAGGGGAGTTGCGCTTGCTCTAGATGTGCCTTAGTGCCGTCTTCTGTGGGTACTTCCTCCCTTTCTGATCTATCCCATGCCCCCATGCCCCGACGTTGCCTTACGGGAGCCTCTAGTTACTTTTCCTGGGCTGGTTTTAGGCGCCTGGCCCTTTGGGGGCGGTCAGTCTCTGCCTCCCTACCGAAGGGTCTCTAAAGTCTCCCCATTCCGCCGTTGCGCACCCTCCATGGTCCAAAGTTCAAAAATAAACAGTTTTCCATCCCTCCAAGTATAAATATTAACACGGAGGCCCCGTTCCTGCAAAGCGCGAGATCGCATTCATGGTAACAAGCAGGCGACATGCAATCTGGACCTGGACGTGGCTTATAAGTTCAGTTTTAGATCAGCGATATTGGAGTGACGTTCGGAGTGTTTGTTATTATGACTGGTGGAAAGTGATTCGTGTGTTAATTAGTACGAAACTGTAATAAAGTGACATTTATTCATTTATTGTTGTGTGTTGGACAAATTTAACTTGAATTATTCTATAAGAGTGCCTTTGTTGATTTCTGATTGTTGTCTGTGATTAATTAAAGTTGGTAATTAGTGATTATATGTGGTGTTAGTTATTGTGTTTCCACTGTACAACACGACGGTCCATCTGGCCGTCGGTAGCAAAGTTAAAATTTATAAAATTGCAATTAAACCTATTTTAACATATGAGATGGAGACTAGAGTAGACACGACATAAGCAAGCCAAAAACTAAATGCCAGCGACATGAAAGTTATGAAACTATTCAGAATTAAACATCACGCAAAAGAAAACCAAATGGAGAAATCAGAAATAGGCTTATATTGAAGCTCAAGACATAGTTAATTGGCCAGGAAAAGAAGTATAATGACGAACAAACATTTTAATAGAATGGGGAAACAAGATTGATAAAAAAAATAATAATGGACTACTACCCTACGACCAACAGAAGAACAATAGCAAAACCTTACAGAAGTGGAGAACTGTTTCCGTAGGAGAGGAGCACGTAAAATTGGCAGAACAGGCAATAGACAATAGACTATTCAGAAGGTAGAACAAGAAGAATTGGTGAATTGAAAAATAAAATTATTACAATACTGGTTCGTTAAATTTTATAATTTTATCCTCTTGCTATGTGCTGTTTGTTTTTCACATATATTACCCCACCACCAACTGCAATAAATTCATTAACACCGTGTGTAATACCTATATGATGTTGTTTTTATAAAATAGGCTAATACCGATTGCTGATTGTTATTGAAGTGTTTATAGTATTCCAGCTTTTATGAGCTTTCTCGATTTATTAATAACAAAAGCAAAGTGTTAATCCAATTTACATCCAAATACGCGACCAATAATAGGGCAGTACTTACTTTGAACTAAGAGTAATTACATTCGATTAGGCACTCTTCATAAGTTCACACCTTATTATTTGTCAAAATGTATGTTACCTAATCTATATACATAAAACTCAAAGTCTCAGGAGTTATGTGTGCTGAGTACAAATCCACGTCGTTACATCGATACCACCAATTTTGCACAGGTAACCTTTGACGCAAGGCGAAAAACACTGTCTAACTTGGAATTTGACATTTTCCCGCGTTCGCACGATTTAGGCCCTTTTAATTATGCCTTTTTGTTGACGCGATAAAGATGTCAGCAACACCATGGAGGCCAGAATTAATTACCATAATAACAAGTAAATAAACAAATGATATTTATCGGCATCGGAACTGTACCTTCATCCGTTCCTGCAGTTTTTAATATTTTTAATACACAAATGTATCGATATATTTTTTAGTTGTCTTAACCGATTATAAAATTTATGTTTATACGTATTTCTGATGATGCAATGAATAAGTAATGAAATATATTAAATACTACTACTAAAGATGTCAAAAACACCATGGAGACCAGAATTAATTACCATAGTAACAGGTAAATAAACAAAAGCTATTTAGCGCCATCGGAACTGTACATTTATCCATTCCTGGAGTACATTTTCGATGTTTTATATAATATGCGATTGTATCGATATATTACAATGTGGAAAAGAAGAAGTGTACTAATTGTAAATGTCCTGTTACTTAATGCAAAGCGAAAGTACGTGTTGTTTTCATTTGTGAGGTTAGGTGACAGCGGTTTTTGGTTTTTAGCTTACTGCTGAAATAAATAAAAGCCATGGCTGAGGAAAACAACATTTAACGTGTTATACAATGCTTCTAACACAGTAACACTTAAAATAAAGAATTTAGCGTTTTTTATTTAAAAGGTACTTTATAAATATTTCCAAAGGCTTTATAAACGATTACTTTTAAATTTCCAAAGGCTGTTGCACCAACATAACAATTTAGTAGAAGTTAAAATAGTACAAGTGTTGAAAACAGCTTAGGAGAGAATTTGACTAAAGAGTACAAAATTGTTATACGAGCTGACAGAACGCCATATAAACGTAGACAATAAAATTATATTAAAATACTTATTAAAAGTCAAATATTCGCGTGCGAATCCGCGGGTAACAGCTGGTTATTATCGTAAACACTTAAGTATGTATCATAAAACACTTAAGGAAGAAAACAAGGAAAGAGACACAATCGAAATATTATATTGTAATGGCCATACCTCAACTACTGTATGGTAGTGAGATGTTGATTAGAAAGGCCGAAGACATATCTAGAATACAAGGAGCGGAAATGAGGTTCTTGAGAGCTGTAAAAGGTTGTACCAGGAGAGATCTTAACAGAAATAGTCATATTAGAAATGAGTTAGGCATAGCTGAAAGCTTAAATGAGAAATCTCCCGGTGGAAAACGGATTGGCGGTTACACGTAGGGATAATGGATCCAACTAGATTTTCAAAAAAAGCCCTTGACTATCATCCAAGGGGGAAGACCCCGTAAACGATGGTTGGATGAATTCTATTGAGACTGGAACACGCTACTAGCATAAACCGTAAAGGATGACGACGACGACGACTAATTATTATTAAATATTCACGTCAGTTTAAATTTTATAATCATTACATATAAAAGTCTACCTCAGTACCGGGGTGAATTGGCGAACAGCGGCTAAACACTTTTTGACACTGAAGATGGCATCCGAAACGTCAGTCACAAACAACAACAGCCGACCACGGCCTAACAGCCCGGCTGTGAATAATAATAGTTTTAACAATGTTGACCCCGGCCGTGCAAACGTAAGAACGAGCATATTATATAAAAAGCTTTAAAAAAGGTTAAAAGAAAAACACTTACAAATGTCGTTTGATGAAAACTATTAGTAGGCCTTTAATACTTTCAGCGCCATGTGTATCAATTTGGTGCACACTTGTGTTTTACCAGTGGACTATGTGTATCAGTTAGACACTACATTTGTCGTCACGGACAATGTGTATCAATTTGATACACACAAAGTGGTCATGTTTCATACACTGTGTATAACATTTATTCGCAGTTATTATTGATATAAATGCATTTATCGTTCAGGCTTGGATTGAGGTAAAACACCTTGTTAAAAAAATATGTTAAAAATTTTTTAATTTATATTCTTCTTCTATGGCGTCGCAGTTCGGAGTCGAACCTTAGCTTCCATATCATCCACCTCCCTTGGCGATCCATGCGATCCCTTGGCATTTCCCTGTCCTTGGGGATCATGTCCGTCGTTTTATTTTAACTATAGTATCAGCAACCCTCGCCGCTGCGTCAATCCAGCTATGCTTGGGTCTTCCGACACGCCTTCTACCCTCGATTTGACTAAACAGTACCTTCCTACGTATTCGGTTGCCTTCCATTTATTATCTCATTTAATTTGCGTTACTTTCATTATTCCATTTAATGCCTTTTAATTTATATTATCTCATTTTAATTCATTTTGAAGCAGTTTCAGTAAAAAATATATATATTATAACTAATCTACTGTAGTGTTATTAACTTCGGGAAGCCCCAAGTTCAGGCAACTTTTATAACTTTACTATTATGGTGTGTGTGAACTGACCTACCTGCTGTGCGTTCTTGCGTCTTCTTCTTCCGACTAGGGCCGTAGGAATTTGTGATTTGAATTCGCAAGTAGATTAATTCAAAAGTATAAGCACAAAGTAAATCGTTATAATTATTGTGAATAGTTTTGTGATGTTGGTAGATTTTGGAGTACAGCAATAACAAAACAGTGTCAGGTATAAAACTGGGGTTTATTATTCTAATAGCACATAAAATGAAAAACTTATATCTAATGTAATTTTTACGTACTAAAGAGCAATGAGTAATTGGATCAATGTTTTTAGAAAGAATATTAGCTTTCAGAAGGAAAGCTTATAATTACGATTTTATATGAACTTGTTCCTTATTATTTTCAAAGTTAATTATTTAAATACTTTAATTAATGATTTTTCAAGATTTTAATATTGATTTTACTATTTCAGAATGCTTTTAAAATTACTCTTAAATAAATTAGCCGTGAATCTTGTTCTACGTACTTTTTATTTACTTTGTGATTGGTTTCACGTATACTGCAGTATAAGTTTCTTAAGTGATTTAATACTAAGATTTGTATAGCGCTTATTTATCTACTCTACTCTTATCTATTATTTCTTAATTAACTTATACTTGTTCTACAGATTATCACAAAATTGAAGTTCTTATTAACTTAGAGTCTCTGTTTTTATAGGCATCTGAATGAAATTGATTTTACAATTGATTTAATAAAAGAAAGAAAAATGTTCTTTTTATATAAAATGTATAAATGATATTGACTTTCCTGGTACTGAAGTTCTGGATGATGTCCTCTGGGGTCCCTCGATGTCCTAGTCCAATCAGCTAGTGGCGATGATTTCCGCTGCGTCCTGGGTTCCAACGAAGAGTTCAGGGATCAGCAACTCCGTTCCTTCAGCAACTGTTGATGGATTTAACGTCTGTGGATTAACTGCTGCAACTGCTTCAGGCCCTCGATCCGGATACTCTGCACTGTGTGTGTGTGTGTACCTCTTTGCGTCGTCAGTTCTTCAGCTCGTACCACAATTTAGACGGCCTCGCTCTGTTGTAGTCTGGACGTGACTTCTCGTAGTATATTGTCGATCTCGTATGTACGTACGCCAACAGTATAGTGTATTGGGCTGTACGCTAGTTTATTGATGAATAAGAGTCTCGCACGTAGACGTCGCCACTGTCCAGTCGTTCTAGAAGAGTGTCTGTGTTGTCCAGAAGTCTACTCTTTACAGAAGTGTGTGTGTTCTGGTTGAAGAGTCTGTGTTGTATTGGATGAGTTCTGATTGAAGAGAATGTGTTTGTACTGCTTGAATGTTTACAGATGAGAGTGTTGACTGTTCGAACGTTTACAGATGAGTGTGTGTGTTCTGGTCGAAAGTTAACAGATGAGTGAAGAGAGTTCAGCCCGAAATCAACGGTTGTTCAAAATTTTTAGAATGATCTGATTGGTTGAAACATTCTCCCTTCTACTTAAAATTGAGTCACCTCATTCCGTGAGAACGAAAAATAATTCCCACAGTCAGAGGATTATTATTATTGTTAATATTCTGGATTACACCGGAACCAATTGTCGGTCGGATGTCCGGTTGCAATTTGTATTGCGATTATCTTGGCCGCAAGCCAAGTTATGCTTAATCTAACATATACATTTGATCTATAATTTTTACAATTATAACATGTCCAAATCTGAACTTCCTAGCTCACTTACTAAGTAAGTTATTTAAATAAAATGAATTAGCTCATTAATTCTTTAATTACATTTAATGAAATTCGCACACCGTATTCTTAATATTTCGGTAAACATTTTGGCTATTTTGGATTTTGCCTATATTTATTCGTTTCCGAAATATTAATGTTTTAAAGTTAGGGCGTGTCTCTAATTTATAACGGTGTGTGTGCGTTATATAACACCGCCGGACGTAGCCGCCGGGCGTTTTACAATCGTTTAAGATGCTCGCTAAAGCGCGAGATATGGTTCTTTCGATTTAAATTAACTTTATATTTGATTTTTAAAACTTTCTACATATAACCCCAAATCTATGGGAGTTGGTACGTTGTATACACCCACACCCGTTAAAAAAAAAAGAATGTAAGTTATACAGTTATTTTTTTTTCTCTACATACATTCTTCATGTTTCACAAATCTGCATTGTGGTATTTGCATACAAAAACATGTACTGATATAACTATCCTATTCATACAAGCATTATAAATATAACTTACTTCTAATACAATTAAATTATTGTGTATAAAAATATTGTGAGACAATGTTTGTAGCACGGGTAGTACTTAATCGCAAGACAATTAGCCAGATATTTTACACAGATGACAACAGACAATTTCGGCGCGTGCGGTCCGGAATGTGCTTCCGCTTGCTACCCTGTTATCGCGTAGTAAACGTAACTAATTAGTCTGTGCGTTTAAAACCCGCTGAGCGCGCCTCGTGAGCGTGTTGTCGCATTGTAAGCGCGTTTCCTGTAATCGTCACCCGTCCACACCTCGACTTGTGCGTTAGTTGTTCACCAATGCTACGAATGCTTATTAATTATTTATAACTTGCCCACAATTATTATTATTTATATCTACTGCTCTAATTTATATTTAACAATTATTATTGGAATTTAAATCTTAGTATTTAAATTATCTCTATCTTGACATGGTTTATTTTTACAGCGCCTCTAATATTTCGATACGGCTGTTTATGTGTGATCCGACCATATTCTTCTATCCACTCGTAAAATGCTTCGCTATCCCCGCATAACACCGCAACGCCACCTAAATCTACGTCCGTGGGGACGTCGTCTTCAAGTTCCGGTTGTGTAGTCGAACTAGTACTAGGCCCTGGATGGCTATCATTATTTGGATTATAGTTCGGGTTATATCTCCAGCCGCTGAAATCGAAAACGATTTCACTCTGGGAAATTAATATTAACAGTTCGTCAACCGTACGTATACCTTGCGTAAATGCGGCTACACGAATATTATGATTAAAATGGTACACTAATTTCGTGACTATATCGACCTCTGAAAACGCTGGTGTTAAGTGTTTAGCGCGTTCTACCTGCTGTATGATATAGTTTTCAGGCGTTATACCTTGCTTCCGGTCATAACGTCCGTATTCTAATTCATTACGCAGGAGTCTTTGCGTGTGCGCATTCCAGTATCGGTTTTCAAACATTTGTCTAAATTCCGTGTAAGTTGTAATTTTATCACGTACAATGTTATACCATCGTCTGGCTGAATCACGCATCGCGTTCACTACCCATTGTATCCGGTCTTGATGTTCCAATCGCGAACCTACCCTTGCCATTTCATTTTCGCACGTTAGCAAGAACTCGATTGGGTTTTCATTATTTTCACCGGTAAAATAGACTCGGTTCTTTTCGTCGACCTGCCCTTGTACAAGAATATTTGGTGCCGATTTCCGCCGTACTTCGTGTCGCACTTTAGAAATCTCCTCGCTAAGCGTTTGCAATACATTGACTCTATTTGTATCGACATCGGAACGAACTTCTACAATAGAGGCGTCTAACCTAGCTACTTGTCGTTGTGTTTCGCTTGCGTCGGTTTGTATGCGTACTTCAAGGTTATCGACTTTTTTAGCGACATCCGCGGTCTGCTTTTCACACTTACCGATGTGTTCTTTAAATCGCCCTTCCGTACGCGTAATCTGTTCAATAAACGATTTATGCATAATGGTCTCAAAAACCTTAAAACGTTCATTTATTTTTGTTTCGACCGTATGAATTTTTTCTCCGACATCGGTAACTTTAGAGTCTAAGCTTTTCACGCTTTCATCGATTTTAGCAGCTATTTCTTTATTTACTTGCTCGAATTTTGCATTGATTTTCGCATAGGTTTGTCTTATCTCCGCGTTTATATCCGCGTTACTTTGTTCTAGTACTTCGGTTAAACTTGTTTTCTGCGCGTCTATTTTAGCCGTTAATTCCGCGTTATTCATTTCAGCTTTAGCCGCGCTTTGTTCAAATTTCGCGTCTATTTTAGCTGTTAATTCCGCGTTTGTTTTCTCAAATTTCGCGTTCATTTCTGCCGCGTTTTGTTTCATCTCTTGTAACAATTGTTTTAACATTTTGTCGGTCTCCATTGTTACACAATATTCTTAACACTATTGCTGTACTTATTACCAATTCACAAAACTATCTAAATTAAATTTTAGATTTAATTAAATTTTACAATTTAAAATTTAATCAAAATTAAATCGAGCCCCACGTTCCGGGCGACATATATAACTAATCTACTGTAGTGTTATTAACTTCGGGAAACCCCAAGTTCAGGGCAACTTTTATAACTTTACTATTATGGTGTGTGTGAACTGACCTACCTGCTGTGCGTTCTTGCGTCTTCTTCTTCCGACTAGGGCCGTAGGAATTTGTGATTTGAATTCGCAAGTAGATTAATTCAAAAGTATAAGCACAAAGTAAATCGTTATAATTATTGTGAATATTTTGTGATGTTGGTAGATTTTGGAGTACAGCAATAACAAAACAGTGTCGGGTATAAAACTGGGGTTTATTATTCTAGTAGCACATAAAATGAAAAACTTATATCTAATGTAATTTTTATGTACTAAAGAGCAATGAGTAATTGGATCAATGTTTTTAGAAAGAATATTAGCTTTCAGAAGGAGAGCTTATAATTACGATTTTATATAAACTTGTTCCTTATTACTTTCAAAGTTAATTATTTACATACTTTAATTAATGATTTTTCAAGATTTTAATATTGATTTTACTATTTCAGAATGCTTTTAAAATTACTCTTAAATAAATTAGCCGTGAATCTTGTTCTACGTACTTTTTATTTACTTTGTGATTGGTTTCACGTATACTGCAGTATAAGTTTCTTAAGTGATTTAATACTAAGATTTGTATAGCGCTTATTTATCTACTCTACTCTTATCTATTATTTCTTAATTAACTTATACTTGTTCTACAGATTATCACAAAATTGAAGTTCTTATTAACTTAGAGTCTCTGTTTTTATAGGCATCTGAATGAAATTGATTTTACAATTGATTTAATAAAAGAAAGAAAAATGTTCTTTTTATATAAAATGTATAAATGATATTGACTTTCCTGGTACTGAAGTTCTGGATGATGTCCTCTGGGGTCCCTCGATGTCCTAGTCCAATCAGCTAGCGGCGATGATTTCCGCTGCGTCCTGGGTTCCAACGAAGAGTTCAGGGATCAGCAACTCCGTTCCTTCAGCAACTGTTGATGGATTTAACGTCTGTGGATTAACTGCTGCAACTGCTTTAGGCCCTCGATCCGGATACTCTGCACTGTGTGTGTGTGTGTACCTCTTTGCGTCGTCAGTTCTTCAGCTCGTACCACAATTTAGACGGCCTCGCTCTGTTGTAGTCTGGACGTGACTTCTCGTAGTATATTGTCGATCTCTTATGTACGTACGCCAACAGTATAGTGTATTGGGCTGTACGCTAATTTATTGATGAATAAGAGTCTCGCACGTAGACGTCGTCACGGTCCAGTCGTTCTAGAAGAGTGTCTGTGTTGTCAAGAAGTCTACTCTTTACAGAAGTGTGTGTGTTCTGGTTGAAGAGTCTGTGTTGTATTGGATGAGTTCTGATTGAAGAGAATGTGTTTGTACTGCTTGAATGTTTACAGATGAGAGTGTTGACTGTTCGAACGTTTACAGATGAGTGTGTGTGTTCTGGTCGAAAGTTAACAAATGAGTGAAGAGAGTTCAGCCCGAAATCAACGGTTGTTCAAAATTTTTAGAATGATCTGATTGGCTGAAACATTCTCCCTTCTACTTAAAATTGAGTCACCTCATCCCGTGAGAACGAAAAATAATTCCCACAGTCCGAGAATTATTATTATTATTAATATTCTGGATTTTACCGGAACCAATTGTCGGTCGGATGTCCGGTTGCAATTTGTATTGCGATTATCTTGGCCGCAAGCCAAGTTATGCTTAATCTAACATATACATTTGATCTATAATTTTTACAATTATAACATATCCAAATCTGAACTTCCTAGCTCACTTACTAAGTAAGTTGTTTAAATAAAATGAATTAGCTCATTAATTCTTTAATTATATTTAATGAAATTCGCACACCGTATTCTTAATATTTCGGTAAATATTTTGGCTATTTTGGATTTTGCCTATATTTATTCGTTTCCGAAATATTAATGTTTTAAAGTTAGGGCGTGTCTCTAATTTATAACGGTGTGTGTGCGTTACATAACACCGCCGGACGTAGCCACCGGGCGTTTTACAATCGTTTAAGATGCTTGCTAAAGCGCGAGATATTGTTCTTTCGATTTAAATTAACTTTATATTTGATTTTTAAAACTTTCTACATATAACCCTAAATCTATGGGATTTGGTACGTTATAATATATATATATATATATATATATATATATATACACACACACATATAATTGGTCCACTGGTAAAATTATTCTGGAAAGTGACTTGTCCACTAAAAAAGTTAACAAAATTTGGCCTGGCGCTGAAAGTGTTAAATAATTTAGTTGTAAAATGTGAATTTACGGCCGTTGAATTGATGTTTCTGCTATATCAAAAATACACAAAAAGGTCGTGACCTTCTAAGCTTAATCGTTAGTTTAAAAATATTTATAAAAGTGATGTTAAGATTTCTATTATCTCTCATTTCGATTTGTTACGTGTATTTAAAACTGTAACCCAAGTTCTTTTTTTTCACGAGAAGATGTAAAGTTTAATACAAATTCTTACTTCATAGTATGACTTAAGGAGTCTAAAACGGTGTTGGAATATCCTCGCTGTGCTGGCGACGAAGAGCTCGGTTAAAGTCAGTTCGGAGACAGATCCTTGTAATGCCTACTAAATCCGCACTGCATCAAACTTTACCAATTCAGTGACACGCCAGTGTTATACAGAAAAATAAAATCTGTAGACGATAATTAAGGCGCCGGAAGCACTTTTATCGTCAATTGAATTAATTTATTTCGCGAAAGGCAGGCCACAAAACAATATTATTAGCCTCTTAATTTATAAATCAAAAACCGAAAAAGGTCCAGTCATTTCCGGACTGAAAAAAGAAATACTTAAGGATAAAGCTGTCGGTCTGTCGAGATGTGGTCTGTCTCTTAAATGTCAGACGTTTCCACTTCAACTGCGGGAGTCGTCTCTTCGGAGTCGACTGAGGTGTCTGGATGGATTGTCACTGAGAAAGTTGGATTTTCTCCCTGATGCGTTAAAGAAGCTCTTGATGTACTCTGGAGTTATTCTTAGGAACGCTAATTGGAGATGGCTGGTTAGAAAGAAGTTTTAAGTGGACTGTATGCTTTTCATATAATAATGGTTTATTGAAATTTTGTTGATGCGATTGCTGGCACGTGTAGAAGTTACTGCGGCATGATGCCCGCTAATTGAATTAGAAATAAAAATCGAATGACATAATCGTTAGAAGCAAGGCAGAAATCGCTCAAGTAGTATTAGTGCATGCTGAACATGCTAATAATTTAAATAATGAAATCCAGTAGCCGCGGCTGGAAATAGTACGAGTGATCAGCTCGGAGTCTTGAGTATAACTAACGTAATTTTCGCTACAGTCAGCCCAGCTAAACACCGGCTGTAGATAACAGACAAAAACGTGACGTCATCTACACGTGTCACAATGCAGTATTTAGATTACAAAGTTTACAAGGTTCAAAGTTTGACCATACTGCCCGCACAAAATCGGGGCGATTTTGTAATTTACGCTATCAGGTTAATAATATATAGTAATTGATGTTACATGCCAAAAAAACAACAACATAACAATTGACATGTACAACATAGAGCAATGACACCTAGGCAATTAATAGTAACAATATGATTAACATACCAAATTCATGTGATAATTACAAAATACATAATTATTTGTGTTATATAGTCATAGAAAACTGATAATAAAATTGCACAACACATAATAACATGGTAATGATGCACAATAATACAATAATCAGGTAGACATATCAATTTGTCTCACATAATAATAGGATAATGATCACAAAAAATTCAATAATAAGTAACAAGTAACAATACAAGAACAAGATATAATAATTTGCATGCATGATATTGGAACAACAATCCCCAAAATATTCAACAATACATAACCATTGGATAATACAATGGCAAATACATAATAATTAATACAATAATATTATAATAATTCCCCAAAAGTTTAAAAATACATAATCATATAATAGTACAATAGCAAAGATATAATAATTGATTCAATAATATTATAATAATAATTCCCAAAAAGTTTAAAAATACACAAAAACATGATGGTGATAGACAATATCACGATAGATACAATAATAGCGTAGTAACTATTACAATAATAACTACACAATAATAATAAAATTGAATCATATGATCGCCCCGGGAATGTCCCGGGAGTGATGCAAGGCAATGCGACAAAGGTCACATTCCTGAGCGTGTCGCATGATGCTCATGCGACTAGTCTGATGCCACCGGAAGTGGGCATAATTTATGAATGGGTCGACGTAGGATACCATGTGCGGTGCGATCGTCAGCAACGCGCACTATTGAGTCCTGACCCGAATAAACATTTGTGATTACCCCGCGTTTCCACTGAAGGGGGGGGAATTGTCATCTAGAATGAGGACGAGTTGTCCAGCAGTCAAATTTCTTGACGTAATGCGCCATTTGTTGCGCTGTTGCAACTGGTGCAAGTAATCCTTTGACCACCGTTTCCAAATGGATTGTGTGAATCTTTGGAGCAGCTGCCATCTGCCCAAACGACTAATATTAACTTGAGATTAGTCGGGTTCTGGGAGTGCCGTGAGCGGAGAACCAACCAGGAAATGAGCGGGAGTTAAAGGTTCGGGGTCCCTAAAGTCATTGGATATTGCAAATAAAGGGCGTGAGTTAAGGCAGGACTCTATTTGAGTTAGGGTGGTATAATACTCCTCGAAAGTCGGAATGGTATCGCCAATCACGCGACGCAAGTGAAATTTGACACTTTTTACTCCGCTTTTCCCACAGACTGCCGAAATGAGGGGTTGAGGGTGGAATAAAGGACCACTGGATGCCTTGGGCGCTGGTAAACTCCTGAGTTGTTTGCTCAAATCCCTTAGACTTCAAAAGTCTATACAATTCTTGGAGTGTGCTGCTAGCACGACGAAAGTTCGTACCATTGTCAGAAAATATCTGAACGGGGATACCTCTACGCGCGATGAACCGTTTTAAGGCCGCTATGAAGGCGTCTGAGGTAACATCTGAGACAAGTTCCAAATGAATGGTCTTAGTGGTCATGCATATAAATAAAGCAATATACGCCTTTGACGTCGATTTTGAGCGCTGCCCGCCATGACGTACAAATACGGGATCGGCATAGTCGACAGCAGATTGGGAAAATGGCTTAGCAGGCGTGACCCTGGAAGGGGGTAATTGTCCTAATAATTGATTTGCGCCCCTAGCACGGTATCGAAAACAAGTGATGCATTTATGTATTACCGAGCGTATATAGGATTTATCATTAATGATCCAATATTTCTGCCTTAGAGAAAACTGGGTTAATTGTACACCAGAGTGTAGTAAACGAAGGTGTTCGTTTTCTATGATTAACTTGCTGAGATGAGAATGCGGGTGTAGTATTATTTGATGTTTGCTCGCGTAGTTAAGCTGGGAGTGCTGCAGACGTCCACCCACTCGTAATATACCTGTCTTGTCCAGAAAGGGGTTAAGTGAAAGAATTTTACTGTTGTTAGGGATGCAGCGATGCGCCTCAAGTTCCTTAACCTCAATGCTGAAGTGCGATTGCTGAGACTGGCGAATAAAAACCAAAAGTGTATCATGCAACTCCTGGGCTGACAAAAAGGAAGTGTCCCCTATCATCAATGGGGAGCCTAGAGTTCCGAATGAACCGGCGGCAATATGAAAAAACGCGAATGAGTTTTGAAAGAGATGAATAGTTTTCAACATAACTGGATGTGGATGAAGCGACAATTAGTGAGGTTTGGGCCTGCTTGCGTCGTTCCTGCTCCAGATCGGGAAGAGTGCAAGGAGAATGAGTATCGAAGGCACTGGTAGGCCATGATGATGACTCGTGGGACAACCAGGACGGACCATTGTGGGTGACTGTGTAAAATACGAGGGAGGCAACCACGCGATAAAATGTCGGCAGGGTTGTCCAGTGACGATACATGGTGCCAAGTTCCTTTAGTAGTGAGACGCTGAATTTCAGCAACACGGTTGGCGACAAACACCTTCCATCGGGAGGATTGCTGATGGATCCAATGTAAGGCTATCATTGAGTCCGAGTAGAAATGTAATTCGTTGAATTTGTAGTTCACGGCGTCTATAACCTTGGAAGCTAACTGAGCCAGCAATAGGCAAGCGCAAAGTTCAAGCCTGGGTAACGTTATCTGCTTCAATGGAGCGACTCTAGATTTGGAACATAACAGGTTTGATGATATGGCGTCGTTTGAATAGACCGTACGCACATAGATACAGCACGCGTAACCAGTGGCGTCACCCTAAAAATTTAACAACCGGTTCTGTAGACCGAGTTGGATGTGAACTGTATTATGGGGAAGGGAAAGAAAGATGTAATATGAAATACACAGAAAGAAAATATGATATATTCTTACTTAAGCTACGTTAAATTTGTTTTATATTCTGAAACAAAAAACAATTTCTAATCTTCAGTTTATAGCCAAAATGTCTGTAGGTTGATGTTACAGAAGGCTCCAAATGGTACTTTGGTTTTTCGAAAAATCTTGCTTCACTTTCCTTCTCACTCTCGTATCGGTTGCCGTGTGGTGACCCTGTCGTAGCCACAATTTCACAAACGGGGTTGGATCCCAGTCTGATATAGGTTTCCCTATAAGCTTTATGGTCATCAAGTGGGAGATGTTGCTGACAAGAAGAGCATTCCTCTGATCAGTAGCTATTATATTCATCAAACTGAAAGCGCGCTCTGCTTCTGCTGAGCTTACAGCAATCACCTTCATGATTTTATTAGCTTGTAATATGCTTCCAGGTTGTGTTTTGTTAGGCATGTCTCTGTCATCAATTAGGTCTCTAAAATCATTTACCGGAATGTCAAACTTTATAAGATTGCTTAATTTATAAAACTTTTTTTCTCCGTCATACCAGGGAGAAAGTGACTTCACTTGGCCAGGTGGTAGAGTCCAATAGGGTAAATAGAGACAACATATTTTTATATGTCTCATTTTCTTCACTCCCTAATCTGTTTGTCATGTTACCTATGACACTTTGTATCAGTTGATTTCTTGGTAATTTTACAATTTTGTTATTTCTACTGAATGGAATATGTTTATGGGTATCTGATTTTATCGTTGTAGGTACAAGACTTTCATATTTTCCTTTGCTGTCTTTTAATATACTTAATGTTCTTATGCATCTCTTGATCAGTCGATCTGCTTTCACTACAGTTACATCTTGGCTTTGCAATGCAAGAGATAAGAGGGACAGTTCTTCTAGTAGATCAGTCATTAGAGCAAGGTCCTCTATGAAATTCAAGTTTTCCATTCGCAGTTTCAAACCTGTCTGATTTGATTGAGAAAAATGGTTATATAGGGCTGGATAGGCCTTCCATACAGCTTTTGTTGCTCTTACACTGCACGCTACCCACCTAGGGCCTAAAACACGACCAGTGTTTATGATTTCCAATTCCAAATCATTGGCTATATTGTTTAACTCCATTTGATTTTTGTTTGATGTGTGGTAGAAGCAATAGATCTTCTCAAGAAATGCTTTGAAATGATTGATTTGTGAAATAGATTTGATAGGGTCATCAAGAGCCAGTTGTACTCGGTGGCTTAAACAATGCCAAATTATTATACCAGGGTATTTACTTAATAATCTAACTGAAACTCCTGACTTACAACCTAACATAGTACTGGCACCATCAGAGCAAAATCCAATCAAATTTTTCTTTAGATAGGGATCATTAAAGCCATAACTTTCTAATGTAAGAAGTAAAATATGAGAAATCGTCTCTGCATTTGTAGAGTCCAGTTCTTTTAAATCAACAAATACGTTTATTGGCTTATCTGAGCCTAAAATATCGCATCTCAATATAACGACCAATGCACTTGTTTTTGATACTGTGCTGGCTTCATCAATTACAATACAAATTTTGGAATTTTGTTCAATAATTTTAGAAAAAATCTGATTCCTTAACTCAATAGATATATGTTGGGCAATGGCCATTGCAGTTTGCCTTGAGTGTAAAGAAACTCCAAGGTCTACGCCATTTTTTTCTTGAAATTCTATTTCTGCCTCAATATCTTGTATGGGTCTGTTACGTTTTACTAGACTGTGCAGTGTAGTAAATACATAACTGGTGGAAAGTAATTGCTTTTCATGGAATTTATCAACAGATGCAACAATTTTGTTTTGTTTAGACTCTTCAATTATTTGAATTGCTTTATTGTGCGATTCAGAACATGCATGCTCATTAAGTTTTTTGCGGATAGATGCCTGTTGTATTTCCTTTGTTGATCCATTTGGGACGATTTTTGAATTTTTCCATTCAGTTGAAATGTGAATGTGTTTAGCACTTTCAACATTTAAAGAATTTATTTGGGAACATACTTTGCATCCTACGCTGTTTTTTTTTCAGTAATATTAAGCCATGAGTACTTACTCATAAAATATTCACGCTGCTTTTCTGACCATATCAGCAAATTAGAAACAGCCCCGTCATCAGATGGTAGCGATACCGAAGTCTCTGAATCTTCAGTGCTGTCATCACAAACACAAACAAGTTTAGGCTGTTTTTGGCTGGAACAAACAGGCCTACTGAAAAAACTAATCAGGTTTGACTGTCGTTTCATAATAAAATGTTGACTGAATGTTTTAAAAGACTCGAGTTATAAACAAACACAGAATTCAAAACTACACTAATCAGTACAGTGCACGGTGTACACCAAAAAAAAAAAAAAAACAATTCAAACACAACCTAAAAACTTCCAAACATGGCGTGAAGGTCACTGGCACTGGCGCGTAACGGCAAGTGTCTCGAAAGTTGCGAAGATCGATATTGTCGCAGAACGACGGAACACCACAACATCGAAACTGCTCAGCGCCGAAATCATATGTTGTCGAAATCGTCGGCCATTTTCCGTGATTCAGCGATTCACTGCTAAAACTCTAATTAGTTCGTAACAAGTAAGAACCGGTTCGCCGAACTATCCTAAATTTAAAAGCGAACCGGCTGGATGACACCACTGCGCGTAACCCTTAGCTGACGCGTCGGCAAATCCATGAAGCTGGAATGAAATGATTCGGGAATTGTTTAAATTCTTGACAGACCTCGAAATTTTAAAGTGAGTGTCTGACACCAGCTGAGAATAGAGTTCTAACCACTGATCAGACAATGAACCTGATAAGGGTTCGTTCCAACTTGTACCCGCTAACCACAATTGCTGCATAAAATGCTTACACCAAAATGTAATAGGGCCAATGAGGCCCAAAGGGTCGTAAATTCCTGGGATGACCGATAACACACCTCTCTTGTTGTCCACCGTTGCATTGACATGCCTCTGGACGCTATACAAAAAACTATCCTCGTCCACGTTCCATTGTATGCCCAACGTACGCACATTTTGATTTTTGCTAAAGTCATGGGAAGAGAGAGCGTGAGAGGCTACACTGGTCTGATTATTCGAAAACTATTTGTGTAAGGTAAAACCGTATTGGCTTAGTAAATTTATGATGTCAGATTTCATTTTAGATAGAACGTTCTAATCCCGTTATCTGAACCCGTCATGAGATCGTCTACATAAAAATCATTGGCTATGGCTGAGCAAGCTATAGGGTATTTGGGTTTATTTTCTTGGGCTATTTGGGCCAGACATCTTGTAGCAAGAAATGAGGCACTTGCAGTCCCATATGTGACTGTCCTCAATGCGTAATGTTGGAGTTCCTTATGGGGGGCGTCGCGCCAAACAATGCGTTGCAAATTGGAATCCTTGGGATTAACTAGAATTTGCCGATACATCTTCTCAATGTCTGAAATGACGACGTATTGGTGAGTTCGAAATCGAGTCATAATAGAGAACAGATCCTGCTGGACCGTGGGACCAACCATCAGTGTGTCGTTCAATGACAAATTATTTGTCGTTTTAGCGGAGCCGTCGAAAACAACTCGCAATTTGGTAGTTATGCTGGAACCCTTAAAGACTGAGTGGTGCGGCAAATAAAAGGTGTCTGACTTGTCCACCGACAAATCGTACGCATTAAGTAAAGACATGTGACCAAGATTTAAATATTCATGCATAAATGCGCTATAATCTTTGTGAAGAGCAGGGTTCTGCTTGAACTTGAGTTCTAATGACTGAAACCTGCGGATAGCGCCGCGAAGAGAATCGCCCAAATGAGACTTGTCTGACTTGCGAGGCAGGGCTACCACAAATCTGCCATCCTTATTATGGACAGTATTGGATACAAAATGATTCTCGCATTCAGAATCCTCAGCGGAAGGATCACGAATAGCAACGTCCTCCAACTTCCAAAATTCCTTTAGTTGAGAGGAAATGGCACTATCATTTTCACATACTATAAATGATGAAACCGGTTTCGTCATGTCGACATTAAATGGCAAGTTGCCTGCGAGAATGAATCCATTATTATAGGGATATGTGGGCTACGGATAAATTTGACAGGTTCAATTAATTGCAAGTAATACTGAGCACCTAGCAATAGATCGACTTGCGACGAGAAGTTGAGTTGTGGGTCGGCTAAGAATATGCCCTTTGGTAAATTTAAAGATGCGACATCAAATGATTCCGCAGGGAGATTATTAGTGATACTGGGAAGCACAGCGCAATGTATGTTTAAACTAAAATTCTTATAGCGTGAATACAACCTTACTCTGGTACTGAAATCAGCTTGAGAAAACGAGTTATTTATACCCGTTATGGGTAATTGAGATTTGATCAGTTTCAGACCAATGCGACGTGCGAAATCCATAGTGCAGAAGTTAGCCTGCGAACCTGAGTCTAATAAAATCCTAACTGGGTGCTTTCTACCTGCATGGTCAGTTGTCATGCAGACCGCGGTGGATAATAATATAGACTTATTTGTCTGTAATTTTAACGAACACTGATTGTTCCTGGATGAATCGTTTTTGTTAGATATATGAATCATTGTGTGATGGCGTTTCGCACACGTTCTGCAAGAAAATTTAGAGGAACAGTGAGCAAGATCGTGGCCTGGCCGAATGCAATTTAGGCAAAGCTTGTTTTTAATTATAATATTTTTTCTCTCCAGTGGAGTAATCGTTGCAAATTGTGAACACTCAATAAGTCGGTGTTTACCCTTGCACAGCTGACATATATTATTTCCGATATGCGTATGGAATGTTGATTTGGAAACATTTACCGGTTTAATTGCCTTGCGATAGTGAGCCTTATCGCCAACGTTTATCTTGCTTGCTGAAGTGGCCGCGCTGTCCAGGTTTGGCAATAACTGTCTACGGGTATTTAAAAATTTTATGAAATTACTAAAGTTAGGAAATCGTTCTTCCGACAAGCTTTCTTTCCAAAGACGAAACGTGTAATTATCGAGTTTTTAGGCTAAGTACTGAATGAGAATAATTTCAAATGTATTTACGGGTAGATTTAATGAGTTTAACGCATTGATATTCCCGGTTATCTCGTCAATAAATCTGGAAATACTAATCCTGGACTCTTGTTGAACCGATTTCGCACCCAAGACATTCCCTATATGATGGGCTGAGATAATTAACTTACTGTCATACCTGCTTCTTAGTAAATCAATAGCTACCGCATAATTTTCATGGGTAATTGGAAGTGATTTTATCACATTTAATGCCTCGTCACTTAATGAAGAGTGCAAGTAGTGTAACTTTTGAATATCCGTCAGGTCGGTTCTGACGTGTATTAATTCAAGAAATATATTGTAATAGTGTTGCCAATCAATAATGATACCTGAAAAGCGAGGCAATTTAATTGGTTCCAACTGTATAGGGGAGGTTTTAATAGGTGTAATTTCGGTATTAACCAGCGGTTTTTGGTTCACCCGCTCTACTTGCTCTAACAAGTGGTGCAACTTGCATTCGATATTGCAGAGATCATCCTCAGTTTGGACTCTGTCACTGGCTGATGCGAAATCAGCGTCATCAGACTCAATTTGAGTCTGAATATCATCATATTTAGCGGACAATTCCATTAAATGGCGAAGCTTAATTTTTAGTGCGTGATGATCGCTTGTGTCTGGATCGAAATTATCCGCGAAAGTGTTCACACGGGATATAGACGCTTTAATCGTGCCCCGTTTCTTTATCAACGCCTTCACATCAGCCATGATTGTAATTCAAAATGTAATTTAAAAAAGAAATTTAAACGTAGAGTAGGTGAACAATTGCTGCAATTTTGAATATCTTGATAAAATCTGATATAATGCGGGAGCTAGTGATCGGTATACAGCTTAACACATTACTTACTATAATAGATACTTGTTATCTCTTTTAAGAGAACAGCCATGAGCGTTATTAAAAGTATGCACTATTTAAATGATAATATACATATAGCCTTATCTCGACACTTGAACCTCTAATGAGTTATTGTACAGTTATGTAAAGAGAAGTTTATGCACAAATGTACATATGAAAATCTAGTTAAGATGAAAGTTTATGCTCATATTATAATAATATTTGTTTACGTAAAAGTATAAATAATACCATATTAAATGTAAAATATCATTCAGTTTGTTGTACTCATACTTATATGAACAATTGTAAAGGACAATGAAAGTTTATAATCACGTGGAATCCTGGCGTGTTCAAAACTGCTTCGGTCCTGTTGGTTCCGTGCTGATCCCGTCCGGCAATCCTTTGAAGTTGGCGCACCGCCTGTTTGTGCTGGTTAGGTGACGCTTGATGTTGTAGTTCAGCGTAATTTTACAGTTGTGGAATTTTGCTGCCGTCGAATAACTTTCTTGTAGTGTCTTGTAGTGTCAGATTTGACGCTCTGTAGAATCCTGCATGTCACGCATGAAGGTTGTTTTTGTGGCAACAAAGGCATGCCACGGCCAGCAATCTAAGTTCGAAAGTATTTGAGCTTGAAGATTGTTTGGGTCACAGGCTGATTGGGCCAATTAAATTAAATATTTTGAAATCGTGGTAGACTAAAATGTTGCCCGTAAGGCCGAAATAAAATCTGGCCCGGAGGACCAGAAAATGATGCGTCAAAGAAGCTCTTGATGTACTCTTGAGTTATTCTTAGGAACGCTAATTGGAGATGGCTGGTTAGAAAGAAGTTTTAAGTGGACTGTATGCTTTTCATATAATAATGGTTTATTGAAATTTTGTTGATGCGATTGCTGGCACGTGTAGAAGTTACTGCGGCATGATGCCCGCTAATTGAATTAGAAATAAAAATCGAATGACATAATCTTTAGAAGCAAGGCAGAAATCGCCCAAGTAGTATTAGTGCATGCTGAACATGCTAACAATTTAAATAATGAAATCCAGTAGCCGCGCCTGGAAATAGTACGAGTGATCAGCTCGGAGTCTTAAGTATAACAAACGTAATTTTCGCTACAGTCAGCCCAGCTAAACACCGGCTGTAGATAACAGACAAAAACGTGACGTCATCTACACGTGTCGCAATGCAGTATTTAGATTACAAAGTTTACAGGGTTCAAAGTTTGACCACTCCCGAAACGTGTGGCATTTTACGGCTCGACACCAGGGGTCGGTTTATCTGCTAATGACAGCGACCGTGGTATCTTGAACGTTATCATGGAAAACTTAAGTGCATCCAACATACGTGACAGCGTGAGCCAGCGTTCTCTGCCTGTTATGTTTCACGAAAAAAAAACAGAAATTATTGTACATAAGTAAACAATAGATACAAATATATAAGACAGGGTTGCCTAAGAAAGTTTGGCAATACAAGCCTACTGAACAAAGAAGTATAGGAAGCGTTGGTGAGGTTGATCCCGGTGAGACTTAAAAGACAGGAACAGCTGACTTGGCTAATCCGTGATAGAAGAAGATTGTTTTACATAGGTAATTACAGTGGTTTTTGTTGCGTCTATGAATATAATCCTGTTAGAGCACAGAATGGCAACTTAATTAACTGTATATATGTTTGTAAAATTATTGTGTTTAAATACTATGATCCGGTGTTTCCATATTTATGTTTACGCGTTATAAATATTTTGCAAACAATCATGAAATGTACAGTCTTTTATCGGTGTGTTTAAATTTCACGTTAGGCCAAGTCACGAAGATGGACATCTCGTACTATGTCTGGTAACGTTGGGGGCCCTTCCGTATATTTATGCCATTATGCCAAACATTCGTAAACCTAGATATAGTCGAAGTAAGCTCTCTAGATGATAAGAAACCTTACAAGTTATTTTAAACAAAAATGAAGCAACAAGAAAGTGACCGTTCTGTATCTGTATTCTCGTTTTCCGCCTTGTATTTTTCAAAACATTATTGTTAACCTCGTCTGCAACACCTAAGCTAGTATACGCGCGATCCCGTGTTTCTTGCATTTTCTATAAATTATACGTACTGAGCCGGAGTGAACAAGTTATTTTGTATCTCGGTAATACGACATTAGTTTCACATGGTCTAGTATGTTGCCCGTCGTAAGCTGTAACTTACTGTACAGAGAGAATATACTGTAATTGGAAACGGTATTTACTAGACACAACTCTCTATATAATATATTTTATTTTATTGCGAAGGGAGAAATGACTCGTTCTAGAGAGAGAGAGAGAGAGAGAGAGAGAGAGAGAGAGAGAGAGAGAGAGAGAGAGAGAGAGAGAGTGCGAGAGAGAGAGAGAGAGACAGAGTTTTACAATAGCGTTTTGTGTTGTAACTTGCAATTCACGATGCCACACAAAGTATTCTCTGCTGTTTTACACATTTTTTTTTCGTGTTTAACGTTTTTTGAATTTACATTGTCGGTATGATATTTTAATGGCATTTGAAGTTAGGCGTTTTCCGCCCTCGACGTAGCAGAACAAAAAACCCATAAGCCTTTATTGGACTTGGAAAAAAATTCACTCTTCAATTAGCGTCAGCATGTGACGTTAGCAAGGACACTGTTCTGTGGTAAAGTGACGTTGTTTTTAAATATGTTTGTAGAAATGGAAAAAAAAGTATTTGAAAAACAATGTACATATCTACAGGATCAATATGAAGATATACAAATCGATATTTGTATTTCTTTTATATTTAACTATTTTTACTTATTTATGAAGTGCATAAAATAAACATTTGTGAATAAAGTAAAAGAGATGATCATTAGAGGAAGATAGGGAGCACAGAAGTAAAATACGAGCTCGTAACTAAACCAATATTAGAATGCAGTGATGAAAAATAAAGTAAGGAAGGTAAGTCAAAGAATGAATAACAAAATACTGGTGAAAACATTTGTAGAAAAAAGAAACATAGGGAAAATCATAAAAGAGAATTTATAACAGACGCGGGTGTATTGGCGTAAGATAAGGGAAAAATTGTCATAATTTGTCTACACTAGAAAAGACGGATATTCAGCTCGACACTGAAAGGTACAAGCAGGTTTGGTCAGAAATAACGATTCAAGGGCTGTTCTGAAATTTCTGAAAGATTTTGTTTGTGTTTGACTGTCAGGTCACGTTGTACCCAGTGAGTACAGACGTTATTCTTATTTGATACCATCTACACAACACTAAGTCTTTTATCGCGTTCTATCTTTCCGGCACCGCCAATCGCCATCCTGGAAACTGCGCTCCATCATTGCGTCTCTTACTCCATACTTTCACGTTATTTGTGGCCGACCTCTTTTCTTCTTTTACGGCGGAGACAAGTTTATAATTTTCTTTGCTTGTGTATCACCATTCGTATATCATCCATGATAATACCGCCTCAGGGTTTTTGCACCAGTGGTGTCAGAGTTTTCCCTAATTTCAGCCGATCACATATGTTGGCATTTCGCAACCGTATCGTGCAACATAATCTACAACGCCTCAAATATCCCATCTCCATAACTCTACAGAAAGTGAAAAGACTTGCAACTAGTTCAGGACGGTGCGATAGGTAGTTTAAAACCGAGATCGTGAAAGCAAAGTATTTATTCGTTAACAAAAGAAATCGAGTATTACAGCTTTTCAAACAAAATCACACCTTTTAAAAGTTTAGCACTCCTCTTGCTTCAACATACGTAGTTCCTCACTACGTAGAAGTCATTATCCACTCTTTCACCTTCATATATAATAATAAAGCAAAAGTAAATCTTCCATATCCTTAGAGCATCACCGTCATCAACGTTTCTGCATAAGTGTGTGATTCGAATATTGCGAGAAACGATGGACGTTATTCCATATTAAACTCAGCCGCTTCCTCTCGGATTAGAAAGATAATAATTCATCATCATGACCTTCACAACACGGCACAGGCAAGAGGCTGCCTGTTCTGTCTTGAAAGTTCCTACAACCATCTTTTCCTGGGTCTACCCACACACCTGTGTCCTATAGGATATTGTATTTCCAGACTCGTTTGGCCGGTCTGAAATCTGACATTCTTTCTAAGTGTTCTTTCCACCGTTACTTGTAATCTTTTTATTTTTCATTTAGTCAGCTATAATACTGTGTCCTGTTTTTATAGGATTATATTTTGCTGCTGCCTTGCAGTTGGGTGTTGGGGCATCAAAGGCTATGGAAGACAACCCTGATAAAAATTACCCAAAGTCTTGGCCCGTAAGGGTGCACCCCTTCAAATGACTTACC
This sequence comes from Magicicada septendecula, assembly GCA_034769895.1. Classification (NCBI taxonomy): domain Eukaryota; kingdom Metazoa; phylum Arthropoda; class Insecta; order Hemiptera; family Cicadidae; genus Magicicada; species Magicicada septendecula. The sequence goes on from CM068368.1 coordinate 177,750,505, forward strand.
CATCTGTAGGCTGGTACCCTATGATGGGGAAATTAATTTAATTTACTCACAGGTTTTAAATAACAGCCTGGCGGACATAATAATTCATGTCTCATCAACGATAAGACAACGAATATAACACTCTCTATTAACAGAGTGTTTTAAGACAATAGGCCTATTACTAAGAGTCTCAAGTATTTGACTGTTTTCTTATATTGCGGGCAATTTTAGTTTTACTGTAGTTGAGCGACTTTTTATTATTTGTTCTGGAATACGTCACGGACAGTTGTAGACACCAATGAATTTATTGTACTGTAAGTGTCGTCGTTTCAGGGAAGTTTTACTTAAATTGGTGAGTATTGATTTCTCTGACTTTCAATAATTTTCCACTGTTTTAATATCACGATATGTGCAACCCTTTTAACAATATGTTGCTTGTGGTGAAAACACACTAATATGATTTTTACACACATATGTTTCACAAGATGTGCCGCGTCGATCTTGTAGATCAATTGAGAGTTCTTTCAATTTTCTTTTTCCTGCAACAATGAAAATCGGTATTTAGATAGTGTATCACGAATCGCTATCTAATGCGCAAATCAACTGCAGCTAAAATAACAGCACAAATTGTTTGTGTACATTATAATACACGACATAAGCGCTTACAAACACGTCCACACACACGCGCTTTAGGCGAATGTTATATAGACTATGTTAAAACGAAAGAATTAATTGAAGAAAAATATTTGTTATTCCGACAGAATTACAGCCACTCTTCAAACCATAATGATGGATATTCATGAGGACAAACATAGCATTTATAATATATTTACAAATTAAACAGCCGAAGCGGTTAGACGAACACGTGACACGGTTGCAGCCGCCAGCTACCAACTCCTCCCTATACTCGAATACTTTTTATAAATATTTTGCTCTCTGTAAAACCGCATTTGTGCACAGACCTCTCGTAAGAACCGCTAGCGATCTGCAACTTGCTTGTGGTTGCAAGAATGATCTGAGTTGTGTGTACAAGTAATAACTCAGTAAATTTTAATAAATTTAAAACTGTTATCACGTGTATAGATCATTACACGTGATTTACATTTCATCACTTAGGAATGTAGGTAAATATGTGCATAAATAACACTATTAACGTTAATAGCGATGAACATTGGGAACAACGAAAAATCAAATGTTTATAATTTCTCTTATCTAAATCCCAAATGACAGATATCTCCTTCGTAAATACAAACATATATATATATATATATATTACAACAAATTTAATATAATTTAAATTTGTGGAGCCCCACGATCTTGGAGCGCCATTCTATACAACGATACACGTGTACAAATTTATAAGTAATTTAATTTGTATAGCCCCACTTTCTTTGGGAGCCATTCTATTCAACGATACATATACATAAATGTAGGTTGTATTTGTAATTGGGGTTCAGGTGTAATTATAATAAGAGTATTGTATTTATGAGTATTTAAAATTCATATTTATTGTTTACTCAATCTTATAAATAATCATAAACATCCTTAATAATCGTCGGTCCCGATATTGCTCATTATTAAATGTTTATATCTTATAATATGCAGTGTTACACATATTTAAAAATCTCTTATATCTAGACATGTTAATAATCTTAATCTAGACATGTTAATAAATTGATTTACTAATAGAATACAATATAAAATTAAAATGTAATTGGAGTTGAATTCTCTTAATTCAGATCTGACCTCAACTCGCTCAGTCTATACCAATTTTTAAAATTAAATTTAAATTTATATTAATTACTTTTAGACTGGCATTTGTTTTAATATTCAAATTTAAATTATTCTTTTCTATAATTCAATTATCAAATCAATTTAACTATTTATTTTGATAAGAAACTCTACTCTCTCAACTTTAAATTCTCTTTTTATTTATTATTTCTTTATATGCGATCGCTCATTCTTACGACTAAACATTTATCTACATTTCTAAAATATTATTACTAAGTCTAAATTTTTCTTTTTTTTAATTTATTGTCTTTTGATATAGTCTTTATGAGCTCTTTTTTGAAAAAAAAATCATTTAAAATGCATGTCACCTCGAGTTCTGATGATCTTACGACTTGTTGTCGGGGTTCCAGCGTTGTCCAGAGTTAGTTTTCCATTCCTCCTGTCCTGGCGTGGTCCTGGATACGTCTAGAGTCCAGCGTCGCTCTCCAGCAGCGTGTGTGTTCCTGGATACGTCTAGAGTCCAGCGTCGTTCTACAGCAGTGTGGTCCTCATCAGAGAGTTGTTATCTGCTGCAAGGTAGATCTTAAACATCTTCTAACGTCCAGCATCCCTCGTCGCTCTCGTAGCTTTTCCGTATATACTCTTGGTAGACTTGCGATTTCGGTATTTATTTTTTCCGGAATATTGTCACGAATTTAACGAACGTTTTATTCTTTCGTTACTGCGACTTGTAATAGAAATAAAAATAAAACTGTTCTGCCGACGGACAGCATGTCCGACTGCAACTGTGTCTTGAAATGAAGAGAAGGGTTTTTGGTCGAACCCTTAATTTATACCCTCTCGAGATTCCGCACCAGTTGACTTCAAAATCATCCTGTCGATACCTGCATATCGCGTGATAGCCCCCACTCCCGAACCTTTTCAACAATTTGCAATTATTAGCAAATAGCAATGTTTTGCACGGAATCGAGATAGCACAAATCATAGCTAATTCGATTAAGCACTCACTATATTAATTTGAGCGTCTTAGGGTAATTTGCGTATATTTTGGCACGTTTATTTTGCACTGTCTTCGCATAGCGTGTTCCATTAGCGTCATCTTTTCACTGGGGATAACTATAAATTTTACAAACACTTTGGTGCCTTTGGTTTGTTCATACACTAATTAGTTTTCGCACAGTGAATTAAAATAATTATTTTATTAATTACTTGAGGCTGGTTGCTGAGATTCCTGTCTTTGCATGCATCACTAACACACAAAAGATACACGTGTGACACACATACAATTGAGCAGGTGTTCACTGCCTGTCGGAACAGGTTAATTTCTCCCCTAATCTAACAATGAAATATTTTTACAATCTCAGACCTGTCCATTTATCCGTAACTTATACAAATTCTACAAATTTTATATTTATTCAAATTAATGCCTAATACAGCGTATGGCTGTATCGTTGCAATATATATATATATATATATAATTTTCTATATAAGTAATTCGATGTTTCTTGCAGTAATTATATAATTTGTTATGTTTTCAATTTGTTTCTTCTGCAAGTAGTATAATTATACTACTTGCAGAAGAAACAAATTGAAAACATCAAAAATTATATATATATATATATATATAATTATATATTGCGACAACACAATTTAATTAATTTTTGAGTATAGGATTAATATGTGGGTGTTTATAAATCAATAAGTCTATATTGGAGGTATTAATTATAATTTATTGTACACCAAATTACTACTGGTTCATACGATATATTTTAGACATACACAAATTAAATGAATTCTGAATATTGTTTGAAAAGTGTTCATATAAAGTTCAGATCTGTAAATTTTACTTGAATGATGATGATCCAATATGATGCGGCGAGATGGCTGAACGGCGATGCGTAGATCACGCGTGTCCTTCCCTCGTAGACTCTGCTGGGCTGGTGTCCTGCTGAAACACGCTGAACCTGCTTGTCGAACTACGACACTGCCTCGCTGCGACAAAACTGAATCTTGATTGTTAAAAGTTTAAGAATGTTTTTATATTGTTTTAAACAGTTAAGACTCTCAAGGTGTAACGTGGGTATTACTGAAAATCGGTGTATGGGCACACACCTTCCGGCTTGTCTTCAAATGTCCTCGCGTCAACCAGTTCTATCGCGGTCGATAGAACTCCCTATGAGGAAATCTTGAACTAACACGGATACAACAACAAAAATTCACTATTATATTATGACAACTGAATTACTTGGATCTGTAGACAAACTCACACAGATTTCCAAGTTTTGAGTACACCTTTCGCACCGTTTACCAGTTCACGCAAGAGAAACTTCTTGAAAGCGAACCGCACGTTTACGAAACGAAGGCTCAAGATGAACTAACTTGATCTGCACATGGCAACAGACAATTTTCAATGAATTTGCTGCGTTCTAATAGGCCAATTACCAGTCACATGATAAATGCACACGGCCCGCATATTTTTTCATGCAACATTTTGCATGGAATAGGCATAAGCCTGCATAGATAATTATCAGGGATTTTATTACATCACGCTTGAGTGAGTTTCATATAACAAAATTCACATTTCACAGTTATTTGAAAATCATAGAAAATAGGGAAATTGTATCTAATATTTAACTTTATGTCTTGTTCAAGTCTCATGTCAAACGGATAATTGTAACTGACACTATAGAAAAACGTTAATAACTCGCACACCCGCGCACACTTTCACAAACACATTACATAGAAATTAACAAATAAAATTGTTAAGAGTTTGACCAATTCTTATTTCATATCGGTACTACAATACAAAAATTATAACTAAAAAAACCAATTTGAAAAAAAGACAAATTTAAACAGGAGAATGTCCGTCATCCATGCATAATATATAGTTCATTGCTTATCATGATCCTGTGTTCTATCGCAGGATTAACCCCCACCACGTAAAAAAATAATTATAACTTGTTTAAAAATATATATATTTTTTTTAACATAATAATACACTGTCCAAGTCCTAAGAATAAAATAATAAAACATTAACCTAATAATTGAAACCCAAACTAATTAAAAAACTTCTAATACCGCCTTCCATAACTGTCGTCTTGACAGATAAACATAAACATATACACGTGGTGAACTTTGACAGGTAAACATAAACACTGTAACAAATTTAGGATTGATTTGTTTAATTTTGTTTGTGTAAAAAAAAAATTTTGTTTTATTGTTTATATATATATTTTTTATTTAAATTAATTTAAAATTAATTATTTAATTATGTTTCGTGTTGTTCCGAACTTCTGGTTAATTGTATTAATTTAATTATGTCTTTTTCTGTATTTGTAACACCTTCCACCAGTTAATCAGATTGTCTCCAATAACAATCGATAGGTGAACTTTCCTATTTGGAGGTTATCTTCCTTCTAAGTGGTGAAGTTCTGGTAGTTTCTGCTCAATTAATATTATATATTATACTAATTATTAAATAAGAATAAACGATATTCAATTTTATAGTAATTAATGAATTTTATTCACAAATGTTTATTTAATCGATTTTATATCGATTGATTGATCGATTCTCAGGTTATATCAAAATATTTACAATTATTTTATTATCGGGTTCTTTTAACAGTTATTTCATAGCTAGTCAGAGAAAAAAGGCAAAGGATTGAAAGTATAACATTACAAAAAATATATCAACTTAAAATTAAAATACATATATGTCATTCAATATATAATGGTGAGTATAGAAAGTTTCAAACCGTTCTGTCGAAAAGGCAGCGTTGCATTGAATTGTGGGAAGAAGAAAGATGGCCGCTTCGATTTCAGATGCAGGATGAATACACCTCGCTAATTCTGCGTTCAATAAAGGCTGCTTTCCCTGCGATTCCTCGTTCCTGCTGCTGCGATTATTCCTTCTTGTGTTGGTGAAGTGTTCCTGGTTAAGTTTTAGTGTTCCACTTGGATAAAATGTGTTGTAAAAGTTAAGTTTCACTTTCGTATGTTAGGTCAAAAATCGCACTGTTTGTTTCGTTGTGTAGAATTAATGTTTAAATCGTTTAATTGGTGTATTCACTATGTTCTGTTCTTGTTTGAAGTTAGTTTAGTGTTTGTGGGTGTTTGTTTCACTGAATTTACTTTTAGAATGTGTTTCTACAAAACTCGCGTTTTTCACTTCAGGCTAGGCTTGTCGCTATACGCCATTTATGTATCAGCTACTAGGTTAAAATGCTTAAGAGCTCGTGTCAAGTGTACTTCACAATATCTAATAATGAACTAATTAACTTCCTTCGTCTTGTCCAAAAGTCTTAGCCAAATTAATATTAGCTATCCATTGTTTCAAAATTATTGGCATCCTGTGCATGTGAGAATGTTATATTATATAACTGATTATATTTTTGCTAATATTCAAATTTATTAACTACTAAATACGTTATCTTCTTCTTCAGTTCATTCTGCTTGATTTATACCAAATAATGTAGTTTTATTAAGTTTTTGATCTAAAATGGTATTTTTACCTCATTTTGAAAATTGTAAGTTTTAAAATTCACTTCCTGTCCTTTTCCAAAATGTTGCCATTTTACGTGTTATATTAATGATTGTATTAAATCTCAGATTGATATAAAAGGTTTATCTTCCCTTAATTTCTTGTAATTAGATTAATTGGTTATCTTTTAAAATATTATACATTAATATGTGACTCCCCTCTCTAAATTTTCAGTTTTTACCTTTACATTTTTAATAATAATTCTTGCTATCTTTTTACAAAATCTTTCTTACTTATATTTCCAATTACATGACTCTATGATTGATTTGTCTTATATAAATCCCATCAGTTTATTGTTTTTCTGTACTTATTTTATTAATTTTGGTGCTGTTTAGTTAACATTTGGCCTAGATTTCTAACAGTTTTTTCATACAAAGTTTTTAAATAATACATTTTGTTTGTACCCTCTCTGACTTTCTATTCTATTACGACATTAATTAACATTTCCTTATCTTAACAAAAGAACAATTAGTATATAATTTATACTCTTAAATACATAATACATAATTGAAATTAACAATGGTCTTTCTAACTCAGACATTTTACACTTAATTATTAAATATCACTATAATATTGACGACTCGGAACACAAAGTTTTTTATAAGTAAAAACGTAAAGTTTTACCTTACAGCCTAAACCGGCTTACAGACCTCTCCATCACAAAACTAGAACACAGGCACAAATTCAGTATATACAGAAAACCAACTACAACTGACACACTAATACACAACACCTCCAATCACCCAATACAACACAAACTAGCTGCTTTTAGGACCATGATACATAGACTTAACAACATCCCCTTAGATGAAATAGACTACAAAGACGAACTAAACACGATAAAATATCTAGCAGAATCTAACGGTTATGACAGAACAATAGTCAGTAAACTCCTACACAAAACACAAAACAAACAACAGACAAAGACAGAAAACAACAAATTCATAACACTAACATACATCAACAAACAAACAGAAAAAATTGCCAACAAATTCAAAAAAGCAGGATACAGAATCGCTTACAGAACTACTAACAAAACAGAACACACACTATCAAAACGCATGCCCAAAGCACAAAACAAATTCGATCTACCCGGTGTATATAAACTAAATTGTTCAAATTGCAGTAAATTCTACATAGGCCAGACAGGACGTAGCTTCAAACAGAGATACATTGAACACACAAAAGCACTCCACACCACTACAGAATCTACCTTCGCAAACCACCTCATTGAAGCAAACCACACATATAAAAACATCGACAATAACATGAACATACTACACGTACACACAAAAGGCCGAAAACTAGACACTCTAGAACAATTAGAAATATATAAACACACAAAAACAAATAAAAACGACATCCTAAACGAACAGACACAATTCAAATCGCACGCATTATTCGAACACATCTCACCACACACACACAGCTTCAATCTTTCGAAACACTTTCTCGTCGCCAACAACATGACGAGCAGCGCTACTAACGACAGCCTCTGATGAAGCCTTCTATAGGTGAAAGCCGGTTTAGGCTGTAAGGTAAAACTTTACGTTTTTACTTATAAAAAACTTTGTGTTCCGAGTCGTCAATATTATAGTGATATTTAGTTAAGTAACGGACACGTCATGGACAACGAAATCCAAGAACTTAATTATTATTAGTAATACAATAAATATTTTATAACTAAAGAAGGTTATTTAACTCTGACATTTTATACTTAATTATTATCAGTAACTTATTCTAAATAAACAAAATATCTTGGTCCTTCCATCATGTACTCTATTTCTTATACTAGGTTCTAATTTCAGTTTTAATCTGTTTTTGATATTGGGGTAATGGTATTTTAACACTTCACTTTTTATATGCCTTGCTCTTGTTTTATGTATTATCATTCTACTGAATGTTGTATATTAAGAGTGGCAGCTATTATTCAGAAACACCAGTATTATCTGTCATGATAATCCTTTATTTACTATTATTCGTGGACACAAATAAACACTTCAAAGTTGTATTATTTCATAATCTACTTGGTTTGTGAACTGCAGTATTTACCCATAAGGTTTATTTATTATAACACAAAAGCTTGCACTAATCCCCTTGTTATTCTTGGATTTTATTTCTAGATAGTTTTATAGTATTATTAAAATCCAGAAATCTATTTATAGAAGATAATGAAGGTTTGTCTTTTGGCATTATATAATTATTTCATATTGGTTCACTTTCAATTCTACTTTATACACTTTTGGCTTACTTTTATTTTACATGGTTTCTGAATTTAATATTTTGTTACACTTTCATTTGTGATTAAGTTTATCATTTTCTTTTGGGGTTTGGGTTGTTTATAAGAGCACTCCTTCTTCTTGTGGATGCTGCCTTGTTCTGGTTTCTTCATTGATTCCCCCTATTCTTCTTGTTCCTTATATAAGTATTTCCTTTTTTTTCTTGTGGATGTTGTCATGTTTTGGGTTTCTTCCTTACCTACTCCTATCCTACCTGGGTATTACCTTTTTTAACTTTAGTTTAGCAGTTTACTTTGATGATTCATCACTCATTGTACCATTGGTTTTAAATGAACTTTTACTTTAATCTATGATTATACTTCACGGTGGTTCTTTATTAATTTTTTATATTATTTTGCTTTCTCGGATTTAAACAATGTTTTTATTTTATTTTTACTGATCATTCTACCATTCAGAATTATTGGCATTATCTGTCATGCTACAGATTGCTCTCCTCCAGAAGTGATTATTTCAGACTTGATTATGGATGAAATAATTGCTTATGATAACTTTATATTTATTTATTATTCTTCGTTTTCCTCCACATTGCTATATCGGCTTCTTCATACTAAATCTTAATAAACTTTATAGTCTCTTATCTGACTTTGATTCTTCTTGGATAGTTAGTGTTTTCTGAGATATATTATTATTATTATTATTATTATTATTATATTCTTTCTTTTCTTAACTTCGTGTTTTATCCCTGGGATATTAATTCCCTAACGTTCCCTAACATGTGAGCTGGGGCAGTTCAGAGAGGCACTGTGGGCAACATACTCTGCTGGCCATACTTCACTTCAAATTGAGTCCACAGGCAAATCATCTCTGCTCAAAAACATAATCCTGCTGGAATTATCTACAGACAGACATCGAATAAAAATTACATATAGAATAGTCTCATTTTCGACTAATAAAAATATCTTTGGATACTTCACTTCGTTGTTTCTCAGATTATCTCACATTTTCTATCTTAGTTATTCTTCTTAATATTTATTATTCTCATTATATATTCTTCTAATTTTTTAGCTCGTCTGATATATTCATTTTTATTATGGCTGGAAACTTTTGTTAATATGTTTGTTACTAGTTATGGTGTAACTTTTCCTTCTTCATCTGAATTCTCATTACATATTCTTCTGGTCATTTACATTGATAGCATACTTTTTTATATATATTATTTTCTCTTTGGTTCTTATTAATTATTTGAAAGGTATTATTTTATGTCAGTTAATTTCTCAATTGGTTTCTTTATAATTGACTTTCAAGTTGTTATTATGATCATGTTATATCAATATATTTTTCTTTCTTTTCTTTTTCTCAGAAAGTTATTAATCCGCTTTTGTATTAATTAAAATTAATTTATTAATATTATATTTTTTCATGTGGTCTTTATTTCTCTTTGCCTTTCATTAATTTTATTATTTTCTTGTCAAAATCATTTTCTTCACATGTTTGGTATGAGTTGTTCTTCTTTGTTTCTTCAGAACTGAGTAATATTATAATCATCCTTCTTGATTATCTGTTTCCATATTCGTTTCATAAATAGTTAGTCATAGGTCGTTCTTATTATATTTTTTTTTACATTTTGATAATTTTTATTATAGTCACAAATTCTTTTTCTTTTTAATTAATTCTAACTTGTATTCTTCTAAATTTATTTATAAGTGGATCTTATCATTTTTAGAATTTTGATGATATTTTATTCAAAATTCATTTTCTTCTTTTTTAATTCCAAATTGTTTCTTTTTAAATTATTTTGTGTAAGCTGACCTTACTTATATTTTTAAATTTTGTTGATTATACAAAATTCAAATTCTATTCTTCTTCTTTTAACTTCAGATTATTTTCTTTAGTCTCAATATTTTCTTCTAAATTATTTGTGTAAGTTGTCCTTACTTATTTTTGGATTTTGATATTTTTTTCAAAATTCATATTCTTTTTCTTATAAATTCAAATTATTCTCTTTTAAATTTATTTATAAGTTGACCTTATTTATATTTTAGAATTTTGGTAATTATACAAAATTCATTCTTCGTAATACTTTTTTATGGATGCTTGGTTGTATACTCCTTTCACTTTTCCGGAAACTATTTCTTTCAGTTCGTATGGTTTGTTGTTATTATTTTTGTCAACGATATATGGTCCAGTGTAGAGTAACAATAGTTTTTTCGTTATCCCTTCTAGGGTGCTGGGTAGTTCTCGGTTTTTTAACAGAACTTTTTCTCCCTCTTTATAAGTTATTACTCGTCCGATTGCCTTTTGATATTTGGCTTGCCGTTTCTCTTGGTCTTCGGCCACCTTGTTATAAAATTTCACCCTGTCAAACTTACGACCATCATTCGTCGGGAACTCTATTATCTCTTCAATCTCTCGGGGGGTTGGTTTCTCGTACATGGCGGAGTAAGGGGTAATTCCTATAACTGGATGGTGAGCAAAATTTAGGAATTTCTCCGTGGCTGATAAGTACTCTTGCCACTTTTTGTGTTGGTGGTGACAGTACGTTCTCCCCACTTCTCTCAGTACCCTCTCTGCCGGATTACTACTTGGGTGGTAGACTGACGTCTTATATGTTTTAATCCCAAGTGATAATAATGTGTCCCGCCATCTTCTCCCTTTAAACTGTGTACCATGGTCAGTAATGATTGAAGATGGTTTACCTATTTCTGGCACATATAACTCCGTTATGACTCCAAGAACTTTTATTGTGGTTGCCCGATTAACCGGATATAGCTTTACGTACTTGGTAAAATGGTCCATAATTATGATGAGGTATTTGTATCTGTGTCGACCGCCACTACGGGGTAATGGTCCGCAGATGTCTAAAAACACTTTTTCCTGTTTCGCTTTAGATGTTATTGGTATCATTATACCTTCCTTCTTTTCGTTATTAACTTTAACGCACTGGCAAATATTACATGATTTTAGGTAATATCTTACCTTTCGGTTAATGTTTTTTATTTGACAATTCTCCTCTAAAGCCTGTATCACTTTCAGCGCTCCCGTATGGGCATATCTTATATGGTAATCGATTATGATCTCTTTTTCGATGTGGTTCGGAATAATCACCTTCCATGTTTCTTTATTTAAGGCTGTTTTAACGAATAGTATACCTTTGTTAATATGGTAGTATGTAGAAACGGTGTCATCGTCTGCCTCCAATCGATTAATAATATTTTTTAACTTAGGGTCAGACTGTTGGTATATGCGGATTTTTACCAATAAAGCTTCTAAATCGGATCTTGTTTTAATAAGGTTGTAGATTTTGACTAAGCTCTCCTTCTCTCCCTCAAAGGTCTGGTCTTCCAAATTAATGGGTGACAACACATCGGCTACACCATTCTTTTTCCCCGGGATGTACTCCCATTGTAGGTTGTACTCTTGTAGGGCGAGTACCCATCTAGCCAGTCGGCCGTGACTCAACTTGCACCTACGTAGAAATGAGATGGATTTATGATCAGTGCGGATGGTAACTGGATACCCGAGAATATATGTCCGGAATTTGCTACATCCGAATACTACACTAAGCAATTCTTTCTCGGTCACATTGTAGTTCTTCTCGCATTGATTCAGGGTACGACTAGCGAAGCTAATCACCAGATGGTGACCCTCCTCATCTTCCAGATATAAAGTTGTTCCTAAGCTGATGTTGCTAGCATCACAATTCAAAAAGAAAGGTTTCTTAAAATCCGGATGACGAAGTATAACAATCTCTAAGAACTTATCTTTTATCAGCTGGAAAGTAATATCCTGTTCTTCACCCCAGGTCCATTTATTCTTTGCAGACAATTGCGGTTGAAACTTAGCTGTCAGCTCGGAATATTGGTGCTGAAACTTTCTGTAATAGTTAATTATTTCGAGAAAAGATTGAACTGTTTCCTGTTCTTCGGTTTAGGGAACTTCTGAATCGCCTCTACTTTTTTCTGATGATGGGGTTATACGTTTATCGTCTAGGGTAAAACCTAAGAACTGTACTTCTCGAGCAATGAATTTGGATTTCTCCAATTTGAGAGTTATATTATTCTTTGCTAATTTCTCGAGTACATGTTCTACTCTGTAACAGTGTTCCTCCCAGGTTTTCGAAGTAATCAGCAGATCGTCTACATAGACTGTGGTAAATTGGAGTGCTTCCTGTCCAAGTATTTGGTCCATACAGGCCACAAAGATGGCTACTGAATTTACAAGTCCGAAGGGCAGTCTCTTGAACTGGTAATTGCGCTCTTCGGATATGAACGCCACATACTGACGACTCTGTGGATGCAACTCCACTTGCCAGTAACCACACAGTGTCCCATGTACTGATAAACTTGGTGCCGTGAAATCGTTTCAATGTCTCCTCTATCTCACCGGGTGATGTTCGGTCATTAACGATTGTTTTATTTAGCTCGCGCGCATCCAAACAAAGCCGGACTTGTCCGTTTTTCTTGGGAACAGCAATGATTGGACTAGTTTATGGAGATTGACTAATCTCAATTATGTCATTGTTGATCATCTTATTAATTTCCGTTCTCACGGCCTCTTTCAGTGAATGCGCGATAGGATATGACCTCCGGTTAAATTCCACGTTTTCCTTAAACTCAAGTTTACACTGGTAGTTCTTTACCTTACCAGGTTCATCTGAAAATACTGATTTATATTTTTCGTACACTCTTATCAGACGATTTGCTTGGTGTACGGGTATTTTGTCTTTGGTGTTTCCGCACTGGAAGTCCCGTATTTCATGTATCTTCACTGACCATAAATCCTCTTCTCCGTTATTATATATTATCTGTTTATTTAGGGAGCTGTTCTCTACATAATTTATTTTTCGAAGTTGTTGGTGTATACTACTTGGAAGTATATTCTCGACTCCTACTAAATCTGCTGTCCACGTTATTCCGTCTGAAAACAGTGATACCTTTTCTTGGTTGAGATCGATAATGGCGGAGTCCCTTCTCAAAACATCGCAACCTACCAATATATTGAATGGCAGTCCGGTGGCGACTAAAAATACCATATTCAAAGCTATACCACGGCTAACGACATTTATAGAAACTTGGTTTCTAATAGTTTTGTTCTGGCGGCCAGTTGCACCTATTAAGACAATATTATTTACTGGTAACATTGGCAATGTTTTACAACATTCTTTCTGGATTCTTTCCAGTTCAGTTATATTTATTATTGATATATTAGCACCGGTCTCAATCATGATTTTTGCGGGGATTCCTTCTACTTCCGCTTTTATATACAATATCTCATTATTCTTACTATCGAGGCTCTTTTCGTTTTCCTCCAATAGTTCAGTTCTTATGTTCTTCAAATAGTTGTTACTAATGATGGTGATGTTTTTTAATTCGGTTGCCTCTTGCAACTCGTTTTTATACCCAGGAGATAGGAGCAGTAACGGGTCGTAATAGTTTATCACTGCCTCCTTCCGTTTAAATTATTGTTTTCATCGTTGTTATTAGGATTGACCGAGGCGTCGTTTTGGAAACCTTGCGTCGTTTCCTGGCGCTCTGTATTCTGTTCGAACGTTTGTTCTCTGTTTTGTTGTCGGCCAGGATCATCTAGACTGGTACTCCTTCTATGTTGCTCGTACCTCGGACCATCACGTTCTTCACTTCTTCGCCGACGATCTCCATCGTGGAAACTATTCCTTCGCTGACGGTTATATCTTCTTTGGCCCTCGATCTTCAGCTCTTATAAAATTAACTTGTGGATGGGAAACTCTGTTATTATTGTTATAGTTAGCATTGTAATTTCTATTGTTTTGGTAGTACCGTTCAGTATTACCGGGGTAGGGGTTTCTCTGACTATAGGAATTGTTAGGGGGTTGATAATAATTATTACGTTTATTAGGGTAATGGTTGTTGTTCCTATTACTATTTTGATTACCATTAAAGTTATTATTATTGTTCGGCGGGTTATTATTGCCGTTGTAACTATTCTGCTGGTTACGGTTTCCTTGGTAGTTATTACCGTTACTGGGGTACTGGTTACTTCTCACCTCTGGTCTATCGTTCCTTTTTCTACTCTGACGGTAGTATTCTTCGTTTTCATAGCTTTCCAGTAACTCGGTCATGGCCTGCACTGTTTTAATCTGGCTACCTCTCCTTGCTCTGATAATATCTTCGTCGTAGTGATAGGATAACTTATTCACTAGGCATTCTTCGGGTATTGGCGGTTCTAGATGTTTTGCCAGACACACCTTCCCTAAGAAATAGGCCGTCATGGTGCTACCTAGTTGAGCCCTGTACCGACCATGGCAAATATTATCTCGTATCAGGTTCTGAGTGGTTTCTGACCAGTATTTAGCTTTAAACAGGTTCCTGAACTGTTGGTAGTCCGCAATCTCGCTTCGATTCGCCATCCACCAGTTGTCGGTCATTTCCCTGAACGACTCGTCCAATATTTCCCGGTTATTGTTCCATCTACTCCCTCTATGCTTGGCAAAATATTCTTCTATCCGGGCTAAGAACTCCATTGGTTTTCTCTTGTACTGCCGGAAATTCATCCATTCCCGGTTTTCATTGATGGGTATCCCGGTAAAATTAGTGGGTCGATTTCTCAAGACTTCCATTTCTTCTTGGCTCTGCCGTACTTGACCCGTGATATTGGTCATAGCCCCTGCCATTCCGTCACACCATTCCGCTACTTGGCTCCGTACTCTCCCGAATTCTTCCTGAGTTTCCTTCCGTTGTTCTTCCACTTTCCTGCGACTATGCTCTTCAATATTAGAAAACTTGATGTTTACCACTTCCTTGAATTCCTGTACTTCCCTCTCGGTCTGGTTACATTTTCCGTCATTGTCCATGATCTGTTGTTTGATTACCATGGTTTCTTCTTCTATTTTCTTGTCAGCGTACTCCTTATTATCGTTGATTTCCTTGCTCATTTCTTCTCTTAACAACTCCATCCTCTCGTCTAATTTGTCCAGATTTTCCTGGTTAATCTCCCTTCATTCTTCTCTTAATAGTTGGTTATCCTCTCTCAATTCTTCCTACTTCTCCCCCATATTCTCTTCCATCTTCTTAAAATCTTCATTCAACTGTTGGTTGTCACTTTCCATCTTCCTGCTATTCTCCCTCAACTCTTCCCTTTATTGCTGGTAGTCACCTTCCATCTTCTTACTGTTTTCTTCCATCTTCTTACTGTTTTCTTCAATTCTCTTATTAGTATTTTCTATTTTGTCAATCAATTCCTCTTTGGTTGATTTGAATTCTTCCTTCAAAGACTGGTTGTCCTCTTTCGAATCTTCTAATTTCTTCCCATTCCCCTTCATCTTGGATTCTATGTTTTTATTTATTCCTTCCATTTTTTTACTTAAGGATTGGTTATCTTCCTTGATGGAATCCATTTTCTTACTCATTTCTTCTTTACTAGATTTGATTTCTTCCATCATCACTCTGAACATCTCTTGTATTGTCGTGTTCTCTGTTTGTGAGGGTTTCTCGGGCTGTTCCTCTGGTGGTGCGGGTTGTTTAGTTTCCATTGGGGTAATAACATTTCTACATCTTCCACTGGCGTCGCCTCTTTGTCTTCCATATTGATTTCAATTTCCTTTTCGGCCTCCGCCGCCCGTTCCTTCGAGGTTGCTCGACGTTGCATTTTCCCTTTTTTCTGACTTTATAACTGCTGCCAAGCTCCAATTAGGGATTGGGCGAATTATAGTGGCCTGTCAATCACTAATTAAAGCCCCACGTTGGGCGCCAATTTGTAACAAATTAGGATTGATTTGTTTAATTTTGTTTGTGTAAAAAAATTTTGTTTTATTGTTTATATATATATTTTTTTTATTCAAATTAATTTAAAATTAATTATTTAATTATGTTTCGTGTTGTTCTGAACTTCTGGTTAATTGTACCTATTTGGAGGTTATCTTCCTTCTAAGTGGTGAAGTTCTGGTAGTTTCTGCTCAATTAATATTATATATTATACTAATTATTAAATAAGAATAAACGATATTCAATTTTATAGTAATTAATGAATTTTATTCACAAAAATTATTTAATCGATTTTATATCGATTGGTTGTTCGATTCTCAGGGTATATCAAAATGTTTACAATTATTTTATTATCGGGTTCTTTTAACAGTTATTTCATAGCTAGTCAGAGAAAAAGGCAAAGGATTGAAAGTATAACATTACAAAATATCCTTATTGAGAACCATACTTGACTTCCATGTTCTAAGATTTATATTTAAAATCATATTCGAAATGAAATATTTCTATAGAACTACTTCTTTCGACTTATTGCTTCAGCCTTAACCACGGTACTGTCGTCACTAACGTATACCACCTCACGTTTTCGCACTCGATTTTCACTGATGATGGCAGTCGATGGACTGCCGAAAAGTCTGGTTTTGCAGAAAATATTGGACTACGGCTAAACAGCCCGGGAAGGAATTTTAACAAAGAACTACTTCTGTGGTGCCGATAACGTAGTACACATATAAAAAATTCTCCCCTCCCCAATCAACTATAATTTTCATTAATAGAAAATTACCCCCACCCCGTTCACCTAACCTCTTCATTTATAGATATTTCATCTACGTTTCTACAGTTGATTATTATGAGCTTCTTATTAGGATACATTATTTATCAAAATTAAGTACTTTACTCTTGTTAAATCATAAAATGTTTCAGGTAAACTACCCCTTTCTCTTAACCGATCTTCACCAAAATCAATAGACCTTCAGTCCTCTACAATTCAGGGAAGCATGCAGAAAAATATTTGATTCTGATTGAATGTGCGGCAGTTATCGTTCGTCAAGGAAACATTTCTCTTGTTACAACATAAAATGTTGCAGGTAAACTACCCCTTTCCCTTAACCGATCTTCACCAACACCAATAGGTCTTGAGAACTCTACAATACAGGGCTGTATGCAAAATATTATTTGATTCTGTTTGATTTTGCGGCTGTCATCGTTTGCCATAGAAAAAAATTCCCCCGATAAAAAACGTTGCTGGTAAACTACCCCTTCCCCTTAACCGATCTTCACCAAAAACAAGAGGTCTTGAGCACTATACAATTCAGGGCTGTATGCAAAAATTTATTTGATTCTGTTTGAATTTGCGGCTGTTATCGTTTGCCATAAAAAATCCCCTTGTTAAAACATAAAACGTAGCAGTTAAACTACCCCTTTCCCTTAACCGATCTTCACCAAAAACAATAGGTCTGAGAACTCTACAAATCAGGGCTGCATGCAAAAGAGTAGTAGATTCTGTTTGAATTTGCGGCTGTTATCGTTTGACATAGAAAAAAATCATATTCGAAATGAAATATTTCCATAGAAACTACGTCTTTCTACTTATTGCTTCACCATTAACCACAGTACTGTGGTCACTAACGTATACCACCTCACGTTTTCGCACTCGATTTTCACCGATGATGTAAGTCGATGGCACTGCCGAAAAGTCTGGTTTTGCAGAAAACATTGGACTACGGCTAAACAGCCCGGGAAGCAATTTTAACAAAAAACTACTTCTTTGTTGCCGATAACGTAGTAAACATATAAAAAATTCTCCCCTCCACCTTCAACTATAATTTTTAATAATAGAAAATTACCCCCACCCCGTTCACATAACTTCTTCATTTATAGATATTTCATCTACGTTTCTACAGTGGATTACTATGAGCTTCTTATCAGGATACTTTATTTATAAAAATTAAGTACTTTACTCTTGTTAAATCATAAAATGTTTCAGGTAAACTACCCCTTTCTCTTAACCGATCTTCTCCAAAATCAACAGACCTTGCGTCCTCTACAATTCAGGGAACCATGCAAAAAAATATTTGATTCTGTTTGAATGTGCGACAGTTATCGTTCGTCATGGAAACATTTCTCTTGTTACAACATAAAATGTTGCTGGTAAACTACCCCTTTCGCTTAACCGATCTTCACCAAAATCAGTAGACCTTGAGCTCTCTGCAACTCAGGAAAGGTTGCAAAAATTATTTGATTGTCATTGAATTTTCGGCAGTTATCGTTCGTCATAAAAAAATTACCCTTTTTAAAACATAAAACGTTGCTGATAAACTACCCCTTCCCTTAACCGATCTTCAACAAAATCAACAGACCTTGAGTTCTATTTAGTTCAAAAAGGTATGCAAAAACCTAGTTGATTCTGTTTGAATTTACGGCAGTTATCGTTCGTCATATAAAAAATTACCCTTGTTAAAACATAAAATGTTGCTGGTAAACTACCCCTTTCCATTAACTGATCTTCACCAACACCAATAGGTACTGAGAACTCTACAATACAGGGCTGTATGCAAAATTTCATTTGATTCTGCTTGAATTTGCGGCTGTTAACGTTTACTATAGAAAAAAATTACCCTTGATAAAAAACCGTTGCTGGTAAACTACCCCTTTACCTTAACCGATCTTCACCAAAAACGACAGGTCTTGGGTACTCTACAATTCAGGCCTGTATGCAAACAAATATTTGATTCTGTTTGAATTTGCGGCTGTTATCGTTTGCCATAGGAAACACCCTTGATAAAACATAAAACGTTGCTGGTAAACTACCCTATTCCATTAACCGATCTTCACCAAAAACAATAGGTCTTGAGAAATCTACAATTCAGGGCTGTATGCAAAACATTAGTTGATTCTCTTTTAATTTACGGCAGTTACCGTTCGTCATATAAAAAATACCCTTGTTAAAACATAAAACGTTGCTGGTAAACTACCCCTTTCCCTTAACCGATCTTCAACAAAATCATCAGACCTTGAGTTCTGTATAGTTCAAAAAGGTATGCAGAAGAGTAGTTGATTCTGTTTTAACGTACGGCAGTTATCGTTCGTCAAATAAACATTACCCTTGATAAAACATAAAATGTTGCTGGTAAATAACCCTATTCCCTTAACCGATCTTCACCAAAACCAACAGGTCTTGAGAACTCCACATTTCAGGGAGGTATGCAAAATATTATATGATTCTGTTTGAATTTGCGGCTGTTATCGTTTGCCATATAAAATACCCTTGATAAAACAAAAAATGTGTCCGGTAAATTACCCCTTTCCCTTAACCGATCTTCACCAAAACAATAGGTCTTTAGTACTCAACAAAACAGGGCTGTATGCAAAAACGTATTTGATTCTGTTTCAATTTGCGGCTCTTATCGTTTGCCATAGAAAATACCCTTTTAAAACATAAAACGTTGCAGGTAAACTACCCCTTTCCCTTAATCGATCTTCACCAACACCAATAGGTATTGAGAACTCTACAATACAGGGCTGTATGCAAAACATCATTTGATTGTGTTTGAATTTGCGGCTGTTATCGTTTACCATTGAAAAAAATTACCCTTGATAAAAACCGTTGCCGGTAAACTACCCATTTCCCTTAACCGATCTTCACCAAAAACGACAGATCTTGAGATCTCTACAATTCAGGGCTGTATGCAAAATATTATATGATTTTATTTGAATTTGCGGCTGTTATCGTTTGCCATACAAAATACCCTTGATAAAACAAAAAACGTGGCCGGTAAACTTCCCCTTTCCCTTAAACGATCTTCACCAAAAACAAAAGGTCTTTAGTACTCAAGAAATCAGGGCTGTATGCAAAAACCTATTTGATTCTGTTTGAATTTGCGGCTGTTATCGTTTGGCAAACAAACAAAATTACCCTTGATAAAAAAAACCGTTGCAGGTAAACTACCCCTTTCCCTCAACCGATCTTCACCAAAAACAACACGTTGCGAGTACTCTACAAATCAGGTTCGTATGCAAAAAATTATTTGATTCTGTTTGAATTTGCGGCTGTTATCGTTTGCCATAGAAAAAAACTATAGACAGATAGACAGACAGATAGACAGACAGACACACACACAGGCACTTTTCGAAAAACAACTTTTTTCATGTTTTGAGTGTAGTACAATCAGAATCTGCAATAATCTCGAACACGATTTTTTTTGCCATCACCATACTTTCATTTCCTTAAGGAACATGGAAGTAAAAATATATCAACTTAAAATTAAAATACATATATGTCATTCAATATATAATGGTGAGTATAGAAAGTTTCAAACCGTTCTGTCGAAAAGGCAGTGTTGCATTGAATTGTGGGAAGAAGAAAGATGGCCGCTTCGAGTTCAGATGCAGGATGAATACACCTCGCTAATTCTGCGTTCAATAAAGGCTGCTTTCCCTGCGATTCCTCATTCCTGCTGCTGCGATTATTCCTTCTTGGGTTGGTGGAGTGTTCCTGGTTAAGTTTTAGTGTTCCACTTGGATAAAATGTGTTGTAAAAGTTAAGATTCACTTTCGTATGTTAGGTCAAAAATCGCACTGTTTGTTTCGTTGTGTAGAATTAATGTTTAAATCGTTTAATTGGTGTATTCACTATGTTCTGTTCTTGTTTGAAGTTAGTTTAGTGTTTGTGGGTGTTTGTTTCACTGAATTTACTTTTAGAATGGGTTTTTACGAAACTCGCGTTTTTCACTGCAGGCTAGGCTTGTCGCTATACGCCATTTATGTATCAGCTACTAGGTTAAAATGCTTAAGAGCTCGTGTCAAGTGTACTTCACAATATCTAATAATGAACTAATTAACTTCCTTCGTCTTGTCCAAAAGTCTTAGCCAAATTAATATTAGCTATCCATTGTTTCAAAATTATTGGCATCCTGTGCATGTGAGAATGTTATATTATATAACTGATTATATTTTTGCTATTATTCAAATTTATTAACTATTAATACGTAATCTTCTTCTTCAGTTCATTCTGCTTGATTGGTACCAAATAATGTAGTTTTATTAAGTTTTTGATCTAAAATGGTATTTTTACCTCATTTTGAAAAATGTAAGTTTTAAAATTCACTTCCTGTCCTTTTCCAAAATGTTGCCATTTTACATGTTATATTAATGATTGTATTAAATCTCAGATTGATATAAAAGGTTTATCTTCCCTTAATTTCTTGTAATTAGATTAATTGGTTATCTTTTAAAATATTATACATTAATATGTGACTCCCCTCTCTAAATTTTCAGTTTTTACCTTTACATTTTTAATAATAATTCTTGCTATCTTTTTACAAAATCTTTCTTACTTATATTTCCAATTACATGACTCTATGATTGATTTGTCTTATATAAATCCCATCAGTTTAATTGTTTTTCTGTACTTATTTTATTAATTTTGTTGCTGTTTAGTTAACATTTGGCCTAAATTTCTAACAGTTTTTTCATACAAAGTTTTTAAATAATACATTTTGTTTGTACCCTCTCTGACTTTCTATTCTATTACGACATTAATTAACATTTCCTTATCTTAACAAAAGAACAATTAGTATATAATTTATACTCTTAAATACATAATACATAATTGAAATTAACAATGGTCTTTCTAACTCAGACATTTTACACTTAATTATTATTAGTAATACAATAAATATTTTATAACTAAAGAAGGTTATTTAACTCTGACATTTTATACTTAATTATTATCAGTAACTTATTCTAAATAAACAAAATATCTTGGTCCTTCCATCATGTACTCTATTTCTTATACTAGGTTCTAATTTCAGTTTTAATCTGTTTTTGATATTGGGGTAATGGTATTTTAACACTTCACTTTTTATATGCCTTGCTCTTGTTTTATGTATTATCATTCTACTGAATGTTGTATATTAAGAGTGGCAGCTATTATTCAGAAACACCAGTATTATCTGTCATGATAATCCTTTATTTACTATTATTCATGGACACAAATAAACACTTCAAAGTTGTATTATTTCATAATCTACTTGGTTTGTGAACTGCAGTATTTACCCATAAGGTTTATTTATTATAACACAAAAACTTGCACTGATCCCCTTGTTATTCTTGAATTTTATTTCTAGATAGTTTTATAGTATTATTAAAATCCAGAAATCTATTTATAGAAGATAATGAAGGTTTGTCTTTTGGCATTATATAATTATTTCATATTGGTTCACTTTCAATTCTACTTTATACACTTTTGGCTTACTTTTATTTTACATGGTTTCTGAATTTAATATTTTGTTATACTTTCATTTGTGATTAAGTTTATCATTTTCTTTTGGGGTTTGGGTTGTTTATAAGAGCACTCCTTCTTCTTGTGGATGCTGTCTTGTTCTGGTTTCTTCATTGATTCCTCCTATTCTTCTTGTTCCTTATATAACTATTTCCTTTTTTTTCTTGTGGATGTTGTCATGTTTTGGGTTTCCTCCTTACCTACTCCTATCCTACCTGGGTATTACCTTTTTTAACTTTAGTTTAGCAGTTTACTTAGATGATTCATCACTCATTGTACCATTGGTTTTAAATGAACTTTTACTTTAATCTATGATTATACTTCACGGTGGTTCTTTATTAATTTTTTATTTGATTTTGCTTTCTCAGATTTAAACACTGTTTTTATTTTATTTTTATTGATGATTCTACCATTCAGAATTATTGGCATTATCTGTCATGCTACAGATTGCTCTCCTCCAGAACTGATTATTTCAGACTTGTATATGGATGAAATAATTGCTTATGATAACTATATATTTATTTATTATTCTTTGTTTTCCTCCACATTTCTATATCGGCTTCTTCATACTTGAGCTTAATAAACTTTATAGTCTCTTATCTGACTTTGATTCTTCTTGGATAGTTAGTGTTTTCTGAGATATATATTATTATTATTATTATTATATTCTTTCTTTTCTTAACTTCGTGTTTTATCCCTGGGATATTAATTCCCTAACGTTCCCTAACATGTGAGCTGGGGCAGTTCAGAGAGGCACTGTGGGCAACATACTCTGCTGGCCGTACTTCACTTCAAATTGAGTCCACAGGCAAATCATCTCTGCTCAAAAACATAATGCTGCTGGAATTATCTACAGACAGACATCGAATAAAAATTACATATAGAATAGTCTCATTTTCGACTAATAAAAATATCTTTGGATACTTCACTTCGTTTTTTCTCAGATTATCTCACATTTTCTATCTTAGTTATTCTTCTTAATATTATTATTCTCATTATATATTCTTCTAATGTTTTAGCTCGTCTGATATATTCATTTTTATTATGGTTGGAAACTTTTGTTAATATGTTTGTTACTAGTTATGGTGTAACTTTTCCTTCTTCATCTGAATTCTCATTACATATTCTTCTGGTCATTTACATTGATAGCATACTTTTTTATGTATATTATTTTCTCTTTGGTTCTTATTAATTATTTGAATGGTATTATTTTATGTCAGTTAATTTCTCAATTGGTTTCTTTATAATTGACTTTCAAGTTGTTATTATGATCATATTATAGCAATATATTTTTCTTTCTTTTCTTTTTCTCAGAAAGTTATTAATCCGCTTTTGTATTCATTAAAATTAATTTATTAATATTATATTTTTTCATGTGGTCTTTATTTATCTTTGCCTTTCATTAATTTTATTATTTTCTTGTCAAAATCATCTTCTTCTCATGTTTGGTATGAGTTGTTCTTCTTTGTTTCTTCAGAACTGAGTAATATTATAATCATCCTTCTTGATTATCTGTTTCCATAATCGTTTCATAAATTTCTAACTTGTATTCTTCTAAATTTATTTATAAGTGGATCTTATCATTTTTAGAATTTTGATGATATTTTATTCAAAATTCATTTTCTTCTTTTTTAATTCCAAATTGTTTCTTTTTAAATTATTTTGTGTAAGCTGACCTTACTTATATTTTTAAATTTTGTTGATTATACAAAATTCAAATTCTATTCTTCTTCTTTTAACTTCAGATTATTTTCTTCTAAAATCGTTGGTAAGTTGTTCTTACTCTTTTTTAAATTTTGATAATTGTACAAAATTCAATCTTTTTCTTAATTATTTAATTAGTCTCAAATTATTCTCTTCCAAAATTATTTATGTAAGTTGGTCTTACTAATCTTTAGAATTTTGATAATTTATATCACAAATTCTTCTTTTTATTTATTTCCAAATGGTTTCTTTCAAAATTGTTTGTGTAAGTTGATCTTACTATTATTTTAGGATTTTGATAGTTATTACAAAATTCTTCTCTTTTTAATTAGTCTCAATATTTTCTTCTAAATTACTTGCGTAAGTTGTCCTTACTTATTTTTGGATTTTGATAATTTTTTCAAAATTCATATTCTTTGTCTTATAAATTCAAATTATTCTCTTTTAAATTTATTTATAAGTTGACCTTATTTATATTTTAGAATTTTGGTAATTATACAAAATTCATTCTTCGTAATACTTTTTTATGGAGGCTTGGTTGTATACTCCTTTCACTTTTCCGGAAACTATTTTTTTCAGTTCGTATGTATTGTTGTTATTATTTTTGGCAACGATATATGGTCCAGTGTAGAGTAACAATATTTTTTTCGTTATCCCTTCTAGGGTGCTGGGTAGTTCTCGGTTTTTTAACAGAACTTTTTCTCCCTCTTTATAAGTTATTACTCGTCCGATTGCCTTTTGATATTTGGCTTGCCGTTTCTCTTGGTCTTCGGCCACCTTGTTATAACATTTCACCCTGTCAAACTTACGACCATCATTCGTCGGGAACTCTATTACCTCTTCAATCTCTCGGGGGGTTGGTTTCTCGTACATGGCGGAGTAAGGGGTATTTCCTATAGCTGGATGGTGAGCAAAATTTAGGAATTTCTCCGTGGCTGATAAGTACTCTTGCCACTTTTTCTGTTTGTGGTGACAGTACGTTCTCAAGATTCTCCCCACTTCTCTCAGTACCCTCTCTGCCGGATTACTACTTGGGTGGTAGACTGACGTCTTATATGTTTTAATCCCAAGTGATAATAATGTGTCCCGCCATCTTCTCCCTTTAAACTGTGTACCATGGTCAGTAATGATTGAAGATGGTTTACCTATTTCTGGCATATATAACTCCGTTATGACTCCAAGAACTTTTATTGTGGTTGCCCGATTAACCGGATATAGCTTTACGTACTTGGTAAAATGGTCCATAATTATGATGAGGTTATTTGTATCTGTCGACCGCCACTACGGGGTAATGGTCCGCAGATGTCTAAAAACACTTTTTCCAGTTTCTCTTTAAATGTTATTGGTATCATTATACCTTCCTTCTTTTCGTTATTAACTTTAACGTACTGGCAAATATTACATGATTTTAGGTAATATCTTACCTTTCGGTTAATGTTTTTTATTTGACAATTCTCCTCTAAAGCCTGTATCACTTTCAGCGCTCCCGTATGGGCATACCTTATATGGTAATCGATTATGATCTCTTTTTCGATGTGGTTCGGAATAATCACCTTCCATGTTTCTTTATTTAAGGCTGTTTTAACGAATAGTATACCTTTGTTAATATGGTAGTATGTAGAAACGGTGTCATCGTCTGCCTCCAATCGATTAATATTTTTTAACTTAGGGTCAGACTGTTGGTGGATGCAGATGTTTACCAATAAAACTTCTAAATCGGATCTTGTTTTAATAAGGTTGTAGATTTTGACTAAGCTCTCCTTCTCTCCCTCAAAGGTCTGGTCTTCCAAATTAATGGGTGACAACACATCGGCTACAACATTCTTTTTCCCCGGGATGTACTCCCATTGTAGGTTGTACTCTTGTAGGGCGAGTACCCATCTAGCCTGTCGGCCGTGACTCAACTTGCACCTACGTAGAAATGAGATGGATTTATTATCAGTGCGGATGGTAACTCGATACCCGAGAATATATGTCCGGAATTTGCTACATGCGAATACTACACTAAGCAATTCTTTCTCGGTCACATTGTAGTTCTTCTCGCATTGATTCAGGGTACGACTAGCGAAGCTAATCACCAGATGGTGACCCTCCTCATCTTCCTGATATAAAGTTGTTCCTAAGCTGATGTTGCTAGCATCACAATTCAAAAAGAAAGGTTTCTTAAAATCCGGGTGACGAAGTATAACAATCTCTAAGAACTTATCTTTTATCAGCTGGAAAGTAATATCCTGTTCTTCACCCCAGGTCCACTTATTCTTTGCAGACAATTGCGGTTGAAACTTGGCTGTCAGCTCGGAATATTGGTGCTGAAACTTTCTGTAATAGTTAATTAGTTCGAGAAAAGATTGAACTGTTTCCTGTTCTTCGGTTTAGGGAACTTCTGAATCGCCTCCACTTTTTCTGATGATGGGGTTATACGTTTATCGTCTAGGTTAAAACCTAAGAACTGTACTTCTCGAGCAATGAATTTGGATTTCTCCAATTTGAGAGTTATATTATTCTTTGCTAATTTCTCGAGTACATGTTCTACTCTGTAGTAGTATTCCTCTCAAGTTTGCGAAGTAATCAGCAGATCGTCTACATAGACTGTGGTAAATTGGAGTGCTTCCTGTCCAAGTATTTGGTCCATACAGGCCACAAAGATGGCTACTGAATTTACAAGTCCGAAGGGCAGTCTCTTGAACTGGTAATTGCGCCCTTCGAATATGAACCCCACATACTGACGACTCTGTGGATGCAACTCCACTTGCCAGTAACCACACACAGTGTCCCATGTACTGATAAACTTGGTGCCGTGAAATCGTTTCAATATCTCCTCTATCTCACCGGGTGATGTTCGGTCATTAACGAATGTTTTATTTAGCTCGCGCGCATCCAAACAAAGCCGGACTTGTCCGTTTTTCTTGGGAACAGCAATGATTGGACTAGTGTATGGAGATTGACTAATCTCAATTATGTCACTGCTGATCATCTTATTAATTTCCGTTCTCACGGCCTCTTTCAGTGAATGCGCGATAGGATATGACCTCCGGTTAAATTCCACGTTTTCCTTAAACTCAAGTTTACACTGGTAGTTCTTTACCTTACCAGGTTCATCTGAAAATACTGATTTATATTTTTCGTACACTCTTATCAGACGATTTGCTCGGTGTACGGGTATTTTCTCGTTGGTGGTTCCGCACTGGAAGTCCCGTATTTCTTGTATCTTCACTGACCATAAATCCTCTTCTCCGTTATTATATATTTTCTGTTTATTTGGGGAGCTGTTCTCTACATAATTTATTTTTCGAAGTTGTTGGTGTATACTACTTGGAAGTATATTCTCGCCTTCTACTAAATCTGCTGTCCACGTTATTCCGTCTGAAAACAGTGATACCTTTTCTTGGTTCAGATCGATAATAGCGGAGTTCCTTCTCAAAACATCGCAACCTACCAATATATTGAATGGCAGTCCGGTGGCGACTAAAAATACCATATTCAAAGCTATACCACGGCTAACGACATTTATAGAAACTTGGTTTCTAATAGTTTTGTTCTGGCGGCCAGTTGCACCTATTAAGACAATATTATTTACTGGTAACATTGGCAAAGTTTTACAACATTCTTTCTGGATTCTTTCGTACCTCGGACCATCACGTTCTTCACTTCTTCGCCGACGATCTCCATCGTGGAAACTATTCCTTCGCTGACGGTTATATCTTCTTTGGCCCTCGATCTTCAGCTCTTATAAAATTAACTCGTGGACGGGAAACTCTGTTATTATTGTTATAGTTAGCATTGTAATTTCTATTGTTTTGGTAGTACCGTTCAGTATTACCGGGGTAGGGGTTTCTCTGACTATAGGAATTGTTAGGGGGTTGATAATAATTATTACGTTTATTAGGGTAATGGTTGTTGTTCCTATTACTATTTTGATTACCATTAAAGTTATTATTATTGTTCGGCGGGTTATTATTGCCGTTGTAACTATTCTGCTGGTTACGGTTTCCTTGGTAGTTATTACCGTTACTGGGGTACTGGTTACTTCTCACCTCTGGTCTATCGTTCCTTTTTCTACTCTGACGGTAGTATTCTTCGTTTTCATAGCTTTCCAGTAACTCGGTCATGGCCTGCACTGTTTTAATCTGGCTACCTCTCCTTGCTCTGATAATATCTTCGTCGTAGTGATAGGATAACTTATTCACTAGGCATTCTTCGGGTATTGGCGGTTCTAGATGTTTTGCCAGACACACCTTCCCTAAGAAATAGGCCGTCATGGTGCTACCTAGTTGAGCCCTGTATCGACCATGGCAAATATTATCTCGTATCAGGTTCTGAGTGGTTTCTGACCAGTATTTAGCTTTAAACAGGTTCCTGAACTGTTGGTAGTCCGCAATCTCGCTTCGATTCGCCATCCACCAGTTGTCGGTCATTTCCCTGAACGACTCGTCCAATATTTCCCGGTTATTGTTCCATCTACTCCCTCTATGCTTGGCAAAATATTCTTCTATCCGGGCTAAGAACTCCATTGGTTTTCTCTTGTACTGCCGGAAATTCATCCATTCCCGGTTTTCATTGATGGGTATCCCGGTAAAATTAGTGGGTCGATTTCTCAAGACTTCCATTTCTTCTTGGCTCTGCCGTACTTGACCCGTGATATTGGTCATAGCCCCTGCCATTCCGTCACACCATTCCGCTACTTGGCTCCGTACTCTCCCGAATTCTTCCTGAGTTTCCTTCCGTTGTTCTTCCACTTTCCTGCGACTATGCTCTTCAATATTAGAAAACTTGATGTTTACCACTTCCTTGAATTCCTGTACTTCCCTCTCGGTCTGGTTACATTTTCCGTCATTGTCCATGATCTGTTGTTTGATTACCATGGTTTCTTCTTCTATTTTCTTGTCAGCGTACTCCTTATTATCGTTGATTTCCTTGCTCATTTCTTCTCTTAACAACTCCATCCTCTCGTCTAATTTGTCCAGATTTTCCTGGTTAACCTCCCTTCATTCTTCTCTTAATAGTTGGTTATCCTCTCTCAATTCTTCCTACTTCTCCCCCATATTCTCTTCCATCTTCTTAAAATCTTCATTCAACTGTTGGTTGTCACTTTCCATCTTCCTGCTATTCTCCCTCAACTCTTCCCTTTATTGCTGGTAGTCACCTTCCATCTTCTTACTGTTTTCTTCCATCTTCTTACTGTTTTCTTCAATTCTCTTATTAGTATTTTCTATTTTGTCAATCAATTCCTCTTTGGTTGATTTGAATTCTTCCTTCAAAGACTGGTTGTCCTCTTTCAAATCTTCTAATTTCTTGCCATTCCCCTTCATCTTGGATTCTATGTTTTTATTTATTCCTTCCATTTTTTTACTTAAGGATTGGTTATCTTCCTTGATGGAATCCATTTTCTTACTCATTTCTTCTTTACTAGATTTGATTTCTTCCATCATCACTCTGAACATCTCTTGTATTGTCGTGTTCTCTGTTTGTGAGGGTTTCTCGGGCTGTTCCTCTGGTGGTGCGGGTTGTTTAGTTTCCATTGGGGTAATAACATTTCTACATCTTCCACTGGCGTCGCCTCTTTGTCTTCCATATTGATTTCAATTTCCTTTTCGGCCTCCGCCGCCCGTTCCTTCGAGGTTGCTCGACGTTGCATTTTCCCTTTTTTCTGACTTTATAACTGCTGCCAAGCTCCAATTAGGGATTGGGCGAATTATAGTGGCCTGTCAATCACTAATTAAAGCCCCACGTTGGGCGCCAATTTGTAACAAATTAGGATTGATTTGTTTAATTTTGTTTGTGTAAAAAAATTTTGTTTTATTGTTTATATATATTTTTTTTTTATTCAAATTAATTTAAAATTAATTATTTAATTATGTTTCGTGTTGTTCTGAACTTCTGGTTAATTGTACCTATTTGGAGGTTATCTTCCTTCTAAGTGGTGAAGTTCTGGTAGTTTCTGCTCAATTAATATTATATATTATACTAATTATTAAATAAGAATAAACGATATTCAATTTTATAGTAATTAATGAATTTTATTCACAAAAATTATTTAATCGATTTTATATCGATTGGTTGTTCGATTCTCAGGGTATATCAAAATGTTTACAATTATTTTATTATCGGGTTCTTTTAACAGTTATTTCATAGCTAGTCAGAGAAAAAGGCAAAGGATTGAAAGTATAACATTACAAAATATCCTTATTGAGAACCATACTTGACTTCCATGTTCTAAGATTTATATTTAAAATCATATTCGAAATGAAATATTTCTATAGAACTACTTCTTTCGACTTATTGCTTCAGCCTTAACCACGGTACTGTCGTCACTAACGTATACCACCTCACGTTTTCGCACTCGATTTTCACTGATGATGGCAGTCGATGGACTGCCGAAAAGTCTGGTTTTGCAGAAAATATTGGACTACGGCTAAACAGCCCGGGAAGGAATTTTAACAAAGAACTACTTCTGTGGTGCCGATAACGTAGTACACATATAAAAAATTCTCCCCTCCCCAATCAACTATAATTTTCATTAATAGAAAATTACCCCCACCCCGTTCACCTAACCTCTTCATTTATAGATATTTCATCTACGTTTCTACAGTTGATTATTATGAGCTTCTTATTAGGATACATTATTTATCAAAATTAAGTACAGTACTTTACTCTTGTTAAAACATAAAACGTTGCTGGTAAACTACCCCTTTCTCTTAACCGATCTTCACCAAAATCAATAGACCTTCAGTCCTCTACAATTCAGGGAAGCATGCAGAAAAATATTTGATTCTGATTGAATGTGCGGCAGTTATCGTTCGTCAAGGAAACATTTCTCTTGTTACAACATAAAATGTTGCAGGTAAACTACCCCTTTCCCTTAACCGATCTTCACCAACACCAATAGGTCTTGAGAACTCTACAATACAGG
The DNA here is from genome assembly GCA_034769895.1 of Magicicada septendecula. Taxonomy (NCBI): domain Eukaryota; kingdom Metazoa; phylum Arthropoda; class Insecta; order Hemiptera; family Cicadidae; genus Magicicada; species Magicicada septendecula. The sequence continues at coordinate 177,781,628 of CM068368.1, forward strand.
GCTGTATGCAAAATATTATTTGATTCTGTTTGATTTTGCGGCTGTCATCGTTTGCCATAGAAAAAAATTCCCCCGATAAAAAACGTTGCTGGTAAACTACCCCTTCCCCTTAACCGATCTTCACCAAAAACAAGAGGTCTTGAGCACTATACAATTCAGGGCTGTATGCAAAAATTTATTTGATTCTGTTTGAATTTGCGGCTGTTATCGTTTGCCATAAAATATCCCCTTGTTAAAACATAAAACGTAGCAGTTAAACTACCCCTTTCCCTTAACCGATCTTCACCAAAAACAATAGGTCTGAGAACTCTACAAATCAGGGCTGCATGCAAAAGAGTAGTAGATTCTGTTTGAATTTGCGGCTGTTATCGTTTGACATAGAAAAAAATCATATTCGAAATGAAATATTTCCATAGAAACTACGTCTTTCTACTTATTGCTTCACCATTAACCACAGTACTGTGGTCACTAACGTATACCACCTCACGTTTTCGCACTCGATTTTCACCGATGATGTAAGTCGATGGCACTGCCGAAAAGTCTGGTTTTGCAGAAAACATTGGACTACGGCTAAACAGCCCGGGAAGCAATTTTAACAAAAAACTACTTCTTTGTTGCCGATAACGTAGTAAACATATAAAAAATTCTCCCCTCCACCTTCAACTATAATTTTTAATAATAGAAAATTACCCCCACCCCGTTCACATAACTTCTTCATTTATAGATATTTCATCTACGTTTCTACAGTGGATTACTATGAGCTTCTTATCAGGATACTTTATTTATAAAAATTAAGTACTTTACTCTTGTTAAATCATAAAATGTTTCAGGTAAACTACCCCTTTCTCTTAACCGATCTTCTCCAAAATCAACAGACCTTGCGTCCTCTACAATTCAGGGAACCATGCAAAAAAATATTTGATTCTGTTTGAATGTGCGACAGTTATCGTTCGTCATGGAAACATTTCTCTTGTTACAACATAAAATGTTGCTGGTAAACTACCCCTTTCGCTTAACCGATCTTCACCAAAATCAGTAGACCTTGAGCTCTCTGCAACTCAGGAAAGGTTGCAAAAATTATTTGATTGTCATTGAATTTTCGGCAGTTATCGTTCGTCATAAAAAAATTACCCTTTTTAAAACATAAAACGTTGCTGATAAACTACCCCTTCCCTTAACCGATCTTCAACAAAATCAACAGACCTTGAGTTCTATTTAGTTCAAAAAGGTATGCAAAAACCTAGTTGATTCTGTTTGAATTTACGGCAGTTATCGTTCGTCATATAAAAAATTACCCTTGTTAAAACATAAAATGTTGCTGGTAAACTACCCCTTTCCATTAACTGATCTTCACCAACACCAATAGGTACTGAGAACTCTACAATACAGGGCTGTATGCAAAATTTCATTTGATTCTGCTTGAATTTGCGGCTGTTAACGTTTACTATAGAAAAAAATTACCCTTGATAAAAAACCGTTGCTGGTAAACTACCCCTTTACCTTAACCGATCTTCACCAAAAACGACAGGTCTTGGGTACTCTACAATTCAGGCCTGTATGCAAACAAATATTTGATTCTGTTTGAATTTGCGGCTGTTATCGTTTGCCATAGAAAAAACCCTTGATAAAACATAAAACGTTGCTGGTAAACTACCCTATTCCATTAACCGATCTTCACCAAAAACAATAGGTCTTGAGAAATCTACAATTCAGGGCTGTATGCAAAACATTAGTTGATTCTCTTTTAATTTACGGCAGTTACCGTTCGTCATATAAAAAATACCCTTGTTAAAACATAAAACGTTGCTGGTAAACTACCCCTTTCCCTTAACCGATCTTCAACAAAATCATCAGACCTTGAGTTCTGTATAGTTCAAAAAGGTATGCAGAAGAGTAGTTGATTCTGTTTTAACGTACGGCAGTTATCGTTCGTCAAATAAACATTACCCTTGATAAAACATAAAATGTTGCTGGTAAATATCCCTATTCCCTTAACCGATCTTCACCAAAACCAACAGGTCTTGAGAACTCCACATTTCAGGGAGGTATGCAAAATATTATATGATTCTGTTTGAATTTGCGGCTGTTATCGTTTGCCATATAAAATACCCTTGATAAAACAAAAAATGTGTCCGGTAAATTACCCCTTTCCCTTAACCGATCTTCACCAAAACAATAGGTCTTTAGTACTCAACAAAACAGGGCTGTATGCAAAAACGTATTTGATTCTGTTTCAATTTGCGGCTCTTATCGTTTGCCATAGAAAATACCCTTTTAAAACATAAAACGTTGCAGGTAAACTACCCCTTTCTCTTAATCGATCTTCACCAACACCAATAAGTATTGAGAACTCTACAATACAGGGCTGTATGAAAAACATCATTTGATTGTGTTTGAATTTGCGGCTGTTATCGTTTACCATTGAAAAAAATTACCCTTGATAAAAACCGTTGCCGGTAAACTACCCATTTCCCTTAACCGATCTTCACCAAAAACGACAGATCTTGAGATCTCTACAATTCAGGGCTGTATGCAAAATATTATATGATTTTATTTGAATTTGCGGCTGTTATCGTTTGCCATACAAAATACCCTTGATAAAACAAAAAACGTGGCCGGTAAACTTCCCCTTTCCCTTAAACGATCTTCACCAAAAACAAAAGGTCTTTAGTACTCAAGAAATCAGGGCTGTATGCAAAAACCTATTTGATTCTGTTTGAATTTGCGGCTGTTATCGTTTGGCAAACAAACAAAATTACCCTTGATAAAAAAAACCGTTGCAGGTAAACTACCCCTTTCCCTCAACCGATCTTCACCAAAAACAATACGTTGCGAGTACTCTACAAATCAGGTCCGTATGCAAAAAATTATTTGATTCTGTTTGAATTTGCGGCTGTTATCGTTTGCCATAGAAAAAAACTATAGACAGATAGACAGACAGATAGACAGACAGACACACACACAGGCACTTTTCGAAAAACAACTTTTTTCATGTTTTGAGTGTAGTACAATCAGAATCTGCAATAATCTCGAACACGATTTTTTTTGCCATCACCATACTTTCATTTCCTTAAGGAACATGGAAGTAAAAATATATCAACTTAAAATTAAAATACATATATGTCATTCAATATATAATGGTGAGTATAGAAAGTTTCAAACCGTTCTGTCGAAAAGGCAGTGTTGCATTGAATTGTGGGAAGAAGAAAGATGGCCGCTTCGAGTTCAGATGCAGGATGAATACACCTCGCTAATTCTGCGTTCAATAAAGGCTGCTTTCCCTGCGATTCCTCATTCCTGCTGCTGCGATTATTCCTTCTTGTGTTGGTGGAGTGTTCCTGGTTAAGTTTTAGTGTTCCACTTGGATAAAATGTGTTGTAAAAGTTAAGATTCACTTTCGTATGTTAGGTCAAACATCGCACTGTTTGTTTCGTTGTGTAGAATTAATGTTTAAATCGTTTAATTGGTGTATTCACTATGTTCTGTTCTTGTTTGAAGTTAGTTTAGTGTTTGTGGGTGTTTGTTTCACTGAATTTACTTTTAGAATGGGTTTTTACGAAACTCGCGTTTTTCACTGCAGGCTAGGCTTGTCGCTATACGCCATTTATGTATCAGCTACTAGGTTAAAATGCTTAAGAGCTCGTGTCAAGTGTACTTCACAATATCTAATAATGAACTAATTAACTTCCTTCGTCTTGTCCAAAAGTCTTAGCCAAATTAATATTAGCTATCCATTGTTTCAAAATTATTGGCATCCTGTGCATGTGAGAATGTTATATTATATAACTGATTATATTTTTGCTATTATTCAAATTTATTAACTATTAATACGTAATCTTCTTCTTCAGTTCATTCTGCTTGATTGGTACCAAATAATGTAGTTTTATTAAGTTTTTGATCTAAAATGGTATTTTTACCTCATTTTGAAAAATGTAAGTTTTAAAATTCACTTCCTGTCCTTTTCCAAAATGTTGCCATTTTACATGTTATATTAATGATTGTATTAAATCTCAGATTGATATAAAAGGTTTATCTTCCCTTAATTTCTTGTAATTAGATTAATTGGTTATCTTTTAAAATATTATACATTAATATGTGACTCCCCTCTCTAAATTTTCAGTTTTTACCTTTACATTTTTAATAATAATTCTTGCTATCTTTTTACAAAATCTTTCTTACTTATATTTCCAATTACATGACTCTATGATTGATTTGTCTTATATAAATCCCATCAGTTTAATTGTTTTTCTGTACTTATTTTATTAATTTTGGTGCTGTTTAGTTAACATTTGGCCTAAATTTCTAACAGTTTTTTCATACAAAGTTTTTAAATAATACATTTTGTTTGTACCCTCTCTGACTTTCTATTCTATTACGACATTAATTAACATTTCCTTATCTTAACAAAAGAACAATTAGTATATAATTTATACTCTTAAATACATAATACATAATTGAAATTAACAATGGTCTTTCTAACTCAGACATTTTACACTTAATTATTATTAGTAATACAATAAATATTTTATAACTAAAGAAGGTTATTTAACTCTGACATTTTATACTTAATTATTATCAGTAACTTATTCTAAATAATCAAAATATCTTGGTCCTTCCATCATGTACTCTATTTCTTATACTAGGTTCTAATTTCAGTTTTAATCTGTTTTTGATATTGGGGTAATGGTATTTTAACACTTCACTTTTTATATGCCTTGCTCTTGTTTTATGTATTATCATTCTACTGAATGTTGTATATTAAGAGTGGCAGCTATTATTCAGAAACACCAGTATTATCTGTCATGATAATCCTTTATTTACTATTATTCATGGACACAAATAAACACTTCAAAGTTGTATTATTTCATAATCTACTTGGTTTGTGAACTGCAGTATTTACCCATAAGGTTTATTTATTATAACACAAAAACTTGCACTGATCCCCTTGTTATTCTTGAATTTTATTTCTAGATAGTTTTATAGTATTATTAAAATCCAGAAATCTATTTATAGAAGATAATGAAGGTTTGTCTTTTGGCATTATATAATTATTTCATATTGGTTCACTTTCAATTCTACTTTATACACTTTTGGCTTACTTTTATTTTACATGGTTTCTGAATTTAATATTTTGTTATACTTTCATTTGTGATTAAGTTTATCATTTTCTTTTGGGGTTTGGGTTGTTTATAAGAGCACTCCTTCTTCTTGTGGATGCTGTCTTGTTCTGGTTTCTTCATTGATTCCTCCTATTCTTCTTGTTCCTTATATAACTATTTCCTTTTTTTTTCTTGTGGATGTTGTCATGTTTTGGGTTTCTTCCTTACCTACTCCTATCCTACCTGGGTATTACCTTTTTTAACTTTAGTTTAGCAGTTTACTTAGATGATTCATCACTCATTGTACCATTGGTTTTAAATGAACTTTTACTTTAATCTATGATTATACTTCACGGTGGTTCTTTATTAATTTTTTATTTGATTTTGCTTTCTCAGATTTAAACACTGTTTTTATTTTATTTTTATTGATGATTCTACCATTCAGAATTATTGGCATTATCTGTCATGCTACAGATTGCTCTCCTCCAGAAGTGATTATTTCAGACTTGTATATGGATGAAATAATTGCTTATGATAACTATATATTTATTTATTATTCTTCGTTTTCCTCCACATTTCTATATCGGCTTCTTCATACTTGAGCTTAATAAACTTTATAGTCTCTTATCTGACTTTGATTCTTCTTGGATAGTTAGTGTTTTCTGAGATATATATTATTATTATTATTATTATATTCTTTCTTTTCTTAACTTCGTGTTTTATCCCTGGGATATTAATTCCCTAACGTTCCCTAACATGTGAGCTGGGGCAGTTCAGAGAGGCACTGTGGGCAACATACTCTGCTGGCCGTACTTCACTTCAAATTGAGTCCACAGGCAAATCATCTCTGCTCAAAAACATAATGCTGCTGGAATTATCTACAGACAGACATCGAATAAAAATTACATATAGAATAGTCTCATTTTCGACTAATAAAAATATCTTTGGATACTTCACTTCGTTGTTTCTCAGATTATCTCACATTTTCTATCTTAGTTATTCTTCTTAATATTATTATTCTCATTATATATTCTTCTAATGTTTTAGCTCGTCTGATATATTCATTTTTATTATGGTTGGAAACTTTTGTTAATATGTTTGTTACTAGTTATGGTGTAACTTTTCCTTCTTCATCTGAATTCTCATTACATATTCTTCTGGTCATTTACATTGATAGCATACTTTTTTATGTATATTATTTTCTCTTTGGTTCTTATTAATTATTTGAATGGTATTATTTTATGTCAGTTAATTTCTCAATTGGTTTCTTTATAATTGACTTTCAAGTTGTTATTATGATCATATTATAGCAATATATTTTTCTTTCTTTTCTTTTTCTCAGAAAGTTATTAATCCGCTTTTGTATTCATTAAAATTAATTTATTAATATTATATTTTTTCATGTGGTCTTTATTTATCTTTGCCTTTCATTAATTTTATTATTTTCTTGTCAAAATCATCTTCTTCTCATGTTTGGTATGAGTTGTTCTTCTTTGTTTCTTCAGAACTGAGTAATATTATAATCATCCTTCTTGATTATCTGTTTCCATAATCGTTTAATAAATTTCTAACTTGTATTCTTCTAAATTTATTTATAAGTGGATCTTATCATTTTTAGAATTTTGATGATATTTTATTCAAAATTCATTTTCTTCTTTTTTAATTCCAAATTGTTTCTTTTTAAATTATTTTGTGTAAGCTGACCTTACTTATATTTTTAAATTTTGTTGATTATACAAAATTCAAATTCTATTCTTCTTCTTTTAACTTCAGATTATTTTCTTCTAAAATCGTTGGTAAGTTGTTCTTACTCTTTTTTAAATTTTGATAATTGTACAAAATTCAATCTTTTTCTTAATTATTTAATTAGTCTCAAATTATTCTCTTCCAAAATTATTTATGTAAGTTGGTCTTACTAATCTTTAGAATTTTGATAATTTATATCACAAATTCTTCTTTTTATTTATTTCCAAATGGTTTCTTTCAAAATTGTTTGTGTAAGTTGATCTTACTATTATTTTAGGATTTTGATAGTTATTACAAAATTCTTCTCTTTTTAATTAGTCTCAATATTTTCTTCTAAATTACTTGCGTAAGTTGTCCTTACTTATTTTTGGATTTTGATAATTTTTTCAAAATTCATATTCTTTGTCTTATAAATTCAAATTATTCTCTTTTAAATTTATTTATAAGTTGACCTTATTTATATTTTAGAATTTTGGTAATTATACAAAATTCATTCTTCGTAATACTTTTTTATGGAGGCTTGGTTGTATACTCCTTTCACTTTTCCGGAAACTATTTTTTTCAGTTCGTATGTATTGTTGTTATTATTTTTGGCAACGATATATGGTCCAGTGTAGAGTAACAATATTTTTTTCGTTATCCCTTCTAGGGTGCTGGGTAGTTCTCGGTTTTTTAACAGAACTTTTTCTCCCTCTTTATAAGTTATTACTCGTCCGATTGCCTTTTGATATTTGGCTTGCCGTTTCTCTTGGTCTTCGGCCACCTTGTTATAACATTTCACCCTGTCAAACTTACGACCATCATTCGTCGGGAACTCTATTACCTCTTCAATCTCTCGGGGGGTTGGTTTCTCGTACATGGCGGAGTAAGGGGTATTTCCTATAGCTGGATGGTGAGCAAAATTTAGGAATTTCTCCGTGGCTGATAAGTACTCTTGCCACTTTTTCTGTTTGTGGTGACAGTACGTTCTCAAGATTCTCCCCACTTCTCTCAGTACCCTCTCTGCCGGATTACTACTTGGGTGGTAGACTGACGTCTTATATGTTTTAATCCCAAGTGATAATAATGTGTCCCGCCATCTTCTCCCTTTAAACTGTGTACCATGGTCAGTAATGATTGAAGATGGTTTACCTATTTCTGGCATATATAACTCCGTTATGACTCCAAGAACTTTTATTGTGGTTGCCCGATTAACCGGATATAGCTTTACGTACTTGGTAAAATGGTCCATAATTATGATGAGGTTATTTGTATCTGTCGACCGCCACTACGGGGTAATGGTCCGCAGATGTCTAAAAACACTTTTTCCAGTTTCTCTTTAAATGTTATTGGTATCATTATACCTTCCTTCTTTTCGTTATTAACTTTAACGTACTGGCAAATATTACATGATTTTAGGTAATATCTTACCTTTCGGTTAATGTTTTTTATTTGACAATTCTCCTCTAAAGCCTGTATCACTTTCAGCGCTCCCGTATGGGCATACCTTATATGGTAATCGATTATGATCTCTTTTTCGATGTGGTTCGGAATAATCACCTTCCATGTTTCTTTATTTAAGGCTGTTTTAACGAATAGTATACCTTTGTTAATATGGTAGTATGTAGAAACGGTGTCATCGTCTGCCTCCAATCGATTAATATTTTTTAACTTAGGGTCAGACTGTTGGTGGATGCAGATGTTTACCAATAAAACTTCTAAATCGGATCTTGTTTTAATAAGGTTGTAGATTTTGACTAAGCTCTCCTTCTCTCCCTCAAAGGTCTGGTCTTCCAAATTAATGGGTGACAACACATCGGCTACAACATTCTTTTTCCCCGGGATGTACTCCCATTGTAGGTTGTACTCTTGTAGGGCGAGTACCCATCTAGCCTGTCGGCCGTGACTCAACTTGCACCTACGTAGAAATGAGATGGATTTATTATCAGTGCGGATGGTAACTCGATACCCGAGAATATATGTCCGGAATTTGCTACATGCGAATACTACACTAAGCAATTCTTTCTCGGTCACATTGTAGTTCTTCTCGCATTGATTCAGGGTACGACTAGCGAAGCTAATCACCAGATGGTGACCCTCCTCATCTTCCTGATATAAAGTTGTTCCTAAGCTGATGTTGCTAGCATCACAATTCAAAAAGAAAGGTTTCTTAAAATCCGGGTGACGAAGTATAACAATCTCTAAGAACTTATCTTTTATCAGCTGGAAAGTAATATCCTGTTCTTCACCCCAGGTCCACTTATTCCTTGCAGACAATTGCGGTTGAAACTTGGCTGTCAGCTCGGAATATTGGTGCTGAAACTTTCTGTAATAGTTAATTAGTTCGAGAAAAGATTGAACTGTTTCCTGTTCTTCGGTTTAGGGAACTTCTGAATCGCCTCCACTTTTTCTGATGATGGGGTTATACGTTTATCGTCTAGGTTAAAACCTAAGAACTGTACTTCTCGAGCAATGAATTTGGATTTCTCCAATTTGAGAGTTATATTATTCTTTGCTAATTTCTCGAGTACATGTTCTACTCTGTAGTAGTATTCCTCCCAAGTTTGCGAAGTAATCAGCAGATCGTCTACATAGACTGTGGTAAATTGGAGTGCTTCCTGTCCAAGTATTTGGTCCATACAGGCCACAAAGATGGCTACTGAATTTACAAGTCCGAAGGGCAGTCTCTTGAACTGGTAATTGCGCCCTTCGAATATGAACCCCACATACTGACGACTCTGTGGATGCAACTCCACTTGCCAGTAACCACACACAGTGTCCCATGTACTGATAAACTTGGTGCCGTGAAATCGTTTCAATATCTCCTCTATCTCACCGGGTGATGTTCGGTCATTAACGAATGTTTTATTTAGCTCGCGCGCATCCAAACAAAGCCGGACTTGTCCGTTTTTCTTGGGAACAGCAATGATTGGACTAGTGTATGGAGATTGACTAATCTCAATTATGTCACTGCTGATCATCTTATTAATTTCCGTTCTCACGGCCTCTTTCAGTGAATGCGCGATAGGATATGACCTCCGGTTAAATTCCACGTTTTCCTTAAACTCAAGTTTACACTGGTAGTTCTTTACCTTACCAGGTTCATCTGAAAATACTGATTTATATTTTTCGTACACTCTTATCAGACGATTTGCTCGGTGTACGGGTATTTTCTCGTTGGTGGTTCCGCACTGGAAGTCCCGTATTTCTTGTATCTTCACTGACCATAAATCCTCTTCTCCGTTATTATATATTTTCTGTTTATTTGGGGAGCTGTTCTCTACATAATTTATTTTTCGAAGTTGTTGGTGTATACTACTTGGAAGTATATTCTCGCCTTCTACTAAATCTGCTGTCCACGTTATTCCGTCTGAAAACAGTGATACCTTTTCTTGGTTCAGATCGATAATAGCGGAGTTCCTTCTCAAAACATCGCAACCTACCAATATATTGAATGGCAGTCCGGTGGCGACTAAAAATACCATATTCAAAGCTATACCACGGCTAACGACATTTATAGAAACTTGGTTTCTAATAGTTTTGTTCTGGCGGCCAGTTGCACCTATTAAGACAATATTATTTACTGGTAACATTGGCAAAGTTTTACAACATTCTTTCTGCATTCTTTCGTACCTCGGACCATCACGTTCTTCACTTCTTCGCCGACGATCTCCATCGTGGAAACTATTCCTTCGCTGACGGTTATATCTTCTTTGGCCCTCGATCTTCAGCTCTTATAAAATTAACTCGTGGACGGGAAACTCTGTTATTATTGTTATAGTTAGCATTGTAATTTCTATTGTTTTGGTAGTACCGTTCAGTATTACCGGGGTAGGGGTTTCTCTGACTATAGGAATTGTTAGGGGGTTGATAATAATTATTACGTTTATTAGGGTAATGGTTGTTGTTCCTATTACTATTTTGATTACCATTAAAGTTATTATTATTGTTCGGCGGGTTATTATTGCCGTTGTAACTATTCTGCTGGTTACGGTTTCCTTGGTAGTTATTACCGTTACTGGGGTACTGGTTACTTCTCACCTCTGGTCTATCGTTCCTTTTTCTACTCTGACGGTAGTATTCTTCGTTTTCATAGCTTTCCAGTAACTCGGTCATGGCCTGCACTGTTTTAATCTGGCTACCTCTCCTTGCTCTGATAATATCTTCGTCGTAGTGATAGGATAACTTATTCACTAGGCATTCTTCGGGTATTGGCGGTTCTAGATGTTTTGCCAGACACACCTTCCCTAAGAAATAGGCCGTCATGGTGCTACCTAGTTGAGCCCTGTATCGACCATGGCAAATATTATCTCGTATCAGGTTCTGAGTGGTTTCTGACCAGTATTTAGCTTTAAACAGGTTCCTGAACTGTTGGTAGTCCGCAATCTCGCTTCGATTCGCCATCCACCAGTTGTCGGTCATTTCCCTGAACGACTCGTCCAATATTTCCCGGTTATTGTTCCATCTACTCCCTCTATGCTTGGCAAAATATTCTTCTATCCGGGCTAAGAACTCCATTGGTTTTCTCTTGTACTGCCGGAAATTCATCCATTCCCGGTTTTCATTGATGGGTATCCCGGTAAAATTAGTGGGTCGATTTCTCAAGACTTCCATTTCTTCTTGGCTCTGCCGTACTTGACCCGTGATATTGGTCATAGCCCCTGCCATTCCGTCACACCATTCCGCTACTTGGCTCCGTACTCTCCCGAATTCTTCCTGAGTTTCCTTCCGTTGTTCTTCCACTTTCCTGCGACTATGCTCTTCAATATTAGAAAACTTGATGTTTACCACTTCCTTGAATTCCTGTACTTCCCTCTCGGTCTGGTTACATTTTCCGTCATTGTCCATGATCTGTTGTTTGATTACCATGGTTTCTTCTTCTATTTTCTTGTCAGCGTACTCCTTATTATCGTTGATTTCCTTGCTCTTTTCTTCTCTTAACAACTCCATCCTCTCGTCTAATTTGTCCAGATTTTCCTGGTTAACCTCCCTTCATTCTTCTCTTAATAGTTGGTTATCCTCTCTCAATTCTTCCTACTTCTCCCCCATATTCTCTTCCATCTTCTTAAAATCTTCATTCAACTGTTGGTTGTCACTTTCCATCTTCCTGCTATTCTCCCTCAACTCTTCCCTTTATTGCTGGTAGTCACCTTCCATCTTCTTACTGTTTTCTTCCATCTTCTTACTGTTTTCTTCAATTCTCTTATTAGTATTTTCTATTTTGTCAATCAATTCCTCTTTGGTTGATTTGAATTCTTCCTTCAAAGACTGGTTGTCCTCTTTCAAATCTTCTAATTTCTTCCCATTCCCCTTCATCTTGGATTCTATGTTTTTATTTATTCCTTCCATTTTTTTACTTAAGGATTGGTTATCTTCCTTGATGGAATCCATTTTCTTACTCATTTCTTCTTTACTAGATTTGATTTCTTCCATCATCACTCTGAACATCTCTTGTATTGTCGTGTTCTCTGTTTGTGAGGGTTTCTCGGGCTGTTCCTCTGGTGGTGCGGGTTGTTTAGTTTCCATTGGGGTAATAACATTTCTACATCTTCCACTGGCGTCGCCTCTTTGTCTTCCATATTGATTTCAATTTCCTTTTCGGCCTCCGCCGCCCGTTCCTTCGAGGTTGCTCGACGTTGCATTTTCCCTTTTTTCTGACTTTATAACTGCTGCCAAGCTCCAATTAGGGATTGGGCGAATTATAGTGGCCTGTCAATCACTAATTAAAGCCCCACGTTGGGCGCCAATTTGTAACAAATTAGGATTGATTTGTTTAATTTTGTTTGTGTAAAAAAATTTTGTTTTATTGTTTATATATATATTTTTTTTATTCAAATTAATTTAAAATTAATTATTTAATTATGTTTCGTGTTGTTCTGAACTTCTGGTTAATTGTACCTATTTGGAGGTTATCTTCCTTCTAAGTGGTGAAGTTCTGGTAGTTTCTGCTCAATTAATATTATATATTATACTAATTATTAAATAAGAATAAACGATATTCAATTTTATAGTAATTAATGAATTTTATTCACAAAAATTATTTAATCGATTTTATATCGATTGGTTGTTCGATTCTCAGGGTATATCAAAATGTTTACAATTATTTTATTATCGGGTTCTTTTAACAGTTATTTCATAGCTAGTCAGAGAAAAAGGCAAAGGATTGAAAGTATAACATTACAAAATATCCTTATTGAGAACCATACTTGACTTCCATGTTCTAAGATTTATATTTAAAATCATATTCGAAATGAAATATTTCTATAGAACTACTTCTTTCGACTTATTGCTTCAGCCTTAACCACGGTACTGTCGTCACTAACGTATACCACCTCACGTTTTCGCACTCGATTTTCACTGATGATGGCAGTCGATGGACTGCCGAAAAGTCTGGTTTTGCAGAAAATATTGGACTACGGCTAAACAGCCCGGGAAGGAATTTTAACAAAGAACTACTTCTGTGGTGCCGATAACGTAGTACACATATAAAAAATTCTCCCCTCCCCAATCAACTATAATTTTCATTAATAGAAAATTACCCCCACCCCGTTCACCTAACCTCTTCATTTATAGATATTTCATCTACGTTTCTACAGTTGATTATTATGAGCTTCTTATTAGGATACATTATTTATCAAAATTAAGTACAGTACTTTACTCTTGTTAAAACATAAAACGTTGCTGGTAAACTACCCCTTTCTCTTAACCGATCTTCACCAAAATCAATAGACCTTCAGTCCTCTACAATTCAGGGAAGCATGCAGAAAAATATTTGATTCTGATTGAATGTGCGGCAGTTATCGTTCGTCAAGGAAACATTTCTCTTGTTACAACATAAAATGTTGCAGGTAAACTACCCCTTTCCCTTAACCGATCTTCACCAACACCAATAGGTCTTGAGAACTCTACAATACAGGGCTGTATGCAAAATATTATTTGATTCTGTTTGATTTTGCGGCTGTCATCGTTTGCCATAGAAAAAAATTCCCCCGATAAAAAACGTTGCTGGTAAACTACCCCTTCCCCTTAACCGATCTTCACCAAAAACAAGAGGTCTTGAGCACTATACAAATCAGGGCTGTATGCAAAAATTTATTTGATTCTGTTTGAATTTGCGGCTGTTATCGTTTGCCATAAAAAATCCCCTTGTTAAAACATAAAACGTAGCAGTTAAACTACCCCTTTCCCTTAACCGATCTTCACCAAAAACAATAGGTCTGAGAACTCTACAAATCAGGGCTGCATGCAAAAGAGTAGTAGATTCTGTTTGAATTTGCGGCTGTTATCGTTTGACATAGAAAAAAATCATATTCGAAATGAAATATTTCCATAGAAACTACGTCTTTCTACTTATTGCTTCACCATTAACCACAGTACTGTGGTCACTAACGTATACCACCTCACGTTTTCGCACTCGATTTTCACCGATGATGTAAGTCGATGGCACTGCCGAAAAGTCTGGTTTTGCAGAAAACATTGGACTACGGCTAAACAGCCCGGGAAGCAATTTTAACAAAAAACTACTTCTTTGTTGCCGATAACGTAGTAAACATATAAAAAATTCTCCCCTCCACCTTCAACTATAATTTTTAATAATAGAAAATTACCCCCACCCCGTTCACATAACTTCTTCATTTATAGATATTTCATCTACGTTTCTACAGTGGATTACTATGAGCTTCTTATCAGGATACTTTATTTATAAAAATTAAGTACTTTACTCTTGTTAAATCATAAAATGTTTCAGGTAAACTACCCCTTTCTCTTAACCGATCTTCTCCAAAATCAACAGACCTTGCGTCCTCTACAATTCAGGGAACCATGCAAAAAAATATTTGATTCTGTTTGAATGTGCGACAGTTATCGTTCGTCATGGAAACATTTCTCTTGTTACAACATAAAATGTTGCTGGTAAACTACCCCTTTCGCTTAACCGATCTTCACCAAAATCAGTAGACCTTGAGCTCTCTGCAACTCAGGAAAGGTTGCAAAAATTATTTGATTGTCATTGAATTTTCGGCAGTTATCGTTCGTCATAAAAAAATTACCCTTTTTAAAACATAAAACGTTGCTGATAAACTACCCCTTCCCTTAACCGATCTTCAACAAAATCAACAGACCTTGAGTTCTATTTAGTTCAAAAAGGTATGCAAAAACCTAGTTGATTCTGTTTGAATTTACGGCAGTTATCGTTCGTCATATAAAAAATTACCCTTGTTAAAACATAAAATGTTGCTGGTAAACTACCCCTTTCCATTAACTGATCTTCACCAACACCAATAGGTACTGAGAACTCTACAATACAGGGCTGTATGCAAAATTTCATTTGATTCTGCTTGAATTTGCGGCTGTTAACGTTTACTATAGAAAACAATTACCCTTGATAAAAAACCGTTGCTGGTAAACTACCCCTTTACCTTAACCGATCTTCACCAAAAACGACAGGTCTTGGGTACTCTACAATTCAGGCCTGTATGCAAACAAATATTTGATTCTGTTTGAATTTGCGGCTGTTATCGTTTGCCATAGAAAACACCCTTGATAAAACATAAAACGTTGCTGGTAAACTACCCTATTCCATTAACCGATCTTCACCAAAAACAATAGGTCTTGAGAAATCTACAATTCAGGGCTGTATGCAAAACATTAGTTGATTCTCTTTTAATTTACGGCAGTTATCGTTCGTCATATAAAAAATACCCTTGTTAAAACATAAAATGTTGCTGGTAAACTACCCCTTTCCATTAACTGATCTTCACCAACACCAATAGGTACTGAGAACTCTACAATACAGGGCTGTATGCAAAATTTCATTTGATTCTGCTTGAATTTGCGGCTGTTAACGTTTACTACAGAAAAAAATTACCCTTGATAAAAAACCGTTGCTGGTAAACTACCCCTTTACCTTAACCGATCTTCACCAAAAACGACAGGTCTTGGGTACTCTACAATTTAGGCCTGTATGCAAACAAATATTTGATTCTGTTTGAATTTGCGGCTGTTATCGTTTGCCATAGGAATCACCCTTGTTAAAACATAAAACGTTGCTGGTAAACTACCCTATTCCATTAACCGATCTTCACCAAAAACAATAGGTCTTGAGAAATCTACAATTCAGGGCTGTATGCAAAACATTAGTTGATTCTCTTTTAATTTACGGCAGTTACCGTTCGTCATATAAAAAATACCCTTGTTAAAACATAAAACGTTGCTGGTAAACTACCCCTTTCCCTTAACCGATCTTCAACAAAATCATCAGACCTTGAGTTCTGTATAGTTCAAAAAGGTATGCAGAAGAGTAGTTGATTCTGTTTTAACGTACGGCAGTTATCGTTCGTCAAATAAACATTACCCTTGATAAAACATAAAATGTTGCTGGTAAATAACCCTATTCCCTTAACCGATCTTCACCAAAACCAACAGGTCTTGAGAACTCCACATTTCAGGGAGGTATGCAAAATATTATATGATTCTGTTTGAATTTGCGGCTGTTATCGTTTGCCATATAAAATACCCTTGATAAAACAAAAAATGTGTCCGGTAAATTACCCCTTTCCCTTAACCGATCTTCACCAAAACAATAGGTCTTTAGTACTCAACAAAACAGGGCTGTATGCAAAAACGTATTTGATTCTGTTTCAATTTGCGGCTCTTATCGTTTGCCATAGAAAATACCCTTTTAAAACATAAAACGTTGCAGGTAAACTACCCCTTTCCCTTAATCGATCTTCACCAACACCAATAGGTATTGAGAACTCTACAATACAGGGCTGTATGCAAAACATCATTTGATTGTGTTTGAATTTGCGGCTGTTATCGTTTACCATTGAAAAAAATTACCCTTGATAAAAACCGTTGCCGGTAAACTACCCATTTCCCTTAACCGATCTTCACCAAAAACGACAGATCTTGAGATCTCTACAATTCAGGGCTGTATGCAAAATATTATATGATTTTATTTGAATTTGCGGCTGTTATCGTTTGCCATACAAAATACCCTTGATAAAACAAAAAACGTGGCCGGTAAACTTCCCCTTTCCCTTAAACGATCTTCACCAAAAACAAAAGGTCTTTAGTACTCAAGAAATCAGGGCTGTATGCAAAAACCTATTTGATTCTGTTTGAATTTGCGGCTGTTATCGTTTGGCAAACAAACAAAATTACCCTTGATAAAAAAAACCGTTGCAGGTAAACTACCCCTTTCCCTCAACCGATCTTCACCAAAAACAATACGTTGCGAGTACTCTACAAATCAGGTCCGTATGCAAAAAATTATTTGATTCTGTTTGAATTTGCGGCTGTTATCGTTTGCCATAGAAAAAAACTATAGACAGATAGACAGACAGATAGACAGACAGACACACACACAGGCACTTTTCGAAAAACAACTTTTTTCATGTTTTGAGTGTAGTACAATCAGAATCTGCAATAATCTCGAACACGATTTTTTTTGCCATCACCATACTTTCATTTCCTTAAGGAACATGGAAGTAAAAATATATCAACTTAAAATTAAAATACATATATGTCATTCAATATATAATGGTGAGTATAGAAAGTTTCAAACCGTTCTGTCGAAAAGGCAGTGTTGCATTGAATTGTGGGAAGAAGAAAGATGGCCGCTTCGAGTTCAGATGCAGGATGAATACACCTCGCTAATTCTGCGTTCAATAAAGGCTGCTTTCCCTGCGATTCCTCATTCCTGCTGCTGCGATTATTCCTTCTTGTGTTGGTGGAGTGTTCCTGGTTAAGTTTTAGTGTTCCACTTGGATAAAATGTGTTGTAAAAGTTAAGATTCACTTTCGTATGTTAGGTCAAAAATCGCACTGTTTGTTTCGTTGTGTAGAATTAATGTTTAAATCGTTTAATTGGTGTATTCACTATGTTCTGTTCTTGTTTGAAGTTAGTTTAGTGTTTGTGGGTGTTTGTTTCACTGAATTTACTTTTAGAATGGGTTTTTACGAAACTCGCGTTTTTCACTGCAGGCTAGGCTTGTCGCTATACGCCATTTATGTATCAGCTACTAGGTTAAAATGCTTAAGAGCTCGTGTCAAGTGTACTTCACAATATCTAATAATGAACTAATTAACTTCCTTCGTCTTGTCCAAAAGTCTTAGCCAAATTAATATTAGCTATCCATTGTTTCAAAATTATTGGCATCCTGTGCATGTGAGAATGTTATATTATATAACTGATTATATTTTTGCTATTATTCAAATTTATTAACTATTAATACGTAATCTTCTTCTTCAGTTCATTCTGCTTGATTGGTACCAAATAATGTAGTTTTATTAAGTTTTTGATCTAAAATGGTATTTTTACCTCATTTTGAAAAATGTAAGTTTTAAAATTCACTTCCTGTCCTTTTCCAAAATGTTGCCATTTTACATGTTATATTAATGATTGTATTAAATCTCAGATTGATATAAAAGGTTTATCTTCCCTTAATTTCTTGTAATTAGATTAATTGGTTATCTTTTAAAATATTATACATTAATATGTGACTCCACCCTCTAAATTTTCAGTTTTTACCTTTACATTTTTAATAATAATTCTTGCTATCTTTTTACAAAATCTTTCTTACTTATATTTCCAATTACATGACTCTATGATTGATTTGTCTTATATAAATCCCATCAGTTTAATTGTTTTTCTGTACTTATTTTATTAATTTTGTTGCTGTTTAGTTAACATTTGGCCTAAATTTCTAACAGTTTTTTCATACAAAGTTTTTAAATAATACATTTTGTTTGTACCCTCTCTGACTTTCTATTCTATTACGACATTAATTAACATTTCCTTATCTTAACAAAAGAACAATTAGTATATAATTTATACTCTTAAATACATAATACATAATTGAAATTAACAATGGTCTTTCTAACTCAGACATTTTACACTTAATTATTATTAGTAATACAATAAATATTTTATAACTAAAGAAGGTTATTTAACTCTGACATTTTATACTTAATTATTATCAGTAACTTATTCTAAATAAACAAAATATCTTGGTCCTTCCATCATGTACTCTATTTCTTATACTAGGTTCTAATTTCAGTTTTAATCTGTTTTTGATATTGGGGTAATGGTATTTTAACACTTCACTTTTTATATGCCTTGCTCTTGTTTTATGTATTATCATTCTACTGAATGTTGTATATTAAGAGTGGCAGCTATTATTCAGAAACACCAGTATTATCTGTCATGATAATCCTTTATTTACTATTATTCATGGACACAAATAAACACTTCAAAGTTGTATTATTTCATAATCTACTTGGTTTGTGAACTGCAGTATTTACCCATAAGGTTTATTTATTATAACACAAAAACTTGCACTGATCCCCTTGTTATTCTTGAATTTTATTTCTAGATAGTTTTATAGTATTATTAAAATCCAGAAATCTATTTATAGAAGATAATGAAGGTTTGTCTTTTGGCATTATATAATTATTTCATATTGGTTCACTTTCAATTCTACTTTATACACTTTTGGCTTACTTTTATTTTACATGGTTTCTGAATTTAATATTTTGTTATACTTTCATTTGTGATTAAGTTTATCATTTTCTTTTGGGGTTTGGGTTGTTTATAAGAGCACTCCTTCTTCTTGTGGATGCTGTCTTGTTCTGGTTTCTTCATTGATTCCTCCTATTCTTCTTGTTCCTTATATAACTATTTCCTTTTTTTTTCTTGTGGATGTTGTCATGTTTTGGGTTTCTTCCTTACCTACTCCTATCCTACCTGGGTATTACCTTTTTTAACTTTAGTTTAGCAGTTTACTTAGATGATTCATCACTCATTGTACCATTGGTTTTAAATGAACTTTTACTTTAATCTATGATTATACTTCACGGTGGTTCTTTATTAATTTTTTATTTGATTTTGCTTTCTCAGATTTAAACACTGTTTTTATTTTATTTTTATTGATGATTTACCATTCAGAATTATTGGCATTATCTGTCATGCTACAGATTGCTCTCCTCCAGAAGTGATTATTTCAGACTTGTATATGGATGAAATAATTGCTTATGATAACTATATATTTATTTATTATTCTTCGTTTTCCTCCACATTTCTATATCGGCTTCTTCATACTTGAGCTTAATAAACTTTATAGTCTCTTATCTGACTTTGATTCTTCTTGGATAGTTAGTGTTTTCTGAGATATATATTATTATTATTATTATTATTATTATTATTATATTCTTTCTTTTCTTAACTTCGTGTTTTATCCCTGGGATATTAATTCCCTAACGTTCCCTAACATGTGAGCTGGGGCAGTTCAGAGAGGCACTGTGGGCAACATACTCTGCTGGCCGTACTTCACTTCAAATTGAGTCCACAGTCAAATCATCTCTGCTCAAAAACATAATGCTGCTGGAATTATCTACAGACAGACATCGAATAAAAATTACATATAGAATAGTCTCATTTTCGACTAATAAAAATATCTTTGGATACTTCACTTCGTTGTTTCTCAGATTATCTCACATTTTCTATCTTAGTTATTCTTCTTAATATTATTATTCTCATTATATATTCTTCTAATGTTTTAGCTCGTCTGATATATTCATTTTTATTATGGTTGGAAACTTTTGTTAATATGTTTGTTACTAGTTATGGTGTAACTTTTCCTTCTTCATCTGAATTCTCATTACATATTCTTCTGGTCATTTACATTGATAGCATACTTTTTTATGTATATTATTTTCTCTTTGGTTCTTATTAATTATTTGAATGGTATTATTTTATGTCAGTTAATTTCTCAATTGGTTTCTTTATAATTGACTTTCAAGTTGTTATTATGATCATATTATAGCAATATATTTTTCTTTCTTTTCTTTTTCTCAGAAAGTTATTAATCCGCTTTTGTATTCATTAAAATTAATTTATTAATATTATATTTTTTCATGTGGTCTTTATTTATCTTTGCCTTTCATTAATTTTATTATTTTCTTGTCAAAATCATCTTCTTCTCATGTTTGGTATGAGTTGTTCTTCTTTGTTTCTTCAGAACTGAGTAATATTATAATCATCCTTCTTGATTATCTGTTTCCATAATCGTTTCATAAATTTCTAACTTGTATTCTTCTAAATTTATTTATAAGTGGATCTTATCATTTTTAGAATTTTGATGATATTTTATTCAAAATTCATTTTCTTCTTTTTTAATTCCAAATTGTTTCTTTTTAAATTATTTTGTGTAAGCTGACCTTACTTATATTTTTAAATTTTGTTGATTATACAAAATTCAAATTCTATTCTTCTTCTTTTAACTTCAGATTATTTTCTTCTAAAATCGTTGGTAAGTTGTTCTTACTCTTTTTTAAATTTTGATAATTGTACAAAATTCAATCTTTTTCTTAATTATTTAATTAGTCTCAAATTATTCTCTTCCAAAATTATTTATGTAAGTTGGTCTTACTAATCTTTAGAATTTTGATAATTTATATCACAAATTCTTCTTTTTATTTATTTCCAAATGGTTTCTTTCAAAATTGTTTGTGTAAGTTGATCTTACTATTATTTTAGGATTTTGATAGTTATTACAAAATTCTTCTCTTTTTAATTAGTCTCAATATTTTCTTCTAAATTACTTGCGTAAGTTGTCCTTACTTATTTTTGGATTTTGATAATTTTTTCAAAATTCATATTCTTTGTCTTATAAATTCAAATTATTCTCTTTTAAATTTATTTATAAGTTGACCTTATTTATATTTTAGAATTTTGGTAATTATACAAAATTCATTCTTCGTAATACTTTTTTATGGAGGCTTGGTTGTATACTCCTTTCACTTTTCCGGAAACTATTTTTTTCAGTTCGTATGTATTGTTGTTATTATTTTTGGCAACGATATATGGTCCAGTGTAGAGTAACAATATTTTTTTCGTTATCCCTTCTAGGGTGCTGGGTAGTTCTCGGTTTTTTAACAGAACTTTTTCTCCCTCTTTATAAGTTATTACTCGTCCGATTGCCTTTTGATATTTGGCTTGCCGTTTCTCTTGGTCTTCGGCCACCTTGTTATAACATTTCACCCTGTCAAACTTACGACCATCATTCGTCGGGAACTCTATTACCTCTTCAATCTCTCGGGGGGTTGGTTTCTCGTACATGGCGGAGTAAGGGGTATTTCCTATAGCTGGATGGTGAGCAAAATTTAGGAATTTCTCCGTGGCTGATAAGTACTCTTGCCACTTTTTCTGTTTGTGGTGACAGTACGTTCTCAAGATTCTCCCCACTTCTCTCAGTACCCTCTCTGCCGGATTACTACTTGGGTGGTAGACTGACGTCTTATATGTTTTAATCCCAAGTGATAATAATGTGTCCCGCCATCTTCTCCCTTTAAACTGTGTACCATGGTCAGTAATGATTGAAGATGGTTTACCTATTTCTGGCATATATAACTCCGTTATGACTCCAAGAACTTTTATTGTGGTTGCCCGATTAACCGGATATAGCTTTACGTACTTGGTAAAATGGTCCATAATTATGATGAGGTTATTTGTATCTGTCGACCGCCACTACGGGGTAATGGTCCGCAGATGTCTAAAAACACTTTTTCCAGTTTCTCTTTAAATGTTATTGGTATCATTATACCTTCCTTCTTTTCGTTATTAACTTTAACGTACTGGCAAATATTACATGATTTTAGGTAATATCTTACCTTTCGGTTAATGTTTTTTATTTGACAATTCTCCTCTAAAGCCTGTATCACTTTCAGCGCTCCCGTATGGGCATACCTTATATGGTAATCGATTATGATCTCTTTTTCGATGTGGTTCGGAATAATCACCTTCCATGTTTCTTTATTTAAGGCTGTTTTAACGAATAGTATACCTTTGTTAATATGGTAGTATGTAGAAACGGTGTCATCGTCTGCCTCCAATCGATTAATATTTTTTAACTTAGGGTCAGACTGTTGGTGGATGCAGATGTTTACCAATAAAACTTCTAAATCGGATCTTGTTTTAATAAGGTTGTAGATTTTGACTAAGCTCTCCTTCTCTCCCTCAAAGGTCTGGTCTTCCAAATTAATGGGTGACAACACATCGGCTACAACATTCTTTTTCCCCGGGATGTACTCCCATTGTAGGTTGTACTCTTGTAGGGCGAGTACCCATCTAGCCTGTCGGCCGTGACTCAACTTGCACCTACGTAGAAATGAGATGGATTTATTATCAGTGCGGATGGTAACTCGATACCCGAGAATATATGTCCGGAATTTGCTACATGCGAATACTACACTAAGCAATTCTTTCTCGGTCACATTGTAGTTCTTCTCGCATTGATTCAGGGTACGACTAGCGAAGCTAATCACCAGATGGTGACCCTCCTCATCTTCCTGATATAAAGTTGTTCCTAAGCTGATGTTGCTAGCATCACAATTCAAAAAGAAAGGTTTCTTAAAATCCGGGTGACGAAGTATAACAATCTCTAAGAACTTATCTTTTATCAGCTGGAAAGTAATATCCTGTTCTTCACCCCAGGTCCACTTATTCTTTGCAGACAATTGCGGTTGAAACTTGGCTGTCAGCTCGGAATATTGGTGCTGAAACTTTCTGTAATAGTTAATTAGTTCGAGAAAAGATTGAACTGTTTCCTGTTCTTCGGTTTAGGGAACTTCTGAATCGCCTCCACTTTTTCTGATGATGGGGTTATACGTTTATCGTCTAGGTTAAAACCTAAGAACTGTACTTCTCGAGCAATGAATTTGGATTTCTCCAATTTGAGAGTTATATTATTCTTTGCTAATTTCTCGAGTACATGTTCTACTCTGTAGTAGTATTCCTCCCAAGTTTGCGAAGTAATCAGCAGATCGTCTACATAGACTGTGGTAAATTGGAGTGCTTCCTGTCCAAGTATTTGGTCCATACAGGCCACAAAGATGGCTACTGAATTTACAAGTCCGAAGGGCAGTCTCTTGAACTGGTAATTGCGCCCTTCGAATATGAACCCCACATACTGACGACTCTGTGGATGCAACTCCACTTGCCAGTAACCACACACAGTGTCCCATGTACTGATAAACTTGGTGCCGTGAAATCGTTTCAATATCTCCTCTATCTCACCGGGTGATGTTCGGTCATTAACGAATGTTTTATTTAGCTCGCGCGCATCCAAACAAAGCCGGACTTGTCCGTTTTTCTTGGGAACAGCAATGATTGGACTAGTGTATGGAGATTGACTAATCTCAATTATGTCACTGCTGATCATCTTATTAATTTCCGTTCTCACGGCCTCTTTCAGTGAATGCGCGATAGGATATGACCTCCGGTTAAATTCCACGTTTTCCTTAAACTCAAGTTTACACTGGTAGTTCTTTACCTTACCAGGTTCATCTGAAAATACTGATTTATATTTTTCGTACACTCTTATCAGACGATTTGCTCGGTGTACGGGTATTTTCTCGTTGGTGGTTCCGCACTGGAAGTCCCGTATTTCTTGTATCTTCACTGACCATAAATCCTCTTCTCCGTTATTATATATTTTCTGTTTATTTGGGGAGCTGTTCTCTACATAATTTATTTTTCGAAGTTGTTGGTGTATACTACTTGGAAGTATATTCTCGCCTTCTACTAAATCTGCTGTCCACGTTATTCCGTCTGAAAACAGTGATACCTTTTCTTGGTTCAGATCGATAATAGCGGAGTTCCTTCTCAAAACATCGCAACCTACCAATATATTGAATGGCAGTCCGGTGGCGACTAAAAATACCATATTCAAAGCTATACCACGGCTAACGACATTTATAGAAACTTGGTTTCTAATAGTTTTGTTCTGGCGGCCAGTTGCACCTATTAAGACAATATTATTTACTGGTAACATTGGCAAAGTTTTACAACATTCTTTCTGGATTCTTTCGTACCTCGGACCATCACGTTCTTCACTTCTTCGCCGACGATCTCCATCGTGGAAACTATTCCTTCGCTGACGGTTATATCTTCTTTGGCCCTCGATCTTCAGCTCTTATAAAATTAACTCGTGGACGGGAAACTCTGTTATTATTGTTATAGTTAGCATTGTAATTTCTATTGTTTTGGTAGTACCGTTCAGTATTACCGGGGTAGGGGTTTCTCTGACTATAGGAATTGTTAGGGGGTTGATAATAATTATTACGTTTATTAGGGTAATGGTTGTTGTTCCTATTACTATTTTGATTACCATTAAAGTTATTATTATTGTTCGGCGGGTTATTATTGCCGTTGTAACTATTCTGCTGGTTACGGTTTCCTTGGTAGTTATTACCGTTACTGGGGTACTGGTTACTTCTCACCTCTGGTCTATCGTTCCTTTTTCTACTCTGACGGTAGTATTCTTCGTTTTCATAGCTTTCCAGTAACTCGGTCATGGCCTGCACTGTTTTAATCTGGCTACCTCTCCTTGCTCTGATAATATCTTCGTCGTAGTGATAGGATAACTTATTCACTAGGCATTCTTCGGGTATTGGCGGTTCTAGATGTTTTGCCAGACACACCTTCCCTAAGAAATAGGCCGTCATGGTGCTACCTAGTTGAGCCCTGTATCGACCATGGCAAATATTATCTCGTATCAGGTTCTGAGTGGTTTCTGACCAGTATTTAGCTTTAAACAGGTTCCTGAACTGTTGGTAGTCCGCAATCTCGCTTCGATTCGCCATCCACCAGTTGTCGGTCATTTCCCTGAACGACTCGTCCAATATTTCCCGGTTATTGTTCCATCTACTCCCTCTATGCTTGGCAAAATATTCTTCTATCCGGGCTAAGAACTCCATTGGTTTTCTCTTGTACTGCCGGAAATTCATCCATTCCCGGTTTTCATTGATGGGTATCCCGGTAAAATTAGTGGGTCGATTTCTCAAGACTTCCATTTCTTCTTGGCTCTGCCGTACTTGACCCGTGATATTGGTCATAGCCCCTGCCATTCCGTCACACCATTCCGCTACTTGGCTCCGTACTCTCCCGAATTCTTCCTGAGTTTCCTTCCGTTGTTCTTCCACTTTCCTGCGACTATGCTCTTCAATATTAGAAAACTTGATGTTTACCACTTCCTTGAATTCCTGTACTTCCCTCTCGGTCTGGTTACATTTTCCGTCATTGTCCATGATCTGTTGTTTGATTACCATGGTTTCTTCTTCTATTTTCTTGTCAGCGTACTCCTTATTATCGTTGATTTCCTTGCTCATTTCTTCTCTTAACAACTCCATCCTCTCGTCTAATTTGTCCAGATTTTCCTGGTTAACCTCCCTTCATTCTTCTCTTAATAGTTGGTTATCCTCTCTCAATTCTTCCTACTTCTCCCCCATATTCTCTTCCATCTTCTTAAAATCTTCATTCAACTGTTGGTTGTCACTTTCCATCTTCCTGCTATTCTCCCTCAACTCTTCCCTTTATTGCTGGTAGTCACCTTCCATCTTCTTACTGTTTTCTTCCATCTTCTTACTGTTTTCTTCAATTCTCTTATTAGTATTTTCTATTTTGTCAATCAATTCCTCTTTGGTTGATTTGAATTCTTCCTTCAAAGACTGGTTGTCCTCTTTCAAATCTTCTAATTTCTTCCCATTCCCCTTCATCTTGGATTCTATGTTTTTATTTATTCCTTCCATTTTTTTACTTAAGGATTGGTTATCTTCCTTGATGGAATCCATTTTCTTACTCATTTCTTCTTTACTAGATTTGATTTCTTCCATCATCACTCTGAACATCTCTTGTATTGTCGTGTTCTCTGTTTGTGAGGGTTTCTCGGGCTGTTCCTCTGGTGGTGCGGGTTGTTTAGTTTCCATTGGGGTAATAACATTTCTACATCTTCCACTGGCGTCGCCTCTTTGTCTTCCATATTGATTTCAATTTCCTTTTCGGCCTCCGCCGCCCGTTCCTTCGAGGTTGCTCGACGTTGCATTTTCCCTTTTTTCTGACTTTATAACTGCTGCCAAGCTCCAATTAGGGATTGGGCGAATTATAGTGGCCTGTCAATCACTAATTAAAGCCCCACGTTGGGCGCCAATTTGTAACAAATTAGGATTGATTTGTTTAATTTTGTTTGTGTAAAAAAATTTTGTTTTATTGTTTATATATATATTTTTTTTATTCAAATTAATTTAAAATTAATTATTTAATTATGTTTCGTGTTGTTCTGAACTTCTGGTTAATTGTACCTATTTGGAGGTTATCTTCCTTCTAAGTGGTGAAGTTCTGGTAGTTTCTGCTCAATTAATATTATATATTATACTAATTATTAAATAAGAATAAACGATATTCAATTTTATAGTAATTAATGAATTTTATTCACAAAAATTATTTAATCGATTTTATATCGATTGGTTGTTCGATTCTCAGGGTATATCAAAATGTTTACAATTATTTTATTATCGGGTTCTTTTAACAGTTATTTCATAGCTAGTCAGAGAAAAAGGCAAAGGATTGAAAGTATAACATTACAAAATATCCTTATTGAGAACCATACTTGACTTCCATGTTCTAAGATTTATATTTAAAATCATATTCGAAATGAAATATTTCTATAGAACTACTTCTTTCGACTTATTGCTTCAGCCTTAACCACGGTACTGTCGTCACTAACGTATACCACCTCACGTTTTCGCACTCGATTTTCACTGATGATGGCAGTCGATGGACTGCCGAAAAGTCTGGTTTTGCAGAAAATATTGGACTACGGCTAAACAGCTCGGGAAGGAATTTTAACAAAGAACTACTTCTGTGGTGCCGATAACGTAGTACACATATAAAAAATTCTCCCCTCCCCAATCAACTATAATTTTCATTAATAGAAAATTACCCCCACCCCGTTCACCTAACCTCTTCATTTATAGATATTTCATCTACGTTTCTACAGTTGATTATTATGAGCTTCTTATTAGGATACATTATTTATCAAAATTAAGTACAGTACTTTACTCTTGTTAAAACATAAAACGTTGCTGGTAAACTACCCCTTTCTCTTAACCGATCTTCACCAAAATCAATAGACCTTCAGTCCTCTACAATTCAGGGAAGCATGCAGAAAAATATTTGATTCTGATTGAATGTGCGGCAGTTATCGTTCGTCAAGGAAACATTTCTCTTGTTACAACATAAAATGTTGCAGGTAAACTACCCCTTTCCCTTAACCGATCTTCACCAACACCAATAGGTCTTGAGAACTCTACAATACAGGGCTGTATGCAAAATATTATTTGATTCTGTTTGATTTTGCGGCTGTCATCGTTTGCCATAGAAAAAAATTCCCCCGATAAAAAACGTTGCTGGTAAACTACCCCTTCCCCTTAACCGATCTTCACCAAAAACAAGAGGTCTTGAGCACTATACAATTCAGGGCTGTATGGAAAAATTTATTTGATTCTGTTTGAATTTGCGGCTGTTATCGTTTGCCATAAAAAATCCCCTTGTTAAAACATAAAACGTAGCAGTTAAACTACCCCTTTCCCTTAACCGATCTTCACCAAAAACAATAGGTCTGAGAACTCTACAAATCAGGGCTGCATGCAAAAGAGTAGTAGATTCTGTTTGAATTTGCGGCTGTTATCGTTTGACATAGAAAAAAATCATATTCGAAATGAAATATTTCCATAGAAACTACGTCTTTCTACTTATTGCTTCACCATTAACCACAGTACTGTGGTCACTAACGTATACCACCTCACGTTTTCGCACTCGATTTTCACCGATGATGTAAGTCGATGGCACTGCCGAAAAGTCTGGTTTTGCAGAAAACATTGGACTACGGCTAAACAGCCCGGGAAGCAATTTTAACAAAAAACTACTTCTTTGTTGCCGATAACGTAGTAAACATATAAAAAATTCTCCCCTCCACCTTCAACTATAATTTTTAATAATAGAAAATTACCCCCACCCCGTTCACATAACTTCTTCATTTATAGATATTTCATCTACGTTTCTACAGTGGATTACTATGAGCTTCTTATCAGGATACTTTATTTATAAAAATTAAGTACTTTACTCTTGTTAAATCACAAAATGTTTCAGGTAAACTACCCCTTTCTCTTAACCGATCTTCTCCAAAATCAACAGACCTTGCGTCCTCTACAATTCAGGGAACCATGCAAAAAAATATTTGATTCTGTTTGAATGTGCGACAGTTATCGTTCGTCATGGAAACATTTCTCTTGTTACAACATAAAATGTTGCTGGTAAACTACCCCTTTCGCTTAACCGATCTTCACCAAAATCAGTAGACCTTGAGCTCTCTGCAACTCAGGAAAGGTTGCAAAAATTATTTGATTGTCATTGAATTTTCGGCAGTTATCGTTCGTCATAAAAAAATTACCCTTTTTAAAACATAAAACGTTGCTGATAAACTACCCCTTCCCTTAACCGATCTTCAACAAAATCAACAGACCTTGAGTTCTATTTAGTTCAAAAAGGTATGCAAAAACCTAGTTGATTCTGTTTGAATTTACGGCAGTTATCGTTCGTCATATAAAAAATTACCCTTGTTAAAACATAAAATGTTGCTGGTAAACTACCCCTTTCCATTAACTGATCTTCACCAACACCAATAGGTACTGAGAACTCTACAATACAGGGCTGTATGCAAAATTTCATTTGATTCTGCTTGAATTTGCGGCTGTTAACGTTTACTATAGAAAAAAATTACCCTTGATAAAAAACCGTTGCTGGTAAACTACCCCTTTACCTTAACCGATCTTCACCAAAAACGACAGGTCTTGGGTACTCTACAATTCAGGCCTGTATGCAAACAAATATTTGATTCTGTTTGAATTTGCGGCTGTTATCGTTTGCCATAGAAAACACCCTTGATAAAACATAAAACGTTGCTGGTAAACTACCCTATTCCATTAACCGATCTTCACCAAAAACGACAGGTCTTGGGTACTCTACAATTCAGGCCTGTATGCAAACAAATATTTGATTCTGTTTGAATTTGCGGCTGTTATCGTTTGCCATAGAAAACACCCTTGATAAAACATAAAACGTTGCTGGTAAACTACCCTATTCCATTAACCGATCTTCACCAAAAACAATAGGTCTTGAGAAATCTACAATTCAGGGCTGTATGCAAAACATTAGTTGATTCTCTTTTAATTTACGGCAGTTATCGTTCGTCATATAAAAAATACCCTTGTTAAAACATAAAATGTTGCTGGTAAACTACCCCTTTCCATTAACTGATCTTCACCAACACCAATAGGTACTGAGAACTCTACAATACAGGGCTTTATGCAAAATTTCATTTGATTCTGCTTGAATTTGCGGCTGTTAACGTTTACTATAGAAAAAAATTACCCTTGATAAAAAACCGTTGCTGGTAAACTACCCCTTTACCTTAACCGATCTTCACCAAAAACGACAGGTCTTGGGTACTCTACAATTCAGGCCTGTATGCAAACAAATATTTGATTCTGTTTGAATTTGCGGCTGTTATCGTTTGCCATAGGAAACACCCTTGATAAAACATAAAACGTTGCTGGTAAACTACCCTATTCCATTAACCGATCTTCACCAAAAACAATAGGTCTTGAGAAATCTACAATTCAGGGCTGTATGCAAAACATTAGTTGATTCTCTTTTAATTTACGGCAGTTATCGTTCGTCATATAAAAAATACCCTTGTTAAAACATAAAACGTTGCTGGTAAACTACCCCTTTCCCTTAACCGATCTTCAACAAAATCATCAGACCTTGAGTTCTGTATAGTTCAAAAAGGTATGCAGAAGAGTAGTTGATTCTGTTTTAACGTACGGCAGTTATCGTTCGTCAAATAAACATTACCCTTGATAAAACATAAAATGTTGCTGGTAAATAACCCTATTCCCTTAACCGATCTTCACCAAAACCAACAGGTCTTGAGAACTCCACATTTCAGGGAGGTATGCAAAATATTATATGATTCTGTTTCAATTTGCGGCTCTTATCGTTTGCCATATAAAATACCCTTGATAAAACAAAAAATGTGTCCGGTAAATTACCCCTTTCCCTTAACCGATCTTCACCAAAACAATAGGTCTTTAGTACTCAACAAAACAGGGCTGTATGCAAAAACGTATTTGATTCTGTTTCAATTTGCGGCTCTTATCGTTTGCCATAGAAAATACCCTTTTAAAACATAAAACGTTGCAGGTAAACTACCCCTTTCCCTTAATCGATCTTCACCAACACCAATAGGTATTGAGAACTCTACAATACAGGGCTGTATGCAAAACATCATTTGATTGTGTTTGAATTTGCGGCTGTTATCGTTTACCATTGAAAAAAATTACCCTTGATAAAAACCGTTGCCGGTAAACTACCCATTTCCCTTAACCGATCTTCACCAAAAACGACAGATCTTGAGATCTCTACAATTCAGGGCTGTATGCAAAATATTATATGATTTTATTTGAATTTGCGGCTGTTATCGTTTGCCATACAAAATACCCTTGATAAAACAAAAAACGTGGCCGGTAAACTTCCCCTTTCCCTTAAACGATCTTCACCAAAAACAAAAGGTCTTTAGTACTCAAGAAATCAGGGCTGTATGCAAAAACCTATTTGATTCTGTTTGAATTTGCGGCTGTTATCGTTTGGCAAACAAACAAAATTACCCTTGATAAAAAAAACCGTTGCAGGTAAACTACCCCTTTCCCTCAACCGATCTTCACCAAAAACAATACGTTGCGAGTACTCTACAAATCAGGTCCGTATGCAAAAAATTATTTGATTCTGTTTGAATTTGCGGCTGTTATCGTTTGCCATAGAAAAAAACTATAGACAGATAGACAGACAGACACACACACAGGCACTTTTCGAAAAACAACTTTTTTCATGTTTTGAGTGTAGTACAATCAGAATCTGCAATAATCTCGAACACGATTTTTTTTGCCATCACCATACTTTCATTTCCTTAAGGAACATGGAAGTAAAAATATATCAACTTAAAATTAAAATACATATATGTCATTCAATATATAATGGTGAGTATAGAAAGTTTCAAACCGTTCTGTCGAAAAGGCAGTGTTGCATTGAATTGTGGGAAGAAGAAAGATGGCCGCTTCGAGTTCAGATGCAGGATGAATACACCTCGCTAATTCTGCGTTCAATAAAGGCTGCTTTCCCTGCGATTCCTCATTCCTGCTGCTGCGATTATTCCTTCTTGTGTTGGTGGAGTGTTCCTGGTTAAGTTTTAGTGTTCCACTTGGATAAAATGTGTTGTAAAAGTTAAGATTCACTTTCGTATGTTAGGTCAAAAATCGCACTGTTTGTTTCGTTGTGTAGAATTAATGTTTAAATCGTTTAATTGGTGTATTCACTATGTTCTGTTCTTGTTTGAAGTTAGTTTAGTGTTTGTGGGTGTTTGTTTCACTGAATTTACTTTTAGAATGGGTTTTTACGAAACTCGCGTTTTTCACTGCAGGCTAGGCTTGTCGCTATACGCCATTTATGTATCAGCTACTAGGTTAAAATGCTTAAGAGCTCGTGTCAAGTGTACTTCACAATATCTAATAATGAACTAATTAACTTCCTTCGTCTTGTCCAAAAGTCTTAGCCAAATTAATATTAGCTATCCATTGTTTCAAAATTATTGGCATCCTGTGCATGTGAGAATGTTATATTATATAACTGATTATATTTTTGCTATTATTCAAATTTATTAACTATTAATACGTAATCTTCTTCTTCAGTTCATTCTGCTTGATTGGTACCAAATAATGTAGTTTTATTAAGTTTTTGATCTAAAATGGTATTTTTACCTCATTTTGAAAAATGTAAGTTTTAAAATTCACTTCCTGTCCTTTTCCAAAATGTTGCCATTTTACATGTTATATTAATGATTGTATTAAATCTCAGATTGATATAAAAGGTTTATCTTCCCTTAATTTCTTGTAATTAGATTAATTGGTTATCTTTTAAAATATTATACATTAATATGTGACTCCCCTCTCTAAATTTTCAGTTTTTACCTTTACATTTTTAATAATAATTCTTGCTATCTTTTTACAAAATCTTTCTTACTTATATTTCCAATTACATGACTCTATGATTGATTTGTCTTATATAAATCCCATCAGTTTAATTGTTTTTCTGTACTTATTTTATTAATTTTGGTGCTGTTTAGTTAACATTTGGCCTAAATTTCTAACAGTTTTTTCATACAAAGTTTTTAAATAATACATTTTGTTTGTACCCTCTCTGACTTTCTATTCTATTACGACATTAATTAACATTTCCTTATCTTAACAATAGAACAATTAGTATATAATTTATACTCTTAAATACATAATACATAATTGAAATTAACAATGGTCTTTCTAACTCAGACATTTTACACTTAATTATTATTAGTAATACAATAAATATTTTATAACTAAAGAAGGTTATTTAACTCTGACATTTTATACTTAATTATTATCAGTAACTTATTCTAAATAAACAAAATATCTTGGTCCTTCCATCATGTACTCTATTTCTTATACTAGGTTCTAATTTCAGTTTTAATCTGTTTTTGATATTGGGGTAATGGTATTTTAACACTTCACTTTTTATATGCCTTGCTCTTGTTTTATGTATTATCATTCTACTGAATGTTGTATATTAAGAGTGGCAGCTATTATTCAGAAACACCAGTATTTTCTGTCATGATAATCCTTTATTTACTATTATTCATGGACACAAATAAACACTTCAAAGTTGTATTATTTCATAATCTACTTGGTTTGTGAACTGCAGTATTTACCCATAAGGTTTATTTATTATAACACAAAAACTTGCACTGATCCCCTTGTTATTCTTGAATTTTATTTCTAGATAGTTTTATAGTATTATTAAAATCCAGAAATCTATTTATAGAAGATAATGAAGGTTTGTCTTTTGGCATTATATAATTATTTCATATTGGTTCACTTTCAATTCTACTTTATACACTTTTGGCTTACTTTTATTTTACATGGTTTCTGAATTTAATATTTTGTTATACTTTCATTTGTGATTAAGTTTATCATTTTCTTTTGGGGTTTGGGTTGTTTATAAGAGCACTCCTTCTTCTTGTGGATGCTGTCTTGTTCTGGTTTCTTCATTGATTCCTCCTATTCTTCTTGTTCCTTATATAACTATTTCCTTTTTTTTTCTTGTGGATGTTGTCATGTTTTGGGTTTCTTCCTTACCTACTCCTATCCTACCTGGGTATTACCTTTTTTAACTTTAGTTTAGCAGTTTACTTAGATGATTCATCACTCATTGTACCATTGGTTTTAAATGAACTTTTACTTTAATCTATGATTATACTTCACGGTGGTTCTTTATTAATTTTTTATTTGATTTTGCTTTCTCAGATTTAAACACTGTTTTTATTTTATTTTTATTGATGATTCTACCATTCAGAATTATTGGCATTATCTGTCATGCTACAGATTGCTCTCCTCCAGAAGTGATTATTTCAGACTTGTATATGGATGAAATAATTGCTTATGATAACTATATATTTATTTATTATTCTTCGTTTTCCTCCACATTTCTATATCGGCTTCTTCATACTTGAGCTTAATAAACTTTATAGTCTCTTATCTGACTTTGATTCTTCTTGGATAGTTAGTGTTTTCTGAGATATATATTATTATTATTATTATTATTATTATTATTATTATATTCTTTCTTTTCTTAACTTCGTGTTTTATCCCTGGGATATTAATTCCCTAACGTTCCCTAACATGTGAGCTGGGGCAGTTCAGAGAGGCACTGTGGGCAACATACTCTGCTGGCCGTACTTCACTTCAAATTGAGTCCACAGGCAAATCATCTCTGCTCAAAAACATAATGCTGCTGGAATTATCTACAGACAGACATCGAATAAAAATTACATATAGAATAGTCTCATTTTCGACTAATAAAAATATCTTTGGATACTTCACTTCGTTGTTTCTCAGATTATCTCACATTTTCTATCTTAGTTATTCTTCTTAATATTATTATTCTCATTATATATTCTTCTAATGTTTTAGCTCGTCTGATATATTCATTTTTATTATGGTTGGAAACTTTTGTTAATATGTTTGTTACTAGTTATGGTGTAACTTTTCCTTCTTCATCTGAATTCTCATTACATATTCTTCTGGTCATTTACATTGATAGCATACTTTTTTATGTATATTATTTTCTCTTTGGTTCTTATTAATTATTTGAATGGTATTATTTTATGTCAGTTAATTTCTCAATTGGTTTCTTTATAATTGACTTTCAAGTTGTTATTATGATCATATTATAGCAATATATTTTTCTTTCTTTTCTTTTTCTCAGAAAGTTATTAATCCGCTTTTGTATTCATTAAAATTAATTTATTAATATTATATTTTTTCATGTGGTCTTTATTTATCTTTGCCTTTCATTAATTTTATTATTTTCTTGTCAAAATCATCTTCTTCTCATGTTTGGTATGAGTTGTTCTTCTTTGTTTCTTCAGAACTGAGTAATATTATAATCATCCTTCTTGATTATCTGTTTCCATAATCGTTTCATAAATTTCTAACTTGTATTCTTCTAAATTTATTTATAAGTGGATCTTATCATTTTTAGAATTTTGATGATATTTTATTCAAAATTCATTTTCTTCTTTTTTAATTCCAAATTGTTTCTTTTTAAATTATTTTGTGTAAGCTGACCTTACTTATATTTTTAAATTTTGTTGATTATACAAAATTCAAATTCTATTCTTCTTCTTTTAACTTCAGATTATTTTCTTCTAAAATCGTTGGTAAGTTGTTCTTACTCTTTTTTAAATTTTGATAATTGTACAAAATTCAATCTTTTTCTTAATTATTTAATTAGTCTCAAATTATTCTCTTCCAAAATTATTTATGTAAGTTGGTCTTACTAATCTTTAGAATTTTGATAATTTATATCACAAATTCTTCTTTTTATTTATTTCCAAATGGTTTCTTTCAAAATTGTTTGTGTAAGTTGATCTTACTATTATTTTAGGATTTTGATAGTTATTACAAAATTCTTCTCTTTTTAATTAGTCTCAATATTTTCTTCTAAATTACTTGCGTAAGTTGTCCTTACTTATTTTTGGATTTTGATAATTTTTTCAAAATTCATATTCTTTGTCTTATAAATTCAAATTATTCTCTTTTAAATTTATTTATAAGTTGACCTTATTTATATTTTAGAATTTTGGTAATTATACAAAATTCATTCTTCGTAATACTTTTTTATGGAGGCTTGGTTGTATACTCCTTTCACTTTTCCGGAAACTATTTTTTTCAGTTCGTATGTATTGTTGTTATTATTTTTGGCAACGATATATGGTCCAGTGTAGAGTAACAATATTTTTTTCGTTATCCCTTCTAGGGTGCTGGGTAGTTCTCGGTTTTTTAACAGAACTTTTTCTCCCTCTTTATAAGTTATTACTCGTCCGATTGCCTTTTGATATTTGGCTTGCCGTTTCTCTTGGTCTTCGGCCACCTTGTTATAACATTTCACCCTGTCAAACTTACGACCATCATTCGTCGGGAACTCTATTACCTCTTCAATCTCTCGGGGGGTTGGTTTCTCGTACATGGCGGAGTAAGGGGTATTTCCTATAGCTGGATGGTGAGCAAAATTTAGGAATTTCTCCGTGGCTGATAAGTACTCTTGCCACTTTTTCTGTTTGTGGTGACAGTACGTTCTCAAGATTCTCCCCACTTCTCTCAGTACCCTCTCTGCCGGATTACTACTTGGGTGGTAGACTGACGTCTTATATGTTTTAATCCCAAGTGATAATAATGTGTCCCGCCATCTTCTCCCTTTAAACTGTGTACCATGGTCAGTAATGATTGAAGATGGTTTACCTATTTCTGGCATATATAACTCCGTTATGACTCCAAGAACTTTTATTGTGGTTGCCCGATTAACCGGATATAGCTTTACGTACTTGGTAAAATGGTCCATAATTATGATGAGGTTATTTGTATCTGTCGACCGCCACTACGGGGTAATGGTCCGCAGATGTCTAAAAACACTTTTTCCAGTTTCTCTTTAAATGTTATTGGTATCATTATACCTTCCTTCTTTTCGTTATTAACTTTAACGTACTGGCAAATATTACATGATTTTAGGTAATATCTTACCTTTCGGTTAATGTTTTTTATTTGACAATTCTCCTCTAAAGCCTGTATCACTTTCAGCGCTCCCGTATGGGCATACCTTATATGGTAATCGATTATGATCTCTTTTTCGATGTGGTTCGGAATAATCACCTTCCATGTTTCTTTATTTAAGGCTGTTTTAACGAATAGTATACCTTTGTTAATATGGTAGTATGTAGAAACGGTGTCATCGTCTGCCTCCAATCGATTAATATTTTTTAACTTAGGGTCAGACTGTTGGTGGATGCAGATGTTTACCAATAAAACTTCTAAATCGGATCTTGTTTTAATAAGGTTGTAGATTTTGACTAAGCTCTCCTTCTCTCCCTCAAAGGTCTGGTCTTCCAAATTAATGGGTGACAACACATCGGCTACAACATTCTTTTTCCCCGGGATGTACTCCCATTGTAGGTTGTACTCTTGTAGGGCGAGTACCCATCTAGCCTGTCGGCCGTGACTCAACTTGCACCTACGTAGAAATGAGATGGATTTATTATCAGTGCGGATGGTAACTCGATACCCGAGAATATATGTCCGGAATTTGCTACATGCGAATACTACACTAAGCAATTCTTTCTCGGTCACATTGTAGTTCTTCTCGCATTGATTCAGGGTACGACTAGCGAAGCTAATCACCAGATGGTGACCCTCCTCATCTTCCTGATATAAAGTTGTTCCTAAGCTGATGTTGCTAGCATCACAATTCAAAAAGAAAGGTTTCTTAAAATCCGGGTGACGAAGTATAACAATCTCTAAGAACTTATCTTTTATCAGCTGGAAAGTAATATCCTGTTCTTCACCCCAGGTCCACTTATTCTTTGCAGACAATTGCGGTTGAAACTTGGCTGTCAGCTCGGAATATTGGTGCTGAAACTTTCTGTAATAGTTAATTAGTTCGAGAAAAGATTGAACTGTTTCCTGTTCTTCGGTTTAGGGAACTTCTGAATCGCCTCCACTTTTTCTGATGATGGGGTTATACGTTTATCGTCTAGGTTAAAACCTAAGAACTGTACTTCTCGAGCAATGAATTTGGATTTCTCCAATTTGAGAGTTATATTATTCTTTGCTAATTTCTCGAGTACATGTCCTACTCTGTAGTAGTATTCCTCCCAAGTTTGCGAAGTAATCAGCAGATCGTCTACATAGACTGTGGTAAATTGGAGTGCTTCCTGTCCAAGTATTTGGTCCATACAGGCCACAAAGATGGCTACTGAATTTACAAGTCCGAAGGGCAGTCTCTTGAACTGGTAATTGCGCCCTTCGAATATGAACCCCACATACTGACGACTCTGTGGATGCAACTCCACTTGCCAGTAACCACACACAGTGTCCCATGTACTGATAAACTTGGTGCCGTGAAATCGTTTCAATATCTCCTCTATCTCACCGGGTGATGTTCGGTCATTAACGAATGTTTTATTTAGCTCGCGCGCATCCAAACAAAGCCGGACTTGTCCGTTTTTCTTGGGAACAGCAATGATTGGACTAGTGTATGGAGATTGACTAATCTCAATTATGTCACTGCTGATCATCTTATTAATTTCCGTTCTCACGGCCTCTTTCAGTGAATGCGCGATAGGATATGACCTCCGGTTAAATTCCACGTTTTCCTTAAACTCAAGTTTACACTGGTAGTTCTTTACCTTACCAGGTTCATCTGAAAATACTGATTTATATTTTTCGTACACTCTTATCAGACGATTTGCTCGGTGTACGGGTATTTTCTCGTTGGTGGTTCCGCACTGGAAGTCCCGTATTTCTTGTATCTTCACTGACCATAAATCCTCTTCTCCGTTATTATATATTTTCTGTTTATTTGGGGAGCTGTTCTCTACATAATTTATTTTTCGAAGTTGTTGGTGTATACTACTTGGAAGTATATTCTCGCCTTCTACTAAATCTGCTGTCCACGTTATTCCGTCTGAAAACAGTGATACCTTTTCTTGGTTCAGATCGATAATAGCGGAGTTCCTTCTCAAAACATCGCAACCTACCAATATATTGAATGGCAGTCCGGTGGCGACTAAAAATACCATATTCAAAGCTATACCACGGCTAACGACATTTATAGAAACTTGGTTTCTAATAGTTTTGTTCTGGCGGCCAGTTGCACCTATTAAGACAATATTATTTACTGGTAACATTGGCAAAGTTTTACAACATTCTTTCTGGATTCTTTCGTACCTCGGACCATCACGTTCTTCACTTCTTCGCCGACGATCTCCATCGTGGAAACTATTCCTTCGCTGACGGTTATATCTTCTTTGGCCCTCGATCTTCAGCTCTTATAAAATTAACTCGTGGACGGGAAACTCTGTTATTATTGTTATAGTTAGCATTGTAATTTCTATTGTTTTGGTAGTACCGTTCAGTATTACCGGGGTAGGGGTTTCTCTGACTATAGGAATTGTTAGGGGGTTGATAATAATTATTACGTTTATTAGGGTAATGGTTGTTGTTCCTATTACTATTTTGATTACCATTAAAGTTATTATTATTGTTCGGCGGGTTATTATTGCCGTTGTAACTATTCTGCTGGTTACGGTTTCCTTGGTAGTTATTACCGTTACTGGGGTACTGGTTACTTCTCACCTCTGGTCTATCGTTCCTTTTTCTACTCTGACGGTAGTATTCTTCGTTTTCATAGCTTTCCAGTAACTCGGTCATGGCCTGCACTGTTTTAATCTGGCTACCTCTCCTTGCTCTGATAATATCTTCGTCGTAGTGATTGGATAACTTATTCACTAGGCATTCTTCGGGTATTGGCGGTTCTAGATGTTTTGCCAGACACACCTTCCCTAAGAAATAGGCCGTCATGGTGCTACCTAGTTGAGCCCTGTATCGACCATGGCAAATATTATCTCGTATCAGGTTCTGAGTGGTTTCTGACCAGTATTTAGCTTTAAACAGGTTCCTGAACTGTTGGTAGTCCGCAATCTCGCTTCGATTCGCCATCCACCAGTTGTCGGTCATTTCCCTGAACGACTCGTCCAATATTTCCCGGTTATTGTTCCATCTACTCCCTCTATGCTTGGCAAAATATTCTTCTATCCGGGCTAAGAACTCCATAGGTTTTCTCTTGTACTGCCGGAAATTCATCCATTCCCGGTTTTCATTGATGGGTATCCTGGTAAAATTAGTGGGTCGATTTCTCAAGACTTCCATTTCTTCTTGGCTCTGCCGTACTTGACCCGTGATATTGGTCATAGCCCCTGCCATTCCGTCACACCATTCCGCTACTTGGCTCCGTACTCTCCCGAATTCTTCCTGAGTTTCCTTCCGTTGTTCTTCCACTTTCCTGCGACTATGCTCTTCAATATTAGAAAACTTGATGTTTACCACTTCCTTGAATTCCTGTACTTCCCTCTCGGTCTGGTTACATTTTCCGTCATTGTCCATGATCTGTTGTTTGATTACCATGGTTTCTTCTTCTATTTTCTTGTCAGCGTACTCCTTATTATCGTTGATTTCCTTGCTCATTTCTTCTCTTAACAACTCCATCCTCTCGTCTAATTTGTCCAGATTTTCCTGGTTAACCTCCCTTCATTCTTCTCTTAATAGTTGGTTATCCTCTCTCAATTCTTCCTACTTCTCCCCCATATTCTCTTCCATCTTCTTAAAATCTTCATTCAACTGTTGGTTGTCACTTTCCATCTTCCTGCTATTCTCCCTCAACTCTTCCCTTTATTGCTGGTAGTCACCTTCCATCTTCTTACTGTTTTCTTCCATCTTCTTACTGTTTTCTTCAATTCTCTTATTAGTATTTTCTATTTTGTCAATCAATTCCTCTTTGGTTGATTTGAATTCTTCCTTCAAAGACTGGTTGTCCTCTTTCAAATCTTCTAATTTCTTGCCATTCCCCTTCATCTTGGATTCTATGTTTTTATTTATTCCTTCCATTTTTTTACTTAAGGATTGGTTATCTTCCTTGATGGAATCCATTTTCTTACTCATTTCTTCTTTACTAGATTTGATTTCTTCCATCATCACTCTGAACATCTCTTGTATTGTCGTGTTCTCTGTTTGTGAGGGTTTCTCGGGCTGTTCCTCTGGTGGTGCGGGTTGTTTAGTTTCCATTGGGGTAATAACATTTCTACATCTTCCACTGGCGTCGCCTCTTTGTCTTCCATATTGATTTCAATTTCCTTTTCGGCCTCCGCCGCCCGTTCCTTCGAGGTTGCTCGACGTTGCATTTTCCCTTTTTTCTGACTTTATAACTGCTGCCAAGCTCCAATTAGGGATTGGGCGAATTATAGTGGCCTGTCAATCACTAATTAAAGCCCCACGTTGGGCGCCAATTTGTAACAAATTAGGATTGATTTGTTTAATTTTGTTTGTGTAAAAAAATTTTGTTTTATTGTTTATATATATATTTTTTTTATTCAAATTAATTTAAAATTAATTATTTAACTATGTTTCGTGTTGTTCTGAACTTCTGGTTAATTGTACCTATTTGGAGGTTATCTTCCTTCTAAGTGGTGAAGTTCTGGTAGTTTCTGCTCAATTAATATTATATATTATACTAATTATTAAATAAGAATAAACGATATTCAATTTTATAGTAATTAATGAATTTTATTCACAAAAATTATTTAATCGATTTTATATCGATTGGTTGTTCGATTCTCAGGGTATATCAAAATGTTTACAATTATTTTATTATCGGGTTCTTTTAACAGTTATTTCATAGCTAGTCAGAGAAAAAGGCAAAGGATTGAAAGTATAACATTACAAAATATCCTTATTGAGAACCATACTTGACTTCCATGTTCTAAGATTTATATTTAAAATCATATTCGAAATGAAATATTTCTATAGAACTACTTCTTTCGACTCATTGCTTCAGCCTTAACCACGGTACTGTCGTCACTAACGTATACCACCTCACGTTTTCGCACTCGATTTTCACTGATGATGGCAGTCGATGGACTGCCGAAAAGTCTGGTTTTGCAGAAAATATTGGACTACGGCTAAACAGCTCGGGAAGGAATTTTAACAAAGAACTACTTCTGTGGTGCCGATAACGTAGTACACATATAAAAAATTCTCCCCTCCCCAATCAACTATAATTTTCATTAATAGAAAATTACCCCCACCCCGTTCACCTAACCTCTTCATTTATAGATATTTCATCTACGTTTCTACAGTTGATTATTATGAGCTTCTTATTAGGATACATTATTTATCAAAATTAAGTACAGTACTTTACTCTTGTTAAAACATAAAACGTTGCTGGTAAACTACCCCTTTCTCTTAACCGATCTTCACCAAAATCAATAGACCTTCAGTCCTCTACAATTCAGGGAAGCATGCAGAAAAATATTTGATTCTGATTGAATGTGCGGCAGTTATCGTTCGTCAAGGAAACATTTCTCTTGTTACAACATAAAATGTTGCAGGTAAACTACCCCTTTCCCTTAACCGATCTTCACCAACACCAATAGGTCTTGAGAACTCTACAATACAGGGCTGTATGCAAAATATTATTTGATTCTGTTTGATTTTGCGGCTGTCATCGTTTGCCATAGAAAAAAATTCCCCCGGTAAAAAACGTTGCTGGTAAACTACCCCTTCCCCTTAACCGATCTTCACCAAAAACAAGAGGTCTTGAGCACTATACAATTCAGGGCTGTATGCAAAAATTTATTTGATTCTGTTTGAATTTGCGGCTGTTATCGTTTGCCATAAAAAATCCCCTTGTTAAAACATAAAACGTAGCAGTTAAACTACCCCTTTCCCTTAACCGATCTTCACCAAAAACAATAGGTCTGAGAACTCTACAAATCAGGGCTGCATGCAAAAGAGTAGTAGATTCTGTTTGAATTTGCGGCTGTTATCGTTTGACATAGAAAAAAATCATATTCGAAATGAAATATTTCCATAGAAACTACG
Source organism: Magicicada septendecula (assembly GCA_034769895.1). NCBI lineage: Eukaryota > Metazoa > Arthropoda > Insecta > Hemiptera > Cicadidae > Magicicada > Magicicada septendecula. The sequence goes on from CM068368.1 coordinate 177,824,427, forward strand.
TCTTTCTACTTATTGCTTCACCATTAACCACAGTACTGTGGTCACTAACGTATACCACCTCACGTTTTCGCACTCGATTTTCACCGATGATGTAAGTCGATGGCACTGCCGAAAAGTCTGGTTTTGCAGAAAACATTGGACTACGGCTAAACAGCCCGGGAAGCAATTTTAACAAAAAACTACTTCTTTGTTGCCGATAACGTAGTAAACATATAAAAAATTCTCCCCTCCACCTTCAACTATAATTTTTAATAATAGAAAATTACCCCCACCCCGTTCACATAACTTCTTCATTTATAGATATTTCATCTACGTTTCTACAGTGGATTACTATGAGCTTCTTATCAGGATACTTTATTTATAAAAATTAAGTACTTTACTCTTGTTAAATCATAAAATGTTTCAGGTAAACTACCCCTTTCTCTTAACCGATCTTCTCCAAAATCAACAGACCTTGCGTCCTCTACAATTCAGGGAACCATGCAAAAAAATATTTGATTCTGTTTGAATGTGCGACAGTTATCGTTCGTCATGGAAACATTTCTCTTGTTACAAGATAAAATGTTGCTGGTAAACTACCCCTTTCGCTTAACCGATCTTCACCAAAATCAGTAGACCTTGAGCTCTCTGCAACTCAGGAAAGGTTGCAAAAATTATTTGATTGTCATTGAATTTTCGGCAGTTATCGTTCGTCATAAAAAAATTACCCTTTTTAAAACATAAAACGTTGCTGATAAACTACCCCTTCCCTTAACCGATCTTCAACAAAATCAACAGACCTTGAGTTCTATTTAGTTCAAAAAGGTATGCAAAAACCTAGTTGATTCTGTTTGAATTTACGGCAGTTATCGTTCGTCATATAAAAAATTACCCTTGTTAAAACATAAAATGTTGCTGGTAAACTACCCCTTTCCATTAACTGATCTTCACCAACACCAATAGGTACTGAGAACTCTACAATACAGGGCTGTATGCAAAATTTCATTTGATTCTGCTTGAATTTGCGGCTGTTAACGTTTACTATAGAAAAAAATTACCCTTGATAAAAAACCGTTGCTGGTAAACTACCCCTTTACCTTAACCGATCTTCACCAAAAACGACAGGTCTTGGGTACTCTACAATTCAGGCCTGTATGCAAACAAATATTTGATTCTGTTTGAATTTGCGGCTGTTATCGTTTGCCATAGAAAACACCCTTGATAAAACATAAAACGTTGCTGGTAAACTACCCTATTCCATTAACCGATCTTCACCAAAAACAATAGGTCTTGAGAAATCTACAATTCAGGGCTGTATGCAAAACATTAGTTGATTCTCTTTTAATTTACGGCAGTTATCGTTCGTCATATAAAAAATACCCTTGTTAAAACATAAAATGTTGCTGGTAAACTACCCCTTTCCATTAACTGATCTTCACCAACACCAATAGGTACTGAGAACTCTACAATACAGGGCTGTATGCAAAATTTCATTTGATTCTGCTTGAATTTGCGGCTGTTAACGTTTACTATAGAAAAAAATTACCCTTGATAAAAAACCGTTGCTGGTAAACTACCCCTTTACCTTAACCGATCTTCACCAAAAACGACAGGTCTTGGGTACTCTACAATTCAGGCCTGTATGCAAACAAATATTTGATTCTGTTTGAATTTGCGGCTGTTATCGTTTGCCATAGGAAACACCCTTGATAAAACATAAAACGTTGCTGGTAAACTACCCTATTCCATTAACCGATCTTCACCAAAAACAATAGGTCTTGAGAAATCTACAATTCAGGGCTGTATGCAAAACATTAGTTGATTCTCTTTTAATTTACGGCAGTTATCGTTCGTCATATAAAAAATACCCTTGTTAAAACATAAAACGTTGCTGGTAAACTACCCCTTTCCCTTAACCGATCTTCAACAAAATCATCAGACCTTGAGTTCTGTATAGTTCAAAAAGGTATGCAGAAGAGTAGTTGATTCTGTTTTAACGTACGGCAGTTATCGTTCGTCAAATAAACATTACCCTTGATAAAACATAAAATGTTGCTGGTAAATAACCCTATTCCCTTAACCGATCTTCACCAAAACCAACAGGTCTTGAGAACTCCACATTTCAGGGAGGTATGCAAAATATTATATGATTCTGTTTGAATTTGCGGCTGTTATCGTTTGCCATATAAAATACCCTTGATAAAACAAAAAATGTGTCCGGTAAATTACCCCTTTCCCTTAACCGATCTTCATCAAAACAATAGGTCTTTAGTACTCAACAAAACAGGGCTGTATGCAAAAACGTATTTGATTCTGTTTCAATTTGCGGCTCTTATCGTTTGCCATAGAAAATACCCTTTTAAAACATAAAACGTTGCAGGTAAACTACCCCTTTCCCTTAATCGATCTTCACCAACACCAATAGGTATTGAGAACTCTACAATACAGGGCTGTATGAAAAACATCATTTGATTGTGTTTGAATTTGCGGCTGTTATCGTTTACCATTGAAAAAAATTACCCTTGATAAAAACCGTTGCCGGTAAACTACCCATTTCCCTTAACCGATCTTCACCAAAAACGACAGATCTTGAGATCTCTACAATTCAGGGCTGTATTCAAAATATTATATGATTTTATTTGAATTTGCGGCTGTTATCGTTTGCCATACAAAATACCCTTGATAAAACAAAAAACGTGGCCGGTAAACTTCCCCTTTCCCTTAAACGATCTTCACCAAAAACAAAAGGTCTTTAGTACTCAAGAAATCAGGGCTGTATGCAAAAACCTATTTGATTCTGTTTGAATTTGCGGCTGTTATCGTTTGGCAAACAAACAAAATTACCCTTGATAAAAAAAAACCGTTGCAGGTAAACTACCCCTTTCCCTCAACCGATCTTCACCAAAAACAATACGTTGCGAGTACTCTACAAATCAGGTCCGTATGCAAAAAATTATTTGATTCTGTTTGAATTTGCGGCTGTTATCGTTTGCCATAGAAAAAAACTATAGACAGATAGACAGACAGATAGACAGACAGACACACACACAGGCACTTTTCGAAAAACAACTTTTTTCATGTTTTGAGTGTAGTACAATCAGAATCTGCAATAATCTCGAACACGATTTTTTTTGCCATCACCATACTTTCATTTCCTTAAGGAACATGGAAGTAAAAATATATCAACTTAAAATTAAAATACATATATGTCATTCAATATATAATGGTGAGTATAGAAAGTTTCAAACCGTTCTGTCGAAAAGGCAGTGTTGCATTGAATTGTGGGAAGAAGAAAGATGGCCGCTTCGAGTTCAGATGCAGGATGAATACACCTCGCTAATTCTGCGTTCAATAAAGGCTGCTTTCCCTGCGATTCCTCATTCCTGCTGCTGCGATTATTCCTTCTTGTGTTGGTGGAGTGTTCCTGGTTAAGTTTTAGTGTTCCACTTGGATAAAATGTGTTGTAAAAGTTAAGATTCACTTTCGTATGTTAGGTCAAAAATCGCACTGTTTGTTTCGTTGTGTAGAATTAATGTTTAAATCGTTTAATTGGTGTATTCACTATGTTCTGTTCTTGTTTGAAGTTAGTTTAGTGTTTGTGGGTGTTTGTTTCACTGAATTTACTTTTAGAATGGGTTTTTACGAAACTCGCGTTTTTCACTGCAGGCTAGGCTTGTCGCTATACGCCATTTATGTATCAGCTACTAGGTTAAAATGCTTAAGAGCTCGTGTCAAGTGTACTTCACAATATCTAATAATGAACTAATTAACTTCCTTCGTCTTGTCCAAAAGTCTTAGCCAAATTAATATTAGCTATCCATTGTTTCAAAATTATTGGCATCCTGTGCATGTGAGAATGTTATATTATATAACTGATTATATTTTTGCTATTATTCAAATTTATTAACTATTAATACGTAATCTTCTTCTTCAGTTCATTCTGCTTGATTGGTACCAAATAATGTAGTTTTATTAAGTTTTTGATCTAAAATGGTATTTTTACCTCATTTTGAAAAATGTAAGTTTTAAAATTCACTTCCTGTCCTTTTCCAAAATGTTGCCATTTTACATGTTATATTAATGATTGTATTAAATCTCAGATTGATATAAAAGGTTTATCTTCCCTTAATTTCTTGTAATTAGATTAATTGGTTATCTTTTAAAATATTATACATTAATATGTGACTCCCCTCTCTAAATTTTCAGTTTTTACCTTTACATTTTTAATAATAATTCTTGCTATCTTTTTACAAAATCTTTCTTACTTATATTTCCAATTACATGACTCTATGATTGATTTGTCTTATATAAATCCCATCAGTTTAATTGTTTTTCTGTACTTATTTTATTAATTTTGGTGCTGTTTAGTTAACATTTGGCCTAAATTTCTAACAGTTTTTTCATACAAAGTTTTTAAATAATACATTTTGTTTGTACCCTCTCTGACTTTCTATTCTATTACGACATTAATTAACATTTCCTTATCTTAACAAAAGAACAATTAGTATATAATTTATACTCTTAAATACATAATACATAATTGAAATTAACAATGGTCTTTCTAACTCAGACATTTTACACTTAATTATTATTAGTAATACAATAAATATTTTATAACTAAAGAAGGTTATTTAACTCTGACATTTTATACTTAATTATTATCAGTAACTTATTCTAAATAAACAAAATATCTTGGTCCTTCCATCATGTACTCTATTTCTTATACTAGGTTCTAATTTCAGTTTTAATCTGTTTTTGATATTGGGGTAATGGTATTTTAACACTTCACTTTTTATATGCCTTGCTCTTGTTTTATGTATTATCATTCTACTGAATGTTGTATATTAAGAGTGGCAGCTATTATTCAGAAACACCAGTATTATCTGTCATGATAATCCTTTATTTACTATTATTCATGGACACAAATAAACACTTCAAAGTTGTATTATTTCATAATCTACTTGGTTTGTGAACTGCAGTATTTACCCATAAGGTTTATTTATTATAACACAAAAACTTGCACTGATCCCCTTGTTATTCTTGAATTTTATTTCTAGATAGTTTTATAGTATTATTAAAATCCAGAAATCTATTTATAGAAGATAATGAAGGTTTGTCTTTTGGCATTATATAATTATTTCATATTGGTTCACTTTCAATTCTACTTTATACACTTTTGGCTTACTTTTATTTTACATGGTTTCTGAATTTAATATTTTGTTATACTTTCATTTGTGATTAAGTTTATCATTTTCTTTTGGGGTTTGGGTTGTTTATAAGAGCACTCCTTCTTCTTGTGGATGCTGTCTTGTTCTGGTTTCTTCATTGATTCCTACTATTCTTCTTGTTCCTTATATAACTATTTCCTTTTTTTTTCTTGTGGATGTTGTCATGTTTTGGGTTTCTTCCTTACCTACTCCTATCCTACCTGGGTATTACCTTTTTTAACTTTAGTTTAGCAGTTTACTTAGATGATTCATCACTCATTGTACCATTGGTTTTAAATGAACTTTTACTTTAATCTATGATTATACTTCACGGTGGTTCTTTATTAATTTTTTATTTGATTTTGCTTTCTCAGATTTAAACACTGTTTTTATTTTATTTTTATTGATGATTCTACCATTCAGAATTATTGGCATTATCTGTCATGCTACAGATTGCTCTCCTCCAGAAGTGATTATTTCAGACTTGTATATGGATGAAATAATTGCTTATGATAACTATATATTTATTTATTATTCTTCGTTTTCCTCCACATTTCTATATCGGCTTCTTCATACTTGAGCTTAATAAACTTTATAGTCTCTTATCTGACTTTGATTCTTCTTGGATAGTTAGTGTTTTCTGAGATATATATTATTATTATTATTATTATTATTATTATATTCTTTCTTTTCTTAACTTCGTGTTTTATCCCTGGGATATTAATTCCCTAACGTTCCCTAACATGTGAGCTGGGGCAGTTCAGAGAGGCACTGTGGGCAACATACTCTGCTGGCCGTACTTCACTTCAAATTGAGTCCACAGGCAAATCATCTCTGCTCAAAAACATAATGCTGCTGGAATTATCTACAGACAGACATCGAATAAAAATTACATATAGAATAGTCTCATTTTCGACTAATAAAAATATCTTTGGATACTTCACTTCGTTGTTTCTCAGATTATCTCACATTTTCTATCTTAGTTATTCTTCTTAATATTATTATTCTCATTATATATTCTTCTAATGTTTTAGCTCGTCTGATATATTCATTTTTATTATGGTTGGAAACTTTTGTTAATATGTTTGTTACTAGTTATGGTGTAACTTTTCCTTCTTCATCTGAATTCTCATTACATATTCTTCTGGTCATTTACATTGATAGCATACTTTTTTATGTATATTATTTTCTCTTTGGTTCTTATTAATTATTTGAATGGTATTATTTTATGTCAGTTAATTTCTCAATTGGTTTCTTTATAATTGACTTTCAAGTTGTTATTATGATCATATTATAGCAATATATTTTTCTTTCTTTTCTTTTTCTCAGAAAGTTATTAATCCGCTTTTGTATTCATTAAAATTAATTTATTAATATTATATTTTTTCATGTGGTCTTTATTTATCTTTGCCTTTCATTAATTTTATTATTTTCTTGTCAAAATCATCTTCTTCTCATGTTTGGTATGAGTTGTTCTTCTTTGTTTCTTCAGAACTGAGTAATATTATAATCATCCTTCTTGATTATCTGTTTCCATAATCGTTTCATAAATTTCTAACTTGTATTCTTCTAAATTTATTTATAAGTGGATCTTATCATTTTTAGAATTTTGATGATATTTTATTCAAAATTCATTTTCTTCTTTTTTAATTCCAAATTGTTTCTTTTTAAATTATTTTGTGTAAGCTGACCTTACTTATATTTTTAAATTTTGTTGATTATACAAAATTCAAATTCTATTCTTCTTCTTTTAACTTCAGATTATTTTCTTCTAAAATCGTTGGTAAGTTGTTCTTACTCTTTTTTAAATTTTGATAATTGTACAAAATTCAATCTTTTTCTTAATTATTTAATTAGTCTCAAATTATTCTCTTCCAAAATTATTTATGTAAGTTGGTCTTACTAATCTTTAGAATTTTGATAATTTATATCACAAATTCTTCTTTTTATTTATTTCCAAATGGTTTCTTTCAAAATTGTTTGTGTAAGTTGATCTTACTATTATTTTAGGATTTTGATAGTTATTACAAAATTCTTCTCTTTTTAATTAGTCTCAATATTTTCTTCTAAATTACTTGCGTAAGTTGTCCTTACTTATTTTTGGATTTTGATAATTTTTTCAAAATTCATATTCTTTGTCTTATAAATTCAAATTATTCTCTTTTAAATTTATTTATAAGTTGACCTTATTTATATTTTAGAATTTTGGTAATTATACAAAATTCATTCTTCGTAATACTTTTTTATGGAGGCTTGGTTGTATACTCCTTTCACTTTTCCGGAAACTATTTTTTTCAGTTCGTATGTATTGTTGTTATTATTTTTGGCAACGATATATGGTCCAGTGTAGAGTAACAATATTTTTTTCGTTATCCCTTCTAGGGTGCTGGGTAGTTCTCGGTTTTTTAACAGAACTTTTTCTCCCTCTTTATAAGTTATTACTCGTCCGATTGCCTTTTGATATTTGGCTTGCCGTTTCTCTTGGTCTTCGGCCACCTTGTTATAACATTTCACCCTGTCAAACTTACGACCATCATTCGTCGGGAACTCTATTACCTCTTCAATCTCTCGGGGGGTTGGTTTCTCGTACATGGCGGAGTAAGGGGTATTTCCTATAGCTGGATGGTGAGCAAAATTTAGGAATTTCTCCGTGGCTGATAAGTACTCTTGCCACTTTTTCTGTTTGTGGTGACAGTACGTTCTCAAGATTCTCCCCACTTCTCTCAGTACCCTCTCTGCCGGATTACTACTTGGGTGGTAGACTGACGTCTTATATGTTTTAATCCCAAGTGATAATAATGTGTCCCGCCATCTTCTCCCTTTAAACTGTGTACCATGGTCAGTAATGATTGAAGATGGTTTACCTATTTCTGGCATATATAACTCCGTTATGACTCCAAGAACTTTTATTGTGGTTGCCCGATTAACCGGATATAGCTTTACGTACTTGGTAAAATGGTCCATAATTATGATGAGGTTATTTGTATCTGTCGACCGCCACTACGGGGTAATGGTCCGCAGATGTCTAAAAACACTTTTTCCAGTTTCTCTTTAAATGTTATTGGTATCATTATACCTTCCTTCTTTTCGTTATTAACTTTAACGTACTGGCAAATATTACATGATTTTAGGTAATATCTTACCTTTCGGTTAATGTTTTTTATTTGACAATTCTCCTCTAAAGCCTGTATCACTTTCAGCGCTCCCGTATGGGCATACCTTATATGGTAATCGATTATGATCTCTTTTTCGATGTGGTTCGGAATAATCACCTTCCATGTTTCTTTATTTAAGGCTGTTTTAACGAATAGTATACCTTTGTTAATATGGTAGTATGTAGAAACGGTGTCATCGTCTGCCTCCAATCGATTAATATTTTTTAACTTAGGGTCAGACTGTTGGTGGATGCAGATGTTTACCAATAAAACTTCTAAATCGGATCTTGTTTTAATAAGGTTGTAGATTTTGACTAAGCTCTCCTTCTCTCCCTCAAAGGTCTGGTCTTCCAAATTAATGGGTGACAACACATCGGCTACAACATTCTTTTTCCCCGGGATGTACTCCCATTGTAGGTTGTACTCTTGTAGGGCGAGTACCCATCTAGCCTGTCGGCCGTGACTCAACTTGCACCTACGTAGAAATGAGATGGATTTATTATCAGTGCGGATGGTAACTCGATACCCGAGAATATATGTCCGGAATTTGCTACATGCGAATACTACACTAAGCAATTCTTTCTCGGTCACATTGTAGTTCTTCTCGCATTGATTCAGGGTACGACTAGCGAAGCTAATCACCAGATGGTGACCCTCCTCATCTTCCTGATATAAAGTTGTTCCTAAGCTGATGTTGCTAGCATCACAATTCAAAAAGAAAGGTTTCTTAAAATCCGGGTGACGAAGTATAACAATCTCTAAGAACTTATCTTTTATCAGCTGGAAAGTAATATCCTGTTCTTCACCCCAGGTCCACTTATTCTTTGCAGACAATTGCGGTTGAAACTTGGCTGTCAGCTCGGAATATTGGTGCTGAAACTTTCTGTAATAGTTAATTAGTTCGAGAAAAGATTGAACTGTTTCCTGTTCTTCGGTTTAGGGAACTTCTGAATCGCCTCCACTTTTTCTGATGATGGGGTTATACGTTTATCGTCTAGGTTAAAACCTAAGAACTGTACTTCTCGAGCAATGAATTTGGATTTCTCCAATTTGAGAGTTATATTATTCTTTGCTAATTTCTCGAGTACATGTCCTACTCTGTAGTAGTATTCCTCCCAAGTTTGCGAAGTAATCAGCAGATCGTCTACATAGACTGTGGTAAATTGGAGTGCTTCCTGTCCAAGTATTTGGTCCATACAGGCCACAAAGATGGCTACTGAATTTACAAGTCCGAAGGGCAGTCTCTTGAACTGGTAATTGCGCCCTTCGAATATGAACCCCACATACTGACGACTCTGTGGATGCAACTCCACTTGCCAGTAACCACACACAGTGTCCCATGTACTGATAAACTTGGTGCCGTGAAATCGTTTCAATATCTCCTCTATCTCACCGGGTGATGTTCGGTCATTAACGAATGTTTTATTTAGCTCGCGCGCATCCAAACAAAGCCGGACTTGTCCGTTTTTCTTGGGAACAGCAATGATTGGACTAGTGTATGGAGATTGACTAATCTCAATTATGTCACTGCTGATCATCTTATTAATTTCCGTTCTCACGGCCTCTTTCAGTGAATGCGCGATAGGATATGACCTCCGGTTAAATTCCACGTTTTCCTTAAACTCAAGTTTACACTGGTAGTTCTTTACCTTACCAGGTTCATCTGAAAATACTGATTTATATTTTTCGTACACTCTTATCAGACGATTTGCTCGGTGTACGGGTATTTTCTCGTTGGTGGTTCCGCACTGGAAGTCCCGTATTTCTTGTATCTTCACTGACCATAAATCCTCTTCTCCGTTATTATATATTTTCTGTTTATTTGGGGAGCTGTTCTCTACATAATTTATTTTTCGAAGTTGTTGGTGTATACTACTTGGAAGTATATTCTCGCCTTCTACTAAATCTGCTGTCCACGTTATTCCGTCTGAAAACAGTGATACCTTTTCTTGGTTCAGATCGATAATAGCGGAGTTCCTTCTCAAAACATCGCAACCTACCAATATATTGAATGGCAGTCCGGTGGCGACTAAAAATACCATATTCAAAGCTATACCACGGCTAACGACATTTATAGAAACTTGGTTTCTAATAGTTTTGTTCTGGCGGCCAGTTGCACCTATTAAGACAATATTATTTACTGGTAACATTGGCAAAGTTTTACAACATTCTTTCTGGATTCTTTCGTACCTCGGACCATCACGTTCTTCACTTCTTCGCCGACGATCTCCATCGTGGAAACTATTCCTTCGCTGACGGTTATATCTTCTTTGGCCCTCGATCTTCAGCTCTTATAAAATTAACTCGTGGACGGGAAACTCTGTTATTATTGTTATAGTTAGCATTGTAATTTCTATTGTTTTGGTAGTACCGTTCAGTATTACCGGGGTAGGGGTTTCTCTGACTATAGGAATTGTTAGGGGGTTGATAATAATTATTACGTTTATTAGGGTAATGGTTGTTGTTCCTATTACTATTTTGATTACCATTAAAGTTATTATTATTGTTCGGCGGGTTATTATTGCCGTTGTAACTATTCTGCTGGTTACGGTTTCCTTGGTAGTTATTACCGTTACTGGGGTACTGGTTACTTCTCACCTCTGGTCTATCGTTCCTTTTTCTACTCTGACGGTAGTATTCTTCGTTTTCATAGCTTTCCAGTAACTCGGTCATGGCCTGCACTGTTTTAATCTGGCTACCTCTCCTTGCTCTGATAATATCTTCGTCGTAGTGATTGGATAACTTATTCACTAGGCATTCTTCGGGTATTGGCGGTTCTAGATGTTTTGCCAGACACACCTTCCCTAAGAAATAGGCCGTCATGGTGCTACCTAGTTGAGCCCTGTATCGACCATGGCAAATATTATCTCGTATCAGGTTCTGAGTGGTTTCTGACCAGTATTTAGCTTTAAACAGGTTCCTGAACTGTTGGTAGTCCGCAATCTCGCTTCGATTCGCCATCCACCAGTTGTCGGTCATTTCCCTGAACGACTCGTCCAATATTTCCCGGTTATTGTTCCATCTACTCCCTCTATGCTTGGCAAAATATTCTTCTATCCGGGCTAAGAACTCCATTGGTTTTCTCTTGTACTGCCGGAAATTCATCCATTCCCGGTTTTCATTGATGGGTATCCCGGTAAAATTAGTGGGTCGATTTCTCAAGACTTCCATTTCTTCTTGGCTCTGCCGTACTTGACCCGTGATATTGGTCATAGCCCCTGCCATTCCGTCACACCATTCCGCTACTTGGCTCCGTACTCTCCCGAATTCTTCCTGAGTTTCCTTCCGTTGTTCTTCCACTTTCCTGCGACTATGCCCTTCAATATTAGAAAACTTGATGTTTACCACTTCCTTGAATTCCTGTACTTCCCTCTCGGTCTGGTTACATTTTCCGTCATTGTCCATGATCTGTTGTTTGATTACCATGGTTTCTTCTTCTATTTTCTTGTCAGCGTACTCCTTATTATCGTTGATTTCCTTGCTCATTTCTTCTCTTAACAACTCCATCCTCTCGTCTAATTTGTCCAGATTTTCCTGGTTAACCTCCCTTCATTCTTCTCTTAATAGTTGGTTATCCTCTCTCAATTCTTCCTACTTCTCCCCCATATTCTCTTCCATCTTCTTAAAATCTTCATTCAACTGTTGGTTGTCACTTTCCATCTTCCTGCTATTCTCCCTCAACTCTTCCCTTTATTGCTGGTAGTCACCTTCCATCTTCTTACTGTTTTCTTCCATCTTCTTACTGTTTTCTTCAATTCTCTTATTAGTATTTTCTATTTTGTCAATCAATTCCTCTTTGGTTGATTTGAATTCTTCCTTCAAAGACTGGTTGTCCTCTTTCAAATCTTCTAATTTCTTCCCATTCCCCTTCATCTTGGATTCTATGTTTTTATTTATTCCTTCCATTTTTTTACTTAAGGATTGGTTATCTTCCTTGATGGAATCCATTTTCTTACTCATTTATTCTTTACTAGATTTGATTTCTTCCATCATCACTCTGAACATCTCTTGTATTGTCGTGTTCTCTGTTTGTGAGGGTTTCTCGGGCTGTTCCTCTGGTGGTGCGGGTTGTTTAGTTTCCATTGGGGTAATAACATTTCTACATCTTCCACTGGCGTCGCCTCTTTGTCTTCCATATTGATTTCAATTTCCTTTTCGGCCTCCGCCGCCCGTTCCTTCGAGGTTGCTCGACGTTGCATTTTCCCTTTTTTCGAACTTTATAACTGCTGCCAAACTCCAATTAGGGATTGGGCGAATTATAGTGGCCTGTCAATCACTAATTAAAGCCCCACGTTGGGCGCCAATTTGTAACAAATTAGGATTGATTTGTTTAATTTTGTTTGTGTAAAAAAATTTTGTTTTATTGTTTATATATATATTTTTTTTATTCAAATTAATTTAAAATTAATTATTTAATTATGTTTCGTGTTGTTCTGAACTTCTGGTTAATTGTACCTATTTGGAGGTTATCTTCCTTCTAAGTGGTGAAGTTCTGGTAGTTTCTGCTCAATTAATATTATATATTATACTAATTATTAAATAAGAATAAACGATATTCAATTTTATAGTAATTAATGAATTTTATTCACAAAAATTATTTAATCGATTTTATATCGATTGGTTGTTCGATTCTCAGGGTATATCAAAATGTTTACAATTATTTTATTATCGGGTTCTTTTAACAGTTATTTCATAGCTAGTCAGAGAAAAAGGCAAAGGATTGAAAGTATAACATTACAAAATATCCTTATTGAGAACCATACTTGACTTCCATGTTCTAAGATTTATATTTAAAATCATATTCGAAATGAAATATTTCTATAGAACTACTTCTTTCGACTTATTGCTTCAGCCTTAACCACGGTACTGTCGTCACTAACGTATACCACCTCACGTTTTCGCACTCGATTTTCACTGATGATGGCAGTCGATGGACTGCCGAAAAGTCTGGTTTTGCAGAAAATATTGGACTACGGCTAAACAGCCCGGGAAGGAATTTTAACAAAGAACTACTTCTGTGGTGCCGATAACGTAGTACACATATAAAAAATTCTCCCCTCCCCAATCAACTATAATTTTCATTAATAGAAAATTACCCCCACCCCGTTCACCTAACCTCTTCATTTATAGATATTTCATCTACGTTTCTACAGTTGATTATTATGAGCTTCTTATTAGGATACATTATTTATCAAAATTAAGTACAGTACTTTACTCTTGTTAAAACATAAAACGTTGCTGGTAAACTACCCCTTTCTCTTAACCGATCTTCACCAAAATCAATAGACCTTCAGTCCTCTACAATTCAGGGAAGCATGCAGAAAAATATTTGATTCTGATTGAATGTGCGGCAGTTATCGTTCGTCAAGGAAACATTTCTCTTGTTACAACATAAAATGTTGCCGGTAAACTACCCCTTTCCCTTAACCGATCTTCACCAACACCAATAGGTCTTGAGAACTCTACAATACAGGGCTGTATGCAAAATATTATTTGATTCTGTTTGATTTTGCGGCTGTCATCGTTTGCCATAGAAAAAAATTCCCCCGATAAAAAACGTTGCTGGTAAACTACCCCTTCCCCTTAACCGATCTTCACCAAAAACAAGAGGTCTTGAGCACTATACAATTCAGGGCTGTATGCAAAAATTTATTTGATTCTGTTTGAATTTGCGGCTGTTATCGTTTGCCATAAAAAATCCCCTTGTTAAAACATAAAACGTAGCAGTTAAACTACCCCTTTCCCTTAACCGATCTTCACCAAAAACAATAGGTCTGAGAACTCTACAAATCAGGGCTGCATGCAAAAGAGTAGTAGATTCTGTTTGAATTTGCGGCTGTTATCGTTTGACATAGAAAAAAATCATATTCGAAATGAAATATTTCCATAGAAACTACGTCTTTCTACTTATTGCTTCACCATTAACCACAGTACTGTGGTCACTAACGTATACCACCTCACGTTTTCGCACTCGATTTTCACCGATGATGTAAGTCGATGGCACTGCCGAAAAGTCTGGTTTTGCAGAAAACATTGGACTACGGCTAAACGCCCGGGAAGCAATTTTAACAAAAAACTACTTCTTTGTTGCCGATAACGTAGTAAACATATAAAAAATTCTCCCCTCCACCTTCAACTATAATTTTTAATAATAGAAAATTACCCCCACCCCGTTCACATAACTTCTTCATTTATAGATATTTCATCTACGTTTCTACAGTGGATTACTATGAGCTTCTTATCAGGATACTTTATTTATAAAAATTAAGTACTTTACTCTTGTTAAATCATAAAATGTTTCAGGTAAACTACCCCTTTCTCTTAACCGATCTTCTCCAAAATCAACAGACCTTGCGTCCTCTACAATTCAGGGAACCATGCAAAAAAATATTTGATTCTGTTTGAATGTGCGACAGTTATCGTTCGTCATGGAAACATTTCTCTTGTTACAAGATAAAATGTTGCTGGTAAACTACCCCTTTCGCTTAACCGATCTTCACCAAAATCAGTAGACCTTGAGCTCTCTGCAACTCAGGAAAGGTTGCAAAAATTATTTGATTGTCATTGAATTTTCGGCAGTTATCGTTCGTCATAAAAAAATTACCCTTTTTAAAACATAAAACGTTGCTGATAAACTACCCCTTCCCTTAACCGATCTTCAACAAAATCAACAGACCTTGAGTTCCATTTAGTTCAAAAAGGTATGCAAAAACCTAGTTGATTCTGTTTGAATTTACGGCAGTTATCGTTCGTCATATAAAAAATTACCCTTGTTAAAACATAAAATGTTGCTGGTAAACTACCCCTTTCCATTAACTGATCTTCACCAACACCAATAGGTACTGAGAACTCTACAATACAGGGCTGTATGCAAAATTTCATTTGATTCTGCTTGAATTTGCGGCTGTTAACGTTTACTATAGAAAAAAATTACCCTTGATAAAAAACCGTTGCTGGTAAACTACCCCTTTACCTTAACCGATCTTCACCAAAAACGACAGGTCTTGGGTACTCTACAATTCAGGCCTGTATGCAAACAAATATTTGATTCTGTTTGAATTTGCGGCTGTTATCGTTTGCCATAGAAAACACCCTTGATAAAACATAAAACGTTGCTGGTAAACTACCCTATTCCATTAACCGATCTTCACCAAAAACAATAGGTCTTGAGAAATCTACAATTCAGGGCTGTATGCAAAACATTAGTTGATTCTCTTTTAATTTACGGCAGTTATCGTTCGTCATATAAAAAATACCCTTGTTAAAACATAAAATGTTGCTGGTAAACTACCCCTTTCCATTAACTGATCTTCACCAACACCAATAGGTACTGAGAACTCTACAATACAGGGCTGTATGCAAAATTTCATTTGATTCTGCTTGAATTTGCGGCTGTTAACGTTTACTATAGAAAAAAATTACCCTTGATAAAAAACCGTTGCTGGTAAACTACCCCTTTACCTTAACCGATCTTCACCAATAACGACAGGTCTTGGGTACTCTACAATTCAGGCCTGTATGCAAACAAATATTTGATTCTGTTCGAATTTGCGGCTGTTATCGTTTGCCATAGGAAACACCCTTGATAAAACATAAAACGTTGCTGGTAAACTACCCTATTCCATTAACCGATCTTCACCAAAAACAATAGGTCTTGAGAAATCTACAATTCAGGGCTGTATGCAAAACATTAGTTGATTCTCTTTTAATTTACGGCAGTTACCGTTCGTCATATAAAAAATACCCTTGTTAAAACATAAAACGTTGCTGGTAAACTACCCCTTTCCCTTAACCGATCTTCAACAAAATCATCAGACCTTGAGTTCTGTATAGTTCAAAAAGGTATGCAGAAGAGTAGTTGATTCTGTTTTAACGTACGGCAGTTATCGTTCGTCAAATAAACATTACCCTTGATAAAACATAAAATGTTGCTGGTAAATAACCCTATTCCCTTAACCGATCTTCACCAAAACCAACAGGTCTTGAGAACTCCACATTTCAGGGAGGTATGCAAAATATTATATGATTCTGTTTGAATTTGTGGCTGTTATCGTTTGCCATATAAAATACCCTTGATAAAACAAAAAATGTGTCCGGTAAATTACCCCTTTCCCTTAACCGATCTTCACCAAAACAATAGGTCTTTAGTACTCAACAAAACAGGGCTGTATGCAAAAACGTATTTGATTCTGTTTCAATTTGCGGCTCTTATCGTTTGCCATAGAAAATACCCTTTTAAAACATAAAACGTTGCAGGTAAACTACCCCTTTCCCTTAATCGATCTTCACCAACACCAATAGGTATTGAGAACTCTACAATACAGGGCTGTATGCAAAACATCATTTGATTGTGTTTGAATTTGCGGCTGTTATCGTTTACCATTGAAAAAAATTACCCTTGATAAAAACCGTTGCCGGTAAACTACCCATTTCCCTTAACCGATCTTCACCAAAAACGACAGATCTTGAGATCTCTACAATTCAGGGCTGTATGCAAAATATTATATGATTTTATTTGAATTTGCGGCTGTTATCGTTTGCCATACAAAATACCCTAGATAAAACAAAAAACGTGGCCGGTAAACTTCCCCTTTCCCTTAAACGATCTTCACCAAAAACAAAAGGTCTTTAGTACTCAAGAAATCAGGGCTGTATGCAAAAACCTATTTGATTCTGTTTGAATTTGCGGCTGTTATCGTTTGGCAAACAAACAAAATTACCCTTGATAAAAAAAACCGTTGCAGGTAAACTACCCCTTTCCCTCAACCGATCTTCACCAAAAACAATACGTTGCGAGTACTCTACAAATCAGGTCCGTATGCAAAAAATTATTTGATTCTGTTTGAATTTGCGGCTGTTATCGTTTGCCATAGAAAAAAACTATAGACAGATAGACAGACAGATAGACAGACAGACACACACACAGGCACTTTTCGAAAAACAACTTTTTTCATGTTTTGAGTGTAGTACAATCAGAATCTGCAATAATCTCGAACACGATTTTTTTTGCCATCACCATACTTTCATTTCCTTAAGGAACATGGAAGTAAAAATATATCAACTTAAAATTAAAATACATATATGTCATTCAATATATAATGGTGAGTATAGAAAGTTTCAAACCGTTCTGTCGAAAAGGCAGTGTTGCATTGAATTGTGGGAAGAAGAAAGATGGCCGCTTCGAGTTCAGATGCAGGATGAATACACCTCGCTAATTCTGCGTTCAATAAAGGCTGCTTTCCCTGCGATTCCTCATTCCTGCTGCTGCGATTATTCCTTCTTGTGTTGGTGGAGTGTTCCTGGTTAAGTTTTAGTGTTCCACTTGGATAAAATGTGTTGTAAAAGTTAAGATTCACTTTCGTATGTTAGGTCAAAAATCGCACTGTTTGTTTCGTTGTGTAGAATTAATGTTTAAATCGTTTAATTGGTGTATTCACTATGTTCTGTTCTTGTTTGAAGTTAGTTTAGTGTTTGTGGGTGTTTGTTTCACTGAATTTACTTTTAGAATGGGTTTTTACGAAACTCGCGTTTTTCACTGCAGGCTAGGCTTGTCGCTATACGCCATTTATGTATCAGCTACTAGGTTAAAATGCTTAAGAGCTCGTGTCAAGTGTACTTCACAATATCTAATAATGAACTAATTAACTTCCTTCGTCTTGTCCAAAAGTCTTAGCCAAATTAATATTAGCTATCCATTGTTTCAAAATTATTGGCATCCTGTGCATGTGAGAATGTTATATTATATAACTGATTATATTTTTGCTATTATTCAAATTTATTAACTATTAATACGCAATCTTCTTCTTCAGTTCATTCTGCTTGATTGGTACCAAATAATGTAGTTTTATTAAGTTTTTGATCTAAAATGGTATTTTTACCTCATTTTGAAAAATGTAAGTTTTAAAATTCACTTCCTGTCCTTTTCCAAAATGTTGCCATTTTACATGTTATATTAATGATTGTATTAAATCTCAGATTGATATAAAAGGTTTATCTTCCCTTAATTTCTTGTAATTAGATTAATTGGTTATCTTTTAAAATATTATACATTAATATGTGACTCCCCTCTCTAAATTTTCAGTTTTTACCTTTACATTTTTAATAATAATTCTTGCTATCTTTTTACAAAATCTTTCTTACTTATATTTCCAATTACATGACTCTATGATTGATTTGTCTTATATAAATCCCATCAGTTTAATTGTTTTTCTGTACTTATTTTATTAATTTTGGTGCTGTTTAGTTAACATTTGGCCTAAATTTCTAACAGTTTTTTCATACAAAGTTTTTAAATAATACATTTTGTTTGTACCCTCTCTGACTTTCTATTCTATTACGACATTAATTAACATTTCCTTATCTTAACAAAAGAACAATTAGTATATAATTTATACTCTTAAATACATAATACATAATTGAAATTAACAATGGTCTTTCTAACTCAGACATTTTACACTTAATTATTATTAGTAATACAATAAATATTTTATAACTAAAGAAGGTTATTTAACTCTGACATTTTATACTTAATTATTATCAGTAACTTATTCTAAATAATCAAAATATCTTGGTCCTTCCATCATGTACTCTATTTCTTATACTAGGTTCTAATTTCAGTTTTAATCTGTTTTTGATATTGGGGTAATGGTATTTTAACACTTCACTTTTTATATGCCTTGCTCTTGTTTTATGTATTATCATTCTACTGAATGTTGTATATTAAGAGTGGCAGCTATTATTCAGAAACACCAGTATTATCTGTCATGATAATCCTTTATTTACTATTATTCATGGACACAAATAAACACTTCAAAGTTGTATTATTTCATAATCTACTTGGTTTGTGAACTGCAGTATTTACCCATAAGGTTTATTTATTATAACACAAAAACTTGCACTGATCCCCTTGTTATTCTTGAATTTTATTTCTAGATAGTTTTATAGTATTATTAAAATCCAGAAATCTATTTATAGAAGATAATGAAGGTTTGTCTTTTGGCATTATATAATTATTTCATATTGGTTCACTTTCAATTCTACTTTATACACTTTTGGCTTACTTTTATTTTACATGGTTTCTGAATTTAATATTTTGTTATACTTTCATTTGTGATTAAGTTTATCATTTTCTTTTGGGGTTTGGGTTGTTTATAAGAGCACTCCTTCTTCTTGTGGATGCTGTCTTGTTCTGGTTTCTTCATTGATTCCTCCTATTCTTCTTGTTCCTTATATAACTATTTCCTTTTTTTTTCTTGTGGATGTTGTCATGTTTTGGGTTTCTTCCTTACCTACTCCTATCCTACCTGGGTATTACCTTTTTTAACTTTAGTTTAGCAGTTTACTTAGATGATTCATCACTCATTGTACCATTGGTTTTAAATGAACTTTTACTTTAATCTATGATTATACTTCACGGTGGTTCTTTATTAATTTTTTATTTGATTTTGCTTTCTCAGATTTAAACACTGTTTTTATTTTATTTTTATTGATGATTCTACCATTCAGAATTATTGGCATTATCTGTCATGCTACAGATTGCTCTCCTCCAGAAGTGATTATTTCAGACTTGTATATGGATGAAATAATTGCTTATGATAACTATATATTTATTTATTATTCTTCGTTTTCCTCCACATTTCTATATCGGCTTCTTCATACTTGAGCTTAATAAACTTTATAGTCTCTTATCTGACTTTGATTCTTCTTGGATAGTTAGTGTTTTCTGAGATATATATTATTATTATTATTATTATTATTATTATATTCTTTCTTTTCTTAACTTCGTGTTTTATCCCTGGGATATTAATTCCCTAACGTTCCCTAACATGTGAGCTGGGGCAGTTCAGAGAGGCACTGTGGGCAACATACTCTGCTGGCCGTACTTCACTTCAAATTGAGTCCACAGGCAAATCATCTCTGCTCAAAAACATAATGCTGCTGGAATTATCTACAGACAGACATCGAATAAAAATTACATATAGAATAGTCTCATTTTCGACTAATAAAAATATCTTTGGATACTTCACTTCGTTGTTTCTCAGATTATCTCACATTTTCTATCTTAGTTATTCTTCTTAATATTATTATTCTCATTATATATTCTTCTAATGTTTTAGCTCGTCTGATATATTCATTTTTATTATGGTTGGGAACTTTTGTTAATATGTTTGTTACTAGTTATGGTGTAACTTTTCCTTCTTCATCTGAATTCTCATTACATATTCTTCTGGTCATTTACATTGATAGCATACTTTTTTATGTATATTATTTTCTCTTTGGTTCTTATTAATTATTTGATGGTATTATTTTATGTCAGTTAATTTCTCAATTGGTTTCTTTATAATTGACTTTCAAGTTGTTATTATGATCATATTATAGCAATATATTTTTCTTTCTTTTCTTTTTCTCAGAAAGTTATTAATCCGCTTTTGTATTCATTAAAATTAATTTATTAATATTATATTTTTTCATGTGGTCTTTATTTATCTTTGCCTTTCATTAATTTTATTATTTTCTTGTCAAAATCATCTTCTTCTCATGTTTGGTATGAGTTGTTCTTCTTTGTTTCTTCAGAACTGAGTAATATTATAATCATCCTTCTTGATTATCTGTTTCCATAATCGTTTCATAAATTTCTAACTTGTATTCTTCTAAATTTATTTATAAGTGGATCTTATCATTTTTAGAATTTTGATGATATTTTATTCAAAATTCATTTTCTTCTTTTTTAATTCCAAATTGTTTCTTTTTAAATTATTTTGTGTAAGCTGACCTTACTTATATTTTTAAATTTTGTTGATTATACAAAATTCAAATTCTATTCTTCTTCTTTTAACTTCAGATTATTTTCTTCTAAAATCGTTGGTAAGTTGTTCTTACTCTTTTTTAAATTTTGATAATTGTACAAAATTCAATCTTTTTCTTAATTATTTAATTAGTCTCAAATTATTCTCTTCCAAAATTATTTATGTAAGTTGGTCTTACTAATCTTTAGAATTTTGATAATTTATATCACAAATTCTTCTTTTTATTTATTTCCAAATGGTTTCTTTCAAAATTGTTTGTGTAAGTTGATCTTACTATTATTTTAGGATTTTGATAGTTATTACAAAATTCTTCTCTTTTTAATTAGTCTCAATATTTTCTTCTAAATTACTTGCGTAAGTTGTCCTTACTTATTTTTGGATTTTGATAATTTTTTCAAAATTCATATTCTTTGTCTTATAAATTCAAATTATTCTCTTTTAAATTTATTTATAAGTTGACCTTATTTATATTTTAGAATTTTGGTAATTATACAAAATTCATTCTTCGTAATACTTTTTTATGGAGGCTTGGTTGTATACTCCTTTCACTTTTCCGGAAACTATTTTTTTCAGTTCGTATGTATTGTTGTTATTATTTTTGGCAACGATATATGGTCCAGTGTAGAGTAACAATATTTTTTTCGTTATCCCTTCTAGGGTGCTGGGTAGTTCTCGGTTTTTTAACAGAACTTTTTCTCCCTCTTTATAAGTTATTACTCGTCCGATTGCCTTTTGATATTTGGCTTGCCGTTTCTCTTGGTCTTCGGCCACCTTGTTATAACATTTCACCCTGTCAAACTTACGACCATCATTCGTCGGGAACTCTATTACCTCTTCAATCTCTCGGGGGGTTGGTTTCTCGTACATGGCGGAGTAAGGGGTATTTCCTATAGCTGGATGGTGAGCAAAATTTAGGAATTTCTCCGTGGCTGATAAGTACTCTTGCCACTTTTTCTGTTTGTGGTGACAGTACGTTCTCAAGATTCTCCCCACTTCTCTCAGTACCCTCTCTGCCGGATTACTACTTGGGTGGTAGACTGACGTCTTATATGTTTTAATCCCAAGTGATAATAATGTGTCCCGCCATCTTCTCCCTTTAAACTGTGTACCATGGTCAGTAATGATTGAAGATGGTTTACCTATTTCTGGCATATATAACTCCGTTATGACTCCAAGAACTTTTATTGTGGTTGCCCGATTAACCGGATATAGCTTTACGTACTTGGTAAAATGGTCCATAATTATGATGAGGTTATTTGTATCTGTCGACCGCCACTACGGGGTAATGGTCCGCAGATGTCTAAAAACACTTTTTCCAGTTTCTCTTTAAATGTTATTGGTATCATTATACCTTCCTTCTTTTCGTTATTAACTTTAACGTACTGGCAAATATTACATGATTTTAGGTAATATCTTACCTTTCGGTTAATGTTTTTTATTTGACAATTCTCCTCTAAAGCCTGTATCACTTTCAGCGCTCCCGTATGGGCATACCTTATATGGTAATCGATTATGATCTCTTTTTCGATGTGGTTCGGAATAATCACCTTCCATGTTTCTTTATTTAAGGCTGTTTTAACGAATAGTATACCTTTGTTAATATGGTAGTATGTAGAAACGGTGTCATCGTCTGCCTCCAATCGATTAATATTTTTTAACTTAGGGTCAGACTGTTGGTGGATGCAGATGTTTACCAATAAAACTTCTAAATCGGATCTTGTTTTAATAAGGTTGTAGATTTTGACTAAGCTCTCCTTCTCTCCCTCAAAGGTCTGGTCTTCCAAATTAATGGGTGACAACACATCGGCTACAACATTCTTTTTCCCCGGGATGTACTCCCATTGTAGGTTGTACTCTTGTAGGGCGAGTACCCATCTAGCCTGTCGGCCGTGACTCAACTTGCACCTACGTAGAAATGAGATGGATTTATTATCAGTGCGGATGGTAACTCGATACCCGAGAATATATGTCCGGAATTTGCTACATGCGAATACTACACTAAGCAATTCTTTCTCGGTCACATTGTAGTTCTTCTCGCATTGATTCAGGGTACGACTAGCGAAGCTAATCACCAGATGGTGACCCTCCTCATCTTCCTGATATAAAGTTGTTCCTAAGCTGATGTTGCTAGCATCACAATTCAAAAAGAAAGGTTTCTTAAAATCCGGGTGACGAAGTATAACAATCTCTAAGAACTTATCTTTTATCAGCTGGAAAGTAATATCCTGTTCTTCACCCCAGGTCCACTTATTCTTTGCAGACAATTGCGGTTGAAACTTGGCTGTCAGCTCGGAATATTGGTGCTGAAACTTTCTGTAATAGTTAATTAGTTCGAGAAAAGATTGAACTGTTTCCTGTTCTTCGGTTTAGGGAACTTCTGAATCGCCTCCACTTTTTCTGATGATGGGGTTATACGTTTATCGTCTAGGTTAAAACCTAAGAACTGTACTTCTCGAGCAATGAATTTGGATTTCTCCAATTTGAGAGTTATATTATTCTTTGCTAATTTCTCGAGTACATGTCCTACTCTGTAGTAGTATTCCTCCCAAGTTTGCGAAGTAATCAGCAGATCGTCTACATAGACTGTGGTAAATTGGAGTGCTTCCTGTCCAAGTATTTGGTCCATACAGGCCACAAAGATGGCTACTGAATTTACAAGTCCGAAGGGCAGTCTCTTGAACTGGTAATTGCGCCCTTCGAATATGAACCCCACATACTGACGACTCTGTGGATGCAACTCCACTTGCCAGTAACCACACACAGTGTCCCATGTACTGATAAACTTGGTGCCGTGAAATCGTTTCAATATCTCCTCTATCTCACCGGGTGATGTTCGGTCATTAACGAATGTTTTATTTAGCTCGCGCGCATCCAAACAAAGCCGGACTTGTCCGTTTTTCTTGGGAACAGCAATGATTGGACTAGTGTATGGAGATTGACTAATCTCAATTATGTCACTGCTGATCATCTTATTAATTTCCGTTCTCACGGCCTCTTTCAGTGAATGCGCGATAGGATATGACCTCCGGTTAAATTCCACGTTTTCCTTAAACTCAAGTTTACACTGGTAGTTCTTTACCTTACCAGGTTCATCTGAAAATACTGATTTATATTTTTCGTACACTCTTATCAGACGATTTGCTCGGTGTACGGGTATTTTCTCGTTGGTGGTTCCGCACTGGAAGTCCCGTATTTCTTGTATCTTCACTGACCATAAATCCTCTTCTCCGTTATTATATATTTTCTGTTTATTTGGGGAGCTGTTCTCTACATAATTTATTTTTCGAAGTTGTTGGTGTATACTACTTGGAAGTATATTCTCGCCTTCTACTAAATCTGCTGTCCACGTTATTCCGTCTGAAAACAGTGATACCTTTTCTTGGTTCAGATCGATAATAGCGGAGTTCCTTCTCAAAACATCGCAACCTACCAATATATTGAATGGCAGTCCGGTGGCGACTAAAAATACCATATTCAAAGCTATACCACGGCTAACGACATTTATAGAAACTTGGTTTCTAATAGTTTTGTTCTGGCGGCCAGTTGCACCTATTAAGACAATATTATTTACTGGTAACATTGGCAAAGTTTTACAACATTCTTTCTGGATTCTTTCGTACCTCGGACCATCACGTTCTTCACTTCTTCGCCGACGATCTCCATCGTGGAAACTATTCCTTCGCTGACGGTTATATCTTCTTTGGCCCTCGATCTTCAGCTCTTATAAAATTAACTCGTGGACGGGAAACTCTGTTATTATTGTTATAGTTAGCATTGTAATTTCTATTGTTTTGGTAGTACCGTTCAGTATTACCGGGGTAGGGGTTTCTCTGACTATAGGAATTGTTAGGGGGTTGATAATAATTATTACGTTTATTAGGGTAATGGTTGTTGTTCCTATTACTATTTTGATTACCATTAAAGTTATTATTATTGTTCGGCGGGTTATTATTGCCGTTGTAACTATTCTGCTGGTTACGGTTTCCTTGGTAGTTATTACCGTTACTGGGGTACTGGTTACTTCTCACCTCTGGTCTATCGTTCCTTTTTCTACTCTGACGGTAGTATTCTTCGTTTTCATAGCTTTCCAGTAACTCGGTCATGGCCTGCACTGTTTTAATCTGGCTACCTCTCCTTGCTCTGATAATATCTTCGTCGTAGTGATAGGATAACTTATTCACTAGGCATTCTTCGGGTATTGGCGGTTCTAGATGTTTTGCCAGACACACCTTCCCTAAGAAATAGGCCGTCATGGTGCTACCTAGTTGAGCCCTGTATCGACCATGGCAAATATTATCTCGTATCAGGTTCTGAGTGGTTTCTGACCAGTATTTAGCTTTAAACAGGTTCCTGAACTGTTGGTAGTCCGCAATCTCGCTTCGATTCGCCATCCACCAGTTGTCGGTCATTTCCCTGAACGACTCGTCCAATATTTCCCGGTTATTGTTCCATCTACTCCCTCTATGCTTGGCAAAATATTCTTCTATCCGGGCTAAGAACTCCATTGGTTTTCTCTTGTACTGCCGGAAATTCATCCATTCCCGGTTTTCATTGATGGGTATCCCGGTAAAATTAGTGGGTCGATTTCTCAAGACTTCCATTTCTTCTTGGCTCTGCCGTACTTGACCCGTGATATTGGTCATAGCCCCTGCCATTCCGTCACACCATTCCGCTACTTGGCTCCGTACTCTCCCGAATTCTTCCTGAGTTTCCTTCCGTTGTTCTTCCACTTTCCTGCGACTATGCTCTTCAATATTAGAAAACTTGATGTTTACCACTTCCTTGAATTCCTGTACTTCCCTCTCGGTCTGGTTACATTTTCCGTCATTGTCCATGATCTGTTGTTTGATTACCATGGTTTCTTCTTCTATTTTCTTGTCAGCGTACTCCTTATTATCGTTGATTTCCTTGCTCATTTCTTCTCTTAACAACTCCATCCTCTCGTCTAATTTGTCCAGATTTTCCTGGTTAACCTCCCTTCATTCTTCTCTTAATAGTTGGTTATCCTCTCTCAATTCTTCCTACTTCTCCCCCATATTCTCTTCCATCTTCTTAAAATCTTCATTCAACTGTTGGTTGTCACTTTCCATCTTCCTGCTATTCTCCCTCAACTCTTCCCTTTATTGCTGGTAGTCACCTTCCATCTTCTTACTGTTTTCTTCCATCTTCTTACTGTTTTCTTCAATTCTCTTATTAGTATTTTCTATTTTGTCAATCAATTCCTCTTTGGTTGATTTGAATTCTTCCTTCAAAGACTGGTTGTCCTCTTTCAAATCTTCTAATTTCTTCCCATTCCCCTTCATCTTGGATTCTATGTTTTTATTTATTCCTTCCATTTTTTTACTTAAGGATTGGTTATCTTCCTTGATGGAATCCATTTTCTTACTCATTTCTTCTTTACTAGATTTGATTTCTTCCATCATCACTCTGAACATCTCTTGTATTGTCGTGTTCTCTGTTTGTGAGGGTTTCTCGGGCTGTTCCTCTGGTGGTGCGGGTTGTTTAGTTTCCATTGGGGTAATAACATTTCTACATCTTCCACTGGCGTCGCCTCTTTGTCTTCCATATTGATTTCAATTTCCTTTTCGGCCTCCGCCGCCCGTTCCTTCGAGGTTGCTCGACGTTGCATTTTCCCTTTTTTCTGACTTTATAACTGCTGCCAAGCTCCAATTAGGGATTGGGCGAATTATAGTGGCCTGTCAATCACTAATTAAAGCCCCACGTTGGGCGCCAATTTGTAACAAATTAGGATTGATTTGTTTAATTTTGTTTGTGTAAAAAAATTTTGTTTTATTGTTTATATATATATTTTTTTTATTCAAATTAATTTAAAATTAATTATTTAATTATGTTTCGTGTTGTTCTGAACTTCTGGTTAATTGTACCTATTTGGAGGTTATCTTCCTTCTAAGTGGTGAAGTTCTGGTAGTTTCTGCTCAATTAATATTATATATTATACTAATTATTAAATAAGAATAAACGATATTCAATTTTATAGTAATTAATGAATTTTATTCACAAAAATTATTTAATCGATTTTATATCGATTGGTTGTTCGATTCTCAGGGTATATCAAAATGTTTACAATTATTTTATTATCGGGTTCTTTTAACAGTTATTTCATAGCTAGTCAGAGAAAAAGGCAAAGGATTGAAAGTATAACATTACAAAATATCCTTATTGAGAACCATACTTGACTTCCATGTTCTAAGATTTATATTTAAAATCATATTCGAAATGAAATATTTCTATAGAACTACTTCTTTCGACTTATTGCTTCAGCCTTAACCACGGTACTGTCGTCACTAACGTATACCACCTCACGTTTTCGCACTCGATTTTCACTGATGATGGCAGTCGATGGACTGCCGAAAAGTCTGGTTTTGCAGAAAATATTGGACTACGGCTAAACAGCTCGGGAAGGAATTTTAACAAAGAACTACTTCTGTGGTGCCGATAACGTAGTACACATATAAAAAATTCTCCCCTCCCCAATCAACTATAATTTTCATTAATAGAAAATTACCCCCACCCCGTTCACCTAACCTCTTCATTTATAGATATTTCATCTACGTTTCTACAGTTGATTATTATGAGCTTCTTATTAGGATACATTATTTATCAAAATTAAGTACAGTACTTTACTCTTGTTAAAACATAAAACGTTGCTGGTAAACTACCCCTTTCTCTTAACCGATCTTCACCAAAATCAATAGACCTTCAGTCCTCTACAATTCAGGGAAGCATGCAGAAAAATATTTGATTCTGATTGAATGTGCGGCAGTTATCGTTCGTCAAGGAAACATTTCTCTTGTTACAACATAAAATGTTGCAGGTAAACTACCCCTTTCCCTTAACCGATCTTCACCAACACCAATAGGTCTTGAGAACTCTACAATACAGGGCTGTATGCAAAATATTATTTGATTCTGTTTGATTTTGCGGCTGTCATCGTTTGCCATAGAAAAAAATTCCCCCGATAAAAAACGTTGCTGGTAAACTACCCCTTGCCCTTAACCGATCTTCACCAAAAACAAGAGGTCTTGAGCACTATACAATTCAGGGCTGTATGCAAAAATTTATTTGATTCTGTTTGAATTTGCGGCTGTTATCGTTTGCCATAAAAAATCCCCTTGTTAAAACATAAAACGTAGCAGTTAAACTACCCCTTTCCCTTAACCGATCTTCACCAAAAACAATAGGTCTGAGAACTCTACAAATCAGGGCTGCATGCAAAAGAGTAGTAGATTCTGTTTGAATTTGCGGCTGTTATCGTTTGACATAGAAAAAAATCATATTCGAAATGAAATATTTCCATAGAAACTACGTCTTTCTACTTATTGCTTCACCATTAACCACAGTACTGTGGTCACTAACGTATACCACCTCACGTTTTCGCACTCGATTTTCACCGATGATGTAAGTCGATGGCACTGCCGAAAAGTCTGGTTTTGCAGAAAACATTGGACTACGGCTAAACAGCCCGGGAAGCAATTTTAACAAAAAACTACTTCTTTGTTGCCGATAACGTAGTAAACATATAAAAAATTCTCCCCTCCACCTTCAACTATAATTTTTAATAATAGAAAATTACCCCCACCCCGTTCACATAACTTCTTCATTTATAGATATTTCATCTACGTTTCTACAGTGGATTACTATGAGCTTCTTATCAGGATACTTTATTTATAAAAATTAAGTACTTTACTCTTGTTAAATCACAAAATGTTTCAGGTAAACTACCCCTTTCTCTTAACCGATCTTCTCCAAAATCAACAGACCTTGCGTCCTCTACAATTCAGGGAACCATGCAAAAAAATATTTGATTCTGTTTGAATGTGCGACAGTTATCGTTCGTCATGGAAACATTTCTCTTGTTACAACATAAAATGTTGCTGGTAAACTACCCCTTTCGCTTAACCGATCTTCACCAAAATCAGTAGACCTTGAGCTCTCTGCAACTCAGGAAAGGTTGCAAAAATTATTTGATTGTCATTGAATTTTCGGCAGTTATCGTTCGTCATAAAAAAATTACCCTTTTTAAAACATAAAACGTTGCTGATAAACTACCCCTTCCCTTAACCGATCTTCAACAAAATCAACAGACCTTGAGTTCTATTTAGTTCAAAAAGGTATGCAAAAACCTAGTTGATTCTGTTTGAATTTACGGCAGTTATCGTTCGTCATATAAAAAATTACCCTTGTTAAAACATATAATGTTGCTGGTAAACTACCCCTTTCCATTAACTGATCTTCACCAACACCAATAGGTACTGAGAACTCTACAATACAGGGCTGTATGCAAAATTTCATTTGATTCTGCTTGAATTTGCGGCTGTTAACGTTTACTATAGAAAAAAATTACCCTTGATAAAAAACCGTTGCTGGTAAACTACCCCTTTACCTTAACCGATCTTCACCAAAAACGACAGGTCTTGGGTACTCTACAATTCAGGCCTGTATGCAAACAAATATTTGATTCTGTTTGAATTTGCGGCTGTTATCGTTTGCCATAGAAAACACCCTTGATAAAACATAAAACGTTGCTGGTAAACTACCCTATTCCATTAACCGATCTTCACCAAAAACGACAGGTCTTGGGTACTCTACAATTCAGGCCTGTATGCAAACAAATATTTGATTCTGTTTGAATTTGCGGCTGTTATCGTTTGCCATAGGAAACACCCTTGATAAAACAACCCGTTGCTGGTAAACTACCCTATTCCATTAACCGATCTTCACCAAAAACAATAGGTCTTGAGAAATCTACAATTCAGGGCTGTATGCAAAACATTAGTTGATTCTCTTTTAATTTACGGCAGTTACCGTTCGTCATATAAAAAATACCCTTGTTAAAACATAAAACGTTGCTGGTAAACTACCCCTTTCCCTTAACCGGTCTTCAACAAAATCATCAGACCTTGAGTTCTGTATAGTTCAAAAAGGTATGCAGAAGAGTAGTTGATTCTGTTTTAACGTACGGCAGTTATCGTTCGTCAAATAAACATTACCCTTGATAAAACATAAAATGTTGCTGGTAAATAACCCTATTCCCTTAACCGATCTTCACCAAAACCAACAGGTCTTGAGAACTCCACATTTCAGGGAGGTATGCAAAATATTATATGATTCTGTTTGAATTTGCGGCTGTTATCGTTTGCCATATAAAATACCCTTGATAAAACAAAAAATGTGTCCGGTAAATTACCCCTTTCCCTTAACCGATCTTCACCAAAACAATAGGTCTTTAGTACTCAACAAAACAGGGCTGTATGCAAAAACGTATTTGATTCTGTTTCAATTTGCGGCTCTTATCGTTTGCCATAGAAAATACCCTTTTAAAACATAAAACGTTGCAGGTAAACTACCCCTTTCCCTTAATCGATCTTCACCAACACCAATAGGTATTGAGAACTCTACAATACAGGGCTGTATGAAAAACATCATTTGATTGTGTTTGAATTTGCGGCTGTTATCGTTTACCATTGAAAAAAATTACCCTTGATAAAAACCGTTGCCGGTAAACTACCCATTTCCCTTAACCGATCTTCACCAAAAACGACAGATCTTGAGATCTCTACAATTCAGGGCTGTATGCAAAATATTATATGATTTTATTTGAATTTGCGGCTGTTATCGTTTGCCATACAAAATACCCTTGATAAAACAAAAAACGTGGCCGGTAAACTTCCCCTTTCCCTTAAACGATCTTCACCAAAAACAAAAGGTCTTTAGTACTCAAGAAATCAGGGCTGTATGCAAAAGCCTATTTGATTCTGTTTGAATTTGCGGCTGTTATCGTTTGGCAAACAAACAAAATTACCCTTGATAAAAAAAACCGTTGCAGGTAAACTACCCCTTTCCCTCAACCGATCTTCACCAAAAACAATACGTTGCGAGTACTCTACAAATCAGGTCCGTATGCAAAAAATTATTTGATTCTGTTTGAATTTGCGGCTGTTATCGTTTGCCATAGAAAAAAACTATAGACAGATAGACAGACAGATAGACAGACAGACACACACACAGGCACTTTTCGAAAAACAACTTTTTTCATGTTTTGAGTGTAGTACAATCAGAATCTGCAATAATCTCGAACACGATTTTTTTTGCCATCACCATACTTTCATTTCCTTAAGGAACATGGAAGTAAAAATATATCAACTTAAAATTAAAATACATATATGTCATTCAATATATAATGGTGAGTATAGAAAGTTTCAAACCGTTCTGTCGAAAAGGCAGTGTTGCATTGAATTGTGGGAAGAAGAAAGATGGCCGCTTCGAGTTCAGATGCAGGATGAATACACCTCGCTAAGTCTGCGTTCAATAAAGGCTGCTTTCCCTGCGATTCCTCATTCCTGCTGCTGCGATTATTCCTTCTTGTGTTGGTGGAGTGTTCCTGGTTAAGTTTTAGTGTTCCACTTGGATAAAATGTGTTGTAAAAGTTAAGATTCACTTTCGTATGTTAGGTCAAAAATCGCACTGTTTGTTTCGTTGTGTAGAATTAATGTTTAAATCGTTTAATTGGTGTATTCACTATGTTCTGTTCTTGTTTGAAGTTAGTTTAGTGTTTGTGGGTGTTTGTTTCACTGAATTTACTTTTAGAATGGGTTTTTACGAAACTCGCGTTTTTCACTGCAGGCTAGGCTTGTCGCTATACGCCATTTATGTATCAGCTACTAGGTTAAAATGCTTAAGAGCTCGTGTCAAGTGTACTTCACAATATCTAATAATGAACTAATTAACTTCCTTCGTCTTGTCCAAAAGTCTTAGCCAAATTAATATTAGCTATCCATTGTTTCAAAATTATTGGCATCCTGTGCATGTGAGAATGTTATATTATATAACTGATTATATTTTTGCTATTATTCAAATTTATTAACTATTAATATGTAATCTTCTTCTTCAGTTCATTCTGCTTGATTGGTACCAAATAATGTAGTTTTATTAAGTTTTTGATCTAAAATGGTATTTTTACCTCATTTTGAAAAATGTAAGTTTTAAAATTCACTTCCTGTCCTTTTCCAAAATGTTGCCATTTTACATGTTATATTAATGATTGTATTAAATCTCAGATTGATATAAAAGGTTTATCTTCCCTTAATTTCTTGTAATTAGATTAATTGGTTATCTTTTAAAATATTATACATTAATATGTGACTCCCCTCTCTAAATTTTCAGTTTTTACCTTTACATTTTTAATAATAATTCTTGCTATCTTTTTACAAAATCTTTCTTACTTATATTTCCAATTACATGACTCTATGATTGATTTGTCTTATATAAATCCCATCAGTTTAATTGTTTTTCTGTACTTATTTTATTAATTTTGGTGCTGTTTAGTTAACATTTGGCCTAAATTTCTAACAGTTTTTTCATACAAAGTTTTTAAATAATACATTTTGTTTGTACCCTCTCTGACTTTCTATTCTATTACGACATTAATTAACATTTCCTTATCTTAACAATAGAACAATTAGTATATAATTTATACTCTTAAATACATAATACATAATTGAAATTAACAATGGTCTTTCTAACTCAGACATTTTACACTTAATTATTATTAGTAATACAATAAATATTTTATAACTAAAGAAGGTTATTTAACTCTGACATTTTATACTTAATTATTATCAGTAACTTATTCTAAATAAACAAAATATCTTGGTCCTTCCATCATGTACTCTATTTCTTATACTAGGTTCTAATTTCAGTTTTAATCTGTTTTTGATATTGGGGTAATGGTATTTTAACACTTCACTTTTTATATGCCTTGCTCTTGTTTTATGTATTATCATTCTACTGAATGTTGTATATTAAGAGTGGCAGCTATTATTCAGAAACACCAGTATTATCTGTCATGATAATCCTTTATTTACTATTATTCATGGACACAAATAAACACTTCAAAGTTGTATTATTTCATAATCTACTTGGTTTGTGAACTGCAGTATTTACCCATAAGGTTTATTTATTATAACACAAAAACTTGCACTGATCCCCTTGTTATTCTTGAATTTTATTTCTAGATAGTTTTATAGTATTATTAAAATCCAGAAATCTATTTATAGAAGATAATGAAGGTTTGTCTTTTGGCATTATATAATTATTTCATATTGGTTCACTTTCAATTCTACTTTATACACTTTTGGCTTACTTTTATTTTACATGGTTTCTGAATTTAATATTTTGTTATACTTTCATTTGTGATTAAGTTTATCATTTTCTTTTGGGGTTTGGGTTGTTTATAAGAGCACTCCTTCTTCTTGTGGATGCTGTCTTGTTCTGGTTTCTTCATTGATTCCTCCTATTCTTCTTGTTCCTTATATAACTATTTCCTTTTTTTTTCTTGTGGATGTTGTCATGTTTTGGGTTTCTTCCTTACCTACTCCTATCCTACCTGGGTATTACCTTTTTTAACTTTAGTTTAGCAGTTTACTTAGATGATTCATCACTCATTGTACCATTGGTTTTAAATGAACTTTTACTTTAATCTATGATTATACTTCACGGTGGTTCTTTATTAATTTTTTATTTGATTTTGCTTTCTCAGATTTAAACACTGTTTTTATTTTATTTTTATTGATGATTCTACCATTCAGAATTATTGGCATTATCTGTCATGCTACAGATTGCTCTCCTCCAGAAGTGATTATTTCAGACTTGTATATGGATGAAATAATTGCTTATGATAACTATATATTTATTTATTATTCTTCGTTTTCCTCCACATTTCTATATCGGCTTCTTCATACTTGAGCTTAATAAACTTTATAGTCTCTTATCTGACTTTGATTCTTCTTGGATAGTTAGTGTTTTCTGAGATATATATTATTATTATTATTATTATTATTATTATATTCTTTCTTTTCTTAACTTCGTGTTTTATCCCTGGGATATTAATTCCCTAACGTTCCCTAACATGTGAGCTGGGGCAGTTCAGAGAGGCACTGTGGGCAACATACTCTGCTGGCCGTACTTCACTTCAAATTGAGTCCACAGGCAAATCATCTCTGCTCAAAAACATAATGCTGCTGGAATTATCTACAGACAGACATCGAATAAAAATTACATATAGAATAGTCTCATTTTCGACTAATAAAAATATCTTTGGATACTTCACTTCGTTGTTTCTCAGATTATCTCACATTTTCTATCTTAGTTATTCTTCTTAATATTATTATTCTCATTATATATTCTTCTAATGTTTTAGCTCGTCTGATATATTCATTTTTATTATGGTTGGAAACTTTTGTTAATATGTTTGTTACTAGTTATGGTGTAACTTTTCCTTCTTCATCTGAATTCTCATTACATATTCTTCTGGTCATTTACATTGATAGCATACTTTTTTATGTATATTATTTTCTCTTTGGTTCTTATTAATTATTTGAATGGTATTATTTTATGTCAGTTAATTTCTCAATTGGTTTCTTTATAATTGACTTTCAAGTTGTTATTATGATCATATTATAGCAATATATTTTTCTTTCTTTTCTTTTTCTCAGAAAGTTATTAATCCGCTTTTGTATTCATTAAAATTAATTTATTAATATTATATTTTTTCATGTGGTCTTTATTTATCTTTGCCTTTCATTAATTTTATTATTTTCTTGTCAAAATCATCTTCTTCTCATGTTTGGTATGAGTTGTTCTTCTTTGTTTCTTCAGAACTGAGTAATATTATAATCATCCTTCTTGATTATCTGTTTCCATAATCGTTTCATAAATTTCTAACTTGTATTCTTCTAAATTTATTTATAAGTGGATCTTATCATTTTTAGAATTTTGATGATATTTTATTCAAAATTCATTTTCTTCTTTTTTAATTCCAAATTGTTTCTTTTTAAATTATTTTGTGTAAGCTGACCTTACTTATATTTTTAAATTTTGTTGATTATACAAAATTCAAATTCTATTCTTCTTCTTTTAACTTCAGATTATTTTCTTCTAAAATCGTTGGTAAGTTGTTCTTACTCTTTTTTAAATTTTGATAATTGTACAAAATTCAATCTTTTTCTTAATTATTTAATTAGTCTCAAATTATTCTCTTCCAAAATTATTTATGTAAGTTGGTCTTACTAATCTTTAGAATTTTGATAATTTATATCACAAATTCTTCTTTTTATTTATTTCCAAATGGTTTCTTTCAAAATTGTTTGTGTAAGTTGATCTTACTATTATTTTAGGATTTTGATAGTTATTACAAAATTCTTCTCTTTTTAATTAGTCTCAATATTTTCTTCTAAATTACTTGCGTAAGTTGTCCTTACTTATTTTTGGATTTTGATAATTTTTTCAAAATTCATATTCTTTGTCTTATAAATTCAAATTATTCTCTTTTAAATTTATTTATAAGTTGACCTTATTTATATTTTAGAATTTTGGTAATTATACAAAATTCATTCTTCGTAATACTTTTTTATGGAGGCTTGGTTGTATACTCCTTTCACTTTTCCGGAAACTATTTTTTTCAGTTCGTATGTATTGTTGTTATTATTTTTGGCAACGATATATGGTCCAGTGTAGAGTAACAATATTTTTTTCGTTATCCCTTCTAGGGTGCTGGGTAGTTCTCGGTTTTTTAACAGAACTTTTTCTCCCTCTTTATAAGTTATTACTCGTCCGATTGCCTTTTGATATTTGGCTTGCCGTTTCTCTTGGTCTTCGGCCACCTTGTTATAACATTTCACCCTGTCAAACTTACGACCATCATTCGTCGGGAACTCTATTACCTCTTCAATCTCTCGGGGGGTTGGTTTCTCGTACATGGCGGAGTAAGGGGTATTTCCTATAGCTGGATGGTGAGCAAAATTTAGGAATTTCTCCGTGGCTGATAAGTACTCTTGCCACTTTTTCTGTTTGTGGTGACAGTACGTTCTCAAGATTCTCCCCACTTCTCTCAGTACCCTCTCTGCCGGATTACTACTTGGGTGGTAGACTGACGTCTTATATGTTTTAATCCCAAGTGATAATAATGTGTCCCGCCATCTTCTCCCTTTAAACTGTGTACCATGGTCAGTAATGATTGAAGATGGTTTACCTATTTCTGGCATATATAACTCCGTTATGACTCCAAGAACTTTTATTGTGGTTGCCCGATTAACCGGATATAGCTTTACGTACTTGGTAAAATGGTCCATAATTATGATGAGGTTATTTGTATCTGTCGACCGCCACTACGGGGTAATGGTCCGCAGATGTCTAAAAACACTTTTTCCAGTTTCTCTTTAAATGTTATTGGTATCATTATACCTTCCTTCTTTTCGTTATTAACTTTAACGTACTGGCAAATATTACATGATTTTAGGTAATATCTTACCTTTCGGTTAATGTTTTTTATTTGACAATTCTCCTCTAAAGCCTGTATCACTTTCAGCGCTCCCGTATGGGCATACCTTATATGGTAATCGATTATGATCTCTTTTTCGATGTGGTTCGGAATAATCACCTTCCATGTTTCTTTATTTAAGGCTGTTTTAACGAATAGTATACCTTTGTTAATATGGTAGTATGTAGAAACGGTGTCATCGTCTGCCTCCAATCGATTAATATTTTTTAACTTAGGGTCAGACTGTTGGTGGATGCAGATGTTTACCAATAAAACTTCTAAATCGGATCTTGTTTTAATAAGGTTGTAGATTTTGACTAAGCTCTCCTTCTCTCCCTCAAAGGTCTGGTCTTCCAAATTAATGGGTGACAACACATCGGCTACAACATTCTTTTTCCCCGGGATGTACTCCCATTGTAGGTTGTACTCTTGTAGGGCGAGTACCCATCTAGCCTGTCGGCCGTGACTCAACTTGCACCTACGTAGAAATGAGATGGATTTATTATCAGTGCGGATGGTAACTCGATACCCGAGAATATATGTCCGGAATTTGCTACATGCGAATACTACACTAAGCAATTCTTTCTCGGTCACATTGTAGTTCTTCTCGCATTGATTCAGGGTACGACTAGCGAAGCTAATCACCAGATGGTGACCCTCCTCATCTTCCTGATATAAAGTTGTTCCTAAGCTGATGTTGCTAGCATCACAATTCAAAAAGAAAGGTTTCTTAAAATCCGGGTGACGAAGTATAACAATCTCTAAGAACTTATCTTTTATCAGCTGGAAAGTAATATCCTGTTCTTCACCCCAGGTCCACTTATTCTTTGCAGACAATTGCGGTTGAAACTTGGCTGTCAGCTCGGAATATTGGTGCTGAAACTTTCTGTAATAGTTAATTAGTTCGAGAAAAGATTGAACTGTTTCCTGTTCTTCGGTTTAGGGAACTTCTGAATCGCCTCCACTTTTTCTGATGATGGGGTTATACGTTTATCGTCTAGGTTAAAACCTAAGAACTGTACTTCTCGAGCAATGAATTTGGATTTCTCCAATTTGAGAGTTATATTATTCTTTGCTAATTTCTCGAGTACATGTCCTACTCTGTAGTAGTATTCCTCCCAAGTTTGCGAAGTAATCAGCAGATCGTCTACATAGACTGTGGTAAATTGGAGTGCTTCCTGTCCAAGTATTTGGTCCATACAGGCCACAAAGATGGCTACTGAATTTACAAGTCCGAAGGGCAGTCTCTTGAACTGGTAATTGCGCCCTTCGAATATGAACCCCACATACTGACGACTCTGTGGATGCAACTCCACTTGCCAGTAACCACACACAGTGTCCCATGTACTGATAAACTTGGTGCCGTGAAATCGTTTCAATATCTCCTCTATCTCACCGGGTGATGTTCGGTCATTA
Source organism: Magicicada septendecula (assembly GCA_034769895.1). NCBI lineage: Eukaryota > Metazoa > Arthropoda > Insecta > Hemiptera > Cicadidae > Magicicada > Magicicada septendecula. The sequence goes on from CM068368.1 coordinate 177,862,327, forward strand.
ACGAATGTTTTATTTAGCTCGCGCGCATCCAAACAAAGCCGGACTTGTCCGTTTTTCTTGGGAACAGCAATGATTGGACTAGTGTATGGAGATTGACTAATCTCAATTATGTCACTGCTGATCATCTTATTAATTTCCGTTCTCACGGCCTCTTTCAGTGAATGCGCGATAGGATATGACCTCCGGTTAAATTCCACGTTTTCCTTAAACTCAAGTTTACACTGGTAGTTCTTTACCTTACCAGGTTCATCTGAAAATACTGATTTATATTTTTCGTACACTCTTATCAGACGATTTGCTCGGTGTACGGGTATTTTCTCGTTGGTGGTTCCGCACTGGAAGTCCCGTATTTCTTGTATCTTCACTGACCATAAATCCTCTTCTCCGTTATTATATATTTTCTGTTTATTTGGGGAGCTGTTCTCTACATAATTTATTTTTCGAAGTTGTTGGTGTATACTACTTGGAAGTATATTCTCGCCTTCTACTAAATCTGCTGTCCACGTTATTCCGTCTGAAAACAGTGATACCTTTTCTTGGTTCAGATCGATAATAGCGGAGTTCCTTCTCAAAACATCGCAACCTACCAATATATTGAATGGCAGTCCGGTGGCGACTAAAAATACCATATTCAAAGCTATACCACGGCTAACGACATTTATAGAAACTTGGTTTCTAATAGTTTTGTTCTGGCGGCCAGTTGCACCTATTAAGACAATATTATTTACTGGTAACATTGGCAAAGTTTTACAACATTCTTTCTGGATTCTTTCGTACCTCGGACCATCACGTTCTTCACTTCTTCGCCGACGATCTCCATCGTGGAAACTATTCCTTCGCTGACGGTTATATCTTCTTTGGCCCTCGATCTTCAGCTCTTATAAAATTAACTCGTGGACGGGAAACTCTGTTATTATTGTTATAGTTAGCATTGTAATTTCTATTGTTTTGGTAGTACCGTTCAGTATTACCGGGGTAGGGGTTTCTCTGACTATAGGAATTGTTAGGGGGTTGATAATAATTATTACGTTTATTAGGGTAATGGTTGTTGTTCCTATTACTATTTTGATTACCATTAAAGTTATTATTATTGTTCGGCGGGTTATTATTGCCGTTGTAACTATTCTGCTGGTTACGGTTTCCTTGGTAGTTATTACCGTTACTGGGGTACTGGTTACTTCTCACCTCTGGTCTATCGTTCCTTTTTCTACTCTGACGGTAGTATTCTTCGTTTTCATAGCTTTCCAGTAACTCGGTCATGGCCTGCACTGTTTTAATCTGGCTACCTCTCCTTGCTCTGATAATATCTTCGTCGTAGTGATAGGATAACTTATTCACTAGGCATTCTTCGGGTATTGGCGGTTCTAGATGTTTTGCCAGACACACCTTCCCTAAGAAATAGGCCGTCATGGTGCTACCTAGTTGAGCCCTGTATCGACCATGGCAAATATTATCTCGTATCAGGTTCTGAGTGGTTTCTGACCAGTATTTAGCTTTAAACAGGTTCCTGAACTGTTGGTAGTCCGCAATCTCGCTTCGATTCGCCATCCACCAGTTGTCGGTCATTTCCCTGAACGACTCGTCCAATATTTCCCGGTTATTGTTCCATCTACTCCCTCTATGCTTGGCAAAATATTCTTCTATCCGGGCTAAGAACTCCATTGGTTTTCTCTTGTACTGCCGGAAATTCATCCATTCCCGGTTTTCATTGATGGGTATCCCGGTAAAATTAGTGGGTCGATTTCTCAAGACTTCCATTTCTTCTTGGCTCTGCCGTACTTGACCCGTGATATTGGTCATAGCCCCTGCCATTCCGTCACACCATTCCGCTACTTGGCTCCGTATCTCCCGAATTCTTCCTGAGTTTCCTTCCGTTGTTCTTCCACTTTCCTGCGACTATGCTCTTCAATATTAGAAAACTTGATGTTTACCACTTCCTTGAATTCCTGTACTTCCCTCTCGGTCTGGTTACATTTTCCGTCATTGTCCATGATCTGTTGTTTGATTACCATGGTTTCTTCTTCTATTTTCTTGTCAGCGTACTCCTTATTATCGTTGATTTCCTTGCTCATTTCTTCTCTTAACAACTCCATCCTCTCGTCTAATTTGTCCAGATTTTCCTGGTTAACCTCCCTTCATTCTTCTCTTAATAGTTGGTTATCCTCTCTCAATTCTTCCTACTTCTCCCCCATATTCTCTTCCATCTTCTTAAAATCTTCATTCAACTGTTGGTTGTCACTTTCCATCTTCCTGCTATTCTCCCTCAACTCTTCCCTTTATTGCTGGTAGTCACCTTCCATCTTCTTACTGTTTTCTTCCATCTTCTTACTGTTTTCTTCAATTCTCTTATTAGTATTTTCTATTTTGTCAATCAATTCCTCTTTGGTTGATTTGAATTCTTCCTTCAAAGACTGGTTGTCCTCTTTCAAATCTTCTAATTTCTTCCCATTCCCCTTCATCTTGGATTCTATGTTTTTATTTATTCCTTCCATTTTTTTACTTAAGGATTGGTTATCTTCCTTGATGGAATCCATTTTCTTACTCATTTATTCTTTACTAGATTTGATTTCTTCCATCATCACTCTGAACATCTCTTGTATTGTCGTGTTCTCTGTTTGTGAGGGTTTCTCGGGCTGTTCCTCTGGTGGTGCGGGTTGTTTAGTTTCCATTGGGGTAATAACATTTCTACATCTTCCACTGGCGTCGCCTCTTTGTCTTCCATATTGATTTCAATTTCCTTTTCGGCCTCCGCCGCCCGTTCCTTCGAGGTTGCTCGACGTTGCATTTTCCCTTTTTTCTGACTTTATAACTGCTGCCAAGCTCCAATTAGGGATTGGGCGAATTATAGTGGCCTGTCAATCACTAATTAAAGCCCCACGTTGGGCGCCAATTTGTAACAAATTAGGATTGATTTGTTTAATTTTGTTTGTGTAAAAAAATTTTGTTTTATTGTTTATATATATATTTTTTTATTCAAATTAATTTAAAATTAATTATTTAATTATGTTTCGTGTTGTTCTGAACTTCTGGTTAATTGTACCTATTTGGAGGTTATCTTCCTTCTAAGTGGTGAAGTTCTGGTAGTTTCTGCTCAATTAATATTATATATTATACTAATTATTAAATAAGAATAAACGATATTCAATTTTATAGTAATTAATGAATTTTATTCACAAAAATTATTTAATCGATTTTATATCGATTGGTTGTTCGATTCTCAGGGTATATCAAAATGTTTACAATTATTTTATTATCGGGTTCTTTTAACAGTTATTTCATAGCTAGTCAGAGAAAAAGGCAAAGGATTGAAAGTATAACATTACAAAATATCCTTATTGAGAACCATACTTGACTTCCATGTTCTAAGATTTATATTTAAAATCATATTCGAAATGAAATATTTCTATAGAACTACTTCTTTCGACTCATTGCTTCAGCCTTAACCACGGTACTGTCGTCACTAACGTATACCACCTCACGTTTTCGCACTCGATTTTCACTGATGATGGCAGTCGATGGACTGCCGAAAAGTCTGGTTTTGCAGAAAATATTGGACTACGGCTAAACAGCTCGGGAAGGAATTTTAACAAAGAACTACTTCTGTGGTGCCGATAACGTAGTACACATAAAAAATTCTCCCCTCCCCAATCAACTATAATTTTCATTAATAGAAAATTACCCCCACCCCGTTCACCTAACCTCTTCATTTATAGATATTTCATCTACGTTTCTACAGTTGATTATTATGAGCTTCTTATTAGGATACATTATTTATCAAAATTAAGTACAGTACTTTACTCTTGTTAAAACATAAAACGTTGCTGGTAAACTACCCCTTTCTCTTAACCGATCTTCACCAAAATCAATAGACCTTCAGTCCTCTACAATTCAGGGAAGCATGCAGAAAAATATTTGATTCTGATTGAATGTGCGGCAGTTATCGTTCGTCAAGGAAACATTTCTCTTGTTACAACATAAAATGTTGCAGGTAAACTACCCCTTTCCCTTAACCGATCTTCACCAACACCAATAGGTCTTGAGAACTCTACAATACAGGGCTGTATGCAAAATATTATTTGATTCTGTTTGATTTTGCGGCTGTCATCGTTTGCCATAGAAAAAAATTCCCCCGGTAAAAAACGTTGCTGGTAAACTACCCCTTCCCCTTAACCGATCTTCACCAAAAACAAGAGGTCTTGAGCACTATACAATTCAGGGCTGTATGCAAAAATTTATTTGATTCTGTTTGAATTTGCGGCTGTTATCGTTTGCCATAAAAAATCCCCTTGTTAAAACATAAAACGTAGCAGTTAAACTACCCCTTTCCCTTAACCGATCTTCACCAAAAACAATAGGTCTGAGAACTCTACAAATCAGGGCTGCATGCAAAAGAGTAGTAGATTCTGTTTGAATTTGCGGCTGTTATCGTTTGACATAGAAAAAAATCATATTCGAAATGAAATATTTCCATAGAAATTACGTCTTTCTACTTATTGCTTCACCATTAACCACAGTACTGTGGTCACTAACGTATACCACCTCACGTTTTCGCACTCGATTTTCACCGATGATGTAAGTCGATGGCACTGCCGAAAAGTCTGGTTTTGCAGAAAACATTGGACTACGGCTAAACAGCCCGGGAAGCAATTTTAACAAAAAACTACTTCTTTGTTGCCGATAACGTAGTAAACATATAAAAAATTCTCCCCTCCACCTTCAACTATAATTTTTAATAATAGAAAATTACCCCCACCCCGTTCACATAACTTCTTCATTTATAGATATTTCATCTACGTTTCTACAGTGGATTACTATGAGCTTCTTATCAGGATACTTTATTTATAAAAATTAAGTACTTTACTCTTGTTAAATCATAAAATGTTTCAGGTAAACTACCCCTTTCTCTTAACCGATCTTCTCCAAAATCAACAGACCTTGCGTCCTCTACAATTCAGGGAACCATGCAAAAAAATATTTGATTCTGTTTGAATGTGCGACAGTTATCGTTCGTCATGGAAACATTTCTCTTGTTACAACATAAAATGTTGCTGGTAAACTACCCCTTTCGCTTAACCGATCTTCACCAAAATCAGTAGACCTTGAGCTCTCTGCAACTCAGGAAAGGTTGCAAAAATTATTTGATTGTCATTGAATTTTCGGCAGTTATCGTTCGTCATAAAAAAATTACCCTTTTTAAAACATAAAACGTTGCTGATAAACTACCCCTTCCCTTAACCGATCTTCAACAAAATCAACAGACCTTGAGTTCTATTTAGTTCAAAAAGGTATGCAAAAACCTAGTTGATTCTGTTTGAATTTACGGCAGTTATCGTTCGTCATATAAAAAATTACCCTTGTTAAAACATAAAATGTTGCTGGTAAACTACCCCTTTCCATTAACTTATCTTCACCAACACCAATAGGTACTGAGAACTCTACAATACAGGGCTGTATGCAAAATTTCATTTGATTCTGCTTGAATTTGCGGCTGTTAACGTTTACTATAGAAAAAAATTACCCTTGATAAAAAACCGTTGCTGGTAAACTACCCCTTTACCTTAACCGATCTTCACCAAAAACGACAGGTCTTGGGTACTCTACAATTCAGGCCTGTATGCAAACAAATATTTGATTCTGTTTGAATTTGCGGCTGTTATCGTTTGCCATAGAAAACACCCTTGATAAAACATAAAACGTTGCTGGTAAACTACCCTATTCCATTAACCGATCTTCACCAAAAACAATAGGTCTTGAGAAATCTACAATTCAGGGCTGTATGCAAAACATTAGTTGATTCTCTTTTAATTTACGGCAGTTATCGTTCGTCATATAAAAAATACCCTTGTTAAAACATAAAATGTTGCTGGTAAACTACCCCTTTCCATTAACTGATCTTCACCAACACCAATAGGTACTGAGAACTCTACAATACAGGGCTTTATGCAAAATTTCATTTGATTCTGCTTGAATTTGCGGCTGTTAACGTTTACTATAGAAAAAAATTACCCTTGATAAAAAACCGTTGCTGGTAAACTACCCCTTTACCTTAACCGATCTTCACCAAAAACGACAGGTCTTGGGTACTCTACAATTCAGGCCTGTATGCAAACAAATATTTGATTCTGTTTGAATTTGCGGCTGTTATCGTTTGCCATAGGAAACACCCTTGATAAAACATAAAACGTTGCTGGTAAACTACCCTATTCCATTAACCGATCTTCACCAAAAACAATAGGTCTTGAGAAATCTACAATTCAGGGCTGTATGCAAAACATTAGTTGATTCTCTTTTAATTTACGGCAGTTATCGTTCGTCATATAAAAAATACCCTTGTTAAAACATAAAACGTTGCTGGTAAACTACCCCTTTCCCTTAACCGATCTTCAACAAAATCATCAGACCTTGAGTTCTGTATAGTTCAAAAAGGTATGCAGAAGAGTAGTTGATTCTGTTTTAACGTACGGCAGTTATCGTTCGTCAAATAAACATTACCCTTGATAAAACATAAAATGTTGCTGGTAAATAACCCTATTCCCTTAACCGATCTTCACCAAAACCAACAGGTCTTGAGAACTCCACATTTCAGGGAGGTATGCAAAATATTATATGATTCTGTTTGAATTTGCGGCTGTTATCGTTTGCCATATAAAATACCCTTGATAAAACAAAAAATGTGTCCGGTAAATTACCCCTTTCCCTTAACCGATCTTCACCAAAACAATAGGTCTTTAGTACTCAACAAAACAGGGCTGTATGCAAAAACGTATTTGATTCTGTTTCAATTTGCGGCTCTTATCGTTTGCCATAGAAAATACCCTTTTAAAACATAAAACGTTGCAGGTAAACTACCCCTTTCCCTTAATCGATCTTCACCAACACCAATAGGTATTGAGAACTCTACAATACAGGGCTGTATGAAAAACATCATTTGATTGTGTTTGAATTTGCGGCTGTTATCGTTTACCATTGAAAAAAATTACCCTTGATAAAAACCGTTGCCGGTAAACTACCCATTTCCCTTAACCGATCTTCACCAAAAACGACAGATCTTGAGATCTCTACAATTCAGGGCTGTATGCAAAATATTATATGATTTTATTTGAATTTGCGGCTGTTATCGTTTGCCATACAAAATACCCTTGATAAAACAAAAAACGTGGCCGGTAAACTTCCCCTTTCCCTTAAACGATCTTCACCAAAAACAAAAGGTCTTTAGTACTCAAGAAATCAGGGCTGTATGCAAAAACCTATTTGATTCTGTTTGAATTTGCGGCTGTTATCGTTTGGCAAACAAACAAAATTACCCTTGATAAAAAAAACCGTTGCAGGTAAACTACCCCTTTCCCTCAACCGATCTTCACCAAAAACAATACGTTGCGAGTACTCTACAAATCAGGTCCGTATGCAAAAAATTATTTGATTCTGTTTGAATTTGCGGCTGTTATCGTTTGCCATAGAAAAAAACTATAGACAGATAGACAGACAGATAGACAGACAGATAGACAGACAGACACACACACAGGCACTTTTCGAAAAACAACTTTTTTCATGTTTTGAGTGTAGTACAATCAGAATCTGCAATAATCTCGAACACGATTTTTTTTGCCATCACCATACTTTCATTTCCTTAAGGAACATGGAAGTAAAAATATATCAACTTAAAATTAAAATACATATATGTCATTCAATATATAATGGTGAGTATAGAAAGTTTCAAACCGTTCTGTCGAAAAGGCAGTGTTGCATTGAATTGTGGGAAGAAGAAAGATGGCCGCTTCGAGTTCAGATGCAGGATGAATACACCTCGCTAATTCTGCGTTCAATAAAGGCTGCTTTCCCTGCGATTCCTCATTCCTGCTGCTGCGATTATTCCTTCTTGTGTTGGTGGAGTGTTCCTGGTTAAGTTTTAGTGTTCCACTTGGATAAAATGTGTTGTAAAAGTTAAGATTCACTTTCGTATGTTAGGTCAAAAATCGCACTGTTTGTTTCGTTGTGTAGAATTAATGTTTAAATCGTTTAATTGGTGTATTCACTATGTTCTGTTCTTGTTTGAAGTTAGTTTAGTGTTTGTGGGTGTTTGTTTCACTGAATTTACTTTTAGAATGGGTTTTTACGAAACTCGCGTTTTTCACTGCAGGCTAGGCTTGTCGCTATACGCCATTTATGTATCAGCTACTAGGTTAAAATGCTTAAGAGCTCGTGTCAAGTGTACTTCACAATATCTAATAATGAACTAATTAACTTCCTTCGTCTTGTCCAAAAGTCTTAGCCAAATTAATATTAGCTATCCATTGTTTCAAAATTATTGGCATCCTGTGCATGTGAGAATGTTATATTATATAACTGATTATATTTTTGCTATTATTCAAATTTATTAACTATTAATACGTAATCTTCTTCTTCAGTTCATTCTGCTTGATTGGTACCAAATAATGTAGTTTTATTAAGTTTTTGATCTAAAATGGTATTTTTACCTCATTTTGAAAAATGTAAGTTTTAAAATTCACTTCCTGTCCTTTTCCAAAATGTTGCCATTTTACATGTTATATTAATGATTGTATTAAATCTCAGATTGATATAAAAGGTTTATCTTCCCTTAATTTCTTGTAATTAGATTAATTGGTTATCTTTTAAAATATTATACATTAATATGTGACTCCCCTCTCTAAATTTTCAGTTTTTACCTTTACATTTTTAATAATAATTCTTGCTATCTTTTTACAAAATCTTTCTTACTTATATTTCCAATTACATGACTCTATGATTGATTTGTCTTATATAAATCCCATCAGTTTAATTGTTTTTCTGTACTTATTTTATTAATTTTGGTGCTGTTTAGTTAACATTTGGCCTAAATTTCTAACAGTTTTTTCATACAAAGTTTTTAAATAATACATTTTGTTTGTACCCTCTCTGACTTTCTATTCTATTACGACATTAATTAACATTTCCTTATCTTAACAAAAGAACAATTAGTATATAATTTATACTCTTAAATACATAATACATAATTGAAATTAACAATGGTCTTTCTAACTCAGACATTTTACACTTAATTATTATTAGTAATACAATAAATATTTTATAACTAAAGAAGGTTATTTAACTCTGACATTTTATACTTAATTATTATCAGTAACTTATTCTAAATAAACAAAATATCTTGGTCCTTCCATCATGTTCTCTATTTCTTATACTAGGTTCTAATTTCAGTTTTAATCTGTTTTTGATATTGGGGTAATGGTATTTTAACACTTCACTTTTTATATGCCTTGCTCTTGTTTTATGTATTATCATTCTACTGAATATTGTATATTAAGAGTGGCAGCTATTATTCAGAAACACCAGTATTATCTGTCATGATAATCCTTTATTTACTATTATTCATGGACACAAATAAACACTTCAAAGTTGTATTATTTCATAATCTACTTGGTTTGTGAACTGCAGTATTTACCCATAAGGTTTATTTATTATAACACAAAAACTTGCACTGATCCCCTTGTTATTCTTGAATTTTATTTCTAGATAGTTTTATAGTATTATTAAAATCCAGAAATCTATTTATAGAAGATAATGAAGGTTTGTCTTTTGGCATTATATAATTATTTCATATTGGTTCACTTTCAATTCTACTTTATACACTTTTGGCTTACTTTTATTTTACATGGTTTCTGAATTTAATATTTTGTTATACTTTCATTTGTGATTAAGTTTATCATTTTCTTTTGGGGTTTGGGTTGTTTATAAGAGCACTCCTTCTTCTTGTGGATGCTGTCTTGTTCTGGTTTCTTCATTGATTCCTCCTATTCTTCTTGTTCCTTATATAACTATTTCCTTTTTTTTTCTTGTGGATGTTGTCATGTTTTGGGTTTCTTCCTTACCTACTCCTATCCTACCTGGGTATTACCTTTTTTAACTTTAGTTTAGCAGTTTACTTAGATGATTCATCACTCATTGTACCATTGGTTTTAAATGAACTTTTACTTTAATCTATGATTATACTTCACGGTGGTTCTTTATTAATTTTTTATTTGATTTTGCTTTCTCAGATTTAAACACTGTTTTTATTTTATTTTTATTGATGATTCTACCATTCAGAATTATTGGCATTATCTGTCATGCTACAGATTGCTCTCCTCCAGAAGTGATTATTTCAGACTTGTATATGGATGAAATAATTGCTTATGATAACTATATATTTATTTATTATTCTTCGTTTTCCTCCACATTTCTATATCGGCTTCTTCATACTTGAGCTTAATAAACTTTATAGTCTCTTATCTGACTTTGATTCTTCTTGGATAGTTAGTGTTTTCTGAGATATATTATTATTATTATTATTATTATTATTATATTCTTTCTTTTCTTAACTTCGTGTTTTATCCCTGGGATATTAATTCCCTAACGTTCCCTAACATGTGAGCTGGGGCAGTTCAGAGAGGCACTGTGGGCAACATACTCTGCTGGCCGTACTTCACTTCAAATTGAGTCCACAGGCAAATCATCTCTGCTCAAAAACATAATGCTGCTGGAATTATCTACAGACAGACATCGAATAAAAATTACATATAGAATAGTCTCATTTTCGACTAATAAAAATATCTTTGGATACTTCACTTCGTTGTTTCTCAGATTATCTCACATTTTCTATCTTAGTTATTCTTCTTAATATTATTATTCTCATTATATATTCTTCTAATGTTTTAGCTCGTCTGATATATTCATTTTTATTATGGTTGGAAACTTTTGTTAATATGTTTGTTACTAGTTATGGTGTAACTTTTCCTTCTTCATCTGAATTCTCATTACATATTCTTCTGGTCATTTACATTGATAGCATACTTTTTTATGTATATTATTTTCTCTTTGGTTCTTATTAATTATTTGAATGGTATTATTTTATGTCAGTTAATTTCTCAATTGGTTTCTTTATAATTGACTTTCAAGTTGTTATTATGATCATATTATAGCAATATATTTTTCTTTCTTTTCTTTTTCTCAGAAAGTTATTAATCCGCTTTTGTATTCATTAAAATTAATTTATTAATATTATATTTTTTCATGTGGTCTTTATTTATCTTTGCCTTTCATTAATTTTATTATTTTCTTGTCAAAATCATCTTCTTCTCATGTTTGGTATGAGTTGTTCTTCTTTGTTTCTTCAGAACTGAGTAATATTATAATCATCCTTCTTGATTATCTGTTTCCATAATCGTTTCATAAATTTCTAACTTGTATTCTTCTAAATTTATTTATAAGTGGATCTTATCATTTTTAGAATTTTGATGATATTTTATTCAAAATTCATTTTCTTCTTTTTTAATTCCAAATTGTTTCTTTTTAAATTATTTTGTGTAAGCTGACCTTACTTATATTTTTAAATTTTGTTGATTATACAAAATTCAAATTCTATTCTTCTTCTTTTAACTTCAGATTATTTTCTTCTAAAATCGTTGGTAAGTTGTTCTTACTCTTTTTTAAATTTTGATAATTGTACAAAATTCAATCTTTTTCTTAATTATTTAATTAGTCTCAAATTATTCTCTTCCAAAATTATTTATGTAAGTTGGTCTTACTAATCTTTAGAATTTTGATAATTTATATCACAAATTCTTCTTTTTATTTATTTCCAAATGGTTTCTTTCAAAATTGTTTGTGTAAGTTGATCTTACTATTATTTTAGGATTTTGATAGTTATTACAAAATTCTTCTCTTTTTAATTAGTCTCAATATTTTCTTCTAAATTACTTGCGTAAGTTGTCCTTACTTATTTTTGGATTTTGATAATTTTTTCAAAATTCATATTCTTTGTCTTATAAATTCAAATTATTCTCTTTTAAATTTATTTATAAGTTGACCTTATTTATATTTTAGAATTTTGGTAATTATACAAAATTCATTCTTCGTAATACTTTTTTATGGAGGCTTGGTTGTATACTCCTTTCACTTTTCCGGAAACTATTTCTTTCAGTTCGTATGTATTGTTGTTATTATTTTTGGCAACGATATATGGTCCAGTGTAGAGTAACAATAGTTTTTTCGTTATCCCTTCTAGGGTGCTGGGTAGTTCTCGGGTTTTTAACAGAACTTTTTCTCCCTCTTTATAAGTTATTACTCGTCCGATTGCCTTTTGATATTTGGCTTGCCGTTTCTCTTGGTCTTCGGCCACCTTGTTATAACATTTCACCCTGTCAAACTTACGACCATCATTCGTCGGGAACTCTATTACCTCTTCAATCTCTCGGGGGGTTGGTTTCTCGTACATGGCGGAGTAAGGGGTATTTCCTATAGCTGGATGGTGAGCAAAATTTAGGAATTTCTCCGTGGCTGATAAGTACTCTTGCCACTTTTTCTGTTTGTGGTGACAGTACGTTCTCAAGATTCTCCCCACTTCTCTCAGTACCCTCTCTGCCGGATTACTACTTGGGTGGTAGACTGACGTCTTATATGTTTTAATCCCAAGTGATAATAATGTGTCCCGCCATCTTCTCCCTTTAAACTGTGTACCATGGTCAGTAATGATTGAAGATGGTTTACCTATTTCTGGCATATATAACTCCGTTATGACTCCAAGAACTTTTATTGTGGTTGCCCGATTAACCGGATATAGCTTTACGTACTTGGTAAAATGGTCCATAATTATGATGAGGTTATTTGTATCTGTCGACCGCCACTACGGGGTAATGGTCCGCAGATGTCTAAAAACACTTTTTCCAGTTTCTCTTTAAATGTTATTGGTATCATTATACCTTCCTTCTTTTCGTTATTAACTTTAACGTACTGGCAAATATTACATGATTTTAGGTAATATCTTACCTTTCGGTTAATGTTTTTTATTTGACAATTCTCCTCTAAAGCCTGTATCACTTTCAGCGCTCCCGTATGGGCATACCTTATATGGTAATCGATTATGATCTCTTTTTCGATGTGGTTCGGAATAATCACCTTCCATGTTTCTTTATTTAAGGCTGTTTTAACGAATAGTATACCTTTGTTAATATGGTAGTATGTAGAAACGGTGTCATCGTCTGCCTCCAATCGATTAATATTTTTTAACTTAGGGTCAGACTGTTGGTGGATGCAGATGTTTACCAATAAAACTTCTAAATCGGATCTTGTTTTAATAAGGTTGTAGATTTTGACTAAGCTCTCCTTCTCTCCCTCAAAGGTCTGGTCTTCCAAATTAATGGGTGACAACACATCGGCTACAACATTCTTTTTCCCCGGGATGTACTCCCATTGTAGGTTGTACTCTTGTAGGGCGAGTACCCATCTAGCCTGTCGGCCGTGACTCAACTTGCACCTACGTAGAAATGAGATGGATTTATTATCAGTGCGGATGGTAACTCGATACCCGAGAATATATGTCCGGAATTTGCTACATGCGAATACTACACTAAGCAATTCTTTCTCGGTCACATTGTAGTTCTTCTCGCATTGATTCAGGGTACGACTAGCGAAGCTAATCACCAGATGGTGACCCTCCTCATCTTCCTGATATAAAGTTGTTCCTAAGCTGATGTTGCTAGCATCACAATTCAAAAAGAAAGGTTTCTTAAAATCCGGGTGACGAAGTATAACAATCTCTAAGAACTTATCTTTTATCAGCTGGAAAGTAATATCCTGTTCTTCACCCCAGGTCCACTTATTCTTTGCAGACAATTGCGGTTGAAACTTGGCTGTCAGCTCGGAATATTGGTGCTGAAACTTTCTGTAATAGTTAATTAGTTCGAGAAAAGATTGAACTGTTTCCTGTTCTTCGGTTTAGGGAACTTCTGAATCGCCTCCACTTTTTCTGATGATGGGGTTATACGTTTATCGTCTAGGTTAAAACCTAAGAACTGTACTTCTCGAGCAATGAATTTGGATTTCTCCAATTTGAGAGTTATATTATTCTTTGCTAATTTCTCGAGTACATGTTCTACTCTGTAGTAGTATTCCTCCCAAGTTTGCGAAGTAATCAGCAGATCGTCTACATAGACTGTGGTAAATTGGAGTGCTTCCTGTCCAAGTATTTGGTCCATACAGGCCACAAAGATGGCTACTGAATTTACAAGTCCGAAGGGCAGTCTCTTGAACTGGTAATTGCGCCCTTCGAATATGAACCCCACATACTGACGACTCTGTGGATGCAACTCCACTTGCCAGTAACCACACACAGTGTCCCATGTACTGATAAACTTGGTGCCGTGAAATCGTTTCAATATCTCCTCTATCTCACCGGGTGATGTTCGGTCATTAACGAATGTTTTATTTAGCTCGCGCGCATCCAAACAAAGCCGGACTTGTCCGTTTTTCTTGGGAACAGCAATGATTGGACTAGTGTATGGAGATTGACTAATCTCAATTATGTCACTGCTGATCATCTTATTAATTTCCGTTCTCACGGCCTCTTTCAGTGAATGCGCGATAGGATATGACCTCCGGTTAAATTCCACGTTTTCCTTAAACTCAAGTTTACACTGGTAGTTCTTTACCTTACCAGGTTCATCTGAAAATACTGATTTATATTTTTCGTACACTCTTATCAGACGATTTGCTCGGTGTACGGGTATTTTCTCGTTGGTGGTTCCGCACTGGAAGTCCCGTATTTCTTGTATCTTCACTGACCATAAATCCTCTTCTCCGTTATTATATATTTTCTGTTTATTTGGGGAGCTGTTCTCTACATAATTTATTTTTCGAAGTTGTTGGTGTATACTACTTGGAAGTATATTCTCGCCTTCTACTAAATCTGCTGTCCACGTTATTCCGTCTGAAAACAGTGATACCTTTTCTTGGTTCAGATCGATAATAGCGGAGTTCCTTCTCAAAACATCGCAACCTACCAATATATTGAATGGCAGTCCGGTGGCGACTAAAAATACCATATTCAAAGCTATACCACGGCTAACGACATTTATAGAAACTTGGTTTCTAATAGTTTTGTTCTGGCGGCCAGTTGCACCTATTAAGACAATATTATTTACTGGTAACATTGGCAAAGTTTTACAACATTCTTTCTGGATTCTTTCGTACCTCGGACCATCACGTTCTTCACTTCTTCGCCGACGATCTCCATCGTGGAAACTATTCCTTCGCTGACGGTTATATCTTCTTTGGCCCTCGATCTTCAGCTCTTATAAAATTAACTCGTGGACGGGAAACTCTGTTATTATTGTTATAGTTAGCATTGTAATTTCTATTGTTTTGGTAATACCGTTCAGTATTACCGGGGTAGGAGTTTCTCTGACTATAGGAATTGTTAGGGGGTTGATAATAATTATTACGTTTATTAGGGTATTGGTTGTTGTTCCTATTACTATTTTGATTACCATTAAAGTTATTATTATTGTTCGGCGGGTTATTATTGCCGTTGTAACTATTCTGCTGGTTACGGTTTCCTTGGTAATTATTACCGTTACTGGGGTACTGGTTACTTCTCACCTCTGGTCTATCGTTCCTTCTTCTACTCTGACGGTAGTATTCTTCGTTTTCATAGCTTTCCAGTAACTCGGTCATGGCCTGCACTGTTTTAATCTGGCTACCTCTCCTTGCTCTGATAATATCTTCGTCGTAGTGATAGGATAACTTATTCACTAGGCATTCTTCGGGTATTGGCGGTTCTAGATGTTTTGCCAGACACACCTTCCCTAAGAAATAGGCCGTCATGGTGCTACCTAGTTGAGCCCTGTATCGACCATGGCAAATATTATCTCGTATCAGGTTCTGAGTGGTTTCTGACCAGTATTTAGCTTTAAACAGGTTCCTGAACTGTTGGTAGTCCGCAATCTCGCTTCGATTCGCCATCCACCAGTTGTCGGTCATTTCCCTGAACGACTCGTCCAATATTTCCCGGTTATTGTTCCATCTACTCCCTCTATGCTTGGCAAAATATTCTTCTATCCGGGCTAAGAACTCCATTGGTTTTCTCTTGTACTGCCGGAAATTTATCCATTCCCGGTTTTCATTGATGGATATCCCGGTAAAATTAGTGGGTCGATTTCTCAAGACTTCCATTTCTTTTTGGCTCTGCCGTACTTGACCCGTGATATTGGTCATAGCCCCTGCCATTCCGTCACACCATTCCGCTACTTGGCTCCGTACTCTCCCGAATTCTTCCTGAGTTTCCTTCCGTTGTTCTTCCACTTTCCTGCGACTATGCTCTTCAATATTAGAAAACTTGATGTTTACCACTTCCTTGAATTCCTGTACTTCCCTCTCGGTCTGGTTACATTTTCCGTCATTGTCCATGATCTGTTGTTTGATTACCATGGTTTCTTCTTCTATTTTCTTGTCAGCGTACTCCTTATTATCGTTGATTTCCTTGCTCATTTCTTCTCTTAACAACTCCATCCTCTCGTCTAATTTGTCCAGATTTTCCTGGTTAACCTCCCTTCATTCTTCTCTTAATAGTTGGTTATCCTCTCTCAATTCTTCCTACTTCTCCCCCATATTCTCTTCCATCTTCTTAAAATCTTCATTCAACTGTTGGTTGTCACTTTCCATCTTCCTGCTATTCTCCCTCAACTCTTCCCTTTATTGCTGGTAGTCACCTTCCATCTTCTTACTGTTTTCTTCCATCTTCTTACTGTTTTCTTCAATTCTCTTATTAGTATTTTCTATTTTGTCAATCAATTCCTCTTTGGTTGATTTGAATTCTTCCTTCAAAGACTGGTTGTCCTCCTTCAAATCTTCTAATTTCTTCCCATTCCCCTCCATCTTGGATTCTATGTTTTTATTTATTCCTTCCATTTTTTTACTGAAGGATTGGTTATCTTCCTTGGTGGAATCCATTTTCTTACTCATTTCTTCTTTACTAGATTTGATTTCTTCCATCATCACTCTGAACATCTCTTGTATTGTCGTGTTCTCTGTTTGTGAGGGTTTCTCGGGCTGTTCCTCTGGTGGTGCGGGTTGTTTAGGTTCCATTGGGGTAATAACATTTCTACATCTTCCACTGGCGTCGCCTCTTTGTCTTCCATATTGATTTCAATTTCCTTTTCGGCCTCCGCCGCCCGTTCCTTCGAGGTTGCTCGACGTTGCATTTTCCCTTTTTTCTGACTTTATAACTGCTGCCAAGCTCCAATTAGGGATTGGGCGAATTATAGTGGCCTGTCAATCACTAATTAAAGCCCCACGTTGGGCGCCAATTTGTAACAAATTAGGATTGATTTGTTTAATTTTGTTTGTGTAAAAAAATTTTGTTTTATTGTTTATATATATATTTTTTTTATTCAAATTAATTTAAAATTAATTATTTAATTATGTTTCGTGTTGCTCCGAACTTCTGGTTAATTGTATTAATTTAATTATGTCTTTTTCTGTATTTGTAACACCTTCCACCAGTTAATCAGATTGTCTCCAATAACAATCGATAGGTGAACGTTCCTATTTGGAGGTTATCTTCCTTCTAAGTGGTGAAGTTCTGGTAGTTTCTGCTCAATTAATATTATATATTATACTAATTATTAAATAAGAATAAACGATATTCAATTTTATAGTAATTAATGAAATTTATTCACAAAAATTATTTAATCGATTTTATATCGATTGGTTGTTCGATTCTCAGGGTATATCAAAATGTTTACAATTATTTTATTATCGGGTTCTTTTAACAGTTATTTCATAGCTAGTCAGAGAAAAAAGGCAAAGGATTGAAAGTATAACATTACAAAATATCGGTATGGAGAACCATACTTGACTTCCATGTTCTAAGATTTATATTTAAAATCATATTCGAAATGAAATATTTCTATAGAACTACTTCTTTCTACTTATTGCTTCAGCCTTAACAACGGCACTGTCGTCACTGACGTATACCACCTCAGGTTTTCGCACTCGATTTTCACTGATGATGGCAGTCGATGGACTGCCGAAAAGTCTGGTTTTGCAGAAAACATTGGACAACGGCTAAACAGCCCGGGAAGGAATTTTAACAAAGAACTACTTCTATGGTGCCGATAACGTAGTACACATATAAAAAATTCTCCCCTCCCCAATCAACTATAATTTTCATTAATAGAAAATTACCCCCACCCCGTTCACCTAACCTCTTCATTTATAGATATTTCATCTACGTTTCTACAGTTGATTATTATGAGCTTCTTATTAGGATACATTATTTATCAAAATTAAGTACAGTACTTTACCCTTGTTAAAACATAAAACGTTGCTGGTAAACTACCCCTTTCTCTTAACCGATCTTCACCAAAATCAATAGACCTTCAGTCCTCTACAATTCAGGGAAGCATGCAGAAAAATATTTGATTCTGATTGAATGTGCGGCAGTTATCGTTCGTCAAGGAAACATTTCTCTTGTTACAACATAAAATGTTGCAGGTAAACTACCCCTTTCCCTTAACCGATCTTCACCAACACCAATAGGTCTTGAGAACTCTACAATACAGGGCTGTATGCAAAATATTATTTGATTCTGTTTGATTTTGCGGCTGTCATCGTTTGCCATAGAAAAAAATTCCCCCGATAAAAAACGTAGCAGGTAAACTACCCCTTTCCCTTAACCGATCTTCACCAAAAACAATAGGTCTGAGAACTCTACAAATCAGGGCTGCATGCAAAAGAGTGGTAGATTCTGTTTGAATTTGCGGCTGTTATCGTTTGACATAGAAAAAAATCATATTCGAAATGAAATATTTCCATAGAAATTACGTCTTTCTACTTATTGCTTCACCATTAACCACAGTACTGTGGTCACTAACGTATACCACCTCACGTTTTCGCACTCGATTTTCACCGATGATGGAAGTCGATGGCACTGCCGAAAAGTCTGGTTTTGCAGAAAACATTGGACTACGGCTAAACAGCCCGGGAAGCAATTTTAACAAAAAACTACTTCTTTGTTGCCGATAACGTAGTAAACATATAAAAAATTCTCCCCTCCACCTTCAACTATAATTTTTAATAATAGAAAATTACCCCCACCCCGTTCACATAACTTCTTCATTTATAGATATTTCATCTACGTTTCTACAGTGGATTACTATGAGCTTCTTATCAGGATACTTTATTTATAAAAATTAGGTACTTTACTCTTGTTAAATCATAAAATGTTTCAGGTAAACTACCCCTTTCTCTTAACCGATTTTCTCCAAAATCAACAGACCTTGCGTCCTCTACAATTCAGGGAAACATGCAAAAAAATATTTGATTCTGTTTGAATGTGCGACAGTTATCGTTCGTCATGGAAACATTTCTCTTGTTACAACATAAAATGTTGCTGGTAAACTACCCCTTTCGCTTAACCGATCTTCACCAAAATCAGTAGACCTTGAGCTCTCTGCAACTCAGGAAAGGGTGCAAAAAATTATTTGATTCTCATTGAATTTTCGGCAGTTATCGTTCGTCATAAAAAAATTACCCTTTTTAAATCATAAAACGTTGCTGATAAACTACCCCTTCCCTTAACCGATCTTCAACAAAATCAACAGACCTTGAGATCTCTTTAGTTCAAAAAGGTATGCAAAAACCTAGTTGATTCTGTTTGAATTTACGGCAGTTATCGTTCGTCTTATAAAAAATTACCCTTGTTAAAACATAAAATGTTGCTGGTAAACTACCCCTTTCCCTTAACTGATCTTCACCAACACCAATAGGTATTGAGAACTCTACAATACAGGGCTGTATGCAAAACATCATTTGATTCTGTTTGAATTTGCGGCTGTTATCGTTTACCATTGAAAAAAATTACCCGTGATAAAAAACCGTTGCAGGTAAACTACCCATTTCCCTTTACCGATCTTCACCAAAAACGACAGGTCTTGAGATCTCTACAACTCAGGGCTGTATGCAAAATATTATATGATTTTGTTTAAATTTGCGGCTGTTATCGTTTGCCATACAAAATACCCTTGATAAAACAAAAAACGTGGCCGGTAAACTACCCCTTTCCCTTAAACGATCTTCACCAAAAACAAAAGGTCTTTAGTACTCACGAAATCAGGGCTGTATGCAAAAACGTATTTGATTCTGTTTGAATTTGCGGGTCTTATCGTTTGCCATAGAAAATACCCTTTTAAAACATAAAACGTTGCAGGTAAACTACCCCTTTCCCTTAACCGATCTTTACCAAAATCAACAGATCTTGAGGACTCTACAATTCAGGGCTGTATGCGAAACATTATTTGATTCCGTTTGATTTGCGGCTGTTATCGTTTGGCAAACAAACAAAATTACCCTTGATAAAAAAAACCGTTGCTGGTAAACTACCCCTTTCCCTCAACCGATCTTCACCAAAAACAATAGGTCGCGAGTACTCTACAAATCAGGTCTGTATGCAAAAAATTATTTGATTCTGTTTGAATTTGCGGCTGTTATCGTTTGCCATAAAAAAAACTATAGACAGATACACAGATAGACAGACAGACACACACACAGACACTTTTCGGAAAACGACTTTTTTCATGTTTTGAGTGTAGTTCAATCAGAATCTGCAATAATCTCGAACACGATTTTTTTTGCCATCACCATACTTTCATTTCCTTAAGGAACATGGAAGTAAAAATATATCAACTTAAAATTAAAATACATATATGTCATTCAATATATAATGGTGAGTATAGAAAGTTTCAAACCGTTCTGTCGAAAAGGCAGTGTTGCATTGAATTGTGGGAAGAAGAAAGATGGCCGCTTCGAGTTCAGATGCAGGATGAATACACCTCGCTAATTCTGCGTTCAATAAAGGCTGCTTTCCCTGCGATTCCTCGTTCCTGCTGCTGCGATTATTCCTTCTTGTGTTGGTGGAGTGTTCCTGGTTAAGTTTTAGTGTTCCACTTGGATAAAATGTGTTGTAAAAGTTAAGTTTCACTTTCGTATGTTAGGTCAAAAATCGCACTGTTTGTTTCGTTGTGTAGAATTAATGTTTAAATCGTTTAATTGGTGTATTCACTATGTTCTGTTCTTGTTTGAAGTTAGTTTAGTGTTTGTGGGTGTTTGTTTCACTGAATTTACTTTTAGAATGTGTTTTTACAAAACTCGCGTTTTTCACTTCAGGCTAGGCTTGTCGCTATACGCCATTTATGTATCAGCTACTAGGTTAAAATGCTTAAGAGCTCGTGTCAAGTGTACTTTACAATATCTAATAATGAACGAATTAACTTCCTTCGTCTTGTCCAAAAGTCTTAGCCAAATTAATATTAGCTATCCATTGTTTCAAAATTATTCGCATCCTGTGCATGTGAGAATGTTATATTATATAACTGATTATATTTTTGCTATTATTCAAATTTATTAACTACTAAATACGTAATCTTCTTCTTCAGTTCATTCTGCTTGATTTGATACCAAATAATGTAGTTTTATTAAGTTTTTGATCTAAAATGGTAT
Organism: Magicicada septendecula; assembly: GCA_034769895.1. Classification (NCBI taxonomy): domain Eukaryota; kingdom Metazoa; phylum Arthropoda; class Insecta; order Hemiptera; family Cicadidae; genus Magicicada; species Magicicada septendecula. Next base: position 177,883,654 of record CM068368.1, read on the forward strand.
TTTTACCTCATTTTGAAAATTGTAAGTTTTAAAATTCACTTCCTGTCCTTTTCCAAAATGTTGCCATTTTACGTGTTATATTAATGATTGTATTAAATCTCAGATTGATATAAAAGGTTCATCTTCCCTTAATTTCTTGTAATTAGAATAATTGGTTATCTTTTAAAATATTATACATTAATATGTGACTCCCCTCTCTAAATTTTCAGTTTTTACCTTTACATTTTTAATAATAATTCTTGCTATCTTTTTACAAAATCTTTCTTACTTATATTTCCAATTACATGACTCTATGATTGATTTGTCTTATATAAATCCCATCAGTTTAATTGTTTTTCTGTACTTATTTTATCAATTTTGGTTGTGTTTAGTTTTAACATTTGGCCTAGATTTCTAACAGTTTTTTCATACAAAGTTTTTAAATAATACATTTTGTTTGTACCCTCTCTGACTTTCTATTCTATTACGACGTTAATTAACATTTCCTTATCTTAACAAAAGAACAATTAGTATATATTTTATACTGTTAAATACATAATACATAATTGAAATTAACAATGGTCTTTCTAACTCACACATTTTACACTTAATTATTATTAGTAATCAATAAATATTTTATAACTAAAGAAGGTTATTTAACTCTGACATATTATACTTAATTATTATCAGTAACTTATTCTAAATAAACAAAACATCTTGGTCCTTCCATCATATACTCTATTTCTTATGCTAGGTTCTAATTTCAGTTTTAATCTGTTTTTGATATTGGGGTAATGGTATTTTAACACTTCACTTTTTATATGCCTTGCTCTTGTTTTATGTATTATCATTCTACTGAATGTTGTATATTAAGAGTGGCAGCTATTATTCAGAAACACCAGTATTATCTGTCATGATAATCCTTTATTTACTATTATTCATGGACACAAATAAACACTTCAAAGTTGTATTATTTCATAATCTACTTGGTTTGTGAACTGCAGTATTTACCCATAAGGTTTATTTATTATAACACAAAATCTTGCACTGATCCCCTTGTGATTCTTGGATTTTATTTCTAAATAGTTTTATAGTTTTATTAAAATCCAGAAATCTATTTATAGAAGATAATGAAGGTTTGTCTTTTGGCATTATATAATTATTTCATATTGGTTCACTTTCAATTCTACTTTATACACTTTTGGCTTACTTTTATTTTACATGGTTTCTGAATTTAATATTTTGTTATACTTTCATTTGTGATTAAGTTTATCATTTTCTTTTGGGGTTTGGGTTGTTTATAAGAGCACTCCTTCTTCTTGTGGATGCTGTCTTGTTCTGGTTTCTCCATTGATTCCCCCTATTCTTCTGTTCCTTATATAACTATTTCCTTTTTTTTTCTTGTGGATGTTGTCATGTTTTGGGTTTCTTCCTTACCTACTCCTATCCTACCTGGGTATTACCTTTTTTAACTTTAGTTTAGCAGTTTACTTAGATGATTCATCACTCATTGTACCATTGGTTTTAAATGAACTTTTACTTTAATCTATGATTATACTTCACGGTGGTTCTTTATTAATTTTTTATTTGATTTTCCTTTCTCGGATTTAAACAATGTTTTTATTTTATTTTTATTGATGATTCTACCATTCAGAATTATTGGCATTATCTGTCATGCTACAGATTGCTCTCCTCCAGAAGTGATTATTTCAGACTTGTATATGGATGAAATAATTGCTTATGATAACTATATATTTATTTATTATTCTTCGTTTTCCTCCACATTTCTATATCGGCTTCTTTATACTTGAGCTTAATAAACTTTATAGTCTCTTATCTGACTTTGATTCTTCTTGGATAGTTAGTGTTTTCTGAGATATATTATTATTATTATTATTATATTCTTTCTTTTCTTAACTTCGTGTTTTATCCCTGGGATATTAATTCCCTAACGTTCCCTAACATGTGCGCTGGGGCAGTTCAGAGAGGCACTGTGGGCAACATACTCTGCTGGCCATACTTCACTTCAAATTGAGTCCACAGGCAAATCATCTCTGCTGAAAAACATAATGCTGCTGGAATTATCTACAGACAGACATCGAATAAAAATTACATATAGAATAGTCTCATTTTCGACTAATAAAAATATCTTTGGATACTTCACATCGTTGTTTCTCAGATTATCTCACATTTTCTATCTTAGTTATTCTTCTTAATATTTATTATTCTCATTATATATTCTTTTAATTTTTTAGCTCGTCTGATATATTCATTTTTATTATGGTTGGAAACTTTTGTTAATATGTTTGTTACTAGTTATGGTGTAACTTTTCCTTCTTCATCTGAATTCTCATTACATATTCTTCTGGTCATTTACATTGATAGCATACTTTTTTATATATATTATTTTCTCTTTGGTTCTTATTAATTATTTGAATGGTATTATTTTATGTCAGTTAATTTCTCAATTGGTTTCTTTATAATTGACTTTCAAGTTATTATTATGATCTTATTGTACCAATATATTTTTCTTTCTTTTCTTTTTCTCAGAAAGTTATTAATCCGCTTTTGTATTCATTAAAATTAATTTATTAATATTATATTTTTTCATGTGGTCTTTATTTCTCTTTGCCTTTCATTAATTTTATTATTTTCTTGTCAAAATCATTTTCTTCTCATGTTTGGTATGAGTTGTTCTTCTTTGTTTCTTCAGAACTGAGTAATATTATAATCATCCTTCTTGATTATCTGTTTCCATAATCGTTTCATAAATAGTTAGTCATAGGTCGTTCTTATTATATTTTTTTTTCATATTTTGATAATTTTTATTATAGTCTCAAATTCTTTTTCTTTTTAATTAATTCTAACTTGTATTCTTCTAAATTTATTTATAAGTGGATCTTATCATTTTTAGAATTTTGATGATATTTTATTCAAAATTCATTTTCTTCTTTTTTAATTCCAAATTGTTTCTTTTTAAATTATTTTATGTAAGCTGACCTTACTTGTATTTTTAAATTTTGTTGATTAGACAAAATTCAAATTCTATTCTTCTTCTTTTAACTTCAGATTATTTTCTTCTAAAATCGTTGGTAAGTTGTTCTTACTCTTTTTTAAATTTTGATAATTATACAAAATTCAATCTTTTTCTTAATTATTTAATTAGTCTCAAATTATTCTCTTCCAAAATTATTTTTGTAAGTTGGTCTTACTAATCTTTAGAATTTTGATAATTTATATCACAAATTCTTCTTTTTATTTATTTCCAAATGGTTTCTTTCAAAATTGTTTGTGTAAGTTGATTTTACTATTATTTTAGGATTTTGATAGTTATTACAAAATTCTTCTCTTTTTAATTAGTCTCAATATTTTCTTCTAAATTATTTGCGTAAGTTGTCCTTACTTATTTTTGGATTTTGATAATTTTTTGAAAATTCATAACCTTTGTCTTATAAATTCAAATTATTCTTCTTTAAATTTGTTTATAAGTTGACCTTATTTATATTTTAGAAATTTGGTAATTATACAAAATTCATTCTTCGTAATACTTTTTTATGGAGGCTTGGTTGTATACTCCTTTCACTTTTCCGGAAACTATTTCTTTCAGTTCGTATGTATTGTTGTTATTATTTTTGGCAACGGTATATGGTCCAGTGTAGAGTAACAATAGTTTTTTCGTTATCCCTTCTAGGGTGCTGGGTAGTTCTCGGGTTTTTAACAGAACTTTTTCTCCCTCTTTATAAGTTATTACTCGTCCGATTGCCTTTTGATATTTGGCTTGCCGTTTCTCTTGGTCTTCGGCCACTTTTGTTATAAAATTTCACCCTGTCAAACTTACGACCATCATTCGTCGGGAACTCTATTATCTCTTCAATCTCTCGGGGGGTTGGTTTCTCGTACATGGCGGAGTAAGGGGGAATTCCTATAGCTGGATGGTGAGCAAAATTTAGGAATTTCTCCGTGGCTGATAAGTACTCTTGCCACTTTTTCTGTTTGTGGTGACAGTACGTTCTCAAGATTCTCCCCACTTCTCTCAGTACCCTCTCTGCCGGATTACTACTTGGGTGGTAGACTGACGTCTTATATGTTTTAATCCCAAGTGATAATAATGTGTCCCGCCATCTTCTCCCTTTAAACTGTGTACCATGGTCAGTAATGATTGAAGATGGTGTTGCGTACTGGAAGCTCTTGAAGTTCTTGAGTTGTTCCAAAGACGCTATGTAGAAAGGGCTGTGTTTGAAACGTAATGAAGTGGAGTGTAGTTCTGATGTATAATATACATTTATTGAAAACGTTAAATTTTAGAAGCCATTGTCGACACGTGCGGATGTTTAAGGGCCATAACGCCCGTTAATGTAGTTTTGATAAAGGTCAAGATCCATTTAAATTAGACGAAAGTCGTCTGAGTAATTTAGCGAAAACTGTACATGAAGATACTTGGATAATGATCCGGAAGCCGCGGCTGGAAGAGTGATTTTTGACGAGAGTAACGCTCGGAGTCTAATTAGAAACTAAACTTTACTTGTCCACCGTCAGTCAAACTGACTGCCGGCAGCGCTTGATAAGCAAGTGACGTCATCCGCGCGTGTCGCTTTGCAGTGGTTACGGCACACAGATAGTAAATGCAGTACAAAGTTTGAACATACTGCCCGCTCAAAATCGGGACGCTTTTGTAAATTAAATTAATTGGGAACAGTATTACAAAATATTATCGATGTTATATATAAACAATACATAATATACTTAAAGGGCTTATACATTAAATTGACCCTTGGATTAAAGTAAATCACTTCTAACATAAAAATCTGTAGATAACAAATTCATTAAACTAACAGAAAAGCTCAAAGTCAAAACAAAACAATTTCTGTGCTAGAAAAGGTACAAAATAAAAAAATTAAAAAATCATGATAAAAACGAGTCTTTGCATAACTAAACATGATCTCTCTTGAAGCATGAACATATGGACATGAAATACATATATTTAAACCTTAACAAAAACGTAAGTGACAAACCTTAATTTATATAAGAGAAACCATCTTGAACACTGCTTCATATATAGTAATACAAATAATAAGAACGTAACAATGTATATGTACATAATTTTATCATAATGACATCAAAGTTCAATGGTACATGGAGATATGGTAGACATATCCAATGTAAAAATACATAACATGAGTTTCGAGTATACATAATACATACAGACTGACATAATAATTAAAGGTACATAATAGTATAATAAAGATCACAAAATTCAATAATACATGACATTGAAAAATACAATACATACAATAATTGGTACAATAATAATTTTCAAAGTTGAATATATAATCATATAACAATACATAATTGATAGCCCAATGAAAACGCAGTAACTATTGCAATAACAGCTATCAGAACGTAGTAATAATTACAACGCTAATGATACAATGGACTTGTATGATCGCCCCGGGAATGTCCCGGGCGTAGTCCAGGCAATGTGACAAGTTCACAATCCTAGTACGTCTCGTATGGCACGCATACGATTAGTCTGTTGCCACCGGAAGGGGGCATAATTTGTGGATGGGTCGGCGTAAGATACCTAGCGCAGTGCGAACTTCTGCAACGCGCACTAAGGAATCTTGACCCGCAAAAACATTAGTAATTACCCCTCGCTTCAACTGAAGTGGGGGAGAATTATCATCCAAAATGAGGACAAGCTGTCCGACATTCAAATTCCTTAACGCCGTGCGCCATTTGTTGCGCTGCTGCAGCTGGTGCAGATAATCCCTAGACCATCGTTTCCAGATGAACTGCATAAATTTTTGGAGCAGTTGTCATCTGCCCAAATGACTAGTATTGCCTTGGGTATAGTCGAGTTCCGGAAGTGCAGTCAGTGGAGCACCGACCAAGAAATGAGCGGGAGTTAGGGGTTCAGGGTCTCTAGCATCGTCGGACACAGCACATAAAGGGCGTGAATTAAGGCAAGCCTCAATTTGAGAGAGAAGAGTAAAGTATTCCTCAAAATTCAAGATCGTACCGCCTATTACGCGACGCAAATGATATTTAACACTCCTCACACCGATTTCCCACAAACCACCGAAATGAGGGGCTGAAGGAGGGATAAAGGACCACCTGATACCACGGAGACCGCAAAACTCCTGAGAAGATTGCTCAACTCCCTTTGAATTTAAAAATTTGTACCAATCGTATAAGGTGTGGTTGGCACGACGAAAATTCGTACCATTATCTGAAAATATCTGCGCGGTAATACCTCTGCGCGCGATGAACCTTTCTAAAGCCGCTAAAAAGGAGTTGGAGGTGAGATCTGACACCAATTCTAAAGGATGGCCTTTGTGCACATGCATATAAATAACGCGATGTATGCCTTGGACGTGGACTTTGAGCGCTGCCCGCCATGGCGTAAAGTACAGGACCGGCGTAGTCCACGGCCGACTGGGAAAATGGCTTTGCAGGCGTGACCCTAGAAGGGGGTAACTGACCTAATAGTTGATTCGCGCCTCTAGCACGGAAACGGAAACAAATGATACACTTATGTATTACTGAGCGGATATAAGATTTGTCGTGAATGATCCAATATTTCTGTCTGAGCTAAGCTTGAGTTGATTGCATCCCAGAGTGCAACAAACGGATATGTTCATACTCAATTATTAATCTCATGAGATGAGAGTGCGGGTGCAAAATTATTTGGTGTTTGCTCGCGTAGTTAAGTGGGGAGAATTGTAAGCGTCCACCCCCTCTTAAAATACCTGAGTCATCCAGGAAGCGGTTGAGTGCAAGAATTTTACTGCTGCGAGGAAGCCAACGATGTGCCTCAAGTTCCTTAACTTCTATGCCGAAGTGCAACTGCTGAGATTGCTGAACAAAAAACAAAAGTGCGTCATGCAACTCTTGAGCAGACAAAAAGGACGTGACCCTGTCAACAACCGGGAGCCTAGAGTTGCGAATAAATCTGCGACAATATGCGAAGACGCGAATGAGTCTTGTAAGGGATGAATAATTTTCAACATAGCTAAGCGTTGAGGAGGCGACAATTAGTGAGGTTTGGATCTGCTTACGACGTTCCTGCTCAAGGTCGGGGTAAGTACAGGGCGCCTGAATGTCAAAGGCGCTAATGGGCCATGATGAAGACTCATGGACTAACCAGGACGGACCATGCCACCATTGCGTATGGCTGTGCAAACTACGAGGGAGGCAACCGCGTGATAAAATGTCGGCAGGGTTGTCAGTTGATAATACATGATGCCAAGTTCCCCGGCTAACAAGACGCTGAATTTCCGCGACACGGTTTGCCACAAATACCTTCCAGCGGGAAGATTGTTGATGTATCCAATATAACGCTATCATCGAGTCCGAATAGAGAAATAGTTCGTCAAAATTGTAGTTGACGGCGCTTAAAACTTTAAAAGTTAACTGCGCTAGCACTAAACAAGCACAAAGTTCAAGCCGGGGTAGCGTTATCTGTTTCAGCGGAGCGACCCTAGATTTAGCACACAACAAGTTTGACGATATGGCGCCGTTCGAATAGACCGCCCGCACATAAATACAACACGCGTAACCTTTAGCCGAGGCGTCGGCGAATCCGTGAAGCTATAATGAACTAATTTTATAATTGTTCAAACTCTTAACCGACCTCGTAATCTTAAAATGAGTGTCGGACACTAATTGAGAGTAGAGTTCCAGCCATTGATTGGCTAATGACCCAGATAGGGGTTCGTCCCAACTTTTGCCCGCCAACCACAACTGTTGTACGAAGTGTTTGCACCAAAATGTGATGGGGCCAATAAGACCCAGCGGGTCGTAAATCCCAGCAATGACCGACAACACGCTTCTTTTGTTGAACACGGTCGAATTATCATCACCCCGAACGGTATATAAAAACTTATCTTTGTCAACGTTCCATTGGATTCCCAATGTACGCACGTTTTGACCTTTGCTGAAGTCATGGGATACTTGGGCGCGAAGGGCCATAATCTTATGGTGGTTAGAAAACCACTTATGTAACGTGAAACCATACCTTTTTAGCAAATTCACGATCTTGACTTTCATTTTAGCTAACACGTTCTGATCATCCGAACCCGTTATAAGATCATCTACATAAAAATCATTGGCTATGGCTATACAAGCCATAGGGTATTCGGATTTATTTTCGTAGGCTATCTGCGCCAGATAACGTGTAGCAAGGAAGGAAGCACTAGCAGTTCCATACGTAACCGTCCTTAAAGCGTAATGTTGTAGTTTCTTATGAGGCGCGTCACGCCAAACGATGCGCTGCAAGTTTGAATCCTTTGGGTTAACCATAATTTGACGATACATCTTTTCTATGTTTGCAATAAGTACGTATCGGTGGTTACGGAACCGAACCATGATCGAGAACAGATCCTGCTGGATCGTAGGACCGACCATTAGAGTATCGTTGAGGGACAGATTATTTGTGGTTTTAGCGGAGCCGTCAAAGACCACACGCAACTTAGTGGTTAGGCTGGAGCCCTTGAGGACTGCGTGATGGGGCAAATAAAAAATATCTGATTTGTCAAGCGACAAATCGTAATCATTAAGTGGAGACATATGACCAAGCTTCAAGTATTCACTCATGAAATCGCTATAGTCCTTGTAAAGGATAGGGTTCTGCTTGAACTTGAATTCTAGCGATTGGAACCTGCGGATAGCTCCGCGGAGAGAATCTCCCAAATGAGATTTATCTGACCTGCGGGGCAGGGATACCACGAATCTCCCTTCGCGGTTGCGGATAGTGTTTTTCACACGGCGAGTCCTCAGAGCAGGGTTCGCGACTAGAGACCTCCTCCAACTTCCAGAACTCTTTTAGTTGCGAGGAAATCTGACTATCATCCTTACAGACCATAAAGGACGAGACTGTTTTAGTTACGTCGACATTGAAGGGTAAGTTACCGGCTAGAATAAATCCTAGCTTTGTCTCCTGAATAATAGGAAAGTGCGCTCCGCGCATAAATTTAATAGGTTCGATTAATTGGAGATAATATTGAGCGCCGAGTAGTACATCGACTTGCGACGAGTAGTGTAGGTGTGGATCAGCTAAGAATAAGTGCTTCGGTAAATTCAAAGAGGCGAGATCGAACGATTCCGCCGGTAAATCATTAGTTATACTGGGTAGTAGGGGACAATGCACGTTTAACGTTGTAACCAGACCCTGTATTCTGTAAAGTTACAAATAAATAGAAATAAAGAAAAAATTTTATTAAAAAAAAAATTTCTGAAAAAAAAATGTTATGTTTGTTTATGATGTATATAATTGAGAATTAATTCTGTTTTATTGTTTTAATTGAATTTATAAAATTTAATAAGGTAATTTTTAATTAATTCGCACTTCTTGAAGATCTTAACAAAGCCCGGAGTTAAACAGATTAACTCCTGTCAGCAATCGATTAACGACTTTCCGTGTTGCTCCAGTATCTCACCTTTTGTTAATATTTTCTTCTTTCAGGAAGTCTCGTTGCTTAATTAAAACCTTAAATTACCATGTGAAATAATTTATTAATCCATACAATTGAAATAAATTGATTTATTAACAGAATTAAATAATGATCGATATTAAATCGATTTCGAGCAATTGTCGACTCCGTCTCAGGTATAAATCGATCTGTTAATACAGGTTAAAAATTCTTATAAGTATTATAAAAGGTTCTTGGAGCGATTATATTATAATAGTCAGAGAAGGGCAGGACGAGAAAGTATAACATTTACAGTAAATTATTTTAAATAATTAGTATCTAACAAATGTGAATAATCTGTATAAAATGTTTAATATATTTGAGTATCAGACCAGTTGTAGACTACGAAGTCAGTCGATGTTGGTGGCATTGCTTCGCTTTTCCATCATGGCGGCCATCAAAAGTGAAGAGGTTAAATGCAATATTCGTCGCGAGAAAATCTCACAATAAAATCAACTTTATAATTGCTTTAAAGATCCCCGAACTTGTGTAAACTGTCTAGGATGTGGTTTGGGGTATTCTGGATGAGTGTTCAGTGTCCACTGGTGTTAATTGTTTGATATTAGATGTGTGCACTCATGTCTGTTCGTTACGCAAAAAATGGTTATTCTGTTGTAGCGTGAATTATTACCAATATGTAGTTTTAATGTCTTAATTCACTGGTATTATGTAGTGTGGTGTTCGTTTTCACTGTTGTCGTTGAAGTTTTTATGTGTTTTTACTGGAAAAGTGTTTATTTAAGTAACTCTCGTTCTCACAGAATTTTTTAGGTAACCTTAGTACTTCATTATACGGTTTTTAAAGAACACAATTTCACATAAACTGTTCAGTTTGAGCGTTAACAAAGAACTAACTAACTTCCTCCACTTTAGTAAAAATCTTGCCAAGTTAATATTGGAAAAGTATTGTTAAAATAATTGTTACTTCCCATATACATGATTACAAATTACATTATATATGGAATAATTTTAGTTTATTATTCGCTTTCATGAACTATTAACCATATAATTGGTTTATTTATCTCATTCTCTGTAATTTAATATGTCATAGTCCATATTTGTTGAGATTTTTTGTTAAAATTACCAAATTTCTTTATTTTTGGAAATCTAGGCCCAAAACATGGTTTCCGCCTTCATATACTTTTACTGCCATTTTAAGTGTTATTAATACCATTATAATAAATTTCAAATGGTCATAAATCCCTTCCTTTCCTTAATTACACATAAATTGAACATTTGACCTGGTTTTTAGTGATAATTTCTGAATTTAACATTCCTCTTTAAAAATAGTTAATTTATACATTTCAAAAATTTTCAATAATTTGAGGTATTTTTCTATATTACCCTTTTAAATCATAGGTTCATTTACAGTAGTTGTTAATTGACCTACCTTACCTAAATCTTGCCAGTTTACATGATTCATAGGTGAATTAACTGGTTTATAGTGAGTTTCTGTGAATTCATTATTTGGCCTAGAGTTTAGTATTTTACATGTATAGTTTTTTCAAATAAATTTACTTCTACTCCTCCTCTGACTCTTAATAGTTATCATGACATAAAATAAAATTGTTTACAAACTTATTGAGATGTGTAGCATCTAATTCGTGCTACTGTTATATAAATAATAATTAACATCACTCAGCATTCTGTAAAATTGGACATGATTGCTGAAATTGTTTTTAACATACATATAACTCATTTTGTCAATTAATACAGCATACATACTGAAACATTTTAATTGGTATGTATGTTGTTATTTAACTAATATAACTTATTCTAAACATATAAATCTTATTGTATAAGAACTCTTTCAAAAATATGGAGTTCATGGCTTTGAACAACATTAGCCATTTAAACGTTTTAATCCTATGAACACTTAAACTATTATCAGTCCTTTCTGCTTTTATTACTATTATTTAACATCCCCTTATATAGTAAACATTTCCACCCATACTTTAGTTATTGTCATTCCTATAAATGTCTTGTAATAACAAAGTGATATAAAATAATGAAATATTGGAAATACCTTCCATATTATTATTTCATGATTTGCCAGTTATCAAATATAAAAGTTGTTTTATAACATATAGTTTAAGTCATAGTAACACTACAACTTTAAGTTTATTATATTTCAAAAACACTTACACTAGTACACTTTTACTGGTGGTTCTGACTTATATTGAGTCTTATTATCTCAGACCAGACCTTTAGTCATCATGGACTGTGAAGATTTGTTTATTTTTTTTATCACACAATAACTTTAGTTGTTGCACCTCTTATCATACTATACAACACTTTTGTTTATTAATAATTACAGTTTTATAGGGTTTCGGGATGTTATACTTTCTTTAATTGTATCTATTGGTTTGGGGTAAATGGTAATTAATAATAGGTTTTTTATGGTATTTCTTTCATTCTATTTCTTCCTTTCTTCTCGTCTTCCTTCTTGTTTTCAATCTTGGGTAAACCAAGGTACTCCGTGTTATCTTGACTGATGGTTGGTTCGGAGTATCTTCCTTATTTTTTGATACTGACTTTACTCTTCTTTCTTGGTTTCAGGGTATTTTGTTTATTTCCTGATGATAAACCTTATTCTTCTTTCTTCTTGTGGCGGGTATTTTGTTCATCACCACTCCTAATCTGATTCTTTTTTCTTGATTTTGTGGTATCTAGTTTATTTACTGCTCCTAATCTCCTGGGTAATCTCCTGGTTGTTTAATATGAGTTTTCCTTAATTCTTTCTTTGACTTTTAATAGTGGTATTTTTTATAATTTAATGATTGTTTTTCTTTTATTGTGGTTTTTTCCTTTGAAGTAATTGAATTTCATTCGATATTCTTTTAGTATATGTAATGTAATTATTTTTTATTATCTTAAATGAATTAATTATTGGTGGAATATCTATCATGCTACAACGTAAAGGGTTTATAGCGAGAATGTAGCCTTACCTTTGTACTGAAGTCAGCCTGGGAGAGTGAGTTGTTTATACCCGTGATGGGCAATTGCGATTTAACCAAATGAAGGCCCATTCTACGGGCGAAGTCCATTGTGCAGAAATTTGCTTGCGAGCCGGACTCCAATAAGATTCTAACGGGGAATTTTCTACCGGCCTTATTAGTGGTCATACAGACAGCGGTGGATAGCAATATTGATTTATTCGTTTGCAACTTTAGTAAGCATTGGTTATTGATGGAAGATCCGTCTTTGTTGGGGATATGAATCATGGTGTGGTGACGCCTAGCACATTTTTTACAAGAAAATTTTGATGGGCATTTCGAACTTTCGTGACCCGGACGAAGGCAATTTAGACAAAGTTTGTTTTTTATTATGACGTTTTTTCGTTCAGGGACAGAAAGCGATGTGAATTGTAAGCAGTCAATAATTCTATGTTTACCGTTACATAGTCTATATAAATTATTTCCGATATGAGAATGGAATGCTCCCCTTGGAGCGCTTATCGGTTTAACTGCCTTGCGATAAGGAGTCTTATCGCTGGTATTTAACTTGCTCGTTGAGGTAGTCGCGCTATCGAGATTTTGTAGTAATTGTCTGCGTGAGTTTAGGAAATTCATAAAATTATTAACGTCAGGGAATTTATGTTCCGACAAGCTCTCTTTCCACAGCCGGAAAGTGTAACTATCAAGTTTTTTAGCTAAGTGATGCATGACAATAATTTCGAATGTGTTAACTGGCAAGTTGAGATTATTTAAAGCATTGATATTGGCTGAGTTTTCATCAATGAATCTAGATATGCTAACTTGGGATTCTTGTTGAACCAATGGTACGGTTAGGACATTCTCGACATGATGGGCGGAGACAATTAGCTTACTGTCATATCTATTCTTCAACAGATCGATAGCCACCGCGTAATTCTCATGAGTGATTGGTAATGACTTTATTACGTTAAGCGCCTCGCCAGATAATGACGAGTGCAAATAGTGAAGTTTTTGTATGTCCGTCAGATCGGCTCTGACGTGAATTAGTTCAAGAAAAATATGATAATAATGCTGCCACTCAATAATACTTCCCGCAAACCGAGGTAATTTCATCGGTTCCAACTGAATGGGGGGTGTTTTAAGATGCTTACTTTCAGCATTAATTAAGGGTTTCTGGTTCATATGCTCAGCTTGCTCCAGCAGGTGTTGCAATTTACACTCTATGTTACAAAGATCGTCTTCAGTTTGTACCCTATCACTCGCTAAAGCAAAGTCCGCTTCCTCGGATTCGATTTGGGATTGAATCTCATCGTATTTGGTGGATAATTCCATCAAATTCCGAAGTTTTATTTTCAGCGCATGATGATCGCTGGTTTCCAAATCGAAGTTGTCCGCGAAAGTATTTACGCGGGATATTGAAGCTTTAATGGTGCCTCGTTTTTTTATTAAAGCCTTTACATCTGCCATGATTACAATTTAAAAAATACTTTGGAATGATGAGCGCAGAGCATGTGAACCATAAACTTAAAATTTGATAAATCTGAATACGTTGCGGTAGCTAGCGATCGTTATGTATATAAACATAATACTTGCTAGAACATATGCTTACTCTCTCTATTAATCAAAGTTTGTTGGCAATTAAAAATTATTAAAATTATGAATTTAAATGATAATAACATATACTTTTATCTTTGATGTTTGAACTCACAATGAACTGCCAACCACTTACTAACTTGTATTGTATAATGATGGTGTGTGTTTATACAAAGGTGTTAAAAAATAACTGCTAAATGTAAAATATTGCTTGAAACGTTAAATATAAGTAAAAGGTTCATAGTCCCGTGGACGTTGATCCAGACGTGCTGAAGCTGACTTCGATCCCTCTGCTCGATCCTGTTAGGAGCTGTTGCACCTCCTGTCTCTACTAGTCAGATGACGCCTTATGTTGTAGCTCTCCATAATTTAAAGCTGTTGAACTTTTTGATGTAGAATCACAAATGCTGTCCTGCCGTGTCCCGTCGTCTCTGGTTTACTCCTTTGCCGAATCTTGTCGTGTTGATTGTAATGTAATTTTGAAAGTTTATAGAGGCACGCAACTGTCAGCAATCCGAAGTTGAGAATGTTGGGGCTTGAACGAAACGCCGTTTGGGCCCATTAAATGAAATATTAATTTCATGTGGACAAAGTAAGAAATCCGGCCCGGAGGACCAAAAATGTTGCGTACTGGAAGCTCTTGAAGTTATTGAGTTTTTCCAAAGACGCTATGTAGAAGGGGCTGGGTTTGAAACGTAATGAAGTGGACTGTAATTCTGATGTATAATATACATTTATTGAAAACGTTAAATTTTAGAAGCCATTGTCGACACGTGCGGATGTTTAAGGGCCATAACGCCCGTTAATTTAGTTTTGATAAAGGTCAAGATCCATTTAAATTAGACGAAAGTCGTCTGAGTAATTTAGCGAAAACTGTACATGAAGATACTTGGATAATGATCCAGAACCCGCGGCTGGAAGAGTGATTTTTGACGAGAGTAACGCTCGGAGTCTAATTACAACTAAATTTTATTTGTCCACCGTCAGTCAAGCTGACTGCCGGCAGCGCTTGATAAGCAAGTGACGTCATCCGCGCGTGTCGCATTGCAGTGGTTACGACACACAGATAATAAATGCAGTACAAAGTTTGAACAGATGGTTTACCTATTTCTGGCACATATAACTCCGTTATGACTCCAAGAACTTTTATTGTGGTTGCCCGATTAACCGGATATAGCTTTACGTACTTGGTAAAATGGTCCATAATTATGATGAGGTATTTGTATCTGTGTCGACCGCCACTACGGGGTAATGGTCCGCAGATGTCTAAAAACACTTTTTCCAGTTTCGCTTTAGATGTTATTGGTATCATTATACCTTCCTTCTTTTCGTTATTAACTTTAACGCACTGGCAAATATTACATGATTTTAGGTAATTTCTTACCTTTCGGTTAATGTTTTTTATTTGACAATTCTCCTCTAAATCCTGTATCACTTTCAGCGCTCCCATATGGCCATACCTTATATGGTAATCGATTATAATTTCTTTCTCGATGTGGTTCGGAATAATCACCTTCCATGTTTCTTTATTTAAGGCTGTTTTAACGAATAGTATACCTTTGTTAATATGGTAGTATGTAGAAACGGTGTCATCGTCTGCCTCCAATCGATTAATAATATTTTTTAAATTAGGGTCAGGCTGTTGGTGGATGAGGATGTTTACCAATAAAGCTTCTAAATCGGATCTTGTTTTAATAAGGTTGTAGATTTTGACTAAGCTCTCCTTCTCTCCCTCAAACGTCTGGTCTTCCAAATTAATGCGTGACAACACATCGGCTACAACATTCTTTTTCCCCGGGATGTACTCCCATTGTAGGTTGTACTCGTGTTGGGCGAGTACCCATCTAGCCAGTCGGCCGTGACTCAACTTGCACCTACGTAGAAATGAGATGGATTTATTATCAGTGCGGATGGTAACTCGATACCCGAGAATATATGTCCGGAATTTGCTACATGCGAATACTACACTAAGCAATTCTTTCTCGGTCACATTGTAGTTCTTCTCGCATTGATTCAGGGTACGACTAGCGAAGCTAATCACCAGATGGTGACCCTCCTCATCTTCCTCATATAAAGTTGTTCCTAAGCTGATGTTGCTAGCATCACAATTCAAGAAGAAAGGTTTCTTAAAATCCGGGTGACGAAGTATAACAATCTCTAAGAACTTATCTTTTATCAGCTGGAAAGTAATACCCTGTTCTTCACCCCAGGTCCATTTATTCTTTGCAGACAATTGCGGTTGAAACTTGGCTGTCAGCTCGGAATATTGGTGCTGAAACTTTCTGTAATAGTTACAGAGTCCGAGAAAAGATTGTAACTGTTTCCTGTTCTTCGGTTTAGGGAACTTCTGAATCGCCTCTACTTTTTCTGATGATGGGGTTATACGTTTATCGTCTAGGTTAAAACCTAAGAACTGTACTTCTCGAGCAATGAATTTGGATTTCTCCAATTTGAGAGTTATATTATTCTTTGCTAATTTCTCGAGTACATGTTCTACTCTGTAACAGTGTTCCTTCCAGGTTTGCGAAGTAATCAGCAGATCGTCTACATAGACTGTGGTAAATTGGAGTGCTTCCTGTCCAAGTATTTGGTCCATACAGGCCACAAAGATGGCTACTGAATTTACAAGTCCGAAGGGCAGTCTCTTGAACTGGTAATTGCGCCCTTCGAATATGAACGCCACATACTGACGACTCTGTGGATGCAACTCCACTTGCCAGTAACCACACACAGTGTCCCATGTACTGATAAACTTGGTGCCGTGAAATCGTTTCAATATCTCCTCTATCTCACCGGGTGATGTTCGGTCATTAACGATTGTTTTATTTAGCTCGCGCGCATCCAAACAAAGCCGGACTTGTCCGTTTTCCTTGGGAACAGCAATGATTGGACTAGTGTATGGAGATTGACTAATCTCAATTATGTCACTGCTGATTATCTTATTAATTTCCGTTCTCACGGCCTCTTTCAGTGAATGCGCGATAGGATATGACCTCCGGTTAAATTCCACGTTTTCCTTAAACTCAAGTTTACACTGGTAGTTCTTTACCTTACCAGGTTCATCTGAAAATACTGATTTATATTTTTCGTACACTCTTATCAGACGATTTGCTCGGTGTACGGGTATTTTCTCGTTGGTGGTTCCGCACTGGAAGTCCCGTACTTCTTGTATCTTCACTGACCATAAATCCTCTTCTCCGTTATTATATATTTTCTGTTTATTTGGGGAGCTGTTCTCTACATAATTTATTTTTCGAAGTTGTTGGTGTATACTACTTGGAAGTATATTCTCGCCTTCTACTAAATCTGCTGTCCACGTTATTCCGTCTGAAAACAGTGATACCTTTTCTGGGTTCAGATCGATAATAGCGGAGTTCCTTCTCAAAACATCGCAACCTACCAATATATTGAATGGCAGTCCGGTGGCGACTAAAAATACCATATTCAAAGCTATACCACGGCTAACGACATTTATAGAAACTTGGTTTCTAATAGTTTTGTTCTGGCGGCCAGTTGCACCTATTAAGACAATATTATTTACTGGTAACATTGGCAAAGTTTTACAACATTCTTTCTGGATTCTTTCCAGTTCCATTACATTTATTATTCATATATTACCACCGGTATCAATCATGATTTTTGCGGGGATTCCTTCTACTTCCGCTTTTATATACAATATCTCATTATTCTGACTATCGAGGCTCGTTTCGTTTTCCTCCAATAGTTCAGTTCTTATGTTCTTCAAATAGTTGTTACTAATGATGGTGATGTTTTTTGATTCGGTTGCCTCTTGCAACTCGTTTTTATACCCAGGAGATAGGAGCAGTAACGGGTCGTAATAGTTTATCACTGCCTCCTTCCGTTTAAATTATTGTTTTCATCGTTGTTATTAGGATTGACCGAGGCGTCGTTTTGGAAACCTTGCGTCGGTTCCTGCCGCTCTCTGTATTCTGTTCGAACGTTTGTTCTCTGTTTTGTTGTCGGCCAGGATCATCTAGACTGGTACTCCTTCTATGTTGCTCGTACCTCGGACCATCACGTTCTTCACTTCTTCGCCGACGATCTCCATCGTGGAAACTATTCCTTCGCTGACGGTTATATCTTCTTTCGCCCTCGATCTTCAGCTCTTATAAAATTAACTCGTTGACGGGAAACTCTGTTATTATTGTTATAGTTAGCATTGTAATTTCTATTGTTTTGGTAATACCGTTCAGTATTACCGGGCTAGGGGTTTCTCTGAGTATAGGAATTGTTAGGGGGTTGATAATAATTATTACGATTATTAGGGTAATGGTTGTTGTTCCTATTACTATTTTGATTACCATTAAACTTATTATTATTGTTCGGCGGGTTATTATTGCCGTTGTAACTATTCTGCTGGTTACGGTTTCCTTGATAGTTATTACCGTTACTGGGGTACTGGTTACTTCTCACCTCTGGTCTATCGTTCCTTCTTCTACTCTGACGGTAGTATTCTTCGTTTTCATAGCTTTCCAGTAACTCGGTCATGGCCTGCACTGTTTTAATCTGGCTACCTCTCCTTGCTCTGATAATAAGACACACCTTCCCTAAGAAATAGGCCGTCATGGTGCTACCTAGTTGGGCCCTGTATCGACCATGGCAAATATTATCTCGTATCAGGTTCTGAGTGGTTTCTGACCAGTATTTAGCTTTAAACAGGTTCCTGAACTGTTGGTAGTCCGCAATCTCGCTTCGATTCGCCATCCACCAGTTGTCGGTCATTTCCCTGAACGACTCGTCCAATATTTCCCGGTTATTGTTCCATCTACTCCCTCTATGCTTGGCAAAATATTCTTCTGTCCGGGCTAAGAACTCCATTGGTTTTCTCTTGTACTGCCGGAAATTCAGCCATTCCCGGTTTTCATTGATGGGTATCCCGGTAAAATTAGTGGGTCGATTTCTCAAGACTTCCATTTCTTCTTGGCTCTGCCGTACTTGACCCGTGATATTGGTCATAGCCTCTTCCATTCCGTCACACCATTCCGCTACTTGGCTCCGTACTCTCCCGAATTCTTCCTGTGTTTCCTTCCGTTGTTCTTCCACTTTCCTGCGTCTATGCTCTTCAATGTTAGAAAACTTGATGTTTACCACTTTCTTGAATTCCTGTACTTGCCTCTCGGTCTGGTTACATTTTCCGTCAATGTCCATGATCTGTTGTTTGATTACCATGGTTTCTTCTTCTATTTTCTTGTCAGCGTACTCCTTATTATCGTTGATTTCCTTGCTCATTTCTTCTCTTTACAACTCCATCCTCTCGTCTAATTTGTCCAGATTTTCCTGGTTAACCTCCCTTAATTCTTCTCTTAATAGTTGGTTATCCTCTCTCAATTCTTCCAACTTCTCCCCCATTTTCTCTTCCATCTTCTTATTGTCTTCCTTCAACTCTTCCTTCAACTGTTGGTTGTCACTTTCCATCTTCCTGCTATTCTCCCTCAACTCTTCTCTTAATTGCTGGTAGTCACCTTCCATCTTCTTACTGTTTCCTTCCATCTTATCTTCCATCTTCTTACTGTTTTCTTCAATTCTCTTATTAGTATTTTCTATTTTGTCAATCAATTCCTCTTTGGTTGATTTGAATTCTTCCTTTTTTGATTTGAATTCTTCCTTCAAAGACTGGTTATCCTCCTTCAAATCTTCTAATTTCTTCCCATTCTCCTCCATCTTGGATTCTATGTTTTTATTTATTCCTTCCATTTTTTTCTTAAGGATTGGTTATCTTCCTTGGTGGAATCCATTTTCTTACTCATTTCTTCTTTACTAGATTTGATTTCTTCCATCATCACTCTGAACATCTCTTGTATTGTCGTGTTCTCTGTTTGTGAGGGTTTCTCGGGCTGTTCCTCTGGTGGTGCGGGTTGTTTAGGTTCCATTGGGGTAATAACATTTCTACATCTTCCACTGGCGTCGCCTCTTTGTCTTCCATATTGATTTCAATTTCCTTTTCGGCCTCCGCCGCCCGTTCCTTCGAGGTTGCTCGACGTTGCATTTTCCCTTTTTTCTGATTTTATAACTGCTGCCAAGCTCCAATTAGGGATTGGGCGAATTATAATGGCCTGTCAATCACTAATTAAAGCCCCACGTTGGGCGCCAATTTGTAACAAATTAGAATTGATTTTTTAAATTTTGTTTGTGTAAAAAAAAATTTTGTTTTATTGTTTATATAACTTATATACATTTTTTTATTTAAATTAATTTAAAATTAATTATTTAATTATGTTTCGTGTTGTTCCGAACTTCTGGTTAATTGTATTAATTTAATTATGTCTTTTTCTGTATTTGTAACACCTTCCACCAGTTAATCAGATTGTCTCCAATAACAATCGATAGGTGAACTTTCCTATTTGGATGTTATCTTCCTTCTAAGTGGTGAAGTTCTGGTAGTTTCTGCTCAATTAATATTATATATTATACTAATTATTAAATAAGAATAAACTATATTCAATTTTATAGTAATTAATGAATTTTATTCACAAATGTTTATTTAATCGATTTTTTATCGATTGATTGATCGATTCTCAAGGTATATCAAAATGTTTACAATTATTTTATTATCGGGTTCTTTTAGCAGTTATTTCATAGCTAGTCAGAGAAAAAAGGCAAAGGATTGAAAGTGTAACATTACAAAAAATATATCAACTTAAAATTAAAATACATATGTGTCATTCAATATATAATGGTGAGTATAGAAAGTTTCAAACCGTTCTGTCGAAAAGGCAGCGTTGCATTGAATTGTGGGAAGAAGAAAGCTGGCCGCTTTGATTTCAGATGCAGGATGAATACACCTCGCTAATTCTGCGTTCAATAAAGGCTGATTTCCCTGCGATTCCTCGTTCCTGCTGCTGCGATTATTCCTTCTTGTGTTGGTGGAGTGTTCCTGGTTATGTTTTAGTGTTCCACTTGGATAAAATGTGTTGTAAAAGTTAAGTTTCACTTTCGTATGTTAGGTCAAAAATCGCACTGTTTGTTTCGTTGTGTAGAATTAATGTTTAAATCGTTTAATTGGTGTATTCACTATGTTCTGTTCTTGTTTGAAGTTAGTTTAGTGTTTGTGGGTGTTTGTTTCACTGAATTCACTTTTAGAATGGGTTTTTACAAAACTCGCGTTTTTCACTTCAGGCTAGGCTTGTCGCTATACGTCATTTATGTATCAGCTACTAGGTTAAAATGCTAAAGAGCTCGTGTCAAGTGTACTTCACAATATCTAATAATGAACTAATTAACTTCCTTCGTCTTGTCCAAAAGTCTTAGCCAAATTAATATTAGCTATCCATAGTTTCAAAATTATTGGCATCCTGTGCATGTGAGAATGTTATATTATATAACTGATTATATTTTTGCTATTATTCAAATTTATTAAGTACTAAATACGTAATCTTCTTCTTCAGTTCATTCTGCTTGATTTGATACCAAATAATGTAGTTTTATTAAGTTTTTGATCTAAAATGGTATTTTTACCTCATTTTGAAAAATGTAAGTTTTAAAATTCACTTCCTGTCCTTTTCCAAAATGTTGCCATTTTACGTGTTATATTAATGATTGTATTAAATCTCAGATTGATCTAAAAGGTTTATCTTTCCTTAATTTCTTGTAATTAGATTAATTGGTTATCTTTTAAAATATTATACATTAATATGTGACTCCCCTCTCTAAATTTTCAGTTTTTACCTTTACATTTTTAATAATAATTCTTGCTATCTTTTTTACAAAATCTTTCTTACTTATATTTCCAATTACATGACTCTATGATTGATTTGTCTTATATAAATCCCATCAGTTTAATTGTTTTTCTGTACTTATTTTATCAATTTTGGTTCTGTTTAGTTTCAACATTTGGCCTAGATTTCTAACAGTTTTTTCATACAAAGTTTTTAAATAATACATTTTGTTTGTACCCTCTCTGACTTTCTATTCTATTATGACATTAATTAACATTTTCTTATCTTAACAAAAGAACAATTAGTATATAATTTATACTCTTAAATACATAATACATAATTGAAATTAACAATGGTCTTTCTAACTCACACATTTTACACTTAATTATTATTAGTAATACAATAAATATTTTGTAACTAAAGAAGGTTATTTAACTCTGACATTTTATACTTAATTATTATCAGTAACTTATTCTAAATAAACAAAACATCTTGGTCCTTCCATCATATACTCTATTTCTTATACTAGGTTCTAATTTCAGTTTTAATCTGTTTTTGATATTGGGGTAATGGTATTTTAACACTTCACTTTTTATATTGTTACAACACAAATAAGCCACCCCAGTACCAGGGATAAAAAGGTTAATATTAAAAAGAAATATACTTCATTGAATAAAAAATTAAATATAAATAAAATATAAAGACGGTGACACGACAAACGACGACATTACCTAACCCAAGTGATTGACCAAACAAACAGGAAACAAACGAAGAAGGGAAAAAACCGAAACCAAAGAAGAATAAAGACAATTGAAGGAAGTGAACGAATTCCTACAACTAAATGAAATCAAACCAGACGAGAAGGGGAGAACCGAATTAAAATAAAGCCAATTGAAAATGAAGAAGAAGGAGAAGAAGCAGAAAAATAAAGAGGAAACGAAGTGAAACCAAGGGATAAGAAACACCACATATAAAAGAGAGAAATGGTACACTCGAATATAAAAGACTGTAAATAAAACCAATAATTATATAATACCAGAAATAAATATTATGATAAATGAAATAATTCACATAACTGTTTTAACCAAAACAGTAAAGTAATATAAAAAGAAAAAGTACACTAACCCAAAAATTAGAGTTAGATATAGTAAATACCTATAGAAAATAAAATTAATAATACTGTATATAATTTGTAATGAAAGAAATAGTGAGAAAGTGACAAAGAGAAATAATTATAGGGATTACCCACTAAGTAACACTTAATGTAAACAGTTCAAAGTGCAATAGTGAAGGTGTAAATACCCCAAATAGTGAGTGTATCAGTGATAAACACCAATTAATTAAAGGTGAAAGTGATAAGTGAAAAAAGATATCGAAAATGATAGTATGATTACAAAAAATTAGTAATAGATAAGAAAACACTTAGTAAATCAATGATGAACCAATAAATGATTTAAGAGTGAGCTTATAAATATATTATATAGTTAAGAATAATTAGAAATAGTATTTAAAGTAGAAATAGATACAGGATATGATGTTATTCAGGGGAGAAAGCCCGTGTAAGATAAACAGTTTGTGTTAACATGGAATGGAGAAAGGAGTTAGTAAAGAATTAAGAACTTAAGAATATAATTAATAAACACCCTATGTTATAAGGGAAAATAAATTAAAGAAGTTTGAAGGAAGTGATGATATTTCTCACTCAAAATAATAGTAAAATAATGAAGTGCATGTTAAACCAACAGTAACTAATAACTCGTAAAGAATTGTTCATGTTAATTTTATGTATAGGATATGGCTGAAGGGAGCTTACAGTCCATAGGCCTAATTGTTATATTTTAAGTATTAAGATATAGAAGATAATCTTGACATGTAATCAGAACACAAACAAATTCAAGACACAACAACCACTAAACAAATCAATTGTAACAACAGGACAAAACGCTTTGTAATAAAATGAAGTAAAATTAGAATATAATAAGTAAAAATAATCAATGGCTACTTAGGCCTAGGAAATGCCTAACGGTCAAAACCAATAATAACAAATTGTATAGAATCCACAAGGAAACTAACAAATCTAAGGCAAGTAACTAGCCAATAATTATGTATAAATCATTTTAAAAGAAAAATGTTACAATTAGAGTTTAAATTAAAGGAAATATGTAATTATCAAATGTCAGCATAATTAGACAAAAGTTAATATCTAATAGAACATGACCTTATGAGGTATTATTTTAATCTTTGAAAGGAAATAAATACAATAGTGATAATATTTATTACCCAGAAAGGAAGACAGAAGAATAAAATCAATCAGAAAATACATAGTAAATTTGAACAAAAATTTCAAATATAATAACAATGCTTTTAATCTAGGCCTTAACCAATCAAAGGGTTTCAGTTACTATAGAAACGGGCCGTTGGTTACTAATTTTCCGTTAAATTTGTTTAATCCAAAAATGACGCTTGAGTAGGTGAGACGCAAGATTTTGTATGACCGAAATTTTACTTTAAAAAGTTTAAAAAACATTCAAAAGTCAACAACATGTACCAGTGAGAAGGAGATGAAGAGGTTCAACGATTAACAGATGTCCAGGAACTAAATAAACGAAAATTAAATAGCAGAAATTCCCAAGACAATTTAGAAGAAGACGCCAGCAGCCTAAGTCATTCCAAATTTGATGAATTTTCAATTACCAAGGAACAACTAACTATCACAACCTTCTGAACTGATAAGTATCATTTAAATACCCTAATCCCAGGAGTAAAAGCACTTTATATATTTCTCACGTCAATACAAAATTCTCACTATGAAGTAAAAATAATTTTCTTTCAAGGATTGAATAATATAAACTTACGTAACAAAATTTGTAACTATAAAATTACCTCGCACTAATTAGCGAACTTTGTAACAACTATTATTACACTACCGAACAATTTATAACCACACTTTATACTATTTAAGTACGGATAAGGTACGGTAGTGTACTTTTTTAATGTAACCATATTTTAT
This sequence comes from Magicicada septendecula, assembly GCA_034769895.1. Taxonomy (NCBI): domain Eukaryota; kingdom Metazoa; phylum Arthropoda; class Insecta; order Hemiptera; family Cicadidae; genus Magicicada; species Magicicada septendecula. The sequence continues at coordinate 177,908,317 of CM068368.1, forward strand.
GTTTTCTTTATAATCTCAAGAACTCCAGATTTTGGGCGAGCTGACAATTCATGTATAAACAGCAGCCAAAGATGGCGTCAGAATAACTCGTTTCAAAATTAATTTCGTCAACCTTGAGAATTTGTGTTTCATGTTTTATGCCGGAGCAATTTTATTGAAAACTAACTTATAATATTATTGTCACATTGATGAATGACCAAACCATAATTAAAGATACAGTACAGAGTTTTACCATTGTTTTATTTCATAGGAAGTTGTATAATATATGTGTGTGTTAGCGATTTCGCTGAGCAGATGACTAGCGCTCTTGCCATATGTGCAATACAGTAAGCTGTACAGCGGCGGGAACCATTCAAACGTTCCATCCGTCACCGCTGAAAACACCATTATAATTTATTAATTCACGAATTTAATTGTTTTCATTAAACAATTTGGCGCCACCCGGGATTCACAACCCCTATGAAATTACAGGTAGGTTGTACTGATAATTGTGACAACGCTACGGACTTCGGAAGCAACAACCATTAATGTAACGACAGGTGTGAGACGAACACACCACACTAACACTTTATACACATAAAAAACCTGGTGTACACATTTTACAGATACGCACCAGTCTTTCAGATCGTTACAATATGCCTTGTTCTTGTTTTATGTATTATTATTCTACTGAATGTTGTATATTAAGAGTGGCAGCTATTATTCAGAAACACCAGTATTATCTGTCATGATAATCCTTTATTTACTATTATTCATGGACACAAATAAACACTTCAAAGTTGTATTATTTCATAATCTACTTAGTTTGTGAACTGCAATATTTACCCATAAGGTTTATTTATTATAACACAAAAACTTGCACTGATCCCCTTGTTATTCTTGGATTTTATTTCTAAATAGTTTTATAGTTTTATTAAAATCCAGAAATCTATTTATAGAAGATAATGATGGTTTGTCTTTTGGCATTATATAATTATTTCATATTGGTTCACTTTCAATTCTACTTTATACACTTTTGGCTTACTTTTATTTTACATGGTTTCTGAATTTAATATTTTGTTATACTTTCATTTGTGATTAAGTTTATCATTTTCTTTTGGGGTTTGGGTTGTTTATAAGAGCACTCCTTCTTCTTGTGGATGCTGTCTTGTTCTGGTTTCTTCATTGATTCCTCCTATTCTTCTTGTTCCTTATATAAGTATTTCCTTTTTTTTCTTGTGGATGTTGTCATGTTTTGGGTTTCTTCCTTACCTACTCCTATCCTACCTGGGTATTACCTTTTTTAACTTTAGTTTAGCAGTTTACTTAGATGATTCATCACTCATTGTACCATTGGTTTTAAATGAACTTTTACTTTAATCTATGAATATACTTCACGGTGGTTCATTATTAATTTTTTATTTTATTTTGCTTTCTCGGATTTAAACAATGTTTTTATTTTATTTTTATTGATCATTCTACCATTCAGAATTATTGGCATTATCTGTCACGCTACAACACATGCACGTGGGTGGCGTTTTCAAGCCAAACACAGATAAGCATACACTTCTGACGTCATTCACTATCGCTATTGTATACGACCGTTCATTCACAGACTTATCCAACATGAGCATGTATTCTTACTAAGACATTTTACTTTGATATAACACATTCATAAACCCTATATCCTGGTATAATCCCTTAATCATTTTTAACATAATATTTCCTTAGCGATGAAGCGTGAAATTTGCCAATTATACGGTTTGTATTGGGGTTATTTAAGATGAACCTATTTTTCCCCACCTGTTCGGATAGCACGTAAGGACCATTATACAGCCTAAAAAACTTACCTGCCGTGTTGTCTTCCCTGCGTCCTACATTCAGGGCACGCAAGAGTACCTTTTCGCCAGTTTTAAAACTCACTAGTTTATGCTTAGCATTAAATTGTTCTGTACGCTTTTCTGCACAACTTTTAATGCGGCGTCTGGCTTCTATTTTTTTTATTTCATTGGTTATTGGAACATTCTGCGTCGCTATTCGTTTGATGTATCCTTCCCAGATACGTCCTGGCATTTTTCCGGTTTGAAGCTCACTAGGGGTACATCCTGTTGTTGTATGTGGTGTGGTTGAGACAGGAATTGTTTACGCGGCGGTTCACTATTATTATTGCCACTGTTTTGGCTGTCAACATGTTCCCATTTCGTCAACAAAAGGAGTAATTCTTCCACGGATTTGACTCCTTGGGTGATTACCGCAATTTGGATACCACGCCCGAAATGGTGTGCTAATTTGCTGACCATCTCTGGTTCCTCTATTTGCGGTTCTAGGTATTTGGCACGCGATACCAACTGGATTAGGTAACTTTCTTTTGACCCCTTTATATTTGAATACCTACCAAATTCCAACTGTATTCGGATCTTCCGTTGTATCTCACTATTCCAATACCTAGCCCTGAAATGTCTCACCAGATCTTCATAGGTACTAATCTGATCCTGTACGATGGTAAACCATTCTGCTGCGGTACCTTTTAACTTCCTCACCACATAATTAATTCTATCTGCTTCGCTCAAGGTGTCCCCTATCGTTTCCATATCGCGCTGGCAGCTCTTGATGAAGAAGATGGGGTTTTCGGTATCGCGGCCGAAAAATTTCAACTGCGCATTCGTATCCTCTAAGGTTTTATAGACATAGGTTGTATGGCCAGCTGTTGATGACGTATTCTGGAGTCGTGATAATTGTTGTTTCAATTCCTGGATACGTAGATCTTGTTCTGCGACCAACTCACTTACCGTGGAAGCCTGTTGTACAACCTTTCCCTCGATGTCAGTAATCTTTGCATCACATTCGCTGATCCGTGAATTATTTACAGTATTTCGAGTGCCGTTTCCATGTTGGCGCACATTACCTCCACCTTCTCGCTAAGCCGTTTTCCGTGGCTTCCAGCAGCTGCCTGGTCTGCTCGGCCTGGTCGTGCATCTTGCTATAGATTTTTGTATTATCCTCGCGAAGTGCTTTGGTCTGTTTACTGGCATCCTCTTTTAGCGATTGTATAACAGCCTTATTTTCCTCGCTCCTCTTCTCACTTGCCTCCTGCATCGTTTGCATCTAAGCCATAAGCGCGGCTACTGCTGCTTGCAAATCCATTGCTGGAGTTTTAGATTCGGCCATTTTGACACAATTATTATAAATTTTACAAATATTAAATTTTTCTTATTTATCGTAATGTCAACTATTATTATCGCTAGATTATTATCGTTAAGAATGTTCAGATTATAATGTTTAAAGTATGCAGTCCAATATCACCAAATGTAAACAAACTTATTCTAACATAAACAAATAATAATTCAACCTCCAATACACCACTGATAACTGTTCATATAACCTATACACGAGAATACGCAAACATACGATATATATTCTCAGATAAAGCAATGAACAACACACACAAATAAAAGTTAACAAATTAGTCAATACAAAATTTAGAAATATTTCTGCAATCACTAAATGAATTATACTCCTAGTTGGTTAGTGCAATTTAATACTATGTAATGTGTTATATTTAATTTATTTCTTGTACTATTACTGCCCCATCGTTGCGAGCGCCATTTAATACTATGCGACAACACAATTGAATTAATTTTTGCGCATAGGATTAATATGTGGGTGTTTATAAATCAATAAGTCTATATTGGAGGTATTAATTATAGTTTATTGTACACCAAATTACTACTGGTTCATACGATATATTTTAGACATACACAAATTAAATGAATTCTGAATATTGTTTGAAAAGTGTTCATATAAAGTTCAGATCTGTAAATTTTACTTGAATGATGATGATCCAATATGATGCGGCGAGATGGCTGAACGGCGATGCGTAGATCACGCGTGTCCTTCCCTCGTAGACTCTGCTGGGCTGGTGTCCTGCTGAAACAGGATCCGCCAAACTCCGAAAAGATCTTCATGGTTAAAACCGAGGTATTTACTAGGGGCAACCAGTATTCTATATTCGAACCCCAGGTAGTCAGCACATCGGGAATACTAATTGCCAGAAATTTAGTAAAACCTGACGACACCGGAAATGTATATTAGAGGGGCGAATATTTGGGATCAAGCTGTCACTTTACAAAGCAATATGCTCCTGGGCAAATTGACTCCTGTGGCCTGGGTAGCCGGAATGACGCAACGAAGATCCAGTGCTTCGGATACATCCAAAATACCAGAGGAACTGCAGGAATTATTGAAGATCTCTTCTAACGACTCTTAAGTGGTGAGGTAAAAGAACTCAGACGGTTTTTACATGAATTCAAAGATTGTTTTGCAGTTCCGAGCCAGTCGTTGCGAAGAAACTCTCTTGTACAACATCGCATCAATACCAGGGACACAACACCAATACGCCAACCTCCTCAAAGCCCTCCATTAACTAATCAAGAGGAAATGTCTCGGTTATTACAAGACATGATGACAGAAGGAATAATCGAACCTGTCGTCGAACTACGACACTGCCTCGCTGCGACAACATTGAATCTTAATTGTTAACAGTTTAAGAGTGTTTTTATATTGTTTTAAACAGTTTATGACTCTCAAGGTGTAACGTGGGTATTACTGAAAATCGGTGTATAGGCACACACCTTCCGGCTTGTCTTCAAGTGTCCTCGCGTCAACCAGTTCTATCGCGGTCGATAGAATTCCCTATGAGGAAATCTTGAACTAACACGGATACAAAAAAAAAAATCACAATTATATTTTTTTTTTTTTTTTTTTTTTTTTTTTTTTTTTTTTTTTTTTTTCCGGCAGGGCAGGTGAAAATCTCTATAGACACACTGGAGCCCCGTAGCTCCAGGTAGTGTGGGACTCTAACCCACTAAAACACCTCCCTTTGCAACAACTGAGCGAGCCCAACAAGTTGCTTTTCTTTAATATTACGTCACGGTTTATGGGGTAGAAGCCCACTGGCTGTTCCCCGGGTTGAGATTATTGTCTTTCTCTCTTTTAGAGTTTTACAGATTTAAATGCACTAGTGTGTCACCAAATCTTGGGGCTTCAATCTTTTAAGCCTTCTTAGCGTGTGCGGAGCTTCTTCCACCACGCAAAGCATTTCAGGATTTATATGAGTCTGAATTCTCATCTCATGGTTAACTGCATATTTTGTTACGATTTCACTGACATATTCTACTTTGAGATCTTTGTGCAGATTGTCATTCCTAATATACCAGGGAGCATCAACGATACTCCTAAGTACTTTGTTTTGAAAAGTTTGTATCATTTGAATGTTAGATTTCTTGGTGCATCCCCAGAGTTGTACACCATAAGTCCACACAGGTCTCAGCACTTGTTTATACAACAGCAATTTGTTTTCAACTGTTAGTTGTGAATTCCTACCTAACAGCCAGTACAATTTCCTGAATTTTATGTTGAGTTCCTCTTTCTTTTTTTTTACATGCTCCCTCCATTTAAGTTTTGCGTCCAGAGTCATACCCAAATACTTAGCAGTGTTAGAGTATGGCACTTCTTGTTCATTGATGTAAATCCTTTGTATTTCTATTTTTCTGTTGGTAAAATTGGTGTGTATTGATTTCGTTTCATTGAGTTTGATCCTCCAGCGTCGAGTCCAATCCCATACCTCTGCGATTAAAGTTTGCAGTTTATTGGCCGCTGTCTCGGCATCATTACCTACCGCCAGAACAGCAGTATCATCCGCAAAAGTCGCAACGGTTGTTTCCTCACTGTTTGGTAAATCTCTCGTGTATAACAAATACAAAATTGGACCCAATACGCTCCCTTGGGGAACTCCCGCGGATATTTTCTTTAAAGTTGAATATTCATCCTCATGCTTCACCCTAAAGTATCTTTCTGAGATGTAAGACTTTAGTATCAGATAGAATTCCTCTGGGAGATCCCTATGTAACTTGTACTCAAGCCCATGATGCCAGACCTTATCAAAAGCTTGCGCTACATCCAGGAAGACGGCTGAGCAAATGTTCTTCCCTTCAAGAGCCTTTTCAATAACATGGGTGATTCTTTGTACCTGGTCAATAGTGGAGTGCTTTTCTCTGAATCCGAATTGATGATCCGGCAACAGGGTTCTTTCCTCTAACAAAGGCTTTAATCTCTTCAAAAACAGTTTTTCAAATAGTTTTGAGATCACCGGTAGCAGGGAGATTGGCCTGTAGGACTTTTTATCTGTTGGTGCTTTGTCAGGTTTTAGAATCATGATAACCTCAGCCACCTTCCACAGACTAGGCACATACTTCAGCCTGAAGGCAGCGTTGATCAAATGGAGTAGTTTTCTCATGGCTTTTCCAGGCAGTTCCTTTAGTATTTGGCCTGTTATCAGGTCAAAACCCGGGGATTTTTTTGCGCTTAGATTGCTCTTAATTTCTTCTCTCAATTCCTGTAGCGTTACTTTCTGTATGTTTTTCCTATCTACTTTCGGCTCAAAGTTAGTGTTTTCCTCCGCTGTTTGTCTAGGTAACGGCTGAAAGATTTCCTCAAGGTGTCTGGCAAAGAGAACGGCTTTCTCCGCCGCACTTTTCGCCTATGTCCCGTCTTCCCGGCTGATGGGCGACTGGTGGGTTTTCGGCCTTTTCAGTCCTTTAGTACTCTTCCAAAGTGAATAGTCTGTATCCTTCTGAGCTGTTAGCTTGCTTAAATATTTTCCAATCCCCTCATTTTTAACCTTTTTTATCAGTTCCTTCAGCTCATTACAGAGCAAGTTCAAGGCTCTTTTATTTTCTGGTGTGCGAACTCGCTGCCAGGTTTTCCTGGCCTTCCTCTTTTTCCTGACAAGTTCATTCACCTCTGGAGGAGGGCAGATTATTCTCTGTTTCAGTTTTCTGTTGATCTGGGGAGTGCTTTCCCATGCTGCTTTCTGAATATTAGTATTAAATCTCTTGACTTCTTCATCTAACTGGTAAATATCATTCAAAGGGACATGAAGGTCTATGCTTTCATCCAGTAGTTGCCTGAATAGGGTCCAATTCGTCTTGTTACTCGAAAGCTGGCACGGGTATGACCGAGAAATAACCTCATCATTTATTGTCATGACAACCGGTGAGTGGTCCGATGAGAGATCCTCACAGTTTTTAACATCTATGTACCTGCTGGATAATCCTTTAACAACGTAAAAGTCAATCAAATCAGGTAATTTGTTGCCATCTGCAGGCCAATAAGTTGGGGTAGCGCTTGAGTGAAAATCAAGTTTTACTTCAATCCCAGCTTTGTATAGTTCCCTGCCTTTGGTGGTCGATAACCTAGAACCCCAAAAGGTGTTTTTGGCGTTAAAATCACCTCCAACAATGAAGTGATTCCCCAGCATCTTGAATAACTCAACATAATCTTCTTTTTTCAGATTTTGCCTTGGTGGGCAGTATATTGCAGAAATTTTAAAGTTTCCTTTACCAAGCAGCTGCACTTTGACAGTTGCCACTTGAAACGAGTCCTCCTCTATTTTCAGGTCTTCATAATATTTGATAGTGCTTTTCAGCAATAAGGCCGTGCCTCCTCTGGCTCTATCCGCTGGATGAGCCGCATGATAGCAGCTATATCCTCTTATATTAACAATCGCATTTCTGGTAAGGTGGCTCTCCGAGATTAGGCAGATGTCAATGCTTTCCATATTTAGAAACAATTCAAGCTCCGTTATCCGTTGCAGAAGTCCATTTGCATTCCACGTTGCAATTCTTACGGTGTTATACATGTTTTTGGCTTAGAGGGGCAGCAGTTACTTGTGCGCCCACCTGCGCAATTTTTTTCGACAATTTGTTGTTTATTTGCTGTTGCTCAGCGAGTTTCTCGAGAATTTTGTCAGTAGAATCTTTTTGTTTTTCCATCGCCTTATTCAGGACGTCAAGTCTTTCAATGACCTCACTAAGCACTTGATCCATTTTCCCAGCGTTTCCTGCGGTCTTGAATTGTTGTTGTTTCACTGCTCTTGCATAGCTGTTCGTCCCTGTATCCCTACCTCTCGCTGCTAGAGGAGCTTGTTTGCCCCTCGAAGTCACAGTAGGTAGATATAACGGGATTTTTTCCCCGGAAGCCATATTCCCGACACCACTAGTCTTTTGCTTATTGTTTTGGCGTCTTTGATTCTTCATTTGCTGTAGTTGCTTGGCCACCTCACATCCTCTGTAGCTGGCAGGATGTTGCTCCCGACAGTTAACACAAGTGGGCGGCGTGTTATGATTTATCGTGCAATCGCTAGTATAATGTTTGCCTAGGCATTTTACACACCTAGGCTCCCGATGGCAAAATTTCTGCGTATGGTTGAAACCTTGGCATTTTTTACATTGTGGTATAAGGCCCGAGTTTTTCCGAAGCGGTTCGATTTTAACCCTCATGTTGAGAATTGATCTTATGTTATATATATTATCTACATTTTCCTCATGATCGAACGTGAGCATGAACAGAGGAAGCCTTACCCTACTAATCTCCTCCTTCCCCTGTTCATCCTTTTTCCTTTCTTTTTTAATGATGTTCACAGCATCAATTATTTTGAATCCCCTCTGCTGGAGATCAACCTTGATCTCCTGGTTTTCGCACGTTGGGTGGAGACCTCTAGCCATAACCTTAGTGGGCCTACGGCTTTTGTCCTCGTACGTATACCACTGCTTATTTTCATCACTCAGTTTTTTTGCCAAAGCTCTATATGCGTCCGAGTTCAATGTTAGGATTTTCCATATATTGTTATTCATCGCCACAATTTTGTATTCCTTGTCTGCAACTGATGCCAACAGTGATTTAATATCTGCATATTTGGTTATCCCAACTACATGGATTGGTGGAGGAGGTGTAGTTTTTTTCCCTTTTCCACACTTATCTAGTCCTAACCTTCCTTGAGTTACCTCATCCTTATTAGGGTTGCCCTTATTAGCAGCAGTCCCTTCCCTACTAAGGTTGAGGAAGTTTCCTGCTTCTGCCTCTGGAGAGAATTCAGCTTTTCGCTTTCTTCTGCGTTTCTTGGTTTGCTTGACTAACCAGTCAGTTTCTCTTTCTAGTTCTTCTTCGTCTGTATGATAACTAACTGGAGTTTTAGTGCCAGTATCGTGTTCAGGCAGTTTACCCTGTAATATCATTATTTTTTTAAGCTGTTCATTTTCCTCTGTCAGCTTATGTAGCTGCTTATTCAGTTGATTCATGGTTTTTTCCATTTCACGTAATCTATTTTGCAATTCAGCTTTCTCTTTATCCATTTCTGTCGTATTATCGATCCCGCGCGTACCTGCTTGAGTCGTGTGTTCTGGTGGTGATCTAATTATATTATGACAACTGAATTATTTGGATCTGTAGACAAACTCACACAGAGTTCCAAGTTTTGAGAACACCTTTCGCACCGTTTATCAGTTCACGCAAGAGAAACTTCTTGAACGCGAACCGCACGTTTACGAAACGAAGGCTCAAGATGAACTAACTTGATCTGCACATGGCAACAGACAATTTTCAATGAATTTGCTGCGTTCTAATAGGCCAATTACCAGTCACATGATAAATGCACACGGCCCGCATATTTTTTCATGCAACATTTTGCATGGAATAGGCATAAGCCTGCATAGATAATTATCAGGGATTTTATTACATCACGCTTGAGTGAGTTTCATATAACAAAATTCACATTTCACTGTTATTTGAAAATCATAGAAAATAGGGAAATTGTATCTAATATTTAACTTTATGTCTTGTTCAAGTCTCATGTCAAACGGATAATTGTAACGGACACTATAGAAAAACGTTAATAACTCGCGCACCCGCGCACCCGCGCACACTTTCACAAACACATTACATAGAAATTAACAAATAAAATTGTTAAGAGTTTGGCCAATTTTAATTTCATATCGGTACTACAATACAAAAATTATAACTAAAAAACCAATTTGAACAAAAGACAAATTTAAACAGGAGAATGTCCGTCATCCATGCATAATACATAGTTCATTGCTTATCATGATCCTGTGTTCTATCGCAATATATATAAACAAAAATATATATAGTGTAAGTAAACCGTGTTTTGGGGTGCTAACTGCCCGTTTATTTTTGTTTAAAATTGCAATAACTTTTAGTTTAGTATTTTATTATTATTGATTTATTTATTTCAATTCAATCTAGCATTGAATCCAACGTAAATAAATCCGATTAATGCACTGGAGGTTAGTTAGCGAAGTAGTTTTCAACTTCGGTTAATTTATTTTATACGGTTGTTCTTCCGTCGACTAGATGAAATGGTAATGTAGGTTCCTCACTGAAAGCATAAATATTTTTGCATGAACAATCACTTGCTAGTGGTGAGCCTTGTCGATCTTGCAGGGTCGATGCAACAATCTAATCTGTAGATTGACTTACCGTATTTAAATTCGCCGTTGCTTGTCGAGCTGACCAGTGAGAGTCGTTCACCTGTTTTCAAATTTAGTCTTTTGAAATAAACTAACTGACTCCGTTTGCTTGTGTAAAATAATAATTTTATTCAGTTTAATATGCTCTTTTTAAATGATCTGAAGTATCATTTATTATCTCAATTCAAAATAAGTAACATGAGTTATTGGTTTTATAAAATTTGTCTCAGGGTGGTAGAACTGATTTACAATATCAGTGTATGTAAATGCTTTTTTGGTTAAAATAATTTAATTCATGTGTGGGTTCTTTTAGCTGACAGAATACCAAATTATGGAATAGAACTCTTACTCAACCGTTATTAGGCAGTTTGAGGATGATTACAATTCAATCATCACTTAATAATTAACATTCAAAATAATAACCATGTCTGCTCTGGACATTTCAGGTTAACAAAATTATTAAACTTAATCGACAATAAATTGTTTAAAGAACGTTGGTTAACGTTAAAATAATTCTTGATAAAACATTTAAAAAGTGAACAAGAAAATAATATGTTGAAACAGTGTTATTGAATGAAACATCTGATTCATTGTTTGACTCTACATAAAGGTAATTGCATGGTTGTAAGTAATTATGTAGCTTGACAACCTTAGTTCTTATTCATAGTAAACATAAACATTTAAATAGTTATAGTAGTAGACTCTTCCTAAATTACAAGACATAAATAACATTGAAAATTTCCATTAACTTTCGTTAATTGTTCATCCAGTTGACAATTCTCAGTCATTGATGAATGCTGGTTGGTTTGATTTATATTTAATAAATGACAACTGTCATTAGGTGTGGTTATGTCACACTAAGTATTCATACATAATAATTGATTGAATGTTTGAAAAATTCTTAAAATTGAATATTCAAAATAATCTGAGGATTGTCATTATTACTGTTGATTAAATAATATTGTGAATACACCTTAACCTAGGTTCTTTATTTACGAACATTATTTGAATATGTTTCGATTATATCGTTTCTCAAGTTCTTAATTAATAATGTAAAAATCACTGTACTCCCTTTTTATTCATAATTTAAATCCCGAAATTGCTCTGGATTATACACTGAGCAATCCTTGTTACGCACTGTTACACTTAACACCTTCGATACTAAAGTATTTATGTTATCACAAATTAAGGTTAGGTTGCTCTGTTTACAACGGTGACGCGCACAAATCATATGAACAGCTGTTTCTTTGCCCTGAATAGTAGCCGTCTGTCTTCCTCCGAAGTTGATTACAAAGTGTCGGGAACACGCATCTCATTCTGCCGTTTCGTCTTGTAATCGTTGAAAATTTTGTTAATTTCTTGGATCTGATTGGTTGACGATCTTTAATTCGATGCACATACCCCCTCCACGAATTATTTTAATTGTTGTTTTTGGCGTGGGGTGGCTGGCGTCGAGATTATAAATATTTGCTCGATTTGACCCAAATATCTTATAATTGTAATAACTTTTTTTATTATGGCTTAGATTTGAAATCTAAGCGTATCATTGTATTGGTAACACTCGGCTCTTTATTTTGAGTCCACTCATGGTGTGCTTTGGTCCATTATTAAGGGAGTTAATGTTTGAGATTATCACAGTTCACTATTCGCTATTATTTATATTTATTTTTAGATTAAAACTATTTAATGGCACTCATACCCACTTGTGGGCAAGCCTTCCAAGTTCTCTTACACTTCTTACTTATTGGTAACTTAAATCTAATGACAACATATATTACTTAAGTTAACATTGCCTTAGCCTATGTCCCTATACTTGTATTTACATATTATTAATAATAGAAAGTATTTGTGTACCTTCTGTATGACCCCAGTTGTAAACAATAAGTGGTTTCAACTACTGTGAGTCTCTGTTAGTTGGAATATATGGTTATTCTTTGTCATTTCTGTTATTAATGTGACCTCTATTTTGCACTATGAGGTGTACACTTATTTTCACTCTTATTTGGTATTCTTTTGTCTTTTTCTACTATCATTTAGTTAGAATAGTTTAACCATAGTAGTATCTTTATAATTGGTATTGTGTTTTTAATACACTAGTCTGTCCCTAAGCGTATAGCATTGGACAACAGTAATTACACCTGGTGTCACATGACAGGTGTTCTTAATTACACTTATAATACATTGTGTCCTTGCTTATAATACTCTTATACTATTACAATAGTGGTATTATACCTTACTTGTGGTATAGACATTAGCCTTTTGTTTCTATTTGGCATTACAATGTGGTTTTGTTCAGGTTTTACATAGCGAATCCTATTTTGGTTGGTTTTGGTTCACTTTATTTACTTAAATTTTTATTTAAAATTAATTTTTGGTATCTTATATTGGTATGTGTAGAAAGCTTATTATTTCTACTTGGTTTAAGGTACAAAAAATTTCAGTTTAGGTAGGTTTTCCCTACTGATAAATATGAATTCAGGTGAACAGTACCTGTATCTTAGGTTATGTGGTTTCATTATTTGTACCAACAATGTGTGTGTTAGGTTGATACAAATTTACATTTTTGTAACCTTATTTTCTCAAGTTTTGGTTTTATTAATGATAACTGGTAACTCCTTAGTTATTTCCTTTTCTTATCTTACATGATTGTTTGATTATTTGACTAATATTTGTTATTATTATGAGATAATTTTAATACTCCTTTATATTACATGGGTGCTGTGCATAACATGTTATTATACTTTTATTTACAGCTTCTTTTCAATTAACAATATTGTTACTTTCTTTCTTTTTATAACATATCTTGTCCTATACATTTATAATATTATCAGTTGAATATTGGTCATCTCAGTTAGTCAGTTCTTGTCCATCTCTTCAATCTGTAAGTTGTTCAGTCATTGCATATACGGGTAAGATGTTGATCTATAGTTGACTGGTTCTTGGAATCTATATTTTATGCCATGGTTGTTAGGTGTCTTTCTCGTAGTCTGTTTCTTCCTTGTCTTCATTGGTTCCTTACTGACCGAAAACTATTGGGTTGTTGGTTCCTGTGGTACAGTCATTGTTTGTTGCATCTTCTTTTCTTATAACGTTATTTCACTTGTTAGTTACCATTAGTTATATTAACTCTTATTGTTGTGAGTTTATCCTTCTTGATGAGTTGCTGATGTAGTTTTATTCTTGGCATTTTGGATTAATCACTTGTTGTGTCTCTTTGACTCAATTATTGACATGTGTTAATATTTTGGGTTACTGAAATATTGGGCTCATATGTCTTGTTACAATAGAAATAAAAAAATTAAGCACAATCAACAGTAACGATCACTTAATTTATTAAATTCAGTGAGCCTCAATTAGAATCAAACACTTTCTCCAACTGACACCAATTACATTGCTAACTGTAGTAGAAATCGGCTGAAGTGGTACCGCTTTTAACGATATATCGCTTTTAGCGACACAACTTTTATGTCCCACAAATTCATATATATATATATATATATATTGCAACGTTACATATACATAAATTTGGGCGTGTCGTGCCCCAGTTCCTGGGCGACAAATATATGCAACATAACAAATTGCATATTTAATATAATTTAAATTTGTGGAGCCCCACGATCTTGGAGCGCCATTTTGCAACGTATTTATGTGTGTTAATTTTTATATGTACTTTAATTTGTATAGCCCCACGTTCTTTGGGAGCCAAATATGCCACAATACATATACATAAATACATATACATATACACAAATTTAGCGTGACTGGTCTCACGTTCAAGATTGACAAATTACGTAACAATATAACATTTAAATCGGGTTTCAGGTGTATCTGCAATAAGAACTCTATGTAACTTGTAACGGTATTTCAAATTTATTTGATATTATTAAAAATTGTGCACATGGCACTGACTTCGATTTAAAACATTCGTTATTATTTGTTATTATGCCGTAAGGCTTAGGCTATATACATCCTTACTGACTAAATATTCTATTCTACTAATTATTGTATTAAAGAAAAATCTCATTTTCAGACTACTCAGTCAATTAATGTGTTTCAAAATATCAATATTTAAATCTCTTTTTATATATTGTAATGTACTCAAAATATTAATAGTTATTGAATTTATCTTTTGTTTCTCAGTACTGTTTTTTCTCAAATACTAATTGTCTTCATTTAAATGCTTTGTATTCATTTTATTTCATATTAATTTGAGCTCTTGTTATGTTAATCGTATTTCTAAAACGTCTATGATTTTAGTTCTACTTTACAAGAAACATTGGCTCTTACTTTTAAATAAAATAGAAATGTCTTTAATTGTCTTTGAGTTCATTGTACGATTAAGATAAAAATAAGTTGTTTATCACCTTATTGTCGTCAATCATACTCGATCATTTTTTATCCATCGGTATTCGTCCTCGTCTCGCACTCCAGCGTCGGCTGTCTCTCTGGAACTCTCCTCTTGTACAGCGTTGTATCACTCTCTGGAACTCTCCTCTTGTCCAGCGTCGAATCACTCTCTGGAACTCTCCTCTTGTCCAGCGTCGTATCACTCTCTGGAACTCTCCTCTTGTCCAGCGTCGTATTACTCTCTGGAACTCTCCTCTTGTTGTTTCTGACGTCAATGGATCTTCTTATGTAATTCTTCTTATGTACTGCTGTTATTATTTAAAAATGATTGTATCTACAACTTAGTTACATAGTTGTATGTAACTGGAAAATTTAAACTATTTACAAAAAAATAAATACGCCGTGCGGACGGGCATAAGCTCCCGCTGCACCGTGGATGATTTAAGAAAGAGAACCACTGTAGCTTGCGTGTTCTATTTATACCCATGTCTTGGTCGACACCTGCAGTGGTACGAAATCGACATGTCAGAAACTGTCTCTGGATTCAGTTCCCCCACTCTTTGTCAAATTCGCTATTTTTTATATTTCTGCGAATTGCAGAGTCCTGTAAGTATACTCTTATACTTATCTTACAACTATTTTTACAACACATGTTCACTGTAATTTTGGACATTGCAACTCCCTTTCGATTTGTACACAGTTATTTCACTATTACACTCGTACGGTGTGGCACTTTCGCGTGGTTTTCGTACACAGTATTTAGTAAATTTTATTACATTTTATTGTGTTTTTGGATTTTAATTCTTAATTATAGTTTATGAATAATTACGGAAAAACAGTAATTGTGCAATTATTCATCTTGGGGTGGTAAACTCGCCTGCATAGACCTGCGTTCACACACACTAGCAAAATACTGGTGTACACACTTTCAGTTACATTTGTGTGTGTGTGTGTGTGTGTGTGTGTGTGCACGTCGATTCAGGTCGAAACACCTGTTCATATTTTTGTCTGAGCCAAGCTTGCATCCCTGACATGCTTATTTCTAATATATTATTAATTATTTACAGTTTATTAGGTAAATTTAAATTTTTATATTCAATGCTTAGTACATCACTTATTTGTACTGGCGCAATATATATATATATATATATATATATATATATATATATATTGTAACGTTACATAACCCCTGCCCAAATATGATAACATAATCACCAGAGTTAAAACCAGTAATCACCCATTTTTAAAAGTCAGAAATGGGGATTAGGTATCAAGCTATGAGAACCTTTGTACTCTAAAAACACTGTAAACAATAATAATAAAAGTGCAAAGTATAAAGTGGAACATAGTGTACTCGGTGAAAGGGTCAAACATTTAAAAAGAGCATCTCACAAATTTGTGCTGGAGATGAAAAAACAATCAATATTGTAGCAGTAGTCTATGATACTACTGACCAGTTTTGTATTTTTTGTATATTTTTGTAATTTTATATTGTGTAGTCCACAAAGGTCTTGTAACTAGTAGTAATATTTTTGTTTAATATAATTATTTTGTTTAGATGTAAGATAATCCAGGGTTATATATATAAAATAATAATAATATATCAAATAATACTATGTTAGCAAGATGGCATGTAAAAAATAGTGTAGAGTAAGGATACATTAAATGAATTATAAATCATAAATAAATCAAAATAAAAGGGATTAAAATATAAAATACCAGTGGACAAGTTTAAGGAAAAATATAAAGAAAAACCTTAAATAAATTAAATTTGATTATGGATAAAATTTATGAAGGATTATTTTTTCTAAAAAGAAAAAATTAAATAATAATAATTATTAATAGCCTATATACTAAAAGGTATATAGATTACCCAATAAAAAACCATGAAAATTCTTGGTTACTAAGAGTAACTAACAAACAAGAATTGGGTTAATTGTCCAGATATATTGGAAGTGACCAGTTTAAAAAAGTGCAATGTCTAGTAAAAATTAAGAAATTTATAAATACCATTCGGAAATAATTAGTGCCAAATTAATAAAATTAATGAGTGATATCCACTACATCTTAGACATCCTTCGAACAGAATAATTCATGCCAGCAATTTGACGAAAATTGAAAAAAAACAGACTTCCATTTGCAAACCTATCCTACCGAAATTCGACATTTTGGTGAGATCGTTTCCTATTAAGAATTAACTAAATTACACCTCAATTATAAACTTATAACACTAGAAACAGCACAATCTCTTTAAATACTTCTGGAAAAGAGGTGAACAGACACTTTATTTTGTATTAAAAAAAAAAAACGTGTTTTGATTATTACATTGCTGAAGCCATTAAATAGTGTTTATTTTCTGTCAGTGAAGAAAGGTAGCCTGCGCTCTAGCGGTCAAAAACTCAACTGCATAATATAGATTATACTCAATTTTAAAATAATTCCTGTAAAGCTTGATACTGACCCGTATACATTTCTGACTTTCTCAAAGTACAAAGAACTCTAAAATAACCCTGGGAAATTAATTATTTCTTTCTTTCTTGTTATTAAAATTGAAATAAAAATATTTGTTATATGATATATGTTGTAAAAGTAAGATCGAACTAACTCTGTGTTTTATGTAAGAATCGATTATCCATGCATGTTTTGGGAAACCATAAAAAGCATTAAATAAATTCAAGGAATGCCTTGTGGTTTAAATAATAAAATGTGTATTATTTCCAGTAGATGGTAGTTAGTTACAGATTATAAGAAGATCGAGGAGAGAAAGGACATCAGCCCGGACATCCAGAATTTATTACGTACCATTTGAAGTCATTTAACCTCAAATGGGTTCGTAAAAGTAGCAATCAGCTGATACCACTAGCGGGAAAATTTGAAATACTCAATTAAATACTGAGAGAGTAATTCTCTTTGCCTTTTTTTTCACTCTCTCTCCTACTGTCAAACAACGGTATTGATTTCACATAAACAAAATTAAAGAAAATCATTCATATCTTTGCATAATCACAGACACTCGACTTTGAAGGCATATAACATAAAGATAACAAATTCTGTGACTCTCAATTAAGCGAGAATTTCGAAGAGTACAAATAGACGTAATTTAAAATTACTACTAACTCGGAGAGACTCGTGAGACGTTACAATATATATATTTAATATTTATAATGAATTTACCTCAAGATATTTTTTTCCTTATTAGGAACATGTTTCGGGAACCATCGTGTTCCCATCCACAGCCATCGTGATTTTGAGTGTGGTGAAGTACTTATGTGTTGGCTGGTTGTTATTGTGGTTTCCTGTTGGTCTCTGATTTGGTACTTTAAATTGGTATTATTGTGTGTGATTGTGGTGTATGCATTAGTATTTTGTGTATTTTCGATCTTGAGTGCTTTGAAAATTGTGTCATGTTTTGTATTGATTTATATTTGTTCAGGTATTAATTTGTTTTGTGTTTTATGTTTGTGTATTTGTAAATTTTCCCAAATGTTCATTATGGTGCCTTTGTGTGGTATGTGTTTTATTAGTGTCATGTGTCATGTTGGTTATGTCTGGGAATTCATGTCCTGTGTTTATTGCATGTGTGGTCAAATTAGATTTGTATATTTCTGGTTTTTTGTATGCGTTTAGGTGTTCAAAATAACGTTTTTTTCAGTTTTTGTTTGTTTGTTCTACGTAACATTTATTGCAATCTTGGCATTCAATTTTGTATATCCCATTGGTTATTGTATTATCTTTGTTGTGTGGGTTATTTAGTTTTTGTAGATAATTTTTGTTAGTTTTGTATGCTATTTTAATATCTGTGCTTTTAAACAGTTTTGTTAGCTTTGTCATTTTATTATTTATGTATGTGAATGTGGCCCATTTTTTATTGTTGTTATTATTTTTGTTTTGTTCATTTTGATTAACTCTTAATTGTTCAGTTTTTATTTTATATTTGATTTTATTTTCTATTTTGTTTACAGTATTTTTATTATATCAATTTTCATAAGCAATTTGGTATATTATATTTTTTTCTTTGTCTGTTTCTTGTTTTTTTAGGGGTATTTTGTACATTCTGTTAAATAGTGAATAGAATGCTGCCATTTTATGTTGTGGTGGATGGTCAGAATGGTTAGGTATATTGATGTTAGTGGAAGTTGGTTTTCTGTATATTGCATATTGTAGGTGGTTATGGTATCTTGTGATGGTTATGTCTAAATAGTTGATTTTGTTATGATTTTGTTTCTTCTGTGAATTGTATTTTTGATGTATGTTATTGATTTGTTTTAATATGTTATCGGCATTTGTATTTTTGTTACTTGATACATATAGCCCATCATCTACATATCTTATCCAAATGCCATTTGGATCAACGGTATTTATAATATTTTGTATTTTGGTGTCTATATGTTGTAAGAATATTTCTGCTATTATGCTAGATAATGGAGATCCCATTGCCAATCCTTCTTGTTGTTGATAAATTTTGCTATTGAATTGAAAGTAATTTTGTTTTAGTATTAGTTGGAGGCTATTTTTTATATCAGTTATATATTGTGTGTCTTCATTTTGTTCTTTAAGTTTGTTTATTATTATGTCTATTGTTTCATCAATTGGGATGTTGGTGTAGGCCTACATATTTGTGATGTCATATGATATGAAAATGTGTTTTCATCTATATTTATTACCTTTAGTTTGTCTATTAATTCGTATGTATTTTTTATGTTGTGATAATTATTTTTTAGATGGTTACTTTTTAGTTTTTATGCTATTATTTTTGCTATTTTGTATGTAGGTGCTTTTCTGAAGTTGATTAATGGTCGTATTGGATTGTTTAATTTGTGTAGTTTTATTAGGCTATACATTTTAGGTGGTTCTTGATTATTATATATATATATATATATGTCTGTATTTTTAATGTTGAAAATGTTTTTAGCTGTTTTTATTATATTGTTTGTTTAAGATATTTGTTGGGTCTTTATTTAATTGTATGAAATCATTATTGTTGATGAAGTCTTCAGTTTTTCTGATGTAGTCTGTTTTGTCAATAATTACTGTTGCCTGGTTTTTGTCTGCTTTTTAATCATAACTAAAGCAGCAATACGGCAAGCCTTTTGTCCGGTGACAAGTGGCGCCCAACTTGGGGCGATGATCATCTTGCAGATGCAAGATCCAGCCATACCAGCGAGCTACCAGCTGGCACACCAATCAACATGGCGCCCAACACACACCTCTACAAGATCTGAAGAAGAGCAGTAGGCTGGCTACCGGAGAGCATTCAAGACCCAGGGGAGTTGTGGCAACAGCGATTCATTACGTCTGCTCTCCGGTACCAGCGACACGGTGCGTGACACCTGAAGAATACGAGGCGAGCCAATCCGGGATCAGCAGCCACCGAGAAGTGACCAACTACATGTTCGGAGCGAGTCAATCAGCGATCCCGGTTAGTGCATAAAACCCGGGCCGGCAGAAAATTTTGCGCACTCTTCATCCCCACGCCATCGGACGCACTTCATCTCCTCTCCTCTCTCAGACGACATCGAGGCGGAGTCAGCTGGAAGGAACAGCCGAAGAATATGACCGCCGCATGTTCTTGGGTCTTCGCACTCCCGTTCCGCGCCAGCGATGGACGTCGCTGGGCCGGCAGCCGACTCTACAACCGATGCCGAAAGAAGAGGAGGACTGCAGTATGCCACGATCAGCGGGCGCAGCCGCCGAACATCTCAGCGTGGCATGACCAACATCAGCCTTCTCGCCACAAGTCCTTTTTAGGGCCACCAAAAACACTAGAGTGTACGATTGGCGCCATTTGTCATGCGGCAATCCTTTTGTCCGGTGACAATATATATTGCAATGGAACGTCGCAGAAAACGGTCTTTGTAGCTATGACTACATGCTTTTATACAACTTATGATGTTATAGACATGTTGAAAATTGATTTTTTAAAATAGCTTTAAGTATTGAAATAAGAAATGGGTAATTAACTGTTGTATGTCAAAGTGCCGATAAATTTATTTTCTGTAATCTGAAGTGCGCGTGTGCCATGTTATTCATATTTACGTGAGTAACTCGGGTGTAAATTAACGTATCGAATTGAAACTTGGACAGCTCATACTTCTGAATTAGCGTTACATTTTTCATATGTCAAATACTCAAAACATAATATTTTAATAAGTATTTTTTAACAGAATTCACTTTTCTAAAAAATCCTTATCTTCTGAAAGTCATAAAACTCTTAGATAAAATCTATACATGATTTTGCAGTCTTCAGCAAAATTGATCAGGGCATATGTCTACCTATCTAACCCATCAGTCTCGTGTATGAGTTTTAACCAATCGGAGGCTCCAATTTTCAATTAGTTTGGTCCCTCGTGGAAGAAGCTTCACTCAGTTCAACCTAACAGCTCGGCCTTAACAGACGTTGTCTCTGTGCGAGTTTGTTTTATCTGTATACGTTCTACATAAGGGTTACGAGTATGAGGGCTTAGCAACGAGTTGCCCATTTGCTAGATCGATTGGATATTAGAACTCAAAATAATTTAATTATGAATTAAATAGTGCTATCTTGCAATTGTCAAGATTTTTCCGCATACGAATCAGTGTATTTGCCGAAATACATCTGGGTGAACGCGAGGACATGTCAAGATACCGGAAGGTGTACGTAAAACACACCGAAATTGAATTAATAATATTTAAACCCATTATCGAGCCTTGAGATCAATTCTATTGGTGAAACGGTGTGCATGCGTGTGTCGTGAGAGTTCTACCTGTCATCATTGCAGCGGATCCAGCAGGCGATGAGTGTGGCAATGGAGCAGTTCAACAGTTCGTCAAGGGATTTCGTCGAACAAGTAAAATAGACTATAAGAAAGAAAAACATTCAAACCATTTCACAGACTCTATTAAAATTTAAGAATAAATAATTTATGTTCAAATCACAGACCATATTAAATTTGTTTTAAAATGAATACCTAACTCCAGATAAAAGACTCTGATATTATTTTGTTGTAATTTACTATGCCTTATATTTGTTACGTTGCAATACACACACACACACACACACACACACACACACACACACACACACACACACACACACACACACACACACACACACTAGAGCATCGATTATCCGAATCTGGATGAGGACCTGTTCGGATAATAGAGCGTAAATTGAAAACATTATTTCCCTTTACAAAAACAAAGGTTTTTATTACAAAATCATTTATAACATACTCTTATATAATTACAGAAACCTGTATTCTGTACTGTAATGTATTACTAAGGCTAAAAATCTTTTATTTATACCTAAGTGTAATTAATAAAAACCAAAAGTTAATTTAAACAAAATTAGAGTTTAACGACAAACACTGTGCTATAAAATTAATTAAAAATTGAAAAACGAAACTTACAGTATCTTGGATTTACACTTTTTTGAAGAATTGTTCTATCACTGTCTGCTTCAAACCGATACCCCATTTTCTTGGTGCTATAGACTGAAGTCGTTTAAGATTCATAAGCTGAATACAATCTATCTCGTCTTCTGTTTCGGCCCTCTTTAGAACAGTCTCAAGTGTGTCAAAAGCTTTTGCTGCCGTCAGTGGTTATGTATTAGTAGCATTTTCAGTGTTGTACTGTTTTCTTTTATAATAAGCAAAAATTGTTTGTTAAAATTAGCAGCACTTTGAAAATTAGCAGAAAGTTTTTTGCCTGAAATATCTAGCTTTCCTATACCATGTCTCGATTTGAATTTTTGCAACCAGCCTGTCGTAGCTTTAAAAGGTCTAAAACTCGATCCGCCTCTGAGTTTTTCATTTATTATAAGTGTCTTCTCACAGATGATAGGCCCCGATATAGGTTCACCCTTGCTTCTTTCTCGTACAAACCATGTGTGCACTGCACAATCTAAGTTGTCATTTTCAGCTGTTTTCATAGTTTTTCTGGAAGTAACACCTTCCAAAGATTCTAGTTTACCACTGTAAGACATTAGCGTAAGTTCATTTTTTTTAATGTCAGTAATCGTTTATTTACCAATGTTAAATTCGGAAGCCAATGCGCTAGCTGTTTCTCCTTTCTTCAGACAATCAATAATTTTAAGTTTATCGTTTATTGACAGCACTTCTCTCTTTATTTTTGCAGACATCGAAAGCAGTTAAAGTAAAAAGAACAGCAACAAACGAATACATTAACGTAACTCTGCTTACTAACGCTTGCAAGCTAAACAAGAACTGGTGTGGAAGACTGATGTTGAACGATGTCTTCGGTGACTCACACATTTGATCACAGAGACTTCCGTTGACACAGATTGTTTACCAGTTGCAAATGTGTTTATCAAAGTTTGTTGATGTGTGTTTATCAATTCTTTGTTTATCGATTGTAAGGCTATGTAGCTACAGCGTTTATTTATTTATTTTATTTATTACCGTACAGTACTGTAATATTTTATAGTATACAATTTGTTATGTTCAATAAATATCCAATACGCCTTAGGTGCCCAATACATTACTGTACAGTACAATACATAATTGTACTGTTTATTGAGTTCAGATAAATAGATCATTCGGTTAATGGATGTTCGGATAATCGATGCTCTACAGCATACACACACGCACGTATACATACACATATGGTAAGATCCAAGTCATTAGAAGCTATGAATGCATGTGTACTGTATTGACATATAGATAGAACTGTACTAACAGCAATATTCAACTTTGTTGATCTGATTTTATTTAAGAACAAGTATCTCATTCAAAATACTGAGCAAGTTCTGCAGCTTGGGGAGCTCACTAGTCTGTACCTTCATGTGTAGGTCTGTAAAATTTATTTCTGTAGCTACAGTTACTGTGAACACACAGAGGTGATAAGCAAATTTAGTTTCCTAAATTTAAAGACACTAAATATTGAAGAATCATACTGGGTAAGTGTCTGACAGAAGGTGATTAGAGTTCACCATTGTTAAACATTAATTACACACACAACGCTTCAGCCACTCAGAATCAGTGTGTATGTACAGTAACACCACAAAACTGATCTATAATAAAATAAAATGTAT
The DNA here is from genome assembly GCA_034769895.1 of Magicicada septendecula. NCBI lineage: Eukaryota > Metazoa > Arthropoda > Insecta > Hemiptera > Cicadidae > Magicicada > Magicicada septendecula. The sequence continues at coordinate 177,931,999 of CM068368.1, forward strand.
ATATAATTATTACAAACAACTTTGTGTACATGTTATGACTCACAAAAAAAACATAGTAATATATGATCCACATTGCTGTGGCACCTTAATTTGTTTTAATAAGTAACATCAGTAACAGCCTTGCATGTGAAATGATTGTGTGTGTGTGTGTGTGTGTGTGTGTGTGTGTGTGTGTGTGTGTGTGTGTGTGTGTGTGTGTGTGTGTGTGTGTGTGTGTGTGTGTGTGTGTGTGTGTGTGTTTAAAGCAGATGTAAACTATCCATAAAGAACAGGAGAGGTAATATTGTAACGGGGCTAAAAAGGGAGGGGTTTTATTTTATTAAATATTATTAAATTCAGTTTCATCTGTGTGGACAGCCACGTGTTCAAATAAAGCGTAGTTAGAACAAAGGACTTGTGAGGTGATGCCAAGGCAATGGAATGTCGTGCTGTTGACGGTGATACAATTCTTGGAACTTTGATGCTGTGTGACACCCTCACACAAGCGCGCTAACTCCCGCAGGTGCGCAACTGACGCCAAATTGGTAAAACAATATGGCTTGGAGACGAAGGTTTTGTTCGCACGTGGTCCGAGCTGGAGGATATAAGTGTAAGTCGCGCCCACTGCAGTGACGTAAACCACTGGATACAAAATATCGTCAACGTCCAGTACACAGGAGTTTGCACTTGTTGAATGTGCCACCGCTATGACTAAAAAGTACCAGGCATTGGTTTCCGTCTTGTACAACCGAAATCTAGTGGAGGGGACTTAGAGAACGCACTTCCCAGTTCTCTCACCGACGCTTACCTGGCCAGGTAACCGCCCCACGGGGCTCATTAAAAAATTGTGAATATCAAGTAAATGTGAGTTTCAATTATTCAACAATGTGAAAGTGACTATAGTTTTCGGCCGGAAGAAGAAAAGTAAATTATAACTGTTTTCGAAACTACAACTAAATACGTAAGTGATAAACCCCTCGTTGCCGGCAAGGGTATTGCACAAATGGATCCAATAATGTTTTCTAAATAAATAGAAGGGAGTTTTTTGTTTTAATATAGTGTGAATGTGAGAGTGGGCAGGCTGGGCTGTTTTAACTGTCTGTTTTAATTAAGGTAAGAGGTTCACTGTAATATTGTAATTGTAATTGTAATCCAATCATGTCGTAAATATCAGTAAAAAGTTTTATGCATTTTTTGTTAATTTTGGAAAAATAATCGCTTGAGCTAAGAGGCCAAGTAATGATATAATTTGAAGTTTAAAAATTTAAAGAATGAAAATAAAATCTTAGTTTGATTCTCTTCACAAAATGCTAGTTGCGTCAGTTATTGAATTAACCTTTAATCACGTTTGCATCTCGACATTCGTGTGACGGATTCTGGGATGAGAGGGCAAAATATAAGGTAGGTGGAAGATAGGTAATTTTATTTATTTGTATTTGTATTTGGTATAAAAGTAATTAAACGTAACAATGGCGCCACGAAAGGGACGAATTTTATTAATTGAATTGCATTAAAATTCCACACCTACAACATATGCAAGCGTGATTTGGGGTTGAGTTAAGAATACGTAAAAGATACGAAAAATTAGGTTATATGTAACTAAGACCTAATGGATACCTAAGGTATGTAAAATAAGAAGTGTTAAAATACAGTATAATAAAATAATTGTGATAAATTTACAATTCAAAAATGTCAGAGAATAATGAAAGTACGGTAAGTGAAATGGCTGAATTTAATGAATCAGCTGTTATGAGTAGCCTTGAAGTACATTCAACTCCGAATGTAGGTCAAGATGGAAAAAATATGAATATAAGTAGTACGAATGAAACAGACAGTACAGATGTTTCGGGGATTCAGACGACCCCAAAATTAATTAAGGAAAGTAATCAACCTGAAAATAATATGATGAAATATCTATGTAGCACGCTATGCAGTTTGAATAATAAATTTGACGTGCAAAATAATAATTTCAATGACAAATTTGACGAGTTGAAAAACGAAATACATGAACAAAAATTAAAGTGCGAAAGCAATTTCAGTGAGTTAAAAAACCATATTAGTGAGATCAATAAGCGTTTTGAAAACAGTAATGAAGAATTTGTCAGTAAACTTAATGAGTTGAATACTAAAGTAGATAGTTCAATAACAAACTTAGACATTAAAATTAATGAGATAGATAGTCAGATATCAGAAAGAGTTGATAAACAAATAAATGAGAATAATGAGAAGTTAATAAATTCAATGAATGAATATAATAATGAGATGGAATTTAAAATAAATAAAAATAATACTGAGACTGAATGTAAGCTTAATAGTGTAGTAGTGACAATTGAAAAAATGAATCAGAATATCGATGAACATAAAAATAGTGTAGACCTTAAGATCAATGAAATTGAAAATACCTGTAAGACAGAAATGCAAGCATTAAATGAATCAATTAGTGTAATAACAAAAAATAGCATTCAATCTGAATGTAGTAATGACCAAAAGTTATATTCAATTGAACAGAGCATTAGTAATGTGAAAGATGAGTTAAGTTTAGTAATAAACCAAAAATTAAGCAATGTTACTGAACGTATATTAATTACAAGAGACGTCAATAATGAAATTGAACTCGAAACCTTTTGTAGTGAAAACCGTAGAGTGCATCCAATGCAATTTTTGAATAGAGTACGTGAGTTTAACAGATTTAATGGTAGTAGTTGGGAGATTAAATTATTAAAAATTTTGAAGGGTTTTAAGGGTAATGCCGAAATATGGGCGGAAGTAGGTAATACAGAATGGAGTAGTTATGAGAAATTTGAGTCAGCATTCCGAAACAAGTATTGGTCAGAAGAGGACCAAGAAATTTTACGTAGTAAAATAATGGGAACGGGGAATTTTGGGAGAATAACTAACCATTTAACCATGTATGTAATGACAATATATAATGAGACCAAGTACCTAGAACCGCCGTTGCCGTTCTGGTCATTTGTGAGACATATTAGCAAACACCTGCCCAGAGAGGTGCAGATTACATTAATGACGAGAGAAATTGTAAATATAAATGAACTGGAGAGTATGTTAGATGTGTTACAAAATATCAGGGAACGTGAAGTAGGGAGGCGTCCAAATCCACCAGTGGTACTAAACAATAATAATTACCATCAGTATAGGGGAACACCAAACTTTCATAGAGGAGCGCGTGGGGGAAATTTTGATAATAGGGGCGAGAGTTGGCAATGTAATGTAGATAACTGTTCAAATAGAACAACTTGTTTTAGATGTCATAAGAACAGGGAGTGTACACGTAGTGAGAGAATGCATCACCAGCCAAATCAGCAGCAGAGAGGAGCAGAATACAGTAGAGGAGCGCCGAGAGGAGGTGGAAATTACAACCGAGGAAGAGGAGGAAACAACCAAGCCGTAGCAGCCCCCTCCACGGTAAACTAGGAAGGACAATGGAGAATCGGGCCCAACCATTGTCAACGGAGAACCGGGTCCAAGTGACTGATGAACACCAGAGTAATATAATCAAAGTGGACATGGCGAAGGAGTTATTGGAAGAAGAGGACACAAAAGTTGTGGACCGCAAAACCGGATTGACGGAGGTGATAGTCACCATAGAAGGTAAGAGTTATAAAACATTGATTGATACAGGTAGTGAGATATCCGTAATTTATGAGAATGTAATGGGAGAATTAAAAGAAATAAACAAAAGTATACCATCATTGCCAGTTGCGGGAGTCACAGTAGTGGGGGTAACTGGGATAAGAAGTAAAAGAATAACTAGACAAGTACAATTAAATATCTTGATAAACGAAATTGAATTTGAAAACACATTCCTAGTGGTTAAGGGGTTGAGTCTAGATGTAATATTAGGAAATGATTTTTTGGGGAGAAATGGGGCAATAATAGACTTTAGTAAACAAATAGTAAAATTTGAAAATGGGGGTAAACCAGTCAGGGTAAAGTTTAAGAAAGTAGTAGATGAAGTTAAAATTACGGGAATAAAAATGATACAAAAGCCGGTAGGCGATGGAGAGATAGAAACTAAAATAAATATGTGTCGAGAGAGTGAGAGTATAGAAAATGAGGTGGGAGAGATGCATGTGAGTGATGAGAGTGTGTGGGTAAATAGAGCCAACAAATTTTTTAATGAAGGTGTAGTTGTAGGAAGTACTCAGCGAGAGGAGTTGTGGGCAGTTGTGGAGCGTTTCAGAGATGTGTTTGATGAATCGCCAGGGAGAGCTAAGGATTATACCTGTGAGCTGAAGGTTCGGGAACACTCACCCTACATGCAGAGGAGTTATCCAGTACCATTTTCAAAGAGAAGAGCCGTGCAGGAGGAATTAGACCGGATGATGAAGGGAGACATAATTGAAAGATCAATATCGCCATACTCAAACCCGTTAGTCGTAGTGATTAAGAAGGATGGAAAGGTAAGACTATGCCTAGATGCTAGAAAAATAAATCAAATTATAATACCTGACCGGGAGTCACCGGAACCAATTAATGAAATTTTACAGAAATTTAGCGGCGTTAAGTACATGACATCATTAGACTTAACAGCAGGATATTGGCAGGTGCCGCTAGCAGCAGAGAGTCGGAGATATACTGCCTTTCTTTTCAATGGTAAGAATTATCAGTTCAAACGTCTACCATTTGGGTTAAACACCAGTGTTGCTAGTTTTATTAAATGTTTGGATAGGATATTACAACCTAAAGATTTAGATTTTTTAACAGTGTACGTAGATGACATACTGATAGCATCCAGAACATTCACTGAACATTTAGAGCATATAGAATATGTGTTAGACAAGTTACAGAAGGGGGGTCTGACAGTTAATTGGGATAAATCAAAGTTCTTACAAACGGAAATACATTTCTTAGGTTTTATTATTACGCAAGAGGGAATATTAGCTAACCCGGACAAGGTAGAAGCTATTATGCGCTTCCCAGAACCAAAAAACATTAAACAATTGCAAAGCTTTTTAGGTTTGTGCAATTTCTATAGAAAGTTCCAAGAAAATTACGCACACACAACATCGAAACTAAGTGCAGTACTCCAGAAGAACAAGCAGTGGAAATGGGGAGAAACGGAACGCGACGCATTTAACGAAATTAAGAGAAAATTTAGCCATATGATTATGATGAATCATCCTGATTTTAATAAAACTTTTTACTTACAGACAGATGCAAGCAACGTAGCTTTAGGGGCGGAGCTCTACCAGGAGGGCTGCGATAAGGGACATCTTACCATCGCCTTCGCCAGTAGGTCGCTTCTGTCTGCGGAGAAAAATTATACAACCACCGAGAAAGAACTTTTGAGCATTGTGTTCGCCGTGGGGAAGTTCAGGACATACATCCTGGGAAACGAAACGGTAATCAGAACGGACCACAAGGCACTGTCATTTCTGAATTCTTGCAAATTAACGCACAGTCGTCTAACCAGGTGGGTATTAGCTTTACAAGAATACAACTTTTCCTGGGAGTACATAAAGGGGTCAGATAATAAAGTACCAGACACACTTTCCAGAGTAGATATTATAGAAAATAAAACAGGTAGGAACCTTAAAGAGATAGAAATTTTTAGATTAACTAGAGAAGATAGAATTTTTGGTGAAGAGTTAAGGGACATTAAGAATATGCAAAGATCTGAAAGTAAATTGGGTAAAATAATTGTTAGTTTAGAAGCGGAGGTAGATGGGTCTGAATATAGTACACGTTTTCAAGTATATCAAGGGATTCTGTTTAAAAAAGTAGAAGGGGGGAGCGTGATTGGAGGCTAGTTATACCAGAAGGGTTGGTAGATAAAATTATTTGGGATTGCCATATAAGGTATGGGCATTTTGGGGCAAGAAAGTGTGCTAATGTTTTAAAGGAATCATGTATATTTAAGAATATGGAGAGGAGAGTTAGAAGAGTGTTAAGAGTTTGTGATTTGTGTCAGAAATCAAAAGTAGTGAACTATAGAGTAGAAGGGGAAATAAATTATGTAAAAGTTGAGAGACCATTTGATTTAGTTGCAGTTGATTTGTACGGGCCATTACCCAGAGGTAGAGGTGGTGTGTTGTATGTATTTGTAGTTTTAGACACTTTTTCAAAATTTGTTAAGTTGTATAGTATTAAGAGAGCGACGAGCAAAGTCCTCAGCGAAAAAATAGTACGAGATTACATGATTAATGTAGGTAAACCAAAAATAATTTTATCTGACCATGGACCACAGTTTATAAGCGGCAAGTGGCGACAGACGCTGGGATGGGAAGGCATCATACCCAAGCATACGGCAGTTTACCATCCACAGTCGAACCAGGCAGAACGGGTGATGAGAGAGATTGGTAGGATATTTCGGGCGTATTGTCACGCCAAGCACACAGAATGGCCATGCTACGTTAAGAGAGTAGAGGAGTGGCTGAATTGTACCACCCATGAATCCACCGGATTTACGCCGCATGAATTGATTAGGGGAACAAGGTGTGACGATTTAATTGAATATAGAATCTTAAATAAATAAAAATTAATTTACTAGCAATTAAGTATTTTTTAAATCGCACTATTAAACCTAAAGCCCCTGTCCTAACACAGTATAAGTATGAGATGTAAATGGAAAATCTAACTAAAGCATTAATAAAAATTCGAATTGTAAAAAAGCTATTAATATCACAGTTAACCCTTTGCTAGTCATCATGCGGTGACCTGTTAATTCCGGACACAACGTGCATAGCGAGTCGTCTGTAACTTAGGAAAATATAAAAATCATAATCTTTGTAATTAGTAATTTGAAGGCACGAGTAGTAGTTAAAATAATTCACTTAAATTATATATGTATAATTAATGTATTGTTTTTTTGTAATAAGAATGTCAATTTAAATAAAAATAGGAACTATATTATCGCGGAGTACTTGCCCCTCTCCGTTGTAATGTGCCAGTCGAATCGAGTAGAGAGTCACAATGCTGCCGTCAGAGCGTATAGAACTACGAGCGAGAGCTCCACCAAAATGCACTGGTTAAATTTAATTTTAAATGTTAGCTACCACTGCTAAACGTGGCGAGCGAGTGTAATGTGTGAATTGTAGAAGGTTGTGTTAAAAGAAAAGAATGTAATAAGTTAAAACAAAAAAAAAACTAACAAGTAGTAAGCAAGATGACGTCTCCCCTCAAGAGGTAAATTCAAGTACAACTTTACATATGAAGATGTGACCTGCATAAACTTCACATGTGGACGTATACGAGGCATAAGACGCTGACGAGGACCTATGTGGATCTACACCAACTTTAACAAGAGAAACTTCAATCTCCGCAGTGAACCACCTATCTAGTACTTGCCGAAGACACGACTCAGATGACGACGCCCACTTCAAGAGTTCCCAAGAGAGACACCCCAGGACGAGGTTACCACGACCTATTGTAAAGGTGACTCGATAGCTTGGCTATCGAGAGTTAATTATATTTGAGACATAACTTACAGAGAAAAGAGACTTTTCAAAGACTATAAATTTCTTTAAACTATAAATGAGATCAACTAAGAGTTTACTGTAATATTGAATATCATACGTTGTAACCCATTATATGTAAATGTAATTTATAATCACTTTAGTTAATAATACCATTCTTTAAATGGTAAAAGAAGTCTTGCAAGCATCTAGATGAACACAAAATACTCAGAAGTGTTTGCCATAGATATATTTAAAGTAAACTTGGATCCGAGGTAAAAAAGTACATAATCATTATGATCCCTAGTTTTTCTGAAAACCATTTAAATATTTTAATCTAATTAATTATGTCATGGGATCTTTTCATATCAGTTGTTAATAAAGAGAAGTCATCTTATTACACATGAAAATGAGTGCATAAATCAGTGAAATACCTTCCCTTGTCTCCTAATAATTAGCTTAAGTAATTTGTTCAATTAGGTTGAGTTTATTAACAGTTCGTTACAACGTAGGCAGCCCATGTAATTGGCAGGTGTCAATTAAGATGGGTTCCCTGGATTTGTAACGAGGTAAAAAACGTTACAAAATTGCGCCACTCTGCTTAACTCTGCTTAACTCTGCTTTACTCTGCTTTGCTTTGTGTAAATAATAATTAATTGTATATTGTGTTGTTGCTGTCTTGTAAAAGTAATTGTGTACAGAGTGTCACAAAATTGCGCCACTCTGCTAAATTATTAAAAATGTTGTAAGCATCGTGACATTAACAAAGATACGTCACGCTGATAATTAAAGTAATTGTTACGTAGTAAAATTAGATAACTCTCGTCACTCAGTTATTTGATATATGCACTCAGTTACTGTATTTGATGTAACATTAATTTTCATAAAATGAATTTATTTTAAGATACGTAAATAATAGTCAGTATAACTTGAAATATCATTGTATGAAGCCGAATGCAAGTATGTACATGAATTGTAGTGCTTGTTGATCTGTTCAGTCTTTAACAGGTTTATATTGTGACAATCCAAGACCTGTAGTTTCTTGAATGTGCCTGCATAGTATATCAGTGTATGTCTGTCGTCACGGTAAAAATAAAAAAAAATTATACTCCTGTGTAGAGTAGACCCGGTTAATTACGTGGAAAGAATTTCGTAACTTAAATTTGTTACTAAAAAAATAAATAATTTAATTGGGGAAAGTACGAGAATTAATTACTAAACTCAGACTGTTATAACCGTAATACACTTGTAACTTGTAAAGCGTGCTTTGTTGAATGAGATTCACCCCATGCGTCCGAGCTGGCTTCTCCAGTTAAAACCGGTCAAGAAAGTTAACCTGTGGCATTGTGTAGAGAACAATACGTGTGCGTAATCCCCTCGTTCCCACGCATACACTCACCCTGCCTTTGTTTACTAAATAAAAGAGGGTGACCTACATTCCAGCAAACAGCTGACGACAATTAAATAATATTGTGATTTAATACAATTAAATAATATTGTGACTTAAATTTCAAATAAATAAATGACCTAGTAAACCCCCATTGTTAGATAAAGTGTGCTAAATAAATATGGTAATTAAATGGGAAATAGTTCTAGGTAAGTTTCTTAAATCTCCCCTAAGTAAATAATAAATAAATAAAGAAAAAGGTAAGATTCTTCGAAAGAAAACCAAAAGAATATAATAATAAGTGAAGAATAATTGCATTAAATAATAATAAGCCTGAATAAATCTTAAGTTAAACTAATTTGTGTAAAGTGTAGCAGTAAATAAGGGAAAAGCTAATAATAATACAAGTATAGTTGCATATTGTAAACACCCAGTCGTGGCCTGTTCGAGGAAATAAAGCGTGTTGAGAATTGTAGTAAGCAGACACCCTCCCTCTATTGTGATGAACCGGTGCTTTTGTAAACAATTGAAAACCTCCCTAGTGTGTATTACAATGCATTGTGTAAAGTGTCTCCCCTTCCGCATAGTTTGTTTAAGTATTGTTAAAGAGATAATAAGAATTATCTTCGTGAAGTTCCGCTTCTCTCGGTAGCATAAGATGTTAGGATTAGCAATAATCTAAAGTGGAGTATGGGATCCTCTTTAGATTATATTAGAGGTAAGTTTATGACATATAATTAAGAATTATATATGTGTAACGTAACAGGTCACAACGGCGCCGACTGAAAAGGGTAATGATGGGGGCAGAAAGGTGCCAAAAGATCATTAAAGAGTGCTGAAAGCTAACTGGTGTAGTTAGAGTAAGCCGATATCAGTTGGGCCACGATATTGTGAGTTACGGATAATTAGGGAAATTAGTATTAAGAATTAAAATATAAGTTAGCATTGTAAGTAACGAGAAAAAGGGAATTTCACGAAGGAGAACATTTAAATGAACAAGATCATTTAAGAGAGATAGAGAAAACAAACCGTGTAGTAAAATTAAACTTCACACACTGACACCAAGCATACTCCAAGTCCCCAATTTTGCGTTAGGCTCACAAAAAAATTCGTAATGTGGATTTTAAGCGGTGGAGTATGTGACGATTTAATTGAATATAGAATCTTAAATAAATAAAAATTAATTTACTAGCAATTAAGTATTTTTTAAATCGCACTATTAAACCTAAAGCCCCTGTCCTAACTCAGAATAAGTATGAGATGTAAATGGAAAATCTAACTAAAGCATTAATAAAAATTCGAATTGTAAAAAAGCTATTAATATCACAGTTAACCCTTTGCTAGTCATCATGCGGTGACCTGTTAATTCCGGACACAACGTGCATAGCGAGTCGTCTGTAACTTAGGAAGATATAAAAATCATAATCTTTGTAATTAGTAATTTGAAGGCACGAGTAGTAGTTAAAATAATTCACTTAAATTATATATGTATAATTAATGTATTGTTTTTTTGTAATAAGAATGTCAATTTAAATAAAAATAGGAACTATATTATCGCGGAGTACTTGCCCCTCTCCGTTGTAATGTGTCAGTCGAATCGAGTAGAGAGTCACAATGCTGCCGTCAGAGCGTATAGAACTACAAGCGAGAGCTCCACCAAAATGCACTGGTTAAATTTAATTTTAAATGTTAGCTACCACTGCTAAACGTGGCGAGCGAGTGTAATGTTTGAATTGTAGAAGGTTGTGTTAAAAAAAAAGAATGTAATAAGTTAAAACAAAAAAAAAAACTAACAAGTAGTAAGCAAGATGACGTCTCCCCTCAAGAGGTAAATTCAAGTACAACTTTACATATGAAGATGTGACCTGCATAAACTTCACATGTGGACGTATACGAGGCATAAGACGCTGACGAGGACCTATGTGGATCTACACCAACTTTAACAAGAGAAACTTCAATCTCCGCAGTGAACCACCTATCTAGTACTTGCCGAAGACACGACTCAGATGACGACGCCCACTTCAAGAGTTCCCAAGAGAGACACCCCAGGGCGAGGTTACCACGACCTATTGTAAAGGTGACTCGATAGCTTGGCTATCGAGAGTTAATTATATTTGAGACATAACTTACAGAGAAAAGAGACTTTTCAAAGACTATAAATTTCTTTAAACTATAAATGAGATCAACTAAGAGTTTACTGTAATATTGAATATCATACGTTGTAACGCATTATATGTAAATGTAATTTATAATCACTTTAGTTAATAATACCATTCTTTAAATGGTAAAAGAAGTCTTGCAAGCATCTAGATGAACACAAAATACTCAGAAGTGTTTGCCATAGATATATTTAAAGTAAACTCGGATCCGAGGTAAAAAAGTACATAATCATTATGATCCCTAGTTTTTCTGAAAACCATTTAAATATTTTAATCTAATTAATTATGTCATGGGATCTTTTCATATCAGTTGTTAATAAAGAGAAGTCATCTTATTACACATGAAAATGAGTGCATAAATCAGTGAAATACCTTCCCTTGTCTCCTAATAATTAGCTTAAGTAATTTGTTCAATTAGGTTGAGTTTATTAACAGTTCGTTACAACGTAGGCAGCCCATGTAATTGGCAGGTGTCAATTAAGATGGGTTCCCTGGATTTGTAACGAGGTAAAAAACGTTACAAAGGCCACCCAGAATATTGGAACAACTTTTTGAATACCCACCAGAAAATCAAATTATAGACGTAAACATGAAGATCAGATTAGCAAATGAAAATTTACTTACAAAAGGAGAACGGAGGAAGCAGAGACATGATGCGAAAGGTACATGGACCAAATATGAGGTAGGTCAATTAGTGTTGGTAAAGAGGCATGATTTGTCAAGTGGACAATATAAAGAGATAAAGAAGTTTTTCCTGTTATATGAAGGGCCATATGAAATTGTGGAAATAAAGATGCAAAATGCGTATGTGTTACGAAATCCAGCAACGCAGGAGATAGTGGGTACACAAAATGCGACGAACTTGAAGTTATATAGGTCACTTTAAATGTTTGAATTTGAGAGAGAATATTAAGATGTTGTTTTATGTTTCAGAAGGGACTCTTCCCCATTTTCGGGCGGTCACGACCTTACCAGTCCTGGCCGTGGTTTTCGGGAATTGGAGGCGGGCCATGGTTGGCAGATCTTCCTTCGGGCGGTGAAACAACGATGGTCCGGCTCCACCAAAATTGGTCAAAATTTGAAATTTACAGCACATTTGAACGGGGAGGGGGACCCCTAAAGGTACGTGACATAAATTAATTTTTTTTTTACACTCATGGTGCAGCGGTCAGGTGTACCTGTCACGTACCTGCACTGCCTTAGAGTGTTTGTAAATAATGGAGGCTATTAATATATAATAAAGGCAGTGCATACAAATTAAAATTTTAGTGTTAATGGCGAAAATAAATGTAGCCATTGACAACAGTTACAGTGGAATCTGAAAAGATTGAGTTTTGTTGCAAGGCGAGTGGGGGTAAGATAGACGGCGGGTTTGAATAAATGGTAGGAGAAGGGGGTAGGTTTGGTTTAGAAGGGGACGTGAATTCACGTAGTGGGTCTATCTTGTCCCAATTCTTTTTGCGGCATAAACCCCGTCTTTCAGGACGATTACTGCCTTACTACCACTTATCATAGTAATACTAGACAGCCTCCATTTGTAAATAGGTATCAAAATATAATTTGGAATGTTTATAGTTTTAAATTTATATCAACTTTAGTAAATAAGTGACCAAATAATTGTAAAGTTCATAGTATCAGTGAAAGTTGGAACGTGTTGAAGTGTGTAGAATAAATTATAACTTGCTATCATACAAGATATGGGGATAATTTTGGGGGGTTGAGTGGTGTTAATAGAAGTGCTATACTTAGGGAGTGCAGAAACTGCAAAGGTAGACGGGTTAGTTTAGTTATTAAGTGGCTAGTACGGTGGTGGCATGTGCCACCGTAGGTAGCGATAAGGGTTGGGGGTGACAGAGAGTGTTACCTCCATCGGAGGCCAAAATGGCGTAAAATACACGGCACACCCTTTTATATAATTTTATATTATATCCTGATAGATTGCCGTGCCGTGTATAATCGTGATGTAGAGAACATGCTTAAATTTAGAGTTGATTTCCCCGACTTTTCGGGCGATTACTGCCTTACCAGCACTAATCGTGGTTTTGGCTAGCGGTCAGCTATGGCCATAAATTAAGAACCTTGACCATAGCTGACTTGAAATTGGTGTATATTTGAAATTGATGGGGGTGAATTTAGGGGAAATCCCCGGAACTATGGAACAGCAGCTACCACTCTGTTCGAGTAGGAACAGCAAAGCCAGGTGGTAGACCCGTTTTAAGGGCAGGTAAATATATAACAAAGATATAATGACATCTGCCAATTTTAAAATGTAACGCTGAAGCAAGGACACGGAGATGATAAATTCCTCCACCAATGCTGTCCTTGTGGAAGCAAATGGGCGCAACAGTCCACCAGCAAAAAACAATAGTGTGTGTGGCAGAGAAGTTGCTCAGGGGAACAACGAATTAAAATTTTGTAACTTAGTAATGGCAACTCACTCTGGAAGTAATTAAACAATTGTTTTATTTGAGAAAATGGATACTGTAGATGTTTATCATATTTTGGTTATCATGTTTTAGTGGGTCATTAATTTTGTTGTGTTAGAGTGTAAGAATTATAAATATGTGTTATGTATTTTTCGTTATATAATTTTGTGTAGCATTTTGAACAAAGGTCATTCACCTTGCTAAGAAAATCAGCTGATCCGCTATAGAATGTCACTTATAAATTGTTTGCAAATTTCCAAGGTAACTAATGTTTGAATATAATGATTTTGATGTGTTAAAGATGTATTTTAAATGATGATTAAAGGATGGAAATAATTTAAGATAGTTGAGAATTTTAAATGATTTGTAAAAGATAGTAGATGGGAGATTTTGGGTGATTAATATTGAGTTAGGACATGTAGATCAGTCCATGTTGAATTTAAAGGGGTACTAGAGATGAATAAATATTGTTATGAATAATGTAATGTAGAATTTGAGAAGTATTGGTAGTGACACAGTAGCTATGGGGAATTTGTAGAGTGTTGATTGATATATTGATGTAATAAATAAGTGGAAATATTTGTAGTAGTTGAAAGTATTGTATTGGAAGAGTAATTAGAGTTGATGGGAATTTTGTAAGAGGGGGTGGTGTGGTAGGAGTCCGCAACGAAAGGTGTTGGGACGGGAAGGGACCGTTTAGTGCCGGAAAGGGTTGCCTAGGTAGAATCCAGGGACCAGATAAGGGAATGAGCTTTTAGGGGGGGAAACACACATCCTGAGTACAAAGGGGTAGAGAGTATTTTTTTTTTATATAAGGGAGAATGATGCGATATGAGTTGAGTACTAAATTGGGTTTAGAGAATGTTTGATAGATGTTTTGATAGAGATGGGTGTCATGTTAGTTAAAGCTGTTAGTGATATTAGAGTCAGAGGGGGAAGATTATAAATGTATACATGCCAAGTTGTAAGTCAAGTTATTGTGAATAATTAAATCACCCAAACTAATGGAGATTGAGAATGTTAAAGGAAGAGAGTCATAGTAAAAAATATAAAATTAATGGAAACAAGTGACAAACTTTAATAGAATTTGAGAATAAAGTAAAGTTGTAAAATGTGTAATTTTGATTAATTTAAATGTCAATTTTATTGTTAATTGTAATAATACTATCTTAATTTTAAATGTCATATTTTATTATGTTGTTGTGTTTAAAGATAAAAAATTTTAAAGATGTTTTATGTACTTCATGATGCAGATCTATGTATAACCTATGTAGGTCAAGGTTGTGGACTTGACCCAGTTTGATCAGCTGATGGGTGATGTTAGAAACTAGACCAGTTTTGGCAATGAGGTGATGCAAATTTGGTTGTTTAATTGATTTAAATAATTTTAAATTTTCTTAATATTGAGAAAAGTATATTTTAATAAATTTAAATTTTTTTGAAAAAAAAAATTTTTTTTGATTTTCTGTGCCTGCCATCTACTTGATGTTTTGAATTTTGATTGTATTATTGTTTATGTGTATTACTAGGGTTTTATTGAATTATATTGTTTAGTATGTATGTCTAATCCAAGGTTACGATAAATGAGTTCATGTGTAGTTAGATGTTCAATTTATTTGTTTTTCTGATTATGAATAATAGTGAAGAGAATTAATAGAGTGATGAATTATGTAACAGATTATGATTTTAGAAGGTCTCTTAAATGAGTTTGATTTAATGATAAATATTTTGAGTTTGAAAAATGTATTATAAGAGTATGTACAAGCCCAGTAACTGCTAAAGGCAGCCCAGTGTGCATGGAAAGGGGGAACATATCGGTTGAGGATCTGGCGTGGTATAAGACCAGGGGTTTGGGTTTTGGGGTGGCATGTTAAAAGGTTAGGTGTGCTGTGCTGCATGTCTGTTCGATGTTATGGTGTTGGGATCTCGAATAGAGAAGTCCAGTAATCTCGTTCAGGTGCAGCCATAGTCGCCGAGCCAGGGGGGTAGTTTACCCATGATGTATAAAAACAAATGGGGGTTTGTTGGCACCATATCCTCACCGATCCTCTTAGGGGGTTTCTTCTGTTTTGGCAGAAGATCTCTCATTGGGAGGGTATTGTAACGGGGCTAAAAAGGGAGGGATTTTATTTTATTAAATATTATTAAATTCAGTTTCATCTGTGTGGACAGCCATGTGTTCAAATAAAGCGTAGTTAGAACAAAGGACTTGTGAGGTGATGCCAAGGCAATGGAATGTCGTGCTGTTGACGGTGATACAATTCTTGGAACTTTGATGCTGTGTGACACCCTCACACAAGCGCGCTAACTCCCGCAGGTGCACAACTGGCGCCAAATTGGTAAAACAATATGGCTTGGAGACGAAGGTTTTGTTCGCACGTGGTCCGAGCTGGAGGATATAAGTGTAAGTCACGCCCACTGCAGTGACGTAAACCACTGGATACAAAATATCGTCAACGTCCAGTACACAGGAGTTTGCACTTGTTGAATGTGCCACCGCTATGACTAAAAAGTACCAGGCATTGGTTTCCGTCTTGTACAACCGAAATATAGTGGAGGGGACTTAGAGAACGCACTTCCCAGTTCTCTCACCGATGCTTACCTGGCCAGGTAACCGCCCCACAGCCCTCATTAAAAAATTGTGAATATCAAGTAAATGTGAGTTTCAATTATTCAGCAATGTGAAAGTGACTATAGTTTTCGGCCGGAAGAAGAAAAGTAAATTATAACTGTTTTCGAAACTACAACTAAATAAGTAAGTGAGAAACTCCTCGTTGCCGGCAAGGGTATTGCACAAATGGATCCAATAATGTTTTCTAAATAAATAGAAGGGAGTTTTTTGTTTTAATATAGCTGGGCTGTTTTAACTGTCTGTTTTAATTAAGGTAAGAGGTTCACTGTAATATTGTAATTGTAATTGTAATCCAATCATGTCGTAAATATCAGTAAAACGTTTTATGGATTTTTTGTTAATTTTGGAAAAATAATCGCTTGAGCTAAGAGGCCAAGTAATGATATAATTTGAAGTTTAAAAAATTTAAAGAATGAAAATAAAATCTTAGTTTGATTCTCTTCACAAAATGCGAGTTGCGTCAGTTATTGAATTAACCTTTAATCATGTTTGCATCTCGACGTTCGTGTGACGGATTCTGGGATGAGAGGGCAAAATATAAGGTAGGTGGAAGATAGGTAATTTTATTTATTTGTATTTGTATTTGGTATAAAAGTAATTAAACGTAACAATATTAATGCAACAATTAGAAAGTAATATAGAGAACATTAACGTAGGTCTACATGGAGTTACAACTATTTAGGTCAGTTCTTCACCCTACTAATCTTTCCATCACTGTTATCACCATTAGCCTACTATCACTGTGACTCAAATCATCTTCACTGCTGCTATCCCATCTTATATTAATTTCTAAACGATCTGTTACAGTATCCATTATTTGGTCCGATCTCATGTAGTCATTTCAATTTTCATGACGTCACATCTTGATCTCCAGTCTGCCGGAGGAATACAATAAAATTCCTTTTTCACTAAGTTTATGACACTGTCTACAGAAAAATGCACGTTTTTTTCTTTTAACGCTCCTTCATGGTTGCCCAAATCAGTTCCATAGGATTAAAATCCAGCTGATAGGGTGGAAGTCGTAAAACGTAATGTCCATGGATTGCCAAAGTAGCATCTATTTTAAAAGTTTTGTATGTTGGTTTATTTTGTTTAATTAGTGCATAGAGCTCAGGTTTTAACATATATGGACTACAAGGAATGTCATGGTTCTGTAACCAGTTAATCATATATGCCTTTTTTGTTATTGATGTTAGAGGTAGATTTATTTGTATATTATGGTAGGGGGCCATTGTCTATTACTATTACACTATTCTTATTCAAATGAAATGAAACTAAATGCTTCACTTTTGATGAATACTGATGTATTCACCGACTCAGAGAAAAATAAGCTAATATTCTCTGTTGATGCATGCGCATTACATAACCTGCACCTTTAGAACGAAAACGGTTGATTCATGTCTACTGAATCTTACTGTACTTGTGCAGTTACAAGCCCGACCACTGATATCAGTATCACTTTTTATCGATATCAATATGTTTCATGTTGTCATCAAAATAAGGAAAACAGGCAGGGTGTTCAGTAGATGCGATTGTATAAACTAAAATAAAATAAACAATTTAGACCATGAAACAAGTACATCCAATAGCAATTAGATTAGATAAAATGTGTTGCATTATTTAATGTATTTAAGCAGAATGTTATGAAAGTGGTTTCAGTTCAATTCGTCTGTACCTGTGTGTCAAAATCCTGAGCCTATTGTACAAGATATAGGCTGTGTTGGCATAAGCCAGTGGGGTTAGGTAAGTAGGTATTGGTTTTATTTGTTTATTATTTTTCTTGAGGTGGAAAGTTTTCAACTAAAGCAAAACCACCTTTCCTAATATTTAAAACTTTATTCTTGAATATTTAAAATGGATTGCTCCCATTTGTCCAAATTCAGTGCATGTAATATATGGTAACATCTGCTGGTGTTTTTTATGTGTGGAGGTTATGTATATCGACTGGTTGTGGTTTTATTTATTACTTTTATGAGTGGCAGTGTTTTAATACACAAAAAACTAACTTTCCTATGCTTTTAGGAATTAGTCTAGCAAATAATCATCTAGATGGAATGTACCAACTGGTAAGGGGGAGGGGATAATGCACAAGTACAAAAAATTAAAGTTTAATTTAAATTTATGTTTCTAGTAAAATTTGATACCTGAATTAACATTTACTTAGAATATTTTAACAAAACTATTGTTGGAACCATAGACCAGACCCCAACCAATGAAAAGATTAGTCACTAATGTGGGGTGTCAAGCTCACATCACTGTCATTAAATTGTTTGCATTGATTTCAGTAATAAGTAACAGACTATACAGTGGCCACACTTACTTTTCCTGTGGCTCTTGATTTGAGTTCAGAATTTTGTTTGTAATAACTAGAGAAAAGGACTTTCTCACTAATAATTATTATTTAATGGTACTTTCACTTGTGAAACTTACTTGTTGATATTCCCTCAAACACCGTTTCGGAGTTGTATTCTCCTTCTTCAGTGAAGTTTGAATACGGAATGTCTCTCACTAAATGTGACTCTTCTGTTGAAGTTAAGAAAATTCTCTTTTATATCATCTATAATATTATTTACATCAAAATAGGGTTTGGCAAATAAATGTATAGGCCTATCTGTATATTAGCCTTCAACTTGTCTGCAAGAGCTTAGTTAATTTTATCAATTACTTGACAATCCTGGTCAGTCTGAAACCGTCTATTACACATAAATAGTAGATTAAACATGATTTATTTGTTAATTATTATTTTGTAAAGTTAGTTTTATGAATATTCAAATACAGATTTAAGAAAAACACACAGACATAGATTTGGAAGACAAGTAAGTACGGTAACTGTAATTAGTCTACCTGAAAGGGAAGGAAAATAAAAACTAAGTCGTTTGATTTCCTTATGGTCATTACTGACCTGTATATTATTAGTCTACTTCTATCACTTGTTTCTACAGAAATGGATCTGTCTTGGCAACTGGACAAGGATGTGTATGAGTTTTAAATTGTAATGGAAACATGGCTAGACATAAGCAGACATACCCTGAGTTGTAGAAAATTCTTTGATACAGTTTAACAACTATCTGATTATATTGGATAAACCCGATCATGAAAAAAGGAACAAAAATATGACTGGTACAAAGAAAATGAAGAACAGCTTTAAAGAGTTTGCATCCTATTAATATTAAAACCAACCAATATCCAAGAGAATTACAAGTCTTAAATAAAAGATCACAGTGGAGGTGATAGATGTTTATGGATCACAAGTGTGGAATGTACATAAAAGAAATAGGGAAAGGTTAAGTTCGTTTAAAATTGGGTGCTGGAGGAGAAGTTGTAACTCAACAAGTGACTAGTCATGGTTGGAAATGATGAAATAAGAAGGTGAACTGGATGGATATAAATATTACAGGAACAGTCGAAGTAAAGAAATAAAATGTTATTCCCACCTACACAGAGTGCCTGAAATGAGAAGTTCTGTGCTACTGTTGAATATACACAACAAGAAGTAATGGTAGACCATAAATTTCCTGGTCCGATGGCATATAAATTGTTATGAACAGCAGGGGCCTTTAAATCACAGGCTGTGAAGACCGAAAATGTTGGCGGATATTGCGATGTGGCAGACACTGAAGCCTATATCACACTATGCTACTTAACTAGTCACTACTAAATACCTGCTACTGCATTTTACGAGTATTTCTATGTCACAATGTTTTCAGATGGTCGCCATTTAGTGGTGGTTAGTACAGAAAAGTACATAGTTGTGTAGATTGGTTTGATGTTAAAAGTATTGTGCAGAACGTCATCTGTGAGCGTGCGACATGAGGTTTTGAGACACCTTTTGCTAATTGGTGTTAGAGCTTTGTAAGGAGCTGCTGCGTAACATCAGGAAAAAAATAAATGCATGTGAGTTCGGGAATCGATATGTAGAATGGATAAACTGGGAACTTCAACAACACTAATCAGAGAGCTGCCAATTGAGGACCCCCAATCGTACCACGTTACATCATGCGGTTAGCCTTACCAAAGTTTCAGGAGTTGCTAGATTTAGTGTCACCAAACTAAATTTGGTTTGTATACGTCTTCTGTTGTGGCACTACGCTTTCAGAATGTTTAATTTTATTCAGTTCATTATGATAAGCACCAAGGAGTGTTTTAATTTTGTTTTTAAGCATCTCCCTTTGCTGGTATTCAAGGAAGTGCCAGCTCATATAGCAACCAAGTGAAAGCAGTTTAATCATGTCATGCTTCAAATACTCTATGGATGTAATGTCCCATATATAATCATATTTTCTTTATATGTAAAGGAATGTAATTATTTCATCACCAAACCATTTTAATGAATCACTCATTGTACATGTAGGAATAGAACACTCAAAAGGCACATTACGACAACAAAACCAAAACAAATGCAGAGACAAACACGTGGTGACAATGGAAACGCTACTTCACTGCTACTGCACTGCCCCTCACACTGGGCGACTGGGGCGGTACTCAGTAGCGGCTAGTGAGTCATATGACCTCAGGGTCTGCTAATGGTTACTTAGTAGCGCCTTAAGTTGAACACGTCCAACTTCTCTAGCTACTGATTCTTCACTTGCCTCCGAGTGCTAGTAGCTACTTCTATGTCACACTAGGCTACTTAGTAGCTGCAACACGAGTAGCGGCTAGTGAAGTAGCATAGTGTGACATAGGCTTGTCAGATATAAAATAAACTGCACATATTTATTTTTATAAACCATCCACTTGAAAAGGTCATTTAATGGTACAAGAGAGGTTAAAATTTGATTTGGAACATAAATCAGTAATGCTACTCATTTATAAAAAGCTGAGTGCTAAAGAATAACAGAAATTATACAGAGGGAGTTTGACTATAATGGTAAGATTCCCAATTCATATGTTTTACATATTATGTTAAGCTAATACTTTAACAGTAGTCTGGAGTAAATATATTCAAAATTAATGGTAGGAAATATACAAGATGTGAGCAGAAAAAAAAAACAGAAATATAATTTTTCTCAAGTTGTCTTAAATTATGATCGATTTCCCATTTAAAAAAATGATTGATAGTAGTGATTCAGGTGTTGTATGTACTGTGTGCAGCTCCAGGTTTAGTATTGCATTTGGCACCCAGCAGTATATGGAAGTTTTGGACACTCAAAAACATTTGACAACCATACAGAGTGCAAATACAAGTTAAACTGTAGACTCTTTTAAAATAAAGTGGCAAAGACTGATGTCCTTGTTATTGCAGAAAAATAAACCACATTTTCACAGCATAATGTAAGTCATGAACAGAATTTCAGATCTATTGGCTGTCAGTGTAAGCTTATCACCAAGTTGTATGACCAAAGTATCGCAGTCCTAGGACTATCTCTGAGGCCAGAGCAGTTAATGTCCTTGCTTCTAGTTGTTTGATGATGTCAGATCTGAACTCGACAAAGCCAATTTTGAAACTTTACAATAGATTTGTTTAACAGTAAGTAGGTCAATTTGGTGCCAGTTATGTGTAGAATTTTCAATATGACATAAGGTAATAAGGTCAGGATTTTAGAGGTTGACAATGTCAGTACAGAAACTGCAAAAATGCTGTCAGATTATAAGCTAAAATGTTAAAGAACTATAGTTTAGAACATAAATTAGTTTGTTTCTGTTCGGACAATCACAAATGCAAATTTTAGAGGGGAACAAAAAAAATGTTCACAAAAGAGTTCAAAAGAAGTTTGGTAAGAGAATATTAGGCATAAGTTGTGCACCATATACGGAACTTAAAAAAAAGACAAATTTCATTTTTTGCCTTCTAGGTACTTCTGCTACAACTCAAATAATATTTTCTGTACTGAAAAATGTGGAGTTCTGAGAAAGTACAGGTGATAGTAGACTAGGTGAAAGCTTGACTGTTTCTTAAAATTAGTTCTGAACTTGAATGTAGTGACTTACATACAGAAAATACAATAAAGGAAGATAAGACTTTTTGATGAAAGTACCCTTTTTGCAAAAATATGACTGGTGCAAGAAAAGTACTGAGGTTGATTGTTATGTAAACTTTATTTAAATTTAAAATATGTCTCTATAAATCTTTTAGTTATTTGCTTTTCTTGGATTTCGTTGTCCATGACGTGTCCGTTTCTAAACTAAATATAATTATTTCACTAAATACAACTATTATATTAACGACTCGGAACACAAAGTTTTTTATAAGTAAAAACATAAAGTTTTACCTTACAACCTGAATCGGTTTTCACCTTTAAAAGGCTTCTTCAGAGGTTCAATGTTTTTATGTTCAAACTTTATGTTTTTACTTATAAAAAACTTTGTGTTCCGAGTCGTTAATATAATAGTTGTATTTAGTTAAGTAACGTCATGGACAATGAAATCCAATAATTATTTCACTATGACTCGGAACACAGAACTTTTTACGTGTAAGAACGTTGTAACATGGCATTTTGGCCTACCTGGTGTAATAGCGCAATTTGTATTTCTTTTATAAAATAAAACAATAACATTTTGATGATAGGGACAAAAATTTATAAACGAGAGGTAAATTTACTGTTTGGAGCGATCGCGAGGGTGGCTGCACTGCACTGCATACGTGACGATTATACAGTAATATTTAGAAAGGCAATTTCAACAACCGACAAACTGTACCAAGGTCAACAAATGACACATACAAAAACAGCAACAAGTTATATAACTAACAACAGGCGACCGTTACGTCAGAGCTTTTACATAACAAGAATGTAGGTGTGTCGACGCCAACTGCGTTGTGGCACACAGTGAACAAAGACAGTCTAACTCCATCACCACTCGCGAGTGGTACACATAAATAGCGGGCCCGCAATCTAAAAAGTAAATACCGCATACAATAGAAAATGTGAATACAGCAAGTGTAAAGTTTTATAAAATGTAAAAAATAACAATTTTAATTTTCTCAAAGTAAGGTAACAATTTAAAACACGTAAATTCAGTGCAGACCTCGGAATAATCTACGTAGCGTACGCAGAACAATGTGACGACTCGACTGGACAGTTAAGTACATAATGGGGTAGAACAACATTTTAACAAGGGTTAAACCAAATTGCAGTACTGTTAATTTTTTGAACTGAGATCTCATTTAAGGGTTTGGGGCATGTATGAATGCGTGCGTGAATAAAAAATGAAGAATAAATATAGAAGTGCTGGTTGCGTAATTTGATATAATAATCTTATATAGTAGTTAAGTTCATTTGATTTCTTGTTTACAATTAACTAAATAATGAGTTGTTTTCTAAATTGAGCCTCGTGGCCAAAGATAATCACAATATTATAAAAGAATTGACGAAATGTGAGTTTGGCAAATAAAATGAAAAGCGTTCGTTAACCATAAATGTGTGTTGATCATTTGCGTTAACCTGTTTCTCTCTGCTAATAAGTACACCTGACGAAACCCTGGAAATTCACGAAAGGTTTAAACAAACAATATATACACAATAATAAATTTAATTAAAGCTCGTAGAGCTTCAATGGCGCCCGTTAACATGGACTTTGAAAAATTGAGTTAACAATTTTACAAACAGGTCGAAAAAATGGCAGAGAGGAATATGAACGCAGATTTAAGTAGAGGTAGCGTAGAAGAATCAAGTTTAAATGTCACGCAAGATCATATGATAACAACCAATGATTTTGTTGGTGAAAGTGTTGAAACAAATGTAGACGAAACTGTAGTAGCGGGGAGTAGTAGAGACGAGGGGGTAAATATATTTAACCAATTAGCATTGATGATGGAGATGATGTCAGGAGTGAAAAATGAAATGTCAGGAATGAAAACTGAGATTAAATCAGAAATAAATGTTGTAAATATGAGCTTAAATGAAATGATTAAATCAGAAGTAAATTCTATAAATGTTAAACTGACTGGTTTAAATAACGAGTTTATAAATGTGAGGAGCGAATTGAGAGCGAGTGAAATAAGTATGAACAGCCGTTTGGAAAGTATGAATGAGACTATTATTGGAATGAGAGATGAACTGACTAGTGTTATAAATAATGTACAAGACGAAATGAGAAACGATAGAAAAATAATTAACGAAAAACAAACAGAAAAAATGCTAGAGACAAATAAAAAATTTGACACATTGACAAGTAAATGTAATGATAAAATCAAAAAGCCAAATGACAAAATGGACTGTAATGTTCAATGTTTAATTAATGAGTGTGAGCAAAGTGAAATACAAGAAAATATAAATGATGCATTCAGAAGTAATTGTGAACAAGTCGATGCAATTAAAATTAATGTAACTAGCTTAAAGAATAAACAAGCAGAACATGAGCGTGAAATAATTAAAGTCAGAAAAGACTTAAATGTATCCATTAATCAGATGTTAACTAATGTGAGTGAGAGAGATTTATACAGGGAGTTGTATGCAGATAGAGAAATAGAATTATACAAGTTAAAAAGAAATTATTATGAGTTAGAGAGAAAGTGGAAAGAGAGAATAGAGTACGTGGGGCAGAGTGTAAATTTTCCTATTAATTTTTCTGAACCAAGGTGTTCACAAGTGTTGTTTAAGAAGGGAAAGAGTCCCGTATTGATGTTGTATAATGTTGTACCCTCTGTCTGTAATAATAATGTTGAAAGTATGATTTGGTATTGTGGTGAGAGAGATATAAGTGGAAAATGGTATGTTAATCAAGTAACAGAATTATATAATGTGAATCGAAAGTATGACGAATGGAGAGAAAGTTTAACAGTATATTTGAAGAATAATGTAAATAATTATCTGACAAAAGTAATTAACCCGATCATGAATGTATTTACCGATGGAGACTGGACAATAACAACTTATGTTGACAAGTTGTATGAAATATTAATAGGGAATAACCCTATCAATTATTATGACATAATGAATGGAATAAAGGTAATGGATGATTATTATAATGATAGTAATAACAAATTGAGTGTGTATAACAATGATGCATGTTACAAATACATTAGATATATATATAACGATGGAGGTTGAACTAAAATATCAGTGCATAAACATTGGTAAATATTGTAAATTTTGGTAACGACCTTGCAGATTTGGACATATGAAGTGTGAAACAATTGCACAGTTCTTGACGAATGATTTGTAAATAATTTGTGAATTCATTTGTATATATATATTATTAATATTTTGCAGTTTACATAAATAATTAAGAAGACAATAATTGATGCTTTGTAAATTTTGATAATAATTGAAATATGTTGTGATAATTTGTGAATTCATTTGTATATATATATTATTAATATTTTGCAGTTTACATAAATAATTAAGAAGACAATAATTGATGCTTTGTAAATTTTGATAATAATTGAAATATGTTGTGATAATTTGTGAATTCATTTGTATATATATATTATTAATATTTTGCAGTTTACATAAATAATTAAGAAGACAATAATTGATGCTTTGTAAATTTTGATAATAATTGAAATATGTTGTGTTTAATAATCAATTGAAGTGAATAATTTGAGATGGTTAAATATTGTGATTTAATGTTGTATGAATGAATTTTTATGAGATATATAAATTATATTAGGAGATTTCAATTGAATAACAATTAATGAACAAATAAATCTTAAATAGTTTAGCTTGTGGAATAACATAGAGATTTAAAAATAAATGTTAATAATAATTTTGAAATTTTAAGAAATTTTTTCTTAATTTTAAGAATTTTAAGACAGTCCATATGAGGTTAGCCAAGTGAAAATGGAGAATGCTTATATTTTAATAGATTTGCAAACTCGAGAAATAAAAGGAACTTATAATGTGACCCAATTAAAAAAGTATTATCTAGCTGAGTGATGATGGATGTATTTAGAGATATTAAAGTTTTCATACATAAACAGACATTTTTATAT
Source organism: Magicicada septendecula (assembly GCA_034769895.1). Taxonomy (NCBI): domain Eukaryota; kingdom Metazoa; phylum Arthropoda; class Insecta; order Hemiptera; family Cicadidae; genus Magicicada; species Magicicada septendecula. Next base: position 177,957,868 of record CM068368.1, read on the forward strand.
TCTATTATTATAAATTGTTATTATTGTTTATACACACATTATGTATTGTATGTAAATGGACATTAAGATAGAGAAAGTTAAGAAAGAAATGTATGAGATTAAAACACCACCAAGACTAGAAATGTCATGTAATGTAAATTGTCAATTTTAATTTTAAAAGGAAATATTATACTTGTGATTCCCCGACTTTTCGGGCGGTCACGGCCTCACCGAACCTTGACCGTGGAATTGGTTTAGCTTTAACAGCTATGGTTGGGGCACATTACGATTACGCGCTGACCATAACTGGCCATAGCTGTTATCGCTGTAAAGGTGTACTTTGAAATTGATGGGGGGTGAAATTAAGGGGAATCACCAAACTATGGAACAGCGGCTGCCACTCTGCCCGCATGGGGGTAGCAGAGACCGGTGGTAGAACCGTTTAAGGGTGCATAATTATAAACAAGAATATATCGATATTCAACTGTTCAAATGTAAAGCAGAAGCAAGGACACGGAGATGTCACATTCCTCCAAAACTTCAGTCCTTGTGGACGCAACTGGACGCCACAGTCCGGGGGGGTCATAGTGTGTGTGGCAGGGAGGTTACCGATAGGGGGTAACGGATTTAAAAAAAAATTTTTTGTTGCATTTTAGTAATGATGACTCGCTATTAAATACTTTTATTAAAATTTGAAAAAATAGATGCACTAGATATTCTATATATGTCTTATTGAGATGATTGCAGGTAGTATGTTAGGAATAAGAATTATAAAACTATAATGTTTTCTGTGTTTAAAGATTTTTACAAAAAATGAAATAAATGTATGATAGTTAAAATTTCAAATGAGTAAAAAAAAAAAAAAAAAAAAAAAAAAAAAAAAAAAAAAAAAAAAAAAAAAAAAAAAATTAGAAACGAATTAATAAAAGTAAGGTGAGTTTAAAGGATAATTTTATGATTTTATATGCAAATTTAATTATGTAAAGTATGTAACATTTTAAATACAAATTGTTTATTTTAAGATGATAGTAACACTGTGAATTATTAATGTACTATGTTTTCTTATGTTATATTGTGTTTGTTAGTGTAAGAGAATTTTATGAATTTAGATATTTTAAATGCATTTTAAATCGGGGATGAGATAAATGTAATATGATAATGGGAATGTTTATTTAAATTCTGATGGGAATCAGGGCAATGATTTTGAATTTTGGGTTAAAGTTAACAAGAGAAAGTAGATAGAATAAGATTATGAAATTTATCATAGGGTATCATGTTGTTGGTAGGTATTCTGATATGATAGAGATAAGTAACAAACAAAACCAGTGCTTCTTAGCGCAAACCAGCACCGCTAGGGGGAAACAGATCAGTTGGGGATATGGTGTTGTATAAGGCCACTATTTGATATTTTAATTTGTTGTTTCAGTGTTTGGTGATGCTGTGACAGCGGACCTGAGCTGGCCAGCGCGTCAGAGCAGGGGCGTTAAGTATCTGTCTGACTCTACGGTGTTGGGATCTCGAGAGAGAAGCCCAGTATTGTCATTCAGGTGCGGTCACAGTCACCGGACCAAGGGTGAGTTGATTATATTTTTGTAAACTATACGGGGGGTTGTGGCGCCATATCCTGGCTGATCCCCTTAGCAAGTATGAATGTGTCAATGAGGTTTTTTATGCTTCGGCATAAAATATCTCATTGAGGGGGGTATTGTAACATGGCATTTTGGCCTACCTGGTGTAATAGCGCAATTTGTATTTCTTTTATAAAATAAAACAATAACATTTTGATGATAGGGACAAAAATTTATAAACGAGAGGTAAATTTACTGTTTGGAGCGATCGCGAGGGTGGCTGCACTGCACTGCATACGTGACGATTATACAGTAATATTTAGAAAGGCAATTTCAACAACCGACAAACTGTACCAAGGTCAACAAATGACACATACAAAAACAGCAACAAGTTATATAACTAACAACAGGCGACCGTTACGTCAGAGCTTTTACATAACAAGAATGTAGGTGTGTCGACGCCAACTGCGTTGTGGCACACAGTGAACAAAGACAGTCTAACTCCATCACCACTCGCGAGTGGTACACATAAATAGCGGGCCCGCAATCTAAAAAGTAAATACCGCATACAACAGAAAATGTGAATACAGCAAGTGTAAAGTTTTATAAAATGTAAAAAATAACAATTTTAATTTTCTCAAAGTAAGGTAACAATTTAAAACACGTAAATTCAGTGCAGACCTCGGAATAATCTACGTAGCGTACGCAGAACAATGTGACGACTCGACTGGACAGTTAAGTACATAATGGGGTAGAACAACATTTTAACAAGGGTTAAACCAAATTGCAGTACTGTTAATTTTTTGAACTGAGATCTCATTTAAGGGTTTGGGGCATGTATGAATGCGTGCGTGAATAAAAAATGAAGAATAAATATAGAAGTGCTGGTTGCGTAATTTGATATAATAATCTTATATAGTAGTTAAGTTCATTTGATTTCTTGTTTACAATTAACTAAATAATGAGTTGTTTTCTAAATTGAGCCTCGTGGCCAAAGATAATCACAATATTATAAAAGAATTGACGAAATGGGAGTTTGGCAAATAAAATGAAAAGCGTTCGTTAACCATAAATGTGTGTTGATCATTTGCGTTAACCTGTTTCTCTCTGCTAAAAAGTACACCTGACGAAACCCTGGAAATTCACGAAAGGTTTAAACAAACAATATATACACAATAATAAATTTATTTTAAAGCTAGTAGAGCTTCAACGTAAGAGATTTACCTTACAACCTGAACCGGTTTTCACTTTTAAAAAGCTTCTTCAGAGGTTGGTTTTTAAAAGTGAAAACCGGTTCAGGTTGTAAGGTAAATCTTTTACGTTTTTACCCGTAAAAAGTTTTGTGTTCCGAGTCTCGTAGTGAAATAATTATATTTATTTGCTTTTATTATAATGAACAATGATTTATATTAATAATACTATTTACCAAGAGTAATAAAAATTATAATACAATTTTACACTTTAGAGTTTGTAATTTTAAGTACCGGTACCTAATTATGAAAATTTGTCCGCAAAAAATATAACCCCTGCTAGGAATCTAACCCAGTATGCTGGTGTCCTTACTTTGTTCTCTGAAATGTGGCCAACCCAGTAAAATCGTTATTAATAGTTTTACAGGTTTTTGATTATTCTACCTGTAAATACCAGACGGAAAAGAAAAAGGTAAACAATTTTTTTACTATTCATATACATATAAGTGGCCCGGATACCAAAAGCATGGATCTAAAAAAAAAATGTTATTATTCATTCACAACTGGTGTTTTTTATAATGGCTTTTACAAGAGACTACATAATTATAATAAACTGAATGAATGTGTAAACTTATTGACCATGAACATGTTAACGTGTTATCCATAGATTACCATAAAACTTAGGCATTAGGTTTCGCTGGCCAATATCGTGATTTGTAAGAAATTAAAAATTCCATTACTGAATAAAATTAATTAGAACTCTGTGATTTTCAAAATCCGTCAAAAATCAATGGAAACTCGATTATAACTAAACTTATTTAATTACATATTTGGTTGTATTCTGTGACTAAATAAACCTTGTTTGCGTTATAAGCCATTTCGCACGACTTTGATTTCGTGCGTTTGATGAACATTTTGCGTCTGGGAGAAATGGGGGGTCTTGGGGAATAGTCAGCGGCAAAATGTAACTTCCGTCGCCGAGCGTGTACTATACTTCGGTGTCCGATATGTACATCCAACCGTTTTCTTCACAAGTACCTAATGCCAGCTTATGGAGGTTATGTACGACAATGTAACTTAAATAAAATTTACTTTGTTAGTGTACATTAAAAGCTTGTATTTATTGGAAGTACAGAAATTAGTTTACATTTATCGTACATAATTACGGTACAGAGACGATTTTGGGAGGTTGTGGCTACGTTTAACAATATAACTTAACCTTTTACATTTTTAAATTAATTAGACTTAACAAAACAAACGTTTCCTTAGTTAGTGTACATTCAAAGGCTGTATTTATTGTATGGATAAAAGGCTGTATATAAGATTACCGGCTGTATTTATTCGAAGTAAGTAATGCTAGCTTATGGAGGTTATGTACGACAATGTAACTTACATAAAATTTACTTTGTTCGTGTACATTAAAAGGGTGTATTTATTGGAAGTACAGACATTAGTTTACATTTATCGCACATAATTACGGTACAGAGACGATTTTGGGAGGTTGTGGCTACGTTTAATTATTTAACTTAACCTTTTAGATTTTTAAAATTAATTAGACTTAACAGACATTTCCTTAGTTAGTGTACGGTACATTCAAAGGCTGTATATAACATTAAAGGCTGTATTTATTCAAAGTACCGGAATTAAGACGTACTTCCAATTTAGAACCTAGTACAATCTAATGTATAACCAAACAAGTACATTAAAATCCTTTTTTCAACATAGTGCAATAAAAAGCAATGTGCAGTTTCTGTTAACATGCAAATGATTAAGTATTAATAATGGGTTACAGTGGAATTTAATGTTACTACGGTCTGAATTAGTGCAAATAAAATTGGGAGAATCTCGTAAACATATTAAAGAATGCTTGTATATTACACACAAAATTATTACAGTACGGGCCTTTGTTAATGAATAGGAACAAATTTGACTCTATACTTTAGTATGTACCAATAAAATTCACCTGTTTTCAAATACCAATATCTGTTGTTTTTTCATACCCTTAAAAAAGGTCATTAACAACATACATTATGAGAAAACGTGATTACAAATAACCACCCATTAGTTACTTGTGAAGAAAGTAGATATAACATTTACAAACATCAAATCTTCAATTCTCTCCCTATTTGTTTTATAAAAACTGGAGTTTCTACTGCAGGTTTTAAGTCCACTAACTACTTAATTAAATATACATAATTGTTCCTGTATCTTGTTGGGTAACAGATTATATTAATACATCTGCTTCCTACTCATATGTGCAAACAATGTTTTTAATGTACGGTCCTAAAATCTTTATCAACACTTTATATCTTTAAGATTTAGACAAAGTCTAATGAGCAACTTGGCCTAACCTGAATTTACATGACCTGGCTCAGAACAACTTTATTTTGGCAAATACAAAGATGAAGACTGGTTGCAATTTCTTCAGGGCTCACACCTGCTGCCAGGCTTAGTTCTATAACATGATAAGGAAGAAAGAAATCAGCCCAAACCTGCAACCGCTGTGGGAAGGCTTTTACACCATTACCAATAAGATTAATTATGTCATCTAAGAATAACTCATTAGCTTTATTTATACATTTAATGCATCTTAATTAGTATACTAACAGCACTGCTCTGTCTTACAGTTAACACAACTCATTTCACTAACTCAAAAGAATTTCTTGTTTTCAGTTTTAAAAAGTTGAAATCGTGTATTTATTTTCTTTTTCATTCACTATTTGTAAAACGTGCTTAAAATTAATATGTGTACGCTTACTATATTGAAATCCAATGTTCACTATCCAATAATTACAAATTTTGTGGAATTAGTAACACTATATACTAATGTGTGATTATCAGTTGAATTTCTGAATTCCTTTGATTCATTAATAAATCTTGCTAATTTGTTTCTTTATGTCTATAATGATTTCTTTTAGTTTTTAATCTTTGTGTTTCATTATTCATTTGTAAATTTTTGCATTTTGTTGTCCATGACATGTTCATTGATTAACTAATTATCATTAAAACACACAGAGGACTGATCCTCTTTTGCAAGATCACAAGTATGTTTCAAGTATGTTTTTAATTTTTTTAATTGTATGCAATGTGGAGACATACAGAGGAGTGTCAGTTTTTTTGTTTTTTCAATAAATAACAATGAGAGGGGGGAGAGAGAGAGAGAGAGAGAGACCAAAAATAACACGTACAGAAATTACATCAGAACTTTTCCTGACAGTAAAAAAATAACTAAATAATGAATGGCAAAGAACATTAACAAAATTAATGGAAATTATAGTTATTATTTGTTGTCTAATGAACAGGTACTAGTAAAGGCTTCATATACTTCACATCTTAACTTATAAACCTATTACAAACATATTTGGTATACTCAGCTTGAAACAAACATTCAGACCAATAAAAATGGTTTAAATTTTGCCATGCTGCATTATTAGTACTGTTGAAACAGCAGTTTGATTATAATTGTTTTTAGAACAGACTTCTGGAATGATGTGTGCAAAATGATTAAAACATACCTCCTTACAGTGTGCCTTAATAAGTTGTTGATTATTCTAACTGATACACTGTCATCCCATTATCATATGACAGTTCTCAGAGCTTCAGTAATAGTCATCTTTGCTGGAAGGGGAGTCGCTACTGAAAATTCTAGAATCTTAAAAAATGGTATTTATTTTTTATTTGATTCTTTTTCTAATTAAATGGTGTCCAAAATGAATACAAATATATATAAAATTATTGTTTTTTATTTTGGGTACCCCAAAAAATTTTTTTCCGAAAATATTTTAACATTTTTTGAATTTGATATATCTCAAGATTCTTAGTGTAATTTTAAAGCTAATAAAATTATCTAAAAATTCATGTATTTTCATGACTGTCCATTACTTAGGCAACTGACAATTATCACAACTACATAGCAAATGAAGTTTTTCAAGATTTTTTCCAAATATAAAGTAATATTTCATGACCAAAAACTCAAAACTGAATAAAAATACAAGAAGTCTTAGATAATTATGTGTAGAATAACCATACAAAATATCAGAGCTCTACATTGTACGGTTTTTTAGATATATCAACTTTTGTATCTAAAACAGTGATTTGCGGAAGACGCCAGTTTTATAAAGTACTAACAACCAAGTGGTAAAAAGACATAGTTATCAATGTAAAATGGTTACCTTTATATTTTCTAGGGTATAGAATAGGTTTAAAAACTGTAGCTTACACAAAAATACAAATACCACACTCTTTATTTTAGATGAAAAATGTACATTTGCAAAGTAAATACACATTTTCTCACATAACACTGTTTTACAATGTTTTCAAAATTCACCAGGTCCATATGATAAACCCCCTTTTTCTTCTTCCTTCAGCAAAGATAATTTCTTTTTTTTTTCTGAATACTTCATACTTAGTTGATTTCCTTTTCTCAGCTAGATTTAGTCTCCTTTTATCTAGCTGTCTAGCAATTCTTGCCGTGTTTGTTCCAGGGCTTAGGCCACTTGCGGTTTGAACGTTATAATACTATCTTAATGGAATAATAACTCATGGATATGATTTAATAACATAATGATTTAATCTGTGTAACATAAATTCAATTATTGGAAAATTCCATTCGATACATAAGGTTGTCACAGGGTCGATATTTATCTCAGGATTTATAATTAAATAATTTTAATATATTTCGTGGGAATTCTTGTGGCTGCTACGAAAAGTTCCTTTGCATGTTGATTAATAATAGAGAGTACCTTTACAAACAATATATTACTTATAATCTAAAAATTTACACAAATTATATATTAAGTTACATACAAGTTTTGACGATATTCAATTTGTCCGTCTCAGAAAATAATGTAGTTTATCAATGTGTACAATAAATGTTTCCTTGTAATCACTGTTAGCTTATATATTGAATTTGGTTGCACTTTAAAATGTTGACTAGTGATTAGTGTTAGTGTAAATTGTTATATTGTCTAGTGGTTGTTCCTTGTTGAAAAAAAAATATTGTCAAATTATACTTTACACATCTAGACGATATTGCTGAAGGGTTCCTGGTCGTTTCTGAATATTTATCTTGATTGTGTGTATTATTTGTTCATGAAAATGGTAGTGGAAGGATTATTATCTTCGATGATGGTCCTTCAGATCTTCTTTCACACACGGGTCATCTATTTTTGTATACTTTTAATTACCTCTAGACACGCACTATTCAACTGCTTTCCATCACAATTAACAATTAAGTGTTATTTCTTCTTTCTTTTAGTTACCTACTCATACAAATTTCTTAAATTTTGATTGGTCATTTATGTACAGTTTAAATGTTATAGGATCAACACCCATTACCTACATTATATTTTATAAATTACCTTTAATAGATAATTTTATTATTATATATATATGCGATGTTTATACAATTATTAATTAGATAATTATAAACAATTTGATACTAAACATGCCTCAGTTTATAACTGTAAAACCTTATTAATTTGAATTTCTATGATATGTGGTGGAACAATTTTTATGGTTTATTGTAATTTCTACTTTGACTACCTGAGATAAATATATTTACATAAATTAACTGGTGACATAAAATCTTATAACATACAACAAAACTCTTAATAATAATAATTGTTTTTGACAGTTTTAGTTTATTTATACTGCTAAACTATTGTCTGTATGATAAACTAAAATTCTGTCTAATAATAACAAAACACTTTCATCAAAAATAATTACACTGTTTAACGGTAGTCTGTGTCGCTATTTCTTATGATCACACTCATTACTTTAAAGGTTTGTGTCCCTTTTCCTTTCCTTGATTATAGGCCTATATGATTATAATTAATACAATTTTATTATATGGATTAGGTACTCTTTATTGGGTTTGGATTATTATTCAGGGTAAGTTGATTAGGCCTACTAGGTTTATTTATTTAACTTTTTTCTGTTTACTGCCCTATTCTACTGGGTTATTTCTGGGTGTCTTGATAATATTATATAAGTCAAACCAAATAGTTTTCCTTTAATTTGCTTTCAATTATTATTTCTTGTTTCTTCTCTGGATCGGATTTCACTATTATTTACTATTCTTTTGTAACATTTTGTTTCGTTACAAATTGCCTCCCTTCAGAAGTAATTATTTCTGAACACTTCATTAGGTGTGAGGACATAATTACTTATGTTATTTTGACTTTTCTTCCTCATGATATTTTTTCATGGATTGTTGATTATAATTTCCCTTGATCTTCTTTGAAATGGGGTCGGTTAATTCGTACGTGTTGTTGTTGTTGTTTTTTGTTATGGTGTAGGGTCCAACGTATAGTAATAATAATTTCTTTGATATCCCTTCTAGAGTGCTAGGCAATTCCCTGTTCTTTAACAAAACTTTCTCTCCTACTTCATATTTAATTATTTTACCCTTTATTTTCTGGTATTTATTTCTGCGTTTTTCCAGATTTTCCATCACCTGATTATAGAATTTGAATTTATTAAATTGGTACGGTGGAGACTTAGGAAATTTAATCAATTCTTGGATCTCTCTGGGTGGTTGTTTTTCATACATGGCAGTGTATGGAGTGCAATTTATAGATGGATGATAAGCCAAGTTTAAAAAATCTTCTGTGGCTGATAAGTAATCAGGCCACTTCCTTTGTTGTTGATGACAATAGGTCCTTAAGATTCTACCAACCTCTCTCAGTATTCTTTCTGATGGATTGCTACTGGGGTGGTATACAGAGGTCTTATAGCTTTTGATGTTCAGTTCTAACAATGTGTTCTTCCATTTTCTGCCTCGAAACTGTGTACCATGGTCGGTAACTATTGAAACAGGTATTCCTATTTTTGGAATGTATTGAGTAGTTATTACTTCAAGAATTTTCTGCGTAGTTGCTCGACTGATTGGATACAATTTGATGAATTTGGTGAAGTGGTCCATAATGATTATAAGGTATTTATACCGGCTTCTACCTTCACTCCTAGGAAATGGTCCACATATGTCAATGAATAATTTTTCCAATTTTTGTTCTGACGATATAGGTATCATTACACCTTCCCTTCGTTCATTATTAATTTTGACCAATTGACAGATATGACAGGGTTTTATATAATTTTGTACCTTCCTGTGTATGTTCTTAATGTAACAATTCTCCTCCAATGCTTTCACTACCTTTACAGCACCCATATGTCCGTATCTTATGTGATATTCCAACACTAGTTCTTTTTCCATGATTTTGGGAATGATTACCTTCCAGTCTTTTTGGTTCAATGTATTTTTTATGAATAAAATTCCTTCTTGTTCACAATAGAATTGGTTTATTGAAGAGTTTTGGTTCGCCATACGTTCCTTGATTTTTATTAATTTTGGGTCTAATAACTGATTAGCTTTGATATTTTGTAATAATGCTTCCAAATCAGATCTGCTTTTGAGAATGTTGTACACCTTGATAATCCTTTCTTTCTCACCCTCAAATGTCTGGGTGTCCAGGTTTATTCGAGATAACACGTCTGCTATCACGTTTTGACTCCCTGGAATATATTCCCATTTGATATTATACTCCTGCAAGGCGAGTATCCACCTCGTAAGCCTTCCATGACTCAGCTTACAACTTCTTAAAAATGAGATGGACTTATGATCCGTTCTGACAGTTACAGGATATCCCAAAATGTACGTTCGGAATTTACTACAAGCAAAGACTATGCTTAATAGTTCCTTTTCTGTAACATTATACCTTCTCTCACAGTGGTTTAACACACAACTGGCAAAACTGATGACTAAATGGTTTCCTTCTGTGTCTTCTTGGTACAATACCGTCCCAAGACTGACATCACTTGCGTCACAGTTCAAAAAGAATGGGTGATCAAAATTTGGATGATGAAGGATTACTGTCTCTAAGAATTTATCCTTTATCTGTTGTAGTATAGCGTCCTGTTCATGTCCCCATGTCCATTTGTTTTTGGAAGACAGCTGTTCCTGAAATTTAGATGTCAACGCGGAATAATTGCGTTGGAACTTCCGGTAGTAATTACACAGTCCTAAGAAGGATTGGAGTTGCCTCTTATTCTTTGGTTGTGGGAACTTCTGGATTGCAGTAACCTTTTCTTGTGATGGAGAAATACCTTGTTCAGTCAAATTGAAACCTAAAAATTGAACCTCCTTCGCTATTAATTGGGATTTTTCAAGTTTTAGTGTTATGTCGTTCTCTGCTAACTTACTCAATACATATTCCACCCTGTGACAATGTTCCTCCCAGTTGGATGAGGTAATCAACAGGTCGTCTACATAAACTGTGGTGAATTGTAGCGCTTTCTGACCCAATACCTGGTCCATACATCGTACAAAAATTGCTACCGAATTGACTAATCCAAATGGCAATCTCTTAAACTGGTAGTTTCTACCCTCAAAAATAAAAGCCATATATTTTCGACTCATCGGGTGCAACTCCACCTGCCAGTAACCACAAACTGTGTCCCAGGTACTGATAAACCTTGTACCATGAAATTTCTTTAGAATTTCTTCTATTTCTCCAGGTGACGTGCGATCATTTACTATATGTTTATTTATTTCTCGGGCATCCAAGCAAAGTCGAACCTGCCCGTTCTTCTTCTGAATTGCCACTATTGGGCTAGTATATGGTGATTGGCTATGCTCAATTATATCATTTAACAACATTTTATTAATTTCAGCTCTAACCGCCTCCTTCAATGAATATGGTATAGGATAGGATTTTCTGTGGAATTCTGCTGGTTCTTTAAATTGTATTCTACACTGATAGTTTTTTACTTTTCCTGGGTTTTCTGAAAATACATGTTTATACTTCTTATATATTATAATGAGATCTTCTACTTGTTTTACTGTCAAATTATTTGTGCCTTGGTGTCTAAACTCTCTTATCTCCTGTAATTTACTGTTCCACAGGTCTTCATTTGTCATATTATAGATTATTTTTCTGCATTGGGTGTCATTATTTAAAAAATTTAATTCCCTAACTTGGTGATGGGTACGGTTCAGAGGGGCACCATCGCTTCCTATTAACTCTGCCGTCCACATAACACCTTCTGAGTTCAAGGACACCTTCTCCTTGCTAAAATCAATAATGGCTGAGTATTTCCTCAGCATATCGCATCCGATTAATAATTCGAATGGTAGGCCGATTGCGACCAAACATATAATATTAATTGTAACACCTTTGCTTTCTATTTCCAATGACACTTGTTTTCTCACTGTTTTATTTTGACGCCCAGTGGCACCTATTAAAATAACATTATTGACAGGTAAGGTAGGTATTATATTTTTACTTTGTTTCTGTATTCTCTCCAGTTCAGCGTCGTTAATAAGTGATACATTTGCACCAGTATCTATCATTATTCGTGTAGGAATTCCTTCAATTTGAGCGGTTATGTATAAAATTTCATTATGCTGGTTGATTCTACTTGTCACCGTTTCCTCCAACAGTTCTTCTCGAAGATTTTTCAAATAATAATTGTAAATAATAGTAAGATTTTGACTGTCCGTCCTTAAACTTTGGTTGTTGTTATACTTCAAAATTCTTTTATTTTCCATAATTAGTTTTTCATAATTAGTGGGTAGTAATTTGTTATTACTATGTTTTTGAATTTGGTGGTTATTGTACCCAGTAGTTAGTAGCAGTAAGGGGTCGCGAGGGTTTATTACTGCCTCACTCCGTTTAAATTAAGGCTATCATGATTATTTTCCGGGCATGACTGTTGATTTGCCTGGACTGGTGTGCTGGTTCCTGGTTGTTCAACCTCTCGGTTGTCTAATTGTTCACTTCCCCTTGATTCTCGGAAGTCCTCCTGGCTTCTACTTCTGACTCGGTTATAATGGTGACTCATCCCTCTGGGATTTCCTCTTTGATCATAACTGTTATTAAAACTGTTCCTCCGAGGTTGATGGTATCTCCAGTAATCCCCTTCTTCGGCACTGATGTAATTTATTCGGGGTCGGTACGAACGATTATTATTATAATTACCCTGATTATTATTGTTATTAACTCCTGAGTTACTCCTAAAATTATTATAATTTTGGTTTGTTCGGTAGTTATTATAATTATTATTATTTCTATTACCCGGATGGTAATTTTGATTGGGCCTGTTGTTATCATTATTGTTAATTGGGTTTCGATTGAAGTTTGCTGGTTGGTTATTATTTGGGGTAAAATTTTGGTTGTAATTACGATCGTTGACATAACTATTCCGGTTATTCATGTTATTATATTGATTATGATTCATACCATGGTTATTATTTTTTGAACCGCACTGATCAGTTCGTTGTCTGCTTCTTTTGTAGTAACCCTCGTGTTCATAATTTTCTAATAAGTCAGCCATTGCGTGAACCGTTTTAATCTGGCTTCCCAGGCGTGCTCTGGCAATTCCTGTGTCGTAATGGTATGCCATTTTAGTTACTAGGGATTCTTCTGGTATTCTTGGCTCTAGGTGTCTCGCCAAACATACCTTTCCCCAGAAGTAAGTAGTTGGAGATGTACCTCTATTTCCATCATATCTTCCCTGACAAATGTTGTCCCTTATAATATTTTGTATAGCTTCGGACCAGTATTTTTCTTTAAACAGTTTTTTAAATTGGGCGTAGTCCACTATCTCATTCCTGGTTGCTGTCCACCAGTTGTCCGTAATCTCCCTAAAATGCTCATCCAACATCTCTCTAATCGAGCTCCAGATAGTTATTCGATGTTTATTAAAATGTTCCTCAATTCTGGCCAGGAATTCCATGGGGTTTCTACGATAATTTTTGAAATTAATCCCTTCTTTGGGTTCATTTGTGGAAACATGAGTAATATTATTTGGTCTGGTTCTAATTAACTCAATTTCTTCTTGATTTTGGCGTACTTGACCAGTTAAATTGTTCATCGTAGTGTTAATATTGTCACACCTTTCTCCGGTTTGTTTCTGTAAATTAACTAAATTTTCTTGTTCCTTTTGTATTCCTTCTATTTGAATACGACTATTTTCTTGGACCTGGTCTATTCTAGTATTTATCACTGCTTCATTTTGTGTAATAGTTTCGTTAGCTTTTCTCAATCTCTCATTAGTGTCAGCTATTTCTTGCTTCCTTTCCTCATCGATTTTGTCCATCTTCTGGTTAATTGTATCATTGACTTGTTCAATTCTACCATTAATTCTTCTTAAATTCTCTTCATTGATTTGTCTGAACTCTTCCTTCATTTGGTTATTATTTTCACTTATAGTTTGTCTTAAAGTTTCATTAGTACTTTCTTTAATACTGTCGATTTTCTCATTTATTCGTTTTAAATTCTCGTTAGTGTCTTCTCTGTTTTGGTCAAATCTCTCCTCCATCTGTTTTATTAAGTTTTCACTCATTTTCTCATTTGTTTGTCTGTGATCTTCCTTGATACTATCAATTTTCTCATTTGTTTGTCTGTGATCTTCCTTGATGTTATCGAATTTTTCCTCCATTTGTTTTAATAAGTTTTGACTCAAAATTTCATTTTGTTTCCTTGAGTTTTCAGTGAATTCTTCCTTCTGCTTCTTCAAATCTTCCTTTGTTTGTCTGTTATCTTCCTTGATGTTATCGAATTTTTCCTCCATTTGTTTTAATAAGTTTTGACTCAAAATTTCATTTTGTTTCCTTGAGTTTTCAGTGAATTCTTCCTTCTGCTTCTTCAAATCTTCCTTCGTTTGTCTGTTATCTTCCTTGATGTTATCGAATTTTTCCTCCATTTGTTTTAATAAGTTTTGACTCAAAATTTCATTTTGTTTCCTTGAGTTTTCAGTGAATTCTTCCTTCTGCTTCTTCAAATCTTCCTTCGTTTGTCTGTTATCTTCCTTGATGTTATCGAATTTTTCCTCCATTTGTTTTAATAAGTTTTGACTCAAAATTTCATTTTGTTTCCTTGAGTTTTCAGTGAATTCTTCCTTCTGCTTCTTAGAGTCTTCTTTAATTAATTCCCATAGTTGTTGTAAATCCAGGCCTCCTCTGGCTTCCTCTCTTACTACCGTTTCTACATCCTCCACCGATGTTACTTCTTTCTCTTCCATCCTGACTTCCTTCTCTGCCTCCTTTGTCCGTTTCAATGATGTAGCCCTCTTACGCATCTTTATAATTTCTTGGAACTTATAGCAGTCGCCAGCTAAAAATTAGGAAATTAATTTGCTTGATTCAATTTCTTCACTTAATATTCCCTAATTTCAGCCTCACTAGTTGGTGCGCCAATTTATAATACTATCTTAATGGAATAATAACTCATGGATATGATTTAATAACATAATGATTTAATCTGTGTAACATAAATTCAATTATTGGAAAATTCCATTCGATACATAAGGTTGTCACAGGGTCGATATTTATCTCAGGATTTATAATTAAATAATTTTAATATATTTCGTGGGAATTCTTGTGGCTGCTACGAAAAGTTCCTTTGCATGTTGATTAATAATAGAGAGTACCTTTACAAACAATATATTACTTATAATCTAAAAATTTACACAAATTATATATTAAGTTACATACAAGTTTTGACGATATTCAATTTGTCCGTCTCAGAAAATAATGTAGTTTATCAATGTGTACAATAAATGTTTCCTCGCTTTCACTTATTATTTCTTGTTTCTTCTCTGGATCGGATTTCACTATTATTTACTATTCTTTTGTAACATTTTGTTTCGTTACAACGTCTGCAACTGTCTTCAGATGCCCTGTATTGTATTCACAAATGACGATACTTATGGCCATTAGAAGTGTGTTTTTAGATACAAATACAGTTTTTGGACACTTTGACCACAGAAGATGATGCAAAGCTTCATTGGGATTTTGTTTCTTCCCTGACACACATCTATTCAGTAAACTGTCTGATGCTAACCTCTGATATACAGGCAAGATTCTAGCAGCAACGTTTTCAGTAAGAGGAATTTTCATTTTTCATTATGTGATTCTGGAGTTTAATTTCTTGCAACATTTACTTACAACAATTGATTTAGTTAGACACTCAGGACAAGGAAATAAACATAAAAATGAAGACAACAGTTTTGTATCAACTAATGCATAATGAGGAGCTTCACTATTTATACGAAATATAAATACCATTTTGATACCTATTATATAATGCAAAACCAGTAGGAGGATTATTATTTTCAACTGGACTTGCAGTTTCATCACTAACATCAAACCGCTGATGTTAGCCCACCTCCTAGCAATATTTGTCTTATTTCTACTTGATAAGTTTATCTTTGCGTTCTTTCTTCTACCCATTATTAAATTTTTGCAAATAAAATACATAATGTATGTAAAACAAAAAAAAACTGTACCACACGCTTGTAAATACTAATGTAATTCATAACCAATTTGAAGTAAACAGCTGATTGTTTTTAAAGGTAAACATGCTGTTTCTATATGGCAACATTCCTACACAGAATGGAATAAACAGGCCTACTGTATAAAAAATGCATACTGAAGTTGTTAGATGTGAAAAATAGAAAGCAATAAATATTTTATTCTCAGACACCATATCTGCAAATTTTTCATGCTGACACCACTTCAAACAATTGAATTTTTCACACCTAAAAAATATGATAAATATTCATCTACCATTTTTTTTAGATAAAGGACGACTTAAAAAATAATATAAGTGAAAAACAAATTTTTTCAATATTTGTTGAATTTTGGTGATTTTTCACCAAAAATGGTGAATAAAAAATAAAATAAAATAATAATAAAAAGACTTTTCATTAGTAAAGTTACTTATAAGTAGGCATACATTTGTACTCATAATATGTGGTTAAGAATTAAAGAAAATTAAAGAATGATATTTACTTACTAACCATTGAGTGTAGCATTATTTACAGTAATTAATAATGTCCCAATTTATAAAAGTCATGTTTGGCTAACTAGGCATAACCCAACCTGGGTTCCTGACATCCTAATTCTCTTTCTTCTAGTAATATTACTTAACTTTATTGTGATATAACTGATCACAATTGTTCCTTATAACTCCCTACAACTTTTACAACAATACTAATGACAAAAATCAATAATAATTTCTTACAATTAACATACATAATTTGTCTAGGCATATTGGCCTATTATAGTTTGAACATTATTTTTCCATATTTTAACAATTCTTGTTTTTAATACAAGACAACTATTCTAAATTGTTCTTGATCCTTGGCTTTCACTTTTGTTACTCTAATAATGACAATTATTAGCAATAATTGTTTACAAGTAGTAGAATTAAGTTACTCAGGTATAGGGCCTACTGGCCCATTGTAGTGGACACCTTAGTTTCTTTCGTACGTTTAAAATAATTACTTTTGCTATCAGACAATTACTTTACATTGTTCTTGATACCCTTATTCAACTTTCACTACAATAATAATGACATAACTTAACAATTATTTACTATGAATAACATACAAATGTTCTAGCCTCATTTGCCTATGATATTGACCCTTAATTTCATTCATACCTTGAAAATACATGTTTCTTCCTATTACATCATTATTCTAAAACATTCTTCACAATTTACTGAAGCTTTGACAACATAGTTTGTCCTTTAATATTGTTTTTCTTACTTATTCTAGTTGTTATTATCTTCAGTATCAGTATTCTGAAGGTTTAGTCCATGTATCTTGTTTCATTATTTACTTTGTTTATACTTATTGGTTAATCATATCTTCTTTACTAGAATATTATTCTAATAATAACGATTCTAGTATTATTTATACAGTATAGTTTGTTTAATAAGTTTACATTAAAACTGTTCTTTTTACATACAATTATTGACAAGTTTTAGTTTCTCATATTTCTTCTTCTTCATGTTATAATTCAAATTATAACCACTATTATCTAGCTATTATAAGCTTATTTACTACTTCATCAGTAGTTTTCACCTTCTGTTTACAATTCATGGATTTTACAATGCTTTTGTTCTTTCTGTTGTTTAAAACATTATAATGTTACATAACCTTACTTGTAGGCTTACATTTAGCTTTAGTGTTGTTTTATTATTACATTTTCGTAATACTCTTTTTGATTTACATTATTCTATTCATAATCATAAATAAAATTTGATTTCATTATTTTAGTACTTAGAAACTAATTATTGAATTAATAATTTTCTTTATTGAGTATCCAGTTTATTACTGCAGTATGGAGTATAGGTTTTATCTTTTTTAACAATTTTTAATGCAGTTTACTGGAGTAAAATCTTCTTATTGATAATGTTCTTATCAGTTTCATTACATTATTCTTATCTCTTTTTATTATCTCAGACAATATTTATAGTATACAGTTTAGTTAATGACTTAGTATTTTGTTCTTCATGTATCATGGTCATGAAATGGTTTAAGTTGGGGCCTATTTTATGTAAGGGGAAAACATAACGTTACAATATTGTAATTACTTTTATTTCTATAATTATTTATAAGTATTACTTGTACAAACAAAACTGGCGTAGAAATGGGTCTACTTAGGAAATTATGGAATTCTGCTGAAATTTCGAATAGTTCTGGAGGGGAATTGATCCCCTGATAACCCTCCTCCGCAAGTTACTCCACTGATCCCACTCTACACAGTTCCAAGAAATCCTGTATTTAGAAGTTCAAAAGAAAGTGATACAGACTCTAAAGATCTCATTGTAGCATTCACTACTGGGACAGTTCATGGTTTAGAGCTTCCCTTATGTGTCTGGTAAGTGAAAGAGAAGGTATCTATTTAACGTGCAAGTTGAAGAATATATTTAACTAAATATCACTATAGTATTGACGACTCGGAACACTAAGTTTTTTATAAGTAAAAACTTATAAAAAAAAAAACTTATAAAGGACACATCATGGACAACGAAATCCAAGAATATATTTAATTATTGCACTTAACTTGATATAAGTACTGATTACATTTCAGGATTATTATTTTCAGAAATAATGTATGTAAACCAGTTTTCCCCATATAAAGTTAATTAAAATTCTTTAATGCATAGCATTCCAGGCATTTACAGTAGTAGATTTGTATTACTAAATTTGAATTTACACAAATAATTCTCTTTGATTAACCAGAGTTACACACACAAACTAAATGCTGAGTGTCCTCCTAGTGTATAAATTCAGCAAAAACAGTATTCCAAAAACTTACCTTGTTACTAGAATATGTGACATGATGAACTTTCATCATGTGTTCAACTTTGTGTCGGGAGTTAAGCATTTTAATAATTTTTATTTATGCAGGCATATAGCAAAATCTGATCATCATGGAAAAGGAATAAGGCATTTTGTAATAGCAATTAACTGATTAGTTCCTGCTGTATTACCGAATCATATTACAAGACCAATTTTTGTTTAATTGAAAAGATATATTTTAACTGTTTCTTTTGGTGCAATCTGTAAATTCCATGACACACGTCCATAAAGGTTTGAAAATATGCTTACTCCAGTTTGATAGGAATACATTCTCAAAAAACTAATACAACAAATTTGTTATGTCTGATCACACCAGCTATCCTTTCTATTGGAAATGAGCCTATTATGCAAATTTATCATATAGTATTGTGCCAAGATATTACACTACATTTGTATACTGTAATACAGTATATTATTTGCAGACTGACAGGGTTATAAAAAATTCTGAAAGAATTGTTGCTTTTACAACACCATCCTTTATCAAGTGACTACTCAAATCTGCCAGTTTTTCACAGAAACAAAGTTAGATGATTAGATCCATCATGATCTAGTCATGCTCCAAACATTTCAAGGATTCTCCTGGCCTTAAAAAACTGGACTGGCCTCATTGATTGACATGACTAATGTTAAATTTACTTTGGGATACTTCCAAACATAATACAGTTTACAATAAACAAACAAAATATTATGCCTGTCTAATTTTTCCAGAACTGTATACACATAATTTGATCTGGATAGAACATTTATTAAACAATAATACTATTTGATGCAAATAATTAAAATATCGGTATGGAGAACCATGTTTTAAGACATACATGACTACCATGTTTTAAGATTTATATTTGAAATCAATTTAGAAATGAAATATTTCTACAGAAACTACTTCTATCTTCAGCCTCAACCACAGAATTGTGATCACTAACATATACATGTTATAACATGTTAGCGCACTCGATTTTCACTGATGATGGCAGTCGATGGCACTTCCGAAACGTCTGGTTTTGCAGAAAACATTGGAACACGGCCAAACAGCCTGGGAAGGAATTTTATCAACAAACTACTTCAATGTTGCTGATAACATAGTACACATATAAAAAATTATCCCCTCCCCTTCACCTATCATTTTCATTTATAGAAAATTATCCCCTCCCCCTACCCATTTTCATTTATAGATATTAAATCTACCTTTCTACAGTGGATTATTATGACCTTTTCAGGATACTTTATTTATCAAAATTAAGTACTTTACTGTTGTTAAAACAAAACGTTGCAAGTAAACTACCCCTTCTCCTTAACCAATCTTCACCAAAATCAACAGACCTTGAGTCCTCTACAATATGCAAAAAATTATTTGAATTTGCGGGAGTTATCATTCGCCATAGACAAAATTCTACACACAGACATCTTTCTAAAAATGACTTTTCTTTATTTTTGAGAGTAGTACAATCAGAATCAGCCCTCACGGGACACTAATTATTAGATACAATTTTTACCTTCATTTAAGCCAGCTTCCATTCACTGTGTACTTTCTCAGAGGCCATAACATGTTCTTTTTAACGTTGTTGAACATAAATTGATGTTAAATTAAAAATAAAGTAAAGGCTTAGCACCTTAAGTTTGCAATGTGCAAGTTGAAGAATCAATTTAATTATTGCACTTAACTTGATATAAGTACTGATTACAGTTCAGGATTATTATTTTCAGAAATAATGTATCTAAACCAGTTTTCCCCATATAAAGTTAATTAAAATTCTTTAATGCATAGCATTCCAGGCATTTATGGTAGTAAATTGCAACCAGTCTTCATCTTTGTATTTGCCAAAATAAAGTTGTTCTGAGCCAGGTCATGTAAATTCAGGTTAGGCCAAGTTGCTCATTAGACTTTGTCTAAATCTTAAAGATATAAAGTGTTGATAAAGATTTTAGGACCGTACATTAAAAACATTGTTTGCACATATGAGTAGGAAGCAGATGTATTAATATAGTCTGTTACCCAACAAGATACAGGAACAATTATGTATATTTAATTAAGTAGTTAGTGGACTTAAAACCTGCAGTAGAAACTCCAGTTTTTATAAAACAAATAGGGAGAGAATTGAAGATTTGATGTTTGTAAATGTTATATCTATTTTATTCACAAGTAACTAATGGGTGGTTATTTGTAATCACGTTTTCTCATAATGTATGTTGTTAATGAACTTTTTTAAGGGTATGAAAGAAACAACAGATATTGGTATTTGAAAACAGGTGAATTTTATTGGTACATACTAAAGTATAGAGTCAAATTTGTTTCTATTCATTAACAAAGGCCCGTACTGTAATAATTTTGTGTGTAATATACAAGCATTCTTTAATATGTTTACGAGATTCTCCCAATTTTATTTGCATTAATTCAGACCGTAGTAACATTAAATTCCACTGTAACGCATTATTAATACTTAATAATTTGCATGTTAACAGAAACTGTACATTGCTTTTTATTGCACTATGTTGAAAAAAGGATTTTAATGTACTTGTTTGGTTATACATTAGATTGTACTAGGTTCTAAATTGGAAGTACGTCTTAATTCCGGTACTTTGAATAAATACAGCCTTTAATGTTATATACAGCCTTTGAACGTACCGTACACTAACTAAGGAAATGTCTGTTAAGTCTAATTAATTTTAAAAATCTAAAAGCTTAAGTTAAATAATTAAACGTAGCCACAACCTCCCAAAATCGTCTCTGTGCCGTAATTATGTGCGATAAATGTAAACTAATTACGGTACTTCCAATAAATACACCCTTTTAATGTACACGAACAAAGTAAATTTTATTTAAGTTACATTGTCGTACATAACCTCCATCAGCTGGCATTACTTACTTCGAATAAATACAGCCGTTAATGTTATATACAGCCTTTTATCCATACAATAAATACAGCCTTTGAATGTACACTAATTAAGGATACGTTTGTTAAGTCTAATTAATTTTAAAAATGTAAAAGGTTAAGTTATATTGTTAAACGTAGCCACAACCTCCCAAAATCGTCTCTGTACCGTAATTATGTGCGATAAATGTAAACTAATTTCTGTACTTCCAATAAATACACCCTTTTAATGTACACTAACAAAGTAAATTTTATTTAAGTTACATTGTCGTACATAACCTCCATAAGCTGGCATTAGTTACTTGTGAAGAAAACTGTTGGATGTACATATCGGACACCGAAATGTCGTACACGCGCGACGACGGAAGTTCCATTTTGCCGCTGACTATTCGGGACCGACTATTCCCCAAGACCCGAAATGGGACTATACCTTCTGTTTGTGTACACCTTGTTATATGCAGTGAGATGTAATAATTTTAAACTGTAACGCAGAAGCAATTAGACGACTGTTTAGCTAGATCTGACTGTAGACATTGTTCGGTTATTTATTCATATAATTACGTGTCAGATTATGCTGAAAGACTTCTAGTTTCTATTCTATGTTGGAAGATATGTTGTTTGTTAGTCTCGTATTATGTGATTTGTATGGCACTGAATTTGAATAATGTATGTTAATATCGTAATGTGAATTGCATAGTTTGTATTTACATATTCATCAGTTAATTATTGTTACCGTGCTTTCGAAAAGTTTATTACCTGCAGCGGTGTATTGAATAAGTTTATGGTAGTGAAACTAAATTATAGCAGCCGTAGTATACTTACGAAGGTCTAAGGTAATTTGCTTATTTAAAGACAACTGGACGTTAGGTTAAGGTGCAAACATAGCAAATAGAAGACGTAGAAGAATCTCTTCTATTCGCTATGGTGGAAGTAACGATAGTAGTCATTGATGGGTATAAAGTATAATTACGGATAATTTCTTTGTAATATAATGCAGATTCATTATCAAAAATTAATTTCAATTTGGATGTGGTTCTTCGTTGTGTGTTGACATTATCCACACGGTAGAAGAATTACTCGATTGTACGTTAAAATATCTTCCGTTACAGTAAAAAGTTACCAAGGTGTCCTGTTTACTTTTTATTTCCGTTTTAATGTCTGAATTAATAATTCCAATTTTCACATCAGCATATATAAATGTACGGTAAGACTTTTCAGGCCTGCATATGCTGTAAACACAATACAATGTCTAGACTAAGCTTGGAGGTTGATAGCTCTAAAGGTACCACTGATTTAATGTACTGTATGTGGATTAAACGAGTATAAGAGTGGGTTATAAATGTACTGAAAGTAATGGCTTAGTCAAATATTGTTATACAACGTACAGGACAAGTTCAAGACTAAATGTAATATTATTATAGCGTGCATAACGGCATAACCCACATCTGGGCAAACATAACCTCACCTTGCCTGCATAACTGACTACTACCATAAGCTGACTAATAACTGTAAATATCCAAGAATAAAACGAAATCCAAGAATATAAATATGAAATAATGAAACATACAGATATTCAACAGAATACGGAAAATTGCTGTTAGTGGCATTTATGGAAAGTATCAGTAGATGAATATATTTTTAGGCATGATAAGTAAATATGTGATGATTTCTCAAAACTATGATTTTGTGATAATGTTTTCACAACGATTCAATGCACTTTAAAAAATGAATTGTAGTTACTGAGGTTAACGACAGTTAGAAATGAGAAATGAATTTATTACAGTTCTTTCAAATGAAAACAAGAAAATTATGATGCTCAACTATATTATTATTGAAACGATTTATTATATAATTTGTACTGAACTGAACTAAAGCAAATAAAACTTTTTGTAGACTTCGAAAACAAAATAAAACTTTCAGATTCTGAACACTTTTTGTTTAGACATTATTGTCAGTATATGTTTTATGTACCCTATGTAATAAATACCCATTTTTACTTAAGTCAATGTGTTTAATGTAAAGGCAGTGCAGTTCAGCTTGAACAGTAACAGTAATGCCCCAAAGCAGAACAACGGGCGACAGTGCGACATTGTCGCAGAAAGGAAATGAGGCCTGCAGAAAGATCGTCCACCGCGTTAACGAAAAACACGTAAAAAATTTGCTGCAGTAAAATTTCTAAAAAAAAATAAAATAAATTGTTGCATACAAACAGATACAAATAAATGAATCAATTCAATAACAAATTGACTCATCTATGTTTGTGACTAAATAATATACCAAATTGACACATTTATGTTTGTGACTCAATAATATACCGATAAATTTCAGATGAGAGGCCGAGTGGTAAAGGTTACATGTAATCTATTGAAGTGAGAGCGCCGGCTGCAGCCAGCAGACTGAGTCACGCGGCCGTAGTAATTCACAATCCCTCCCCCTCCTTCCTCTCATTCCAAATGATCCAACCACTCGATGTTTCTCTCTCCCTGTGCCATTACGAAACACCTGCACATGCGCTCAGCCTAGTCGCCTGCTTTGCTTTGCAATTAGGTGACACGTAATAACCTTAATTATTTCTCTGTCTTAACGACTTTGAAATTGACGTATAGTAATCACTAAACGCAATACCGCTTTCGAACTCAGTGCATCGCTGTTGTTTTAGGTCATACTGGTAGGAAATGGCTACCTCCGGAGAGCGCGTAGTTTGCACAGTTTGCTCGGAGAAAATTATCCTTAAAAACCTAAAAACTCATTATGGGAGGCAACATCCGGGTGTTAGTGTGAAATATAAGTCAGCAACCAGCGGAAATGTCAGTTCATTCTTCTCTATTGACGGATCTACGGCAAAAAAAAAGAAGACAAACGAAAGTGATGAAACAAATGTTGTAGACAAGGCTAGGCCTAGTACTTCGGCCGAGACAGGCGATGGACATACGTCATCTGCATCGTGTGATTTGTTTGATTCTGGCCAAATACAGAAGCTTTTGGAGAAAGTAAACTGTGAGTAAAACCAATTCCTCTGACTGCTGGATATGCATAGATAACGTGTAATTTTCTTTTTAACACTTTGACTGTGGCTGTCGAATATGCGTCGACAGTCCCCACCCATTCACAGCGGCGGCCGTCGAATACCCTTCGACAACGTCCTTTCACTTTTAAATGTAGTGGGGATTTCGTAGCCTTGTGTAAACCATTCATTCCTTGTTATATAGCATAGATGAAGGTTCAAAGTATAGAAAATTGTCATCCGCCTTGGATTTTCGTTGTTTTATCGATTGCCACAAGAAATTGACAAATATTTTTGCATTAAAATAAATTTTGTTTATCTGTAAATTGTCTTCTATTTCATAATCATCTCAAAATCTTTTAGAATTCATTTCTTATTCATTATTTTACAACAGGGAAATTTCCTTTGTATTTGGAAGATAATAATTCCAAAACTAAGGTCAGAGACCCATTGACAGGTACCTTGGTACCTGAAAAGGGACAGACGAAATTACAAAGTTGAACGACATTTTATCTGGACGTTTAACAACTAAAACACCCTTTCATAAGAGTAGAACAAAATATGAAAAACAATATTCAGATTATTCAGTAATTACTAACGAAAAATGAACGTCGACGCGTATAATACTAACGTGTAAAGCGGGTTAGCATAACAGTTCTTTCCCATGGCGGCTGTCAAATACGCGTCGACATTCACTTTTTTCATTTAAAAAATTAAACATTTGATAAAATCTGTCACAATATGTACTAAGCAATGCAAAAGAGACCAAATAATAGAGAAAAAGCTTTTAGCCAGGCCAATCAGTAAACAGATTAGGCAGCAGCAGTCAAAGTGTTTTAATTATGTTATGAAATGTCTTGTCAGTCTGATGGGTTTTTTAACTTTCAGCCCTAACTAATGCTATGGAGTCTGCTGAGAAAGTGAAGATAACAAAAGACGTGGGCACTGAAGGCAGCAAGAGCAAGAGATTATCATCACTGGTCACTAGCCCACGCCCACCTGAACATCCTGTGGAACTGACACCAGAGGAGAAGCTGGATCTCATCACGTCTGCACGCTCTATTGAAAGTTTGTTAAAATGGGCTCACTACTTTGTCAGGTCAGACTTTGGAATTTTGTGTTCTGCATGTGGTACAATTTTGCAGTACAATTACAATGATGGTGATTGCTTTAGTGATACTGCGATGCCTGATTCTTTTCGCCAATTAAAATATGACCTAAAGCGCCATCTTATTTCTGATAAACACAAAGAAAGTGTTAAGGTACTTGAGAATAAAAAGTTGAGTGATGAATTAGCATACAGAGAAGGGAAAGAAAATGCACTTAATTGTGCAAGTGCTGCTTAGCTAACTTACAAATTAAATACATTGTACAAGTCATACAAATCTATAATTACTGAACTGCATAACAGTGGGAGTTCTGCAGGAGTCTCCAATCATTCAAAAGAATTTTGCAGGTTGTTTCTACCACATGTACATTCTGTTTTGATGAAGGACATTGCAGCCTACATCGTAGATTATGATCTTCCTGTTGGTATTTTTGCTGACAAAATAACAATTAACCACAGATCGTTGGTTTGAGAGTCCCGATTGTCGACATTTCATCAGAACACTTGTATAACTGTATTTATCTTGAGCACAAATTTGTTCATGATTTTACTGGAAAAGGTTTGACACAAAGTATTTTAAATACATGTAAAAAATTTGGCTTCGATTTATCATTTTTAAGAAATAATTTAGTTGGTATGGCATTTGATGGACAGTATATTCGACTATGTGTTGAAAAACACATAAGAGATGAGCTTGCTTTAGAAAATATATCTGTTTCTTGGGACTTGATACACAGAATTGAACTAGCTGAAAAACATTCTTCTGTACCTGAGCTAATTCAGAAGGGGCACACACTCATTGATGAAGCTATGAAAGAGTTTTCTACAGGAAAGAATTATGAATTACTTTTACAGTCATCAAAATAATTCGAAGACCATTTTTACAAACCAAAAGCATTTAAAACCATGAAATTCGCAAGCTATTCTGAATCTGTGTTTAATACGTTTCTTGGAGATTACAGAAGTCTTGTGTGTGCTGTAGAAAAGTGCCCAGAATCTTTTGCCCTAAGAGATAAGCTGCTATCAAAAACAAATATGTTTATTATTCTTTTACATGCTGACACTTACTCCATTTTGTCTTCCTTATCAAAAGAAGTTCAATCCAGTTACCATTTACCATGGCAGTATGTTCAGTTTATGGAAAATATCCAAGTACATTTAGAAGTTATGATTCGGCATGTACAAAATATTGCTTCTGCTGATTCCAGACTCTCCAGAGACAGTTTATGTCAAACGATCAACGAATTGCCTGAGGGCTTCTTTAAACACACAAAACTCTCTAGTGAATTTATTATGGATAGTAGCACCTTTAAAGGTGTCCCTTTGCCCGATGTTCCTGTGAGCAGCAAAATTTTAAGATCTTTGTCTGCTTCAGTTGGCAATGAAGTAGTCAGTGAAATTGTAAAATGTGCTAAAGAGTTTTTAAAGTTTTTAGGGTCACTCAAGGAACAATGCCAGACTTACCTGAATGTTGATGAAGACAGTAATCACTGTATCAAAGTTATTAAGATAGCAGATTTTTTGTTCAACTTGGACTTTCTGATATTTCCAAGAAATAATGTAAGTAACGAGAAAGCAGAGAAAAATTTTCATTCTTTTCAAGAGTTTTATGATAAGATCAGTGTTTGCTCATATCCATTTCTTCTTTCCATTGATAAAAGGAAACTTGAATATAAACAAGTGTTGCTCTGGATGACTGAGAAATTGAATTCTGCAAGAGTTACTGAAAATATTCTTGATTTCAAGTATTTGTTCAAAATGACAGTAACAGATCTTCAACAAGAATATCCTTTGGGTATAAAGTTGTTGAAATTTTTGCTTAGTACTCCAGTTTCAGAAGCCGTATGTGAAAGCTGGGGTTCCGTTATTACCAACATAATGACTAAGCACCCTGCAGCCAGTGATCTCACATATGACCAAATTGGCACTACTGATATGTTGGCTTTCATAATGATAAATGGTCCTCCTGCTGGTTACAAAGGAAATAGGAAATTTTTAAAATTGGCTCTTTGCAAGAAGTATGGGACTCAGTACTACAACCATTTCAAGCCAGTTTCAAAAAGCAAATTAATGTCTGAATTGGTAACATCCAAAGTTATAAGAAGGGTCCAAGAGGACTTAAATAAATCCTTGCCATGTTTTAAAATATAAGAAAACTTCAAATGAAGTAAGTGTATTTACATGTTTTCAGTACCTATTAAAAAAAGTTGTGTATTTCTGGACTGATTTTTTATATCAACCTAAAATCAATATCCTATAATATCAATATATTTAAATGTAATTTTTCAAATTTATTCAAATAAATCCTGATGGACCGTATATTTCCGAAAACCTAAATCTAAAAATATCTCAATTTTTGTCTCCTGAAATTTTAAGGATTATTATTTTAATACTTATATAGAACGGAGAGAGCCGTTGCATCAAACAATTTTAACTACGTTACTACTGAAATGCTTGCAGAAAGTACTTGGTTTTCTTAAAATCCGTTGCAGAAAGATGACAAACATTCTGCCGCTGGGCAGTAACGGAGCCATGTTATGTTGTGCATGAAATAGCCTTGTGGCGGAGGCAGTATAAAGTAGTTTTATAGTTTCTTGTAAGAAATTTATTTTCAAAACGGATTGTATATAATATTTCTGGTTTGGTCAGTACTGTATTGTATTAAGCCAATACATGACATTAGATATTATTAAAATACACAAAGTAAACTAAAAATTCTATTACATAAATGTGTATGTTAATCAACTACTGAATATTATTATTTGGCCATGCACAGCCATTTATTATAAACAAACAGTTCAACATAAACATAATATGATTGCAAGGTGGATATCCCTATTTTCACTATGTTAAATTCTGAAATTTAATGAAGAAAGTTGTGTTAGTGGTTAAAATCACAAGCAGAATTATCACTGTTGCACACCACTATATAAAAATTATTCCGATTAGTGCTTTCAAGCTTCACAGCTCATCGTCAGATCGGAATTTTCTGTGTGCAACAGTGATAATTCTGCTTGTAAATTCTGAAAATTGAGATGCATTTTTCAAAGAAATAACAAAATATAAAATATAATTTTGTTTTTAATCATACAATATCTTTCATATAACATCAGTATTGACACTTGGGAATGCACAAGAAATTCAGATTTGGTGCTCTTTCACTTTGCCATTCATAGCTGATGTTAAGATGTTCTTCCCATACCAACAAATAAATGTTGCCAATTCTTATCAGCTTACACAAATGTCTCTTTTCAGTGATATAACACATCACGTTTTGGATCTGTTAGCTGTTTTTGTATGTGGTTTGTTTTAGTAATGTGTTATTAGGCTGTCAGAAATTATATCAGTGACATGAATATCATTAATGTTACCCTTCATGTTACTGGAAAACTCTTCAAAGTGATTTCAGCTGATCATGAATTCAATCAGTCCCCGTTCTCCTTTTTATATGCAATTTACAAACTATGAAATATTGTTTCATTGTCCATTATGGTATTTCAAGTTATTAAAAATTATAATTTCTACACAATTTCTAATATTATTTGTCAAAAATTTTCTGTTTCAGACCAGATTAAATTTACTGCACCCTGAAAGCTATAAATAAGATGAAATGCATCTTCAGACTAGATAAAGCAGAACAAATATTTCATCTCTTTAAATCTGTCAAACGCTTCAAACTTCCATTGTAAACAACAGTTTGCTAGTAGTATTGCAGTGTATTCCCACAGCTCTGTCAATTTGGAAGTTATGTGAAACAGCGTATACTGTGTAACTTCTGCAAACACTTTGACTCTGAGGTTTCATAAAATTGTTAGCATTTAGTTGATAAGCAATTGTTGTTTCCTACTCAAAATAATTCTAAAATTATGTCAAAAGTCTTATAATATCTGGTAAATAGGAATTTAAAAACAAAGTCTGTGTCAAAATAAGTAACATGGTATGACGAACTGATAAAAAAAATTGTGGACACATGTTTGTATGGCTTCAAAGAAAAGTGTACCTTTATGGGGAAAAGTTTTCCAGGAATCATCAGTATAGTTAGCACTGTAGGTTGAATGCTCTTCTGTATGTTAGCTCATTCCAATTACGTGTGCAGAAGTAATGTGAATTTTCCTCTACATAAGTGGTCTCAGTATCTCCTTTCAGCCAAGAACACTTTATTGTATTAAATGAAGTACCTTGCCCACACTAAGATAAGGCATCCTCATTGGTTAAACTGAGGTCTGACAATGGGAAGACATTATTTATTAATAAAGACATGTGCATTTAATTTAAGTGTCCTTAATCAGATGTTATTCTTATGCTACCTTGTGGGTGATGTAGATTTAGTCTTCAATGACTGCCAACTTGTTTTCATTTGTTTCAGGTGTTAACAAGATCAATTTATCCATCATCTGACAAATGGAAGAGATCAAATTTGAGGACAAGGTATGAAGTTTAAAAATAAAAATATATTTTTTGCTGTTTAATGTAGGTATTAAATTGATACACATGTTATATACACGTATCGTATACACAAATTAATTTCTTATATTAATAATAGTTTAATGACAAGCCAGTGAGCGTATGAAGGAGTATTGGAGACAGAGGAAACTCCAGGCAAAGAAAAAGAAATAAGGTTGTAGCGTGATCCTAAGTGGTCAATTCGCTAATTAAAAAAAAAAAAAAATAGTTTAATGATCTTCATATTGATTTGTAACTAATTGCTGTACATAATATGATTTATACATGTATTCTTTTGTGTAGGATTCGCATTGACATTATGCATTGTCCATAACCTCCTAACTTTCAAGCAATTCTCTTCCTCCCTCGTCCAATTTAGACTTGTAGTCTGTTTGTTAGTTGCAAAGTAGCTTTAAAACTTTTTTTTTTTTGATCTGCCAGTCCTCTGTCTTTGTGTTGACCAATTATGTCAACATACTCATACTATTCTATCATCACTCATTCTCTTGTGTTGTCCACTCTGGTAGTCCTGTCCTCTGCAAGTCTTCCTGGTATTCTCCTGAACTGCATACTTGTGACATCTCATTTCGCTGTTTTGACTTGCATTGTCTCACTCCCAGTTTCTGCAGAATACATCAGTATTAGATGTCTTATATTATACCTTGTATGTATTATTAGTATTATATGTCTAAAAGTCAATATTAGACATGTAATTGATGTACATATTCAAACCTTTGTGTTTTGTCTCAAATGGTTGTTAGCCTATCTGGCTAAGTAAGAGCCAGACACACAACTGACTATTCTATGAGTGATCATGACTTGCATTTGAATTTTTTATCTGACCACCCGCTCCTGTGCCAAGTGGGGGGAATCCGAAATTCACCATTTATTGGCCACTTTTAATGTTGTAACCATTAGCGATACAATTGTTTCCTTCAGAATTTATGTACACGACCTACCCGTTCGTGGGGAGTGAGGTTAACCCTTCTTACTAAGCCACTGCTCTCAAGATTAGTTATAAACAAGTCATTCAAGGACACGGTAGGCATGCTGCTTTTAACTGTATAATTAAGAAACTATTAATGTAGAAAGTGTGTTAATAAGTTTACACTACAGTAGACAGTATATAATTAATTACATTTGACTTAATTAAATTGTTATCAACTTTAACATATTAAAATTCATATCACCTCATCATAACTAATAATCTTTAATGCAACAATATATGATGGAAATCCGTTTGAAACATGGCTTTTTGTAGATAAAATCATTTATCCTTTCATATACCTTACAGGTAATATAGCCTACTAGGGCAATTTGAAAAGTTCATGGCCTAATAATAAAAGACTTACCAGTATGTTTTCGTTTTGGAATCACTTTTCATATTTCAGCATAGTCTCCATGTAGTTGAACACATTTGGTTTAGTGATGCCCCGGTGCTTTTATCTCATTCAGAAGTTTGATCGTTCTAGGTCCTCTGATAACCGTTTACTGCCGCTTTCAGTCATCTCCAGAAAAATCCCTCCCTCCCCAGGGAATTTTTGAGTTTTGGGAATACCGTAAGTAAAACTAAATCAGGCGAGTGAGTGTGATGTTGCAACAGATTGTATTTCAGCTCAGCGATTTTTTGCCTGAAAAACAATGCGTGTCTGAAGTCTTCCATTAACCTACTACAAAATATCTGTTTATATACTAAACCTGGCTCTTTTTTACAAGTATTTTTATTTATTTGGTCTAAAAGGTTAGAATATCACTCTTTATTTTTTGGCACATCCATGATAATCTCTTAACAACATTCTCTTAGCCATTCAGAAAATCAAGTCATAACTTTCCAACAGACAAAATTGACTTTCCTTTTTTGTTTACATGACTGTAATTAACAATACTGCAGACCAACATGTTGCTTTACAGCTGTTCATGAGGCAGATGTGGTGTCACCTGATGTGTCTGACATGTTTCTCAGACTCTTCGTATCTTCTTCTTCTTCTTTGACTCTTCCTGAACCACCTTCTTTATCTGTGAGAGCTTACAGTGTCCCACAACCGAACAGTCAACCTGGGTACTCTAGTCTCTGCCTTCCTCTGCAGTACTTCCCACTCACTGGGCGCTCATCAGCAAAGTCATTACTGGGTCTCAACCAATAGTTACCCACCACACTGTCTCATCTTCACAAACCTCTCCATTCATCCATTGTTTCCAGAACGTTTCATTTTTGTTTTCTAATTACTTTGTCCATCCAGTATATTTTTAATATTCTCCTACAGCAGCAGTTTTCAAATGCTGTGGTTGTGTCTTTCACTTTTCCCTGTTGTCTAGGTTTCACATGCAGCTTCTATAATTGCATGCTGCAAACATATAATTTGAGGAATTTCTACTTAATTTAGAATCCAGTATTTGACAGTAACAAATTTGTTTCTCCATTTGGCCTCTGCTCTGACACTGATTCCTCTCAGTTAGGCCTACCTTTACTAGTTTTAATATTTACCTATTTTTGTTCCTGATTCTCCTCTTCCCCCTAATAATTTTTTATAATATTCAATAGTGTTCTCAATTTACCTTGTTTTTCTGTGAGTAGAAACTCTTAACTCTTAACATCAGTAACTCTTAACTCTTATACTCTCCATGAAATGTTATTACGGTCTTGACCATCTTTATGGTTTCCTTTACAGCCTCTGATAAAGCATTCTCGTATAATGGTAATGAATTTGTATAAATGTAAATTTTAATTCCTTGTTATTTGTAGGATGTTTTAACGGTCAGTGTAAAGAAAGAAACAGATCCAGAAGAGGCTGAGACTGAACAGGTAATGTGCATAACCATTATTTAGC
This sequence comes from Magicicada septendecula, assembly GCA_034769895.1. Taxonomy (NCBI): domain Eukaryota; kingdom Metazoa; phylum Arthropoda; class Insecta; order Hemiptera; family Cicadidae; genus Magicicada; species Magicicada septendecula. The sequence continues at coordinate 177,991,013 of CM068368.1, forward strand.
CCATAGCTAACATGTTAGGTTGTTCCGTGTCATGTACCACTAGAGATTTGGATCACATTCGTTTGTAGATATGTAATTAAAAATCAACAGAATGCACAAACTGTATCATAGTATTGTATACATATAAACCACACGGGATTAAGTAAGTAAAATCACACATGCACGTGCACCATCATACACACACATGTTAGTACAGAGTATGGATATTTATTGCAAAAATTGATGGATGATTCTTTATATTTCATATTTACTATTGATGGCCTCTTTATATACTAGTACTCTATAAATCACCGAGAAGACGAAGTAAATTTTATAAGTGTTCAATTTACAGGATCTATTGCCAGTTGTAAATTCTGTCCTAAAAGAAGAACTGCATGTAAAAGAAGAAATTAAAGAAGAGAATGAACAGTATATTGATCAGGTATAGTACATAGTTCTACATTTTTTATAATAACAAACATTTATTGTTGTAATGAGCAACATTGTTGTTATTTGTAAACTTATTTGTTAAAACTGTTGGAGACCGTTTGGTGTCCCATGGAAGTCATTTTTACATGCACTTTCAGTCCACACGATTTAGCCAAAACACTTACCAGGTACTATTTTGTAATTTATAAAGTGGTACTTTGAAGTCTTTATCTATTCCTTGCCATTAATTATTTGGGGCTTATCTTCTAGCTAAATTGGCACGTTCCTACCATTTCTATATTTTAATCAAATTTGCCTTTGGACTGATTCCATGATTGTTTTATTTTAGTAGGGTGGAACAGACAATTCTGAGGAATAGGGTGTTATGTGAATAGGGAGTTCACATAACACCCCACCACATGGCAGGAAATTTGAAATTGATGATGTCACAGTGGTGGAGGTAGCATGGGACTGGTGGGAGCAGAACATGACTGGAGTGGTGGAAGTACCATGTGACAGGGGTGGGGTACCACAGGACTGGTGTGAAGTATGATGATTGGTCGGCCGTGTTTAATGTATGTGACATCATTTAGAGGGATCAGTTGTGATTGGTGTGTTTGAATAGGGGTAGTCGGTGTGGCAAACATGTGATAAGGGAGAGGAAAATTCCCTCTAGAAGGGAAATAGGTTGAAGAAGGATGTGTGAGAGAAAATTTGGCGTTACCACCACCATCAGCATGTCTATATCATGGTGGTAACGAATTTATGTTCCCTTGAGGAGTGTATCCAACGTGTTCTCTGCTTGTCTTGCTTGTTCTCTGCGTGTCTTGAATTAGTAGGGCGATGTCGTGTGATGAGTGAAAAATTGTGTAACTTAATATATATGTGTGTGTGTGTGTGGGTGGGGGGGGGGGTGAAAGAAAATGAAGGGTCCATCTCTTGCTCTTCTCCTAGTCTTGACTGACGTGAGAGTCTTGAACAATTGTGTAATTTAAGGGGAGGTCAACAGTTTTTCGTTCAAAAAAATTGAATTTTTTTTATTGTCATAAAAACATTCTCCATTTAATCCCGATTAAGAAAATATATACTTTTATGAGATTATCTACATTAATCTGACCATAAAAAAAATAAAATAAAACGTATTGCACGTTGTTTTCCGCCTCCCGCAGGCCCGGCTCTCGCGAAGCCGGTGAACAAACATCATTATATATACGCACATCGTTCAGCCCGTGTTCACTAATATCTTTTCATGCTGGTATGTTGGCAATATTCATATTTGCTTTTCTGCTTCTTATGTTAGCTGAGTTACATCAGTTTCTTGTTCTTTGTTTTGGTTACAATCTGTGAAAGTGTTTACAAGTTATTTAGTGCTGTGTTTATTGTGAGGTGTACTTATGTTGACCAAAAACTTCTCAGAAGATGCCACATATTAGGAAATTTAACTCTTCAAATAGATTCAAAGGGAACATGTATGTCAAAGCGAAGTCTGTTAACCTCAATCCAGACATATGCCCAGGCCTACAATCAACTCCTTCCACAAGTGAAACTAGGCCTATTGAACCTGCCAAATGGAGGAAGCATGTATAAACTGTAACATCATGAGAAATCTCCATGAAGTAACTATGAGGTTTGCTTATGCTTTGAGGTCTATTGGAAAGGGTATTGAGACAGGGAAAATGTTTTGCGCTGTAATGAATCTAGCTCCTCCAAACTCCAGAATACAACATTATAATGAAAAAATATTTCCTAAGGGCACTGAAGTATGTGAAGCTTCAATGAGAAATGCAGCTGCAGAAGCAATTGAAGAAAATGGAGGCTGTAAAGACATTGCCGCAGCATTTGATGGCACATGGCAAAAGCGTGGCCATACATCGATAAATGGAGTCCTGACTGTAACATCGTTTGACACCAGGAAAGTGTTGGACTTTGATTGTTTGAACCTCTGCATTTGGAATTAAGACTGCCTAAAACAGAATTTGCAGGCCTAACAACACTTAAGTTGGGAGTAACTGCTGCAGTTACATGCTTCAATGATGGATCTGTTACTAAAATCGAAGTATTGCAGCAAATGGGTATAAAAACTGGAAAATTTATGGTGGAGGGTTTGAAAACAATCGACCAGAGAAGAATTTTAAAAGTAGATAAAGAAGTTCGTGAACAAAAGAAAAAGAAGAAGATAAAAAAGAGGCTGCATAAGAGGACCAGGGAAGAGGAGGATTAAGCAAAGAAGGACTATTGCCCTGGTCGATTTTAATTCAGGCAGGCCTAACTTAGCTTTTTGTTCATTGTTTAGCTTTAAGTGCGTTTTTCCATAACCATGGATTTCAACAATTATGTACACTTTTCTCAAAAACTATAAGTGCTATTGAGTTCAAATTTTTTGTGGTTGAACAGTACAATGTAACAATCAAAGTGTACTAGAATTAATCTCTTCCTTTAAAAAACTAATTTTGTATAAAATTTTTAAATAAAAAAATTGTTTGAAAATATTTATAAAAAGTAATTATTTTCTTGTATCTTGGTACTTTTTTCTTAAATTGCTTCAAAGTAGTACATTATCTTTAAAATGTATCTGTTAAGGTATGGTAGAAATTTCAAATACATAGCTTCAATAGAACATAATTAATGTTACCTAACTAAACCCCTGTTTGCCTATTTAAAATGCGTTGGACAAAAAACATGCGGATCTCCCCTTAATGTATACATGCGTATGAAAGAAAATTATGTGCCCAGTTCCTGCTCATCTCCTAATCTTGACCGACATGAGGGTCTTGACCAATTGTGTAATTCAATGTATACATGCCAATGAAAGAAAATAATGTGTCCAGTTCCAGCTCGTCTCCTAGTCTTGACTGACGTGAGAGTCTTGAACAATTGTGTAATTTAATGTATACGTGCATACGATAGAAAATAATGTGTCCAGTTTCTGCTATTCTTCTTCTTGTCTTGTTTTTTTCTATCTTCAAAAATAAGGTTAACATTCATGCATGCATGTGTGTGTAAAACACTGTGTCTTGGCTACTCTTATTGCCTTTGTTGGAGGTTTTTTTTCTGTGTTCAAAAATAAGGTTAACCTTCATGCAAATAATTAATGAGTGTTGAGGAAAAAAGGAATATATGTGGGCACATTGTAGAGATAAAATGTGTGGGTCAAATAAGAGATGAATAAGCCACTTGGGGTCGAGAAAGCGGTCTTTTCCTTGTCTTCTTGATGAAGACCCACTTGCCAATATCCACTCTTCAGGTACGGTGTGGAAAACCAGGAAAACCACTGTGCTCCGGACAACGTGTCAAGTGTATCGTCAACGCAAGGTAATGGATAGCAGTCTTTCTTTGTAACGTCATTTAACCTCCGGTAGTCTACGCAGAAACGCAATCTACCATCCTTCTTCGCTACCACCACTAAGGAGAAGACCAAGCACTTGACAAAGGTTCGATTTCTCCCTCTGTCAACATGTCCTGTACTAACCGAGACATTTCCTCTTGCTTAGATAATGGAGGCCTGCGAGGAGGTTGGCGTATTGGTGTTGTGTCCCCAGTATTGATGCGATGTTGCACAAGAGAGGTTCTTCCCAGTGACTGTCCCCGAACTGCAAAACAGTCTTTGAATTCATGTAAAAACTGTCTGAGTTCTTTTACCTCTCCACTTGAGAGGTTGTTACAAGATCTGTTAAATAATTCCTATAGTTCCTCTGGTAATTTGGAAGTATCTGAAGTACTGGATCTTCGTTGCATCATTCCGGCTACCCAGGCCACAAGAGTCAATTTGCCTAGGAGCATGTTGCTTTAAGTGACAGCTTGATCCAAAATATTCGCCACTCTAATAGGTACATTTCCGGTTTCGTCAGGTTTTACTAAACTTCTGGCAATTAGTATGCCCGGTGTGCTGACTACCTGGGGTTTGAATATAGAGCACTGGCTGCCTGTAGTATCTAACTCGGTTCTAACCATGATGATCTTTTCGGAGTTTGGAGGAACAGTTACAGCCCCTTGGTTTATGACGTCCACTGATTTTTCTGAAGTTGTGGAGAGCATTACCTTTTCTCCTCTGATTCTCAAGACATTGTTTTTGAAGTCGACTATGAATCCGTATGCGTTCATAACGTCCACACTAAGAATAGCTTCATCCACAATGTCTGCAACAAGTACTTGATGATTAAACTCAAGTCGACCGAGGCGTAGGTGTATCTCCACTCTTCCAAACACATTTTTACAGGCCGTCCAGTAGCTGTTAGCAAGCTGCAAGAGCACCAGATTGGCTCAAGATCTTTCACACCACGTCGGGCCGCACAGTGGAAACTGTTGCACCTGTGTCAACTGTAATCGAAGTTGGCCGTTCTTGAACGAATCCATTAACTACCAAGCTCCCGCTTTTTTCTGAAGTGTAGAAATTGCGTATTGTCTAGGGGCTTCGTTCCTCCAGTTAGTCAGCACACGCCCCGTTGTACCGACTACTGCTCGTTTCCCTGCTGCTGAATTCTAACCCGACAATCTCGTTGTAGATGTCCAGGTTTCCCACATCTATAACACTTCCATCTTCCATCCTTTATTTTATTCTGTGGCACCGACCGTCGAGTCTGTTCCTGGTTCTTCTTCCTCATCGTCTGTGCCGTCGCGATCTTTTAGCGTGCGGATTTTATGACTTGTCCAACCAGACGCTGATTTGGCGGCCTCAAATTGCAAAGCATTTACCAGCGAGTCCGCACTGTTCTGGTGTCCTGCCATTCGTAACACTTGCTGTAGTTCATTATCTTGGACACCAGCAGTAAATGTCTGCATCGCAAAATTCGTTCGAAAATCTTCTGGCGCTTCAGGATAAGCCAGTCTAATTAGTATGTCGATACTTGCTTCAAACTCGTGAAGACTCTCCCCCGAATGCTGTCGCCTTGCTCTCAACTGAGTGCAGTACACAGCTCGCAAATGTTTATCACCATACCGTAATTCTAGAGCTTTTATCAACTCGGCATAGATGTTCTGGCTGTCAGGTGGGACTTTCTGCCGCGGGTTCTTTTAATGTGAGAACGAGTGAGACTGCCTTGTCTTTCTCTGTCCAATTATTTGTGCATGCAGCAGCTTCAAATTGGCGGAGGTACGTTGGCCAGTGACTGCTTCACAAAGGTTGGAGCTTTGACATAAACTGTCCCTACTGCAGGCAAAGTGACTTTCTCTATTAACTTATTTTCTGCGTCTTTTTTTGTGTTTATCATTGGTACAGTATGTTCACAAAGTAGTTTTGGTTGTAACTTCAGGCACTGCTCGACTTAATTTTTAATCTGCTCTTTTATATTTGTAATTGAGTCTTCTGTTTTTGTTGACATAGCTTTTTCCACACTCGTGACAGATTTTTCTACTTCAGCTATTTTTAATGTCATTGATTCTTGTACCTCTGATATTTTAGAAACTTGTTTATTAAGCTCACCTCGTAGGAGACCCAATTTTGCGGTACTGTGTTCTTGAATCTTTTTCTGCTCCTGTATTAATGCTTTGATGTCTTCTGTTTCATGCTTCTGTTCCTCTGCCTCCTGTCATCGTCGTTCCTCTGTCTCTTCTCTTTCCTGCCTGCGTTTCTCATCCTGTCATTTTTCCATCTGTAACAGCAGCGCCTGTAAATTTTCCATCATCTGACTGCCATCCATTGTTTTCCGATTAATTACGAATTACACTCGTCTTGTACAAAGTGTCCACTGTTCTATCCCACTTCTGACACAACTGTTACAACGGTCTACTTGATTGTCGTAGGTAAACCAAATACAAGACACCAATTAAGTCACTAATCACCAACTTTAATTTTAACAGTTAAACAGTTCGTAATTAACAACACAGTCTCCTACAACAATTCAAATAAAAATTGTTCACATGCAATAAAAAGTCAACTAATATTAAAACACAATTGTATTACAATATACCACCCAATTATAAATCACAACACTTCACTATTAACCACTTAAATGCACAGAGTAATATTGCTTGTAATCGCCCGACAGTAACTGAACTGAACATCAGAACATCATTGAGTACTGGTATTTACAGAAGGCTCACAGACCAGAATATTCCAAAATGTGTGTTAGCGCCAGTGTGTACTACGTAATTAATTGCGGCCGTGACACAGACCGTGCGGCTGGCAACTTCCAGAAAAGTGTCGCGAACGCGTTGAGAGTCACGTACACCTCCACATTACATTCTGGATCCCTCTGGAACGTTTGATAAACACGTAGATTGTTCTGTGATGTCGTAACACTATGAAATAAGAGAAAATTAACAAAAAATTATATGCAACTAAACTAATAAATGAGGAAAAATGAGTATTAATCAAAATAAGAAAACAAAGAGCAATATACAGTACTCCCTCGCCAACCGCAGGGGTTAGGTTCCTACAAAACATCGCGGTTAGTGAATCCGCGGTTGGTGAAGTTAACTTTGTATGGGAAAAGTAAGATTAGGGGAATCTGAAACAAAGCCAGAAATATAAAATACTGTACAACTCTTTATTATACAGTATACACTACATTGTTCGAATGTATAAAACCAGTCCAATGATTTCAAATAGCTGAGAGTTACTTAAATTATAAAAATTTTCAAAATTTTTAAAATACATACCGTATTACATTATAACGAAAAAGCCGCTAAGACAAGGAAAAAATAGCGGCCAGTTTATAGTGCTAAGTAAGTCCAGTTTTATAGCTTACTACAATTTTCAACTTAAAATTTTAAAATAAAAACAATTTTTAACACACAAACAATTTAAACGCAAAATTTTAATCAAAACAATTTTAAATCTTGGCATGGGAATCGGCACTTGTGGAAGGGTGAGGGACGTCAGTTGACTTGCCACCAGATGATTTAAAATAGCATAAAAGAAAAGTCTGCTTCATTTTATTTTGAAACTCCTTCTGAAGCTGCTTGTATGGAGATAATAAATCCTCCAAACCCCGTTTGAATTTTATACTCCGCTCCATGATGGGATCGATGTCAAGAAAAAATTCAGCGAGATTGTTAGCCAAAAGTATTCCTTTGCTTAGGCTAGAAGACGTCATTTCTCTCTGTTCTTCTTTTTCCTCCTCGTCATCATCCCCATCCACACTCGATCATATTATTTCTTCCAATTCATCTTCATTCAACTCCTCCTTGTGTGACTGAAGAAGTTCTTCGACGTCGTCATCTTTCATGTCTGCCATTCCTTCACCTCCCAGACGTCTTGCAACATCTATAATATCCTTAACGGCTGGGAGTTTGTGTTGCAAACGTTGATTAACACACTCCTTCCACAGCTTGGACCAACAGGCATTCAAAGTTGACTGTTTTACTTCGTCAAGAGAGTCTTTAATAATGGTGATGGAGTCGGTGATGTTGAACAGTTTCCAGCAATCAGTGACTGTGAGACTTGGGTCATTCTCCATAGCTTCCAGTATCCTGTTGAATGTGCGTCGTGTATAGTATCGCTTGAATGTTTCGATAATTCCTTGGTCCATCGGTTGTATGAGTGAAGTAGTATTTGGGGGCAGAAATACAACTTCAACATTTGGATGGGCGAACTGGAGAGCCTCGGGGTGTCCTGGAGCGTTATCTAAGATCAGGAGAACCTTGAAGGTTAAGTTTTTCTTGGATAGATACCGTTCAACATCAGGAACGAAGCAGTTATTCAGCCAGTCCATTGACAATGCACCTGTCACCCATGCTTTCTTGTTTGCACGCCAAAACACTGGAAGATGACATTTGTTTTTTCCTTTCAAGGCACATGGGTTCAGCGATCGATACACTAACATTGGTTTCACCATACAGTCACCAGAAGCATTAGCACACAAGAGCAGGGTGATAACGGTCTTTCGAGACCTTGAAACCTGGTGCAGAGCGTTCAGCTTTAGAGATGTATGTCCTCTTGGGTATGCGCTTCCAATACAGACCTGTTTCGTCTGCGTTAAATACCTGTTCCGGCAAATATCCTTTATCCTCAATTAATTTTTTTAATTGTTCAGGATAACTCTCAGCAGCGCTATGGTCAGCTGAGGCTGTTTCTCCCACTATTTTCAAATTGTGAAGGCTATGGCGGTGGACGAAGCGAGCAAGCCATCCCTTACTAGCTTGAAATTTAGATTGGCCAACACCTTGCTCTAAATGTTTGTATATCCTCAGTGCCTTTTCTCATATAACTAAGCTACTTAAAGGAACTTTCTTTTGTGTTTGGTCTTCGATCCAAACATTAAGTGCCTTTTCCATCTTTTCAATAATGGGATCACGAGGCATAAAGGTAACTTTAGCATTAGAAGCAGTTCCACTAGGAACACTAGCTTTTATTGTTTCTTCACTTTTTTTTATTGTTCTTATAGTTGACTCGTTGACAGCCATTAACCTGGCCACAGACGCAGCACTCTCGCCGCGCCCTAACCTGTTCAAAACATCGAGCTTTTTCTCCAGCGGTAGTACATTCCTAGCCCTTTTGGCTAGCTTATCACCGCCAATTATGGTTTCCGAACGTTTGGAACACATTATGACGAAAGGATAGTTTATAAAAGAGTAAATTAACACTAGATAATAAGAACAACGCACACTAAAAACTAAAGAACACGCAATACATCACGGCAGAAGAGCAACGCGTGACTGACTGACATCAATCCGATTTGAAGAGATATGTGTGCACGAAGCGCTGCCTAGCGGATGCTACTACAAACCGCGTATAAGCGAATTCCAGCCCTGTGGTTGGAAACTACTGCGCATTTATAAAACCGCGTATAAATGAATTCCGCGGTTGGAGAACCCGCGGTTGATGAGGGATTACTGTACCACAATTACCTATTTCATCTTAAAAAGGGTTTCAAAGAATTTCGACAGCTGAATCCATGTATTGGTGAGAGTAACCATGTTATTATTTTGAAACAACACTCCAATATTATCATACGAAATAACTAACCATTTTTCAGAACTGTATTTTCACAATAACCTCAATACTTGAAAACACTGAATTACACATCACTTGGTGAACAAATAAGAACAGTGACGAATAGTGTTAAACATCATAAAGTGAACATTAAATATTATTCCGAGACACATTTTTTTTAGTATAAATAGACTAAATATTGAAATAATTGAAACTTTAAATAAAGACATTTTTATTGTGATTATTGTAAACAAACTGTAGGAACCCAGCTCCTGGTGGCGGTAAAGTGAACTAGCTTAGAGCACGAGAGGTTGAACATTTTTATTAATTTTTGTACAAACAAAAAAGTTTGTGTAGTAGTTAATATTTGTAAATTGGTTTATGTTAGTTTTTAAGAGTTATTACTTCTTATTTATTGTTGGTTTTAGAAGGATTCAAGCCTAGTTATATCAAAGAACCCGATACGGTGAGAACTCAATTGTAAACATTTGAACCATACCTTAATTCAAAACTTATGACTACTTTAGAAAGAAAAGAACAACATCAATTTATAACATGTCTTTGGCCATCAGAGAATGTGTTACAGCATTAGTATCCCTATTATATGAAACTTATATCCTGTGTTCTATTGCAATATATATATATTTAATCACTTTCTGCTACAGATCGTTTCTTGATATATATATATATATATATATATATATATATATTACATTTAATATTTATACATAAATTCACCTCAAGATGTTATTTTTCTATTTGGAACATGTTTCGGGTACTATCTTGTACCCATCCTCAGCCTTCCGGTTTTTTTGTCTGGTGAAGTACATATGTGTTGTTGGTTGACTATTATTATTGTGGCTTCCTGTTGGCTTCTGGTATTTCAAGTTGGTTTTATTGTGTGTGATTGTGGTGTATGTGTTAGTTTTTTGTGTATTTTCAATGTTGAGTGCTTTGAATATTGTGTCATGTTTTGTATTGATTTGTATTTGTTCAGGTATTAGTTTGTTTTCTGTTTTATATTTGTATATTTGTAATTTTCCCATATGTTCATTATGGTGCCTTTGTGTGGTATATGTTTTATTAGTGTTATATTGGTTATGTCTGGGAATTCATGTCCTGTGTTTATTGCATGTGTGGCTAAATTGGATTTATATATTTCTGGTTTTTTGTATGCATTTAGGTGTTCAAAATAACGTTTTTTCAGCTGTTTTTTTGTTTGTCCTATATAACATTTATTGCAATCTTGGTATTCAATTTTGTATATACCGTTAGTTGTTGTATTATCTTTGTTGTGTGAGCTATTTAGATTTTGTAATTTATTTTTATTAGTTTTGTATGCTATTTTTATATCTGTGTTTTTAAATAGTTTTGTTAGTTTTGTCATTTTATTATTTATATATATGAATGTGGCCCATTTTTTGTTGTTGTTATTATTTATGTGTTGTTCAGTTTGATTAATTCTTAATTGTTCAGTTTTTATTTTGTATTTGATTTTATTTTCTATTTTGATCATCGTATTTTTATTGTATCCATTTTCATAACCAATTTGGTATATTATGGTTATGAAAATGGATACAATAAAAATACTATGATCAAAATAGAAAATAAAATCAAATACAAAATAAAAACTGAACAATTAAGAATTAATCAAACTGAACAACACATAAATAATAACAACAACAAAAAATGGGCCACATTCACATATATAAATAATAAAATGACAAAACTAACAAAACTATTTAAAAACACATATAAAAATAGCATACAAAACTAATAAAAATAAATTACAAAATCTAAATAGCTCACACAACAAAGATAATACAACAACTAACGGTATATACAAAATTGAATGCCAAGATTGCAATAAATGTTATATAGGACAAACAAAAAAACAGCTGAAAAAACGTTATTTAGAACACCTAAATGCGTACAAAAAACCAGAAATATATAAATCCAATTTAGCCACACATGCAATAAACACAGGACATGAATTCCCAGACATAACCAATGTAACACTAATAAAACATATACCACACAAAGGCACCATAATGAACATATGGGAAAATTTACAAATATACAAACATAAAACAGAAAACAAAGTAATACCTGAACAAATACAAATCAATACAAAACATGACACAATATTCAAAGCACTCAACATTGAAAATACACAAAAAACTAACACATACACCACAATCACACACAATAAAACCAACTTGAAATACCAGAAGCCAACAGGAAGCCACAATAATAATAGTCAACCAACAACACATATGTACTTCACCAGACAAAAAAACCGGAAGGCTGAGGATGGGTACAAGATAGTACCCGAAACATGTTCCAAATAGAAAAATAACATCTTGAGGTAAATTTATGTATAAATATTAAATGTATTATATACATCAAGAAACGGACTGTAGCAGAAAGTGATTGAAATATATATATATAAAATATTTAAAATGTATATTTAATTTACCTCAACATGTTATTTTTCCTTTATTTGGAAAATGTTTCGAGAACTCCCGTGTTCTCATCCTCAGCCTTCGTGATCTTGCATCTGGTGAAGTACTTGTGTGTTGGCTGGATGCTATCCTGCTTTCTTGTTGGTCTCTGGTATTTTAAAGTGGTATTATTGTGTGTGATTGTGGTGTATGTATTAGTATTTTGTGTATTTTCGATGTTGAGTGCTTTGAATATTGTGTCATGTTTTGTATTGATTTGTATTTGTTCAGGTATTAGTTTGTTTTATGTTTGTATATTTGTAAATTTTCCCAAATGTTCATTATGGTGCCTTTGTATGGTATATGTTTTATTAGTGTCACATTGGTTATGTCTGGGAATTCATGTCCTGTGTTTATTGCATGTGTGGCCAAATTGGATTTATATATTTATGGTTTTTGTATGCATTTAGATGCTCAAAATAACGTTTTTCAGCTGTTTTTTTGTTTGTCCTATGTAACATTTATTGCAATCTTGGCATTCAATTTTGTATATACCGTTAGTTGTTATATTGTCTTTGTTGTGTGATTTATTTAGTTTTTTAAATTATTTTTATTAGTTTTGTATGCTATTTTTATATCTGTGTTTTCAAATAGTTTTGTTAGCTTCGTCATTTTATTATTATAAGTATGTGAATGTGGCTCATTTTTTGTTGTTATTATTTATGTTTTGTTCATTTTGATTAATTCTTAATTGTTCAGTTTTTATTTTATATTTGATTTTATTTTCTATTTTGTTTACTACTGTATTTTTATTGTATCCATTTTCATAACCAATTTGGTATATTATATTTCTTTCTTTGTCAGTTTCTTGTTTGTTTAGGGGAATTTTGTACATTCTGTTAAATAGCGAATAGAATGCTGCCATTTTATGTTGTCATGGGTGGTCAGAATGGTTAGGTATAATGATGTTGGTATAAGTTGGTTTTCTGTATATTGCATATTGTATGTGGTTGTTGTTTCTTGTGATGGAAAAATAACATCTTGAGGTAAGTTAAATATAAATTTTAAATATTATATATATATATATATATATATATATATATATATATATATTACCAATTTAAACAGTTGTAGTAAAAGTGTATAGTTTTTTAAAACCGCTCTAAAGGCAGTATACCATTGGGAAAATTAATAATTTCTTTGAGGATATATATTTTATTGTTAACAGAAGCACAGGTATAGTTCATATGTACATATAAATGTTACACTTTGCCTTATCTAAATCAAAAGAAAGACTGATGCAACTAATTGTTGGTAAGTAATATTTACTTTGTTACAGAATTATTTGCAAGACATCACTACGGTTATAAAGGATGAAATTGTTTTAGAAGAAGCGGAAAAAGAGGAGAATACACAAGAGGTGAAATTTTTTAAATATATATACAATCTTCCATCTATAAGTAGGTGAAGAAGTGAGATTCATGATAGAGCAGTGTTCCATTGAAGGCTGTCACTTAATTAACAAAATATTTTTGAAGTTGATCATTTGTAGTTGAAAATTAGATTTAGTTTTAAAACATGGAGACATCTGAGATGTCTTGCATTGGTGGTGTCACCCAACAAGTTGAGTGCTAGTTGATTGGGGTTGATGATTCAATTTCAGGTATTAATGTTTATACAATAACATTGAATTTCCTGTACCAATGAAACACTTGGATGTTGTCTTCTACATCATTGTTCCTTGTGAGCAATGGGTAGCTTGATGATTCTTATCAACACTTAATTTGAATACATTGTAATATTACATCGATAATTGAATGAACGATTCGAGTTTTGTTTTTACTCATCCTGTTTTTTGGCATTTGTCTTTCTGTGTGATAGGGTATGTCACACGATTACTTTTCAACACATCAACTGATTTTCGTAAACCTAGGGCTGTGTCTCTATTATTTTTTACACTGATCTCACAAAGTGTAGGTGGGCAGATGGCAAATATGTGAGGGTCAAAGTTTAAAAAAAAAATTACAAAAGTTCATATGAAATATCAATTAAAGAGAACTATATACATTATGAATTTAGCTTCATTTTTAAAAATCTCAAAATTTTGGAATGACGAGGGCCAAAAACTGGGAGAAATTCTGATAAAAATTCCAAAAATTCAAAGGGATTATTGGACATGTGACATACCAAGAGGAATATTAACTAAAATCAGAATGTAGTGGTGAGCTTTAGAAATTTCAATATTTTGGAATACAAATTTTTTAACACAGCACCCTAGAATGGAATCTACAAAATTATAAAAATCCAGTTGGGGCCATACTAAAGAATAATTTAACACAAATTAGATTGTTTAGAATTTTTTGCTTGAATGTTTACAATTGTATGCTTACTATACATTTGTTACTTTTCTGAATAAAAAATAACAGGGTAATTGGGATTTTCTGATAATTGAAAATGATCTAATATAAAAGCTCATTCGCGAGTTGAAAACTGTAACGCTTTGCGCATCAACACATCAACACACAGCTGCTATATAAAATGTTCCCGATTTTTACAAATAATTTCCTCAGCTCACTCGTTAACTTGTAGTAATACACTGTTATTTTATTAAGTAAACGTTATAGTTTTGTATCGACTTTAGGTAAAATGTAAGATGGCATACGTAATATTTGTGAACGAACAAAACTAACAATTTAGGTGTACTCACAATGGAAAAGGCGTGAAAATTATCATAACCTTCTGTTTACATATTTTCAAGAGGATATATATTTTAAAACTAAGTGAACATTATGTAAATTATTAACAGATAGGCGTACCTGAATGTATTGTTGCTGTACTAATGGTGAACTTTTGCATCTTTTTGGACCGTTTTCTTTGATTTTCTTCCTCTCTTGAATAAACAGATTTGTTTAGATGCCACAGTCTGATATATGTGCGCACAAGTATCAAACAAGTCACTGCTTCATCAGGAATGTTAAGTCCTTGAAGCTTATCATTAGCGATGGATTTTACTTTTTGTATCACACCACTCTCCCAGCACTTGTCAGTCTGCCCATGAAACTTTATAAAACTTTCTTCAATTATTTGTGCACAGTGGAATTATTGGTGACTAAGAACTCGAATGCCTCCTTTTGACATGGTTTATATCCAGGAAATGTCCTTATTGTTTTCACAAACAGTGCTGCTTTTTTTTACCTAGATTGGGAAAATTTTGTTGCAATTTAAATGCCACGTAACCAGCCAAATAATGAAGACCTTTGACACCTGCACCATTACATCATAATCAAAATTTTCATTGGATATATGTGTTCTTTTGATAACTTGAAAGCTAACTTAATGTCTTAATTTTCTTTATTTAATAGGTCTTTTAAACATGCAATACTTATGTGTTCATTACTGCATACAACAAATCCTTTGCTAACAAAGTAATTCCTGGCAAGCTTTAACATGTGCGGCATATCTGCTAAAACAAAAACATTTTGAGAAACATCATATGCATTTGAAAAACAGTTTTGTGGGATAAATATTAAGTTTGTTCTAGAGTGCTCTGTTTTCACCTCCCAAATCCGATGTGATAGACACAACTTTAACACTTGAGTGACCATGGCGAGCTATATGCCTGCTTCTCATTTCTGTGTAGGGACCGCTGCAGGTGTATATGACCTCTCAAATGTTGTACAGAAAAATTGACTCTGTAGTGCAGATGACCATTTGTCAGCTGATTTTTCTTTATGATGATGCAACCTATATAAATTCCGGGAACAGAAAAACATATTTGGGATCACATTTTCGATCTTTATAAAATTCTTATTCTAGATGTTTGTTAGTAACAGGTTGTAAGTATTAATATTTTAATAAAAAAATATTTTGTAACAACACATGTAAATTAATTTGTGCTGTGTTAACATTCATACATCATTCATACATGTTGTGCTTGGTTTACGAACGTACAGAGGTGTGTAAGTGTATTCTTTTATAAACAACTTGTATTGTTTATCTTATATCAGTTATACAATGTGTACAGTTTTATTTTAGTTTTAGTATATCTGATAAACAACCTTTGCAAAAGACTTAACTATTTGACTAAGGACGAATTCGTAAATATGTTACGAACTATGAATTGGGTAATGAAGTATCTATTTTTGACAAATTGTAAAGTGGAGATGATCAATTTAACAATATTTTAATGCTTTTTATCAGGTTCCTTATAGTTAATGGTGAAAACGTTTCATTATAATGCATTTTACAAAGTTCTAAAAAATTTCACTCTCAAAGACAACACAGTAACCAAGTTGTCACTGATCAAAGGGTTAAATAACCATGTTTAATTATTGTCATTAATTCATGTCTGCACAGGAGTTCTCCAACCAAGCAAAATACATTTGTACACAGGAATCACCCTTATTGCAGCGCATGTTTCTGGTGGTGGACCCCCCCACACACACAACCACAACCACCACCACAGCTTAATATCGACAGGCATGCTTTTTGACTTTTGACAGGCTAGAACTTGTAATCTTTGCAAGTACATAAATGTAACACTACTTAAAACTGTTGATAACAACTTCTCTTTATTAATTATTTACAAAAATACTACTTAAATATGAAAATGTAGGTGTGTGTGTATATTACAGCAGTACGTCTGCGTACGTTACTGTGCATTGTCGCAGTTAGTTAAAAAAATGCTGGTAGATTAGAATAAATAATTAATACTGTCAATATTAATAAAAAAAAATGCGTATTGAAAGCTGTAAGTAACCAGTGAAGGGGAACACCGAATGTGCAGGACGGTACATGCAGATCACGCCACAGTCATGCTAAGCCTGTGTACAATGTAAGTGTTATGTGTGTGTGTGTGTGTGTGTGTGTGTGATCCAGTAGAAACTGGTATAGTGTCATCCCTGAATAAATGTGAATTAAATAAATAATTTATTTAAATTTTAGTAAGTGCACGTAAGATATGACAAAACGCATTGCACCATGTTATTAATAATATAAAGATGCACACATGTGCAAAATCTAGTGGGAAACAAATAATACATATTAATGCTGTGTAAATAAAAGTGAATAGAACTAAGAACAATTAAAGTATAGAAAAACTATTAACATACAATTATACATAAAAAAATTACTGATTGTATAAACATTGACTAATAAACAGAAGACTTTGCATGTTGTGAATAAAATTCAAATAAGTACGAAAAATAAATGAATCTGTAAAGGGATGCTCTACAAACTATAACAATATACATCGTGCACAGATTGCTTGAAACATGATTTTTGCGCCCGACAGTATAAATAACCAAGGAGCACCAGCCTCGACCTTCATTCACTGGAACACATCTTCAGCCGAAGGCTATGCCCGACGGAGGACCATCCAAGGTCGATATCCCAGCAGTATGGATATAGCACCGTATGAGTCATGTGAATGCTGAATGGACCAGGAGGACCGGACGATGGTCTCCAGGAGGATCAGACGACAACGGAGGATCGACACAGGACTCAGGATCATGAGGAGGAATCACTGAGTATCACTGCACAGGAATAAGGTGACATGAAACCATTTTTACTCGTCAACCAACGATGATGATATTCTAGTGATCTCTAAGACATTCAATGAACATATCCAGAACCTATGAACGGTATTCTATAATATTATAGTAGGAATAAACCTATTTTAGTACCAAGCCACGTTTCCGTTAAATATATGAAAAATATATTATACTAACCGTCTGTGACTTATCGTATTTGATGTCCCTTCTTATTACGACATGTTTCAAGACTCTTGTCCCATTGTCAAGCATAAAATTTATAGCACATATCAGATATGTTTGTCAAACGTTAAAAACCATGTCATGATGACCACAAATAACGGATTATTAAAATAACGAACTATATTAATTTGTAACTTGAATACGCGCATCGTGCGAACAGTGTACACTGCACAGTGACTCACCGCGCATTAACGGCAACTGATTCTATAAGTTTAGGTATTCTATAAGTTTAGGCAAGCAAACATGACCCTAAACCTAAACAAATGTGAATTCATTAAAACTTCATCCAATTCCTAGAATACATCATCTCATCCTCAGGTATACAACCAGATCCCAGCAAGATAACCAGTATAAACAAACTATTCCATACCCAGAAATCTAAAAAGCCTACGTGCATTTTTAGGGTCTAACTGCATATTACAAGAGATTTACACCGTTATATGCAGAGGGGACTCAACCATTGTTAGAGTTGACGAAGAAAGAAAGGAAAAGGAAATGGGAGAAGCATCAAGAAGCCTTCGTTAAAGTGAAAACATTATTTATAGAAAACATCATGCTACACCATCCTCAACGGGAAGGAAAATTTGTAATTTATTCTGATGCTAGTGATTACACCGTGGGAATTGTACTCTACCAGAAGAACTCTGAAGGAAAGCTAAGGGTTGTCGCCTATGCAAGCAGAGTTTTCAGAGGAGCAGACCGACACTACTCAGCGTCAGAGAAGGAAATACTTGCAATTGTCTACGCACTCAAACAATTTCGCTACTACATTTATCTTATGCTAAACGTGTGTTGCTACCACTAATACTCACTTCCACTTCCATGAGCGCTTTCAAGCCTCTCGGCTCATTTTCAGATGGAAACAACAATCTGGTTTAAAACCTTCCCCGTTTATAAATCTTTCCTACGCCCGGAAGCGTCAACTTAACATAGCAGGTAAACTCCCTTGTTACGCTTCAGCGACCACAACAAAACAAACAAACAGCCGGGTTACCACCCCTTGTCTCATCAACCTTCCAATAACCTTGTACTTTTTCACCAAATATCATACTGCTACCAACATTTTTATACTATATTTCTATCTTATTTAATATGTGGTAAAACATTTCTTCATTTTCAAATTGTACCTTTGAATTAAACTGTTTAAATTCTTTTTTCTTTCCTTTAGTATTTCCAACTCTTCTCTCAACTTCCTTTCTACCGGATTTTGTTCGACCTTTACAATTTCATATTCTTCTAACAGATTAACAAATTTATGATTTTCGTCTACAAAATGTCTAGCATATAATGAACTGGATGTTCTATTTCCTTCCCCTCTTTTATGATCCGCCAACCTACATTCAAACTTACGGCCCGTTTCGCCTATGTATAACTTACTACAATCATTGCATTTAAGTTTATATACCCCAATTTTTTGTAAAATCGGAATTTCTTCTGTATCACCATTCTTAATTTTATTAAACACTGTCGTACATCTTTTAATTGCTACATCTATATCATACTTCTTAAAACATTCTATAATACTTTTTGTCATTGTATGTTATCGATCCCATATAATTTCTATCTTTCCTATCTCCCACATTTTCTCCTGTACAGATCTTTCTATTATTTTATTAACTACGTTCATATAATAATTATTTTTTGCTATATCTTTTATCCTCTTTAACTCATTATCCCTGGTAACTTCATCTTTTAAACACGTGTCCATCCTATAAAAAGCATTTAATGCTCCCATTTTTCTATTTATATGGATGGTATAAATCGTTAGGAATAATTAGGTCCAAATAAACTCCCTTCCTGAATATGTCCAATATAAATTCTTTTCCATCCTTTAGATTTATTGTTAAATCTAAGTAATTCAACTCTCTCCCGCCTATTTTTTCTTTGAATTGTATATTACTATCCATACTACTCACTTCCTTTACAAAATCATACACTTCTTCTATATCCCCTCCCATATCACCAATATGTCGTCTACATACCTGTTATGTTAAGTTGACACTTCCGGGTGTAGGAAAGATATATAAATGGGAAAGATTTTTAACCATATCATCTGAAGATGAGCCGAGAGGCTTAAAAGCGCTCATGAAAGTGTAAGTGAGTATTAGTGGTACCAACATAAGTTTAGTATAAGTTAGACTTAACCACTGAATTGTATTTATCGTTTAAGTGTATAAGATGTGCAGTCTGAAATGTAAATTGGGATCTTAACAGGGTAAGTAAAGTGTTTAAATATCTTAAATTAAAAAATGTGTTAAGAAAAATATGGTTTAATAAGCAGTGTTTAAGTAATAATGTTATACCAAAATATGCGCATGTGAATATAAAGAACAGCAACAATGTGGCCAAGAAGTTGAAAGAACAAAGTAAAAAATTGTGGGTTAGGTTAGAAATAAGATTGTTATACAGATTAGTTAATAGATATAGTAAGAAGTGTTTTTTAAACATATGGAGCTACTCGAAATATATGTGTATGAAGAAATAATATATAACTTTGGGACTACGTACATTGAAAATAAACTAAAAAATAAAAACCTTAAGTTGACAGAAAAGTTAAGTTAATAAGAATAAAAGAAGGGAATAAAGATAGAAATGTTATGAGTGACTATAATAAAAGGGTAATAAACCTTACCGATGTAATTTTAATGAGAAAGAGAAGGAATTATTAGCAAAAGGATTAAAATATGCGCCGCCACCAGAAATGGACCAAGAGAAATTAATTATTGAGTGTGAAGCAATGATACAATAATTACATAACGACGAAGATAAAAAACATAAGGTGGGAAATAAGTAATTTAGTTAACAATATATGCAATAAAAAAGGATGTATTTGAAAAAAGAAAAAAGGATTACAACAGGTGGTGAACAGACTGAAGAATAAAATGAAGAAGAATGAAATTATAGCCACTAAAGCGGATAGCAGAAATACAATGGTATTACTTAAGAATAATGATTACATAACGAAAGCTGAGAAATTTATTAGTGAAGGTCCTTATGAGGAAATTAAATACAATTACACAAATAAGTTCCAAGCTGGGGTGAAGAGGTTGATAAAAGGAATATCGTTTCTTAATGAATATAAGAAAAAGTGATTGATAGAAAGTAATCCTTCAGCTCCAAAACTTAAATGTCAGGTCAAAATACATAAGGAAAGTTTACCAGTAAGACCAATTGTTTAGTTTATTAATGCACCATCTTATAAATTATCTAAAGATATAAGTAAGATTGTGAAGGAAACATATCAATATGGGGAGAAATATAGTGTTAAGAATAGCATACAGCTTATAGAAAAATTAAAAAAAGTGGTAGTTACTGTTACTGAAAATATGAATCTCATATCTTTAGATGTGAAAGATATGTTTACTAGTATAAAGGTAGAAAAGGTGATTAACTTATTAGAAAGTAATAACTTTGGAGGTTACGAGAACAAGGATGAAGTGTTGAAGGCAATAAAAGAATGTTTAAAGGAAAATGATTTTAGATTTAACAATAAATTTTATATACAAAGGGAAGGTTTACCTATGGGATCGCCACTGTCTACAATAATAGCAGAAATTATTATGAACGATTTAGAAAATAGGTTACTAGATACAATGAAATATAAAGAGAAAATAAAATTGTGGTCTAGGTATGTAGACAACGTATTGGTGATGTGGGAGGGGAATATAGAAGATGTGTACGATTTTGTAAAGGAAGTAAGTAGTATGGATAGTAATATACAATTCAAAGAAGAAATAGGCGGGAGAGAGTCGAATTACTTATATTTAACGATAAGAATAAAGGGTGGAAAAGAATTTATGTTGGACATATTCAGGAAGGGAGTTTATTTGGACCTAATTATTCCTAACGATTTATACCATCCATATAAATACAAAATGGCAGCGTTAAACACTTTTTGTTATAGGATGGACGCGTGTTTAAAAGATGAAGTTACCAGGGCTAATGAGTTAAAGAGGATAAAAGAGATAGGAAAAAATTATTATAATATGAACATAGTTAATAAAGTAATAGATAAGATCCGTACAGGAGAAAATGTGGGAGATAGGAAGGATAGAAATTATATGGGATTGATAACATACATAGGAACGAGGACAAAAAGTATTATAGAATGTTTTAAGAAGTATGATATAGGTGTAGCAATTAAAAGATGTATGACAGCATTTGATAAAATTAAGAATAGTAATACAGAAGAAATTCCGATTTTACAAAAAATTGGGGTATATAAACTTAAATGCAAGGATTGTAGTAAGTCATACATATTCGAAACGGGCCGTAAGTTCAAATGTAGGTTGGCGGTTCATAAAAGAGGGGAATGAAATATAACATCCAGTTCATTATATGCTAGACACTTTGTAGACGAAAATCATAAATTTGTTAATCCATTAGAAGAATATTAAATTGTAAAGGTCGAACAAAATCCTGTAGGAAGGAAGTTGAGAGAGGAGTTAGAAATACTAAAGGAAAGAAAAAAGAATTTAAACAGTTTAATTAATTCAAAGGTACAATTTGAAAATGAAGAAATGTTTTACCATATATTAAATAAGATAGAAATATAGTATAAAAAGGTTGGTAGCAGTATGATATTTGGTGAAAAAGTACAAGGTTATTGGAAGGTTAATGAGACAAGGGGTGGTAACCCAGCTGGTTGTTTGTTTTTTGTTTTGTTGTGGTCGTTGAAGCGTAACAAGGGTGTTTACCTGCTATGTTAAGTTGACGCTTCCTGGCGTAGGAAAATTTATAAACGGGGAAGGTTGTAAACTAGATTGTTGTTTCCATCTGAAAATGAGCCGAGAGGCTTGAAAGCCCTCATGGAAGTGTAAGTGAGTATTAGTGGTAGCAACACAAGTTTAGCGTAAGTTAGACTTAACCACTAAATTGTATTTATGGTTACTATATTTATGGTACTCATTTTGAAATACATACCGACTATCAAGCGTTGTCATTTCTACTGAAATGTAAAGTAACCATTTCTCGTTTACTGAGATGGATTTTTGCCATTGGAGAGTACTCATTCACTATTAAGTACTGCAAAGGAAAAGATAATAGCGTTGCAGTTATATTGAGCTGATATGTTACAGAAGTACGCGAAAAACTCTACAAAAAAAAAATGATCCTATATAACCTATATGCTTCGAATCAACTAATGAAGTAAAAAGAATGCTAGAGAATCTAGCTGAAGAACAAGATCAAGATCTTATATTGTGGAATTTAAAACATCAGTCTCATCTACCAGCTCAATATAAGCTATATAATAATATTCTTTTCAAGTTAATATGACATGACTAGAAAATTGTGTTGACAAATGAAATGTTATTTAAAATGATTACACCAACTCATGAGAGCTTAGCTCATGCCTCGGGATTAAAATGTTATTTGTCCCTACGAGAAGATTTTACAATTAACATGTTTAGGAATATTAAAGGTGAGTTGAAGAAATGCTATGATTGCCAGACTGCTAAGCAATGTAATCTTCACATCTACGTGGAAATGCAATGTGTACAGAAGGAGGCGAAAGGGGAGTTAGTTGCAGTGGACTTCTTAGGCCCATTACCATGGTCAAGTCGGGGGGTTAGACACATACTGGTCTGTATAGACGTGTTTTCTAAGGCAGTTATCTCCCTCCTGTTACGCGACCCACAACGAAAGCTGTCCTAAATATTCTGTTTCAAAAATATATTCCGATCTATGGTAAAATGAAGAGAATTCTTAGTGACCAAGGAGTACAGTTTCAAAGCGTCGTATGGAATAGAGTATTAAGGAAAAATGGAATTCAGCCCATACATCCATCAGACATCCACAGGGAAATTTAGCCAAGAGAGTGAATAAAGAATTGGGTAAGTAGCTATGTATTTACTGCCATAACCAACACAATAGATGGGCAGAATATTTACCATTCTTTGAAGAAGCTATTAATGATAATTATAGCGATTCAACAAGCGACACACCAACAGAGCTTGAGCAAGGATGTTAACATGACAGATTCTTGAAGGGGTACGTTCACAAACCTGCTAATCAGAACTTACCTGTACATTTAAGTATTAAAATTGATCATGCTAAAAGTAGAATAATTGAAAAATAGAATAATTGAAATTGAATAATTGAAATAGGTAATAGAGGTAAGAGGTAATTGAGAATGGAAGGATTTAACAGAACTCATAAGTTACAGAATTTTAATGTTGGAGAGAGTGTTATTAAAAACAAATCCAGTTGGCAAACGCATAGACAATACTGCAAAAAAATTCTTTAGGCTGTATGATGGGCCTAAGACAAGTTGGCAAGCAAACTTTTATTGTACATGATGACACACGACAGAGAGAGATAGACAAATAACATACGAGCTCTCTAAGGAAATTTGATGAATGAGTAGGTAGGTCACTATTACAATTAGAGGAGAACACATGCTATAGAGTTAAAGTGGATATATTAATGAATCCACGCAGCACTTCAACATTAACAGGGGGGGGATATTTTGTTCAGTCCACCCTACATAGTGATTATACCACTATTATGAGCATAATTAATTAAACGAATATTGTATTATTAAAATGTGATATAAATTTTGTCAAATGCAAAAGGCAAAAATTTAATAAACAAATTTATTAAATTTTTTTTATTTTTAAGCAGGGAAGTAATGCAACAGTGTGTCTGCATATGTTACCGTGCATTGCCTTAGTTTGTTTTTAAAAAACTGTTAAACAAATTTTAAATAATTAATACTGTCAATATTAAAAAAAAAAAGCGTATTGAAAGCTGTAAGTAACCAGCAAAGGGGAACACTGAATGTGCAGGATGGTACATGCAGATCACGCCACACTCAACATAAGTTTGTGTACAGTGTATTTTATGTGAGTGAGTGTAAGCCAGTTGAATCCGGCATAGCGTCACCCATGAATAAATGTGAATTAAATAAGTAAATTATTTAAATTTTGGTAAGTGTGCGTAAGATATGACAAAAATTACGCCACGCTATTAATAATATAAAGATGCGCACATGTGCAAAATCTAGTGCGAAACTAATAATACATGTTAATACAGTGTAAATAAAAGTGAATAGAACCAAGAACAATTAAAGTATAGAAAAACTGTTAACATAAAATTATACATTAAAAAACTACCGATCGTATAACATCGAGTAATAAACAAAAGACTTCGCATGTTGCGAATAAAATTAAAATACTGTAAGTACGAAAAATAATCGAATTTGTAAAGGGACGCTCGATAAACGCTAACAATATACATCGTGCACAGAATGGTTGAAACATGATTTTTGCGCGCGACAGTATAAATAACCGAGGAGCACCAGCCTCAACCTTTATTCACTGGTACACGTCTGCAGCCGAAGGCTATGCCCGATGGAGGACCATCCAAGGTCGATATCCCAGCAGTATGGAGATAGCACCATACGAGTTATCTGAATGCTGAGTGGACCAGTAGGAACGGACGCCGGACTCCAGGTGGATCAGACGACAACAGAGGATCGACACAGGACACAGGACTCAGGATCATGAGGAGGAATCACTGAGTATCACTGCACAGCAATAAGGTGACATGAAACCATTTTTACTTGTCAACCAACGAGTCATAAAAGACATTAAAAAGAAAAGAGTAAAGAGACAATGATAAACTTTAATAGTGTAAATAATTATTGTAAACTCTAATTGGTTAAATTGTAGTAATTTATAATGATATTTAAAATTATTTTTGCAATTATATAACGTAGCATAAATGTTTAAGTAATTCTAAAATTGATTAATATTTCATGACTACAATATTCATATGTAGGCACACAAAGCAAAATAGTAATAATATAAAAAATATCGAATTTAAAAAGAAATACAATCTGAGCAAGTCGAGAGCACATTATATATTATAAAAATTTCTATTTACACATGTCATTTATATAATGTTATTTGTATAGTGACAGTAATTGTGTGTATGATGAGCACACACAAAAGAAAAAATTATGGGAATAATAATAACGAAATTTTAATTCGTAATTTTTGAAAATTATATTTAATAAAATTTTGATTGATTTTTACAAAGTTGATATATAAGAAGTGTTATTATTATTTTAAAAACACAACATACACATTTTCTCATAATATATATATATATATATATATATATATATATATAGCTGTAACTTTTAACTTTAATTAATAAAATTTGGAAACAAAATATCTAAAAACTGTCAACTTCCAAAATTCTTACCTTCCCGTGGTCCAGGGTCCTATATGCGAACTCGTGACCTGTAAGAGTGGTTATTGGGTTTCTTGCATAATAATTCTCTACTCACATTTACCACATTTAAACAAATTCGTTTATTGTAATTAGTTCCAACGTATTTTCTTTCTCTTTATATTCTTTACAAAACGGTTATTTCTTTTTATCTCGTATACATTTCCCAAACATTGGTTAACTTACGTATAGAATAAGCAACTGTTCTATATGCCATTCGCTTTCGCGTGGCACCTAAGGGATTAGGAGACCCTTACACACACACGCACACAAATGCAGCTGCTCGCGTCCGCTCCGGCCGGCAGGTAGATGACTCATAACTGGGGCCCTAATTGAGTAATTGCTACTTCTTTAAAATATAAAATTTAACTACTGACATCAGTTTATTTGTAAACTTCGTGCAATTCCAAGAAAAATGACACCAAACACGGTATGATTATGATAATATATGATGTTCAACATGCATAGTAGTATTTTATATTTAATATACCGGGTACCATTAATTTTTTTTTGTTACATTTCGACATCAAAGTGTGTTATATATTGTTGATTTATTTTTACATTTATTTTTAGTGTGTTTATACACAGCATGTATCAATTAAAATGTAAACTTGTAAGTGCAGAATTAAAATAAGCTTACTTTTTAACCTCACAGTTTCTTCATGTAAGTGCGGGTAACTGGTTGAATTATTTTTTATCTTAATTATTATTAATTCTACCAACTACCTCGAAGCTACAATGAACCGCTGTTCAGCGACATTTTGAAGTCTGTCCGGAGTTTAGTTTTGACTAAGCGTCGTTATGAAAGATATTAGCCGAAACAACCCTATGACTCACTTCCTGTGTATAGGGCATCCGCTTTCGACGACAATGAATATGACTCACTTCCTGTGTAGTAAGTAAGCGCCACTGTTGGGGGTGTCGAAAGCATCATTATTGTTGGTGGCTTTCCTTAGTAATGTGGTCGGTGTTGTGCTGTGCGTGGAGGTTTAAGTGTTACAGTTATGTCCTCTAAGTCTAAGCAAGTGTTACATTCGCAAGCAAGAACGATAGTTGCTTCGGTGATACAGTATTTTTATATGGAAAAAAATAATATGGGGCCTCTATTGGATGTAAGAAAAGTTTTGGAAAGAGTTTCATCAGCGTGTAATGTTCCCAAACGAACCGTCGCCCGGATAAATGCTCAATTGAAATCAGCGCTACGGGAGGAAACTGAGACCGTGGAAGATGATGCGAGCGACAGAGAAGACAACGTAGTTAATGAAGTTTCAGCCTGTAAGAAGATAAAAATAACAACGCCTAGGAAAACACCAGGAGGGCCACAACGAAATAGAAAAGTGACGGGCCTCGACGAGTTTGCGAAATCGGCCATAAGGCGGCACATCCTGCAGTACTACGAGCGGCGAGAGATACCATCCCTCTAGAAACTTATGAGTTCGTTGAAGAATGCAAGTCTGTTCGACGGCGGGAAGACGGCATTGCATCGTATTGTACAAGATTTGGGGTTCGTTTACAAGAAGTATAATAACCGAAGGGTTTTGATGGAAAAGCCTACAATCGCTTTATTAAGATGCCAGTTTTTACGTAAAGTCCGAAATGTAAATATTGAAAATGTTGTGTTCCTAGATGAAACATGGTTAAATGAAAATGTACATAATGACAAAGGATGGACCGACGATACAGTTAGGCAAGGGTAAAAGATTGATAATTTGCCATTTTATTTTTAACTCATGACTGACCGATTTCGGCACTAAGGCCATCGTCGGCGTCTTCTTGATTATCGTACTTGCAGGGGGTATTGCGGGGATTAGTGTATTAAACAACCAGTTTTCAAAACAACTGGTTTTGTTGACTCAAACACGAGTGGTGGAGCTTCGATCCATCCTTTCTGGCCTCCAGCATGGCAAATTATAAATCTTTTCTCCTTGCCTAAGGGAGCATTTCAGAATACATTGTGTTCTTAATTATATGTAATATAATTATATATTAGAGTTTTTTAATACGGTGGACCAAAACTTTGTTATTAGAATTTTATGGTTTCAACTAATTATTCAATATGGAGAAGTTTACTCTTATGATTTACATGTAGTCCACGTTTCTTATTTTTGTAGGATAGAATTTCGTTTAGTTTTGTAAAAATTGTATTTTTAAGTTTGTAAATAAAAAAATCATTATATTGCATACAGTATTCGTGTGAAGTTATTAAAAAAAGTTTTTATTCAGTATGTATTTTTGTTATAATTGTTTTTTATCTAGTACTAAAGGGTTTTTTTTTGTTTATCCATAAATATGGGCTATCTGTAAATAAAACCACGAAAAATATTTCGTTTATGACCCACTTTTGTTAAGATGGGGTTTTTAATTTTGTAGAAATTTTACTTATAAGTTTGTACATAAGAAAAACAACATTGTTTTGTATATAGTATTTGTTTAAAGTTATTTAAAAGAAGCATTTCTTAAGTATGTATTTTTGTTATACATTTCTTAAGTATGTATTTTTTGTTTGTTTTTATCTATTAATAAAGGTGTTTTTCGTTTATATATTAATATATTTTCGAAACGATCAAAGAAAGAAAATATTGCGTTTATATTTATGTCGTTTTTCGTGTGTTAATGTAAAATTTTAAGAGAAAAATGCCCATCACATCCAGGAGTAAAATATTTTTAGTACTGTATTACAAATAGGCTTTTCCATTTTATAAAAATTAAAAACATAATAATGTGGAATTTAAACTAAAAGGCTAATATATTTCATCTTGTACTTATTTAACATTAATTGTAATGTTATCATTAGTAAGTTTTTATCATTGATAACCTATTTTATATAATATTAAAATGCCATTCTCAATTTTAAATAAAACTCGTCTTTTTAGTACTGCAATATGTGTTTTTTTCTAAATCCAAATATACTCCCTTGACGCTACATGGTTAACAGTAACTATATGTTGAGAGGACTCATTTTTCTCGCAATTTAACGAAGATTACGAAAATCATATTTAATTTGGATTATCATTCAATTTAAATGTGTCATAATTTGTAATTGTTTCATGAAGCTGTATACCTGCGCATTCGGGCAAGGGTGTGTGGCCCGGGCGCATCGTGAGTGCGTGTGCGAGAGCAAGGGTCTCCTAATCCCTTAGGTGCCACGCGAAAGCGAATGTAGTATAAATAACTCTTTACGTTCTTTATAAAAGTGATTTTGGCTTAGCTCCTATTTATCTTTCGAGAAAATATTAATTAACTTAATCATAAAATAGATATATATTTATTATATAAGGCGATCCAGTACTTGCTCACTCTCTCTCTCCTCTCTCTCTCTCTCTCTCTCTCTCTCTCTCTCTCTCTCTCTCTCTCTCTCTCTCTCTCTCTCTCTCTCTCTCTCTCTCTCTCTCTCATACTTGCCACCCCCCTAATTTAGAGATCTCTTTAGCTTTTACATTTTTAGTGGGTCATTGCATTGCAGTATTAATTTATTGAAAGTTTTAAATTGTACTCATCCTGTTGTTACACTATGATTTTCCTTTTAAATGTTCCGAAAATGTTCGATTGGTTTCGCAAATTTGGCACTGCCTTTCTGTCATCAACTGTTAATTTTTTAATACTTATCAACACATTTTTAAGAATTTACTAGATTTTGGCTCGCGAGCACTATTACATAGAACCACGCGGTTCCGGTGACTGACGCTAAGTGAAGCGTCTCCAAAATGGCGAGTGTCCCTCTGAGCTCGGCAACTTGCTTTTTCATTGGCGGGCGAGCGTCTTGTATCTCGTAGCCGGCGGCAAGGAAAACCGATACGTGCTTTTCACTCTACTAAGGCCGGCACGCGTGCGCTCGTACACATTCCAATGCTCCAGATTACGTCGCCTCTCTCCCGAATTGTTCACAGACTGACCACTGGGTGTTCACAAAAGTTAAGCTTTGGTTATCAAAACCGGGGCTCAGTGTGGGTGACTCCACATTATTACAATTATTATGGTATTAAAATAAATCCCCCTAGTTTGTCCCGTTACAATACCCCCCAATGAGAGGTTTTCTGTCGAAACAAAAAAACTCATTGCTAAAAACCTAAGAGGATCAGCTAGGATATGGCAACACTAAACCCCCTTAAATCCTTATTAAAATCATGGGTAACTTACCCCCTAGTCCGGTGACTATGGCTGCACCTGAAAGACATTACTGGACTTCTCTCCCGAGATCCCAACACCGCACAGTCAGACAGGTACCCACCACAGCAGGCTCTGTGACAAAACAAAAGGTCAATAATTGGACTTCCACCAAACCAGATCCTCAACTGATTTAGTTCCTTCTTAGACATACTGGATTGCCTTTAGCAAAGTACTGGTTGCGTATGTGTGTACCTTCTTAACATAAACATATTACATTCCTATGTTATTCTTATAAGCCTATCTGAATTCAGATAAAATTCACCAACATTACACAACTTTGAAGTTCAATGTCTATTAATCAAACATTTTAACCAAATTAATTAAACTGTTTATCTAACCTTATTACTTCAATTTTGTTTTCATATTCAAAATTTCAATCATTGCATTCTCTTCAGTTACCATTTATTTTACAATTCAAATCAAAATACATTTAAGTTATTACCAAAATTCATATTTTAAATTAATTAGACCATCTCTTTCAATTAATTACTTTAATTGTATTATTCAAAACAATTCAGTTAATTCAATTTCACCTTGTATTTATTTACTTCATAATATAATTCATTTATCATTTCCTTCATAACCTTCAAATCAAAACTTTTAAATTTACCACCAAAATTTCTATTTTTTAAACATTTTACATCGACTTCATTGTCATTATTGAGATTCCTTACTACATATTGACAATTATTCAAATACAAAATTTATTACTATCATAAAATTACCTGCAACTATAAATCGATTACACAAAATATTATATACACATAACACCATGCATCAGCTGATATCTTATCAGCATATGAACATAACCTTACTTTAAGTACCTTTAACACATGTAAACCAAATATAAAATTATCTTCAATATACTTTTCAAACTCATTTAATTTCATTCTTAAAACATTTTATATTACTCCAATTTCATTATATAATTCATACTTACATATGGTCAATCATTCAGTCAACTAAAAACATGATTACTGCCATAAACTCAAACCTATAAACATTTATCACAACAAATGTAATGTACATAACCATATGTACCTTATATGAGATGGTACAAACTCTTTATCATTACTTTCAATTATTAATACAAACTTACCTTGTGTAGCCCAGGGTTTGGCACACGAACTGTGACCTATAAACGTGATTAAGGGTTACGTATTTCAATAACTACGCTCATTGTGAATATTAATAAGCTCTGTTTATTACTCGATTTCAATATTGATTTTAATATTCTTTTAAATTTACGTGATATTCATTTTCTTCTCAAAACTAACTCTTTATCTCAATTACTTCTTCTTTCAGAAATACAAAACATTTAGGCTATTTTTACATGGCAAATATTCTAATCGCTAATTTCAAACCTTAAAGTAAAACTAATTAAATTACATGAAGGCAGCCCAGTTTGCTCACTCACACTCTCATACAGTATTCAAATTATTCCCCCATAATATAGAGCTCTTTATATTAAAATTTATATCATTGATTTGATGGGATACATTTACGTTTTTTAACGGCATCACTGCTGCCCACGTGCTGCACTACTATTTGTCCGAAAATCGTTGCACTGTTTAAATTTTAAAAATTTCTCTTGATTAACTCGGTTTACTGCATCAAACGTTCCATTCTGCACCGTTTTATTTTTTATTTCACATTTCTACAGGTTAAAAGATTTTTTTGGCTCGTGAGCCTATTGTGTTCAACCGGCCGCAGCCGCCGCTACGTAACAACTGACGCTGTTCTCCGAGCGTACAAGATGGCCACTTCTTCTACATGTTCATCAACTTGCGCTGTGATTCGCTAAAAAGAATCACGTGACACAATAATTAGTTGTCACGTGGTATCACTTGTGGTGCGAGTCCGTGTATCATTCTGAGTTTTGGGGCTCGCAAAAAGTTCGTGACAAAAACTATGGTTGGGCAAGCAGGTGCGCACTCATTCACATTCCTGAGCACCTGGAAAACTGTGCTTATTGTAGGGCGTATTGACAAAATGTGCGACTTGGTGCCCCGACAAGGAATGTTTATTGTTCTAAACTGAGACCCTGTGTGGGTAAACCTTGTGTGTTGCATTTACAATTACAATAAAATTCAGCATCCCTTTCTGTCTCGTTACAGTAACAATATAACTCAATACCTAAACACATTTTGTGTTTAATCATTTACTATTTATTATAAAGTATAACTCAGAAAAATCATTTAAATTTATTACCAAAATTCATCTATACATTTTTAATTAATTACTTCATCTTCAATTATTTAATTCCATCAATTTCTAAAACACTAAGTTACTTTAATTACATTATTCAACATAATTTCAGTTCAGTTAATTTCCTTATAAAATCCACAATTATTCTCATTATTTATTTAGTCTGGTAAAATATTATTATTATTATAAAATCAATTCCTATTACATACGTATATTGTTCACGTAAAATACCAGGTACAACATAACACATAACCTATTACACAAGTACATTAACATCACTATATATTTATATACCATTCATGTCTCAAATATCATTGTTAACCAAACTCATTACATATTCAGTCAGTTTTCAAAAACCATTAACTCAATAATGAAATGTTTATTAGTAACCAATGTTTACCCCCCATCATCAAACAGGAATCTTATGTTTTTATAAATCAATTCACTTTTAATTACTTTCACTTGATCACCATTAATATAGCAACTATTCAATTTTTTCCATTGTTCCATTACACCCACATAATAATCCCCAGGATTACTATATATTCTTTCATAAAAACTGTCTATATTGGTGTTTTGGGTCCAGTCTCGCTTAGTATTATTCGTCACAATTAAATAGTTTATACTTTCATCATCATAGTCATCAGCTGTTACTAGTACGCTAATTCTCCCAACAGGTAAGTGTATATCATCATCAACGTCAATATAATCATCGTTTACTACTGCAATGCTCATTTCTACACAAGGTACGTTTTTCATATAATTAACTCTCTCCCTATTTATTCTATCTATTAATTCTTTATAACTTCTATTAACCTCAAACAACACTATCTCTCTCACTCTCAAAATACCTCTCATCATAACACCATTTCACTTTCTCTCTATCATTCCACACAAAGGGCAACACAACATTATTATAACACATCTGGCTTTTCCAGGGAAAGCATAATACACAGGGGACCTATGTAGAGACACCTCGTCTCTCACACAACCTCTGGAGGAAACTCTTGTCCTCATAAATCACTAGTGGAGTCTTTACTCCACTTACACAAAGGGAAATTTTGCCCTTTGTACCCACTCTATCTTTAAACTCTCTCTCCATTCTTTCTCCAATTCATCAACACTCGCTAACACTTCGTTACTAACCCCAAATAACCTCCCACTCTCATTTTCACTAATATTACTTAATGTATCACACGTGGATACTTCATTTTCAGCTATATCTTTATTATTATTCGTATTCAACACTATCTCACTATCATTTTTATAGTTATTACTATTACTTACCTCGTCAGTTTTCACCTGATTATTATTCGTACCACCATCATTATTTATACTGCCATCTGTTACTTCATTATTTTTATTTTCTCTACATTATATCTGTTTTCCTTACTTTCATTTTCTCAATACTTTGTTTTTGTGACTCAATGAACTCATCACATCGTTCATTAAACTGCTTTACTATACTGGTATTTATTTCGTTAAATTTTACACTCATATTACCCTTGAATTCGTTTAATTTACTTTCTAATTTGATATCATTAATATCGAAACGACTTTCGAGCTATTTTGTTCTTTCATTTCATTAACATCACTAGACATTTTACGCAAAAAATTGTCATTAGCATTAAATCTCTTACTTTGTTCGTTTAACTTGACAGTTACTTCATTAACATTACTGCTCAATTTATCAAACTTAATATTCTGTTCATGAAACTTTTCATCACTATTATCAAAGCGTCTACTCATAAAATTCATTATATTGTCCATTGACCATTCTGTGTCTTTTATTTTGGTTACAGGAGTCGTTTCTGCTTTTATTTCGCTCATTCTAACGTCATCAGATTTCTTATTTTTACTAGTTAAAGTTGGGGTTAATTGAATTCCCGAGTCATATGTAGTATCTGACTCGTTCAATTTACTATTTAGAATTACATTCGGGGTTGAATGAATCTCAAGCCCGCTCATAACTGTTGACTCGTCATTGCTTGAATGTCGGACTCATCCATTATTTTTGCTTTGATTAAGTTACTTTCATTTGTTAGCATTAAAGCTGTTTGGATTCCCGAGTCGTTCATATCGGCTGACTTGGTTGATATATTTTCTTTATTTATAAACCTTAACTTATTTTCAGATTCATCACTGACGGTTACATCAGTTTCATTTATTTTACTCCCTGTATTTTCCATATTTTAAATTATGAAATTTTCATATACTAAAAAAAAAAACACTTAAGATTATTTTATCAATCACTTAATCATAACATAACATAACATCATTTATTTGTACATAATTTACAGGTAATCTGCCTTAACATCTCTTACATTCACAAGTAGGGCATAGTCTGCACAGAATAAATTTGTACAAACCGTCCTAAGTTCGCGGCTCCATTGTAACTTTTAACTTTAATTAATAACATTTGGAAACATAAAATATCTAAAAAAAGTCAACTTACAAAATTCTTACCTTTCCATGGTCCAGGGTCCTATATGCGAACTCGTGACCTGTAAGAGTGGTTATTGGGTTTGTTGCATAATAATTCTCGACTCGCATTTACCACATTTAAACAAATTCATTTACCGTATTGTAATTAGTTCCAACGTATTTTCTTTCTCTTTATATTCTTTACAAAATGGTTATTTCTTTCTGTCTCGTATACATTTCCCAAACATTGGTTAACTTACGTATAGAATAAGCAACTGTTCTACATAACTCTTTACGTTCTTTATAAAAGTGATTTTGACTTAGCTCCTATTCATCTTTCAAGAAAATATTAATTAACTTAATCATAAAATAGATATATTATGTTACATGATATTTTGCCACTCATCTTGTTGACAGAAATATACTTTACTACTCCTACCAAAAGTACCAAGAAACATGATAGTTTTTGTTTCAAGAATTAATTATTTAACTACTTAGTTAAATACTATTTATTTCTTTTATCATTTAATTTATGTTAACTAAGGCTCTAATAATTATGTTTATTAAAGTTAAAGGAATGTGAATAATAGTTGTGTTAACTATTAAAGTTAGTAAGTAAGGAGGACAATGTTTTGGAAACTACTTACAGTGTTTTGTTGTGTTTATAAAAACTGTATTGTATACAGAAGGTTAATAAGAATTGTCATCTGTTACTAATAGTTATTAGTAATTAGTTTCGCAATATTGATTAATATTATATGTAGTAATATTAATAACACAAATGCTAATATTAATAGGAAAGTACCAAAATAATAGTAATAGAGATTTGTGAAAACTAGGCATGTTAAGCCTAGATAGTTAAGGGATTCGGAATAAGAATTTATATTAAAATTAGAATAAACAATGTCAGGTTAAGTTATATTATTACTAATTGTGTCCAATAGTTTTAATAAAGTGAAGAGTACAAGAAGAACTAATAATAAATCATTTTGGGACAAATAAAAGTGTAAAATGGTAACAGTAAATATTTAATGGAAGATAAGCAAGAGTGGTATCAAAATAATCAGTGTTCCATCAGAAACTCAAAGATGATAATAAATTGAAGATCAAAGATCTTATAAAAAAGTTATAACAATTTAAAGAAAATGAAAGGTAAAATATTAGAAGTTTGTTTATTTTGAGGCTCAGAGAGCACCATAGTAACATCAAATGTTACATTTCACACCAATGAAAGCTAAGATAGGCCTTAGCAACTAAAATGTTATAAATTAAATAAAAAGGGAGTGCGTTATTAGATCTAAACGAGAAAGGTTGATATAAAAAGAAGAGTGACTAATCCAACATAATGTAAATTTCATACCAGTGAACAGAAAGTAAAGTTAAATAATATTACTCAACAAAATAAAGAGAAGAAAGAAGTACAATATCATTCAAAAGAAGTAAACCAAGTAACATATGAAGAAATAAAATCAAACTATCCAGGAAGGGGAAGTATTTTTGATAAATAACTAAACTGAACAATTTCCTTCAAGGCCTTGGTTACACTTCTCAAAGACACTGTTTACACTTTTAATTAAAACAATTTTGAACTTTCACTGTGAAAATAATTAATGAATAATCTTATTTTCAGTATAAAAAAACTATTAATATAGAGTAATACTATCATATAAAGTGAACTAGACCTTAAAAACACTTAAATCAACATAACGTAGACACTGAACATTGTAAAATTATTAATATAATCTCGTTAAGACACTCTGTAATTTATTGTAATCCCTTGTATTTTGGTACTTTTACTAACATATCTGTCATGTATATCGTAGTCAAAAGGACCTAACTAAAAAACATTCTATTTGTATTTTATTTAGCAATTATAAAATATGAAAGTGTGTATGCCCTGAGACATAAGAAATACTACTGCTGCCATTCTGAGCATATTTAAAGAACAACTGGTCAGACTTTGTTAATAGTTATATTTGTCTTTTAAAAGAATTTAAAAATGATAAAGGATTTGAGTTCAATAACTACAGATAAAAGGTTTTCTTTTCTTTAGTTAATGGATAAATAAATGTATATGATATTATAAACACCACATCAGTGAATGTTAATTTTTTTTCATCAACTAGCCTAAGTTGGCAACAATCTCAACCAGGAAAGTATGGCATCCGATTTGAATCTGCCTTGCTGAGCTTTAGTTGTCACAATCGTCTATTAAATAAAAGATTAAAAGAGATTGAATTATAGCTGAAAAAGAAACCTTTATGATATTTTAAAATAATACTTACTAATTTACAAATACATTTTATTTGCAACATTTGATTGCAAATTGGCGCTCAACTAATCCCTGACAACATACTCATCCTCAAAATATAAACAAAGTACACTTAAGACAGGTAGCGAGTCTTGTCATTACAATATTTATTTTAGTGGGTCGTTGCATTACCGTATTAATTTATTATTGAAAGTTTTAAATTGTACTCATCCTGTTGTTACACTACAATTTTCCTTTTAAATGTTCCGAAAATGTTCGAATGGTTTCACAAATTTGGCACTACCTTTCTGTCGTCACTGTCGCACTCTCAACTGTTAATTTTTTGATACTTGTTAACTCATTTTTAAGAATTTACTAGATTTAGGCTCGCGAGCACTATTACATAGAACCGCGCGGTTCCGGTGACTGACGCTAAGTGAAGCGTCTTCAACATGGCGAGCGTCCCTCTGAGCTCGGCAACTTGCTTTTTCATTGGCGGGCGAGCGTCTCGTATCTCGTAGCCGGCGGCAAGGAAAACCGATACGTGTTTTTCACTCTACTAAGGCCGGCACACGCACGCTCGTACACATTCCAATGCTCCAGATTACGTCGCCTCTCTTCCGAATTGTTCACAGACTGACCACTGGGTGTTCACAAAAGTTAAGCTTTGGTTATCAAAACCGAGGCTCAGTGTGGGTGACTTCACATTATTACAATTATTATGGTATTAAAATAAATCCCCCTAGTTTGTCCCGTTACATAGCGATGTCGTATCGAATAAGTAGTCGATAATTAAATAATATAATATTTCGATTTATTAAAGATTTTCCTTTTTTTTTTTAACTTGTACAAATATTTTAGTAGTCTATGACAAAACAAAAAATTTAACTGACTGTTTCTGATACAAATATATTAATCATTCTGTACAAAATAAAAATAATTACTACTTCTGTTGCAAATAAAATTACAGTAGAGCATCGATTATCCGCACATCTATTAACCAAACAATTTGTTATCCAAATTCACTAAAAAGTACAATTATGTACTGTTCTGTACAGTTATGTATTGGACACGTGTAGGCATACTAGATATTTATTGAACATAAAAAATTTTATACTGTAACTTGTTACAGTACTATACAGTAATAAATAAACGCTGTAGTTATACAGCCTTACAATCGATGAACACATTTACAAATCATAAACTGCGTCAACGGAAGTCTTGAGTTACCAGTGATGTCATTCAACATCAGTCTACCACACCAGCTCTTGTTCAGTTTGCAAGCGTTAGTAAGCTGAATTACGTTAGTGCACTCGTTTGTTGCTGTTCTTTTTACTTTAGCTGCTTTACGATGTCTGAATGAAGAAAAAGAGTAGTGCTGTCAGTAAACGACAAACTTAAAATTATTAATCGTCTAAATAAAGGAAAAACAGCTAGCACATTGACTTCTCAATTTAACGTTGGCAAATCAAGGATTACTGACATTAGAAAAATGAACTTACGCTAATGTCTTACAGTGGTAAACTAGAATCTTTGAAAGGTGCTACTTCCAGAAAAAAAACTATGAAAACAGCTGAAAATGAACTTAGATTGTGCAGTGTACATGTGGTTTGTGCAACAAACAAGCAAGGGTCAATCCATATTGAGGCCTATCGTCTGTGAGAAGGCACTTATAATAAACAAAAAACTCTGAGGTGAACAGAGTTTTAAAGCTACAACAGGCTGGTTGCAAAAATCCAAATCGAGACGTGGTATACGAAAGCTAGATATTTCAGGCAAAAAACTTTCTGCTAATTTTCAAAGTGCTGATAATTTTAACAAACAGTTTTTGCTTATTGTAAAAGAAAAAGGATACAACACTGAAAATATCTACAATGCTGCTAAAACCGGGCTTAACTAGAAAGCTCTTCCAAAAAAAACGTTAGTGTTAAGAAACGAAAAATCTGCTTCTGGGTTCAAATTTAATAAAGAACGCGTTACAATTATGTCATGCACTAATGCAAGTAATTCCCTCAGATTGAAATTGATTGTTATAGGGAAATCTAAGAAACCTAGACGTTTCAAAGACGTTAATATGAATAATTTTTCAGTTAATAACTTACAACAACAAAAAACGCTTGAATGAATGTTGAAAATTTTACTAAGTGGTTTAATGTGTTTGTCCCGCAATAAAAAAAGAAAAGCAGAAAATAAAATTAGTGGTCCTGTATTGTTGCTATTGGACAACTCCTCTGCACATCCTTCAGCTGATTCTTTACCTCAGCATGAGGATATTGCTGTGATGTTTATCCCACCGAACTGACAAATATATTACAACCTATGGGCCAAAGTGTTATAGAAACATTTAAACAGCTTTACCGCAAATCTTTTCTTTGGTACCTACTTAGTGAAAATGAAGAAGGATCCAAACAGTTAATAAAAGAATTTAATTTAAAGGAAAGTGTGTATATGATTGCAGATGCCTGGGATAACGTAAAAACTGAAACTCTGAAACGAGCTTTAGGAAAACTTCTAAATCAAACGTTAAATGAGGAAATAAATCTGATACTGAACATCAAGTCATAGATATTGAAATCATGCATCAAATGGTACAGAATATTCCTCAGTTTAAAAACTGTAACAAAGAAGAAGTTAACAATTGGCTTAAGGTGGATGTAGCCGATCCTGGTTTTCAGTTATTAACCAATGAAGAGATAGTTGAATCATTAAATGAACATAATGAAAACGAAACAGATTCAGATGAAGACGGCGAGAATGCTACTAATGCAATATCACCGATGGCAGCTTTTGACGCACTTGACACTGTTCTAAAAGTGGGCCGAAACAGAAGACAAGATAGGTTGTATTCAGCTTATGATCTTAAACGACTTCAATCTTTAGCAGCAAGAAAATGGTGTATTGGTTTGAAGCAGCCAGTGCTAGAACAATTCTTCAAAAAAAGCAGAAATCCATGGTACTGTATGTTTTGTTTTGTTTTGTTTTGTTTTTCATTTGTAATTAATTTTATAGTACAGTGTCATTAAACTCTGATTTTTTAAAAATTAACGTTTGGTTTTATTAATTACACTCAGTTTTAATTCATTCACGTAGTAATACATTGTAACTACAATTCCAATTTTTACTTTTTTTATTAATAATTTTTTTATTTGTACTTACCTTGTAATTCAAGATACACGTCCGGTATGCACACGTGGCTTTGTGGCCGCCATTACTTTTCTCACTAAGGGCCAGGATACGTTATTAAGTGAGCACAGAAACAGTTTTGGCGTTCGAAATAATAAGTCTAACAACATTTAGGTTCAACAAAACTTGTGGTTTAATATTTCTGAATTTCATTCGTTAGAATTTACAAAAACCAAAATGGAGTTGTATACACAAAACAAAATGGCGGCTATGTACTTCCGCCCAACTAACTACACATCAATTTTCATTATTCATTTCTTGTATCTCCCGTATTTAATTTATAATTGTATCTCCTGTATTTAATTTATAACAAGAGTATTTTTTATTAAACTGCAGTTATCATTGATTTTATTTACTACGTATCAGATTATATTACAACACAAACCAATGCCTCATTGTATAACTTGTAGATGCCGGCATTCTCTCGCACGCACACACTCTCTCCCTCTCTCTCCCCATGCATTAATTAGTAGTGGATATTTTTATTTAGAATTTTTTTTGAGCTCAGATTATAAAATTGATATGGTTATAAGTTTTGAACTATCCTGAATTGGACGTCGCAGTTTCTCCTCAGATGCTCTCCATTTCCAGCAGGTGGTCGGCGAACTTTACTGTTGAGTCTGTTCCTTCACTGCACTGAATTTACTTTACATTTTTGCTTTTCTGGTTAGTTAATGGTACTTGCTAACTTTCAATTACATTTTTGTACTGTTTGAAACACTTTGGCTGGCAATAATCGGCCAGCGAATTTTGTAGCGTGCTACTGCACTGAATGTAGGTTGAAGACTGGGGGGGATATTATGTTGTAAATTCAGCAGGTGGAAGGGATTACTCGTCATCAACCTTTTGTTCACGGCTGATGACGGCATTGTCTTACGTCTCAGTTGTTACGTTTGTCGTATTTATTATGACGTTTTTGTATGGTTCGATTCTTGCTTTGTCTGAATATGTGTTGTATGTCACGTAGGCCAGGGACCTTGAAGTCGAGTTGCTCTGGCAAACTGCATTGTATGGTATATGTTGGGAAATTTTAACCTCACCACTTTTAATACATTAAATCACAATAAATTAATTTTGCCTGTACCGACAAATTCCTACACGGACTTATGTACCGTTACAACATTACAGTACAGTATACTGGTTGCTATTTCCGTATACTTCAGTACCCGGATACTGAAGTTGTCTACAAATGTTTTTGCAAGTTCAAGGTTGTATCATACAGTGGATTCAATTTAAAGTTCAGTTAGTATTCAATATGAAATCCTGACTGTGTGTGTTATTGTATGCTTTGTAAATTTCGAACTCCTCTAAAGCATGTACTGGCCTTTATTGCAAATGTGTAAGGGTTTTAAATTTGATGTGAAGTCTATGTATGTATTATTGCATGAAATTAAATGTCATGCATAGTTGGATTTTATGTTATTAAGTGAAGTCTAATTTTTTTAAATTATGTTTTGGTGTGTGTTCGTTAAATCTCTGTAGGACACCTCTCCCAGTTTGGCCAATATAAAAACAATCACAATCATCACACGACAATTTATATACACCCGTTTTCTTTTCTAGTGGAGTGATACTATTATTATGGCGGAGTATATTCATTATATTATTATTTGTCTTGAAAATTTTCTGGATGTTAATTTTACTTAACGTAGAGGTTAAAATTTTTGGCATTATGCCAGTATAAGCGGTTGTAACAAATGGTTTTACATCTTGTCCTAATTGGGGTTTAACCCTAGTTTTTATGTTTTTTGAGAAGCTTATCAAATAATGAGCTGTTGTAACCATTAGCCAAAGCTATATATTTTACAGCGTTCAACTCATCAAGGAAATCATCCTTGTTGATAGGTATTGATAATAGTCTATGTATGAAACAATTAAATACTGCCATCTTCTGTGAAAATGGATGATGGGATTTCGTGTGTATAACCGCATGGGTGGTGTATGGTTTCCTGTAAATTTTGAAATTTAATTTATCTATATGTTTGGTAACTGTGAGATCCAAAAAATATATTAGCCAATAGTCAAAATGTTCTGTAACCCTTATGGCTATAGTCTAGATAACATTCTACTTGTAAGAAATTTTCTATTAACAATGTCAACTGTGCAAATAACACCAGTATCATTTTATTGCTTTTCTCTTGAGTCATAAAACCATTTTAATGAAAAAAATCATATTTCATTCTTTGTATTATTAATGTATACCAGATAGGTCTGTATTTTATGCACATTCTAGTATAAGTCTTCTGTCGGACATTTGATTTACATAAAAGTGATTTAATTTTTAATTCGTTTTTTATTGTTATTTTGTAACACTGTTCCTCATGCCGGACTCGCCATATGGTTATGCATATTGCTATGCTATTACAGAATGTTCTACATGTTTCTCGGCTATCCCAGCAGAACCAGCTATAATGTTGTGTGTGTACGTAATTCTTTACATGCATTAATGGGACTGTTCCAGACTCACCGGTACGCACGCACTGTTTAAGGCTGCAAGCAATTACGCTCTAGTATTTTCCAGTAGTGCTGACGCGTATTATGGATTATTCAGAAATCTCAGCGGGGTATAAGTACAAGCATTCAGCAACGCTTAGTTTCAGTTTAAGTGGTGATTCATTCAAGTGAGGTTCGAGTTATTGTTAGGCGATTTACACAGTGCGTTTCAAGTGGTGTATTAGTGAAAGTGATTAAAAATCAAAAATAAACCTCCACTCAACAGTCCGTTAAGGACCAAGGCGTACCGCGCGGCTTTTGTGTTAGTGTGACGGTGTATGGCTAGTACTATGCGCCACCAGCCGCTAGTTGCGGTATTCACAGCCAGGAGGCGGCGCTGTTATCTCAGCGCCTACTCAGTTTGCCTCACAACGCTGAGTGCACGCCGTACGGAACCTCAGCCGGGAATTGAACCCGGGACTGCGAGCGCATCAATCGCCCGCGTTAGCCACTAGACCACCTGGAGGCTCAGTGAAAGTGATTACAGTTTGGAATTCTTATTTATAAGTTGACATTATTTATAATAAGTTGACATTCTTATTTCTTATTATAGTTGA
This sequence comes from Magicicada septendecula, assembly GCA_034769895.1. NCBI lineage: Eukaryota > Metazoa > Arthropoda > Insecta > Hemiptera > Cicadidae > Magicicada > Magicicada septendecula. Next base: position 178,034,032 of record CM068368.1, read on the forward strand.
CATTATTATTTGTGTGGACAGATTAATTGAATTATTGAACGAGTATAAACTTGTTGAATAACGTGTTGATTACAAACTGTTAATTGTGATAATTAAAGCTGCTTTTAGTGACTTCATTGGTGTCTTGTAATTTGTTTTCCACTGTACCATACGACACGCAGTAGCCCATCGTAACAATATGTTTGCACTACTTCACAACACTCGTTATTTTTATACAGTCATAAATCAACTTAATCTAACAATTCTGAGATGATTCTTACTGTCTATTTTACAGTATTGCAACTTGCAACCTATACTTCAACCAATTCTCATTTAAACATGCTATCTTATGTCAAAAATGAAATTATTATTTTATATGCAAATCTCACCTATTGAAAAATATATATAAAACACACAGACCAGTATATTATATACAAATTTGTTTTTATAAAAATCTATTCTTCATATGAATAGTAATGCAATACTGTGATCATATATAGGGTAAGGTTAATTTTTGCAAGCTAAAAGCTACTTCACGGATAGTCCATGGTTTCTAGCACTAGTGGTCTCTAGTGCTGCAGTGTTCTAGTTATTTATTATTACAGTTTCATATTCATTTGTTCCAGGGTTATGTATTTACACCAGTGAATATTATCTGTGCAGAAGTGGATCGTACTATGGATTCTGAAGTATACAGCAGAAAGTCAAGTCAGAATCAATCTGTTTGCAAAAAGAAGAAACACAAGTTAATGTATTCTGGCATAAAGAAGTACCAGTGCGATGTTTGTTCAAAATCATTTACTCATTCAGGCACCTTGTCAAAACACAAGTTAATACATTCTGGCATTAAGAAGTACCAGTGCAACGTTTGTTCAAAATCATTTACTCTGTCAGGCCATTTGTCACAACACAAGTTAATACATTCTGGCATTAAGGAGTACCAGTGCGATGTTTGTTCAAAATCATTTACTCATTCAGGCACCTTGTCAAAACACAAGTTAATACATTCTGGCAATAAGAATTACCAGTGCGACGTTTGTTCAAAATCATTTACTCTGTCAGGCCATTTGTCACAACACAAGTTAATACATACTGGCATTAAGAAGTACGAGTGCGATGTTTGTTCAAAATCATTTACTCAGTCAGCCAGTTTGTCACAACACAAGTTAATACATTCTGGCATTAAGGAGTACCAGTGCGATGTTTGTTCAATATCATTTACTCATTCAGGCACCTTGTCAAAACACAAGTTAATACATACTGGCATTAAGAAGTACCAGTGCGATGTTTGTTCAAAATCATTTACTCAGTCAGGCAGTTTGTCACAACACAAGTTAATACATTCTGGCATTAAGGAGTACCAGTGCGATGTTTGTTCAAAATCATTTACTCAGTCAGGTCATTTGTCACAACACATGTTAATACATTCTGGCATTAAGAAGTACCAGTGCGATGTTTGTTCAAAATCATTTACTCTTTCAGGCACCTTGTCAAAACACAAGTTAATACATTCTGGCATTAAGAAGTACCAGTGCGACGTTTGTTCAAAATCATTTACTCTGTCAGGCCATTTGTCACAACACAAGTTAATACATACTGGCATTAAGAAGTACCAGTGCGATGTTTGTTCAAAATCATTTATTCAGTCGGACCATTTGTCAAAACAAAAGTTTATACATTATAGCAGTTAAAAGTAGCAATCAAATGTTTGTACCAAAACATTTACTCAGTCAAGCCATTCTGGCATTAAGAAGTATTAATGAGATGTTTGTACAGAATCATTTACTGGATCAGGCAGTTTGACAAAACACAAGTTATTACATTATGGCAGTAAAACACATGCTAGTACTAAGAAGTACTAGTGCGATTTTTGCACATAAACATTTACATGTCTAACCTATTTGTCACGACATAAAATAATACATTCTGACATTAAGAAGTAACAGTGAAATGTTTGTATAAAAATATTTAATGTGGCAGAATGTGTCATGAATAGCATACTATCATAAAATAACAGTGTAATATGTGTAACAAATTTTTTGTAGAGTATTTTATCTGAGCATAAATTATACTATATAATTAATCCATAATTGAATCATTTTGTAATTAATCCATTATACTATTAAGAACCATCACTGTCTAGTATGTAGGAATAATTTCTATCACCCTAGAAGTTTTAGTATAGTAATGAAACATCACTGTAATGTTTATAAACAAAAACTCAAAACAAGAATAAATAACAAATAAATTAAATCGTACTGCAATAAGTTTTTTATATTTGGCACTGAAAAATAAGAATGTGAAAAATTTAACAAAATTTTACCCTATGAATTGAAATTAAATTATACATTGTGATATAGTGTGAAATCATTGATGCATGTCTATCTTGTAATTCAATTTATCACTGCATGAATTACATTAACATTTGTATTTATAGTGAAAATTGAAAGTCTTTTTTGCCATATGTAGATATTCTTTTCATGTATCGCACAAGATTTTTGCCTGCCTGCTACAACTTTAAAGATGAGAGAGTCTTGGTGGTTCCTTAACATATTTGAGTTATTGCTTGGAAAAATGATGGGCACAGATACACCCCAAGTTTACGTGGCTTGGCATTTCTCTGCGTTTTTGTCTGTTGTATTTAAACCATGTAGGTTATTTCTGCCACCATATTTTTAATTGCTGCATGTATACTGTTTCTTTATAATTCAACATTAGTTCAGTATATTACTAGACAGTTTGTACTGTCTACGATGTCCAAACTACTAGTTTCCAATGCTTTGTGTCAAGAGTTTGTGATGGCTCCTTGTTGTGAACTACATGTTTAGTATAGCGTTGGCTTGTGCAGTGTTTGAATTTTTAAAGTGCAATTTTCTTGTAATTCTACATTCCAAACTGAGTGATGAGTTCTTGACTGAAGATAAAATATTACGGTACTTTAATGACAACTAACTAAGTATTAACTAATTAACTCATGCCAACTACGTTGATGGTGCCAAATACTATCTATGCAATAATAATAGAAATTAAAACTGCATAGATAGGTTACATTAAAATTATTACAACAGAGTCTATATCTGGAGGTAGGAAAATTTTTATTCCTTAACACATTAAAATTTACTATTGTTTTATGGCTTTATAATATAAAATTGTTTATTAAATAATTGTGTTTCAAAAATGAGTCTATTGGCTTGTTTTACATATATGTTACTTGTATGTAGAATTCCAACTGTTTGCGTAGACATCAGGCCATCCCCACACTGCTTGTCTGCACCGCTGCGACTCTGTGTTGCTCGATGACTACTATGCTGGCAATTCACGTCTTTGAGCACACGCACACTGCAATATGAGACTGTTATTGTTTATATCTTGAATAATCTTAATATCAGGGATCAAAACAGCAAAAAATTGATCGTGTATTAAGCTTACACAAATCCGGCTTCTTGACGTGTTCTCACGCTAACTCTCAGACTATCTCGGTAGATAATCTGCCCCTAACGGAAAATCTTCCACTTTATGCTAAAAAGCACTAGAAATTATCTAATTAAAATTATCTGAGGTCTATAATGGCAAAGGTTACGAAGAACTCGAACCATAAACCAACTTCTAAATCTTAAGGAAATCGATATGTCTTGTCACAAAAATCTCGTGACAGCGAGTTTTCTATGGCAAGATTTCAGAAGAAATTCCCATATGCTGTAAGCATCCGACTCAAATAATTTTTACACCTTCTGATTGGTGGAAAACCTAGCAGTGTCATAGATGTTCTTAATGACAGCCAGAAATCAGGCTGAAACTGTCCATTTCTGCAAATGCCTGTCGAGATTTAATCTACAAATTTGATTACTTTCTTGGAGATAAAAATAAAATGAGACTGATTCATTTTAAAAAACCATACGAAAATTATAGATGTGGAGAACTGAGTAATGGAAAATGTAGCTTATAACCATGAGAATATCCTGTCCAAGTTTCAGATCAAAATGTTAATTTTCAATGAAGTTATTAAATAAAATGTAAATCACATTGACACCTATGCACTAACACAATAATTTCACATGACATGAAAGAGTATAAATTGTGAACATTTTGACATAACATACTTGTTAAAACATAGCTTGGTTCAAAACTTATGACTACTTTACAAGGAAAAGAACAAAATCAATTTAAAACATGCCTATGGCTGTCAGAAAATGTGTTTATCATTAGTATTCCACTTAAATGAACTTACTATCCTGTGTTCTGTTGCAGGATTATCCCCTCCACGTATAACAAAAATTTGTTTATATATTTAAATTTTTTTTTAAATTAAAAACAAATAATACATCACTTACAAAAAATATAAACAAGAAACAAAACCAAATAAATAAATACTCTTCCCAAAACTAAATTACTTCAACTCTGTTTGACAGTTCCACTTTTTGACAGAACAAAAATAAACAATTCCACGTGGTCAGATTCTGAATAATATGTCCTCAAAAGATAAACCATTATAACATTTGATGACATCGTATCTCCTTATCTTAGACAGTTTCCAAACATTTCTCCACATATTCCAACATCACACCTCACATACTTAAATACATTTATATTTTTCTTTATACACTTTGTTGCAATATAGTCATACATTATATACCCTGATAACACGAGCAGTTCATTCTTTAACATAATATTTGCATAAAGATGATGCACGGAATTTACCAATAGTATGGTTAGTTGTAGGATTAGTAACAATGGAAGTATTTTTACCAACTTGTTCAGATAATAAGAAAGGTCTTTTATATAACTAAAGAATTTATCAGCTGTATTATCTTCACTACGACCAACGTTTAATGACTTTAGAAGAACCATCTCACCTACTTTGAATGTTAGAAGTTTATGTTCCATATTAAACTTTGTGTGCGTTCCTGTGGACTCTTTGTAAAACATCTCCTAGCTTCTAAACGCTTAGCTTCGTTTGGAACTGGTAAGTTTTGTATGGCGACTCACTTTACATATTCATCCTATACACGCTTAGGCATCGCTCCGTAGTGAAGTTCCCTAGGAGTGAATCCAGTTGTATCATTGTAATTCCCATTGATGGCTTGCTCGAAAAACTCGAGATATTCAGGCCATTTACTCTGATTGGTATTACAGTATGTCCTGAATAGTCTTCCTAATTCCCTATTTACCCTCTCCGCAGGATTACCTTGAGGTCTCCGGATCGCCGTCAATATTGCCTGTGTGTGATACTTCTTGAGCTCATATTGCCATTTCTTATTCTGAATTTGCTAACCTTGATTCGATAATGTATTTTTAACATGCCCATATATTTTAGTGACTACGAGTGTTTTTTCGACTTTTATTCATATCCAATGATGAGTTATATCGCTTGAAAGCTGTTACCAGGAGTCGCTAGTACTAGAACAAGTGGTATTTTATATAAACGAAAGGTTTTTTGTGCCCTGTTATTTATACTGGACATACCAATACTACTGAACAAAAGCAACTGAGCACTGAAAGTAGATGAAGGATCGTGTTATACTCTACAGCAGTTGAAAATAAATATTAAAAAGATTTTAAAATGCATTACTCTATGTAAACAAAATGCCTACAAAATCTAAAATTTCAAGTGCTTTCGAACTACAGTTTAAAAGTAGTCTCTTCCAATGAATGATTTATTCAACGTGCTACGAATAATGCTAATAAATCCGTATACTCTGGAAGAGCTTCTATTTCATATTAGTTTATTCATAAAACAGGGTGTTCACCCGTATAGATAACCGGAGAAACCGGGAAATGTCAGGGAATTCGATAAATCACGGGAAAACTGGGAAGTGTCAGGGAATTCAGAAAAAAATCTGGAAATTCGTTCTTCTGCCAGATAAAATGGACATACCGTATTTATCCGCGTAATAGAAGCACATTTTTTTTCAGTTTTCATAACATTAATCTAGGGCATGTCTTTTATGCCAGGAAAAATTTGTAAAGAAAACTTAATAAACATTAAAAAAAAAACAAGTGCTATCTCGAATGGGACGTAACCGATAGCATCAATAGCTATGTGGATAGCCTATAGCAAGCAGTAGCGACTACAATCGATCGATCGAATTTTTAATGTTTTGATCTGCTTACGATTGAATATTCTGTGTGTTGGGGAATGGCGAGCTTGATCAATTATATTGCGTTCGCAGTTTTTCTAATCGCTTAAATGCGATACATGGCTTCCACCACAAAATGTGCATAGACAAAATTCCACAACCCAACGGATGACTGTGTTTGTTCACTGTGTAATGACGTGTGCGATAGTTACTACATCATAAAATGTAACAACAGACAAAAAGCACTGACTGAATACAGCAAAGTGTGAAATTCACTAAAACTTAATACTCATTCGAGTGCTCATTATTATTATTATTATTATTAAATGCGCTGACGTAGGCAAGCCTTGTGTAAATGTGTAGTGCATCGTGACACCGTTCGGGCCGCGGCATGTTGAGTTTCTAACCTATCTTTCGTTTGAAGGGTGCGGAAGTTTTGAGGCATGACTAGAAGCTTGTAATATCACGCGTGCGTAATTCTGTGAATACAGAACAAGATTTAAAATAAAGTGACATCACATTGTAAGATGAAAGTTGTTTGTTGGTTTGGAGATTTTGACTTTGTGAAGTATGTTTGTGTGTGTTTGGTCTTGATCCAGCCAATCCCAAGCACCATTCATATAGATTTATATCGGTTGAGCACGATCTCAAAACCTGGTTGCCAACTGTATTGTGTACATTCACCATGTGGTTAAGCTACCTCGCTCGGCGTGTGTGGTATTCCGACGGTTCGCGATCTTTTGCATTTTCTTCAGTAATTAGTGTTTTTCATATTGTTGTTTCTAGTCTTTATCTCTCTACTATAGTACAGTATAGCGTAGCATAAATTAGTGAAATAGCCTATAGTTTTTATAGGTTTAATAGTTCAGTGTAGATGTAATTTTATTTACATCCATGTGTTGGTTAGTGTATAGTTCGTCTGTATATACCATATCCCAGTATAGTTCGTGAAAGACAAGTGGCAAGAATGTGACTCTGAGATCAGCCATAACCTCCTTCCTATGCCAGTCATTAGCTGCGAATAATTTATTTCTTTTATTCTTAATAATAATATATTCTTGTTTTAGTGTCGGATATTGTGAGGAAGTGCATACAATATCTTTGAAGTATTTGTGAATTTGTTTTTACTTGTGATTCACATGTGATTTTATGAGTACGGTATTACATTTTATGAGGGCTGTGTGCCGCGCAGTTGTATTGCATCAGCTGTTCTTGAAGCAGTAGAGAGCTGGCAACGTAGGGAAGGCAATGCTCACATGTTTTGCGAACTGTCAATTTAGAAGTAAAGCCGTCCGGATTATATGACTAATGATTTTTACAATATCCTTATGTTACTTCTTTTTTCAGCTAACAATGTCTTCATCAAAGGCAAGGAAAACTTCGTTTAATGAAAGGTGGCTGCTTGATGATACTTTCAGAACATGGTTGAAACCCATGCCTCAGGACAAATTTTCAGCATATTGCATAATATGTAAGACATCATTTTCTCTTAGCAACATGGGGAAGCAGGCATTAAAAAGTCACATGGGAGGAAAGAAGCATGCCAGTAGTGTCACGTTCAGTCAGTTCACGTCATCCCTTTCAAGTTATTTTAAAAAAGAACATTCGAATAGTGAAGTTACAAAAAACTTAAATTCAGTAGATAATACCCCGGCCACAAACACAAATTGTGTTCTGCCTGCCACAGCTACCACAACAAACACTATCACATACGACTCCACTTCTTCCTCCTCCCCCTCCCCTCCCCTCCTCCTCCTCCATTAAAGAAGGTTCACCACCCTATGAAGCACCAGAGACTAGATGTCTACAGAATTATCTTTCAAGAGAGCAAGTAACCAAAGCTGAGATTATATGGTGCATGCATACTGTCGTGCAACACCATTCTTTAAGTGCCAGTGAAGCTAGTGTACGTTTGTTTCCCAATAATGTTTCCAGACTCTGAAATAGCTTCGAAAGTTCAACTGTACAGAACGAAAGTTGCATATACAATCACTCATGGTTTGGGTCCCTATTTTCATAAACAAGTTCTTGAGACATGTAAGTGCACATATTTCACCGTTGGTTTTGACGAGTCACTGAATAAAGTTTCTCAGATGGGCCAAATGGATCTTGTAGGTCATTGTTTCAATCCTGATACAAATGAGGTATGCACTTCTTATTTTGATTCCGTGTTTCTTGGTCACTCTACCTCCTCAGATTTGTTAAATGGTTTTTTGCGAGCACTGCAAGGACTCAGTCTAAACAAACTTACAAATTTCAATGGATGGTCCAAATGTTAATAAAAAGTTCCTTCAGGATATGAATAATTTATTAAATGATGATTCAGATGCTCCTATTTTGGTGAACATTGGAACTTGTGGCTTGCATACTGTGTACAATTTATATAAAGTGGCAGTAAAAGAAACCCAGTGGGATATTGCGCAGTTTCTTCGTGCTCTTCACTTCTTGTTTTGCTACGTTCCTCCAAGACATGCTGATTATACACATTATTCAGGTTCAAACATATTTCCTTTGAAATATTGTGCTATAAGATGGCTTGAAAATTCGAAAGTCATTGAACGTGCTATAGATATCCTACCTAATGACAAATATGTGGAGGGATCAAAAAGAGACAAGAAAATCCCAAACTGTAACAGCTTCAAAATAGTAACTTCACTTAAAGATAAGCTTCTTAAGGCCAAGTTGTCATTTTTATTATCACTTGTTGGAGATTTGGAACCATTCCTAAAACAGTTTCAGACAGATCTTCCATTTGCACCACTCCTGTATGAATCTCTCATAGCAACAATGAAAAATGTAATGACAAGGTTTGTTAAGTCTGAGTCATTGCAGTCTTCAGGGAACGTCCTCAAAATTAATTTAGACAGTAAAGAAAATCTGCCTGCATCTAAAGTTGACATAGGTTATGCTGCTAGAGCAGCACTTCGTGGCACTCCTGGATTAAATGATAGAGATGTATTAGTGTTTCGCACAGATTGTCTAAGAGGAATGGTAACTTTGTGCAAGAAGTTATTGGAACGGTCACCTCTGGCATATAAACTGACTAAAGGAATTTCTTGTTTCGATCCAAGTGTAGCCAAGCAACCACTACCTCTAAGCAGCAAACGGCTAACCATAGCTTTAAATGCCTTTGTTGAAAACACATGGATCTCGGGTAATGAAGCCGATCATATACAAAGGGAGTTCACTTCTGTTTGTGAGAATGATACTTTCAAAGAAGAAGTGAATTCTTTGTCTTCAAAAGATGAGAGGTTAGATCACTTTTGGCTCCCCCACTGTTTTGCCCACAGTAAATTTGAAAACAAAAGTTGGCTTCATTTATGAAAATGATACTAATATTGTTTCATGGAAATGCTTCACTTGAACGTGGTTTTTCTGTAAATAAAGAAATTATAGTAGAGAACATGCTACAAGAATCCCTTGTAGCACAAAGAATATATGATGCTATTTCGAACCCCAGTGGAGTTGAAAAGGTCTTCATTAATAAGAATATGCTCCATGCTGCAAGGAATGCTCATGCTTTGTATGTTCAAAATCTAAAGGAGAAACGTGAAGCATCGGAAGTTGAAGATTCTTTGCAAAAAAAGATGAGAAAGGCCGCTTTGTTGCTGAAAGAATTAGAAGAAAAGAAGAGGAGGGTGATGGCAGAAGCTCAACAGTCTTTGGTGGCTATAGATGAAGAAATTTCTTCACTGAAGCAGTAATGGTAATCAATTTTTTTATCTTAAAGTGAATTTGATTAGACTAAATTCAACTTTTGTTTTGAAATTTAATATGCACATTAATTGCTCATTTATTTTTTGGATGTAAAGTTTTCAAAATGTATTTCAATATTACTGTCATAGCTGGAAACTTCATTTCTAATTTTATTTTTAGTCATTGTGTGTCAGGGAAAAAATGATTTTTGTGTCTGGAAAACGGGGAAATGTCAGGGAATTTTAAAATCTGAATTGGGTGGACACCCTGTAAAAGTAGCTTGTGTAGTTTTAATTAACATATGATAATTTATTGCAAAAACTGTATAATACCCTATCAACTGTATTATAATAATTATAGCAATCATTATTACTATAATACAGTTCCTTATTGCTCTTTAAAATACTATGCTGTGCAAATTAGTTGGGACAAGCTATTTTTTTTCTGTATATTGTTTGTGATTGCCATTTGATGTCTGAAACCGCCTTAAACTGGTATTTTCTGTCTTGAGGTGGTGTGACTGTTCGACCTTGACAGTAACAAAGCAGTTTGACTGGTTTATCTTCAGTTGTGAGCCTTTGATTGTGGCAGTTGGATGCTAGTTTTTGCGCTCTGCGTAACACGTGTTGCTTTCGTGTGTTTAAAAATGGATATTACGCCGAGGAAGCGTGCAAAAATTATTGCTTTGAAAGATCACACTTCTATGACAGTGAGAGATATCGCTTCTGCAGTTGGTGTAGGCAAATCAAGTGTATCAAGAATTCTGACAACGTTCAAAGAATCTGGATCATCGTCTCCAAAAAGGAGAGGAAAATGTGGGCGGAAACGGAAAACTACCCCAAGAACTGATAAAATTCTAATAAGAAATAGTAAAATTAATCCAAGGAAAACAAGCTCAGACCTTAGAAGAGATTTTTTGGCAACTGGTTTCGATGTTAGTAGTTCAACTGTACGCCGTAGGCTTCTGGAAGCTGGCCGGAAGGCAAGAAGACCAGTCAAAAAACAATTGTTAACTCATAAAATGAAGGAAAAAGGTTTAAAATGGGCCAAAAAATATAAATCTTGGACTGCTGACGACTGGAAGAAGGTAATTTTTAGTGATGAAACTCGCTTATTTGTGCAGGGTTACAAAGGAAATGTCGTGAGACGAGGTGACAGTGAAACTCTCAGACCTGAGCATTTACAACAAACTGTAAAACACCCTCTGAAACAGATGTTTTGGGGTTTTTTCACGACAAATGGCACTGGAAGCTTAGTTCCCGTTCAAGGTATGATGAATTCAACCAAGTACGTAGAAATATTACGACATAGGATTGGTCCCATTCATGCAAACTTTTAGCGGGACATTTCAACATGACTTGGCCCCTTGTCATAATTCAAAATTAGTCAAGACTTTCATGCTGGAAAATCAAATAAATATGCTTGATTGGCCTGGAAACTCACCAGACTTAAATTCCATTGAGAACTTGTGGAATATTTTGAAGAGTCGTTTAGGTAAGTTCGACAAAAGAACGCATGATAACTAGTGCTATAAACGTGTGGTTCCACGATGATGAAATCAAGAATATGTGCACTAATCTAGTGGAGTCAATGCCAAAACGTCTTCAAGAGGTCATTTCTGCTAAATGAAGACATACTTCATACTAATACATGTATTTATCAGTGTATATAAAGGCATAGTATGAATAAAAGCATAGTTTTTTGAAAAAGTGATTTTTTTACTTTGTTCCAATTAATTTGCACAGTATAGTAGTAAGCGATGAGCAACTTCTATCAGGTAAACTCTCAAACTGCCTCCATCGTAATATTTTTCACTTAAAATTTTTAGACGTTTCGATCCCTAGAATCTACGGGAGAGAGATTGTGAAGATGGAGAGAACCAGTGTAGGCCGGGCGCTGAAATGGTGCAGGCACCAAGAAGAAGAGAAAGGAGAGTGGAAGTAATTGTGAATGTGCGTGTAGTCTGGATGTATTGCCTATTGGGTTAGGGGTGTTTATTAGTGCTTTAGTGACAAACGATAGTGTTAGAACGGCATGGACAGGCAGCGCAGGACGCAAAAGTCGGAACAGAGTGTCGAGGGAATGGCGGGGGACTATTTAGAGAGAGGGGGCGTAGAGATCGGGAGATAGGAATGGCGTTGTACAGACGTTGAGGATTACCGATATTTTGGTGTTGTTTATTACCTGATGTTTTCAGGTGATGTGTTTACAAGTGTCAGCAAGCGGTTTATGAGGAAGGTGGGTCTTTGTGTGTTTCTGGTTGGTCTGTTGATGTAACCTCCAGTGGATTGGATGGGGGCTTGGTGGAGCGTTCCTGGTGTATCGCCAGTTGAATTTATGTAGGAAGGAATCGAGGTCAGGGAGTAAAGGGCTACGTTGCTAATTCGAGTTCGGCGAGGACGATGGTATTAATATAACGTCAATGATGCCTTTCTATGATTCTGTACGGTTTCAGGCGGTCGTTAGTGCAGTTTCAGTAACAATTTTTATTAGTGCAATTTTTGTTAAGAACATCAATCAAGCTATCACAAAATATTTAGCAACAAATCTTTCAAACAATTGGATTCTAGTATCAGTTTCCTTAACAACATCAATTTGAGTTATCGCAAAATGTTTAGTTAAATTTTATTTAAAACAGGTAGAGCTCTGGTACCATTTTCTTTAAGAGCATTAACAAAATGTTTAACCTGAATACCAGGGGGCCAGTCTATGGAGTTGTTGTTGACTGAAGTTTAATAATTAGAACACTCCCACCTGTACTCTTGTTGTGGAACTCCAATGGTACCATGTTGACCAGTGTGGCATGAGTGCTGCAGGTGATCCTTAGTGTTTGCTGAAGTTCCAGCGAGTCTCATTCCGGGCAGATGTCCTTCTGTGTTCTATAGCAGGAGTATTTCTGGGCCTGGCGGCTTCGGGGAGCATCCTGGTGCACTGCTCTGCGGATAGTGATCAGTGTCAATGTTACCATCTCTGCAGGCCCCTTCTCCCGACTGTACGGGGACCCTATAACATTTTTTATTTGTAGATTGGCCGTCAGAAAATACACCCACCCCTACACTCTCTCGCCTCGGAACCCACACACTACACTCATTGTCACAATTTCTATCAACATTCTATCTGCTCTTATTAATTTAACATGGTTTATTTCATCCAGTTATAGTCATTACTTTTGATTGAATTTACAATTTGATTAAATTAATATACAATTAAATGCAATGTCACCCGTGTTTTCCAACCGGAAGTAACGTGTAAGTCAGTTTTACATTACCAAGGTATCACAATGAAATAGGCTTTACAGACGTCTGGATCACACACACACATATACAAATATAACACATTACCCATCATTAAATGAACATAGAATAAAATAGTTGAGCCTCACCTGAAAACGCTTTACTGGCTTACGAAGTCATATTGAGAGATGAACTAAGTACTTCACCCTGGGCCGTCAGACCATCGAACACTCTATTGGAAGGTTGACGAAGAAATGAGAGTGATGCCTGAATTCTTCAGTCCCACTATGCTACATGAAATCGACTTGTTTCGAATTGCCGATCGTAACCTTTGGTAAGCGGTTTCCTAACAGTACACGAACAGCTGATACGTTTGAATAGGCCTTCTAGATTGCGTCGCCTTGGCGTAGACACGGCCTTAATAATCGAGTTAGCTGTGGCGCACAGCTGCTACGAGCTTTGGCGGCACTGAACGTTCAAACCACGCCGGGAAAATTCAACCCCGGCACAGGACGACTCCTTGAATTTACGTTGTCCAACCTTACACTCTGCGCCTACTATGGACACGCCATTCCACTGTATTCTATGCTGTGTCCCGAGCACGTTCCGCCAATCTAGAGGTATTCGTCTTACCTAATTGGACATTCTTCACGTGTTCATGAATTCCATTATTACTTCCAATTATTCGATCTAGAAGCCACCGTTATTATCTCTACTTTTTAAAATCCCACAAAAACGCGCTAAATCGTTCATTTAACGTTAATATCGATTATCAGTTAATGAATTACTAACGCACCCTTGAGATACGAGCGTATTGATGTTGGTAGACCTAGAAGGACGAAGTTCTTCAACAGATACATTACGACCTAATCCTTAGAGTGAAGATGATGATGATGATGATGGTGGTGGTGATAGTATCAACTGACACTGTGAAAATTGCTGACAAATTTTATAGCCTTTTCTGAGATCATCAACTTATTTTTAACGATAAAAAACTGGTCCAAAATGGTGAATAAAGCCTTGATACAATAGTCCCATCCCAACAAAACGTGCTTTGAACTTATTGTTGTACACCCATGGCGTAATGCTTTCAGAGAATAGGTTATCTTCCATCTCTCTCTGCAGTAAAATAAATTAACAGAAATAATATGGATTTCTATTGGCCGGTAACAGGTGGCGAAGCTACATGGAGGCAATTGAGGCAATGCCTACCCTAAAAAATTCTGTAGAATAAAAATTATAAATACGTATGAAGTATGTAACGTAAAGATTATACATTGTTACTGTAATTGTCGAATTTACTAATTACGTGCTTTACTCAGCGACCGCTAGACGGTGACAAGTGACAGCAGACATAGTTAGTTTAAAGCGAATGAGGCAGCGTGAACCTGCCTCAACGTTTTTTGTATACATCGTATGTAAGCAATGTGTTGGCCGAGACTCGGTAGTGCGGAGAGCGGGGGATTGACCAGCGCTCCACACACTGTACCGTTGAGGCATGTCTCACTGCTGTTGTGCGAGTTTTAAAGCGCGCTGTGTTCTTTATAATCGTGTTTATTTTGTGCGGTTATTAAAAGTGTGCCTGTGATTCCGGTGAACTAATAGACGATCAACACTGTCATTTAAATTATTTGTGACATTAAACATAACTTATATATATATAGAAACTAATCAAGTTATAAATTTGGAAGTTCAATTAGTTATATTATTGTGTATGAATATAAGTGTGTCGCCCGAAATGAGTGAACGCGGTCCTTTTAATACTTTGTCAGGTCTTTTAAACTTATTAAAAAGTAAGCCGTTTTCTTCTTGGAGTTACGAAGAAAAATGTTGTGTTAAAAACAAGAGATTTACGCCTAATTTAGAAATTAAACATTTTGATGGTAAAGTATCTAGAAAATTTCAGTTTTCTTGGTACGAGCGATATTCGTGGTTGACAGGCTGTTCCGAAACCAACAGACTTTTTTGTTACACATGTATCTTGTTTTCTGGTGAAAGAGAATGGATTTTATATGGAGTGACGGTAACAAAAAACTTTCTTAGAAAGGCAGACAAACACCAGAATTCAAATAAACATATTCAAAATGAAGAGCGGTACCATTTGCTGGGACGCGTGAGGATTGAACATACTCTCTCTGAAGGGGCTAAAATTCAAGCTGTTAAACATAATGAAGTCGTGAAACAAAATAGGCTTGTTGTTGAAAGACTTGTTGATATTGTGTGTTTTCTTGGGAAACAGGAGCTTGGATTTCGAGGTCATTTCGAAGGGGAAGACTCAGTCAACCGGGGTAATTATCTAGAATTGTTAGATCTTCTTTCTAAGCAGGAGCAGTACATTCGAGATCATCTCCAGTCTACGTCAGGATTTAAAGGTACATCAAGCGATATTCAGAATGAATTAGTTGAATCTGTAACTGATATAATTCAAGAGAAGATTAAGGCGGAGTTAGATTCTTGCGATTTTATTGGAGTTCAGGCAGATGAAACTTTAGACATATCAAGTAGATCTCAAGTCAGCATAATTTTTAGATTTTGTTCAAAAGAATGTCTAATAGAAAGGTTCATTGGGTTTTATGATGTTTCAGTAGATAAGACTCCATCAGGCTTATCAGAATTAATTGTTCACGTTTTAAAAAAGTGGGGTATAACTGAGAAGGTAGTCTGTCAAACATATGATGGAGCCTCTGTAATGGCTGGAAAGCATGGAGGTGTTCAGCACTTTGTAAAACAGACTTGCCCAAGAGCATTATTTCTACATTGCTATGCTCACAAGTTAAACCTTGTACTTCTTCATTGCACTAAAACAATAAAATCGGTTAGGCTCTTCATTCACAATCTGACAGCATTTCACACATTTTTTTGTAGATCCTCAAAGAGATCACAGCTTTTAGAATCTAGAGGATTTAAACTTCCACAAGCATCCACTACTCGTTGGAACTTTCATTCCAGAGCAGTTCATACCATCTTTTCCCACTATGGTGACTTGAGACAAATTTTTGAGGACATTACAGAGAATGATCAAGGATGGGATAGTGATTCGTACAATTCTGCTGTTGGATTGCTTAACATACTCAAAAAGACCCATTTCATTTACTTACTTTGTTTTTATAGGGAAATATTCGTTTATACTGACCATCTCTTTTCTCTACTGCAACACAAAACTATCTCCGATATAATTCTGAGCAACACTGAAATTAAGAAAACTACTGCTATCCTCAAGGTCATGAGATCAGAAAACACTGTGTCGTCTTGTATTGAAAAATGTCACCAAATAAGCAGCGAGGTAAATATAGATGACAGTAACAGGAAACTGCTGAAAACGTTAACTTATGAAGTTCTTGATACTTTGATTATGCAGCTGGAGGTACGGTTCAGTGATTTCGAAAGTATCCAGTTTGTTGAGTTGTTGGATCAAAATCACTTCACTTCTTACAAAGAGAGTTTTCCTTCTACTAAACTGAACAGCCTTATAAATAAATACCCTTTTTTCGATAGTGAAAGACTGGAAAATGAATTAAAAAACATTTATTCAGATACTGGAAAACATTTGTTCCCTCAAAGACTTTTACATTTTATAATTCTTAATGACTCAGAACCAGTGTACGTGGAAGTTTCAAAATTAATTCGTTTGATTTTAACGTTTCTGTTACCACGGCTTCTTCAGAAAGGAGTATGAGTACTTTGAAAAGAATAAAAAACTACTTTCGCAATA
Source organism: Magicicada septendecula (assembly GCA_034769895.1). Taxonomy (NCBI): domain Eukaryota; kingdom Metazoa; phylum Arthropoda; class Insecta; order Hemiptera; family Cicadidae; genus Magicicada; species Magicicada septendecula. The sequence continues at coordinate 178,050,729 of CM068368.1, forward strand.
CGATGACTAATGAAATACTTAACTCTCTTAGCACCATTGTTATTGAAAAAAAATTTGTGAAGGAATTGATGAGTGACCAGTTGTTCAAAGACCGTGTTATTGACAATTTTGCAAGCAAGAAAACTTGCCGTGTTGAACTACTCTACAAAAAAATTTAAGGTAAGACTTTTGCCTACCCATTCATTAACTACTAGCTTCGCCACTGGTTCTAGAAGTTATTTTACATAAATAGTATAAAGCAATAAGAAAGTGCTGATCCTGTATCTGGAGTTGTATTACTTCTTTTCCAAAGACGTTATCATTAGATTTACTTCTTTAATATTCGAGTTCGCTTATGTTTCTGTTTTGTCCCAGATTCGATAAACCGTATCTAATGCCTATGAGTGTTGTAATATTTTTCTCACTAATACATTAGTTATACGTATAAACATTGTGTAGTATTCCGAACGTAAGCTATAATTTACTCCCAGAGCAGGGCCGGACTGTCCCCCAGTAAAAGGCGCAGACCTTGGGTTTTTGAGGGCGCACCCCTCTAGTGGAGTTTAATGTAATCCCGACCTGGAAACTCGTCATACAACACCGTTTTGCCAAGAATACCATTTTGTTGATTTTGTATTGTTCACCATTGATTGCCGTTAACGTTTTACTATTGATGAGTGTTAATATTTACTAGCAATAAATACCAGCTCCTATAAGCTGAGAACGAAATAATAAAGAACAGACACACAAGAGTTGCATATCTAAAAAAAAGATAAAGTACGGTATTTGAAATAATTTACAATTTGAATTAAACTTTTTTACTGTTACAAATGTTTGTACTAGAAATAAAAATAAAGGAAAAATAGAACATTAGCTTTCAATGAAAACAAAATGTTGATTGATGTTTTTGTACATCAACAAAATACCTTTAAAAATCAAACGTAGTGTTAAATTTTTGTTCAAAAAATATCAATGTCACTTTTAAGAATTTACGGTACCAACATCTTAAATAAAACACTGAAGTTAATTCATAATAATCAGTGAAGAAAAATTCTACTCTGTACAACTTTTTGTTATCAAGAAAGAATTAAATAATTTAAAATTAAAATTTTTGATGTTACAAGTGTTTGTTTGTGCTACAACAAAAATAAAGGAAAAATAGAACATTACTTTTGAACAGAGACAAAGTTTTGATTGATATTTTTGTAAATAAACAAAACACCTTTAAAATCAAACGTAATACCACATTTTTGTGTACAATAAAGATCAATGCGACTATCAAGATCTTACCAGCGTTTTAAATAAAATACTGAAATTAATACATAAAAATTCGTAAACTACTCTGTACACATTTTTGTTATCAATAAATAATAAAATATAAAAAACAAAGTTTTAACTTGAATCTGTAAGGAGGCTGTTAACTTAAGAAAATGTTATGATTTACAAGTCTAGGTGAATTTCAAAAACAAGCTACAAAACGTTTACTAATTTTCTGCCGACTTTATATTTTGCTAACCTGGAAATAAAGTCAATGGAGATTGCAAATATGAGACAAAAATGAAAATAAATAACTAAGGATAGTACACTTTTTACAATGTCTAACTCTAATAATTTAGTATTCAGTAGGAGAGTAGGCGTTGCATTTCTTCACTCTGACAACAGAGTTCGTTTATGATGACATTGTTGTCAATTGCTGTAAGTAATTCTCTCTCAGACTGCATCATGAGAAGAGCCTCTAGGTTTTCATTAGCCATTGAAGAGCGAAGCTGCGTTTTTACTAGTTTTAGCTTTGAAAAAGCTCTCTCGCAACTACTTGAGTAAGAGGAATTGTCAAGAGGTATTTATAAGCTTTGTTGAGCTCGGTGTACATTACACAATACATATTGTACTTGTGAATCAACTTGTAGGCACATTTGATGCATGACTTTTTTACGTCACAGATGGATGTTTGTGCACTTTCGTCTTCTGAACCACTTTGAGAATCTTTTTCCTCTTGCTGCTGGTAACTTTCCTTTAACGTTGAAGAAATACTTGGCCATTGATCAATGAGTGACTCTAATTCCTCTTTTAGCTTCTCTTTGTCAATAGTCGGAATTAGAGTGCATATTTTTTCCAAGGCGTCTTCAGGTACGCCATTTTTCAATTCAGGGAATCTTCGTGGATCAAAGCACGAGAGATCTTGATATAATCTTTTTTGGTCAGAAAACCTTGTAGCCATACTTTAGTTTATTTGATCAATGACAACATTGAAAACTTGTACTCTAAAATTATCTTCAGCACTGAATATGGCTTTATCATCAGCTGTTTCATCTGGCATTTTTTTACGCTTTCTTTGTCTTTTTGTTGGTAGCTCACTCTGTATGGAAAGATTGTATGTCTCTAGAGATGGATTTCCTTCAATTTTCTCATCAAGAACTTCTGTCATAGCCTTAGCGAAGTTTTGTGCTGCACTCAGAGTTTGATGGAACTGGTTTCGGGCGTTTCTCAAATTCTCTTGTGCCGTGGAGACCAAATTCCATGCCTGTGCGTAATCCAGGTTCCTAGTTTGTAAATAGTCTGAAAGTGGTGTTGTGATCTTGAAAATTAGCAGACACATCATTGCAGTCAGTATAGCTTCGAATGAAAGAAACTTCTGAAGCAGGCTATTTGCCTCGTTCCTTGTCTTGGGGCTGAAATCTGTGGAGTTAGCGATAATGGAGAGTGACACAACCAACTCCATGTATACAGATTTTAGATTATTTGTACCTTGGTTAGCTTGAACGTCTTCACATTCGGCCCAGGTACTGTAGTAACCAAATATTTGATGGGTGGCATCACTTTTAGATCTCCATCTGGTTGCCCCAATTTGACTCAATCGTACATTTGGATGTTGTTCCAAATAAATATTCAGTCTTTTGTGGGATTCTTTGATTAAATACTTGGGCCTGCTGTAGTAGACCAAAAAACGATATTGTAGCAGTTACGCATTGGGTCGTATCTGTCATTACAAGGTTCAGAGAGTGGGCATAGCACCAATGAGGTTTGGCAGTTCATCTTGAAGTCGAGTTGAAACACCTCTGTACTGACCGCTCATGTTTGCAGCCCCATCAAATGAGTTGGCGATGCAGTTTTTGACATCAAGTCGTGTGGTATTCAAAATTTCAAGGAAAGTGTTAAACAAGTTTTCCCCTGTTGAAGACTGTACACACCTCAAACCAATAATCCTTTCTTTTACTTCAGTTTCAAACACATGCCTCAACATACTGGTCGAACCCAGACACATCCGTTGTTGTGTCCATTAGCACTGAGAATAACTTGGCCTCCTTTACTTCATTAGCTATTTCTTTCTGGATCAACACTTTCATGATGTTAATTATTTTATTAACAGTTGTTTTGCTGAGAAATGTTACTTGACCACCCCTTCCTCTCCATCCTTTCTTGGAACTCGTCTTTAAAGTTTCCAAAGCTGATTTACTCATGTTAATAACATTTTTCACATGGTTTTCCAGATTGATGTCATAGCTACATACCAAAAGAATTATTTCTAAATTTACAGAAGGGTCGTCAAGAGTGTATGCACTTTCTTCACTTGCCCTGTAAGCGAGGCCTTGTTTTCCTATCAATTTAATGACGTTGATGACAGCAGATACAACTTGTCTACGTTCAAGTACCTCTTTTTTCGTTTTTTAAGTTGTTTATCAAATAACAGGTTATCAATTGTTGTCCCTTCTTTGTGAGAAATGTATGTCTTCATAGAGTCTAGATGAGCTTTCGACTTTTCGTGTTCTCCTATACTTTTTGCCAAATGCCTATAGCGATCAAACCCTTGACAAAAAACTGAGGATCCATCAGTAAAAGCCAAACAAACGCTACAAAATAGCTTTCTGCTACTTATGTGGTAAGTTAGCCAATTGCGCTTGAATGTTTGGCCGTCCCCAGAATGAAAATGAAATACCTTGTTATCAAAAGGGAGAGGTTCAACAGCTTTTCCATGTTGAATGGGATGAAATTGAAAGAAGGAGTTAATATCTTTTGGTCCGGGTTTTTTAAAATACTCATCGGGATTCAGCAATGGATTTTCTTCGAACCGAACATCAGAGTCAACAACGCTCACATCTTGAGTAATAGCTTGAGTTTGGAGACATAATTGAACGCGCTGATCACAGTCGTCATCGTCAATCAGAGTATTGTCAATTTTTGATGTCTGTACTTTTGTACATGATGACGCAACAGGAACTTCGCTGTCGTCCGATATAAGCATAGGCCTACTGGTTACGATTTCTGAAGTAGATGGTGTAGCTATGATAAGTGCTTCGTTCTCATCCAATACAGTTTTATCTGAGCTACAAGTTGGTTTTGGCATACAAAAACTAATGATTTTCGGGCAAGACTGGGCAGCTTTCTCCCTCTCTCTAGCCTCTATCTCTCTTTTGAACTCGTGTCCTGATTTTCGTTTTGTCTTCGGTTTCTCTTCCATTGTGACCTAAAATAATTTGCTAGATTATTTTACAAAATATAAAATCTTATTCATCATTTACAGAAATGAAAAATTACAGTAAAAAATTTTGCAGTTACGTATATTTAATAAAAACAGGGTAGGGTATGGCACGTTATTATTAACCTTTTCGCAGCGCATCACATGTGAGCGGTTATACTTTGCCCATGCGCCATACTTTCAGCAGCGGCGTGTATACACGCGCGGAGCACTCTACTGTTTACAAAATTTAATCGGAAATATTTAAAATGGCCTATTCAGATCTACATTGAATATTTTTATAAAGTATTGATTTTTTTTTAAAGTATAGTATATTTTTATGAAAAACTGATATTCACGTAAAATCACTTTGCAACTCTCACACGCATTTACTCATTTTTGCGGTTTCTGAAAGATCATACAATACACTGTTTGAGTTTTTATGAAGTATTTTATGAAGAGGGTCTGTATGTACACAAGGTGTGGAATTGTCGGTAAAATGGAGCAATCTAAGAAGAAGTAAATATCTGTCCCTTGACATAATCTGAGAAAACAAAGGAGTTGGTATTAGCCATTCAGAGGACCAATAATCCTTCGTTCTTAGTTTCTTCACTTGGGGCATAAGGATTGTTATGGCAAGAAAACAAAGTTCTGTATAGTCGGTACCTTTCCACCGTTTGAGACGGGACTGATCGGGAACGGCTTCATATGAGGAAATATAAATAAAATATTTGTTGCATTCATGTGCTACTTGTCTCATAAGGTCTTCTGTAAAAAAACGTTTCAAAGCATTCCAATTCAGTAGAATTGACGTTGAGATTTGGATGTCTGACACCGGCGGTTGAACTGTCAAAAATCGATATGTTTTTGGGACAAAAGTTCCTTCAGCTGTCAATTAGTAATTTTCAGTTTTTTGTCTTTTTATGGCAGGTTGAATGTTATCAGTTTATATTACAAGCATTGTCACCATCTGAATCGCTCACAACGTCGTTTCCCCTTTCTTCAGTGTCATTATCTTCTTCCGAGGATGACTGACTACGTTCACAAGAAAAGTCTTCACTGTCACTGCGAGCAAGAATATCAGCCAATTCAGCTTCTGAGAAATACTTTTTAGACATATCAAGTGTAAATAGTAAACAAACGGAGCACAATAACAATTATACGTGTCACTTAGGCTACTGCAAAGATTACACAATCTCAAACACACTCAACTGTCAGAAAACGTAAAAAAAATAATAAACCGGAAACAACAACAATTACACTTATCACTAACGGCAAAGACTACACAACCTCAGCAACACTCAACTGTCAACTATAGCAGATGTACCGTCGTAACTAAAAGGAATTCGCCACCACCACAACAACAAACATACGTTATCACTTAATAGCAGCGATTACAAAAATTCAACACACTCATCTGTGTATTATCTCAACTTCTACATGACACCAGACACACCAAATGAACTGTCTTTGTTTCAACAGCTGACTCATACAAAGATAAAGATAATCCGTTGACCTTGTACGAACAATGCATGTTCCGTGTGTCACAGCCATAGGCGTACAAAACCGTTCAGACCACTTTACCAATTCAAAACGACGTGCGTCTTAACACGTCCAGAGCACCACGCGCGCATAAAATGTTCGCGTGTATACCCGCCCAGAGCACCGAAATGTTAAAATATCGGTATGGAGACCCATACATGACTTCCACGTTCTAAGATTTATATGTAAAATTATAATCGAAATGAAATATTTCCATAGAAACTACTTCTTTCTACTTATTGATTCAGCCTCAACCACAGTACTGTGGTCACTAACGTATATCACCTCACGTTATCGCACTCGATTTTCTCTGACGATGGCTGTCGATGGCACTGCCGAAACATCTGGTTTTGCAGAAAACATTGGACTGTGGCCAAACAGCCCGGGAAGGAATTTTAACACTAAACTACTTCTTTGTTGCCGATAACGTAGTACACTTTAAATTTTCACTGGGATGCCCCTCGTGTTCGGGTGTTAATTGTGACTATTATTTAAAATTTATGAAAAAATGCTGGGCGCCAGAGATAATTAGGAATTTCAGGGTGTTGTTAATAACAACTCTTATGTTCAGATGCTAATTAAACATTACTATATTTACCATTTGAATAAATTTAAGTATATAACATAATATTATCATCAGTTCAATTTGACAGGTTAATTACTTCTCAATTACTACTAACTTCTTATCCCTATTTAATCATTACAAGAAATTCATGAATACATTTAATATCATTTACCATTTATGAATGCTGAATTAGTCCATTGACTATTCTCTAAAATTTATGATATTAATTACACATTGAATATTATTAATCATTAATAAAAGATTAATGAACACATGAAATATTATGTATAATTAATAAGAGATTGATGAACACATTAAATATTATTTATCATTAACAAGTTACTCTGGAAAGTAGAAATCTCCTTCTTTCTCAACATAAATTAACTTTGATCAATGACATGACTTAAGATCTAACATTTCAGAAATATCAAACTACCATTCAAAGTTTATATTAAATATTTAAACTGTGTAGGCTACTCTTATTCTATGTCGTAAGATATAAAATACTCTTCAGCATCTGAACAATTCGTAGGTTCTTTTAGAATGAAACGGGTTAAACTTGGGTAGACAAATATATTACATGCAATTATTTGATTACAACATTTAATTTGATACGGTTAATTGAATTTGATTATCCATTACTCCGTCTTGCTCGTTCCACACTTTACACATCACATCACAATTGATATTACTCTGCTTTTGTTTTATTCACACACTATCGCGAAAACCATTCATCTCCACGTCCTCCGAAACTTTGACTTTTCATAGGTCGCGCACATAATAAATAATACTTCTTCGCTCTTGATGCCGCGCACAGGGTAAATAATACTACTTGACTGAATGATTCTCCGATTCTTGAATTCTGACTGCCGATTGACGATTGACTACTGAGCGACTGAGTAACTAACTAACTAACTAACTGACTGACTGACTTTCTAACTGACTGACTAACTAAGTTTCTGCACCAGTTACTTTTATAGTTTCACCTAAACTTCCCTTACTGCCGCTACTCTTAAGATTACCATCATTGGCTATAATTCGAACGTGCTGCCGGTAAGTTTGAAATTGTCCAGTAAACACTCGAAATAACTTCGCGCGCAGAGGTGACACTTTCTATGATTGGCGAAGTCTTATAGACGCACACTTTTTTGCCGCGAAACCGTTTTCTCGGTGAAAAGAGAAATCTGCTTTCTCCACCACCCCCGTTTATGACGTACCACTCTTTGTATTTTGAAGGCCGAAAACACCCTAAATCTAACGGTACTGCATATTTTTTGCAAACAAAGCATTTTATATCACGACTTAGAAAGTTGTACTTACAATACAATTTTTACACTGGCTAGGCGCCGACGTGTCGCCTTGCTAACACACCTCTTACTTATATAATAACTACTCGGTACAATGCTCATCTGTATATCTACTTACTAACATTGCTAAAATTAATATTAATAGTCTACATCGAAATATGTACAGTAATTGATTTAAGTGTGTTTTACTATAGAACTAGCTGTAACCGGTAGTGTTACGTTACAACACATATAAAAACATAAAATGTTACAGGTAAACTACCCCTTCCTCTTAACTGATCTTCACCAAAATCAAAAGGTTTTGAGTTATCTACAATTTAGGGACGCATGCAAAAATTTATTTGATTCTGTTTGACTTTACGGCAGTTATCGTTCTTCATAGAAAAAATTACCCTTGCTTAAACATAAAACGTTGCAGGTAAACTACCCTTTTCCCTTAACCGATCTTCACCAAAATCAACAAGCATTGAGTTCTCTGCAACCGATGAATGTACGCAAAATATTATTTTATTCTGTTTGAATGTGCGGCAGTTATCGTTCGTCATAGAAAAAAGTACCCTTGTTAGAACATAAAACGTTGCAGGTAAACTACCCCTTTCCCTAAACCGATCTTTACCAAATACAATAGGCCTTGAGTACAATTCAGGGCTGTATGCAAAAACTTATTTGATTCTGTTTGAATTTGCGGCTGTTATCGTTTGCCATAGAAAAATTCTATACACAGACATACAGACAGACAGACTTAGGCACTTTTCGAAAAGTTACTTTTCTTCATGTTTTGAGGGTAGTACAATCAGAATCAGCCGTTATCTCGAACACGATTTTTTTCGCCATGACCATACTTCCATTTCCTTATGGAACATGGAAGTAATATCACGTAAATGAAAAAACAGCACGTGGATAAAATGCCGTGAACATTTTGGAATGAGCCTACATGGGCAGATGGCCTGTAGCGCTCGAGGATAGAGAGTTTAGGTGTAAGTCATGTTATCAGTTATTGCGTAACATTTGTAAATCTGCGTGCCAAAATAAGAATAAACACAATTTTGATTTTCATAAATATACGGTAGTAAATAGTTACTGTTTTCTTACCTTAATGAAAATAATCAGCCGAAAATATAAATAACGTGTCAAGTAACTTCTGCAATCTGTGAACTCACAACGATTCTTGATATTTGCGTGCGTGACACAGACTAAACTGTACTTCCACTTGCACAGCGCCTGAGCGGAGGTGGTAGGAAGGGAGTTGTGGTAAGGGCGCAGTGGCACTGCCATGTTCAGCGTCGAGGTCATTGACGAAACCAAGTTGCACGGCACGGACGGGCGCACACCCTCACCGCGCAGCGCTCTCTGCCAGACTCACACTCGCACACGTCATTTTGCGTTGCATACGCTTTTTCTACTGCTACTAATACAGTTCAGCAATTCGCTTTTTAAATATATTTAAAAAAAGGTTTTTGTAATATCTTGGGAAATTTGATCCGATTACCAAAAACATATTCTCGTGTAAAAGTGTGACAGCATTTTCAGAGCTGGCTGAGGGCGCACGTCGAGTTTCATTTGAAAAGGCGCGGGCCGGTGGGCCGGCGGGCCAGTCCGGGCCTGGATACGTTAATGACATTCTAATACTATACAGAGGAAACAAAAGACAATGTGAACAGTTACTAAAGCACATAAACAAAATACATAAAAACATAACTTTTACTGCCGAATACGAACACAACAATACCGTAAACTTCTTAGACCTCTCCATCACAAAACTTGAACACAGGCACAAATTCAGTATATACAGAAAACCGACTACAACTGACACACTAATACACAACTCCTCCAATCACCCAATACAACACAAACTAGCTGCCTTCAGAACCATGATACATAGACTTAACAACATCCCCTTAGATAAAAAGACTACAAAGACGAACTAAACACGATAAAATATCTAGCAGAATCTAACGGATACGACAGAACAATAGTCAATAAACTCCTACACAAAACAAACAACAGACAAAGACAGAAAACAACAAATTCATAACACTAACATACATCAACAAACAAACTGAAAAGATAGCTCACAAATTCAAAAAAGCAGGATACAGAATCGCTTACAAAACTACTAACAAAACAGAACACACACTATCAAAACACACACACAAAGCACAAAACAAATTCGATCTACCTGGTGTTTACAAACTGACTTGCTCAAATTGCGTAATATGTGAATCGTCGACTCTCTCGGTTGTGCCTTGTGTCTTGTAGTTTTTTTGAAGCTCAGGTTTCTGTTGTTGGGTTCGTATCCGGTCATGGTGAAGTTCTGAAGTCATTTTAGTCATGGTGAGTCCTGGTTCTCTCTTTCTCAATAAGTAGTAGTAATCGCTCGTTGTTTTGGATCATTTGCACAAAAGTTTTATTCACTTGTAATCACGTCACATGTTGGTTTAGTTCTTGAGTTTCACATTATGATTTTACCACATTTCTAGTTACATACACTTTGTTGTTAAGATTTTTAGAGATGTCATAGACGCGCAATTCTCATCCACACTCACTCGTTTATTACATATTTACTGTAATTGCACTGTTATATTATATTCGCGGTTCACATGGCTTTTAAATGTGTACTGAGTGCCGCTACGTCTCAACTGGCGAGTTTATTAACTTTTAAAAGTATTATTATTGTACCGCATCACGGCTGTATGCTGTTTACGGTTCGAGGGCTCCATTTCAAGTGTGTTTAGTTAAGGGGTGAGAGTAGTAATCTCGCGTCATTTACTATTCAGCATAAAAGTAGTTCCATATTCCGATTAATATCTATTCGTTTATTTTCTGACATATTTAATTATATTATGGTATCTCTTACTTTTTATTTTATTATTGCACATCGTTATGTTTTTTATCAAGTTGCAATTTAATACTATTATTAGTCTTATTGACGGGTAATTTTGCGTGTTGATGCCGGTTTCGGCAGGTTAAAGCAGGGTTAATTATTAAGGGGTGTTATCTCAATTTTATTCTCGAATTTTTTTTGGTTTTAAACTATTTATTTTGGGTATTATTGCGGTGTTACTTTATCATTTTCTTTAGGGGTTTATGTTTTGTTTTAATGTGAGATTTTAAATTAAAAAAAATTTCTTTTATTTCCTTTTTTATTTTTTAAAAATCGTCACAATGTAAGAAGCGGTACCTGGGAGCCTCTGGACGTTTGCCTGGATGAACATAGAAAAAATGTGAGACTAGGTAAATGTAATTTCTCAAAATTGTCATAAAATGTGTAAGAGGAATACAATAAGGTATTATGGGACAATATAGAAATTATTGTGAGGAAAAGTAATTTGTTGAGAAGAAAAATTGTGGAGGCGTCTTTGATCATGGTTGAAAAAAATTGTGTTATTCAGGCAAGTAAAGCTACTTGTACAGTTTGGCATAAGAATATTTGAGAATATTTGGAAAGGTGCAGAAAGTGAATGTTGGAAAGAGGCTTTCTTCACCTTAACACTTTCACTGTGGACAGTAATTTTTGAATATCCCTTAGTTACGGGTGAACATATTTTTTTAATATTTCACATTGATGTATTATTTATCATTTTTTATGGCTTTGTTAGTAGTTTGGAGGAACAAATCAACCAGAAGTGAATTTATGAGAAGGTCCACACCTGAGGCCCATCCGTAAGCAGGTAAGTTCGCCCCGCTAGGGGCTAGTTATACTACCCATCCGGTTACTGTTTTGTTATGCTAAGCCCGCATTATACCTTTACAAATTTCCCAAATAAAATGGTAAACAATTTTTATTAATTCGTAATTGTAGAGTTTTGTTCCATTGAAAACATTTTAAATGTAAAAATTCAAACTTCTGAGTCAAAATATAGATTATAGATAGCCAAATTGTTTTGTAGGGGTTTGACTGCACATTACAATAAAAGATAAGAAGGAAAGAATTATCTCTTATAACTTAAAATTTACACTTAACAGCTGCCAAACTAGAAAACTAATGACCAAGGGTCAGAGCACCCTAAAAAATAATGACAATATAGCTGGTGATTTTGCTTATCTCCGGGTTCACATCTATTAGGGAAGATAAGCTACAACCTTCACATTTTGGCTGTGTGAATCTGAAACCGAACTGTTTTCACTAAAACTCGTATATTTTGTTGATTCTAAAACACTTTTATTTACTTCAGATTTTTGTGTCACACTTGACACTTGTAGTATTGGCGTTTCGTGCACTTTACAATAAAAAAAACAAAATTAACTTTTTTCCAGGTTAGAATGAAATGAGAACAAATATATTTTATCACACTGTTTATTAAATCTTAACGATTTTAGTACTACTATATAGAAAAAAAGAACTGTACAATTAATAAAAATTTCAAAATTAATTTTAATAAAAAAAGTAAAAATATAAAGATATATCGACTATTTATTATTTGTGTAATAATTTAACATTAAAAATTATGAAATTTAAGTAAAAATAATTTAATTTATCCCTAACTATTGGGGAAGAGGGGGCACATTTGAACAGTTTTTTATTTACAATCTTTTACTCACATCCAACATTACATTTTGAACTTTAAATAGCATAGAACAATAATATATTGCTTAACAAACAATTGGAAATTTTTTATTTGCACAAATTAAACATATCTTGAACATAAATTAAAGCAGAATGAACTCTTGTAACATGTTCAAAACTGCCCCATGTAGGCCTATGGGGTACCTTTCAACAGGTATGGGGCACTTTTGAACAATGTCCAAATCATCTGTTAAAGAACTAATTAACTCACAAAAATGTCATGAGAGGAGCACTACTATGGTCACATTATTTTTTCTTTAAACTACTGAAGTCCACATCAAAGTATTTCATTGTCATAGTGCGAGCAGTTCCTCCTGAACTCTCCGGCTGCGGCAATTTCATAACAATATCACTTCTCTCTATCTCACTGCAGTCTTCAGTTTCAGGATATGTAAATTTCCACGTTTGTCGAAACCTTCTCATAAACCTGACTCTGTATATGAGCCCATCTACCTCCTCTACGTGTCCAACAACGTAATGAACTTTGGTTTTCTTTGTTGCAAATTCCGTCAGCACAAAGTCATCGGCAACAATTTCCTCAGTGTCATTTCTTTCTACGGTTATTAAATCTTGCAATGTTCCTTCATCTGAGCTGTCTTGAACAGAAAATACTCCATCACTGTCACTGCTAGAAGAAACTGATCTTTTTTTCATGGAGGTCTTATTCTGTTTGAAAGACACCTTTGGCCTACTGGCACATATTTTTTCCTTCCGGGATTTTCGTGCTAGAGTTTCCTCTTCGATCTTGTTTTTTTACGGGAGACTCTGTCAAAATGCGGGACTAACTTTCTTTCTCGGTCTTTCCAGACACCTTGGTGCAGCTTTGGGATAAGGTCGCACATCTTCTGGGGAGAGGGCATCTGTGTTAGGACTAGGGTTTTCTTCATTTTCATTTGGTGATTCTGGTGTTCCAGCTCTTTCATCAGATGGACCAGCAGTTTGATTGGGTAGGTCTATAGGTCTGTCAGTTACAAACGATGGCTCGAAATCTTCATCACTGAATGCAAGTCTAGAAAATGGCCATATTCCGGGTTTCTGAAATGCAGATGTTATATTCTTCACCGTAGATGAAGATAGGTAAGCTACATTTATTAGAGATGCCAGATCATGTATAGTGATGGTTTTTCCAGGATTAGTGGTCATCCAATCATTTTGTGCCACAAGCAGTTTTCCATTAAATGGTCCCATCACACCCACATCTAATGGCTGGAGTCGATGTGTGCAATGAGGTGGAAATGTTACCAAAACAATTCCATTCTCTCTAGCAAACATAATAGCATCAAGGGTACAATGACTCTCATGGTTGTCCATTAGCAAAATAATTCTGTCATCTTTGCTGCACATAGCATGTTTCTTAACATGTTCAAAGACTTTTATAAATAAAGATCCAATCATCCTTGAACTCCTTGGACTGTTGACTAAACCCAGACTGCCTGGAGGTGCACCAAACATCATGCTGTCATGCAATCGTGCTCTGGGGAACACAAAAACTGGCGGTACAGCATTGCCAACTGCATTTACTATCATGCAGACTATGATCATAGTTCCTCGTTCAGCTGAGACTGCCTGTCCCACTTGCCGTGCACCAAGCTGAGCGACAACTTTTGGAGCTTGCACAACAGTCGCAACACCCGTCTCATCTAGGTTGTATATCCTATCCCCTGTGAATTCTCCAGATTGCAGAGCTCTTTCATAATTATCATAAAACTCCATAACATTGGTTTTGTTGAACACTGTAGCTCTCAACAGGCTGGTGTTCTCAGGTTTCCTCAATGTGAGAAGATTGTCATGTCGCTTCATGAAACCCTGAAGCCAGTCAATTCCAGCAATTCTGTTACTGTCCCATGCTTCGGGATACTTGCAGGCTAATTGACGAGCATAATCATATGATAATTTGCATATATTTGTGTAAGTCATGCCATAATTAATCTTAGAGCATTTAATAATGTAATCAACTAACTGTGACTCTTGCTCCTCGGTGAATACCTGTTGACTGGTGTATCGTGAACCATATTTTCCACTTAGGTCATCACCATTCTTAAACTTCTTCACTTGGTAAAATAATGCTGTGTGAGTCATGCCATACTTTGAAGCTGCAGTTCTCAATGAGAGTTCTCTTTCAGTTCCCCTTACTGCTTCCTGAATAACTTCATTGGATATTTCAGGCTTGTTTCTTTTCTTTATGTATGTCTGAACCATTTCTATACCCTAAAAACAAATATCATATCATCAATAACTTTGTTCTATCGATTTAAAAAAATATTTGTCACAATATTGTTAAATTAATGTAGTGGGGCAGTTTTGAACACTGTTCAAATGTTCCTCCAAAGAACTGTTCAGATGTGCCCCACATAACCCTAAAAAGTACAACCTATCATAAATAGAAACAAGAAGGAAATATTTAGTTTATGCAATAATATTTAAAAAGTGCATTCACTAGGCTTTAATAACACATAATTAAAATTACCTCTGAAACTTTCACGTTGTCAGAATATCCTTATGGAATTCGAAACTAAGAAAGACTTTTTAAGCACTGAAACACAATGAAACAATGAAATGGAGGGAACTTGGCAGCCAGTACATCAGAAGAGCTGCCATCTGCTGTCAGTACTGGAAAGTTCATGGAAATAATATATTAAGGCGGGAAATTCCAACTGTTCAAACGTGCCCCCTGTTCAAATGTACCCCTTACTCCCTACTAAAAACTTTACCTAACTATTTACAAAACTTAATCTAAATACGCTACGTTTTTGTTCAACCTGACGATTTAGAAAATTTAATCTAAATACGCTACATTTTTGTCCAAACTAACTATTTACAAAATTTAATCTAAATACACTGTTTTTGTCCAACCTAACTATTTACAAAATTTAATCTAAATACGCAACATCTGAAAAAATTTTAACATAAAACTGTGCCGTGTTTTTTGTGAAAACCCGGCGTCTCGATAAAGGAGCTTATATTAAAATAATTAACCGCCGTTTTGATTCCTTACTTATGCGTAATTAAGCGTCGATACGGTGTACGTTGCGTGCGTTGTACCGGACACCAACGCATTCTGGCGGAGTAGAGTGAATAGGTTTTTCCACGCGAGGTCGAGGCAGTTCAGATCTCGGCAGTGTGGCGTCAACAGCAACCTTCCTGGCGGAGCAGGTTTCTTATTTGTTGTAAATTACTATCTTCCATGATTGAATAAACGCTAAGTGATCTCCGGTAAGTGTGTTAAATATATTTTTGTTCATTTTATCATAAAAAGATTTACATTTAGCTTAAAATTAACGTGGATGCGAGTCGATTACGTTTAAAGTTTGCCATGTGGCGGGCAGGTTTATTGTTGAATATTCAAGTTGTTTTAAATATTAATACAGCCTAAAACATGGTATTTTATAATCTATATATATCATTTCAATTGTACAAAAAGGGGCGTAAGGAAAATTATTCTGTAATTTTGTGGGACTGGCGTACTTTACGAAACTGTCTGTGAGCACATTGGGCTGTATGCCGCATGCCTGTTCGAGTTTGTTAATTTATATTGAAATTGTATATTAAGATGCATAATTAGTTTGAAGAACAGTTTGTGAATAATAATTTATTTTATATTAATTTATATTGAAATTGTAGATTATGAAGCATTGAGGCCTTGAGTGTGTTATAGTAGTTTAAAAGAAAAACCTTAAAGTGAAAAATGTTAAAACGGGTTATGATGAACAGAGGGAGTTTTTTTTATGCTGTGGGATGTGGGTGTTGTGAATTATGGGACACTGAAGTAATTATCATTATAAATGTTTAGGGTTCCCGATTCAGTCGAAAATCTGACTTACTCCAGGTGTGGTTAACCATCTGCCACAATGCTATAAACATATCTATACTCGATCTTGGCCGCCACGGGAGGAACGACTGGACGCCACGCCACAGTACCCACGAGACATGTTCTGGATTACACTCAGGTGACATTTAAGCTTTAAATATACTCTAGGCCGCTGCAGCAAATACCAGGTGTTGTGACATTATTCTGAGTTAACTCAAGTTCTACTCTGTTGTGCTCGGTTCCAGCTGGACATAATATTGGGTTGCAAACTTTATCTAGTATAGTTTCAGAATGTAATTACGCCAGAGAATAAGTGTAGACCCGGTCGGAGACATGTGTCCGGCGATCATTAATTTTATACTCTTTTACGGTAAAGGTTGTAGTTGTAAAACTTGTGGGAAATCAGAATTTTAGTGATTTATGTGGATGCTGTTCATATATGCTGGGGGCTTAACCGGCGGGTCGGGTCCCTATTACAAGTGGATATTTTATTGGTGTATATATATATATATTATAATTTAAAAAGGGGGTGGGTTTTAAGGTTTTTTTTTGTTCTTTAACCTGAGACAGTCACCTGTTGGTGCAGTTGTCTGCAGGAACCTGACATGTTATTTTATGTTGGATCTGGTACTGGCACATGTCTGCGGCCGGGTCAATTCAGCTCTCTGTGAATTCTTTTATATATTTTTATAAAGCTTAAACTATAGATTTTACAATTTTATAAAATTATTTCGGCTCTTTAATAATTAAATTCATCATTGTCTTTTTTTTTACTGCCATAGTCAGTTCAGGATCTCTTAAGTTTTTTTTTTACATATATTTATAATATTAGTTTCTCACTATTTCATTCTATAATTGTAAAGTTATAAAATCCGCCTTAATTTATATTTTATTTTCTGGTGGTTATGTTCCACTTGGATTTTCTTTAAAATTTTGAATTCTTATAAAAGCATAAAAGAAAGTGAAAACTTACAATTTTATAAACCCATACACACACGTTAACCTTGTGATGGTACTTTACTATCAGGGGACAAACCCAAATGTTTTTTAATTATAAATTGTAACTTGAGAGTTTGTAAAGGCTGCTATGCCAATTTAAATTTCTAAATTCTAGTCCTTATAATTAATTCAGTTTTTTGAATTCTGTTATACTCTTATGAGTTAATGGGTTTTTTTTTTTATGAAAGTTTATATAAGGCTATGCCGGCCACTTAAACTGATAACTGTAGTTTTGGGTCATGATGACTATTCCAGATGTTCTCCACATTCATGTTTGGGTATGATGGGAATATACAGGCTGTCTGCCAGGTTGAACATGTTGTCTCTTATTTGTAATGTATATGCATATGTGTATCTATGTGCAATTATGTGTTTTTATGTGAAGTATTATAAAAGGGTAATTTATATAATTTATATGCTATACTTCACAACTCATATGATTATTGTGTTATGTGAATAATATATATATTTATATTTATAATGTTGGGAATTTATGACAGTAAAAGAATGTTTCATGAATTGTGATATATGATGATACACATAATATATAAAATGTTGAACTAGTTTAGTACATTTTAAATTGAGATTAATATGCACATGCACAGAATATGAATTATAACTATGTGAAGGAGTTCAGAACTAATAAAGATTGTTATTGTTGTTCAATAGAGAGTTTAATTGCAAGTCCCGTCTCACTGGATCCAGCGCATTTTATGCTTCTCCTAGGCCTTCTGCCTAGTTTTAAATAACTAGTAGCCTCTCCTTAAAAAAAAAAAAAAAGAAAAGAAATCTATAAAAACTAAATAAAAAATAAGGAGGGGTTACAAAACTCTGCTTATACCTTGCGAATGAACAAAAATAATTGAATTTCCGCAACTGGATTCTGTTTCTCTAAAGATCGGAAAAAAAATATATATATAAAACTAAAGTAAATAATGTTAAAGTGTATTAAATAATGTAATATAGAATTATTACTTAAAGAAATAGTGAAAAAACCTTTGCAATTTAAAAATAAGTACAAAAAATCTAGTAAACGAATTTACAAACGAAGTGCATTGTTCAAAAGCTAGAAGCCTACTGAATTCAGCTCTCAGTGATGGGAATATAAACAAGCAATCCCCACCATGTACAAGTCGTTCAAACCCAACAAGGAGAAAAGTTAGAGCAATCCTCACCTGAGGCCCTTCCGTAAGCGGGCTACATACAGCAGGGCTTCAGGTGAGGACCATCCGCAGCGAAAGTGTTAACGGGACAGTGATGTGTTGGACATAGTTTAGCCCTGTCCCTCACTGCTTGGGAAGTGAAATATATTGGTATGGAGAACTATACATGACTTCCATGTTCTAAGATTTATATTTTAAATTATTTTCAAAATGAAATATTTCCATAGAAGCTACTTCTTTCTACTTCTTGCTTCAACCTTAACCACAGTACTGTGGTCACTAACATGTACCACATCACGTTAGCGCCATCGATTTTCACTGATGATGGCAGTCGATAGCACTGCCGAAACGTCCTGTTTTGCAGAAAATATTGGACCACGGCCAAACAGCCCGGGACAGAATTTTAACAACAAACTATTTCCTTGTTGCCGATAACGTAGTACACATATTGTAACATAACAAGATTACACCTCAGAAGAAAGACAAGTATATCATCAAAATTCACTGTGAAGTATGCATAAACGCAATATTTTTAGTAATAAAATACAAAGAAGAATAATATAAATTTAGTTAATAAAGAAATGAAAACAAAATATACAATTTAAAGATAAATAATAAGGTCAAGGAATAAAAAGTAATCAAAACAAAAAGGGAAATATTATAATGAATAAATAATAGGGAAATATGGAATGCAAATTTAAAAATTAAATAATTCAATTACCATGACAATACAATAACTGACGATGACAATAATACCCAGAAGAGACGATCAAAAGAAATATACAATGTAAATAGTTATTAGTAGACATAAATATAATGTACAAATATTAAACTTAGTATGTAAGAAATAAGACATTGAGTAAAACTGCCTTAGATTAAAACTATGAGGAGGTCTGCAAACCTCAAACAGTTATTTTGTATAAGTGAACTACAGACTGTGAGTAATATAAAATTACAAATATAATGATACTGAACAATAATTATAAAAGTCAGGTAGTGTAACAGTGTAAGAAGGTGAGAACTACAGTGATAGACTAAAAGAATAAACATATTTACAATATGAACATTGCATGAAACATGTAATTTATATGAAACAACTAGGTAACTCATATAGTGAGATCAAACCACGTGTAAATAATTAAAAAATAGAGAAATCTTACGTTACAAACTTATAATATAATATAGTGTTGTGCCGGCCGTTTTACGAACCGGCGATTAAATACGAAAAATAAGGCGTATTCTACTGTATATTTATTATATTATATAAATAATAATTAATAACGCGCAATTGTTTAGCGGTTTCTGTGTTTAACATTTAACGAAATGGCGAAATACACCAGCGCATTCTGGTGTTCGCCTGGTACCGGGATGCGGCTCTGCGTTGTAACTACCGTCTTGTTCTGTCTCGCTTCGTCATTCACATAGTTAACATCAAGTACCTCTTCGACAGAGCGGAGTCTATTTTGTAAGGATTCTATCATCTACCGTGGGTAGATAAACACGCACAAAACTACGGTAAGTTGCATTAATACATATATTATGAGTTTCGTAAAAAATAAAATGTACATTTCAATATAGTAAGTGTAAAAGGGAGTTGTTAATTTTACAACCGCGTGGCGAGTATATCAGAAGTAGTCCATGTCCAATATATGTATCTAAAGTATTCAATATAACCAATTTAGTAATTAAGAGACAATATTTGTCAGTATCAATGTAGTGGTATAAAATTCTGCTATTTTGGCGGGTGTGATAGTTCTTCAAATGTAATAACACGTGCTAGTGCATAAATAGACAGGTTACAGTGTGTCAAACGTTTGCCCACATGAGCATAATCATGCTTAAATATTATATGTTGGTTTTGGGGGAGTCTAAAATTTTAACTAAAACGAACCAAGTAATGAGTTTAAAGGGTTACGAGTTGGCCAGTTCAAATTGTTATATACTGTTCTACCCAATGTACGTGACGCCTTATAGAGTGAGAAAAAGTGTTGGGACCAGTCCTAATTATTTGTGTATGCGCAGGGCCCCTGGTCTTAGACGTGGACGCTGGCTCAGGATGATCATCTCCGCCTGAACGAGTAATTTAGACTCTCGACTTCGCCTGTTGTAGGGGACAGCAATATGACCACGTCCAACCAACACAGACCCTGGAAGTAGGAACTTCAACATCACCAGGTGACCTCCAACCATTTATTATAATTTATTGATCTACACAGACACCCGGATCTGTGCTGTTAACATCTTATAACATTTGTGGAGCATGAATGATACACTGTCACATTTTGATCATCTTTAAACGTTTTAATCAGGCCCCACTTTAACTAGACAGAATTGTGCGCGGATTTTGGGGGAACTTTGTTGATAATGTACTAACTTGGTATTAAGTGTAAGCCCGGGAGCTGGCATGCATCCAAGGCCTATCACATTTAAGTCACTCATTATTTTCTTTCTAGTTTCCAGTAAATGGGGGGGGGGGGGTATTTCAAGTATTAGGGGTCTGGTATTTCCATGTATGTAAGGGGGGAGTTCCGTGTGTGACAGGATGAAACCTCACCGGCTGGTTGGGTTTAGCTATAATTCCTGTCAACTTAGTTCCGACAATCACTGTCATTTCACACATTTAATTTACATTTTTGGGGTTTATGTAAGGGTACTAAGCTTCTAATTCAATAACAGTCCGGCCCCTGCTTAATCCTGTATAGGCAGCTTGTATGCAGACATAGGCATGCTCCAGGCTTAGGAACATGTTGGTTCCCGGGCCAATCCAGTTTTCTTAAAATATTACATAACTGATCAGCACATATTACTATTGTAAATTTTCAAACGCTAACGTTAAAATATATTTCTCACACAAAATTATAAATTATTATCTCAGCAAATTCACAATTACAGTTCCGGCCAAGGAAAGGTGTGGCTTATTTATTAGCCATTTATTAGCGTCTTTCCTATTTATTATCCTCAGTTATAAATTTTCTGACTCATTGTTTCTTAGCTTACCAAGTTTAAGAGCACTTTAATGTTACATCTGGCATTTTGGCCAGCCCAGATTCGTGGGAGCACTATTGATATCTTTATACTTTCGGATGTCTGT
Source organism: Magicicada septendecula (assembly GCA_034769895.1). NCBI lineage: Eukaryota > Metazoa > Arthropoda > Insecta > Hemiptera > Cicadidae > Magicicada > Magicicada septendecula. The sequence goes on from CM068368.1 coordinate 178,072,203, forward strand.
AGAGAAATGTCAATAAAAAAAAGGGGTATATAGGCGAGTGGCTATGTTTTCAAAAGTATAAGGGGGTTGGTTATTGATATAGTGAGACTTATAATGTGGATGTGATGGAGGTATATATATATTTATATTTATATGTGTATTTATGTCAATTATGTATGTGTCACTTTTGCGGGTTATGTGTGGGAAGATTTATTTATACAAAAATATTTGCATTATAAAAAACAAAAAGAAAACAATTGTTACATATATATATATATATATATATATATATATATATATATATATACTGTTTCCGTGATTTATGTTTGTGTTACTTTTGTGGGGTATGTACGGGGAAGATTTATAAACAAATTTACATTTATATAAAACAAAGGAAACCAATTGTTACATGAAATGCTACACACTCAAGTACTCAATAAATGTTATTGTTGGTTATAACAGAGAGTTTAATTGCAAGTCCGGTCCCACTGGACCCAGCGCATTTTTGGCTTCTCTAGGCTTTGGCCTAGTTTTAAATAACTAGTGGCCCCTCTAAAAAAAAAAATTCAAAAAACAATTTTTTTTTGTTTAAAGCATAAAACATCTAAAGAGGGGTTACATTTGGTAGCAGAGCATGGTTGTATGTAGGGTTAAACCCTTGGGTCCTTTGGGTGTGACGGGGCTTGCAAACTCGGGAATAGTTCTGACGGATTGGAACTTTTAATATTTCTTGTTTAAAATTAACATCTAGGCCTTATCGTGTTGAGTATATTGGGTGAATGGATATTTGTTCGCCTTTTGTGTTATTTGTAAACTTGGTGTCACCACGTGATGTAAAATTTTGGGGGGAATTTTTTTGAAACTTGAATTACCGCAGTTCTGTGGTGAGGTGTTGGGAAAATGATTTCGCGTTGTTCTTTACAAATGATAGTGAGGGTGTTTATAGGCATGCGGTATGGCCCAATCAGCAGTCGGTCTTGTCCGAGGTACGGGAGCCGAAGTAAGTGTACAAATTTTTGGAATTTGTTGTTGTTCGTTGGTCGGTAAATATTTTGTTTCTTGTTAAATATGATGTCGTGATAGATGTTGGGTATGTCGTGTGTTAGTGTAAATGTTGCGTTTCTTCTTGTATGGTGTTGTCAAGAGCCAGTTGAGGCTAGTGGCCGCGTCCTCGCAACGCTAGGGGGCCCGCAGTTTGCTTGAAGGAAGAGTATAGTACTAGAGTTTTTTCTTTTTCTTTGTTTCTATGTTTCGTAAGTTAGGTTTGTGTTAGGTGTTTCGTGGGAATTTATGTTTTGTTGTTGTGTGTTGTGAATTGTGCAATTCTGGTGGTGGTATGCTATCAGAAATTGCCCCACCCCCTTTCAGGGGTTCTCCAGAAACTTCCGGTGGTAGATGGAATAGATGAGGACGGGTTGCTGGTTTTCTTGGATCTTGTTCTGCAGTTGGCAGATTTCCCGGGGGCGTCTGATGGGGAGGTCTTGTCCCTTATATACCCGTATTGCCGGGGTTCATTGGCAGGGTTGGACACCAACACTCTGCGTCGGGGCGGCAGTGTCGACGCTTTTCATGGGGAAGTGTTGGATTTCTTCATACCCCATTGACGACGTGCCCAGCTTAAGTTTGATTTATTCTATCGCCTACAGGCCAACGGAGAGGCGTTGGGGGACTTCGTGCACGACATACGGAAAGCTGCCCGGGTATTAAGATTGGGGTTGCCCGAGACGGAAGTAATACAAGCAATTCTGGAAGGACTGAATCCCCAAGAGAGATCTCGTTTGATATTCGCAGACCGTCCCCGTTGTTTTGCGGATCTGTACCGGTTGTGTGTGGTTTCTAATACTGTCCAGGCAGGGGACGAGTCCCGGGGAAGAGCCGCTACGGATGTCCAATACTCCAGTGGTTTGTTAGGAAACGCTAAAAAGGACAAACATGGCGGTTGGAGAAGAACACAAGAGACTGTCAGAAAAACTGAATATTCCGGAAGTAATGGAGGCTACAAGGGGGTGGCAAGTGAGAAGACGGTAACAACAGCTACAGCCCAGAAGACAAATAAGTATGAAATTAACAGGGTAAGAAGAAGCTATATTAGAGAACCGGCAAGTAGGGATCCTGTCGCAAGTCTTTATTCCTATTTGGAGAGAAAGGAAACTTTAAAGATTCCAGAGGAATTACCAGTGCCTAATAGAGTAGTGGATGAAGAAGGTGAAGCGGAAGAAGAAAAGCGGAATAACTTGTGTGGATCAATACAAGACGACAAGAACACGTCTGTTGATATTGAATTACAGGACTCTGAGAGGACGTCATGGTTGAATCCAGATGCCGCAGAATTTGTTCCGGTATCTCCATCTCGGTTCATGACGGATCCAGAGCCGGTAACATCATCATCGCCTACGCCGGGAGATGAGAAGTCACTTGATGGTGTAGCGTTACCATCGTCAGTAGAATTTAATTTAGACATTGCACATGGACCTGGACAGCTGGATTCCAGGGTGGGAAATGTTGAGGACGTTGTAGTTGCTGAGAGTGGTGAAGAAAAGGAATCGAAGGAAGAGGCAGAAGAGCGGTCTGCACATGCTGCGCAGGGGAGTATAGTTGAAAGTGTTAGGGAGACTGAAGAGCCTGAGTTTGCGGATGGACAAGGGGATGTCCAGGCTGCAAGTGTGGTAGAAGTAGATGAGGTAGAAGTTGAGGAGAAATTGGGTGGCAGCGTTGTGGAGTGTGTGAGTGAGGATGATGTAGTGTGTGCAGATTTGCGGATGGCTTCTGTAAGTAGTGTTGAGGATTCCGAGAAATGGAAAGAAGTTTCATGCGGACCAGGTGAGCAACTAGAGGATGAAGATGTGCAGTCTCGTGATGGTGATTTGGATTATGTAGAGGAAGAAAAGGAAGAGGTGGAAGAAAGAGAACCAGGGGAGGTAGAAGCAGAGGAGTTAGAGGTTGAGGATAATCCAAATCGGGGTAAAAAGAGTCAGGTAAGTTGCCTTGATTCTAATTCAGTAGAAACAAATCAGTACAGCTCAACACGAGATAGTTTCTCAGAGAGTGGTGTCCAAAAGGAACGAGTACCTAAAGTTCGTCATAAAAAGGTGAGAAGAAGCGGTTAACGGGTAGCGGGTAGATGTTCCCCACAGTCCCAGTGGTGTTCGTCTACTTCAGGGTTGCGCCCCTGCCTCCGCGGGCCTTGGTTTTCTCCACCCATCGTTATTCTCGGAGGGAACCATGTCCTTACCCTTAGTCCTAGCTATTGACCTTTCAATGATCCTTGCCCTTTTCATCTTCCCAATTTTCCTACCCCTCCACTTAGAAAAAAAAAATAAAAAAAAAATTAGAAAAGGAAAAAGAAACAAAAAAAATTAGGGAAAGGTAACAAGAAAAATATCAGAAAGGAGTTAGAAAAGAAGTTAGTTGGAAGAGTTGTGACTAGGTTGGTGTAGTGATGTTAGTGTTAGATAGTTGGTTGTTGTTTTATGGGAATACGAGATATTGTCGAGGGTAGTTTGTTTGGTGTATAAGAGCAAAAATACGTTGTTTGTCGTTTTATGGGGAGTGTAGATATTGACATAGTAACTTGTAACCTGCTGTATCGTTGTAAAATATGTTATCTGAGCGAGTTGGACTATGAGCCGTCGATAGCTGGCTGCAGGGAGTTGTTGTCGTTTTCGTAATCTGATAAACCCGTCCTTGTCTCATGTAACTGTTCTATGTTTGATATGTCAATTTCACGGTCGACCTGGTTTGTTCATCAGCTGATCTATTATTGAGATTGAACCTTGTTATCAAATGGCCATGCCGCATTGCCCGGTTGATTTCCCTGGTGTTTTTGTTGTGAGGGAGAGTTGTTTAGACGGTGCCGTGGAGAAGTAACCCCCCCTATAGTTATGGTCTTTTAAAGAGTAAGAGAAGGGATGATGTTCGCGTGCCATCTATGCGATTTTCTCTGTCCGGTTAAGCGGGGCCGTCCGCCCTAGTGTAGGGATGTGGACCAGCCATATGGCAAGGATGGAGATGCCTTGTTGGGGCATGTGGTTGGTCGGTCCAAGAGGTGGACGAGAGGAGTAGTACGGTCACTCACATACCAAGGTGGGTGATATCTTGTTTGGTCTTCGCACGGGTATGTGAGTGGGACCGGTAGATGTAGGTGGTGGTCACCAGAGAGGGTGACGTGTTGGGGCTGTCCCGTGGGGTTGGCATGACGGAGAGGGTCGCATGGGGATGGTCGCAATTGTGCGGAGTTTTTGTGTTCTGAGCCTCTGTGCTTCTGAGAGCGAAGACTACTGCGAATACTGATGGATACCCGTGTTGTAGACGACAATATTGGGGTACACTGCAGGGTACCCCTCTGTCTAAGGTTGGGCAACTAGGTTGCCCTTTTGGGCTGGGGGTGTGCCGGCCGTTTTACGAACCGGCGATTAAATACGAAAAATAAGGCGTATTCTACTGTATATTTATTATATTATATAAATAATAATTAATAACGCGCAATTGTTTAGCGGTTTCTGTGTTTAACGTTTAACGAAATGGCGAAATACACCAGCGCATTCTGGTGTTCGCCTGGTACCGGGATGCGGTTCTGCGTTGTAACTACCGTCTTGTTCTGTCTCGCTTCGTCATTCACATAGTTAACATCAAGTACCTCTTCGACAGAGCGGAGTCTATTTTGTAAGGATTCTATCATCTACCGTGGGTAGATAAACACGCACAAAACTACGGTAAGTTGCATTAATACATATATTATGAGTTTCGTAAAAAATAAAATGTACATTTCAATATAGTAAGTGTAAAAGGGAGTTGTTAATTTTACAACCGCGTGGCGAGTATATCAGAAGTAGTCCATGTCCAATATATGTATCTAAAGTATTCAATATAACCAATTTAGTAATTAAGAGACAATATTTGTCGGTATCAATGTAGTGGTATAAAATTCTGCTATTTTGGCGGATGTGATAGTTCTTCAAATGTAATAACACGTGCTAGTGCATAAATGGACAGGTTACAGTGTGTCAAACATTTGCCCACATGAGCATAATCATGCTTAAATATTATATGTTGGTTTTGGGGGAGTCTAAAATTTTAACTAAAACGAACCAAGTAATGAGTTTAAAGGGTTACGAGTTGGCCAGTTCAAATTGTTATATACTTTTCTACCCAATGTACGTGACGCCTTATACAGTGAGAAAAAGTGTTGGGACCAGGCCTAATTATTTGTGTGTGCGCAGGGCCCCTGGTCTTAGACGTGGACGCTGGCTCAGGATGATCATCTCCGCCTGAACGAGTAATTTAGACTCTCGACTTCGCCTGTCGTAGGGGACAGCAATATGACCACGTCCAACCAACACAGACCCTGGAAGTAGGAACTTCAACATCACCAGGTGACCTCCAACCATTTATTATAATTTATTGATCTACACAGACACCCGGATCTGTGCTGTTAACATCTTATAACATTTGTGGAGCATGAATGATACACTGTCACATTTTGATCATCTTTAAACATTTTAATCAGGCCCCACTTTAACTAGACAGAATTGTGCGCGGAGTTTGGGGGAACTTTGTTGATAATGTACTAACTTGGTATTAAGTGTAAGCCCGGGGGCTGGCATGTATCCAAGGCCTATCACATTTAATTCACTCGTTATTTTCTTTCTAGTTTCCAGTAAAAGGGGGGGTATTTCAAGTATTAGGGGTCTGGTATTTCCATGTATGTAAGGGGGGAGTTCCGTGTGTGACAGGATGAAACCTCACCGGCTGGTTGGGTTTAGCTATAATTCCTGTCAACTTAGTTCCGACAATCACTGTCATTTCACATATTTAATTTACATTTTTGGGGTTTATGTAAGGGTACTAAGCTTCTAATTCAGTAACAGTCCGGCCCCTGCTTAATCCTGTATAGGCAGCTTGTATGCAGACATAGGCATGCTCCAGGCTTAGGAACATGTTGGTTCCCGGGCCAATCCAGTTTTCTTAAAATATTACATAACTGATCAGCACATATTACTATTGTAAATTTTCAAACGCTAACGTTAAAATATATTTCTCACACAAAATTATAAATTATTATCTCAGCAAATTCACAATTACAGTTCCGGCCAAGGAAAGGTGTGGCTTATTTATTAGCCATTTATTAGCGTCTTTCCTATTTATTATCCTCAGTTATAAATTTTCTGACTCATTGTTTCTTAGCTTACCAAGTTTAAGAGCACTTTAATGTTACATCTGGCATTTTGGCCAGCCCAGATTCGTGGGAGCACTATTGATATCTTTATACTTTCGGATGTCTGTAGAGAAATGTCAATAAAAAAAAAAGTGGTATATAGGCGAGTGGCTATGTTTTCAAAAGTATAAGGGGGTTGGTTATTGATATAGTGAGACTTATAATGTGGATGTGATGGAGATATTTATATTTATATTTATATGTGTATTTATGTCAATTATGTATGTGCCACTTTTGCGGGTTATGTGTGGGAAAGATTTATTTATACACAAATATTTGCATTATAAAAAAAACAAAAAGAAAACAATTGTTACATATATATATATATATATATATATATACTGTTTCCGTGATTTATGTTTGTGTTACTTTTGTGGGGTATGTACGGGGAAGATTTAGAAACAAGTTTACATTTATATAAAACAAAGGAAACCAATTGTTACATGAAATGCTACACACTCAAGTACTCAATAAATGTTATTGTTGGTTATAACTGAGAGTTTAATTGCAAGTCCCATCCCACTGGACCCAGCACATTTTTGGCTTCTCTAGGCTTTGGCCTAGTTTTAAGTAACTAGTGGCCCTTCTTAAAAAAAAAAATTTTTTTTTCAAATAACAATTTGTTTTGTATAAAGCATAAAACATCTAAAGAGGGGTTACAGTGTAAAATTACTACTCATGTCGTACTATTAAAATCACACGTTGTATGCGCCACTCTGTAATATATTTCTCTTGATGTCGTAGGTTGCCCTCTCTTAAGCCCCGCGATGGGAGCCAATTTGTAAAATTAGACTCTTTATTCTAAAATAAATACTCAAACTCCTTACTTTATTTTTTTTCGTATTCATTTATTTTTATTTGCTCATTTCTGTTGTAGAGCAAAATCTAAATCTCAGGGTTCATCTATTAGTCATGTCATACAAATCGTAAACATATCATAAAACATAATATTTATAAATAATGTTTGGTAATTAGGTGTTGTTGAATGTATGTTGTGTATCAGTGGGTTCTTTGGATCATACAAAAGAACAAATCAACAATTGAAAAAGAAACTCTTAATACTAATAATTATTTGTGTACAATTAGTATTCACTATTATAAAGTTTTTATTGTTTTTTGTGATGATATGTCGGTGTAACTCGATCTTTAAATGTTAAAATGTTTTCAAATATCGTGGTTGATCATTGGAGTAATCTCACCAATCTTGGAGTTTTCTTTACACGCTTATTTCTTGATCCTTCGATCCTGGACTTCAAGTTTCTTGTGCCATCGATTAAAACATCCTTTTTTTTAGTTATTTCCATAGTTTTTCTGTATTATTTCGTGTCGTATCTGTCTTTAATTTGCATAAAATTCAGCAGTAAAACTGACATGTTCTGTCTGGTTTCAATATTTTTTCCAACAATACCTTCCTTTTTATTAAAACACTAATTCATTCATTTCAGGTCTTGGCAATGATACGTTTATGGGTCACAGGTTCGATTTCACAATTTATAATTAATATGATTCCATAGAATCTTATTGTATCTTCGTCACTATTATATTATAAGTTTGTAAACGAAGATTCTTTATTTTTTAATTATTTCCCCTTGGTTTTATTTCACTATATTAGTTACCTTGTTGTTTCATATAAATTATATGTTTCATACAATGTTCATATTGTAAATATGTTTATTCACTTACACTATACACTGTTTTTACTTTTTAAAGCCTATCACTGTTGTTCTCACCTTTTTACACTGTTACACTATCTGATTTTTTCAATTATTGTTCAATATTATTATATTTGTAATTCTATATGACTTACAGTCTGTAGTTCACTTATACAAAATAACTGTTTGAGGTTTGCCGACCTCCTCATAGTTTTAATCTAAGGCTATATCAATGTCTTATTTCTTACATACTAAGTTGAACATTTGTAGATTATATTTATGTCTACTAATAACTATTTACATTTTTTGTCATTTGATCGTCTCTTCTGGGTATTTGTCATCATCAGTTATTGTTTTGTCAGGTTATTTGCATTATTTAATTCCTAAATTTGCATTCTCTATTTCCCTATTTCCCAATGATTTATTTATGATAATATTTCCCTTTTTGTTTCGATTTCTTTTTATTGCTTGAAAATATTAATCATCTTTAAGTAATATATTGTCTCTTCATTACTGTATTTATTAAGTTTATTTTATTCTTCTATTTCTTTTAATAGAATAAGATTGCGTTTCAGCATATTTCACAGTGAATTTTGATGGTATACTTGTCTTTATTCTGAGGTGTAATCTTGTTATGTTATATAATGCCCCCCATTCAAAAATGATTATTTCGGATGGCATATTTATAAGAATGAGGAAATTATCATTCATTCTTGTGTGGTGTTTTCATAATACTTTTTCAGAGAAGCTTGGTTGTAGGTTCCTTTAAGTTGTTGATTGGTAGGATATGTCAATTCGTAGGTGTCACTTTATGTTTACCACTCTACCGGGCATGTCGGAGAAAATATGTTTGTATTTGTTATAGATTGATATTAGTTTATTTGTTTGTTCTGCCTTTAGATTTAACTCCGTTTTTCTTTTCTGGAACCTCTGGATCTTTAATTTTTGTTCTGCCACATTTCTTCATTATTATCTTGGTAATCTGTAGTATTTTGTAATGATCTAAACTCATCCATTATATCCACCCTAACATAATATAGCTGGGACGGATCTAAGGGGCACTTTGGCTACCATGTACTCAGCCGTCCATACTAAATCAATCATAACCGATTACTGCCTTAGCATATTAAATACTCGACTGACAAATTAAATAGTAGGTCTCTTGCGACCAAAAATATCCTGGGAATTGTAGATCCATTACTTTTAACTTCTATTAATACCTGTTTTCTGAGAGACTTGTTTTGGCGTCCAGTAGCTCCGATTAGATTTATTTTATTAACGGGCAATGTTAGTATTATCTTTTGGCACTCTCTTTGTATCCAGATAACTCAATACTGTTAATTAATGAGACATTCTCCCCGGTATCTATCATAACTTCTGTTAGTATCCCATTTACCTCAGCTCTAATATATAAGATTTCAGTATTATTATTATTTTCCCCATGGGTAGATTCCTCTTCCTTTACCTAACTCATTTCTAATGTTTTTTTTTGTTTTTAAATAGTAGCTTGTCCTAATTGTTATTATTATTGTTATTCTTATTATGATTATGGTTATTATAACATTTATTATAGTCATTATTTTTGTCGTTTTGTCTAGTCTTTTCCCAAAATTGGTTCAGTCTCATTTAACAGTTTCTCTTAAGTCCTTGTTAGTGTTTCATTATGTCTTCATTTGTATTGTTTTTTCTTAATTAATATTATTTTTCTTTTTCTTTTTATATGGTTTGCTTGGTCAGTATCCAGAAAATCAGTCTCTTTTCTCGATGGTGTGTTGGTGCTTAATTTATCCATGGTCGATTACTTCAATTACCGTAATTATTCGGATTATTATTGTGAACAGTATTATTCCGGTCCTTCTTGTTTCTTGGTCTTTAGCAATTTTCTCTTCAGTCCCCTTTGAGTTTCTTGCTATTACCTTGAACTTTCAATTTTTCTGCTGTAAAATCTTCATTTGTATCGATGCCTACATCAGTCACTTTACCATTTAGTTTACTGGACAGATGTTTCAATGGCATATCCATTATTTATTAATGACATCACTGGTCCTTTATTATGCATTTCTTTTTCTAGTGTATTTAATTTAACTATAGACTTGCTTATGTTTTTACTCAAGGTTTTATTGTGAGTCCCTTTGAGAGTTTCTATTAAGCTCCTTCTGTTATTTTTAAAATTACTTATTTCTTTATGGTTAGTAATTGGGAGATTAAGTAGATTAAGTAACCCATTCTTAATCATCTCCAATTCTTCTCGTGTATTTATTATTTCTTTTTGACGTATTATTCCTATTTTCTTAGTCTTCATTTCCATGGTTTGGATATTCTCTTTGTTTTTGTTATTTTTATTTTCAGATAACAATACACTTTGGTCTTCTTTATTTTCTTCCGTTGTCTTATTCAATGTTTCCATGGTGTTATTCTCCATTTCACTGTTTTGATTTAGCAGTTCACATGACTTATTATTATTTTCCTTTGTTGTTTCTATTAATAGTTTACTATTACTCTTCTTAATACCGTCTATTTTACTTTCTAACTTTTTACTGGTACTGTCCAACTTTTCATTCATCTGTTTTATCAAATTTTCCTCCAAAGTCTCGGTTTGTTTCTTTGAATTTTCAGCTATTTCTTTCTTCATACCGTCTATTTTTTCATTTGTCTGTTTATTATTTTCGTTTATTATCTGCCTTAAGGTTTCATTAGTACTTTCCTTAATACTGTCAATTTTTTCATTTGTTTGTTTATTGTTTTCCTTAATGCTGTCTATTTTGTCATTCATTAGTTAATTATTCTCTTCGAATTTGTCATTAATTTGCTTCAAGTTCTCATTCATTTGTCTATTGTTTTCATCTGTATTCCTGTTAATACTGTCTATTTTCTCGTTCATTTGTTTAAAATTCTCATGAGTTTCTTCTTTATTCTGGTCAAATTTTTCATTCATTTGTTTAAAATTCTCATGAGTTTGTTTACTATCTTCTTTAATTTGTTTCAAATTCTCCTCATTTCTGTCGAAGTTTTCGTTAATTTGTTTCAACAAACTTTCACTATTTTGTCTACTTTGTTCGGCCATTACTTCCATTATGTTTTGCCAATTTGGTTCTCCTCTATTTTCCGCCTTATTGCCTGTCTCCACTTCTTCAATCGATGTTGACTCCTTCTCTTCCATGCTGACTTCTTCTCTGGCCTCTGCTGCGCGCTGCTTGGACCTGCCTCTTGTGTGCATTTCTGTACTTCTAACAGCTGCCAGATAATATCAGGTTACCTGTGATACAATTATAACTTCCTACTATAATAATTTTTCCCTAATTTCAGCCTCACTGGTTGGACGCTATCTTGTTCACTTTTGTATGATCGCCAGCTAGAAATGACAACTATAATTCTATTCTATCTTTGTTTAATTCCCTTTTTCTAGCCCCAGTTGGGCACCGATTTGTAAAATTACTACTCGTGTCGTACTATTAAAATCACACGTTGTATGCGCCACTCTGTAATATATTTCTCTTGATGTCGTAGGTTGCCCTCTCTTAAGCCCCGCGATGGGAGCCAATTTGTAAAATTAGACTCTTTATTCTAAAATAAATACTCAAACTCCTTACTTTATTTTTTTCGTATTCAATTATTTTTATTTACTCATTTCTGTTGTACAGCATGAAAAATCTAAATCTCAGGGTTCATCTATTAGTCATGTCAAAGTATAGTACAAATCGTAAACATATCATAAAACATAATATTTATAAATAATGTTTGGTAATTAGGTGTTGTTGAATGCATGTTGTGTATCAGTGGGTTCTTTGGATCATACAAAAGAACAAATGAACAATTGAAAAAGAAACTCTTAATACTAATAATTATTTGTGTACAATTAGTATTCACTATTATAAATTTTTATTGTTTTTTGTGATAGTATATCGCTGTAACTCGATCTTTAAATGTTAAAATGTTTTCAAATATCGTGGTTGATCATTGGAGTAATCTCACCAGTCTTGGAGTTTTCTTTACACGCTTATTTCTTGATCCTTCGGTCCTGGACTTCAAGTTTCTTGTGCCATCGATTAAAACATCCTGTTTTTAGTTATTTCCATAGTTTTTCTGTATTATTTCGTCTCATATCTGTCCTTAATTTGTATAAAATCCAGCAGTAAAACTGACATGTTCTGTCTGGTTTCAATATTTTTTCCAACAATACCTTCCTTTTTATTAAAACACTAATTCATTCATTTCAGGTCTTGGCAATGATACGATTGTGGGTCACAGGTTCGATTTCACAATTTATAATTAATATGATTCCATAGAATCTTATTGTATCTTCGTCACTATTATATTATAAGTTTGTAAAGGAAGATTCTTTATTTTTTAATTATTTCCCCTTGGTTTTATTTCGCTATATTAGTTACCTTGTTGTTTCATATAAATTACATGTTTCATACAATGTTCATATTGTAAATATGTTTATTCACTTACACTATACACTGTTTTTACTTTTTAAAGCCTATCACTGTTGTTCTCACCTTTTTACACTGTTACACTACTAGTACATTTTAAATTGAGATTAATATGCACATACACAGAATATGAATTATAACTATGTGAAGGAGTTCAGAACTAATAAAGATTGTTATTGTTGTTCAATAGAGAGTTTAATTGCTAGTCCCGTCTCACTGGACCCAGCGCATTTATGCTTCTCCTAGGCCTTCTGCCTAGTTTTAAATAACTAGTAGCCTCTCCTTAAAAAAAAAAAAAAAAAAAAAGGAATCTATAAAAACTAAATAAAAAATAAGGAGGGGTTACAAAACTCTGCTTATACCTTGCGAATGAACAAAAATAATTGAATTTCCGCAACTGGATTCTGTTTCTCTAAAGGTCAGAAAAAAAAAATATATATATAAAACTAAAGTAAATAATGTTAAAGTGTATTAAATAATGTAATATAGAATTATTACTTAAAGAAATAGTGAAAAAACCTTTGCAATTTAAAAATAAGTACAAAAAATCTAGTAAACGAATTTACAAACGAAGTGCATTGTTCAAAAGCTAGAAGCCTACTGAATTCAGCTCTCAGTGATGGGAATATAAACTAGCAATCCCCACCATGTACAAGTCGTTCAAACCCAACAAGGAGAAAAGTTAGAGCAATCCTCACCTGAGGCCCTTCCGTAAGCGGGCTACATACAGCAGGGCCTCAGGTGAGGACCATCCGCAGCGAAAGTGTTAAGGGGACAGTGATGTGTTTGACATAGTTTAGCCCTGTCCCTCACTGCTTGGGAAGTGAAATATATTGGTATGGAGAACTATACATGACTTCCATGTTCTAAGATTTATATTTTAAATTATTTTCAAAATGAAATATTTCCATAGAAGCTACTTCTTTATACTTCTTGCTTCAACCTTAACCACAGTACTGTGGTCACTAACATGTACCACATCACGTTAGCGCCATCGATTTTCACTGATGATGGTAGTCGATAGCACTGCCGAAACGTCCTGTTTTGCAGAAAATATTGGACCACGGCCAAACAGCCCGGGACAGAATTTTAACAACAAACTATTTCCTTGTTGCCGATAACGTAGTACACATATTGTAACATAACAAGATTACACCTCAGAAGAAAGACAAGTATATCATCAAAATTCACTGTGAAGTATGCATAAACGCAATATTTTTAGTATTAAAATACAAAGAAGAATAAAATAAATTTAGTTAATAAAGAAATGAAAACAAAATATACAATTTAAAGATAAATAATAAGGTCAAGGAATAAAAAGTAATCAAAACATAAAGGGAAATATTATAATGAATAAATAATAGGGAAATATGGAATGCAAATTTAAAAATTAAATAATTCAATTACCATGACAATACAATAACTGACGATGACAATAATACCCAGAAGAGACGATCAAAAGAAATATACAATGTAAATAGTTATTAGTAGACATAAATATAATGTACAAATATTAAACTTAGTATGTAAGAAATAAGACATTGAGTAAAACTACCTTAGATTAAAACTATGAGGAGGTCTGCAAACCTCAAACAGTTATTTTGTATAAGTGAACTACAGACTGTGAGTAATATAAAATTACAAATATAATGATACTGAACAATAATTATAAAAGTCAGGTAGTGTAACAGTGTAAGAAGGTGAGAACTACAGTGATAGACTAAAAGCATAAACAGTGTATAGTGTAAGTGAATAAACATATTTACAATATGAACATTGCATGAAACATGTAATTTATATGAAACAACTAGGTAACTCATATAGTGAGATCAAACCACGTGTAAATAATTAAAAAATAGAGAAATCTTACGTTACAAACTTATAATATAATATAGTGTAAAGTTGCTGCTCGTGTCGTACTATTAAAATCACACGTTTTATGCGCCACTCTATATATTTCTCTTGATGTCGTAGGTTGCCCTCTTTTAAGCCCCGCGATGGGAGCCAATTTTTAAAATTAGACTCTTTATTCTAAAATAAATACTCAAACTCCTTACTTTATTTTTTTTTCGTATTCAACTATTTTTATTTACTCATTTCTGTTGTAGAGCATGAAAAATCTCAATCTCAGGTCAATCTCTCAATCTATTAGTCATGTCAAAGTATAGTACAAATCGTAAACATATCATAAATCATAATATTTATAAATAATGTTTGGTAATTAGGTGTTGTTGAATGTATGTTGTGTATCAGTGGGTTCTTTGGATCATACAAAAGAACAAATGAACAATTGAAAATAAACTCTTAATACTAATAATTATTTATGTACAATTAGTATTCACTATTATGAAGTTTTTATTGTTTTTTGTGATAGTATATCGCTGTAACTCGATCTTTAAATGTTAAAATGTTTTCGAATACCGAGGTTGATCATTGGAGTAATCTCACCAATCTTGGAGTTTTCTTTACACGCTTATTTCTTGATCCTTCGGTCCTGGACTTAAAGTTTCTTGTGCCATTGATTAAAACATCCTTTTTTTAGTTATTTCCATAGTTTTTCTGTATTATTTCGTCTCGTATCTGTCTTTAATTTGTATAAAATCCAGCAGTAAAACTGACATGTTCTGTCTGGTTTCAATATTTTTTCCAACATCCCAAATCTCTGAAACAATCACCATCCTACAAAACAAACTCAAACAGAACAACACACCAGACGAACTTATCAATGAAATAACAGAAACTCTGAACATTATCACAAAACAAAACTACTTTACTTATAACAATAAATACTACACACAGAATGATGGCCTACCCATGGGCTCCCCCATATCAAGCATTCTAGCAGAAGTCTTCCTCCAACACTTAGAAAAAACAAAAATACTCACAAACAATGACAGACACTCACATAAAATACTATATTGGCACAGATACGTTGATGACATTCTAATACTATACAGGGGAAACAAAAGACAATGCGAACAGTTACTAACGCACATAAACAAAATACATAAAAACATAACCTTCACTGCCGAATACGAACACAACAATACCATAAACTTCTTAGACCTCTCCATCACAAAACTAGAACACAGGCACAAATTCAGTATATACAGAAAACCAACTACAACTGACACACTAATACACAACACCTCCAATCACCCAATACAACACAAACTAGCCGCTTTTAGAACCATTAGAACCATGATACATAGACTTAACAACATCCCCTTAGATGAAATAGACTACAAAGACAAACTAAACACGATAAAATATCTAGCAGAATCTAACGGTTATGACAGAACAATAGTCAGTAAACTCGTACACAAAACACAAAACAAACAACAGACAAAGACAGAAAACAACAAATTCATAACACTAACATACATCAACAAACAAACTGAAAAAATTGCCCACAAATTCAAAAAAGCAGGATACAGAATCGCTTACAAAACTACTAACAAAACAGAACACACACTATCAAAACGCATGCCCAAAGCACAAAACAAATTCGATCTACCTGGTGTATACAAGCTAAATTGCTCAAATTGCAATAAATTCTACATAGGCCAGACAGGACGTAGCTTCAAACAGAGATACATTGAACACACAAAAGCACTCCACACCACTACAGAATCTACCTTTGCAAACCACCTCATTGAAGCAAACCACACATATAAAAACATCGACAATAACATGAACATTCTACACGTACACACAAAAGGCAGAAAACTAGACACTCTAGAACAATTAGAAATATACAAACACACAAAAACAAATAAAAACGACATCCTAAACGAACAGACACAATTCAAATTGCACGCATTATTCGAACACATCTCACCGCACACACACAGTTTCAATCTTTCGAAAAACTATCACGTCGCCAACAACAAGACGGACAATGCTACCTATGGCAGCCTCTGATGAAACCTTCTAAAGGTGAAAGCCGGTTTAGGCTGTAAGGTAAAACTATACGTTTTTACTTATAAAAAACTTAGTGTTCCGAGTCGTCAATAGTATAGTGATATTTTGTAAAGGAAGATTCTTTATTTTTTAATTATTTCCCTTTGGTTTTATTTCACTATATTAGTTACCTTGTTGTTTCATATAAATTACATGTTTCATACAATGTTCGTATTGTAAATATGTTTATTCACTTACTCTATACACTGTTTTTACTTTTTAAAGCCTATAACTGTTGTTCTCACCTTTTTACACTGTTACACTACCTGATTTTTACAATTATTGTTCAATATTATTATATTTGTAATTCTATATGACTTACAGTCTGTAGTTCACGTATACAAAATAACTGTTTGAGGTTCGCTGACCTCCTCATAGTTGTAATCTAAGGCTATACTCAATGTCTTATTTCTTACATACTAAGTTGAACATTTGTACATTATATTTATGTCTACTAATAACTATTTACATTTTTTGTCATTTGATCATCTCTTCTGGGTATTTGTCATCATCAGTTATTGTTTTGTCAGGTTATTTGCATTATTTAATTCCTAAATTTGCATTCTCTATTTCCCTATTTCCCAATGATTTATTTATGATAATATTTCCCTTTTTGTTTAGATTTCTTTTTATTCCTTGAAAATATTAATCATCTTTAAGTAATATATTGTCTCTTCATTACTGTATTTATTAAGTTTATTTTATTCTTCTATTTCTTTTAATAGCATAAGATTGCGTTTCTGCATATTTCACAGTGAATTTTGATGGTATACTTGTCTTTATTCTGAGGTGTAATCTTGTTATGTTATAATAGTGACGAAGAAAAAATAAGATTCAATAGAATCATATTAATTATAAAATATGAAACCGAACCTGTGACCCATAAATATTCCATCCAAGACCTTAACTGAATGAATTAGTGTTTTGATAAAAAGGAGTAGATTGTTGAAGAATTTTTGAAACAAGGCAGAACATGTTAATTTTACTGCTGGACTTTGAAACAAAATAATTGAAGATATAAGATGAGATGATAAAGAAAAACTGTTGAAATAACTAGAAGACGAATGTTTTAATCGAATATACCAAAAACTTGAAGGCCAAAAGTGAAGAATCAAGCAATAAATTCGTAAATGAAACTACCAGATTGGTGAGATTGCTCCAGAATGTTAAGCCAGATATTTGAACAAACATTACTACATTTAAAGATCGAGTTACAGTGAAACACTATTACAAAAACAATATAAACGTTATAATAATGAATTTTATTTGTACACCATAATTATTAGTATTAAGAGTTCCTGTTTAAATTGTTCTTTTGTATGATCCAAAGGACCCACTAGTCAACATACATCCACAACACCCAATTACTAAACCTTATTTATAAATATTATGTTTTATGTTATATTTATGACTTGTACAGTACATTGACTTTACTTTTACATTAACCCTGAGATTGAGATTTTTTATGTTATCCAACCGAAATGAGTTACAAATGCTAGAAAGGGACATTGAATGTCAATACAATTAAATCAATGTCAAAGAAAAGAGTAAATAAAAATAATTGAATTTGAAACAGAAAAAGAAAAGGAGTTTGAGTATTTATTTAACATAGACTTACATATTGAAGAAGGGTAAGTTTAGGACTTAAGAAATAAACACAGTTTATTTTATTGTTATAATATAAAAAATTATCCTTTCCCCCTTCAACTATCATTTTCATTTATAGAAAATTACCCCCCCCTTAACTATCCTTTTCATTTATAGATATTTCATTTACCTTTCTACAGGTGATTATTATGACCTTCTTTCTTGATACTTTATTAATCAAAATTAAGTACTTTACTGTTGTTAAAACATAAAACATTGCTGGTAAACTACCCCTTTCCCTAAACCGATCTTCACCAGAATCAATAGGCCTTGATTCCTCTACAATTCAGAACTGTATGCAAAAAATTATTTGATTCTGTTTGAATTTGCAGCTGTTATATTTTGCCATAGAAAAAATCACACACACACACACACACACACACACACACACACACACACACACACACACACACACACACACACACACACACACACACACACACACACACACACACACACACACACACACACACACACACACACACACACACACACACACACACACACACACACACACACACACACACACACACACACACACACACACACACACACACACACACACACACACACACACACACACACACACACACACACACACACACACACACACACACACACACACACACACACACACACACATTGAAAAATGACTTTTCTTCATGTTTTGAGGGCAGTACAATCAGAATCAGCCATTATCTCGAACACGATTTTTTTTGCCATGACCGTACTTCCATTTCCTTATGGAACATGTAAGTGAAAAGGAGGGGGTGCCTATCCTAATTAGCTTACCATTTTCTTTTCTTTTGTGACCGAGGTGAAATCCTCCAAGATAACATTCTTAATAAGAAAAAAAATATTCTAATATTTAATAATCTTTATGTTGATAAATTGTGACAATGTCCTTTTTGTATTGATAGATAGTGAAAAAGTTATTTATACCTTAGGATGACCTGAGATTGTTAGAGAATAATACTATTGATTGTTTCTAAAATGATAATTTAGAATGTCTGATATGTTGCCTAATTTCAGAAATATTATATGTAACAGTAATAATGATGACAACATGCTATCAAGTTCTGGTTTTAAGATTCGTATTAAGAATTTTGTCCTACTTATATATTCTGCACAATAGCGGTACCATGTGGTTTACTAAAACATGCAGTGGAAGCGGTGGTAGACATGAAAACAAACACTGTCAGTCCTCAAAAGTAATTCTGTTACATATTGTTAACCTTTTATTGCACTGTAGTTAGTACTTAATGTTATTTTTTTATATGTATAGGCCTATGTACGTTATGAGTGTTACTTTTGTTGTTTATTTTGTTAGTTATTATAGTTTTGTAGTAGTGTAGTTCATACGACACATTAGTTTTCATGTGTAGTGTTCATGTATGTTATGAGTGATTCTATTGTTTTTAATTTTATTAGTTATTAACTTTTACAGCAGTGTAGTTAGAATGTCACATTATTTTTTTATGTGTGAGTGTACATTATGAGTGGTTCCATTGTTCTTCATTTCATTACATTTTAATATTTAATGGCAGTGTAGTTTATAGGCCTCCATGGCATTATTTTTGTATTCATACGATTACATGTACAACTGTACAGTGAAAAAATTATCATCATATGTGACTACTCACACAAGGAAAAAGCAAAAATGTGAGGTGACTGCATCTTCACTCTATTGCAAGTGGCATGTTAACCACAACACCATTTAGAGATTTTGTATTTGGCAGCCTGATTTAAAATTGGTGGCATTACTGATACTTGATACCAAGTGCACAGTGAAGCTGTAGGCTCATGTGAATTGAGCTGGGTTACCTGATGGATTGTTTCACAGAAGGACGAGTTTGTGGAGAAGATTGACTGGGTGTGTTATAAAGAAGGAAAATTGGGTTACTCAGTCTTTAAGAAAGTGGTAGTCTTGGGGCAGAGAAAGAAATGGGAATGAGAATTGTAAGAGAGTGGGTTGACTTTGAAGTTTCTTTTTATGGTGAAGATGGAAAACAGCAATTCCCATCATTAAGAAAAACATTTTTGATGATAAGAACAGTGCTGACCATAAGGGTGCAGTGGAAGTTGATAACAAGTTAAAAAAAGAACGGCTTGAAGGAGTGTATCTAATATCAATTGCTAAAGAAAAGGAAATTACTTGTAAAATCTTTCTCACAATGTATAAAGTTGCAAAAAGGGGGGTGGATTCTTCATTTAACGAATGCTTGTGTATTAACATTGTTAACCATCCTGTAAAGGAAATCAGGAAATTACTAATAAAAAAATTATTGAGCCAGAAAGTATGTTCTCAGTCATTATTGATGAATCAACAACAGCCAGGCAAAAGTATGTGCTAATCATATTGAATCATATTGTTACAACTGTCTTTGTTGGTGGTGGGTGGCCATGTTGCAGGATTGCAGGGATCGTAGGATTATTGTGTTTGATAACAGACAATGATTGATCTGGTAACAGAATAACTAACAACAGGTGAAGTCACAAATTACAACTTTAATTAGAAACAATGAACAGTTAGAAATAAACAAAGGGACTTTTATACAATAATTCAAGTTAAATTTGTCCAACACACAACAATAAATGCCACAGTGCCTGACTTTGACTCATGCTGTGGGCAAAGTGATGTTGCATCATATAGGTTACCTGTCTATTTGGATGGCAGACTGCCACTCACACTATAGGTGTAAAGAGTGTCACTCATCTCCTCAGCGTAGTACTGCCTCCTCCTTAAGACTGTTTGTCTCAAACTGGCAGTTTTCTTGTGTATGTTGTTTGAAGTTTGACTCTTGAAAATTCTTGTTCCACTTCCAGAGAATTTTTTCAACACTTGCAAACATCTCTTCTTCGATTCCATTCTGGTTATTGAGTCTATTTCCAACCTTGTGTATAACGTCCTCTTGAGAAACGTTTTCTAATTCTTTAACAAGCATTATACTATCTCCAAACTTGTCTATTCCCCATATGTCTGGTACATCTTTTCTTCCTGCTCCTACAACTTGTTTATTTGCAACCAATTCTTCCTTTTCAGCGGATTATTCCTCAGATGCATCCTTTATCTCATGAACAAGCAAGAACCTTTTCTTGATGACCATAGTGAAACGGCCCCTTTATTTGGGGGTCATTACTTAAATTTCAAACTAGACACTTGGCCTAGATGGAAGAAAAATGCGCTGAGGCCAGAGTGACAGTACTTGCAATAAAACACTTATGTAACAGTAACAACATTTTTATTAGTGTTTCATTTTATCATCATAACCTTTTTTAATACAGTGTACACGATTGAATTCTCAATTTTCATTTCATAAACACCTATCTTTCAAGTAGTAATAATCACAATTGGCAATACTATTAACAAACAAAATTATTCAAACACATTCAAGTACACTGTTCTAACATAAGCAGACATTGCTATGTATTAATATTTATTGAAAATGGCATTTTCTAAATCACAGTTTAACTCAACAGTTACTAAATAACAATTATATAGGTACCTTATTAATTTAATTTATGCTCACATAATAATCCATTATCATTGACAATAAACATGTAGTATGTCGGTTTATATCTGAGAAATTAAATTTTTATGCATTTAATAAAATGTATTCTGACACGATCATAATATTTTTATGCACCAGTTGCCCAGAAAAATTGTGTCCCCATAGCGTTCTGATACTTCTGAACTTATTTCTGAGCTAAGTTCTGTAATAGACCATGTATTATGTACTTGTTCTTACCAAAGAAGATTTATGAAACTTACCACAAACAATAATTTACAATTACTTTATGTATGCAGTTATTACTGACATTTTACATTCACAAGAAACGGTATCATAAAAACTGACAAACTAACAGTTTTAATTTTGCTGCTAATTACGCACAGCTGTAAAAGGCAAGTAGTGTTTTATATAAATACAGTATATGGTATTAGACATATATTAACAAGTAGATCCTTTTTAACACAGTTAATCACGCCATTCACAAATATGTCTCCAGGACATGTTACAACAAAATTGTAATCATTGAAAATCTGAATTTACTGTTTATAAATGTGTCTTTCATTTCATGCGTTAAAACCAGTGGAATGCTGTGTTTGTGGTTTAATAAAAGGAATCCTCCCACATGTACTTAGAAGAATACATGCTATGTAAAATTCAAGATGACGATGACTATGGTGAGGTAACTGGTAAGTTCGAACTCTGGGTCGTTTACTTCTTCTTCTGAGCAGTTGTTCTGCTTGGTGTTGTTGGGATCTCTGTAGGTCTGATGGTGTTGGGGAGCTCATTGCTATGCTCTGCAGATGAAGACCGATGGAATGTCCCCATCCTCGCAATCCCTTTCCTCCTGACTATGCGGGAACCCTGGAAAAATTTTTATTTGTAGTTTGCCGTCGGGAAAATACCTTAACCCCAAATCTTTCTCGCCCCGTAAACCCAGATCACAGACACACTGTCATAATTTTATTTCGACAACTACGTGTCATTAGCCATAGTAAAGCTCACATTTTCAAATTATTAAATTTCACATTTCAACTTACATTACAATTCATTTGCCTCTAAGTATTCGTTACATCAATTTGTTACTTTACATTTGATTTTAAATTCAATCGACATCTTACATTTAATTTTCAAGCAATCAAGTGCAAGTCGGCCATGTATTCTCAGCTACATAACATTTGAGTCACACACACACACACACACACACACACACACACACACACACACACACACACACACACACACACACACACACACACACACACACACACACACACACACACACACACACACACACACACACACACACACACACACACACACACACACACACACACACACACACACACACAAGCCGGTATATCGGTCAAGGCCACTCTTACTTGCCAACAGCACACAGTCCGTCAGCTGAGTCGGCGCAAAATCCGGCAGGGGAATTCAAATTTAAAATTATCCCCGGCACAATAGTCGGTTTTCCAATCACCTCTTCAGTAAAAATTGGTACTTTGCCTACTAGTTCATCTTCTGTTTCTGAATCCAGCAACAAAGGTTCCTCTTACCCACTCCTTTTTTGGCCACTGTCACTTACTTGGCCGAATGGTTGTGGACAAACTTTGTATCTATATAAACTTTGAACCTATGTGAACTTTGTATTATAAAATACTGCATTGCGGCGCCTGTAGGTGACGTCACGTTTTTCATTGCTATCTGCGCCGGTCTTGAGACAGGCTGACTGCAGTCAAAGTTAAATCAGTTCTTCTCCAGACTCCGAGCAGGCCACTCGTTTCAATCGCCAGCCGCGGCTACTTAAAGTTTTTCGATATTTAATACTAATAGCATGCTCACCATGCTACAATTTACTTAGACAAATTCGGCTCATACATTGTCATGTACGCCAATATTTTATTTCTATCTTAATTCTCCGGCATTTATGCCGCGTTAAAAACCTACACGCGCCAGCAATCAATTATGTCTCTTTAACTCTCAATAAACAATTATTTCTAGAAACATTATACAGTCCACTCAATTATTTCATCTCTGACCAGCTAACTCCATTAGCGTTCCTAAGAACAACTCAAGATTCATCGAGAGCTTCTAAGACACAACATTTTGGTCCTCCTGGATCCGGATTTTCGTCCACACATTTTTGGTCCACCGCGACCGCATTTCTTGGTCCACAGCGACCGCATTTTGGTCCTCACGGGACGGATTTCACATTTTGGTCCACTGCGACCGCATTAACATTTCATTTAATGGGCCCAAACGGCGTTTGGTTCAAGCCCCAACATTTTCAACTTCAGATTGCTAGCAGTTGCGTGCCTCTATTATTCTAAACAAAACTTCACAATCAACACTGCAAGATTCTGCAGAGCAGCAAACCAGAGACAATGGGACACGGCAGGACAGCATCATATATTCTACAACAAAAAGGTTCCACAAATTTAAAATTATGGAGAGCTACAACATCAGGCGTCATCTGACCGGTAGAGACAAGAGGTGCAACAACTTCTAACAGGATCGAGCAGCGGGATCGAAGCCAGCTTCAGCACGCCCGGATTCAACATCCACGTGATTATAAACTTTCATTTTTTATGATCTTTTCATATATAATTATGGCAATCTAAGTAATATTTTTGCACAGAGTTAATAACATTTAATACAACATTATTAATAATTTTTACAGAAACAGATATTATTGTCAAGTGGCCGTAAGCTTATATTTTTATTTAGATTTTCACATGTACATAAATTCTCCTTACGCAGTTGTGCAATTATACATTAAGAAATTTAAGTGATGTGATAAGGCTATAGGTATATTTTCATGTCGAATGATTTATATTTTCGATAAGTTTCATAACTAGTTTTAAGCAAATTAAGTACCTATTAAAGTCAGTCATATATTAAGGTGTACACAGATCACTGGCCCCCGCATTATATCAGATTGTAGCAAATTATTCAAAATTACAACAACTGTTCACCTTCTCTATATCTAATTTTCGGTCATGGCTGATGTGAAGGCGTTAATAAAGAAACGGGGCACAATTAAGGCGTCCATATCTCGCGTGAATACTTTCGCTGATAATTTCGATCCAGATATAAGCGATCATCATGCATTAAAAATTAAGCTCCGCCATTTGATGGAATAGTCCGCTAAATATGACGATATTCAGACTCAAATTGAGGCTGACGATTCAGATTTCGCATCAGTCAGTGACAGAGTTCAAACAGAGGATGATCTCTGCAATATCGAATGTAAGTTACACCATTTATTAAAACAAGTAGAGGAGGTGAACCAGAAACCGTTGATTCAAACCGAAATTACACCAATTAAAACCCCCCCGATACAGTTAGAACCGATTAAATTGCCTTCCTTCTCAGGTAGCATCATTGATTGGCAACACTATTATAATATATTTGTGGAATTAATACACGTCAGAACTGACCTGACGGATATTCAAAAATTACACTACTTGCACTCTTCATTGAGTGACGAGGCGTTAAATGTAATAAAATCTCTTCCAATCACCCATGAAAATTATGCGGTAGCCATTGATTTATTAAAAAACAGGTACAACAGCAAATTAATTGTATCAGCCTATCACATAGGGAATGTCTTGGGCATCAAGTCCGTACAACAAGAGTCCAGGGCTAGCATTTCCAGGTTCATTGACGAAATCACTGCGAATATAAATGCCTTAAATTCATTAAATCTACCCGTAAATACATTTGAAATAATTTTAGTTCATTACTTAACGCAGAAACTCGATAATCATACATGTCGCCTCTGGAAAGAAGGCTTGTCGGACGAACGATTTCCTAATTTCAGTAATTTTATAAAATTTTTAAATAACCGAAGGCAGTTATTACAAAACTTGGACGGCGCGACCAGCTCCGTAAACAAGATACACGTTAGCGATAAAGTCCATATCGCAAAGCAATTAAACCGGTTAATATTTCGAGGACGACATTCCATGCTCATATCGGAAACAACACATGTCAGCTGTGGAAAGGTAAACACCGCCTTGCTGAGTGTCCACAGTTTGTAGCGATTACTCCCCTGGAGCGAAAAAATATTCTAACTAAAAATAAACTTTGCTTAAATTGCCTACGCCCAGGCCATGATTTTGCACACTGTCCCTCCAAATTTTCTTGCAGAACTTGTGCTAAACGCCACCACACTATGATCCATATATCTAGCAATAACGCTTCGTCCAGGAACAATCAGTGTTCGTTAAAATTGCAAACAAACAAGTCTATATTATTATCCACCGCGGTCTGCATGACAACTGACCATGCAGGTAGGAAGCACCCAGTTATTGGACTCAGGATCGCAAGCTAATTTCTGCACCATGCGTTTCGCCTGCCGAATGGGTCTATAACTGATTAAATCTCAATTACCCATCACGGGTATAAGTAATTCATTATCTCAAGCTGATTTCAGTACTAGGGTAAGGTTGCATTCACGCTATAAGAATTTTAATTTTAACATACATTGCGCTGTGCTTCCCAGTATCACAAATAATCTCCCTGCGGAATCATTTGACATCTCCTCCCTAAACTTACCAAAGGGCATATTTCTAGCTGACCCGCAGCTGAACTTTTCTTCGCAAATCGACATATTGCTCGGTGCTCAGTATTACTTACAATTAATTGAACCTGTCAAATTTATCCGTGGCCCACATTTCCCCATAATACAGGAGACAAAGTTGGGATTCATTCTCGCAGGTAACTTACCATTTAATGTCGATATGACAAATCCGGTTTCATCATTCATGATATGTGAAGATGATAATGCCATTTCCTCGCAACTAAAGGACTTTTGGAAGTTAGATGACGTTGCTATTCGTGCTCCCTCTGTTGAGGACACGGAATGCGAAAATCATTTTGTCTCTAATACTGTTCGTAACAATGATGGCAGATTTGTGGTATCCCTACCATGCAGGTTACATAATTGTCATTTAGGCGATTCTCTCTCCAGCGCTATCCGCAGGTTCCAATCATTGGAACTCAAGTTCAAGCAAAACCCTGCGGACATCTTATCACGTGGTTGTCTCCCTCGGATTTTACACAGTCACCCACAATGGTGGCATGGTCCATCCTGGTTATCCCACGAGTCATCGTCATGGCCTATCTGTGCCTTCGATGCCCATTCTCCCTGCACTCATCCTGAGCTTGAGCAGGAACAACGGAAACAGGTCCAAACCTCATTGATTGTCGCATCATCCACATCTAGTTATTTTGAAAAATACTCATCGCTTTCAAAACTCCTTCGCGTGTTTTCGTATTGCCGTCGATTCATTCAGAACTCTAGGCTTCCCACAGAGGATAGGAACACTTCCTTTTTAACCTCCCATGAGTTACATGGTACACTTTTGGTTTTTATTCGCCAGTCCCAGAAGTCGTACTTTGGCATCGAAATCAAGGAGCTTGAGGCGCAACGCTGCATCCCTAATAACAGTAAAATTCTTTCACTTAACCCCTTTCTGGACAAGTCAGGAATATTACGCGTAGGAGGACGCCTTCAGCACTCCCAGCTCAACTACGAGAGCAAACATCAAATCATACTACACCCACACTCTCATCTCAGCAAATTAATTATACTAAGCGAGCACCTTCGTTTATTACACGCTGGTGTACAATTGACTCAGTTCTCTCTGCGACGGAAATATTGGATAATTAGTGACAAATCTTATATACGTTCGGTAATACATAAATGTAATACATAAATAATACACCTGTTTTAGATTCCGTGCTAGGGGCGCAAACCAATTATTAGGACAATTACCCCCCTCCCGTGTCACGCCTGCTAACCCATTTTCCCAGTCTGCAGTCGACTATGCCGGTCCGGTATTTGTACGTCATGGCGGGCAGCGTTCAAGATCAACGTCAAAGGCTTATATTGCCTTATTTATATGCATGACCACTAAGGCCATTCACCTGGACTAGTCTCAGATCTGACATCAGACGCCTTTATAGCGGCCTTAAAACGGTTCATTGCGCGTAGAGGTATCCCTGATCAGATATTTTCCGACAATGGAACGAATTTTCGTCGTGCAAGTAGCACACTTCACGAATTGCATAAACTTTTGCAGTCTAAGGGTTTTGAGCAGTCCGTCCAGGATTTTACCAGTGCCCAAGGCATTAATTGGTCCTTTATTCCCCCCTCAGCACCGCATTTCGGCGGCCTGTGGGAAAGCGGAGTCAAGAGCGTCAAGTTTCATTTACGGCGCGTGGTAGGCGGAACCATTCTTACCTTCGAGGAGTATTACACTATCTTAACTCAGATAGAGGCCTGCCTCAACTCACGCCCTTTTCTCGCCGTCTCCAATGACTCTAGGGACCCCGAACCTTTAACTCCAGCTCATTTCCTGGTTGGTTTTTCGCTCACTGCACTCCCGGAACCTGACTATTCCCAAGTGAATATTAGTTGTTTGGGCAGATGGCAGCTGCTCCAAAGATTCACCCAATCCAATTGGAACAGGTGGTCAAAAGATTACTTGCACCAGTTGCAACAGCACAACAAATGGCGCATTACGTCAAAAAATTTGACTCCCGGACAACTCGTCCTTATTCTAGATGACAATTCCCCCCCTTCAGTGGAAACGCGAGGTAGTCACGAATGTTTATTCGGGTCAGGACTCAATAGTGCGCGTCGCGGATGTTCGCACCGCTAATGGTATCCTACGTCGACCCATCCATAAATTATGTCCACTTCCAGTGGACTTCGACTAATTGCATGAGCATTCTTGCGACATGCAGCATTGTATCTAACATTTATCATGCTTTCTATTTGTTGTTTGTATTATATTATTATTAAGTTTTTATTATTTTATTCCTATGTATCATTATCATGTTATTGTTATGTTTTTGAATTTTTTGAGGATGTTTTCTTTTATATAAATTAAGGGTTGTCACTTACTTTTTGTTAAAAATTAAATGTATGTATTTACTGAACATATGTTAATGCTTCAAGAAAGATCATGTTATTTACATAAGCACTTTTATTTTTATCATGAGTTTTTTATTTTTGTACATTTTCTAGCACAGATATTGTTTTGTTTTGCTTTTGAGTTTTGCCTGATAGCTTAATGAACTTTGTTATTTACAGATTTTTATGTTAGAGATGATTTACTTTAAACAAAAGGTCAATTTAATGTATAAGGCTTTCAAGTATATTGTATATTGTCTTTGTATATAGCATTTGATAATTTGTTATGTACTATCCACAATTACTTAAGTTGCAAAATTGCCCCTTTTTTGTGCGGGCAGTATGGACAAACTTTGTATCTATATAAACTTTGAAACTATGTGAACTTTGTATTATAAAATACTGCATTGCGGCGCCTGTAGGTGACGTCACGTTTTTCATTGCTATCTGCAGCTGGTCTTGAGACAGGCTGACTGCAGTCAAAGTTAAATCAGTTCTCCTCCAGACTCCGAGCAGGCCACTCGTTTCAATCGCCAGCCGCGGCTACGTTGATGCAAAGAGACATCAATAACAATAAGATACATTACTTATTCAGTCAGAAAGAATTAAATTAAATTGTGTTGAAGAAACTGAACTGAGGAAAATAAGATTAATGTATGGTAAACAGTTTTATTAATTTAAAGAAAATTAGTTTATTTGTTTAGTGTTCAGAGGAGTATCAGCCAAGAAGGCATGACATTAAGTTAATATGTTTGTATTTTTATGTATGTAATGATGTTATAAAGAGATGAGGAGTATGTTAATTTCAAGTAATAACATACATTATAAAATTGTAATTAATAAGAAGGAATATGGCTGAACAATAAACAGACCATAAAATTATTTCTATGTTATGTTTTGTTAATAGATTTCAGTGTTAAATAGGTGTGTGAGAAATGGAAGTAGGAATAAACTAGCAATGATATAAATTTAACAAGCAACAGTTTAATCCTTATTATATAAATAGAAAAGAAAAAAATATCAGATAAGAAATAAATTTGTAAAAGTATAATAACACTAATAGATGGTAAAACAGTTTCAAAGTAATTCAAAAGCCAATAAGTACGAAATGAAAATAAGCAGAACATATGTATTTAATAAATAATGTTTAAATAGAGCAAAATAAGAAATGATAAGATGTTACAGTTTAGGCCTATAAATGACATAACTGTCTAACTTCAGAAAACCAATTGTAAACAATTGACTATTGTATGTGAATAATAAGACCAAGTAAATTGTTTGATTACCAGTAACTAACAATAATAATATATCAAAATTGTAATAAAGAGTATAAATAAGTGAAATATGTAATAAGATAGCATTAGCAATTTTGTCCAAAAACATTAATACATGACCTAGACCAGCCTTGTGAGATGTCAAATTGATCTTTGAAAGAAAATAGGGACATCTATGTTAATATTTCATACATTGGTAATATCACCAAGGAACAATAACCATTATAAAATATTTATTCATTTTGAACAGAAGCCCAGGATTTATAACAATAGGTTCAAATGTGTTTATCCAATGGGAGTGTAAGCGGTTGCCATAACAACAAAACCTTATTATAGTTTTGACCGTTATAAAACGAGAGTTCCATTATTAACTATCCAGCGGTACAGACGCTATATTGACTGCGGCTCTATTAAAGGCTCATAAAGGAGAAAATAAGATATAAATGAAAGTAAAATGAACACAAGAAGTCAACCATAGTTCCAGCAACTCAAGGAGGAGTAATAAACAAAATTTTAAAATTAAAAAATAAATAAAAATTTAATAAAAAAAAACAGACGCCAGAAGGAGACGGGCAACCATATCATTGAAAATTAACGACTGTACCTTGAAGAAATCCTGACGACCCCTAACCAAAACAACATGGTTTTGTTAAGTATAAATTAAATTATCAATAATTACGAACTAAAACTGATTAACTTTTTTCACAATATATAACTCTCACTCTGAACTTTGAACACCAAATTCTTTCAAGGATTAATGGATCATATTTATTAACACTGTATGTAACTGTAAGATAACCTATGTCCGAAGCCTATAAAATTAACACACACTTTTAAACACCAAGAGTGGAATTTCATGTAAACCTTTTTAGTATTTAAGTACCACAAATGTAAGGTGGTGTACTTTATTTAACATCTTGTTTTAAATCTTTTCGTAACCCAAAGAACTCATTGGCAGAATAACTTGTGTAAATAAGAAACACTAGCGGCCATTGTGGCTTCACACGACTGCTGCCATCGTTGCTTTCCGCTGAGTGAAAATTAATTTGTTGCCGGGGCGAAACTTTATTATAATTCTTTCTATTGTACTGGAGTTATCAAAAATTAGCGAATTTTAGACACAAATAAACAAGTACAAATCATTACTAACTGCCCTTTGTTTTTATTGGAATTTTATTATATAGTTTGTGTTCTTTAGCGGAGAATAGAATTCTTTGCAAAAAATTTATGTTGGCAACACGTCGAACGACAAGCGAAATTCGAGTTCCCGCCAGTCTGCGAGGTAATTCGAATTCATCATCACCGTACAGGAGACAAACTAATTTGAATCTTTTAATTGTTTTCTCAAAAACAATTTGGCGCCGATCGGGAATTAAATATATAAAATAAGGACAGGTAAGGATATCGGTAGCCTACTGGTTATTCGTGCGTTCGCGACGGATGTAGTCTGCGTGGGATACGTTAAAAATTGACGACGACTTGGTAAGACGTTGAGAGTACGCAGAAGGGTAATATTATAAAATTGACGCATCCAACGTGTGGCCAAATAACACGGGCGATAATAAAAAGATACATTATAAAATTGGCGCCCAATGAGGGGCCAAATAACACGGGCGATAATACAAAAAGGTACATTATAACATTGGCGACCAACTAGTGAGGCTAGAAATAGAGGAAGGATAACATTCTAGCGGCGATTACGAAAAGGATAACAAGATGCATAAGAGGGCGTCATCATTGAGACGGACGAAGGATGCCGAAAAAGAAGTCAGAGTGGAAGAAAAGGAAGTAACGTCGGTTGAGGATGCGGAAACGGTAGTAAGGGAGGAAGCCAGAGGAAGCATGGATTTACAACAACTATGGGAATTAATTAATGACAATTTTAAGAAACAGAAGGAAGAAACTAATTACAATTTTAAGAAGCAGAAGGAAGAAGTGAAGGAAGATTTAAAACAAATTAACGAAAAATTCGACAGGAGTGAGGAGAGTTTAAAACAAATAAATGAAACAATTGTCAGTACAAACGAAAGTACTAAAGAAGACTTAAGGCAGACAATTAACGAAAATAATGAAACCTTACAACAGCGATTGACGGTGGACATTCAAAAAAGAAATGAAGAGTTGAAGGAAGAATTGAGGGAACAATTGAAGGAGGACCATGACAAAAATAAAGAAGAAATGAAGCAGCAAATGATGCACCAATTAAGGGAGTACCATGAAGAAATAAAACAGATGATCACAGAAACCAATGAGAAATTAGAGGAGACGCTGGAGAAATTAGATAAAACCAACGAAACGGTTGCAGAAGTCCGTAAGGAAGTAATAAATAAAATGAACGACCTCGAAGGCGAAAATAAAAGAAGAATTGCTGAGTTTCAAGAGGAAACCACCAAAAAATGTGAACAGGCGAAGCAGGACATACAAGTCCGGGAAGAAAATCAGAAGGAGATAACGGTCATACGAACGGATCTGGGAGAAAGGATGGAGGGAGTATACAGTAACTTAAATAAAATTGACAGCAAGGTTGACAAGAATAAACAAAGGATTGACGAAATACATAGACGCGAAGAAATATTACAGGAAGAAGTGGACGCCTGGCGTGACCGACCATGTAACAGCAATCACATAATAAACAATGACAACCGTGAAACCATCAACTTCCGCAACTACAAACGTAGCCCCATTGAATTTCTGAAGAGGGTTGAATAATTGATTGCAAAAAATCGAGAAACTCGCTGGACAACAGTGAGAGGAATGCTGGATGAGATGTTTAGAGAAACATATGATAATTGGTGGACCGCCATGAGACCGGACATCCAGAGTATACAGGAATTCAAGGCGCAGTTCAAGGCGAAGTACTGGTCAGAATCGACCCAAAATATGGTCCGAAACAACCTGAGCAACGAAAGATACGAGAACCAGAGTGGACAGTCCCTCACATCATATTTTCTGGGGAAGATCTGCATGGCCAGAAATTTGGAACCCCGCATTCCTGAAGAGTGCCTGGTGATACAACTGTCGTACCACTATGATGATGCAATATAAAAGGCACGAATGTATAGCCAAGTGAAAACGATTCAAGACATGGCCAGTCTGTTAGAAAGCCATGAGCACGAGTGGCAATATCGGAAGAACCGCTTCATGAGCTCCAGAAATAATAAAAATAATGAAGGTCAATCACCACCAAACCAGCAGAATGAGAATAAGCCGCCGACGAACAACCACAATAATTACCGTGGAAATAACACACCTTACCAGGGGAACCAACACGGAAATAATGCTCCTAATTACCAGAGTAACCAACAGGGAAATAACGCACAAAGGACGTATAATCAAAATGGTAATGTTAATGGAAATTATAGAAATAATGACTACCGGGGTAATTACCAACGAAACGGCCAAAACAACTATTATCACCCAGGGAACGGTAATAACCAAAACTAAGGATATCGGCCACAGGTAAACTATGTGCGATATCAAAACCAATGAAGTCCGGGAAGAAACTATCCTCGAACAAGTAATAACCGAACGTACTATAACCAGGTACCGAACACACTAATGAACTCATATGAAGAAAACGCCGGAAATGAGGGAAATAATTCTGATAACCGACAGGAGCAACAAACGAGCCAAACCATAAACCCAACAGAAGCCAGGAACGATGAGGTCATTCCTCATTTAAACGATTAAGGTCGGTGAAAAATGAAAACAGCCCATCACTGGACCAATCTCCTGGGGAAATAACACCAATAACTGACAAGACGATTACTATAATACTGACTAATTACTTGAAAAATATTAGGGAAGAATTAATAGAAGAAAAGAATAACCCAATGCCAAGCCGGAACAATGAGATTGTATACATAAGTGCCCAAATAAATGGAACCACATCAACCATAATGATCGATACAGGATCTAACATGTCTTTGGTCGACCACATGGAGTTAAATAGAATACAGCAAGGAAGTCACATACAGATACCCACTCTGCCGATAAACAATGTTACAATTATCGGTGCCACGGGTAGGCAAAATAAAACTAGAAGGAAGCAGATATCATTGGAGCTTACCAGTCAAGGAGTAACAATACCTATGGCATTTCTTGTTGCCAGCGGACTGCCATTCACTATACTTATTGGTTGTGATATACTGAGACAACACTACGCCATAATCAATCTACAGCGAGGAAATGTGTCCCTAGCAACGGAAGAAGGAATATGGACAGCCGATCTAATGGACAGCAGCAACATACCTTCAATAACAACCAGCTGCCCAATTATTCAAAACTATTTTTGCCATGACTCGCACAGAAGAATATTAGACGAGGGGAATGATAAAGAATTATGGTCAAGTAAATTGGAGGAGATTAGAACATTCCAACGAGAAGGACAAGACCAACAGATCAGTATATCCCAAGCAGAGGAGCTCGTCGATATCTACAACCGATATCGACATATTTTTTCAGACACCTCGGGTATGGTAAAGGACTACCAATGTAGAATCAAATTCAGGGAACCCGTAGATTTCAAGAAAAAGTCCTATCCCATCGCATACTCACAAAAGAACGCGGTTAGAGCGGAAATCAACCGAATGATGGAAGACGACATTATTGAATTGAGTCAATCACCCTATACTAGTCCAATAGTGGTGATACCAAAAAAGAATGGAAAAGTGAGGATATGTCTTGATGCGAGAGAGATAAATAAAATGATTGAGAATGACAGAACGTCTCCAGGGGAGATTGAAGAAATTCTGAAGAAAGTCCACGGTACGAAGTACATCAGTGCGTGGGATACGGTATGCGGATACTGGCAGGTAGAGCTACATCCGAATAGCAGAAAATACTTAGCTTTTCTGTTCGATGGAAGGAACTATCAGTTCAAGAGACTACCATTTGGACTGATAAATTCGGTCGCAGTATTTGTCAAATGCATGGACCAAATATTGGGATAAGACGCACTGAATTTTACCATCGTATATGTAGATGACCTGCTGATAACATCGTCGAATTGGAATGAACACTGTGCTAGAGTGGAACTAGTATTAAAAAAATTGTCAGATAACAACATAACACTTAAGCTGGACAAATCGAAATTTATAGCCCGCAAAGTACAATTTTTGGGATTTAATTTAACGGAGGAAGGCATATCTCCATCATCAGAAAAAGTTGAAGCTATACAACGCTTTCCAACGCCTAAAAACAAAAAACAGCTGCAATCTTTCCTTGGAATTTGCAATTATTATTGGAAATTCCAAGATAATTGTTCTAATTTAACCGCCAAATTAAAAAAACAATTATCAACTAAAGATAAATGGACATGGGGGGTCTGAACAAAATGAGGTATTCGATCAGATAAAAGAAAAGTTTTTAAATACAGTTATATTACATCACCCAGACTTCAAAAAACCATTCTTCATGAACTGTGATGCAAGTGACGTTAGCTTAGGTGCTGTTTTATACCAGGAGGATGAGAAGGGACTACATGTGGTTATAAGTTTCGCTAGTAGAATATTAAATGGTTGTGAACGAAACTATCACGTTACGGAAAAAGAATTGCTTAGTGTTGTATTTGCCTGCAACAAATTCAGGACTTATATTCTAGGATACACGATCACAGTGAGACGTGACCATAAATCCATTTCGTTCCTCAAGCAATGTAAACTCAGCCATGGGAGATTAACTCGATGGATATTGTTGTTACAAGAGTACCATATTAACTGGGAATACATACCAGGGAAGAAAAACACAGCCGCTGACGTATTATCCTGTATAAACATTCAACAACAAACTTTCGAAGGAGAGAAGGAGCAATTAGTTAAAGTATATAACATTATAAAAAATAGAATTGATTTAGAAAATATCATACAGGAAATAAGAAAATATCAAAATTTGGACCCAAAAATAATGAGTATCCGACAGAGAGTGCTAAATGAGGAAGAAACGATTGTAAAATTCTATAAAATACATAACAATATATTATTTATTAAAAATAACCCTAACCGTGGAGAGTGGAAACTGGTAATTCCATCTACAGTGGAAGAACAATTAATACTGGACTACCACATTAGGTACGGCCATATGGGATCAATGAAGGTGATAAAGGCATTGGAGGAACAAGTTTATATTAAAAACATTTATAGAAAAGTGAGTAAAACAATCCAGAGATGTAATATTTTCCAGATGATGAAGTGTAAGAATGCGAAAAAGAGGGTATAATGATACCAATTATATCAAATCAAAAATTAGAAAAAGTATTCCTTGACATATGTGGACCGTTTTCCCGCAGTGGAGGAAGACACAAATTCCGATTCATAGTAATCATATTCGATCACTTCACAAAATATACAAAACTATACTCAATTAACCGTGCGACAACTAAGAAAATCATTGAAATAATCATAACCAAATTTATACCTGAATTAGGGAAACCTATGGCAATAATCACAGATCACGGAACCCAATTTAAGGGAAATCAATGGAAAAATAAACTCTGGGAACATGGTATCAAAACATACAAAACATCTGTTTATCACCCCAGCAGTAACCCAGCCGAGAGAGTACTTAGAGAGGTGGGTCGAATCCTAAGGACCTACTGTCATGATAAACAAAGAGAATGGCACAATTACATAAAATCCGCAGAGTAGTTTATAAACTTAGCATACCACAACTTCATTGAAACCACACCATACACAATGATGTTCGAGCGACCACCACCTAGAGAGATAAATGACATGGTTGAATTTCCCATAAACCCAGAATATCAATTCGAGAAAAGAAAATTTTATAATAGGATCGCAGAAAAGATAGAACAACAAAAGGATAAATATTCCAAGAACCAGCAAAAGACAATCAAGTACAATATAGGAGAAAAGGTCTTAATTAAAAACAGAGAATTACCCAGCACAATCGAAGGAATTACGAAGAAGTTACTATTATTATACGTGGGACCTTATACTATAACAAGAGACAAGGGCAACAACACATATGAGATTACTCACCCCATCACCAAGAAAATAAAAGGTGTATACAATCAGGCATCGATTAAGAAATATTATGACAACCATCAATGACTGAAAGAACCAAAGCTGACTAAACAACCAAAGCAAATTAAATAAAAAAGATATAAAAAGCAAATAAATAAGTTTACAAATAAAAGTGAATCAAAGAAGAATAGTAGATGAAGAGAAAGAAATAAATTACAAAATTCAAAAATACGTAAGATCAACTTACACTACCATTTAGAAAATATATGAGATAAAAGAAACAAACGAAATGATAATAAAGAAAAAAATGTAAGATCAACTTACACTACCATTTAGGAAACATCTGAGATACGAGATAAAATAAACAAACCAAATGATCAAGAATAAAGTAAATAAAATAAATATTCTAAAAGGTATAATAAAAAATGAGATGAATCAAGGAGTAATTGAAAAGGAATAAAAATGTTAATTGTATCAATAAATATCAACGCTTCAAGTATTATCAAATGATATCAACAGAGAGAGGTGAGAAATAAATATGACTCGAATTGAGCACTAATGTAATAAACAAATAAAAGTTCCCAACAAATATTATTAATATTATTATTATTATTAGTCACAAGATGACTGTATTGAAGAATCATTAATTAAGATTAACTGTTGAATAGGTCCAGCAGTCATTTAACTGAGCAGGGATGATGTTCCCCTGACCTCAGAAAAAGTGTAGTTTTGAACGACGGAGTTAGGTTAGCCAATAGAGCCCATCCGAATCGATTTCAGCTACAAAATAGGGATAATTAGGGAAAATAAGATTTACAGGGAATAATTTATAATAAAAAATCAATAAGCCAGATCGCAGTAGGAGATAATAATGAAGAAAAGATTCAGAATGAAAAGAAGTAAAGATACAGAGTTGAACATGAAAATGAACAAGAAGCAGTAGAATTTAAGAAGGAAAAGATACAATACAATTGATAATTTCATTAAACTTAGAATAACGTTTTATAATATGATCAATTTTGGTGGAAGGGCATTATATAACGTTGCAGAAATCAGACCCTATAGGGGATCCACAAGTATTAGATAAATGATAAAAGGTAAAATAATTTAATGAATAATAATGAAAAAAATATAAAATGGAATTAAGAAAGAAAACAGGAGACTTGTAAACAAGAATAATAAATAAGTGAATAGACTAGACTGACAAACAAATGACTATGACCCAACACCAGAGATTGGCCAGATAAAGACAATAAAATGAGAAAAGACAAATTAATGATAAAAGGCACAAATGAGTAAAGCAAATCTAATAACTAACCATGAATAAAACAATACTAAACAAAGTACCCTAACCATAAGAAATAAGTAAGACAATTATTAGTAGATAAGGTATGTTGTTAAGAACCTTATTATAATAAGAAAGTAAGACATAAAAAGTTGAAAGAATAATTATAAATGTGTGTCTAAAATATCATAGAAACTAAGAGTGAGAGATAGGTAGGGAGTGATAACCATAAATAGTAAAAGTGATGTGATAAGTGAGGAGTAATAATAACTAATCAAACAGGCAGGACTGTGGAAATTAATGAGTTCAGTCAGTGCATATATAAGTGTACACAACCAAGAAAATTAAAAAACAATGTTGGAATAACAATAATAATAATTCCCAATTATGCTTTTAATGAGTAGGGGGATTACCAATTTTGGTATTAGTTACAAAAGATCCCTATATATTTGTAACTGTTAATGTTGATGCAAAGAGACATCAATAACAATAAGATACATTACTTATTCAGTCAGAAAGAATTAAATTAAATTGTGTTGAAGAAACTGAACTGAGGAAAATAAGATTAATGTATAGTAAACAGTTTTATTAGTTTAAAGAAAATTAGTTTATTTGTTTAGTGTTCAGAGGAGTATCAGCCAAGAAGGCATGACATTAAGTTAATATGTTTGTATTTTTATGTATGTAATGATGTTATAAAGAGATGAGGAGTATGTTAATTTCAAGTAATAACATACATTATAAAATTGTAATTAATAAGAAGGAATATGGCTGAACAATAAACAGACCATAAAATTATTTCTATGTTGTTTTGTTAATAGATTTCAGTGTTAAATAGGTGTGTGAGAAATGGGAGTAGGAATAAACTAGCAATGATATAAATTTAACAAGCAACAGTTTAATCCTTATTATATAAATAGAAAAGAAAAAAAATATCAGATAAGAAATAAATTTGTAAAAGTATAATAACACTAATAGATGGTAAAACAGTTTCAAAGTAATTCAAAAGCCAATAAGTACGAAATGAAAATAAGCAGAACATATGTATTTAATAAATAATGTTTAAATAGAGCAAAATAAGAAATGATAAGATGTTACAGTTTAGGCCTATAAATGACATAACTGTCTAACTTCAGAAAACCAATTGTAAACAATTGACTATTGTATGTGAATAATAAGACCAAGTAAATTGTTTGATTACCAGTAACTAACAATAATAATATATCAAAATTGTAATAAAGAGTATAAATAAGTGAAATATGTAATAAGATAGCATTAGCAATTTTGTCCAAAAACATTAATACATGACCTAGACCAGCCTTGTGAGATGTCAAATTGATCTTTGAAAGAAAATAGGGACATCTATGTTAATATTTCATACATTGGTAATATCACCAAGGAACAATAACCATTATAAAATATTTATTCATTTTGAACAGAAGCCCAGGATTTATAACAATAGGTTCAAATGTGTTTATCCAATGGGAGTGTAAGCGGTTGCCATAACAACAAAACCTTATTATAGTTTTGACCGTTATAAAACGAGAGTTCCATTATTAACTATCCAGCGGTACAGACGCTATATTGACTGCGGTTCTATTAAAGGCTCATAAAGGAGAAAATAAGATATAAATGAAAGTAAAATGAACACAAGAAGTCAACCATAGTTCCAGCAACTCAAGGAGGAGCAATAAACAAAATTTTAAAATTAAAAAATAAATAAAAATTGA
Organism: Magicicada septendecula; assembly: GCA_034769895.1. Classification (NCBI taxonomy): domain Eukaryota; kingdom Metazoa; phylum Arthropoda; class Insecta; order Hemiptera; family Cicadidae; genus Magicicada; species Magicicada septendecula. Next base: position 178,111,803 of record CM068368.1, read on the forward strand.
ATAAAAATAACAGACGCCAGAAGGAGACGGGCAACCATATCATTGAAAATTAACGAATGTACTATCACTACCTTGAAGAAATCCTGACGACCCCTAACCAAAACAACATGGTTTTGTTAAGTATAAATTAAATTATCAATAATTACGAACTAAAACTGATTAACTTTTTTCACAATATATAACTCTCACTCTGAACTTTGAACACCAAATTCTTTCAAGGATTAATGGATCATATTTATTAACACTGTATGTAACTGTAAGATAACCTATGGCCGAAGCCTATAAAATTAACACACACTTTTAAACACCAAGAGTTGAATTTCATGTAAACCTTTTTAGTATTTAAGTACCACAAATGTAAGGTGGTGTACTTTATTTAACATCTTGTTTTAAATCTATTCGTAACCCAAAGAACTCGTTGGCAGAATAACTTGTGTAAATAAGAAACACTAGCGGCCATTGTGGCTTCACACGACTGCTGCCATCGTTGCTTTCCGCTGAGTGAAAATTAATTTGTTGCCGGGGCGAAACTTTATTATAATACTCTCTATTGTACTGAATTTATCAAAAATTAGCGAATTTTAGACTCAAATAAACAAGTACGAATCATTACTAACTGTCCTTTGTTTTTATTGAAATTGTATTATGTAGTTTGTGTTCTTTAGCGGAGAATAATTCTTTGCAAAAAATTTATGTTGGCAACACGTCGAACGACAAGCGAAATTCTAGTTCCCGCCAGTCTGCGAGGTAATTCGAATTCATCATCACCGTACAGGAGACAAACTAATTTGAATCTTTTAATTGTTTTCTCAAAAACAATTTGGCGCCGATCGGGAATTAAATATATAAAATAAGGACAGGTAAGGATATCGGTACTGGTTATTCGTGCGTTCGAGACGGACGTAGTCTGCGTGAGATACGTTAAAAATTGACGATGACTTGGTAAGACGTTGAGAGTACGCAGAAGGGTAATATTATAAAATTGACGCATCCAACGTGTGGCCAAATAACACGGGCGATAATAAAAAGTTAGATTATAATAAATTAGCAAAAAAGTAATATTTTTGGTTAACATTCTAAAAAAAATTTAAATTTTTGCCGAATGTTAAGTAACCAATGTTAAACGAAAATGGTTTGGACGAAAATTTTTCTGAGGCAACAGTTTTTGCGTACAATGAAATTCCTTCTGTTCTCAGGAATGTCACCATAAGATCCATTTTACTGGAGCATAAAACTTCTATAAAATTTATTGTATTCAAATAAGGACTATTTTAAATATGAAGAATTCAGATTTTGTGCATGTATTTGTTAATATAACTGTAATAGCGTGTTGGGAAAACTGCAATGGAATTTGAACCGTGCCCTAAACGTGCAACTTTCATAACTGGGTCTTAACAGCTGCTCCTTTTAACTGTAAGTCTCTAGGCTTAGGCCTATTGTGATTGTGTTTTTAAAATATACGAGCACGTGCATAAAATATACATAACATTACGAAAAACGTCAAATTTGAAAATTGTAATATTGTATATTATAATCCTAAAATAAATGAAAAGTAGACGTTTTTAAGTCATTTTGGTGATCTGTTACAAACTAGGAAGGTAAAAATCTCCAGCTTCACATAGGAATCAACATTTTGTACCTTTGACAAATTTTCACCATTTTATATAACTTTAAATTTGAAAATGTAATCTAAATATAAAATTGTGAAAAAATAAAAAAATATTCTTTTAAAGGCAAAATGTAATTTTTAACATTTAATTCTCTTTTTAAACTTGATTGTAATTTTTTTAAGTGAATAAGTAATATAATAAGATCGTGGTATTTAAAGGTCAATGTTTATTATTTAATAAAACAAAGTTGACAAAATCAACATTTTAGTAACTGACAGAATATTTCAGTCAATGATACTAAAAAAGAAAGAGTAAGCATTTTTATGTTCTTTTGAAGTAAGCAATTAACTAATAATATAACAACACTCTAAGATTTAAAAAATGGTCCTTGCCTTATTTAATTAAAATAATTTTTATAGTGATTATTTAACTTTTGTGTGCCCAAGAGCACGCGTGTGGTTTGCGCTGACCTGCACTAAGAACAGAAAGCGATTAAGTTACATTTTACGTGAAAACGGTAGCATTTAAGACAATATTTTACAGAATCATTTCGTGTATAAATTATTCTATGCAAATTACGTTCTTCGGTTTTTAAAAGTCGTATTTATCGAGACATTCGTTATTAACTACTTTTTTGCAAAGTCACGATACCGGTGGCCGGAATACATTTTTTATTTTAGTGCCATGAGTCTGATACATGCAAGTTTTAATTAGATTGAAATTACTGTTAGATTTAATAATTTCAATTGTCCTTTGTTGACTAGACAAGGATCGCATGTAGATAGACACTAGATTGTTAGGTACTGGTAGATTGTAGAAGGTACCTGCTAGTTGCCTTTTCTTTCTTATGTCAGTCCCTAGTGTCGAGACAGAATGGAATTATTATAGTAATATGGCTAATTAAACTTTAAGAGCTTTCTGTTGGCTTGGGTTTCGATTGTGATACCATTCGGGTATTAAACCAAAGAGTAACCACTCGTTAAATTTATTTTAAAAATACGGATTAAACCTGTGCCAAATTATATTCTAGTGTACTTTTATTCTATCGTTTTGTTTTACATGTATATTACAGTTATATTACTCTTACGGAAGCTACGCTAGGTACAAATAATAATAAGTGATTGTACGCCAGGTTACATTATAGCGTACGATATAGTATGTTACGAAAAGATGAAACCTACTTCTCTAAACCGTCCTTGTTTTACTTAACAATTTTCATATTTGGCAGTTTATGCGCTATTGTACATAGATTTTGACGGTGTGGTAACCTAATTGTTTGAAATTTTGAATCTCAAATTTTAGTAAACGTACTTGCAAATAAATTATCAAATTGCTTTTGACTAAGAATACTGAAGAACTAGTAGTAATTAGGCTACTGTTGATTTATAAGCGTAAGACATGGTTTCTGTAAAAGATGTCTCATCAGTACTGCAGGTTTTCGAAGGTGCGAGAGAATCGTAAAATGAATTGCGTTGTTGGTCATCCATGCATCGTTCGAGTGTATCTGGGCACGAACGGGTAACAGAAAATTGAGAGGGTGAGATCTTTATGAAGACGGGAAAATGACACCAGACGTTTTTCCGGCAGCGATAAGATTATGAAACAAATACAGGGAGAGAGAGAGATAGAGAGAGAGAGAGAGAGAGAGAGAGAGAGAGAGAGAGAGAGAGGGTTTGGAAGGGGTCTCTGTACTGCAGACAACAAATTTGCGATAAGGTATTGTGACGATGATAATACATACCTCATTAAGACGTATCTGGAGATCTGATTATAAATTCCACTATTTACTGAACGAGCGAAGACTTCTCAATTTTAACACGATCGTTTTGCATTTGTCTGTCTGTCTATTTGGGGGATGTCTCACGACCAATTTTAAATACATTAACGGATTTTCATAAAGTTGTGTACTCGTGTTAATTAGGGCCCACGGGCCCTATTATTTTTGAGTTTGACTCCCCCGAAATTAGGGGGTAGCAGGCAAAATTTAAGGGGTCAAAATTTTGAAAATTTAAAAATTTTGGGACATCAGGATTCATAATAGAGACCACAAATTTGATAAATTTTAGAAACCATTCCTTGTATCAAACTTAACAGAATTTTAACAAGATCCGAATGCAGCGTTTACTTTGAAAACTTTTTAGTTTTACTGGCACCACGGGACAAAAAGGAAGCAAAAAATTTGAAAAATTGTAAAAGTTTATGTGAGGCATCAGCGATTATGAGAATATTATTCATAACACACACTCGCTTTCCTTACTTGACATATAACTTGAAAAAATGAGTATCTGTCACCATCTGCAAATTTTGAACCGCTATTAAAAAGTTAATAAGCTACGTTTGGAAAAAAATTATATATTCTTGTCAGTTATGTATATTTGTGAAAAGTAAGGTTAGCAGATGTAAGCTTATATTATGGAAACGTACATAAATATTTGCATAAGTGTGGGTCACCTTCTCGCAGCGTTTCTTGGATAACGCTACGAATCATACATGCATAGGCCTATAATAAATGTAATACAAAATTAAATTGATTCATTTGGTTGCATCAACAATAAATGGATTTCGTTCGAAACAGAAAGCGAGTTTGGGAGCTCAGGTAGCTCAGAGAAGAAATAAATAAATATGTAAAAGTCATAATTTAGTGCGAAATATAATACGTTCATTCCTGTGATATTTGGGCTGAATGGAGAAACGGTTGAACGTTGACAGTACACCTGTGGGGTAGGTCAGTACATTGACTGACATAGAAAATGAGAAGAAAAGGCGCGTAGGAGGAAGACTTACAGATAATTTACGTAATTTACAACAAAAACTAAGATACAGTGTAAGAATAAATTTTATTTCAGATTTTACTACATTGAGGGGTTTAATTTTGATGTACATACAATCATTTTAATTTCTCCGCATTGTAACAAGTAATTATTAAACACAACTAATTAGCATAAATAATTGGTGTTATGTAGTTCAGCGAAACCTGGATCTCGACTCGATACCGAAGTATGTCGAGGGATTTCAGGAACGCTGTTTATTGTCAGTTGCTAGGCAACCGACTACACACTACCCACGCGCCTCCGCACGGCAAAATTTATCTCATTCCACAGACACTTTGTCTTTTTTTTTGTCTTTTCTGTATTACCCTGGGTGTAATTTGTGTCAAAAATTCTGTGCCCTTGTCTCTAACAGAATAGTTATTCCAAAACGGCTGTGCGTGACGTTTAACACTTTGGCACGTTCCTGTTAACCCCACCACACAAAATCTACTTCTCGTATAATGTAATACATAACTTGATTGTTTTTATTATTTTCAGCATTTTTGTAAAAAAGAGCCACAAAATATGAATAACTCGCCAACCTATATGAATCAACCTTAACTAACCCTACTCGTTTTTTGCACATATATTTTTTGTAAAATTACAATTTTTTGAAAACCGTGTCGTTGATTTGAGTAACTTTGCTAATCATACCTGAATTTTTTTGTAACCGGTTCTTTGTTTTAGTTACGTTTAAAAATGGGATTAATGGACTCAAAATTGTTAGTTAATGTCAGCGTATATCGAATTTGGGTAATGTAAGTATTGCGTAACGTAGTCTTAATGTAATTAAATGAAAACCTCAATCAACCTAATGCATCATTTTATTAAATGTATGGATTTCAATAAGAAATTAAATAGGAAGCTGTTGAATAGATTTGTAAATCTTGTACAGTTTTGTTATGTTCAACTTTAAACAAGGAGTCCAATAATCCTTAATTCTTCAACATGACTTCAGTGTCTTATATTTAAAAGACTGTAGAGTAATTCAATAAACGTTTATCAATACGAGTAAACCAAAGAAAAAAAAGGATCTCTTTTATACTGTTGGGAGGTGGTCTTTGACTATACTCTCTCTCTCTCACACACACACACACACACACACACACACACACACACACACACACACACACACACACACACACACACACACACACACACACACACACACACACACACACACACACACACACACACACACACACACACACACACACACACGGAGAGGCGGTGATGCCGGTAATATTCTGGTACAAAAGGTGAGTGCAGTGAACATTGTGAGCTAATATGAAGGTATATTAAAAAAATTATAAATTAAAAAAGGGGAAAATCTTTATCGACGTAATAAAAAATTAACAAACACTAAAAACTATGTGTTAAATGAGACAAAATTAAAAACTTTAGTTACGAAGATCGTTTTTTATGAAGATATATTTAATTTTTCATAAAAGAAATTATAAAATTCTCGAATAAATCTATATGTGAAATGAATAGTTGAAGTCTAAAAAACGGGGCGATATGAAAATTAGTCAAGTGAGGTATAATTGGCCAAACAGAGCAGGATATGACTGACCCATTACAGTGGAATCTAAGAATAGCCAAATTATTACAATCATTTCTTCAGGAAAGAAGATAATAAAAATATACCTTCCTACGTGTTCAGTTAAAGAAGTCTAGCTGCTGTCGCGCTGACGGACGTATATCACGAAACGTTTTCTATGCGTATATAGTGAGAAATGTATATGGAACACAAGTGAACGCGTCTGAGCTTTTTATTGCGTTCGGAAGTTAGCTGACAGCGTCCCAACGTCCCGATCGACGTTATAACAGAGAATCATCACAGAAGAACTACTCGTGACAGGAAGATCGCTACTAAAAAGGACGACGCGACGCAGTGAAAGGGATGATCAACTTCAGAAGGATCTAAGAAGCAGAGGTAGATCGAAGCTGAGGACTACCGTGAACAGCAAGCTAGGATGGTAGGCCTATAACCTAAACGTATATTTATTTCAAAACGGAATATTTACGCGTATTTATGATATATAGCCTACGCGTAAGACATAAAACGTTTTCTGAATTTCAAAGTCTTCTAAGTTCTTTTACGTTTGAAGTTCATTTGAGATACTAAACTTAATAAAATAAACCTTCAGTATAGTAAGAGAAAGAAGCTAACGCTGTAAAAGAATTTTTATGTTTCTCTTACGCTATGATATGCTTCAATGGCGTAATAGCCGGGCCTGCGGAGTAGGGAGACCCCGCAAACATTTCCCTTAATTTTTACTTCCATGTTCCATAAGGAAATGGAAGTATGGTCATGGCGAAAAAAATCGTGTTCGAGATAACGGCTGATTCTGATTGTACTACCCTCAAAACATGAAAAAAAGTCATTTTTCGAAAAGTGTCTGTGTGTCTATGTGTAGAATTTTTTCTATGGCAAACGATAACAGACGCAAATTCAAACAGAATCAAATAATTGTTTGTATACAGTCCTAAACTGTAGAGTACTCAAGCCCTGTTGATTTTGGTGAAGATTAGTTAAGGGAAAGGGGTAGTTAACCAGCAACATTTTATGTTTTAACAAGAGTAATTTTTTATATGACGAATGATAACTGCCGCACATTCAAACAGAATCAAATAATCTTTTGCATACGATCATAAATTATAAACGACTCAATGTCTGTTGATTTTGGTGAAGATCAGTTAAGGGAAAGGGGTAGTTTACCTGCAACATTTTATGTTTTAACAAGAGTAATTTTTCCATGACGAACGATAACTGCCGTAAATTCACACAGAATCAAATAATTTTTTACATATGTACCTGAGTTGTAGATGACTCAAGGCCTATTGATTTTGGTGAAGATCGGTTATGGGGAAAGGATAATTTACCTGCAACGTTTTATGTTTTAACAAGAGTAAAGTACTTAATTTTGATAAATAAAGTATCCTGATGAGAAGATCATAATAATCCACTGTAGAAACGTAGATGAATATCTATAAATGAAGAGGCTAGTTGAACGGGGTAGGGGTAATTTTCTATAAATGAAAACAATAGTTGAAAGGGGAGGGGATAATTTTTTATATGTGTACTACGTTATCGGCAACAAAGAAGTAGTTTGTTGTTAAAATTCCTTCCCGGGCTGTTTGGCCGTAGTCCAATGTTTTCTGTAAAACCACACGTTTCGGCAGTGCCATCGACTTCCATCATCTGCGAAAATCGACTGCGATAACGTGAGGTGGTATACGTTAGTGACCACAGTACTGTGGTTAAGGCTGAAGCAGTAAGTAGAAAGAAGTAGTTTCTATGGAAATATTTCATTTCGAAAATGATTTTAAATATAAATCTTAGAACATGGAAGTCATGTATGGTTCTCCATACCGATATTTAAAGAATGGGTATAAACCACTGAACTTCAGTAAAAACAAAATTTCCCGTATATATTTAACATAAAAATTTCCCGTATTATCCCGTAAAAAGACAATTACATTATTTTTTTTACTGATATTTTACCAGGACCTAATGATGTACTTTGAGAGTAGGCCTATACATTATTGCGGCGATAGGGCGGCGATTCCAATTTAGAAGCACCGAGGCCACCTCTCCAGCCTGTGTCGCATCGTTATTCGTTATGAGCTACGAAAGGAAACTAATGAATGAGCCAAAGTACTGGATCGCGTAGTAAATGTTACTATGGCATTGGCAGCTTTAAATTTAGCCTTTAGAGTGTATAAAGAGAAGACAGAGCAGCCCAATAGCGGAAAAGTTTTGGGAGTTGTTGGTCTTTTGAGTAAATACCATCCATTGTTGTAAGACATAATCAGGGGCTCAAAAAACAGGGAAAAGTATATGTGGACAGTAGTGTGGTAATTTTCGCATTCATAGGTTGGCTAATCTGTACTTTCTGAAATTGTGCTGTGCCGTACTGGGTTCGGCAGCGTATTATAAGTATTTTAAAACGAGCGGCGGTGACGTCACGCACGGCCATACGGTAGTTGTTGTCGTCTGTTTATACACACAAATGCTGTGCAGCAACGCAATTCAGTTGGCCCGTCCAGCTGTTTCTGTACATTCCTGCATCCAGAGTTTACTTGAGTAGACCAACACTTTGTATCGGCCTCATTTCTGTTCGATCCTCCGACCTGGTCATCTGCTCTCGACTGGCGGTAACCTTCTGTTCTGGACTTCCTCGGCTATCGCTATGGTTGGCTAAATAAAGTATAGCTCCAGGTATGTACAAGTTAGCGGGTTCTGAAAATATTCTAACCCCAAATATATTTTTGTGTTTCAGCGTCTATTATAATCTATGCTTGTGTGTGTAGAGCAGTTTTCAATGGGTGCGTTAACGCAATTACAAAATTAAATTAATATGGATGTAAATGTTGTGGGTCAAATTGACTTCAATAAAGAAAATACTAATGCATCTTGCACTCAGCTGGTTTGGTGTTAGAAATAATTATGAAATACGTAATTAATTATTTTGAATATTTCAACGAAATACTTAAAAGTAACTGGTAGATGAGAGAAATAAGTCACAGCTGGGGAGCTTAATACTGTTTAATATGAATTAGTGGCGATATGTGTGTGTGCGCTGTTGATGTTTAAAGTTGGTGTTGGAATTTGATGTGGACGGCCTATGTGGCGTATTTTTCTTATGACACCCTCTACAACCTATTACATGTCACAGGTGCTCGAACAAAGGCGAGATGGGTGTCGGGTGTGACGAACATCTGTCCACCCTACTGGCAGAGACGATCTTCTAGCCACGATTGCCGTCAGTCGAGAACAACTGTTCGACACTCTTCCAACGCTATGCTGCCCCCAGGACTTGTGATACGACCGTTACATCACTGATTAGCGCCACTATTGACTGGTACACCGGACAATCCAGGTGGGAACATTCTAATTATCTATTTCTCTCTTCACAACATGGTGAATGCACAGAAGCCGCCAGAAGCTCGCTCGTGAAGTTTTGACCGTAATACTCTAGCACAAACTCTCATGTTCAATTATGTTATTACATGTGTGAACATTACAGCAGTAGACCTAATGAAATATCTTATAACTGTTTATAATGTGTAAGAAATTACACACATACACACATATCCGCAGTTTGCTGTAAGATCTAACTTTTCATCTAATTAAGACCATTAGGGAGTTAATTATCTTGTGCTATTATGTCATCTGGTCATAGCTGAGTTTTAATCACGTAACTGGGGCTGTCTGATGCTTTAGATGAGAATCTATTTTCTTTCTCACATATACTTAGCGCTTTAATGATTAAAGTCAGGGTCGCTTAGCAGGTTGAGTCTTGGGGCGGTCACTTACATTCTCTGGGGTTAATTACCAAGGCAAATCTATGCTTAGGAGCTGTGATTATCAGATTATCCTGTCATTTATATTTGTACATATATATATACATATTATGGTGCATTCATGTACGGTAGTTGGATTGGGTTTATGAGGAATTTAGTACTGATATGAGGGGTGTTGTGTCATTCATGTTGTGTATGTGTTTGTGTGTGTAATTTTACTATATTTTGCTGGGGGAATATGTAATGAATTTAAAAAAGAGAAAAACCATAAATGTGCTTACTAAGACAAAAGGCTAACCTATTTGAAACTATACAACACTTATGGATTGGTGAATTGCTTTATGAATGAGATTATTGTTATCATTGACTCATACATAATCAGGCAGAAATTTTGCAATTATGTTAATATCAAATTCACTTACTTTGTGACATTATGAATATTAATTGATATACATATATATATATATAATTCTGCCCTTAATGGTGTGCTCACAGAATCAAGAACTTGTCATTTTATGTAACATCTTGCAGGTTTAATAAAGCATACGCTTGTTGGTTAAAAGACTTTTTCATTTGCAAGTCCTGTCATTCACCTGGGGGGACATGTCTGTAATTGTAATTGGGCCTTGCACACTTTTGCTTCCTCTAGGTTTTCCACCTAGTTCTAAATATGATGTCTCTCCCCTTTACAAAAAAAAACTTAATAAAAATAAAATTAAATAAAATAAAAATTCAAAAAAATTTACAAAAAAGAAAACTTAGAAAATTAAAAGGGAGCTCTGCAAATGTAAGATCAGAGCGTAGAAAAAAAAATAAAGGGGGGTTTCAGTGCTTATCATGTTTTTACAACGATACAGTTCTCCGAGTTGCGGCTGGCGGCAGACGTCATTACGTTTGCTGCCTGTTCTGTCTTTTTCACTTTTATGTTGTCGCGACAATTATTTAGGCCTTAGGCCTCAACGTTTTTTCGATGTAATCTGAGTATCGCACATTTGCGCCTCATCTACTATGTAGCTTTCTTAACGACTCGGTTTATTCAAAATTAAAATCTTTTCAGACTTAGCCAATCTCAACACTATGATTTAAATGTACAACAAAAACTTAATAAATGTATTAAATACAGTCCACTATCGTCATCATTCTGCATCCTGGCAATAGCACCACAAACATCATTCTTCCTAACAGAACATTTTTTGGTACACATGTGCCGACACTAACATTTTCCGGTCCACTCGGACCGGACTTCAACAATATGAGTCCAAAAATTCAAAGTTAACTCATCCAGTTTTTATATAAAAAATTTGAAAATATTGTTTTGAAACAGATTGAATTAGCTCAGTTTTTTCGGTAGTAATTTCCTACACAAAATATTAACAGAAAATATCAACTGAGTCAACAGATATGTCTCAATTTATGAACATGAAGCTGGAAGGGCCACCAACTTAAAAATTAATGAAAGCTTTTAGGATTTATAGGAAATACCGATGAAACTGGCATAGGCTTTGAAGAAGAGATTTTGGACAGTCGTGAGGAGAACGTATTATGTTTGCGTTATATAATTTAATAGTCGCCACAGCTATAAGGAGGGGTAAGTATTCAAGAAGAAACAATGGCATGAATTACGTAAGAGAAGTAGGAGGGTCCGCAAAGGATTCCTGCGGGGGGCAGAAAAAAGATATCCTTTTATACAAAGCAAATGCTGAAATTTTCTGTGTTTGTTCCATTCCGTTGAATAGCCTCCGTTAATGAGGGCCAATGTTTTGGACATATGCGCGACTAAGGATTGTGTTCATGATCATGATTTCTACACCGGGTGCCTTACATGTGCCTTACATGTGCCTTACTATGGCTGGGAATGTTACCACTGTGCAGTGATAATCCGAGTGGTTCATGCGTCTCCTAATGCCAGGTAGAATACTCTATTTGTACAATCTGTAGCTGGGAAAACTTTCCTTGGTGTCAACTGAATACTACTTTCCTTAGGTCTCATTGCGAGTTCCCGATTTGGAATCCCTCTAGGGTTAGAAGCAAATCGTCATTTATGCTTATGTAATTATAAGTTTGAAAAATACAAATAAATGTAAATGTGAGTATAAGTACGAATATACTTGTAATATAAATGTACATAACACATACAGTTCTTCACATTAACACACATTATAAAAATACTCACAAAATATAATTTAAGAATACATAATGTGTAGAAAAAATACGAAAGAAGACTTTTAGAGAATGAAAGAAAAAAACACAAACTTGTTCAAGAAGGTTTAATTTAAAATTAAAGGGGGAGGAATGCGCTTTTACTGTTGATAGAAGTACTCTGTATCTATTTAAAACATCGTTTGATTCCGAACATTCCTGCTGTTAATAGTCGGTCATTTGGAAACAAGAATTATTGTTTTTGTCAGCAGCTCCTCCGTTTGACGAATGATAGCTCTTTGTCTTCTACAAGAGAGACGGCTTTTTTTAATAATCCAATTACATCAGCAGCTGAATTTACGGCTTTCGAAATTAAGGCAATTTCGATTTGCTAAGTTTAATCGAACGACTAAACATTCGCAACTCATGGTGGCAAACAGTTTGGTTTTATTGATTTGTTTTGTAGTTTATGTGTTTAAAATAAAACCGTCTTTTAATCATCCAAAGCAGCAACCTAATTCTGAGTAACAATTAAACTATGTAAATCCGCTAACTTTGTTGCTCTTTTATAAGTTTTGTTTTAGTTGAGGTAAAATAACTTTATTTATTCTATTCAGCTGTAAATTAATTTATTTACCACAACAAAATGGCTTAAAACGTTATTTTTTAATGATTAAATTGATTCTTTCTTAACAAATAAGTACTGTGTTTACATCGACAATTATGCTAATTTATGCAAATTGTAAATTATTCAATTAAACTAAAAGTGTGTCGAGTTGATCTAATTATGCAAACATATTAATCACTCTAATATTTGAATGTATTCATTACTAATTAGCATAGTTGGTGAGACTCTATATTTGTCGTTATCAAAAAACAATATTAGAAAATTTATTAAAATAAATCAATTGACGTTAGTGTGTATTAATATTAAGGTTTGTGACAATAATGAACGCATAAAATACGTAACGAATACAATGCTTATTTATTATACATTACTCAAATAAACTTCCGAAATACAAATATAAATTATTACCTGAAAATACATTCAGAAACATATAAAAAACACAAATAACAATATAAATCCGTTTTCGTTGCTAGCTGAAAAACAACATACAACATGATAAACATACACAAAACATAGACAATAAAATATTATTCACTCTAAACTAATGCGTTCATTATGTGTCTCAGATGAGTAGCTTTTATGTTTTAACATTACCTTTACTAATGATTATATAATTTCTCAATAACATTATCTTCACTAATGATTATATAATTTCATCGGCGACATTTCCTGTTTACTGGTGATTCCATGTGTGGTAGTTCCGTTGATTAGATGTTTCACTGTCACTATGTAACTCGCGAAGAGAATTCACTCGCGGCATGCGTGGTGTGGCGTTGGTGTTATCCGTCTATACTAAGAGTTTATAGAGTTCTGTGTTGTGTAGGTGCAACCATTATTAGTGGTTGTGTTCAAATAAATGTCTATTACAAAACTGCTTCATATAACTGTTTACGATCTATTTAGCTTAGTCGTAAACGTGCGTTATGTTATGCACTTGTGTTTATGAATGTTGAGTCTCTTATTGTTCATGAGTCGGCGTGATTAGAATGTTCAAGTCTGAATCATGTTACGTTCTGATATGAATCACAATGTCCGAAGTTGATACACAAAAGTTCAATTATCGAGATGTTACTTCACTTGTTAATGTTTCTAATTTCCATGATGTCGAATAATTGAACAGTACTTTTAAAGATTGTCGTATTGAACTCAAAAGTATAACGATACTTAGGTAACTTCGCACTGCGCGTTACTGCGGTAAACTTGTGTAGAACTGAGTTGAATAAACTGAACATAAAATTTTATAAGACTGTGGTTGAGACTGAAAAACTGAGATACTGAGAGTAAGACTAAGGTACTGAGATTAAGACTAAGACTAAGGGCTTCGCGTACCCTGCAAACAGTTTTTATCAAACGTCTTCTACCACAATGCAATTTTCTGTCTTCCACGCCCTCGGATGATCCCGATAGGTCCAAGGCTTCCTTCCACTTTGAAGATCTATGGTTTTCGACTCCCTGATTCGTTGCCCTAGTTGTTACCATGACAACAGTTCTCTCCACTTGTTTCTTCGGAAGATGCTAAACTCTGGTTGGCTGCTGAACATCCCTTGAAATACATAGCGAAGGACATTGCACTATTTCTAAGAATGTAGAGTAATTGCTCGCCTGTCCGTCAAACCTTTGTTTCACGTGTTTACCAAGGTTCGCTGTTACTCCCTTGCTAACAATCTGTTGCGTCCTGTTCATTGTTCAACTAACCTTCGTTTTTTTTTCTACCAATTAATAATTTCTTGCTCGCTGTCGTACTGAGCTGCCTCCACGATTTCTCGTCGTAAATATAAGTTGTCACTCTGTCGTTGTTTTCATGCTGTGCGATATGGTCGTCTTGTATTCATTGAGTATTTGCTGTATTGTCTCCGTACTGGTAAGACCTTTCTAAATTTTTTGTCAGTGAGTATCTCTTTCGTACGCTCACAAGCGTTGGCTTAACCCTACAGCGTCCCTTCGTTCCAATTTCTGCGTACTCGTGCCACTGGACTCTGCTTTTGTTCGGTTTGTTGTGATGTCGTAAATTTGAGTTGAGTTTGGTCTGTCAAAGTCGATCACAATTTCTTTCGTTGCGTTAAGTCTAACGTTCTCTCATTGTCTCGTAGCTGGCGTCGGGTTGACGTGTTCTTAATTGTCTTTATTTATTGCTCTGGTCTGGGGTGGTGACTTGACTGTGTGCAAACGCACTTCTCGATCAGAAAATTATAAATTTGAAAAGTTTTGATCGTTATAGCGTCCCCAAATTGGATTGGATGTTGGGTCCGCAGGAGACAATCTGATCCAATTTCCACGCTCTGTCCTCGTCGTGGACGTCTTCTTTGGGAACGGCCATGGTTGGGTGACCTACTTTCCTTTGTATGGCGTGTATTGATAGATATTCCCTATCGTTTGGTCTTAATTGGGTACAGGAATTTATTGCTACACATCTGAGCAAGAATGAACGTATTTTACATAATATACGTGTGTAAATGGATCATACAACATTGTTTCATAACAATAAATGAAGATACAATAAATACTTATGTCTAATCATAAACACCTTTTTTTTTGTCTCCTATGCTACATACATACAATATAATGAATGAGATGACGATCTGCTAACATTAAACTCAATTAATCATATATTATGTTAATCACGCTACAATAAACAATATCTTTAATTCATTTCAAGTGTCCCACAACTACAATTGCTAAACAAATAAACACATACATAGGATTATTAATCATCATTATATATCAACTTGCAGCCCATATTATTATTGTTCATACTAATTAATAAGATATATACACAATCTATGGACAACTAAGATATAATTTAGCTTACTGTAATGTACGTTGACAACCTTGTTCTATAAAATTTCAAATGATCAACCTCACACTTGAGTTGTTGATTCTATGCTACTTGCTTGTTCTAAGTGTCCATTCACGTGTTCACTTTATCTTCAGGAATTTATTGCTGCATATTTAATCAAAGTTCTGCACCATAAGTGTCTTTTTATTTACGGCACGTGTTATCAAGATGCTTTATAGACATTGGTTACTTGATATCTGACTAGTGTCGTTAATTAAATACATCGTGATCTAAAGAATTACATGACTTTTAAATTATACATGATATTATGTTACACGTTTTATTCTTTAGCTAGTTGGACTGGCTTCGCGGGACAATCACCTAATACATGTGCTTCCCCTCAGCCATCTAACTGTCAACATTACTTCCACATCCCTGCGTAACTTGTACTTCTTCCGCCTGCTCATAGTACTTCTTGATTTGCCGTATATTAAATTTTCCTCGCACCTTATTGTTGTTGTCGCAATCAACAAGCTCGTACGTGGCATCTCCGAGGATTCGGTTAATTCTATACGGTCCGGAAAAAAGTTCAAAGAATTTATTAATCTTCTTCAGTGTAGCGTCAGATTGATAATACGTTTTTACCAATACTTTGTCGCCAATTGCGAATTTCGTAATCTTCTTGCTTTCATTGCTGCGTTTACATGCTTTTCTCTCTTTTCTTTAATTTTTACAAATATGTTGCTATTAATTTTTCCCTTAACATCAGTAAGTTCCTTATCTAAGTATTTTTCCCATGCTCGAGTTGGCTTTTTACCTAGGTGCGCTTCATGAGGAGTTATTTCGATTGTCTCATGATACACTTCGTTTATGCATGCCTCAATTGTTGTTACGTACTGTGACCATTTGGTGTGTTGATCATGTACGAAAATCCGAAATAGATTGCCAAGCTGTCGGTTGATCCTTTCGGCTAGGTTGGCACAAGGATTCCGTATCGCTGTATATTTCGGCTGTATATTTAATTCCTTTAGTCCATTGACCCATATCTTTGAGGTGAATTGAGTTCCGTTATCGGTCAGAATGGCCTTCGGTTGCCCAAATTCCTCGCAGTAAGTCTTCACCCTTCGTAATGTCGTGGTAGTTGTTGCTCTCCTTAGCGTAAACAACTTGACGTATTTTGTGAAATTGTCCACTCTATTAGAAGTAAATACTTAACACCTCCTGCTCCCGTCGGTAGGAGTCCATAGTAATCTGATAAGATCTCCTTTCGCCGCAGGGACTACAGCTCTAGTCCCTCCAAATAAGATTTTGTTATTAGTGTCCTTGCATTTCTGGCAAGTGTCACACGTTCGAATGTATGCTTTTACTTTCTTCAACATCTGATCAAATGTAAAGTGCTCTTGCAACATTTTTATGCACTTTTTTGGTCCCAGATGTCCATACATCCGATGAATATCCGCAATTAAATTATCAGATACATTACTAGGTATACAACTTCCATTCATCTCGTTGTCGTCTATACAATTTATTACTAACATACTTATACAATTTTCTTAGCTCTTGACCTAAATTTTCGTCCTTGATCTTGTCAATAATTATCTTAAGTTTATTGTCATCAAGCTGGTGTCTCCCAATGTTTTTGATGATCTTACTTACATCATGGTTCATTTTAATAATTAAATGGTTGATTGGGTATTCATGCGTGTCGTCATTGACCTCATCAGGTTTCGCGTCGGCTGGGTATCTGCTCAAAATATCTGCGACTACATTATCTTTACCTTTACAATGAATGATGTCGAATTTGTATTCTTGCACTGCGGGAATCCATCGTGTGATTCGTGAATTATTCAGGTGACATTTATGCATAAAAGTTAATGCCTTATTGTCGGTGATTATAGTTAAAGGTTGGCCTAGGATATACATACGGAATTTCTCTAAACATCGAACAATACTGAAGAGTTCTTTCTCTGTTGTATAATAGTTCCGTTCCGCACCTTTAAATGTCTTGCTAGTGAAAGCAATCACGCCAATCTTCCCTTCTTCGTCGAGTTGATAGATTTGGCCACCGTACGCAAAATTGCTAGCGTCACACTGTATGTAATACCTCTGGTTTGGTCGTGGGAATTTTAAAATTAGAGTCTCCACAAATAAATTCTTGACTTTCTGAAAGCACTCATTTAACTCGGTTGTCCAAGAAAACTTGCGTCCTTTCTTTAATAACTCGTGCAACGGTTGAGTCGTCTCTGCGTACTTACTCGTAAAGCGATTGTAAAAGTTAGTAAGACCTAAGAAGCCTTTTAATTGTTTCTGGTTCTTGGGCGTAGGGAATTTCATAATGGCTTTTACCTTGTCTTCTGTTGCTTGGATTCCCCGTGTCGTTAATCGGTATCCAAGGTACGAGATCTCCTTCCTGAAGAATTGTTATTTGTCGAGGTTGACGGTTAAGTTCGCTTTATTAAGATTGTTTAATAACGCTTCCAAGTGTTCCGAGTGTGCTTCGATGCTGTTGGAATAACATAGACAATCATCTACGTATATTATTGTATTCCTTTTAATTTCATCTTCTAATGCTACATCCAATCCTCGCATCAGCGCCGCAGAACTGGTACTGAGTCCGAACGGTGTCACTGTGAACCGGTAGCACCTGCCCTCATACATGAATGCTGTAAAGTTCCGGCATTCTGGTTTTAACGGAACTTGCCACAAATTGCTGGATAGATCGACTGTCGATAGGTATCGCATTTCACTACATCTCTCTAAATCTCATTTATCGGGGAAACGCCTTCGTAGTCTGGTATAGTCACACTGTTCACTTTTCTTGCGTCAAGGCACAGGCGAACCCTTCCATCCTTTTTGATCACCGTGACGAGTGGGTTGACATACGGGCTGCTGCAGCGTTCAATCACCCCGTATCGCAGCATCCGGTTGATCTCATCATCCACCTTGTCCTTGTAGGCAAGCGGCACAGGCCAACCTCTTTGAAAGTAAGGCGTCCTGTCCGTAACCTGAAATTCTTGTGAGTACCCTTCTATTCTTCCTGGACATTCCCTAAATACATTCCTATTTCTTATTAATATTTCCTTCAGTCGTTCCAATATACCTTCATCCTTACAATCTATATTTTATATCTTCTCGTCGATGCACCGCAGAATCTCTCCTTCCTCTTCACTATTCAGCAATTCAACATTCATGATTGGTACAGCGTACTCCTCTTCATCAGATTTATTTTTTAATTCGATTCTCCTATTTCCAATGTCGATACGACATCCCATTTTTTGTAAGAAGCTTATTCCTAGTATACAAGGTTTAATAAGTTCTGGTATGACTAAGAATACACACTCGTTTTTAACACCGTCAATTTCAATGTCACATAGTATTTGTTTTCTAATTAGTTTTGACTTATTCCCTACAGCACTTATAATAAGAGTATTTGTCATTGGTAATATTTCATAAGGCTCGATGTTTTTCTTATTATTGTTGAACCAGGTTTCTGATAAGCCATTGATCACGCTACCGGTATCAATTAAAGCCGATGCGGTAATACCATTATTAAATTTAATGATTATTTCCGGGCACTTTAATATTTTTTTGAAAATTTCTTCATCCTCTTCTTGTAATAATTCACTTCTCAAATCCGGTAACAAAATATTTACATTGTTGGACGAGCCGGGGTTATTTAAAATAGCTATCTCATTCACTGTGTCGGAGAGTTTTTTTTTTTGTTATTATTGTCGCTGGTACTTCCCCTTGGGGTAACGTCATTGACCGCGCCACTTGTACTAGCACCTTGGCCATTAAATTCCATAGTGTTCACAGTGTTGACGAACTGCTTATTGTCATAACGGTTTCTTTGTGTTCGTTCATTCCAAACTCGTTTCTGGGCCGTTTCATTTTTGTTGTGAAAGTCTTCTCCCCTCCGACTGTTTACTCTCTCCCCGTCAATATGCCTGTAATGCAACCTACGGTTATTTTCGTTACACGGTTGAATGTTCGTGTACTCAGTCATTAGCGCTTCGAAATTTGGTATTGTCGTAATCCCACGTGTGATCACGGCAAGTTGCAAATCCCGTCCGAAGTGGCGCGAAACCTTTTTTATCAATTGACGATCGGTCAATGCGGGTGTCAATTGCCTGCTCTTCAATAAAATTCTTTCAATATACTGTATGGCCGTTGTGACGATTTAAGATGAGTAAATCCCACAATATAAAAAAAAATAAAAAATTATAATACTAAAATAATTTAATAAGGTACTGATGAACCCTTTCTCCATGCCCCGAACCGGTAGTAACATGCCGATTTGTCAATGTATCAGTTAATAAAATTTAGAATTAAGAAACCCAATAAATCCATAACGACCTCGTGTTAAATAAAAGAATAATAAAAGTATAGAGTGATGTAATCAAATTGTAAGCTAATTAAAGAAAAATAATTAATAATAATTGAGAACTACTTTTCGCGCTGAGAAACTACCCGCGCGCGGATAGCCCCATTACCCCTGTAGTTAGTTAGTTAGTTCAGTAGTTGAATCAGAGACTCCGCTGCTGATACAGCGTACAGAAAGTTATGTTGACAATATAAAACATGTAGACTAGGTAAAGCTTGTGTAATTGCCGAATGATGTAAATTGTTGTAAATGACTTGAGTGTGCGACGATGACATCTCTGTAATTAAATAACATCACCTAAACGTGATGTTAAACTTTTAAAATGTAACTGTTAACCATAAGCAGTATGTGCGGTACAACAATATGAACACCAGTGAAAGTTACCACCAACAAACAGACCACAAGAATCTACAGGAGAGACAGACGACTCATCTTTAAGAATGACACCTTCACCAAACTTCACCAACACACGATAGACAGAAGATCTCCCAGACACCCTGCACAACAGACAGAAGCGCCGATTCGCCGAGGATATGTTACACACAGGTGACACGGAAGTTCAACTTCCGTGGTTCAGAACTTAACTTAAATTAAATATATGAAAGACACTTAAATAACAAAATAAGAGTAAAATAAAACCCCAAAGACTGACCTAATTACCATAAAATTATAATTTCATAATATGTAATAAGATGTGTTAAGTTTAATGAGTTTAATGAGTATAATACTCTAAAGTTAAATAAGCCCATTATTCAGATGGCACAAAAGTAAAGATTATTATTTGTAATTTCATATACAGAAACAAACAACTCGGATCCGAGGGCACTACATGCTATGTTCACCCATGATTTACACTAATTTCAATTGTACGAAATGTGCAAGTATTTTTGACTTTAGTATACACATTACTAATTGTCTTTTATGATGTTAAAACACTGTGTAATTAAGAGATGTCATGGTCCAAAAAGGTGAGTGAATAAATCTACAAACCCCTGTCTAAATTCCTGAATTCACGGGATCCTATTTAGCGTTTGTTTATATTTCAGTTAATTATGAGTTTGTTAATATTATGGTAGCCTGTTTAATTGACCTGAGCCAATTAACCAGGTTCCCGATATTAAAACGTTAAGGCGTTATCAAATGCACCACTCTGCTTAATAGCAAAACAAAATGCAATACTCTGTTGTGCTTTTGCTTTTTCTGCTATTGTCATTTAATACCTTGTAGAGTTATTCACTCTGATAGTTTAACTACCATGTTAATTTAAAATCTCTCCTTTTGCGTGAAGTAAAATAATAAAGACTACTGGGAACTACGATAATAAATATAAATAATTAAAAAGGTCAGATATTAGTCCCTATTAACCAGTAAAAATTTGAGGGTTAATAATAAGAAATAAAAATAATATATAAAAAAAAATTAGAATAAGAACTCGTATTTAAGTAAGTAAAATCATAAATTAGGATAAAGAGTTTTATAATCATTATAACGCAAAATAATATAGGTAAGGATATTTAAATGTTGCAACCCCAGGTTCTTTCCTGTACAAAAAGTCATTCCCCAACCTGTCGGTTTGACGACAATCTCAGACAGGAAAATAACGTGTTACAGTCTGTAGGAAACAATCCCATTGTTACCAGTTGCAAAGTCGAGCTAGACAATACACTGCTTACCTCTATTGTCTAATACAAAGCGTGTGACCCCCTTGCCCAGTAACAACATACGGCTAATATATATTACGTCTGTGTGAAAATTCCTCTTCTCTCTCTGAGGCGAGATTCAATTCTCTCACATCGTCTATTTGGAAATATCTCTCATGTATTTAAATTTTACTAAACCTAAAGATAGGAAAATAGAGTGTTTAGTATAAGTAGAATAAGTAGTGTATAAGGGTTAGCATCTTAAGAGCATGGCTCAATTCAATCCAGATTTATTGTTAAAAGATGAATTATGCTATGAAGCACTGTTGCGCGGGCTACCTTACGCGAACGTAACGGTCGCGGAACTACGCAAATCGTTACGCGAAACTAGGCAAGATACAGCCGCACAGTTAAGTCGATTAAGCGAAATAGATCTCGATAGCGAAAGAGAAACATGTTATGCGAAGTATAGGAAACTGACAGCAATATCACAATCGCTGCACGATGAAAAGTCACCCGCTATAATCTTACGTACCACCCAGAGAATAGAGCATTTAACCCGTCGGATAAATAATTTATTAAACTGGCCCAGAGTTACTGTAATTCCCCCTGATTTGCTGACGAAGCATTACAGCAATTACCCACAATAATAAGAGAATTACGTAGAAAGTCTGACTCATTTAAAATGGAGGAAATTGAAGAAGCTCTGACTAAATTATATATCTCCCCAGTTCAATCACCTACCCTAGAACAGCGACCCACTATCGTGAATTTCGAATCCCCCCCGGTATCGAGGATAGAACCGAGTAATGATCAGTTGTTGAATAGCAACGTGAATATCCTACCGATAGCTGGAGCATCACTTCCAAATGCCCACCACAATCTCATCAATAATTATGCGTTACCACCCTCAGCGATGACAAATCAAGTATCGGGACATCCTAGAATAACATCTCACGTAAACTTTAGTGTGGACCTCTACGGAAAGATAAACTCACCCCGTAGAAAAAATTGTATCAGAAATCCCATACACCGATGGATTGAGTATCATCAAACTATTAGCTTTTATAAAATATCTGCTACAAATAAAAGACTTACAGCAACTAAGCGATCGCTAAATATTACAAGTTCTTCTGCCCAAATGTAGACCACCATTAAAGGACTGTGTACAGGTGTCATTAAGTTCAAAAAATCCAGTAGAAGAACTCCATACAACTCTGATAAGACATTTTATTCCAACGGGAATTTACGAAGAGCTGAAACGAAACACCGTACTTCGAGTACAAGGAGCTCACAAGAGACTCGCCCACTATATCTCTGAAATAAGGGAAGCTTCCTTATTACTGCAAGTAAACTGGAGCGAACATCAGTTAGTAGAAACAATCTTGGTAGGATTATCCTCGGAAGAGAGATCTCGTTTAGCACTTATAAATAAAACCAACACGTTCGCAGAATTAGAACAATGCTGTATCCACTCATTCAACGTATGGTATTCGGATCAGAACCGACGTGCGTTACTCCCCCAGACACAACGTAGAAATGAAACACAACCCCTGGTATCAGATACAAGAACACACCGCGATAGCGACCATTTCGAATTCCTGAAACTTCACACTACCAAGCTAAATCGAATCATCAACTGAAACCTCAACAGAATACGAGTGATACCGTAAGTAGAGAAAAAAGATGTTATAACTGCGGGAAATTAGGACACATCAGTAGATACTGTAAACAGAAACAGCACTACCAAAAACCTTATTCAAAAAACATGTAAGGCAGGGAGATCCGAAATCCTGTGTCTTCCGCAGCATCGTGAAAATAGGTAAAACCCGGGAGTACAAAAAAGAAAAAAAAAATAATAATAAAAAAAAATTAGACCCCTACGTAGAGAAATTTATCGATAAATGCAACTCAATTACTACATGCAAATCCAGTATGTGTCAATTACCATACATACAAGTAGACCTTGGCGTTACTACCACACTAGGATTAATTGATTCTGGATCGACACGGAGCTTAATCAGCCAACAGCTAGCAGATACATTAGCTAAACACAATCTTGTTAAACGTAGTCAACCGGTGAACATAAAATGCGCTACCGCTAACAAACAAAACTTAACCATAAAACTCAGCGTTACGATTAAACTAAAAATTAAAAATTTAACGTGGTATTTTCCAGCGTTAGTATATGACGGATTAGGACCAAACTTAATATTAGGAGCGGACTTTATCAGTAAAACAGGTATAATCCTTGATATGTACGATAAGCAGTATTATTTTAGATTCGACCGTACTCGAAAATATTATTTTGATTATGAAATAAACAACAGCCTGTTTAATTGATCTGAGCCAATTAACCAGGTTCCCGATATTATAACGTTAAGACGTTATACCGTAATCGGTCCGTTCCACTCATACCTTCCGTATTCGAGGTTATCACGAATACTATCCTGACGCTCCTGTCCCCAATACTTCAAGGTAAACGCCTCTTTAAATTCTTCGAATGTGGATACTTGATGCCGAATCACGCACCACTATATTCCTGCATCCATTTCTAAATGCTTGCCTATCCATTTAATATCATTGTTAGAGTAATACAATTCTTGGATTTCCGACAATTCCTTGAGGAATTCCATTGGAAATCTATCGGTCCCGTTGTATTTGAGCTCAACGTGTATCTGTCCGCTGACCTTATTAATTGGTCCAGACTCAACTTCAATCAGCTGTCGTTGTAATCGCTCCAGGTGACACTTTAATTCGTTTATACGGGTCGTCTTCTCCCTGGCGTTTTCGTCCAGCTTCAACTCCGTCATTTTCTGTCTGCCGTTTACTTCTTCGATTTTCTGTTATATCACGTTGTTTGTATCTACCTGCTCCTGTTGTTGTTGTCTTATAGTCTGATATAGTTCGGCTTTCAACTCCTCCTGTTTCTTGTAATTGCCTTTAATATGCGTTTCTAATTTGTTACTGACCTTTTTGATATTTTTTTGCGTAGTTTGGGCTACGCTTTTCAATTCTTGGCGGTCTTCTTCTCTGGTCTCCCGTATTTTTTCAAACTTCTTATTAGTGTCATCTTTCAATTCTTTTACGGCTTCATCCTGTTTCTTCTGGACTTCGCTTAATTTTTCGTCCCAAGCGCTCTTGTATTCACGCATTTCTGCGCGTATTTGCATGATCTGCTCGGCCACCTGTTGCGTTATCTCTTCTTTGTGTTTATCCAGCTTCTCGCTGAGTAACTTGTTGTTTTCGTTAGTTTCTCTTCTGGCTTCCTCAAATTTCTCACTCTGTTCTCTTCTGGCTTCTTCGAATTTTTCATTAATTACTTTAAGATTGTCATTAGTTTTTTCATTCTGTTTGCGCATGAAGTCCATTAATGAATGTAATGTTACTTCTTCTTGCGGTTGGGACATCTGTCCCCGCGCTCTGACGTTCTGCCTCTCTTCAGTCGTATTTGACTCGACCGGCGAGTTCTCGTCTTCGGTATCGGGCACACCTTGTTGGTTATTGACCTCGAAGTTCATGCTATCGGAACTACTAGCCATTCTTGCCTTTTTGCTTTGCGTGAGCATCCAGTCAAACCAGCTTTACACTAAAGAATCTTATTCTAATTTTATGTTAATCTACTTAATCTATCTACTGCCTGCTCTTTTGCCATCCGATGGGCGCCATAATATACAACGACAATTATGCTAATTTATGCAAATTGTAAATTATTCAATTAAACAGAAATATGTGTGTCGAGTTGAACTAATTATGCAAACATATTAATCACTCTAATAATTGAATGTATTCATTACTAATTAGCATAGTTGGTGAGACTCTATATTTGTCGTTATCAAAAAACAATATAAGAAAATTTATTAAAATAAATCAATTGACGTTAGTGTGTTTTGATATTAAGGTTTGTGACAATAATGAATGCATAAAATACGTAACGAATAAAATGCTTATTTATTATACATTACTCAAATAAACTTCCGAAATACAAATATAAATTATTACCTGAAAATACATTCAGAAACATATAAAAAACACAAATCACAATATAAATCCGTTTTCGTTGCTAGCTGAAAAACATAACATACAACATGATAAACATACACAAAACATAGACAATAAAATATTATTCACTCTAAACTAATGCGTTCATTATGTGTCTCAGATGAGTAGCTTTTATGTTTTAACATTATCTTTACTAATGATTATATAATTTCTCAATAACATTATCTTTACTAATGATTATATAATTTCTCAATAACATTATCTTTACTAATGATTATATAATTTCTCAAAGGTGTTGGTTCTTGGAAAAGAGACAGAGCAGCAGTATTATTATAGTATTAATATCATGAGGACTTAACTTGATATTGTGAATATCCAAAATTCCATCGGCGACATTTCCTGTTTACTGGTGATTCCATGTGTGGTAGTTCCGTTGATTAGATGTTTCACTGTCACTATGTAACTCGCGAAGAGAATTCACTCGCGGCATGCGTGGTGTGGCGTTGGTGTTATCCGTCTGTACTAAGAGTTTATAGAGTTCTGTGTTGTGTAGGTGCAACCATTATTAGTGGTTGTGTTCAAATAAATGTCTATTACAAAACTGCTTCATATAACTGTTCACGATCTATTTAGCTTAGTCGTAAACGTGCGTTATGTTATGCACTTGTGTTTATGAATGTTGAGTCTCTTATTGTTCATGAGTCGGCGTGATTAGAATGTTCAAGTCTGAATCATGTTACGTTCTGATATGAATCACAATGTCCGAAGTTGATACACAAAAGTTCTATTATCGAGATGTTACTTCACTTGTTAGTGTTTCTAATTTCCATGATGTCGAATAATTGAACAGTACTTTTAAAAATTGTCGTATTGAACTTGAAAGTATAACGATACTTAGGTAACTTCGCACTGCGCGTTACTGCGGTAAACTTGTGTAGAACTGAGTTGAATAAACTGAACATAAAATTTTATAAGACTGTGGTTGAGACTGAAAAACTGAGATACTGAGAGTAAGACTAAGGTACTGAGATTAATACTAAGACTAAGGGCTTTGCGTACCCTGCAAACAGTTTTTATCAAACGTCTTCTACCACAATGCAATTTTCTGTCTTCCACGCCCTCAGATGATCCCGATAGGTCCAAGGCTTCCTTCCACTTTGAAGATCTATGGTTTTCGACTCCCTGATTCGTTGCCTTAGTTGTCACCATGACAACAGTTCTCTCCACTTGTTTCTTCGGAAGATGCTAAACTCTGGTTGGCTGCTGAACATCTCTTGAAATACATAGTGAAGGACATTGCATTATTTCTAAGAATGTAGAATAATTGCTCGCCTGTCCGTCAAACCTTTGTTTCACGTGTTTACCAAGGTTCGCTGTTACTCCCTTGCTAACAATCTGTTGCGTCCTGTTCATTGTTCAACTAACCTTCGTTTTTTTTTCTACCAATTAATAATTTCTTGCTCGCTGTCGTACTGAGCTGCCTCCACGATTTCTCGTCGTAAATATAAGTTGTCACACTGGCGTTGTTTTCATGCTGTGCGACATGGTCGTCTTGTATTCATTGAGTATTTGCTGTATTGTCTCCGTACTGGTAAGACCTTTCTAAATTTTTTGTCAGTGAGTATCTCTTTCGTACGCTCACACGCGTTGGCTTAACCCTACAGCGTCCCTTCGTTCCAATTTCTGCGTACTCGTGCCACTGGACTCTGCTTTTGTTCGGTTTGTTGTGATGTCGTAAATTTGAGTTGAGTTTGGTCTGTCAAAGTCGATCACAATTTCTTTCGTTGCGTTAAGTCTAACGTTCTCTCATTGTCTCGTAGCTGGCGTCGGGTTGACGTGTTCTTAATTGTCTTTATTTATTGCTCTGGTCTGGGGTGGTGACTTGACTGTGTGCAAACGCACTTCTCGATCAGAAAATTATAAATTTGAAAAGTTTTGATCGTTATAGCGTCCCCAAATTGGATTGGATGTTGGGTCCGCAGGAGACAATCTGATCCAATTTCCACGCTCTGTCCTCGTCGTGGACGTCTTCTTTGGGAACGGCCATGGTTGGGTGACCTACTTTCCTTTGTATGGCGTGTATTGATAGATATTCCCTATCTTTTGGTCTTAATTGGGTACAGGAATTTATTGCTACACATCTGAGCAAGAATGAACGTATTTTACATAATATACGTGTGTAAATGGATCATACAACATTGTTTCATAACAATAAATGAAGATACAATAAATACTTATGTCTAATCATAAACACCTTTTTTTTTGTCTCCTATGCTACATACATACAATATAATGAATGAGATGACGATCTGCTAACATTAAACTCAATTAATCATATATTATGTTAATCACGCTACAATAAACAATATCTTTAATTCATTTCAAGTGTCCCACAACTACAATTGCTAAACAAATAAACACATACATAGGATTATTAATCATCATTATATATCAACTTGCAGCCCATATTATTATTGTTCATACTAATTAATAAGATATATACACAATCTATGGACAACTAAGATATAATTTAGCTTACTGTAATGTACGTTGACAACCTTGTTCTATAAAATTTCAAATGATCAACCTCACACTTGAGTTGTTGATTCTATGCTACTTGCTTGTTCTAAGTGTCCATTCACGTGTTCACTTTATCTTCAGGAATTTATTGCTGCATATTTAATCAAAGTTCTGCACCATAAGTGTCTTTTTATTTACGGCACGTGTTATCAAGATGCTTTATAGACATTGGTTACTTGATATCTGACTAGTGTCGTTAATTAAATACATCGTGATCTAAAGAATTACATGACTTTTAAATTATACATGATATTATGTTACACGTTTTATTCTTTAGCTAGTTGGACTGGCTTCGCGGGACAATCACCTAATACATGTGCTTCCCCTCAGCCATCTAACTGTCAACATTACTTCCACATCCCTGCGTAACTTGTACTTCTTCCGCCTGCTCATAGTACTTCTTGATTTGCCGTATATTAAATTTTCCTCGCACCTTATTGTTGTTGTCGCAATCAACAAGCTCGTACGTGGCATCTCCGAGGATTCGGTTAATTCTATACGGTCCGGAAAAGAGTTCAAAGAATTTATCAATCTTCTTCAGTGTAGCGTCAGATTGATAATACGTTTTTACCAATTCTTTGTCGCCAATTGCGAATTTCGTAATCTTCTTGCTTTCATTGCTGCGTTTACATGCTTTTCTCTCTTTTCTTTAATTTTTACAAATATGTTGCTATTAATTTTTCCCTTAATATCATTATATATATTATATATATATATATATATGCTATATGTTATTATTTAGATACCTGCATTTTGTTATTGTATCTTTAAATATGCTAAATAAACAAAGCAAAAGTTAATATTATGAAATTAAAAATTATTTATTAATAAAACCTAATGTTTGAAAATTAATTATTACTTCATCTTTTTATACTTACAAGATATTTACAATATCATTTTAGATAACAAGGCAAGATTTAATCTCGACTAGCCCTAGTATTTAGTCCGACTAGCCGGCAAGATTTAGTTCTAGTATTTAGTCATGAAGAATAAATAAGGACAACTTGACCCCCTCCAAAAAAAATGACGACCGTTGAATTTAGTGCTCCATGAGAATTCTATACAGGGTATGGGGCACTAATTGAAGAGCTGTAAATTCCTTAAAGATTTAAATTCATTAAATTGTCGTTCAACAAATTGGCACTCGGGGTAATCATACAGAGGGCCAAAAATCAGAAGGAAATGGAACTTGTGAAACTATACCTAAGCAAATAGGCGTATTGTAAGTTAGCCCACCAACTTTAGAATTAAAAAATTGCATTATACCATAAATCGCCGCTAATTAACTGTAAATTTTACTTAAACCGTTCACAAAGTACTTGTGACGTGAAGGAAGTATTTACACGTGAAGAGTAAGTAACCACGATTAAAGGTCGCATAACTACAGAGAGTTCACATAACAAGTGGCGAGGTAACTTATAATATTACAACAGATGCTTTCTATAATAAGTAAATGACAATTAAATGCATATTTAGGCGTGAAAAATAAATAAGACTTATGCTTGAAAGAATGTTGTCCGTTCTATTTTAACGACAATGGAAGGTTCCATACAGACATTAAATTTTCCATACAGGTGCACTTAATTTAAGGGTCTGTAACTTTCTTAAATATGGTAAATATCCGTATAACGATATTTCAGATTTGTCACTCGGGGTGAAGTACAGCTATTCTTATAAATTTATATATGTACGACTTAATTCAAAAAAATTGCCACTGTTGGATTTGCATATTCTATGAAGATTTCATACTATTTGTGGTGTGGTAATTTTAAGGATCTGTAGCTTCCTCAAAAACAGATAATTTTCAGTGTAACAGAATTGCAAATTTGCCCCTCGGATTTAATGGATGTCGTGAAGACGGCTTAAGCTGAAGATAAAATGACGATTGCCGAAAATTCGTACGTTATGAAAATTCTATACAAGCTGCGGTGAGCTAATTTTGGTGTATGTAACTTTCTGAAATATGTTAAATTCCCGTTCTACGATATTCCAGATTTGACGATCGGGGTCTAGTTGGTAGTCGTGTAGAGTAAATTAGCATAATTTCAGCTATTTAACGTATTTTACATATTTTAACGTAGAAAAATGACTACGTTATGAAATGACTAATTACATTTTCGTACGTTATGAAAATCCCGTAAAAGTTCTGTTCTGTAAACTTAAAAGACTGTAACTTTCTAAGCGTGAGTAAGTTCTGATTCTACAAGATTTGAAATTTACCTCATGGGGTTTAGTAGATCTATTTAATAAGTAAATACTGCTAATACTTTAGTAAGTAAATAATGTTGAGGTTCATGAACAGTAAGCACAACGTAAGCTGAAGACGCGACAACTGAATATTCGGTTGCTACGAAAATTCTGTACAGGCAGTGTTTACTAGCTGTAAGGATCCGTAACTTTCACAAACACGGTTAAATTTCCACGCAACGAGATTCAGTTTAGTATTGAATTCTATCGATTTGTATGAAAAAAATGACGCATGCGACACTACATATGGAAAAGGCGAAGTAAAGATGAAAACATTTTTGTTATATTCTTATTCGAGGCACTCTTGTTTAGGAGTGCAAAATTTAGGTGTACTGATAGTAAACACAATCAAACGTACAGCGCTCGCATGCACATACACACATGCACGTACGCATGTACATTGTAAATTCGTAAACAACTTGGTAATAGATGAAGCATATCACTACAATTTTTTTGTAAAATACATTGCTCATTGTATTTTAACAGCATTATCTATGTGTAAAATAAATGTAAGTCTAACACCAATAAACACATTACTTAATTGATCTCCAAAGTTTGTCTAATATTTGCAAAACGTTTGTCTTAAACATATTAAACGATTTTTTTTCTTTTATTACAAAAATAAATTTATTAATAGAATTAAAATTATGGTTACCATGAAAACATTTACGTAACATACTTCAGCTATCATAAGATGTAAGTATATCCCATCCTTTTAAGATGACTCTTCCGGATTCGTTCCTATCGTACAAATTACATACAGTAGATTATAAAAAATAATAATCAAAATTTGCTGCAAAACATATGACACTTTTCCATGTTATTATGTCAAGATTATTGGATCTTACTATCATAACAATATATTTATCATATTTACAGTAGTAAATACATTTTACAAAGAGGAAAAATACTAAACAAAACGCCATTAATTGTTACAGTCTTACTTAAATAATGATTAATGAAGAAAGTTGTGTTAGTGGTTGAAATCACAAGCAGAATGATCACTGTTGCACACCACTATATAAAAATTATCCCGATTAGCGCTTTCAAGCTTCACAGCTCATAGTCAGATCGGAATTCTGATCTGACGATGAGCTGTGAAGCTTGAAAGCGCTAATCGGGATAATTTTTATATAGTGGTGTGCAACAGTGATCATTCTGCTTTTAAGTAATGTTATTCATAGAAGACTGGGAAATGTTTGTTTAGATGCAACTAAGAACAAAATGTAGGTATCACATCTGTCGTAAATGTCTGTTACTTATGGTGTAATAATACTGAGTGCAGACAAAAGGCGTAAACGTATAGAACTCGTCACCTCGCACACAGTCCTGTGAATTCAATGTAAAAAAGCAGAGCGGTTATATTGTTTTCTTAAGGCGCAAGTCGTGTTTGTTGTCCAATGGAAAGTAATTGACAACGACCAAGAAATTCTAAAGTCTGTTGTGTGGATGTAAATTTCTTATCCATATTTAAGAAATTTGTAGACCACAGAGGTAAACGCATCACCGCTAATTAGATATACCCTCGCAAATGATCAGGGACGTATTTGGGGGGGGGGAACGGTACCGGACCCCCCAAAGGGTCGTAAAAGTTGACAAATTTTGTTAATTTCTAAATTTTTTAGGCCGTTTTATTACTTTTTCAGCTGTGTAACAGTTGAAGTAGTAACTCTCTTAAATATACATACAGGTTTTATATATATATAAATATATATATATATATATTGTAATATTAAAAAAATAGATTATTGTGTTGATGATAAGAGATTGTGAAGTATGTGAGACTCCGATGTAATCAAGCCCCACTCTTTGGGCTAGCCAATTTGTAATAAATTAATAAATAAGTTGTAAGTTGTAATGTGTTTAATTGGTGTGGCTCTCGACGTCTTACTGGCCTGAAACACTTCCTTAAATTTCCCAGCTGGTCGAGTCCCAATGGTAGCAAGACCGGTCGAGTAGCGTAAAGTTGATGAAGAAATATATATATGTTCAGCTTCACAGAAAGTTTCAAAACAAAATTTATTGTTTTGAAGGAAATTTAAAAAAAATTATGTTTAAAAAAAAATAATTAAAAATTTTTTTTTTAATTTTATTAATTAATTAATTATGATCAATTAATTAATATAGGGCTGTGAAGTTTTAAACAGTGTAATGCTCTTCTGAAAATTTTTATTAAAGTTTTAGTATATTTTAAATAATCTATCACCACTCATAAGACTGTCTGTAAACCAATCGATACTTGTTTACCTTTTTATTTTTTAGGTTATCTTCTCTTACGGGTGGTAAAGTCCTTGTAGATTATCAATTAGAATTATATTATTGGTAATTAGTATTATTGAAGAAATAAAGAACTATTAAGTATTGAAAAGTATTAATGTTTTTTATTAAGTAATAGCAATATTGACTCTTATCGATTAGTATCGATTCTCAGGATATCGAAAAAAAGTTACAAGTATATGATATAAAAATTATATAGGGTTCTTTAAACAGCCAGTTATTACCAAAGTCAGAGAAATCGGGCTAATATTTAAAAAGTATAACGTTACAATCAAATTAATAGTTATTAATAAACACAGACATTGAATAATAATTTGTAAATATAATAATTGTTTTCACCAAACAGCTGAGTTGAACTAAGAAGAAGGCACTGGGATCGTCAAAGCAAATGGCCGCCGTCAAGTTGATCAAAATGTTGCTCGTTCCTGCAGTGTTCCAAATAATGTATTTTCTGGCAATATTCCTGTTCTTGTGTCTGCAAATCTCTTGTTAAATGTTGTGTAGTGATTGGTGTACTGTTTCTGAGTTGTATTTAGTGTAGCCGTATAATTATTAGTTCAAACACTTTCCCCGATTCCGTCACTAATTTGGGTTAATGTATTATACAGTTTTCTGGTGTTTTGTGGTGTTTTTCGGAGTAGAAATGTATTGTTTAGTGTTAATTAGTGTTTCTTGATTGTTTTTGTCACAATGTATATGTTCTGGAAGGATTTTATAATTCACTCTCGACTTCACAGTAACGTACTGTTCGCCACTTAACTTCACCTTTGTAAGATAGGTTAGATCGTCACAAAACTCTCGTTTATGTTATCCGTTCAAATACCAATAATCAACTAACTCTTTCCTTTAGTTTCAATTAAACTCTTAGCCCATATAATATTATTCTTAACATTGTTCAAATATTTTTTCACATCCTGTGTACACTTTACTATTTCACTATATGAATGCCTAAACTTTGGTTATTTGTCAATTTTATTCACTAGATGTGATTTAAATTAACCTTTCAGTTCATTCTGGTTATTTTCAGATTAAATAATGCCGTTTTATAGTGTTTTCTGTCCAAAAAATAGTAATTTTACTTTCAGTTTGGTATACTCTGAAAAGTCAAAACATCAAAATTTACTTCCTGTCATTATATAAATTCAGCCATTTTATCAGTTATATTTAATATTAATAATCCTATATTGTATTAAAAGGTTTATATTCCCTTATTTTCTGGTAATTAATTGAATTAGTTGTATTCTGAAACATTATTCAGGAATATATGACTCCCATGTCCAAATTTCTGAGTTTAGTCATTTTCATTTTTATTTATAATTCTGAATATAATTTATTAAAATCTTTCTAAATGGTATGTGCAATTATATGGCTTGATCTCAAGTTTATTTTGTCTAAACCCTTTTTGTTTATTTGCATTTAAATGAGCAATTTCTCTGTTTTGATTAAGTTTGGTTTCCATTCTTTTGGCCTATGATTTTTTAACAATTTTTCTTACAATATATTTTACAAACAATATATGATGTGTGACACCCTCTCTGACTTTTACATATAGTATTATAAATTAAACATGTTTTCAAATTACACAAAAACAATTAGTATTGTTTACAATACAAATAATAGTTAAACAAAATAAAGAATATTTTTTTAAATGAATGGTTGTCTTCAAGTCAGACATTTTGCAACAAAATCCTTATTTCCAAACATGGAAATATGGCTTACAAAAAAGGTTTTTTACTAACTAACATCTTAATTACTTTCTATTATTTACAAGTAGTAACTATTTTTATAGTTCTGATGTTAGTTGTATCAGACCCAAACAAATGGCCTTATATCTAAAACATTTTTAAACATTCTTGTACTATATACATAAAAACCTTATATTTATATTCTTATTTCTAACTATTATTATAAGTAGGATTCTACAGTTTTTATACCGTCTTTTATACATTGTCTTTGGGGAATTGTACCCTGTCATTAACAAATAAATAGTATGAACCGTTCAAAAAGCACTATGAAATCTGTTTTTCTTTTTTCATGTAAAACAAAATGTTATTTTAAACAGATTCATGTCTTATGAACAACATATTGTCACAGTACACATTTCAAGTCATTGAAAAATGCATATTTCATTGCATCTAATGTTTGTGATTGCCAAGAATGAAACACAAGGTTCATTTTTTATAATACCCAAAACTATCACTGGTTCACTTTGCACTTATATATCATGTTAATGCTAAATGGTCGTATAGTCTTATTAACATAATAAATTGGTTAGCGTTTTTTCAATGGAGATTTGTTCCATGGGTACTATATTATTGTTTCATCTTGGTTCACAGGCAACTTTTACTTTATACACTTCTCTCTCTTAAATTTGTATACATGTGGTTTTTATTTCGTTATACTTTTGTTTTTAGATATTTATTTTGGGGATATAGGGATTTGGATGTCTTTTATAAGAGCATGACATCTTCTTCAGGATGCTGCCTTCTGGGACTGGTATCTTCTCCATCTTCTTCTTGATGCCATCAGGTTTCTTGGGATCTTCTCCATCTTCTTCTTTATTTCAGAAATACACCACCTGTATTGGTTGATCTTGGCTTATTTTAGGGTTTCTATTCTATTTATTCTCCCTCGTTGTGGGTTTGGTCATATTCTGTACTGCTTTGTTATTTACTATTTTACCTTCCTGGGTTATACCTTGAAAACCTTTGGTTATGAGACTGGTCTTGGATGACTCATCACTAGTAACTCCTTTTATTTTAACTTGTATTTTCTTTATAATAATGATTTCTTTCCACAGTTGCTATGAATTAATCTTTCTATATTAAACTTAGTGCTTTCTTCCAAATTTAAATATTATAACTTCATTATCCTAATGATCAATTGCCATTCAATATTATGCATACATCTGTCACGCTACAGATTGCTCTCCTCCAGAAGTAATTATTTCAGACATGTTTATGGATGAAATAATTTCTTATGATAATTTCATCATTTCTTATAATTCATTTTCTTCTCCATTTTTATATCGACTTTTTTATATTAGAGTTTTATTAATTTTATATATATGGTTACTTGTCTTACTACTGATCCTTTTCGGATAGTTAGTGTCTTCTGAGATATATTATAATTGTAATACATTTTCTTTCTATATCAACTTCGTGTTGTATCCTTGGGATATTAATTCCCTAACATTCCCTATCACGTGGGCTGGGGCAGATCAGAGGGGCACTGTACGCTACTTCTCTGCTGGCCATACACCACTTCTATAAATTGAGTACAGAGGCATATCCATCCCTGCTCAAAAAAAACATAATGCTGCTGGAATTATCTTCAGTCAGTCATCGAATAAATAAATAAAGAGTAGTCTCATTTTCGACTAATAAAAATATCTTTGGATTCTCCACTTCGTAGTCTCTCAGATTATCTCACATTTTCTATCTTAATAAATCTTCATAATCATTATTATACTCATTATATATATATTTTTTCAAAACTCTTAACTTGTCTGATATATTTATTTTAATTATGGTTGAAAACCTTTCTTTTAATAATTCTGGTTACTGTTTACAGTGTAACTCTCTTTCTTCTCCATCTGAATTCTCTTTATACTTTCTTCTGGTTATTCATAGTATTAGCATGGTCTTTATAAATAGTCTTTCGTATTCATTATTTGAATGGTCTTAATATATTATATTTAATTTTTTGACATTGTATCTTTACATTAGATATACAGGTTGTTATATTGATCATTTTATTTAAACATTTTGGTTCTTTCCTTTCTCTTAGAAAGTTATTAATCCGCCTTCGCATTCATTAGCATTAATTCATTTAAATTATATTTCATGTGGTATTTTTTCTCTTTGCATTTCGTATAGGTTTTATTATTATCATTGGTTCAAAATCATCTTCTCCATCTGTTTGGTATGAGTTGTTCTTCTTCGCTCTTAATTAACTGTTTTCATTATCGTTTCATAGGTAATTAGTCTCTTTGCTTCCAAAATTTTTTTTTTCTTGCATATTACACTCTTTTTTGTTATTCTTCTCTACTCCTTCAAATTCTATTGTGAATGTCTAGCATTTATTCTGGATTAACGTTAATTCTCTTTTCTGAATTAATCACTTTATTTTCTTCTGAATTCAATCATAATTGACACATAATTATTTTTTGGAACTTGGTTAGTTTTAATATAAAATTCAAACTATTCTTTTTATTTAATTGAAAAATATTTCTCATAAATCCTTGTAATATGTTGATCTTATCTTGTTTCAAAGTACTGACGTTCTATCAACATACAAATTCTGTTTAATTCATTTATTCCCAGAATTGTTTCATTCAGACTTGTTTATAGTAATGTGATCTTACTATTATTTCTGAATGTTTTGGTATTTTTCCAAATTCAAATTCTTCTTAATTATTTACCATAAAGTTTTCTCATAATTCAGTGGTAGTAAGCTGTGCTTACTTAATTTTAAATTTTTAAAAATTAAGTTCAAAATTCTCTCTCTTTCTCTTTCTTCCATAAATTTTTGTTCTATATTATCAGGTTGTAGTAAGAAGTACTTACTCAATTTTAAATTTTTATAATTATATTTCAATTCAAAAGTCTTTCTTTTTCTTTCTTCCATAAAGTTTGTTCCAAAATTATTAGGTTGTAGTAAGATGTACTTACATTATTTTTGAATTTTTAAAATAAAAATTCTAAATTCCTTCTTCTTATAATTCTCCAAAATGTTCTTCTCAAAATATTAGGTTGTAAGATGTACTTACATTATTTCCGAATTTTTTAAAAAATTCAAAATTCTAAAACTCACAACTCATTCTTCATAATATTTCTTCATAGAAGCTTGATTGTACACTCCTTTGATTTTTCCTGAAACGACTTCCCTCAACTCATATGTATTGTTATTCTTATCATTTACCACAACATATGGGGTTATATTGTACTCTACACTGGCCCATATTATTTATACTTTAATAAGTTGATCTCCACTTTTTCTTTTCTTATAAATTTTCTTTTCTTTTATATACCCAGGAAGATGGAAGATTTTCTGTATGTCACTGCATTGCTCATATTTTTATTGGTCATGTTCATTTTCTTACATAGTCTTCACTCATAAAACCCAGTTTTGTTTCTATGTTTATTATTCGTATCATTTCCTTTCAGTGATATTTATTTCGTCTCCTTCAACGTTGTTTTTCGCCGTAGTCGGTTATCATGATCCGTCCCTTTTCTTGATGTCGTGTGGTATTTGTGTCAACCAGGGTCCATCATCTCAGTTGCTCTTATAAAATTTACCCTAGGGCGCGACACTCGGTTATTATTACTGTTATTATTGTTATTACTAAAGTTATAATTATAGTAATTTCGGTTAGGTGGGTAAGGGCTGTCATCATTATTGTTGGGATATGGATTTCTCTGACTGTATAGAATATTATTATTATGTTGATAAAAATTGTTTCTACTGTTTGGATAGGGGTTGTGATTCCTAATGCCGTTAAAATTACTGCTAAACTGGTTATTACGCGGCAGGTTGTTAGGGCCGTCGTAATTACTGGGCTGGCTCCCTCTATCATCATATTGTATACACCAATACTTTTGTGGTCCATGTTTTGTATTACCTGACAAATATATGTGAGGATCTTCATCTGGGTTATCACTTATTATTTGTTTATCTGAAACACCATAAGTTGGTTTACCATCACATATCCACCCTGAAGGAATATATTTTAGTCTAACCATGCCCTGGAACTGTCCTAGATGGCACACTAATGGAATACATTCTGGTGATTCATCTGTGCCGTCATTACAGTCTGGTACGACGTCACATTTCCATCTTTCTGAAAAACACTGTCCAGTCTTGCGCTGAAATTGATCTGTTCCACATGTCGTATTCTGTTTACCTCTGGTCCTTTCCCAGTAGTAGACTACTGTCTTGTGGTAAATTATTTCTGAAATTACTTCGATTCTCCTTCTATAATTCATAGAATTCATGATGTCTTTGTCATAGGTAATTGGGATATTATTGCCATCAATTAACCCATGTTTCATCATCTCCAACTCTTCCTTCGTTTTTATTACACTTCTTGGATACATTCTCCTTTTCCTAGGTTTAATATCTTCCTTGTTTCCGCTAATTCTAATTCCAGGTAATACCACTACTTGTTCCTGCGTTTTATCATTTAGTACTTCTTCTGGTTCTGGTTGGCTATCTTCCTGCGTTTTATCATTTATTACTTCTTCTGGTTCTGGTTGGCTATCATTTTTTATTTCTTCGGTCTTCTCCTTTATTAATTCTTCCTTTTTTAATCTGTCCTCTCTTCTTTCTTTAATCCATTTTTGATGCTCCTCTTCCCTTTTTAATCTGTTCTCTCTTATCTCCTTAATCCATTTTTGATGCTCCTCTTCCCTTTTCTTATTCGTTTCATCCAGTCTCTTCATTCTCGACTCGTGGCACTCATCCAGTTTCTTCATTACCGACTCGTGGCACTCATCCATTTTCTTACTCAAGTCTTCCTTTGTAGAGTCCAATTTCTTATTATTTTCGTCCATTTTCTTTTCCTTGATGTCCTCTTCCGGCTTCTTATTGATATTGTCCAGTTGGTCACCCAATTCTTTTTTCAAGGAAGGCTCTCCTCTTCTTCTCCTTTTAAACTGTCCTCTCTCATTTCCTTAGTCTCCTCCCTTGTTTCTTTACCCCAATCATCTAGCATTTTACTCTGATTATCCAGTTTCTTATGCATACTCCTGGTTCCCTCTCTTACCTCGTCCAGTTTCTTAACCATTTCCTTCATCACTTTCCATATCTCTTTCATCATCTCTTCTCGTGTAAGTCCTGCCATTTTGTTTGTCGTTGTTCCCTGTTTATTATCTTTCTCTGACTTTGTAGCTGTTGCCTGGCTCCAACTAGTGATTGGGCAGAATGTATTGGCCTTCCAATCGCTAATTAAAGCCCCTAAAGTTGTGCGCCAATTTGTAATATTAAAAAAATAGATTATTGTGTTGATGATAAGAGATTGTGAAGTATGTGAGACTCCGATGTAATCAAGCCCCACTCTTTGGGCTAGCCAATTTGTAATAAATTAATAAATAAGTTGGAAGTTGTAATGTGTTTAATTGGTGTGGCTCTCGACGTCTTACTGGCCTGAAACACTTCCTTAAATTTCCCAGCTGGTCGAGTCCCAATGGTAGCAAGACCGGTCGAGTAGCGTAAAGTTGATGAAGAAATATATATATGTTCAGCTTCACAGAAAGTTTCAAAACAAAATTTATTGTTTTGAAGGAAATTTAAAAAAAATTATGTTTAAAAAAAAATAATTAAAAATTTTTTTTTTAAATTTAATTAATTAATTAATTATGATCAATTAATTAATATAGGGCTGTGAAGTTTTAAACAGTGTAATGCTCTTCTGAAAATTTTTATTAAAGTTTTAGTATATTTTAAATAATCTATCACCACTCATAAGACTGTCTGTAAACCAATCGATACTTGTTTACCTTTTTATTTTTTAGGTTATCTTCTCTTACGGGTGGTAAAGTCCTTGTAGATTATCAATTAGAATTATATTATTGGTAATTAGTATTATTGAAGAAATAAAGAACTATTAAGTATTGAAAAGTATTAATGTTTTTTATTAAGTAATAGCAATATTGACTCTTATCGATTAGTATCGATTCTCAGGATATCGAAAAAAAGTTACAAGTATATGATATAAAAATTATATAGGGTTCTTTAAACAGCCAGTTATTACCAAAGTCAGAGAAATCGGGCTAATATTTAAAAAGTATAACGTTACAATCAAATTAATAGTTATTAATAAACACAGACATTGAATAATAATTTGTAAATATAATAATTGTTTTCACCAAACAGCTGAGTTGAACTAAGAAGAAGGCACTGGGATCGTCAAAGCAAATGGCCGCCGTCAAGTTGATCAAAATGTTGCTCGTTCCTGCAGTGTTCCAAATAATGTATTTTCTGGCAATATTCCTGTTCTTGTGTCTGCAAATCTCTTGTTAAATGTTGTGTAGTGATTGGTGTACTGTTTCTGAGTTGTATTTAGTGTAGCCGTATAATTATTAGTTCAAACACTTTCCCCGATTCCGTCACTAATTTGGGTTAATGTATTATACAGTTTTCTGGTGTTTTGTGGTGTTTTTCGGAGTAGAAATGTATTGTTTAGTGTTAATTAGTGTTTCTTGATTGTTTTTGTCACAATGTATATGTTCTGGAAGGATTTTATAATTCACTCTCGACTTCACAGTAACGTACTGTTCGCCACTTAACTTCACCTTTGTAAGATAGGTTAGATCGTCACAAAACTCTCGTTTATGTTATCCGTTCAAATACCAATAATCAACTAACTCTTTCCTTTAGTTTCAATTAAACTCTTAGCCCATATAATATTATTCTTAACATTGTTCAAATATTTTTTCACATCCTGTGTACACTTTACTATTTCACTATATGAATGCCTAAACTTTGGTTATTTGTCAATTTTATTCACTAGATGTGATTTAAATTAACCTTTCAGTTCATTCTGGTTATTTTCAGATTAAATAATGCCGTTTTATAGTGTTTTCTGTCCAAAAAATAGTAATTTTACTTTCAGTTTGGTATACTCTGAAAAGTCAAAACATCAAAATTTACTTCCTGTCATTATATAAATTCAGCCATTTTATCAGTTATATTTAATATTAATAATCCTATATTGTATTAAAAGGTTTATATTCCCTTATTTTCTGGTAATTAATTGAATTAGTTGTATTCTGAAACATTATTCAGGAATATATGACTCCCATGTCCAAATTTCTGAGTTTAGTCATTTTCATTTTTATTTATAATTCTGAATATAATTTATTAAAATCTTTCTAAATGGTATGTGCAATTATATGGCTTGATCTCAAGTTTATTTTGTCTAAACCCTTTTTGTTTATTTGCATTTAAATGAGCAATTTCTCTGTTTTGATTAAGTTTGGTTTCCATTCTTTTGGCCTATGATTTTTTAACAATTTTTCTTACAATATATTTTACAAACAATATATGATGTGTGACACCCTCTCTGACTTTTACATATAGTATTATAAATTAAAC
Organism: Magicicada septendecula; assembly: GCA_034769895.1. Classification (NCBI taxonomy): domain Eukaryota; kingdom Metazoa; phylum Arthropoda; class Insecta; order Hemiptera; family Cicadidae; genus Magicicada; species Magicicada septendecula. The sequence goes on from CM068368.1 coordinate 178,153,302, forward strand.
ATGTTTTCAAATTACACAAAAACAATTAGTATTGTTTACAATACAAATAATAGTTAAACAAAATAAAGAATATTTTTTTAAATGAATGGTTGTCTTCAAGTCAGACATTTTGCAACAAAATCCTTATTTCCAAACATGGAAATATGGCTTACAAAAAAGGTTTTTTACTAACTAACATCTTAATTACTTTCTATTATTTACAAGTAGTAACTATTTTTATAGTTCTGATGTTAGTTGTATCAGACCCAAACAAATGGCCTTATATCTAAAACATTTTTAAACATTCTTGTACTATATACATAAAAACCTTATATTTATATTCTTATTTCTAACTATTATTATAAGTAGGATTCTACAGTTTTTATACCGTCTTTTATACATTGTCTTTGGGGAATTGTACCCTGTCATTAACAAATAAATAGTATGAACCGTTCAAAAAGCACTATGAAATCTGTTTTTCTTTTTTCATGTAAAACAAAATGTTATTTTAAACAGATTCATGTCTTATGAACAACATATTGTCACAGTACACATTTCAAGTCATTGAAAAATGCATATTTCATTGCATCTAATGTTTGTGATTGCCAAGAATGAAACACAAGGTTCATTTTTTATAATACCCAAAACTATCACTGGTTCACTTTGCACTTATATATCATGTTAATGCTAAATGGTCGTATAGTCTTATTAACATAATAAATTGGTTAGCGTTTTTTCAATGGAGATTTGTTCCATGGGTACTATATTATTGTTTCATCTTGGTTCACAGGCAACTTTTACTTTATACACTTCTCTCTCTTAAATTTGTATACATGTGGTTTTTATTTCGTTATACTTTTGTTTTTAGATATTTATTTTGGGGATATAGGGATTTGGATGTCTTTTATAAGAGCATGACATCTTCTTCAGGATGCTGCCTTCTTCTTCTTTCATCAGTCTTCTTTTCTCCTGCCTTCTGGGACTGGTATCTTCTCCATCTTCTTCTTGATGCCATCAGGTTTCTTGGGATCTTCTCCATCTTCTTCTTTATTTCAGAAATACACCACCTGTATTGGTTGATCTTGGCTTATTTTAGGGTTTCTATTCTATTTATTCTCCCTCGTTGTGGGTTTGGTCATATTCTGTACTGCTTTGTTATTTACTATTTTACCTTCCTGGGTTATACCTTGAAAACCTTTGGTTATGAGACTGGTCTTGGATGACTCATCACTAGTAACTCCTTTTATTTTAACTTGTATTTTCTTTATAATAATGATTTCTTTCCACAGTTGCTATGAATTAATCTTTCTATATTAAACTTAGTGCTTTCTTCCAAATTTAAATATTATAACTTCATTATCCTAATGATCAATTGCCATTCAATATTATGCATACATCTGTCACGCTACAATATAAACATATACACATTTTAAATAAATATGAAATATAGGAAAAGCAATTCAGTCAATAAGTATTGTTACGACGGTCCAACTGATCGCCGTATGGTACAGTGGAAAACAAAATACAAGACACACATGATGTCACTAAAAACTAGCTTTAATTATGACAATTAACAGTTTGTAATCAACAAGTTATTCAACAAGATTATACTTGTACAATAATTCAAGTTAGTCTGTCCACACAAATAATTATGTAAACTATAAAGAATTCCTCACTGTAATCACTTTTTACTAATACACCACTTGAGACGCACTATGTAAATCACCCAATATAAACTGAAAACTAAGCGGCAGGCATGGACTATTTATAGTCCACAGGGTTCCATAATATGCGTCCTTAACAAACACTTGAAAATTCTAGAGGATACTTCAGCGTGGCCTTGGCAGAAACACACACCGGCAGGGCTAGTCGAGAAGCTGTAGAACGACACCGTCGAAAGCACGAGAACGTTTCGAATTACGTAACACGCCACTCAATGCGTATCTCAAGTGTTCTTGAATACACTGGAACTTACTAGAGAGCGGCATTGACTGGGGCAACACCTCGCACACCTGGTAGGGGGGAAGAGTGGAGAATGTTTTCATCTGTTCTACGCGGTTCGATATTTATGTTCTCGTTACATACGCGGTTCTCGTTACAGTATGTTGTAAACAATGTTAAAATAATGCATATATATATATATATATATATATATATATATATATATATATATATTGCAACAGAACAAATAGAATGCATAGTATTAATAACACAATAACATCAGAGTCTTTTATCTGGAGTTAGGTATTTATTTTAAACCATTTTATATGGTCTGTGAACGAACATAAATTATTTATTTTAATTTAAATAGTGTCTAAATGATTTGAATGTTTCTCTTTCTTAATAGTCTATTTTACTTGATCGTCGAATTCCTTTGACGAAACCGTAGAACCGCTTCACTCGCCGCCTGCTGAATCTGCTGCACTGATGACACGTGGAACTCTCCGCACACACGCACGCACACCGATTCAGCGATAGAGTTTATCTCGTTTCTCAGGGCTCGATAATGGGTGTAATTTTAATTAATGCAGTTTCGGTGTATTGTACGTACACCTTCCCGTATCTTGATGTGTCCTCGCGTTCACCCAGATTTATTTCGGTAAATACACCTGACCCTATGGGAAAATGTTGACTAGCGCGAGATAGCACTATTTAATTTATTCGAGTTCTAATACCCAATAGATTTTAGCAAACGGGCAACTCGTTGCTAAGATCCCGTACTCGTAACCCTTATGTAGAACGTATACTGATACGACAAACTCGCACAGAGACAACGTCTGTTAAGGCCGAGCTGTTAGGTAGAACTGCCCGAAGCTTCCTTCGCGATGAACGAATCTGAATGAAAATTGGAGCCTTTGTTTGGTCGAATCCCCTAGCACGTGATTGATGGGTTAGATAGATAGACATATGTCCTGATCAATTGTGCTGAAGACTGCAAAAGTATGTATAGATTTTATCTAAAAGTTTTATGACTTTCAGAAGATAAGGATTCTTTAGAAAAGTGAATTCTGTTAAAAAATGCATATTAAGATAATATGTTTTGAGTCTTTGAAATAAGAAAAATGTAGCACTAATTTAGAAGTATGAGCTGTCCAAGTTTCAATTCGATACGTTAATTTACACCAGAGTTATTCATGTAAATACGAATAACACACGCACACGCGCACTCGCGCACTAAATTCGCACTTGACATGACAGAAAATAAATTTATGGGCATTTTGACATACAACAGTTAATTACCCATTTCTTATTTCAAAACTTATAGCTATTTTAAAAAATTTTAACAAAATAAATTTTCAACATGTCTATAACGTCATAAATTGTTATAAAAGCATGTAGTCATAGCTACAAAGACCCTTTCTGCGATGTTCCATTGCAATATATTATAACGATTTTTCGTTGTCTGTATCGTTAACGAGCCACACGTTGGTAGCCATTTATTTTTATAACGATTTTGTTGTTGTCTATATCGGTAACGAGCCACACGTTTGGTAGCACAGTTTATTTGCACGATACTTACGTTGTAAAATATACAACGGGTGTAATCGTAATAATAATAACAACGTGAATTGTTTAGAATTTTTCAAACATTTATTAATTACAAATCTCAAAAATATTGCGAGTTAAAAACTTCATTATTATTTGCATGTGTGTATTTGTAGTACACATACTTGTTAATAAAATACAAGTAATATCTTATATTAAGCATAGAAACATAAAATACATTTATAACTATAAATAACATTGATTATGATATAATATTGCTCTCGACTTGCTCAATTTCTTTAATTGTTATTAAATTCTCTAATCATTCTTTTTAAATTATTATTGTTGTTGCATATGCATCTCTTATTTATGACATATTAATTACTTTAAACAAATTACTATATACTTTCAAAAGTAATTTAAATATCTTCGATAAACTATCATTTAAAAAATATACTTTCATGAATTCAAATATTACTATAAATTACTACAAAATAAACAGTTATGTTTACAAATGATTAATTTCACTTTTTAAAATTATATTGTATTTCATTTACATTGTTTTATTGTCTTTAATTTAGTCTTTTTTTTTATGAATACATGGATTTATTTCACCTTAATCGTGGCGGTAATTCTTCAGCGTATCCTCTTCTGGTCCTGAGTCCTTGATTCTGGTTGAACCTTCGTAGCCGGTGTAGTCCTGGAGTCTGATCCCCATCCTCCGGATCCTCTCGGTAGTCCGATGAATCGTACCGTACGGCTGGAATCTATACCATGTAGTGGGATGCTCCCTCGTCTCAAGTAACAGCCTCTGGTTGCAGCGGTGATCTCACGAAAGTGGTGAAGTTGTCGGGCATAGCCTCCGCTGCCGCTGTGATTGAAAGAGAAATAGACGAAGTGTTCAAGCATAGCCTCCGGCTGCCGCTGTGGTTGAATGGCTGAACGAGAAAGAGACGAAGTTGTCGGGCATAGCCTCCGCTGCCGCTGTGGTTGAACGAGAAAGAGTCGAAGTTGTCGGGCATAGCCTCCGGCTGCCGCTGTGGTTGAACGTGAAAGAGTCGAAGTTGTCGGGCATAGTCTCCGCTGCCGCAGTGGTTGAACGAGAAAGAGTCGAAGTTGTCGGGCATAGCTTCCGCAGCCGCTATGGTTGAACGAGAAAAAGACGAAGTTGTCGGGCATAGCCTCCGCTGCCGCTCTGGTTGAACGAGAAAGAGACGAAGTTGTCGGGCATAGCCTCCGCTGCCACTGTGGTTGAACGAGAAAGAGACGAAGTGTTCGGGCATAACCTACGCTGCCGCTGTGGTTGAACGAGAAAGAGTCGAAGTTGTCGGGCATAGCCTCCGGTTGCCGCTGTGGTTGAACGAGAAAGAGACGAAGTTGCCGGGCATAGCCTCAGGCTGCCGCTGTGGTTGAAAGAGAAAGAGACGAAGTTGTCGGGCATAGCCTGCGCTGCCGCTGTGGTTGAACGAGAAAGAGTCGAAGTTGTCGGGCATAGCCTCCGGCTGCCGATGTGGTTGAACGTCAGAGTCGAGGTTTTCGGGCATAGTCTCCGCTGCCGCAGTGGTTGAACGAGAAAGAGTCGAAGTTGTCGGGCATAGCTTCCGCAGCCGCTGTGGTTGAACGAGAAAAAGACGAAGTTGTCGGGCATAGCCTCCGCTGCCGCTCTGGTTGAACGAGAAAGAGTCGAAGTTGTCGGGCATAGCCTCCGCTGCCGCTGTGGTTGAACGAAAAAGAGACGAAGTTGTCGGGCATAGCCTCAGGCTGCCGCTGTGGTTGAAAGAGAAAGAGACGAAGTTGTCGGGCATAGCCTGCGCTGCCGCTGTGGTTGAACGGGAAAGAGACGAAGTTGTTGGGCATAGCCTCCGCTGGCGCTTTGTGGTTGAACGAGAAAGAGACGAAGTTGTCGGGCATAGCCCCCGCTGCCGCTGTGATTGAAAGAGAAAGAGACGAAGTGTTCGGGCATAGCCTCCGGCTGCCGCTGTGGTTGAACGAGAAAGAGACGAAATTGTCGGGCATAGCCTCCGCTGCCGCTGTGGTGGAACGACAAAGAGTCGAAGTTGTCGGGCATAGCCTCCGGTTGCCGCTGTGGTTGAACGTGAAAGAGTCGAAGTTGTCGGGCATAGTCTCCGCTGCCGCAGTGGTTGAACGAGAAAGAGTCGAAGTTGTCGGGCATAGCTTCCGCAGCCGCTGTGGTTAAACGAGAAAAAGACGAAGTTGTCGGGCATAGCCTCCGCTGCCGCTCTGGTTGAACGAGAAAGAGTCGAAGTTGTCGGGCATAGCCTCCGCTGCAGATGTGGTTGAACGAGAAAGTGACGAAGTGTTCGGGCATAACCTACGCTGCCGCTGTGGTTGAACGAGAAAGAGTCGAAGTTGTCGGGCATAGCCTCCGCTGCCGCTGTGGTTGAACGAGAAAGAGACGAAGTTGTCGGGCATAGCCTCCGCTGCCGCAGTGGTTGAACAAGAAAGAGTCGAAGTTGTCGGGCATAGCTTCCGCAGCCGCTGTGGTTGAACGAGAAAGAGACGAAGTTGTCGGGCATAGCCTCCGCTGCCGCTCTGGTTGAACGAGAAAGAGTCGAAGTTTTCGGGCATAGCCTCCGCTGCCGCTGTGGTTGAACGAGAAAGAGACAAAGTGTTCGGGCATAGCCTCCTCTGCCGCTGTGGTTGAACGAGAAAGAGTCGAAGTTGTCGGGCATAGCCTCCGCTGCCCCTGTGGTTGAACGAGAAAGAGACGCAGTTGTCGGGCATAGCCTCCGGCTGCCGCAGTGGTTGAACGAGAAAGAGTCGAAGTTGTCGGGCATAGCTTCCGCAGCCGCTGTGCTTGAACGAGAAAGAGACGAAGTTGTCTGGCATAGCCTCCGCTGCCGCTCTGGTTGAACGAGAGGGAGTCGAATTTGTCGGGCATAGCCTCCGCTGCCGCTGTGTTTGAACGAGAAAGAGACGAAGTGTTCGGGCATAGCCTCCGCTGCCGCTGTGGTTGAACGAGAAAGAGTCAAAGTTGTCGGGCATAGCCTCCGCTGCCGCTGTGGTTGAACGAGAAAGAGACGAAATTGTCGGGCATAGCCTCCGCTGGCGCTGTGGCTGAACGAGAAAGAGACGAAGTTGTCGGGCATAGCCTTCGCTGCCGCTGTGATTGAAAGAGAAAGAGACGAAGTGTTCGGGCATAGCCTCCGGCTGCCGCTGTGGTTGAACGAGAAAGAGACGAAGTTGTCGGGCATAGCCTCCGCTGCCGCTGTGGTTGAAAGAGAAAGAGACGAAGCTGTCGGGCATAGCCTCCGCTGCCGCTGTGGTGGAACGAGAAAGAGACGAAGTTGTCGGGCATAGCCTCCGCTGCCGCTGTGGTTGAACATGAAAGAGACGAAGTGTTCGGGCATAGCCTCCCGCTGCCGCTGTGGTTGAACGAGAAAGAGTCGAAGTTGTCGGGCATAGCTTCCGCAGCCGCTGTGGTTGAACGAGAAAGAGACGTAGTTGTCGGGCATAGCCTCCGCTGCCGCAGTGGTTGAACGAGAAAGAGTCGAAGTTGTCGTGCATAGCTTCCGCAGCCGCTGTGGTTGAACGAGAAAGAGACGACGTTGTCGGGCATAGCCTCCGCTGCCGCTGTGGTTGAACGAGAAAGAGACGAAGTGTTCGGGCATAGCCTCCGGCTGCCGCTGTGGTTGAACGAGAAAGAGACGAAATTGTCGGGCATAGCCTCCGCTGCCGCTGTGGTGGAACGACAAAGAGTCGAAGTTGTCGGGCATAGCCTCCGGTTGCCGCTGTGGTTGAACGTGAAAGAGTCGAAGTTGTCGGGCATAGTCTCCGCTGCCGCAGTGGTTGAACGAGAAAGAGTCGAAGTTGTCGGGCATAGCTTCCGTAGCCGCTGTGGTTGAACGAGAAAAAGACGAAGTTGTCGGGCATAGCCTCCGCTGCCGCTCTGGTTGAACGAGAAAGAGTCGAAGTTGTCGGGCATAGCTTCCGCTGCAGCTGTGGTTGAACGAGAAAGTGACGAAGTGTTCGGGCATAACCTACGCTGCCGCTGTGGTTGAACGAGAAAGAGTCGAAGTTGTCGGGTATAGCCTCCGGTTGCCGCTGTGGTTGAACGAGAAAGAGACGAAGTTGCCGGGCATAGCCTCAGGCTGCCGCTGTGGTTGAAAGAGAAAGAGACGAAGTTGTCGGGCATAGCCTGCGCTGCCGCTGTGGTTGAACGAGAAAGAGTCGAAGTTGTCGGGCATAGCCTCCGGCTGCCGCTGTGGTTGAACGTCAGAGTCGAAGTTTTCGGGCATAGTCTCCGCTGCCGCAGTGGTTGAACGAGAAAGAGTCGAAGTTGTCGGGCATAGCTTCCGCAGCCGCTGTGGTTGAACGAGAAAAAGACGAAGTTGTCGGGCATAGCCTCCGCTGCCGCTCTGGTTGAACGAGAAAGAGTCGAAGTTGTCGGGCATAGCCTCCGCTGCCGCTGTGGTTGAACGAGAAAGAGACGAAGTTGTCGGGCATAGCCTCAGGCTGCCGCTGTGGTTGAAAGAGAAAGAGACGAAGTTGTCGGGCATAGCCTGCGCTGCCGCTGTGGTTGAACGGGAAAGAGACGAAGTTGTTGGGCATAGCCTCCGCTGGCGCTTTGTGGTTGAACGAGAAAGAGACGAAGTTGTCGGGCATAGCCCCCGCTGCCGCTGTGATTGAAAGAGAAAGAGACGAAGTGTTCGGGCATAGCCTCCGGCTGCCGCTGTGGTTGAACGAGAAAGAGACGAAATTGTCGGGCATAGCCTCCGCTGCCGCTGTGGTGGAACGACAAAGAGTCGAAGTTGTCGGGCATAGCCTCCGGTTGCCGCTGTGGTTGAACGTGAAAGAGTCGAAGTTGTCGGGCATAGTCTCCGCTGCCGCAGTGGTTGAACGAGAAAGAGTCGAAGTTGTCGGGCATAGCTTCCGCAGCCGCTGTGGTTAAACGAGAAAAAGACGAAGTTGTCGGGCATAGCCTCCGCTGCCGCTCTGGTTGAACGAGAAAGAGTCGAAGTTTTCGGGCATAGCCTCCGCTGCAGATGTGGTTGAACGAGAAAGTGACGAAGTGTTCGGGCATAACCTACGCTGCCGCTGTGGTTGAACGAGAAAGAGTCGAAGTTGTCGGGCATAGCCTCCGCTGCCGCTGTGGTTGAACGAGAAAGAGACGAAGTTGTCGGGCATAGCCTCCGCTGCCGCAGTGGTTGAACAAGAAAGAGTCGAAGTTGTCGGGCATAGCTTCCGCAGCCGCTGTGGTTGAACGAGAAAGAGACGAAGTTGTCGGGCATAGCCTCCGCTGCCGCTCTGGTTGAACGAGAAAGAGTCGAAGTTTTCGGGCATAGCCTCCGCTGCCGCTGTGGTTGAACGAGAAAGAGACAAAGTGTTCGGGCATAGCCTCCTCTGCCGCTGTGGTTGAACGAGAAAGAGTCGAAGTTGTCGGGCATAGCCTCCGCTGCCCCTGTGGTTGAACGAGAAAGAGACGAAGTTGTCGGGCATAGCCTCCGGCTGCCGCAGTGGTTGAACGAGAAAGAGTCGAAGTTGTCGGGCATAGCTTCCGCAGCCGCTGTGCTTGAACGAGAAAGAGACGAAGTTGTCTGGCATAGCCTCCGCTGCCGCTCTGGTTGAACGAGAGGGAGTCGAATTTGTCGGGCATAGCCTCCGCTGCCGCTGTGGTTGAACGAGAAAGAGACGAAGTTGTCGGGCATAGCCTCCGCTGCCGCTGTGGTTGAAAGAGAAAGAGACGAAGCTGTCGGGCATAGCCTCCGCTGCCGCTGTGGTGGAACGAGAAAGAGACTAAGTTGTCGGGCATAGCCTCCGCTGCCGCTGTGGTTGAACATGAAAGAGACGAAGTGTTCGGGCATAGCCTCCCGCTGCCGCTGTGGTTGAACGAGAAAGAGTCGAAGTTGTCGGGCATAGCTTCCGCAGCCGCTGTGGTTGAACGAGAAAGAGACGTAGTTGTCGGGCATAGCCTCCGCTGCCGCAGTGGTTGAACGAGAAAGAGTCGAAGTTGTCGTGCATAGCTTCCGCAGCCGCTGTGGTTGAACGAGAAAGAGACGAAGTGTTCGGGCATAGCCTCCGGCTGCCGCTGTGGTTGAACGAGAAAGAGACGAAATTGTCGGGCATAGCCTCCGCTGCCGCTGTGGTGGAACGACAAAGAGTCGAAGTTGTCGGGCATAGCCTCCGGTTGCCGCTGTGGTTGAACGTGAAAGAGTCGAAGTTGTCGGGCATAGTCTCCGCTGCCGCAGTGGTTGAACGAGAAAGAGTCGAAGTTGTCGGGCATAGCTTCCGTAGCCGCTGTGGTTGAACGAGAAAAAGACGAAGTTGTCGGGCATAGCCTCCGCTGCCGCTCTGGTTGAACGAGAAAGAGTCGAAGTTGTCGGGCATAGCTTCCGCTGCAGCTGTGGTTGAACGAGAAAGTGACGAAGTGTTCGGGCATAACCTACGCTGCCGCTGTGGTTGAACGAGAAAGAGTCGAAGTTGTCGGGCATAGCCTCCGCTGCCGCTGTGGTTGAACGAGAAAGAGACGAAGTTGTCGGGCATAGCCTCCGCTGCCGCAGTGGTTGAACAAGAAAGAGTCGAAGTTGTCGGGCATAGCTTCCGCAGCCGCTGTGGTTGAACGAGAAAGAGACGAAGTTGTCGGGCATAGCCTCCGCTGCCGCTCTGGTTGAACGAGAAAGAGACGAAGTTTTCGGGCATAGCCTCCGCTGCCGCTGTGGTTGAACGAGAAAGAGACGAAGTGTTCGGGCATAGCCTCCTCTGCCGCTGTGGTTGAACGAGAAAGTGTCGAAGTTGTCGGGCATAGCCTCCGCTGCCCCTGTGGTTGAACGAGAAAGAGACGAAGTTGTCGGGCATAGCCTCCGGCTGCCGGAGTGGTTGAACGAGAAAGAGTCGAAGTTGTCGGTCATAGCTTCCGCAGCCGTTGTGGTTGAACGAGAAAGAGACGAAGTTGTCTGGCATAGCCTCCGCTGCCGCTCTGGTTGAACGAGAGGGAGTCGAATTTGTCGGGCATAGCCTCCGCTGCCGCTGTGTTTGAACGAGAAAGAGACGAAGTGTTCGGGCATAGCCTCCGCTGCCGCTGTGGTTGAACGAGAAAGAGTCAAAGTTGTCGGGCATAGCCTCCGCTGCCGCTGTGGTTGAACGAGAAAGAGACGAAATTGTCGGGCATAGCCTCCGCTGGCGCTGTGGCTGAACGAGAAAGAGACGAAGTTGTCGGGCATAGCCTTCGCTGCCGCTGTGATTGAAAGAGAAAGAGACGAAGTGTTCGGGCATAGCCTCCGGCTGCCGCTGTGGTTGGACGAGAAAGAGACGAAGTTGTCGGGCATAGCCTCCGCTGCCGCTGTGGTTGAACGAGAAAGAGACGAAGCTGTCGGGCATAGCCTCCGCTGCCGCTGTGGTGGAACGAGAAAGAGACGAAGTTGTCGGGCATAGCCTCCGCTGCCGCTGTGGTTGAACATGAAAGAGACGAAGTGTTCGGGCATAGCCTCCCGCTGCCGCTGTGGTTGAACGAGAAAGAGTCGAAGTTGTCGGGCATAGCTTCCGCAGCCGCTGTGGTTGAACGAGAAAGAGACGTAGTTGTCGGGCATAGCCTCCGCTGCCGCAGTGGTTGAACGAGAAAGAGTCGAAGTTGTCGTGCATAGCTTCCGCAGCCGCTGTGGTTGAACGAGAAAGAGACGACGTTGTCGGGCATAGCCTCCGCTGCCGCTGTGGTTGAACGAGAAAGAGACGAAGTGTTCGGGCATAGCCTCCGCTGGCGCTGTGGTTGAACGAGAAAGAGACGAAGATGTCGTGCATAGCCTCCGGCTGCCGCTGTGGTTGAACGTGAAAGAGTCGAAGTTGTCGGGCATAGTCTCCGCTTCCGCAGTGGTTGAACGAGAAAGAGTCGAAGTTGTCGGGCAAAGCTTCCGCAGCCGCTGCGGTTGAACGAGAAAGAGACGTAGTTGTCGGGCATAGCCTCCGCTGCCGCAGTGGTTGAACGAGAAAGAGTCGAAGTTTTATGGCATAGCTTCCGCAGCCGCTGTTGTTGAACGAGAAAGAGACGAAGTTGTCGGGCATAGCCTTCGCTGCCGCTGTGGTTGAATGAGAAAGAGACAAAGTGTTCGGGCATAGCCTCCGCTGCCGCTGTGGTTGAACGAGTAAGAGACGAAGTTGTCGGGCATAGCCTCCGGCTGCCGCTGTGGTTGAACGTGAAAGAGTCGAAGTTGTCGGGCATAGTCTCCGCTGCCGCAGTTGTTGAACGGGAAAGAGTCGAAGTTGTCGGGCATAGCCTCCGCAGCCGCTGTGGTTGAACGAGAAAGAGTCGAAGTTGTCGGGCATAGCCTCCACTGCCGCTGTGGTTGAACGAGAAAGAGACGAAGTGTTCAGGCATAGCCTCCGCTGCCGCTGTGGTTGAACGAGAAAGAGTCGAAGTTGTCGGGCATAGCCTCCGCTGCCGCTGTGGTTGGACGAGAAAGAGACGAAGTTGTCGGGCATAGCCTCCGCTGCCGCTGTGATTGAAAGAGAAAGAGACGAAGTGTTCGGGCATAGCCTCCGGCTGCCGCTGTGGTTGAACGAGAAAGAGTCAAAGTTGTCGGGCATAGCCTCCGCTGCCGCTGTGGTTGAACGAGAAAGAGACGAAGTTGTCGGGCATAGCCTCCGCTGCCGCTGTGGTGGAACGAGAAAGAGACGAAGTTGTCGGGCATAGCCTCCGCTGCCGCTGTGGTTGAACGAGAAAGAGACGAATTGTTCGGGTATAGCCTCCGGCTGCCGCTGTGGTTGAACGAGAAAGAGACGAAGTGTTCGGGTATAGCCTCCCGCTGCCGTTGTGGTTGAACGAGAAAGAGATGAAGTTGTCGGGCATAGCCTCCGCTGCCGCTGTGGTTGAACGAGAAGAGACGAAGTTGTCGGGCATAGCCTCCGCTGGCGCTGTGGTTGAACGAGAAAGAGACGTAGTGTTCGGGCATAGCCTCCGGCTGCCGCTGTGGTTGAACGAGAAAGAGCTGATGTTGTCGGGCATAGCCTCCGCTGCCGGTGTGGTTGAACGCGAAAGAGTTGAAGTTGTACGTCATAGCCTCCGCTGCCGCTGTGTTTGAACGAGAAAGAGACGAATTGTTCGGGTATAGCCTCCGGCTGCCGCTGTGTTTCAACGAGAAAGAGACGACGTTGTCGGGCATAACCTCCGGCTGCCGCTGTAGTTGAACGTGAAAGAGACGACGTTGTCGGGCATAGCCTCCGTCTGCCGCTGTGGTTGAACGTGAAAGAGACGACGTTGTCGGGCATAGTCTCCAGCTGCCGCTGTGGTTGAACGAGAAAGAGACGACGTTGTCGGTCATAACCTCCGGCTGCCTCTGTAGTTGAACGAGAAAGAGCTGAAGTTGTCGGGCATAGCCTCCGCTGCCGCTGTGGTGGAACGAGAAAGAGCTGAAGTTTTCGGGCATAGCCTCCGGCTGCCGCTGTGGTTGAACGAGAAAGAGACGAATTTGTCGGGCATAACCTCCGGCTGCCTCTGTAGTTGAACGAGAAAGAGCTGAAGTTGTCGGGCATAACCTCTGCTGCCGCTGTGGTGGAACGAGACATTTTAAAAAGCTATCGTGTCTCGCGTATTATTATTCTCTAGGGCGCAAAAATCATGTCTCGACAATTCTCTGCATGCATCAGTCTGTCGTAGCGTCCTTTTATGAACACGATTATTTGCACACTTACTTCACTGGTCTTCCCAACATGCGAAGTCTTTTCCAAATTACCCGATATTCAACTGGTCGGTAATTTTTATATGTACAGCTGTGTGTTAATCGCTTTTCTCTATCTTAATTATTATAGGTTTTATTTACATTTATTTACACTGTATTTACACTTTTTATTGTTTTCGCACAATCTTCTGTATACGCGTGCGTCTTTATATTATTCACACTGTGCCGTATTTTGTTTTGTGATATTTTACACACACTTATCACAATTTAAATAATTTATTTATTGATTAACGTTATTTTAGGGGTGACGCTTTGCCGGAATTAACTGGCCGCACTCACACACGTAAGATACACGTGTACACAGACTCAGCTGTGTGTGGCGTGACTTCCCTGTTCAAACAGGCATATTTGTTGTTCCCCTTTACAGTTTTTTATCTGAATTATTATACTACTGACAATATTGATTATTTATTTTAATTTACATAAATTATCTTAACTAATTGTGCAATTTACAGTACTATATACATACATACTGTTGCAACACACACACACACACACACACACACACACACACACACACACACACACACACACACACACACACACACACACACACACACACACACACACACACACACACACACACACACACACACACACACACACACACACACACACACACACACACACACACACACACTGGCGCGCGCGTACCTACGTGCGTACGTACATGTGTAACGTACGTACGTACTGTGTTATTACGTTTACTTTAATGGGACTGACATCAGCCGCTTTAAAGATAGTAATGTTGATTAGTCTTAACTTGTTTTTTTTTTACTTCCATGTTCCATAAGGAAATGGAAGTACGGTGATTGCTAAAAAAATCGTGTTCGAGATAAGGGCTGATTCTGATTGTACTACCCTCAAAACATTAAGGAAAGTCATTTTTCGAAAAGTGTGTGTGTTGAATTATTTCTATGGCAAACGATAACTGCCACAAATTCAAACAGAATCAAATAATTTTTTGCATACGCCCCTGAATTTTAGAGGACACGAGGTCTGTTGATTTTGGTGAAGATCGATTAAGGGGAAGGGGTAGTTTACTTGCAACATTTTATATTTTAACAAGGGTAATTTTTTCTGTGACGGACGATAACTGCCGCACATTCAACAGAATCAAATAAGTTTTGCACATGTACCTGATCTGTAGAGGACTCGGGACCTATTGATTTTGGTGAAGATCGGTTTAGGGGAGGGGGTAGTGTATCTGCAACATTTTATGTTTTAACAAGAGTAAAGTACTTAATTTTATAAATAAAGTATCCTGAAAAGAAGGTCATAATAATCCACTGTAGAAACGTAAATGAAATATCTATAAATGGAAAGGCTAGTTGAAGGGGGTGGGGGTAGTTTCCTATACATAAAAATGATAGTTGAAAGGGGAGGGGATAATTTTGTATATTATTTCGTTTATAATATTTTATATTTTGTTACGTTATCGGCAACAAAAATGTAGTTGGTTGTTAAAATTCCTTCCCTGGCTGTTTGGCCGTGGTCCAATGTTTTCTGCAAAACCAGACGTTTCGGCAGTGCCATAGACTGCCATCATCAGTGAAAGTCGAGTGCGCTAAAGTGAGGTGGTATACGTTAGTGACCACAGTACTGAGGTTAAGGTTGAAGAAAGAAATAGTTTCTATGGAAATATTTCATTTCGAAAATGATTTTAAATATACATCTTAGAACATGGAAGTCATGTATGTTTCTCCATACCGATATTTTTGTTTGCATGAAGCCGAGACGATCCCGGACTCCCTCCCTCCTAGATTCGCCACTGCACAAGATCAACTTTTGTGTTTGGATCATGGCGTGCCTACTTTTTGTGTACAGCTAAGTCCTATAATACATAATACTGAATGTTTTTTTATTACTGACGTAGTTTAGGAATTAGGTAAGATAAGAAGTAGGCCTATTATCTTATGTGGCCAGCACTACACTCCAGTCGCCCATTATTACCTAAGGGTGTTGTCCTGTAGTCAGAGTCTAACTGGGAGCCGATAAACTCATCTTGCTTTTATAGTGGCCCTGGCAATAAAAACCGCGAAACCTGGATTGGTAGCCAGACACTGGTTTACTGAGTCCCTGTTGTACCAAGTTCCATGTAACTGGCTTGTATATCGATACAAGGAAATTAAATTTTACCTCAGCAAGATACAGAGACTCTCCAAATTAGCCGAGAACTGTACAATTTTTTAATTCCAGGCCACAGGCTTAGAATAAGGACACCATTTTTTTTCAGCACACATCATAGGTATTCTTTGTCCACGACTAAATACTACCGCTAAAGAAAGTTACAAATTTACTCAAATTTTAAAAAGTTACAGATTCTTAAAAGCAAGTACACCACGGCATATATGTAGAACTTTCGTTACCAATAAACAGAAAATGGAGAGATGAAAATCATAAGAGTGAGTTCAGGATTTTTACCGACTCTAGTTTTTAATTTTTTTTTATTCTTAGAGAAACCAATTTCGAAAAACAAGATTGTCATGGAAATTCACTCCCGTGGGCTATATGAGCAGTATACGTACTTTCCAGGGCCACCTTCCTTAAGACTGTAAGATTGGAAGAGGCACTTTTCAGGATTCCTGTACTCTCTCGGCAGATTCTACGACAATCTTTTGAGGAACAAGTGTCCCTTACTGTTCCATCGTCCTGTAAATGTTTTGTACTGTGTATGTAAAATGTTATGTAGAAAATGGAGTTCCTAATAGGAGTAAATAGTCACTTTAAGCATCTTTTTGAAGCGATGTGTTTTGAATGAGTTTGCGATTCAGAAGGAATCTTAGGGGTTGCAATATAAATTGGTATAGCCGTTAAAGAAAATTCCACTTTTAGTTGAAAAGTTTACACGTTTACAGAACTGAATTACTCGTGTAAGCAGGAACTTTTATCACTGTAGTTAATTTTATGCAGAGCTAAAATTGAAATTTACGACATTAATTGATGACTCGTTGGGCACTTGGTGAAACGTATTAATACAAAGGTTTTTAAAAAAATATATAAACACTTGGTATGTTTCACAGTTTTTATTTAACTCTGATAGCTGTGTCAGTCTATTGTCAAAGAGATCAGTGAACAACTAAACACAGGATGTTAGGGTGGTGAAATATGTTTAAGGGCGTGTATCCGTACATGTGTGGGGTGCGACGATGGAGGGGGGTTGGAGAAGCTAAGGAAAGTTCAAGTGTCTGTAAAAATATAAAAATTATAAAATATAAAAATTAACTAAACTAAATAACAGCTTTTAATAAAGGGGATACACAGAATTCAGTTTGTTCATTTGTTAAATTGTTTGTTACTTTTTATTGATTTTCTAATTTCTAGAATTCTAATAAATCCATTTTTTACCTTTTTGTATGTTGTGCAGTAGTGTTATGTGTTTTGTATTTATAAAGTGGTTTTGCAGATCATTGCTTACAACACAATCAGTTCATAGATACAAAACAGCTGCCAGAGCTAAATAAAAACTGTAAAACGTACCAAGTGTTTATATATTTTTAAAAAAAATTTGTATTGAAATTTACGCTCTGGTGTTGCAAAAGTATAAATAATTCTACCTAAACGTAGATCGAGTTACAAACACACACAGATAAAAAGTAACTAACGCATATAAGTACACTCGAGTTTTCTTTACGAAAATTTTGTAGGACGTTCAAAGAATCATGTCATGGATTTTAAAAATTCAAATAAATGCTATTGTTTAATTAAATTAATACGTTAAATTAACCCACTAGAGGTCTTCACTAACATTCCGTGTGTCTGTGATGTGTGTTAACTGACTATGTACCCATTTTTTTTCTAGAAAATTTCTATCTAGTGAGACGGCAGATCATTACCACTTCAAAGATACTAGTTTCTAACTTATCTGAGATATCATATTGATGTCATAAAAATAAAATAGTTATATAACACATTGGTTTAGAATTCATAGCACATATTTTCAGAAATACTTGAGATCTGGAGGTAAAAATAAATTTCTTTTTTATCCATATAATCAGTTCCCTGTCTGTATCTTTACGTGTACAAACAAATGTAAGTAAGTATCAGACGAAAATCAGTGGATTCTTAAAAATTGATGTTTGACTACAATGTGTCGCTAATAAACTCTTCAATTACAAGAATTACATTAGTTCGAGTAAAAAATATCAACCATTTTATTTTTTCATTGATTTCAGACATTAGTTTTAAATTGTACAGATGTTACAATATGATGTCGACATACATCGTTGTTTCCAGTAACATAATATTAAATTGTTGTATCACTGTCTTCTACAGTTGCGAAAAGTACATCTATAGGGGTGATTATTTTAGAGAGATGGTTTAGGAGAGGCATGGTGGGTTTGCTTAACTTGAGCGCACCGCATACAAGGAATTCAGTGTGATCAGTATTATGTTTCACCCACTTACTATCATCTTAGGTGATATAGGAAACACTCATTTACGTAGCCTGAGTCGACCTGTAGGCTGAAAAACGGATCTCGGTGTTTATGGTATGCATTGAATCGATTTTTAAAACCTTTAGATTAGAAGTCAAGCGCCACACCCACTTGGTCTCCTAATTCCTCTCTCAGAGCCATATAGAGTATTTCTTTACATTATGTAAATTTAATGTAACTGGCGAAATGAAACATAGATTATTAAGTGTGGTAGGCTATTAAGTATTTAAAATATTTGTGTGTGTATAATATTTCCTAGTTAACACAAATAAATCGTTTTTATTTTATTTAAAATTTTTGTTTTTTTATTTGTTAAAAAATAATTTCAGCTACTTTACCAGTCCTTTCTCTTGATTTCCCGTATCTAAAATTTAGTTTATAACAAAATAAAATTACGCGTTTTTACAATATCCATTACTGAATTTATTTACTAAAGTAATTTGCACAATTTTATTTAGCGTTTACTATTCTTTTTAATGTTTAGTAAAAAACACAGATTTATATTTCACTTGAAGACGACAAAATCGACACTCCCAAGAAACTGTCTAGTACGTCGGCCACCCTATTCTATGCCCTACGTCTTCTAACTCCGTCTGCTCCGTGGAACGTCTCTAACTTTAAACAAGTTAGTTTCCAGCGCTCTTCCCGGAAGGTTTCCTGACTCGAATGTCCAGCTTATCTACTACGAAATTCTTTTCCTATGTCGCCGTAAGCTACGGCTATTACCGTACACAGGTTTCTTCTCTCCAAAGAGTATTTCTGAATTATCTAGATTTGACGTATTAACATTATAATCGAGTTTATTAATGCGTAGGCCTACACATAACGACATTTAACAATACACACAAAAATGCTCATAGTCCGTTGGAATGCTGACTTTCATTGCCAGCATAAACACATTGTAAAGGCGAGGGCCCATACATTATATGGGCATCACTTTGTTTCCTTTTCTTAAAGTTGCTCTTCTCCTTCGTAACAAACTTTATTATAAATTCGCATTTATGTCTGTTAACAAATCTGCACGAAAATATCCGTACTTGTCCTTTAGCTTGGTTCGAAAAACCTCTTAACTATTGATATGTTTGCAAACCCCGGTACACAAACGAATTTCTTGTTAAAGAAGGAAAAACGAGCTGAAACATAGAAAAGCTACAATTTAAAATTAATAAATTACACGTAAATTTCATTAAATTATTAACTTTTACATGAGTATAGATTTACAAATGAGTTAAAATGATTTTAAGCTACTAAAAAAAAAAAAAAAAATAGTAGGAGGTTGAATGCAGACTGATCATATTCTGTAATTTTCAATGACATTCAGTGCAGGCTACGTTCCTTTCCGTTCAATCAACTGTATTTAATTTGTAATAAAATTCTGCTTAGATTAAGATTACTTGTGAATTTCTGGCTTCCGTTTAATGTCTGTCGCGTGAATAATTTGGCGAACAGAACAGGTAGTGTTATAATTAATTTATTGTTTATTAGAGAGTTTAGCGTTGCGCGCACTGATAACAACCTGTAGCAGCTGTCAGGGAGAACTACCGCGTGGGCGTTCAGCTCTCGCAATCGACCCACCGTTACCATGGCGATATGACAGCAACCGTACTAACGTTAAAATTCACACTGCTTCTTCGCCCATTCAGCGATGCGAAGGGTCGGTTTCGTGTATATGTAATACAAGCAGAAACAAAATATGTATTTATCGTCCTGTGTTTGCAAATGTACAGAACAGCAGATGAGACAATGCTTACACCCAATCACGTATGGGACGTTACTTTAAATTTGCGAACAACTAAAACAACGCTTGCTTCGTGCAGAAGGGCCGTGGCTGTAGAAACTCATACGCAGATTTTGAGAATAAGAACAAATAAGTAATTATACAACTAGTTCTGTTCTCTGTTCTAACCAGCAGCATGTTTTTTGCAGTTTTCCATTTTTGCGAGAATACACACGGTGTTGTTTTATCAGAATTTTCTTTAATTTTCCGCGAAATAAATCTTTATAAATTAATGGTAACGGTGAATACAGTTTACAACAGAACAAAGCCATATTAGAAGATTACTTACGAGGATTGATAACAAAGTCTGTGCAATTTTTGTTTACTCGAAAAACTGTCTTAATTCGTCTATACTTATATTGTGGCCTTCAAAGTAACACCCCACTAAATATAAAAAAATCAGTCTAAGAGTTTTTCAGAAGTCAGATCATTTCTAAAACGAACTTTCTGGTATAACCTTGAGTATAACCGCCTTTGTGTGTGTGTGTGTTTTTTAATTTCACGCTTGATAGATTAATTATACTTTTCTTTTCTTTAGAAAACAACAAAATAAATTAAACTTGTTTGAACTCTCAACGTGCGTGAAGTCTGTTTGGAACTAGAAAGTGATATACTTGCCAGGAACCAAGGAGAATTTGGCAGAGGTCAAAATAGTTATAATTTCATTCTGTCTTTTCTGTCCGTGCTGGGTGTTTCTGAAACGGTTAGTCCCACTTCAAGACCTAAGCGACTTCACATAGTTGTCAGACAGCGCGCCGATTATACTTTCATTGCCTACGTTTTTGTTCATGAAAAATTTTCAGAATGTTGAAGGTTTTTGTTGCTACAATTCTCTCTTAAGTGTAAAACTTTACAGGTGCAGTAAAATAAAATTAACTATTTCATTTTCAGGGAAAGCGATAACACGATAACAATGATCATCTTCATTTATAACGGACGGAAAATTAAAATCGTGGATTATGTTGAACAGACCTACAACATGTCTTGGTAATAGATGTAATAGGCTTATGAAAAGCTTATACGTCACCGAACAGTGATGTACAGAGAAAGTTATCTAGATCGCACAGAGGTGAACGCCAGTTCTGCATCACGTTGCAACACATCACAATAAAGTTCTGGCATTGTTAAGTTGCAGGTCCTTTTTGCACGGATTGCATGGAAGTAAGGACTGATGAGTTTGAGTAGCATCGGTCTGACTCCATGTCTTAGATGGGACTTCGTGTCCTCTTAAGAGTACACTCACAGAAGAGAGTAGAGCTTTGAGCCTACTGGCGTGGACTATGGACTGCTACAAATGGCGTAGCAGGAGTGATATGCTATCACAACGAGCCGGACGGCTCCTGCAAGGAGACATTTACGCAGTCAGATGTTTTGAAACCTTCGATGGAAATAAGACAAGGAAAGACACCAAGATAAAATTCTATAAAGTAATGGCAATGCCTGTTTTAACTTATGGAAGTGAAACTTGGACGATGACGAGAAATGGTGAGCGAAGAATACAAACAAGTGAAATGAAGTTCTTGAGAAAAACCAAAGGTTGCACCCTTAGAGATCAAATACGAAATGAAGATACAAGAACCGAGTTAAATGTACATTCAATGGCCAACAGAATAAGGGCAGAACAAATAAAATGAAGGCAGCATATTGAGAGAATGGAAGATATGAGACTACCTTAACAAATAATAAGATACATACCTTAAGGAAAACGAGATATAGGTAGACCAAGGAAGAGATGGCTTCGGTAAAAACGGAAGAGGCTGCAAGCCTATACCTTGACGTGGAGAAGAAGAAGAAGAAGAAGAAGAAGAAGAAGAAGAAGAAGAAGAAGGAGGAGGAGGAGGAGGAGGAGGAGGAGGAGGAGGAGGAGGAGTGCAACCAAGTTAATTTGCTTAGATAGTTTACACAAAGAGCGATAGATGTGTTAATTCTGAGAGTGTCATTTTATGATGGAAAGCTTTTAACACATATTTACTGGCTCTTTGCTTTCAATTGTTTCTTTAAAACGTGACATGGTTTTTGAAACATTTTACTTAAAATGTGTATTTTTTTACAAAGGGTTTCTGTTTACAAAAGGTAGCGGTTGGTGTATGTTGTGTTTGGTATTGCAAGTATTTTTCAGACACTTAATTTACTTCACACCTAGGTACCTATCTGCTATCTTGCTAACTCTATTTTTTGTTGTTGTACACCATAAGCTTTGAAAGACATCACAGAGATGATGTAGTGAACAGAGTTGAAATATAAACTCCAAACAAACAAAACGCTTTTATGCTTTTACTCTGAATTTAAATAAAATTTAGCTCTATGAATAGGTATTAAATGTTATTTATCAAATAATATACTTAATATATAGTTAAATTAATAAAATAAATATAAAATAAAATAATATAATATAATTAAATAGTATAATTTCACAAATATAATTAAGTTAATTAAAATTAAAATACAATAACTCACTTTACAAAACACTGTTGAAACCATTTTATAAAGTGAAAAACATTAGCTTTTACAGTATTTGCAACAAGTAATATGAATTAGTTAAAATTAGAATCTTTTAATAATGTTCATAAATATGACTCTTTATACCTCATTAATAGAAATGTCTTTTAAAGTTTACTGAATGTCCTTAACTGTTCTGTTATGAAATATTTAATGAAATAATTGTTTTGAACTTCCTGGTGAAGACTAGAAATTTTAAATGAAGAAGAATTCGGGTCCAACGTTTGACGATACTTCGTTTTGCGTTCTTGCCCCCCCCCCCTTGGATATTACTTCCCTCTTGGATATTCGATTTCCCCTCTGACTTAGGTTAAGTACCAACAATTGCATTGCGGCCGATCTGTCACAGTTGTGGTGATCCTTTAAATCTTTTAAAAGTAGCTTGACGAACTTGATATGGCTATATCACCTCTCACTAAAGCTAATGCTACCCCAGTCAGCTTTGAGTCGGTTCTTAAAATTTTAATGTTTCCATCAGCGTTCGCGCCTGTCGACTTCATTTGAATTTATATAAATTATTTATTTTTTGTTTTAATTTAACTTGTTTTTTCTTCAGCTCTATAGAACAGTTAGAAAGAAATAAGAAAAGAAATAATTTATTTTTGAAAAGAAATAGGTCACGGCCGTTTGTATTCATATTGTTACGACATCACAGAACAATCTACGTGTTTTTGGAATGTGCCAGAAGAATATCGCTCTACTGTGTGTGGCGTACGTGCTTGTAGACGCATTTGCGAGAGTCTTCTCGATGCCGCCAGCCGTGCGGACTGTGTCAAGGCCGCAGATAATTACGTAGTTCATACGGACGCTAAGACGCAATTACGAATCGTCTACATTTTCGGCGGCTATAAATACAATTACTCAGGGACGCTCAAGTCAGTATAGCAGCGATATATTTACAGTTCGGTTCGAGAGTTATTATCGGGCGACATTACTGAGTACGTTCAAGTGGTTATTAGTGAAGTGTTGCGTTTTATAATCGGGCGGTATAATTGTAACACAATTGTGTTTAATATTAGTGACATTTTATTGCGTGTGAACAATTTATATTTGATTTGTTGTAGTAGACTGTGTTGTTAATTACGAACTGTTTAACTGTAAAATTAAAGCTGGTGATTAGTGACTTAATTGGCGTCTTGTACTTATTTTGTTTTCCACTGTACCTACGACGATCGAGTAGACGGTCGTAACAATATGTTACGCTTTTGACGTTTATTAAAAAACTGAAGGCGACGAAGCCGAGCCGAGTTACGTTACGTTACAATCAGTTTTGCGCCGTAATTACGGTTGTTACGGGTTCGTGGGCAGCGTCTAACTTTGAAACTTTGTTAAGTGTTCGTAATTATATTCGCATTAACATTTTGCTATTAAAACATCAAACAAAATTAAAGTTAATTATTAAATTAATTTACTTTGTAACCAACCATCTCGTTAAAAGCAAAGTTTTAAAACGTTCGAAGAGATATTTTCAATCAACTGAAAGATTAATAACCATGTTGAATTTACTGTTTATACAGCAATGACTTGTACCTACCATATTTTGTTATTATGCGCTGTCGGTTACCGTGCGGTGTATACCGAAAATTGTTGTGTGCGTACTTTGTGTAGTGTAATTGTGTTTTGTGTTATGTGGATTTTAATATTTTTAATATATTGATGACTGTGCCATCGTATGATGGTATGAAGAGACTTTTTTAAATATTCTGAGGATGGGACAAGTGTCCCGAAACATGTCAATTGTATAAAGACATTTACTTAAGCCACAGACGGTGAGTTACATAGCGTTTAGTTGATCATATTTTGTTGTAAATCACTGAATTTTATTATATTATATTTTCTAAATAACCGCATGACTATCCTCACACAGGTCGTCACCTTATACCACACCGACCAAAGAACCGATCAAAAACGTGAGGTTGGAACGTCGAAGCCTGAGTCATCAAAGGTACATATCGGGTCTTCCACCTTTCCAGTTCTACATAGATACGCGGATATAGAAGTATCCGTACCCTGCAAGGAATTGGGCAAGAAAGTAGTACACTTCTCCGTGATTTCGATCCACCCATTCAGAAAGGTGTTCCCTACCAGCCTCGCCGGGCACGGTTACATAGACTTCCCCGCGAACGGATACTGTCACTGCTTCTGGTGTGTCAAGCTTACACCGTCCCAGTAAACCTAATACCCTTACGCGGTCTATATCCCTAAACGGAATATCTCGAACTTTCGCGGATTAAAACAATTATAATAATTATCGCACTAACTCTAGCTTGCGTCCGTCGCGGCAGACAGACCAAACATCCGATACCATCACAGGGTTTACACATTGTCGATTCCGAAGAGAAACTGATTTATCCATTTAAAGTTATTTTCATCCACTGACTTTCTCGTTATCTGATTGTTCTTAGGCAACCACTACTCACGATTTTTCTACAGATAATAAATGATCTTGTCTAAGGAAGCTTCCGAACAGAACAATTCTTGTTCAAAAAACCTGAATATTTTTACATGATTTATGGGTCATAAATCTTTCTTACTTAAAAACCGCACACGTACATTTAGTTACTGATTTTTAAAATAACTATTGTCGTCAGATAGATCTCATTGTTATGGGTATTCTGATGTAAGTCCCATCTCAAAATACCCCATGTCTCGAAAGTTATTTAAATTAACATGTTTTTTTTAAATGAATATCCTATAAAATAATTACGTACACTCGCACTACACACGTGGCTAAACATCCTCACACACCATATAACTGCCCTTACAGTTAGTTTACTAGTTTAAATATACATAAAACTAGCATTATTCACAATGTTCTTTATCAACTAACTTATAATGTTCAAACCTGCTATCTCTACTTATTTATATAGTGTATTCATGTGGTAATATATGCTTTATTCTCTGATATATTTCATATGAAATTAAAATGTCCAGTTCAAAACACACACACACACACACACACACACACACAAACACACACAAACACACATACACACAGACTAACGTGCAAAATATAATGTTACAACAACAGTTTTACGTATATCAAATTTATTATATATATATTGTAACATCACAAAATGTTCCATGACAATAATGAACACCAGAAGGGTGAATAATACTAAAAAACTATAATTGAGTAACCAGAAAGAATGTAACAGTATAAATAATAAACCAATAAAGAAGAAAAGAAGAGAAGGAATTCAAGTAAACAGTGATGAATCCACAACATGTACTAAATGACACTACAACATAAATAAACTGAATGACAAAGACAAAATGACAAGACAAGTTTCCCACATAAACTGTCAAGTGAGCCCAATAAAAACATTTGATAAATAAAATCAAACAGTATAAATAAAATAACAACTGACTTGAATAATATTGTACTATATAGTGTGAATAAATAACAGCACATTAGCTGATCTAAGTAGAACAATGATATAAAAAAGACAAATATAAGGTACTATACTAGAAACAGTCATAAACTGTAAAAGATAAGGTGAAAGCCAAAT
The DNA here is from genome assembly GCA_034769895.1 of Magicicada septendecula. Taxonomy (NCBI): domain Eukaryota; kingdom Metazoa; phylum Arthropoda; class Insecta; order Hemiptera; family Cicadidae; genus Magicicada; species Magicicada septendecula. The sequence continues at coordinate 178,178,680 of CM068368.1, forward strand.
ATGTATTATTATAAATTAAGAATAACGATAAATGTAAGCACGGTATGTGTTTAGGTAACTTCATAAGTAAGTAAAATGTCTACAAAAGATAACAATAGTCAGGGAACAAAACATTGTAATATAATGATAACAGACCCTGAATGACCAATTTAAATCAATGAAATAAGAATTAAATAGAAACCCTACTAAGCATAATGCAGTAGAATCATGACTATGATGAAAAGAATGTAAAGTACAACCACATGGGTGATATTATACAAATAAGAGATGAGAAGGACATGCTAAAATATAAATAATAAAATATGAAAGTTTATGTTAGTAAATCAACATATGTAAACAAATAATTAATATTGTTCAGCTGAATACAGCACTTATATATAATAAGGTATTATTTTTAATCAATTAATCATGTTCAAAGTAGCAATTAGGAATAATTAAACAAATATCAGAAAAAAGTTAATAGTCGGATTTGACACTTTTAGCAGACGACGCATATAAACAATGTACTAGTAAGTTTAAAGTAATGAAATATTAATAAAAACTGTGACTAAACTGGCATAAAGCCATATCAAAATAAAGATAAATAAATAAGCTGTACAATGATAGTAATAGAACCCGAAATGGAATTGTAATAGTTGAGATATTAACGTTAGCATCATAAAATTGGTGAATTACGATTGAATACAACGAATAATATCAACATTGAAAACAGACGCCAAAATACAGATATGTAATGCCTATTAATAGAATTACGTCATCATGACATAATTTCGCACCAATCACGAACGATTTTAGTAAGCCTTCGAGTGCTCCAAGCGGCTTGATGAAAAAGTATATAAACGAGGATCGTTGTAAACACAGAAGCATTTTGTCTAAATTCACTCAACCAGCAACAACAAATCCAGGCCAAATAATCATCAAAATTTAATAATTCAACGATAAATAAGAAGTATAATTTAATCAGTGCAACGACAATAGTAGTGAAATTTTAACCAGTAGTGCGTGTGAACGAACGAGGTTAGGTATCAACATAACCAAAGCTGTAGCTTATTCATGAAGCAAATTAACCCGTTCAAGTTCGAATATCAGTGAAGTGTAAAAACGATCACAGAATAAGATCGTTAAAGTGTTAATAAATTAATTGTTACGATTAATCAACAGGGAGTACAGTGCTCATAATTACTTTGTTTACATTTTAGCCAATAACAGTATAGAATAATACACAATTGTACTGACGCAAAAAACAATAAGACTATAAGTAACTAACACTGTATCAAAGTTATTTAGAGGAATTTACAGATTCCGACGTAAGATTTCATATGTTAACGTTTTTATAACAAAACTCAATTTTATTCAGAACAAACGAACTTTTCGTTTATTAAATTTCGATAACCAAAGGTGTCTAACTTAACCATATGATATATCATAATAGCATTGTGAAATAAAGTGGCGTTCTATTCTGTAGCCACCCTTGCGATAAATAACTATAATAAATAATTTATCGATCATAATTAGAGTTTTCATGTTAACTAAACTGAGTTAGACAAGGTAAAGAAACCGGACGATTTGTGATCCGTTTGTTATTTTCTAATAAATGTATTTAATTGAAGTTATTACATAACGAATAATAAAAAACAATATTGTAAAGGAACAACATTTGTCAACAATTATTTCAACTAGTAATTAATCAGTATTAATGATTACTGAGGTGCATTTGATAGTAAACAAACAAACAGAATTTTAATGCATGATCTCGATCTAACCATTTGATCATTTATTGATTTATTAAATATCAGAATTAACTATCAATTTACTCAGAAGAATTCTTTTTATGGGACATTTCTCTCGGAAACCCATATGGCGCCCAAATAAAAATTAAATGTGTTTACAAAAAGCTTTTACACCATTAATATACTGATCAATCAAAAGCTTGACAACCTGTGACCAACTGAACGTCTAGTACTACATCACAGGTACGTGAAAGTTTGATTTATGTATAATAACCTTGTCAAGACAATACACTGACATACACAGACGACACTTTTATCTAGGAGAGTGAACTAACGTCAAGAGATCTACGCAATTGTTTACATTCATCATCGGATCTACAACTAAATATTTACTCATAAATAAATAAACAAAAACATCAAAATCGAATTAAACCAGAGAATAAATTTATAAACTAATTTTAAAATTACGAACACTAATAATTACTACAATCGAGTCTCGTTACAAAACCCTCGTTACAGAATTGGCGACCAACGTTAGAGGCTAGAATTAGGTGAAATCTAATTCAAAATAAACAAAAAACAACATTTTAAACAACCTAACTTCTAGTGGCAGCTTCAATACGAACAAACTTAAAATGCACCGGAGAGCCACCTCGAAAAAACGCGCGGCGGAAGCCGAAAAAGAATTAGATATGGACGACAAGGAGGCGACACCAGTCGAAGATATCGAAGCGATATTAACTCCCGCGGAACCTACCAAAACCGCACGACCAGAGGAACAACCCGAGAGACCCACACAAACAGGGGAAATCAACTAACAGGAAATAATGAAGGCGATAATGGAAACCAACAAGAATGTCAAGTCGTTAAAGGAAGATTAAAATAAAATTTAGACGATAATAATAAGAATATAGAGTCTGTGAAGGAGGATAATCGAGATCTGAATAAGAAAATCGACGACAACAGCAAGAAGATGGAGGAGAAAATCGACGACAACAGCAAAAAAATGGAGGAGAAAATCAACGACATCAGCAAGAGAATAGAGGACAACAACGCGAAGATAAACACGAAAATAGACGGAGAAATAACAGTAGTTAGATGAGAGATCGCGGAAGTACACGAGAGGTGTGAACAGTACAACCAAGAGTTACAGCAAACTAGAGAAGAGGTCGATGGACGGATAAACAGCCTCGAAGAAGTTAACGAAGTCAGAATAGAATCTCTGAAGAGGATGAATCAGGAAGAAATAAAACGGGTACGAACGGACGTAGGGAAGAGATGCGAGGAAATAGACGCGTCAGTAAACAACGTACGAAGCCTGACCATCAATAATAAAGTGAAGATTGAAGAGTTACGACAACGGGAGATCCTGTAGATACGAGAGGAACTCGAAACAATTCGTAACCGACCAGCACCGGGTCAGTACATGCAAAACGCGGACAATTGCGACAACATAAATTTCAAAAATTACAAAAAGAATCCAATCGAATTTCTAGAAAGAGTAGAAGAGAACTTGGCCAGAATTCGAGAGAATAGATGGACCGTGATACGTAGTTTAATCGACGAGTATTTTAAAGAAATACACGACAACTGGTGGACGGCAACCCGACACGAGATTCAAAATTATGAGGAGTTCAAGACGCTCTTTAGGGGTAAGTATTGGTCGGGGTCCACTCTAAATATTGTACGAGACGACATACGTAACGGCAAGTACGACGCCAGTCAAGGGACGACACCAACCGCTTACTTCCTCGGTAAAGTATGCTTGGCGGGGAACCTCGAACCTAAAATACCGGAGGAATGCCTGGTGACGAAATTATCGTCACTACGAGGGAATAGCGCGAGCACGGCAGTGGGGACAGATTAGAACCATCCAATCCATGGCAGCGCTACTCGAGAACCATGAGCAGGAGGTTTACTACAGAAGAAGTCGTAGGAGGAACGATTATTACCTGGATAGGAATAATAACCAAAGTGGTAATAACAACCCAAATTACCGGAACAACCGGAATAACTACGAAAACAATGTCAATAGAAACAGCGAAACCAATCACCGACGGAACAATCCAGGTAACAACTACGCTGACAATAATAATAATAACGTGAGACGGCCTCCATATAATAATTATAACCAAAACCGACCACACAACCAAGGCGGGAATAATCAGCCCCAACCATACAGAAGGGTTAATTATGTCCATGCCAACAATGATTATGGGAGGAGGCGATATTACCAGAGACGCCGGAGCTTTAACGGATATGATGATAGGGTGTACCATCACAACGACAGGAGAAATTCAAGGGGCGAACCACGGAGGAGCCGAAGTAATAAAGACGACAGGAGGAGAAACTCCGACGAATTCAACCATCACCATGGAGGGCGACCCGAAATAAACGAGATGAATCAAGCAAACACGCCGGACAGATGGGAGGAAGAGAATGAACTCTCTTTAAACGAACCGCGGCAGTGAGAAACCAACAAGACCCCTCACTGAACCAGTCTATTGGGTACAATTACGGACACGACGAACAAAACTTAGACAAGACAATAACTATAATACGGAGTCATTATTTAAAGAATGTCAGACAGGAACTACTTGAAGAAGAGGAGATTGGCAACGTCCAATGTAACAATGAAATAGCATATGTGACTGCTGAAATAAACGGGGTGACCACCACATTGATGATCGACACGGGTGCGAACGTCTCTTTAATTGATAGCACTGAGATCAACAGAATACAGGGAGAATGTAAATCGGTAATACCAACTTTACCGATTAACAATATAATATTAGTGGGAGCGACTGGGCGACAAAATAAGACCGTAAAGAAACAGATCAGTGTAGAAGTGACTAGTCATGGGGTCAACATTCCTATGATATTTTTAGTAGCCAATGGCTTACCTTTTTGCAGTTTAATCGGCTGCGATATTCTGAGAAAATACTCAGCAATTATTGACATGAGCAGAGCGAGAGTAACTGAGCTCACGAGATTTGGAATGATCGGCTGAGTTAATTGGAAGCAAAGAAGCCCCTCAGGACCGCACCATTTTCCACGTTAGGGAATTACAAAGTTCTAGGAATCAGACACCCAGATATCAGGAATCAGGAGGAAACCAAATATCAAGAAAACAATAACAGTTTATGGAACGAGAAGATCGAAGAAATCCGCCAATTTAAGTCGACAAAGAGAGACAACCCACCAAACCCAGATCAAATTGAAATGTTAATAAACATATACAACAGATACAGACATGTGTTCTCAGACACCCCGAGTAAGGTCAAGAATTACCAATGTGAACTAAAATTTAGAGAACCGGTAAATTTTAATAGGAAATCCTACCCTATTGCATATTCTCTAAAAGAGGCAGTCAGGACAGAAATCAACCGACTATTAAAAGATGACGTCATTGAGTGCAGTCAGTCACCTTATACCAGCCCTATTGTAGCTACCAGGAAGAAGAACGGGAAAGTAAGACTTTGTTTGGATGCTAGGGAGATAAATAAAACTTTAATCAATGACAGAACATCTCCAGGAGAAATAGAAGAGATTTTGAAGAAGTTTCATGGCACGCAGTTTATTAGTTCCTGGGACACAGTTTGCGGATACTGGCAGGTATCCTACACTCAAACAGCCGAAAATATATATGACCTTTATATTTGAAGGGCGCAATTACCAATTCAAGCGATTGCACTTCGGATTAGTGAACTCTGTAGCGGTGTTTATTAAATGTATGGACCAGGTATTAGGTCAAGAAGCGCTCCAGTTCACTACCATATATGTAGACGATCTACTCATAACTTCCGCCAATTGGGAGGATCATTGTTGTAGAATAGAACATGTATTAAATAAGCTGCCAGAAAACAACATTACATTAAAACTACAGAAATCGCAACTTATAGCTAAGGAAGTACAGTTTTTAGGTTTCCATTTATCAGAGCATGGAATAACCCCCTCTAGAGACAAGGTAGAATCAATCCAACAATTCCCCACCCCGAGAAACAAAAAGCAGTTACAATCTTTTTTAGGTCTATGCAACTATTACCGTAAATTCCAGAGTAATTATTCAGAAATAACCACTAAATTATCGCCACAATTTTCTTCAAAAGACAAATGGACGTGGGGACCAAATTAAGACACAGTATTTCAATTGATTAAGGAGAAGTTTCTGGAGACTGTAATGCTGCATCACCCAGATTTCAATAAGCCGTTCTACTTGAATTGTGATGCAAGCGACATCAGTTTAGGATCTGCACTGTACCAAGAGGACGAAGAAGGGAACCACCTGGTTATAAGTTTCGTCAGTAGAACACTAAACAAGTGCGAGCGAAATTAAAATGTGACAGAAAAAGAACTGTTAAGCATAGTGTTGCCTGCGGAAAATTCCGGACCTATATTTTGGGATATTCAATAACTGTGCGGACTGACCACAAGTCCATATCATTCCTGAAGAACTGTAAATTAAGCCACGGGAGGTTGACAAGATGGACCCTAGCCTTACAGGAATATAACATCAGTTGGGAGTACATTCCAGGCAAGAAGAATATAGCAGCAGACGTGTTGTCACGTATAAATATAACCAATCAAACCTATGAAGGAGAGAAGGAAACGATTGCAAAAATCTATCACATCATTAAAGGTCGATCGGACTTAGAAGAAATAGTCAAAGGAATCGAACAACACCAGAAGCAAGACACCAAGTTACTGCTTGACAGTGACTGCTACGAATTTTTCCTCCTATCTATGTTTAGCTTATTACTTTGGGTGTGGTAAAGTTTATATCGATTTCTGTCAGGCCGAAATGATGGCATTACTACAAACAAATAATATTTGTATCTGGGTCAGCTGGCGTATCCAAGTTTGATGTAGGTTGCCGTTCCAATTTAAAATTATTTTTGATACATACTTGCGGCTGTGTTTAAGGCTAGCTGCGACTGACAGCTTAAAATGACTTGTAAATAAGTGTTTAAAGTTTGATTATTTCATTATAATTTTTGTCTTTGGTCTGACAACTACAAACGTTTGTCAGTGTGTTATTAAAACGTGTTACGGAATAAGCTAAAGAATACATTTTTTGTAATGTCTATTCGGTGTGGGTTGCTGTATTTACTTTTGGACATATGATGTTAATCTGAGTGTAAGAAAACTCCATATAACGAGCTGGCTTATTTACTTGCTTAGAAATCCACCAGTTTGCTAATTAAAATGTAAATTCATTTTTATGCGTCAGCTCTTATCTTGTATCTTCTGTACGTTGATATAGACCAAAGGTATAAAACATTCTTATTAGTGTATGAAAAATAATGGATGGTGTTGTCATTTTTTTGGTCTTACTAATATGAAAATTTTAATCTGAATCTCTTCCTGAAATGTTTAATCTCAGAATTTTACAGAGTTTTATACCCGCAAGCATAGTTTTTCCACTGAAGAGATTGAAGTTTTTTTAGTTATACAGATTGGAACTGTGATTTAGAGTTTTCTTTAAATAACTGGTTCAATTTTTTTTTAATGAAATCAGTGAAGCACATCTAAGACTCAGATTGCGAGTACTGTTCCATTCTGAGTTTTCTGTAATTTAAGTGAGACTTGTCATTTCAGCTGCGTGTCACTGATCGTTTCGTCTGTACGGGTTTTAATAGCCTACGTAATAGTGGCAGACGCAACGGTCATACATAAACACACAAAATATCAGAATCAGGTTCATTTTGCCAGCCACATCGTGTAACTGGATGAATGGGGTCATGAAGATGTCTGGTACAAGCCAATAACCGACCACTACCGCCTCGTTTTATAGATTATGTTATATACAATGTGTGAACACAAACTTACACAGTGTAACCAGTACAATATAAATATAATCGGAGTGTTTTCAGATTTCTTTTCTTTTTTTTTTAATCATTTAAATCTGTGGTATAAAATGTTAACGTGACTTCCTTTTGTACAGTCGATGGGGACCATTGCCTGTTTTTATTAATCTGAAAACCTGTAGGTATTCCTGTAGGTAGGCAATTCTTGAACGCCCCAAGTTTCAGTCTGTCGCCTCTAAACAATAAGTATTTCACATTTGAACTTATTATAACTTCTTGTATTTTAATATTCATGGAAGTGGCAGCTCTTACAACTCGTAGACTCTTAATTTCAGCTCACTGTTTTCTTTCTAGGTATCGTATACTATGTCAATTAATATTTTGTGACTCATAATTACCGCTGTTTATACAATACATAATATTATGTATGGTACAATAACAATGAACAAAAGTCGATTACATAAACAGAATGTTATAATTTTGTAGCGGGTTTGATTTACCATGCTTAAGAATTTTTACGTTCACCGTCGCTGTAGTTTTTGGTTATACGACCACCTCGTAAACAGTGGAACAGTACAATTATTACAAAAAGTCAATTTTGATATACAAGTGGAGGCATGTATGCGTTTTGATTTTCAATTAAATTAAAATTTGTCACTGAATAAGTTATGTAACTTTGTTAAGAAATTTTATGGTAAAAACAAATTTGTTCATTAATTTTAAAAACATATTTTTAAGTAAGAGAAAGTCATTACCTAATTATATGTCATTAGTCATATATTGTAGTGATAAGGATACGTAGGATACAGTTTAAGTATATAAAGAAATTCAATAGAAAAAGTAATTGGTACACTTAATGTTTTCAGTATATAGCAAAAATATATTCATTAGACGTTTTATAAATACTAAAGGCTGTTATTTAATTAATAAAGTTGTGTTAGTGGTTATAATCACAAAGAGAAGAAAACACTGTTGCACACCACAAAAGAAGAATTTTTTTCCGATTAGGGCTTTTAATCTTCACAGCTCATCATGAGATCGGAAATAAGATCTGATGATTAGCTGTGAAGCTTGAAAGCGCTACTCGGAAAAATGTTTTCTATAGTGGTGTGCAACAGTGTTACTTTTGTTAAAGGCTGTTAGAAGAATTAACGAATTACAACCTTTCAGATAAAGATAAATTAGAAATTATATCAAAACAATTAATAATTAACCTCTTTAGTCATATTTCGATGACTTTCGTGTCTCGTAGGCCTGTCTTATTGGTCGATGGCAGGCTCCATCCATGGGCTTGTTTACTTACAGTAATACGAGAAAGTAATTTCCACATTGACTAAAAAAGCATTGGAAAAATTAAAAAAAAACGTGTCGAGCAAACAAGAAGTATAAAAAAAACTTTTTTAGAATATCAGTTAAACATTTTTCAGTTAATATAATTATTATCCAAAGAAAAATAATCTGTGACTACAAAAAATACTAATATCAGTGAAAAATAATTTCAATATGTTTAAATAAATATAGATATTTAAATAGTGTATTTAAATCTTTGAATAATACCCAAGCATAATACGTAGAAAGTTACGTTAAAGTACAGAAGAATTCGGAGAGTTGTTTGTAAGAAATCTGCCGAATCAAAATGTCTTACTTTACTTCGTTAACTCCTATGAGTCTCTGTAGATTTAAGATACGCCGGATTTGTAACAATTTCATTATTAATTTACAGTAACGTCAAGCTTCCTCTTGCCTTGAATTTTAAAATATTTTTCTTAAAAGGTTTCTCTCTTGTCTCCGATTGCTGGATGATAAGGTATCTTATCTGAAACGAATTTTAATGGAAATGTTATGTTTCTTGGCAGAGAGAGGGCTGAAAACGACGAAATAGTCAGCAAAAGCTTGGCTCTATCAATCATTGACAATTTTTTCGAGGTGAGTTGTCTTTTGAGAGACTAAATATTTTTTAGTCAAATGAGATTTAGTGGTCAAATGATTTTTTTAAAAAGAATGTTGTAAAGTGCCAAACATAAATTATATTTATAAATCGCCAAATTGTAGGAGAATACAGGGACTAATTAAAAGCAATTCATGTAAACAAAAGTGAGAAATATTTTGGTATTTATTGGAAGGGATCTCACTTCATTTGAAGCGAAGCATACACACAACGTTCACTTGACTATATTTTTCTATACCTTCTCATTACTAATAAGTAGTTAGAGTGACATGTAGTGCGACTATCATGATGTCAGAGAAAAGATGAAGACTTAAAGTGAGAACCCTGTATCACGAAGAGTGTCAGAGTAAAACGTCTGGAATTATTTTATTATAAATTTGGATAAATAAGGTAGAGAATGTAGAAATATTATATTTTTGTAGAGAATGTAGGGATATATCCTCTTTCTGTAGAGGAAGATAGAGAACTAGGTCTATATCATAAGGGATTGCTCAGATAACTATATATCAATCAGAAGAAAAGACTAGAGTAATCAATATATCTAGTTCTGTAAATAGCAGAATCGAGGGAGAAAAAATATACGATTAATGCGGGTTGTAAACACGAAATATACAATATCCAGGGAAAACTTTAATTCAGAAGTTGGAAGGAGGAAACATTTGTATAACAATTTCGATTTGGGGAGACAGATGAACGACGACACAGGCTTACGATGTGCAAACATAGGCATAATGATTACCTGCACAAACTGAGGAGGTGAGGGTAAACAACTGAGAACGAGGCAAAATCATTTGTTGAAAAGCAACAAACAACGGAGATTCAATGCTAGAAATTGCTATTGAAATGAATTTAGCATGGGTTTATTCTGATATGACAAGTATAAGGGTTAATATACTTTTAATTCATAAAGAAAACAAGTATTATGAATTATGACGAACAACTTTTACGTTTAAAAAATGTCTTTAATGAGTATCAGAACATCCACAGGAAAGAGGGAAATACATAAACTCCGGATTGCACAAACTTGTATGGTAAGGACTGGGCTGGAGCACGGAGGTACAGGAAATCAATTAGATGGGAACACGACCAAAACAGAGTAGATGATGTCGTTTAAAGAAATAAGAAAATCTATATATTGTGAGTAGGACAGTTGAGTAGGCAAGGAGACGGAAAGTATTTACGAAGTTACTAACTTGGTGGCAAAGAGATATAAAGAGATTACGACCCTGGTGATAGCAGAGTTGGAGGATTGACTAGACATGCTCTGCAGAGAATTCACTAGGAATTCGTCCGTTTCGTAGAGGGTAAACAGGTTCTCATGACGAGTAGGGTATATGTGAAACAATAATAATAGATTTCTTTAAGTGCCATCGCAAGGTTGTTGGAGAGACGAGGTAGGCTGCTGGCTTCAGTCATACACCATACACTTCTCTGCTTCCCATTTTTAACCGAGGTGTTATCCCAGGTACTTATTACTACAAACTGAGTCTACCTCCTAATTAAGAAACCGCATATTGATAGGAATTAGATCACCAGATTACTAGATTATAACTAGGCATCATACCCACTTTTTTTTCATTACAAATAAAGTAATACTACATGCTATATATAAACTTATTACAAGCTAATTCTCAATACATATAAAGACAACTCCATTATTACAACAATTACAACGATTCAAAATAAACAAAAAAATAAAAATCAATCATTTACAATGACTAGTGGTCGCCCAGTGGTCGAAATTCGACCGTAATTCATTAAATTTTTAAGTTTGAACGTTATTGAGGTTCTTTTGTCAAAGAGTATACCTCTATAATCATTGCATATAATTTTTTTGAGTTTTGTTCTATTACGTCAGCTGCGAGCGTGTACAAATACGTCATTAGCGTGTGTTGTTTGCCTGAATTCCCTGCAATACATATGAAATTTAAAATTTAATGTTAGTAACAGTTGAAAAAAAACACAATTACAGCTTGTATTCGTATTTATTTTTTGGTATAATTTATTGTCAGTTTTAATTTTTTCATGTTATTATTGAATAAAATAAACGCTAATAAAAATGAGACTTGAGATTCATAGAAGTATAAGATACATTGTTTTCAATTCCAGTGAATTACATTTCATTTTTGGTAAGGTACAAAATTCGAAAACAGTTTGAAGATTATCTGCTACAAAGCTTATATAATTTTTTAATATTTTTTCTATGCATTAATTTTCGAGTTATTTGAAAAATATGAAAGATAGGAAAAATGAGGTTTAGCTTGGCTAAGCCATATTTAAAAAGCAATAACGCGTTTTTTGACATTTCCTTGGGTTTTTTTTATTGCCATACTGACCAGGTTTCGCCAAGACTACACAGTTATTTTGCCTATCTTTTTCGAATTATATAAAATTTAAATAAAAAATTAATACAAAATAAAAAATGAAATAAAAAATACGTGCCTCGTATTTTTTCATATATTTTTCATTAAATCAAAAAAACCGGGCGGTTAAAAAAATAAATGTTGTCCATTGAACTTAAAATAGTTTGAAAGTGAATTTAATGATTCAGAACTTCTGTGTAAACGATGTTTTTTGTAAAAACTCTTTCATCATTTGCTAAATGCCCTTGGCCATTATATTCGGAAATATAAAATCTCAAACCATCGAATGATCGAACTCTACTTGCTGCGACGTACAATTGACCATGTGTAAAAACTGGCTGCCTCAATAAAATTCCAATTTTTTCGAATGTTTGTCCTTGAGACATATTTATTGTCATCGCAAATGCAGGTATAATTGGAAATTGAGTTCTTTGAAAGTTAAATGGTAAAACAGTACCGGAATATGTTAAATTTATATGTGGAATCAAAATTCTCTTATTGCGTGCGGTTCCAGTTAAAACTTCACAATCAATAGCATTACGATGCATACACTTGATGCGCATTCTTGTTCCATTGACTAATGCTTCCTTTGTATTTAAGTTTCTGATCAGTGAACGATGCAATTAACTTTCAGTACTAACTTATGTGGTGGCAAACCACTAATAGTCAAAGAATTCAAAAACTCTACTGGATAGTTATTGATTTCATTGTCATCATCACAAATTATTTTATCGTAGCTATGATATGTTTTCTGTTCACCTGGTATTCGATTAAGTATGTCAGTATTAATAAAAGTACAATCATCATTTTTAGGTGCTAAAATAACTGACTTCAATATGTTATCTGAGAGTATGTTTTCGGAAATATTTCCATACACCTCATTAATAATATTATTTTCATCTCCTATTAATTGCTGAGGTATTTCAGTAATATTTTCACCAAACTTAGGGAATTGTGGGGCTTCGTCATTACCAATTTTTTTCAAGAATTCGACAAATTCTATTTCACTTGGTAAGGCTCTCATATTTTGAGTAAACGTTACTTTATGAAAATAAACAAATTTATGCCAACTCGTGACACAATTTTCAATTAAAGTTGCACGTGATCCATGTGGGACAACTGGTAAGATTTGCCGAAAATCACCGCACAGAAGTATCGTTTTCCCTCCAAATGGTTTATGTTTATCATTTTCATCGCATAGATCCTGCAATAATCTATCTATGATTTTCAACACTTGCAGTGGGCACATAGAAATTTCATCAATAATTATCAGTGATGATGAATTTATGTAACGTCCATAGCTACTGTTTAAACTTTGTACTGTTTTGTCAGCTGTAAGCAGTCTACTAACATTGCACGGCACGCGCGGATGACGTCACGCTTTTATCAAACCTTGCAATCGGCCAGCCTAGCCGACTGCAAGCCAGTATTAGTTCAGTTTATAACACGACTCCGAGCGCAACTCTCGTTAAACACTTCTCTTACAGCCGCGGCTTTTGGCTATTATACAGCATGCATTTATAACATTTCACTTTAATCGTCTACCTGCGTCCATCTGCAATGGACCACGATTTCATTCAAAATTAATCTCGGGCATTATCGCCTCAAATGCTTCCGCACGTGCCGATCGTAACTAACAAACCAAATTATTCAATAAACGCATGTTCAATATCTTAAATACAGTCCACTTCTTTCTAACAAACAATCCAGCCTTCCTTATTAGCGTCTTTGGAATAACTCGCGATTCTTCAAGAGCTTCCAAACCGCAACATTTTTGGTCCCACCGGACCGGATATCACATTTCAGGCCAAAAACGACATCATTTTTGGTCCAATCAGGCAGGATTTCATATTTTCAGGCCAAAACAAACTACATCATTTTTGGTCCCAACGGCACAGATTTCTCATACCTGAGTACACAGGCGACAGCATTTATTTATATACATCATTTCTGGAAAAACCAATCTGAAGTTAATCACGACAGACGGGCATCATTTTCGTCCTGAGCGACACCATTATCGTGAAGCACGTCGCAGTCATCTCGACAAGATTCAGCCAAGCAGTAGACCAGAGACGACGGGACGAAACAGGACAACATTTTCGAGATTCCACAGCTTTAATTGATGGAGGGTACAACATGAGGCAACGGCTAACCGGCAGAGACAGGAGGTGTAGCAGCACCAAACGGGATCGAAGCCAGCTTCATCACGAATGGATCGACGGCCACGTGACTATAAACTTTACCTATATTTGATTTATTTTTAATAATATTTCACCCAGTGTGTATTTTTTGACATATTTATATAAACAATTAACTTATTACACAATATAAATTAATAAATGGTTGGCAGCTCATTATCAGTCAGAACTTTAAAGATAAAGCTATACTTTGTAATCATTTAGATTTATAATTTCAATAATTTAACTGCCAACGAGTTTGATTAGTTAGAGAGAGTAAGTTTATGTTCAAACCAACGATCGCTAGCTACCAAACGTATTTAAACTCATTCAACATTAAGTTTGTGGTTCACATGCTCGATGCTCAATTGTTTCTAAATATCTTTCCCTTTTTTATCTCAAACTGTAATAATGGCCGATGTAAGGGCTCTGATAAAAAAACGAGGTACAATTAAGGCCTCAATATCCCGAATAAATACCTTCGCGGATAATTTTGATTTGTTAAACAGCGATCCTCATGCGCTCAAAATAAAACTGCGTCATTTGATGGAATTATCCACCAAATATGACGAGATACAGTCACAAATCGAGGCTGAGGAAGCAGACGTTGCGTCAACAAGTGATAGAGTGCAAACGGAGGACGATCTCTGTGCTATAGAATGTAAATTGCAACACTTGTTGGAGCAATCTGAGCACTTGAACCAAAAACCACTAATTAATACTGATGGTAAACAGCCTAAAACAACCCCCATTCAATTGGAACCAATAAAATTACCACGGTTCGAGGGTAGTATTGTGGAATGGCAACATTATTACCATATTTTTATGGAACTAATTCATGTCAGAACAGACCTGACAGGTATACAGAAGCTTCATTATTTGCACTCGTCATTACATGGCGAGGCGCTTAACGTAATAAAATCATTACCCATAACACATGAAAATTACGCGGTGGCTATCGATCTGTTGAGGAATAGATATGATAGTAAGCTGATTGTCTCCGCTCACCACGTGTGGAATGTCCTAGACGTACCATTAGTTCAGCAGGAATCCCAAGGTAGCATATCGCAATTTATTGATCAAATCTCTGCAAATATAAACGCTTTAAATAATCTCAAACTGCCAGTCAACACGTTTGAAATTATTGTCGTAAATTATCTAGCCAAAAAACTTGACAGTTACACTTTACGTTTGTGGAAAGAGAGTTTATCGGAGCATAAACTCCCTGATTTTAATAATTTTATAAATTTTTTAAATTCACGTAGGAAACTACTGCAAAATATCGATAACGCGACTAGCCCAACGAGCAGGTTGAACAAAAGCGATAAGTCTCCTTATCGCAAAGCAGTTAAACAGATAAGCACTCCAAAGGGCGCATTCCACTCACATATTAGAAATAATTTATGCAGGCTATGTAACGGTGGACATAGACTTAGCGATTGCTCACAATTTATATCGCTGTCTATCCCTGATAGAAAAAATGCGTTACTAAAAAACAAATTTTGCTTAAACTGTCTCCGTTCGGGACACGAGGGTTCAAAATGTCCCTCCAAATTTTCGTGTAAAAAATGTTCTAGGCGTCACCACACCACGATTCATGTCCCCAACAGGGACGTGACTTCTGTTAACAACCAGTGTTCACTGAAATCACAGACCAATAAATCGGTATTGTTATCTACCGCCGTCTGTATGACATACAATAAGGTCGGCAAAAAATTTCCCGTTAGGATATTACTGGATTCCGGTTCTCAAGCGAACTTTTGCACAATGGATTTCGCCCGCAGGTTGGGCCTCCAATTAGTTAAATCGCAATTGCCCATCACGGGTATAAACAACTCGCTTTCCCAGGCTGACTTCAGCACTAATGTAAGGCTACATTCACGCTATAAACCCTTCACGTTAAACGTACATTGTGCCGTATTACCCAGTATAACTAATAATTTACCGGCGGAGTCGTTCAATCTTACCTCTTTAAATTTACCCAAGCGCATATTCCTGGCGGATCCTCACCTACATTGCTCATCGCAAGTCGATATATTAATCGGCGCTCAATATTTTCTACAATTAATTGAACCTGTGAAATATACGCGCGGACCACACTTTCCTATAATTCAGGAAACCAAGTTAGGATTTATTTTGGCCGGTGACTTACCATTCAACGTCGACATGACTAAAACGGTTTCTTCATTTATGGTCTGTAAGGATGATAATCAGGTTTCCTCGCAACTAAAGGAATTTTGGAAGTTGGAGGAAATCTCTAGTCGCGAAACCCGATCTGAGGACTCACCGTGTGAAAGGCATTTCGTGGAAAACACTAGCCGCAATCGCGACGGGAGATTCGTGGTAGCCCTGCCCCGCAGATCTGATAAATCGTATTTGGGAGATTCTCTCCGCGGAGCAATACGCAGATTCCAATCGTTAGAATTCAAATTCAAGCAGAACCCTACCCTTTATAAGGATTATAGTGAGTTCATGAATGACTACTTAAGACTTGGCCACATGTCGCCGCTTAATGAATACGATCTGTCGCTTGACAGGTCAGAGATCTTTTATCTGCCCCATCACGCAGTCTTCAAAGACTCTAGCTTAACCACTAAATTGCGCGTGGTATTTGACGCATCCGCTAAAACCACCAATAATTTGTCCCTTAACGACACTTTAATGGTCGGTCCTACGATCCAGCAGGATCTGTTTTCGATAATGGTTCGGTTCCGCACCCACCGATACGTACTTATTGCGGACATTGAAAAGATGTATCGCCATATCATTGTTAACCCTAAGGATTCAAACTTGCAACGCATTGTTTGGCGTGATGCACCGCATAAGGAATTGCGACATTACGCGTTAAGGACGGTTACATATGGCACTGCTAGTGCCTCCTTCCTTGCTACGCGTTGTCTGGCTCAAATAGCATATGAAAATAAAGCCGACTACCCTACCGCTGCTAAGGCCATAGCAAATGACTTTTACGTAGACGATCTCATAACGGGTTCGGATGATCCGAACAGCTTAGCTGAAATGAAAGGCGAGATCGAGAAGTTGTTGAGGAGGTATGGTTTTTCGTTACACAAATGGTTCTCTAACCACCATAAGATTATGACTCTTCGCGCCCAAGTAACCCGTGACTTCAGCAAGGGTCAAAACGTGCGTACCTTGGGCATACAGTGGAATGTTGAGGGGGATAACTTTTTGTACACCGTTAGGGGTGATGACAATCTAACCGTTCTCAACAAGAGAAGCGTGTTGTCAATCATTGCCGGGATCTATGATCCACTAGGTCTAATTGCTCCCATCACATTTTGCTGCAAGCATTTCGTGCAGCAGTTGTGGTTGGCGGGCACTGATTGGGACGAACCCTTGTCCGGGTCACTAGCCAATCAATGGTCGGAATTATACGCCCAATTAGTCTCCGACACTCATTTTGAGATTACGAGGTCGGTTAAGAGTTCGAACAGTTACCCAGTTAGTTCATTGCAGCTGCACGGATTCGCCGACGCTTCGGTTAAAGGTTACGCGTGTTGCATTTATGTGCGGGCGGTCTATTCGAACGGCGCCATATCATCAAACTTGTTGTGTGCTAAATCTAGGGTCGCTCCGCTGAAACAGATAACGCTTCCTAGACTTGAACTTTGTGCTTGTTTATTGTTGGCTCAATTAACGTCCAAGGTTTTAAATGCCGTCGATTACAATTTTGACGGATTATATCTTTATTCGGATTCGATGATAGCGTTGTACTGGATACATCAGCAATCTTCCCGCTGGAAGGTATTTGTGGCTAACCGTGTCGCAGAAATACAGCGTCTTGTTAGCAGCAGGGGAACTTGGCGTCATGTAGTATCGAATGACAACCCTGCCGACGTTTTATCGCGCGGTTGCCTCCCTCGTAGTCTGCACTGTCATGCTCAATGGTGGCATGGTCCCTCCTGGTTGGCTCGTGATGCGGCCTCATGGCCGGTCAGCGCGTTCGACATTAATACTCCCTGTATCTTTCCCGACATTGAAGAGGAACGTCGAAAGCAGGCTCAAACCTCACTAATTGTCGCGTCCTCAACACATAGTTACATTGAAAACTATTCATCTCTTACGAGGCTTATTCGCGTCTTCGCATACTGCCGTCGATTTCTTCGCAATTCTAGGCTCGCGGTGGTTGATAGAAACACGTCCTTTTTGTCGGCTCAAGAATTGTCTGACACGCTCTTGGTTTTTGTCCGGCAATCTCAGAAGTTGCATTTCGACGTAGAGGTTAGGGAACTTGAGGCACACCGGTGCCTTCCACGCAGTAGTAAAATTCTTGCTCTCAACCCATTCCTGGATAAATCAGGCATTTTAAGAGTGGGTGGACGCTTGCAATTCTCCCCACTTAGCTACGAGACTAAACACCAAATAATTTTACACCCGCACTCTCATCTCACGAGATTAATAATTGAATACGAACACATCCGTTTGTTGCACGCTGGAGTGCAATCAACTCAAGCTTCGCTTAGGCTTAAGTATTGGATCATACACGATAAGTCCTATATCCGCTCAGTGATACATAAGTGTGTCACTTGTTTTCGTTTCCGGGCTAAAGGCGCGAATCAATTACTCGGTCAATTACCCTCTTCTAGGGTCACGCCGTCAAGGCCATTCTCACAGTCGGCCGTGGATTACGCAGGTCCGGTGTTTTTGCGCCATGGCGGGCAGCGCTCTAAGTCCACGACCAAGGCATATATCGCTCTATTTACATGCATGTGTGCGCGTGTATGTGTGTGGGTGTGTCTAGGGATTATCTGCACCAGCTGCAGCAGCGCAACAAATGGCGCACCCCATTTAAGAATTTGAAGGTCGGACAGCTTGTCCTCATTTTGGATGACAATTCCCCCCCTCTAGAATGGAAGCGTGGGGTAATTACCAATGTTTTTCCGGGTCAAGATTCCTTAGTACGCGTCGCAGAAGTACGCACCGCGCTAGGTATCTTACGCCGACCCATCCACAAATTATGCCCCCTTCCGGTGGCAACAAGCTAGTCGTTTGCGTGCCTTACGGTGTGTGTGTGTGTGTGTGTGTGTGTATGTATGGGTGTGTGCGTGTCACATTACATGGAACACGCCCGGGACATTCCCCGGGGCGAGCATACAAGTCAATTGTATCATAAGCATTGTAACATTGTTAAGTGTCGCTAGCTATTACAGAAATAGTGACTGTGTCTCATATGTACTATCAATTATTATGAATGTTGTGTATCGTTAATATGTTTGTGTGATTCAAATTCTGAGAACCACAAGTGTCAGTTATAGTGGCAATTATTCTATATATGTATTGTATTTTCTAAGGGTCAAAACATTATGAAATTCATTGGGGTTGTTATGTCAATATCATGGGGAAATTATTGTATTTTTTATGGTGTTATCAATTTATTGTAATGCTTGACAAATATCAAGGGGTATCATTTGGGAAAGATCAATACCTACTTAATTATTGTATTATTGTGCGTATTGTATTACTGTTATGTGTTGAGTAATCTTGACGTCAGTAAGCCCTTGCTATAGGCGTAAGGGTCAATTTATTGTATGCTTGGTGATTGTTAATTGAATTTATATTATGTCCATTATGTCATTGCTCTCTGGCCAGTGCGCCAATTATTGTATCGCTTACGACATGTAAGTCTAATTATTATATTGTTCAATTTAACCGTTAATGTACAAAATCGTCCCGATTTTGGCGGGCAGTATGTTTAAACTTTGTACTGTTTTGTCAGCTGTAAGCAGTCTACTAACATTGCACGGCACGCGCGGATGACGTCACGCTTTTATCAAACCTTGCAATCGGCCAGCCTAGCCGACTGCAAGCCAGTATTAGTTCAGTTTATAACACGACTCCGAGCGCAACTCTCGTTAAACACTTCTCTTACAGCCGCGGCTTTTGGCTATTATACAGCATGCATTTATAACATTTCACTTTAATCGTCTACCTGCGTCCATCTGCAATGGACCACGATTTCATTCAAAATTAATCTCGGGCATTATCGCCTCAAATGCTTCCGCACGTGCCGATCGTAACTAACAAACCAAATTATTCAATAAACGCATGTTCAATATCTTAAATACAGTCCACTTCTTTCTAACAAACAATCCAGCCTTCCTTATTAGCGTCTTTGGAATAACTCGCGATTCTTCAAGAGCTTCCAAACCGCAACAGCTACTATTTGCGGTAATATTCGCTACAGAATTTTCCAAAATGGGTATAGGCAATTTAAACACATTGTGTAAAGTTCTACCTCCAAGTAATAGAGTTGAAGCTATGCCACTGAACGCTGTTGCAATGCAACTAAGATTAAGCGAATTTAATTTGTGAATGATTGCTGTTTGTGTGAATGTTTTTCCACAACCTGCATGAGCGGTTAAACAAAAAACATTAGATCCAGTATCATGATGCAAAACTTCACGAATCACATGATCAATTAGATTACGCTGTTCAATATTTGCAGTTTCATAATGCTCAGAAAACAGAAACTCTTGTTCTATTGGATCAATAGAATTTGCTTCGTCTGTTCTCTGCGAATACGTGGGAACTGGTAAACCAAGTTCTTGACATGACAAATTATGAACATTCAAAATATCTTCAATTTCTAATAGAGCTGTATTAAAGGATACTTCTTCGTTGTAATCTCTCAAAAAATCTTCACTAAGATATACCATACTTTAAATTCATCCATAACGCCAATGCATTGGCTGGGACATTTAATGCACAAATGTAACCAAATAAATTTCGCATTTGTTTTGGTGAATGTAATTCTTTTGCTTCATTTAAACATTCGCGCCATTCATTATCATTTGAAGCAATGCCGCGAGCATGGCACGCTTCAACAAAAGAAGTGTGTATAATTCCATTGTATGTTCTAACATCCTCAATTGATTTTGGACCACAGACATGTAATAAAAGCAATCGTAAATGGAAAAGTTCGATGTCTTTTGGTAATACTACATACGCGTATATGCGTGTAATGATTTTATCACCTCCACGCCTTCTCTTCTTACATTTTTTTCGGGAATCTTCCCACACATAATGCAAAGGAATTTCAATATACTTATATTCATGCGCTGATGGATCTGATCGATTCAATTCAAAAAACGCTAATAATTTTGTTTGTCTTGCATTTTCAATTGCTTGACGTTCTTGCCCTTCTCGAAAGTAAACATTCTGTCTACGCGGTAAATGAATGTCAAGTCTAACGATGACATGTGATTGAAAATGCATTGGTAATTCATAGATGCGCCATACAGCTTCAGTTGATCCGACATAACGGCCATTTAAAAAATTTTTAACTTCATCAATTTGTGTTTCTTGACCTGGTTCATTTCTCTCTGAACCTAATTCAACAGATGCACTGTCACAGCCTTTATACACGTATTTATAAATGTATTTAACACTTTTAACTTTAGTGCATACTTCAACATTTATATGGAAATTAAATTTGGCAAGTAAATACGGATTGTATGGTACAACATAACGATTGTCGAGGCAACTACCTCGAACTTCAGCATTAATACCATTATCACGCCTTCTGTATAATGGATATCCATTTAATGATTCACATGTAAATTCATTAAATCGTTTTGGATAATCTTTTGTGCATTTTGCATCTCTCATACATACAGAATTTGGATTAAGTACACCGCATGGACCATGCATCATGTGTTTTACAACATATTCATGTAATGTAGGATGTGTTTGAATGTTAGGAATCTCCGCAGATACAACTTTATCAATATCGGTAGCGTTAACAATTTTATCTTGCTCATTTAAAGAGAGTAAAATGTGAGCATGAGGCAATCCTCTCTTTTGAAACTCAATTGTATAAATGAGTGCTTCAACTTTACCGAAGATTTTTTTTAGTGTAAGGCCCTCAATTAATGCTTTCAGTTTGGACTTGAATACACGCACAACAATATCAGGTCGAAAATTAGCTGACTCACCTACACCAATATTGCTAACTGTTTCAGGCCAACTTGGATTGCAAGTCATTGTAATAAACAAAGAAGGCTTTCTGAAATGTTGTACAATTGACATTGCATCTAAATAATTCTGATACATATTTCTTGGAGATCCATTGAATGAAGATGGTAAAATTACTCTACGGCCAACATTATTGGCATTGGGGTTCAATTCTAAATAATCTGTTAAATTGTTGTAAACTTCAGACCTAAGACTTGTTTGATTTTGTCGAATGAAATGTAACCTTGTGCCCTTTATTCTTACATACATATCAACTATCCACTGCAGAAATAATTTTTGTGAATGGTGCAACATGCTAAAATCTTCTCTAATTCCAAGTCGATAGGCTGCATACTGAAGCCTGGCTAATTTATTTCTGGGCGCTCTTGAATTAGATGTAGTTGGTACATTATGAGAAATATTGATATGCCACCCAGTATCACCATTTGGAAAAAGTAATGGATACGCTAAAGGGTCCAATGATGAATCCAAAACAGAGATATTTTTAATGGTACCATTAACTTTTGAAAACGAAACCATATTTCGTTCAAAGGGTGGCTCACCATCAACTGTACTAAATATTACTGCTACATCAGTTTGAACTGCATCATTATAACGGCGTAGATCTAAATCACGATTTACTTTAATGAGCATACAAATTTCTTTATTTTGATTTTCAACTCTCTGACAATGAATGACCGAACGAAAGGATTAATGCGTTCCAATTCAAGAGAGATTTCGCGCATTATATTGTTATTGCATGTTTGATTATAGTGTTCACGTAATCTATAATTGACAGCAGTGTCAACATCATAAAAATATAATTGCTCATAACATGGTGAGCGGCCATATCCAGCAGTCATTGGACCTGATCTGTGATAAAAAACATCATGTATTTCAAAATGATACACTCCACGCGTAGCTGTATCCGAAATTTTAGCTTCTGAGCTAACCATAGCAAATGATGAATTGTATTTACGAATGTTTTCAAAATAATTTTTTGACTTTCTTTTTATTGAAGGTTCATTTGAAGTAAGTCCATCATACAATGATTTAAAGTATTCATTTTGACTTAAGGCCGGTAATATTACTTTACCCTTATGACAACATGAAGTTAATGCAGTCCTTTCACCTAAAGTGACCTCAGATTCGAAATGTTTTGCATTGCAAACCTGCATTGTAAATGCGTTAATCCACAATTAAAGTATTAAAATTTCTTGGAATGACATTCAGTGCGCATTTAAATGTATCCCTCAAAATAATTTCATCATTTTGTATACTATTTACACTATTTAAATTTGCATTTGGTCTATTATCATTTTGACTTTCACGCGAATATATATATTCCTTCTTCTTTGTCTCTCACTCCGACCCGTCAATGTTATACTATTTACACTATTTAAATTTGCGTTTGGTCTATTATCATTTTGACTTTCACGCGAATATATATTCCTTCTTCTTTGTCTCTCACTCCGACCCGTCAATGTTCTATGTCGAGGCATAATGGAAGTAGGTGCGAATATCTGAATGTAAAAAAAAAACATGTAATGAAATTACTGAAACTAAGATTAGACAGGGTTTAATTTAAAAATAATAAAATGTACTCACTTTTTTGAACCCACCAATAATAATTAGGCGAGAGTAAGTCAATTCAAATTGCTGCTAAAAAATTTTCCTTTTGCAACAGGTGTATATTAAGCAAGCTGTATTTCACTTTCAAGTGCACATTAATATATAAAACACAGATATCTAATATACAAAATATAAAATAAACGCTTTTTTGCCTTGACATACACTCCACAGACTATTGTTGCCTGGCAACAAAATTATTTTATTTTTAACAATTACCATTGTTTGAAAAAATTTAAATGAATGTTTAATTTAATTTAATTTAATGTATTTGTAACACATATTATATATAAATTTTAGCTTTCTGCACTCCTTCTCCATATAAACTTTAACTATGCCAAATCTCACACTCCTCCGTGCGCGCAATATGCTTAAAAAGGGGTACAAAGTTTTCTCTTCACGTATTAATATATAGATACAAGGAATGAGTACTACATTATTAACATGTTAAAACTGTATGTATGTATGTATGTATGATGAAGCTGTTCAACCAATATGTAAGTTAATTCATAATAACAAACGCATACAATGATTCAAAATAGATAGACAATCACAATAACAATAAACACTACAAAGAATCAAAATTAATGTTATTAACATATATAATAAACTGTCTAACATATTTTGAAGTCCATTCACTTCTATTTGGAGGCCATCGTCCACCACTCCTTAGTACACTATTTTTGAAAACCCGTCTTTCTTCATTCAACATATTGCACTCATATAACAAATGTTCCACTGTTTGGTCAACGTCGATGCACATATTGGATCATCTTTTATTCTAAAACGATAGTAGTAGTGTGCCGGTGTCATACCGGCCTTTGAATAAGCTTTAGAAGCATTTCTATTTAATTGTGAAAGTGAGCAAGGGCGCGCGACCTTTGTTCGTTGCAGTAGAGTTGCGCGCGCAATCGACGGCGAACGTTCGCTGGGATCTGCGGATTGCAGATTTCTCATTCACTGCTCGGCTGTAAGAGACAACGTTCCGACTCCCTCTCCGACCTTTACGACGTAGTTTGTATCCGTCTGCATGGCTTGGTAAAGCGTAAATCGGCTCCCGGTAAGTATTTTATTGATTTGTCCTTATAAGTAACTATATATATATATATGGATAATTAATAACTATGTGCAACCGTATAAAATACGTAATGATGTGTGTGTGTGCGACCCGACAAGTTTTATATTAAGAGAGAACTTAGTATTCAGTGATTAACTTAATGCTCAGTATATAGCCCATTCTCTTTTTTTATTATTATTACTGTAATAGTGTGAGAAGTTCAATTGTCATTGTCATAGTAAAAGTGTACAACATTCAAAAATTAATGACTAAGGTTAATGCGTAGTCAGGTCATGAACTGTGTCAATTCATGCAGTGGACTGTCGGGGGGACCTCTTTAATTAGCTTAACAGTGGAGAATTATTTGTGAGAACTTCCCTAGATGATATTTTATTAATGGTAAAACATTCTTAGTGCTGTGAGTGCCTTGCAGTTAAAAATTTTGTTTGATCAAATAATGATTATCGCTCACCACGTGGCCGTCTAACCTGCAAATTGCTGTCGAAGCATGTTGATCTGCTGCTGATGATTGTATATTACGCCACGTTTAATAAAGTCTGTGCATTATTCAAAAGTACTTATTCCATGGCTGATTTCTCTGCTCTTTCAGCGGGTTGCAAAAACTTTATTAATAATTATTGTGCTTTTATTGAGAGTTAGTTGGCGGCCCGTTAAGAGGTTAATTACCTTAACTCGGGTGTACATTTTTAATAAACTGTTCTCTAATTTATTTGAATGAATAGGGTTCTTGAACTAAGTCGGATTCCTGGCTTGCTGATGGCCGTACACCTGCCTAAGCTGTGAACCATGAACAAGATCTTGTCTGAAGAGGGAGATGGGGACTCGTTCTCACTGTAACACTTGACTGCTGTGATAAGGTGATATGCACTCTATTATTTTCTTATCAAAAATCTTTGCATCCATGAGCCCACGTGTGCAGACTCTCTGCTGGAATGGGAAGCCGCTGTTCATGACTCAGAACTTTACTAGTTAAATTCAAGTACACCTTTTTTTTTATAATTGAATTACATAACGCTAAGTGCACTGCCTGTAAGTGTGTGCTGCACTGGGGGAGCGTGCCAGAGATATTTTCACTCTTGCACATTGTACAGTTTGCTCATCATTGTCAGTTTAGTTTTACAGAATGTATTGAACAGGTTAGTATCTCTGTTCCGGCTGGAACAGAGATGAAAATATTTTAACTTCACTATGGGTTTTACATTTAAGGGCTGGGGGTTTTCCTGGGTTTTTTTTGCGGAACGTTTTCTGGGGTTAACAAAAGGGGACTTAGAGTTTCTGACTCATGCAGGTGCAACCTCAGACAGGTTGGAGGCCTGTCAAATTTTGTCAATTGCCTGCTGGCGCGCTCCCACAGATGCTAGAGCACAACCACCTTATTGTATTTCTTTTCTTTTAATTATTTTATATAATCGTTCGGGGTTAATAGAAACAATTGCTATTTTTCTGGAATATATATATTGATTTTGCTCCTTGCACAAGGGCTATACTGATTGTTTTCTTAACTGGCAAAACACATATTGATTGACTTTCACTGGTAGTATCTGCTGTATAATTTTCTTTAACTATAAAATATGTACCCATTATTTTTGGTAAAACATATATTGTCAAAATTTTCTGAAATTGTAAAGCCTCGAGTGATGAATTTCTGATTGTTGAAGTACATAAGGATTTTTGATTCCTACGGAATTTGTAAAGTAAATTAACCGTTTAGAATTCTATCATCACTGTTTGAAACCAGGTGATGTAGTTCTGTCAATTTTTATTTAATACTGTGAACGGAACGTAAGGTTCATACACTCATGAGGGGTCATTGATCAGTGGAATGCTACACAAATGGGCGGTCCGGTTTGTTTATGCGTCATGAATTATTATCATCCTTTCTGGGGTTTTGGCTTTATGTAATTCTACCAAAACGGGCTGTTGATGGGCGAATATGTTATCACTGCTGGGTTATGAATATTGTAGTTGTACTGCCCGCAGTGCGGGTGCATTCCAGGGGCAGTTGTGTTAGACTTAATGTATTGTGAGTTTGTGTGCCTTAGGTTTCTGTGTGTGTTATGTTGTTCCTGTCTAGCTAGACACAAGATGGTGGAGAATTTTTATATTTATATATATATGTATGTATATTTACTTTGTACACCTTTATACACACTTGTTCTGATGTACACTTGATTTATCTACACTTGTTATGATGTACCAGTTTTATAGTTTTATATATGTATATATATATATTTATCTTGTATACATTATACACATTTGTTCCGATGTACACCTGATTTATATACACTTGTTATGATGTACCATTCTTATATTTTTATATATAGATCTGTTTATCGCATTTATACATACAGGTTATGCTATTATATTTATATACATATGTTAACTGAATTTACACACTTGTTATGCTATACACCTGTTGTTTCTTTAATATTGTTGAAACAGGACTTAAATTATGCATGTAGGAATTCTAGGAAAACAATAAATTTGTTATTGTTATATTACGGCTGAGTTTCATTGCAAGTCCCGTCATACTGGACCCGGCACAATTTTTGCTTCTCTAGGCTCCTGCCTAGTCCTAATTGACTTGTGACTTCTCTTTCAAAAAAAAAATTAAAATAAAATAAGTTGTTTTCATACTCATAAAAAAGACATAAAAGGAAAGGGGGGTTACAAATGGTAGCAGAGCGTGGTTTATAGAGGCTGCTACCACAAATGGTAGCTCAGAGCGTGGTTCATTCTAGGCTTGAACCCTTGGGTCGTGGTGTGTGACGGGGCTGGCAGACTCGGAAATATTAATGCGATTGTTGTGACATAGTTG
The DNA here is from genome assembly GCA_034769895.1 of Magicicada septendecula. Classification (NCBI taxonomy): domain Eukaryota; kingdom Metazoa; phylum Arthropoda; class Insecta; order Hemiptera; family Cicadidae; genus Magicicada; species Magicicada septendecula. Next base: position 178,206,204 of record CM068368.1, read on the forward strand.
ATATAGGCCCGTGTAGGCTAGTTATAAGTTGTTTAATTTTTGAGTCGGGTCGCACCACTGAGGCGGTTAATGGTGTTTAAAAAAAAAAAAAAATTTTGATAGCTTGTACGGCTGGGGAGTCGCAAGCGTGGTCTGGAAGATGGAATGTTGATTCCGGGTCGGAGTTTAGCGTGTTATATTGATGGGATGCGGTATGGCCCGATCGGAAATCGGTACCGGAACCGACTTGTGTCCGTTTGATGGCGAAGTATTTTTAATTCCCGAATTAAGACTTTCAGTTGATTGCTAGTTGGTTGTTGTGATTTATGTGTTAGTACGGCGTGTGTGTCGAGTTGCTGTTTGATGTTATGTGTGTTTAGTATTGTTGCTTGTCTCTTGTCTCCTTCCGTCGTGGATTGCATGGTTCAGAATAGGGCAGGTCTCCGCAGCGCTAGAGAACCCGGGGGTCTACTCAAAGGAAGGACATTACTTGAGTTTTTCCGTTTCTTGTAAATATGCTTTTGTGGGTTATGTTTTGTGTTCAGTGTATTGTGTGATTCTGGCGGGGGTAGGGTATCAAGGACTACCCAATCCTATTTCTGGCATCCTCCAGAGACTTCCGGTGGTGGATGGAGAAAATGAGGGCAAATTGTTGGTTTTTCTGGACATCGTCCTGGAGTTGGCGGATTTTCCGGGGCTGTCCGATGAGGTCCTCTTGTCCGTTATATATCCGTACTGCCGGGGTTCATTGGCTGAGCTGGTCACCCGCACTCTGCGTCGTGGTGGCAGTATCGACTCTCTCCATGGGGAGGTGTTGGACTCTTTCATACCCCGTCGGCGACGTGAGCATTTGAAACTTAGCCGGTTCTATCGTGCCCAGGCCAACGGAGAGGCGTTGGGGGATTTTGTGCAGGATATCCGTAAATGTGCTCGGGTTTTGAGGTTAGGGTTGCCCGAGAAGGATGTCGTTGGAAGAATTTTAGAAGGGGTGACGCCCCAAGAGAGATCCCGTTTGGTGTTCGCGGACCGTCCAGGTTGTTTTGCGGACCTCGAACGGCTATGTGTGTTTTCTAGAACGGTCCAGGGGATTGACGAGTCCCGTGAGCACGTGACCCATGATAAGTTAAGACACGAGAGGCATGGGGGGCGAATTGTTCCATCCTCATGTGGTAATGAAAATAGAATTACAAACTCTTGTAGCGAGAGGCGCCGTCGTTCGCCTAATGTGACTTGTTTTAAGTGTGGTAGGTTGGGCCACGTCAGACGATTTTGTACCGGGGTTGGGTCGAGTCCAACGTCCCTCCCCAGGGCGCCCAAGGTCATTCAAAAAAGGGTCAATGAGGGGAAGATATGTCGGAGGTCTTCCCCTACCTGTCGCGGGTCTTCTAAGGTACGCGCCTCCAGGCCAGTTGTAGGTCCCAAGTCTTTGGGCATCAAGGTCCTCCAAACCATCTCTAGGCCCACTTCCGTATGCCCCTTCTTGCTGTTGGAGTTGAAAAAGAGTCAACTCAGAGCATTAGTTGACTCCGGATCAGCAAGATCTATCATTTCATCCAAAGTGTGCGAGGACCTTGAACGACAGGGTTTAATTAAAAGGTCGGAACAGTCTTCCGTAGTGTGCTGGACGGCATCCCAGGAAATTCTGCCCATTTCCCGGGTAGTTTCTTTCAAGTTCAAAATCGAGGGATTTTCTTGGGTGTGGAGCTTTCTGGTTTCTCCTGCTCTGGGAGTTGAATGCATTATTGGTGCCGATTTCATCTGCAAAAGTGGTCTCGTTATTGACATCCAAGAGCACCAATGCTATTTTAAATTTAATCGGGGAGTTGTAATCCCTTTCCTTGGATATCAGGGGACCAGGCAAGATATCCAAGAGGTTAAGTGCCCCGACACATCTAGAGACCACCTCTCCCAGTCCCAGCGGTCCGCTTTAGATCAGTTGTGTGAGCGTTTCCCCACTGTATTAACTCCGGCCCTTGGGCTCACACATCTCTTGGAGTATAAGATCCGCCTAACGGACTCCAAGGTGGTGCGCTCCCACCCTTATAAGTTTGCCCCTCCGAAGATGAGCATCTTGAGGGAGAAGGTTCAAGAATTATTAGATCAAGGGGTGATTGAACCTTCTCAGTCCAGTTATGCCAGTCCAGCGTTCCTAGTGCCCAAGCCTGGAGGTAAGCACAGGATGGTCATCGACTACCGCAAGCTGAACGCTAACATCGAGGTAGATTCGGTCCCACTTCCTGACCTTCATTCCGCGTTCGATTGGTTCAGTGAGGCGAGGTATTTTACCATCATTGACCTCAACTCTGCATATCACCAGATTCCCTTGACGAAAGAAAGTAGGCCCTACACGGCATTCTGTGTTCCGTGGAACCTCTATCAGTATACTAGGGTTCCTATGGGTCTAGCGGTAGGGCCCAAACACTCACCCGTTTGCTTGACACCGTTTTTCACGACGTCAAGTTCAAGTACGTTTTTAATTATCTTGATGACTTGCTGGTGTACAGCAAGGGGTACGAGGAACATTTGGGTCATCTTGAAGAGGCGATGTGCAGGTTGAGGGGTGCCGGCCTCACTGTCAATCCCGAAAAGGTGAAGTTCGCCCAGACTCAAATTTCTTTTCTGGGCCACCTGATTTCCCATAGAGGTGTCACTGTGGATCCTGAGCGAACACAAGGAATCAGGGACTTTCCCCCACCAAAGGATGCCAAAGGCATCGCGAGATTTGTGGGGATGGTCAATTTCTATCGGCGTTTCATCCCAAACGCGGCGGAGATTGCGGCACCTCTGAATGAACTCCGGAAAAAGGGCGCCAAATTTGTATGGGGGGAAAAGCAACAGATGGCTTTCGAGACTCTGAAGGAAGCCATTATTCCCCTCCAGTACTGAGAATGCCAGACTTCTCGAGACCGTTTATCTTACAGACGGACGCGAGTTCGGTGGCGCTCGGGGCGGTTCTGTCCCAAGTTGTTGATGGTGCTAGGGAGCCTGTGGCCTTCATATCTAGAACTTTGACCCAACAAGAACGGAAGTCTTCAGTGTATGAGCTAGAGTGTTTGGCTGTTGTATACGCTCTAGATAAGTTCAGGCGTTTTCTGGAACACGCTGAGTTCCTGCTCGAGACCGACAACCAGGCTCTCTCTTGGCTTCTCGCTCATCCCCGGCAGCTGGGTAAGATTGGACGATGGGTGGTTAAAATCTCATCCTTTAAATTCAAGGTGCAACACATTCGGGGAATTCAAAATGTGGTTGCAGATGCTTTCTCCCGTATGTTTTCCCAGCCCAGCGAAGCCCAGCCGGAGCAACCCTGTTCTGTTTTACTGGACTTTCCTTTAGCCTTTACTGATGTGTTACCCCATCAGTTAGATGATGAAGAGTTGGGTCCGATCATCCAAAATCTAAAAGAGGGTAACGTGCAGGTCCCTTACTTCTTGTCCAGGGGCGTCCTATGTTGCAGAGAGAAAAAGGGGCGAGCCCCGAAGATAGTGCTGCCTAGCAACCTCGTGCCCATGGTTTTCAGCTACTACCACAATTCCCCGGTAGGTGGACATAAGGGGATTTCGAAGACCATTTCCAGTATTAGGAAGAACTTCATCTGGAAGGGCATGGATAGGGACATAGCAACTCGGGTGAAGGCATGTCATCTCTGTGGCTTAAGCAAGCCTGCCCAAAACACAAAGTTGGGGCTGTTGTCATCTGATGTGGCGAGCAGACCGATGGAGAAGCTATTCATCGACTACGTGGGACCTTTCCCGCGTAGCAAGTCAGGTAATGCTTACCTACTTGTCTGTGTGGATGCTTTTTCGAAGTTTGCCTGGCTACTGCCCTTACGGCAGGCAACTGCTCGATTGACCATAAGCGCGCTCCAGAGTCATGTATTTCAGCACTTCGGTCTTCCGGCCATCATTGTCTCGGACAATGGTCCACAATTTATTTCCGGCGACTTTCGGCGAATGTGCTTCGCCAATGGCATCAAACATGTAACCACTTCCCCCTATTACCCACAGCCGTCCCACGCGGAGAGATTCAACAGGAATCTCCGGTCCGCACTCATCGCCTATCATGCGGAACAACAGGCCACCTGGGACCAGAACCTTAAGTGGTTACAGCTAGCTTTCAATACGGCCCTGCATGACAGTCATAAGGCCGTTCCTTTTGAAGTTATGTTTGGTTTCTCGCCTACGCTTCCCTTGGCCAACTTATGGAATATAGACGATCTTCTGCCGAGCAATCCAGACATTAGGACGGCAGATAGGTGGAAAGAGGCCCGGAAGAATTTGCTCCATGCGCACGAGCGCGTCCGTACTCGGTATAATCAGGGGCGTATTCCAAATCCCTTTAAGGTAGGAGATTTGTTCTACTGCCAGAGCCACCCGATCAGCTCAGCTGCCGATAAAAGAGCCGCCAAATTATTCTATCGTTGGTCGGGGCCGTACCGTATCCTCGGGTTTACGTCTCCGGTGACGGCGCGATTAGAAGAACAAGGTAGTAATCCTAAGGAGATTACCACACACATTTCCAAATTGAAATTATTTCGCAAAGGGTGAACGGGCTGTAAAGGGGGGGGAATGATGGCGGTCTCTGTGCGGGTGGGGATGTTGTCGGTTTTGAGAGGGTGTGCTCCGGGGGCGGTATTGAGAATAATATGGTAGCGGGTAGATGTTTTCCACAGTCCCAGTGGGGTTCGTCTACTTCAGGGATGCGCCCCTGCCTGCGCGGGCCTTGGTTTTCTCCAATCGTCCTTAGGTCCGGAGGGAGCCATGTCCTTACCTTCAGTCCCAGCCCATGACCGTTTAAGCATCCTTGACCATCCACCTTCCGATTTTCCTAACCTTACCTAGAGAAAAAAAAAACAAGAAAAGGAAAAAAAAAGGAGTTAGCGAGAGAGGTGGAGCAATAGGGGGGCAGGGGTCTGTTGTGCTCCTCTCCCCCCTGTTGCTGCACGCATGCCCTTGGAGCACACTTGTAAAACTCGTATATATATGTTGGCTTTCCGTCAGGTCCCCGGTGGGGATCACCGCATCATGGTGACTGTCATCGCCCCTTTACCCCTTGGCCCGTGCAGTAATGGTATTGTGTAGAATGGGGGGGGTGTCGCATTAGGGAATTATCCCGTAGGTACATGGGGCACATGGCCCTGTTTAGGTGGCTATCGTGTTCTGGCTTGGGTGGAGAAGCCTCAGGAGGTCGGAACTCAGGGAGCTCCCGAACTTTCTTTTGTCTTTCTTCTCTGTCCCTCTTTGCTGTGGGCTGGCCCTGATCAGGTCAGCGTGCAGCAACCGCACACTTACACTCTACATGTCTTCTTTCCGCTCTTTCGTCTTCCCTTCTGGGCCTCTGTTCTCCTGAGAGCAAGTGCCGCCGGGCCGCCTTACCCACGATGTCCACCGGAGTTTTTAAGATGGGGGTACACTGCAGGGTACTTTCCCGAGTTTTTTTGAGTGGGGCAACCGGGTTGCCCTTTCGGGGTGGGGGTGTGCCGGTGTCATACCGGCCTTTGAATAAGCTTTAGAAGCATTTCTATTTAATTGTGAAAGTGAGCAAGGGCGCGCGACCTTTGTTCGTTGCAGTAGAGTTGCGCGCGCAATCGACGGCGAACGTTCGCTGGGATCTGCGGATTGCAGATTTCTCATTCACTGCTCGGCTGTAAGAGACAACGTTCCGACTCCCTCTCCGACCTTTACGACGTAGTTTGTATCCGTCTGCATGGCTTGGTAAAGCGTAAATCGGCTCCCGGTAAGTATTTTATTGATTTGTCCTTATAAGTAACTATATATATATATGGATAATTAATAACTATGTGCAACCGTATAAAATACGTAATGATGTGTGTGTGTGCGACCCGACAAGTTTTATATTAAGAGAGAACTTAGTATTCAGTGATTAACTTAATGCTCAGTATATAGCCCATTCTCTTTTTTTATTATTATTACTGTAATAGTGTGAGAAGTTCAATTGTCATTGTCATAGTAAAAGTGTACAACATTCAAAAATTAATGACTAAGGTTAATGCGTAGTCAGGTCATGAACTGTGTCAATTCATGCAGTGGACTGTCGGGGGGACCTCTTTAATTAGCTTAACAGTGGAGAATTATTTGTGAGAACTTCCCTAGATGATATTTTATTAATGGTAAAACATTCTTAGTGCTGTGAGTGCCTTGCAGTTAAAAATTTTGTTTGATCAAATAATGATTATCGCTCACCACGTGGCCGTCTAACCTGCAAATTGCTGTCGAAGCATGTTGATCTGCTGCTGATGATTGTATATTACGCCACGTTTAATAAAGTCTGTGCATTATTCAAAAGTACTTATTCCATGGCTGATTTCTCTGCTCTTTCAGCGGGTTGCAAAAACTTTATTAATAATTATTGTGCTTTTATTGAGAGTTAGTTGGCGGCCCGTTAAGAGGTTAATTACCTTAACTCGGGTGTACATTTTTAATAAACTGTTCTCTAATTTATTTGAATGAATAGGGTTCTTGAACTAAGTCGGATTCCTGGCTTGCTGATGGCCGTACACCTGCCTAAGCTGTGAACCATGAACAAGATCTTGTCTGAAGAGGGAGATGGGGACTCGTTCTCACTGTAACACTTGACTGCTGTGATAAGGTGATATGCACTCTATTATTTTCTTATCAAAAATCTTTGCATCCATGAGCCCACGTGTGCAGACTCTCTGCTGGAATGGGAAGCCGCTGTTCATGACTCAGAACTTTACTAGTTAAATTCAAGTACACCTTTTTTTTTATAATTGAATTACATAACGCTAAGTGCACTGCCTGTAAGTGTGTGCTGCACTGGGGGAGCGTGCCAGAGATATTTTCACTCTTGCACATTGTACAGTTTGCTCATCATTGTCAGTTTAGTTTTACAGAATGTATTGAACAGGTTAGTATCTCTGTTCCGGCTGGAACAGAGATGAAAATATTTTAACTTCACTATGGGTTTTACATTTAAGGGCTGGGGGTTTTCCTGGGTTTTTTTTTGCGGAACGTTTTCTGGGGTTAACAAAAGGGGACTTAGAGTTTCTGACTCATGCAGGTGCAACCTCAGACAGGTTGGAGGCCTGTCAAATTTTGTCAATTGCCTGCTGGCGCGCTCCCACAGATGCTAGAGCACAACCACCTTATTGTATTTCTTTTCTTTTAATTATTTTATATAATCGTTCGGGGTTAATAGAAACAATTGCTATTTTTCTGGAATATATATATTGATTTTGCTCCTTGCACAAGGGCTATACTGATTGTTTTCTTAACTGGCAAAACACATATTGATTGACTTTCACTGGTAGTATCTGCTGTATAATTTTCTTTAACTATAAAATATGTACCCATTATTTTTGGTAAAACATATATTGTCAAAATTTTCTGAAATTGTAAAGCCTCGAGTGATGAATTTCTGATTGTTGAAGTACATAAGGATTTTTGATTCCTACGGAATTTGTAAAGTAAATTAACCGTTTAGAATTCTATCATCACTGTTTGAAACCAGGTGATGTAGTTCTGTCAATTTTTATTTAATACTGTGAACGGAACGTAAGGTTCATACACTCATGAGGGGTCATTGATCAGTGGAATGCTACACAAATGGGCGGTCCGGTTTGTTTATGCGTCATGAATTATTATCATCCTTTCTGGGGTTTTGGCTTTATGTAATTCTACCAAAACGGGCTGTTGATGGGCGAATATGTTATCACTGCTGGGTTATGAATATTGTAGTTGTACTGCCCGCAGTGCGGGTGCATTCCAGGGGCAGTTGTGTTAGACTTAATGTATTGTGAGTTTGTGTGCCTTAGGTTTCTGTGTGTGTTATGTTGTTCCTGTCTAGCTAGACACAAGATGGTGGAGAATTTTTATATTTATATATTGCGACAACACAAATTACTAAACTATTGGCGCATAGGATATGATAGTATGTGTATTTCAAATTACAAGTCTATATTGGAGGGTTTAAGATTATTTATTATACAAACACAAGTTATAGTTTATATGGTATATTTGAAATGTACAGAATGTAATGTTTGATATAGAGTCTTTCTTTTAAAATGTTAAATAATGTTCATACGCAAGACGTGATACGTTACATAAGAAGACTCCCACGATGATGTTGTTGAAGAGAAAGGCCGGTCTTTGCGGTATAGTTGGTTCGTCAGGTGTGGCTTACAAATGACAGACGTTTCACCAGAAACGTTTACAGCTGGGATGGCGTCCTGTAACAGCTGGGCTGGTCCTATAACAGCTGGGCTGGTGTCCTATAACAGCTGGGCTGATGTCCTATAACAGCTGGGCTGATGTCCTATATCAGCTGGGCTGATGTCCTGTAACAGCTGGGCTGATGTCCTGCAACAGCTGGGTTGATGTCCTGCAATCCCACGATGAATCCGACACTTCGCACACACAACGGTACTACGGATTTTATTACCCGCAAAACTTATATAGAGTTTAAGACCAAGTAATATCTCAGGTGACAGTGAGTTTAATCAATAACGGTATATTGAGCTTATACCTCTCCGGCTTCTTCAAGTGTTCACGCGAATACCAAGGTCTACCGCGATCAGCAGACCACCCTATGAGGAAATCTTGCACTAGCACGGAAACGTCTTGATGGAACTATTGCGTAACAATTAATGATACTGTCACTGCGGAAAATCTCGCACAGTGATACAGTTACACTCACTTCTTACACACGTAATACTACAATATTAATATCGTGAGTAAAGATATAAAATCAATTGTTATGCGTCACACGCGTTACTATCCCCGAAAAGTCTTAACAAATCCTTGCAAGCGGTAGAGTCTTCTACAAGGATTGTATGTACCATTCGCGGTAGCAGCAGTGAAGAACTGCTTGTAATTTTTCGCACAATGCGTTAAAACACTGATGTGTGCAAATGTACTACACACACAGTTCTGAGTCTTCCCGTTTCACTATCGACGAATAGTCTTTACAACACCTTGCAAGCGGTAGAATTCTTGTACAAGGAGTGCACGACCCGTTCGCGGTAGATGGCGTAGAAGAACTGCCTGTGTAACGACAGGCTTAAGAAAATTTCCAACCACCAGTCCGCATTCTATTGGTGGATGGAAGTCACATGGTTAGTATAAATGACCATGCACTTTTCATGCAGTAGAGTGCATTTACTTTGTAACAGCATGCATAGCGGTAATCAGACTACACGTATCTCATGCATGCTGCCTACATACTAATAATATACATGAACGTAAACAATAGTCCGACAGGTATAGGGATTGTAGCGATACACATGTCTCAGTTCAGCTAATGTCAAAACAACGATAATACTTCACGCACCGCACGGGAAACGTTTCCCACTCGCACACGCGCGCACATTTCCACTAACACAGTACATGAATAACCATAAATAATAATGCACAGTTTTTCTAAACTAAACCCTTAACCTTACTAAATACAATTGATAACAACCAAACTTAACCATCTACCAATATAATATGAATGTCCATTGTCTGTGTAATATATGAACTTGCCCCGCCTATCATGATCCTGTGATTCGTTGCAATATATATGTATGTATATTTACTTTGTACACCTTTATACACACTTGTTAAGATAAACTTGGTTAAGATAAAGGTATTTTTCCCAACTTGCTCCGACAGGGTATACGGACCATTATACAGCCTAAAAAACTTTGCAGCTGTGTTGTCCTCCCTTCTTCCAACATTTAATGCTCGTAAAAGCACACTCTCTCCAGTCTTGAACTTGACTAGTTTATGTTCCGCATTAAATTTTTCCGTGCGCTCCTCGGCGCACTTTTTAATGCGTCTTCTAGCTTCGATTTTCTTTATCTCAACTGGTATAGGCATATTATGCGTCGCTATCCTTTCAATGTGTTTACCCCAGACCCGGCCTGGCATTTCTCCGGTTTGGAGTTCATTCGGAGTATACCCAGTAGTAGAATTATAATTTCCATTTATGGCAGACTCAAAAAATTCTAGGAATTCCGGCCACTTACTCTGGTTAGTATTACAGTACGTACGGAACAACCGTCCCAACTCCTTGTTGACCCGCTCGGCCAAGTTACCTTGCGGTCTCCGGTTCGCAGTCAAGACCGTCTGGACACCGTGTTTCTCAAGCTCGGAGTGCCACTTGGTGTTCGTAAATTGCTTACCTTGATCTGAGAGTATCTTCCTTACGGGACCTTTTTTCGGCATGTATTTATTTAGCATAATGTTTATGACAGCCGACGTAGTAGGTCTACCAATAGCATATAGGCTAACATGTTTGGTAAAGGCATCCGTAACAACCACAAGGTTCTTCATTCCACGTGCCGCCCGAGGAAGTGGACCCAAAAAATCAATGCATACAAGGTCATTTTTATTACGCACAACAATGTTACCCATTTCAACCTGGGTATGTTGGTTCGGATATTTCGCTGTTTGGCAGATGTGGCATGTGCGGAGTATGGCCTTTATTTTCCTGGTCATATTTAGCCACACAAAATCCTCCCGCATTGCCAGGTAACATTTATAAGGCCCCGCATGAGCCAGACTCTCATGACACATCCAGGTGAGGTCTTCCACCATGGCGTCCGGTACCATAATCTTCCATCCGCCATTGATAATTTTATACACTACGTCTTTATATATTCTGTACTTAGGGTTTTCTTGTATCCGGATAGCGTCACATATCCGCTTCAACTTTGTGTCACGCTGCTGTTCCATACCAATATTTCTTAACTTATTTTTGAGACTGTCTTCTAATTTATATTTGACAGCTAGAATTTGAACCTCCTGGTTATTAGACGCATGACGTTCTTCCACCATTGGAGGGTATCGGCTTAACGTGTCAGCTGCTTGGTTCTCGCTTGCCTTACAGTACTTAATGGTAAAGTCGTACTCTTGGATGGCCATGATCCAACGGGATATGCGAGCGTTCGCTAACTTGCAGCGCAACATGAACGATAAGGCCTGGTTGTCCGAAAGGATTTCGAAGTGTTGTCCAACCAGGTAATAACGAAATTTACTAATGCAGTACACAATAGCCAATATTTCTTTCTCCGATGTGAAATAGTTACGTTCGGCCCCTTTTAGTGACCTACTGCTGTGCGCAATTATTTTGTTTTCACCCTTCTCATTCCGTTGGTAGAGTACCCCCCCAATGGCATAATCAGAAGCATCGCAATTCAGGACATATGTGCCCCTTTTCTCAGGATGGAACACGTGCAGATTTCTACTATACAAATTTTTAGTCGCGTCGAAAGCATGCTGATGACGCTCCTCCCATCTCCATTTATTACTCTTACGAAGTAGTTCTAACAACGGCTCAATTGTCCCAGAATATTCTGGAGTAAAACGTCTGAAGTAACCAGTCAATCCAAGGAACGCTCTGATATCCCTGGGTTTTGTGGGTTTCGGGAACTCCATGATCGCATGTATTTTTTCCGGGTCCGTTGTTATACCTTCCGCTGAGATAATATGTCCCAAAAATTTAATTTGCGATTTCCCGAATTCACACTTTTCAAGATTGAGAGTCAGGTTAGCGGCTTGCAATTTCTGAAATACAATCTTGAGATGTTCAAGATGTTCTTCAAATGATTTGGATATGACCAAAATATCATCAACAAATATGCTGACGAAGTCCTCCACCTCGGGTCCCAGAGCTAACTCCAAACATCTGACCATGGCCGCTAAACTGGTAACCAAACCAAATGGAACTACTTTAAACTGATAGCATTTATTTCGATATAGAAATGCTGTGTATCTTCTCGACTCTTTGGCAAGGGGAATCTGCCAGAATCCACTTTTGAGATCAAGGCGAGACATGTATTTAACACCTTGACATTTTATGAATAGGTTCTCCGCATTCGGAGCACAGTCGTAGCATTTTTTTGTAATAGAATTTAGATTTCTCATGTCGAGACATAATCGAATGTCGTTATTTTTCTTTTTAACAACAACCATAGGATTTAAAAAATTGCTATCAGTTCGTTCAATCACACCATTCTGAAGCATACTCTTAACTTCGGCATCAACCTGTTGTTGATAGTAAAGGGGGATGGGGTACGTCTTCCGTACAAATTTATTTTCATCAGTGACCTGAATACTGTGTTCATAAACATTCGTGACGGTAGGATTTTTGGAAAACACAGATTCAAATTTATCAAGCATACTTTGCAGCTTATCTTGCTCATTGCTCGTTATCTGCCTGCTGTGAGTCCGCAGATTATGTGTTATCTTATCGGCAAGTTGAACCGCTGGGCGAGTTATAGTAATAGGTTCACAATCAGACCCCGTCTTACCCCTCCTGCGTCCTAACCTGATATCGTGTTTACTATTATTTACTGTACATTTTAGTATTTTATTTGGAAAATCAATGGTCGCGTGCAGTTTATTTAATGTGTCCACTCCCAAAATAACATTATACACGAGTTTCTTGACCATAAGCACAGTGACCTCTATTTCCATTCCCTGAATGGATACTGTTATCATAGCTTGACGGTCAACCCTCTGAGATTCACCCGTCGCTGATTTTATGATTTTGTGGGCTGCCGGCAGAATCGGGATTTTTTTAAAATGTTTCCTGTGCCTCTCTAGGAATCGCTCATCCATTAACGAAATTTCTGCACCGCTGTCAAATAAAACTTCGCCGACACATCCGTTAATTTTCGCGTTGACAATGAGGTCAGTGTCATTTTCAACGCTAATACCTTTCTCATTTTCCTTACTATGGTTATTGCAAATTAAACTATCTCTAATTACAGCAGGATACAGGCCGGACACTACTAATTTTCTCTTATAACTAACATCTTTCACATTTGATTTATTGAACTGCTTTTTATATTTATAACGGGCTTTTAAAACTTCATTCATCCCATTATGTTTACACCATTTCCGATTGGTAATTCTATTAGGTATTTTATATTGTTTTGGTGACTGTGTGTGCTTGGTTTGAGTTTGATACTGAAAAATTTTATTCTCCCGTCCATAAAAAGTTTGCTGTGAGCTGACGTCATTTAAAGTCTTATATACATACGGGGTACAGCTTAGTGGTGACGAGGTATTTTGCAATCGTGACACTTGCTGTTGTAGTTTTTGAATCCGCAGGTCACGTTCGGCCATTAATTCATTTATCATAGATATGTGTTGCACTACTTGCTCTGCCGTACCAGAGAGTTTCGCTTCATATTCACTAAGTCGTGACTTATTGACTTCCAAATTTGCCTCTATATTGGCCTTCATAGTTTCCACGGTCTCGCTAATATGCGTTTCTGCCGCTTCTACCATTTGTTTGCTTTGTTTGGATTGCTCCTGTATGGCCACGTATGATTTCTCGTTTTCGTCGTGGAGTGATTTGTTTTGTTTCCCGGCTTCTATTTTACCAGATTTAATTTCTTCGGACATGGTTTCCATCTTCGCTAACATGGCCGCTAAAGCACTCTCTATCCCTTTTGACTCCGCCATAATGCTCAAAATTTAAATTAAAATTTAGTAAATTTAAATTTATTGATTTATACGCAAAGCAAGTTATTATTATCACAACAAGATTAGAACATATGGTAACCAGTTTATATGGACACAGAAAAAGCAGTTCAAAATATCAACATGTAAATACCTTATCTAACATACAACAACTAATAATCTACCTCCAATATACTGATAAAATCTGTTCATATATGATATACAAGAGAATATGCACAATTGAAAAATTATATCCTCAGATTTTCATATGAACAATACACATACAATTATTACGTTAATTATACTTATACGTCGGATTTTTCCAACAAATTTTATATTCATAGACAAATATGTAATAGCGTAAAATTACCGCTATTTTACGAGCCCTACGTTGCTAAGCGCCAAAATATCTCTATGCGACAACACAAATTACTAAACTATTGGCGCATAGGATATGATAGTATGTGTATTTCAAATTACAAGTCTATATTGGAGGGTTTAAGATTATTTATTATACAAACACAAGTTATAGTTTATATGGTATATTTGAAATGTACAGAATGTAATGTTTGATATAGAGTCTTTCTTTTAAAATGTTAAATAATGTTCATACGCAAGACGTGATACGTTACATAAGAAGACTCCCACGATGATGTTGTTGAAGAGAAAGGCCGGTCTTTGCGGTATAGTTGGTTCGTCAGGTGTGGCTTACAAATGACAGACGTTTCACCAGAAACGTTTACAGCTGGGATGGCGTCCTGTAACAGCTGGGCTGGTCCTATAACAGCTGGGCTGGTGTCCTATAACAGCTGGGCTGATGTCCTATAACAGCTGGGCTGATGTCCTATATCAGCTGGGCTGATGTCCTGTAACAGCTGGGCTGATGTCCTGCAACAGCTGGGTTGATGTCCTGCAATCCCACGATGAATCCGACACTTCGCACACACAACGGTACTACGGATTTTATTACCCGCAAAACTTATATAGAGTTTAAGACCAAGTAATATCTCAGGTGACAGTGAGTTTAATCAATAACGGTATATTGAGCTTATACCTCTCCGGCTTCTTCAAGTGTTCACGCGAATACCAAGGTCTACCGCGATCAGCAGACCACCCTATGAGGAAATCTTGCACTAGCACGGAAACGTCTTGATGGAACTATTGCGTAACAATTAATGATACTGTCACTGCGGAAAATCTCGCACAGTGATACAGTTACACTCACTTCTTACACACGTAATACTACAATATTAATATCGTGAGTAAAGATATAAAATCAATTGTTATGCGTCACACGCGTTACTATCCCCGAAAAGTCTTAACAAATCCTTGCAAGCGGTAGAGTCTTCTACAAGGATTGTATGTACCATTCGCGGTAGCAGCAGTGAAGAACTGCTTGTAATTTTTCGCACAATGCGTTAAAACACTGATGTGTGCAAATGTACTACACACACAGTTCTGAGTCTTCCCGTTTCACTATCGACGAATAGTCTTTACAACACCTTGCAAGCGGTAGAATTCTTGTACAAGGAGTGCACGACCCGTTCGCGGTAGATGGCGTAGAAGAACTGCCTGTGTAACGACAGGCTTAAGAAAATTTCCAACCACCAGTCCGCATTCTATTGGTGGATGGAAGTCACATGGTTAGTATAAATGACCATGCACTTTTCATGCAGTAGAGTGCATTTACTTTGTAACAGCATGCATAGCGGTAATCAGACTACACGTATCTCATGCATGCTGCCTACATACTAATAATATACATGAACGTAAACAATAGTCCGACAGGTATAGGGATTGTAGCGATACACATGTCTCAGTTCAGCTAATGTCAAAACAACGATAATACTTCACGCACCGCACGGGAAACGTTTCCCACTCGCACACGCGCGCACATTTCCACTAACACAGTACATGAATAACCATAAATAATAATGCACAGTTTTTCTAAACTAAACCCTAAACCTTACTAAATACAATTGATAACAACCAAACTTAACCATCTACCAATATAATATGAATGTCCATTGTCTGTGTAATATATGAACTTGCCCCGCCTATCATGATCCTGTGATTCGTTGCAATATATATGTATGTATATTTACTTTGTACACCTTTATACACACTTGTTCTGATGTACACTTGATTTATCTACACTTGTTATGATGTACCAGTTTTATAGTTTTATATATGTATATATATATATATTTATCTTGTATACATTATACACATTTGTTCCGATGTACACCTGATTTATATACACTTGTTATGATGTACCATTCTTATATTTTTATATATAGATCTGTTTATCGCATTTATACATACAGGTTATGCTATTATATTTATATACATATGTTAACTGAATTTACACACTTGTTATGCTATACACCTGTTGTTTCTTTAATATTGTTGAAACAGGACTTAAATTATGCATGTAGGAATTCTAGGAAAACAATAAATTTGTTATTGTTATATTACGGCTGAGTTTCATTGCAAGTCCCGTCATACTGGACCCGGCACAATTTTTGCTTCTCTAGGCTCCTGCCTAGTCCTAATTGACTTGTGACTTCTCTTTCAAAAAAAAAATTAAAATAAAATAAGTTGTTTTCATACTCATAAAAAAGACATAAAAGGAAAGAGGGGTTACAAATGGTAGCAGAGCGTGGTTTATAGAGGCTGCTACCACAAATGGTAGCTCAGAGCGTGGTTCATTCTAGGCTTGAACCCTTGGGTCGTGGTGTGTGACGGGGCTGGCAGACTCGGAAATATTAATGCGATTGTTGTGACATAGTTGATATAGGCCCGTGCAGGCTAGTTATAAGTTGTTTAATTTTTGAGTCGGGTCGCACCACTGAGGCGGTTAATGGTGTTTAAAAAAAAAAAAAATTTTGATAGCTTGTACGGCTGGGGAGTCGCAAGCGTGGTCTGGAAGATGGAATGTTGATTCGGGGTCGGAGTTTAGCGTGTTATATTGATGGGATGCGGTATGGCCCGATCGGAAATCGGTACCGGAACCGACTTGTGTCCGTTTGATGGCGAAGTATTTTTAATTCCCGAATTAAGACTTTCAGTTGATTGCTAGTTGGTTGTTGTGATTTATGTGTTAGTACGGCGTGTGTGTCGAGTTGCTGTTTGATGTTATGTGTGTTTAGTATTGTTGCTTGTCTCTTGTCTCCTTCCGTCGTGGATTGCATGGTTCAGAATAGGGCAGGTCTCCGCAGCGCTAGAGAACCCGGGGGTCTACTCAAAGGAAGGACATTACTTGAGTTTTTCCGTTTCTTGTAAATATGCTTTTGTGGGTTATGTATTGTGTTCAGTGTATTGTGTGATTCTGGCGGGGGTAGGGTATCAAGGACTACCCAATCCTATTTCTGGCATCCTCCAGAGACTTCCGGTGGTGGATGGAGAAGATGAGGGCAAATTGTTGGTTTTTCTGGACATCGTCCTGGAGTTGGCGGATTTTCCGGGGCTGTCCGATGAGGTCCTCTTGTCCGTTATATATCCGTACTGCCGGGGTTCATTGGCTGAGCTGGTCACCCGCACTCTGCGTCGTGGTGGCAGTATCGACTCTCTCCATGGGGAGGTGTTGGACTCTTTCATACTACGTCGGCACGTCGGCGACGTGAGCATTTGAAACTTAGCCGGTTCTATCGTGCCCAGGCCAACGGAGAGGCGTTGGGGGATTTTGTGCAGGATATCCGTAAATGTGCTCGGGTTTTGAGGTTAGGGTTGCCCGAGAAGGATGTCGTTGGAAGAGTTTTAGAAGGGGTGACGCCCCAAGAGAGATCCCGTTTGGTGTTCGCGGACCGTCCAGGTTGTTTTGCGGACCTCGAACGGCTATGTGTGTTTTCTAGAACGGTCCAGGGGATTGACGAGTCCCGTGAGCACGTGACCCATGATAAGTTAAGACACGAGAGGCATGGGGGGCGAATTGTTCCATCCTCATGTGGTAATGAAAATAGAATTACAAACTCTTGTAGCGAGAGGCGCCGTCGTTCGCCTAATGTGACTTGTTTTAAGTGTGGTAGATTGGGCCACGTCAGACGATTTTGTACCGGGGTTGGGTCGAGTCCAACGTCCCTCCCCAGGGCGCCCAAGGTCATTCAAAAAAGGGTCAATGAGGGGAAGATATGTCGGAGGTCTTCCCCTACCTGTCGCGGGTCTTCTAAGGTACGCGCCTCCAGGCCAGTTGTAGGTCCCAAGTCTTTGGGCATCAAGGTCCTCCAAACCATCTCTAGGCCCACTTCCGTATGCCCCTTCTTGCTGTTGGAGTTGAAAAAGAGTCAACTCAGAGCATTAGTTGACTCCGGATCAGCAAGATCTATCATTTCATCCAAAGTGTGCGAGGACCTTGAACGACAGGGTTTAATTAAAAGGTCGGAACAGTCTTCCGTAGTGTGCTGGACGGCATCCCAGGAAATTCTGCCCATTTCCCGGGTAGTTTCTTTCAAGTTCAAAATCGAGGGATTTTCTTGGGTGTGGAGCTTTCTGGTTTCTCCTGCTCTGGGAGTTGAATGCATTATTGGTGCCGATTTCATCTGCAAAAGTGGTCTCGTTATTGACATCCAAGAGCACCAATGCTATTTTAAATTTAATCGGGGAGTTGTAATCCCTTTCCTTGGATATCAGGGGACCAGGCAAGATATCCAAGAGGTTAAGTGCCCCGACACATCTAGAGACCACCTCTCCCAGTCCCAGCGGTCCGCTTTAGATCAGTTGTGTGAGCGTTTCCCCACTGTATTAACTCCGGCCCTTGGGCTCACACATCTCTTGGAGTATAAGATCCGCCTAACGGACTCCAAGGTGGTGCGCTCCCACCCTTATAAGTTTGCCCCTCCGAAGATGAGCATCTTGAGGGAGAAGGTTCAAGAATTATTAGATCAAGGGGTGATTGAACCTTCTCAGTCCAGTTATGCCAGTCCAGCGTTCCTAGTGCCCAAGTCTGGAGGTAAGCACAGGATGGTCATCGACTACCGCAAGCTGAACGCTAACATCGAGGTAGATTCGGTCCCACTTCCTGACCTTCATTCCGCGTTCGATTGGTTCAGTGAGGCGAGGTATTTTACCATCATTGACCTCAACTCTGCATATCACCAGATTCCCTTGACGAAAGAAAGTAGGCCCTACACGGCATTCTGTGTTCCGTGGAACCTCTATCAGTATACTAGGGTTCCTATGGGTCTAGCGGTAGGGCCCAAACACTCACCCGTTTGCTTGACACCGTTTTTCACGACGTCAAGTTCAAGTACGTTTTTAATTATCTTGATGACTTGCTGGTGTACAGCAAGGGGTACGAGGAACATTTGGGTCATCTTGAAGAGGCGATGTGCAGGTTGAGGGGTGCCGGCCTCACTGTCAATCCCGAAAAGGTGAAGTTCGCCCAGACTCAAATTTCTTTTCTGGGCCACCTGATTTCCCATAGAGGTGTCACTGTGGATCCTGAGCGAACACAAGGAATCAGGGACTTTCCCCCACCAAAGGATGCCAAAGGCATCGCGAGATTTGTGGGGATGGTCAATTTCTATCGGCGTTTCATCCCAAACGCGGCGGAGATTGCGGCACCTCTGAATGAACTCCGGAAAAAGGGCGCCAAATTTGTATGGGGGGAAAAGCAACAGATGGCTTTCGAGACTCTGAAGGAAGCCATTATTCCCCTCCAGTACTGAGAATGCCAGACTTCTCGAGACCGTTTATCTTACAGACGGACGCGAGTTCGGTGGCGCTCGGGGCGGTTCTGTCCCAAGTTGTTGATGGTGCTAGGGAGCCTGTGGCCTTCATATCTAGAACTTTGACCCAACAAGAACGGAAGTCTTCAGTGTATGAGCTAGAGTGTTTGGCTGTTGTATACGCTCTAGATAAGTTCAGGCGTTTTCTGGAACACGCTGAGTTCCTGCTCGAGACCGACAACCAGGCTCTCTCTTGGCTTCTCGCTCATCCCCGGCAGCTGGGTAAGATTGGACGATGGGTGGTTAAAATCTCATCCTTTAAATTCAAGGTGCAACACATTCGGGGAATTCAAAATGTGGTTGCAGATGCTTTCTCCCGTATGTTTTCCCAGCCCAGCGAAGCCCAGCCGGAGCAACCCTGTTCTGTTTTACTGGACTTTCCTTTAGCCTTTACTGATGTGTTACCCCATCAGTTAGATGATGAAGAGTTGGGTCCGATCATCCAAAATCTAAAAGAGGGTAACGTGCAGGTCCCTTACTTCTTGTCCAGGGGCGTCCTATGTTGCAGAGAGAAAAAGGGGCGAGCCCCGAAGATAGTGCTGCCTAGCAAACTCGTGCCCATGGTTTTCAGCTACTACCACAATTCCCCGGTAGGTGGACATAAGGGGATTTCGAAGACCATTTCCAGTATTAGGAAGAACTTCATCTGGAAGGGCATGGATAGGGACATAGCAACTCGGGTGAAGGCATGTCATCTCTGTGGCTTAAGCAAGCCTGCCCAAAACACAAAGTTGGGGCTGTTGTCATCTGATGTGGCGAGCAGACCGATGGAGAAGCTATTCATCGACTACGTGGGACCTTTCCCGCGTAGCAAGTCAGGTAATGCTTACCTACTTGTCTGTGTGGATGCTTTTTCGAAGTTTGCCTGGCTACTGCCCTTACGGCAGGCAACTGCTGGATTGACCATAAGCGCGCTCCAGAGTCATGTATTTCAGCACTTCGGTCTTCCGGCCATCATTGTCTCGGACAATGGTCCACAATTTATTTCCGGCGACTTTCGGCGAATGTGCTTCGCCAATGGCATCAAACATGTAACCACTTCCCCCTATTACCCACAGCCGTCCCACGCGGAGAGATTCAACAGGAATCTCCGGTCCGCACTCATCGCCTATCATGCGGAACAACAGACCACCTGGGACCAGAACCTTAAGTGGTTACAGCTAGCTTTCAATACGGCCCTGCATGACAGTCATAACGCCGTTCCTTTTGAAGTTATGTTTGGTTTCCCGCCTACGCTTCCCTTGGCCAACTTATGGAATATAGACGATCTTCTGCCGAGCAATCCAGACATTAGGACGGCAGATAGGTGGAAAGAGGCCCGGAAGAATTTGCTCCATGCGCACGAGCGCGTCCGTACTCGGTATAATCAGGGGCGTATTCCAAATCCCTTTAAGGTAGGAGATTTGTTCTACTGCCAGAGCCACCCGATCAGCTCAGCTGCCGATAAAAGAGCCGCCAAATTATGCTATCGTTGGTCGGGGCCGTACCGTATCCTCGGGTTTACGTCTCCGGTGACGGCGCGATTAGAAGAACAAGGTAGTAATCCTAAGGAGATTACCACACACATTTCCAAATTGAAATTATTTCGCAAAGGGTGAACGGGCTGTAAAGGGGGGGGGGAATGATGGCGGTCTCTGTGCGGGTGGGGATGTTGTCGGTTTTGAGAGGGTGTGCTCCGGGGGCGGTATTGAGAATAATATGGTAGCGGGTAGATGTTTTCCACAGTCCCAGTGGGGTTCGTCTACTTCAGGGATGCGCCCCTGCCTGCGCGGGCCTTGGTTTTCTCCAATCGTCCTTAGGTCCGGAGGGAGCCATGTCCTTACCTTCAGTCCCAGCCCATGACCGTTTAAGCATCCTTGACCATCCACCTTCCGATTTTCCTAACCTTACCTAGAGAAAAAAAAAACTAGAAAAGCAAAAAAAAAAGGAGTTAGCGAGAGAGGTGGAGCAATAGGGGGGCAGGGGTCTGTTGTGCTCCTCTCCCCCCTGTTGCTGCACGCATGCCCTTGGAGCAAACTTGTAAAACTCGTATATATATGTTGGCTTTCCGTCAGGTCCCCGGTGGGGATCACCGCATCATGGTGACTGTCATCGCCCCTTTACCCCTTGGCCCGTGCAGTAATGGTATTGTGTAGAATGGGGGGAGTGTCGTATTAGGGAATTATCCCGTAGGTACATGGGGCACATGGCCCTGTTTAGGTGGCTATCGTGTTCTGGCTTGGGTGGAGAAGCCTCAGGAGGTCGGAACTCAGGGAGCTCCCGAACTTTCTTTTGTCTTTCTTCTCTGTCCCTCTTTGCTGTGGGCTGGCCCTGATCAGGTCAGCGTGCAGCAACCGCACACTTACACTCTACATGTCTTCTTTCCGCTCTTTCGTCTTCCCTTCTGGGCCTCTGTTCTCCTGAGAGCAAGTGCCGCCGGGCCGCCTTACCCACGATGTCCACCGGAGTTTTTAAGATGGGGTACACTGCAGGGTACTTTCCCGAGTTTTTTTGAGTGGGGCAACCGGGTTGCCCTTTCGGGGTGGGGGTGTGCCGGTGTCATACCGGCCTTTGAATAAGCTTTAGAAGCATTTCTATTTAATTGTGAAAGTGAGCAAGGGCGCGCGACCTTTGTTCGTTGCAGTAGAGTTGCGCGCGCAATCGACGGCGAACGTTCGCTGGGATCTGCGGATTGCAGATTTCTCATTCACTGCTCGGCTGTAAGAGACAACGTTCCGACTCCCTCTCCGACCTTTACGACGTAGTTTGTATCCGTCTGCATGGCTTGGTAAAGCGTAAATCGGCTCCCGGTAAGTATTTTATTGATTTGTCCTTATAAGTAACTATATATATATATGGATAATTAATAACTATGTGCAACCGTATAAAATACGTAATGATGTGGGTGTGTGCGACCCGACAAGTTTTATATTAGAGAGAACTTAGTATTCAGTGATTAACTTAATGCTCAGTATATAGCCCATTCTCTTTTTTTATTATTATTACTGTAATAGTGTGAGAAGTTCAATTGTCATTGTCATAGTAAAAGTGTACAACATTCAAAAATTAATGACTAAGGTTAATGCGTAGTCAGGTCATGAACTGTGTCAATTCATGCAGTGGACTGTCGGGGGGACCTCTTTAATTAGCTTAACAGTGGAGAATTATTTGTGAGAACTTCCCTAGATGATATTTTATTAATGGTAAAACATTCTTAGTGCTGTGAGTGCCTTGCAGTTAAAAATTTTGTTTGATCAAATAATGATTATCGCTCACCACGTGGCCGTCTAACCTGCAAATTGCTGTCGAAGCAGGTTGATCTGCTGCTGATGATTGTATATTACGCCACGTTTAATAAAGTCTGTGCATTATTCAAAAGTACTTATTCCATGGCTGATTTCTCTGCTCTTTCAGCGGGTTGCAAAAACTTTATTAATAATTATTGTGCTTTTATTGAGAGTTAGTTGGCGGCCCGTTAAGAGGTTAATTACCTTAACTCGGGTGTACATTTTTAATAAACTGTTCTCTAATTTATTTGAATGAATAGGGTTCTTGAACTAAGTCGGATTCCTGGCTTGCTGATGGCCGTACACCTGCCTAAGCTGTGAACCATGAACAAGATCTTGTCTGAAGGGGGAGATGGGGACTCGTTCTCACTGTAACACTTGACTGCTGTGATAAGGTGATATGCACTCTATTATTTTCTTATCAAAAATCTTTGCATCCATGAGCCCACGTGTGCAGACTCTCTGCTGGAATGGGAAGCCGCTGTTCATGACTCAGAACTTTACTAGTTAAATTCAAGTACACCTTTTTTTTTATAATTGAATTACATAACGCTAAGTGCACTGCCTGTAAGTGTGTGCTGCACTGGGGGAGCGTGCCAGAGATATTTTCACTCTTGCACATTGTACAGTTTGCTCATCATTGTCAGTTTAGTTTTACAGAATGTATTGAACAGGTTAGTATCTCTGTTCCGGCTGGAACAGAGATGAAAATATTTTAACTTCACTATGGGTTTTACATTTAAGGGCTGGGGGTTTTCCTGGGTTTTTTTTTGCGGAACGTTTTCTGGGGTTAACAAAAGGGGACTTAGAGTTTCTGACTCATGCAGGTGCAACCTCAGACAGGTTGGAGGCCTGTCAAATTTTGTCAAATGCCTGCTGGCGCGCTCCCACAGATGCTAGAGCACAACCACCTTATTGTATTTCTTTCCTTTTAATTATTTTATATAATCGTTCGGGGTTAATAGAAACAATTGCTATTTTTCTGGAATATATATATTGATTTTGCTCCTTGCACAAGGGCTATACTGATTGTTTTCTTAACTGGCAAAACACATATTGATTGACTTTCACTGGTAGTATCTGCTGTATAATTTTCTTTAACTATAAAATATGTACCCATTATTTTTGGTAAAACATATATTGTCAAAATTTTCTGAAATTGTAAAGCCTCGAGTGATGAATTTCTGATTGTTGAAGTACATAAGGATTTTTGGTTCCTACGGAATTTGTAAAGTAAAATAACCGTTTAGAATTCTATCATCACTGTTTGAAACCAGGTGATGTAGTTCTGTCAATTTTTATTTAATACTGTGAACGGAACGTAAGGTTCATACACTCATGAGGGGTCATTGATCAGTGGAATGCTACACAAATGGGCGGTCCGGTTTGTTTATGCGTCATGAATTATTATCATCCTTTCTGGGGTTTTGGCTTTATGTAATTCTACCAAAACGGGCTGTTGATGGGCGAATATGTTATCACTGCTGGGTTATGAATATTGTAGTTGTACTGCCCGCAGTGCGGGTGCATTCCAGGGGCAGTTGTGTTAGACTTAATGTATTGTGAGTTTGTGTGCCTTAGGTTTCTGTGTGTGTTATGTTGTTCCTGTCTAGCTAGACACAAGATGGTGGAGAATTTTTATATTTATATATATATGTATGTATATTTACTTTGTACACCTTTATACACACTTGTTCTGATGTACACTTGATTTATCTACACTTGTTATGATGTACCAGTTTTATAGTTTTATATATGTATATATATATATATTTATCTTGTATACATTATACACATTTGTTCCGATGTACACCTGATTTATATACACTTGTTATGATGTACCATTCTTATATTTTTATATATAGATCTGTTTATCGCATTTATACATACAGGTTATGCTATTATATTTATATACATATGTTAACTGAATTTACACACTTGTTATGCTATACACCTGTTGTTTCTTTAATATTGTTGAAACAGGACTTAAATTATGCATGTAGGAATTCTAGGAAAACAATAAATTTGTTATTGTTATATTACGGCTGAGTTTCATTGCAAGTCCCGTCATACTGGACCCGGCACAATTTTTGCTTCTCTAGGCTCCTGCCTAGTCCTAATTGACTTGTGACTTCTCTTTCAAAAAAAAAATTAAAATAAAATAAGTTGTTTTCATACTCATAAAAAAGACATAAAAGGAAAGAGGGGTTACAGTAGGCTCTAAGCCTGCCATGACCAGTCACCATTGTGATAAAATTAGGAAGCAGTGCAAACCTTGAGGACAGTCTGTGCTTCACACTAGGCAAATATCGGTATGGAGAACCATACATGACTTCCATATTCTAAGATTTATATTTAAAATCATTTTCGAAATGAAATATTACCATAGGAAAATACTTCTTTCTACTTACTGCTTCAGCCTTAACCACAGTACTGTGGTCACTAACGTATACTACCTCACGTTATCGCACTCGATTTTCACTGATGATGGAAGTCGATGGCATTGCCGAAACGTCTGGTTTTGTAGAAAACATTGGACTACGGCCAAATATCCCGGGAAGGAATTTTAACAAAAACTACTTCTTTGTTGCCGATAACGTTGTACACATATATATAAAAAATATGCATAAAATTAATGGCTTGTATAAGTTAATGATTGATCTCCATTAAGTAGTGCTCAAGTTTCCAAAGTTTTAATATTATAATGTCCGTAATTAAAACATCAGAGCAGGTTTAGTGTGTATGAGGGTACACCGTGGACAAAAATTTTCAACATTTCCTATTGAGCGTTGCTTAGAGTAAAGCTGCGAATCTACAGTGTACGTTTCACAGAACAAACACGCGGAAAAGAAGGAGCGCTCCGAAGTCACTCATGGACCCTCAGCATCTTGCAGAGGGTTCATTCCCTAAAGACGAAAAGTCTGTCTATGAATCGTCCCTCTGTAAACACGTGCAGTTACACTGCCCAGCGATCCACAGGAAGCAAATCGGTATCCACGCTGGACACTTTTTCGGCTTGCACGCGTTTTGTTGGTATGGGTTTCAGCACTTTCCATTTAAAAAGCGTGCAAATGTAAGAAAATAAACATGAATGAGGCCAGAAATAACGCATATTGTGTGTGTGTGTCTTCCCTGCCTTTTTATTGCGGTAGTCTTAATAATAAAATGGAAACGTAAACATTACATAACTGAGATATGCTTGCCTGCCACGAACGATATATTTTCTCTCACACATGATTTACATTAAAATGAAAAATATCGGTATGGAGAACCATACATGACTTCCATATTCTAAGATTTATATTTAAAATCATTTTCGAAATGAAATATTACTATAGAAACTACTTCTTTCTACTTACTGCTTCAGCCTTAACCACAGTACTGTGGTCACTAACATATACCACTTCACGTTATCGCACTCGATTTCCACTGATGATGGAAGTCGATGGCATTGCCGAAACGTCTGGTTTTGTAGAAAACATTGGACTACGGCCAAACATCCCAGGAAGCAATTTTAACAAAAACTACTTCTTTGTTGCCGATAACGTTGTACAATATATATAAAAAATTGCATAAAATTAATGGCTTGTATAAGTTAATGATTGATCTCCATTAAGTAGTGCTCAAGTTTCCAAAGTTTTAATATTATGATGTCCGTAATTAAAACATCAGAGCAGGTTTAGTGTGAATGACGGTACACCGTGGACAAAAATTTTCAACATTTCCTATTGAGCGTTGCTTAGAATAAAGCTGCGAATCTACAGTGTATGTTTCACAGAACAAACACGCGAAAAAGAAGGAGCGCTCCGAAGTCACTCATGGACCCTCAGCATCTTGCAGAGGGTTAATTCCCTAAAGACGAAAAGTCTGTCTATGAATCGTTCCTCTGTAAACACGTGCAGTTACACTGCCCAGCGATCCACAGGAAGCAAATTGATGTCCATTTTTTCGGCTTGCAGCTGCCGAAATTTTAATTTTTTCGCGTTATGTTGGTGTGGGTTTCGGCACTTTCCATTTAAAAAGCGTGCAAATGTAAGAAAATAAATATGAGTGAGGCCAGAAATAACGCGAATTGTGTGTGTGTGTGTGTGTGTGTGTGTGTGTCTTTCCTGCCTTTTTATTGCTGTAGTCATAATAATAAAATGGAAACGTAAACATTACATAACTGGGATATGCTTACCTGCCACGAACGATATATTATTTTATACATGTATATTAACTCATACGTAATTTACATTAAAAAGAAAAAATTATAATTTTATTGCCTGGCAACAAAATTATTTTATTTTTAACAATTAACATTGTTTGAAAAAGTTTAAATGAATTTTCAAGTACTTTACTGTTGTTAAAACGTAAAAGGTTACCGGTAAACTACCCCTTCCCCTTAACCGATCTTCACCAAAATCGGAAATCCTTGAGATCTCTACAATTCAAGGACGTATGCAAAACATTAATTGATTCTGTTTGAATTTGCGGCTGTTATCGTTTGCCATAGAAAATACCCTTGTTAAAAAAACATTGCTGGTAACCTACTCCTTTCCCTAAACCGATTTTCACCAAAAACAATATGTATTGAGTACTCTACAAATCAGGGCTGTATGCAAAAAATTATTAGATTCTGTTTGAATTCGCGGCTGTTATCGTTTGCCATAGGAAATACCCTTGTTAAAACAACGTAGCTCGTAAACTACCCCATTCCCTTAACCGATCTTCACCAAAAACAACAGGTATTGAGTACTCTGCAAATCAGGGCAGTATGCAAAAAATTATTTGATTCTGTTTGAATTTGCGGCTGTTATCATTTGCCATAGAAAATGCCCTTTTTAAAAAAACGTTGTTGGTAAACTACCCCTTCCCCTTAACCGATCTTCACCAAAAACCATACGTCTTGAGAATCCTAAAATTTAGTGTTTTATGCAGATAATCTTTTGATTCTGTTTGAATTTGCGGCTGTTATCGTTTGCCATAGAAAATACCCTTGTTAAAACATAAAACGTTGCCGGTAAACTACCCCTTGCCCTTAACCGATCTTCACCAAAAACAATGGGTATTGAGTACTCTACAAATCATGGTTGTATGCAAAAAATTTTTGATTCTGTTTGAATTTGCGGCTGTTATCGTTTGCCATAGAAAATACTCTTTTTAAGAAAACGTTGTTGGTAAACTACCCCTTCCCCTTAACCGAACTTCACCAAAAACCATAGGTCTTGAGAACTCTAAAATTTAGGGCAGTATGCAAATAATTTTTTGATTCTGTTTGAATTTGCGGCTGTTATCGTTTGCCATAGTAAATACCCTTGTTAAAACATAAAACTTTGCTGGTAAACTACCCCTTTCCCTTAACCGATCTTCACCAAAACCATAGGTCTTGAGAACTCTAAAATTTAGGGCATTATGCAAATAATTTTTTGATTCTGTTTGAATTTGCGGCTGTTATCGGTTGCCATAGTAAATACCCTTGTTAAAACATAAAACTTTGCCGGTAAACTACCCCTTGCCCTTAACCGATCTTCACCAAAAACAACAGGTATTGAGTACTCTACAAAACATGGTTGTATGCAAAAAATTATTTGGTTCTGTTTGAATTTGCGGCTGTTATCGTTTGCCATAAAAAATACCCTTTTTAAAAAAAGTTGTTGGTAAACTACCCCTTCCCCTTAACCGATCTTTACCAAAAACAATAAGTCTTGAGTACTCTGCAAATCAGGGCTGTATGCAAAAAAAATATTTGATTCTGTTTGAATTTGTGGCTGTTATCGTTTGCCATAGAAAATACCCTTGTTAAAAAAACGTAGCTGGTAAACTACCCCTTTCCCTCAACCGATCTTCACGAAAAAAACAGGTATTGAGTACTCTGCAAATTAGGGCTGTATGCAAAAAATTATTTGATTCTGTTTGAATTTGCGGCTGTTATCCTTTGCCATAGGAAATACCCTTGTTGAAAAACGGTGCTGGTAAACTACCCCTTTCCCTTAACCGATCTTCACTAAAAACAATAGGTCTTGAGAACTCTACAATTTAGGGCTGTATGCAAAAAATTATTTGATTCTGTTTGAATTTGCGGCTGTTATCGTTTGCCATAAGAAATACCCTTGTTAAAACATAAAACGTTGCTGGTAAACTACCCCTTTCCCTTAACCGATCTTTACCAAAAACAATAGGTCTTGAGAACTCTACAATTCAGGGCTGTATGTGAAACATTATTTGATTCTGTTTGAATTTGTGGCTGTTATCGTTTGCCAACAAAAAAATTTCCCTTAATAAAAAAAAACCGTTGCTGGTAAACTACCCCTTTCCCTCAACCAATCTTCACCAAAAACAATAAGTCCTGAGTACTCTACAAATCAGGGCTGTACGCAAAAAATTATTTGATTCTGTTTGAATTTGCGGCAGTTATCGTTTGCCATAGAAAATAATCTACACACAGACACACAGACAGATAGACAGACAGACACACAGACACAGACACAGACACTTTTCGAAAAACGACTTTTTTTCATGTTTTGAGTGTAGTACAATCAGTTTCTGCAATAATCTCGAACACGATTTTTTTGCCATCACCATACTTCCATTTCCTTAAGGAATATGGAAGTAAAATTATAATTTTATTGCCTGGCAACAAAATTATTTTATTTTTAACAATTACCATTGTTTGAAAAAGTTTAAATGAATTTTCAAGTACTTTACTCTTGTTAAAACGTAAAAGGTTGCAGGTAAACTACCCCTTTCCCTTAACCGATCTACACCAAAATCAAAAGGCCTTGATTTCTCTACAACTCAGTGACGTATGCAAAAAATTATTTGATTCTGTTTGAATATGCGGCAGTTATCGTTCGTCATAAAAAAATTACCCTTGTTAAAACGTAAAACGTTGCTGGTAAACTACCCCTTTCTCTTAACCGATCTTCACCAAAAACAATAGATCTTGAAAACTCTACAATTCAGGGTTGCATGCAAAAATTATTTGATTCTGTCTGAATTTGCGGCTGTTATCGTTTGCCATAGAAAATACCCTTGTTAAAACATAAAACTTTGCTGGTAAACTACCCCTTTCCCTTAACCGATCTTCACCAGAAACAACAGGTCTAGAGAACTCTACAATTTAGAGGTGTATGCAAAAAATTATTTGATTCTGTTTGAATATGCGGCAGTTATCGTTCGTCATAAAAAAAATTACCCTTGTTAAAACGTAAAACGTTGCTGGTAAACTACCCCTTTCCCTTAACCGATCTTCACCAAAAACAATAGGTCTTGAGAAGTCTACAATTTAGGGGTGTATGCAAAAAATTATTTGATTCTGTTTGAATTTGCGGCTGTTATCGTTTGCCATATAAAATACCCTTGTTAAAACATAAAACGTTGCTGGTAAACTACCCCTTTCCCTTAACAGATATTCACCAAAAACAACAGGTCTTGAGAAATTTATAATTCAATGCTGTATGCGAAACATTATTTGATTCTGTTTAAATTTGCGGCTGTTATCGTTTGCCAAAAAAAAAATTACCCTTGATAAAAAAAAACCGTTGCCGGTAAACAACCCCTTTCCCTCAACCGATCTTCACCAAAAACAATAGATCGTGAGTACTCTACAAATCAGGGCTGTATGCAAAAAATTATTTGATTCTGTTTGAATTTGCGGCTGTTATCGTTTGCCATAGAAAAAAATCTACACACACACACACACACACACACACACACTTTTCGAAAAACGACTTTTTTCATGTTTTGAGTGAAGTACAATCAGAATCTGCAATAATCTCGAACACGATTTTTTTTTGCCATCACCATACTTCCATTTCCTTAAGGAATATGGAAGTAAAAACAACTTGGTCAGCATTCTATTTGATGTTTGTTCCCACTCACTTTGCCACTCCATTAGGCTCACCTCACGGAATTTGTTAATCATTGCACTGTTTGGTATTCGTTCATAGCACACCATACTGTTACTGGACGCAGTTTCTTTAGCCAGATTGTCAGCCAGTTCATTACCATAAATATCCACATGTGCCCTAACCCAACCAAAATCAATTGACCAGTTGTCTGCCTTTAAACTTCTTAACTTATTCCTTATTTCTTCTATCAAGTAGTTATGATTCCTCGAGCTCCTAAGTGAGTCCAGAGTTACTCTGCTGTCGGTGTAAACAGCTGCCGTTCTCAAATTAGTTATAATATAATTTAATTCAGCTATCTTTTCCAGGGCCTTCATGACTGCCAATTGCTCAGCCTGATTATTAGAGCACCCAACACCCAACTTAAACTGAATCTCATATTTGAGCTGACCATTAACAAACAAGGCTATACCCGACCCAACCCCATTGTTGTGCATCATACCCACTTGTGTATTAAAACTTTACACCCCCCCCCACACACACACACAATAATGTTGTTTTTGGAGGGAAGGGATGCATTCCGCGTTAAATTCTGTTTGTTACCCCAATGAATATTTTGCGACGTTTCGATCATATAGGCTTATACCACTGTCCCCACTCAATTGACTCTTTTTGATGTTAGGTTCTATCCTCAAACTCAAGGAAGAAACGAGGGATCAGTAGCATGATAGCATTCGATAGATCTGTCGAAACGTCGCAATATTCAACAGGCAAGCAGATTCAACCCAGGACTCAACCTAAACAACACATTATCGACAAAGTTTAAGGATTCTCTCTCTCACACGCACACACAACATATAAATTAATCTGTCTGTCTGTCTGTCTCTCTGTCTGTCTGTCTGTCTCTCTCTCTCTCTCTCTCTCTCTCTCTCTCTCTCTCTCTCTCTCTCTCTCTCTCTCTCTCTCTCTCTCTCTCTCTCTCTCTCTAGCTTATATTTTTTTACACATACCTATTAAATATAGACTCAGCTTTAACCATGTCATGCCATTCCATGCGGGATGTCATGTCACGGAATGGGTGAAAAGTTTCGTGTTAATTACTACTATGCTCACTGATCTGCAGAACTCGCTCAATATTTTGATTGAAGTACATTTATTATTACATAAATTTCTATATTAGATAATTTTCTAATTATGGAAAAAAATTACATAAATCCCTAGTCCTCTACTATTCCTTAAGTAATAATATAACAATTATAAAGCACTCATACAAATAAACACTAACATTTGAAACATTCACATTTGGGTTATAAGTCCTTTTAGTCTGACACCCTGCTGGATTTTCACAATTTTTCCAAAATTTTAATTTCTATTTTGGGTCTATTTTGGGCTCTGGAGTCCAAAAAACTTTTTAATTTTAAAACTTGACACTACATTCAGATGTTAGTAAAATTCTCTTTACTTTGATATCCGAAATGAATGTTTACAATTTTATCAAAATTTTCACGTATTTGAAAACGTAAACGCCCTCCAGACGTTTTGACGTCCAGAAATTTTGATATTTTCACAGACAAACACTCAAACACTATATTCAGACTGTGGTTAAAATTTCCTTTAATTTGATATGCCACGTGGGCTTTTGCCATTTTTTCACAATTTTGTCCCATCAAATTTTTGCCTTCCGCTCCCCTATTTTTGGTTTAAAAACAATATTGTCCTGTGGGGTTAAAGTACGGATATGCATACCAACTTTTACGAAAATCAGTTGATGCGTTTTAAATGAATCGTGGGACATATCCTAAAGCGTATTATCTGTGTAGTCCATATAGTAGTAGAACAACAATATCGGTGAATAGAAGAATTAATAACGTCGAGGTCGAGCGTATACGTAATGACTCATAGTATAATAAGGTGATGCTTAATGAGCTATAAGTAAAGAGTTAGAGAAAACTTCAAACGTTCTATGGGAATCGAATTAGCACTGGTGGAGACGAGAATTTTTTTTTCTCGCGTTAAGGTGGTACTAGCATTTAAATGCAGACTTAAACAGGCCTGGCAGTTAGCAATGTGTTTACGTGCGATTGGTGTAAGTTATAATCTTTGCGTAGTGGCATCAAGTTGTTTGTTTTTAACTGTTTCACTAAATCTGGAAACTTAAGTAATCGTTACTGTTTATGTGGAAAATGCATGAGATACTTTTTTATTTGCGAAGGGTAGTTGAGTAGAGTAAGATCAAAGCTACCAATCTTTATTTAGTATTATTTCTGGCCAAGTGCAAAAACTTGTCAAAAATTGGAGATTGTTGTAGAACGTGTTATTGATAAGAATCTCTCAACCTTTCAATTTTGATATAACGTGTGATATTGATGAAAAGCATTAAATAAAATGTATTGACTTTCTCGTACAAATTAATTCTACCATAAGAGTGATCGCCATCCACGTAACAGTATGTAGTTCGCATACCGCCTTACACGTGAAATGAGTACTGTGTGCCTAGTGAGAACTAAGCTCTAAATTTATCTCTTACAAACACCAGTATCGTTCACCCGCATTTACCATAATCAATATATAAGTGAAACACACGAGCCATACACACAGTTTTACTCAGTTGTCCAGACAACTCTAGGGTTAAAACGTTGGTTAGCACAATACACAGCTGCAACAAAAATCCCATACAACAATGCTGGAAGACAATACGTGTTGTAAGATGGACTGAAAGCAATGCACAAAACAATCTAATGCAGGTTGCGTGTTATTGATTTTTCGCCAACTTTAGACTAACGTAGGAACAGAATTGGAACATCACTAAAGGTCAAATATTTCTGTTTTGCTTCTGGCTATTGTAATAAGCACTTTGATAAGGAAGCGTGTAATTATTATTACAAATATATTTTAACCATGATCTTTTTTGTGCGATTAATGCAGATTTCGGACAATAGTGACTTATCATTAAGCAACATTTTTTTAACATTATAAAGTAATATTCTAATTTTTAAATTTTTTTACAATTTTTTTGTGTTAGAAGTAATGTACATACTCTCCGCTTTATGCGACATTATGGTGTTACAGTAGCCTTGTATTAGACGTTTATATAAAATCTTAAATGTATATACGTATATAAACTTGCTCCCTTGCTCCGCTGTAAAAAGTTGAAAGGATTTATATTGCACTGAAACTGCGGCATAATGTTCGCAAATCGCCAATATCGATTAATTAACAAAACAACTTGATTATCGGCTTTCCAGTCAATTATGTATTGTTTAATTACTTACCAGAAGGTAATACTTTTTTTAAGAGAGTGTGCCACAAAAGTGGGTTCATAGAAAACACTTTAAAATATATCGTTTCTACACATTTAATTTAACTTTCCTGATTGCATTCTAAAAACAAAGTTTCTGAAAGTTTCTTTGCCTACATTTATTTTAGTAACTTCTGGAATTCCTCTGTGGCAGTGATACCAAAGGGAAAGACGACCATGACTCACTGAGTCAAAAGATAGACAAAAATCCTATCAAGCACGTGAGGCCACTAATGAAAACTACACTTTATTTATTATTTTTTTTTTTTAAAATGAATTTAACTAATTTTCATTCATTCAAATTACGGTTGAAATAAATAAAATCAAGGGACACTGTTACTATCTTAATTAAAAATCAATTGTCCTTTGGAACTAATATGAACAGCAATTGTCAGCCTTTTATATGACAATAAACAATGTGTGGGTTTTTTCTTGTTTCACCAGCTATGGAATTCTTGGGCTGATATTTTTGCTCAAAACTAGTCGTATGTAGTCATTTATGTCTAGTCGAAGTATTTGCTTATTTTTTATCGTTAGTGAATCTTCCGCCTTTCATTCTCGAACGCGGAGTTTGAGCGAGTACTTGTGTCTTGATGACCCGCATGCATCACAGTCGCGAACAGCACCGATAAGCATAGTGGAGCGCACTGGTTTGTGGCACTACAAGTTAATTGCATATGCTATAACGGGATCAACTGACGAGGATCTGCCCGATAACAAAAGGAATATGAGTCCAAGTACTTGTTCTTCACGACTAACATACTCGTTATCACAGGTAGATTTTCAACGTTCTCCGCCGTTTTCCGATTTTCAATTTTCAACTTTGTTGATCGTTCCACTGATCATTTACAAGGTCTGTCTGCATTACATTTTTGTCTACCCCGTTCCTCTCCCTGACGCATCTATTTTTTAGTCGCCAGTTTAAACATGTTTAAGGATTCTGTTTTTCCCATTCGTTGCTCGCGTCCATTTCAAATTAACTATTTATCTATGATGTAATTTTTAATTTATTAAAATGTATCTGTGTGACGGCTTATATTTTGTTAACGATATTAACGCTATGTTATTTTTTATTTACTGATGTACTATATAGTTACATTGATTTACATGTTTATTTATTTTCTGAATTTAATATACAATTCTGGCAAGTTTTCAACCAAAATTTGCTAAAATTACTGGTTGACATTTTAAAGATTTTGTAATTAATTTAAAACTACAAAAATTAAATCGTTGAGTGGTAACAATTTGACTTAATGCTGTAATATAGCAATATATAATTATTTTATCCCATATATATGAGGAGTGACTGCACTATAATTCGTTCGAAAAAACACATTATTTTCTAAAAATAGCAATTAATTTTTTTTTACACAAAACAAACACGTAAAAAAGGAATATCTAAATACCAACATTTAAGATTGAAGTCAACGAATCTTTCTGAGAACCGGAAAACTAAACTCATTTGTCACTACTTGTTTATGTAAAGTTGGATTGAATAGGAAACGAAGCAAAAAGTAACTGAAAAAGTAAGTATAGAGGTAATTACTGTCTGAGCAGAAAGAGCTTTCAAATTAATTAAAAAATCCAAGCAACTAGGTAAGTAGTATTGATGGAGGCTACAACAGATGCACTTTTGCTTTGACTGGTTAATATTCTCAACGTCACCAACGTTTCTATTAGTAAGAAATCTGGTAGTAAGAGCTGAAAGTAACTTATTAGTTTAATCTTTACTCTCTCTCTCTCTCTCTCTCTCTCTCTCTCTCTCTCTCTCTCTCTCTCTCTCTCTCTCTCTCTCTCTCTCTCTCTCTCTCTCTCTCTCTCTCTCACCTCCCCCCACACACTCACAATCAGCATGCAATCACTCATTTACTCACTGCTCGCAGAATTTTAACACCTGAATTTTTGATTGTGTTTGTTGAAATGTCTACCATCAAATTTGAAACAGAAAGGCTTTTATATTTCAGTTCTACACAAGTTATATTTTAAAGGTAAGTATATTTTACTTAGGTCTACTTACTTACTCAATACAAGAGAGGTTCAGAATCGTAGCTTGGTGTGGACCTAGTGTTTCATACAACGGATGAGATAGAAAACTGTGAAATTTGGGGAGATGACTGGAAGTAACAAATATAAACATAACAGCATCAAGTTAACAATAAAAAACTGTACGAAATGTGTGATCATCTGAAATTTTGTTTTCTATTTGGTGAAACGTATTTAACAGATTATACATTGAACAGTGATTACACATTTTTTATTAATATCTTTACTTTTTCCTTTATAACAAACATTCCCTATAGTCACATTAAAGTTTTCTATAGACAATCGTTTTCGACCATTATATTTTGTTGGCGATGAAAATACCGCAGCCTTCAGTCGGTTTAAGAGCTAAAAACGTTGTTCAGAATAAAAACAAGCGGAAATTGACGAAATCTTATTTTATTAAAATTTCACTTAACTAAATCCTAATAAAGTGAATTATTTAAGTAAATTAATTCATGCTTTAACAGATCTCAAAATTGATTAATTTTGTTTATTAAATTGATTCAATTTTATAATTTTGTTTTTCAAAATGTAGTTTTGTTCCATTGTGAGAAGTACACACTTTATGTGCTGTATAACGAAATCTTACTTGCTTTCGCCACTCAGTCGTTACTGCTATCCCCATTGGAACCAGTCGTTCTCGTAACCATTGGAACACACTAATACACAGCTGAAATATTATCCGGTCTACTAGGCAAAACAGTATGTGAACAAAATATAAACTTTTCTATAAATTTTAATATAAATATGCCTTAAATAAAGGAAAGTTATATTTGGTATATATACGGACCATGACTTTATCGATCAACTAAACCGAAATACGGCTTATCTGAAACGATCATAGTGAAAAATTAATATTGCTGTAATATTATTATTACAGAAAACATTAACGAACATGGAGTAAGAGATGAAGCACAATCATAATAATAATATTTATTATTATTATTATCGTTATTAATATTATTATTATTCGTTATTATTTATATTATGCAACAAAAAGTCTAACTAATTTCCATTTGTTGAAACTTTATATTAATAATATAATTAAAATGGTTTTTACCATAGGGCTAGGCCTAGTTATATTTTCTGTTTGTAAACAGCTAAAATTAGCTTCTACGGACTATCCAAAAAATCGTAAAATATTTCGCCTTTATTTGAGTTAAAATCATGTCCCCATTTAATTTTAAATGGGGTTCTAATATGCACAATCCTTTGATGGAACGATTATAGAAAACACTTGTGTTCGAGAGTACTCTAACGAATCAATGCAGACATTTATACGTGTGAAATGAACAATGCTTATCAAATAGGCCAACCAACAAGTAAAAAACAAAATCAACTTGAAACTGCAAAAACTGTGTACAAAAATTCTTCAACAATCACCAATTAGACAAATAACTTCACGAGTAGGCCTACATAGCAACAAACCTTTTCCACAGAACTGCTTCCACGTGGAAACTATCCAAAGTAAAAAGACTATGTTAACGTATTAAGAATTATAAAACGACATCAGACAATTAAATTTATTATTATCATTTAATCATGAATAACACGACAGTAGTTTGTTTGTACTGGAATTTTAAATTAATAGAACTGGAGAGCGCCACCATTGTATCACAGTTTGTTTGTACGATAATTTTGCGCTGTTTTGTTGTGCAGCCTGCGCAGTTCTGGTCACCTTCGTACACTGTTAAAGTGGCTGTGGTTGGCAGTGCACGCACATCGAATTTTGGGGTTGTTCATGTGTTGATTACAATCTGTTTTATCAGGTGAATTCAATTTTAATTTTGTTAACAAAACATTTAAAATTAATTTTTACAGTTCGAAATTTGATTGAAACTTGCCTGTTTTTAAAGTGTCAAATTATCTGTTGACAGAAACGTGTTACTCGCACTGAAATGAAATGTTAAACGAGAATTTCGTGTTATTGCTCCGTAGTATATGCTCTTTCATCATGAATAAGAGAAAACGAATTATTTAAATTATTTTTTTTATATGACGTGGAATTCTGAGTGTAAATAAACTTTATACAATAACTTACAATACACTTTCACCACGTTCGTGGAACATACAAACACCGTATAATCTAAAACATTAGTCTGTAGTGTAAAAAAGTATAATTATAAATTGTATATGAAAATCATATGTTATTTTCTGAAATTT
This sequence comes from Magicicada septendecula, assembly GCA_034769895.1. Taxonomy (NCBI): domain Eukaryota; kingdom Metazoa; phylum Arthropoda; class Insecta; order Hemiptera; family Cicadidae; genus Magicicada; species Magicicada septendecula. Next base: position 178,243,938 of record CM068368.1, read on the forward strand.
TGGAATATTTTAGAAACACGGTATGAACATTTTACTATTTCGCACAGGTAACGTGAAAATGGGTACATGCCAAAATATAATAATTTATAAAGATACCCAAGGTAGCATACCAATTTGATTTAGTAATCGAAGGCATGTTTTAATATTAATCAATGTACAATACTGTACTGATTACGAGCACCTTTCATTTCTGACGTCTAAACACACACACACACACACACACACACACACACACACACACACACACACACACACACACACACACACACACACACACACACACACACACACACACACACACACATCACGCAGGGGGACAGAAAAGCCGACAGGTGGTTCAACTGACAGACACGTTACAGGAGAGGGCTTTTATTTTTAATCTATCCGTCAATATTCGGACTGGAGGTGGTATCGTTATCACCGTAAATAGATGGCTTCAATTTCGTCGTAAAATACTCACTTATGACTGAACTATAACTTATGACTAAAGTATGATTTATATGCATTTTTATGTGTTTTAAACGTTTTAATGAATGTACGTTTTCATAACAGTGCTTGTTTTCTGTAGATTGTTTAGCGAATAGGATAGGTCGCAAACTTATTGTTGACAACAATGAATAAATTGTTTACCTGTGACTTTCCGATGACCCGTGCTCGCTAACAAAATATCGATAATTACATAAGAAATGACATACTAATTTCTCCAAAATATTCAGTGAGCCAAGTTTAAATTTCTCCATATGAAAAGTGATCTCGAAAGTACGAGATTGAAATTCTCGTACGCACACACACACGCACACGCACACACACACAAAACACATTCGTTTGGGATTACTAATATTTTATAACCTGAATCTGTGACGGATAAATGTTTCTAGTTAATTACAAATGTAATTAAAAGTAAAGCATAATAAATGTTTAAATTTAAAGAAACCGACAAGGAGTTGATTGATATTTAAAGCATGTACGGATTTTATTCTGGACACGGAAATGGTTATTTCGAAAAATTACATTTCTAGTCAGTTGGAGTCAGTTGTCAACCTTTATTTAGAGTTTACATTCTCCGCCCATCGTTTATTTAAATTAATTTATGGTTTTAATTTTTATTGAGCGTGCGAACTTGTTTGCCGAAGTTAGACTACGTTTTTTGTTAGATACTTATTTTGCAATTATTGCTCGGTATTTTTCCTTGTAGGGTGTTTGCTGTGACTTTCAAACCGCTCTTCGTACTTGATCCTTATTCTGAATAAAATTATTTAATTATACTCAATTATTTCTGCAAATAATAACTATTAATTACGAAAAATTATTATAACTAATTATTTTTGGATAAATGTAAGTAGTTAATTTTTGAACGAAGCTGCTTCATTTGTTCGCTCGCGTGCGAGTGTGTAAATAAAATTAACCTCTGAATTGTCAGTATATATATGCTTCACTCTCATTCCTGTATGATCGTTTACTATTACTACCTGGAATAAAACGAGGATAAGATTAATGCTTATAAGAATTAGTGCACATGATTTCTGAAGTGACATTTTATACTTTCCCTCAGTATTCAATTACAATTTAATTTTATTGTCTAATCACACAAAAGCTGAAAGAAACTAAGTATTTAATTTTGGTTATTTAAACGTTATATTACGGACTGTTCTGTTTGTGTACATTTATGATAATAGTACTACGACGAAAGAAACAAACCAATAACCTTTCTTTTTAAACGTCCGTTACACTGAAACATAAACTATGTATTGTGAATAGGACAGGGTTACAGAAGTTACTGTTCAATTACGCTTATGACTTCACAAAGTAAGTAATTTGTACAGGAACATATCAGTAGTTCTTAAATTTAGTAAAGTCAGAACTTCATAAAATTAATCTTAATGAAACGTGTTACATCAATAGCTTGCTTCAAATGCCTATTGAATTCATTTTTCTGGGAAAACTTTATAACGTGTCTCTGTGAATCAGTCTTCGTTGCGAAACAAGAAGTCTTCGCTCATGTTAAGAACAATAGAAACAATGTAGTTTTTTTTTACGGATAACGCTGTGAAAATTTTACATTTAATGTTGTTGTGTACGATAAATCGTTATAGCTCTCTAATTTGAAACGTTACCCATTGGCATCAAAGCAACTGTTATCGAGGTAATTATTTTTTTCTAGCATCAGTGTGGTAAAAAAAATTTTTTGACATACTGTATTTCTGTACATGAATGGGTCGGTTCCAGTGAAGGGGGCTAGCTGCAGTTGAGGAATATGAATTGTGGTAACGAGGACTCAAAACAGTAATGTCATCTTACTAGCGGTGCAAACTGATTGGTATATACACAGAGACAGTTCCGGGAAGTGCTGCGCAATTAAGAACACATTAGTACATAAAAGGGTTCCGAATTTTAATGTTCAGGCTGTTTTAGTTATAACATATATCGTAAGCGACAGCGGAAAATACGTTGTGGAAAACAGAACAATGAAGAGAATATTCTTTACAAACAAAGAAACATGGACACTAAGTTGGTGTTTATGTTAATTGTTTATGTAGCCATTTACAAAATTTTAAAATTAATGGAGACAGTTTTTGTAATTCAAATAGGGGTAGGCCTACATCTTAAATGAGTATACAATTAATATTGTTAACTTTAAATTGATGTCACGCTTTTTTGCTTGTGGTATAATTTGTATTTGTAAGTGACACAGTTTTCTATCCATTGCCATCTTGGTGTAACCCCTCACATCCATTCTTCTGAGATCTATATGTTGTATGGGCATTGATGTTTAATCACCACGGACCATGATTTTAGTTTACAAAAATATATATTGATATATGCAAAAATGTTTATCTTTTTCATTCCAAGGAACCGTTTCGGAGTCCATCTCGTTTTCTGTATCTCAATAAAGAAACGTTCATGTATATAAACATCAGGACGAAGTTTTACCCTAATAATGATCGAATTACTACTAGTCAAATCAACCGGGAATTATGCCGTAAAAATTTTATGTAATTATTTTAAGTTGTAAATATTACGAGGACTATTAGAATTTGTCAGTGCCAACATGTTTAGTCTAATTATGTCAGTTGGGGTAGTTTTACAGTCGCTAGTGAACTCGCTTTCGTTAACAGTGCCCAGATGTACAGGGATTACGATGATCTGAGAAGTGGTGCAGCATTGCATACTGATGCATTTACCTCTACGTACGTAATTCTGTGGAACATAAATCTCGTTTTAATATAATTGCACGTTTTACTGGACCGCTCTTGTTAAATCAGGTTCACTAAGGAAGCGTGTTCAAGTAGTCACGTTGCTTCTTTAGTGGGACTACACCGGTCCAGCAGCGGTCGGATGTGTACTCACGGCGAGTATCCACCCATTAAGTAATTGCCTCTTTGTCGGCTCCCTACTCTACTTTCTACACGGTGCATTAAACCGCGATTCATTCCTACACAGACGACTCATCGCATCCTCGTATAGCTATACATTTTGTAACAGATAACAATTATATTCAATACTTTATGCAATTAACGTAACGAATATTGTAGTCAGGTTCGTACAAAAATACACAATTGTATATAGTAAGCCTATAATACATATAGATTCATAAGTGTATTCATACGTACAAACAAATATAGTGGTGTGTACTATACGTTTTGTTTATATTTACAAAATGCAAGTGTGTAATAAATAAATGTGTAAAATATGTATAAATGACTATAAAAGTAATTATTTTCTGTTGCAATAATATTTCAAGGCACTGAAAGCACGAGACAAGCTCTTATGGTACTTCCAATTGCAATATAATAATTTTGATATAACAATGATTATACATTATTGCAAATAATAAAAAAGGAATAAAAAAATTTAAAATAATAGGAGTAGTAGCAAACTATTAAACTGAAATCCTTAAACACCTGCAGGATAAATTATATTACAATTGCTTGATAAACGTTCCACAAGAGCCCGACGTGTGCTTTCAGAGGATTAAATACTGCCTTGAAGTAGAAAATAATAATTTTTATAATTATATAAAGACATTTTTATTTTCGTATTGTTATTATATATTTTATGAACAAGAAACATATGATATAATTAAGGAACACACACACGCGCGCGCGCACTTATGCATTGATACATACAAACATGGGTCTATATACATACACAGACATGTACGAACCGTGTTCGCCTTCGTCGTTTCGATTTGCGACCTCTGACCGATTGAAGTCTCATTGAGTCGCACATTTTTCTGTGTGCACGGAGTACAGAAGGTACAGGTGACGTAATTTCATATGCCGAAACGTCGTAATTATCGATATTTTCTGTAATATTTATTAACAGCATTGTATTTTTTGTTATCAAACAACTTAGTGGTATCTACAAAATTTAGATTACACGTTTTAGATCGTATATAACGTTTTGAATTCATGAATTCAGAATTAAGGCGTTATTAAAATGAAATAATCTTAACAGTTAACTGATGAATCTGTCAACGGAATAAATGGCCATTTAAATTAAAAAATGAAGATTATTATTTGCGACGCGTATTTGGTAGATAAAGGAGTGCAGATAGGTTGAATGCAGCTGCCCCTTCGTGGGGTTCCCATACAATCGATGTCTTTCTGTATCATATTACATTCACAATTGTATTACTGTCCACTTACGTTCTGTGCTTACTGCGCTTGAAGAAGAAAGAAAATTAAAATATTTTCTTATAAAGCGATGAGTTCATAATGCTGATAAATTATTATAAATCTGGCTGAACTATTAATGTACCTTTACATTTATGATTAATAAATAAATTTAATAAATTTGATTGAAATGACTGTAGGCCTATGGTGTGTCATCTTTCAGGCAGTCTGGAATATCTTTGTCCCCTCAATTAGTTTCACGAAATGATAAACGGCTAAGTGAATGTTACGGGTAGGCCTATATGAATTACTTATGTTTTACTACGGTCATATAGGCCTGTCTATTATCACTTTCACAAACTTGTGTAGAATTGATAAGTGTGCGTTTACTTAATACTTAAAAAAGTCTGTGGATCATAGTGATAATTAAATTGTGTGTAGAGTCAAACAGCGATTAGCGCACCGATTTCCTAAGTGATGTGTCTTGAGTTCGCATTCCTCAATCTCGCCACACAATTGAATTTTGCGTCTACCAGGCTGTAATGTGTAGGTCTTCTTTTACGAGACGAGTAAGAAATACACTGTCTAATCATACAAATATGCCTCTTTACATACGTAAAGAATAAATTACTTAGCAAATCTTTCCACCAGAGAATGTTTACATAAGTGTATTATTTTGCCTTTATATTCTGCCTCTTTCTAACCGTATTATCGAAAAATACAAAGTTATTTTTCGTAATTTTGTAATCTTGTGAAGAATAGAGCCGAGCATGTATGTAATCCAAAACGCTAACACTTTACTTCTCTCTCTGATCTTTCTTTCAGTTTAGTGTCCCCAAATTTTGACCACTTTTTTTGTTTTTCTTCGGTGATCCATTTTCTTTGTTATTATCAGTGTTTCTTTAACACTATATTTTTAAAGCCACTACACCATTACTTATTTAGGCTTTCCTTTGTCGCTCTTTCTCTGTTTACTAACTTTCCATATACCTTTTATCGGTGACTTATCATTCAATATTTTCTTCTGTCTGCCTTTACTAACGTTTTTCTATAATGAACTCTAGCGTCAGTTTAGTTCTGGGGTATTTTCTTGTCTTGTCTTGCATTTCAAGATTACTTACCTTGTCTTTGTAAATATTTCACCTCAAGTGACTGTATTCTGCTTTTCTTCCCTCTTGACTGTTCGAAGACTCATATCCTCATCTATATGTCTCTATGTACTTACTTATATTGATTAAATACTAACACTTTAGCTTTTATTGAAATTTGTCTCTTACTGATAGTTCGTTCTTGAAGTAGAATATTTCTAGAATTTATCATAAAAAAGATGAGCTCATGACGCAGATGACAGCGATTTTCTAATTAGTTTCACTTTGCCTATCAGTCATTTATAAACACGATTTATTTTGACCTGAATGATTTTGACAGCGGATCTCGTCTAACATCTTGTAGATAAAAAAAACAATTCCATTTTGAAGTACGCTTGGTATGTTCCGTAATACTGCTATGCTTGAAACAGTATTAGCGGTAAACTTTTCAGTCCTGAAACTTTGCCAAATGCGACGCACATCTAGTTAAAAGTTATTACGCACATATAGCCCAACGTCTTAAACTTTAATCTTATGAATTTATATTCCTAACTTAAATGAATACCGAGATTAAAATATTAAAAATTTACTAAGTTAGGTATTCACAAAATCTATGTTTTAATTCTATTGTTAATGAGTTTTATTTAGTAGTTTTAGTGTAAATGAATGTCGTATGATTTTTGCTTTACCCGGTGAATCTAACAAAGTTTACTTTAGAGATTTATTTTAGTTTTCGCGTTCACAGAGAAGTTTGAAAGTGCATTGCTGTTAAAAGTTCAACTTTAACTTTTTGCTCTTTTAAAGAATAATTTGGATAGAGAGGAGACTTCAATTTTTGTGATGTAATACACTTTGCATTTGTCACGAACAACTGTGGCCAATCGGAAGAACGGACGTTACCGCCTACGCTTTGTGGATCGATCAAGTTTTTGTCAATAATAACACAAATGATCCATCATTATTTTTTTTGCGAAGCGGTTCGTTCCCTAAAATAGACACATCTACAATTACGTACTCATATCAAACTGCAAATGTATTCTCTGTTTACTCTGCTTTAGTTTTTATTTAGCATTTATTTATATTTACTGAATTGTTTGTACTTTAGGATAAAATTAAATCACTTAGTACATTCGTTACATTAAGTATAAAACTTTATTTCTAGTTTTACGTTCTTTCCCTAAGGTACTGTTGTAAAAACGTAGCTAGGATTTAACTTTTAACACCCTAGTCTAGTCGTGGTCTAAAGACTCGACGTCTACTGCGATCTTTTGGATATCACAAATAGTTATTGAATTTTCGTAAATTTTCTAATTTTAATGGTTTACTTTTTTAATTAATTTTTACGATATCCGCTTAACGTTTTTTACATAAAATTTATGTAATTTACATAAGTTTAATTAATTTATTGAAAAGCATATTATGTGAATAGCTCTCTTATTATTTAAAAGTTAAAAAGAACAGGTGCAGTTATAGTTTATGCATATTCTTTGTCACAGAATATGCCAGAAATAATAATTATAGTTTCTTCTAACGTTTACAGGAAAGGTCTGAGTGCAGTAATTTCTACAAAACATAGAATACATCTTTAAGCTGTTAAACATACTAAAGTTTATTTTTCGGTATAAGGTTAACTCTTAATAATTACACTAATTTAAGACAATATAAGATTTACGAATACATTAAACTTAGACATTGTAAATATAACAAAATTAAATAATTTACAATTAATAATTAAATTAATAATAATTACAATTAATAAACATTAAATTAACAAAATTAATAAATTTTTCGAATTTTCTTTTTATATGTTTAACGGTGTATGCCTTGTATGATTTTAAAGAATTTATATGTTAGATATATACTTTTTCTACTGTAGTAATTAGCGAGTAGAAAATTGTAAAACGCAGGTTTACAACGAGTTATTTTTTATTCCATTAATCAATTAGCTATTATTATTTTAGCAAAATATTTTAGGAGTTGGCAAACTGGCTTTAAATAATTTTCCCTGTCACACACAACACACACACACGCGCTTAAAAATATTAATGTTTTTATAATGATTGTGGGGGGGGGGGGTTTGTGTTTGTCAAAACTTAAAAGTGGAAATATAGAATATCTTTTATAAAACGATTGGCGGTGAACAGCGGATTATGATTATCTGACTTTCATTCGTTGTACAATTTTAAAGCAATCCTGTTTTCAGCCATAATAAATTAATATTTCCCAGTATAAATTTGGAATTTTAGATTCGGTAATCTTTGGGAATGATCTGTCAAACATTGTATTTTAAGACATTAAGACATTGTTTTGGTTTATTTTATTCTAAACTTCGTGTTGTATTTTAATAAGATCACTTTTTATAAACTATTGGTGAGATCACTTTTTGCTCAACACCAGTAACTCATGTATAGTGCAGCAAGTGAACAGCTAGTTTCACTTACAAAGTAAGTATTGCTATCCGAGTTATTTAATGCAATAGAGCCTATTAATTGATGATGGCCTATGGGATAGGAAACTGCAAAACTTAGTAAGACGCCTACTCTACTAATTATTTCAACTCGGGCGTGAATGCTATGCCTATATTTATATCTTAAAGGATTCGTGACTTTTAAATACTTTTTTCACTTTAGGTAATGCTTTTTATTATTAAAATGAGTACGCAGCTTTCCTGTTTACTAATTTCTTGGAGTTCTTGATATTATACACTTCCTTTGATGTTACACGCTTTCCCTCTTACATGTTGTGGTATTTACAAATAATTTTCTCTAAGTTGGAAGTAATCTGTTAAGTAGTGTAAACGTAGGTGCATTGATTCCATTTTGTTAGTCTAATGGAAGAAAATTTGAGTTTTTTTATATGTACCGTTTAATAAAAAAAACCTTACAGTTAAAAAGACGTAGCCAGGAAGGTCAAATGCAAACTTGGAAGGGCAAATGAGAGCACAGGTGGGCAAAAGGCAGCAACCAATAGAGAAAATGCAGCAAGTTGCAACTAAAGTTGTAAAGAAATATAAGGAACAATAAGTTTGCAATGTTTGCAAAAAACGAGAGTAAATTGTATTTTTTCAATTTACTTGAATTTACGTACTGTATTCCATCGGATTCGATCAGGTGGGCGATAAATGTAATGCATGAAGTGCACGGTCTACCTAATGGCTACAGTAACGGTTAATTGATAGCTTACTTATTCAAGGCGATGCGATGCCCGGTTGTGAATTGTAAGTCTCAACACGCTACTCACGTTGACTTTATCGCTGAAAATAAGTACAAATTTGTAGATGTAAAGTGGAAATAAAGACAGACAAACATTCTAGGAGCTCTCACCAATATTATACTGTGGTGTGTATCTTTTTGATCGTTGTACTTTTCTGAGCTCTAGAAATGTTTGAAACGTTTATAGTGTTGAATAATTGCACAAACAAGTTTTGCATTTGTTAACGTTAAGTGGAACCTTTGTCATCTAACATTTGTCTAACCAGTGTTCTAGGACAGGCTGTTATTGCGTTGTTTTCAATTACAGACTAACACTCAACACTCTTGTATCGCTCAACACTCCACGTTTTGTTAACTAGGCTCTACACTATGTTTTTATTTTTGATCCATCTGGTTTTTCAATTTCGTTTCATTTACACCTGTCTGTTTGTTTTCAACGCAACGCAGTGATTTCATTAGATTAGTAACGTCTGATCACAAATGTTTACAGTAGTACCATGAAAACTAATCTCCTTTATTGGATGTTATTTTTATTGTTAAGACTGCATGTCAGTAAATTGTGTTACTATATTATAACTGCTGTGTTAGGTTACAAATGAACTGTAAGTTTTTTTAAATATGTTATTAACAAAACAAATTTAGAGTGATTTTTATGGTTCAAACCCATATCACGGCGCCGCACGAAGCTATTTAGAAACTGTTAATGTCGAGTACTGTTGATTGCTTTACGCGATGACTCATCAGATAATGAACATATCAAATGTGAGATAGAGATAGTACGTTCCAGTTCAACTGGGAACCTGGTACGCTTAGTCATAGAAGTCTCGTCGAGTAGCGGCTTGGCTGGACGACACTGCACGCTATAAGACGTCTCGCTTGTTCCGGCATTACGAAGCGAAGGGCGTATACGAGGGTACTCCGGTCAGACATACGAGGAAACTCGCGGCGTGTTGTAAGCGTCCCTTGAAAACGTTATTAGGGACGCGCTCACTTACACTGAATACGCCAAATGCAAGACTGCAATTGCTACTGACGTCAAGGCCGTATTCCCTACGGTGGTTTCGGTGGTGTGTGTCAAGGTCGAGTCGCTCCTTAGGGACCACAAACGAGTCTAGAATGGGCATCACTAGTTGGTCCCAAATAAACACACGACTGCGGAGACAATTACAGAGGCGTTACTCTTTTTTCTGGGTCCCCTGCAGGAATCCCTTGCGGGCCCCCCTTACTTCTCTTACGTAACTCACGCCATTGTTCCTTATTGAACACTAATCCCTCCTTATAGCTGTGGCAACTACTAAAATTATATAATGTAAAAAGAATACGTTCCCTCACGACTGTTTAAAATCATTTCCTCAAAACCTAGGCCAGTTTCATTGATATTTCCTATAGGCCTACATCCTAAAAAGCTTTCATTAATTTTCAAATTGATGTGCTTTTCTGCATCATCTTCAGAAATTGAGATATATCTGTTGAACAGTTGATCTTTCCTTTTAGTATCTTGTGTAGGACATTACTACAGAAATAACTGTACAGATTCAATCTGTTTTAAAATAATATTTTTAACGTTTTATATAAAAACCGGATGAGTTTATTTTGAATTTTTGAATACTTCCTGTCTTTCGGACCACTGATTATTTCTTGCAACATAAGATCGTATTTACTCAAATAATCAACAGCTACCAAAACGTTTCCGGTATTGGACTAACCCGTCTTCTCTTTATATACTCTAAAGCTGCCAATGTCAGAGTAACATTTACAACGCGATCCAGTACTTTGGCCCATTTATTATTTTCCTTTCGTAGCTGGTAACGAATGATGATGCGACACAGACCCAGCAGGTGGGCCTCGGCGCTTCTTAATTAGAATCACCGCCCCATTCTGCAATTAACCACATAATGTATACTCTCAAAGTACATCATTAGGTGCTGGTGAAATATCAGTAAAAAATAAATGTATTTGTTTTTGACGTTAAATATATACGGGAAATTTGGTTTTACTTTAGTTCAACGGTTTGTATCCATTATTTGAAGGTTTGCGCAGGCCCCCCCTTTCCCGCATTGTGGCCCTTGCAGGCCTGGGTGTTGCGCCACTGGACAGTTAGTTTGCAAGAAAGGTGAATGGGGAGTGCTTTCATTTACGAAGGAGAATTGTGTGACGTATGAGTTGGGTAGAAAGTGTTAAATAAAATTTATGTTTGTTTTCCTCTTTTTGGTGTAAAATTAATTCTGCATACTAAATGCTGCTATCACTTCATGATATGTTAATCATTCCATAGTACTCGACACAATACGTTGTTATTATCTCTTGCACTGACACTGTGACTATTATTTATAATACTGTTATTATCAGTCTTCTGATCGTACTAATAAATATTGAAATCTTACGATTTTACAAAATTATTTACGTAATTTAAGTTTTTTATAATTTTTGTTAATACTGCACTGCTGGTTGATTATCTTTTATACAGTTCGCTCTGTTATTCAAAGAGCGAGCAGCGATTGAAATAACAGGATTTTAATGAAGTTATATCGGAACGTGTCTGTTTTTGAGCTGTGATCTGTTCAGTAACGTCGGTCAAGTTATATAGCTTTTGGTAACTTAATGCTGCATTTCAGATGTATCAGACATTTGTTCTGTTCAGTTCTCAAAGAGTTTGCAACGCTGTCGTAACACTGAACTGGAATATTGTGAAACACGTAGCGTGTTGGAACCACGCATTGTCATTCTGTGCCAACTTCCCGTTTCTACGTGTAGAGTGAGAGTTGGTAACTAGCAATAATGACGAACCGTTATCTCAGTCATCAACAACAGCCTAAACGTTATCACTTGTCAATATTTTCAAGGCTACATTATAAACTGTATTAGAGGAGTTTGATCCTCCCACCTGGACACAGTTATTATTCTTGAATAGGAATACGTACCTTTAGAAAGCGAATCGTTTTTGTTTAATTTCATATTAAAACTAATTACAGAGACGAACTATTTATTTACATTTAAAGTATAAACAGATTATTGAAGTAACAAAACGGTGTTCTAAAGTCGTATATTGAGCCGCTGTACACCTATGTACTTTACAGTGTCCTTACCTGGACCATACGCTAGCTCAGAAGCCTTTGCTCTATTCTGATTAGACCACAGTCATTAAGGTGTCGAATAGCAACATTGTATAGATACAAACCACTTTCACGCTCGGTAGAAAATATTCTGTCATCCACATCCTCCTGAATCCTAAGATTTTGGGCAGATCGTTACTACGTACTCGCCATGTTGCCTACGTAGTCTTTTGTTTCCGAAGGCCTGTCCCTTTTTAATATGGCCCTGAATGGCACAACCCCAAAGTTGATACCGTAAATCGACATGGAATTTAAGATCTGGTTATATGTCGATTGGTTTGTATTGACGCTCACCAATTACAAATGCCAGTAGTCAAAAGTCAGTACAAATGTCTATTTGGATAATAAATATTATATATTTATACAATGTAAGAAGTTAATATCAGTTTACACATCCATATTTAAAATTGCTTTATCTATTAAAAATCAGTAACAAACAAGTTTAGTAAAGTTTTTACACCTTTGTAAAAGCCAATTTATGTAACGGAAAATAGGATACAAGTAAAAATAAATCTGCTTCTCGTTTCTAATGAAAACTTTACATTAAAAAAAAACAAAACAATACGGTGTTAATATTTAAAATTACTGTGTAACGTCTCTGTAAAAAAGTGCTTTTCTGTTTCTTAGTTTTCATTCAGATTGTTACTAGAATATTTAGATTCTGTAAATCGACAATGATGTATAATTTTATCGACTCATTTTGATTCTTTCATCCAAGAAATCCTTATGAGTATGTGTGTAAACGGTTTTAACACAGTGTGTTACAATTTAAAAGATATTTATTTGTTTTTAGAGAAAAGAGAGAATCATAAGAGAAATTTTTTGATAAAACTTATTCGTTTTACTTGAGATTCTAATTCTATATTTATTATTTTGCTTATTTATTTCATTATGACGTAGAAGCAAGTATAATTTTAAAACAGTACGAAACGTAAAGCTACAAAAGTACCAGATGAGCGAGGAACTATAATGAAATAGAAAGCTAGTGCTAGTGAACCCTAGTTATTGTACACGGCAAAGCACCACTTTCCTTGTTCAAGAGTCTGCAAGTAATGGCAAGCAATTTAGTGCCATAGAGATAAATGGAAGTGAGGGACCTGCCTGCTATCTAACAAAGAACTGTGCAATGTTAAGTTTATATATGGCGCTGAAAAACTTTTATTTTTTTATATAATTTTTTTTTCTAAGTTGATCACGTTATTGCAAATTAAAACAAGTGATCTAGAGTCAAATGTTAACATTTAAAACAGAACAATTTTATTTTTCCAAGCAATCACATGACCAGATTTACAGATTTATATCGCTTCTTTTATTTTATTTTGAAAGTCCTTGCTGATTGGTGATATTTAATCGCCGGACAAAAAATGAAATGGGTTATCTGCTATGCTGCTGTCACTAAATACATACAGCTTTGCATAATTACTGAACGTAATTCAGGTTTTTAACAGATCCCTGGATCAGGGTGCTTTTTAGAACAACGTTCATTGAAACAGTATTCGAATTTCAGTGAGAGAACATTCACTTACATGAAGTTCAAATCTGATTGGTCAAGCTTTAAATAAAATCCAGTACACACTAATTATGCGTTTACAAACGTACCCAAGCGCAAGAGAAATATAACGATACTTAAACCTTTCGTGTTGGACTCACGGAACACGGAACAGAGAAACGTCCTGAAAAGAAAACGATGTCAGCGAATTTAGAAGAAGAAACATAGCTACAAAGTCTAAACTTCAAATGGTGGATTGGAAAATTTTTACTCTCTAATTCCCCACAATCGTAGGCTCTCTAATGCGGAGTTTATTCGTACGCGATTTCGTAAATAAACAGTAGGCCTATGTTGGGCTGGACTTCGCTTATACACGATCTGGGGGAGGATCCACACAGCCGCAGAGCGTACAGGAGACCGCGCGTTGCTGTTCTGCCCTGGAAAATAAAGAATAGCGCACAGTTGCTTCTATACTAAGAAAAGGAGTAATTCTGTCTAAATTTCGCTGAAATTTCTTAGCCATCACATCATCCCGACGAATTCACATAGGAACTGCTAAATATGAGCAGTGTATTTCAGAAAAAAAGTTTAAAATTAAAGTGTAAGAGGTTTCTTTTTAAGTCAGCGACAAGTCAACTGACAATGTTCTTGTTTTTCTATAAATACCCATTTGCACGTCCCGATTCATATTGGTTCTACCATTTTGCGATTCAAGGGTGTTTAAAATTATTGTTATTTTAATTATTTAATTTGGAAATCGTAGTGGTATGTAAATCTGGACTTATGTAAGAGTAAAAGCGCCGGATTTTGCTTTATTTTAGCGACATTTTTATCATAAATTCTGAGAATTATTAAAATTAAAAAAACTTAAGCCAACAGTTAAAATTGGACTGATTTAGGCATTAAAACAGAGTGGTATGTAGAATGTCTGTCTGTCTTCTGTCTATCTGTCTCTCTCTGTCTCTCACTCTATCTCACTCTCTCCATATATCTGTCTGTCTATAGGCTTATAGTTTTAAACCGATGAAAACTTTCTTCTTATCTATTCCTGGTACGATCGATTTGTGATTCCTCGCTGTTCCCTGCCCTTGAAGATTTTTGTTATTTTATCTTTCTCTATTTTATGAATATACGCATTTCAGTATTGTCTTTTCATAAACTATTCAGTTCCTAATGTATCAACTCTGCACCTTTCTCTTATATTTCCATTTATTTCGCGGCCTTACGCTGTCTTTGTGCATATTATTCTTTTAACTTTGTCTGTCTCATTCCTCATCTCTATGACAAAGAGTTGATGTAGCAAAGTAAAGAGTCTGCAGTAAAGAGTTTTGTTTCGTATAACTGGATACATGAAGTGGAGGAAGATTTAAGAAGAATGGGCGTACAAAACTGGAAGACGTTGCAACAGAGAGAGAACTGGAGGCGAGTGGTGGCGGAAGCCAAGGGTCATCCCGGCTTGTAGAGCTCCGGAAGAAGAAGAGCGCAAGTGTGTGCATACATTAATTTACATAACACACTAACATGATTCTACACACTACTATTTGCAGAAAATTTCATAAAAATTCATGCAGTACATTTTAATTTATTACAAGTTTTATAAATTCTTATTCGTTGAAATTTTTTAAATTATGTACTTTTTATAAACAGATCTGCAGAAATGTTGTAACGAAAAAATGAGTTTTTTGTTTTGATCCGTTTCGTAGAAACCGATATATTATGACAATACCACAGAAACAACAATTAAACTAGCTTTTTTTTTTAAAGAGAACGTAAATATAAATGGGTTCCTGCCATGGGACAGGATAAAAACTCAGAAGAGGAGTCTCCGATAGGCCTACCTAGAATATGTTAATAAAAATTGCTCATGCCAGAGATTACTTTTTTATTTGAAATATTTAGGTATGTGTACGACTCTGTTACTAACCGGGAAACCAACACATGTTGCACCCTCGAAAATCTGAGACAAACACGCAAAAAACACGCGCGCACGCGCGCGCGCGTACATAGATCATATAGAAACTGTATCTCCGCAAGATAATATATAATCACGAGTAATCTAAAAATTACTCTTCAATAATAATTTTATACAGTTATTTATAAATAAAATGTTAAGAAATTTTATAGCTCTTACTCGATACGCGTTGATAATATAGTAGGGAGATGTAAAGTCTAACACTATATGTATGTACTTATAATAAAAAAAAGATTGTGTGCCTTATTTAGTTATTTGTAGAACGGACAGAGTGAAGGGATTATGCGATGTAACTGATTGACGGGTACTCTTGGCGTGCTGCAGATTTATTGTCAGACTCTCATGTCAAGGAGTCAGGAACATTAAACTGCTCTGTCGGATCATCATCTGACAGTTCCCTTAAGAACTGAATAACATTGAATAACCTTTACTCTTTTAGTAGGTACATTGTAAAATAAATTCCGTAGTTGAAACAAATTTTCTTATCACACACACACACACACACACACACACACACACACACACACACACACACACACACACACACACACACACACACACACACACACACACACACACACACACACACACACACACACACACACACACACACACACACACACACACACACACACACACACACACACACACACACACACACACACACACACACACACACACACACACACACACACACACACACACACACACACACACACACACACACACACACACACACACACACACACACACACACACACACACACACACACACACACACACACACACACACACACACACACACACACACACACACACACACACACACACACACACACACACACACACACACACGAATTACGCTTCTAGTGAAGAAACTGATATGAATATACCGTAAAGATAACGTACATAGATACAGATGTATTTGTTTTGACAACATTAGCGAGGGAAACTTAGAGCAGCACGTCCGACTAAAGGCTGCAGTAAAACGCAATTTTATAAAACCGATAAATGTTTATAATTTTTATAATAAAGTCATAGTTTAAGAAACAGAAAACTTAATCTTCATTTGAAAATGTAAATAAATTTTTCTTATTAACACCTCAGATCCATATCCAGATGAATAACTGTAGACCTAATTTTAGTTCTGCATTTAATCTTTTTCCGATTCTTTTATTTGTATGTAATAGTCAACAGGTTTCTGCTTTCTTGTCTGACACGCTTTGTGATACCAATCGAAATCTTGTACTCATTGAAATCTGTTTCTCGTTTTCTGCACAATATCAGGGATTACTTTGAAAAGGAATCATTGTTCTTAGCACACCCATAAACATAATTCATCTCTTGTTTTACGAAAGAGTATGAAAGAATCCTTTTCTTGATATCCGGATGGTTAGTAGAGACTGTATAGACACATAACTTGAACCGTACGGTAGGCTATACAAAGAGTGTAACGTGGCCAGGACTACGCTTCAGCCGCCTATTATTAATCTAGGTGTTTTCCTCAGTACAGACTGGTCCGACCTGAGATCTGAAAACGCACCTCAATTTTGTATTGCCACCCGGGAAATGAACTCGGAACTCTAGCTACAGGAGCAAAGCTTCACACCCAAGCTTATTTACTAAGTTCCACGAAAGAATGATTTATTTATAACCTAATATTTCTCGGACATTTTTGTAACCAATTTGACTAAAACAAAATCTCTTTACCAATATGCTTATAAAAATATAAAAATTTATTTAACGAAAATATATTTTAACTATTATGATAATTAATTTTTTAAACGTTTTTGTTTTTACAGTTACTGAATTCTCTGTATCGGAAACAAGCATTGCTTTTTGGAAGTATGCAAATTTAGAAACACAATGAACAAATTTATTTTCATAGCTTTAATTAGATAGGTATGTTTAGTATTTCTCTGGTATTCAGCCACAAATATCAGAGCATAGAAACAAATACAAACTTTATGTTGTTATTGTGTCTTAGGATAGTAATAACGAATTCATGTATGAAATGTAAATTTTTTTATAACGTTTTTATGAGACAACATAAATTTTTGATAAGGCTTTAAACATGATATTAAGGTGAATATTACTTTTATAACATTAAAAATTTGTTATTAAGGAAAAATAGATGATAGCATATTGTACTGGAGGACTAAGAGAAGAGAGGAAAAATGTGAATTTATGTCTAATAACAGCGTGTACATTACATACCGAAGGGTGGGTGATTTAAACCGACGAAAATATCCCATCCTACGTCGCTTTATGTCGCTTTGCGTCGGAGATTAACATTCATTTTTGAATGAGTGGAACGCGTTTTGTAGAAAAGATGACGACTTTCTTAGCAGACTCCTGCCTACAATGGGACGAATGAGTAACGATTTTTCTTACAAAAATTTGTAAGTTAAAATGTTTTAAAATAATGATGTGAAGACTTAAGCTGAAGAAAAATGACTACCTACAGCGGATATAGTTTATTTTGATAATATGTTATTGAGGTCTTCAAAATAATTTTTAAACATGAATAATTACATTTGGTATAAAACAGGATGTTAGTTGGAATTAGGTGTTGTTTCAAAATGGATAAAGTCAGTTGTTTAGTTGGATAAAGTCGTTTTATCCTATAAATAAATCGACACCAGAGACTCTAAAACAATCACAAGTTTCCATTTCCGTTCTGATCGTGGCTTCGGAAGATGTTTTTCAGTATATCGTTACGTGCTGAAACAATCGACTTCTAACACGGCCCCCCTAGACCTCTAATCTAATCGGCTGTGTTTCTAATCGATTTAGATACACCGAAAGCTCTTATCCAATGGGAAGCCACTAGAAGTTTGACCAGTTCTTAGCGACAGCATTGAGATACCGTATTTTTGCGAATACTTCAAACAAACACGCATTTTTTAAATGTGAAAGCGCGGCTTATCAGTATTAACATTTTCAACGTCGTTTCTTTGCTCTCGAAATCATATTTGACTTTCCCGCGTCATCCCAGTGCGGAGACGATGCCACTTGTACGAGCGATCGACAACAATCTAATGATTTCAATTGTAAGTTGGACATAATAAATTTGTAATACACATTTGTCGTGACACGGACTGCGGGGAAGAATGGATGATGCGTCATGCGTTAAACGCGCAGATTTACTCTGCAAACAATCAGATATAAGAAATATTCATTTTCCCTTTTCATAGTTCTCTGTTAATTTTTTAATTTTTAAGTCTTCAAGTATAAATTGTCAGAAACATATTGTACTGAACAAATTAATACTGTTTGAGTATGAATGTTCCAATTAAATTCCTGGTAGATATTAAAAATATTCATTAAAACCATTAAATAGACATATACTGCATATAATTGCATGTGTCACATATTAAGCGATCAAAAACATATCCTGTTTGCGCTATTTTCTTGTACGCGGCAGTTACCGTGAATACACATGCTGAGGCGACGAAACACAGAGCACTGATGTTAATTCATTACCTGTTGCAGGTCATGGGAACTGTGACTGTAGCGTCACAGAAGAAATGCGAATATTATCTGTTAAGTCTAATTATATTAGCGTTTAATAAAAACGCAAAATAGGCCTACTGTCCTTAAACATCTTAAAAGATTTTTTTCAATTTTTTCACCTTGAAATTTGGGGTGCAGACTTGCTCGATGGGGTGGGGCCGTTCAAGCGAAAATACGGTATTAGGGACTAATATTAAACAAAATCTGACTGACAACATTTATTGTAACTTATTTTATTTCAGAAACGTCAGCCTACTTAATAATGATTGTTTAAATGAAGAGAAAGTTTTTATATTTGCGTTCTTTATGATAAACTGTTGTGTAACTGCCACTAAGGCCGTTACGCAAAATTTAAAAACTAGACTACTTGGCCTAGCGGAAGCGAAAAGTGTGCTGGAGCCCAGAGTGACAGGACTTGCAATAAAATACTCTTGTAACCAGTAATAATTTTTATTAGTGCCATTTTCGTTAAGAACATCAATTAAGTTATCATAAAATATTTAGCTATAAATCTTTCAAACAATTGGATTCTAATATCATTTACCTTAACAACATAAATTTAAGTTATCCCAAAATTTGTTTAGTTAGAAGTCTTTCAAACAATTGAATTCTACTATCATTTACCTTAACAACATCAATTTGAGTTATCGTAAAGTATTTAGTTACAATTTTATTTGAAACAGCTGGACTTCTGGTACCCTTTTGTTTAAGAGCATTATTTTATGTTAGTATAAAATTTTAGTTACAGTTGATTTAAAACAGATGGAGTTGTTGTTGACAGAAGTTTAATAATTGGAATGCTCCCACCTGTACTTGTTGAAAAACTCAAATTGTACCATGTAGACCAGTGTGCGATGAGTGCTGGTGGTGGTCCTTGAAGTGTGCAGAAGTTCCAGCTAGTCTCATTCCGGGCAGATGTCTTTAGGTGTTCTGTAGAAGGAGTATTTCTTAGCCTGACGGCTTCGGGGAGAATCCTGCTGCACTGCTCTGCAGATAGTGACCGGTGTAAATGTCACTATCTCCGCATTCCCTTTCTCCCGGCTGTACGGGAACCCTGAAACCCTTTATTAGCTTACGAAGTCATATGAAAGATACACGCAACGCTTATCCCTGGGCCGTCAGACCATCGAACACTCTATTGGAACGTTGGCGACGAAATGAGAAAGAAACCCGTATTCTTCGATCCCACCATGCTACATAAACTCAACCTGTTGCGAATTGCCGATCATAACCTTTGGCAAGCAACCCATCAAGCCGCACACAAGCAGCTGATACGGTTTACTAGATAGCTTCGCCGTAGCGCAGACACGGCCTTCATGATCGAGATAGCTGTGCCACCCAGCGGCTATGCGCTTTGGCGGCCTTTAACGTTTAAATAACGCCGGGAAAATTCAAACCCCCGCACAGTTGTGGAGACAGTTGAGTTTAAGCTTGGTTAAAATAAACCAACCGGAATGTAACAAAGTAAATCACTCGGTTTATCTCGTGAGAGTTTAAAAATTCAACGCAAAACGTTTTGTTGAAACATTTTTTAAATTTGTAATTAGCGTCTGAATAGAAAAGTACGCCATTTCTTTTATTAAAATAAATAAGTTTATAGTCACCGGATGCCGCCGATTGCTTTCACCAGGTGTTGTGGTGTGTGTGTTCTCAAGCCTAGCCAGATATCCCGACAAAACAGTTTGATAGCGTGTTTCCGAATGTTTACGCCTCGAAGGGTAAATGATAAGAGATAATAGTTTGAATAGAGTCTGCCGTTCATATAGTCTAACAGTACTGTCAAAGCATGATTAAGCAGTACTGGTCCTGTAAAGGATTTTATGAACACTTTCAACAATTTTAAAACTCCCTGCGTCTGGCTGCTGTTTGTACAGTTCTTAACTGTGGAATATGCTAAATCTAACGGTTGTAATTTTGTAACTGATCTAGGCCTACACAGATTTGCACTCCATCTCACCGTTTTTTATTACTCCATAATTATATATTATTAACAGAGTAATTAATAAATAATTAATTACTGTCTTATTTTACTAATACCAAATACGCACCACCGCGAGTATACTGATGCATAAAATTCTGCACTACCAGCTAGGGACGTAGCCAGAGGGATGGTTCGATGGGTTCAGATCACCTCCGCCCCGTGAAAAACTGTAACGTGCCGAAAGGTATTATATTTTTTAGGTTTCAACATTAGTGTTTTTCATTGAAATTTGGGATTCCGGATAATAATACTTACATTTTGTACACTTTTAATGTTATTTCGTTATGGGCTTACAGGGTGGCATTAAGCAAACTTTGTTTTCAAGAAGTACAATTTAGAAACATAAGGTCGTTTTAACTTTTTGATTTTTAAATGTCAAAAAATAATGATTTAACAATGCGACATGCTTTGTATTAGGAATTATGTCGTAGGAACATAGAGACTGAATAAGTCGAATCACATTTTAGTATTAATTTCTGTTTACCCAAATCCGATAAGAAAATTATAAATGACTGTAAATGTTTCCTTTATTATGTTTTTTCTTTTTCTTTAATTCCACGGCTCTAGGATGTCCTAAAACCTGACTTTTGGGTCCTCATGTATATCTTGCTCCGGGAGAAAATCTGGAAGGAAACATGGGTATTCTCGACTTTGATCTGGACCCGCCTCCCAAACATAATTTTGGTTACGTTCCTGTTACCAGCGGGTGCTTCTCGTTTTACATTGCACTCCGTAAAACGTGCAGTTCTTGAGGTTGTTATATTTCCGGTCAGTGCAGATCTTACGCACATATGCAATTAACCCCCCCCCCTCATTAACTCAGTAACGTTTCAAGCCCTTATGATGTCAAATCAGGTGACACGTTCTTCTCGAGTTGCCGTTCAACTTTCAGGAATGTCTATGACACTTTTTATACTCTTTGGTTGACAGAAATTTATGAATGAATTTTGTACAGTCCACCATTCCACATGCAATTTTGTATTGTGTGTGTGTGTGTGTGTGTGTTTGTGTGTGTGTAAGAGAGAGAGAGAGAGAAAAAAGAGAGAGAGAGAAGTGTGTGTGAAGTGTTTACAGTGTTCCTGTGTATCTAATGATTTTTATGTTTCTGTTAATTTTGAAGTTTATACAGGTGTTATGTTTTACACATAAAAATAAAGAACAGTTTATACAGAATATACAAACTAAAAAAAAAAATAAATAAAATATCGCCTACGACGCACAGCACTTCCCAAGACAATCATTAATCCGAAAAAGGAGTTGGTGAGAAAATTTTTATTAGTGAAAAAAGTGAAAGAGAAAAAACTGAAAGAGAAAATTTTTAAAGTGAAAACAATTTTTATTAGAGCAAATACCACGAAAAAATTAGTGTATGGGATACCCGCAAACACAACCATCCGTCTACCCTCTCCACAAACACACACACAAACACACACGCGCGCACATTACATTCTGTAATATAATCTGGTATTCAAACGGTACACTTAATAAAGTAGGCCTGTGTTGACAGTATAGTTGTTAACAACTTGTTAATTAACATATCTGTATTATAACGGTTACAATTTTTATGTACTAAGGGTTTTACCAGTGCAAAGGCACCATAAGACTAATTATTATAAAACCTGTTTGACCTGAAACAAGATGAGATCGATTGATTAAACACACTTGTTTTTCGAGAAAGGGTTTAATAAAAAAACATTTGTCTTGTGTAGACAGACAGAAGGGTGGAACCGGAGCTTTGTGTAGCAACGATAAGGGTAGAGGACTGAACCGTAACACAATGTTATCTCGCTCGTAAACGTTCTTGGTTTTTGTTAATAACAACGGTTCAGTAAACGTCGTTTTATTTCGCTTAGAAAAACGTTTCGCCTATACTACGATGGTGCATTATCATTGGCCGGACTGAGACAGAGCACAAAGTTTTGATCCACTCCTTTTCCACGGCCACAGTGATATAAACAACCCTGTAATTTACAATAACGGATAATAGTCAATAACTAAAAAAAATTGCAATAAATTATTTTAGAAATTGTCACATAATACACAAAACATAAATATTTAAGCACAGTAACATTTTACCATTTTACAACACAAATATTATATTTTATTTTATTACAACAATACTGTCACTTTATTTAACACCGGTTTCAAAATTCCAGTATCTTAATATAACATGTCTGTTATAATTGTTCTTATTTTTGTAAATTTCTATTATCTCGCTGATTAATAGCGGGAAAATAATTACGACTCTTTGTTATGATCGCTGTTTCTTCAAGTAAAATGCAATGCTTGTTTTCATAGCTGTGTTCCGCTGTTCTCTGTCTCGCTTTTCTTCATGGGCCCCATGCGTTCTTGCACTTTCATTAGCACTTATCTTTGCATTTCCCCCACGTACACATCACCATAACCACACGATACCTTGTAGACGCCAGCAGTTGAAAAACATACGTATCTTGTCTTTCGCTGACTGTAACATTTGGTCTACTTTCCTAATATTTCGCTTGAATATGGGGTGCATGTTGCGTGTCTTCAAAATCCGGTTGATTTTATCAATAGTACCATATACATACTGCAAATAAGCGCGTCGATGCTCTACTTCCGTTCGCGTGAGTGCGGGGGCGACTTCAGCTTTTGCAAAAGATTTATTAATGGTTTTTCGTAACTGTTTTGTAAAGCTCGCTTGATTTATGTGTCGTTGTATACATTACTGCGAATCACTTTCCTTAACACACCTTGTTCCGCTGTCCAGTTTTTCTCGTCCGATTTATATGTCGCTCTATTTAGGACTGCTTGTTTTGTGCCGGATGGTGATGTGACTCGGCATTTAGGTAAGGATTTGTGTGTCGGTTTGCTATAAACAGCGTCTCCAATGTTCGGTTGTTTCCTCGTTGTCCTTATATCTAAGAATGAAGGCGATCCGTCTATCCCCATCCCCGGTAACCGCATGTTTTGTGTATACTATATAGGTTCTCCGGTCTAGTGGCTAACGCGGGCGATTGATGCGCTCGTGGTCCCGGGTTCAATTCCCGGCGGAGGCTGCGTACGGCGTGCACTCAGCGTCGTGAGGCAGAACTGAGTAGGCGCTGAGATAACAACGCCGCCTCCTGGCTGTGAATACCGCAACTAGCGGCTGGTGACGCGTAGTACTAGCGATACACCGTCACCATAGATGTTTATATATATACTACTGGATTGCTAACGCTGTGCTATGAATTCGGTCTGCGGCTGTTCAGCTCTCCCCACCACCACTCTGTAGTGGTTCCACCAGCTGCGCTGCATTGAAACTCGATAACGAAACATCGAGTTTATTCGTTTATTCGCTTCAAAACCGACACAACTGAAGTAATTTTTAATAAACAAAGGACAGTAGGTATTCTATAAACAGAGGAGAAATTTACACATTGTTTTAAAATTGCACGTAATTTATTATTGCAATTTTACAAATTTTTAAACTTAGTTATGTTTTAAAACATTATATATTTTATTATTTTATATAATTTACTTTACAATTTTAATATAATTATATATTATTAAATTATATATATAATATAATTGATATTAATTTTGGATTTTTTAGATATAAGAGTACATTTTTTATGCATATTTTTATAATTATCTTGTTGGTACATCCTCTTCATTCACTTTTTAAAAATATTTATATATATTAAACTTTCACTGTGAACACTTACTTTTTGGTATTGTTTCCCAGACGTTTCGACATGGTGTTCGTCTTCCTCAATGGGATTTAAATACTGAATATCTGTACAAAGTAACGGTTACAGGTTGTAGGTGTGTGTGGTGGGGGTTGCTGGTGGGAGGGAATTGGCGCTGGGATTCAAAGTTTGTGTTTGAATCAGTGTATCGAAAAGTATGTGTGATCTATAATTATTGTGTGACTATCTATATATGTGTGATCAATAATGTGAACAGTTACATTATAGATCACACATACTTTTCGATACACTGATTCAAACACAAACTTTGAATCCTAGCGCCAATTCCCTCCCACCAGCAACCCCCACCACACACACCTACAACCTGTAACTGTTACTTTGTACAGACATTGAGTATTTTAAATCCCAGTGAGGAAGACGAACACCACGTCGAAACGTCTGGGAAACAATACCAAAAAGTAAGTGTTCATATTTTTATGTATATTAAATATTATTAAACAAAATAATTTTGTTTAATTTCTGACGTACCCCTAACTTTGGTTTATTCAACAGTGCTGTTTTTTCTTTTGCAAATGCTTTGCAAACTATTTTAAAAAACACGCTACCTATTAATTTTATTAATTTGAGCTCATGGCTGTCATCTGTAAAATAAAAATTAGAATTATGCCCCTTGAACAAACTCCTTTTAAAATATCTACAAGCTAATGATATGCACTGATTAGAATGAAAATTTTATTTATCCCTTAATGCTAGAAATAAATTATACAAAAATTTTACTAGTTTAAATACTTTATAAGATGCTCTTATCAATTTTCCCTTTGATAATAACAAACTGAATTGACTACAGGGAAGTTCAATTTCATCTTGTAACAAATCACTACACTCTGTACATTTCATGATCTTATCTACTTTTTTAACAATAATACCACTTAGTAATAAAGTATATTTTCTTTGTAATAAGACAGCTCACTCTGTTTTACAATATCATACTCTATATGATCTAAAAATTCTTCCTCTTTTTCATCATTATCAACCGTCGCGGTACCTGGTCCGTAAAAACTAAGAATACAATTTTGATGATTTATATCTAACTCTAAACTATTATTTGTTTTTGAAGCCTGAACACTATTTCTAAACATTAATTTCCTTAAAGCATGAAGAAACTGATTAACATTAGGGTTATTATTATGACCGCCCCTTGATTGAATGCACGAGAAAAGCAATTCAAGGTGGTCTTGAGAAAATTTGTAACTTAAAATGTATTTAAACCCTAGCTCATTTAGTAATTTTGTACTCAAAATGCCAATCGAGTTAATGTTAGTAAGAAATCCTATCACAAAAGTCTTTCTGGCATGTTTTAAAATATTTGCACCCTCAATTTTTAATTTACTTAAATAATCATAGATGGTTGATAGCACCATTTTACTGTAGTCAGCATTATTTTTTTTATAGGTTCTTTAAAGTTTTTACCAAAGGGATAACTTGTATTAAAATAGTCAAACAGTCTATCCCTTATTCAAATGAAGTTAATTGTCTCCTCACAGCATTTGAAATCGGGATGTTTGCTATCAAGTAAAAATTGTAAATCGTCAGCAACACTACTGCTTAATGTTTGTGCAACTATCTTTACATTCATTATTTTATTTTTGTAGAAAACGTGTGTGAGTGAAAGTTTATTTTCAAACTTTAAACCCTCTTTAGTTTGTACAGATAACAGATTTTCTATGTATTTAAACTGTATTTTTTCCAATTACCCGATTCAATTATCTTTTTACCTGCAAGTGTGTTTCTACACAACTTCAACATCTGGCAAGCGTCTATCATGGCACAAACGTTATGACCAACATCTTTATTACAAAAAGAAAGGTTTTTCAGGAAATTTACAGTCAAGTTTTTCCATTGTTGCAATATTTGTGGTCGTACCATCAAATGTTACATTTCGTACACTGACGCCAAATTGTTTCAACTTTATAACCGCCATTTTAATTATCTGCGAGAACTTATTGAATTAATAAGAAAATATCCCACTGCACACTTAAAATTACCTTTCAAAGAAACTACTTGAAAAACTAAAGCCTCGGTTGCAAGTGCCTCATGGACATCTATTTTTATGGTTGCTTTGTGTGCAAATGAGGTGGGAAGTCAAATAAAGTAGGGACTGCATCCTTTTTTAATTTTCTGATTATACCTCCGACTCCAGACGCACTGTCTTCGAAATGCTTACTACAAAGTCTGGACTGCGCCGACGGTGTAAAGCCTTTTCTCTTCGTTGCATTTATCCACCTGCTTCGAAGTTCTGGACTTTTTGGAAACCTGCATTAAATTTTAAAAAATGAAATTTTTTACATAAATGCATAACTTTCAAAACTATCCTTTCTTTCTATTAAAATTTGGAAGAAAACTCTAGAATATTAGGTATACGCTAATATTTCTTTTTAATTTTCAACACAATAAAAGAGCCTCAATGTGAAAAGTAGACTGGACAAAAATAAATTACTATTTTAATTTTAATGATTTCAGAAAAAACATTAATTTAATCAGAGCAGGCTACTAGTATGAGATCGATAAATAAATCAATACTATTTAAAGTATAATGATTAAAATATCTTTGTTATGTAAGTCATAATGTTGTTGATAAAAGTTTTATTACTTACGTGTGAAATGACAGGCCGCAGTTTTTAACAGCATAGTTCTTACAGTTGTACGCTACACAGTACGTTGGCATCTTGTTAACTTCAAATTATAAGTTGTACTTTATAGACATCCACAACCTTCCAACAATCACGCGTCAACGAAAACACGGAATGCAAACAGCAAGTAAGTAGAGGAGACTGCACTGGAAGTACACTACAGAGTGGTGGGGGGAACGTATCACAGCCGGACCGAGTTTCGCGCCTTGCCTGCATTAGAGCGCGCAATCCAGTAGTGGTATAGGCACCTTGGTAACCAAAGATTCTACCAGTAACGACAAATTTACCGGTAAATTACCCATCTTCAAGCGTAGCAACTTTACAATCTGGACAAAGTGTCTTGAATGTTTACGTGAGAGTTGGTTTTGCTCACCTGTAGCCCGAGCTGTTTTTCTATAAACTTTGTCGCTTGGGTGCTGAATTTGTGGAACTGACTATTGGTTTCTTCAAGATTACTTCGTTGTGTGTTTTTGGTAGTCTATACAATCTCGGTGGTACTGGATCATAACTTGGAAAAAATTCCTTTGCCCTCTAATCTATATCCGGAGCTGTCTTTATTAATTTTGACGTCTCCTACATTTTTCTGGCAGGCTTCCATACCTGTGTATAAGGCTTACAGCATTCACGATATTTTCTCTTCGTATTGTTGTTTAGTCGTAATAACTATCGCATAACTATCGGCTGAGACAATGATGCTTGAATCACCTTTTCTCAATTATTATCTAAGCGCCTCTTTCTTCTCTGGATAAGTTATCCTTCTCTTATCTCACCTTCTTCAGTGATGGGTACGTCTTCACGTACCTTCTCCGCAACCGTTTCAGGTAACCTCTTCACCGTATAATTTTATCAACAGGTTTTCGTCTCGGCGAATCAGCATAGTTTAAGCCACTATTAAGCAAAGATAACGTGGACTTAAACGTGGATTTGCTCGTTCGATAAGTTGATGATGACATTGGTTTTGTCGACTCCATAGGTTCTTGCCCTCAGTGCTTCCATATACCGTAATTCCGTTCCGGTTGCAAACCGATTACACACATCCGTTTTCCCAAACTGTTCATACAGTAAGCGCTCAAACGTATTAATATTGTTTTCGTTTGACAGCTGCACCGTTCGCCCACTTTTTTCTCGACAGTACTCGATTAACGTCTATCGAGTCGGCCTGATTTATTACCTCTTTGAGCTGCTGTTCTTCTTGCTGTAACTGGGTAATTCTGTACTGTAAAATTCGTCTCGTCCCGCAAATCTAAAGACGTAGCAGGTAAAACCCGCCTTCCTCAGAAGGCTTCTTATGAAATTACAACTTCACGTAATTCCGTAAAGTGTTCCTGTCCCAGCATCTCTCCAAGGATACTAATGTTGATAAATTCCTAATCTTCTTCTCCCTTAGTAGTTCTGTTAATCTAATTTTTTTGTAGATATCCTCTCCGAAGACGTTTCGTAATCTACGTTTCTTGTAGATATTCTTCCCAAGTATGTTTTACAATCTACTTTTCTTGTAGATATTCTCTACGATACAACAATCTCTTACGAATGTTTCGCAGTCCCGCTCATAAACATTCGTGGTTTTCATTATTAACATCACTGTTTTACGCACTAACACATGTTGTTTGACTTCTTTTAAAATCAAACGTTTCGTTTATACTAGAATGTAGTTTGCGGAACCTCTGCGTCTCAACTATGAGACAGTTACAATGGGATACAGTTTTCATGCTTAGCGTTATCTAAAACCAGAAAATTGTAACAGGTGGTAAAGAGCCAATATTTTTAAAAATTCTTGTCTTAACAAACATTTTTCCCCCGGGAAAAATATTTTTAAATAATCTAGTAGTTACAACGTCTGTTAAAAGAAATTAATTTTGATCATTTAAAACATAAACTCTGATGATACAATTTAATTTTTACAAAAGTAAAAAAAAAACTCTCGTTTCATTTTTGTGATGCAATGTTAAATTAATGTGTCGATAATATGCTGTAATTTAATAGTCCTGATAAATATGGACGTGTGTGTTTGGTCGTATTTACTAAATGTCATCCATTGGGGATTGGATGCTGCAGACGACATTTCCATTAGCATTACCGCTGCATCTTTAACACGTTTATCGCATTACAATTTGTGTTAATCGTTAGAGTGGATAAACTCAATACAATATTGAAATACTACCCCATATCTCGATAAAATCTATCCAATGACCGGTTACTTTGAAAGGTTTGGAATTATACGAACCAATAAATCTGGTTCTGTGTAATTAGTAACTGTTGGTTGTGCTCTTTGATATTGGTTTGGTTAAATCAGTTTAATAGTAGACACCTTTGAAAGGAAAATCCTCAGACGCATTATAGGCCCAATACAAGAAAATGGCTCATGGAGACTGAGATACAACAACGAACTGTATCAAATATATAAAGAGATACCAGTCTCAAAATTTATAAGAATTCAAAGATTGCGTTGGGCCGGACATGTTATGAGAATGGAGGATGGCAGGAACCCTAAGAGAGCTTTGCTGGGTACATGGGAGGGAACGAGACCTAGAGGTAGACCGAGGAAGAGGTGGGAAGATGGCGTTGCAGAGGACGCGAGAGACATGGGGATAAGAAACTGGAGGAGGGTTGCAGTGTATAGAGTGGATTGGAGGCGGAGATTGGTGGAGGCCAGGGCCCGATTTGGGCTGTAGCAGTGTAGCGCCATAGGAGAGAGAGAAATCAGTTTAATAATATCAGTTTATTTATGAAAAATATGCTTGCACCAGTTTTGCGTAAGTATTTTTTGTGTGAAACGGGATCATAAGATAGACAGACTGACAGACAGATCACACGCACGCGCGCGCGCGCACACACACACACACACACACACAATGAACAAATATGTTGTTACAAATCCGTACCGTTAGTTGTGCAAGTAGTATTACGCAACCGCTGTTAATGAAGTCGTTTGGGATAGATTCTTAAATTTTCACTCATTTTCATCGAGTGAGTATACTTAGATTATGACCAATGCTAGCAATTAATTCCTCTTAATTCTTCAATAAAAATTACATTTATTAAATTACAATTAAAATAAAAATGTAAATTAAATAAATTTATTTATAAATAAATATAAATATTTATTTATAAATTAATTAACAACTTATAAATTATCTTTTAATTAAACAGATTACAATTATTGTTAAAACACCAATTACATACAGTCTTGGTCGTAATGGTTAGTGTATATATTTACTCACATGTAATGAATATGGTACACGTTATTGCGTACAATGTTTGTACACATTATGCTATGTTCATTTGATCATGTTAAACTTATTCTGAAATGATTTTTATAAAGTAACGTTCATAAGCGAGTACGTGGCAGTAGTGGCTTATAAATCACAAACACTACACGTTACAAAGAGACAAAGACAAGCAACTGTTAAATAATGAAAGGCGAAAGGTATCACGAAAACATAGCATAGCGACTTCAGTGAAATTAAGCTGGTGTGCTACAACTGTCATAGCACACTCATAAGGTCATACGGGAGTTGGGACGAAAACCCGTTCAGCCAATCATCATACATAAGTGAGACGTCATTATAAGTTACACATGACATAGAACACCGCGTGTGTTAGCCATATAATTCTATACAGACAATGTAAGCGATACAATTTTTATGACAATTTTTATTTCTCCAAGCACTTGCGAAATGTGTGTAGACAGTAAAGTAGTGTGATAAGTAAAACAATAGAAATTACACAGGTTACGATTTTTTCCATAAAATTACCAAATTACAGCACAGAGTAGCACACACGTACCAACCGACGCTAGTTTGAAGTATTCGGAAGACGTGTCTTAAACGCAAGACATTGCATTGTGGTACGACCGTCCCGTAAAGTAACCAGATATTGGGTAGTTGAGTAGCTGGTGCATGAGATCGTAGTAACTGCAAGGAAACAAAGCTAGAACAATAACTATAGATTTCAACAAAACACGCGTACACGTGTGCATTAAAAGAAAAACAAACAATTTGTATATAATTCAGAATTACTATTATACCAATTTCTGTAAGGATTGACATTATACTAAGCTATAGTTATACATATTTTTATGCGCAAAAAACCTGGCTGGCTTTTTTGTTATTATTTAGAAAAAAGAAAAGTTAAATCTTGTGATAAGAGTCCACTTATTTGAATTATTATGGAGCCCTTCAGACAACTGAACATGGTATCGTAATATCTATCACGCAATACATTGAGTTTATCTATTTATTCGTAACACATTGAATTATGCAAAGATCGCGAGCTATACTGCCCGTTATTGAATATAGACCAAGTTACCTATACGATGACAATATTAATTACACTTTTATACAGTTTTAAAATAATAAATAACATATTTTCTTTAAAAATGATATTGTTTATCTACTTCAGTTCTGATTTTATTTTAAATAAATTTATAAGCTTATACTATGGAAAATTGTAAATTTTAGTTTTCTAACGTTAATTTAAATTGACATAAACATTTGTAAGGATGGGAGGACCATACCTGATTCTAGCAAACATCACGCTGTCAGTGTGCCTCGGGGAACTTTACAGTTACCCTTTCCAGTTTATACAGACTGTTAAATAATGAAAGGCGAAAGGTATCACGAAAACATAGCCAGGTAATTAATTATAATTATAATTATAAAATTATAATTAATTTTACAATCGTGGTATGCCGATTATAAAATGTTAAAAATAATTGTTGGTTTGGAGGGTGGAAAATATGAACCTCGCTTGGCTTACGACAATATTTATAATATTATTTAAAAATAAGAATCTCTTTAATTTACATTTATAAAGTTCTAAAAAAGTTAACACACCTGAGAACTACGTAAGCCGTATTTACAGTATCAACTGGAATTCAGTTTTTGTTGTTTTTCTTAACTTAACATTATAATACAGTTTTTATCTTTGAATTAATAATTCCAAACAAAAGAGAGATAATTTAAAACGCATGTTTTCCTTTTCGTAGTAACTTTAAATTTTCAGTTCTTCTAAATTTATAACATTGTCATGATTAAGTAAATGTTTAATTACTAAGCACTTTTAGCTGTATAATTAACAATTTATGAATAGCATTGTTAAATATTTAAAAGTCAGCGACCGTTTTTATAGTGTTGGTTTTGACTCTTAAAAACCTTTTTTTCGCATACCCAGTTTTGTGATGGTTCATATTAACTTCAAGCATTAATAAGACTTACCGTACTCGCGATAAATTTCAGTTGCGTTTAATGTTTCCCTTCAACCAGAAACATCGGTAGTCCCTTTTATCAAATTCATACTTCTTGCTTGTTTTCCTTCAGTTTTTTTGTTCTTGGCGATGGTAGCCATACAGCGCCTAGACAAAAGAATTGGGGACACATACTTTTTGTAGCATTCATACAGATTTCCATCATTGCAACTTAGCTACTAGAGGTTAGTTGTTTCTGAATCTTAGTTGTTGCTAAACGACTCTGCCTCTGCTGTTTGGCTTAGGCTATACTTTGTCAAGTATCTTTAATGCTATCTCACGTATGGTGTGAAGAGTCCTGTTATAAAAGTGATCTCGCTGTCTTGCGAATGTTTACTCTGTTTTTCAGAAGGGCGGGATTGCAATAGGGATTATACATGTGATTGGGAAAGCTCTTTGCTCATTAGTAGCAAGCTGGCACTGTAGTTAATTCCGACTGACAAGACATTCGCTGGTTGTGGTGCTTCGTTGATGCGGGTGTACATATTCAGTCTCAACTACTAGGCCTACTCAGGCTAGTAATTAGGGTCCACGTATAAGATTGTTTATCTACTATGTTTGCGTTCTGTTTGCCCAAATTCTCAAGTTAGTTGATGATTGGCTCGCTTTTGAAAGTACAAAATGAGTCATATCTTGCTTGACAAAATGTATTTTTTCAACTAAAAGGCTGAACCTCTTCGGCTCTGTCCTTCGCGTAGGGCCCGTCTATTGGTTTGTTTATTGAAAAACACTGGTTAATGCGACCAAATCGGATACAAAGTAAGGAATTGTGGTTATTTACGTTTGGTATTTGATATTTTTACGATAACTGAACGTGTCATTTTTGTTTAAATAACTTCAAGGAAATTTTATATTTTAAAACAACTGTGTAAAATAAATGTACTATGACGGCTTTAGTGACAGCCTATGGCAAAAATTTGTTAATTTAATTTTGATACATTACGACTATTGAATATTGTATGTTGTGTCAAAAGGGGAAAACAATGTTTTATGTACATTTTTAAAAACAAAAGGGATAAAGAAATTAAAAAAAATGTCATTACATGAAATATAAAATAATATAAAAATGTATTAATATAATTAATTTAAACTATATGTGTACATTAAACGTGAAATATATACTTAGTTAACGTGCCTATAACTACATTCAATTTACCTAGAGTTGAGACTGGATTTATAGAAAGAAGAAATTTATGATTGTTGATAAAAGTAATGCTTCAATTTTGACTAATCAGAAAATTTGTTGTTGTTCACATTTACTTTCTGATTGGCTGAAGTTAATGTGAATACACATAACTTCCGCAAACAGAACAGTTTTGTTTGAGTACATCTGGCCTCAACTCGATAAATGAATAATACAGGCAGTCTATAAAAACCGGTCCTTCTTATTACGTATAATTAGGATTTAGGCGGTCATTAGAATAGATTAGAATATTTAGATTAGATTAGAATATTTAGGAAGAGTATTAGTAAACGTGTTAAATATTAAGTATTAATGTCGTGTAGCGTGAGACGGAATTCGATTACTCTAATACGTGAGACTGTACCCTTTACCGAGCTTTCATTTTGATAAGTTATACAAGATATACAGCTAGTCAGTCGCTTCGGCTTATCAGTCGGTACAAAGATTTTAATAAACGTGATACGTGCAGTGAAATTTAGAGAGAAACTGTAATTATCTGATGAAATATCTACAGCGGTCACTGTAGGTAGTCTCAGTCCGTCTGGTGAACTTACCGTATCTTTGTGTGTTTCAGGTAAGCGGGAGAACTATGCTTGACAAGTACTGCATTAATTCCAAGTTGTGCCAGGTGCTTGATGTCAGCACATTCACTGTGAGTATAGTTATTTCGAATATTGTAGTTTCTATTGTCATAAACGTTAGGGTAGTGCAGATTTGTGATTAGACTTTTAAATTACTTATTGTCCAGAGTTGTTGTAGTAACAACAACAACGACAACGACAATGACGATGACGTTATTATTAATGTCTTAATAAATACATTATGGTTAACGAATGTAAATAATATTTTAAAGTTTAAAAATGAAATAAAATTAAGAATTGCTGTGTCAAATTAAAAATTGATTTTGAGGAAACGTGAAAAAAATTTTGTTTAATACGAATGAAATGGAATTTTAAATTGTAATTTAATTATGTACTTTTTTAAATTTGAGATTTAATATTTAGTAAATGACATAAATGTTTTTACCAGTAATTTTTAAGTTACTGTCACTTTCAGTTGGTTTCGTAACGCATTGGGAGTAATGTCTGCAGGACGTAAAGCGTTTGTCTATGCGTACTGTAGAATATTTGTGAACACAATATGCAGACTTACGCCTCAGGGTAGTGAAGGTACTGAGTACGCAAGGAGTTATCACATCTTATTAGTGGCTACACCCAACAGCCATCAACTTTGGCAAGAGCTCCTTGTTATTCCAAATTGTTTTTACGTGTCCCTTCTTATTCCTCAACATTTTGTTTCTCAAATTTTTGCCACCCTTATTTTGGAGGGGCGACCAATTTAAAAAACAATAGGGTCTGTGGACAAACGTATGGACTCGCGTGCCAAGTTTTACGAAAATCGGCGTTCAAAATGCTTTCAGAAATTATGGTGAGACATATCCCAAACAGATAGGGAGAGAGAAGGCAGTCGAGTTAAAACTGAGAATTTGTTTCGCAAGTTCAATAGTAGATTTCATAAATGGTTATACGAGGTTTAATTTATGAATGTGGGTCTATCCTTCTATTTGTTATTAAGCCATACGTGTAGCTTTGATATTTTTATGTTACTCTATGCTTGACTTTTGCAGCACAAATAATCGATTATGATTAGTGTTTCCAAAGAGTCAACTCTACTTTCCTGTTCAATACTCACGTTTTCGTCTTCATAGATATCGCATTTAATGTTGAAGTTTTTGGTCAAGGTTCAGTTTTTAAAGTGACCTTAAAACATTTGCGTCAAAAACTTCGCTCAAAATCAATTTGAAATTTAATCACCTGAAACCTTATCGATGCTGATTAGTGGACCTTAATAAAAATCCCATGCATCCGTGTGCTTAAATGTTTAAAAGAATTCAATTAAAATCTTTGAATCATGGTTTGTATTGTAAATTAAGTTATTGAAGAGTATAAAGTAAAATAAATGTAAGAGCATCTTTATATATAAAGTTACCATTGACTGAACACGTTTGCTTGTAGTTTAAATTTACGGGAATAATATTCGTATTTTTTTCTAATTACTGTTGCACGTCTCCATAACGGATGCGATTGTTTCGTAAAAACGATTAAAATCTATAGCGGTATCGTGTAAACTATCATCGCATTGTTTGCTGACATTTATTTCATGTTACGGTATACAACAATGCCGGATGTTACTGTATCTGAACATGTGAATCTGTTCAGGTAACCTTGAACTAATTACTGTATGGGCATTCGAAACCAAAATCGACCAAAGTGACGCCAACTTTTTTTCTTCCATGTCGTCTCTTTGTCTTTACAAATGTAGAACATTTAATACTTTTATGCAATCTTATTTAATATATATGTAAAGAATTACAACCTGTAACCTGTAATTTCATGTGATTAAACGGTTTAGTCTATATTAAACAATCGTTCTTCGTGTACAAGATACGCGTTGAACAATGTATGTATTCTTGCAAATGTAGTAGACGTTTGTGATATATCTGTAACGAGTTTCTATTACTTCGACTTGTGTATAACTATATATAACTTGTTATTACTATATAACATGTTGTGAAAAAACTAAAAACTCATGTAAAGTTAGTTTTCGTGACTTTCCTGACATGAAGGTTAGCATGTCTTGTTCACAATTACAATGTAATTGTTGGCAGACTAGGAACGGTATGCACATGACATTGATTAAACAATTATGACTGTTCTGTTCCAGTGTCAACAAGGCTGTATAACTTACCATTTCTCCCTTACTAGTTGTGCGACACACACTTTCGTTTTCTCCTATGTTACAGACACAGACACACAGATAGACAAACAGACAGAT
Source organism: Magicicada septendecula (assembly GCA_034769895.1). Classification (NCBI taxonomy): domain Eukaryota; kingdom Metazoa; phylum Arthropoda; class Insecta; order Hemiptera; family Cicadidae; genus Magicicada; species Magicicada septendecula. Next base: position 178,280,549 of record CM068368.1, read on the forward strand.
AGATAGAAGACACACACATAAGATATAGACCTAAATTACTGCAATATTTCACGAAACGTAGCCATAAAGGACAACTTTGATGTAGGTCTCTGCAAAATAAAACTTAACGTCCTGTTATACTTACAGTTATTCTCACATAAGAAAACGCTAATACGTGGATTCTGAATTTAACGCAGATATCTAGATAAGTTAGTTATTGCCTTTACTGGCACTCTGTGTAATGATTTCCAGGTAAAACGAAGACTGTGATACCCTTAATATGTGAATATTTTTTCTGTGAATCATTACAGCTTTCTTTAGTAATGTTTTTTCCACACCGATTGTATGGTCTAACAAGAAAAATCACAGCCTTGTTGAGTGTAGACAATTATATAGAAAATAGAAAAAATCGTGGCAGGAATAGCCCTAAAAAGATATCTTATTAGGTGGCAAATACGTCTCCCACTCCCCAGCAGCAAACAGGCATGTTATGTTCATTTGCAGTGTCAACTAAAGAAGTATGAAATCTTCTACAGTAACTAGTACACAGCCAGTAATTCATTTAGAGGTTTATAAAGGAATTTAAACAATTAGTAACATTATACAGTCTGACTGGAATTATGAGTAGACTTCGTAATTATTAACAATTTGTGAAGTGGGAAATAAGTTTATACTAATCATAGGCACTTCTAAGAAAAAAGTAGTTTTTTTTTAAAGTTATTGCTAAAAAAATGACAGTAATTCTGAATGGCAAAGGAGTTTTAATGAGTTATAAGTGGTCTCCGTATACAAGGGAACAAGCAATAACACAATAAGTAGCATAATACATTACATGTGCTACTTCTGTGGTACACACAGTTGTCTTTGTAAGGGCAAGGACGAACGCTTGACAAACCAAGTTGGTGGGCATTAGAAATCAACGTTTCCAAAACTTCCAGTGTTTTACTTATGTTGCGGCGTTGTAAACACAATATTTGCTTGTTACCAGAAACGTTATTGTGTACGTTTCTAGTACGGTGAAATGATCAATTATTAGGTTTCGTCAGTCAAAAAAGTGTTTCTAAGAATTCACTTCCACTGTGACAGACGTTATTGTGTTATTTTAATTTGATTACGGATAGTCACGTTTCATGAGTAGGTAACTTCTGATACGGAAGGCGGGAGGTTTTATCAAAGAACTGCAGTATTTATCACTCTTCCAACACCATATTTTTAATTTTCACTAACAATTTTTATAGTAATATTTTAAAGAATTTTTTAAGGTTAAATGTTATGTTTAAGATTCATGTGTGTAAAACGTTACAAATTGACATTTAAGAAGCAACAACGTTTAAAAGAGCATTAGTTTAAATAGTTTTCCCTTAATAAGTTATAAATTTAATTTTATACAGTTTGATAAAAGTAAGAAAGAGAACGACGTGCTTATACGAGTATTTTCGTTGCAGATGAGTTGTTGTTACAATGTGTGTGTACAGCTACACTGCAGACACAGATATTGTTAGTTACTACGTAGGCCGCTATCCCAACTTTCACGTCACTCTCACAGCAGGATACAAAGTAAAATGAACCTTAAACGATAAGTCATGTATGTTACAAAATTGCCTTCGTATTGTGCTTTGAACGAACACGTATGTTGCATATCTCGATTCTGTTGTTCTTTCGATAGTACAGTTCTGTGTAGATGGTTTTGTGTCCCAAACTCATTATGTTATAACTGTGTAAGTTAGTTCAACCAGTTAAGTTTTCAACCAGTTGAACTAATTCTTGAAGACATAAAAAAAAATATTGATTAGGGAATCATTTTATTGAATTCTTTAACATACTAACATTGTGTTCATGTTTATCAAGCGTGTAGCCAAAATTTAATTTAGTTGATTAGACATATTAAATGCAATTTTATTATTAGATTATTTTAAAATGTAATATAAAGTTTGTTCAATCGCTATATAAACTAACGACTTGTTTAATTGTTCGCTAATAAAAATATTAAATTTTAGGTTTTACTGCCATTAAAACTGTTTATTCTGTTAAAATTTCTTTTATAAACTAAACGTAGCAGATGAATTACCAATGTTGATAATTTGAGTACAAAGAAGAAATGCATACAGTTTTTGAGTTATTTTTTTGTCACTCGAGTCTTTTGAGTTGAGTTTATTTTTCTTCAGTGTGTTCAATCAAGATGCGTCCTGCAGTGTCTGTGTATGTTGCTCGCTTTGTTCACCACAGCAGTAGACTGCCACCGAGGCGCGCATGCCCGACCTCAATCGTGTTGAATAAATTTTGGGCCACCGTATTAATGACTGGTCTGCAGGAATTTTAATTTGTAATTAATTAAAGTACCGTTCACGTGAAGCCAATTTATTGGTTGTAAGTAATTTAATCACCGATTTGTCACAGTCAGAATCGCCAGTTGTTTCAAGTCAAAGTAACTGATTTTACGAAAAACAAACATGTTCAGTAAAGGAACATTCTGAAAAGTATTGTAAAGATATTTTGAAATCATAATATTAGAATAGACTTATTAGGAATAGAATATTATTTATATGTTCAGGTTCATTTTTATAGTTGACAATGAAATTTATTGTGACACTTGGTACAGTGCGAACATCAGGGAATTATGCTATTTTTGAAGTCTCCATTAATAATCACTTTTGAGACTTACCACTTAATGGAATATACCTTCTACCGTTAGGAACTAAACCACTCCCGTTAAGGAATGGTGTAATCTGTTTCTTCGCATTCTGAGAAGTTGCTTTTTTGACTCCACGTTATAAATTATATTTTTGAGTCTTGCGTATCAATAGCATTGTAGGCATTTTCGTATTTTGTGGGAAAAGAAAATATGTATACACATATAACTACATTTTTTCCTTTCCTGCACATTTTATTTGCCTTTTAAATTGGTTTTCAACTTGTCGCGATGAGAGCGTAGTTGAAACCTCAGTTTCTTTAAGCAAATTGTTACTTTTAACGCAGCTAAGGGAGTCTGTACAATTACCAGCTTGGATGTCCGGGAGTTTTGATTTCACATCCCCTAGTTTGCTGTCATCATTGTGACTGTGAGTATGAGTGCTGTCGAACTACTCGAGGCTTCTCCCCCAAAACATTAGGCAACACGTCCTGCTCAGTCGAGAACCCAGTTTACCCTAGGTTCTACTAGACAGACAATTCATCAACTTCTTTTGCTACAGAGACTGGTTACTTACCACTACATTAGACTGGGTTACTCGCTTATCAGTGCCCTTGGACAAATAGACGAGAGAGGAGTTAAGGTGGAGACACTAAATTCTTTCTCTTGAGACCAACACATGTATTGACTTCGTACGTTACTATGAACCATGTAACCGTATATTTATGTTCTTTATAAATAAGACTAAATAAGTTGTTTTATTTGTATTATTTGCAAATGTCAACATTAACCAAATATTTGTGTAGGTTAGAGTTAAAAATGATTAATTTAGGTAACCAAGAAATTGTTTTGTTTTTGTATAACATTACACTTTTCTAGGAAAAATATGAGTAAGTAGATAATAAAATCAAATAAACATTGAAGTTCTAATCAATGGTAAAACGATGCTTGACAAACGTATAGTCGGTTGTGTTGTTCGGTAGAATACAACACAATATTTGGCGTGTGTAGCAGCTGCTTACTGTACAGTAATGTATTTCCGTTAGTCATAACAGACGTCCGAACTGCTAACTGTCGTTTCTAAATGCGTTGAATATCAGTTGAATAATAATGTATTGTCTAAACCCATCTATTCTAGCCATTCTTTTTCACAATAATTTTTTTTTTACTCCGAGTAACACTAACAATGTAAGGAATCAGGTGAGCTGACGGGAAATTCGTGTGAAACCGCAGAGACCGTCTTAATTACAACTATAGTATAATAGTATACACGACTGCGCAAAAAAAAAAAAAAAAAAAAAAAACACAATTGGGAAGACTGCACCTAACTCACAATCTATCAGCAGAAATCATAGCACAAAAGTTTATCAAAATTTAAAATTCGTTTATTTGTCAGATGTATTATTTGAAAAAAATTTAAATCCTTAAGAACGAGGGATATCCAGAAAGTAGGTTCAGACAGGTTATTAAAACAAACCAAGATTATACTAGCAAAACATTTTTATTGCTACTTAAAGTACACACCTTAAACTACTTTTCTACACAGTTTCCGTCATTGTTGAAGCACTTTTCATAGCGGATCACAAGGTGTTGTAGAAATTCGTCTTAGAAATTTCCCGCCTGTGATTTGAGCCACGCAATAACAGCTTATTTGATATTCTCGTCGTTATGGAACTACTGGCCACAAAAGAAAGACTTTTAATGGTTGAAAAGGTAGTATTTATTTTGTGCGAGGTTTGGATTGTAAGGCGGATAATCAAATTGTTCCTAGTCGAAGGTTGTGAGGAAATGTTACGTTGCAGTGACAGTGTGTAATGGGGAATTGTCACGAATCAACACAGTGCCTCGTTGTAATGTTATTGGAAGGTGTAGGTTAATCATGGTTTCAACAAGGCTTATTGGGACGGGCTTATGGCCATATATCTTCGTTGTATCTCCACATTATTTCCTAGGGGCAATTTAAAGGGTTGTGAATTCTGCAGTTATTCTTAAACTATTTGGTAATTTAAGGGAAACGTAACTCAACTAATATAAAGGGCTGGAATAAGTACGCTTGCAAAAGTTACTAGAAATATAATATAAAGAAGAGTATGCAGCTAATGTTAAAGAAAATGCAGGCCATTTTAGCACATTAAATATATATTTCTGAAAAAAGTAAAAAGTTATAAATAAATACATGTATTGTTGAAATAGCCTTGGTTGCGAGTTAAAATGTAGACTCTGTATAATGAGACAAGTGAGAAGTTAGAGACAAATGACATACATTACACACCACTACACATATTAAGGCAACAAACTGTATAATTGACACTAGTAAGTGAGGCGTCATATTCCACATGTAGCGAATTACCGCTAAGTGTTGAGTGATTGCGTTTTATAATGATGGTGTGAATAAAGCCATAATTCTTTCACAAGTAAGATATATACGCGGAAGCCCGTTTCGCAAAACATAATCGCTCACCTTGCAAACTTGAAAATTTCCATAGTGCGAGTCGGTTGGGAAAGCAAAGCACCACTACTCCCCACATTGTTGTGAAAGTTATCTTTAGAATTAGGTAAAGTATATCGATAGACAACGTGGCAAGTTGTGTTGAAGGAAACTTGTTACTTCATAAACTGCCAACTATTTATCATAGGATATACAAAGCTAAGAACACCTACTGTTAACTCTCATTTATCACTGCGATAAGCCTGTGTACGCATAAAAGTTTTAATCCATAATAATTGGTTCAAGACTACCGGAATACTTAAACAATTCAAAAACATGTGGGAAGAAAGCTAGTTGAGAAGTTGTCTAGTCGTAGAGAACGAATTAAAATCGTAATGGATAATCTTAGCTTTACCAAGTTTACGTTTACGATTGTTAGTATAAGAAATATTTCTCATCACGAATTGAATGTAACAATCTTTATTTAGGCCGTCAGCGCTCAAAATGGCTAGATGTTTTCCTGTCTCCAAAATACAAATTTAGCCATTGTTTAGCTCAATTCCTGGTGTCGAGCCCCTAAAACAAATCAGAAACAATACTGACAAATGATTACTACAAAACAATTTTTAATTTCAAGACGTAGTTGGACAATAGAAACCACAAGCACACTTAATAACACTACAGACAGTACAAATGTTAAAGTAGTACCGTAGCGAATAGAAGAGATATCTCTTCTACTCGCTGTGGTAGTACGTTCCATTTTAAGCAGGTTTACGCTAAAGTACAGTAGGTTTCGTTGTATCGGCAGTCAGTATATGAGAATACTAGTCCGTCCGGTTTTGTTGCACTCCTACCTAACCATACAACTGTTAATTGTCAATCCGAATTTATCATATGATTTCGACGATTGAAGACTACTGACGTTAGGCAGCATTAAATTATTTTATAGCAACAATTTGGCATTATATATTACCGTATATACCATATGCCGTATCTCATCCACACATTTTGCAACAGTAATTGCTAGTGTCTTTTGAAAGTGACTAAATTTAGTGCAGTTTATGGTATGTTCTTTTACCAGCGAATACGTGTTTTTTTTTGCGTGTAATAGAGTTTTTAGTTTGTTTGCGTCTTTGATAAGAAAACAATGTATTTTGGTAAAGATATGTTATCAGTGGGGAGGTATAAATAACTGGTACAGATAAATTATAATTTTCAAGTATCACAGATATTTATTTTACGTAATTACATTACCGACGACCTTTACATGACCTTACCTTGACTTTATGACCTTATAATTTTTAATGAAGATGCTGGTTCACTTGAAGAATTCAATATTGCTCCTAATGATTTACAGCCGTGTTTCTATTATTGAGATTAACTGGACATTTGGTAAATGATAGCTGTCTACAAAGTTGTAACTTCTACCAGATTTGTTACTAAGAAAAAGTTGCTTTTCAACAATTGTAAGTTTAAGTAAAAACAGTTTCTATAAACGTATGAATTAATTAGATATCTTCAGAAGTAGTGTGTTTAATAACAATTTAAAAACACAAACAGTGATACACAATTATATGTGAACCTAAAGTTAGGAAGCATAAATTTACTGTTATGATTATTATTATTACTGATTAAGTATTCTTTAAACATAAATAAAAATTTACTTCTAATTTAAAGCTGTATGCGCGATTTTACCAGAGTTTTCCTATTGTTTTTGTTCATCACATCGTAATTATTACGTTACACTGTAACTAAGACTGAGTAACATTTGGGATGAGATCTGGAGTCGTCCAGCAGACTTACAAACTGTGTTAACCACAAACCTTTGTTTACCTACTGTTGACGAAGGTAAACAGTAACGCCTGATACGGATAAAATAATTGGCGCTGGCGTTCACTAAATTTAACGCGTCTGAATACAATAAATGTTTACCGAATCGATCGTTTCTGCTGGTATTCAGTTATTTGCTCCGCATGTTTAATCATTATTTTATTTAAAAAGAGGCGGATATTTATAAAACATACGCCTATGTGTAATAATACATATCGTGTGTTTTTTGTATCAGTACTTCATAGTCTAAACAAATAGGGCTAAACAACGATGGTAATCTAATAGTTTTTGTAAGTATATCAAGCTCAAACTCATCAAAAGAAATATAGCTACTGACACGTACTCCATATAATATACATATTATACGAATTCTTGTACATAATCCAGTTGTTCGTAATTATATGTGATTGCTTGTGTTTCATGCGCCCAAATGCCAATAGACTGTAAAAACACTAATAAATAATAATTAATACATTAGAGTGGAAATAAAAGTTTGAACTATAAAAACAATTAAATTATAATCTCTACAGTGGAGCATAGCATACCGAATGTTGTGATCAGGCGGTTTAGATATTGGTTTAATATCCGACTGACAAGGCGAAGCATTCTATCGCAATGGCAACTTGTTCGCCACCAGTGACAAACATTTCCGTAGCGTGCTGAGTTGAGTTAGACAAACGGTGCCACCTAAAGTCAGATACACTCATCATTATGTTCGATATACTAAATTGAAGGAAGACTTATCTGTGGAGATCAAATTCGATGTCCAGATCTCCAAGTCGAACAGATCTTGAGTGTTGTGCCTAAAAAGGCAGGCTAAGGTGACAGTAATAATGATGTCGATTAGACTAGATGGGTAGATATCTCCATTTTTAAAAATAGTTACCGTACTGTAATTCCTGAAAAATTAATATTTTAAGATACCTAAACACGAAAATTAAATACTCATCTATAGTAACATTCATTTGTTACAAGAAAAATTAATTGTGATTAATAGTTTGGCCAATTTGCCAGGACAAGAATTTTCCAGTTGATAAACTGTCGCAGTGCTTTGAAGGTAAATGAAACGGGTGTGGCTAATGGAGTATGTCATAAAACTACAGTCATTTGTGAGTAGTACTCCTGTCTTCTTAAGTATCGAGAGTCACACCGCTGAGGAGTCTTCATTGCTGAACTAAAACAAACTGACACGAATCATTACTTCACTTCGAGAAGTTTCTTGTATGTAGAGTTTACTATCTATTTGATTACACTCAGTTTCTGCAAATAACGACCGAAACTAGAAGTGTATAAAGTGCAAATGAAATGTAATGTTCAGTAGAGTTAGTAATATAACGAAGCGTTAAGTGATTGTAATGGAGGTTATTGCCTACATATCACAACAATATTGAACAGCCTACTCTTAATGTATTATTCTTAAAAATCTTATAACTGTACCACATATCCCTTGAAATTCATTTATTTTATTGCTGACGTCTCTGTCTTATTTGAAGAAATGTCGCAGTCTAAGTACTAAAAATTTGAGACGTATTCTAAAATAGTATTTTCGATAACAGTTTTTGTTCTTAGGTAATAGTTACCAGAAAATGCCAGGGTTTTAATTTTTTACCAAGAATGTTTTCATAAAGGGGCTGAAGGGCAAAGTGGCTGATAAAGTTTATGCACAGATAACTGTAACTTTTCTCTGTGTTTTCGATTATAACGTGGTCATCCGCAGATAAAATTGTATTTAAGTATCTGCTGCGACTGACCTCTATACTTAAGTTTATTCCTAGTTTTTTCCATTCTCTAATGAGATCACCTATATACACATTAAACAGAGCCGGTGACAAATGCATTTCTGTTTTGTTCCGTGATTGATGATAATTTCGATTGTTAATTCTATATCAGTGTCTATTACTATTTTATACTCATAAGTAAACATTGTGAAATTTGGTGACATATTCAGGAATCCTCTTTTACCCATAATTTTCTAATGTTTGGCCTTCAGACCTTCTCGAAGGCTTTTCTATAGTCGATGAAAGTTAGGCGAGTTTCTAGATTAAATTCTCTTTTTTTATGAATAATCTGCTTCAAAGAGAAAACATAGTCACTACTATACATACAGACCTACTATAATTTGTGAAAGAACATAGCTATAATTATGCTACGTAGCTATCTACATTTGCTTTAATTAAAATACTTGGCTTGATTCTCTTGGTAAAAGAACTCGGTACTAGCAGCTCTAAGCAGGAAATTTTCTTAAGAAAATATTTAGAGCTTACAGCTTTTTGTGCAGGTTATACATAAAAATAAGTTCTCATTGGAACAATTATTATATTTCTCGCAATTCTTTTAAAGAATGTTCTATCTTGAAGGAAATCCTATGTTGCGTTATGAAAATATAAACGTATCGTTTATGTTAACGTCGGGCATAAACACAAACTATAAAACCGAACTGTAAATATAAACATTTTGTTAGTATTTGTTGCAAATAATGTAAAAAGTACGTGTAAATTGAAATTATTATTACGAATATCGACATATCTATTATAGTATTATATATTGATAATATGGAAACTTTTATCTTATTATCGATTTACTGATGAAGATCTATTTATTACATTATAAAGATTTGCAATACACAATTAACGTACAGTTTCATAATGCCAAAAGTAGTACTAACTGCTGGCGTTAGTAATGCAAATGCTTCGATTCCAAGTACAGGCAGTAAATTTTTAAAATTGTTCATCCCAGTTATATTACGCTGATTCAATTAAGAGGAATAAGGAACACTTCCAGTAAGTAACCAGGTTGAATTAAATAGATATATATGGGGTTCATCGACAGAGAGGCTTCTTGTGTGTCAAAGGTGACAGCTGTTGTATAATTGGGCTCTTTCATATACAATTGTGTATAGAGCTACAGTACCTTAAAAATCGCTAGTGTTAACTTTAAAACTAGTTAATCCTATTATAATTAACATTTGTCTTCAATAAACTACCTGGAGTTTCGTCTTCCATTCCTTACTATTACATTCATGCTTCTATTTACTACCTGTATAAAATTACATCACCTTTTACTGTTAATATCTTCTGCTGCACACTTTTTCGGCTCGCGCGTGTGTAATTATTGCGTGGATGTTATAATGTGTTGCTGTTTGGGTTTGTGTCCCGCATTGAGTTCCGTGTCTTATCACCTACGACGTTTTACTCAAGTTCATTCAGGACGAGTTAACAGCGCGAAGATTGCAGAGACTCGTCCAAACAGTCAGCTAATATAGAAAACTGATTTTGATTAATATACTACAGCAGTAGAGGCTCATCCAAACAGTCAGATAATATAGAAAACTGATTTTGATTAATATACTACAGCAGTAGAGGCTCATCCAAACAGTCAGATAATATAGAAAACTGATTTTGATTAATATACTACAGCAGTAGAGGCTCATCCAAACAGTCAGATAATATAGACAACTGATTTTGATTAATATACTACAGCAGTAGAGGCTCATCCAAACAGTCAGATAATATAGAAAACTGATTTTGATTAATATACTACAGCAGTAGAGGCTCATCCAAACAGTCAGATAATATAGAAAACTGATTTTGATTAATTTACTACAGCAGTAGAGGCTTATCCAAACAGTCAGCTAATATAGAAAACTGATTTTGATTAATATACTACAGCAGTAGAGGCTCATCCAAACAGTCAGCTAATATAGAAAACTGATTTTGATTAATATACTACTGCAGTAGAGGCTCATCCAAACAGTCAGCTAATATAGAAAACTGCTTTTGATTAATATACTACAGCAGTAGAGGCTCATCCAAACAGTCAGATAATATAGAAAACTAATTTCGATTAATATACTACAGCAGTAGAGGCTCATCCAAACAGTCAGATAATATAGAAAACTAATTTTGATTAATATTCTACAGCAGTATCTTACTCATTTTTCTCAAATTTATTGTCCTACTGCAGTTAGAGAATCTGAATGAGTAGAAGACATATTAAAAACTGATTTAATATCACCACTGCTAAAGTTGAAGATAACGAATAATACAGTAGTTACGGACAGTTAAGAAAATAAAAAAATACGAATACAAAAATTCAAGGAATGTAGGAGTGACTGAGTCTGGGGGAGATAAATGAAGGACTAGACCGGTTATGGACGGTAGAAACACAGTAATTATATGGCTTTAACTTTATTGTTAAGGAAAAAATATGGATCAGGTACAAGCCAAAACTACATAGAAAGAATTAAACTATGTTACTGGACAGTCAAGTGGATACACAAACTAGAATAGACGAATAGAAGGGAAGTAAATATATAGAATAATATGGATATAGTAAAGACATTTGGCCAGGATAAAAGATGCATATGGTCAAACAGATAGCCAGGTTTGAGGCTAAGAGATGTAAAAAATTCTTGCAAAGTTATCTAGTCTAGGATAATTTTGCTCTGGAGAGAAATAATTGGGAAATGACTGTGGAAGAACTAAAGATATATATATATATATATATATATTGTAATAAAACAAATAAATATATATAATTAATTGGATAATAAAAAACAATTTTATTTTATTATATTTGTTTTATTTTATTTTATTTTATTTAAATAATTTTTATTGGTGTAGTTGTTTTTTAATTGTTTAGACTCAATTAATAAAAAATTTACTGTTTAATGACTGTGTGTGTTCTGATGTAAAATTATTTATTTCTTCACTTCAAATAGATTATCTAAGCCGTATCGATTGCATGTAGCAGCCAATTTAAAATCTGTTCTTCTTCTTCTTCTAGCTCGTCTACTTAAGAAGTTCACTTTTTACTCTTAAATAATTAAAGTAACTCAATGTAAGGCTTAGCTGATCAATAAAACAGTATTAAAACAATAAATAAATTTATTTGTCAAACAATTATTTGAATTTGCCGCACCGGCTTGAATCTGATTCGATAAGAAGTTACAGTTCGATTAATTTATATATGCAAAATATTTCAATGTAATTATTATATTATACGGTTCTTTTAACTGTTGAAATAGTCAGGAAAGGCAAGAGAATTCAATACTTACAAGGTATTAAAAAACATATTCATGAAACAGACAAAAATGATAAAGTGTAATGTATATAAAGAGTTGATATTACGATACTGTTGACTTCTGACGTCACTCGTCACGTTACCGGCATCCTCTTCGACTGGAATCAAAAATGGCTGCCTTAATGAGTTGAACTGCGATGCAATTTCAGCTACGAGTTCTTTCTTCAAATAAATATCTCCGCTGGTTATTTCCTCTCCAGTGATGTTGTTCTTGGACGATCCACGAGTTGTAGAGTGTAGTGTTGTTTACCAACTTAGGTTTTGGTTCGGTAATAGTAGTGTTATGTCCCAAAAGGTTCCCTTCACTCGGTGTACGTTTATTTGAGTTCAATTTTGTTCTGCTGTCGTGTCTAGATATAGTGACGGTTTAATTTAATATTATTTAATTTATTTTTAATATTCAGTGATCAATATTATAACAGTCTTCACTTTGGTTTATTTTCTATTCATCTTCATATAGCTTCGTCATATATCTCGGTTAATGTTAATAAAATTTTCGTTAATATTTCTTTGAGAAGTCTTTTGACACGTCTATCTCGTTTGGCTTTTAACAATCAACTAACTGATTTTTGTTCCTTCCTATATAAGATTTATAATATTTCGGTATCATTTCTCATTGTTCAGCCATCAGCTGTTGTCTTTGAATTCAATCTTATATATAAAAAATATTGACATTTTTATGTTTAAATGGCTATAAATTATTTTTTTAGTACCTTTATGTAAATTTAATTATATAACAATATTCCTGATTTCATTTTATACACTTTAATACTAAATTTTCCCTATTTTGGTTTGAACTGTGTTACCTGTTACCTATTACTATTGGTTTGTTACAGAATTACCTATTACTTGGTTTAAAATATGTCTTATGTTACAATTTACCTTTCACTCGATTCCTAATTAAATGTCTGTAATTTGCCTAATTTACATTTGGCTATTATTTTAAACATTTAACAAATCATTTGCATTTTACTAGTACACCTTCCTGATTATGGGCTTACCCGGTACAAACACCTAATTTAAGTCAATTTTACCTGTTGATTCCTCTCATTACTATTATAGGTCGTGGTTATTATTATGATAATGTATTTGTATATTGAATAGGGTAATTTACATCAAGTTAGTTTAGGTTCTATTAACTTGTATTCTTTGATTAGATTTGTATGGTCAAATTTGAATTGGTCATTAGTGTACAATTTTCCTAGCAAAGTTCTTATTAATTCATCTTATTATGTTCATATTTTTTGATCCACTATTTCTGGTTTATTTGAATTATTAATTTGCCTTTCCTTACTTTACAAAATATAATATTAATTAACATGATTAAAATATAATAAATTCTTACATTCTAACACCTAGCATTTACTAGTATTAACATACTTTGTATGGTAATCACAAACAATAACAACATAACATGGTAAATAATTATATAAATAAATACATTAAAACTTTATATTAATAATAGTCTTGTTGTTGTCCTTTTTGACAAATTCGTTTGGGGTGTGCCTCTAAATCACATTTATTCTAAGTATAATTAATTTTTTACATTATTTTTAATTATATGCATTGGATTCTCTTGTTTGGGCTAGTCATTCATTTAAATTGATATAGTTAATAGAATTTAATTTCCCTTGAACCATTTATTTGCTGCTCTAGAGGTTTTTTGTCATTATAATAGATCATTGGGTATCTGGATTATTATTTCCCTTCAATTCGTTAGTCCTGGGCTATTATTCTTCACTGTTTCCTATTTTAAAATTGTCATTTCTATTTTATTTGTCCTGGGCTGTAACTCTTCACTACTTCATATCTTACTGGGTTCACTAATTATTATTCTGATATGATACTCTTATTATTTATTTTTCAACACTTTATAGCTATGATTTGACTACATATAATTCCTTTGAATTGACTTTTCTAGTTCTGTCAAGTTCTTTTGTTTATAATTGTAAATACTTTTCTGTTGATTTTTATTTAAGTTGATATTATTCCTTCTAGATGACTTCTTCCCTTCCTTTCATATATTATCTTATTTTGTAGAACAAGGTAAAAACTTCGTTGTGCTACAAATGCCCCCCTATAAAAGTGATTAGTTCAGCACATACTTTTAGTTTGGGTGAACTAATTGCTTCTGATATGCTTCTTTATTCTATTTTTCTTGGCTTCGTTTACCCTGATATACCTGTTTCTTCTGGTTGAGCTCTAAATTGATATGCATTCTTGTTGCCTTTACTTTTTATTCTACTCTTATGAGATAGTTTTTTTTAATCTGATTCATCCTTTTATTATTTAATATATCTATATTTTTCCCTTCTTATTTAGTGTTTCTTCATTTATATATTTACTCCCTAACATTCCCTAACATGTGAGCTGGAACAGTTCAGAGTGGCACTTTTTCGGCTTCATTTCTCTGCTGACCAATACATCACTTCTTTGAGTCCAGAGGAATTATCATCTCTGCTCAATAATAAAAAACTGGTGGAATTATCTACATCCAGTTATTAAAATGTCAATTATAATAAGTAGTCCATTTTGACTATTAATAAATATATTTAGATTCATCACTTACTTACATTCTTATGGTTATTCTTACATTTCAAAGCTTATTCTATATTACTTATCACTAGGTATTTGGCATAATATCCATTTCAGCCTTCCTTTTGTGAAATTCTGCGATTTTAGTTAGTTGTTGTCACAGACTGTTTTTTGTTTACATTTTGGGTAGCACATGTTTATGTATATATTTTTTTTTTCATTTGTTGTTTCATTAATTAGTTTATTGCTCATGGCATACTATCTAGTTTTAATACATTTTCCTTATCTGTTTTAGTTAATTGGTTCTCCTCTTTATTCTTCGATAATCTTATTTTTGGTTCAGGGGTTTCATCAACTTAATACATTGAAAATATATACAATATCTGGATTCTTATTTACCTTTTTACTTTAAAGTCCTGTAACATTTTTGGTTCGATGAGTATTTCATTTATATAGTTGTCTTGAGTAGTCACTGTTTGGCCTTTATTGTTGTGATAAAAATTTTCTTTTTTAACATTATTTCATTCAATTTCTTTAATGTTGTACTTATTATTTTTTAAACCTGAGATATCTTCCTTCATTACTTCTCCTTATTAATTGGTCCAAAACAAAGTTCTTCTGAAATATATTCTGTAACCTGTTCTTATTTATTTTAATATTGAGATAATTTATTTATTTTCCCTTCTCATTTTATTTAAAATAATTTCCTTGATATTAACTATAAGATGTACTTATTTATTCTTAGAATTTAGATGGTATTTATTTATTCACTTCAAAATATTTTCTCCTAGATAATCTGTAAGATGTCCTTACTCGTTTTTAGAATTTTGATGTTTTTTATTCATCAAAATATTTTTTTATTGATAATTGGTTATAGGTACCTTTTATCCTTGGTGAATTAATCTCCTTCAATTCGTACGTGTTATTTTTATTGTCCTTAGTAATCACGTATGGTCCCGTATACAACAGTAATAGTTTTTTAGTAATCCCTTCCATAGTACTCGGTAGTTCCCGGTTTTTAAGTAACACCTTTTCTCCAATTTGGTATTTTAGTACTTTTTTAGCTGATTTCTTATATTTGTTAATTCACCTTTCCTGGTCCTCGGCTACTTTATTATAAAATCTTATCTGATTAAATTTATATTCCTTGTGGGTCGGAAATTCAATAATTTCTTGTATCGCTGGGGGGGGGGGGTGGTTTCTCATGCATTGCCGTATATGGGGTAATTTCTATAGCTGGGTGATGTGCTATATTGAGGAATTCTTCGGTGGCTGATAGGTATTCCTGCCACTTATTCTGTTGGTGGTGGCAGTATGTTCTAAGTATTCTACCTACCTCTCTCAACACTCCCTGCTGGATTACTGTTTGGGTGGTAAACAGATGTCTTATAGGTTTTTATTCCGAGTGCCAATAACGTATCCTTCCATCTTTTACCCTTAAATTGGGTCCCGTGGTCTGTAATTATTGATATAGGTTTTCCTACCTCAGGAAGATATTGATATATAATTACTTCTAAAACCTTTAAAGTAGTTGCTCGGTTCACAGGATATAATTTTATGAATTTCGTAAAATGGTTCATCATTATTATGATATATTTATAACGATGGCGTCCGTCACTACGGGGAAATGGCCCGCATATATCCAAGAAAATCTTCTCCAATTTCTTTTGTGAGGTTATAGGTATAATCACACCCTCCTTCTTATCGTTATTGGTTTTTACTAGCTGGCAAATAAAACAATTCTTGATATACCTCCTTACCTTCCGATTGATGTCCTTTATGTGACAATTTTCCTCCAACGCCTTTACTACCTACATGGCTCCCATATGGCCGTACCGGATATGGTAGTCCATGATGCTCTAGAGGTTTATAGAGAGCAGCAACCATTTATTTGCTGCTCTAGAGGTTTTTTGTCATTATAATAGATCTTTGGGTATCTGGATTATTATTTCCCTTCAATTCATTAGTCCTGGGCTATTATTCTTCACTGTTTCCTATTTTAAAATTGTCATTTCTATTTTATTTGTCCTGGGCTGTTACTCTTCACTACTTCATATCTTACTGGGTTCACTAATTATTATTCTGATATGATACTCTTATTATTTATTTTTCAACACTTTATGGCTATGATTTTACTACATATAATTCCTTTGAATTGACTTTTCTAGGTCTGTCAAGTTCTTTTGTTTATAATTGTAAATACTTTTCTGTTGATTTTTATTTAAGTTGATATTATTCCTTCTAGATGACTTCTTCCCTTCCTTTCATATATTATCTTATTTTGTAGAACAAGCTAAAAACTTCGTTGTGCTACAATATATATATGTGTGTGTGTGTGTGTGTGTGTGTACGTATTTAGTTGTAGATGTACAATTCTGAAGATGACAGTAATGTAAGCTGTCAAAACATTGTAATATAAATAATAAAAAATATTGTTAAAAATAAAATATATCTGCAATTATGATTACACACTAGAAGTCCATTGTCTTGGAGGTTATTATGTACAGACCGTCTATTGCTTCTCCTTACTATCAAGCAACAAAATATTTTTTTACTTAAAGAGTTTATGAAATATTGATGTTTTGTTTACTTTTATATCTCAATATTGCTGTTTATCAAAGTATGATTTAGCAATAAAATTAATTTGTTTCATAGTTTACCACAATTACTGCTACACGATTCTGATATACTGTCATTGTGTGCAAAGGTCAAAATCAATGTGCGCCTTCAGTCACACTCATTAGCGCTGTTCTCCAGTTAACCGATATCAACAACTGCTTTCGGCGAGGCAGTACCTATATATCTGCGAAATTAATTGGGAGCAAATCCAGTCAGTAGTCGCTATTCATTGCAAGATGAAATATAATTTCTGATCTTCCTGAAAAGGAGTTAATTGGTGTATAATTTAGGAAACTTTCAACTGCATCGGGAAACCTTAGATATTATGTATTATGATAAACTTTAAATTGTATATGCCATTATATTTCTATTAAATTAATTTTATGAATATATAATTAATATGCACGGTTCCAAATTGTATTGTAATTGTGAAGTTACTTTAAGCAAACCGCTGGACTGTTGTACGTTACAAACAGACCTGTTTACGTCTTGTTTCTCTGTAACCAATCGATTGTTTAGGATCTCTGTCCTCACGTCAGTTTGCCTATATTTTGTATTGGAAGACTTTTATGGGGAAACCGTACACAAGGACGATTGTTGTTATGGAATCAAAGAGTACACAATCCTGCAATGCCTGACTTTATATTACGCGTATGTCTGTAATACGTTAATATTAGGTATGGACAATTTCTAACTAAAAAACAAAGATAATGAAGTCAGATGCCATTAACCGCGTGACGTAACTAATTGTTTTAAACCAATGTTGTTTGAAAAAGCTCAAATTGTGACTAAAACATTTCAATTAAGTTTTCGTAACAAATATGTTACAACAGTTTTTATTAATCTATTTTGTATATTCAAATCAACACAAGGATATATGTTCACATTTCGGTTTAGTTAATTAAAGAATAAAAATAATAATATAAATTATTTTTGTCGTAATTAGGAAAGCTTTAGATAAAAATATCGAAGCCCTGGTTAAATATTTAATGGAAACGAAAATTATCACGTTATGTTAACTCACTATGATTTTTCATATAATGTCATTATGAGCAGAATCAAAATTAGTGTATGGCTTCAGCACTGTCACACCTTAACACCATCACATTTTATATCATACAACGTTTATGTGGCGTAAATAATTTTGGGATACCTATTGAAATATTCCAATGTATGCTTATTAATGATGACAACGATAGTCATAGTTCTTAGTTTCGGCGGTTCAGCATAGTTCAACTTCAGTTCAGTTCGTAAAACTTGTTGGATCAAAAAAAAAAAACGAATAAACTACATGACGATCATTATTTTTTAAGACATGTTACGAACTTATTTATAGGTGAGACATTATCGGTTTGCAAAAAATCATGAGGAAGCAAAGGCGATAAATATTAGCTCAGATGTTTTTTAGTTACGGTTAACTGAGAGCGACCTGTTTGAAAGTGCAACGGTTAGCATACTTAACTTCTTTGAAGGCGTACACCGATCTCGTAACGTATGGCTCCCCCATATAAGCAACGAAATTACTTAACAAATAATACATCGTCGTCATCGTATCTCAAAAAAGAAATAACATTTATTACATCTTGTTTAAATAACGACACTGTATTATAATTGAACAAAAAGCACCAAGGATTTGAAATAAAATAGGATAATAAACGGTTGAGTGGAATGAAAAATAAAAGTAACAAACATTTGCCAGTTTTATATTAAAACTTTTGAACATGAAAAGTTACTAACGAATGTGTGAGCAACAAATACTTAAACTTATAGTAATTTTGTTACCGAAATGTCGACTACAAATAGGTCTATAATTTAAAGTGGTAAATGTACTTACAAAAATTAAAGACATGGTTTTCAAACCAAAGGTACAACGTAGATTCAATTTATAAATGAGAGACCGAGTATTAGTTACGCTGAGAATTAAGCATTAACGTTGGAAATCAAACAAATCCAAATGCAAGAGCTTCAATACTGAGAAAACTCGCCATTTCTGGAGAGAGAACGGAGGAAGAAATGAAAAATAAAAAAGGTAGAAAACTTGGGAAAATGTAAACAGTAATGTTGATAATAAATATTTAATAAGTTGGGTTGGAAGCACAAAAGTTACTCGAGGGAACGAGTGAACCTTTACATCTCTTAGCCTCAAACCTGGCTATCTGTTTGACCATATGCATCTTTTATCCTGGCCAAATGTCCTTACTATATCCATATTATTCTATATATTTACTTCCCGTCTATTCGTCTATTCTAGTTTTGTATCCATTTGACTGTCCAGTAACATAGTTTAATTCTTTCTATGTAGTTTTGGCTTGTACCTGATCCATATTTTTTTCTTAACAATAAAGTTAAAGCCATATAATTACTGTGTTTCTACCGTCCATAACCGTCTAGTCCTTCATTTATCTCCCCCAGATTCAGTCACTCCTACATTCCTTGAATTTTTGTGTTCGTATTTTTTTATTTTCTTAACTGTCCGTAACTACTGTATTATTCGTTATCTTCAACTTTAGCAGTGGTGATATTAAATCAGTTTTTATTATGTCTTCTACTCATTCAGATTGTCTGACTGCAGCAGGACAATAAATTTGAGAAAAATGAGTAAGATACTGCTGTAGAATATTAATCAAAATTAGTTTTCTATATTATCTGACTGTTTGGATGAGCCTCTACTGCTGTAGTATATTAATCGAAATCAGTTTTCTATATTATCTGACTGTTTGGACGAGCCTCTACTGCTGTAGTATATTAATCGAAACCAGTTTTCTATATTATCTGACTGTTTGGATGAGCCATTTGACATTTTACAATTAAATTGTTGTTTTCAACATCTGCTATACGTATCAATTGTAAGAAGACCGCTGTATGCCGGTCGTTACAAAAGAATAAAATGTATATGGAAAATTCAATAAAAATAGAATTTTCAAATAATAAAATAATTTTGTTATGTTAATAAATGTGTTTAAATGAGAAATCCATCTGTTTTAAAAAGGTTCTGTAAAATTTTAATAACAGGTAGGTATTTATTGACCGTCGAGCACTTCTTGAAGATTTGAACCAAGTCTGGAGTTAAATAGATTAACTCCAGGTAATAATCGATTGGTGACTTTTCTGACTGGTCCAATATCTTGTTCAGATAGAATATATTCTTCTTACTTAAGTCCTTCAGCCTTATAAATACCCTTAAATTACCCTGTTAAATAAGTAACAGATACGAAATAATGGAAATATAAAGATTTATTGACAATTTTAAATAAATAATCGATATTTTATCGATGGAGAGCAATTATCGACTCTGTCTCGGAAATTATCGATTGTGACATACAGAACAAATTTATGATATATTATATTAAAAGACAGGTTCTTTGAGCGATTAGAATTAATAGTCAGAGAAGGGTGACGAGAAAGTATAACATTAACAACTAAAAATAAATACAATAATTACTATTCAATAGTATTTAAATAATTCCAGTATATAATATTGTAATAAATGTTTTGTCAAACCAATGAAGACTGACGTCACTGTGATGTAGGAAGCAGACTCCGTTTTCAAGATGGCCGCTACTCGGGTTGGTCTAGGTTACTGCAAATGCGTCGTGTCAGAAAATCACAATAAAATTACCTTCATCAAGGTTTGAAATGTCCCCGCACTGGTGTAATATGTCTGTAAAGTTATTTGGTGTATTCTGGCGAAGTGTTCTGTGTAAACTTGTGTTGGTTAGTTTATTTTGAATGTGTTCTCTTCTATGGGTTAAAGTTCTCAAGATGTGGTTAGGATTGTAGAATGAATCAGTTTAAATATAATGTTTTATTTGTTTCTATCACTCGTATTATGGAGTTAAGTGTTTGTTTTCACTATTGTCGTGAATGTATTAACAGCTTTAGCTTTAAAAAGTGTCTAATCCGTCAAACTCTCGTTCACTTATTTCAATGGTAAACGCTAGTACCATTTTTCTCGATTTAAAGAAACGTTCTTTACACAACTGTCCAGCTTGATATTCAACAAAAGACTAATTAACTTGGTCATAAATCTGGCCCAGTTAATCTTTGAAAAAGTATTGTTAACATATTCGATTACCTGTACACATGATAAAATATTACATTATATATAGAATTTATCTATTTTATTCCTTACTTTTATGAATTATTAACCTTATTATTGGTTTAATCATCTCATTCCCTTTAAATTGATGTATTATAGTCCATATCTGTGGACATTTTGTGGAAATTAACAAATTTTGTTCACATTTTGGAAATATAGGCTCAAAATTGGATTTCCGTCTTTATATAAAATTCCTCCATTTTAAATATTATTAATACTATTATAATAAATTTTAATTAGTCATATTCCTCTTCCTTTCCTTAAATACATATAAATTACACCTTTGAACTGGTTTTTTGTGTTAATCTGTAAATTTGACATTGCTCTTTAAAATTAATTAATTTATATATTTTGAAAGTTTACAAGGTTTTAAGGTATATTTCCTTATTATCATTTTAATTCATAGGATCATTCCTAGTAGTGGTTAATTGAGTTATCTTATATAAATCTTGGTATTTTACAGGATTTATAAGTGAATTATACTAGTTTATATTGGTTCTGTGATTTCACCAAATGGCCTAGATTTTAGAATTTTATATTTCTTTCTTTCTCAAATAATTTAAACTTAATTCCTCCTCTGACTTTACATAATTACAATTATATGAAAATAACATGGTTTATAACTTATTGTGTGGTGTAGTAGTTAATTAACACTACAGTTATTAAAATAATTAATTATGAACATTATTTAGCAATCTGCACAATTTAACATATTGCAGATATGGTTTGAACATATATCTTTTAACTATTTTTGAGCTAACATAGCATACCTATTAGAATATTATTAATGGTATGTTGGCTATTATTTATCAAACATAATTCTTTTTAAAACACGTAACATAAATCTTATTTTCTAATAAACCTTACAAATACATTTATTAACACATTGATTTTAGGACTGTGAATAAACAGTCTATTTAAACATTTTACACTTATTAATACTATATTAATACCAGTCCTTTCTGGTTTAAACCATTATTATTGTGATCCCCTACATCAGTAAACATTAACTCCCATACTCTATTTATTATCATTTTTTACAAATGTCTTGTAAATAAAGATTTCCCTTAAAATAATAAAATACTGGAAA
Source organism: Magicicada septendecula (assembly GCA_034769895.1). Lineage (NCBI taxonomy): Eukaryota > Metazoa > Arthropoda > Insecta > Hemiptera > Cicadidae > Magicicada > Magicicada septendecula. The sequence goes on from CM068368.1 coordinate 178,302,840, forward strand.
TCTTCCATTTTATTATTTTATTATGCTGTTTATTATTAGATATTAAAGTTGTGATATAGCATACTGACAAGTTATAATATCACCAACTTTAAGTTTATTGCTTTTCTAAAAAACACTTACACAAATTCACTTTCACTGTTGGTTCTGATATTTTGAGTCTTATTATCTCAGACCAGACCTTTAGTAATCATGGACCGTTAAGACTAGTTTATTTTCTTTATTACACAATAGCTTTAGTCGGTGCACTTCTTATAACGCTATACAGCACTTTAGTTTTCTCAATAATTACATTTTATAGTATTTTGGGTATGTTATACTTTCTTTTGCATAGTTTTTGTGGGTTTGGGGTTGACAGTAGTTTATATAATAATAGGTTTTACTACGGTGCTTCTTTCATACTATTTCTTCCTCTCCTCCTGTCTTCTTTCTTGTCCTTCTTCGTATCTTCCTTCTGGTCTTCATTCTTGTCCCTCTTCTAGTCGTCATTCTTGTCCCTCGTCTAGTCTTCACTCTTCTGGTCTTCCTTCCTCATTCTTGGGTAAACCAAGGTACTTGGTGTTATCTCGACTGAGGTTTGGTTTGGAGTATTTAATTTATTCACTGAACTGACTTTATTCTTCTATACAGGTTTCAGGGTATTGTTTTCTTCCTGATCACAAACTTTATTCTTCCCTCTTCTTGTTTTTAGGGTATTTTGGTATTCACCACTCTTTAATTGAATCTCTTTTTTCTTGATATGGTCTTATATAACTGGTTTACTGCTCTGAGCGTCCTGGGTAACTTACTGATATGATACTATGAGTTGCTTCTATACTTTCTTTGGTTTTTTTTAAACAGTGGTTTTTATATATAATGTAATGAGGATTTTTACTTTATCGTGTTTCATTCCTCTGATTTATTTAAATGTCATTCAATATTATTATAACATTTGTTGGTGTAATTAAACTTTATGATTTCACATGACTTAAAATGTAGTGGATTTTCTGTCACGCTACAGAATGCCCTTCTCCAGAAATAATTTTTTCAGACTATACTTGCTTTGTCTGAAACAATTGCTTATGATAATTATTCAAGGTTTGTTATTATTTTGGACTTCCTTCCATTTTAAAATTTTCTTATTTATATTTGAGTTTATATCATTCTCACTTGATCTTCCTTGATAGTAATAGTCATCTGAGTTTCATATTTATTATTTCATTTTCATATTTCTTCTTAGTATTTTCTCCTTGGGATATTTTCTCCCTGTCGTTCCCTACTTTGTGAGCTGGTTCAGTTCAGAGAGGCACTGTACGCTACTTTCCTCTGCTGTCCACAATACTTCACACATATTTGAGTACAGAGGCAAATCATCTCTGCTCAAAAAACATATTAATCCGGCTGGAATTATGTTCAGACAGATTAAAAAATTATTCAGAATAGTACACATTTGTTACTATTTAAAAAAAATATCTTTGGGATACTTCACTTATTACTTATTATACTTCTCAGAGATTTTAATATTCCTATCTCAGTTGTTCTTCTGACTCATTATCTGGATGTTTCCTTCATTTGATATTATGGTAGGAAGCTCTTCTATTATTACATTTTTCAACTTTTCTTATCATATAAATCTTTTGGTTATAAATTCTTTATTACCTTCTGGTTTTTTCATTATAATCTGCATTATTTATAGTAGCATATCTTTATGACATTTTTTAGACTGTTTCTTTGTTCTTAAAATTTCCACTTGTTCTATTTTCTAGAATTTTTATAACTGTCATTATCATAATTGATATTTAATTCATAAATCATTTTATATTAATTCGTTTAATTACATAATTCTTTGACATTATTTTCACATTATTCCTGTCATTGTTATTATATTTGCGAATGATGGTTTTTTATTAATTTCATAATGAGGTCATAATTTCTCCTCATACCACTTCAAAGTTTCATTCTCTCATAATTCCAAAGAAGTTTTTGTACTTTATTATATTCAATCACTCAAATCGTATTAAAGAAATTTTTCTTTTTTATTTATTTAGCATCATTTTATGGAAAGGTTTTTCCTCTTCATATTGAACTTAGACATGATCATACTGTCCAGAATTATTTGTTTTAATTCTAAATCTGGTTCCTTTCTTCATCCCATTATGATCCTTTGTTACCATGGTAATTATATTCTATGCTTACCATAAATATGGTATGAAATCTCTTCAGTTTATCTCACCATAGTGTTTTATTTATAATTGGTTGGTAAGTTGTACTTATACTTGATTTGGGAAACTTGATTTATTCATAATTCAAAATTCACTCTTCTTATATTATTCCATAAAGTTTTCTCAAATAATTTGTATGTAAGGTGGGCTTACATGTGTTTTGGCTGGTTTTATTTTTCTAAATTCTCTTGGTATATTATTGTCAAAATGTTTCTCTTCAAATAAATATTTAGTAAGCTGTCCTTACTTGTTTTTGACCTTAGATGGTTTTATTTCTAAATTCTCTCCTTCTTTATTATTATATTATAGCCATAAAGTTTTTCTTCAAATAATTATTTATGTAAGATTGGCTTACAAGTGTTTTTAGAATTTTGAGGATTTTAAATTCTATATTATATATCTTCTTCCAAAATATTTCGTCTCAAATAAATTGTATGTAATTGTCTTACATTGTTATTAGAATTTAGGGGATTTTAAATTCTATCTTATTCTTATGCATATCTTCTAAATGGTTTTCCTTTAAATAATCTTTATGTAAGGTTGGCTTACATGTATTTTAGAATTTTGAGGATTATTTCAAAATTCTTCTTGTTATTCTTCTTTCAAAATGTTCCTTCTCAAATAAATTGTATGTAATGGGCTTACATTGTTTTTAGAATTTAGGGGATTTAAATTCTAATTCTTCTTCTATCATTGCCATAAAATTTCCTTCAAATATTTTTTTATTTATGTAAGATGGGCTTACCTTTGTTTTAGAATTTAGAGGTTTTAATCATAAAATTTCTTCATGGATGCCTGGTTAAAGACACCCTTGACTTTATTTGAACTCATTTCCTTGATTTCGTAGGTGTTGTTGTTATTGTCCTTTGAGACGATATAGGGACCAGTATACAGGAGCAATAACTTTTTTGTTATCCCCTCTAAAGAACTGGGTAATTCCCTATTCTTCAACAACACCTTCTCTCCAACGGTATAATGAATAACCTTACCCATGCATTTAGTGTATTTATTCCGCCGTTTCTCCTGATCTTCGGCCACCTTATTACAAAATTGAATTTTATCAAATCTATATTTATGTTCTCTGGGGAACTCCAAGATATCTTCAATCTCTCTAGGGGGTTGTCTCTCGTACATTGCGGAGTATGGGGTTATTCCTATGGCAGGATGGTAGGCCAGGTTGAGGAATTCTTCAGTGGCCTCCAAGTATTCTTGCCACCTTCTCTGCTGATCATGGCAATACGTTCTTAATAGGCGCCCCACCTCTCGCAAGACTCTTTCGGCCGGGTTACTGCTTGGGTGGTATACGGATGTCTTGTATGTGTGAACCCCCATGGACAGCAGTGTATCCCGCCATCTCCTCCCCTTGAATTGCGTTCCGTGGTCGGTTATGATCGATACCGGTTTTCCGACGGTTGGGAAGTACTGGTCGATCAGGATATTAAGAACTTTATTCGTAGTCGCCCGATTCGCTGGGTATAGCTTCACGAACTTGGTATAATGGTCCATAATGATGACGATATATTTGTATCGGTGGCGGCCTCCACTGCGGGGAAATGGCCCGCAGATATCCAGGAATACCTTCTCAAGTTTAGACTGCGATGTTATTGGCATCATCTGCCCTTCTCTTTTCTCGTTATTAGTTTTTACGAGTTGGCAAATGCGACAGTTTCTAATATACCTCCGTACCTTCCGATTGATGTCCTTGATATAGCAGCTTTCTTCCAGGGCCTTTACCACCTTTAAAGCGCCCATATGCCCATATCGAACATGATAACTGAACACTATGTCCTTCTCGATATGGGTCGGAATTATTACCTTCCACTCCTCCTTATATAATGATGGTTTGGAAAACAGGATTCCCTTATGTATAGTGTAATATTGGGAGATTGTCTCATCCCCTGCTTCCAATCTTGAGATAATAGTAATTAATTTCGGGTCAGCTTGTTGCTGTGTGCTTAGTTGTTCCAGAACTGATTTTAGACCGGCGCTGCTGCTGAGAATATGGTACACTTTCAGAATACTCTCCTTCTCCCCCTCGAACGTCTGTTTGTCAATGTCAACTCTAGACAATACGTCCGCGACGACATTCTTCCTTCCGGGGATATACTCCCACTTAAGGTCGTATTCTTGCAGCAATAGTATCCACCGCGTTAACCTTCCATGGCTCAGCTTACATCTCTTAAGGAACGAGATAGATTTATGGTCTGTCCGGACGGTAACGGGATAACCAAGAATATATGTGCGGAACTTTCCGCACGCGAACACAACACTCAATAACTCCTTTTCTGTCACGTGATAGTTTTTCTCACTCTGGTTCAGAGCTCTGATGGCAAAACAGATTACAAGATGCTCGCCCTCCTCATCCTCTTGATATAAAGTAGTGCCGAGGCTGATGTCACTGGCATCAGAATTAAGAAAGAAAGGCTTGTTAAAATCTGGATGGCGGAGTACAATGTGTTTCAGGAATTTTTGTTTTATAAGAGTCAATATGTCTTGTTGTTCATTACCCCAGATCCATTTATTTTTAGATGACAGTTGCGGCTGAAATCTGGCAGTCAGTTCGGAGTATTTTTCCTGGAACTTGCGGTAGTAATTACAGAGTCCCAGGAAAGACTGTAACTGCCTTCGATTCTTTGGTGTAGGAAAGTTCTGAATTGCTTCGACTTTTTCAGCCGACGGTGAGATTCCCTTATCATTTAATATGAAGCCTAAGAATTGTATCTCTTTAGCAATAAAATGAGATTTTGCTAACTTCAGAGTAATATTGTTTGCTGCTAGCTTCTGTAAGACGTGTTCCACACGGTAGCAGTGTTCCTCCCAAGTTTCTGAGGACACTAGCAAGTCATCGACGTATACGGTGGTGAATTTTAGTGCTTCTTGGCCGAGTATCTGATCCATGCAGTGCACAAAGACTGCGACTGAGTTTACCAGTCCGAAGGGCAACCTCTTAAACTGGTAGTTCCGCCCTTCGAATATAAAGGCCAGATACTGGCGACTCTGTGGATGTCATTCCACCTCCCAGTATCCGCACACCGTATCCAAGGTAGTGAAGTATTTGGTACCGTGGAACCGTTTTAAGATCTCAATCTCACCGGGCGAAGTCCTGTCATTTATGATCATCTTATTTATTTCGCGCGCATCTAAACATAAACGGACTTGTCCGTTTTTCTTAGGAATAGCCACGATAGGACTTGTATAAGGGGAATGGCTACTCTCTATAATGTCACGGTTAATCATTTGCTCTATTTCAGCTCTTACTGCTTGCTTTCGTGATTGCGCAATGGGGTAAGACTTCCGGTTAAAGTCTACAGTGTCTCGGAATTGTAGAGTACACTGGAAATTCTTCACTTTACCGGGCTCATCAGAAAAGACTGATTTATATTTGTTGTATATGTCTATTAATTTGTTCGCTTGGTTTGTTGTTAAACCTTCGCCAGTTATACCGCTCCGGAAATCTCGGATCTCCTGGATTTTTTGCGACCATAAATCTTCATTGGAGGTGTCGTCTATTCTCTGTTCAATTATGGATGTTGGATGGATGTAATTAATTTTTCGGATTTGCTGATGGATACTATCGGGAACGACTTGGTCACTACCCACCAAGTTCGCCGTCCAAATATGTCCGTTAGAAAACAGCGACAATGTTTCAATTCTTAGATCAATGATGGCGGAATTCCTCCTAAGCACATCACACCCGACCAGTATATTAAATGGCAGACCGCTCGCCACCAAGAATTCCATGTCAATCGCTATACCACAGCTCATCACACTGGCGTAGACTTGTCTACGTATAGTTTTGTTTTGTCGGCCGGTTGCTCCCAACAAAACAATATTATTCAACGGCACTGTTGGTAAAGTTCTCCCGCACTCTTGCTGTATCCTCTCCAGTTCCGTCGTACTTATTATTGATACGTTTGATCCAGTATCGATCATTAACTTGGCTGGGATGCCTTCTACCTTGGCGTCAACATGTATAATTTCATTATTGAAGTTATTGGTGGGACTCCTGTTATCCTCTTCCAATAACTCCTGTCTGATGTCCTTCAGGTAGTTGCACCCGATGATTGTAATACGATTGTGATTATTCTCAAAATTGCACTCATTAATATTATTATACCCAGTAGTCAGAGGCAGTAACGGGTTCTGGCGATTTCTTACTGCCTGTGCCCGTTTAAAGGCTCGGCATCATTGTTCCTTTGAGCCATACTAGTCGATGCCTCATTCGGGATGCTCAGAGTGGTTACCTGCCGATCTGTCCTATGGTCTTCCGGTCGTTCATGGTGCGACCTCTGTTCAGTGTTGTCCAAACTATTGCTCCTACGCGCCGGATAGTACCTCGGTTGGTCCCGTTCTAGGCTCCTCCGCCTTTCTTCGTATCTTCGGTAACTGTTTCGTCGATTGTGGTTGAATCCTCGCTGTCTTCCATCTGTGGCTCGTATGAAGTTCACTCTAGGGCGAGGAAACCTATTATTATTAAAATTACCATTATTGGGACCCGCACGATTAGTATTATTAGGGTAAGGACTATTACCATAATTGGGGCTTCTCTGACTATTTACGTTATTAGGGTAGGGATTGCGGTTACCCTGATAACAATTAGAGGGTCGATTCGGGTTTTGCTGGTTGGGACCCGTATTATTATTATCATTGTAATTAGTATTATTTACATTATTTCCATTATTAGAATTGTTATTTCGCGGGTATGCCCGACCTCCTTGGTACCCAGTATTTATGTGGTTCGCACCCTGGTTATTGTTCTGGTACGTCCTTGGTTCGGGCCCATCACTTCTTCTACGACTCTGCCGGTAGTAATCTTCATTTTCATAATTCTCTAGGAGTTCTGTCATTGCCTGGATGGTTTTTATCTGGCTGCCCCTCCTAGCACGAATCACCTCCTCATCATAATGGTAAGACAGCTTGTTTATTAGGCATTCCTCCGGTATGGCTGGTTCTAAGTGCTTGGCCATACACACTTTGCCGAGGAAATAAGCTGTCATTGAGCTGCCGACTTGTGGTTTGTAGCGGCCGTGGCATATATTATCTCTTATGAGATTTTGCGTGGTCTCTGACCAGTACTTGGCTTTGAACAGGCTCTTGAATTGTTCATAATTGTCGATGTCGCTCCGGTTGGCCATCCACCAATGGTCATTCACCTCCCGAAACGACTCGTCAAGGACTTCTCTGTTCTGGACCCATCGGTTCCCTCGGTGTTTCTCGAGGTACTCCTCTATTCGTGCCAAGAACTCCATAGGCTTCCGTTTGTATTGCCGGAAATTGAGCCATTCTCTGTTCTATGACATGGGGAAATTGTGATATCCCGATGGTCTGTTTCTTATCAACTCTATCTCCTCCTGGCTCTGACGCACCTGTCCGGTTATGTTCACCATAGCAGCTTCCACGCCGTCGCATCTTTCTGTTACTTGGGTCCTCACTTTATTTACTTCGTCTAAGCCAAATTTCTTAGTCTCCTCCATTTTAGTTTTCTGTTGTTCTTGGACCTGAGTAATCTCCTTTGTTATTTCTTCCCGGACTTCCAGTACTTCGTTTTCTGTTTGACGACATCTTTCGTCTACTTCTCGGATCTGCTGGTTAACAACCACGACTTCCTGTTCTAATTTCTTTACAATGGACTTCTTCGTCTCAGTTATCTTTTTATTTATCTCCTCTTTGGCTAACTCAATCCTCTCGTCTAACTTATTCATGTTCTCTTGGTTAACTTCCCTTAGTTCTTCTCTCAGCAGTTGATTGTCCTCTCTCAATTCTTCCCCTAATTGTTGGTTGTCACTTTCTATTTTCTTACTGGTTTCTTCCATTTTCTCTTCTAAATTCTTATTATTTTCTTCCATTTTCCTTTCCATTTTCCTACACAAGGATTGGTTGTCCTTTTTCAGGTCTTCCATCTTCTTATTCAAAGATTGATTGTTTTCCTCTATCTTCTCTTCTAAATTCTTACTGGTTTCTTCAATCCTTTTATTAGTATTTTCTATCTTACGGCCCAATTCTTCCTTGGTTGAATGGTTGTTGTCATCCATTTTCTTGCTTAAATTCTCCTCCATCTTCTTGTTATTTTCTTCCGTTTTCTTATTACTGGATTTGATTTCTTCCATCATTATTCTGAACATTTCTTGCATGTCACTATTCTCTGCTCGTGATGGTTTCTCCTTCTCTGGGACGTTGATTTCCCCTGTTTGCGTTGTTACTTCAGGTTGTTCCTCTGGTGATGCTGGTTGTTTCGGTTCCACCTGGATTAGTAACACTTCCGGATCCTCCACAGGTGTTGCCTCCTTATCCCCCATGTCAACCTCTTTCTCGGCCTCTGCCGCCCTCTTTTTCGATGTAGCTCGTCTTTGCATCTTTCTCTGTCTCTATTTATTAATCGCTGCCAAGCTTAGATTATTAAGCCCTCTAAGTTGGACGCCACTTTGTAAGAAGACCGCTGTATGCCGGTCGTTACAAAAGAATAAAATGTATATGGAAAATTCAATAAAAATAGAATTTTCAAATAATAAAATAATTTTGTTATGTTAATAAATGTGTTTAAATGAGAAATCCATCTGTTTAAAAAGGTTCTGTAAAATTTTAATAACAGGTAGGTATTTATTGACCGTCGAGCACTTCTTGAAGATTTGAACCAAGTCTGGAGTTAAATAGATTAACTCCAGGTAATAATCGATTGGTGACTTTTCTGACTGGTCCAATATCTTGTTCAGATAGAATATATTCTTCTTACTTAAGTCCTTCAGCCTTATAAATACCCTTAAATTACCCTGTTAAATAAGTAACAGATACGAAATAATGGAAATATAAAGATTTATTGACAATTTTAAATAAATAATCGATATTTTATCGATGGAGAGCAATTATCGACTCTGTCTCGGGAATTATCGATTGTGACATACAGAACAAATTTATGATATATTATATTAAAAGACAGGTTCTTTGAGCGATTAGAATTAATAGTCAGAGAAGGGTGACGAGAAAGTATAACATTAACAACTAAAAATAAATACAATACAGTAGAAGCCCGATATAGCGCGGTCCGATATACCGCGGATTCGGATGTAACGCGGTGAAGAGTATGTCGCCCGTTATTAGCGAAAATTCTTACTTGTAGAGAGTGAGTAAATTATGAATTGTTTATCGTGACTTCCGTAGCCACATTGGAATGCGTTGCGTTTATTGTAAACAAAGGCTTTTTGTTGGAAACGGCGTTGTAAACAACAGCCAGAATTGCCAGTTCAAGTGTACCTGTAGACATAAACAATTGCCCCGTATTTACATTCTCTACGTTTCTAAGAATTCATGCCAAGGCAAGCCTATAACAAAAAGTGGAGGTGGTAAATATTAATGTCACCAGTCTACTAAAACGATTTCTGTACATTCACAGAACCACGTTTAAACCTTCCTAAAGGAAAATAAATCATTACAGTGTTTTAGCCGAGTAGGGAATTTCGGAACCATTGGAATGTCTCAAAACCCCTTCCCCCTGGTCAGTGACTGAACTGTTCACAAATACGCAGAATCACGATTCAGAAATCGGTGACAACTTTACTTCCAAGAAACGTTCCTTCCAAATACGTTGATAGTAAGTTTGCGATTAGACTAAACAAAGCGTTTAGTCGTTGCACAAACTGCAACGTGTGTGTCTGTAACACAGTTATGTAGACAACACACAGTTCAGATTAATGCGTGTTTACTGGTTAATGCTCCGCTACGCTCTGCTTACATCCTTGATATCTCGAAACTTTTCCTTAACACTTTATCGGATTGTGATCTTAAAATTTTATTTTGACTTTCAGAAAACTGTTAAGCAAAAAAAAGTATAGGTCATCGCTTTGGAAAAAAAGTTCCCCGCTGGATGAAAAAATGGTTACGCTGGTGTACTTATTCGATACCCTTGATTTAAAAAAAATCGTTACAGGTAAACTACTCCTTTCCCTCAACCGATCTTCACCAAAAACAAAAGGTCTTGAGTACTCTACAAATCAGGGCTGTATGCAAAAAATTATTTGATTCTGTATGAATTTGCGGCTGTTATCGTTTGTCAAACGAACGCGCGTGACGATTCTTCGTGACGCTGCGCGTGACGTTTGATATCTCGAAACTTTTCCTTAACACTTTATCGGATTGTGATTTTAAAATTTTATTTTGACTTTCAGAAAACGGTTAAGCAAAAAAAAAGTATAGGTCATCGCTTTGGAAAAAAAGTTCCCCGCTGGATGAAAAAATGGTTACGCTGGTGTACTTATTCGATACCCTTGATTTAAAAAAAATCGTTACAGGTAAACTACTCCTTTCCCTTAACCGATCTTCAGCAAAAACAAAAGGTCTTGAGTACTCTACAAATCAGGGCTGTATGCAAAAAATTATTTGATTCTGTATGAATTTGCGGCTGTTATCGTTTGCCAAACGAACGCGCGTGACGATTCTTCGTGACGCCTCTCTCGTAACGATTTTTTTCTGTTCACTCCTCTCCGTGCGGGCGCCCAACATAAAAAGCTTCGCTTTAACAATTAGGCCTACAGTAGGTCGAGTGAGCAATGTATAAATAGTGTATTTTATATTCCATTGGATTAAAATAGATTAAAATATTGGATTAAAATACAGTTTTCTTATTTTTTATTTCTACATTTGGTGACGTAATTTACGTACAGTATATAGTAGTGCATTATGCTGTAGCCTTTTTCCCGGTCCTCCCTCCCCATCATTAGTCACTGTACAGGTCACCTTCCGATATACTGCGGTTACGCCTATAACGCGGGGGAAAGTATGTCACCCGACAACCGCGCTATATCGGGCTTCTACTGTAATTACTATTCAATAGTATTTAAATAATTCCAGTATATAATATTGTAATAAATGTTTTGTCAAACCAATGAAGACTGACGTCACTGTGATGTAGGAAGCAGACTCCGTTTTCAAGATGGCCGCTACTCGGGTTGGTCTAGGTTACTGCAAATGCGTCGTGTCAGAAAATCACAATAAAATTACCTTCATCAAGGTTTGAAATGTCCCCGCACTGGTGTAATATGTCTGTAAAGTTATTTGGTGTATTCTGGCGAAGTGTTCTGTGTAAACTTGTGTTGGTTAGTTTATTTTGAATGTGTTCTCTTCTATGGGTTAAAGTTCTCAAGATGTGGTTAGGATTGTAGAATGAATCAGTTTAAATATAATGTTTTATTTGTTTCTATCACTCGTATTATGGAGTTAAGTGTTTGTTTTCACTATTGTCGTGAATGTATTAACAGCTTTAGCTTTAAAAAGTGTCTAATCCGTCAAACTCTCGTTCACTTATTTCAATGGCTAAACGCTAGTACCATTTTTCTCGATTTAAAGAAACGTTCTTTACACAACTGTCCAGCTTGATATTCAACAAAAGACTAATTAACTTGGTCATAAATCTGGCCCAGTTAATCTTTGAAAAAGTATTGTTAACATATTCGATTACCTGTACACATGATAAAATATTACATTATATATAGAATTTATCTATTTTATTCCTTACTTTTATGAATTATTAACCTTATTATTGGTTTAATCATCTCATTCCCTTTAAATTGATGTATTATAGTCCATATCTGTGGACATTTTGTGGAAATTAACAAATTTTGTTCACATTTTGGAAATATAGGCTCAAAATTGGATTTCCGTCTTTATATAAAATTCCTCCATTTTAAATATTATTAATACTATTATAATAAATTTTAATTAGTCATATTCCTCTTCCTTTCCTTAAATACATATAAATTACACCTTTGAACTGGTTTTTTGTGTTAATCTGTAAATTAGACATTGCTCTTTAAAATTAATTAATTTATATATTTTGAAAGTTTACAAGGTTTTAAGGTATATTTCCTTATTATCATTTTAATTCATAGGATCATTCCTAGTAGTGGTTAATTGAGTTATCTTATATAAATCTTGGTATTTTACAGGATTTATAAGTGAATTATACTAGTTTATATTGGTTCTGTGATTTCACCAAATGGCCTAGATTTTAGAATTTTATATTTCTTTCTTTCTCAAATAATTTAAACTTAATTCTTCACTGACTTTACATAATTACAATTATATGAAAATAACATGGTTTATAACTTATTGTGTGGTGTAGTAGTTAATTACCACTACAGTTATTAAAATAATTAATTATGAACATTATTTAGCAATCTGCACAATTTAACATATTGCAGATATGGTTTGAACATATATCTTTTAACTATTTTTGAGCTAACATAGCATACCTATTAGAATATTATTAATGGTATGTTGGCTATTATTTATCAAACATAATTCTTTTTAAAACACGTAACATAAATCTTATTTTCTAATAAACCTTACAAATACATTTATTAACACATTGATTTTAGGACTGTGAATAAACAGTCTATTTAAACATTTTACACTTATTAATACTATATTAATACCAGTCCTTTCTGGTTTAAACCATTATTATTGTGATCCCCTACATCAGTAAACATTAACTCCCATACTCTATTTATTATCATTTTTTACAAATGTCTTGTAAATAAAGATTTCCCTTAAAATAATAAAATACTGGAAATCTTCCATTTTATTATTTTATTATGCTGTTTATTATTGGATATTAAAGTTGTGATATAGCATACTGACAAGTTATAGTATCACCAACTTTAAGTTTATTGCTTTTCTAAAAAACACTTACACAAATTCACTTTCACTGTTGGTTCTGATATTTTGAGTCTTATTATCTCAGACCAGACCTTTAGTAATCATGGACCGTTAAGACTAGTTTATTTTCTTTATTACACAATAGCTTTAGTCGGTGCACTTCTTATAACGCTATACAGCACTTTAGTTTTCTCAATAATTACATTTTATAGTATTTTGGGTATGTTATACTTTCTTTAGCATAGTTTTTGTGGGTTTGGGGTTGATAGTAGTTTATATAATAATAGGTTTTACTACGGTGCTTCTTTCATACTATTTCTTCCTCTCCTCCTGTCTTCTTTCTTGTCCTTCTTCGTATCTTCCTTCTGGTCTTCATTCTTGTCCCTCTTCTAGTCGTCATTCTTGTCCCTCGTCTAGTCTTCACTCTTCTGGTCTTCCTTCCTCATTCTTGGGTAAACCAAGGTACTTGGTGTTATCTCGACTGAGGTTTGGTTTGGAGTATTTAATTTATTCACTGAACTGACTTTATTCTTCTATACAGGTTTCAGGGTATTGTTTTCTTCCTGATCACAAACTTTATTCTTCCCTCTTCTTGTTTTTGGGGTATTTTGGTATTCACCACTCTTTAATTGAATCTCTTTTTTCTTGATATGGTCTTATATAACTGGTTTACTGCTCTGAGCTTCCTGGGTAACTTACTGATATGATACTATGAGTTGCTTCTATACTTTCTTTGGTTTTTTTTAAACAGTGGTTTTTATATATAATGTAATGAGGATTTTTACTTTATCGTGTTTCATTCCTCTGATTTATTTAAATGTCATTCAATATTATTATAACATTTGTTGGTGTAATTAAACTTTATGATTTCACATGACTTAAAATGTAGTGGATTTTCTGTCACGCTACACAATTTATCTTCACTTGGGTAAACGTCAACTGTCACACCCATCTGCCACATCAGTAGAGGAAATTATTAATCTCTTTTACACTTGCACATTAACCATCATTCAGATTTTGATTTTGATTAGAAAATTCATATTCTTTTTCTTTGCTGCGTAGACTGCTGGTATGCAAGTAACAGACCATTTTTCTTTGCTGCGTAGGCTGCAGGTATGCAAGTAATAGACCATTTTTTCTTTGCTGCGTAGACTGCAGATATGGCAGTAATAAGCAAATTTTTCTTTGCTGCGTAGAAACCAGAATCAGATAAAGATAAAAAATTAGCGATTGTTAAAGAATGACCTGGCGTAATTGGAGATGAATTAGCGGAGTTTGAAGGAGCCAAATTAAATGGCTTACACTTTAAACATTTAGACAAACTTTAATTTGGATCGACAAATTCACAACAATTCATAACTAGTCTCAAATTAAGCTTTGAACTTCTATTCCCATAGGAATAAGCTTTGAACAGCTTCCCATAAGGCGCCCCATCTTTGTGTATGTCTATAAGGAGGACTAAAAGACCGCTTCATACCATTAGATGAGACATGAGATTGAGTTTTGGATAGACTTGGTCGTTCTCAGAAAATCGTACGTTTCCTGAATTTGTCGATCTGCAGTACAGATGTTTCTTCCATTGTCAGGGAAGATTTGTAACTGTAACCCACGACGTGTAAATGCAGCTAAAGAGCAATCTGTAGACAAATATAGAAATAAAATTAGTATTGACGTTACAATTAGTAGTGTGGTGCTTTCATGATGCCATATTTTTAAGGAAGTCAAAACGTAATACGTTTATTATACCGCTGTAGTACGTGAGCAAACAAACAAAGGTATATAGGGATTGTTTACTTTACAGAGAGTTTACATACTTTGGTGAAACAGGATTAGCTAGTGCGGATGCCGGATGGATATCGGACCAGCACAGTCTAAACCAGTAAGCCAGTAGGCTGAAAAATCTTGACACTGTTATTCTTTCTTATATTCTTGTATTGTATTCCTTAAAACAGATAAGAGTAAGTGAAAAACAAATTGTTACTAGATCCTGAAAAGCTTGTATGCGTGTAAACTGAGAGTGATGAAAGTAAAATGTGTAAGTAATAGCAACGTAAAATTGTACGACCACTCAGTGTGTGTTTTCTAGTACTCGTATGAGTCAAGAGAGTGTACTGTAGTTTATGCCTTATGGTGTTCTCATTTGTCGTTAATCATAAGTAACAGGACCAAAAGGGAATACAGCTTTCTTAAAAATGTATGGTACAAAATCGATTAAAAATTATCAGTAGCTACAATACATGCAAAATTTGCGCTATTTGAACACAAATTTAAAACAGTTTGTACTGTAACGCATTGGAATATGATCTTAAACAACATCAGGCATAAACAGGCTCCAACATTAAAGATGTGTCCATTTGAACGTTATAAATTTAGTATATTGGTAACTTCAATTAATATAGACTGGCACGTTTACTATGGAGCTGTATATAAAAAAATAATTCTTCATTAAACATTAAGTTACGTAAATGTAAAAATGAAATAGGTAGGGCTTTTACGATTGACCGTGCAGCTCTTTTACAATAACTTATTGTTATGGTATTCGAAACAAAACAATCTTGGATACCCTGTTTTTGTTTCACATCTCTGCTTCTAATACGTATTCACACCTCTTTTAGTACTGTATTCTTTCTAACTAAAAGACTTTAAGGTTATATAATATCAATTATATTACATAATTAACGTTTAAAACTTCTGTTTGCCAATATACAAATTAACGTTTCTATTAAATTTATTAATTTGCTCAGTTTTATATTCCTCTTGAGTCTATAACATAATATGGAGATAAATCTTATGTAAATGTTCGTTATTACCTCTTTTGACTACAATTAGGCACAATGTTTCTTGTTTTTCAAAGTAACTATGTAACAGTTATTAATACTATTAGAGTTTATCTTCATAGTTCTTCTAATGCTCAGATAGTTTTCTCTAAAACAATTGCCCTTTCTAAGGAGCAGAATGTGAAGATCATTCACACAGCTCAAAACATTTGCGCTCTCCATTATTTGTAATTACTATAAGCACTACTACAATTTGATGATCTCTAGCCACAGAAATCATCTCTAGAATCTATATTTTTTTAGTATGTTATAAAATATATGATAACGTATTAAAATCATGTGCGTGATATAATAACAGACAATAAATAACCCAGTAAATACATCACACTCACATACTACAATTCCAACACACAAAATTGCTAACACATTTAGGAAAAAAATTATAAAGTAGCCTACAGAACTAACAACACCATCAGGAAACACATACATAATACTAACACATACAGTAAAACAGGGGTTTATAAATTAAACTGCAATGATTGTCACCAATTCTACATCGGCCAGACGGGAAGATCTTTTTCCTCTAGATATTCTGAACATTTAAAAGCCCTCACCACAAACTACATACATTCCACATTTGCCACACATTTACAAAACGAAAACCACAGTTACACAAACATAGAGCACAACATGGAAATACTACACTACTTACCTAAAAGTAGAAAACTAAACACAGCAGAACAATTTGAAATTTACAGATATCACACACTACAACCAAACAACATATTAAATGAACAATTACATTACAGATCACACATACATACACATCGATACATTGATTCATACACACGCTTTGAATCCCAGCGCCAATTCCCTCCCACCAGGAACCCCCACCACACACACCCACAACCCATAACCGTTACTATGTACAGACTTTCAGTATTTTAAATCCCATTGAGTAAGACGAATACTACGTCGAAACGTCTGGGAAATCAAAACCTAAAAGTAAGTTCACAGTGAAAGTGTTTATATATATATATATATATATATATATATATATATATATATATA
This sequence comes from Magicicada septendecula, assembly GCA_034769895.1. NCBI lineage: Eukaryota > Metazoa > Arthropoda > Insecta > Hemiptera > Cicadidae > Magicicada > Magicicada septendecula. Next base: position 178,319,533 of record CM068368.1, read on the forward strand.
GCAATGAATATTAATAAGTGAATGAAGAGTATGTACCAACAAGATAATAATAACAGACAATACAAGATATTGTTATATTTTGAATTTCGTAACAATAAGGTATTGTGAAATCGCAACACTACCAAAATACGCAACTGACATGACGTAAGGACAGAGACCTGGAGCAATCGATTGGTTTCAGAATAGCAAGACGTAAACAAGCCTGTTCGAGACGTACAATTGTTCAGCAGGTTTACTTAAAATAACAATTTACTTTCGGAATACAATACATAGGAACTGAATATATAAACTTGACATATAATAAGTTTCCAAAATACATGAAGTCGTGTGTAAGTAATAGGTAACGATTAAGAAAGTTTTGAATAAGTAAATTAACGTCACTTAATTAAATGATATGGAAACTCAACATCCGTAAACTTAAAAGAAAGAACCGTGTTAACGTAATGTGTGAACTATGTGGGAAACTATGTGAGACAAGTCATGTACGGAATCATGACATGAGATTGGTCAAGGAAAACGTTAAGTAACGTAATGTAAATGAACGTAAATCAATAAGCTCAAATCCCACAACCTTGTTCAACTACAACAAATGTATATAAAACACCAGTAATTTTGTCGTAGCATTGTCGGTGTTATTAAAATATAATGTTAAGAAAATGTGGAATTGATATTGTAAAATTGTAAAATCGAGGATATCCCCGCCCTTGGGTTTTCGACGCCTTGTGACGAAAAGCTACAAAACGTAAGGTTTAGAAAATTTAAGTATTAAACTTTAACTGAAAGTTTCTTTTTCAGTAATTAATTCATTTCTCCTTCTTCTTACACATAATTCCCACTGTGGAAGGTCCACGGTAGTCCCCACACTGCAGCCCATAATAGTGCCTTTAGTAACAGTAATCCCTCGGTAAAGGAAAGACATGTTGATGATCTGGTAAACTGAGAGACAGGATGAGAAGACTGAGTAGGTGTAGACCTGAAGAAACTAGAGCGCCTATTTCCTGTCAGTGTATCAACAACAACAACAACAACGACGACGACGACGACGACGACGACGACGACGACGACGACGATAACGGCGGCGACGACGACAACGACGACGGTGAAGGCGACGACAACGACAACGGCGGCGACAAGGGCGACGACAACGACAACGACAACGACAACGGCGACGGCAACGGCGACGACAACGACAACGGCGGCGACGACGACAACGACAATGGCGACTGCGGCGACGACGACAACGACAACGGCGACGGCGACGACAACGACAACGACAACGACAACGACAACGACAACGACAACGACAACGACAACGACAACAACAACAACGGCGGCGACGACGACAACGACAACAACAAACGGCGACGGCGACGACAACGGCGGCGACGACGAAGACGACGGCGACGGCGACGACAACGACAACGACAACAACAACGGCGGCGACGACGACAACGACGACGGCGACGGCGGCGACGGCGACAACAACGACAACAACAACGGCGACGGCGACGACAACGACAACAACAACAACGGCGACGGCGACAACGACAACAACAACAACGGCGGCGACGACGACAACGACAACAACAACGGCGACGGCGACGACGAAGACGACGGCGACGGCGACGGTAAGAACGACAACGACAACGGCGGAGACGACGGCGACGGCGACAACGACAACGACAACAACAACGGCGGCGACGACGACAACGACGACGGCGACGGCGGCGACGGCGACAACAACGACAACAACAACAACGGCGACGGCGACGACAACGACAACGGCGGCGACGGCGACAACAACGACAACAACAACAACGGCAACGGCGGCGACGACGACAACGGCGACGGCGACGGCGACAACGACAACAACAACAACGGCGGCGACGACGACAACGACAACAACAACGGCGACGGCGACGACAACGGCGGCGACGACGAAGACGACGGCGACGGCGACGGTGACAACGACAACGACAACGGGGTCGGCGACAACGACAACGACAACAACAACGGCGGCGACGACGACAATGACGACGGCGACGGCGACAACAACGACAACAACAACAACAACGGCGACGGCGACGACAACGACAACGGCGGCGACGACGACAACGACAACAACAACGACAACGACAACGACAACGGCGGCGACGACGACGACGGCGACGGCGACGACAACGACAACGGCGACGGCGGCGACGACGACAACGACAACGACAACGACAACGGCGACGGCTGCGACGACGACGACGACAGCAGCAACAACAGCAACAACAACAGCAACAGCAACAACAGCAACAACAACAACAACACTGATGATGATGGTAGGCCTACACTAATATTAAAATCCCAACAAACATTTTATTACATTGAATCATGACACTATTGGCATGTTAAGTGTCGAATCTTACATAATGTAATGAGAATATATTATCAACTAGCACGTGTTATATTGTATACTGTATATTAACAGTTTATTCTTTTTCCTCGTTTTTACTAATGTGCGTGAAAAATATTTGATGTTATCTGAAATGCATTATTTAGTTACCGAGAAAACATAATAAATTATTTTATTATTGAATTCATACTACTACACCTCTAGTACTCACAACACTACGTTTCCTGGAAATGAAATTTTGCAATATACGATAAAATTCCATCATAAATTTAATTAGTACATTATTATACACATAGTTTCTCATTTTACAGGAATTAAAATGCATCCGCTGTATGGAAAAAAACTATTTCAGAATTGTAGTTTTAGTGTTTTAAATTATTTCTGTTCTGTTGCACGATCATTGTGTACACTGGGAAATACAATCGTAAAGAAATAACAATAATCTATACAACGAATTGCCCGAACAAATAATCACATTATCAACTAAAGTGATAGTAGTCGTGCCATGTAGAATAACAGTAATATATTAATTATTGTTATTAAAATTCACCAGGCTGTTAGGTCGTGGTCTAAAGTGTCCAATACAGTTAAAGCCAGACGTTTCAGCCGAACCCACGACGGCCATCTTCACTCGCCTGTGAACAGAGATTTTGGATGCCCGTATAGGTCTCCTACACCAGATTAAGATTGTCCTAATACACCAGAGGAACTTATAATGAAAACTCCAGCCGTGAAAGCTTACGTTTAATAAGTAAAAACTATGTTTGATGCGCATGCCAGTAAGGTAGGCGTACCTCATTGTGGCTATGCGAATCAAAACGCAGATATTTTTAAACCACTCATTGTAGTCTTGTTGTTTACGAAATAGGGTTGAATAGAGCAAGTTGTTATTCAACAGTTTCTGCAATTCGGATAGCACTCACACCAGTCTTTGGATTTATGTGAGAGAGACGGTTGCTTGTTTGTCTCTAAAAACAGGGCAACTTTCACTGTAATCTTGTGATTTTGCAGATATAAGTGCCAGACTGTCTCCAAAAACCTTATCGCACTTACTACAGCTTTGTGATATACTGATTGGCCTGAATAGCTAACAGACCGTCTCCTTAATTCGGAGAGTCTTTGTTGTAGTCTTGATACTTAAGTAACAGATTTAAGCCGAACACGCAAATGAATTTACAAACCAGATAGTATTGATTGCATTCTTGTGATTTGTGTATAGAAACGATCTCTAAACACCACCATAGGAGGAATAGTAGTATTGTTGGTCTTAACCCCGAGATTTATTATCATTATATTTACTGTTGACAGCTAATGTTTATATCTTTCACCTTCACTTAACAAAGCATGTGGTTACCAACACTTGCATAAATGTGGCTTTCAACTTACCAGAATATAAGAAGGCCTATCAATATTATCACATGACGAAAGATGTAACCATCTGTTTATTATTTTCTACTTTTTTCTCTGGCTATTTCGACAATGATCTCGTCATCAGACCATGGATCATTAGGCAGAAAGATGGTAGAAGAGAGTTTTCTGAGAAATAATTTACACAGTAAACCCCCTGAGCTGCAGAACTCGCTCAATAAGTTGAACGAAATACAGTAATTATTATTAGATACATTTCAATTTATATAATTTTTCAGTAACCATAAAAGTTATGAAACCCCGAGTACTCTACTACTCCGAGTAGCTAGACGTGCTACAAAACCCGCGAGACTTTGTGATATTATTGGTAAAAATATTTGAGATAATTTCACTCAATATTAATTTTTAAAAAGAAAATTCAGGAGCTTTAATATTTTATTTTATACAATATTACTTATTTACAATAAAAGATTTGCTTCAATAATGAGAAACTTGTTGCATATATTATTGTGGGAGGTGTATGAATTCCTTGGTCCATACAAAGAATAGTGCTAAACGAAGAAAGATTGTGAACCACTGATATAAAGTAAAGTAATCTAGTTTTAGTATTACATAGTTTTAGGTAGCAAACATAGTTATAGTTAGAATTCGTGTATTTAGTACATATTTTAAAAAACGTTTTAATTACTTATTCGATGTTACTCATACATTGTTCTTTCAGGTCTCAGAGTTTTATTTTTACCATGAAACCTATTATTTTTACGGTATTATTCAGAGAAAACTTTATAGACACAATTTGTTTTTAGACGATAGCCTTTCCTGCTTCTTATTGACTCCACTGACCTGTTAAAACTCACAAGGTTTTCCTGTTTTAAAATATTTAAAAAGCTAGTCACGATCATTTGGACAAGACAGTTACATAATATTTTAATTGCGCGACATTACCTGTGTAATACGTACAAACGGATGTATAATACCGATTGTTCATACAACCGATATGTAATACTACAACGTATAAGTACATTGTCCGAAGGCATTGGGTTAAATGCTGTTTTAAAGGAAAACAAATTTTACCCAGAATGTTACGGGTTTATACAACTAGTCCAAAGATTTGTGTTAATTTGTTTTTCATATACGTGTTATTATTTACTTTCACAATTTAATAAATGTGGAAATGTAACGTGCCGATTTCAAGACGATACAGATTTAAAATGATTTATGATACAAGGATTTAGAAATAATACTTTGTCTAATCTAAATTCTAAAAAATATAAAATCGTTACATGTTGACAAATGTCGTGAATTCTCTACTTTCAGTACATACTCAAGAAAAAATTGAATACGTTTAGCGTTGCGTATTTTATACATAGGGCAGTTGTAAGTTATCATATACAAGAATACATTACTGTACTTCAATATTACACTGCAAATCTCGGTAGTGTCAACAGAACTAACGGCAAACACTTTTAGCGTCTTTGCTGCCGTCAGTACACGCTGTGAACATTCCTTAAGCTTGGAAAATAAGGCCTACTAATTTTTATGTCCAGGCAATAAGGAGTAATTTCGTCATCGCGGTTGTCACACATTTGCTTAGTATATCCAAGTTTCACGTTTGAGAAACATTTTTGTTATCGATTCTAACGACATAACAGAAAAAACGCCAGATTTTACATTCCCCATATAACTGGATTCCGTGACCGTAAACGTAGTCCCCGAGGCGTCAAGCACATATGAGACTCTATTGTAGTCGTATTTTTGTCACAGTAATGTAATGCTGCCAGTGTTATCATCGACCAGAAATAAAGTTCTGTTCCAGAATCTCGGAATGCCAACCGATGAGTATAAAATTTATACTTCACAACGATTTGTCAAGCAACAAAGAGCTAACAGTAAAGAGCAAAAATTTGTCAGCCTTTAATAATGTTTGTTTTTATTAAAATTATTGTCGGATCATAGGAACTTTGAATATTCTTCTGATCATTTTAAAATTCCATTTAGTTCCAATTAGCATTTGTAGACTATGACAAGGGAGTTGATGAAGCAAACAGATCTATGATCTTCGGAATCATGATAAAAAGGGGTATCTCAAACACTGTGTAAATGTTTCTAAAAATCTCTTCAACACCATAAAAATCGTTGTAGGCCTGTGTGCTGGAAAGGTACAACACCTACAATTTTAATAAATCTGGGGTACGACAAGAGTATAGAACGTCACCCACAATATATATATATATATATATATATGTGTGTGTGTGTGTGTGTGTGTGTGTGTGTGTGTGTGTGTGTGTATTGCAACGTAATAAGTATTATAAAATAAATACACTTCTGTCCATGTACCCAACGCAACTGTATAGTGTTAATCACCGGCTAAGTCGTAGGATTTTTGTGTGTTCGTTCCGTTAAGTATATGTAGTTGCACAATAAACTTATTTTTAGATAGAAGAGCGAGACGTTGATGACATAAAATAATTAATTATAAGATTGGAAAAGAATTAGTTAATAGTTTATTAAATATTGAAAGAAAATTAATTGATTATTAAAAATTGAAAACTAAACATTCAGAATATTTTCTATTATAAGGTTACACACTGAAAACATAACATATCTTTGTTATTCGACACACATTAATAACATATAGTCTTAAAATATTTAAACATATATGACAAACAAATTATAAAACACTTTTAAATTACTTGGGTGTCTGACTTTGAACCATTATTAAAATCTGAACTCATAGCGAATCAACTACAAAAACAATATTAAAATTATCAAATCAAATTGAATGTTAGCTATTAAAATTTTAATGAAATACTATTTACTTTAAAACATAGCTATTATTTAACAAATTATCTACAGAAGTAATATTAAATTCATGAAATCAAAATTAAATGTTACTATTAATATTTAAATAAAACTATATTTACTTTAGGAATAATTATTATTTATATCAATACACCCATTTTTAAATTAAACAAAATAAAATTGTTTTCAACACCAACTTACAATTACGTATTTTACTCTTTACATTTAGATTATTTACATTTATATATTTTTATTACTTTGTTAGCTCATATTACTGTTATTTATTAGTTCTTTCTTTGTTTAACAAAAACAAGTGTTCATTTATCACCTGCGTTTTGGTTGAGTTAATGTTGCGAAGCAGTTATTCCGTGCGTGTGTACGTGTGTGCATGCGTCTCCTGAATGTTGACAATAACGGCGATGACTCATCTGTGGATCGTTAGCTGTCAGCGTTCTATAGCCTGAAGTTGATGGTGGTTCTGCGCTCCTCTTTCAATCGTGGTGTGTTAAAGATGATGGTGATGATGATGAGTTTATGTCGCTGATCAAACTGACATAATGTCCCTGTGATAAAGTTCTTAGCGTCTGTGTATGTCGATTATCAAACGGACATAGAGTCCCCGTGTGTAACTTCTTACCGTATGTTTCTCGTCCAAAATTGCCGTAGGTAATTTATAGTAGACAGCGGTTCTGACCTTTTAGATTCTGTTCAATTTTGTAACTGATAATATTTTTTCTGTTTTCGCGATAACGGCAAACTTGATCTATAGGCGAGTGGTTGCATTGTCTTTGTAATTTGTTACTCGACATTTACATATAACACAATTGTTAATTACATTTTAATTACGGTAGTAATTAACTTTAATTTGTATAACGTTTTTATTACTGCACTTTTCTGCAAAAATTTGCATCACCAACGCGTTTAAATGTACTTATTCTATGGCGTTTTTAGAATTTTGGTATGTCTTTTGTGATAGATAAAAAATATATTTATGTATTTTCATTAATTATGTCAATACCTGATTTACTAATACAAACCAATAATTTATACGTACACAAAGACATCTTCCCTATCGTAGTATAATGCAGGTCTGTGTCGGCTCACACACACAGACACACATACATACGACTTACACTGTAAACTCTCTAAAAAATATTCTTGCCAGGTGTTCACTTTCGATAGGCTTCAGCATGTTAATTGGATTGTACTTAAACGCACTAATTTTTAAAACTATTTATCATATACTAATTATTTACAAAACACTGCCCTGGGTAAATATCCAAATATATGTATTGTTGCAATATATGTGGTTTGTAGCCTATATAGGTAACTCAACGAGTTTCTTACAGTACTATATAATATTAAATTTATGTAATTATTAAAATAAATAAAATATAAATATTAAATATTTACGATATAACCGCAGAACAGCTGGCAAAAGTAAATAAACATTAAAACAACCGATAATATAAATGGAATAAATCGATTATTCGTTATTTCATATTATTAAAATCGAAACAAATTCGATTATTCGCTAGTATGGTTATCTATATTTAAATGAATTAGTTCAGTTGCTTGTGTTAATTCATTTACAAACCTCTGAAGATACTGGTATATTCAATGAAACGTACGTCAGGTGAATTTAAACAATAAAAATATATTACAACTACTTGCAGAATTTAAACATTTTTCTTGCCTCCAGAAACGATTAAGACTATAAAATAGGTTATTTACCTTCTGTCGACGTTTCTTAAAATCCTTTTAGGATGACTCGAGTTTCAACACCATTTGGTGTCATCATCAATTATTTGATGAAGCGTGGGGTGCGTTCCTGTGCAGGATCGTTTGCGGCCGCGTTGTTTTTTATATTTTTTTTATATATATATATTTTTTTTATATTCTTTTATTAATGTTATTTTATTGTGATATAGTTTATTTATTGTTTTATATAATGTTATGTGTTGTTTTTAATCTTTTAAATATCTAACGAGATGCATATTGTAATAACTTATTTATTAATGATGTGTGTTGATTATGATTATAAACTATTGTGAAGTATGTGACTCCGATGTAATCAAGTCCAATGTAATATGTTTAATTGGTGTTTAATTGGTGTGGCTCTCGACGTCTTACTGGCCTGAAACACTTCCTTAAGTTTCCCAGCTGGTCGAGTCCCAATGGTAGCAAGACCGGTCGAGTAGCGTAAAGTTGATGAAGGAATATATATGTTCAGCTTCGCCGAAAGTTTCAAAACAAAATTTATTGTTTTGAAGGAAATTTAAAAAAAATTATGTTTATAAAAAAAAATAATTAAAATTTTTTTAATTATTTTAATTAATTAATTAGGATCAATTAATTAATATAGGGCTGTGAAGTTTTAAACAGTGTAATGCTCTTCTGAAAATTTTTATTAAAGTTTTAGTATATTTTAAATAAGCTATCACCACTCATAAGACTGTCTTCAAACCAATCGATACTTGTTTACCTTTTTATTTTTTAGGTTATCTTCACTTACGGGTGGTAAAGTCCTTGTAGATTATCAATTAGAATTATATTATTGGTAATTAGTATTATTGAAGAAATAAAGAACTATTAAGTATTGAAAAGTATTAATGTTTTATTAAGTAATAGCGATATTGACTCTTATCGATTAGTATCGATTCTCAGGATATCGAAAAAAGTTACAAGTATATGATATAAAAATTATATAGGGTTCTTTAAACAGCCAGTTATTACCAAAGTCAGAGAAATCGGGCTAATATTTAAAAAGTATAACGTTACAATCAAATTAATAGTTATTAATAAACACAGACATTGAATAATAATTTGTAAATATAATAATTGTTTTCGCCCAACAGCTGTTGAACTAAGAGGAGGCACTGGAATTGTCAAAGAAAGATGGCTGCCGTCAAGTCGATCAAAATGTTGCTCGTTCCTGCCGTGTTCCAAATAATGTATTTTCTGGCAATATTTCTGTTCTTGTTTCTGCAAATCTCTTGTTAAATGTTGTGTAGTGATTGGTGTACTGTTTCTGAGTTGTATTTAGTGTATCCGTATAATTATTAGTTCAAACACTTTCCCCGATTCCGTCACTAATTTGGTTTAATGTATTATACGGTTTTCTAGTGTTTTGTGGTGTTTTTCGGAGTAGATTTATATTGTTCTGTGTTATGGAGTGTTACTTGATTGTTTCTGTTATAATATGATAGTTTTATAAGTATTTTACAAGTCACTCGCGATTTCACAATAACGCACTATACACTCGATTTGTATGACTATTATAGGTTAGGTTATCCACGTTATCAAACGTATGTCATGTTAACCATTCAAATACCAATAATTAACTAACTGTTTCCTTCAGTTTCAATTAAACTCTTAGCCCATATAATATTATCCTTAACATTGTTCAAATATTTTTCACATCCTGTGTACACTTTTACATTTTCACTATATGAATGCCTAAACTTTGGTTATTTGTCAATTTTATTCACTAGATGTTATTTAGATTAATCTTTCAGTTCATTCAGCTTAATTTCAGATTAATTAATGCCGTTTTATGGTGTTTTCTGTCCAAAATTAGTAATTTTATTTTCAGTTTGGTATACTCTGATAAGTCAAAACATTTCCAAAATTTACTTCCTGTTATAATGTAAATTCAGCCATTTTATCAGTTATATTTAATATTAATAATCCTATATTGTATTAAAAGGTTCCTATTCCCTTATTTTCTGGTAATTAATTGAATTAGTTGTATTCTGAAACATTATTCTGAAATATATGACTCCCATGTCCAAATTTCTGAGTTTAGTCATTTTCATTTTTATTTATAATTCTGAATATAATTTATTAAAATCTTTCTTAATGGTATGTGCAAGTATGGTGTATGGCTTGATCTCAAGTTTATTTTGTCTAAACCCTTTTTGTTTATTTGCATTTAAATGAGCAATTTCTCTGTTTTGATGAAGTTTGGTTTCCATTCTTTTGGCCTATGATTTTTTAACAATTTTTCTTACAAAATATTTTACAAACAATATATGATGTGTAATACCCTCTCTGACTTTTACATATAGTATTATAAATTAAACATGTTTTCAAATTGCACAAAAACAATTAGTATTGGTTACAATACAAATAATAGTTAAACAGAATAAAGAATATTTTTTTTAAATAAATGGTTGTCTTCAAATCAGACATTTTGCAACAAAATTCCCATTTCCAACATGGAAACATGGTTTACAAAAAAGGTTTTTTACTAACTAACATCTTAATTACCCTCTACTATTTACAAGTGGTAACTATTTTTATAGTTCTGATGTTAGTTGTTTCAGACCCAAACAAATGGCCTTATATCTAAAACATTTTTAAACATTCTTATACTATATACATAAAAACCTTATATTTATATTCTTATTTCTAACTATTATTATAAGTAGGATTCTACAGTTTTTATACCGTCTTTTATACATTGTCTTTGGGTAATTGCACCCTGTCATTAACAAATAAATAGTATTAACCGTTCAAAAAGCACTATGACATCTGTTTTTCTTTTTTCATGTAAAACAAAAATGTTATTTTAAACAGATTCATGTCTTATGAACAACATATTGTCACAGTACACATTTTAAGTCATTGAAAAATGCATATTCATTGCATCCAATGTTTGTGATTGCCAAGAATGAAACACAAGGTTCATTTTTTATAATACCCAAAACTATCACTGGTTCACTTTGTACTTATATATTATGTTAATGCTAAATGGTCGTATAGTCTTATCAACATAATAAATTGGTTAGCGTTTTTTCAATGGAGATTTGTTCCATGGGTACTATATTATTGTTTCATCTTAGTTCACAGGAAACTTTTACTTTATACACTCCTCTCTCTTAAATTTATATACATGTGGTTTTTATTTCGTTATACTTTTATTTTTAAATATTTATTTTGGGGATATAGGGATTTGGGTGTCTTTTATAAGAGCATGACATCTTCTTCAGGATGCTGCCTTCTTCTTCTTTCATCAGTCTTCTTTTCTCCTGCCTTCTGGGACTGGTATCTTCTCCATCTTCTTCTTGTTGCCATCAGGTTTCTTGGGATCTTCTCCATCTTCTTCTTTATTTCAGAAATACACCACCTGTATTGGTTGATCTTGGCTTATTTTAGGGTTTCTATTCTATTTATTCTCCCTCGTTGTGGGTTTGGTCATATTCAGTACTGCTTTGTTATTTACTTTTTTACCTTCCTGGGTTATACCTTGGAAACCTTTGGTTATGAAACTGGTCTTGGATGACTCATCACTAGTAACTCCTTTTACTTGAACTTGTATTTTCTTTATAATAAAAATTTCTTTCCACAGTTGCTATGAATTAATCTATTTATATTAAACTTAATGCTTTCTTCCAAATTTAAACATTATAACTTCATTATTCTAATGATCAATTGCCATTCAATATTATGCTTATATCTGTCATGTTACAGATTGCTCCCCTCCAGAAGTAATTATTTCAGACATGTTTATGGATGAAATAATTTCTTATGATAATTTCATCATTTCTTATAATTCATTTTCTTCTCCATCTTTATATCGACTTTTTTATAATTAGAGTTTAATTAATTTTATATATATAATTATTTGTTTTACTACTGATCCTTTTCGGATAGTTAGTGTCTTCTGAGATATATTATTATTGTAATACATTTTCTTTCTATATCAACTTCGTGTTGTATCCTTGGGATATTAATTCCCTAACATTCCCTATCACGTGGGCTGGGGCAGATCAGAGGGGCACTGTACGCTACTTCTCTGCTGGCCATACACCACTTCTATAAATTGAGTACAGAGGCATATCCATCCCTGCTCAAAAACATAATGCTGCTGGAATTATCTTCAGTCAGTCATCGAATAAATAAATAAAAAGTAGTCTCATTTTCGACTAATAAAAATATCTTTGGATTCTCCACTTCGTAGTCTCTCAGATTATCTCACATTTTCTATCTTAATAAATCTTCATAATCATTATTATACTCATTACATATATATTTTTTCAAAACTCTTAACTTGTCTGATATATTTAATTTAATTATGGTTGAAAACCTTTCTTTTAATAATTCTGGTTACTGTTTACAATGTAACTCTCTTTCTTCTTCATCTGAATTCTCTTTATACTTTCTTCTGGTTATTCATAGTATTAGCATGGTCTTTATAAATAGTCTTTCGTATTCATTATTTGAATGGTCTTAATATATTATATTTAATTTTTTAACATTGTATCTTTACATTAGATATACAGGTTGTTATATTGATCATTTTATTTAAACATTTTGGTTCTTTCCTTTCTCTTAGAAAGTTATTAATCCGCCTTCGCATTCATTAACATTAATTCATTTATATCATATTTCATGTGGTATTTCTTCTCTTTGCATTTCGTATAGGTTTTATTATAATCATTGGTTCAAAATCATCTTCTCCATATGTTTGGTATGAGTTGTTCTTCTTTGCTCTTAATTAACTGTTTTCATTATCGTTTCATAGGTAATTAGTCTCTTTGCACCCAAATTTTTTCTTCTCTTGCATATTACACTGTTTTTTGTTATTCTTCTCTACTCCTTCAAATGCTATTGTGAATGTCTAGCATTTATTCTGGATTAACGTTAATTCTCTTTTCTGAATTAATTACTTTATTTTCTTCTCAATTCAATCATAATTGACACAATTATTTTTTGGAACTTGGTTAGTTTTAATGTAAAATTCAAACTATTCTTTTTATTTAATTGAAAAATATTTCTCATAAATCCTTGTAATATGTTGATCTTATCTGGTTTCAAAGTTCTGACGTTCTATCAACATTCAAATTCTGTTTAATTCATTTATTCCCAGAATTGTTTCATTCAGAATTGTTTATAGTAATGTGATTTTACTATTATTTCTGAATGTTTTGGTATTTCTCCAAATTCAAATTCTTCTTAATTATTTACCATAAAGTTTTCTCACATATATTAACTTCAAAATTCCTTTCTTCTTAATTCTTCCAAAATGTTTTTCTCATAATTCAGTGGTAGTAAGCTGTGCTTGCTTAATTTTAAAAATTTTTTAAAATTAAGTTCAAAATTCTCTCTCTTTCTCTTTCTTCCATAAAGTTTTGTTCTAAATTATCAGGTTGTAGTAAGAAGTACTTACTCAATTTAAAATTTTTATAAATAAATTCAAAATTCCTTTCTTCTTAATTCTTTCATAAAGTTTGTTCAAAATTATCAGTGGTAGTAAGATGTTCTTACTAAATTTTAAATTTTTATAATTATATTTCAATTCAAAAGTCTTTCTTTTTCTTTCTTCCAAAAAGTTTTGTTCTAAATTATCAGGTTGTAGTAAGAAGTACTTACTCAATTTAAAATTTTTATAATGGTTAAATTAAAAAATTCTTCTTCTTTTAATTCTCCAGAATGTTCTTTTCAAAATATTAGGTTGTAAGATGTACTTACATTATTTTAGAATTTTTTTTTTTTTTAAATATTAAATTAAAAAATTCTTCTTCTTTTAATTCTCCAGAATGTTCTTTTCAAAATATTAGGTTGTAAGATGTACTTACATTATTTAAAAAATTTTTTTTTTTAAATAAATTCAAAATTCTAAATCTCACAACTCATTCTTCATAATATTTCTTCATAGAAGCTTGATTGTACACTCCTTTGATTTTTCCTGAAACGATTTCCTTCAACTCATATGTATTGTTATGCTTATCATTTACCACAACATATGGGCCAGTATATAGTAATAGTAGTTTTTTGGTTATGCCTTCTAAGGTGCTAGGCAGCTCTCTATTTTTTAGGAGGACTTTTTCACCCTCTTTATATGTTACAATTCGCCCTATTGCCTTCTGGTATTTGGCTTGCCGTTTTTCCTGATCTTCTGCTACCTTATTGTAAAACTTCAACTGGTTGAATTTCCTATTGTTATTCGTTGGAAATTCAATGATTTGTTCAATGTCTCGGGGAGTCGGCTTCTCATACATGGCTGAGTACGGTGGAATTCCTATAGCTGGATGGTGGGCATAATTTAGGAATGTTTCTGTCGCTGCTAGGTACTCTTGCCACTTTTTCTGTTGGTTGTGACAGTACGTGCGCAATATCCTACCCACTTCTCTTAGTACTCTCTCAGCCGGATTGCTACTTGGGTGGTAGACTGATGTCTTATACGTTTTGACCCCAAGTGCTAATAAAGTGTCTCGCCATCTCCTCCCCTTAAACTGTGTACCATGGTCGGTAATAATAGAAGATGGTCTACCGATCTCTGGGATATACAAATCAATAATCACCGCCAAAACCTTTGCTGTTGTTGCCCGATTAACCGGATATAGCTTTATATACTTGGTGTAGTGATCCATTATGATTACCAAGTATTTATATCTGTGCCGACCACCGCTACGGGGAAATGGCCCGCAGATATCCAAAAACACTTTTTCCAGTTTTGCGTTGGAAGTTATCGGTATCATGATACCCTCTGTCTTTTCATTGTTTACTTTTGCACATTGGCAGATCTTACAGGACTTGATGTATGTCCTCACCTTGCGGTTGATATTCTTGATCTTACAATTTTCCTCTAGGGCTTGTATCACTTTTAACGCTCCCATGTGACCATACCTGACATGGTAATCGATGATGACCTCCTTTTCGATTTGGTGTGGGATTATCACCTTCCATGTTTCATCGTCTAGGGCGGTTTTTATGAATAAAATTCCCTTATTAAGGTGGTAATATTTTGAAATGGTTTCATCATTGGCTTCCAAACGACTCACAATGTTTTTCAGCTTAGGATCAGACTGCTGATGGATTCGGATATTTATTAACAAAGCTTGTAAATCGGCTCTGGTCGTGAATATGTTATAAATTTTTACTAAGCTCTCCTTCTCTCCCTCGAAAGTCTGATCTTCCAGATTTATACGTGACAACACATCCGCTACCACGTTCTTCTTCCCTGGAATGTATTCCCATTTCAGGTCATATTCTTGTAGGGCGAGTACCCACCTAGCCAATCGGCCGTGACTCAATTTGCACCTACGAAGGAACGAGATGGATTTATGATCAGTTCGTACCGTGACTTGATATCCGAGAATGTACGTCCGGAACTTGCTGCATGCGAACACCACGCTCAACAATTCCTTTTCTGTCACACTGTAGTTCTTTTCACACTGGTTCAGTGTGCGACTAGCGAAGCTTATTACCAGATGTTGTCCCTCCTCATCTTCCTGGTATAATGTCGTTCCTAAGCTTAGATCGCTAGCGTCACAGTTTAGAAAGAACGGTTTCTTAAAATCTGGGTGACGAAGTATCACACTCTCCAGAAACTTCTCTTTTATTAATCGGACAGTAATATCTTGATCTTCACCCCAAGTCCATTTGTTTTTGGCAGATAACTGTGGTTGAAACTTGGCGGTCAACTCGGAATATCGGCTCTGAAACTTCCTGTAATAGTTACAGAGTCCGAGGAAAGATTGCAATTGTTTCCTGTTTCTTGGTTGCGGGAACCTCTGAATTGCCTCCACTTTCTCTGCTGATGGGGTAATACCTCGGTCGTCTAGGTTGAACCTAAGAATTGTACCTCGCGCGCTATGAACTTGGATTTCTCCAACTTCAGTGTTATGTTGTTCTGCGCTAGTTTGTTTAGTACAAATTCCACTCTGTAACAGTGCTCTTCCCAGGTTCCGGATGTAATTAGTAAATCGTCAACATAGACGGTGGTAAATTGGAGCGCTTCTGGTCCCAAAATCTGGTCCATGCATGCCACAAATATGGCGACAGAATTGACAAGTCCGAAGGGCAGTCTTTTGAACTGGTAATTGCGCCCTTCGAAAATGAACGCTACGTATTGGCGGCTTTGTGGATGCAGCTCTACCTGCCAATAACCACAGACCGTATCCCAGGTGCTAATAAATCTAGTACCATGAAAACGCTTTAAGATTTCTTCTATTTCACCGGGAGAAGTTCTGTCATTCACAATTGTCTTATTCAACTCACGCGCATCTAAACAGAGCCGGACTTGTCCGTCTTTCTTCGGAACAGCAATAATTGGACTAGTGTAAGGTGATTGACTAATCTCAATTATGTCGTTTTCTATCATCTTGTTTATCTCTGTTCTCACGGCTTCTTTGAGCGACTGCGCTATTGGATATGACCTCCGGTTAAACTCTACGTTTTCTTTAAAGCGAAGTTGGCACTGGTAGTTTTTTACCTTCCCTGGTTCATCAGAAAACACCGCCTTGTATTTCTCATATATAGCGATTAGACGATCAGCCAGATTTGTTGGTATTTTCTTGTTATCACTTCCGCACTGAAAATTCCGTATTTCTTGGATCTTAACTGACCATAAATCCTCTCCTCCATGATTGTATATTATGGGTTTATAAAGAGGGCTGTTTCTAATAACATTTATTTTACGAAGTTGTTGATGTATAGGGCTGGGAAGTATAGTTGTGCTTCCTACCAGATCTGCGGTCCATGTTACTCCGTCTGGGAAAAGTGATACTCTATTTAAATTAAGATCGATTACTGACGAATATCTACGAAGAATATCGCAACCGACTAAGATGTCAAATGGTAATCCGGTGGCGATTAAAAATTCCATGTCTAAAGCTATATCACGGCTAACGACACTTAAGGAAACTTGCTTCCTAATGGTTTTATTCTGGCGGCCAGTTGCACCTACCAACACAATGTTGTTGACTGGTAACATTGGCAAAGTTTTTCCACATGTACATTGTATTCTCTCCAACTCATTGGAGTTTATTATTGAAATATTAGCTCCTGTGTCTATCATTATTTTAGCGGGAACTCCTTCCACCTCCGCTGTTATATAAATTATCTCATTATTCCTGTTGCTGAGACTCTTCTCGTTCTCTTCCAAAAGTTCAGTTCGTATGTCTTTCAAATAATGGTTACTGATAATAGTGATGTTTTTATCATTGTTTGCTTGTTGCAAATCATCCTTTTCTAACCCAGGAAGTATAAGCAGTAACGGGTCATCGTTGTTGATTACTGCCTCCTCTCGTTTAAAGTATTTTGTTCATTGTTTGAGTTATTATTGACCGAGGCATCGTTCGGGAAACTCTGGTTTGTCTCCTGACGTTCTGTACCCTGGTTGATGTTTAACGCCCTGTTCGGTTGTCTGCCAAGATCTTCCAGGCTGGTACTTCGTCTTCCCTCTTCGTGTCTTGGGCCGTCTCGTTCCGCACTCCTCCATCTTCGGTCGGCGCCGTGGAAGCTGCTCCTCCTCGGTTGATAGTATCTCCTGGGTCCGCGATCTTCTGCTCTTATAAAATTTACCCTAGGGCGCGACACTCGGTTATTACTATTGTTATTATTGTTATTACTAAAATTGTTATTATAGTAATTTCGGTTAGGTGGGTAAGGTCTGTCACCATTATTGTTGGGATATGGATTTCTCTGACTGTATGGGACATTATTATTTTGTTGATAAAAATTGTTTCTGTTATTTGGGTAGGGGTTATTATTCCTCACGCCGTTAAAATTACCGCTAAACTGGTTATTACGCGGCGGGTTGTTAGGGCCGTCGTAATTACTGGGCTGGTTCCGGTAACTTGCATGGTTATTGCCGTTATTGGGGTAGGTAGTCGGCCTTGCTTCTGGTCTCTCATTTCTCTTTCTGCTCTGCCGATAATACTCTTCGTTCTCGTATCCCTCCAATAACTCGGTCATTCCCTGGATCGTCTTGATCTGACTACCTCTCCGGGCCCTGATAATGTCCTCATCATAGTGATAAGATATCTTATTCACTAAACATTCTTCTGGGATTGCTGGCTCAAGGTGTTTTGCCATACACACCTTCCCCAAGAAATATGCCGTCATACTGCTACCTAATTGTGACCTGTATCTTCCATTACAAATATTGTCTCGGATCAAGTTCTGGGTGGTCTCAGACCAGTATTTTGTCTTAAACATTTTCCGGAACTGTTGGTAGTCGGAAATTTCACTCCGGTTGGCCATCCACCAATTATCTGTTATGTCTCGGAAGGACTCGTCGAATATCTCCCTGCTATGGCTCCATTGGGTAATTTTATGCTTGGTCAAATATTCTTCTACCCTTGCCAGGAACTCCATCGGCTTGCGTTTGTACTGCCGGAAGTTGAGCCACTCTCGGCTTTCGTTGACGGGCAATCCGGTGAAATGAGTCGGTCTGTTTCTAATCGCTTCCATCTCCTCTCGGCTTTGTCGCACCTGACCGGTGATATTGGCTATGGTCTCTTGTATATCATTACATCGTTCTGTGACCTGGTTGCGTACTTTTCCGAATTCTTCTTGATTTTCCTTCCTCTGTTCTTCTACCTTCCTACGACTATGTTCTTCGATATTTGTGAACTTGATGTTCACCACTTCTTTAAACTCATTCACCTCCTTTTCGGTCTGGTTGCACTTTCCATCAATCTCTCGAATCTGTCGATTGACCATTATATTTTCTTCTTCCATCTTCTTATCCATCGCTTTTTTGTTAACCTTGATTTCCTTATTCATTTCTTCTCGCAACAATTCCATCCTTTCGTCCAGTTTGTCCAAATTCTCCTGATTGACTTCTCTTAATTCTTCTCTTAAAATTTGATTGTCCTCTCTCAATTCTTCCAACTTCTCCCCCATCTTCTCTTCCAACTTCTTGTTATTTTCTTTCATCTCTTCCTTCAATTGTCGGTTGTTCTTCTCTATCTTCTTCCTGGTTTCATCTATTTTCTGATTGGTATTTTCAATTTTATTAATCAACTCTTCTTTAGTCGCTTTGAATTCTTCCTTGAACGATTGGTTGTCTTCCTTCAATTCTTCCATGTTCTTGTTCATCCCAGTCAACTCTTCTTTTGTGGATTGATTATCCTTCTTCAATTCTTCCATCTTCTCTTCCATCTTCTTGCTATTTTCTTCCATCTTCTTGCTGTTTTCTTCTATCTTCTCTTCCATCTTCTTGCTGTTTTCTTCTATCTTCTCTTCCATCTTCTTGCTGTTTTCTTCTATCTTCTCTTCCAGCTTCTTATTTGTTGTTTCGATCTTATTTCCTAAATCTTCCTTTAAAGACTGGCTATCACTTCCCATTTTCTTACTATTCTCGTCCATTTTCTTGTCCATTCCTTCCATCTTTTTATTGGTTCCTCCAATGTCTCCCTTCAAATCTTCCATTTTTTTATTCATTTCCATTATCACTCTAAACATCTCTTGCATTGTTGTGTCTTCTGCTTGTGAGGGTTTTTCCAATTGTTCCTTCCGGACATTGACTTCCTCTGTCTGAGTAGGCATCTCAGGTTGTTCCCCTGGTTGTTCATGTTGTTTGGACAACACTGGTGGCAACGAACTTTCCGCGTCTATTGGCGTTCCTTCCTTGTTGTCCATGTCAACTTCTACTTCTTTCTCGGCCTCCGCCGCCCGTTTCTTAGATGTTGCACGTCGTTGCATTTTCCCTTGAAATTCTCTGGCTTTGTAGCTGTTGCCTAGCTCCAACTAGTGATTGGGCAGAATGTATTGGCCTTCCAATCGCTAATTAAAGCCCCTAAAGTTGTGCGCCAATTTGTAATAACTTATTTATTAATGATGTGTGTTGATTATGATTATAAACTATTGTGAAGTATGTGACTCCGATGTAATCAAGTCCAATGTAATATGTTTAATTGGTGTTTAATTGGTGTGGCTCTCGACGTCTTACTGGCCTGAAACACTTCCTTAAGTTTCCCAGCTGGTCGAGTCCCAATGGTAGCAAGACCGGTCGAGTAGCGTAAAGTTGATGAAGGAATATATATGTTCAGCTTCGCCGAAAGTTTCAAAACAAAATTTATTGTTTTGAAGGAAATTTAAAAAAAATTATGTTTATAAAAAAAATAATTAAAATTTTTTTAATTATTTTAATTAATTAATTAGGATCAATTAATTAATATAGGGCTGTGAAGTTTTAAACAGTGTAATGCTCTTCTGAAAATTTTTATTAAAGTTTTAGTATATTTTAAATAAGCTATCACCACTCATAAGACTGTCTTCAAACCAATCGATACTTGTTTACCTTTTTATTTTTTAGGTTATCTTCACTTACGGGTGGTAAAGTCCTTGTAGATTATCAATTAGAATTATATTATTGGTAATTAGTATTATTGAAGAAATAAAGAACTATTAAGTATTGAAAAGTATTAATGTTTTATTAAGTAATAGCGATATTGACTCTTATCGATTAGTATCGATTCTCAGGATATCGAAAAAAGTTACAAGTATATGATATAAAAATTATATAGGGTTCTTTAAACAGCCAGTTATTACCAAAGTCAGAGAAATCGGGCTAATATTTAAAAAGTATAACGTTACAATCAAATTAATAGTTATTAATAAACACAGACATTGAATAATAATTTGTAAATATAATAATTGTTTTCACCCAACAGCTGTTGAACTAAGAGGAGGCACTGGAATTGTCAAAGAAAGATGGCTGCCGTCAAGTCGATCAAAATGTTGCTCGTTCCTGCCGTGTTCCAAATAATGTATTTTCTGGCAATATTTCTGTTCTTGTTTCTGCAAATCTCTTGTTAAATGTTGTGTAGTGATTGGTGTACTGTTTCTGAGTTGTATTTAGTGTATCCGTATAATTATTAGTTCAAACACTTTCCCCGATTCCGTCACTAATTTGGTTTAATGTATTATACGGTTTTCTAGTGTTTTGTGGTGTTTTTCGGAGTAGATTTATATTGTTCTGTGTTATGGAGTGTTACTTGATTGTTTCTGTTATAATATGATAGTTTTATAAGTATTTTACAAGTCACTCGCGATTTCACAATAACGCACTATACACTCGATTTGTATGACTATTATAGGTTAGGTTATCCACGTTATCAAACGTATGTCATGTTAACCATTCAAATACCAATAATTAACTAACTGTTTCCTTCAGTTTCAATTAAACTCTTAGCCCATATAATATTATCCTTAACATTGTTCAAATATTTTTCACATCCTGTGTACACTTTTACATTTTCACTATATGAATGCCTAAACTTTGGTTATTTGTCAATTTTATTCACTAGATGTTATTTAGATTAATCTTTCAGTTCATTCAGCTTAATTTCAGATTAATTAATGCCGTTTTATGGTGTTTTCTGTCCAAAATTAGTAATTTTATTTTCAGTTTGGTATACTCTGATAAGTCAAAACATTTCCAAAATTTACTTCCTGTTATAATGTAAATTCAGCCATTTTATCAGTTATATTTAATATTAATAATCCTATATTGTATTAAAAGGTTCCTATTCCCTTATTTTCTGGTAATTAATTGAATTAGTTGTATTCTGAAACATTATTCTGAAATATATGACTCCCATGTCCAAATTTCTGAGTTTAGTCATTTTCATTTTTATTTATAATTCTGAATATAATTTATTAAAATCTTTCTTAATGGTATGTGCAAGTATGGTGTATGGCTTGATCTCAAGTTTATTTTGTCTAAACCCTTTTTGTTTATTTGCATTTAAATGAGCAATTTCTCTGTTTTGATGAAGTTTGGTTTCCATTCTTTTGGCCTATGATTTTTTAACAATTTTTCTTACAAAATATTTTACAAACAATATATGATGTGTAATACCCTCTCTGACTTTTACATATAGTATTATAAATCAAACATGTTTTCAAATTGCACAAAAACAATTAGTATTGGTTACAATACAAATAATAGTTAAACAGAATAAAGAATATTTTTTTTAAATAAATGGTTGTCTTCAAATCAGACATTTTGCAACAAAATTCCCATTTCCAACATGGAAACATGGTTTACAAAAAAGGTTTTTTACTAACTAACATCTTAATTACCCTCTACTATTTACAAGTGGTAACTATTTTTATAGTTCTGATGTTAGTTGTTTCAGACCCAAACAAATGGCCTTATATCTAAAACATTTTTAAACATTCTTATACTATATACATAAAAACCTTATATTTATATTCTTATTTCTAACTATTATTATAAGTAGGATTCTACAGTTTTTATACCGTCTTTTATACATTGTCTTTGGGTAATTGCACCCTGTCATTAACAAATAAATAGTATTAACCGTTCAAAAAGCACTATGACATCTGTTTTTCTTTTTTCATGTAAAACAAAAATGTTATTTTAAACAGATTCATGTCTTATGAACAACATATTGTCACAGTACACATTTTAAGTCATTGAAAAATGCATATTTCATTGCATCCAATGTTTGTGATTGCCAAGAATGAAACACAAGGTTCATTTTTTATAATACCCAAAACTATCACTGGTTCACTTTGTACTTATATATTATGTTAATGCTAAATGGTCGTATAGTCTTATCAACATAATAAATTGGTTAGCGTTTTTTCAATGGAGATTTGTTCCATGGGTACTATATTATTGTTTCATCTTAGTTCACAGGAAACTTTTACTTTATACACTCCTCTCTCTTAAATTTATATACATGTGGTTTTTATTTCGTTATACTTTTATTTTTAAATATTTATTTTGGGGATATAGGGATTTGGGTGTCTTTTATAAGAGCATGACATCTTCTTCAGGATGCTGCCTTCTTCTTCTTTCATCAGTCTTCTTTTCTCCTGCCTTCTGGGACTGG
Source organism: Magicicada septendecula (assembly GCA_034769895.1). NCBI lineage: Eukaryota > Metazoa > Arthropoda > Insecta > Hemiptera > Cicadidae > Magicicada > Magicicada septendecula. Next base: position 178,342,708 of record CM068368.1, read on the forward strand.
TATCTTCTCCATCTTCTTCTTGTTGCCATCAGGTTTCTTGGGATCTTCTCCATCTTCTTCTTTATTTCAGAAATACACCACCTGTATTGGTTGATCTTGGCTTATTTTAGGGTTTCTATTCTATTTATTCTCCCTCGTTGTGGGTTTGGTCATATTCAGTACTGCTTTGTTATTTACTTTTTTACCTTCCTGGGTTATACCTTGGAAACCTTTGGTTATGAAACTGGTCTTGGATGACTCATCACTAGTAACTCCTTTTACTTGAACTTGTATTTTCTTTATAATAATGATTTCTTTCCACAGTTGCTATGAATTAATCTATTTATATTAAACTTAATGCTTTCTTCCAAATTTAAACATTATAACTTCATTATTCTAATGATCAATTGCCATTCAATATTATGCTTATATCTGTCATGTTACAATATGCATCGAAATGTTTTAACCTAATTCACCGATCTGATGATGACACCAAATGGTGTTGAAACTCGAGTCATCCTAAAAGGATTTTAAGAAACGTCGACAGAAGGTAAATAACCTATTTTATACTTGCAGAAGTAATTATATTTGATAATGTATCACACACGGGCGCGCGCGCGCGTATAATGTATATTTATACTAACTATTTATAGGTCTATATATTCATAATAACTGACATTATTTTTGTTATTTAAAAATTAATAATAAATAATATTTTATAAACTACAATATATTTTTTATTACTTTATTTACAATGTTTCGACAGTTTTATATGACTATCACATCAGAAATATTATGTCAGATAATAATAAAGTGTGTGTGTATTTATCACGCGCGCGCGCGCGCGCGCACACACACACACACACACACACACACACACACACACACACACACACACACACACACACACACACACACATGTTAATACCATTTATTTTCTGACTATCAGGATATTATTAAAATAGCGAAGACACAAGTTACAGCTAGTAGTTCGTAAGTTGCATGTCCAAAGTAAAACAAATAATTTAGAAATTTCTATGAAAAACTTGTTGCGGCATTTATTCATAAGATAAAAGATTGTTTTTGACAATATTGCGTTAGAACAGGTATCCACTTCTATTATTTGGGGTGTTATTTAACACATGAAGATCACAAGACGTGTCAATTAAGGTAAACAGATTTTAAAATATCTGCGGCACGATTTAAATAGGAAGGTCCTTAAGGCGACACATAGAGCTTTTCAAGATTATGGCTGTGTCTACGATACTTAATGGTTTGGAATGCTGGGAAACAAGATACTTAAGATCCTAGCAGACAGCAGAAATAAAATTCCTTCGGTCGGTACAAGGGTGTTTGAGGCAGGATTGGGTGCGTAACGATGACATATAAGCTGCATTAGGTATTGAAGAACTTGTGATCATAGCCTCTTCGTTACAAGACAAACCGGAGGGTCATATACTACACGTTGAATACCGAGGTCAATAGTGGAGTATGCGCCACACGGAAAAAGAAATGTGGGTCGAACGAGGTTGAGTTGGTGAAGTTTGGAACAGGCAGAAATGCTTAAACCTGGACAAGGAGAAGACGACGGTGACTTTGAAATTGGCTGTTTTATTCTCTTCGATTTTAGCTTTGGGTATCATTGCGGCAGACTTTCCGCTCGCCACTTTTTCCTGTTAGCATATCTTCTCTTGACAGTTCATTACTTAAACACATAGACACATGTTTAATACGCGTAAATAGTTATGTATATTTATGTATGTATTTTTGTATTCTAAGTATTGAAGTTTGAAATACATCAATAAAGCGTATAAAAATTGAATTTAAAATAATAATGAAAATTTAACAAATTGCCATTCCTATATTTAGAACGCTGGAAACCGTGCTTATCTGAGAATGTGGTTATTTGGTTAAATATAAAAAAGAAATCAGAATTTTATCGAAAATTTTATAGATTTAGGCCTATACAACGAGATTAAAGACTTGTGCTAATGTGTTTTTAAATAGGTTTAAATAGGTGCTAATAAGTTTTAAATACCTATAACTAGTACTAACCTTCATAAAATTATTTGAAACTATACAATATAACATGTAATATAAAATGAAATGTACATAGGTCATTATTTTTAGATTTAAAGTAAGTAATTATTGATTATTAGTAATACTTTTTCTAATTGAAATTCTAAAGAATTTCGTAAGGAGGATGTCACGGATTTTAACATATAAAACAAGCCAACATTACTTTTATTTACATTATATACTTGTCAGGCTTACGACATAGGCGTCAGACCCATTCTGAGGACATATTCAGCCGTTTCCCCTGAACAGCACTACTTTAAGAAACAATCATAACATTTCACTAACGGAAAATTTAGTTTTGTCAATTTGAGGCAAGAAAATGGTGACCGATTGATATTTGGGAAAAGGGTAATTAGAACTGAATCCAGTAAAGGAAATAAAGGTAAGTATAAATTTGACTAATTTTGAAAGGAATTGATTTGAACGTTTTTAGTTTTTCAGAGCTCTCGAACGCCAATAAAATATTTCATAAATAGAAAAATTTAAGGCACTGGTTAAGTTTAAACCAACAGTGGTAGGAAATGTTTTTTCAATTCTTTATAAAAAATATGGTGTATGCTCTTTCTTGTAAATATTGTTATGAAATCACAGAACAATCTACGTGTTTTCAGTTATTTTCTCTATGTTAGCAGTCTTCATCACAACTTTGTCAAATTTTGTTGCTTCCCTGCTATATACACTTTTCCTCGAACGAGGCCTTTCGGTTTCGCAACCATTATCAAGTTCTTCCTACAACAACATTAAAATACCTACTTCCCTTATATATATACTAACCCTCCCACGCATCACCGGTTACATTCAACCAATAGGAGGCAGTACTTACCGCCCAATCCTTGTTAGCCCCGCCCCTTAATCACTCAACCTGACCTCGTCATATATATTATCCTCTAGAAATCTCCTACAGCTTTCTACCTTCTGAACCTATTCTGTAACCGTAAAACACCTTTTATACACTACTCTTTCAAAATATAGTAAAATATATCCTCATTACTAAATTCAGTCTTTATGTTCATCAGGGCATTACTATTCTTTTTCCTTACTTTTAATATTTCTAATTCTTCATACAATTTGCGTTTACTTATGTTATTCTCTAACCTTACTATTTCGACGTTCTCTGTTGGGTCTAAAAACCTATACCCTGTTTCATTAAAATGTCTCGCATAGAGCGAGATTATTGAGCAAGTACGATTTTGAGGTAATATATACTGTAGAAAATAGTAGAAATGTAATAGAACGGTTGAAGTTAGTAAAAATAAGTGAAAATACGAAACTTATGTCGTTAGACGTGTCAGATATGTTTACGAATATATCGGTTGAATATACTGTAGAAATTATTAAAAATAACAATTTAGGACAGTATCAGTACAAAAGTGATTTAAGAAAAGTTCTGACAGTGTGCGTACACCAAAACTACTTTAGGTTTAATAATAAGTTTTACATTCAAAAGGAGGGGCTACCAATGGGTTGTCCGTTGTCACCAGTAATGGCGGAAATATATATGAATTGTTTTGAGAGGCGTATCCTAATGGAATCAAAATATAAGGATAAAATAAAGGAATGGATAAAGTACGTAGACGACATTTTGGCGGTGTGGGAGGGAACAAATGAAGAATTCGCAGAACTAACGAATGAAATTAATCATATTGAAAATAAAAATAAGTTCAAAGAGGAAATAGATGGAGTACAAATAAATTACCTAGATCTAAATATAAAGATAGAGTGTGGTGTTTTTAAATTTGATGTATTTAGAAAAGAAACGTATACAGACTTAATTATACCTCAGGAATCATACCATCCCGTAAGTCACACGATGGCTGCACTAAACTCATTTTGTTATAGAGCATTAAAATACTTAGAAGATGATTCATGTAAAACAGAAGAGGGTGCGAGAATTCACGCGGCCGCTCTCACTGTGTCACGGCCGCAAGCAATTACGTCGTAGTTTAAAGGTAATACGTAGTATGTGGAATCGTCTAGATTTTCGGCGGCTAAAAAATACAATTTCTCAGGGACGCTTCACTCGTTCTCTCATTAAAAGGACCCGCGGCAGAACTGCTACAGAAAGTGCCACCTGACAGCCAGAACATCTATGCCGAGTTGATAAAAGTTCTAGAATTACGCTACGGTGATAAACATTTGCGAGAGGTGTACTACGCTCAGTTGAGAACAAGACGACAACGTTCCGGGGAGAGTCTTCAAGAGTTTGAAGCAAGTATCGACAGATTGATTAGATTGGCCTATCCTGAAGCACCAGAAGACTTCCGAATAAGGTTTGCGGTGCAGACATTTATTGATGGCATCGGAGATTGTGAACTTCAGCAAGTGTTACGAATGGCAAGGCACCGAAATAGCTCAGAAGCTCTTGTCCACGCCCTAGAGTTTGAAGCTGCCAAACAAACTTGGATCAGCCAGTGGTGTTTAGGTCATCAGTACATGACGCAACGGGAGTGGTTCCAGCAAAACTAGTGGCTGAGCGGAAGACTCGCATTCCTGGGAACGTGATGTTCGGATCACACGAGACTGAATTCGAAGAACCGGAGAATTAGCTTTCGCAAGAATGTCCACCTAGATCGCCTGGTCGAGTATTACTTCAGAGACGGTTTGCCAGTTCGGGACGAACAGGCTTAAGGAGGAGACAGTGTTACGACATCACAGAACAATCTACGTGTTTATCGAATGTGCCAGAAGAATCTCGATGTAACGCGTGTGGCGTACGTGGTTGTCGACGCGTTTTCCAGACGGCGCGAGAATTCACGCGGCCGCTCTCACTGTGCCACGGCCGCAAGCAATTACGTCGTAGTTTAAAGGTAATCCGTAGTATGTGGATTCGTCTAGATTTTCGGCGGGTATAAATACAATTACTCAGGGACGCTCAGTCAGTATAGTGGTGATATATTTACAGAGCGGTTCGAGTTATTATCGGGCGAGATTACTAATCTTAAGGTACGTTCAAGTAGTTATTAGTGAAGTGTTACGTTTTACTCGTATAATCGGGCGGTATAATTGTAATATAATTGTGTTTAATATTAGTGACATTTTATTGAGTGTGAACAATTTTTATTTGATTTGTTGTAGTAGACTGTGTTGTTAATTACGAACTGTTTAACTGTAAAAATTAAAGCTGGTGATTAGTGACTTAATTGGTGTCTTGTATTTTGTTTTCCACTGTACCTACGACGATCAAGTAGACCGTCGTAACAATATTACTAATAAATAATTTCATTTGTTTGTTGTGTCTGTGCCATCTGTACTGGATGAGGGCACAAAACGTTTTTTTTTTTATTCCACTTAATTATTCCAAGGCTTGTCTAAATTCCACTTATTTCTTTTACGGTGAAAAGTTTTATGAGCTGATGGATGAAGCTTATTGGTGTGCCTCTTTCACCGGGTGCAGAAAATTTGTACATTGAGCATTTTGAAAAAATTACTTTAGAAAGGGCTGAACTGAAGCCGACAGTATGGCTCCGTTATGTAGAAGATGTGTGAGCGGTATGGCCTAATGGGGCGGACACTTTGGGCGTGTTTTGGAGTATCCAAACAGTATACATCCAAGCATCCAGTTCACGATGGAGATGGAAGTAGACGGATTGAGATGTGAAGACAAGAAAGAAGTTAGACGGAACATTGTTTATAGAAAGCCGACATTGTTTACTAAAAGGACAGCGGTTCAAATCGGACGCTGAGGTAGAGTTTGCTGTTAGCGAATGGTTCCGCAAACAGCTGCAAGAATTTTATCAACAGGGAATCTACAGATTAGTGCAACAGTGGGACTCATGCTTTAATATTAATGGAGACTTCTTTCAAAATCGTTGAGTAAAAAATGCTTTAAAGCCTCTAAACGTGTTTCTATTGATCAATTCTCGTATCTAAAACGTTTTTTCATTTACTTGTATTATAAGACTTATATCCGGAGATTTCCCGATACATGGTGTCTTTAATATGAACAAAAATTACTATTTTAGCGGTTAGACTTTTTAGACTATTTACTATAAACTTTTAAGACCAACTACATTGCGTGTTCAGTAATACTTAAATGACGCGGTATGCATAACACTGTTAAGAACTGTGATAATCTAGAGGTATTTTTGTATTTAACAGAAATAATTTCAGGAATGGATGGGACAGCTAATTATCTTTTACCACGACTCTGCAATTAACACGTTTCTATACAAACCGTCAGAATTTATTCTTTCAGTGGCATTAGGTGTACTTCATTGCTGGACCTTTCCGACTCCTAAACTCTTATAAATGTAAATTATGATTTTAGTTACAAGTTTTCGAGAGTGTTTGACGGGTTTAGTTTCATTAATTTTACATCCTTCTCATTATAGTCGTTAGTGAACGCTTTGTACATTCTAAAAATTATTTGAATAACATAGCTTGGGTTAACGGAGATATATGTTACACGTAGTTCAAATAAAAGGTAAACACTTTCCATTATAAATTAGTAAAAAATGCATGTTACAGATGGATCTTAACTATTGTTTAACAAAACAGACGACACATGTATATTATATATGCCTGTAAATATGTTAAACCTACGGACGCACTACATATCTACTTGTTATTATTAGTATGCGCTTTCGTCGTGTGTGCGTGCTTGCGCGTGAGTGTGTGTGTGTGTGTGTGAGATAGAGAGTGTGTGTGTGAGTGAGTGAGTACACGTCCTTACTCATATATGTTGTTTATGTATGGGAGGGAAACATTTTTTACATAAGCCTATAGCCTAGACATTTTTTTACAGACGTGACACATGATACGTATGTTATGTTTGGAAACTAAGGAACTAGAAGAAAAGATAAAAGATATAGAGTCGTTTTTCGCCGGAGATGGTACAGAAATCGATATCGCGAAGAATAAATTTAATATACCACAAAATGAGAAAACTAATAAATTAAAGTTCACGTTGAAAACGAGACAATTTCTATTACGAAGGTTCTCTGACATTTACTGGCACTCACTAGAGTAATTAAATAAATCTTTCACTACGAAATATTCAAAATCAATCATTTAACGAGCAAATCAGAGGCTGAATTTATAAACAAAAAACTTTGACGAAATATTGATTACAAATCTTGCCTTAAATACGGTGATATGAACAATGGAGTAAAATAACTAGTAGATAATATTACTTATTAGTTGGTTATTTGCAGTTTAGTCATAACAGTCAGTTTTTACTTCCACATAAGAATGCATTATAGTTGACTGCCACCTTTGTGGAATTAAGAAATGTGAACCTATTTAAATGGAACAACTAACAGACGATTCATCTTTATATAAAGATTATCTTAGATCATACAAATTGACAAAATTAAAAATGCCTGGTGGTATTTAATTAATTTTTTTTTTGGGTGAAGTATCGTGTAATGAAAAGTAAGAAGTGGTTTGATGTGTACACTATTTAGTGTTTCAAATGCCGTTGCGTTTGTACGTAAAGACAGAGATTCTGACGTTTACTTTATTAAATTGATCAAGTGGATCTGCAGATGTAGAGGTTGAAACATAAATCCGCAGGTCAAAAACATCCTTACTTGTGCGCAGTCGCAGAAAAGCAGAAACTTGCTACTAGTTCATTACATGGAAGTAAAATAACAATAATATGAAATAACAATCGCTATTCCACTCCCCCAAAGTGTGGAATATTCATCACAATATCATTACGAGTATGTAAGTTAATTTATTTTTATTTCAGTCAATTACGAAATGAGAAAACAGAAATTATTGTTGAATATTTTACGTTATTACGCTAATATGTCTCCAAATAATTTTATATCGCGTGTATTTTAGTGTGTACTGTTACCTGAGAGCACTAAGATGATGTACAAAAGTACATGTACATGTACAAAACTTCCGTGCAAGTGTACATATCTCCATGATAATTCTTAAAAAAACTGATGAAACAGGAGCTCTTCTTTAAATTTGTTAAAGTTAACGAAGTCACAATTCTGACAGACGAAACAACTTGACAGTTTTCTTCCTATCGTTTCTTTAACTTATGCTTTCAGCACATAAACCTGTGTAGTATCTGAGAAATAAAGGAAAAGAACTGGAGATACAGACATTTATCCTTTATGGTTTTGCATCAACGATATGGAGAAAATATTCTAACTTACTGCCATGCTTTATAGTAAAAAAAGTTAAAAGCAGACAACAGATATTATAATTTACAAAAGAAATACTTAATGAATTAAATACTTTTACATATTACAGCATGAGAACTTTAAAAAATTAAATTACAACTATTCTCAATACGGGTAATGTAAAATAAACTTGTAATTTGGAATAACAAAATTAACAATTGCATGATAGAGATGGACAAAATATCAAATAATGTTGTTCAGCCTTATATATAAAGAAAAACAATAAGATTGAGTAGAACATATTAAACAAAATTAGTGTATGATATATAAATGCATCATAATTTAAACTTTATCATATATACGAAAGTAGTGAAGCGAAAAAGTACATTATACAACTGCATATTGCAACTGTTTTTAAGCTGATGGCTAGTAAATATAACAGGACGTGCAATGCACCCTGTGACATAAGCGTGCGAAACGTTACGGTGTAAATACTGAATCCCAACTACATATTAATAACAAATAATAGTAAATCCTCTCATCGAACCATATGCTATTGAAACACAACAGATGAAAGTAAACAAAGCACAATTGTGAGGTAAACCAGAGATCGAAGGAGAAAAATAAGGGAAACAGACAACATAAACATTAGTAAGTATATATAATAATTAATGAAGCCAAAGCTATATGATGTCAAACGCGAATACAGAGACAAGACAACACTAAGTAAATTGAATAATTTGAAAAATTGACAATTGTCAACAAAGAAATTATAATCGTGAAATTACACTCGTGAGGCAAGAAATTATTAGCAAGAGAAATGAGACATATTACTTTTGTAAAGTTAGGGCTTAATACAAAGATATCTCTGCCATTTCTTACCGCGCAACTTTTGAAATAAATATCTACAGGGCGTTGGTAGGCAAACTTACTAACCACGTTGTAACCAAATTGCATAAGTAGAGCAGGGTGAACGAAAACAAGTAGTACAATGTGTTTAATTTTTTTGTAAATAGGTACTATAAAATACTGTAGACTATTGTAAACAAAATTTAATTCGTATTTTCGTTGTTATTCCAGTGCTTTTAATCTTTTTTAGATTTTAATTTAAAATTTATAGTTATTTCGCAGTAATAACTATTTGTCGTGACAGTTGGCATTTAGCCTCCACAAGAGCGAAAACTATTAATATTAAACACACATTAAATTTGAGAGATATATATATATATATATATAAATGTATACTTGATTATGCCCTCTAATTGATGTTTCTTGTAAGGTAAAATATATAATTTAATTTAGTTAATTACCTTATTATTGTTAAAATAAAATAAACAACTCCTTTTCTTATTTTTTTCTGAAATTCAAATAAATTTATTATTCCTCTTTGACATTTTTTAATGGTGTTGACATTCAATGTCTCTTCATTTATTGGTAATTCATTTCAATTGTAGAACATGACAACTCTTATAATCTCAGGGTTAAAGTAAAATTCATGTCAAAGTATTGTTCAAGTCATAACATAACATAAAACACATTATTTATAATGAATGTTTTGTAATTGTATGTTGTTAATGTATGTTGAATAGTGGTAGTAGGTTCTTTGGATCATACAAAAACATAACTAAGACTGAACTCTTAATACTAATAATTAGAGTTTACTAATAAAATTATTTATTAAATTTTTTATATTGTTTGTTTTATAATTGTTCACTGTAAGTCTCTTTTTAAAACGTGATAATGTTTGTTAAAATAGCTGGCTTAGTCTATCGGAATGATCTCACCAATCTGTAGTTTTCTTGAGAACTTCCTTCCTGATTTTTTACTTCAGTACATCAGATTTTCTTTTGTACTTGAGATTAAACTAGTATTCTTCTAGTTTTTTCTAATGGTTTTTATGGATCATTTCATTCTTCATCAGTCATTAATTTTAATATACATTCAGTAGTAAATTTAATATGTTCTCCTGGTTCTTTTCAATTTTCTCCCAACAATAATCCTCTTTTTACCCAAAACTCTAATTTATTAAGTTAAGGTCTTGGATCATATTTGTGGGTCTCAGGTTCGATTTTACATTTTATAAGTAATATTATTCCCTTGTATTTTATTTTAACTTCGTCACTAGATGATATTGTGAGGTCGTAACGTAAGATTTCTCTCTTTTTAGTTATTTACACTTTGTTTATTCATACCACACGAGCTATATAGTATTTTCATATAAATTATATGTTTCAACGATGTTCATTATAATTGGGTTGATACACTTTCACTAGACACTTTTTTTTCTTTTTATCGTTTATCACTGTTTTTCTCACTTTCTATCACCATTACACAACATAACTTTGGTAATCATAATTTGATATGATTATGTATGTAAAAATTATACCATTCACCGTCTGTGATTCACTACTACAAAATAACTGTCTGAGGTACACATACCACCTCATAGTTTTACTCTATTGCTTGTGACCTAACAAATGTTTTTTGCTTATTAACTACGTTTAACATTTGTACATTTTAACTTTATTAATTAATTATTATTTACATGTTTGTCTGTCACTTGATCTTCCCTTCTAGATATTATTGTCTTCGTAAGTCATGGATCGTCATTGTCATAGTTAATATTGTAATAGGACTATGTTTATCTCTCCTGTTTAAGCCCCACGATGGAAGACAAACTTGTAATAGGTCTATTTTTAGGGGGACTCTGGGGAGCTAACTTCCCGTTTAGTTTTGTCTTAATATTTGCAAACATTTATGTTTATTGATGTATTATTATTGACTTATGGCTCAATTCAACCTAGCGTTGAATCCAGCTTGATAAGTCCGGTTGTTACACAAGAAATTATTTAACGAAGTATTTTTACTTCGGTCAGTTTATTCACTCAGAGGTTCTTCCGTTGACTCGTTGAATCGGTGATATATTCCTTGCTGGAAACACAAACAATTTTCACTAATAAACACTTACTTGGTGTCGTGTCGAACTCGCAGGGTCGTACTCTCAATCCAGTATATACGGACTTACCGTTTTTGTAATCGCCGCTGCTTGTTGAGTCGACCAATCAAATTCATCCACCTGATTTTCAACTAATCTCTAGAAATAGTCTGACTGACTCTGTTTCTTATGTCAACAATCGTTTTATTCAAAATAATTGCTAGTTCTGAATGAGCATAAATATGATTTATAATTAGATTCAGAACAATAATAATAATAAGCATGAGACTTTCAACTTTACAAAAATTTGCCTCAGGGTGGCAGAACTGTTTACAATTTTCATGCATCTAAATGTTTGTTGGTTAATAATAATTCAATACCTTCGTGTGTTCTTTGAGCTAACAGGATACCAGGTCTTTGAATAGAACTCTCATAGATTGTTATTAAATACTTTGGTGTTGACTATAATTCAGTCACTTATAACTAGTACACAAAAATAATAACCATGCCTCTAATCTGGACATTATAGGTTAGTAAAATTATTAGATTCAATGGACAATAAATGCTTGAAACAAAGTTAGTTAGTGTCAAGATAATTCTTGATAATACAATTAAAATGAACAATAAAATTATAAATTCGAAACAGTGTTATCTGGTTAAACATCTGATTCAGTATTTAGTGTTATATGAGTATAATTGCATGGCTGTCAGTAACCATATATTCTGGCAACCTTGGTTATTATTCACAATAATAATTGACATTGAAATATTATAATGATAGTAGGTTTCTTCCCTAAATCATAAAAGCATAAAAACATAGAAATATTGTATTAAATTTCGTTAATAATTCAATCATCTGACAAGCCTTAGTCATTGGCAATTGGTTAAATTAATAGATATGTTATGTTTAACAACTGTCATCAAATGTGGTTAAGTCACACACAAGAAATAATTATTATGCATAGAAATTAATTATAAGCTTAATAAATTCACAAATAAAATCAATTAAATCTCTGAGGATTGTCATTTGTCCGCCCCATTAGGCCATACCGCTCACACATCTTCTACATAACGGAGCCATACTGTCGGCTTTAGTTCAGCCCTTTCTAAAGTAATTTTTTCAAAATGCTCAATGTACAAATTTTCTGCACCCCAAATTGCCCTGGATTATACACTGGGCAATTTATTTCGCACTGTTGCACTTCACTCACTGATACTAATGTATATTCGTTATCACAATTTTTAGGTTATGTCACTCTGTTTACTTAGTGACGCACACACATTAACAAATCAGCTAACTTTTTCTCTCGCCGGGCGACATCTCATCGCTTCGAATGTTGATTGAAAAAGTGACCAGAACGCAGGCCTCGCTCTGCCGTTCCGTTCAGTAAACGTCCAAAATTTGGCTAAATCCGTGGATTTGATTGGTGGGCGATCTTCACTTTTGTGTACATACCCCCTCGGCGTTATATTTTAATTGTTAAGGTTGGCGTGGGCCTTCGGTTTCGAGATTATAAATGTTTTTCTCATTTTGACACAAATTCTTATAATTGTAATAACTTTGTTAATATCATTCCGATTTTAGATCTGAGCGTATCAATGGATTCACAACACTTGGCTCTATTATTTGAGTTCACTCATGGTGTGCTTTGGTCCCTTATTAAGGAAGTTATTGTTTTGTGATTAGTACGGTTCACTTAACACTATTATTTTATATTTAAATCTTTATTATCACTGTATAATGGCACTCATACCCACTTGAGGGCATGCCTTCCAAGTTCTCATCACTCCTTAGTTACTATTTACTTGGATTTATTTATAAAATACAATTCTTATTCTACTGTCATCTTAGCCTAGGTACTTACATTTATATTTACATATTTCACTCATTAGAAAGTATTTGTCTGCTTTCTAATTGTTTCCATTTGTTGATAACAAAGGGTTACTACTACTGGTTACCTTTGTTAGCTGGAAAATGAGGTAATTTTTGGTCATTTTTGGTTACTTAAGTGGTCTCTATTTTCATCATTAGATGCCTACTTAATGTTATTCTTTTCTGGTATTAGAGTTCTTTTTGTTATTATCTCTCAGTTAAAATAGCTGAGTAATAACATTGTCTTGGTACTGGACTTGGTGTGTTTACTACATTAGACTTTTTTTACATCGCAGTTGGTTAAACAATACTAGTTACACCTGGTGTCACATGACATGTGCACTTAAATATAATTATAATATACTGTATTCTGTCTTATTATCTTTGTACCATAGTACAGTAGTGGTATCACACTCTATTTGTGGTATTGACATCGACATTTTGTTTCTATTCATTTTTATAATGTGACTTTATACAAGTTTTATTAGTGAATTCCATTTTAGTGGGGTTTGGTTCATTTTCTTTGTTTATTTTCTTATTCAAAGTTTATTTTGGGCATCTGATTTTGTTACCTGTAGAAAGATTGTTATTTCTACTTGCTTTTACATATATTACATTCTGGTTTGGGTAGGTTTTTCTACTGTTAGTTGTGAATACAGGTGAATCTTACACACATCATAGGTTATGTTATTTGATCATTGGTGCTAACAATGTGTATGTTAGTTTGACTCACATTGGCATTCTTTTAACCTTATTTTTTTGCATATCTGGTTTTAATAAAGATAACTAATAATCTTTTAATTATTCTCTTGCTTTTATATACGATTGTCAGATTATTTGACTAGTGGTTGCTGATATTCTGAGACACATTAATACTCTTTTTGTTACATTGTTGCTGCGCATATCTTGTTACTATGCTTAATTCACAGCTTATAATCAATAATTATTATTGTTATTTTCACTCCTTTGTATAACATTTCTTTTCTTATTCATTTATAACATTATTTATAGTATACTGGTCATCTCAGTTAGTCAGTTTTCTGTCTATCTCTTTAATCTGCAGGTTGATTGGTCATTACACATATTGGTAGGTGTTGATTTATAGTTGACTGGCTCTTGCAATCTTTTATGCCATGGTTGTTGGTTCTTCTTCACTGATTCTTCCTTCCTCTTCTTTCTTCTTTCTTCCTTCTTGTTTGTTCTTTCTTGTTTCTTGTTTCTCCCTTCTTCTTTCTTCTTTCTTCTTTGGTTTTGTTTCTTCACTGATTCTTCTTTCTTCTTTCTTGTGTCTGTTTGGTTCTTCACTGACCGAAAACTATTGGGTGGTTGCTTCTGTTGGTACAATCACTGTGTGGTGCAAAATCTCTTCACTATAATGTCATTTCATTTGTATTTACCATCAGTTTATTGACTCTTATGGCTGTGAGTTTACATTTGGTGATAGTTAGCTCATGTAGCGTTGAGCTTGGCATTTTAGACAAATTATTTGGCTTGTCTCTTTGACTCATTATCTGACATGTGTTATCATTTTATATCACTGAAATCTTAGGGCTCATATGTCATGTTACAATATTTAGAATACTTTTCTTATATGCTGTTTTATCATTAGTTACACTCAATTATTATTTGTGTTCTCTGTACCTTTGGTCATGTTGTAATTTATATATATATATATAGTAACATTACATAATCAGTGCCTAATACTGAGTAAAATAAAGAAATACCTATTATTATTATTATTTTATAAAATAATAATAATAAAAAGTCAGTAGTTACCCCATTCCCCAAGTCAGAAATGAATGATTAAGTATCATACTATGAAACTTTTGTACAATCTTTACACCAAACAATAAAACAATTTAGCAATTAAAAAACAGTGTAATAAGTGTTACCATAGAAGTGCAGTGTGTACAAAGTGCAACATAGTATGATATATGTAAATTTTAAACAAAAAAACATCAATCACAAATGGTGATGAAGATACAGAACTATAGTAATAAACAATAAGTTTAGTAATAAGTTGTTGTAGTTTTGTTTTGTTAGGCCACAAAGGCAATATCAATGTAAATAAAAGGTTATTTTGTTTATGTTTGAAGGATCCAGGGTTATATAAGAAATTAATCACTGCTAATTAGAATAAATTGTAAAGAGATGGTGGAAGATAAAATTGTACCTAGGGCAGTAATACATTTACAGAAGTAAAAGTCAGAAATAAACTAAGTTCAAAAACCACTAAATTATAAAATGCAAGTATCTAAGTTTATGTAATCATATGAAGGAAAACATTATATAAATTAAATGTAATTAGAGTTAAAATTTATAAAGGAGTATTTTCCTAAAAAATGGAAGAACTAATAATATCTTAATACTAGCCTATTTACTAAAACTGTACCTAGGTTAGCCAATAAAAACTCATCAATTTCTTGGTTACTAAGAGTAACAGAGTTAACAAGATGGGTAATTGTTAAATTGGATTTTCAAGAGTGTAGATGACAGAAATAATGTCCAGCAAATTTTCAAAAAATAGTAACTACAGTTTGAACTAATCACTATTCTAAATTAATGAAACGATTCAGCACAAGAAACTACGTCTGAGACATCCATTGAACCATAATAATTGATGCGAGAATATCAAAGAACATTGAAAAATTATCCAACCATCAATCGCTTGAAAAATTTGAACTATCCCTACGTTGGTGAGAACGCCTACCTTAATAAACTAAAAAATTACACATCACCAACAAGTAACGAACACTAGAAACAGTACAACATCATTCAATTTATAAGAAAACTTAGTGTGAACATTTTAAACTTTCTTTATTTAACCCAAAACGGTAAACACGTGGTTTCATTAAAAGTACATAGCAGCCATGTTTCTTGTTTTTCCATCGGTATGAATACGAGTAGTCTGCGCTCTGGCATTTAAAAAACGAACTTAATGAAATCAGACTTTAAGAAAAAATATTAAATTCTTGGATTTCGCACGCATTATTCGAACACATCTCACCACACACACACAGCTTCGATCTTTCGAAAAACTATCTCGTCGCCAACAACAAGACGAACAGCGCTACTTACGACAGCCTCTGATGAAGCCTTCTATAGGTGAAAGCCGGTTTAGGCTGTAAGGTAAAACTTTACGTTTTTACTTATAAAAAACTTAGTGTTCCGAGTCGTCAATATTATAGTGATATTTAAAAAATATTAATTATTGTAAAGTATGATACTCTTATCTAAGCATTTCCGACTTTCTTATAGCTCAAAGAATCTCCAAATAACCCTGAGATAAATAATTTATTAATTTTACTAATAACTATAATTGAATATATCTTTTGTGTTATAAAAAAAACTTATATCGAAAACTGTTGTAATTTCGATAATAGTCGATCTGGAAATCGATGAACTGGATGTAATAGTTTCCAGAAAATAAACCAATTTCAATCAATAAATACCTTTCTTTTAGGGAATTGACTTTGTATTATTTTTTGTAGATAGCAGATTTGTTACAGGAAACAGGTGAATAGCAGAGAAGAGTAAGAAAGTTAGATCAGACATCGTAGCCTATGAAGTACAACAGCCAACATAGCCTGTAACTGGTTATCAAATTGCAAACAGCTGATGCAACGCGCGTTTAAATAAAACGATCAAACAGTACACCAAGAGAGGAACTCTCTCTCTCTCTCTCTCTCTCTCTCTCTCTCTCTCTCTCTCTCTCTCTCTCTCTCTCTCTCTCTCTCTCTCTCTTTCTCTCCATAACAACTGAATTGTAATACCTGCAAGGAGATATAAAAAACAACAAAGGATCCCGTGGTTTATTTTTTTACTAAAGAGTAACACAATAAATAAAAATAACACAGACAGAGTATCAAAAAGACGTAACACTGAGAGAAATAAGAAGTCCGGAAAAACTCGTAGACGTTACAAATGACGATCCCAAAAGAGGGGCGATAATTACGGATAAACTCGTAGACGTTACAAAATATAAAGCGATCTCTGTTTATGTCTTTCTAGACTGAGAAGTAATTTTTAAGGTGAAATTTTTTTGTCAATTAATAGATTAATGCAGAGAAGATGAGGATGCCATAAACAGGAGTATAGAACAATAATTGCATTTTGTTTTGTTTTGGTTTCTCCGTTGTTGAGGCCGTAGTCAGTAGTGTTCTTCAACAATACATTTTAATTGCATCTTCTTTTTCCGAAGCGTTACAGCCTTGCGTGTACATTCGTCACAACTCGCTTCTTTTTCTCACCATGAGCCTCTCCAATTCATGACCCCCATTTTTAAATCCGCCCTCCACTTTCTGCAGCTATCTGTGTTATTTTTAATTTTTCACACTCCTATCATATCGCCGTTTCGACGACTTATTCTCTCAACGTACCCTATGCAATCAAATTTTCTGGATTAAATAAGTCTTAATTTTTCTTAACAAGTCTAAATTAAGTAAGTCTTACGTATAATGGATATTAATTTTACGTTTATTGCAACATTTGTCTTATCTGTTACTTATCCTTTAGTTTTCCCCGTTCTTTTGTGGAGCCACAAATATTTCTTATTATATTTCATAATGGAACATAATGAATTTTTTAAACACTTTCATAATGGAAGTATCTGTTTCAGTATGCACCCAGGCTTCTGAGACATGGGACTTATTGTATTACCACTGGCATGATCAGAGTTCTGTTTGGCCTGATCATATTAGTTATTCGAAAAATTACTTTTAAATGTGAAGAGATCTATGGTTACATATGGTTAACTGCAGTAGGAAAAAGCCGTTTACCGTCTGCCCA
Organism: Magicicada septendecula; assembly: GCA_034769895.1. Lineage (NCBI taxonomy): Eukaryota > Metazoa > Arthropoda > Insecta > Hemiptera > Cicadidae > Magicicada > Magicicada septendecula. Next base: position 178,360,442 of record CM068368.1, read on the forward strand.
TAAAAATTAAAATTCGCTGCATTGTCTATTCCAGTGACAGTGGTGATCTTGCTCAATGTTCTGGCTTCATATACTGTCAATACTCGCATGTGTATTGTATATTTGATTGTCAGTCATGTGCGAAATTGCATTGTCCCAGCCAGATGGCTTTTGTTGGGTCAAGTCTGTAGTAGTTGCTGTGAAGCGTTGGTATTTTTAGTATCATCGCACTAAGTGTTCACGCCGGCGTCCAACGTAAGATATAATTATTGGTTTGTTGGCCTCCTTACATTCGTGTCATGTTTACGTGACACTGTGTACTAATTATAAATCTTTTATGAATAATAATGTCTACTATCGTGTCGCGTGTAATAAATAATAATCATGCCTTTAAAACGAGGTGTAAATAGAAAATTGTTAAATATATTTAAAACTTCACTGTTGATTTTAAATTTGCTTTATTAACATCGTTTTGTATTGTAGAAGACATTTGCTTGGTTTGGTGTTGCTGTCTGTTTCTGTGCAGTGGCGTTGCGGCATAATTGTAACCAAGTAGCAATGGAAAGGTGATGGTAGTTGACACTCGAGAGGTCGTAGTAATCGATATACGATGACTTCCCAGTTTGTGTCAACGAATTAAGAATTACGTGTCGTGTTTTGCGTTTGGGAATGTCAAACTGACAAAGCTTTTGACGGCCGGTTTGTGAGGCACAGTTTCCGTACTATAAAGACTATATAACTGAATGTGGATTTACAAAAACTGAATACTTTTAAATTATTTTTTGATTATACGGTCAGTCTATTGCAAGGCTATAAGGACGATATGTGCAATTATTTATCTAAATCACCATTCTTAATATACATAACAATATTTGGGAATATTTAGAAACATATTCAATAATATATATGTGAGTACGCTAGAATCATATATCGCGTGTTCTGAAAAATCAAAAATTTTTGAATCTGGCACTGAGTGTTTAGAGTATTATTTATGTAGAATTAAAAAATGCTATTGGTTTGCATCAAGTGGATAACATACTACACAAAATAGTGCCTAACGAAAGCGGTTTGTGTCAAAACTAGGAAGTTCTATTTGGTCATATGAGTTTTGAAATCAGCTGGCATACAGCCAATCAGAGGCCGCAGTTTAGCCAGTGAGGTATAACTAACGGTATTGTGATCAAAAGTTGTTTATTCCTTATTTTTATTGAAATCGTATAAGATATGACTCCCAAATTCCAATAAAGGTAGAGTCAGACTTCACAAGTTCCAAAATAATTTGTAAAATAACACATCAACTTCTATAAAATTTACTTTGTGATAACTGAATTGAAATTCTTAATAAAAAATTACATAAGGATTTTGTATTTCTATTTCTAACAGTAGTTGAGAACATCATATATATATATATATATATATATATATATATATATATATATTGTAAAGAAACATTGTAGCTCCCGTGTTATAATGCCACACGTTGGATGCGTCAATTTGTACAGCAACTCTTTTCGTCGTTCTCTCTATAAATGTAAAAGTGTCAGAGTGTAATGTGTCTTATCAATCTGTCGTCGCTTTGGAACGTAACTTACGCTGATTGTGTCCGTTGCGCACGTACGAATAACCAGGTATCGAAGTCCTTACCTGTTGTTCACTAGGGGTGTGAAAATCCCGGGTGGCGCCAAATTGTTTAATCAAAACAATTAAAAAATTTGATGATGATATGGCAAGCGCGGCTCAGGCGCTGTGGACAATTCAGTTTATTCCCGCCTCGACTTGACCTTCTTAATCGGGCCAGTAGTTCGTAGAGTGACTACGTGAGCGCTTGCCGTCAATACTAGCTGTTCGCTATAGAGTACACAAATTATAATACACCTTCCTAATGAAATTAAAACACAGTGGTTACACTCAGTACCTGTTTATTATCTGGTGATTACTAATTATTCAGTTTAACATAAATTATATTTTGTTTTGTAATACATGTGCACCGGTAAATAATATGAGACAGTTTCTCTTGGGTTTGACAAATCGATTTTGAACGTAACAGACAGACAGTGATGGCGTCTGTTGAAGTTGTACACAAATAGTTTCGTTCAAACATCTTGAATTCTTGTGATTACGATAAAAGGATTATTAATGATTACAACAATAAAAATACACTACCTTACATCATTTATACTTAAATAATATAATGTGTAGCTATAACTTGTTCTTGGAGTGTAGTAAAAGTTTTTCAAAATATCGTAAACTAACAACAGGTTAACTTTACAAGTTGACAAATTTTCAGTGTCTTAGTTTTTTATTTAATCTTTGAAAGAAATTATACGCAGTTTAGTGAGAGTTCAGATTACTGTGAGAAATATTTAAAGTGAGTTTATTCGGAAATTTGGGTAATTTAAATGATACTTAACACATGAGTAGACTGGATGTACTCAGTTGTTCTGGTAAAAGGAATTAGGCTGCAATCATATTCAATTTTCAAATGTTTAGGGCGTCTGGCATCTTTTTCAAATTAATCGGATCAATTTATTCATTTCTTTTTATTTATTTGGCCTTCGACATCAGTTAAATGGTTTCAGTCATCATCTGCTTCCTTCTTGTTCATTTTGTGGTAATTTTGTTTACTATTTTGACCTTTTAAATTAGAAATTGGTCATTCAAGATTTGGCTTCTATTCTGCAAGAGCGTCACTTTACGAGTAATAAATCTAACGGAAAATTCGTAACCAACGTCTGTTGTCATGGTTACAATTTATTTCTGATTGGTTAATCTGGTCTTATAACCATTGTTATCAAATTTGAATTTTTATTCAAAATAGCTGTATATCTTCTGATTGCTTTTATTCTTCTGTATTCTTCCCTACATATTAAATATTATCACTACTGTTACTATATCCTTTCAAAGATTATTTTGATACCCCATAAGGTTGGGTTCTTCAAAATATTAATGTTTGTACAATTATTTTAATATTTGTTAACAATATTTCTCTTTTAATTTAAGTCCTTATTCTAACATTTTTCCTTTAATAAGATTTACAGATTATCCTTGGTTGGTTATTCGCCTTGGATTTGTTAATTTCTTTGTTGATTTCATACAATTTTTATTTATTTGTTTCTTTACAGTTAGGCATTTCATAGGCCTAAGTATCCATTGATTATATTTATTTATTTTATACCAATTATATCTCATTTTACTCTAAAGTGTTTTGTTTTGCTATTATAATGGTTGTCTTATTTGTTACTGTGTTTTGAATTTGGTTTTGTACTGATTATGTGTCAATATTGTTTTCTACATCTTGGCTTGTCAATTATTTCTTAACTGATTTTCCAGTGTACATTATTTCTGTATCGATTTACCTTCTTATTTATTTAACTTGCCATTGTCAACAATATGACTATTATTTACTATTCTTTACTACATAAAATATAACAACTAGGCCTATGGACTGTATACTTCCTTCAGCCATATCCTATTCATAAATTTAAATGAACAATCTTTATCAGTTATTAGGTAATGTTGGTTTACAATACATTTCATTCTTTTACTATTATTTTGGGTGAGAAACATCATCACTCCTTTTAAACATACTTAATCTATTATCCCTTATAACATGGGGTGTTTATTGATTGCGTTCTTAATTTCTTATTTCATTACTAATCTCTCTCTACAATCCATGGTAACACTAACTGTTTACCATACATGGGCTTTCTCCCCTGAATAACATTGTATCCTTCATTTATATCTAATCTAAATACTATTTTCAGTTAATATTAACAATACAATTCTTATAAGTTCACTATTAAATCATTTAGTGTTTATCATTGATTTACTAAGTGTTTTCATCAGTGATATTCATCACTTCCATCTTGTTTCATTCTATTTTGGTTATTTATCTGGCCAATCTCTGGGGTTGGGTAAAAGTCGTTTGTTTGTCAGTCTAGTCTATAATTTTATTTAATAATCACTTTTGGTTTACCATTCTTCCTCCTTCTTTCTTAATTACATTTTATATTTTTATTCTCTTCATTATTTATTTATTAAAATATATTACTTTTAAGCATTTCTTACATACTTATAGATATCAAATATGATCTGAATTTGACGATGTTATTATATATATATATATATACACATATGTATATATATATATATATATGTTTTCCGTGGTTTAGGAAAATTTGTTATTTTGGAACGTATGCCTTGTGATTCTTAGTTACTCGTATAATCCTAATTATTATGGCTGTTGATCTCAATCTTTTGATTTTTCTATGTTATTCTTTTTCAATCAGGATGGATACATTTTTATTGGAGTGTATTGCTATTTTATCACTATACACACGCTGTGAAAAAAGTGAATCTGACCGCGTTTTTATAAAATCTACACTTTCTCTGAAGGCTTAATAAGAACAGTATTTGTAGTGCAACGTTTTTGGTATGTACGACAGCTGACTACTGTGAAAAGCAACGTAATTTTGTATAATGGACTACCAGTGCTTTAACCTTGTTATCGCTTATACCATGCGATATGCTTTCATTCTGTGTTATTGAATAGGTAAGAGTTGTGTAGACCGTTAGGTGACTTCAAATGTTGTTTCAGTAATATTATTTATTATTACGGTATTTAGTTGCATAGAGTAAATACAATCCACACATCCAAAATCTATTATACCATTTGCTCGGATCGACGCCTAACAAAAATTGCCGTGTTTATAATAACTTTTACTAGTCTGCTTTTGAAACTGTATTTTGGGATCCCATTTACCGGTCGGGGAGAAGTTACAAAAGTGTAGAAAGCAACCGAGAACAAAGTAGCCTTCGTGACTATTACGTCATTATCAACCTTTGGTAGATGTACACGAAGTCGGCGAATACATCAGAAAGAGACGAAAAAATGTTATAAATGCGATTATAATGGACCTTGTATTTATTAAATCCTTAAATTCGTAGTGACCGTCAATCAATGAATTTTTCAGTGAAGGGTTTGTGAGGATCGGTCAAAAATATAACACAAATTTTTTTAACTTATTTATGTCGACGTTTCGACAAAGTTTATTGTCATCATCAGAACCTGTGTATGAATACAGAAGAAATGTTAAATACAACAGAACAATTACTTGGATGAATGTGTTCGTGTATGTGAGTGTGTGTGCGTACACGCGTGTGCGTGGGTATGTATGTATCATTGTGTTTGTGAAGGAGTTGAGATAGTTTGTTTACATCTTCAAATGTTTTCTTTAAGACAACGAGAAAATTATAACATCACAGAACTTAATTTATACACTATTACAATTTAAATTACTATATGTAATAATATTTTTAATTAATTATAAAAGCAATAATCAACAATTAGATATTAGATTCGTATAGAAAACGTTTATACATATTGTAACGAGACATATAACCACGATATTTTAAACGTCAAAATATAAGCAACATGTCATAATAATTGAGTGGGACAAGACCCATTAAGTATTTACAATGACTATACCAAGCAGAAACTACATAAGTAAATAATAACAGAAGAATGAACTCACAACCAGGGAGTTAATACAGTAATGGTAATAATATTAATAACAAAAAAGAAAATGTATTAAATAGTGATTATACAATAGATCCAATAACCCAATAGCTCAGGTCAGTAAGAAGCCAAGAAACAAAGGAGAACACATGTTATAAAGGAGAAAACAGTAATAATAATAATGATGTCGATCAATGGTGACACAAGAAGAACCAAGCACTTACACTAACTATGAGATAAGAAGGCCAAATGCGAAATAAATTGCCAACACAAGTGAAGTACAAAATGAAAGACAAGGACAGATAGACAAAACACTAACTGACTACCTTAGATGACCTGAATATGACCACTAGTCTAGTAAATGAGTAGGGCATCCAATATTAGCCAAGAGAGTGAGAGTAATAATAATATTAGTATAATAAGAAGCTGCAAACAACAGGATGATAACAGATTATGCCCAGAATTAATGTAAATAAAGAGAACCAAAATAGTCAGATAACAGTAATAATTATTAAATAAGTTATGAAAAAATGATAATAGAGAGATAAAAGAACCAATTAATAAATTACAGGTGATGATTAATAACATAGTACTAGTAAAAACGTGATAAAAAGTGTAAATTAAAATCAGCTCAGTCAACCCATTGTTGCTTTAGAGTGGAAAGACACATAACCTAAATACAGGTACTTTCCACTTAGATTAATAAGAAATAATAACTAAAACATAATTAAACTAAAATCTCTTGGACAAAAATCAAGCAGAGGTTATAAGGTTTCTACCAATACCAAGACAGACTACCTAGAGTAGTATTTATATGATAATTAATGTAAACTAAATGACCAAAAACAGACAGAATGGGAATCACCATGTAAAGTTTAGATAAAACCAGTTGTAAAATTAAATAGGAACAGAAAGGGTGATACCTGTATAGTAAGGAAGATGGTACATCACTAGTATAATATTGTAAGATAATTATTATCACTAATGTAAGGCATAATAATAATAATTAAGTACATCTGTCATGTGACACTAGCTGCAATTACTATTACTCAGTTCTCAACACAAGAGAATGAACCAATGTAAAAAACACCAGATTGTAAAACAATTTAATAAATGTAATGAACAATTATGAACAAGATAGTGACTTAAAAGACCACTACTTAATTAAAAATGAAGTAAAGTAAGGAGACACCTTATAGTACAATATAGAGGTGATTAAATAGACTCAAAACCAGGAAATAACAATGGATTCACAGTAACTAAAGCAAACAGTTGTACTGACAATGTATGTGTAATTATATAATATGTATATAAAATATTATGTATATGTAATATTATGTATATAATTTAATAATATGTATTATTAAATAATAATATTTTCAAAAACGCTAAATATTACTAAACAAAAATTTAAACACACAGTGAAAAGGCGAATATAAATGCCATAATCATAGCGATTTACTCAATAGCCTACTACTCCCTAAACGACGACTCCATAGCGGCTTAAGCTTGTCAGACCTCTCCCACCTCCCTCTGTTGGTGAGCGGGAGCCATGAAAGCTGCTTATTCTGCACCCGTAACGTCTACTTTTTCTGCCAGGAGAGTTTGCATATAACGGCTAATCATCAGCCTCATGATGTTAGGATGACAGAATACAGACACCGGAATTCGAACCTTTAACAACTCTCGCCTCGGAGTTAGCAACAAGACCATATAAGATGTCAGTATACGGTGTATACGTTAATATTTGTATTTTAAAAGGTTAATAACTAAGTAGTATTTATACATATGTATCCAAATACAAGTCTGTAGTAAAATAATCAGTTATTTGTTCTTAAGATTAATTCAGTTTGTCATTGCGATATGAAATTTTGTTCATGTCACATTGTATAATCAAGGTATACACGGACAAACTTTTGATCGCTGACACACGTGATCATTCATAATTCTGCAATAAATTTTACGACAAACTTGAAAACTTTATTATTACTTTGAAGCATGACACGAAAGTAGTTGGTACTAGTTTACATGTTATATTTTTCATTTTGTGTTATAGGTATAACCTATTTGCAGTTATGGCTTATACTTTTTAGTTAGCATATATAACATTTATGTAACTTTGAAGATGTACGTTTTCATACAAATTATTCTTATGTGATCCCGTAAGTATAAATATCAATTCTGTGTTCGTAGATTAACTGAATTGTTAATGATAATGACCAAGGGTCGTGCGAGGCGATGTGCCTTCCCGTCGCCTGCTGTTGTGCCGCGTCCCGAGTTTCTTATAGAGCTTTCACCGCGGGGACCAAAAGACTCCTGGATATTTAAGTGTAGCCTGCTACCGGCCATGGGTTTTCAATTAGGATCTAATTGAGCGTGAGTGTTCGCCGAGGCCGGGTCCGAGATTCACCTGGCACAGGTGGGTTGCGACGGAAGGCGCTAATTAGGGGATTCCCCTGGAAGCGGGCACAGCGGCGAAAGAACTTTGTGGACAGTGTTCGAATGGCGGCTTTCAGGGAATGGACACGTATAGGCGGTCTCGGGTGGTCTTTTTAAGTAGTAGGTTTAACATGCCCAGCGCATTCCTAGGTCCAGGAGAGACTGAAGCTTATGCTTATGGTTTTTGGCCAAGTAGCCCCATATAGGGATAGAGGGTTGGTGACGATACGTCCCCTAGGCCATAGAATTGCTGCGAAGTCGTAGACGAATTTGATACAGACGATTGGCAGTTTTGCGGGCTCCTTGGCAGGAAAGTATCGCCTACATGGACTCTGTCGGGGAGCCTTCTGTGTCTGGAGAAGACTACAGCTTTAATAGCTGTGTCTTGGCCGCGTTAATAGTAACCTTACATTTCTCTGCGCTCTCAGCGTAGGAATCAAGCTATTCTCGCAACAAGATAACGGCTGTTTCATCACGACGATCGACGTCATAAACCGCCGTACCGTCGGCAAACATAGCCAGGCTAGCACCAGGAAACGTGGGCAATTCATTGACGTACACAGGGAAAAGCAGGGGGCCTAAGCGCTTACCTGAGTTACGCCAGCCTTAATTGACCTTTCCGAAGAAAGAGCGTTATCTACTCTCTCGCGGTAGGTTTTGTTACAAAGAAAGCTAGCAATCAAATGAATGTACCAATCTAGAACCAGAATCTCCGTGAGTTTGTAAATAGGGCCAGGATGATCCAACAGAAGAAGAACACGATCAAAATAAAGGAAAACGGCGATGGTGTGTTCTCGCGAGCAACCGGCGTAGGCAGTGGGCTCCACGAAACTCATCAGCTGATGCGTCGAGGAGTGCTCAGCTCGAAATCCGAATTGCTCGGTGACCAAAACTTCAAACCGTTTTAAGTGATCTTGAACTCGCCGCTGAACCATTCGTTCGAAAATTTTCGACGTAGCCGACAGCAAGCTGATAGGCTGATGGTTATCGGTTATCTTCTGAATTATCGTCACCGTAGCCTGGCGTCACTTCTGAGGGAAGGAGACAAACCGGAAACAGGCATTGAGCAAGTCGATCAGGAAGCAAGCTCCCCTGTCCGGAAAGCTCTCCTACGCGGTATTCGTGATACTGTCCCATCCAGAGCTCTTCCAGGGTCGAAGTGCTCAAAGCCGTTCAGAAACCTCTGTCCCTGAAGTGAGCTCAGGTTCGCTGGAGATCGGATTGCAACGTTCTCCTCAACTTCGTCTTCAATCTCTTCATAGGAGTCTGGGACGCCAGACGAGTTCGGGGCGAACAGTCGTTCCAAACACTTGGCCAGATTTCTCCTCCGGCTTGGCAAGTGGCATGTCCCTCCGCTGATGGCCGTGAGGGGGGACGAATTCCCGGTCGACGCGGAAGATATCCTGTACACGGTGCTTCCCTCTGGCGGAGTGTCTGCAATGAGGGCGACAGTGAACTATCAGGAGCTTCGTTGGAAGTCCTGTAAGTCACGACATAACTTGCCTGCCACCCGATTGAAACTAGCTTCGAAGGCCGGGTTTCGCGTCTGCTCCCACCGTCTCTAAAGTCTGTTCTTCTCTAAAGCAAGCAGACGGACACAGTCGGGGAGCCGGTGGTAGTCGGAGTTGAGATTAGGCTTCAGCCGCGAACACATCTCGGCGGAAGAGATTACGGCCGCATTGAATAAGGCACCTGCCTCATCAATATGGTGGACAGAGTCAAGTGAAACCGCCTCGGAGAGCTTTCGACAGAAAACAGGCCCATAACGATTCCAGTCGACTATCCACCGAGCTCCTCTTCCAGTCGTATGTAGAGCAGCCACGTACACCTCTATAAGACAATGATCAAAAGACAGCTCAGTCAACACGGATACCTCAAACTGGGAAGCAACTACCTTGATAACTGCAATGTCCAGTACGTCAGATCGTGCGGCTCGAGCGCGGGAATAGTGAGTCGGTAAGCCTATGGAATTCTTGGCCGCTGTGGCTGTACCTCCATGGCGACCAGATCTATCGTCCTTGTAGAACATATAGTTGGACAACCTAAGGTTGTCATGGACCCTAGTTGTTATTGTGATACGTAAAAAAACAAAATAAAATTAAAAGAAACTAGCAACCAGTAGTCACCAGCTAACTATTTTTTAACTTATATTTGGTACCTAGTATTTTTTTTCTGAATATAGGCTTTTATTACATGTCTTGTAATGTTCTGGCAGAGAGTCATTGATCATTCCTGAACCGGAAGTGGGTGCAGCCTGGAACTTATGAAGATACAACTTCATACCAAGAAATTTCGAATGCTTTGGTATGCTAACTTGTTTACTTTAGGACTCGTGGCCAAATATTGCTTCCACAATAATTTTCATATTATTTAAAATTTATATTGAAAAATATTTCAGTATTAAATAATGTAAAAATAATTATATTCTATCAGTTGTATTAAAACAAGAAAGATCAGTTTCTGAGTAACGTGTTTTACGTTTCTCTCTAATTACTAGTTATAGTAACCAGAGATGCTTGTTAGTGTGTCATTAAAACTCTTTGAAGTAACGGAAAGCTTTGCCGGACAGAAACTGCATTAACTGTTACTGTAACTATAAGCTACAGAAGCTTTAATCTAAGAACACCGGTCTGCCATGATGCGTTGAAAGAGTTTTATATATATTTGCAGTCAGTAATATTTTGTCAGATAATGTGCTTAATTCTTTTTAAACCTCTAAATAATTTAATACTTTTCCTTTACATTATAATAAATTTCCTTTCCGTATTGTCAAGGTTGCTTGTACAACTAGGATATCTTATTTTCGATGCAATTTTTATTATATTTATAACATCATAAGTTCTATTGTGCACAATCATTTAGAAAACCTCTAGGTTTCTAAAAGCAGACGGAAGATCATTAGGTATATTGAATTTAAGTGCTTTCAACTTGGACGAAAGTGAAGTCAAAATAGAGTAGGAGGCTGATTATAATATTTAAAATGTTTGTATTTTATTTCTTATTAAGATTAAAATATTCTTTATCACGGCTATTTTAATATAATAATTCAAGTCTTGTTTCTTTGACGACTAGTCTCATACACAGTTGAACATGTGACAACCGTACATCGAATGCTGACTGTCCAATTCGTATCGTCTCTGTCTATCTACCCCTCTCTCTCTCTCTCTGTACATATACAACATATCAGTATATGTCCTGTTAATAATTAAGAAAATTTACATCTAACTTCGTGTCTTCTAATCTTTATTGGTTCTCTATGGCTAATACTGGTCCTAGTTATTCGGGGACCTCTTTGTTTCGAATTCTGTAAGGTTTAAGATCAAATACTGCAAATTTTGTGAGTTTGTGATGTTGTGTTCTAATAATTTTTCCGTTTCGTGTCTTCATCATACAGTAGTTAGTTGATAAATCATATCTTACATGGAGTCTTCGTTTTAAATACTTGAGCCGATATTATGCGGCTAATAACCTTTAAAACCAGACAATATATAAAAATTTTACTAAAGAATAAAGCTTTGTGTTGGCTTGTAATGCCTATAATAAAATAGTCTTATCACTTAATATGCTACATTTTTATTCGTCAACAAATGATGATTTTATACTAATGTACTTACTTATTAATCTGTTACTCAAACTTCATTATCTGTTACTCGAACTTATCTGTTCTGTACTACATTATTTATTTATACGATAAATAAAGATATTGTTCATAATTATATATTACCGATGAACATATGATGAATAATTTATATTTTTGTTCCAGGTACTCAGTGAATATTTCAACTATTCGTTAATACACTACAAGGCGTAAGTAAAAACCATAATTGCCTACAAGATTTCAGTTTTTTCCAAATATCAAAGATCTCATTAAGTGATGTAAGATTTACGTGTAAGTTAGTAATTAATGCTTGATGCCTTTAGTTGGTGAAAATCAATTGTAAATTATAGTAAAAAATAAAATATTGTACGAAACATGACTATAAACATGACTAATATTGTACGAAAATTAGACAGCTTACACCATCTGATGAAGGCACTGTGCTGCCGAAACAGCTGTCATGGATATATAATTTTCATAAATGTCGAGTGAAAATCACTAAAACTATTTTATGGTTTTATTTTTTACTATAACGTGTAAGTTAGTGTAACGATACAAGATGGCTGTAGTTAAACTTGTTCGTATACGCTGAACATATTTCAGCCATTTTGTAACATTTCTATTGATCAAGTCAAAGCTATTCTAAAGTTATTAGTGCAAATTACAAGTGAAGTAGCCTTCATTACTGTTGTGATTATAAATTGTTGTTGTAATATGATTTTAGCGATTTCATAAACTATAAATTTTGTTTTCGTATTGTACAAATGAGATTTTACCACGTCGATTCTATAAACTATATTGTAATACACTATGCAAACACATCTGTTATGGTAAAAACACATGAATTAAGCACGAATAGGATCGGAGTTGTAATTTTACGGTCCGTGATTTTACAACGCTGTTATATCGTGCATCGATTCTAACTATTTGTGACTAACTGGGTCATATGTCCTTTCAAGACATCTCACAAAGTTCAGTGGTAACCATGACACCGGCTAAAGACTAGTAAATATTGAGAGGCCAAAGATATTAGTACCGTACTTCCCCATCGTGTTTCCACCAGAGAAAATTTATTTCTGTTTTATTCGAAGTATAGATTGTTTGGTAGCGGCACTACAAATTTATCGGGCAACCTCATAAGAGAGGCTTTACCCCTTAGTACTCTTCAATTCAAAATTTTATGTTCAATTAAAGGTAACATAATATACAATGATGTAGCAATATTTATAATAATTCATAATAGCTCTGAAATATGAAATTTATTTCCTTTTTTGTGTATTGGCAAGACTAAAGAGTAGATTGTTGTATTTAGAAGAATAAATGGAAAGAATGAAGAGATCTTCAATACATTAGGCTATAGGGATAATAATTAGATCAACAAATTAAGTTATTATTGGTACAAATGTTAGCAAACTAATTGCTCAGTACCAAATAAACTTTAAAGATATGTAGATAACGAGTTAATTAAGCCTGTGAATTAGTAGTTCCGGGCTTAATATACTACCTGTTTAATCAGTCAAAATTCTCATAATTATTATTGAAAACAATTGCTATCAAGTAATTTTGACAATTTTTAATTTTATATTCTTTAAATTTGATGTTTTACTGATAGATGTTGATTGTATTGTTAGATTGAGATAATTTAATTTGTTGCAAACTTGAAGTGAAATATCAGCGATAGACTCACTGTTTTGTTCCTGAAAACTTTCAAGGAGAAGTGAGAAGGACTTCAGTCCCAAAGTTGTACTCAGTACGTCAGTGTTGATTTCAGATCACTTTACAAGGCGTAAGTTTCCTAGTATCGTTGTATGTCCCTTCGGAATAACTCCTGTACTCCCACTATATTGATGTGAATTGTGGGGATCAAAGCAGGTGTACGTCTCAGCTCCCACGAGTAAATTATAAAAAGTTATATAATAATATAGTCATATATAATAATATATAATTATAATTTTATTTTGTAATTTACGTAGTTCGATGTAATTTTGCATGTTTTAATAATGAATGTCACACTTGAAATTATTATTTTATTATTTGAAAAGTTAAAGTTGGATTGTTTAGTATTATTATTTTTATTATGTTCTTTGTATATGCGTATCACATCCAGGAAAATGAAAAAACATCAGATAGAATAAGCAGATTACTCAGGGAATACAACATACGATTCATACGTAACACGGGTAGGGAGCATGTTTAGGGGAACAAAGCAGAAAGTCTCCAGCAAACCAGAGGCGTCTACGAAATTCCCCTACACCATATCCCTCTGCATCAGGAGCCATATCCAAGGAAAGATTGGTAGTGCATGAAAGAACCCATCAGGTCAATGAGAGAGAATTTTTTATCTCAGCACTCTCACATCATTATAGGTTACGACACATTGTAAGATTCGAGCACACCAAAGTCATAGCCATTCTCAGTGAAATGTCTAAAAAAAAAATGAAGGAAGAGATGAAGAATCAGATACAACCGAACTCTCTCGGCAATTGAGAAGACAGCAGTATTATTAATGTGATGTGTAAGATGCTTTGGAAACCGAAACATACACAAAACCCACATATTACACGGTGCGAAATACTTCAGCAGCGGGCTCACGTCTATTGAGATGTTCCAAGATTGAAGTAAATAAACTTCTTACCCACTGAAGTGAAATTTTAGCTACATAACATTAGGCTATGTATAAGAATTGAGGGATTCTTACTAGTCTTCAGCTGGAAGTACTATTTACAACTTATAAAACATTGGAAAGAACTTTATTAAACTTTATTAACTTTATTAAAAGAACTTTATTATGTTTAATTCTGAAACTTAGAAGAAGGTGGAAGTAGACTGCAACTTAAAACTGTACTTGCAAAGGTGATAGGTGAGAGATATTACATATCGGCAAATGGGAGACGGCCGAATATTATTTATTAAAAGAAGCGATACGCCGCTTCTGCAAATAAATACTATAAACTATTTCAGGAATTGAACACGTTCTACTGCTCAGAGTGATAAGATGAATGCGTTATTATACTCTTCTTTATATTTTGTATAACCTTTCGTTGTTGTTATCAATCGTTGTACTTAATCACCAGTTACAATTTTACAGTTTTATTTCTTGTTGTAACACATTCTTAAATCTTCACAGATTTTTTTTTGTCGGCTAATTTTTTATGATTTGACAGTCGAAGTGTATGCGTGTTGACTTCAAAAATTTGTTAAGAAGGGATGCTAAATTGTAGTTATTCTGTACTGTTACGTTTTACGGATTTTTTCTTCTTGAGTTTCGTAAATTGCAATTTTAATCTATTTAACTATTAAACCATCATCTATGTTCTCCATATCTTTCTTCAGTTCTCAATAATTATTCCATTATATGAATCTCTGCACAGTGACTTTGTAATGAACTGATGCTTTGCCTACCTTCTCCCTAATTGTACAGTGTAGACAAGAAGTCATTGATCGAGCAGTATTGGCAGATGATTAAAAATAACTTTAGAACACATTTAATACGATCTAAATTACCTATAAGTGGCTCAATTTACTATTAATTAGTAACAAGCCGCCCAAGTGTATTGTACACCAGATCTGATCAATCCTTTTACCTGTTACTTACTCTACCTACTTCATGCATTAATCCAGTCTGTTCATTGTTTCTATAAAAAGTATAAATTATTAGTAAGGGTATAAATACACTAAAAACGGTGTATAAATGAGGTATATATCTTTTTCTTTACTTCTAATTTGTTTCTGTTCTGTTCTGTATTGACATTATTTCTACTTGTATCCTTTCTATATTGTTAATGTCAGAAAACCTTTAATGCTTGGCGTAAGTTATGACAGATTATTTGGAAATAATATATAAAATTTCTAATTGTATTTGAATTTCGTAAAGCTCATTGTATCATGACGCACATCATTAACGAATGCTTCTAACCGGCCACAGCGGGTAGCGTGTGGGAGTAATTTACTACCACATTATCATATTACGATAATGTGAATGGTAGTGGCGCTAATGGCCCATAATATAAAATATTTAAGCCATTTTGAGTTCTTAAGCACCTTACGAAGCTATTACAAGTACTTTCGTTTTTACCTACACAATAACATAATTTATTTAACCGTAATTGCAGAGTAAATAATTATGAAAGTGAGCTGGTTTTATTAATTACAACAGATTACCAGGCGTACTACCGCATTTACGTTTGATTAGTAATTTGTCCAGTTTATTACATCATTATTGCCTGTCTGCCTACACTATCTTATGTGCATAATACTGGTTTAGTTTGATAAATAGTTTTTATAAAATTTCAAATTGACTCTAAAATATATGTATATCATATACATGGTACTGTATTAGATACGGATGCATAGTACGGAGTGTGTCGGTAATTTTTTTGATAAGGACGCTGTTGTGTTAACAAGTGATTAGTATAAATTAGTACGTAAAGCTGCAAGAGACGTTGAACAATTTTGACATTTCTGTTTATCTGTGAAAAGGTAATTAATCTGCAGACGAGTTACACATAATTAGTATGACGTTCACTGAAGTTCCATGAATGTGTACTCTATACATGAGTAATCAATTCAAGGAGACTGAAGGTGAAAATTTTATTGAGGAGTCTGGAATTTACAGGAATGTTATATATGTAACATAACTGCGACTGTTTATGTTTGTGTATGCTCCATAAATTTTAAACTTTTTGAAGGCGTTCATGATTCGGTTCTTTTCATATATTGTAGCGTGACAGATAATCCACACAAATACATTACTCAATGATCATGGATAAAGCTTTAATATATGGAATATCCAGATGAGAATCAATTAAAATGCACTATTTAATAATATATTCACAAGAAAGGTTAAATAAAGAAAAATTCTGCAAATAATATAATATAATACAAATTTAAAAACCCAGGAAACTAAAAATGTTAATAACAAAATTACCCAGGTAAGATAGAAGCAGGCAATTAATATACCCCGTCAAAGAAACCAGACCAGAAGAAACAAAGGCATACACAGCGAAAAACTAAAGAAAAAAGAAGAACAATCAAAACTAAAGAAAAAAGAAGAATAACCAAAACTACTGAAGAAGGAAGAAAGAAGAAAGAAGAAGGAAGAATAACCAAAACTACTGAAGAAAGAAGAATAACCAAATCTACAGAAGAAAGAAGAATAATTAAAATTATTGAACAAGGTAGAAAGAAGAATAATTAAAATTACTGAAGAATGAAAAAAGAAGAAAGAAGAATAATTAAAATTACTAAAGAATAAAGAAAGAAGAACAATCAAAACTACTGAAGAAAGAAGAATAATCAAAACTAAAAATACTGAAGAAGGAAGAAAGAAGAATAACCAAACTCAAAGAAGAAAGAAGAATAATTAAAAATACTGAAGAAGGAAGAAAGAAGAATAACCAAACTCAAAGAAGGAAGAAGAATAATTAAAAATACTGAAGAAGGAAGAAAGAAGAATAACCAAACTCAAAGAAGAAAGAAGCATAATTAAAAATACTGAAGAAGGAAGAAAGAAGAATAACCAAACTCAAAGAAGAAAGAAGAAAGAAGAATAACCAAACTCAGAGAAGAAAGAAGTGAGACGACCCACATAAAACAAAAACCCCATAGGAAAAGAACCCCAAAAACCCCAAAATCAATGAATGTCCAAAGAGAAAGTATAACACCCCAAAAAACCATATCACTGTAAAACTGACAAAAAACTAAAAGTGTTAGTAGTATTAAATATTAGTGCATTCAAAAAGTTATTATTTAGTTTGTATAAACAAATCTTCACAGTCCCCCATGGTTGAATATTTCATGTTAAAAACTAGAAAAAGACTAGTAAATATATTAATAATTCACCATGGACAAGTGTAAGTGATCAAATTATAACTAATAAACTTTAAAAAGTGCATGAGTTGCAGTACAAAGTAATAAACTTTAAGTTTTGTGAACAGTGTCTACTTTGATAATGAAATTGTAATATTACTAATAAAAAGCTACTAGAGCTATATGAACATTCCATAGAATGGAATATGACTTAGATAGCCAGAGTTATACTTTAAGAGGGGGAATAAATCCTGTAAAATGGGGAATTACAGAATCAACTGTTAATGCTGAAGTAGTAAAAGATGTTAACCATTATATGTAACCAGGATGTTAGGTTCCTATTACATATAATAATTAGATAAGTAAGGATTATTCATAGGAAATATTAGTGTTATAATTTGTTATTTTATTGTTCATTTTAATTTAGGAATGCCCTATCTAAAAATAGATATCATTCCGATGTTATAGAATATTTTTAATTATGTTATTAGGTGATATACAAAACAATGTTATTCAGAACACCAGTTTTATGTAGAGAGGTGTTATATGTTAACTATACAATCAATAATTACTGTTATACCAGTCAAAGAATTAATTTTTAATCAAATATATAAGAATCAGAAGTCAGAGAAGGATATAAAATAACTACATTAATAAAACATTTGGCAAATAGCCACACATCAAATCTAGGCAATATAATGAATTTAAACTGCAAATAATTAACAAACATAGTCTTATAAGCCAGTTAAACTGACAATATTTAGGCAAGATAAACTCAACATATTAAATACTATGTAAATAAGGCTTTCTAAAGATAGGGTCATTATATGAGTAAAATTATTTATTTGTCTTAAAATACCATTAAAACTGAAATAGATTCACTGACATTATCATAGGGGGAGTCATATACAAATGAATTGTATTAAAAAACCATCATTAATATACTAAATTGCCATAAAATAAGTGAGAATTGACAATTATACCAATTTCAGATGTAATAGAATAATAATTATATTAGGGAAAATGGCTATTATTTACTTAGAAGACAGGAAGTATAATTTTAGGCCTACCTCCCAAAAAATGTAAGAAATATAATTTTCTGATAAAACTTTGTAACACTAACTTAATTACTATCAAAATAAGTAGAATAGAATAGTGAAAACGAATATGTATTTAATATTTCAAACAGTTAACTAATAACGAAATTACTTTCTGAGCATAATGTACGATTTTAAAATGTGTCGGAAGTTAAGATGATTTGAAACAATGTATGAGATATATTATATAGGCTAAGATTTTCATGAGACGAAGGAAATCCACACAGTTCATTATTATACCTTGAAGAGAGCACTTAATGTGAATATTTGATAGAACCAACCTTTAATGGCTGTTACGTTATAACAGAGTTCGGAATCATTTTGTGTAAAATTATTTTTTTTAACTATTTTAATTATTGTGAAGTGGTGAAGTTGACCTATGAACTACATAACACCAATAAACGGAATCACATATAACTAATTAAATGAAATAACACTGAAATCGCACCAAATACCAAGTGAAAATTCGAGGTTAAACTGACACACCTAAACACCAGTAGATATACCCATTTAACAACATTTTTACACCAAGTGAACTATTCCATCATACACCAGTGACAATAAACTATACCCCAGAAGATAATATACAATTGCGAAGAACATTTAAACGAAGAAGGGACATATTTATTCCAACAAGTACTTCATCCAGGTTAGAAGGCGAACAACGCGCATGCGTCAGGCGGCCATTTTGATCCAATATCATCACCGCAATAAGACACGACTGTGGGCTGCAACTTGGTTCGAATAAAATTATATATAAACTTTTATGATTAATAACTACCATTGTATTGTTTAAATTTAAGACATTATTAGAATTGTAAGTGTTATACTTTCATGCCCCTGACCTTCTCTGGCTTTTTATATTAATAACCGTTTAAAGAACCTATTTTATAATACAAATGTAAAATTATTATATCGACCGGCCCTGAGCGAGTCGATACGGCATTGTAACATCGATTGTAATTGATCAAATTCATTATTTTGTTTAATAAACGTTTGTTTTCTGGTAAATTGAAGTTGATTTCTCTTATAAAAGGACTTAACAGTTAATTAATCAAGAAAACTAGATAACCTTTAAAGGCAGTATATGCGAAACGACAACCTTTCAAGAGTAAGAAGAAGAGAGCCGTTTTCGCCTAAACTTGAAGTTAACTGGATTGTCTTTTTAACAAATTTACAGAAGGGAAAATTATTACCAGAATAAACACAATACCATCATAATTATAATTACAATCAACAACCTCGATTTATTTCTAAATTTTAAGAACATAAATACACCGAAAACATTTTTTCAGAATTTATTTTTTTTATAAATATAAAAATAAAATTTATATTTTATTTCAAATTGCTACAACAGCAATACACACAGAGTTTATTTGATAACAACAAAGACCAGGAACGTTACCAAATCGACGTTTCCCAGAGCGGAACGTCACTACTACACATACACACCATAAAAATTATTCTGGGTAATATTATACCAGAACACTACTAAAATTACGATTATATTATTGTTTTATTACAAAAGTGAAGACCAACAGTGAGTGCATAACGAAGA
This sequence comes from Magicicada septendecula, assembly GCA_034769895.1. NCBI lineage: Eukaryota > Metazoa > Arthropoda > Insecta > Hemiptera > Cicadidae > Magicicada > Magicicada septendecula. The sequence goes on from CM068368.1 coordinate 178,380,439, forward strand.
CTAGGAGACATTAGCTACATTGCTACACACATTCATACATTTGATAAATTCGTATTATTACAAATTTGGCTTCCATCGCGGGGCTTGAACGAGGCAGACGTCTCGTTTTATTACAAAATTGGCGTCCAACTAAAGGGCTGTAATTAGGGGTTGAAAGGCGGTAATTACTTACCCAATTCCTAATTCAGCTTGGCAGCGGTTATCCAGCCAGAGAAAAGGGAACAACAACAAACAAATTGCAACGAAGGGCTATGCCACAACAGGAAACGAAAATGCCCGAACAAGAGAGACAATTAAGCTACGCGGAATGGATGACAGTGTTATTTAAAAAATTCAGCAAGGATATGGATTATATTAATGAAAATACCACTGATCACGAACGAGCACAGATGAGGCCTGCGAACAGAATGGTGACACCGAACGACAACATGACGTTGAGAGATATTTATGATGAAATGTAGGAGCTACACGCAAAGTATGATAAAGAAGAGACTATCGGGAGAGCTCACGAAAATAACGATAAAAATGTGGAAGGAATGACTGAGGATGATTGGGATAGATGGAATGATAATCTTAAAAGAATGAAAAACGAGAGAACGGGAATATACGCACATTTGAAAGAACAATATACACAGGAGGAGTATGAACAAATGAGACAATTAATAAGACAACCAGAGAAACCGGTACAAACAGAAAATGCAGAGCTAAAGGAATGGATAAGGCTTATGTTTGAACAATCCAGAGAAGATATTTGTAAATGGAGGGAAGAATTAAATAAGAAGCGTAAAAAGAAAATAAGTAGTAAAAAAACAGAAGAAATAATGAATGAGAATAAACCAGTAACAGTAACAATAACAGAAGTACCCGAGGATGGAAACTTGGAACAACAAAATCTGCCAATAAATGATAGCCAACCAGAACCAGAAGAAGTACCAAACGAAAAAACAGAGGAAAAGGTGGTAGTATTACCTGAAAAGAAAACAAATGGAAACAAAGAAAATACTACAGATATGGAAGTGGAACCCAAGAAAAGGAGAAGAACGCATCCGAAGAAATTAATGAAAACAAAGGAAGAAATGGAGATGATGAACCAGGGTTTATTTGATGATGATAATATCCCTATTACGAACCATGAAGAAATCGTGAGTTCCAGGAATAATGGAAGTAGATTAAGGGTAATCTCAGAGATGGTTTACCAGCAGACAGTAGTTTACCACTGGGAAAGGACCAGAGGTAAACTGAATAAAACATGTGGACTAGATCAGTTTCAGCGCAGGACTGGACAGTGTATTCCAGAAAGATGGAAGTATGACATCTTACCAGACTGGGATGACGGCACAGATGAATCACCAGAATGTGTTCCATTAGAGTACCATCCAGGACAGTTCCAGTGTACAGGTACACTAAAATGTATTCCTTCATGGTGGATGTGTGATGGTGAACCAGATTATGGGGCTTCAGATAAGCAAATAATTAATAATTCAAAAGAAGATCCTCACAGATATTTTTCATGCAATACCACATATGGACCAGAGACGTACTGGCGTATAAAACACTATGATAGAGGGAGCCGAATAAGCTTAGCAGCCAACAAAGGAATAGCAGCTAGAAAAATGAAATACAAGACAAAGGCCAGAGATGTCACTAGTACCGGAACGGTGATGAAGACTATGGTCATCCGGACAACGAGAGTAACTAAACTTACAGACCACGGTTAAACCAAAGACTACACACCTATACAAAAGGGACGGATGTTATGATAACCGACGACGGCCAAAAACCTATGTCAAAGAAAAAGAAATTATGAGCAATTGTCCAACCTAACAAAAATCTTCAACCTGGGTATATAAAGGAAAAATAATAATAAGAAGTACATTTGAAGTAAAGAAAAGAAGAGAGCTAATACCATATTTAGGGTAATAATATGATATGTTAACCATATTTATGAAGAAAATATCTAAATTCAAAAACCAAGTAAGAACAACTTACTACCTACTATTGAGGAACAATTTATGAATAAAAAAGAAAATGAATTTTGAATTAAACCACAAAATTCAAAAAAGAAGTAAGAACAATTTACTACCTACTATTTAGGAAACAGTTTATGAAGAAAATTTTTAAAAAATTCAAAAACCCAAGTAAGAACAACTTACTACCTTATCTTAAAAACAACTTTTAGAAATGAACAAGAAGAAAGGGAATTTGGATAACACATTACAAACAATTATATATGGGACCAATTCTGAAAAAACTTTCAAGAATAAAGCAATGGCAGTACAAACCACTGATACAATTTAAATGAATAAACTTATTGTGAAGTAAAATTAATGAGAATTTTATGTCAACTAAACAGAGATATTAAACATATGGAATTAATAATTAAAGAGTGCATTTGGATAAAAAGCAAGAGCAGAATAACAGTGTGAAAAAAGGAAGAAAAAACTATATATAAATAAATCCATAAGAAAAATATGATCATATAATAAATGTCAATTATAAGAAGTACAATTATAAGAGTAATTGCAAAAACATAATACTAGTGGAATGATTCATAAGAATTAAGAAAGGAACAAAAATATAATACAAAATATATGCTACCAATGACCAGAAAAAGATTGTGATAACAGTCAAAAAATGACAGAGAATTAAAAACTTTACACTGAATAATAAGTGATGATTATATTATACCAGCTTCCAACCACAAGGAGAAATAAAATGCCAGCAGAGCTAACCACTGAGAAAAATAACTGAGATAGAAATTTACTAAGATAGAAATATTAATAGATCTGTTCGTATACGAAGTGAAATATCCAAAGATATTTAATTTTTTTTATAGTCATAAGGTGGACTATTCTTATATAATTTTTATTAATAACTGTCTGAGATAAGTCCAGCAGTATTATTATGTATTGATCAGAGATGATTTACCTCTGTAATCAATAAATGACGTAGTATGGCCAGCAGAGTGTGAAGCCTACCGAGCCCCTCTGGACACTGCCCCAGCTAACGTATTAGGGAATTTTAGGGACTAAATATCCCAAGGATAAAGAACCAAGTTAAGAAGAAAATGGAAAAATAAAAAATAACGAACCTCAGATGACTATTACTATCAATAAGAATCCAGTTAATAATGAAATATAAATAAGCTCAAAAATATAGAAGAAAAAATTTTAGAAATGTGAAGGAAGTAAAGGAATATAATTTATAATATAATGTCATAAGCAATTATTTCAGACAAACTAAGTATGATCTGAACTAATCACTTCTGGAAGAGAGCAATCTGTAGCGTGACAGATAATCCACACAAATACATTACTCAATGATCATGGATAAAGCTTTAATATATGGAATATCCAGATGAGAATCAATTAAAATGCACTATTTACTAATATATTCACAAGAAAGGTTAAATAAAGAAAAATTCTGCAAATAATATAATATAATACAAATTTAAAAAAACAGGAAACTAAAAATGTTAATAACAAAATTACCCAGGTAAGATAGAAGCAGGCAATTAATATACCCCGTCAAAGAAACCAGACCAGAAGAAACAAAGGCATACACAGCGAAAAACTAAAGAAAAAAGAAGAACAATCAAAACTAAAGAAGAAAGAAGAATAACCAAAACTACTGAAGAAGGAAGAAAGAAGAAAGAAGAAGGAAGAATAACCAAAACTACTGAAGAAAGAAGAATAACCAAATCTACAGAAGAAAGAAGAATAATTAAAATTATTGAACAAGGAAGAAAGAAGAATAATTAAAATTACTGAAGAATGAAGAAAGAAGAAAGAAGAATAATTAAAATTACTAAAGAATGAAGAAAGAAGAACAATCAAAACTACTGAAGAAAGAAGAATAATCAAAACTAAAAATACTGAAGAAGGAAGAAAGAAGAATAACCAAACTCAAAGAAGGAAGAAGAATAATTAAAAATACTGAAGAAGGAAGAAAGAAGAATAACCAAACTCAAAGAAGAAAGAAGCATAATTAAAAATACTGAAGAAGGAAGAAAGAAGAATAACCAAACTCAAAGAAGAAAGAAGAAAGAAGAATAACCAAACTCAGAGAAGAAAGAAGTGAGACGACCCATATAAAACAAAAACCCCATAGGAAAAGAACCCCAAAAACCCCAAAATCAATGAATGTCCAAAGAGAAAGTATAACACCCCAAAAAACCATATCACTGTAAAACTGACAAAAAACTAAAAGTGTTAGTAGTATTAAATATTAGTGCATTCAAAAAGTTATTATTTAGTTTGTATAAACAAATCTTCACAGTCCCCCCATGGTTGAATATTTCATGTTAAAAACTAGAAAAAGACTAGTAAATATATTAATAATTCACCATGGACAAGTGTAAGTGATCAAATTATAACTAATAAACTTTAAAAAGGTGCATGAGTTGCAGTACAAAGTAATAAACTTTAAGTTTTGTGAACAGTGTCTACTTTGATAATGAAATAGTAATATTACTAATAAAAAGCTACTAAAGCTGTATGAACATTCCATAGAATGGAATATGACTTAGATAGCCAGAGTTATACTTTAAGAGGGGGAATAAATCCTGTAAAATGGGGAATTACAGAATCAACTGTTAATGCTGAAGTAGTAAAAGATGTTAACCATTATATGTAACCAGGATGTTAGGTTCCTATTACATATAATAATTAGATAAGTAAGGATTATTCATAAGAAATATTAGTGTTATAATTTGTTATTTTATTGTTCATTTTAATTTAGGAATGCCCTATCTAAAAATAGATATCATTCCGATGTTATAGAATATTTTTAATTATGTTATTAGGTGATATACAAAACAATGTTATTCAGAACACCAGTTTTATGTAGAGAGGTGTTATATGTTAACTATACAATCAATAATTACTGTTATACCAGTCAAAGAATTAATTTTTAATCAAATATATAAGAATCAGAAGTCAGAGAAGGATATAAAATAACTACATTAATAAAACATTTGGCAAATAGCCACACATCAAATCTAGGCAATATAATGAATTTAAACTGCAAATAATTAACAAACATAGTCTTATAAGCCAGTTAAACTGACAATATTTAGGCAAGATAAACTCAACATATTAAATACTATGTAAATAAGGCTTTCTAAAGATAGGGTCATTATATGAGTAAAATTATTTATTTGTCTTAAAATACCATTAAAACTGAAATAGATTCACTGACATTATCATAGGGGGAGTCATATACAAATGAATTGTATTAAAAAACCATCATTAATATACTAAATTGCCATAAAATAAGTGAGAATTGACAATTATACCAATTTCAGATGTAATAGAATAATAATTATATTAGGGAAAATGGCTATTATTTACTTAGAAGACAGGAAGTATAATTTTAGGCCTACCTCCCAAAAAATGTAAGAAATATAATTTTCTGATAAAACTTTGTAACACTAACTTAATTACTATCAAAATAAGTAGAATAGAATAGTGAAAACGAATATGTATTTAATATTTCAAACAGTTAACTAATAACGAAATTACTTTCTGAGCATAATGTACGATTTTAAAATGTGTCGGAAGTTAAGATGATTTGAAACAATGTATGAGATATATTATATAGGCTAAGATTTTCATGAGACGAAGGAAATCCACACAGTTCATTATTATACCTTGAAGAGAGCACTTAATGTGAATATTTGATAGAACCAACCTTTAATGGCTGTTACGTTATAACAGAGTTCGGAATCATTTTGTGTAAAATTATTTTTTTTAACTATTTTAATTATTGTGAAGTGGTGAAGTTGACCTATGAACTACATAACACCAATAAACGGAATCACATATAACTAATTAAATGAAATAACACTGAAATCGCACCAAATACCAAGTGAAAATTCGAGGTTAAACTGACACACCTAAACACCAGTAGATATACCCATTTAACAACATTTTTACACCAAGTGAACTATTCCATCATACACCAGTGACAATAAACTATACCCCAGAAGATAATATACAATTGCGAAGAACATTTAAACGAAGAAGGGACATATTTATTCCAACAAGTACTTCATCCAGGTTAGAAGGCGAACAACGCGCATGCGTCAGGCGGCCATTTTGATCCAATATCATCACCGCAATAAGACACGACTGTGGGCTGCAACTTGGTTCGAATAAAATTATATATAAACTTTTATGATTAATAACTACCATTGTATTGTTTAAATTTAAGACATTATTAGAATTGTAAGTGTTATACTTTCATGCCCCTGACCTTCTCTGGCTTTTTATATTAATAACCGTTTAAAGAACCTATTTTATAATACAAATGTAAAATTATTATATCGACCGGCCCTGAGCGAGTCGATACGGCATTGTAACATCGATTGTAATTGATCAAATTCATTATTTTGTTTAATAAACGTTTGTTTTCTGGTAAATTGAAGTTGATTTCTCTTATAAAAGGACTTAACAGTTAATTAATCAAGAAAACTAGATAACCTTTAAAGGCAGTATATGCGAAACGACAACCTTTCAAGAGTAAGAAGAAGAGAGCCGTTTTCGCCTAAACTTGAAGTTAACTGGATTGTCTTTTTAACAAATTTACAGAAGGGAAAATTATTACCAGAATAAACACAATACCATCATAATTATAATTACAATCAACAACCTCGATTTATTTCTAAATTTTAAGAACATAAATACACCGAAAACATTTTTTCAGAATTTATTTTTTTTATAAATATAAAAATAAAATTTATATTTTATTTCAAATTGCTACAACAGCAATACACACAGAGTTTATTTGATAACAACAAAGACCAGGAACGTTACCAAATCGACGTTTCCCAGAGCGGAACGTCACTACTACACATACACACCATAAAAATTATTCTGGGTAATATTATACCAGAACACTACTAAAATTACGATTATATTATTGTTTTATTACAAAAGTGAAGACCAACAGTGAGTGCATAACGAAGACTAGGAGACATTAGCTACATTGCTACACACATTCATACATTTGATAAATTCGTATTATTACAAATTTGGCTTCCATCGCGGGGCTTGAACGAGGCAGACGTCTCGTTTTATTACAAAATTGGCGTCCAACTAAAGGGCTGTAATTAGGGGTTGAAAGGCGGTAATTACTTACCCAATTCCTAATTCAGCTTGGCAGCGGTTATCCAGCCAGAGAAAAGGGAACAACAACAAACAAATTGCAACGAAGGGCTATGCCACAACAGGAAACGAAAATGCCCGAACAAGAGAGACAATTAAGCTACGCGGAATGGATGACAGTGTTATTTAAAAAATTCAGCAAGGATATGGATTATATTAATGAAAATACCACTGATCACGAACGAGCACAGATGAGGCCTGCGAACAGAATGGTGACACCGAACGACAACATGACGTTGAGAGATATTTATGATGAAATGTAGGAGCTACACGCAAAGTATGATAAAGAAGAGACTATCGGGAGAGCTCACGAAAATAACGATAAAAATGTGGAAGGAATGACTGAGGATGATTGGGATAGATGGAATGATAATCTTAAAAGAATGAAAAACGAGAGAACGGGAATATACGCACATTTGAAAGAACAATATACACAGGAGGAGTATGAACAAATGAGACAATTAATAAGACAACCAGAGAAACCGGTACAAACAGAAAATGCAGAGCTAAAGGAATGGATAAGGCTTATGTTTGAACAATCCAGAGAAGATATTTGTAAATGGAGGGAAGAATTAAATAAGAAGCGTAAAAAGAAAATAAGTAGTAAAAAAACAGAAGAAATAATGAATGAGAATAAACCAGTAACAGTAACAATAACAGAAGTACCCGAGGATGGAAACTTGGAACAACAAAATCTGCCAATAAATGATAGCCAACCAGAACCAGAAGAAGTACCAAACGAAAAAACAGAGGAAAAGGTGGTAGTATTACCTGAAAAGAAAACAAATGGAAACAAAGAAAATACTACAGATATGGAAGTGGAACCCAAGAAAAGGAGAAGAACGCATCCGAAGAAATTAATGAAAACAAAGGAAGAAATGGAGATGATGAACCAGGGTTTATTTGATGATGATAATATCCCTATTACGAACCATGAAGAAATCGTGAGTTCCAGGAATAATGGAAGTAGATTAAGGGTAATCTCAGAGATGGTTTACCAGCAGACAGTAGTTTACCACTGGGAAAGGACCAGAGGTAAACTGAATAAAACATGTGGACTAGATCAGTTTCAGCGCAGGACTGGACAGTGTATTCCAGAAAGATGGAAGTATGACATCTTACCAGACTGGGATGACGGCACAGATGAATCACCAGAATGTGTTCCATTAGAGTACCATCCAGGACAGTTCCAGTGTACAGGTACACTAAAATGTATTCCTTCATGGTGGATGTGTGATGGTGAACCAGATTATGGGGCTTCAGATAAGCAAATAATTAATAATTCAAAAGAAGATCCTCACAGATATTTTTCATGCAATACCACATATGGACCAGAGACGTACTGGCGTATAAAACACTATGATAGAGGGAGCCGAATAAGCTTAGCAGCCAACAAAGGAATAGCAGCTAGAAAAATGAAATACAAGACAAAGGCCAGAGATGTCACTAGTACCGGAACGGTGATGAAGACTATGGTCATCCGGACAACGAGAGTAACTAAACTTACAGACCACGGTTAAACCAAAGACTACACACCTATACAAAAGGGACGGATGTTATGATAACCGACGACGGCCAAAAACCTATGTCAAAGAAAAAGAAATTATGAGCAATTGTCCAACCTAACAAAAATCTTCAACCTGGGTATATAAAGGAAAAATAATAATAAGAAGTACATTTGAAGTAAAGAAAAGAAGAGAGCTAATACCATATTTAGGGTAATAATATGATATGTTAACCATATTTATGAAGAAAATATCTAAATTCAAAAACCAAGTAAGAACAACTTACTACCTACTATTGAGGAACAATTTATGAATAAAAAAGAAAATGAATTTTGAATTAAACCACAAAATTCAAAAAAGAAGTAAGAACAATTTACTACCTACTATTTAGGAAACAGTTTATGAAGAAAATTTTTAAAAAATTCAAAAACCCAAGTAAGAACAACTTACTACCTTATCTTAAAAACAACTTTTAGAAATGAACAAGAAGAAAGGGAATTTGGATAACACATTACAAACAATTATATATGGGACCAATTCTGAAAAAACTTTCAAGAATAAAGCAATGGCAGTACAAACCACTGATACAATTTAAATGAATAAACTTATTGTGAAGTAAAATTAATGAGAATTTTATGTCAACTAAACAGAGATATTAAACATATGGAATTAATAATTAAAGAGTGCATTTGGATAAAAAGCAAGAGCAGAATAACAGTGTGAAAAAAGGAAGAAAAAACTATATATAAATAAATCCATAAGAAAAATATGATCATATAATAAATGTCAATTATAAGAAGTACAATTATAAGAGTAATTGCAAAAACATAATACTAGTGGAATGATTCATAAGAATTAAGAAAGGAACAAAAATATAATACAAAATATATGCTACCAATGACCAGAAAAAGATTGTGATAACAGTCAAAAAATGACAGAGAATTAAAAACTTTACACTGAATAATAAGTGATGATTATATTATACCAGCTTCCAACCACAAGGAGAAATAAAATGCCAGCAGAGCTAACCACTGAGAAAAATAACTGAGATAGAAATTTACTAAGATAGAAATATTAATAGATCTGTTCGTATACGAAGTGAAATATCCAAAGATATTTAATTTTTTTTATAGTCATAAGGTGGACTATTCTTATATAATTTTTATTAATAACTGTCTGAGATAAGTCCAGCAGTATTATTATGTATTGATCAGAGATGATTTACCTCTGTAATCAATAAATGACGTAGTATGGCCAGCAGAGTGTGAAGCCTACCGAGCCCCTCTGGACACTGCCCCAGCTAACGTATTAGGGAATTTTAGGGACTAAATATCCCAAGGATAAAGAACCAAGTTAAGAAGAAAATGGAAAAATAAAAAATAACGAACCTCAGATGACTATTACTATCAATAAGAATCCAGTTAATAATGAAATATAAATAAGCTCAAAAATATAGAAGAAAAAATTTTAGAAATGTGAAGGAAGTAAAGGAATATAATTTATAATATAATGTCATAAGCAATTATTTCAGACAAACTAAGTATGATCTGAACTAATCACTTCTGGAAGAGAGCAATCTGTAGCGTGACAGATAATCCACACAAATACATTACTCAATGATCATGGATAAAGCTTTAATATATGGAATATCCAGATGAGAATCAATTAAAATGCACTATTTACTAATATATTCACAAGAAAGGTTAAATAAAGAAAAATTCTGCAAATAATATAATATAATACAAATTTAAAAAAACAGGAAACTAAAAATGTTAATAACAAAATTACCCAGGTAAGATAGAAGCAGGCAATTAATATACCCCGTCAAAGAAACCAGACCAGAAGAAACAAAGGCATACACAGCGAAAAACTAAAGAAAAAAGAAGAACAATCAAAACTAAAGAAGAAAGAAGAATAACCAAAACTACTGAAGAAGGAAGAAAGAAGAAAGAAGAAGGAAGAATAACCAAAACTACTGAAGAAAGAAGAATAACCAAATCTACAGAAGAAAGAAGAATAATTAAAATTATTGAACAAGGAAGAAAGAAGAATAATTAAAATTACTGAAGAATGAAGAAAGAAGAAAGAAGAATAATTAAAATTACTAAAGAATGAAGAAAGAAGAACAATCAAAACTACTGAAGAAAGAAGAATAATCAAAACTAAAAATACTGAAGAAGGAAGAAAGAAGAATAACCAAACTCAAAGAAGGAAGAAGAATAATTAAAAATACTGAAGAAGGAAGAAAGAAGAATAACCAAACTCAAAGAAGAAAGAAGCATAATTAAAAATACTGAAGAAGGAAGAAAGAAGAATAACCAAACTCAAAGAAGAAAGAAGAAAGAAGAATAACCAAACTCAGAGAAGAAAGAAGTGAGACGACCCATATAAAACAAAAACCCCATAGGAAAAGAACCCCAAAAACCCCAAAATCAATGAATGTCCAAAGAGAAAGTATAACACCCCAAAAAACCATATCACTGTAAAACTGACAAAAAACTAAAAGTGTTAGTAGTATTAAATATTAGTGCATTCAAAAAGTTATTATTTAGTTTGTATAAACAAATCTTCACAGTCCCCCCATGGTTGAATATTTCATGTTAAAAACTAGAAAAAGACTAGTAAATATATTAATAATTCACCATGGACAAGTGTAAGTGATCAAATTATAACTAATAAACTTTAAAAAGGTGCATGAGTTGCAGTACAAAGTAATAAACTTTAAGTTTTGTGAACAGTGTCTACTTTGATAATGAAATAGTAATATTACTAATAAAAAGCTACTAAAGCTGTATGAACATTCCATAGAATGGAATATGACTTAGATAGCCAGAGTTATACTTTAAGAGGGGGAATAAATCCTGTAAAATGGGGAATTACAGAATCAACTGTTAATGCTGAAGTAGTAAAAGATGTTAACCATTATATGTAACCAGGATGTTAGGTTCCTATTACATATAATAATTAGATAAGTAAGGATTATTCATAAGAAATATTAGTGTTATAATTTGTTATTTTATTGTTCATTTTAATTTAGGAATGCCCTATCTAAAAATAGGTATCATTCCGATGTTATAGAATATTTTTAATTATGTTATTAGGTGATATACAAAACAATGTTATTCAGAACACCAGTTTTATGTAGAGAGGTGTTATATGTTAACTATACAATCAATAATTACTGTTATACCAGTCAAAGAATTAATTTTTAATCAAATATATAAGAATCAGAAGTCAGAGAAGGATATAAAATAACTACATTAATAAAACATTTGGCAAATAGCCACACATCAAATCTAGGCAATATAATGAATTTAAACTGCAAATAATTAACAAACATAGTCTTATAAGCCAGTTAAACTGACAATATTTAGGCAAGATAAACTCAACATATTAAATACTATGTAAATAAGGCTTTCTAAAGATAGGGTCATTATATGAGTAAAATTATTTATTTGTCTTAAAATACCATTAAAACTGAAATAGATTCACTGACATTATCATAGGGGGAGTCATATACAAATGAATTGTATTAAAAAACCATCATTAATATACTAAATTGCCATAAAATAAGTGAGAATTGACAATTATACCAATTTCAGATGTAATAGAATAATAATTATATTAGGGAAAATGGCTATTATTTACTTAGAAGACAGGAAGTATAATTTTAGGCCTACCTCCCAAAAAATGTAAGAAATATAATTTTCTGATAAAACTTTGTAACACTAACTTAATTACTATCAAAATAAGTAGAATAGAATAGTGAAAACGAATATGTATTTAATATTTCAAACAGTTAACTAATAACGAAATTACTTTCTGAGCATAATGTACGATTTTAAAATGTGTCGGAAGTTAAGATGATTTGAAACAATGTATGAGATATATTATATAGGCTAAGATTTTCATGAGACGAAGGAAATCCACACAGTTCATTATTATACCTTGAAGAGAGCACTTAATGTGAATATTTGATAGAACCAACCTTTAATGGCTGTTACGTTATAACAGAGTTCGGAATCATTTTGTGTAAAATTATTTTTTTTAACTATTTTAATTATTGTGAAGTGGTGAAGTTGACCTATGAACTACATAACACCAATAAACGGAATCACATATAACTAATTAAATGAAATAACACTGAAATCGCACCAAATACCAAGTGAAAATTCGAGGTTAAACTGACACACCTAAACACCAGTAGATATACCCATTTAACAACATTTTTACACCAAGTGAACTATTCCATCATACACCAGTGACAATAAACTATACCCCAGAAGATAATATACAATTGCGAAGAACATTTAAACGAAGAAGGGACATATTTATTCCAACAAGTACTTCATCCAGGTTAGAAGGCGAACAACGCGCATGCGTCAGGCGGCCATTTTGATCCAATATCATCACCGCAATAAGACACGACTGTGGGCTGCAACTTGGTTCGAATAAAATTATATATAAACTTTTATGATTAATAACTACCATTGTATTGTTTAAATTTAAGACATTATTAGAATTGTAAGTGTTATACTTTCATGCCCCTGACCTTCTCTGGCTTTTTATATTAATAACCGTTTAAAGAACCTATTTTATAATACAAATGTAAAATTATTATATCGACCGGCCCTGAGCGAGTCGATACGGCATTGTAACATCGATTGTAATTGATCAAATTCATTATTTTGTTTAATAAACGTTTGTTTTCTGGTAAATTGAAGTTGATTTCTCTTATAAAAGGACTTAACAGTTAATTAATCAAGAAAACTAGATAACCTTTAAAGGCAGTATATGCGAAACGACAACCTTTCAAGAGTAAGAAGAAGAGAGCCGTTTTCGCCTAAACTTGAAGTTAACTGGATTGTCTTTTTAACAAATTTACAGAAGGGAAAATTATTACCAGAATAAACACAATACCATCATAATTATAATTACAATCAACAACCTCGATTTATTTCTAAATTTTAAGAACATAAATACACCGAAAACATTTTTTCAGAATTTATTTTTTTTATAAATATAAAAATAAAATTTATATTTTATTTCAAATTGCTACAACAGCAATACACACAGAGATTATTTGACAACAAAGACCAGGAACGTTACCAAATCGACGTTTCCCAGAGCGGAACGTCACTACTACACATACACACCATAAAAATTATTCTGGGTAATATTATACCAGAACACTACTACAATTACGATTATATTATTGTTTTATTACAAAAGTGAATACCAACAGTGAGTGCATAACGAAGACTAGGAGACATTAGCTACATACTACACACAATCAGAATTGAATTAAATTATATTTGTAATAAAAAGTATTATTACAAAATTGGCTTCCATCGCGGGGCTTGAACGAGGCGAACGTCCGGTATTATTACAATATACATGAAGCTTTCATTTCATATACGAAATGAAGCTTCTCAATAAGGGCATAAAAAACAGGCTGAATCATGAGCTTGTTAGTGCGGAGGCACCTATGAAAGCACTTTCTGATCTATGCCTACAGAATGAAGCATGTGTTTTAATAAAAAGCAAAGTCACAAAAGTGAGACAGTCATCTGTCTCATATTTCACATGAACAAAGGTTTTCCAACTAGTACGGAATTGTAAGAAAAAACAAATACTTACAAACAAATATTTTGACATCACTCTTATCGTTAAGACTGAGAAAATACCCTTGTTGTTGTGGACACTGACTCATACTCAGCAAAAGTACACGATTTTATTTCTAATAACAGCATTTGATTGTTGAGCTCTGACCCTATTAACTTTTTAAAGCAAAAGTTGACATGACAGTATTAAAAAGTGTGTTTGTTTATGTAATACATGCATGCGGCGTTACTTAAAGCCTGTTAATGCAAAGGCCTCGGAATTTAATGAATTACCTAAAGTCATAAAAGTAATCCCTTGTAACCTGTAAGGACCCTTGTTAACTTTAACACATCTCTTGATTTAGTAACAGCTGAAAAACTTGTTCGAACAATAGAAGAAAATTTTAGTTTAAAAATAGAGTTAAAACTATCAACCTACAAACCAACTACAAAACAAAACAAAACAGCCTCCTCTGTTTAGTAACTCTATATAACAATATTCCAATCTAAAGAAACAGATCTTACAATATTCAAGTATTTCAATACAGATCTTAAGGGACAACTTGTCTGAAAATAGTAATATGGGTGCTGAGATGTTGAATGAGTTAATTAATTTACTTGTAGTTATTTTTAAACAAAATTAGTTTACCTTCAATAACCAGTGTTTTATTCAAGATGATGAACTAGCTGTGAGTTCACCCCTCTCTGGCTTATTGGCTGATGTTTATTTAATCTGTTATACAAACACTTATTTGCTTAACAACAATGTACATGAAGATAACATAATATTTTATTCATGGTGTGTAGATGATACGTTTATAATATTTTTAATAGATTGAGAAATTGAGAAATTTAAAAACCTTTTAAACCGTTTAAATGAAAACATTCAGTTTGCTTTTGAAACCGAAATTTATAAGAAGATAAACTACTTAGATTTAACCATTGGTAGGCAGTTGGATGTTTGAAGTTCAAAATTTATAGAAAACCAGCAACCACTGATTCAACCATGCATGCCGACTTTCATCACTCCCTCTCACAAAAAATAACAGCTTTTAATAATTTTATCATAAATTACTAACGGTTCCTCTTGATTAGAATGATTTTCGTGATGTGTTAAATACTATAAAATAAATCACTGTTACCGATGGTTACAAGAGTTCTCCTATTGAGGAAACATGAAAATAAGAAACTTAACTTCAGTTAAAACAAATTTACGCTCAAAAACATTTATATCAATTGCTTACACAAATTTAATCCAACAATTTTTGTCTTCAGTATAAAATAATTGTACATTGACCTAAACATTTAGAACTAATAACAGTATACAAAAAACAGTTAAGTGAAATAAACACACTCCTTTGGAAAAAAAATAGGCGTCTACAAAATATCGTAATGACTTTAATCGTTTTTATATTGCTACACTTGGTGCAAGTTAAAACGTATTGATTTACCTGAGAAGTAATGACAGCACATAGGAACAGAATGTTTTAACTTGGATAAATGAATAAAGAAATAGGGGAACTTTAGAGAAGTCACACAGAACGAAACGCTGGAGTGACCAACAAATCTCCACGAAACGCTGGAGATTACATGGAATAAATCAACAATGGCTACACCAACAAAGTTGATAATGATTATGATAACTAGGATTTATACAATTAGCGTAACGTTTCTTAACAAACATGCGATTTCAAAAATATTAAATGTTCTCGTATGCATTGTGAAGTGTCGTATTGCACTACATTTCTCAGTCAGCTCTTGTACATTAAGCTATGAACTTGTTTTGTTTGAGTTCTCGACTTGAGTTCAGTGGTATATGGGAGCCTGACTCAACTCCTGTTCTACATAGATCTGAGCAATCACACAACTAGCTGGTTCTATATCGCGTTGCGAACGGAGCATCACTGTATAAATTGACTATATTTTTGTGCAGGAAGTCTACACAATATACTGTAGTCCTATAACTATCTGCTGTCCCCATTTTGTAGAGTAGTGTGTTGGAGGGGGTATGGGCCAGTCAGTGTGACGTCACGATCAGCTGATCAGGGGTGGCGGGGTGGAGGGTGACGACAACGTCACGGGTATGTGACGTCATCAGCTGACGTCATGAACAGCTGATCAGCTGTTGATGACGTCATGAGCAGCCGATCGTGACGTCGTTGATCTGGTCAGAGTAGATCGTGACGTCACGCTTGCTGGCTCGATACCCCCGTACTTGTCCATGTGTGTGTACGTGCGCGCGCGCGCGAATTTCTCGCAAAATATTTCGGTCTCGTTCATTTCGGTCTCGGTGCTGGTGGTCGGGCTAGGGCTCCGGACGAAGCGTCGCTCGCGACTGTTGACACAAGACTGAACGGTACAGCCAACGAGCCCTGTTTATATAGACGGACAATCCCCCCTCTTTTTCCACTATTGAGTGTGACTACACAACACGTATTGCACCACACTGTTTCACTGTGATATGATGGAACAGTTCTAACAAGTGGATTGCACAACAACGCCGCGTAACTAATTAAGCAATAAACAGCAACAGATCAAATAAAAAAAAAAAATCAAACCCGTCCACGAAAGTCATCGAGAGATGTTGCTCCTAACGCGGTCAACGAAACACTGACCCTGTCGACGCCGTGTCACTCGTATAAACGGTGGGAAGCGGGGAAACGAACGAGGAGATGGGCAAAATAACGTCCATACCAAAAAAAAACATACATACAAACGGAAAACTATAAGAAGTGCATCGTTAGGAATTGTACAACCCCATTATCAAATGAGCCCAAAATAATTTAAAACAAGCAATATTTTATGTAACATAAACAACCCAGGTAGCACCATTTAAGTCATTAACAAATAAATGATAAAAATAATTAAGCAATAAACAGCAATTTGGGATCACAAAACGTGTACTATGTCATACCAAAAGACCTATCTACACGGAAACATCGATAGAATTGCACGACAACACGTAAATAATTAAGCAATAAACAGCAACAGATCCAATAAAAAACCAAACTCGGCCTACGCAAGTCATCGAGAGATGTTGCTCCGACCGCCGTCAACGAAACACCGACCTCTGTCAACGCCGTGTCATTCGTATAAACGGGGGGTAGCGGGGAATGAAACGAGAAGGGGAAAACCACTGTTAATACCAAAATATATCTGCATAATTTATTACAAGCAATATTTTATGTAACAAGTCGTCAGTACCAACAAACGACTCGAATCAAATCTGTAAAACCCGTTAGCACCATTTAATTTATAAACAATAAAATAACGAAGCAATAAACTGCAATTTGGGATCATAAAACGTGTATTATGTCATAGCAAAGCACCTGGCTATTCGTCAACACTAATAGAATTGGGCCATAACGCTTCACGGTGATACAATGCAAGAGTTCTATCAACTGGATTGCACGCAACGGTTCCAGAAAAAGTAAATCAGGGCGCGAAAGTCATCGCCTATTCACAGACGAGTGCTGTACTGCTGTGCGAAAGAGAGCGTCAGACTTTGGCGAGGTGAGGGGGGACACAGGCGTGGGAAAACAAGATAATATAACCCAGCCGAGGGGACCAAACCAGCGCGTGCCGGCAATTAACATTTCACAGCTGTCGGCCGACGGAAAGGTGGTGGAACGCGGGATTAACCAGAGAGAGAATGAATGAATGAAGGGGTGTGCGTTCGAAAGTTGTAACTGTCAAGCGTTAAAATCAAATACAAATGTTAACTCTGGTTTTGTTACTAAAATAAACCGACGTGAAACTAATGAAGAATTTAATTAATCTCCATTAAAACTTAACACTAATTATTTAAGCCTATTAAACATTTCTGATAACCATAAAGTTACGAAAGCCTCTGGCAAATTTGGGGTGATATTTTTTCCTTAGCAACCGTTTACTTTGCTTTTTGTACTTTATTTTTGTAATTTATCGTACGCTCTAGTGTCCTAAATGATATTAGCACCTCTGAACTTTTCAGTGAATGTAACAGCGAAAAAAAATAATACCATTCAAACGCTAAAAATTTCTTAAGGATCAAACTGCACGTGCTACGCCTTCAAATACAGTTGCAAATTGTTAAATAAACTTGGTCAAAAAATTACAAATTAAGCGTAAAGGCCCACTCTTTCTACAAAATACAGAATATCACAATGTGAAAACATGAAAGGCTCAATATTTGACAAGTTAATCGTTAAACGTATTGAACTTTTAAAATTGAAAATTACGTAAGTTGTTCTTATACCCACAGGCGATTCTCATCTCAAAACGTAATTGACGTCCACCTTGTGAATGAGGTCTCTCAATATAAATTATAAAGCTGAACTAAAATTGTTACTTGAGAGCGTCTTTAGATGTTAGCCACTCCCTGTTGTCAATCAAACGGTGATGGAACAGTCAAAACTCTTATGCGACAGCTAACGTAATTGTATGTTATTACTACTAAGTTTTAGCCAATTTCATTTATTTTTGAAAACGCGACTTCCACTTCGTAAATGCTAATAATATAGCGTATTTAAAATAATCTAGAAAAGAGAGCGATGTAGAAATGTTCCAGGATGCATGTTTCCTAAAACGACATACACTCCAATAATTTAATACTTAAATGTAGTATCTGTTAATACTCCACACACGTACAAACAAGTTCTGTCATTTTATATATTTTTTGGTGCTATCAGCAGTTTAGAAATATAACTTTCTCATCACTTAACCAAAATATCCATCAAACAAGTGGTTTCTATTTACCAAAATTTCAAGCAATATTTAATAATTAATAAAATAATTCCGTAATGCGTGGTATTTAGAAAATATCTGTAACAATAATGTTACAAACTGTAAAAGATGAAATATTAGCAGTACTATTCAGCTGTGTTGGCGATTTTATGGTAAAGAAGAAAGCTTCTAGACTTACCGCAACCTGTTGCTTTTCCTGTAAATGCACCAAGAAGAAAATTACCGGCTGGAAGCCAACAAGGTAGGAATTCAGCCAGACGATGTTTGTGCCCGACAACAACAACAACACAGTCACCAAAAAAATATAAATCCATTACGCACAAGAATACAAAAAAAGCACAACGCCAGACGTGTTTACCCTCTGGAGTATTTAAACGGTCTGAGGAAGGAGCGGTAGATTTTTATCCATGCGAACCACACACATGTCGATGTTCGAAAAACACATGGCCATCACGTCGTGGGAACGAGAA
The DNA here is from genome assembly GCA_034769895.1 of Magicicada septendecula. Lineage (NCBI taxonomy): Eukaryota > Metazoa > Arthropoda > Insecta > Hemiptera > Cicadidae > Magicicada > Magicicada septendecula. Next base: position 178,399,908 of record CM068368.1, read on the forward strand.
GGAATAATATAAACACAAATGTGAAACAGTATGGAGTAACTGACCCCTTGTTGAGAGTGCACGAATGTAGAACGCGAACAGAGTACTCTTAGTTCTCGACCGGAACAGGCGAATGCAGAAGGACCTTCTTTCGCTGTAAGGGAAGTGAATTCAAAGCTTTGGTCTGTTACAAAGTGTTTGTATAAGGTTGTGCAATAATGTTAATACAGTTATTGTATTAAATGTTATCGTACTGTCAAAAGTATCGTAAAGTTATCGTATTCCAATAATCATTGTAAAAGTCATCGTATCTCCATAATTATCGTACATTAAGCATCGTGTATCCCATAATTATTGATCGAGAGAGATAGCGAGAGAGAGACAGTGAGAGAGAGAGAGAGAGAGAGAGAGAGAGAGAGAGAGAGAGAGAGAGAGAGCGAGAGAGAGAGAGAAAGAGAGCGAGAGAGACTGCTCTCTAGCGCGGCGCACCCCACTGCACGCACGGGCGCACGCTACGATGCAAGCGACTCCCCGCTGAGCGCGTGTGTGTATAGAACACAAAATTCGTATGTGTTAGAAAATGTTTATAGATTAATCATTTATGCCACTGCACTTAACGGTAGTGTAAAGACAATAATATACGCACATAATCAAGTACCTGTATCTTTGGACCTGATGTTGTAAAGTCGGAACAATAGAGTGTTGTATTGAAGCAAGGTTTAGTAAAACAGTAAAATAGTTTTTAATTAGCTAATGTTGAAAACAACTGTGACAGAGTTGCAATCCATTAGGCCTGTTCCCATTTGTAAGCATCACCTGCGAGATATAGTTTTAAGTAATTTTAAACAAGTTTATCGACAAGTTTTACTGAGGTTGTTGGCCTCCGTTAAATTCAAGACAGCTAGTAAATATTCTACAGTTTTGTAAATTATTTGAAACCATGATGACTGCTCCGAAACTATTGAGTACCAGAGTTCTCAGCTTCAGTAGAAGAAACGGACGTTTTATCTAATTCAATGATAGTACACGCACTTGCACACACAAAAACTCGGTTTCTTATAAAGTGCGACACTTGGATAAACATGTATTATTTAGATTATATATATATATATATATATGTAAACGGTTCTGTACAAGAAGCCGGAATGTGTGTCTGTGTTCAACCTCGTACAGGTATAAGGTTGGATCTCTGGGCGATTTAGATATAGGCTTAGTCGAAAAATTTGTCTAAATAGAGAGAGAAGCAGAAATAGAAACAGACCTGTCAGTCAGTCGGTTCAGTTTTGGGTTGAAGGCAGTATGGTCGGAAAGCCGTACGCGAGGACAATAGTTGTCATATTTAATGTTTTCTACACATTAATATCTGTACAATTGTATTTATTATAGCTAAAAACATTATTTACACTGTACCTTTAATGTAAATTTACGTGGCTAACAATTGTTATACTTTATTCTGGAAATATTATTAGACTATTTATTTCAGTCACACACAATAACTTTTGATTGTGAGTGAAACTAGTTTCATGATTTTTAGTGCCTGTTGCGAGAAATATTATAGAAATATATCAATTTTATCAAAAATACGTGAAAAACTTATTTTTAACTGTTAAAATTAATGTTTTGAAAAAACGGCTCGGTGGATTTAAAAAAAAAAAAGTCTTAAGTTACAATAAAGACATCCAGAAATCAAACAAAAGAAAAAATCTGAGGTGCTTAACCTTTGATTTAAACTTGGTTCAGGACCCCTGTGATACGTTACCCCCTGGCCCGCTAACCTCTACGTTGAGGAGAACAAGAAGCGTATCTTGTTTCACCTCGTGGGTAGCTTAGAAATGATGAGAGTACATACCGTTGATTTAATTATACGTAATTGACACAACGATATGTATGCATCTAGTTATAAGGTTCACTACAAAAATTATGTGATTGTATGTCACAATACTCGACCGGCTACAGGAAAAGTATTGTTACAACTGTTGCATCATATCACTGTGAAACAGTATGGTGCAATACGTTTGACAGGATGTTGTGCAATAGTTACACTCAATAGTAGAACAGAGGGGATTGTCCGTCTATGTAAACGAGGCTCGTTAGCTATACCGTTCAGTCTTGTGTCGACAGTCGCGAGCAACGCTTCGTCCCGAGCCTGAGCCCGAGCCCAGCACCGACCGACCACCAGCATACACATACATGCCAACGAATCCTGAACCGAGGACTGAGCGAACCCGAGAACAACCCGAGGACCGACCGAGCACGAAAACAGCCCGAGGACCGACCGATAACGAGACCGAAATGATCGAGACTGAGACCGGAGGGGGGGGCTCCTAGGTCAGTGACGTCACAAACAGCTGATCGTGACGTCAGTGGCCTAGGAGCCCCCCCACAACACACTACTTTTTAGTTATTTATTTTAATTTTTATTATATGATCCTTAATTTTTTAATCCATTATTATATTTAATGTAATATTCAATGTATTGGCATTTGCCTTTCTGTATTTTATTATGAAGAATCTTCAATTAACAATCTACATTATGAAGAAACATTAATGGTTATTTACACAGTTGGCTATTTACATCAAAGGGTAGAGACAGACCCTGTGGAATAAAATAGTTGGACCTGAACTGATGTCATTTAACTCTTTATGTACTTTGAAATACATTAACATACTTATATATTTGCAGCGCCAAACTTTGAAAATAAGGTTAACTGATTTAGGATGAAGAAGAAATTTTAACTTACTGGAAGTTATTAATGTTTGTCGAAGAAGCATAATCACAGATATACCAACTTATATACTTTAAGAATAAATGTTGAAATGTAACAGCTTTCCTTGTGTAACAAACTGTTTCTGCTTTGTTATTTTATTTTCTAATTTTTCGAAAACCACGTTCTTAGATATAAACCTGAAACATATTTCAGATTTTCTGATATCGTATTCGTCTCACAGTTGCTACTGCATATTAGCTTAAATTATGTTACTTTCTGATTACTAATCGCGCGCGCGCGCGCGCGCACACACACACACACACACACACACACAATATATATATAAATATATAGATGTGTGTATTAATGATTTTAAGTACTGATTTTTTTGGTTTGTATTGTCGTTTTTCTTAATGAGACTGATTACGAGGATAACGAGGTTAAGGAAGCGTGGTGATACATTCAGGTGCGAACGTGTTTGCATGATATTACTACCTCAAGCAAAAAGAGATCGACGAAATCGTTTGCTATATTAATGTGTTCTTGTAACTGTGACACTAACTCTGCGCATCAATCTTATTGTCTCGTTAGTAAAATGACGTTCTTATTTCAGTCCACGTGGACACGCGGTGTTGCCATAATTAGTATTCATCAATCTTATGAAGCCGACTCGTCATGTTGTTGTTTTGCTGTCGATATGGGCCTACATTTAGTGGTGTGGAAGAACATCTCAACAACGCAACTGCATGGGAAGATATAGCAGTTGAAACTCGACTGATAAAACTATTAGCCGACATAACCAATAAAAAGGGGCAGTAAATGTCTTTGTCTTTTTTAGGGTTATTTTTCGTGTCTGTTCACCTCTCATTTCAGTAACTACTTTTAGATTCTATTAACTTTGTTCCTTATAGGTAAAAATCCATACAAGTTCATACTGCAAAAGACATAGTTGCCTTTTCCTGTTCTGATTATATTACATATAATATATAATATACAATATATAATATTATATATACAATCTATAAGCGTAAGTAAAGTTTCAACGATTTGTTTTCTATTTCGTTATCATAAAATACTCCGTAAGAGGTGAATAATATGTGTGCCTCTAATGTAAACAGACTCTAATTAACAGGATTGAAACGGCAGATGAGCGACGACAGTGTCAGATGTAGGGACAGTTGTTACGCGATTACGCTCCAAACGACGTTATTGGCTACTCTGTCCTTGACATTCATTTGCCCTCTATTTGTCTTGACTCGGGTTACGTGACGATATTTTCGTGTAAACACATTGCAAGGGGAAGTATGTAATTGAATGTAGGAAGTTTTCTGCTGTGGGTGTTTTCTCACGTATCCATACAAACAGTGATTACCTTATAAAAGTATTGGTTCTCTGATCATTTGACAATAGATCTAAATAATTATGTAATTAGATCTTACTAGTTAATGTGATATAACACCTGCTTTACGTCTTTTAACTTGGAAGAAACCAGTTCTATGGTACAGAATAAATGTAAGTGAAAAAGTCAACTAACGGCGTTTTCTTATTCAGCTTTATGATTTATTTATGGTCATTAGAATTGTAACTCTAGTTGTCTACTTTGGTTTAGCTACTAATTTAAGTTACCGAACACGTTTTGGCCCCTCCTCTTTAGTAATTGACGAGAATACAAATTTTTACCAAGAAAAAGGACATTCTGATTGAATGAGCCTACTAGTCGCTTAACGCAGAAATACATGTGTGAAACAATAGAAAGAAATGGAACTGTCACATCCGTTGAATATAAATGGGATTTTCGTATTTTAAAATATATTCATAAATGTGAAAAAATGTAAAGAATAAAATAAATCTTTCTAAAAGACGTATAAAACTATGTGCTTTCAAATAAAACTAATTTGAAAATTTTGAGCCGTAAGTAAGGTTAACTTCACTTTCTGTGACATTTGCCTTTTCGCTTGCCTTTACTAAGCAAAATTACTATTATGAAGGACTACTTTATGATTACTATTATGATGTATATAACTTTCTATACACATCAAACATAAAGAGTAACCATACATAATATTTATGCAACTCTTATTCAATTCTGTTTTTCAACCTTTCGTATGTACGCAAAGCAAAATTTCATCTGCTGGAAAACATAAAAATTCCTGGCTTATTTAGCCAACATTGGCCATACGTTACTGAAAAACACGTACGTGGATATATAAAACTGTTGATTTTATACAGTTAAACGATATATCAAATGTTTTGTTTGAAAGAACGTGGGCCGACCAAGCTTATTTTTTTTTTTGTAAAAGTATAATGTATAGTTTTTAACAAAATTATATTACGTTTTCAAAATAATCTTATTTTCATACAATTTTTTAAAAATAAGACATTGTTACTAAGTAAGTCGAGACAGCCACAATCGTAATGGGTAAAAGAGTTCACTTAAAACAAAGTCACTTAAACCAATACGTCGTGTTCTCTTAAAATGCTGAATAGACACACTGGTTTGTGGAATAAAGTTTTGGGACAAAACACGAATTCGTGTATTGCAAATAATGTGTATAAATTTTTTGAGAGTTTGTAAGACATTTTTATTACGAATACAATAATGAAATTGTGAGTTTTGTGTGTATCTTCGTGTAGTCATGTAGTTTGATCAGAACTTGCAGATTGAAGTAACAGCAAACTAGATTTAATAAGTTTAGAAAGATGTAAGCGGTAGGTTAGTCGTTACAAATTAATAAAAAAAATCACACACACACACACACGGACACAGCTGGTTACTCTGATTCATCGAGGATTAATTTTGTTACAACTTTCTCAAGGATCGTCGTATTGTACAGTGGAAACAAAATACAGACACCAATTAAGTCACTAATTACTACCTTTAATTAGTCACAAACAACAATTTGAAATCAACAAGGTACTCTCGCACAATAATTCTAGTAAAATTTGTCCACAGACAATAATAGTCTCAACTATTAGAGTTCCGCATTAATTGCAACAAAATAATCACTTTCCACTAATCAGCAACAATCACTTCTTCCGCATTCTACAATATCGCCAGATATAACTTACTTCTAAGCCGTCCGTATACCCTTATATACCCCGCAGAAGTTCCAGAATAATTTTCCATTCTGTGGCGTACCGGCATAACTTGCGTAGTTACAAGTGGTAGGTGCTGCAGCTGCCTTTCTAGCCGAGAATAGTGTATAATAACTCTCTTGACTTTTTGAGAGCGCTACACAATTGTCGTAGTACTGCCCCCTCCTTAATCTTGGTGAACCGTCTCTGAGGCCAGGCCAGGCGATTTAGGTAATCTAGGCAGTTGGTCAACTTGCGAAGAATAATTCTGTGGCTCTTCAAATCTACTGTCGGGTGATCCAAACATCTAGTTCCTAGGAATATAAATCTCCCGCTCAACCAGTAGACCTTGTAACGGCGGATGGATGGCCGTTACATTAAAAATTTAATAACTAAGCTCTTGGTCTAGATGGAAGAAAAAAAAGCACTGAGCCCAGCGTGACAGGACTTGCAATAAAACAATCACATAACAGTAACAGCATTTTATTGGTGCTTTCTTATTTCATCATTATACATGATATTATTTCATAGCATTTCCCACCTTTCATTTCATAGACAAATGTGTGTGTGTGTATATATATAGATATATATGTATAAAGATATATATATATATATATCTGCATTGCTCAGAACTACCCATACTATTAAAAATGAGAATTAATGCAACCATATAACAATTGGATGCCTTTAACACCAATGAAATTAAATGACAATATATTTTATATAACGATACCAGGTACTTAAACAGTTATAACGATACCAAGTGTTTAAACAGTTATAACAATACCAGGGGTAACTGTAATAAGAGTAGTAAATTTATGAGTAGTTAAAATTTCATGTTTATTGTTTGAAAAGCATTATAAATAATAAAACATTGTTAATACTCTCCGATCAAGATATCACTCATTATTAAGTGTTTATCTCTTAAGCTATACGGTGTAACACACATTTAAAACACTCTTACATCTAGACATGTTAATAATCTTAACTAGACATTTATTCAAATTGATTTAATAAAATAAATAAATTTAAATGTAATTAAGTTTCATTTTAATTGAATTCATTTAAATCAGATCTGACCTCAGCTTGCTCAGTCTATACCAATGTTTTTTTTTTTAAATAAATTTAAAATTATATTAATTACTCTTAGACTGGCATTTGTTTCGTATTCAACATTTAAATTATTCTTTTCTGCAAAACGCAAATATCAAATCATTTCAATTATTTTTCTTTGATAAAAAAAATCTATTTCAGAATTAAACTATTTTTTTTTATTCTATATTTATCTATATGCGATCGCTCATTCTTACTACTAAAACATTTACATAAGACTCTGTTACATTATTTACCTAATTATAAACTTTTTTTTTAATTCATTGTCTCTTTGTATAGTCTTTATGAGCTCTTTCAAAAAAAATCATTTATAAATGCATTATGCATGTCATCTTGAGTTTTGATGACCTTACGACTTATTGACGGAGTCCAGCGTTGTCCAGAGTTGGGTTACCGTTACTCCTGGCTTGGCGTGGTCCTGTATATGTCCAGAGTCCAGCGTCGTTCTCCAGCAGTGTGTGGTCCGTCCCAGAGAATTAATATCAGCTGCAAGGTGGATCTCGTTCGGCTGTTGGGTGTTTAAAAAGCATCTCCTAACGTCCAGCATCTCGTGTCTCTCTTTGCAGCTTCTCTGTAGATACTCTTGCTGACTTAAACGGTCCCGGTACTCTACGTTTCCCGTAATAGTGTAAACATAATTACTGAAAATGTCTCTATTCGTTCGTAGATGAGACTTATAACAAAATAAAACTGTTCTGCCGACGGACAGCGTGTCCGACTGCAACTGTGTCTTGAAATGAAGAGAAGGGCTTCCAGTCGAATCCTTAATTTATACCCTCTCGAGATTCCGCACCTGTTGGTTCCGAAATTGTCCTGACAGGACCTGCAGATCACATGATAGCCCCCACTCCCGAACCTTTTCATATATTTGCAATTTTCTGCAAATGGCAATGTTTTGTAAGGAATTGAGATAGCACAAATCATAGATAATTTGATTAAGCACTCACGGTATTAATCTGAGCGTCTTAGTGTAATTTGCGTATTTTTTTGCACACTTTATTTCGCACTGACTTCGCGTAGTGTGTCCTACTAACGTCATTTTGTTACAGTGGAAAACTATAAAATTTACACACACTTTGGTCCCTTTTGTTTGTTTATACACTAATTAGTTTTCACACAGTGAATTAAAATAATTATTTTAGTAATTAATTGGGGAGGGTTGCTGGGATTCCTGTCTGTATATGCATCACTAACACACTCAAGATACACGCGTAACCCACATACAGTCGAGCAGGTGTTCCTTGCCTGTTGGAACAGGTTAATTTCTCCGATAGTGTAACAATGAAACATTTTTACAATCTTGGAGTCTTGCCCATTACAAAAGTATTAACAATGAAATTTAATTAAAGTGTCTAACCACTGGATGCTTTTATACACAGTGTAGCATGACAGATAATCCACTTAATAAAGATTACAATATGATTATAATTAATATCAATTACATTAAAGAGCAAGAAAAATTCAAATGAAAATAAATAAATATCAGAGTAAGATACCACCATAAATGGAAAAAGTAAAAATAATGAACCACAATGCAAAAAAAATGTATAAAGAAAAATAAATCCCAAAAAACTAAAATAAAATAAGGATAATACCCAGTTAGGATAGGAGTAGGTAGGGAAGATACCCCGAACAAACCAACGGACATGATAAAACAATATTACCTTGGAGAAACCAAGAAAGAAGAATTTTGAAGAAACAAAATTGTAGGATGGGAGGAATACAAGATATACCCAAGGAAGACCTATTAAAAAGAATATAACAAACCCCAAAAGAGATTAAATGTCGCCAAAGAAAGTATAACACCCAAAACCTGATATTAATGTAAAATAGTTGTAAACAAAAGTGTTTAGTGTTGTAAGTAGAAGTGCACCCACTAAAGTTATTGCGTAATGGAATAAACAAACCTTCATAATCCCTTATAACTAAGATTTTGGTCTTGGAATATTGTAAAACTCAATTAGAGATAAGATCCAAAAATATAAGTGAACCAGTGCAAGTTATTTCAGTATGTTAAATAAACTTCAAGTAGAAGTGTGACTAATACTTCAACTAAGTACATGTGTACCATTAAACAACTTTAATGTTTTCTATGACTACAGAAATAAAATGTGATGAAATGTTCTTATGAAAACATTACTAATGTTTCTAAGAAGATGCCCCTTTTTATCAAAAAACCTTCTTTAAAAGGTAAAGAATAAAGAGAGCAGGTGGTGAATAAATAAAATGACAGGGGATAAAAATGTAATACCAAAATAGAAACAGAAAAGACTGCAACCAAAATAAGTTTAAGAAATAAATAAAAATAATTGGCTTGTTATGTTTATGTTAAAGCCCATGAACTCCATAATTCAATGTGGTGAATAGAATAAGATTCTGTTATTATTATAAAAATGTTTAGTATGTATAACAGTGTTAATCCAGACTAAAATGTCTAAGTATGGATACCATACTCTTTTTATACAATGTTTATTATGTGTTACTAGTAGTAGTTAAAACTAAAATGTCTGACTTTGAAGACCATATTGTTAATTTCAAATAATGTTTATGTATTATGAGTATGAATACGATACTACATGTTCTATTAGTTAATTAAGTAGATTTTAATTATTATTGTATTAAATTAAGAAAGTCAGAAGGGGTATAGACACTGTATTATTCAAAAACATTATATGTAAAACCAGAAAAATCTAGGCCAAATAGGAAATTCCAACAACATTATAATTGATTAATTAAGTTAAAGAAACCAAGTAAACTGACGGAATTTACATAAGGTGAATCAATCACCACATACTATGACTAAAAGTATACTGTAAAAGAATAGTGTAAAAAGATATATAAAATTATTGAAAAATTTGAAAAAATAATAACTGAAATTTCAGAGTGGGGAGTCATAAATTCATGAATTATATTTAAAAGGATAATCATTTGATAAAATTGCAAGAAATTAAGGAAAGATAAACATTTATGTCAATCTGAGATTTATTATAGTCATAATTATAACATATAAAATGGCTAATATTTGGGGAAGAACAGGAAATAAAATGTTGAGCCTACTTTCCAAAATGAAAGAAGTATAGCAATTTTGATAAAAACTTTGTACAGATGGATTATTGGATATCAAATTAAGCAGAAGGAATTAAAGAAACCGATTATGTATTTACTATTTCATGAAATTAATTAATAACCAAAATATATTCTGTGATATAATGTATTTTTTCATGTATCGAAAGCGATTAAAAATTGAAACAATACTTTTCTAATATTAAATTGGCTAAGATATTTCAGAAAACGGAGGAAGTAAGACAGTTCTTATTTAGTATTCGGAGTGTACGGTTGATTAAGCTCTCGCTAAATAACAATATATATCGGAACCATTAATGGCGTATAAAAGTTGAACCATAGCCTACAGTAAAATTTGAGAATTTAGACCGAACACTAATAAACCTTAAATTCAGTGAAAACTAACAACTATAAACATTGAATAGAGTAAATACACCACTTAAACTAGTGAGTTAACAATTTGAACCGCTAACATTAATAATTTCCAAATAATTGAAACGAACTTTACAACACCAGTATCTTAACATTATCACACACATTTTTCTCGAGTGAACAACAGAACATTGAACGAGAGATACTCCAATAACCCCAGAAATATTAATCACTATTGCGGAGACGAGGAAGCAGTGAGAAGGCAGCTTTATTGAAAGAAAATTCCAGCGACACAATTCCTGTTTTACTTCAGCAGCTACGAAGCGGCCATTTTGACTCCAGGCATGCATAGCGCATACGACGATTAGTATTCAACAACTCTGCATTGGTATAAACTTTTCACTTTATAAACATTATATATTATCAACTAACTTTGTAATTATTAACTATTAAGCTTTTTTATTGTGAATGTTATACTTTCCAGCCTTACCCCTTCTCTGACTATTAACTATAACCGTTAAAAGAACCTGAAAATATTTATATTAAATAACATATGTATCAACAATCGATAGCCCTGTGAACGAGTCGAGCATTATATGACAATCGATTTTAAATCGTTCTTTTTAAATAATTGTCAATAAAATATCGTAATTCAACATTTTGGTTTAAAATTTATTTATAAACGTAGTAAATAGAATTTAGTGAACAGCAGGACTACAAGAAAGGCGGCCATTACTCAAGTGGAATTAATACATATTAAAGAAGAAATATCGCTAATCGATCAGTGAATGAGACAATCCTGTTAACGCTGAATTTAATTCCAGTAAACCATAAGCAATATTATTGACAAAAATAACGCAAAGGAATTTAAAAATTTAACACTACACCATTACAAGAATTATTTACTAAATTATTAAACAACGAAACAATCTTAAATTTTTTTTTTCAAATTTTTAATAAATAACACAAATTTTTTATTTTGTAAACGAACAGAAGACTTAATTAGTTACGTTAAAACAGGCAGTAATACAATTTACCAATATGCATCAAAAAAATGTTCTAATGTTTCTTTTATCATTATAAATATAAAAATTTTAACAAATTTCATATATGTCCCTTTTTTTGAAAACGATGATGTGTTAGTGTGGTTAAATTTAAAATGGAAAGTTCCCACCTGTATTTGAAGAACGATTGACTGCTGGCAAGCCTGTGATGGTCGGTGATAATGATGATGCTGATGAGTGATGAAGTGAGTGCTCATATCTTCTGGATAGTTGTCCTTTCTGGCATTCTGGGTTCTCTCTGTGGCTGGCGACGTTCTCACTATCCAGCTCTGCCAATGATGATGACGGATGTCGATGTCATCATGTCAGTTGCTCTCCATCTCCCGACTGTCGAGGACCCTGTAACGTTATTCATTTGTAGATGTCCATCAGAAAATAAAATCACCCACCACTCTCTCTCGCCACCAACAATGACACCACACACTGTCCAATTCTTTGCCAGCAACTATTCTGTGATTTGTCAGATTAATATTAAGTGGCCGGCATTAAACATTTGTATTATTTCCTAGTCTGTAAAATATTAACCTTTAACAAAAATATAACTAACAAAGCGTCTGTACCAAATACATAATCCGTGAAATGGTGTGTACGATCCCTTCAGAGGGGTTAGTTATCAGCGATGCTCGTCATTCAGCGATGCTCGTCATTTGTTTCTGTTGCTTGTGGCTTAAATTAGGTGTAGTGCCACACACTATAAACAGCAGTTTTATGCACGTATGTTGCATAATTAAAAACACAATCAAATTTTTAAACATCAAATAAAATCTTGCTGTATTTTTGTATAACATTAATAACACTGTGTTATTATAGCTTTACACATTTTGTTATTGTTGCTATAAGCAAACTAGTTCTGTTTTTGACGTGAATACATCTTTAAATTTGCTTCCATAGTGGGAGGCAATTCAGAAAACTGATGATAACAAAATCGGGGGATACAGTTTGGTGTTGCAGCTACATATCTATCATCTACATCCAAAATTTAATTACACCACTCGATAGCTAAAGGATCAAAGAATTCGTTACGCTGAATGAGGACTGTGACGCATCGCGCGCGGCGGAGGGGGAAGCGCCGCCATTTTGAGGTCGTTTCGCTGCGTCACATAATGTCCGTTTAGTATAAATTTTGACTCGGAGAAGCTAGGACGTTCGTTTGAGTTTCAATCGTCAGCTCTCGTCAAGATCTATCGATTGCGTATATAAAACATTAGTGTGAAATAGTTATAGTGAATATATGAGTCGTCTAGTTCCAAAACTGGCCTTCTCACAAAAAATCAAAATCGAGTTATTGGTGCCATTTTGTTCTGTAAGTAAAGACCTATCCTTAACAACTTTCGAAAAGTTCCAGAAAAATCCTTATCCAGCATAAAATATTAATTAAAAATTCAAGGTATTTCCAGAAATGGCCTTATCCACCCATGAGTTAGTTCCAAAACTCGCCTTATCCAGTTGGTTCCATAACAGGTCTAATCCAATGTCCGCGCCATTTTGTACATAAGCTTTAGTTCCATAACTGATCTAATCCACTACTGTGTGACTAACCTATAGCTGTTTTGATTATTTTAACTTTAACAGCAAAAGTAATACTATAAACGATTATTAGAATTATGTTTTTATATGTTGGCAACTCTGTGCACTTCATGTCAGCAGGAAAGCAAACACAGCGAAATCAAGACAAAGAAAACAAGCAGTGGCAATCACTGTAGCTTTGCCTATGCAGTGAACTCAAGTTTGTTAATTGTGTTTAACATTAAAGTTTTGTTTCAAACAAATATGGATAATCAATCAGAAGATTCATCTTTAGTTGCTACACTAGGTAGAGGTCGGAAGAGAACACGAAATGAAGATAATTGGGCCAAGAACAGAAAGAGAACAGAAAGGTAAGAGTAGGCCTAGTTTAGCCCTAACCTCACTATCACACTGTTAAGTTCTTACCTAGCTGAATTTCTACTCTTAGCTTTCTACTGAATTTCTTTCCTAGCATTCTTACCTACCTGAATTTTTATAACAAAGAGTAAGTCTGTTTTGAGCCTTTAAGAACAAGCATATAAATTAATATTCAGTCTAGATGATCAAAGTGTAGGACAAAGCCAGTTTCTTAGTTTTGACGACAACTCGCCCTGTTGTTTTGCTTTTGTTTTTGCTTTAGCTTTGTTTTTATTTGCAGAAATAGCCTGATCTCTTTTTTTCAGACATTCGTCAAGAGGCTTCCCCGAGAAACGGCAGTGTGGCCATAACACCAAAGCATACCTATGTTCAACGCTTACTAAAAGAGATGTCAGGCATTTCCACGCCCTCTTTTACAATAAACCCAACAAAGTCATTCAGGACATGATGATTGCTAAGTACTGCTCAGCTACTTTGCCCAAGCGCAGTAGGGTAAAAATAGAAGGGAGTTCAAGAAAAGGTATGGGTGTAAAGTATTTTGTAAAGAAAGCTACTCTTACTGCTGGCATGACTAACAAGGTACCTGTGTGCCAGAAAACATTTTTGAACCTTTTGGGTGTTTCTAAGGGAAGATTAAGAAATGTTTGCCTTAACTATTTCATTAAAAACAAACCAATAAAAGAAAATCGTGGGGGGGACACACGAAGTAGGGCATTTGACACAAAGAGGCAGTCTATTGACAATTTCATGACAAAGTTGAAGCCACTTGAGCTTCACTACTGTAGAGGAAAAGGTGAGAGAAAATATCTTTCCAGTGACTTAAACTTAAACAAACTATGGCGTCTTTACAACAGTGAAGTTGAACTAGACTTAAAAGTTAAAAAGGCTTTTTTTAGAACCTACATCAACAAAAACTACAACATCGGTTTTGGCACTCCTGCAGTTGATGTATGTTAAACGTGTTTAGAGTATACAGTAAAACTTAAAACGTGCCAAGATCAAGCTGAAAAAGCGAACCTCTTTGTCCAAAAACGTGTCCACTCCCTTAGGGCCAAATCTTTTATTAATTTGCTCAAAGAAAAACATGAGAACATTTTGTCGTTTTCTTTCGACTGTCAAAAATATCAGGTACTGCCGAAGGTGCCAGACCAGAGTCTCTATTATTGTAGGCAAGTGTACATGTACAACTGCACCATATGCCAAGGCTCTTCAAAAGCTACATTATCAAAAGACAATGTTGTTATTTACGCATGGACAGAGGTAGACAGCGCAAAGGGTTCAAACGAAGTTGTAAGTGCTGTTTATAACAGACTTGTTACAACAGTAATTCCAGAAAGAATAAATAAAATTAGACTATTTTCTGACGGTTGCGGGGGGCAAAATAAGAATTCGATGATGATAGGAATGCTCTCTCACTGGTTAGGATGCAAAGCCCCAGTACATGTTAGAAGTGCCGAATTGATCTTCCCCGTTACTGGCCATTCATACATGCCCCCAGACCATGTGTTTGGTGTCATTGAAAAAGATATAAAAAAGAAAGATACAATCGTACAACCTCAAGAATATTTTGACATATTTTCTCAGCACGGTACAGTCGTTAAGCTGTCATCTGAAGGCTGTCCAGTGTATGACTGGAAAACAGTAACTGAGAGAGCTATTCTAAAACCTGGACGGTTGGCACTTCAGATTTCTTCCATCAAAAAGGTTTATTGTTTTTAGATTTAACAGTGGTGCCATCAAAATAAGAGGTGAAACAGCCTATCGCTCTGATCTGTGTGTTCTCAGGAGTGTTTTCAAAAAAAATCAGTCTCATGACACAATGTGGCCAGACATTGTAGCACCAGGTATCCCTATAAAGACAGCCAAACTGAATGATGTCCGAAATTTACTAAAAAACATTTTGGAAATGAGTGGCAAAACATTCCTGAACTTGAGTTTTTCAAAAATCTAACTGATCCGCCAGAAAAGGAAGAAAGGGAAGAAGAAATTCAGTGTCAGCATGTGCAAGAGGATGAAGATTTGAGAATTTAATAGAAACCCTATGGGCTCGATTGAAAGAAACTAAAAATATTTTTTATAGTTTTTAGATGTTTACATTTTGTAAGTAAATAAAACTTTAAACACATTTTTTTGTGTGATTTACTCTCCGAAATTGCTTTCTGACCTACTTTTAGCACTTCAGTTCCAAAACTAATCTTATCCACGAAGGTAATTTCCAGAACTGATCTTATCCATGGGCCCGTTCCAAAAGTGGCCTTGTCCATATTTCAAATGCTTTTTTACTGCATAAATCATTATTATACTCCCATTTTTAAAAAATATATTTAATTAAATACTAAATTAGAACCTAAAAAACAGGAAATAACAGCATATATAAGCAATAAATATTTGTAATAGTTTTTTGCGTTTCCTGGAAAGTTACTCAGAATGGAGAAGGCCAGTTTTGGAACTAGGCGACTCATATATGGTGTTAA
Source organism: Magicicada septendecula (assembly GCA_034769895.1). Lineage (NCBI taxonomy): Eukaryota > Metazoa > Arthropoda > Insecta > Hemiptera > Cicadidae > Magicicada > Magicicada septendecula. The sequence continues at coordinate 178,415,640 of CM068368.1, forward strand.
AGTAAAAAATTAAAATAAATAATGCAATGTCGGCCTATACTCGTCAAAAAGCCAAATCAAAATATAGAGATCGTATACGGTTGGAAAGGGCTTCTCAAGAGCAATCCAGTGATACTCGTAAAACACCATATGACAGAGTGAAGCGGTACCGGGAACGTAAAAGAATGAAGGCGTCCGAGCGGATCAACGACGGCGCCAGTACATCTGCAGCTGGGGCGCCCGAGCCTATGCAAGTGGATGATGTAATCGCTTCTATATCAACGCCGGACTGTATAGACATCGATTGTGTGCGATCGCCGATTATGAAGACACATTGGGCAGCAGCTAGTGCACGTTTCACTACTACGTTTGTCAACAATCCATTCGGACATAAGTGTGATGTGTGTGACCGTCTATGGTTTCTGCGCTACCAAAGCCACCAAAAGCCACCAAAGGAAAAACACTTACCGCTGCTTAGTAATACTTTCCCAGAAGAGGCAGTGGCTGACTTTAAACTGTGCGGTACATGTAGGAAATCACTGGACTCGGACAAAGTGCCCACGTTGTCACGTTCGAACGGATTTGTGTATCCACCTAAGCAACATGGGTTGCCCGCATTAGATCCGATCAGTGCACGTCTAGTATCACCGCGTCTGCCATTCATGCAGATACGTCGGTTGCGTTACGACGGCAGCTACGGCATTATCGGACAAGTCATTAATGTACCCGTCGATGTGGACACAATGGTGCAACAGCTACCGCGTCAATTGGACGATGATCAGGCGTTCAGTGTCAACATCAAGAAGAACATGATACATAAATCTACGTATCTGAGCGGCGTGGTCAAAAAGTCAGTGGTAAAAGCTTGGTTACTATTCTTACTTGGTCAACCATTGTATAAGCATTACAAGATCACAGTAAACTGGGATTCGTTTAATGCTAACATAGTAACCAATTGTGTGGCAGCCAACGCCGCCGGTGACGATCCGATCGAGTATCTACAGTGCGACAGCGTGCACCGGAGTCGGAGGTTCTACTTACAAGGCAGCACACTATGCTGTGGAATGAGGAAAATTGTCTTGACATTGCTCCGGGCCAGCATTCAACACCGCTGAACATTATTTACGACGTGTATGCCGAAGAACTATCGTTCCCTGCGATATACTACGGTACCGGCAGGCAGTTCAACTTGGATGTGCGCGTTACCCCGTTCATGATCGCAACAAGCGAGATACGAAGAAGCGATCGCCGCGGTGTCACACCCGAGCACATTTTGTACATGGCCATGAAAATTATGCGGCTGCGTGTCGTCGAAGGAATATACAGTATGTTCCGATGCATACGACAGACTGGTAATATCACTCGCAAAATGCTGGAAGGTCGTACGTTCCTCGATGAGTGTGTATTTCTCGATAAGAACCTTGCATTTCTCAGATCTTTACCAAATTCTGTGCAGTATTGGATGAATCGCAAAAAGGATCTTTTCGCGATGATACGCCAGCTGGGCAAGCCGTCGATGTTCCTTACACTGAGTGCCAACGAAATACATTGGCCGAATCTTCTCAAGATACTGCACGATTTGAGTGATGCATTTACCGATGTAAGCGTAACCGATCCACTAGTAGATTTGACTCGATCCATGCGCAGTCACTTGGTCAACGAAGATCCCGTTACGTGTTGCATCTATTTCAACAAATTGGTAGACTGTGTGATGGCGCTGCTGCAAGCCAAGGGTAAGATGAATCCCTTTGGCAAGCATCGTGTTGTGGACTTCTTTCAACGAATTGAATTTCAACACCGTGGAAGTCCGCATGCGCACATCCTTTTGTGGCTCGATTGTGATTATCGCGAGCCCGTGTCCGAAAGTATGCCTAATACCATTCAACTGGTCACCGATCTGTGTTCTGTTAGTCGTGATGACTTGCCGGGTGATCAGTACAACAATCAAGTTCACCGACATATATTTACTTGTACCAAACGAGGTGAAACAACATGCCGCTTCAATATACCCTACTGGCAGATAAGCGAGACACGAGTGCTACTGCCGATGTCAAAAGACGAAGGTCGTCGCAGCGGTTTCCAATTAAGGCAGCTAAACTGCGCAAGCTACTAGAGGAAAAACATTATGACACACTTGGCGAGTTCTATATCGACAACAATATAACGAAGGCACAGTACTTGGATATAATCCGATCTACGATACGTCGGCCAACGTTGATGTTTAAACGCGACTTCACAGAGACTTATACCAACACTTTCAATCCATGGATCGCACAAACACTGGGCTCTAATAGCGACTTGCAGTTCATACTTGAAGAGTACAGCTGTGCGGCTTACGTAGTTGAGTACGTTAATAAGTCAAATCGAGGCATTAGCCATCTACATCGTGAGCTAATGAAGTTACACGATGAACACCCGGAGAAAGAATATCTACAGTTGTTGAAACAACTCAGCTTGAAGTTACTCAACACGGTTGAGATGTCATCGCAAGAGGCTGCCTGGTACTTGCTTCGCCAAAAAATGAGTATAGCCAGCGTTGACGTTGTTTACATTCCTACTGTTTGGCCACACGAGAGACAGAAGGCTCACAAGCGTAAGGCCGTGATGGACAGGGAACGGTTAGACGAGAACAGCACCGACATCTGGACCAAAACAATGATTCAGCGTTACGAGGATAGGCCCGCGGAGTTAGAGTCGATATGCTTGGCTGACTTTGTCGCTTGGTATACGGCTGTCGGTAACAAAAAGAGAAAACGTCAAGGCGATGACGATAACGAAGAGTGCAGTGAAGACGACGAGGATGACACAGAGGACGTTAATGCACATTCAGTCGCATATCGTAAAAGAGACCGTTGTAGGGTTATACGCTACAGATCGTACGAGACCGATGATATTGTGAACCACAAACGAGAGATGGTCACGTTATGTCTACCGTTTCGCTGTGAGGCAGTCGACATAATTGACCGTAACGCATTTATGGAGACTTACGATGCCAGAGCGGCCGAGATCATGGAGAAGCGCAAACAATACGAATCGAGCATTGATATCGAACGTGTGGTCCAGGAACTTCGGTAGATGTGCGAACAGTTTGACGATGAAGATCCATTGGGTGCCCGCAATCAGCGCGAGGAGTTGTGAAAAGTATAGTACAGCAAGGCGGCGTAGAGAATGCAGATGATTTCGGTGCTGCGACTATGGTGACAACCGTGTCTGCAGTTCGCCGGCGATTGAATGCAATGGCCAAAGCTGACTTCTGTCGCACTAACTCCGGTCAACGACAGATACTTCTGGAGGCGATACATCGCTTACACACACTCAACTCGGAACCGATCCAGGTTTTCTTCACCGGCCCTGCCGGTAGCGGTAAGACCTATGTGCTGAAACTCGCAATGGAAATATACAATCGCTTGACAGTGCAACACAACTACTTGACCAACGCGTTCGTAGCGTGTGACTCCACCGGCAAAGCCGCCGTCAATATCCAAGGCGTTACCGTGCATTCTGCTTTCAAAATTACACAATCCCGTCGGACTGGTACAATGTCACGAGAGATTCTGCAAAATTACAGAAATATGTTTGTCGGTGTAAAATGCGTGATAATCGACGAGGTTAGCATGATCGGATCAGATGTGTTACACAAGATCAACTTACGTCTGCAGGAGATCACCGGCGCGCATGATCAACCGTTTGGCGGCATGAATGTTTTCTTCTGCGGTGACTTTCGCCAACTGCCACCAGTTAACGCTACACCCGTTTATCGAGCCCCACGCAACATGATCGGTGGTGCTGCGCTCTGGCAATCGTTAAACTACTGTACACTACAGCAAGTAATGCGGCAAAGCGACGCTACGTTTTCTGCTATACTTACTAAAGTCGGCAACGGAGAGCGACTCGATGTTGATGAAATTAAACTCATTGAGTCGCGATTCAGAACCCAACAGTGGTGCGATACGAACTTGATCGGTGTTGTGCGTTTGTATCATCAAAATCACAGCGTGGACTCATACAACAGCAGTGCTATTGTGACAGAGACATACAGCGTCGCCGACGACACTTTGATCGGCTACAAAAATCACACCGAAGCTGCTACAGCCCGGCAAAAGCTTCACAAAACGAGTGTCGTCGAGTTGGGTGGACTGCCTTATAAGATCCCGCTTGCAGTGGGTTACCCTTACATGATTACGACTAACATTGACGTTGAGGATTGCATAGTGAACGGCGCGATTGGTGTGTTAAAGAATATACAGCTGCTCAGTGAAGACGAGCACTTTGCGGAGTTAGAGGCACAGAACGAACCGTCAACAATTGTGGTCACACACAAACAGCGACTCAGACTATGGATTGAATTCCCGCTCGACATGATGGGCCAGCGATGTCGACTCAAAGCTAAGCCACATGTAATCTGCAAGCGTGAGGTTCTCGACTTCAAGTGGACACCGATAACAACGCGCAGTGCGATCCGCTCGGTCTGACGATCAAATGCCACCGAATACAGTTTCCCATCGTGCCGGCGTGTGCGATCACGATACACAAATCTCAAGGAGGCACTTTCGATCGAGTCGTGTACCAATACGACAAATCGCAGCAAAACCAACTAGTTTATGTGGCTTTGAGTCGCGTCACATCCTTAGATGGCCTTTATATTAACAATGCCCGAAACGATTTCAAGTTTTATCATGGATTTGGTCAGGCGTCTCCTACAGTTAGAGAGATACGAGATGAGTACCAGCGACTGGCCCAACATCCGCTGCCGACACTAGTCGCACAAGTAAAAAAATTTTGTGATTATGTTCCTGATCAGCGTTGTCTTATACTTATCATCGCCATTAATGCACAAAGCTTGGTCGCGCACTCAGAAGACATCTCTACCGATTCCATCATCAACCGATCTGATTACTTGGCAATTAGCAAGACGTGGATGGAAGATTTCAAGCCAGTGCAGGTGCCTGGCTTTGATCTGAGATCATATCGTAACACCGCTAAGCGCAGACAAATTGCAACTACATCATCGGCGGCGGTATCATCATCATCAAGTCGCATAGCCGGTGGAGTCGCCATATATCGCAACATCAATAGCTTCACTGATTGTAACAGAGTTAACATTGACATTTCCGAGATGAATTTGCAGATCAAAGACCCAAAGGTTGGTGATGTCTGTCTAGTAAACGTAACAGTCAATGGCATCTTCAAATTCATACTCGGGTGTATGTACATCCATCCGGGCACAGCGTTAGCAGAAATTAAGCTCTGTATGTTACGATCGCTTTTAAAGTATTCTAAAAACATCGTTAAGATAATACCCGAATACGAGTCAGATCTCACTACACCAATCATGATGGTCGGAGACTTTAATGTTAATGTCTCGCAAGACCGCTCGTTGCCCGACTTCATGCTCAGCGAGTTTAATTTGTCTTACATCGTAACTTCTCCAACAACGCTAGGTAATACCTGTATTGATTTAACGTTTACCAGAAATCTCGATGTATCCTGTATGCCATTTGTTTCGTACTTTTCGTATCACAGACCTATCATTAATAAAGTTATGACAAAGTAATTATTTGTTTACTTGATTTCTTTCCTGAACCCGACGAAAGGAAAATGTTGCCATCACAAATAAAACATGGAAATCCGAAGGACTTCTTAGTGTTCAAAAATGATTATGACATACACTGAGAAAAAAGAATACTATTGTTCAGAGACAAATTTCTTGACTCAACAACTTTTAAGAATAAATTTTTTAAAAAACTAATTTCTTCACAAAAGAAAATCAATATTTATTTTCATAGCAATAAATAAAAAAAGAATGTTTTTATTTGAATTAAGAAAATATTATTGAAATAAATTTTAAAACACTTGAGTAAATTTAAAAAAAGTTTGAGACAAGAATATATATTCTCGATAATTATGTCAAGAAAATTTACTTGATATAAGTATTTTTTTCTCTCAGTGTATACATATAATACGCTCAAAGAAAATATTACCCGTTACGTACACGTATTCACGTAAAACACACGGCCGTGTCCACAATACAGCCACACCCCGTTTTTTTTTAATGTTAGGTTATGTAATTTGCTATGTGCTTATCACAAAACAATTTAAGTTAACATATTGTCTAAATTTCTCAATTTTACTGTGCTTAAGGTCTAAATTTTAATTACATCTTACTGTACAAATAAATTCTTTCTTCTAGTTGGAGCAAATGTAGGATGCTAACGCTTTGAAGTCTCCTGTCACTGACGTGGTCCTTTGGTGCTACTGCTTTCATTGTAAAACCACAGTGTTAATATTTGTTCTGAGAGTGTGAGCAGCTGGTTTGTAGGTTAAACCACAGTCCCCAGTGTATGATGCTGTTATCTGGTTTAAGAATTTTGAACACTGTAGACAAAAGCTATGCTGGTGTACATCCTTATTGATGTCTAGGAATAGATTAGTATAGCTACTGTCTCATTTACATGTAAATGACAATATATTAAAGCTAGCCCGGAGGGATAAAAATTATATAAACTATCCAAAGTTCGTCCTATATTGGACTATTTGTCCAAATCTTTCAAGGAGTCGTACAAGCTATCAGAAGTACAATCCATTACATGTATTGATGATAAGATTCAAAGATCGTTTCAACATAAAATAATTCTTGCCACAGAAACCTATAAAGCGGGGGTATAAGGTGTGGGTAAGAGCTAACGAAAAAGCGTTTGTCTCCCAAATTGAAATATACACTGGCAAAATCGGCGTACACCAGACAAGTGTTTAGGAGCTAGGGTAGTTAAAACTCTCAAAAATAAATCATAAAGTCTATTTCGATAATTATTATACATCTGTGCAGCTTATGAAAATTTTGAAACGGCAGGGAATATATGCCTGTGGTACTGTTAAGAAAGGGCAAGTTGGAATGCCTAAAGTTGTTGTAAGGAAAAGAATATCTCAAGGAGTGAATTCCAATTCAGAACCACCAGTGAGGGTCTTGAAACCACGTTATGGACGGATAATGAAAGAATTTTCATTCCTATTAAATTTCCACGACATTGATGATGTTGGTTTTGTAGAAGGAAAAATAAAGACATTTAGTCTTGCATTTATTTTTAATTTCTTGCGACTTAAAGCATTAAATAATTTCATTGACGTACATTCCTTTCTGTTTTATCCAACATGAAGGCGTTTTCGGCAACAAAGGCACCAGACGTGCTGCAGACTAAAACACAGAAGGGGGCGAGTGGCCTTAACAGTCTGGCGCCATCTCGCTCAAGTTTTTTAAATGCCAGTTTTCATGCTTGTTCAATCAATTATCTGGCAGGATTAATTAGGCCTTCGTTATTTACATACGTGTTTACATAACGCTAAGATTATATAAAAACACGGCCTTTCTGAATACATATTTATACAGGTACATGACACATATTTGGAACAGTATATTGTCGCTGACAACTCATTTATTTACAATATAATAAGTGAAACTTATCTTAGGTTTAAAATTGTGTAGTCCTCATTGTATCTTTTGAGCTTGAACATGTTTTGGTTTTGTTAACACCGAACATTTCATTCAGTCTACGTTTGCTGATCTATTTTCAGTAGCTCAAAGGAGAGAATGTTTCGTCGTAGAGGAGATGAAACATTTGGTGTTAGTAAGACGAAAACGTGTTGAAAATAGTGTTGTTCTAAATATTTAAATTTTCAGAAAAATTACGAAAACCGCTACTAATATATTACTTTTAGTAAAATAACAAATCAGCACCTGAGATATAAACAGTCGTAACTCCAGCTTTTATTAAAATTGAGATATTGATATATTATATTTTTTCTCTGTGTATTTTTATGTGATATCTACAAAATAAATAGTTAACACAACAGCACAGTATAAAAAAGAAGTAAATCCAATTTTGTGAATGGTAAACAGTTTAAAAGTAGCAAGTGCCAGAAATAATAGTAAAAAAAATTAATTATATCTTTCCTTCACACAACTACTAAGTACTATAATAAACATGCATGTATTGTCACAATAAACTATATAGGGTTTCAATAGCATAATAAAACGAACACAGTACTCTCGTGATTATCTTTATTTTTTGTTACTCTGAACTAGCTGAAGTTTAGTTATGATCATTTACCTCTCAGGATCTGAATTGTAGTGTCCACAATTATACAGTAAACACTAGAAGACTGGAACTACTGCAATAATTTTAGTTCAGTTTACAACTATAATTCCAAAATAACAAATAATTTAGTCCAAGCTTTTAAGTTTACGTTTGTTTCCATAGGCATCTATTGTCCTATTAATATTTTCCAGAAATGAACTTCACATTATTTTTCGCTATTTTGTTCACAGTATTGCCCCTTTACGTTTTTACCGTCCTTCATCATATTTTGATATTGGGTTTCTTGTGTTTACATCAGTGCAGTCAAAGTGCTCAATTTGGCATTATCAACCGACGATCACTCAAATAATATTTTTTACAATTTTTTGCCTTTTGTTTGCTGAAATATTTTGATACAATTATAAAACAAGACAGATGATACTTTCTGTTATGTAACATTATCAGATTATTAGCTAGTAATAACCTGTGTCCATGTGCAAAATAAATCAAATTGAATTATTTAATTTTAGCGGAAAATATAATATTTATTTCAAAAATGACTCATTTCATAATTACAAAAACAGTCAAATTCAATAGCCAAGAAAATGTTTATCATAATTTAGACAATTTATCAGTTTAAGTGTCATTATAACACTCAACAAATAGTGTAACATTGCCCATTTACAATGGGTTCGCACTGCATATGTGTTCTTTACGCTGCCACTTCTAGGATATCTTATTTTATTCTCAAGTTTTTTTATTCGATGGTTAGTTTTATCAAAATCTGTGTTACATGAAAATCTGAAATTACTACCTGAAAAAACGAGATGTTGCTGGCTTCCTCCAGTTTAAGTGGTCGCATGCCTGGTGAGACAAATCTGAACAGTATCTTGGCGAACTCAAGGAGTATTAATTCTTTCTAGAACGGCTAGCGATTAACCGAGCATTATGAATGAATACGTAATAAAGCCGTCATAAGAGAGATTAATACCACTTTTACTTACGATGTGAATTCGATACGCCGCAGGATATCAATATCAGGATATATACTGTCTACTTTTCTCATGTAGGGGGTTTAGTCTCAAAAGTGTGGGCAATGAATAAACATTTCTTTTCAAAAGAGTCATATGAAATCAGAAAATGGTTCAGCATTTATACAGTTTGAGAGGTGTGATGAAACTGAGTTATCCTTTACTCTTAGTAGTAGAACTCTAACTTCATTGCTTAGTAAGGATTTGTAGTATTCTCATTCTTTTATTCTTAAAAATACAGAACTGTACAAGATTTTATCATTTTTTATTGATCTAAGACGGTGCAAATAAGTTTTATGAAAGTAGTATTGACGTTCATATTGACAATATTCATATTCATGTTCAAACTGAAAACATCAATTGTTAAAAATTTCAGACAAAAGTGTTCGTAAACTTAAAAGTTCCACAAACAAATCTTTCATGTTCTTTTGAAAGTAAAGTCTATTATTGTGGATTATGCTCAAATGCTCCATCCTAAAATTAATTAAAGCACAAATCTCTTCACCATCACGATATATGTCCGTGTGGTCACGCGTGGGAGTCGGGGGGTTTTCAAAGCATTTTATAACACACTTAATAAAACCATAAGAATAGTAATACATTTAATTAACATTCAAACAAGAAAGCAGTAAACTTGTTACATGTGCGAAACACTTGCCAAACACTTGTTACATAAGAGCACATTCTGAAAACATTTGTTGTTCGCCTTTTACATGTATGCTCTAACTATTATGACATGTTTCAAATTCTTCCAACGTTGAGCGACGCTGTTTAGCATCTGAATTACGTAACACTTACCTAACTCATTTACAGAATAACTTAATGTGAGAGGAAGTTTTATATATTTTTAAAGAAGAGGGGGTTCTGTTCTAAATCTCTTTTGTATTATGCAGAGATGAACATTTAAAAACTTGTTTGTGATCTTTACAAGAAATAACTATAAATTAATTATAACTACAATTATAATATAATTATAATTCTAATTATTATAATTATTAATTATTTAAGTTAATTACATTAAACCAAAGTAACGTATAAAAGAAAACAAGTTAAGTAGTAGGTGGGTAGTCGTAGGTGTCGCTTACAAAATAATTGTGTACAAGAGGCATACTAGGGTATAGAATAAGCAGTTTCAATAAAATGTAAAGTTTTTTATGGATAAAGAATACAAACACAGACAGTCAAATTTTATCGAAAAGGCAGAGAAATTCCATAAATGTTGAAGAAAGTCGTAGGGAGTGGTGCAGTAAAACGAAAAATTGAACAACAATCTTATTTTTTGAGAACCACGTGACATAAAACTAAGTAACATATAAATGAATGAAGAATCAATAATTACCGGTAGGTTATTTTACACCTGTGTCTTCTGTAATTTTGTTTACAGAAACAAAATTGCGTCTTATTGTAACGTTACTGCTTTGATGAATTTTCTGTTCATTTATACGACCTATACTTACTTTTATTCCTATTAAGAGTCACGTTTAATGTCAGGGGCATAGTAACGATAGTACGCTGAGGGAAGTATTTGTTTTAGCGTTAGTCAGTTTACTATTGCTGTTTTTACTAGAGTCTTTTTACTAGAGTGCTACTTAATTATTGGTAGATATAATCATTTGGATTATGTTTCAGCAACACATAAAATATTGTATTCATGTTCGGACTTTGCAACTGACGTTAAAGGACAAAACCAAGTGTTAAGCTTTTTCTCCTATAAAAAACGTACTCCCATGTGAAAAAGTTACCGTACAGCAGGAACCCAACATCATTAGCGTAGTTTTCCTTGCGGTTTCAGATAGTCTCAGGCAGTATGCAACGGTCTGCGATTTGCTATTCCGTTTCACACAGTGGAATTATAGCAACGATGTTGGATATATATATGTTAGCAGCAATGTTGAGTTTCTTCTATAATGTGCCTTCGCTTGTGCCTCGTAAATTACGGAGTTTGTGTGTTACAAATATTAACAATACCACAATACTGAACAGTACAACTTGTCTATTGGAATGGAATATCCTATGAATAGTGTAATGAGCATAAGTTATATTCACTATACTCTTAATTAAATATGTTCAGTGTATTAAATACAATGTAAAAACTATATTACGTTGCTAAGCGACCGGATATTAATTTGCGCATGTCAACCATCAAAATTGCCAGTTGGTTTCAGATAGTTGGGGAATTACACACGGTCTCTGGTTTCGTGCCAATATGTAGTGCCTGCTGCTATCAGATACGTTGCGGACCTCATCGTATACAGTTTACTGAAGGCTGTACGTAGTCAGCTCGTGTTTGCTAACGTATAGAGCGCTTTATTGGATCCCTTGTACTACATTTAACTTTATAGAAATTCTGAATGTGATTGACAGTGTGTCTGTACTAGATTTAATATTAAGTTATTAAATATCAATGTTCTACGAGATTATTATTATTATTAGAGCTTACACATTATTGTAATATATCTGGAATCTGTAATGTATATTCGTGTTGTAAGAGATTTCAAAATTGTATGTTTATATTGTTATACAAACCAATATAGCATTACTGAGTAGACATTTATGGCGTTAGAGACAAGTATAATAAAAGATCATTACGTTTTCTTTAAAAGTTTAAAATTGTTGTGAAGGTAATGTTTTCCGTAATAACAGAAATCAAACGCTGTGAGACAATTCCTCTTAAGTAATTTATTAACAATGTTTTCTAATAATTGGTAGTTTACCACATTATGTAATCACTCACAAACGGCGACTCCAGTAAATAGTCAATATGCAATTCAGAGTACATTTACAGTAAGAGCGAAAGGGAATTCAGTTTAAAAACTTTGTTAAAATACCACAAGCTGTTTAAAAACAATTAAAAATATCTATCAACGGTTCTATTATGTTGACTCTGAGCTGCAGCACGTACGTCCTTTAGTCAATATTATTGTGTACTGTGATATTATAAACAACTTATTCTGTTTATTTGATTTTAGTAAATAATACTTCATGTTAAAAATTTCAGCTTACTAATAAACACAAAATTGGTAATATTTACGAATGGAAAAATTAGAAAATTTAGTACATACAAGAAAACAATATAATCTTTACGACTTTACTAGCGTGTCTTACGGATTATTTTAAGATTATGTGGTTTAAATCTGTAGTCTACCCGTATAACTCTTACATCATAGAAAAATTACAAAGATTCTGATGTTTTAAAAATGAGACTTTACGAAGTACAAAGTTGAAGAGAAATACATTACAGAAATCTACACATTACATTATACATTACACGAATCTTGTTAACTTGTGTAAATAAGAATTGATTACGTTCAAATAGCTTGTGTTACCACTACTGTATATTAGATAATCTACTCAGGCAGGAATGTAGACATATACGCCACACAGTCAAGACAGCTTTAGTTATACAAATGTTACTGCTTGGCAATCAATGACCCTATTTTCCTATGGAACGTCAAACAGTGAATTACAGAATGCGATTTAGAAATTAGCACATTTTTGAAGCATGTTCTGATAATTCGATTAATTGACAAACGTACTTAATTGTCTTTCTGAGAAGCTTATAATTAATATGTATTAATCTAACAATATTACAATGTTTGTGAACTACGTTAAGAATTTTATTAAAGAATAAATCTAAGTATGCAGACTTTAAACTGCAGAATAAAGCGACTGAATGTTTACAATGTAAAATCGTGTCTCTAGTACGTGTTTAAAAATTTAGATTTTGGAGACACTCCTGATCGTTCTAAAAACAATGAACAATACATCCAATAAAAGTGTATCCTGTAAGAAACAAGGTAACCACATGGCGTTATAAACATAGGTTGGGAGAATATAGGTTATTCTGCTATTTTAAAGTGTTGAATTGAAAAAGAAGCAAATTGCACAATTAGTGTGTTTACAGTGAGAACTGTAGAGGTACAATGAGACACGCAAAGTACTTTGATTTGAAGAGAACGTGAAGAAACAACCAGTTTTGTAATTAACATAAAACGCATGAATCAAAATTTAAATTGAAATTCTGATTCAATGGAGATGATGTTAATGCAAATATAGGAAGTACGTAAACTATATTGCGACAATTATCGAGACAATGTGAATTAAGTTTTACTGGTTAGTAAATTCTAGAGCGTAAAGATTTTATTCTTGATGACTGTACCTTATCTAGACGGGAACTCTTACCAGACATTAGTGGCAAAACAAGCCTTTGAAAAATACACAAAATGTCTTTATAAACACTAGAAACTTATAAACTCTAATGATAATTTCAAAATTACTGTCCATACGTGCATATTATGCATTCATTTCCGTGGTCACTCAATTCTACAAATCTGTTATTTATTTAATTTACAAATCATACAAACTTTAAAATACAATGTAAGTTATTTGCCATTTTTTTATTGATACAATACTTAACAAGTGAATATTGTAAAAATACTAGTGTCGTGTGTATAAAAATGTTATTTGACGTTTGTGTAATTGTTATTTTGATCGACCGTAAATTGTGTCGTTCGGAAGCGTCTGGTAGCCTGCGTGCCTTACCTGTCCCTTCTCGCACTCTTAGTAATTCCGGGTAGGCGCCAAATTGTTTGTCTTGAAAACAATTAAAAGTTTTTATTGGTATAGTATGGTGATTTGTTATCGAAAATTCGAATAGTTCGCCGTCTGGCTTGTAACTGATTCTCGTGTGAGTGGGGGAGCACGTGTTGCCAACTTGAATTAATGTTGGTTATGTCGACCCACTGCTAGTAAACAAAACATAATATTTTCTACAAATAAATACTGGACAGTTTGTTATCAGTACGCACTTTTTTATTAGGCTTTTGCTTGTTAATTATCGTACACGCTTCATAAAAATAATAACTGTTATAATAAAATTTTAGCCTCGGCAATATAATCTCTCGCCCTGCGGAGCGCTAGGTTGGCAGTGCAAGTTTACAATTGATATGTTGGGTTATTATTTCACAAAATAAATCTGCCAATTGGGTTCTTTTAAGTACGAAACAGAGGTTATATAACAAGATAACAAAATTAGAACATATCATTAAAAGTTTGTGATCATTAAAATTATACAAGGTTTGCTATAAATTAAATATTGTGGTGTTGAAGTGTGACAGTGTCGTTGTGTAACATAGGTTATCATGTGTTCATTCAATGTTTACAAAGTTATTTCTTTATTTTATTAATCCTTGAAAATATTCAGTGATAGTGAGAGTTTTATTTTATAGTTAGAATTTTTGAAAGAGAATTTGTTTTATAATATTCAAATAAATTCAGCAATACTCAACGTTAGTAGATATGATGGGTATTGTCAGTCGTCCATGTGAAGTAATGGGCCGGTGTTTATTCTTCCTACTTCTGATCTTGGGCTCAAAAATCGGTTGTCATCTTCTTCAAGTTGAACTACAAGTATTTTCCGGTCATCTGGATTAATTCCGAACTGGTCCTTGGTGTAAATTAGTTGTAATGGCCTCTCATCTGTTGTTCTGGTACTTCTTCTCAAAATTGTGGGCACTTATGCTGTTTTTTCTCTGGAAAATTTGGGCCCTTCACGGCGTGGCGTCTCTTCAGTTCGGCGTCACTACATAAAGTATTGTTCCTAACTGAAATTAGTCAATATTCGGTTGTTGTCGTGGTTACTCAAGGTTTTTGATTGGCTGAAATTGGCTAAAGAGGTATAGGGTATTTCAATTTTTATTTAAACTGGTTACAGATCTTCTAAATGTAATTAATCTTCAGTACTCCCTTTTTAGTAGTAAATATTATCACCACTGTTCATATTTTGGCTCAAGGATTAATTTGACATCCAATATTATAGTGTTCACTTAGGTATCAATATTTTGACAGTTTTGTGAATTTTATTTAATTATACTGTTTTCTCAATTTACATTATTATCATAATATTTCTGCTTTAACATGATTGTCTATTTGTATTTCATAGTTTATGTGGTTTAGTCTTCCTAATGTCAGTGTTTAATTCTATAAATTGAAGTTTTTTGTAGTTGACATTTGGGAATTTGCATAGGCTTAAACAGCAATTGACTATTTTTCTTTAATAACTGATATTACACTTTATTCTCCTTGTAATGGGTCCTGATTGTTTGAATACAATATTATGTTCATTTGTTCCATGTTTAAGTTGGTTCTTGTAATTGTGTGTAATTTTATTGTTTCCCTATATTAATTTGTCTACTGTGATAACTCATTTTTAGTGTCATTGTTTTTGAATGTATGGTTTGTTTCTTGTTTACTGGTTTCTGTTGGTTTTAAAATCTTATTTCTTACAACATATAACATAACATCTAATGGTTTTAACAATTCCCATAGCTATAATTCTTATCATTTAAACATAATTATTGGAACATAAACCTTAGTCATTAAAACATAATTCTTATTCATTTAAACATAATTATTTGAAACATATTATCCACTCATACTCTTCATCTCCCCATACTCTTTGATGAATTATAATTATTACTTGACGTAAGAAAAAAAGACATAAACATGAATTAATTATATTAATACAATGATATATTGTTATGACTAACTCTAAATGACATTAAGCCATAACTGAATCTTCAACAACTGTTTACTATCTAATATTAATATCTTTTTTTATTATTATCAGTTTGTCATGAAAAATATTCTTTAATGTATCATTTTAAATTAATGATATTGGATTCTTATTTCTGTGAATAAAAATCATATATTTTGGTGTATTAACACACTGATAATCATTCGTTCTTGAATACATGAGCAACAATACTAATTAACAAATTATTACCTAACATTAAGATTTGCAAACTAAAATATGACAAGTAGTAAGTACCACTATTATCTAAAACCTACTTATTATCTAGTCTGTTACACTTTGTTTCATTTTGTTATTAATACACTTGTGTTCACTGGATAATTGCTATTAAGTGCCACAGTCCTTTCTGTGATTAGCCATTATCAGCTTTCACTTATTTTTTACCACTCACTGATGGTTTTTGATCACTCTTAACTCTTTAGTGTTTTTTCACTGATTATTTGGTGTCTATCCCTTTCAATAGGGTTCTATTTAATTTGGGGTTTTCACACTATCACTTTGCACTTTATATGTTTAATTTAAGTGTTACTAGTGGGTATTACCTAACTTTAAATTCTCTTTCTCCCTTTACTATGTTCACTATTTCTCTAACTCTCTACCTCTCACTTTACAAGGCTTAATTATAATATTAACAAGTTCATGTCGTTTTATTGTATCACTAATATGTTAGTATCGTGCTAATGTGATTTGTCTTAGTTTACTCTATTTGTTTGGGGTTATTGTGCCCTTCTATATCTTAAGTATTTAATGATCAGTATCTCTAACATGTCTGTCCTTACAATTATTAATATTATATACAATTTTCATTAGTGATTCTATTTCTTTGGTTTAATACAAGTTTGGTGTTTCTTCTTAGTTCACTTTATTCTGTCATACTTTATCCGTCACTTCCTTAGTGTTGTGGCTGATTGTATCACTACACTTATATGTTAATTGTCTTTTAGTCACTATTCTTCTTATTTACACTTATGTTGGTGCGGTGGCTATTTCTAGTCCATTTGCCGTTGTCACTATTAGGTTATTCTTGGTCCTTTGTGGCTAGTTCTACTCTCTCACTTACCATTTATTGGGCTATTCGGGTTAAATCGTCTTTTTTCTGTATTTACCATTTTGGTTTGTTTATTTGTTACTACTTTATTAATATAAGTTACTGTTCTGACTACCTTGATATGTCTGATCGTTTTATTATTCTGATTCACCCATTCTTCTATTCTAATTCATCCCTTTTTATTCTAGTGTGAATGACTAAATAATTTATCTGGTCATGTCTTCTTCATTATGGTTAGGTGAAGATATGTACCATTACAATATAGTTAGGATAAATAATGTTATTTTGTTCTTAAGCAAAGGGGCAAGTATTACATTTCTTCTTAAATTACGAAAAGGTCTGCGTAACAATTACTTAAATAATGTCGTCTGGAAGTTGAAAAAGGTAGTCTTCAGTGCTCTTGTAAAGAGCATTGTACGTTATTGGCATTGTGTTGGGGTCTCAAATCACACAATCCGTTGAGTATGATGTCTCTCGGTACAGATGTCAGATGGAAACTGTCGAAGTGGCGAGTAACGGGCTAATAGTAACGTACGGCTATCCTCCTTGTGTGTGGGGTACAAGAGACGTAATGTGGCCAGCTCGACGCTTCAGCCGCTAGTTAGTACCTCGGGATGTTGTCCTAGGTACTAATTTCCACAGGCTGAGCCGATCTGGGGGCCAAATAACCCACTTTGATTTTACGGTATACGCGGAATTCTATCCCGGGACTAGTACGTAGGCACCATAACTTCTGCTCTACTAAGGTCCAATAACACCGTTAAATAAACACCAAAAGACTACTATGGAAAGTACCTTTGTATTTTCTTTCAGCGGTTTTATTTTCATTACTGTGTTGTCATAAAAACAAGAATTAAAACAAATATTTAAAACTTGCCGAAGAATGTTTCTTAATAAACATTAAGATTAACCAACACTTTGGTAAAGCTATTTTTCAATAACAACCGCTAAGGCAACGCTTATTGCATCTATAAGCTTGGTTAGGATAAGGTAAAGTAAGGATAAGGTTTAAAGTAATTCGCTTTAAACAACCTTTTCTTATAACATTTCACTTATACGTAATACCTACGGTATAATTTACATGAGCAACGTTTAAATGCTATAATATTAAACCAAGAATTTTAAGACTCACAAGTAAAGTGGAATGCAGCATTATTGAATTAATGTTAAAAAATGAAGATCATAATTATATTATTGATACGCATACATTTTTGGACAATTAAATCATGTTATTTATATGGTTTAGTAGAACCCAAATAAATAAAGGAGATTAGATTTTCCTTCTTATTATTGCCTGTATCATTATATTAACCACAAAGGAATATACACCTTATTGTTGTCACGGAAACTAAATACGTAGGGTATGTGTTGTAAATTCTCTGCATACCTATAGCACATACATAAAACACATTAACCTAATCTGAAGTCTTCTTAGGTTTCCTAGAAAACGGCAAGCTAAAGTTCGTAAATTTTACATTACCCAAATAATTGTATAATGGTAAAGTATCGAATTTTATATTTACCTGATTCTTCCGATTAAGTCCCAAACTAAATGGTAAGTATCTATTTTGGACGTAGCTTTACATCTAAAATACAGTTACCAAGAAAGTAAACCAGTCATGCGTATTCAATTAAAAGTAGACGATGAAACTGACTTTATACTTTTCTTACGTAAGAAACATAGTTTCAATCGGCACAGTTCAAGGAAAAGTATTTTGCTGCAGTGATAGTGTTACACTTACAACAATGGGGGAACATAAAGAGATTTAGTGCTATACGGGTGTCAGCAATACTTCACGAGCACAACATATAGTTAGATAAAATTATCCCAGCTTTTGTTGCTGTGACAAACGCTCTGTACGTTGATACACATATTCTCTTTGGCCTACACTTTCCTAATTTGTTACTGTACCCGGCGTTTTATGTTTCACACTCCGGCACTCCACAACATAATATATTTTATCCGAAAACACGAATTTGGCTAGTTACTATCATCAGCCAATCTGTAGTGTTCATCAACCATTCCCTGTAGTAATTTAAACAAGCCAAAACAAAACATTTTAAATTTAAACAATCTTAATTTTATGTTATCACAATTTTCCGGGCTGTTAGGCCGTGGTCTAGAGTGTCTATGTTTACCTCCAGACGTTTCGTCCGGACATCTTCAGTGGCGCGAGAACACAGTTTTAAGGTACAGTTTTTTAAGGTACCGAGTGCTCATTTTTTGGCCAATCATATCGCATATCGCTCTCCTTTTTTTGGAGCGCGCGCATTAATTTTTTTATACATTTCATTACACATTCTTTTGTCGTTATTGAAGTAAATTGTTATATTAATTTAAAATGCTATTTCAAATAACTTACTTTAACTGTGCAGAGCGTTTTCTGGTACTGATCGTATCCACTAACCTTCATCATTGCCTGGCATCCTTCGCCTTTGCTCTTTCTGGTTCTTGTGGTTCACTGTTGTTGCTGTACGTTGTGTTGGTGTGTGTGTGTGTTTTACAGGCTGTTGACGGTTTATTATTGCTTTCAATATAGTGGGCCCAATGTATTCAGTGTCTGTTTTTGATCAGTGTAACGTGCTTTATAGCTTCCTGTTGTACACTGGGGTTAGTTGTTGCAAAGATAGTTTATAAATTCAGTGTTGGTAGTGTCCAAGAGTGTTTCTATCGTCGCGTCGTTCAGAGGAATTAACGTTGTCCACAAATCAATAGCAGTTTTAGAACTAGTAAATTATTTACCTTAAATTATCCGCCGTGTGATTTCTTGTGCTTCGTCTATGACGCGTTTCAGAGCTTATGCTCCATCATCAGATATTAAAAAGTTAAAACTATCACTCTTGCGAGATCGTTAAGAAGTTAAAATGTCAAAATTTGCATATGAACCGTACGCGGATTTGGGTGCGCACCCGTTCAAGTTCATTCTGCCACTGAGCGGTTGCTACCTTATCGTAGCCCCAGCGAGCAGACTCAAGGCGGTATCGTACAATCGGTTGGATACAAATTTCAGGTGGTCATTTAACACGATATCGCGACTCCTTGGGTTTGCATATGCACTGTAAATTTCAAATTCCTCCAGGCATTTATGAAACGGCCCTTCTTACACACATGTAACGGTATTAAATTGGAACTAAAATCTGTGTAATTATGATTGTGTGAAGTCAGGTGTCGGGCGTAATTTGATTTGATGATGTCAATGTTTCTTATTTTCTTAGGTAAATGTTCTCGAAATCGTTTAAGGAAACCTCTCCCAGTCTGTCCAATGTAGAAGCACTCGCAGTCATTGCATGTTAACTTATATATGCTTGTTTTTTCTTCTAGAGGCGTGTGTTTTTTCGGTTTGAGTATATCCAGTAACTTATTATTAGTCCTGAATGAAATAGTGAAACTATTATTATTCAATATAGAAGACAAAACCTTAGGCATAAAGCTTGTGTAATTAGTAGATATAAAAATTTTTTGCGTGTTGTTGTTTATTCGGGGTTTAAGCATTCTTTTTTCATGTTTTCTCAACAGTTTGTCAATGGTTAAACTATTGTAACCATTGGCAACCGCGATATATTTTATGACATTTAGCTCATCACGGAAGTCGTTATCATCCAAAGGAACTGTCAATAATCTATGAATGAAACTATTGTATGCTGCCATTTTATGTGAAAGAGGATGATGAGAGTCTGCGTATATTGTGGTGTCAGTGGTAGTCGGTTTCCTATAAATGTTGAACTTTAGTTTATTCATCTGTTTATTCACACTGGAGTTATGACAGAAAGAGATAAAGCAAATATTCAGGCAGCGGAGGTGAAGTTTATGAGGAGTACTCTGGGCTGTAGCATTCTCGTTAGAAAGAAGAATGTGGATATAAGGACGGAACTGGGGATCGACCCATTGTTAGAACAGCTAAGGAGCAACAAAAGAAGGTGGTGCGCACATTTGGGAAAAATGGCGGGTGACAGGCATCCAGTGCTAGCAATGGAATGTAGACCGGTGGGGGAAGAGAAATGTAGGACGGCCGAGAGCGAAGTGGGTCCTGGAACAGGTTCAGGATGAGCCTAATCGTTGAGGTTGATGATGATGACTAAAAATGTCAATGTATATTTTTATTTGAGTATGTATACGTGATTCGTTGGTATATCTTCAAATGTCAAAAACGCAATTTCATAAATTAAGATTAAGGTTATATAAGCCACATTTTATAGTAATCAGAACCTGTAGTACGTACAATGTACAGAAGCCAAATACTAACCTAATTGCCATTCAACTTACCTGATATCTTATTGGTATCTTACTGTGTTTGACAAGTGAGTTTGATAAAATAATACGTTACACAGTTTTATGATTTGATTGTTTGTGAATTTTTGGTAGAGGAAAGTTTTTGAAATGTTTTGTGTGGAGTACTTGGTTAGCATAACTGTTTAGATAAGGTCTGCCGGAGACAAACGCGGTGGAAGTTCCTTGGTGTGTTATGTATGTTCTCGTGGTCGTTGAACTAAAATTATATGTTCACTGTAAACAAGTTCTGCACAAATTTAAATTTTCGAATTATTATTTTCTCAAAATATTAATTACATAAATTACACTGTTGTACAGTATTGTACAGTACTGTGTACATAATTCCTGATACGCGCATTCGAAACTCTCAGTCAACATCGGATTGGAAATATACAAATATCGGAAATGTATAAAGAAATAATACCCGTTTTGAGACCATAGAGGAACGAACCGTAGAGACGAAACAAGATGTTCGAACTCTCGATAATAAGGTAAGGCAAAACCATACATAATAATTGTATCTGATTGTGAGTTGACAGGCTCCAAAGCGCTAATCGGGAAATTTTTATTTAGTGCTGTGCAACAGTGTAATTTCTGTTTGTGATTATAACCACTAACAATACTTTATTAAGTAGAATATTAATTGATGTAATGTGGATGTTTAGGAGAATATTTGAGTTAGACTGTTTGGAATGTTCAATAAATTTAAATTGAAATGTTAATTAAAGACTTTCATACAAGACGTGTGTTGACTCAAATCCTTAGATATTTCAAATAATTAATATAATCAGTACACAAAAGTTTCAGATATTTTAACCACTTATTAATAACAGAAATAAACAAATAATTAGTTCACTGTATTCAGGAAATTACTAAAAAATGTAATTGCATTTAACCACTTAGTACTAAAAAATCCCTCTACGAAGTTTGAAAAGTTTTAGAGAAATTATAAAAATGACAGCCATTATAGAACGGAAGGGAATATATTGGTTTCAGCATGTTAACAGGAAAAGAATATAAAAATTATAGAGATTTGAGATTCCAGTGGCGTCAAAATACAGGATTTAAAAGAATGGATACACAGGTGGAGGTCAACAACGGAATCCACGATATAATTGTGTAGAGAAGAACATGATTTGTTTGTACCTGTTATAAGAGAAGAAGAAAAGGAAGAAGAAGAAGAAAGAGGAGGAGGTCACTTAAGATAAAACATAGAAGACACGCTATGTTATCCCCCGTTCAACTACAAAAAGGGCATTTAAAACTCGGTGTTGGATAACGTCTCAGATCTGCACTGTCAGAACTTTGCAGACTACATTACTTGCAAGTTTATATGTGTCCAGTTACAAACAATATGTTACGAAACAGGGTTTCTCAACCGCCACTCGCAGCTTCTGAGGATGATCCCAAATTTTTAGGATCAAAACGTCAAGCATGAAAAATATTACGATAGAGGTAGTCGTGCGAATAGAGGATTTACCCGTTTTTGTATTAAGTGTAAGACGAACAATGAATGAAACTTGTAACTGTATTTTACCGCCTCTGGGACCGATTTTCGTCCATCGTGAATCACACAGTTATTAATGTAACAAATATTAAAGAGTTTCAGATTCCATAAACTAAATTTGATTTTATTACAGTTATTTGAATCTCAAGAAAGCATGGAAATAAAAATAAAAGAAGATCTCCTTCATCTCGTGGTGTATGAAAATACATTTTTTTTACCATGAAAAATTCAACAATCACTATCTGTTGCTAAGAGTACGGGTTTGCGTAGCATCCTTATGAAAAATAGTTAGCAACATAAATGCAATTAAAAGTGCTTTGATAAATTAAGTCTTGATTAAGTGACAACAGGTTATGCAAACAAATAGTTTATCACATTGTACCTAGGCCACTGTTAATTGTGTAGTCATAAAAGTAAAATATACGAATTAAATATAATTATAAATAAATTTATTTAAATTTAAATAAATATAAATATTTATGTTATATATAAATATAATTCAAACAGTGGAATCTCACTGACACAGAAACTCCAGTCTCCTGGACTCTTTTGACTCCAACTTACTTATTTTTTGAGTGCAGTCAACTTACTATAGTTTTATGTCAACATTGACTGAATAAATATTAAACGTAATGTTTACTGTGTCTTACATGTTGGATAAAATTCAGAACGTTTCTTACGAAAAGTGTTACATTATAGGATAGAGAGTCGCTTAACGCTTCTGTAAATTTGAACTGATGTTTCGACATCGTAAACGCTACAATAGCGATGTCACATAAAGACGGATAAAGTTGCTTTGTATACAAAGAACAAAGGCTGACTCCTTCTTTGAAAACACTCTAGATGAAAAGCTGAAAGGTACACCAATATATATGTTATTTCGCTTTGTCACTCAAACTCTTAGTGTTGAGGAAACAGCTAACTTATCACCGATAATCGATTAATGCTACTTCCAGTTCGGCGATGTTACCAACACTACACAATACCGATTGTTCTCTGAAGGTACGTGAATAAAGTAATTGAACAGTCTAAAAACTATATGATCAAACAAAATGTAAATGTGCTCTATAAACTGTTCACTTGTTCGCTCCCCCTCATTGTGTATAATCTCAATACCCATGTTTCGTAATTAGAAAGTTGTTTTAGTTCTCACGTCTTCAAGTTTCTTGTAGAGACTTGCAAAAAAACTCTTCTGTATACGAATCTCATACTTGCTCTTCTTGAAATAATTCAAATTTTTATTGTGTTTAAAATTAACCAAAACAACTTTGTTGTATTGACTACAACAGGTTTTTTGTAAAAGGCTTAAAGGGTCAGCAGCAAATAACGTGTGACAACGTGTAACAAATTACTGAAACATTCAATTTCATCTTACATATTTCATCTAACCCAATTGGGTAGTGAAAATAGTATCTTTACAACCGTATAGTACTCTTACACGTGCCAATATGGATTATTCTTTTAATTATAAAATGTCACATTAATCTGACGTAGTAATTACCAAATAAAACAATTAAATGTTTATTAGGTAAATTTATCATATCAGGTAACCGCCCCTAGGTTTGGTAATCCCCTTTTAGATCGTGGAGGGGTTTTCGCCTTACAGACCTTACTTCATTACACACAGTTGTTTCATTTCTTACAATCAGGTTTCCTATTACGAATAATAAATTGCATTACTACAAATTGTTGCGCAATTTTCTAATTTCTGTGAGTAATTAAATTTATACTTTCATTTTAAAATACTATAAAATTTAATTTTATATTTAAGATAAACCTCAAATCTTATGACACTGATACTTTTTAGTTATAACAGTTACACATGGCACTTCCTATTTAAGTATATTCTTTTTTTTTAGTTTAGTTCGAAAAAGTTTCTTCAATTTTATTTGCTATAGTATTTTATGTAAAAAATACTTATTTTTATATTTTTAACCAATAGTTAATACCAGTCTGTACATACGGGCGCGCGTACACACACGCACACACACGCACTTACACACACACACACACACACACACACACACACACACACACACACACACACACACACACACACACACACACACACACACACACACACACACGCGCGCGCGCGCGCGCGCACGCACGCACGCACACAGAAAGGTACAGTGTAAAGGGATGGGTTCATATAAGCATTTAAAAGTGCCGTAGGTCTTAAAAGGTTAAGCGTTTCTGCTTTAAAGCATTACCAAGAGAAATTGCCTTCTGTTTTGAGTTTCAATAATGATTTTTTCAGACAGGGCAAAGATTTGCACTAATTTCTTCTGTCTTCATTACATGAGCGGCCTTTGTATACGTTTGAGTATATTTGTAAATATTCGGAGTCAGTTTAGATTTGTTTTGATGGATTCACAAATGGAAACTGCCTAGACTCTGTCTTGCAGGAAGTAATCAAACTCGTTTTGTAATAATGTTTAACAGTATACACTCTTCCTTATTTGTTTAAAAATTTTCATTAACAAATGTACTGAAGTCACTAACTACGATAAGACAATATACAAAATCCGTCAACGATGATGTCAGCTGATAAGAAATCAGTTAGACAACTTATGTCAAACCTACCAACCTTTACAAAATTCTTTATAAATACCTCCACACTCAGGTTGCGTTTTAAAATAATAAAATCTCAGTATGCAATGTACTGATAACAAAAAAATGTAATCACACTAAATTAATGAATGAAAATTGTTTATATACTTTTCTAGACTGTCCCATAACCGATGAAGACGAAAGGAAACACATTCAGTAGAACAATCATGACTGTATAATGTGGAAATGAAGAGACAGTTTCCAGTATAACGACTGGTGCAGGTTGTAAAGACAATGGGTTTCATGTTACTTGATAACCAGTGTAAGGGATGAAGATAGAAGTAAAGTAATTAGAATCATTGCGTGTCGGGTGGTAAATTACTTATGCTCTTGTTAAAGGCGTGCGTTACTCCAGATTGTAAACTACTGAATTAAACTGATACTCATTTAATAATAACCTGTTGATACAAGCATGTTTTAAACGTAATTTGCAGAAAGAAATTTGTATTAAATTATATTAAGCATTTTTTCCAATAATATTTTGTACATTACGAGAATCATGTTTGAAAATATATTTTAAATTAGAAATATTTATAAAAAAGTCATTCGTATAATAAAATATTATTTCATTTGTGTTTGATACAACGAGTATGAAATAATTATAATAATTTCGTTAAGATGGAAGTCGCATAAATATTCTTGAATCAACCTGAATCAATAAAGTTGGTTTTACCCGTTACTATTTGTTTTGATATGATAACAATACAAGAGAGTGAATGTCGTCTCTAATTAGCGTTGCACCGATTACACAAAGGGTTTCCACAATACAATGATAAAATGTTCCTACGTAAAACCAAGGATATAGCCATCTAAGGTCAGTGATCTGTAAGTCCAAAGATATTTGTCAACAATGAATCAAATGAATAAGTTTCTCATCCATATTCTCCAAACTTTGCCGAGATCTTTTCCTATTCCAGAATGAAAATAATTGTGAAAAGAGAAAAATGCGATACAGAAACTACACGAAATTTTTGAAAATCTGTTCCAGGAAACGTTGCAAACAATAGAAGAAAAGTTGATGGACAGGTATTGCAAGATGCTACTTTGAAAGAGACAAGCCTGAATAAAGTTGTAATTACATTAATAAGTTTTTTATTACAAAAGCTTTGTAATAAAAAAATACACTTTGTATTTTTATATATGCATCCCTTCTTTGGTCGATACTAATTAATTTAACAGTTTCTTAATAATGTTTTCTGTTGTCTCCATTAAAGGGTGTAGTTTCGTTTTAGATATTAACGTTCCAAATAAATCAGTTAAATAGGTCATACTTTATTGTACATAATCAAGGAAGTGGTTTAAAAAGAAAAAGACACAATAAAGAAGAACGCAAATCCACTCGTATAAATCAGATGAACGATAATGTGCTTAACAATGCATACATAAAGTGAGAATATATAAATGTGTGTAGCACTATCACAGAATTTGTGACCATAAAAAAATCCATACAAAATTTACTAAATTCAACAAGTTTGCAGATGGCAATGCGCAATTTTCCATTTTGCGCAACGAAGTCGTAAAAAATGGTTAAATACCATAAAATATTGCAACGTGACAATTTGGCAAATTTAATTTAATTTAAATTTGTGGAGTCCTTCGATCTTGGAGCACCAAATTTAAACAACGTTACATATACATAAATAGGTGTGAACGGTCTCACGTTCAAGATTGACAAATTCTTTAAACATATAACATTTAAATTGGGTGTCAGGTGTATCTGCAATAAGAACTCTACGGACTTGAAACAGTAATTAAAATTTATTTTATACTATAAAAAAATATGTGCACATGGCACTGACTTCGATTTTAAAACATTAGTTATTATTTGTTATAATGCCGTAAGGCTTAAGATATATACATCCTTACTAACTAAACATTCTATGCTACTATATAGTATATAACAGAAAAATCTCATTTTTAGACTACTCGGTCTATTAATATGTTTCAAAATCAATTTTTAAATCTTTTTTCTATATATGGTACGTACTCAAAAGATTAATAGTTATTACTTCTCAGTACTGTTTTCTCGAATACTAATTGTTTTTATTTATATTCTTTGTAATCATTTTATATCATATTAATTTGATACTTGTTACGTTAATCGTATTTCTAAACATCTATGATTTTTAACTCTACTATACAAGAAATATTACTCTTATTTTGAAATAAAATATTAATGTCTTTAACTGTCTTTGTATACTGTGTATGATTAAGATATGAATAAGTTGTCTATCACCTTATTGTCGTCAATCATACTCGATCATTTTTGTTCCATCGGTGTTCATCTTCGTCTCGCCTCCAGCGTCGGCTGTCTCTCTTCTCCTCTTGTCCAGCGTCGGCTGTCTCTCACTCTCTCGTCCTCTCCTCTTGTCCAGCGTCGTATCGCTATGGAACTTCTTCTCTTGTCCAGCGTCGTATCGCTATAGAACTGCTTCTCTTGTCCAGCGTCGTATCGCTATGGAACTTCTTCTCTTGTCCAGCGTCGTATCGCTATGGAACTTCTTCTCTTGTCCAGCGTCGTATCGCTATGGAACTTCTTCAGTAGTGCTGTTATTAATTACAATGTTTGTCTTATAGCTTGGTTACGTATTTGTACATAACTGGCAATTTAAACTGTTTATAAAAATATTAATAAATATGCCGTGCTGACGGGCATAAGCTCCCGCTGCATCGTGGATGATTCAAGAAAGAGAACCACTGAAGCTTGCGTGTCCTATTTATACCCATGTCTTGGTCGACACCCTTCAGTGATACAAAATCGACATGTTAGAAACTGTCTTTGGCGTCAGTTCCCCCACTCTTTGTCAAATTCACTATTTTTTATATTTCTGCGAATTGCAGAGTCCTGTAAGTATTTTTTTATACTTATCTTATAACTAATTTTACAACACATGTTCATTGTAATTTTGGACATTGCAACTTAACCCTTTTGATTTGTACACAGTTATTTCACTATTGCACTTGTACGGCGTGTCACTTTCGCGTGGTTTTCGCACACAGTATTTATTAAATTTATTTACATTTTATGGTGCTTTTGGATTTTAATTCTTAATTCTAGTTTATGAATAATTACGGAAAAACAGTCATTGTGCAATTATTCATACTGGGGTGGCAAACTTGCCTGCAGAGACCTGCGTTCACACACACTAGCAAAATACTGGTGTACACACTTTCAGTTACATTTGTGTGTGTGTGCACGTTGATTCAGGTCGAAACACCTGTTCATATTTTTGTCTGAGTCAAGCTTGCAATCCATAACATGCTTATTTCTAATATATTATTAATTATTTACAGTTTATTAAGTAAATTTAAATTTTTATATTTCATGCTCAGTACATCACTTATTTGTACTGTCGCATTATTCCTCTGCTTCGTAACAAACAAAAATTTTAATAAATTTATTTATTATAAATTGTTTTTTATATTTTTTATCTATTTATTTATTATTATTATTTGCAAAAAAAAAATATAACAAATAATAAAGAATAATATTCGTCACTTCACCCTTAATAGGAGTGTATACAAATGTCTTACCTCCCCGCTTTCGTACGCTCACTGCTCGCGACCTTGAATTAGGGTGGCTTTACAAACAGCTGATTTGACTGGTTTCAATGACCTCTGTTTTATGTGTAGAACTTCTTAAATGACGTTGCGTGGAATTTACCAATTTCTTTCTTCTGTATCTCATCATATACAATGAAAGTGTTCTGTCCCACTCGCTGTTTTAACGTATACGGTCCATTATAAAGTCTGAAGAATTTCTTCGCCGTATTATCACTCCTTTTTCCCACTGGATTTGCTTTGAGTAGTATACTTTCTCCCACGTTGAATTGTTGTAACTTGTGAGTTAGATTAAATCTCTCTATTCTCTTGTTACCTCTCTCTCTTATTCGTTGCTTTGCGTATTCAATTTTCACACTTATTGGTACAGGTACATTTTGGTTATTAGGTTTGTTTAGATATTTAGTCCAAAATCTGGTTGGCTTCTTATCTTCTTCTAATTCCATTGGAGTGTATCCTGTTGCTTCACTATAATTTTCTTTAATGGCTTTTTCAATAAATGGTAAATATTCTGCCCATTTATTGTGTTGATTATGGCAATATATTCGTAAATATTTACCTAATTCTTTGTTAACTCTCTCAGCAAGGTTTCCTTGAGGATGTCTTATGGATGTGAGTACTGGTTGTATTCCATTTTCCCTTAACGTCCTCTCCCATTTTTCACTTTGGAATTGCACACCTTGATCACTGAGTATCTTCTTCATTTTTCCATATAACGGAATATATTTTTGCAGTAGTATCTTTAGAACAACTTTGGTTGTGGGTCGCATAATTGGGTACAGTCGGACTGCCTTGGAAAACACATCGATACATACCAATATGTGCTTCACACCTCGACTTGATCGTGGTAATGGTCCCAGAAAATCCACTGCAATTAGCTCTCCTTTGTTTTCCTTCTGTATACTCTGCATTCCTACATATGTGTGTAAATTCGGTCCTTAATTTTACATTAACTTACTCATATATTCTTACCTTCGCTTCTAAACTTCCTTAGCTCTTTTCTTAACATGACATTACTTTATCTAATACATTACTTATACACTACATTAACATTCATTACCTTTTATTACATTTCTTTAACATTACCTTCCTGATCGCTACAACTTTCTTGAAATACACTTCCGTAACAGAATACTCTTTTAGCTCGTAGTGTCGCATGGTCGGTTACAGAGGAACTGTCTTGGAAAACAACGATATTTTTCTCGAAGTCCTTAATCCTAAGTAGTCTCTGCCCTTATGACTTTTCACTCTTGCTTTCTTCTGTGTCCTTGTATCTTCGATAACTGTTCGCTTGATCAACCGTTCTAATAATTATGGCAATTATTGCCGTTCCTAACCCTTTCTTCATATTAATAACAACAATAATAACATTCCTTACTTTCTTAAATATTTCTCTACAATAGCATTCATTACCTTCAATAATACATTTCTTAATTAACCCTTTCAAATAATATTCCTTATAACATTTCTTAATTATACTCTCTTATATTATTACACATATTATTTCTTATTATTAATAATTATTTAAGTTCTGTTCTGTGTGTCGTTAGAACTGACACCCCTCTTTATAACAATTGCATTGTCCATAGTCTACCGGACGTATATTGTTCCTTTGTCGCGTAGTCGCCGCGTTTACTATTATTCTCACCCTCCTATAAACAACGTCCGCGTCCCATTGTATTAATCTCTCGTTTGTGTGCGTACTTACATTGTGAACGTTTGTTTGGATCGTATAAGTCACCTGTTTACAGTGCAACGTTTTCATTTTTGCCTGTCGGCCACTTAAAATCTACCCTCTTTCTCTCGTTACAAATACTTCGTTCCTTCTCCGTTCTCTCGTCCCTAGTTTGGTTGAGTGAATCGACGTGAACAGCTGTCGACGGTTTTTTCATTCGTCGTTTATGATAATACTCACCATAATTCTCATACTTGCAGTTATAATTATCGTTATTATAATTATCGTGCGTATATCTAACATCATACTTACCACAATTTTGCGTAGTGTTTCGTCTAGATAACTTACTACCACAGTTATAGTTACAGTGACACTTAGTGTGTGTGTTCTCGTCGTAAATATTGCGACTTAATTGTTTTACACGTATTGTTTTACTGTGAGTTTGCACAGCGAGTTGGATATTTCTATCAATAAGGTATGCCTGTCGATATCCTACGTTATATTCTTCCCTACTGTTAAGTATTTCACTAGAATTATAATTATTAAATATTAACATTCCTTCAAGTTCTTTCTTGATTTTAATAGCTTGTTTATCAAGTGCTATCTTACCATTACTTTTGCGTGTTTTTATACGCGTATTATTGTCGATATCCGTAGGTA
The DNA here is from genome assembly GCA_034769895.1 of Magicicada septendecula. Classification (NCBI taxonomy): domain Eukaryota; kingdom Metazoa; phylum Arthropoda; class Insecta; order Hemiptera; family Cicadidae; genus Magicicada; species Magicicada septendecula. The sequence continues at coordinate 178,446,648 of CM068368.1, forward strand.
CTAAGTGCGCAGTATTAATTACGATATCTTGTTCTACTTTTGCTACTACTCTTAGTATTGTATTATATTCTTTTACCTTTTCACCTAATAGTGACTTATCAGTTTTAAATTCTTCTATTTGTCTATCTAATCTAGCACATACATTTTGTCTTATTCCATATTCGTCCATAAGTTTTCCCATCACCTTAATGATGCCTCTATACTAATACTTCCTGATATTGCCATGTCGAAGTATTATTATTAAAATATTTATTTCGTAGTTATTATTTAAAAATTATTATTGATAACCGTTCCCTACTTATTTATTTAGTTCTGTATTTTTATTAATAGTTATTATTAATACTCATTACAGTTACACCTGTTACATAGACAACAATATTATTTGCGGTGGGCGCCAGCTGTGTGATTACACAACAATTAACATTACATTCAGTTACTGTTTAATACAAATAATAATTACATATTATACATTTTTCATTTAACACTCTTTATATATTTTAGAGCAACCATTTAGCTACATAAAAAAATTTTAATAGTCAAATGATGGGTATCGGGTCATACATTCATGATCTACAATTTATGTCACAAATTTTTTTTTACATAAATTTAGGCATGTCGGGCCCCACGTGCAGGGCGACATTATATGCAACATTACAACATTGCAAAAGTTGCATAATATTATATTGTATGTATACAAATTTTTGTACGTAAATTTAGGCATCTCGTGCCTCACGTCTAGGGCGACAAATTTATATAACGTGACATTTTGGCAAATTTAATTTAATTTAAATTTGTGGAGTCCTTCGATCTTGGAGCACCAAATTTAAACAACGTTACATATACATAAATAGGTGTGAACGGTCTCACGTTCAAGATTGACAAATTCTTTAAACATATAACATTTAAATTGGGTGTCAGGTGTATCTGCAATAAGAACTCTACGGACTTGAAACAGTAATTAAAATTTATTTTATACTATAAAAAAATATGTGCACATGGCACTGACTTCGATTTTAAAACATTAGTTATTATTTGTTATAATGCCGTAAGGCTTAAGATATATACATCCTTACTAACTAAACATTCTATGCTACTAAATAGTATATAAAAGAAAAATCTCATTTTTAGACTACTCGGTCTATTAATATGTTTCAAAATCAATTTTTAAATCTTTTTTCTATATATGGTACGTACTCAAAAGATTAATAGTTATTACTTCTCAGTACTGTTTTCTCGAATACTAATTGTTTTTATTTATATTCTTTGTAATCATTTTATATCATATTAATTTGATACTTGTTACGTTAATCGTATTTCTAAACATCTATGATTTTTAACTCTACTATGCAAGAAATATTACTCCTATTTTTAAATAAAATATTAATGTCTTTAACTGTCTTTGTATACTGTGTATGATTAAGATATGAATAAGTTGTCTATCACCTTATTGTCGTCAATCATACTCGATCATTTTTGTTCCATCGGTGTTCATCTTCATCTCGCCTCCAGCGTCGGCTGTCTCTCTTCTCCTCTTGTCCAGCGTCGGCTGTCTCTCACTCTCTCGTCCTCTCCTCTTGTCCAGCGTCGTATCGCTATGGAACTTCTTCTCTTGTCCAGCGTCGTATCGCTATAGAACTGCTTCTCTTGTCCAGCGTCGTATCGCTATGGAACTTCTTCAGTAGTGCTGTTATTCATTACAATGTTTGTCTTATAGCTTGGTTACGTATTTGTACATAACTGGCAATTTAAACTGTTTATAAAAATATTAATAAATATGCCGTGCTGACGGGCATAAGCTCCCGCTGCATCGTGGATGATTCAAGAAAGAGAACCACTGAAGCTTGCGTGTCCTATTTACACCCATGTCTTGGTCGACACCCTTCAGTGATACAAAATCGACATGTTAGAAACTGTCTTTGGCGTCAGTTCCCCCACTCTTTGTCAAATTCACTATTTTTTATATTTCTGCGAATTGCAGAGTCCTGTAAGTATTTTTTTATACTTATCTTATAACTAATTTTACAACACATGTTCATTGTAATTTTGGACATTGCAACTTAACCCTTTTGATTTGTACACAGTTATTTCACTATTGCACTTGTACGGCGTGTCACTTTCGCGTGGTTTTCGCACACAGTATTTATTAAATTTATTTACATTTTATGGTGCTTTTGGATTTTAATTCTTAATTCTAGTTTATGAATAATTACGGAAAAACAGTCATTGTGCAATTATTCATACTGGGGTGGCAAACTTGCCTGCAGAGACCTGCGTTCACACACACTAGCAAAATACTGGTGTACACACTTTCAGTTACATTTGTGTGTGTGTGCACGTTGATTCAGGTCGAAACACCTGTTCATATTTTTGTCTGAGTCAAGCTTGCAATCCATAACATGCTTATTTCTAATATATTATTAATTATTTACAGTTTATTAAGTAAATTTAAATTTTTATATTTCATGCTCAGTACATCACTTATTTGTACTGTCGCAATATATTTTTCAGTAGATATCTTAGATACGTGTCTCAAAAAGTCGATATTGGTTTATTTATAAAAAAGTGACTTTAGTCTGGTTTATTTTTATTGTAAACCACATTCAGAAACGTAAATGTGAATACGCCTACTTTAATAATTATCTGCATTTTATAAAGTGAATAAAACAACATTTTATATTGTTCTGTGTTGTCGTAACAGTATTGATTGAACTTTTATCACGCTTTCTTTATTTAACTCAAACTGCTGGTATAAGTAAACCTACATAACTGTAATGGTTTTAGTATTAATCTTATACAAGTTAGTATTAAAAAAACTAGAAAACAGTCTATTTAACAACCTGAAGGAGTGGCTGTAATTTTTTAAACAAACTCAACCAATATTACATAATTTTAAATTAACTGAATCGATGAACCGTTACACGTTGTGAATAATAATTGTCTAATAACTATGCTTAGTTTTGTTGCAAATTATAAGAGGACATTTTCAACCTTTGTTTACCAACTGTTTTCATAGGTTTCTCCAATCATTCTGTTAGTCATCTAAAATTCCATCCCCCAACCCATCTCCATTTGCATACATTGTTCCACACCTTCAGTTCCATCAGTTCCTATAAAGCTTCCATAACTAATGAAACAATTGTGATGACTAACAAAAATTTGTTGAACTTAGCCAAGTGTTTGTTTATTAGACTGAAATATTTTCGAATATATTTAACATTAACCAATACACACATTACTCTAGGTACGATAATGAGTGTAATTCAGCGTAATTGAGTACCGTATAGAAATATTTTCAAAAATCTTCCAGACAACTATACGTGTCATTGTTTGTGTTTATACAATGGCATAGCACATATTTCAGAGCAGGAGACGTAGTGTTATTCCGGGCCGACCCTGAAGAGCTCTCATCATTGCAGACTACATCGCCTTTTGTTCCCGTCTGTACTGAGTGAGCCCTGTACAACGGTATTTGTCCCTAATTTTCTCGTAAAGTTAGTGTAACTACGACACTGAAAATTGTCTGATAGTACAATAAAATGTATCAGTACTGATCGTACTGATACTGAGTGTGTGTGTGAACTGGCATATTGAATTTCAAACGCATCGCTTCCTCTTAGGATTCTGCTCTGTCTTGATATTAGTATTGTAACCAATGAGACGTTACATCATTACTTAACTATGAGATACCACGTTTTGGACTGACTCGGTAATCGGAAACCACACTTTGTTGTTCATATTTTACAACATTCTGCCTCATTTCACTATGGAATAGGATATGTTAAAAGTAATGAAAATCACACAGGTATTGTGTAAATTCTGTCAGAAATATGTAAAACGGAATTTGATAACAAAACGAGGTAGTATGGAAATATTTACGTTTATAAGTTTTTAAGTACAAACATTGCGAATTGATTGGAAATTGTTAATTACTGTGTTGATAGTTTTACATCATGTACAGACTTGAACAGAAAACCACATGTTACAGTTATAGCTGCCGTCAATTTTTCTGGCTGATGTAGAATGTAATTGTTTGGCACACCTGTTAACAAGACCGACTGACTAAGTTAACCCCTGTGTCACCCGCAGCTGTTGCATGCATCGAAATAAACAGAATTTGTTGCATTTCTGAATGATTTACACATCACAGTTACTGATGCAAACAGAAACCAAATAACAATGACTAGTCTGGTCAAAAACAGCCTTACAATTATTATAACGCGTGACAATACATTTGTCATCGGACGTGTTCTCGATTACCAAAAACTTTAATCACTGAGAGGCTAAAGAACAAAAATTTGATTGTTTTTATAATTTTTGTTTTGAGAAAAGCATTTATACACGTTTATTATATTTGCAATATACTGTACTGAAAGTGATAAAAACGTCACACTTAGCTTTATATTTTACATTAATATATTAACCCCAGTGGGTTTACTGGTATTTAGTTAATACGTTATCATAATAAGTTCATTCAGCCGTCTTCCTGGATGTAGCGCAAGCTTTTGATAAGGTCTGGCATCATGGGCTTGAGTACAAGTTACATAGGGATCTCCCAGAGGAATTCTATCAGATACTAAAGTCTTACATCTCAGAAAGATACTTTAGGGTGAAGCATGAGGATGAATATTCAACTTTAAAGAAAATATCCGCGGGAGTTCCCCAAGGGAGCGTATTGGGTCCAATTTTGTATTTGTTATACACGAGAGATTTACCAAACAGTGAGGAAACAACCGTTGCGACTTTTGCGGATGATACTGCTGTTCTGGCGGTAGGTAATGATGCCGAGACAGCGGCCAATAAACTGCAAACTTCAATCGCAGAGGTATGGGATTGGACTCGACGCTGGAGGATCAAACTTAATGAAACGAAATCAATACACACCAATTTTACCAACAGAAAAATAGAAATACAAAAGATCTACATTAATGAACAAGAAGTGCCATACTCTAACACTGCTAAGTATTTGGGTATGACTCTGGACGCAAAACTTAAATGGAAGGAGCATGTGAAAAAAAAGAAAGAGGAACTCAACATAAAATTCAGGAAATTGTACTGGCTGTTAGGTAGGAATTCACAACTAACAGTTGAAAACAAATTGCTGTTGTATAAACAAGTGCTGAGACCTGTGTGGACTTATGGTGTACAACTCTGGGGATGCACCAAGAAATCTAACATTCAAATGATCCAAACTTTTCAAAACAAAGTACTTAGGAGTATCGTTGATGCCCCCTGGTATATTAGGAATGACAATCTGCACAAAGATCTCAAAGTAGAATATGTCAGTGAAATCGTAACAAAATATGCAGTTAACCATGACAGGAGAATTCAGACTCATATAAATCCAGAAATGCTTTGCGTGGTGGAAGAAGCTCCGCACACGTTAAGAAGGCTTAAAAGATTGAATCCCCAAGATTTGGTGACACACTAGTGCATTTAAATCTGTAAAACTCTAAAAGAGAGAAAGGCAATAATCTCAATCTGGGGAACAGCCAGTGGGCTTCTACCCCATAAACCGTGACTGTAATATTAAAGAAAAGCAACTTGTTGGGCTCGCTCAGTTGTTGCAAAGGGAGGTGTTTTTAGTGGGTTAGAGTCCCACACTACCTGGGGCTCCAGTGTGTCTATAGAAATTTTCACCTGCCCTGTAAAAAAAAAAAAAAATAATAAGTTCATAAATTAATAAGTTAATACAAACAGTGGTTTTATCAAGTAATATTATATAATTCTCTTTGAATAAAAAATTTCGTTTTTAGTAAAACTTGGTGGCATTGAATTGCCGCTTCCGCCAGTTCAATGAAGCACATTGTCAGTTCCACTATAGTTGCCGGCCGGCAAGGAGCTGAGTAAGCTCTCTTCAAAGTTTTTTTTCAGTTTTCCCCGTAAAGAGTGTAATAACAGTAGAAAAAGTTGGTGACCGACATCAATCCAGAATAAAGCAATAAGTAAAGTAATTTTCGGACAGTGAGAAGCCAAACATTTACTAAAAACGATGAGTGCGCGCGCGAGCACGTGGCCGGGGTTTCAAGTTAAGGGCTGAAAATTTTGTTATAAAATGATTAAGGGGAAATAAATTGTGTGTGTGTTTAAGTGGGTGTTTAAATATGCAGGCTGGGCTCTGTCTGTATGTGTATATGAATATAAGGTAAGCTAGTAGAATAAGATAGTATATGTAACGAATCACCAGGCAAAGAAAAATTATGAAGCTATTTTATATACAAAAACCTGGTAAAAATTTATTGGAATTTGAATGATCTAAAAAATGAAATTAAAAGTTAAATTCTCTTCAAAAATGAGTTGTGTCAGTACTTTGCATAACCCATAGACCATGTTTGTATCTAGGTACATGTGATCGAATCCTGTGACCCTGTAAGAGCTATCGTAACGGTAAGTAACAACTAATTTGAAATTTAATGATAATAATAAATGTGATCGATCAGTACGTCACATTTTACTTAATTTGTAAATCATAGACTACATTACATTAACGTGGGTTTTTTTTTGTAAATTACGCGTGTCAACGGGGGTAAATAAATAATTAAACGTAAGAATGTAAATAAATAATGTAGTTGAAAACATAAAAGTCTTAAAAATTTAGCGTTTAATTAAGTACTTTTGATTTAATCAAGGAAGACACCACATAATTACGTTCGTTACATTAGTTATTTAATATTTTGTACTTCTTTAGAAGCAGAGTAAACAGAAAGTAACAGCATCGATTATAATACTGCGGATGTGGAAATTAACTATAATGACATTTGTCGACAGTTTAATTTATGTTCAATATCGGATGTTAGTTAACAATAATGTACTGTACTGAAATTTTAGTTAAGTGGCATTTGTCCTCTACCTGGATGCAGGTACTTCACGTTTACTAAGCCCGACGGACACCACCAGCAATAAAGTTTGCCGCTTTTAAAAAGTTTTTGGCTTCGAACCAACAGGAACGCGTCTTTTAGCTCTCTCTGTAGTACAAAAGTAGGACCGGCCTCTGTGAAAAATCATTCCATTGTAAGTAGTGGTGAGTCGTTCACGAACGACCTAGCCAGAAAGAACTACTCCGTCAAGTGAACTACTGACTACAGTCGTTCGCGTTAGCCACGCTCCTATCGGCCACTTATAAAACAAAACAGCGGTAGTTCGTTTTTGGATTTTTTATAGTATTACAAACTCCATTATTTTATTATACAGTTAAATAATTTATATACATACACATACATATTTTTTTCAATTTAACACAAGGATGTGTAAAAGTCTATTAGTTCCGATGAATCGGAAGAGAGTGAGAGAATAAACTATTTTAAAATTTTGTTTTATTGTCTAATTTTTGTTCTTTCGACAAATTTTGGCATAAGTGTGATAAAAGTAAAATATCAGAGAATATCGTACTCTGGGATTGCAAGAAGTCCATTTACAAATTATTAAATAACTAAAAAGAATAATTTTTGTTACTTCAGATGTGTTATATTATTTATTACGATCCTCAAATGAGAGATAGGTATCGGGATTCTAACCGAAGGCGACATGAATAAATTTATTTTCATAAAATCTTTACGTTGAAACGCCAAAATATATTGGGAGGGCGCGCATGCGTAGTAAAAATACTAGTAAGCATGTCATTGTCAATTTACCTTTAAAAATTCGTATTTTGCTTGTTACTTTTTATTATTATTAATTGGTAATTTTACGACTATTTTAAAGGCGAGGCATTTGGGTTAAAATATAATAAAAACCGACCATTTCGTAGACAGAGTAAACATATATAAATCATTTGCTGATAGTAAATAAATAATACATTCAAAACAGGCAGACTCCATACCCCCACACGTTAATACTTATAATTTTTACTTAAAACTTAAGTGATTAAATTACAATAATAATTTTTTGTGCTTGTATTTGTTTGAAATGAATCACACTGATGTAAATTCTCTGTTGTTAGTCACTGTATGTGTGAAACTTTTATATTAATTGACCTGTCGAAATGAAGTTTAGGTTGAATTCTATCGTCCAGCTGTGCCTCTGTCTATTTCTAACACATTTTCGGGCGAACATCTGGATGATTGTAATACAATTTAATATGAAGGTACACTGTTTTACCACTGACCGATGTGTACACAGTTTTTCATAAAATATTCTTCTGAGGGTTGAAATATACATACAATCGTAATAAAGTACCTCGACATGAAAATACAGCGGATCAAATTATAAGGAATATTAAGTGAAAATGTAAATAACATTCTTTTCTAGAAAATTTTACATTTTATAAAGTAACATTAAAAAAAATTTTCAAGTATAGTCTATAGTGATCGAAATTTTAAAAATTTATAATTTCTCGATCAAGTGGCACGCTCACACACTCGAGTTGACGGACACAAGCCCGGGTCGTAAATAAAGACGAATTAGGGACACGTCAGACCCGACGCCAGTGCGAAGACAATGAAAAAACGTCTGTGTACACGACACAATAAGAATCTAAGGAACGTCGTTGACAGCTCAAAGTTTGTTACAATTTACAGCACCTAGCGAACGAAACAAAGGTTTAGTCCAGCTGCCTGGTTACGCAGAAATGAAATGGAACACATGCTGTGGGGGTGAGTTGTAACGAGCACACATAAGAAAGGCTACACCCAGCAACAAAGGGGTACTGAGAAATCTCGACAAATATGTAAACAATAGAACGGACACTCAGTGAATACTGGATGTACGCCCAGCCCAGCATGAAAACAAACCCTGACAGCTAGCTAAATTTACAACTAGAAAGCGTGGGATTCGTCCAGGGATGTCTCCAGCGAAGAGTTGATAATCGGTGGAACGAGCGAAGGGTAAATTGAACAATTGACCAAGACTGCAGACTCTTAACAAAAGCTAAGTCAGAGAACCTCGACAACATCGAAACAAAGGTTGACAGACAGGCGAGAGAATTGCTCTAGTTTCTGAGAATTTAGCACAACGTTCGTCGCTAGAATATTCCGGGGATGTCGGCGACCAACTAGCGTTGGGCATCTTCCTAAAGAACTCGTGGAGAGAGAAGAAGGGCTCGAACGACGAATCGGGAAACCGATGACAAGATCTACAGGGTAGTAGGAATTTAAAGGAACCTATCACCAATCCGAAAGGGCGTGGAAATATAGAATTTTGCCTTCTGGGTAGTATGTTTGATAAAAACTGTTTGCGAGGACGCGGAGCGGCAGTAAGACAGTTAATACGTTAGTAAGACGGCAGTAATACAGTTGGTTATAGTAGTTGGAGCGGTAATAACAGTAGTAATTGAAATAGTTTACGCGACTTACCGAACTTCTAACTCAGTGAAATCGTAACCATGTCGCGGTCATAAGTGAACTTAGACATTTAATACAATCTCAATTACACAAAAGTCTGTTCGACAATTATATGAGTTCCGATAATCAAGAGTGCGTATAGACATAACTATCATTAAACATCGGTGCGTTCGTGACTTTAAACTACGACCGACACGCAACATAATAATACAAGTGAGTAACATTCTGAGAGTATAACAGTGGGTGACAATTCAAACACTATTCCACCATAATGATTCGCTATATTGAACATTTGAACTGAATGAACCAAACCGAACACTATTACGCACATTGCATACACTACGTCCACGTCCAAGATAGATGAAATAGTTAATTATGAACACGCACACAGCAAACTCTAAGAGTAATTCATCTTAATGACGATATTGACATCTTAACACTTGAACTAAAAACACTCGACACCAGCGGGGAGTACAACAACACACTACACATAACGAGAGTGGAAATTAGTGAAGTGAAGTGAAGTGTTTCTCAATTAACAGTAATTAGGATGTACGACGAGTCCACCAGCGGATGTCATCTTACGCCGATGGAATTTTGGATAAACCCTTTTGCAAGATAAGCCTTTATGTTCATTAAATACTAGTGATACATATACTACTGCACTGTCTCATCTTTTCAAAGAGCTACTCCCAAGAGATTTTGTAAAGTTATATAAATCATCAATCTTATAAAGTTAATATTAAAGTAATTCATGTGAGCATAATGAACGCATTTAGCTAGGGATAAAATATATTTGATTGTTTATTGTTTGTATATGTATATTATTGCGTTGTATTTGAATGTACTGTATGTCTTGTTTTCAGGAAACAACGAACGAATATTATTGTATTTTGTTATCATGTGTTTTAATTATGTATTTGCAGGACATAGTAATTTACTTAAGCAACAATATAATAAATAAGTAATTATTATTTATATACTTAAATCTTGCGTTCATTATTGCAAAATTAACCTTGACAATTAATTTATCACATTCCAAGCATTTTTATAAAGAGTCTCAGACTTATGCTAATTATCAATGGACACGACCAAATCGGCCATTGAAATGTCCGATTAACAGACTCATACAAATCATACTGATTTGATAACTATATTGAGTCTAATCCGACAAATATAAGTTACTTTCATATGTGTATTAATATAAATGTCATCTACAACTCTGTTGGATTACATATGATTAGTGTACAAAGTTAATTATACCCAATTTACCAATTTATAATTGGATAATTCGATAATAATAATAATTAGCATAATTACACGAAATATAAATGGCACGGCAAACATAATTTATCAATTAATTGCCAATTCCATTTATATACACCAAATATAAATGGCGCCCATCGCATGGCAAAAGAGAGCAGGCAGTAGTATTTAGATTAATTAAAATAATATAATACGATAAGATATTAATAGTGTAATGTTAGCTTGACTGGTAACTGGATGATAGCGAGAAGTAAAGCTAAAATGGCTAGCGGTAGTTCAGACAGCATGGACTTCGACGTTAACAACCAGTTAGGCGTACCCGACAACGGAGCAGAAAACTCATCGGTCGAACCAAATATGACTGAGGAGACGTCAGAGGTCAGAGCGCGGGGACAGGAGTCCCAACAACCACAGGAAGAGGCGTCACTGCGTTCACTACTGATGGATTTCATGCGCACACAAAGTGAAAACCTCAAAGCAATTAATGAGAACAATCTCCAAATAATTAATGAGAGATTCGATAAACAGAACGAAAATATCGCCGTAATTAAGGAAAATTTAGAAGAGAACAGAACGAGAAATTCAACCAGCAGAAGGAAGAAATTAATGAGAAATTCGATAAAATTAACGAAAATTTTAACAATCACAAAGAAGACGTTAAGCGACAGATGGCCGAACAGCTCGCGCAAATACAAGCGGAAATGAGTGACTACAAGACCAGTTGTGACGACAAAATAAGTGAAGTCCTGAAGAAACAGGAGGACGCTACAAAAGAATTAAAAGATGACACCACTAAGAGGTTTGAAGAAGTGTGGGAAACCCGAGAGTCGGACCGTCAAGAAGTCAAAAACCTGGCACACAACACACAAACCAGTATTAAAAAGGTCCACAATAAGTTGGAATTACATATCAACAATAACCAGAAGAAACAAGAAGAACTAAAAACCGAAATATACCACACGCTTAGGCAGCAGCAGCAAGAAATAGGAGAAACGAACAACACACTACAACAAAAAATCGAAGAAGTAGACGGCAGACAAAAGACGACTGAACAGAAACTTGACGAAAACGTCAAGGAGAAGACGACCCACATTCAAGAACTAAAGTGTCAATTAGAAAGACTGCGGCGACAGATAACCGAAGGGGAGTCTGGGCCAAACAGAACAGTCAACGGGCAAGTACAGGTGTAACTTAAGTACGAGGGAACCGACAGATTCCCGATGGAGTTTCTGAAAGAATTGTCGGAGTTCCAAGAATTATATTACCCAAACAGTGACATCAAATGGATCGGTAAGCACTTAGAGAAGGACGCGAGTATATGGTGGCGCGTAATCCGGGACCAAATAACCACATTTGAAGAGTTCAAGGAGGCATTCACGTTGAAGTATTGGGGATTAGAGCGACAAGACATCATTCGTGACAACCTCGAATACGGATAATTTGAATGGCACGGACCGGTTACGGCTATCCAATATATTGAAAGAATCATTTTAGAAAGCCGACAACTAACTCCCGCATTGACCGACAGACAACTGATAAGGAAAATCTCTAGGCATTTTGGGAGAGATCTGCAGATCGCTGTTATCACACGCGGGATCACCACAATACCTAATTTTGAAGCCTTAATCACTGAGTATACAAGTATTCAGTCAAGCAGTACAAGCAACAGGCGGACGCAATATCGGTCAACTAATGAAAGGGAAAGCGGAACTAACGACCGACCCGCAGGGAGCTTTGTAAATAAAAACGAGGGTGACAGAAAACAAGTTTGGCAGGGGAGGCCACACGGTAACCGTTACGGAGACAAACAGTACAGTTGGATGAACACTGTTGAGTTCATTAACTCTAAGCCAAGCACGAGCCAGGCGACTGACGACAATAACTCAAGGTCGAATACCGACCAGAATGGTAAAAAAAAACACCCCTGCACAGCGAACGACTTAGTTTTTATCAACAAAAACAACCTCACCAATAATGTCAGCATTTTATTACCAGACCTGAGGGATGACCTGCTACAAGAATACGACGAGGACATTAATAAACAAATATTAAAATGTCCCGAAGTACTCATTAAATTCAACAATGACATTAAGGTTTTGGCACTTATCGACACCGGCTCTGTTATTAACGGGTTATCAGAAGAGTGGTTCAACGCAAATAAAAGGGACATTGAACCATATGAAATTGTACCTATGACGAATTCTCTCATTATTAGTGCTGTTGGGAATAAGTCCAAATTAATTAGAAAACAGATACTGTGCGACATTGAAATTGACGGGATCAAGAATGAATGTGTTTTCTTAGTTATACCTGACCTTATTAAGGAATGTATATTAGGAATAAGTTTTTTACAGGAGGTGGGATGTCGCATCGACATCGGTAATAAAAAGATAGAGTTAATGAATGCAGCTGATGAAGAGGTGCGCGCCGTACCCATCATGAACATAGAACTACTAAATAATGGAGAAGAAGAAGAAATCCTGAGGAACATCGACAAGAAGATAGCAGGCATGGATTGTCAAGACGAAGAAGTATTGGAACGATTGAGGGAAATACTCATAAAGAATAGGAGAGTGTTCAGGGAATGCCCGGGGAGGTTAGAAGGATACGAGCATGAATTTCAAGTTACGGACAGGACGCCCTACTTTCAACGGGGTTGGCCTGTACCACTTGCATATAAAGAAAAGGTAAAGGACGAGATTGGTAGGATGCTGCGGTACGGAGTGATTGAACGATGCACGAGTCCGTTCATAAATCCACTCGCCACAGTCATCAAAAGAGATGGAAGGGTCCGTTTATGCCTAGATGCAAGAAAGATAAACGGCGTTACGATTCCCGATTATGAAGGCGTTCCCCAATCAACGAAATTTTGGCAAGATGTAGTGAGATGCGCTACCTATCTACCGTTGATTTGTCCAGCAGCTTTTGGCAAGTGCCATTGAAGGAAGAGTGCAGAAAGTATACCGCGTTCATGTATGAGGGAAGGTGCTATCAATTCACCGTCACACCATTCGGCCTTAGTACCAGTTCGGCGGCACTGACACGCGGATTGGATATAGTTTTGGATGAAGATGTCAAGAGAAACACGCTAATATACGTTGATGATTGCCTATGTTATTCTAACGATGTTCAGACACACCTAGCACATTTAGAGGCACTGTTAAACAATCTCAACAAAACAAACTTGACCGTCAACCTCAATAAATCGCAGTTCTTCAGAAAGGAAATCTCGTATCTTGGATACCAACTGACAACACGCGGCATCCAAGCTACGGAGGAGAAAGTGAAAGCTATTATGGATTTCCCGAAGCCCAAGAATCAGAAACAGCTAAAAGGTTTCTTAGGCCTCACTAATTTCTATAACCGCTTCACAAGTAAATATGCGGAGGCCACGCAACCCCTCCATGAATTATTGAAGAAAGATCGCAAGTTTTTATGGACGGCTGAATTAGACGATTGCTTTGTCAGAGTCAAGAACTTATTTGTGGATGCTGTAGTTTTAAGATTTCCGCGCCCAGACCAGAGGTATTACATACAATGTGATGCTAGTGATTACGCATACGGAGGACAACTTTATCAGCTTGATGAAGAAGGGGAGATTGGCGTGATTGCCTTCACGAGTAAAACATTCAAGGGTGCCGAGCGGAACTACTACACTACAGAAAAGGAGCTCTTAAGTATCGTTAGATGCTTAGAAAAATTCCGCATATATGTTCTCGGACAACCGTTGACGATAATAACTGACAACAAGGCGTTGACATTCCTAAACAAATGCCATTTGAATAATTCAAGGATTACGCGATGGATTCTCGCAGTGCAAGAATATAAGTTCGATATTATCCATTGCAAGGGCAAGGACAACATCGTAGCTGACATCTTAAGCAGGTACCCACACGATACAAAATTGGATGAAGTTCAAGACAATACGCATGAATATTTAGTCAATCACTTCACCGTTAAGATGAAACTCGAAGTACGGAAATTAATCCAAAATATTGGAAAGCACCAAATCGAAGATGACAAGCTTAAAACTATCATTAATAAAATTAAGGAGGGAAGTTTAGACCCAAATTTAAATAAAATTTATAAATATGTTAATGACAAATTATATAGGCGGCAGCGAAATGAATGGAAGCTATATGTTCCTAGCAACATATCTGGGGACATAATCGCTGAAATTCACCAAATGTTCGGACATTTAGGAACGAAGAAGTGTATGAAAATGCTCCAGGAACATTTCACGTTCGACCGGATGTTGAAGAAGGTCAAAACTTATACACAAACATGTGATGTTTGCCAGAAGTGCAAAGACACCAACAACAAAGAGCTATTTGGTGGCACACGCGCTGTGATACCTACAGCAAGAGGAGATCTGGTAAGCGCAGACTATTATGGACCCCTACCGACAGGAACGGGTGGTGTTAAATATTTACTAGTAATAGTGGATAATTTCACAAAATACGTTAAATTATTCACCCTCCGAAGAGCAACAACCACTACGACGTTGCGGAGAATAAAAACGTATTGTGAACAGTTCGGACGTCCGAGGGCCATTTTGACGGACAACGGGACACAGTTCACCTCCAGAAAATGGGCCGACGGTTTAAAGGAGTTGAACATACAACCGAAGTTTACCGCAATACGAAACCCTTGTACTAATCTTGCCGAGAGGATTAACCGGCAACTTGGGAACTTGTTTCGAATTTTCGTGAGTGACCGACACACTAAATGGTCCCAATACATAAAGACAATCGAAGCGTGTCTGAACGAGGTGTACCACGAGACAATCGAAATTACCCCTCATGAAGCACACCTCGGTACGAGACCTACTCGAGCATGGGAACAATGCTTGGACAAAGGGGTCATTAGCAGTGAAGGGAAGCGCGAGAATAACATATTTGTGAAAATCAAGGAGAAGAGAGAGAAGCACGCGAAACGCTGCAACGAGAGTAAGAAAATAACGAAGTTTTCAATTGGCGGCAAGGTATTGGTGAGAACATACCATCAATCAGACGCTATGTTGAGAAGAATGGACAAGTTTTTCGAACTATTCTCAGCACCGTATAAGATCAACCGCATCATCGGCGAGGCCACGTATGAGCTCGTGGAATGCGGTAGCGGAAAGGTGCGAGGAAGATTTAACATACGACAAATTAAGGCATATCACGAACCGGCGAAAGAAGTACGGATTACACAAGAAGGTAGCAATGACTCCGGCTGCTAGATACTGCAAAGCGGAATACGAAAGTCAGGTAATTTGCTCGCGCGGCCAGTCCAGCTAACCAAATAATGATGTACATTTTACCATACTGTGTTTAGTTCATACTTCAATATTAATCGTGTTTGTGATCACCATGTATTCATTATTTACTATGTTAATTAGGCATTTAAACATCAATATGTTTAAAGTAATTTGATAACGTGTACCATGTGTCAAAAGGACATTATGATACTATGATACAGGACACTAAAGACATTAATAATTGTGAATAATATTAACTTGTTAAAGTGTAGTGAATCGAGTAATTTACTTATGCAATTAATAATTTAAACATGAACAATCGTTTTGTAACTTTAGGAATAAGCGTTTAGGTATACATCATGAAGTATGATGAATCCTTAATTGTTTAATTAATATGCATATCTCATTTATTAATGTAATCGTTTATAATATGTCACAAGTTAATCCTATGTATTGCAACGTGACAATTTGGCAAATTTAATTTAATTTAAATTTGTGGAGTCCCTTGATCTTGGAGCACCAAATTTAAACAACGTTACATATACATAAATAGGTGTGAACGGTCTCACGCTCAAGATTGACAAATTATTTAAACATATAACATTTAAATAGGGGGTCAGGTGTATCTGCAATAAGAACTCTACGGAACTTGAAACAGTAATTAAAATTTATTTGATACTATAAAAAAATATGTGCACATGGCACTGACTTCGATTTTAAAACATTAGTTATTATTTGTTATTATGCCGTAAGGCTTAAGATATATACATCCTTACTAACTAAACATTCTATGCTACTAAATAGTATATAAAAGAAAAATCTCATTTTTAGACTACTCAGTCTATTAATATGTTTCAAAATCAATTTTTAAATCTTTTTTTCTATATTGTACGTACTCAAAATATTAATAGTTACTGTTTCTCAGTACTGTTTTTTCAAATACTAATTGTTTTTATTTAAATTCTTTGTAATCATTTTATATTATATTAATTTGAGCTCTTGTTACGTTAATCGTATTTCTAAAACATCTATGATTTTTTTTAACTCTACTATACAAGAATATTTGCTCTTAATTTTAAATAAAATATTAAAGTCTTTAACTGTCTTTGTATTCTGTGTATGATTAAGATATGAATAAGTTGTCTATCACCTTATTGTCGTCAATCATACTCGATCATTTTTGTTCCATCGGTGTTCGTCTTCGTCTCGCCTCCAGCGTCGGCTGTCTCTCTTCTCCTCTTGTCCAGCGTCGGCTGTCTCTCACTCTCTCGTCCTCTCCTCTTGTCCAGCGTCGTATCGCTATGGAACTTCTTCTCTTGTCCAGCGTCGTATCGCTATGGAACTTCTTCTCTTGTCCAGCGTCGTATCGCTATGGAACTTCTTCTCTTGTCCAGCGTCGTATCGCTATAGAACTTCTTCAGTAATGCTGTTATTAATTACAATGTTTGTCTTATAGCTTGGTTACGTATTTGTACATAACTGGCAATTTAAACTGTTTATAAAAGTATTAATAAATATGCCGTGCTGACGGGCATAAGCTCCCGCTGCATCGTGGATGATTCAAGAAAGAGAACCACTGAAGCTTGCGTGTCCTATTTATACCCATGTCTTGGTCGACACCCTTCAGTGATACAAAATCGACATGTTAGAAACTGTCTTTGGCGTCAGTTCCCCCACTCTTTGTCAAATTCACTATTTTTTATATTTCTGCGAATTGCAGAGTCCTGTAAGTATTTTTTTATACTTATCTTATAACTAATTTTACAACACATGTTCATTGTAACTTTGGACATTGCAACTTAACCCTTTTGATTTGTACACAGTTATTTCACTATTGCACTTGTACGGCGTGTCACTTTCGCGTGGTTTTCGCACACAGTATTTATTAAATTTATTTAAATTTTATGGTGCTTTTGGATTTTAATTCTTAATTCTAGTTTATGAATAATTACGGAAAAACCGTCATTGTGCAATTATTCAACTGGGGTGGCAAACTTGCCTGCAGAGACCTGCGTTCACACACACTAACAAAATACTGGTGTACACACTTTCAGTTACATTTGTGTGTGTGTGCACGTTGATTCAGGTCGAAACACCTGTTCATATTTTTGTCTGAGTCAAGCTTCCAATCCATAACATGCTTATTTCTAATATATTATTAATTATTTACAGTTTATTAAGTAAATTTAAATTTTTATATTTCATGCTCAGTACATCACTTATTTGTACTGTCGCAGTATATATGTATTTGTTAGCAACTATAGTCATGAGATACTAATAACAAATTAAAAATATTTTTTTGCTATATGATTCATCGATATATGATCGATTAATTTAATTGCTAGGTAATCTTCAGCTAATTTATTAAGTTATATATGTAGAACGAAAGAATGTAGACGATGACAAAACAAACTGTCTAATGGGCAGATGTATATATCTTAGTTCAATTATTTACATAAAATAATATTGTATAATCCGCATATAAACGGACAGAATGTAGAAAATGCGTTCATTTCACTCAGATGGGCGGTAATAAATTCATATGATCATGTAAGACGCCAAGACAGGGAATAACTATTAATTGCTCCATATGTGAGATATATGTCATTCAACCATGTCCATTCCAAAGCAGATGTCCACGACTGGGACAGAGCGCAGAAATTGGATCAGATGTCTCCTGTTAATCCAACAATCCAATTTGGGGACAATATAGTGATCGAAATTTTAAAAATTTATAATTTCTCGATCAAGTGGCACGCTCACACACTCGAGTTGACGGACACAAGCCCGGGTCGTAAATAAAGACGAATTAGGGACACGTCAGACCCGACGCCAGTGCGAAGACAATGAAAAAACGTCTGTGTACACGACACAATAAGAATTTAAGGAACGTCGTTGACAGCTCAAAGTTTGTTACAATTTACAGCACCTAGCGAATGAAACAAAGGTTTAGTCCAGCTGCCTGGTTACGCAGAAATGAAATGGAACACATGCTGTGGGGGTGAGTTGTAACGAGCACACATAAGAAAGGCTACACCCAGCAACAAAGGGGTACAGAGAAATCTCGACAAATATGTAAACAATAGAACGGACACTCAGTGAATACTGGATGTACGCCCAGCCCAGCATGAAAACAAACCCTGACAGCTAGCTAAATTTACAACTAGAAAGCGTGGGATTCGTCCAGGGATGTCTCCAGCGAAGAGTTGATAATCGGTGGAACGAGCGAAGGGTAAATTGAACAATTGACCAAGACTGCAGACTCTTAACAAAAGCTAAGTCAGAGAACCTCGACAACGTCGAAACAAAGGTTGACAGACAGGCGAGAGAATTGCTCTAGTTTCTGAGAATTTAGCACAATGTTCGTCGCTGGAATATTCCGGGGATGTCGGCGACCAACCAGCGTTGGGCATCTTCCTAAAGAACTCGTGGAGAGAGAAGAAGGGCTCGAACGACGAATCGGGAAACCGATGACAAGATCTACAGGGTAGTAGGAATTTAAAGGAACCTATCACCAATCCGAAAGGGCGTGGAAATATAGAATTTTGCCTTCTGGGTAGTATGTTTGATAAAAACTGTTTGCGAGGACGCGGAGCGGCAGTAAGACAGTTAATACGTTAGTAAGACGGCAGTAATACAGTTGGTTATAGTAGTTGGAGCGGTAATAACAGTAGTAATTGAAATAGTTTACGCGACTTACCGAACTTCTAACTCAGTGAAATCGTAACCATGTCGCGGTCATAAGTGAACTTAGACATTTAATACAATCTCAATTACACAAAAGTCTGTTCGACAATTATATGAGTTCCGATAATCAAGAGTGCGTATAGACATAACTATCATTAAACATCGGTGCGTTCGTGACTTTAAACTACGACCGACACGCAACATAATAATACAAGTGAGTAACATTCTGAGAGTATAACAGTGGGTGACAATTCAAACACTATTCCACCATAATGATTCGCTATATTGAACATTTGAACTGAATGAACCAAACCGAACACTATTACGCACATTGCATACACTACGTCCACGTCCAAGATAGATGAAATAGTTAATTATGAACACGCACACAGCAAACTCGAAGAGTAATTCATCTTAATGACGATATTGACATCTTAACACTTGAACTAAAAACACTCGACACCAGCGGGGAGTACAACAACACACTACACATAACGAGAGTGGAAATTAGTGAAGTGAAGTGAAGTGTTCCTCAATTAACAGTAATTAGGATGTACGACGAGTCCACCAGCGGATGTCATCTTACGCCGATGGAATTTTGGATAAACCCTTTTGCAAGATAAGCCTTTATGTTTATTAAATACTAGTGATACATATACTACTGCACTGTCTCATCTTTTCAAAGAGCTACTCCCAAGAGATTTTGTAAAGTTATATAAATCATCAATCTTATAAAGTTAATATTAAAGTAATTCATGTGAGCATAATGAACGCATTTAGCTAGGGATAAAATATATTTGATTGTTTATTGTTTGTATATGTATATTATTGCATTGTATTTGAATGTACTGTATGTCTTGTTTTCAGGAAACAACGAACGAATATTATTGTATTTTGTTATCATGTGTTTTAATTATGTATTTGCAGGACATAGTAATTTACTTAAGCAACAATATAATAAATAAGTAATTATTATTTATATACTTAAATCTTGCGTTCATTATTGCAAAATTAACCTTGACAATTAATTTATCACATTCCAAGCATTTTCATAAAGAGTCTCAGAGTTATGCTAATTATCAATGGACACGACCAAATCGGCCATTGAAATGTCCGATTAACAGGCTCATACAATTCATACTGATTTGATAACTATATTGAGTCTAATCCGACAAATATAAGTTACTTTCATATGTGTATTAATATTAATGTCAACTACAACTCTGTTGGATTACATATGATTAGTGTACAAAGTTAATTATACCCAATTTACCAATTTATAATTGGATAATTCGATAATAATAATAATTAGCATAATTACACGAAATATAAATGGCACGGCAAACATAATTTATCAATTAATTGCCAATTCCATTTATATACACCAAAAGCCTAACTTTCGTGGGTTAACCTAAATTTATGGATATTTGCAGCTGGTATTTTGTTAACGTCAATAATTCAGTTAGATAGTTTTAACATATGAAATGATAAAACTAAGTGAACATAAAAAATAAATACAACGAGAATTCTGTAGCTGCATAAATATCAAATTATAAAAAATTATTAATGTCGCAGTACTTCGTAGTTCGTGATTGCAGTCTGCTAGCTAGAAGACACTACCGGACTGCAAGTGAACAACTGAACTTACAAAGAACTACTGAGGTCGTTCGTTTGCAGTAGCCGTTCGTTTGAAGTAGGTAGTTCGTTTGCGGTAGGTCGTTCGTTTGTAGTAGGTCGTTCGCGTGCAGTAGGTCGTTCGTTTGTAGTAGCTCGTTCGCGTGCAGTAGGTCGTTCGTTTGTAGTAGCTCGTTCGCGTGTAGTAGGTCGTTCGTTTGTAGTAGCTCGTTCGCGTGCAGTAGGTCGTTCGCTTGCAGTAAGACGTTTGCCTGTACTAGGTAGTTCGCTTTCAGTAGGTCGTTCGCGAATGACTAACGACTGTTACAACATAATTCTTCTGCCCGTTGTTTAATTCGTTTACTGTTTTTGACTGCAGTATATTTTTAGAGTTTTTGTAGTATTACAAACACGATATTTTTAAGTTTTTAATTATTTTGTTATACCGTTAAATAATTAATTTATGATCCATATTGTAGCGTGACAGAAAATCCACTACATTTTAAGTCATGTGAAATCATAAAGTTTAATTACACCAACAAATGTTATAATAATATTGAATGACATTTAAATAAATCAGAGGAATGAACCACAATAAGATAAAAATCCTCACTACATAATATATAAAAACCACTGTTAAAAGAAACCAAAGAAAGTATTGAAGCAACTCATCAACTCATAGTATAATACCAGTAAGTTACCCAGGAAGCTCAGAGCAGTAAACCAGTTATATAAGACTATATCAAAGAAAAAGAGACTCAATTAAAGGGTGGTGAATACCAAAATACCCCAAAAACAAGAAGAGGAAAGAATAAAGTTTGTGAACAGGAAGAAAACAATACCCTGAAACCTGTATAGAAGAATAAAGTCAGTTCAGTGAATAAATTAAATACTCCAAACTAAACCTCAGTCGTGATATCACCAAGTACCTTGGTTTACCCAAGAATGAGGAAGGAAGAACAGAAGAGTGAAGACTAGACGAGGGACAAGAATGAAGACTAGAAGAGGGACAAGAATGAATACCAGAAGGAAGATATGAAGAAGGACAAGAAGGAAGACAGGAGGAGAGGAAGAAATAGTATGAAAGAAACACCGTAGTAAAACCTATTATTATATAAACTACTATCAATCCCAAACCCACAAAAACTATGCAAAAGAAAGTATAACATACCCAAAAGCTTATAAAATGTAATTATTGAGAAAACTAAAGTGCTGTATAGCGTTATAAGAAGTGCACCGGCTAAAGCTATTGTGTAATAAAGAAATAAACTAGTCTTAACGGTCCATGATTACTAAAGGTCTGGTCTGAGATAATCAGACTCAAAATATCAGAACCAACAGTGAAAGTGAATTTGTGTAAGTGTTTTTTAAAAAAAGCAATAAACTTAAAGTTGGTGATACTATAACTTAGTAGTATGCTATATCACAACTTTAAAATCTAAATAATAAACAGCATAATAAAATAATAAAATGGAAGGTTTCCAGTATTTTATTATTTTAATGTAAATCTTTATTTACAAGGCATTTGTAAAAAATGATAATAATTAGAGTATGGGAATTAATGTTTGCTGATGTGGGGGATCACAGTAGTAATGGTTTGAACCAGAAAGGACTGGTACTAATATAGTATGAATAAGTGTAACATGTTTAAATAGACTGTTATTTCACAATCCTAAAATCAATGTGTTAAATAAATGTATTTGTAAGGTTTATTAGAAAATAAGATTTATGTTATGTGTTTTAAAAAGAATTATGTTTGATAAATAATAACCTACATACCAGTAATAATGTTCTAAAAGGTATGCTATGTTAGCTCAAAAATAGTTGAAAGATATATGTTCAAACCATATCTGCAATGTGTTCAATTGTGCAGATTGCTGAACCATGTTCATAATTATTTATTTTAAATATGTGGTGTTAATTAACTACTACACAATACAATAAGTTATAAATCATGTTATTTTGATATAATTGTAATTATGTAAAGTCAGAGGAGGAATTAAGTTTAAATTATTTGAGAAAGAAAGAAATATAAAATTCTAAAATCTAGGCCATTTGGGTGAAATCAGAGAACCAATATAAAATAGTATAATTCACTTATAAATCCAGTAAACTACCCAGATTTATATAAGATAACACAATTAACCACTACTAGGAATGATCCTATGAATTAAAATGACAATAAGGAAATATACCTTAACATTTTGTAAATTGTCAAAATATATAAATTAATTAATTTTAAAGAGCAATGTCAAATTTACAAATTAACACAAAAAACCAGTTCAAAGGTGTAATTTATATGTATTTAAGGAAAGGGAGAGTAATATGACTAATTAAAATTTATTATAATAATATTAATAATATTTGAAATGGAAGGAATTTTGTATAAAGACGGAAATCCAATTTTGAGCCTATATTTCCAAAGTGTGAACAAAATTTGTTAATTTCCACAAAATGTCTACAGATATGGACTATAATACATCAATTTAAAGGGAATGAAATGATTAAACCAATAATAAGGTTAGTAATTCATAAAAGTAAGGAATAAAATAGAAAAATTCCATATATAATGTAATATTTTCTAATGTGTATGGAAGTCGAAAAATGTTAACAATACTTTTTCAAGGATTAACTGGGCAAGATTTATGACCAAGTTAATTAGTCTTTTGTTGAATATCAAGCTGAATAGGTGTGTGACAAAAACGTTCTTTAAATCGAGTCGAACATGATGCAAACGTTTAGCCATTGAAATCAGTGAACGAGAGTTAGACAAATTAAACACTTTTTGAAGCCGATACTATAAAAACAGTCACGACAATAGTGAAAACAAACCTCTAACTTCACTATACGAGTGACAGTAAACGGTAAAACATTATATTTCAACTGATTCACTTTACAAACCTAACCGTAACTTGAAAAAACTTAACCCCAGAAGGGAAAACAGACAAAATAAACTAATTAACACAAGTTTACACGGAACACTTCACCAGAATACACCAACTAACTTAACAGACATATTACACCAGTGCGGGAAGATTTTAGACATTCACAAAGGTAATTTTATCGTGATTTTGGGACATGCCGAGTTTACATTAACTACGCCAGAACTAGTAGCGGCCATCTTTTAATTCTACAGAGACCGCCTTCCCGATTTCGCAGTGACGTCATCGTCTGCGTATGGTTTGACAGCATTCATTTACATTACATAGTGGAATTATTTAAATACTATTGAATAGTAATTATTGTAGTAATATCTTTAATTGTTAATGTTATACTTTCTCGTCACCCTTCTCTGACTATTAATCCTAATCGCTCAAAGAACCTGTCTTTCAATATAATATAACATAAAATTTTGTTCTGTATGACACAATCGATAATTCCTGAGACAGAGTCGATAATTGCTCTCCATCGATAAAATATCGATTATTTATTTAAAATTGTCAATAAATCTTTATATTTCCATTATTTTGTATCTGTATTTATTTCACAGGGTAATTTAAGGGTATTTATAAGGCAGAGGGAATTAAGTGAGAAGAATATATCCTATTTTGAACAAGATATTGGACCAGTCAGAAAAGTCACCAATCGATTATTACCTGGAGTTAATCTATTTAACTCCAGACTTGGTGCAAATCTTCAAGAAGTGCTCGACAGTCAATAAATACCTACCTGTTATTAAAATTTTACCAGAACCTTTTAAAAAACAGATTTATCTTGTATACATACCTCTATAAACATAAACAAAATTATTTTATTGTTTGAAAATTCTATTATTATTGAATTTTCCATTTTATTTTTATTCTTTTGTAACGACCGGCATACAGGGTCTTACTACAAAGTGGCGTCCAACTTAGAGGGCTTAATAATCTAAGCTTGGCAGCGATTAGTAAATAGAGACAGGGAAAGATGCAAAGACGAGCTACATCGAAAAAGAGGGCGGCAGAGGCCGAAAAAGAGGTTGATATGGGGGATAAGGAGGCAACACCTGTGGAGGATCAGGAAGTGTTACTTATCCAGGTGGAACATAAACAACCTGAACCACCAGAGGAACGACCCGAAGTACCAACGCAGACAGTGGAAGTCAATGTCCCCGAGAAGGAGAAAATTAAAACAATGGAAGAGAAGATAATGGAAATGCTTGCACAAATGAGCAAGAGCAATGAAGAAAATAATAAAAAACTAGAATCCAAAATAGAAGGAGTAACTAAGAAAATGGATAACAATAGCCAGTCCACCAAGGAAGAATTGGATAGTAAGATTGAAGAAACCAGTAAGAATTTGGAAGAGAAGATGGAAGAAAATAACCAATCTATGAATAAGAAAATTGAAGGCCTGAAAAAGGACAACCAATCGTTGAGTAAGAAGATGGAAAGGAAAATGGAAGAAAATAATAAGAATTTAGAGGAGAAAATGGAAGAAACCAGTAGGAAAATAGAAAATGACAACCAACAATTAAGGGAAGAATTGAGAGAGGACAATCACTTGCTGAGAGAAGAATTAAGGGAAGTTAACCAAGAGAACATGAATAAGTTAGACGAGAGGATTGAGTTAGCCAAAGAGGAGATAAATAAAAAGATAACTGAAACGAAGAAGTCCATTGTAAAGAAATTAGAACAGGAAGTTGTGGTTGTTAACCAGCAGATCCGAGAAGTAGACGAAAGATGTCGGCTAACAGAAAACGAAGTGCTGGAAGTCCGTGAAGTAATAACAAAGGAAATTACTCAGGTCCAAGAACAGCAGAAAACAAAAATAGAGGAGACCAAGAAATTTGCTCTGGAGGAAGTAAATAAAGTAAGAACCCAAGTAACAGAAAGATGCGACGGCGTGGAAGCCGCCATGGTAAACATAACCGGACAGATGCGTCAGAGCCAGGAGGAGATAGAGTCAATCAGAAACAGACCATCGGGATATCACAGT
This sequence comes from Magicicada septendecula, assembly GCA_034769895.1. NCBI lineage: Eukaryota > Metazoa > Arthropoda > Insecta > Hemiptera > Cicadidae > Magicicada > Magicicada septendecula. The sequence goes on from CM068368.1 coordinate 178,472,649, forward strand.
TTCCCCATGTCAGAGAACCGAGAATGGCTGAATTTCCGACAATACAAACGGAAGCCAATGGAGTTCTTGGCACGAATAGAGGAGTACATCGAGAAACACCGAGGGAACCGATGGGTACAGAATAGAGAGATCCTTGACGAGTCGTTTCGGGAGGTGAATGACCATTGGTGGATGGCAAACCGGAGCGACATCAATAACTATGAACAGTTCAAGAGCATGTTCAAAGCCAAGTACTGGTCAGAGACCACGCAGAATCTCATCAGAGATAATATCTGCCACGGCCGTTACCAACCACAAGTCGGCAGCTCAATGACAGCGTATTTCCTCGGCAAAGTGTGTATGGCCAAGCACTTAGAACCAGCCATACCGGAGGAATGCTTAATAAACAAGCTGTCTTACCATTATGATGAGGAGGTGATTCGCGCTAGGAGGGGCAGCCAGATAAAAACCATCCAGGCAATGACCGAACTCCTGGAGAATTATGAAAACGAAGATTACTACAGGCAGAGTCGCAGAAGAAGTGATGGGCCCGAACCAAGGACGTACCTGAACAATAATCAGGGTGCGAACCACATAAATACTGGGTACCAAGGAGTTCGGGCATACCCGCGAAATAACAATTATAATAATGGAAATAACGTAAATAATACCAATTACAATGACAATAATAATACGGGTCCCAACCAGCAAAACCCGAATCGACCCTCTAATGGTTATCAGGGTAACCGCAATCCCAACCCTGGTAACGTAAATAGTCAGAGAAGCCCCAATTATGGTAATAGTCCTTACCATAATAATGCTAATCGTGTGGGTCCCAATAATAGTAATTTTAGTAATAATAGGTTTCCTCGCGCAAGAGTGAACTTCATACGGGCCACAGATGGAAGACAGCGAGGTTTCAACCACCATAGAGGGAACAGTTACCGAAGATACGAAGAAAGGCGGAGGAGCCTAGAACGGGACCAACCGAGGTACTATCCGGCGCGTAGGAGTAATAGTTTGGACAACACTGAACAAAGATCGCACCATGAACGACCGGAAGACCATAGAACAGATCGGCAAGTAACCACTCTGAGCATCCCGAATGAGGCATCGAATAATATGGCTCAAAGAAACAATGATGCCGAGCCTTTAAACGGGCACAGGCAGTAAGAAATAACCAGAACCCATTACTGCTTCTGACTACTGGGTATGATAACGAGAATGAGTGCAATATCGTAAATAATCACAATCGTATTACAATCATCGGATGCAACTACCTGAAGGACATTAGACAGGAGTTATTGGAAGAGGATAATAGGAGTCCCACCAATAACTTCAATAATGAAATTAAACATGTTGACGCCAAGGTAGAAGGCATCCCAGCCAAGTTAATGATCGATACTGGGTCAAACGTATCAATAATAAATACGACGGAACTGGAGAGGATACAGCAAGAGTGCGGGAGAACTTTACCAACATTGCCGTTGAATAATATTGTTTTGTTGGGAGCAACCGGCCGACAGAACAAAACTATACGTAGACAAGTCTCCGCCAGTGTGATGAGCTGTGGTATAGCGATTGACATGGAATTCTTGGTGGCGAGCGGTCTGCCATTTAATATACTGGTCGGGTGTGATGTGCTTAGGAGGAATTCCGCCATCATTAATCTAAGAACTGAAACGTTATCACTGTTTTCAAACGGACATACTTGGACGGCGAACTTGGTGGGTAGTGACCAAGTCGTTCCCGATAGTATCCATCAGCAAATCCGAAAAATCAATTACATCCAACCAACATCCATAATTGAACAGAGAATAGACGACACATCCAATGAAGATTTATGGTCGCAAAAAATCCAGGAGATCCGAGATTTCCGGAGCGGTACAACTGGCGAAGGTTTAACAACAAACCAAGCGAACAAATTAATAGACATCTACAATAAATATAAATCAGTCTTTTCTGATGAGCCCGGTAAAGTGAAGAATTTCCTGTGTACTCTACAATTCCGAGACACTGTAGACTTTAACCGGAAGTCTTACCCCATTGCGCAATCACGAAAGCAGGCAGTAAGAGCTGAAATAGAGCAAATGATTAACCGTGACATTATAGAGAGTAGCCATTCCCCTTACACAAGTCCTATCGTGGCTATTCCTAAGAAAAACGGACAAGTCCGTTTATGTTTAGATGCGCGCGAAATAAATAAGATGATCATAAATGACAGGACTTCGCCCGGTGAGATTGAGGAGATCTTAAAACGGTTCCACGGTACCAAATACTTCACTACCTGGGATACGGTGTGCGGATACTGGCAGGTGGAATTACATCCACAGAGTCGCCAGTATCTGGCCTTTATATTCGAAGGGCGGAACTACCAGTTTAAGAGGTTGCCCTTCGGACTGGTAAACTCAGTCGCAGTCTTTGTGCACTGCATGGATCAGATACTTGGTCAAGAAGCACTAAAATTCACCACCGTATACGTCGATGACTTGCTAGTGTCCTCAGAAACTTGGGAGGAACACTGCTACCGTGTGGAACACGTCTTACAGAAGCTAGCAGCAAACAATATTACTCTGAAGTTAGCAAAGTCTCATTTTATTGCTAAAGAGATACAATTCTTGGGCTTCATATTAAATGATAAGGGAATCTCACCGTCGGCTGAAAAAGTCGATGCAATTCAGAACTTTCCTACACCAAAGAATCGAAGGCAGTTACAGTCGTTCCTGGGACTCTGTAACTACTACCGCAAGTTCCAGGAAAAGTACTCCGAACTGACTGCCAGATTCCAGCCGCAACTGTCATCTAAAAATAAATGGATCTGGGGTAATGAACAACAAAACATATTGACTCTCATAAAACAAAAATTCCTTAAACACGTTATACTCCGTCATCCAGATTTTAACAAGCCTTTCTTCCTTAATTGCGATGCCAGTGACATCAGCCTCGGCACTACTTTATATCAAGAGGATGAGGAGGGCGAGCATCTTGTAATCTGTTTTGCCAGCAGAGCTCTGAACCAGAGTGAGAAAAACTATCATGTGACAGAGAAGGAGTTATTGAGTGTCGTGTTCGCGTGCGGAAAGTTCCGTACATATATTCTTGGTTATCCCGTTACCGTCCGGACAGACCATAAATCTATCTCGTTCCTTAAGAGATGTAAGCTGAGCCATGGAAGATTAACGCGGTGGATACTATTGCTGCAAGAATACGACCTTAAGTGGGAGTATATCCCCGGAAGGAAGAATGTCGTCGCGGACGTATTGTCTAGAGTTGACATTGACAAGCAGACGTTCGAGGGGGAGAAGGAGAGTATTCTGAAGGTGTACCATATTCTCAGCAGCAGCGCCGGTCTACAATCAGTTCTAGAACAACTAAGCACACACCAACAAGATGACCCGAAATTAATTAATATTATCTCAAGGTTGGAAGCAGGAGATGAGACCATATCCCGATATTATACTATACATAAGGGAATCCTGTTTTCCAAACCATCATTATTTAAGGAGGAGTGGAAGGTAATAATTCCAACCCATATCGATAAAGAGGTAGTGATCAGTTATCATGTTCGATATGGGCATATGGGCGCTTTAAAGGTGGTAAAGGCCCTGGGAAGAAAGCTGCTATATAAAAGACATCAATCGGAAGGTACGGAGGTATATTAGAAACTGTCGCATCTGCCAACTCGTAAAAACTAATAACGAGAAATGAGAAGGGCAGATGATTCCAATAACATCACAGTTTAAACTTGAGAAAGTATTCCTGGATATCTGCGGGCCATTTCCCCGCAGTGGAGGCCGCCACCGATACAGATATATCGTCATCATTATGGACCATTACACTAAGTTCGTAAAGCTATACCCAGCAAATCGGGCGACTACGAAGAAAGTTCTTAATATCCTGATCGACCAGTACTTCCCAAACGTCGGAAAACCGGTATCGATCATAACCGACCACGGAACGCAATTCAAGGGGAGGAGATAGCGGGATACACTGCTGTCCATGGGGGTTCACACATACAAGACATCAGTATACCACCCAAGCAGTAACCCGGCCGAAAGAGTCTTGCGAGAGGTGGGGCGCCTATTAAGAACATATTGCCATGATCAGCAGAGAAGGTGGCAAGAATACTTGGAAGCCGCTGAAGAATTCCTCAACCTGGCCTACCATCCTACCATAGGAATAACCCCATACTCCGCAATGTACGAGATACAACCCCCTAGAGAGATTGAAGATATCTTAGAGTTCCCCAGAGAACATAAATATAAATTTGATAAAATTCAATTTTGTAATAAGGTGGCCGAAGATCAGGAGAAACGGCGGAACAAATACACTAAATGCATGGGTAAGGTTATTCATTATACCGTTGGAGAGAAGGTGTTGTTGAAGAATAGGGAATTACCCAGTTCCCTAGAGGGGATAACAACAAAGTTATTGCTCCTGTACACTGGTCCCTATATCGTCTCAAAAATCAATAACAACAACACCTACGAAATCAAAGAAATAAGTTCAAGTAAAGTCAAGGGTGTCTATAGCCAGGCATCCATGAAGAAATTTTATGATTAAAAACTTCCAAAATTCTAAAATACATGTAAGCCCACCTTACATAAAGTTTATTTAAAGGAAAAGCATTTAGAAGATATAAGATTTAAACCAACAAAATTCTAAACATACGTAAGATCACCTTACATACCAATTATTTAAGAAAAACTTTATGGCGATGATAGAAGAAGAAGAATTAGAATTTAAATCAACAAAATTCTAAACATACGTAAGTTCACCTTACATACCAGGAAAATGTGAAAAAACTTTATGGCAAGAATAGAAGAAGAATTAGAATTTAAAAGCCCCAAAATAATAAAATACATGTAAGCTCACCTTACATACCAGATGTTTGTGAAAAACTATGTGGCAATAATACCAGAAGAATTTTGAAATAAACAGCCAAATTATAAAAAGAAATATAAGCACATATTATCTACAATTATTAGAAATTTTTATGGCTAGAAGAATATATAAGATAGAATTTAAAAACCACTAAATTCTTAACACAATGTAAGCCAATTACATACAATTTATTTGAGAAAACTTTATAGAATAACATAAGAAGAGTGAATTTTGAATTATGAATAAATCAGGTTTCCCAAACCAAGTATAAGTACAACTTACCAACCAATTATGAATAAAACACTATGATGAGATAAACTGAAGGGATTTCATACCATATTTATGGTAAGCATAGAAGATAATTACCATGGTAACAAAGAATCATAATGGGATGAAGAAAGGAAACAGATTTAGAATTAAAACAAATAATTCTGAACAATATGATAATGTCTAAGTTCAATTTGAAGAGTAAAAACCTTTCCGTAAAATGGTGATGAAGGACATAAAAAGGAAAAAATTTCTTTAATACGATTGGAGTGATTGAATAGAATAATAAAGTACAAAACTTCTTTGGAATTATGAGAGAATGAAACTTTGAAGTGGTATGAGGAGAAATTATGACCTCATTATGAAATTAATAAAAAACCATCATTCACAAGTATAAAACAATGACCGGAATAATGTGAAAATAATGTCAAAAATTTATGTAATTAAATGAATTAATATAAAATGATTTATGAATTAAATGACAATTATGATAATGACAGTTATACAAATTCTAGAAAATAGAACAAGTGGAAATTTTAAGAACGATGAAACAGTCTAAAAATGTCACAAAGATATGCTACTATAAATAATGCAGATTATAATGAAAAAACCAGAAGGTAATAAAGAATTTATAACCAAAAGATTTATATGATAAGAAAAGTTAAAAAAATGTAATAATAGAAGAGCTTCCTACCATAATATCAAATGAAAGAAACATCCAGATAATAAGTCAGATGAACAACTGAGATAGAAATATTAAAATCTCTGAGAAGTATAATAAGTAATAAGTGAAGTATCCCAAAGATATTTTTTAAATAGTAACAAATGTGTACTATTCTGAATAATTTTTTTAATCTGTCTGATGATAATTCCAGCAGGATTAATATATTTTTTGAGCAGAGATGATTTGCCTCTGTACTCAAATATGTGTGAAGTATTGGACAGCAGAGGAAAGTAGCGTACAGTGCCTCTCTGAACTGAACCATCTCACAAAGTAGGGAACGATAGGGAGAAAATATCCCAAGGAGAAAATACTAAGAAGAAATATAAAAATGAAATAATAAATATGAAACTCAGAAGACTATTACTATCAAGGAAGATCAAGTGAGAGTGATATAAACTCAGATATAAATAAGAGAATTTTAAAATGGAAGGAAGTCCAAAATAATAACAAACTTTGAATAATTATCATAAGCAATTGTTTCAGACAAAGCAAGTATAGTCTGAAAAAATTACTTCTGGAGAAGGGCATTCTGTAGCGTGACAGAAAATCCACTACATTTTAAGTCATGTGAAATCATAAAGTTTAATTACACCAACAAATGTTATAATAATATTGAATGACATTTAAATAAATCAGAGGAATGAACCACAATAAGATAAAAATCCTCACTACATAATATATAAAAACCACTGTTAAAAGAAACCAAAGAAAGTATTGAAGCAACTCATCAACTCATAGTATAATACCAGTAAGTTACCCAGGAAGCTCAGAGCAGTAAACCAGTTATATAAGACTATATCAAAGAAAAAGAGACTCAATTAAAGGGTGGTGAATACCAAAATACCCCAAAAACAAGAAGAGGAAAGAATAAAGTTTGTGAACAGGAAGAAAACAATACCCTGAAACCTGTATAGAAGAATAAAGTCAGTTCAGTGAATAAATTAAATACTCCAAACTAAACCTCAGTCGTGATATCACCAAGTACCTTGGTTTACCCAAGAATGAGGAAGGAAGAACAGAAGAGTGAAGACTAGACGAGGGACAAGAATGAAGACTAGAAGAGGGACAAGAATGAATACCAGAAGGAAGATATGAAGAAGGACAAGAAGGAAGACAGGAGGAGAGGAAGAAATAGTATGAAAGAAACACCGTAGTAAAACCTATTATTATATAAACTACTATCAATCCCAAACCCACAAAAACTATGCAAAAGAAAGTATAACATACCCAAAAGCTTATAAAATGTAATTATTGAGAAAACTAAAGTGCTGTATAGCGTTATAAGAAGTGCACCGGCTAAAGCTATTGTGTAATAAAGAAATAAACTAGTCTTAACGGTCCATGATTACTAAAGGTCTGGTCTGAGATAATCAGACTCAAAATATCAGAACCAACAGTGAAAGTGAATTTGTGTAAGTGTTTTTTAAAAAAAGCAATAAACTTAAAGTTGGTGATACTATAACTTAGTAGTATGCTATATCACAACTTTAAAATCTAAATAATAAACAGCATAATAAAATAATAAAATGGAAGGTTTCCAGTATTTTATTATTTTAATGTAAATCTTTATTTACAAGGCATTTGTAAAAAATGATAATAATTAGAGTATGGGAATTAATGTTTGCTGATGTGGGGGATCACAGTAGTAATGGTTTGAACCAGAAAGGACTGGTACTAATATAGTATGAATAAGTGTAACATGTTTAAATAGACTGTTATTTCACAATCCTAAAATCAATGTGTTAAATAAATGTATTTGTAAGGTTTATTAGAAAATAAGATTTATGTTATGTGTTTTAAAAAGAATTATGTTTGATAAATAATAACCTACATACCAGTAATAATGTTCTAAAAGGTATGCTATGTTAGCTCAAAAATAGTTGAAAGATATATGTTCAAACCATATCTGCAATGTGTTCAATTGTGCAGATTGCTGAACCATGTTCATAATTATTTATTTTAAATATGTGGTGTTAATTAACTACTACACAATACAATAAGTTATAAATCATGTTATTTTGATATAATTGTAATTATGTAAAGTCAGAGGAGGAATTAAGTTTAAATTATTTGAGAAAGAAAGAAATATAAAATTCTAAAATCTAGGCCATTTGGGTGAAATCAGAGAACCAATATAAAATAGTATAATTCACTTATAAATCCAGTAAACTACCCAGATTTATATAAGATAACACAATTAACCACTACTAGGAATGATCCTATGAATTAAAATGACAATAAGGAAATATACCTTAACATTTTGTAAATTGTCAAAATATATAAATTAATTAATCTTAAAGAGCAATGTCAAATTTACAAATTAACACAAAAAACCAGTTCAAAGGTGTAATTTATATGTATTTAAGGAAAGGGAGAGTAATATGACTAATTAAAATTTATTATAATAATATTAATAATATTTAAAATGGAAGGAATTTTGTATAAAGACGGAAATCCAATTTTGAGCCTATATTTCCAAAGTGTGAACAAAATTTGTTAATTTCCACAAAATGTCTACAGATATGGACTATAATACATCAATTTAAAGGGAATGAGATGATTAAACCAATAATAAGGTTAGTAATTCATAAAAGTAAGGAATAAAATAGAAAAATTCCATATATAATGTAATATTTTCTAATGTGTATGGAAGTCGAAAAATGTTAACAATACTTTTTCAAGGATTAACTGGGCAAGATTTATGACCAAGTTAATTAGTCTTTTGTTGAATATCAAGCTGAATAGGTGTGTGACAAAAACGTTCTTTAAATCGAGTCGAACATGATGCAAACGTTTAGCCATTGAAATCAGTGAACGAGAGTTAGACAAATTAAACACTTTTTGAAGCCGATACTATAAAAACAGTCACGACAATAGTGAAAACAAACCTCTAACTTCACTATACGAGTGACAGTAAACGGTAAAACATTATATTTCAACTGATTCACTTTACAAACCTAACCGTAACTTGAAAAAACTTAACCCCAGAAGGGAAAACAGACAAAATAAACTAATTAACACAAGTTTACACGGAACACTTCACCAGAATACACCAACTAACTTAACAGACATATTACACCAGTGCGGGAAGATTTTAGACATTCACAAAGGTAATTTTATCGTGATTTTGGGACATGCCGAGTTTACATTAACTACGCCAGAACTAGTAGCGGCCATCTTTTAATTCTACAGAGACCGCCTTCCCGATTTCGCAGTGACGTCATCGTCTGCGTATGGTTTGACAGCATTCATTTACATTACATAGTGGAATTATTTAAATACTATTGAATAGTAATTATTGTATTAATATCTTTAATTGTTAATGTTATACTTTCTCGTCACCCTTCTCTGACTATTAATCCTAATCGCTCAAAGAACCTGTCTTTCAATATAATATAACATAAAATTTTGTTCTGTATGACACAATCGATAATTCCTGAGACAGAGTCGATAATTGCTCTCCATCGATAAAATATCGATTATTTATTTAAAATTGTCAATAAATCTTTATATTTCCATTATTTTGTATCTGTATTTATTTCACAGGGTAATTTAAGGGTATTTATAAGGCAGAGGGAATTAAGTGAGAAGAATATATCCTATTTTGAACAAGATATTGGACCAGTCAGAAAAGTCACCAATCGATTATTACCTGGAGTTAATCTATTTAACTCCAGACTTGGTGCAAATCTTCAAGAAGTGCTCGACAGTCAATAAATACCTACCTGTTATTAAAATTTTACCAGAACCTTTTAAAAAACAGATTTATCTTGTATACATACCTCTATAAACATAAACAAAATTATTTTATTGTTTGAAAATTCTATTATTATTGAATTTTCCATTTTATTTTTATTCTTTTGTAACGACCGGCATACAGGGTCTTACTACAATATGTATGTGTAAAGTTATTTTTAGACAAGGATTTGTAAAAGTAAACGTCTTATCATTAACGATGAATCTATAGGAGGTGATAGAACAGACTGAAAAGTTTTTTTATTTTCTGATATTTGTTATTTCGACAAAGATGTCAATTTCTGTTCTTTTAATATTTATAAAACTTTTAGAAAAAGACTAGTTCGACACATTGAACTAGTGAACTAGCTGGTGTGAGCGACCTAGCTATGAGAAGTTCGTTTGGATGAACTGCTTTTCCCACCTTTAATTGTAAGACATCGAGGTTGAATCTACCTAAAGTGGCAGACATGGATCTGCAAAACGTTGTAGAAATACACTGTCGAAATACCAACGTTGATTTCTCAATAGGCGATTATAGAAACAATTTTTGGACACGGTTTTGTATTACATTTTAAACTGCAAATAAACGCGTACTACACTTTCTGTGACTGTGTGAGACATTACTGCGTAGTGTAATTCTAATCTCTGTCAGGATATCGCAACAGGACACCAACATTATAACTAAAGTTACTAAAGCAATCACAAACAATCATCCGTATTCCAAAATAAATATTAATACACATACTCCACTATACAAATACACAAACGTATACTTATAGGCCTACATATGTTCGGCACACATAATATCAGTGCAGGTTGTCACTAGAAGATCTTACTACATTATTATTGATAAAAAGTTAACAACAAAAGACCATAAATCCACACTGAGCTCATACCCACCGTGATCAAAGTAGTGGTACTAATTACATACAGCTGTGCCTGACATTTTAATTGCTAAAGTACAGCACTACTTGGAGTCTGTAATTATAACGTAAAATCATTAGAAAATCCTGCACATAATTAACCCACTTTTCTGTATACATTTGTTTAGAACATATCTGGGCATGACGCCAGCAAACGCTTTAATACTTTCGTTAGTGTTGTCAACACGAGGCTGTAAACAAAATCATGTTTCAGCGAATTTACCTAATTTCAAGTTTGTACGCGCGGTATTCGTCATAGGTATTGTATTTTATTGACTTTACCGATAGTATTTCTGCATTCATTAATGTTAAGTAGTCATTAAATGTTTTTCTATTTAAATCAATTTGTTAACAGACGGTAAATAGGCATGTAAATTGTTCCTTCGTCGCTAAGTCAAAGATTTCTCATACAGATATTTCTCTTCTGATAAATTTCATATACAGTCATTTTAATTCTAATTCTTTGATTTGCTGTGAGAGGCCAGAATTACTAATTTCAAAGAATTGAGCTTTTCTTTTATTTAAACAAACGAAACACATATTTTTGTAAAAATTTTAACTCAATTCATTGATGATATAATTAGCCAGTCTTAATAAACTAACCTAAGTTTTAGTTGTATTTCAGTGTCTCACGTTTGCAACAAGTATGTTAAATTATTATTTCTTTAAGATTTGTAACTAATTTTGAATTACAGGACTTTAAATGTTATTGTCAAATTAAAACAATGTCGTATTTAGTAACTTTCTATAAAACCTAAACATTTAAGGCTTAAAATTACGAATGGTTTTTAGAAGAAATACCCAATATGTCTACCTGTTTCCTCTATATTTAAATTTTGCTCTCTAGTCGACTGTTTCAAAAAACTTTCAGCTAAATTATCTAGTATGCTCCTCATATGAGGCAACAATTTTCTAATTTGTTGTTATCTGCAATTTGTACATCAAAATGTTCTCTCTGTTATCGTGAAAAGTGTTTAATTTAGAATGTAGTAACTGTGTATAATGTCTGCTAATACCGAATGATTTACGTATTTCAACCATAACTACAACACAGCATGAAAGGGAGGAAGCATTGGCAAAGTTGGAAATAATCAGTGATTTAGATCATAGGAACTATGAATAGAAAATGGAATACTTTAATTAAGCGTAACTTTTTAAATCATTATCTCGCTGGATTGTGGCCACAATGTATGTCAATACTGAATCTTTTAGTACAATAATCTAAAACAAGTTGTTTACAGAATAATAACATTCTACTTGTGACAAAGTTAAAAAGTTGAAACTAATAGTTACAATTAATTATATTGAATGTATATATGCTTACGATAATAAGAACAGTGAAAAACGTTTGGCTGTTATCCTTCTTATGTAAAATTTTAAAGAAACAGCTGTAAGCTTTATGTGTGGCTTGAAACAGGCGCTCCATCTGTATGGCGTTGTTGTAGTGTAAGCATTTACGTCTTAATCCTACTGCAAAGCCCTCTACAGCCATTTCCCGCCCTGTACTCGACCGTCAGTGAGTACGCTGCAGTTTCCATATACTTAACCCCCTTTGTAACAAAAAAGTCTTCTGTTAGCTTGTTGTAGAATGTATTGAAAATTTTTTAATATCTTTAGTGTCTGCTAATGGTATAGACATGGAATTTTTTCACTTTACAAATTGCTGTACAAACTTTTATTGTATGTATAGCCCTATGTATTAGCGCGCGTGTGTGTATATGTATATGATATTAGATGTAAAATAGAATTTCAGAAATATTTGGACAAAAATTTACATGTAATTAGTCTGTTTATATGTTGTTTAATCAACACTACCGAATGTTTTATAACGTTAAACCCGAACTAATTTCAACAGGTTCCTCTGCCTCCAGGCTACGTTTAACAAACGGGGTGTCGCAAAAGTTTAAACGGAAATATTTTAAATAAAGCCATTTACAGTAAGATATATTTCTTCCAACACTGAACTTGAATTCCCATCAACAAAAATTACGTCTTGCAAAGAATAGTTTGGTAACCTGCTTTCTAGTGGAATATATAAACATATTTTTCGGCCTGAATATGGTGATCATACGATAATGATTTTTAGAAGGTATAAAAATGACGGAGAAATTGTAGTGTTTAAAGGCTGACTTTTCAACTAAAATACAAAATTTAATATTTTTTATCAAATGTTTGTATTATGTAATTCGTAGTCCTTCAGCCTTTCGACTTATTTTTACCCTCCCCGCATATACCCGTGGTGCGTGTGGTACTGAGTATTATGTAATTATCTTTATATAATATTTATAACGTTTGACTAATACTTATACGTTTAATGTAGTTTATATGTAATATAATTTTTTGTATTTTGTAAATCTATACAAAATATCCCAGAATGTTAATTTTTCTTGAAATCGATGCACTATAGTATTTGAAATATTCTTATTTTAACTTATGTAACGTTTGTTTCAGGCCCGTATGACTGACTAAACATCGTCATGATGCTGCACTGCCTGAGCAGTTCTCTAAATTCTGTTCTGTTTGAGAAGAAAAAGGATTTTTAAGGTAATATTAACTAGTCCATGCAAAACATAATATTATTACTATCTATCGCTTTCTCTTTTATAGGCAAACATTTTGTATGAGTCTACCATTAAGGACCTTTTAATAGTCTAATAAAAACATATTAAATAATAAAGGACAAAACTTAGGTGACAATATGTTTGTTAGGTAAATCTGGTAATGGTTTCAACTTCAATGGCATTACAATTCGAGTTAATCAATTACAATGATGATGATGATGATGATGATGATGATGATGATGATGATACAGTACTGAACCATAGAACAGTTTTTATTTATTACAGTATAATTTTTTATTTTGAGGTTGTACTCAACATTTCTTTCCCAGACGTAATACTGATTTTCTCTGCGTGGAGGCACTACATATTGCACCTCTCAGTTGGATTCAGTAGGCTACTCAGTGGACTAGTGGACACAGTGCAGACCTCACTCAGTGTTGCATTCGAATCTGCAAGCCCTCTTATGTTGTTTTATGGGTTACGATCTTATTACCCGTTATGATATTTTATTTACATGTCCTAGAATGGTCTGTATATGGTGAGTTAGACCGTCTGTTGAACAAATGGAAACTCACTTTTTTATTGATATAAACACGCACAGTATTATGCAAACATAATGTAAGTTATTGTGTCTTACAGTAATTTGATATAAGCTAGACACAAAGATACTATCCGACTTAAGCTGTCTTATTCAAAATTGTAGGAATGCAAATATCTGTAGATGACACGTTTTCCCTTAAAATTTTCATTCACAGTTTACCTGACATGCCGCTGATGCAGTATCTCACAATGGCCACTAAACAAACCATATGGTGTGTATATATTCATGTCTGTGTCACGATACCGTTGTATTGTGCTTTATTCAAGTTGTATTTAAGTTTTTTGCTTGTTCTAACGCTATGCCAAGGAATTCTTAATCAGTAGTTCCCCAGCGAACTCTTGTGTTAGCGACTCATTGTATTCTGTATATTATCGTACTTTCTGGGCCACTAGAGTATTTCTGATAAAAAAATGCAACATAACGTTTAATAAGTTATTATGTTAATACAATTGTTTTACCAAAGCATAAAGAAATGAAACTTCAAACATTGTTGTCATCGATAGAAATAGGTTAATAAAATATTTCGGTTACTTACACAACTAATACAGATAGTTTTGTAAAAAGTAGTTTATATTCCTTTTGTTATGAACATTCTACAAATAATTATTATTTTTTCTTACCGGCAATGTTGAATTTAGTTGACTTTTATACCGAGAGAACATATCGAAACCTTACTGATGGCAGAAAATTCAGCAGATTACAGTCATAATCATTAATCGCTGTGGACTTGCAGTCCCTTTTTTAATATAAATGATTCGTCTTTAATGGCAAATAAAGTTAAAATGGTTTCGGAAGGAGTCTCAGCCTTTATCATTTAAACTCAAATAAACCAGAAATACCCTTACTACTTTAGTGTAGATGCGTCATTCAAACACTAGGAACTTTATTATTTATTACATCTTACTTTTAGTAGTTCAGAAACTTTAGCTCTTAGACTTTCCGTTAGCTAATCGGACAAAGATCTCTGTCAAGATCAGATTAAGTTGTATTTTCCTTATAGGATTTTTAGTGTTTAATAATTTCTTAGAAAGACGAAAAATTTTGTTTAAAAGTTTTAGAGTTGATGACAACAGATTGTATTCAGTTGGAAAACTATTATTAACTAGAAAGATTCTGATAATAATAATTATTGGCTCCCCCTCCTCACCAGTGCAAAATGACTGGTCATCAGCTTATGTAATGTAAACAGCTACACCATGTACTGTATAACACATTACATTATGTGTTATAAATGGATTGTAAATTTACAGAAATTAAAACATAAGCGTGCGCATTGGGGGTCCGTTGTAACGTACCGGTCGTTCTGTCAACAGAAAGTTGAGTTTACTGACGCAAAGGAGATACGTTACCTGTAAACGATGAATTGAGTTTCCTGGAAGGCTTCTATGCTAACTGTGCTCAATGCTTAACGGGGTGGAACCAGATTCTCTGTCTGGAACTTCAAGTTGGAGAAGTCTATTGAATGTAACAATATTGTATGCAGTGAATAAGGAAGATACGTTTACTATATACAGACTCAATGCCTTAAGTAGCTCCACTATTAGCAAGCAATTCTATTCCAACAAGAAAATATTTTAAAATTGTAACTGAATTGATTACATTATTAATTATACTTAATTACAGAACGTTGATATCAATTAAACCTGAACATAATATAGATATTTTTTAACATAGAATGCCTTATGCATGTGGGTGTATAGACATAAATAATTATGAATTTAAATTTCTCTTTGTTTACGCGAGATCTAACTGCTGACATTTGTAATATAAATAAATAGATGTGTGTTGATGATATAAGAGATTGTGTAGTATTAGACTCCGATGTAATCAAGCCC
Source organism: Magicicada septendecula (assembly GCA_034769895.1). Classification (NCBI taxonomy): domain Eukaryota; kingdom Metazoa; phylum Arthropoda; class Insecta; order Hemiptera; family Cicadidae; genus Magicicada; species Magicicada septendecula. The sequence continues at coordinate 178,488,161 of CM068368.1, forward strand.
CTCTGTTTGTGCTAGCCAATTTGTAATAAAATAAATAAATTGTAATGTTCTTAAATTGGTGTGTAATCGGTGTGGCTCTCGACGTCTTACTGGCCTGAAACACTTCCTTAAGTTTCCCAGCTGGTCGAGTCCCAATGGTAGCAAGACCGGTCGAGTAGCGTAAAGTTGATGAAGGAATATATATGCTCAGCTTCACCGAAAGTCTCAAAACAAAATTTATTGTTTTGAAGAAAATTTAAAAAAAAATTGTTTATAAAAAAAAATAATTAAAAAAATTTTAAATTTTATTAAATAATTAATTAGGATCAATTAATTAATATAGGGCTGTGAAGTTTTAAACAGTGTAATGCTCTTCTGAAAATTTTTATTAAAGTTTTGGTATATTTTAAATAAGCTATCACCACTCATAAGACTGTCTTCAAACCAATCGATACTTGTTTACCTTTTTATTTTTTAGGTTATCTTCACTTACGGGTGGTAAAGTCCTTGTAGATTATCAATTAGAAATATATTATTGGTAATTAGTATTATTGAAGAAATAAAGAACTATTAAGTATTGAAAAGTATTAATGTTTTATTAAGTAATAGCAATATTGACTCTTATCGATTAGTATCGATTCTCAGGATATCGAAAAAAATTACAAAGTATTATATAAAAATCGTACAGGGTTCTTTAAACAGCCAGTTATTATCAAAGTCAGAGAAATCGGGCTAATATTTAAAAAGTATAACGTTACAATCAAATTAATAGTTATTAATAAACACAGACATTGAATAATAATTTGTAAATATAATAATTGTTTTCACCCAACAGCTGAGTTGAACTAAGAAGAAGGCACTGGGATCGTCAAAGGAAATGGCCGCCGTCAAGTTGATCAAAATGTTGCTCGTTCCTGCAGTGTTCCAAATAATGTATTTTCTGGCAATATTCCTGTTCTTGTTTCTGCAAATCTCTTGTTAAATGTAGTGTAGTGACTGGTGTACTGTTTCTGAGTGGTATTTAGTGTATCCGTGTAATTATTAGTTCAAACACTTTCCCCGATTCCGTCACTAATTTGGGTTAATGTATTATACAGTTTTCTAGTGTTTTGTGGTGTTTTTCGGAGTAGATATGTATTGTTCTGTGTTATGGAGTGTTACTTGATTGTTTCTGTTATAATATGAGAGTTCCAGAAGTATTTTACAAGTCACTCGCGATTTCACAATAACGTACTATACACTCGCTTTGTATGACTATTATAAGTTAGGTTAGGCACATTACCAAACGTATGTCATGTTAACCGTTCAAATACCAATAATTAACTAACTGTTTCCTTCAGTTTCAATTAAACTCTTAGCCCATATAATATTATTCTTAACATTGTTCAAATATTTTTCATATCCTGTGCACACTTTAATATTTCACTATATAAATACCTAAACTTTGGTTATTTGTCAATTTTATTCACTAGATGTGATTTAAATTAATCTTTCAGTTCATTCAGCTTATTTTCAGATTAAATAATGCCGTTTTATAGTGTTTTCTGTCCAAAAAATAGTAATTTTACTTTCAGTTTGGTATACTCTGAAAAGTCAAAACATCAAAATTTACTTCCTGTCATTATATAAATTCAGCCATTTTATCAGTTATATTTAATATTAATAATCCTATATTGTATTAAAAGGTTCATATTCCCTTATTTTCTGGTAATTAATTGAATTAGTTGTATTCTGAAACATTATTCTGGAATATATGACTCCCATGTCCAAATTTCTGAGTTTAGTCATTTTCATTTTTATTTATAATTCTGAATATATTTATTAAAATCTCTCTAAATGGTATGTGCAATTATATGGCATGATCTCAAGTTTATTTTGTCTAAACCCCTTTTGTTTATTTGCTTTTAAATGAGTAATTTCTCTGTTTTGATGAAGTTTGGTTTCCATTCTTTTGGCCTATGATTTTATAACAATTTTTCTTACAAAATATTTTACAAACAATATATGATGTGTGATACCCTCTCTGACTTTTACATATAGTATTATAAATTAAACATGTTTTCAAATTGCACAAAAACAATTAGTATTGGTTACAATACAAATAATAGTTAAACAAAATAAAGAATATTTTTTTTAAATAAATGGTTGTCTTCAAGTCAGACATTTTGCAACAAAATCCTTATTTCTAAACATGGAAATATGGCTTACAAAAAAGAAAGGTTTTTTACTAACTAATATCTTAATTACTCTCTACTGTTTACAAGTGGTAACTATTTTTACAGTTCTGATGTTAGTTGTTTCAGACCCAAACAAATGGCCTTATATCTAAAACATTTTTAAACATTCTTATACTATATACATAAAAACCTTATATTTATATTCTTATTTCTAACTATTATTATAAGTAGGATTCTACAGTTTTTATACCGTCTTTTATACATTGTCTTTGGGGAATTGTACCCTGTCATTAATAAATAAATAGTATGAATTGTTCAAAAGGTATTATGAACTCTGTTTTTCTTTTTTCATGTAAAACAAAATGTTATTTTAAACAGATTCATGTCTTATGAACAACATATTGTCACAGTACACATTTTAAGTCATTGAAAAATGCATATGTCATTGCATTCAATGTTTGTGATTGCCAAGAATGAAACACAAGGTTCATTTTTTATAATACCCAAAACTATCACTGGTTCACTTTGCACTTATATAATTATGTTAATGCTAAATGGTCGTATAGTCTTATTAACATAATAAATTGGTTAGCGTTTTTCAATGGAGATTTGTTCCATGGGTACTATATTATTGTTTCATCTTAGTTCACAGGCAACTTTTACTTTATACACTTCTCTCTCTTAAATTTGTATACATGTGGTTTTTATTTCGTTATACTTTTGTTTTTAGATATTTATTTTGGGGATATAGGGATTTGGGTGTCTTTTATAAGAGCATGACATCTTCTTCAGGATGCTGCCTTCTTCTTCTTTCATCAGTCTTCTTTTCTCCTGCCTTCTGGGACTGGTATCTTCTCCATCTTCTTCTTGATGCCATCAGGTTTCTTGGGATCTTCTCCATCTTCTTCTTTATTTCAGAAATACACCACCTGTGTTGTTTGATCTTGGCTTATTTTAGGGTTTCTATTCTATTTATTCTCCCTCGTTGTGGGTTTGGTCATATTCAGTACTGCTTGGTTATTTACTTTTTCACCTTCCTGGGTTATAGTTTGAGAACCTTTGGTTATGAGACTGGTCTTGGATGACTCATCACTAGTAACTCCTTTTACTTGAACTTGTATTTTCTTTATAATAATGATTTCTTTCCACAGTTGCTATGAATTAATCTATTTATATTAAACTTAATGCTTTCTTCCAAATTTAAATATTATAACTTCATTATTCTAATGATCAATTGCCATTCAATATTATGCATACATCTGTCACGCTACAGATTGCTCTCCTCCAGAAGTAATTATTTCAGACATGTTTATGGATGAAATAATTTCTTATGATAATTTCATCATTTCTTATAATTCATTTTCTTCTCCATTTTTATATCGACTTTTTTATAATTAGAGTTTAATTAATTTTATATATATAATTATTTGTTTTACTACTGATCCTTTTCGGATAGTTAGTGTCTTCTGAGATATATTATTATTGTAATACATTTTCTTTCTTTATCAACTTCGTGTTGTATCCTTGGGATATTAATTCCCTAACGTTCCCTATCACGTGGGCTGGGGCAGATCAGAGGGGCACTGTACGCTACTTCTCTGCTGGCCATACACCACTTCTATAAATTGAGTACAGAGGCATATCCATCCCTGCTCAAAAAACATAATGCTGCTGGAATTATCTTCAGTCAGTCATCGAATAAATAAATAAAAATTAGTCTCATTTCCGACTAATAAAAATATCTTTGGATTCTCCACTTCGTAGTCTCTCAGATTATCTCACATTTTCTATCTTAATGAATCTTCATAATCATTATTATACTCATTACATATATATTTTTTCAAAACTCTTAACTTGTCTGATATATTTAATTTAATTATGGTTGAAAACCTTTCTTTTAATAATTCTGGTTACTGTTTACAGTGTAACTCTCTTTCTTCTTCATCTGAATTCTCTTTATACTTTCTTCTGGTTACTCATAGTATTAGCATGGTCTTTATAAATAGTCTTTCGTATTCATTATTTGAATGGTCTTAATATATTATATTTAATTTTTTAACATTGTATCTTTACATTAGATATACAGGTTGTTATATTGATCATTTTGTTTAAACATTTTGGTTCTTTCCTTTCTCTTAGAAAGTTATTAATCCGCCTTCGTATTCATTAGCATTAATTCATTTATACTATATTTCATGTGGTATTTCTTATCTTTGCATTTCATGTAGGTCTTATTATTATCATTGGTTCAAAATCATCTTCTCCATCTGTTTGGTATGAGTTGTTCTTCTTTGCTCTTAATTAACTGTTTTTATTATCGTTTCATAGGTAATTAGCCTCTTTGCTTCCAAATTTTTTCTTCTCAATTCAATTATAATTGACACTTCATTATTTTTTGGAACTTGGTTAGTTTTAATGTGAAATTCTAACTATTCTTTTTATTTAATTGAAAAATATTTCTCATAAATCCTTGTAATATGTTGATCTTATCTTGTTTCAAAGTTCTGACGTTCTATCAACATTCAAATTCTGTTTAATTCATTTATTCCCAGAATTGTTTCATTTAGAATTGTTTATAGTAATGTGATCTTACTATTATTTCTGAATGTTTCGGAATTTCTCCAAATTCAAATTCTTCTTAATTATTTACCATAAAATTTTCTCACAAACTTAGTTATAGTAAGTTGGTCTTACTTCATTTTTAAATTTTTTGTATATTAACTTCAAAATTCCTTTCTTCTCAATTCTTCCAAAATGTTTTTCTCATAATTCAGTGGTAGTAAGCTGTGCTTGCTTAATTTTAAATTTTTTAAAATTAAGTTCAAAATTCTCTCTCTTTCTCTTTCTTCCATAAAGTTTTGTTCTAAATTATCAGGTTGTAGTAAGATGTACTTACTCAATTTTAAATTTTTATAATTAATAAGTACAAAATTCTCTCTCTTTCTCTTTCTTCCATAAAGTTTTTTCTTCAAATTATTAGGTTGTAAGTTGTTCTTACATATTTTAGAATTTTTTCAAATATAAATTCTAAATTCCTTCTTCTTATAATTCTCCAGAATGTTCTTTTCAAAATATTAGGTTGTAAGATGTACTTACATTATTTTTGAATTTTTTTAAATTCTCCAGAATGTTCTCAAAATATTAGGTTCTAAGATGTACTTACATTATTTTCGAATTTTTATAAATAAAAATTCTAAATTCCTTCTTCTTATAATTCTCCAAAATGTTCTTCTCAAAATATTAGGTTGTAAGATGTACTTACATTATTTTAGAATTTTTTTTTTAAAATATATAAATTCTAAATTCCTTCTTCTTATAATTCTCCAGATTGTCCTTCTCAAAATATTAGGTTGTAAGATGTACTTACATTATTTTAAAATTTTTAAAATATAAATTCTAAATTCTAAATCTCACAACTCATTCTTCATAATATTTCTTCATAGAAGCTTGATTGTACACTCCTTTGATTTTTCCTGAAACGATTTCCCTCAACTCATATGTATTATTATGCTTATCACTTACCACAACATATGGGTATATATTGTACTCTACACTGGCCCATATTATTTATACTTTTGTAAGTTGATCTCCACTTTTTCTTTTCTTATAAATTTTCTTTTCTTTTATATACCCAGGAAGATGGACAATTTTCTTTATGTCGTTCCATTGCTCATATTCTTATTTGTCATGTTCATTTTCTTAAATAGTCTTCATTCATAAAACCCAGTTTTGTTTCTATGTTTATTATTCGTATCATTTCCTTTCAGTGATATTTATTTCGTCTCCTTCACCATCGTTTTTCGCCGTAGTCGGTTATCATGATCTCTGTCCCTTTTCTTGATGGTGTGTGGTATCTGTGTCAACCAGGGTCCATCATCTCAGTTGCTCTTATAAAATTTACCCTAGGGCGCGACACTCGGTTATTATTACTGTTATTATTTTTATTACTAAATTTATCATGATAGTAATTTCGGTTAGGTTGGTAAGGTCTGTTACCATTATTGTTGGGATATGGATTTCTCTGACTGTATGGGACATCATTATGTTGGTAAAAATTGTTACTATTGTTTGGATAGGGGTTGTTATTCCTAACGCCGTTAAAATTACCGATAAACTGGTTATTATGCGGCGGGTTGTTAGGGCCGTCGTAATTACTGGGCTGGTTCCCTCTATCATCATTTTGTATACACCAATACTTTTCTGGTCCATGTTTTGTGTTACTTGACAAATATCTGTGAGGATCTTCATCTGGGTTATCACTTATTATTTGTTTATCTGAAACACCATAAGCTGGTTTACCATCACATATCCACTCTGAAGGAATATATTTTAGTCTAACCGTACCCTGGAACTGTCCTAGATGGCACGCTAATGGAATACATTCTGGTGATTCACCTGTGCCGTCATTACAGTCTGGTACGATATCACATTTCCATCTTTCTGAAATCCACTGTCCAGTTCTGCGCTGATATTGATCTTGTCCACATGTCGTATTCTGTTTACCTCTGGTCCTTTCCCATTGGTACACTACTGTCTTGTGGTAAATTATTTTGGAAATTACTTCGATTCTCCTCCTATAATTCCTGGAATTCATGATGTCTTTGTCATAGGTAATTGGGATGTTATTGCCATCAATTAATCCATGGTTCATCATCTCCAACTCTTCCTTCGTTTTGATTACATTTCTTGGGTAGATTCTCCTTTTCCTTTGTTGAATATCTTCTTTGTTTCCGCTAGTTTTAATTCCAGGTAATACCATTACTTGTTCCTGCGTTTTATCATTTGGTACTTCTTCTGGTTCTGGTTTGCTATCTTCCTGCGTTTTATCATTTATTACTTCTTCTGGTTCTGGTTGACTATCTTCCTGCGTTTTATCATTTAGTACTTCTTCTGGTTCTGGTTGACTATCTTCCTGCGTTTTATCATTTTTTACTTCTTCTGGTTCTGGTTGACTATCTTTTTTTATTTCTTCGGTCTTCTCCTTTCTTAATTCTTCCTTGTTTAATCTGTCCTCTCTTATTTCTCTAATCCATTTTTGATGCTCCTCTTCCCTTTTTAATCTGTTCTCTCTTATTTCCTTAATCCATTTTTGATGATCCTCTTCCTTTTTTAATCTGTTCTCTTTCATTTCCTTAACCCATTTTGGACGCTCCTTTTCCCTTTTTAATCGGTTCTCTCTCATTTCCTTAATCCATTTTTGATGCTCCTCTTCCCTTTTCTTATTCGTTTCATCCAGTTTCTCACTGAATTCTTCTTTCAAGGATTGGTTGCTCTCTCTTATACTTTTACTCGAATCCCCCTTCAATTCTTCTAATTTCTTCCCCATCTTCTCTTCCATCTTCTTGCTGTTTTCTTCTATCTTCTTATTTGTTTCTTCCTTGCTGGATGTGATATCTTCTTTCAGAGACTGGATATCACTTCCCATCTTCTTACTCCAGTCTTCCTTTGTAGAGTCCAATTTCTTATTATTTTCGTCCATTTTCTTTTCCTTGATGTCCTCTTCCGGCTTCTTATTGATATTGTCCAGTTGGTCACCCAATTCTTTTTTCAAGGATTGGTTGCTCTCCTCTTCTTCTCTTTTTAATCTGTCCTCTCTCTTTTCCTTGATCCATTCCCCCATCTCATGAAGGAGCCTTTCCATTATCATCGATTTTTGATCCTCCGTAAATTCCGAGAATATTTCCATTATTCTCTCTGTGCTCATATCTTCTTTTTGTGTTAGTTCTGCCATTTTGCTTGTCGTTGTTCCCTTTTTATTATCTTTCTCTGACTATGTAGCTGTTGCCTAGCTCCAACTAGTGATTGGGCAGAATTTATTGGCCTTCCAATCGCTAATTAAAGCCCCTAAAGTTGTGCGCCAATTTGTAATATAATATTAAATAGATGTGTGTTGATGATATAAGAGATTGTGTAGTATTAGACTCCGATGTAATCAAGCCCCTCTGTTTGTGCTAGCCAATTTGTAATAAAATAAATAAATTGTAATGTTCTTAAATTGGTGTGTAATCGGTGTGGCTCTCGACGTCTTACTGGCCTGAAACACTTCCTTAAGTTTCCCAGCTGGTCGAGTCCCAATGGTAGCAAGACCGGTCGAGTAGCGTAAAGTTGATGAAGGAATATATATGCTCAGCTTCACCGAAAGTCTCAAAACAAAATTTATTGTTTTGAAGAAAATTTAAAAAAAAATTATGTTTATAAAAAAAATAATTAAAAAAATTTTAAATTTTATTAAATAATTAATTAGGATCAATTAATTAATATAGGGCTGTGAAGTTTTAAACAGTGTAATGCTCTTCTGAAAATTTTTATTAAAGTTTTGGTATATTTTAAATAAGCTATCACCACTCATAAGACTGTCTTCAAACCAATCGATACTTGTTTACCTTTTTATTTTTTAGGTTATCTTCACTTACGGGTGGTAAAGTCCTTGTAGATTATCAATTAGAAATATATTATTGGTAATTAGTATTATTGAAGAAATAAAGAACTATTAAGTATTGAAAAGTATTAATGTTTTATTAAGTAATAGCAATATTGACTCTTATCGATTAGTATCGATTCTCAGGATATCGAAAAAAATTACAAAGTATTATATAAAAATCGTACAGGGTTCTTTAAACAGCCAGTTATTATCAAAGTCAGAGAAATCGGGCTAATATTTAAAAAGTATAACGTTACAATCAAATTAATAGTTATTAATAAACACAGACATTGAATAATAATTTGTAAATATAATAATTGTTTTCACCCAACAGCTGAGTTGAACTAAGAAGAAGGCACTGGGATCGTCAAAGGAAATGGCCGCCGTCAAGTTGATCAAAATGTTGCTCGTTCCTGCAGTGTTCCAAATAATGTATTTTCTGGCAATATTCCTGTTCTTGTTTCTGCAAATCTCTTGTTAAATGTAGTGTAGTGACTGGTGTACTGTTTCTGAGTGGTATTTAGTGTATCCGTGTAATTATTAGTTCAAACACTTTCCCCGATTCCGTCACTAATTTGGGTTAATGTATTATACAGTTTTCTAGTGTTTTGTGGTGTTTTTCGGAGTAGATATGTATTGTTCTGTGTTATGGAGTGTTACTTGATTGTTTCTGTTATAATATGAGAGTTCCAGAAGTATTTTACAAGTCACTCGCGATTTCACAATAACGTACTATACACTCGCTTTGTATGACTATTATAAGTTAGGTTAGGCACATTACCAAACGTATGTCATGTTAACCGTTCAAATACCAATAATTAACTAACTGTTTCCTTCAGTTTCAATTAAACTCTTAGCCCATATAATATTATTCTTAACATTGTTCAAATATTTTTCATATCCTGTGCACACTTTAATATTTCACTATATAAATACCTAAACTTTGGTTATTTGTCAATTTTATTCACTAGATGTGATTTAAATTAATCTTTCAGTTCATTCAGCTTATTTTCAGATTAAATAATGCCGTTTTATAGTGTTTTCTGTCCAAAAAATAGTAATTTTACTTTCAGTTTGGTATACTCTGAAAAGTCAAAACATCAAAATTTACTTCCTGTCATTATATAAATTCAGCCATTTTATCAGTTATATTTAATATTAATAATCCTATATTGTATTAAAAGGTTCATATTCCCTTATTTTCTGGTAATTAATTGAATTAGTTGTATTCTGAAACATTATTCTGGAATATATGACTCCCATGTCCAAATTTCTAAGTTTAGTCATTTTCATTTTTATTTATAATTCTGAATATATTTATTAAAATCTCTCTAAATGGTATGTGCAATTATATGGCATGATCTCAAGTTTATTTTGTCTAAACCCCTTTTGTTTATTTGCTTTTAAATGAGTAATTTCTCTGTTTTGATGAAGTTTGGTTTCCATTCTTTTGGCCTATGATTTTATAACAATTTTTCTTACAAAATATTTTACAAACAATATATGATGTGTGATACCCTCTCTGACTTTTACATATAGTATTATAAATTAAACATGTTTTCAAATTGCACAAAAACAATTAGTATTGGTTACAATACAAATAATAGTTAAACAAAATAAAGAATATTTTTTTTAAATAAATGGTTGTCTTCAAGTCAGACATTTTGCAACAAAATCCTTATTTCTAAACATGGAAATATGGCTTACAAAAAAGAAAGGTTTTTTACTAACTAATATCTTAATTACTCTCTACTATTTACAAGTGGTAACTATTTTTACAGTTCTGATGTTAGTTGTTTCAGACCCAAACAAATGGCCTTATATCTAAAACATTTTTAAACATTCTTATACTATATACATAAAAACCTTATATTTATATTCTTATTTCTAACTATTATTATAAGTAGGATTCTACAGTTTTTATACCGTCTTTTATACATTGTCTTTGGGGAATTGTACCCTGTCATTAATAAATAAATAGTATGAATTGTTCAAAAGGTATTATGAACTCTGTTTTTCTTTTTTCATGTAAAACAAAATGTTATTTTAAACAGATTCATGTCTTATGAACAACATATTGTCACAGTACACATTTTAAGTCATTGAAAAATGCATATGTCATTGCATTCAATGTTTGTGATTGCCAAGAATGAAACACAAGGTTCATTTTTTATAATACCCAAAACTATCACTGGTTCACTTTGCACTTATATAATTATGTTAATGCTAAATGGTCGTATAGTCTTATTAACATAATAAATTGGTTAGCGTTTTTCAATGGAGATTTGTTCCATGGGTACTATATTATTGTTTCATCTTAGTTCACAGGCAACTTTTACTTTATACACTTCTCTCTCTTAAATTTGTATACATGTGGTTTTTATTTCGTTATACTTTTGTTTTTAGATATTTATTTTGGGGATATAGGGATTTGGGTGTCTTTTATAAGAGCATGACATCTTCTTCAGGATGCTGCCTTCTTCTTCTTTCATCAGTCTTCTTTTCTCCTGCCTTCTGGGACTGGTATCTTCTCCATCTTCTTCTTGATGCCATCAGGTTTCTTGGGATCTTCTCCATCTTCTTCTTTATTTCAGAAATACACCACCTGTGTTGTTTGATCTTGGCTTATTTTAGGGTTTCTATTCTATTTATTCTCCCTCGTTGTGGGTTTGGTCATATTCAGTACTGCTTGGTTATTTACTTTTTCACCTTCCTGGGTTATAGTTTGAGAACCTTTGGTTATGAGACTGGTCTTGGATGACTCATCACTAGTAACTCCTTTTACTTGAACTTGTATTTTCTTTATAATAATGATTTCTTTCCACAGTTGCTATGAATTAATCTATTTATATTAAACTTAATGCTTTCTTCCAAATTTAAATATTATAACTTCATTATTCTAATGATCAATTGCCATTCAATATTATGCATACATCTGTCACGCTACACATTTAACAAATAATATTTCTCTGTGCAACATTTTGATTCAAGAAAAATTTGCTAGTAATAAGTAGAAAGTACATTTTTTATATAATACGAATAATACAAATACATCATACATCATTCTTAAACATTTTAATTTAAACGGTGGAATAAATGAATACTATTTTAACATTTTATAAACTTAATTTATATCCATTCTGCCTAGAATGTACTAACACAGAACATCTGAATACAGACATGCAGACACTTTGATACTGTCTCGTTATCTATAGACTGTTATCTATAACATGTATATCTAAAGACTGTTATCTATAACACGGAAGTTGTTTTAGGACCACAACTTAATGGTAAAAGTTGCTAATTTAAATTCATTTTCTGGTTTGTAACGTTACGAATATTGGGCGTAACGTGTATTTTTGTGGTTATCAACTGTAGGAAAGCACTGTGGGGCGGGCAGAAATAAAATATTTGAAGAAGATTCAGACTACTGTAGAAGAATGAAATGACACATGTCCGAAATGACATGATTACAGAGATTACAAACCAGAATGCTGTAAGATGTGTGGGGGTTTAGAGTTAATTGCTGTGGGCGTTTAGAGTTAATTGGCATTTTAGAGGATTTTTTTTAATTTGTTAGTTATCACGCTGACCTAAAATGGTTTCATTCTAATAGATATTTCCTTTTACATTGAGGAAGAGAATTATGAAAGTTAAAATTTGAATAAGCAAAAATTATGAAAATAATTTATAATTATATAAAATAGTTCAAACTAATTTTTGTATAATCTATCTTCCTCATTTATGTTTTAGTTACATTATTTTTCTACCAAAATTGTTTGTATTTTATGATATATATATAATATATGATTTGTATGATATTTTCATTACATTATACTTATTTGTACTTCTACACGTGATTGACCCCATTTTGATTTTTTTTTATCTATTAATCCGCGGTCAAAACGTCCTACAATGTTTTCCGATGCCTAATCTCCATTACTGTCTGTGGTTGGAGTTTTCGTCGTTTAGTCCTCTATCGCTCATTGATCTTCGTATGCCCTCTGTCCATGTTTTCTTGGGTCTTCGGAAATTTTTGAAATTTTTAAATATTTAAAATAGTCTTACTTACACTTTGTTGTGACATCCTTGCTGTAGGCACCCTGAACAGAACCCGTTTTCCTTTCTTCACCTTTGAACTCTCTTCAGGGACTCTCTTTCCATCTTTGTGTCACTCTTATTTATTAACTCCGTCCCCTCACCTTTTGAATTTTCTCTCCATTTGACATTTTAATTGTTGATTCGTAGTTAGGAACGTAAGAAGGGATAAGTGTTTTGGGTCCAAGACTTCCTCACGTGCAGGCCCGGATTTAGGTGTCCTGCCGTCCCTAGGGACTATTGTTAGCGCCCCCTTCCAACAGTAACTTCTATATATTCAGTTCTCCTTGACTGCTGAAAAAAAGTTGCTGAAAATAGTCATTTCAACTATCTCTATTGCAAATAGCTCATTTGATCTTAAATCTAAAAGGGAAATGTGATGGAAATGTGAAAAAGACTACATTTTTTTAACTTTTATTAATATTTATTTACGTGTACATATTTATTTAGTAACATATAGGTTAGTTTTATAACAAGTAATATATGTAGGCCTACTTTCTTTTTATAGGTGTATTTATAGACCTACATGGTTTTGGTTTTATCATCAAACATAGTAAAATCACTGAAAGTAATGTAAATTGGATAAATAGAACAAATAATTTTTGAGTGATTGAATGAGACCCCAAATTACACAAATGGCTTGATTTTACATTGGCTTTCGTCTTGCTCTGATCAGTGAAAATTCTTCAATAAGGCCTTCAAAGTTCATTTGTTCACTGTTTAAAAGTTCTGCCTCAACATGCAGGATTGAGAGTGAGTTGAGTTTCTCCTAAGTCATTGTGGATCTAACACATGATTTAATTCTTTTTAAAACAGAAGACGTACGTTCTGCCGAACAGTCAGAGATAGCTGTACACTAATACATACTAAGAGCTATTGCAATATTTGGAAATGTTGATTGATGTTGCTCTTGTCGCATGAATAGCATCATGTGCAGTGGGGTGTAATTAAAAAAACCGAAAACATGAAATTTTGACAAATAATTGTTCACCTCGTGCCGCCCCTAGGCACGTGCATAGTAGGAAATACGGGACTGCTCACGTGTAAAACGAAGGTCGCTCACACGTAGGTTCCCATGAGAAGTTCACTGCTATTCCTGCTGATGGAAGATTCCAGTTTTTTAAATGTTTTTTTTTTCACTTAACGTTACTTTCTGTAGTTTAGCAGATCAAGTGCAACAGGGCATGTGTTTGGTTTTAAATTACTGACACTTGACAGTTTCTTTCTTCTGGAATTTTTTCACTTTTTTAAATTGTGTTTGAGGTTAGTATTTCCATATACTTAAATGTGCAATTCCTTATTCCGTAATAAGATAACTTATTCCATTTAACACTCAAATAAAACTAGGTACATGTAATACTATCGGTTATCCAATCAAACCAAAACTATTTATACGCATATTTAATATTTCGTTAAAAGGTGTTTCAGGTAGAACAAAATAAGAAATTAAACTATTTATCTATTACTGTACAATCATTTCTCTTTGCTTTTCGTTAGAAGCTTTTTTTTAGAACTACCATCGCTATTTAACTACATCTAAATTTGTTTTTGTTACCAAGCCACACAATAATGAGGACCTGTCCTTTTCTTAGTAATTATATGAGTATTATTCCATGTCGTCTTTAAAATTGGGCAAACTCTCACATGCTAAATAATGAAATTTTTAAGAAAAATCATAATATAAAAGATATAAGCTTGTCTTATATTGAAAATTAACAATTGACCCAGAGAAATAACGAATACAACGAGGAATAATGAAATCGCAATTACAAGTTACAGATTCGGAAAGTTTGCTGAATGCAGAAAGTGCAAACTGAGAGACAGTACAAAATTATACTTTTATATGTACATAAGTAAAAAAGAATAGATCTGTTCCTGTAGAGGCGGTCAGATAGTGCCATATATTTATTGATATCCATGCTAGGAACATCACTGGGACACAAAGAAAAAAACTTTTGTTAATGTTGTCTGATCGCCTCATTTCGTTTGCGACAAATATCAACCTAAATAAGGTACGTGTAAAACGTAAGTGTAACTTACGTTTCAAACCGATTCTGAAATAAATAGTTAATATCTAACAATTTATATGAAAACACATTAATTTTCAAATAAAATTTTAATCGTAGTTTGTTAATTATTAGTTTGTTGTTATTTCAGTTTGTTATAATCAATATGGAATACCGATTCGTACTTCGGCTGACTTACCGTGCGTTTAGAAGTGTGTACTCTACCATTCTCCTCAGACACGGGCATTTGAGTTTGTAAGTGAATGGCGGTTTGGGGATTGGAAAATAAATTTAACTACGCATGCCTTGCCAAGAGGATTTATATTAAAACTGAGATATGAGATCACGTCTACTTAACTTACGTGATGATGTGGCGTAATTACTACGACTACGTAATATATGTACAAACTATATATGTATAAATGTTAGACTTATTTAGTTTTCAATGTGATCTAATTTTTCATAAAATTCAGAAAAAAATAATTGTCAATTTTGCCATTTGGTTTTTAAATTGAAGATTCATACTTCATAATATATAACATACTTTCGCCTTTAATATTAATTAATATATAACATAAACCAAGAGGGCATTCTGCAAAGGAAACCATGCGCGCGTGCGCACACACACACACACACACACACACACACACACACCTCTATAATGGTGAATGACGCTCGCACCACTTTGTCTTACGAGGTTTTTGTCAAATCTTTATGACCTACTGGCCTACTGACCAGTACTAATTACAAAAAATATTTTAGTAAATATTTATTTAAAATTAAAAAAATATTAACATTATGTCAATTACTAGCTGGATTATCTTATTTGTTCTGTGTTTTTACCGTATAAAATACCATACTGGACGTGTTTTCACATGAAGTTTTTAACATGTTTTTATAGGGAGGTTTTAACATTAATTACTTAATGAAACCATAAACATTGTTGTCACCCTGATAACAGTCTGATTTTTTATACACTTCCGTAACTTGCCGAATGTTGTCTATCAATTTTCTTTAAACGATATGATTAATTTATATTGTGATAAGACAGGCGCATCGGCTATACGCATCCCTACCTGTCTACCCCATATCTTGAATTATCCCATACTGCCCACAGTAACTTCACGTGTGAGCTTGTAAGAATCTTAAATGTGTTTTTATTGTTACTCCGTATCATCATCCAACAGTGTGGAGTACATTTACGGTTCTAAACTAGCTGAAAATATCTTACAAAAATTGATTTACTTTTGTCTTTGGCAATTAAAATACTGAAACTGTACTACAGAACCCTTAAAATGTGTGAAGGCACCTTCCGAATCCGGAAACTATTACCTGCCTACTGATTGTTTCTCCTAAAACTTGTTTATTATGGTTTCTTGTTTGAGTTAAATTAAACAAAAATCTAGTATGGAAAAGTTTAATTACGATTAAATTAAGTTTATAAGTTTATGCGCATATATATATAATAGTAATATTAAATGTAGTGATAGGTATACATTTTCTATGTATTCTCATAAAATAAAAGATGCGATATAAAATATATCACTTCGTATATTTGAGGCGACTAAACTGACTCCGAATCAAGTGACAATAATATGCATCATCATCATCATCATCATCATCATCATCATCATCATCATCATCATCATCATCATCATCATCATCATCATCATCATCATCATCATCATCATCATCATCATCATCATCGTCGTCGTCGTCGTCGTCGTCGTCGTCGTCGTCGTCGTCGTCGTCGTCGTCGTCGTCACTTATTCCGAAAGTACCAGTACTTACCGATGTATGTATAGTATTTATTTTAGATTTAATTAATATTTAAAATATTAAGAGGAACGGTTTGTATAATCTCATGAAATTTTAAAGTATCACGAGTGATATAGTACACTCGCTTGACAGAGGTTATAAAATACGTCATGTTGTTTATCTACATAAAGTTGCAAATAAGCCTGAACAAGAGTTTAAATTTCTAAAGGCGGCTTAGCTTTAGGGATTGTAAATGAGTTTAAATTATATTTGTAAAGTTTATTTAAGGACATTGTTACTTAAGATGCGAAAGTACAAAATGCTATTAACTACAAAGAAAACAGTAAGTGGGCTGTCGCGAGCATAAAGAAAATATTACAAAGCCACTGGAGAAAATAAGAAAACTTTATTATCCTGTGTAATACTAACAAAAAAATAATTATCATTAATTAAAAATATGATAACAGGTTTTTCTAGTGCAAATTTTATTTTAGTTGCAACTTTGTGTTAGCTCTTAGTGGCGTAAAGCACTTGGTAGCAAAATGCAAACAACGTTAGCAGACTTTAGCGTCACATTATAATGTATCCTATATATAATGTCACATGTCACAGGTAACATCACACTAACACCATAATGTTACATTTTGTAAAAAGGAAAGGAATGGAATATTGTGATTCACTTAATGTTTTTTTTTTCAGACATAACGAGAATGTGTGCCGATTAACAAACAGGCAGAGGGGAAAAGGATTCCACGATTTACCATGTCACTGAATGAAGATAACTTAATTTGAACGTATAATGGAAGATAAGTCACACACCGTAAGTGAACACACAACCACTAAAGATCAAACTGATCACAATGAAAACAAAAGCGACGGTGAGGGAGAAAGCACTGGCGTGAATCAGGATGGCAGTAACGTCGAAACAGAAAATACAAATCTGCCCGCTGTGCAGAATGACGCCGAAGCTAGTGACAGTACAAATCTGCCCGCTGTGCAGAATGACGCCGAAGCTAGTGACAGTACAAATCTCCCCGCTGTGCAGAATGACGCCGAAGCTAGTGAGAGTACAAATATCCCCGCTGTGCAGAATGACGCCGAAGCTAGTGAGAGTACAAATCTCCCCGCTGTGCAGAATGACGCCGAAGCTAGTGAGAGTACAAATCTCCCCGCTGTGCAGAATGACGCCGAAGCTAGTGACAGTACAAATATAAACGTAGAAACCATAGATGTTGGTGAAAACACATCCACTGGTAACTCAAACAACATTCAAGACAATACTGGTTTAAATGAAGGCGAGACTATATTAAGCGAAAGAAAAGTCGAACGTAAGAAACATGCAACGTTTTCAGAAGAAGCTCCAACCATTACAATAACAGGGGAAGACAGTTGTCCAGAGTCACCAAGAGACCTGAAGAGCGAGGAACAAGAAGTAAATAACAACACAGAGAAGTCTGTAACAGACGAAAGTGAAAGCAAGGGAAGGTGTCCAATATATTTTGGCATCAAAAGCTACTTACACCAGTTTTATGCTCCTCCCGACAAAGACGTATTGGACAGCGGTGAATACATACAAGTAAGTGTAACGTCTATTTTCACGTAAACAGTAAAGACAAAATCTCAGTTACAACATTGACAAACTAAACTACATTATAAATTCGTAAAACTTTCAGTCATACAAAAAGTGATATTCGACTCAGGAAGCTAACATATATAAAAGTCATGTCTAATGTTAACGAATAATAGTCAAATAATAATGGATTTTATAGTGTATTTTAGATGTAACTTTATTTTACACTTTGTCATGGCAGGTTAGCAATTTTACATAACGTTGTGTTAAGGTTGTTTGTATTTTCTTTAAGCTTTTATTTTATTAGCTGTTGGATTCTTCAACTACGCCACCCCTGATAAGGATTACTTACAAAAGATACTCCTTGCAAGGATGTTGTTCAACATGTAACTTGTGCCTTGTGTTAAATACATCAAGAAATTGCATAATCTGTGGAACTGATTAGAGTTATCCGTGATTTCTAAATATATACTGAAACCACCTTTAACATAAATTTTTGACAGTTGATAAACATAAACGTTGGTAGTATTTTAATTTAAAGCCAAGCTTATATAATTTAAAGCCAAGCTTATATAATTTATAACTGTTTATACGCCTATAGATGAAGTACTGCTTCACGAAAATTTTTTATAACTCATTTTCTTATGAGAAACGAGTAATTTCTATTTACTTTATTATAAAAAATTTATATTTTCATATAAAATATCTGGCTCCTAAATTTAGGCTACGAACTTTCCAACTTAAGATCTATTTTCCTTCGTTTCAGACACGTACGGTTTCAAGAATGTATTTTGAGTCAAGTATTGTAGATAACACTAGAATAAAAAAACTTATAGAATAAAATAAATTATGACTATTATTTTTTGGACATTTATATAGAATGGACGACAATAGGTTAACAAAGCAGATCTTCAGATACCTGTGGGGGAAGAAGTCAACATCAAGTTGGATTAAAGAAGTCCAAAAGGATTTAGAAAAATTAAGGAGAATGTCCATTAAAAAAAAAAATATATATATATATAGAGAGAGAGGGAGAGAAAGAGAAAGCTCGACAGACAGACGTTGTCTCCAATTATTCTAAAAACACGCGCGAATAATTTTTTGGATTCTTCGCCTTCCTCACTTCTCCCACTCTCTCACTCTCTCTTCTCCTCTTCTACATCTCTTTCTATCAAATAATTTAAAAATACAAGTAGTATTTAAATTTTACATAGATTTTCGTGTTAATTAAAATGATAATAACTTTCGTCACTAAGAAAAATAAAATAGTTTTGTATTTTCTAGTTTTAAACTAATGTATACTGAGGTTAGAGTAGAGATCATTTTTAGCATTGTGTGATGTTACAGGAAGACGATTTTGAATTTGTAGTTGAACCGGGAAAACGCAGATGGAGAGGATTTTGGTTTCGAGTAGGAATGTGGATGGGCATAAACTTAATATTACTCGGATTGATTGCCTTGCTGGTCGGATACCTGACACCTCCACGACAGACCATTGTTGGGCGTAAGGAAAATTTAGAAATTCTAGACAGATGGGCTATTGCCTTCAACCGAAGATTAGAGATATGTAGATTTGTTGGCCTTTGTGTCTTCTGTTGTGGAGCGGTAATTGTGATGCTGACTCTGCTAGTGTCTAGCTACCAGCAAGACACCACGTATTATGTTGTGAGAGCAACCGTTGTACCGGAAACGTTCATAGCCAACCCGCTAGTGGGTCAGCAACAGAGATGGAGCAACGTCGCTACTTGCAGGATACCAATAACCGGCACTATCAGAAATATTCAGCCCAGCATACTCAGTAGTAACTAGTGCCACTGCAGTTACAGAGAACATGTCACCATGTTCCTTGTGCGCCAGCATTCACTTTCAAAATAGTTTATTTATTTTTGTATGTGTAGCAGGTATTAGAGACAAAATTATGTAAACGAATAATATACATATAAGAAATGGTACACATAATTTACCCTATGTAGTATTTGAGCAATTTGTTATCTTCAGTTACTAAAATATTTTTAAACACTTTTGTTATGTGATCTTTCCTGAAGTTTTTGACTGTTAATCTGCAAATGTTACCTCATGTCTCGCCACTCAATATCTTCGTAAAACTGTAGGAAAACTGTTTTTTCCTTAGTAAAAAGTCGATAGAAATATGTTCCAGAACAAAGTATGTTGATGATCAACACTGTTGGCTTTATATTGTGCATTATATTAAAAAATAGTTGTCAAATGTAAATATATTGAACATTCAATTTGTTTACACCTTAAAGTTTTGTGTCTTTACTAAATAATTTCCTCTTTTAACTGTTAATAATTTTATAGGTGTTGTTCTACCAGATTGCATATGTATATAATAAAAATATCACTTATAAATTTGTTCTTACATTATATTCTTACACATAAATAAATAACCTAAGTATGTGTATATACCTGCATAATTATTTATATTATAAATGTTATATATTTTATAAAAATGTCTAGACTGAAAATTGTTAATAATATTGTTAAACAAAACATTTACTGTTGTTTGTTAAAATATTTAATGTTGGCTTTTTATTGATGTGCTGATCTTACAATGTATTACGTGTTACTCTATAATATTTTATAGAATATCAGTGCTGTTTGTGAATAATTACTATCTGACAACATACTGTACCGAGAGTCTACATAATACTAAAGCTAGATCACGGATTCATTACGAAAAGTAGAAATAAATAATGATATTCACAAAAATATGGGTTAAGAATGTTTTAGCAATGTTGTGAAAAGCACCGTGAGAAATATGTTACTAATAGTTCTCTATATTATGATTTACTTACTTTTATAAAAGGCGAGAATTTAATGAGTTTGTTACCTTAAAGTGCCATTAGTGTATCTAATGACGGTTGTCTTATCTAAAAGAATTTTAATTAAAATAATTTGCTTGTGTCAGTCAACATTTTTTTGTTTACTGAGGAAAGATGTGTTGCAATATAATCATTAATATAGCTTAGGTATTTTTAAGGTAATATCTGTAAAACGCATGGCAGCTTAATATACATTTAACATTAACATGTAATGTACGTGATAAAATGTTCACACTGTTTATTTTATTGGATAGTAATCAGCAACACTGCTGTGACAGAATATTATAGAGCATAGGATTTATAGGGCACGTTATGTTGTGAATATGTGCCTGGGAGAAGAAATGTGACATCTATAGGGGCGCAATGTTCATGAAAGAGTATTTTTGCTTTCAGTGTATATTTGAATCATGTTTGTGTATAAAACTCTTTATAAAGCACACTTCTTCTGAAATAAAACCAGGACAAAACTGAAACGTATTTACTAACCACAATCAGTGATTTCATCTTTTCCCGAATATAGTAATTTCCTTAAATTATATAATGTCAGTGAAAGACTACACAAACTTAGTTCAGAAAGTAAGGGCCGATGTATATGCGAGTGTATGAGACTTCTTGACATAACGACTTCTTCTTGAAGTACACTTATTTTAAAATCATTATCTATATCACTGCATAAACTAGATTATATTGTTTATGTATGCATCAAAGATATAATGGAAAGCTGTCATGATCGTTTAATATATTTATGTTAAGCTAGATACTCCAATAATTAATTAAAGAGAACATTATCAAATGTTATTATGTAAATTATTAATTTCATGTAACTTTACATTTTAAAAATGATTGTCTTTACTTGTTTATCATAAAATAAGCAAACCGTAAATATTTTTGTAGAATATTCTAAACGAAACTTTCAACATGTTGGATGTAATAAAATTTATACCTTTTATACATTTTTGTACCTCGACAAGCACAAGAAATACAAATTTTATAATTTTGTAATAAATATTAAAATACATTTTTAGTGATTTACACACAAAAACAAGTAAAAGGAAGATATTGTTCAGAAAACGATAAAGATTGTAAACAGGTGAGGAAATGTAGTAGTGAAGACAGATAAAAATGTGAATAGTAAGAAAAAGTGGGTGTAAGTGTTTCACTATTTGAACTTCATTTAAGAACAACAGTTCTGGATGTTTACCAGACATTTTACTTTCTTTCAACGACATTTATCTTATTCTTTTAATAACAAAACTCACGAGCAAGCAAGACTTTAATAACAATACAATACATTACAATACAATAGAATTCTGCCTTTGCCATTACAGACCGAGATAGCACTTGGTCTGCAGAGGTATTCGAGCCTATTGCATCTCGTCTTCAATAAAACGGATGCCCAGTCTTCTGACTTCCTCTCAAACAGTGTCCCTTCGTCTCGTTTTAGGGCAATGTTTCCTATCTCTTGCGAAAGAACATTATCTGAAAATGCGTGTTCCATGCGCCACCATTACATGTAAATACCTTATTGTCCTTTGCATTTTTAAGTATTCTGACAGTGGAATGCATTTTTAAGTATTCTGACAGTGGAACGTCTGCCTGAGTTCACATA
Source organism: Magicicada septendecula (assembly GCA_034769895.1). Classification (NCBI taxonomy): domain Eukaryota; kingdom Metazoa; phylum Arthropoda; class Insecta; order Hemiptera; family Cicadidae; genus Magicicada; species Magicicada septendecula. Next base: position 178,510,622 of record CM068368.1, read on the forward strand.
ATTTTTATTATCTTCTTGGCATTACTTTCTTCCGATTTGTTTAATTGTACCAATTATTTTGCAGCTCGATGTTCTTCTCATTAATCGGTTCCTCTGCTACCAACCAAAATTCTTTACTGTGCCTCACCTACCGTGGTATTTACAGTGGAATATCAATGCCTAGGCGACTTTCTTGAATTATTAATTCTCAAATATAACGCTGATACGTAATCATTTCTTGTTCTGTCCATCAGTGTCACTTGCATCTTCTGCTCATTGACTTCCAAGCCCGCAATTACTGCTTTTTATTTTAAGTGTAAGAAGGAGTCTCTCACATCTCTCAGTAACTTACTGAGTTACACGGCACTATCATCCGAATGCCCCAGAAACTAAATGCTTTTATTTATGTTCGTACCAATTAATTTTATTTTGTTCCTTTCAACTGTCCTATCGAGGACCAAGTTGGAAAACAGTGGAACAACTGAATTACCTTGCCTGAGATCTCTTATTGTGCTTATTCTCCTTATTAACTCTTACCCCATATCTTGAGTTACTCTGGTGTTCTATCAGAATAAAGTTACAGTTCTTAGTTATGTTTATACTTTTATGCAATAATATTCTATATTGTGTCAGGTAACCTACGGTTACAATTCGCTTTTCTAAAACAAAATTATAAAATAATAACAAAACAAAATAAGTAACCTTTAACCAGCCTACACTTCGTGTTTTTCAGGTCCTCCATGAATATTCTAAAATTATTTGATGTTATATTTTAAGTGATATTTAATACGCCTACGTTTAGTTTTGTAGTAAATTATTCCAGATATTTTTTTGATATATTTTATAGAAAATTAACTAATAATTAAAACCGAAAAGTGAATTTGTGTACTATGTTTTATTTAATGTACATAAGAAAAGATAATATAAATTGAATGAAAAACTTTGACATACGGTACTGGCAGCTTTAAACGACCACTTTTTAGAAAATATTTAAAAATTATTTAGTAGGCCTATTTAAAATATAGAAAAATTTTATAATATTTAATATACAAAATAATTTAAAAAACGACAACTATTTTAAAATTAATCAGAAAATATAATTCTAACACATTGCAAAGGCAAATATTTTTGAGAAATATTATCTCACAATGAAATTTTGGTAGTTGTGGAATAATTTGTTCTGTAATTATGAAACTAATGAAAGTACAATTTATAATAGTACGTACAGTAGTACATACTATGTACATCTCGTAACAATTTGAAGTTTATTTTATATCATTGCAGGCAATAAGTTTAAAAATCCAATGGTTTATTTTAGTTTACATACGAATTAAAGTAGACTACTTAGTTTATAGTTACTACATACTTGGACTTAACGGAAAACAGACAATAGTTCGATGTCACTAACTGGTCTATGATAGCCACGAAACTTGTAAACATTACATTTGCATTACAAACCTAATCAGGGTTTGAATTCGTTGTTCTTATTTTCACGTTAAAAAAAAATATTTACAAATCTCAAAAAGGTTGTGCAGATATATATATATATATATATACACACATGTGTGTGTGTGTGTGTGTGCGTGTGTGTGTGTGGTTTACTGCAATGTTATTTTTGCGTTGTTGTGTGTGTGTGTTGAACCTATGAACCTATCACAAATACAGTTACGTACCCAACCAAGCGATCGTTTTGAGTTATGTCCAAACACTGCGTCATTTATAAAATGAATGTTGCAGAGAGGAAAGAGTATCGTAAAATGAAATAATTACCATAAATCCGAAGAAGAATAAAATTATGTTTTATTTGAAAAAAAAAGAAAACTACAATTTTAAAAACTATCCATTAAAATAGGTAACTTCTTATAAGTGTCCATCTATTTCAAATATGCATGTAAATAATTATCTCAATGTCTATTAAAAGATTAAACTAAAAATTATGAACATCATATTAACATAAAATAAAACAATTTGTTTTAGGATACCGGACAAAACATGGTAAATCAAATAATTGAGATAACTCAGAACATTTTGCAAATTCAAACGTATCCTAAAGGAAGCAATGTGCACCCACCTATAGAATTATTAAATTCTAAGCGTTGTTATGCGCAATCAGATTTGTATAGCTTACATGTTTAGTCAACTTATTACTATACGTGAAGTGTAAAAATTATTACATTAACTGCGGTATTTATAATTTTCCATTGGCTATTTACAAATTTACATCAAAAAACATTATTTAGCCAGTTATTGTATCCGTTGTCTATCTTGTTTCTTTATTATAAATAAATCAGTTCATCGTAACATAATGCTGTAGGCCACTTTGTACCACAGCGCGCGTTCGCCTGTGTCTTTAGTGCTACAGCCTCGGGAGATGTCCCGCCCACCTCTCTGATGACGACTTATCGGGCCGCGAAAAACGACTCATACATTCACACCGCGATAACTTGATTGTGAGAGAGATAACACTGGTCAACAAAATTTAATTTTTTGTTTGTTAAATGAAAATAAATAACTGATTCTTATAGAATTTTCAGCACTGATTTCAAATATTTTAACAGTTTTTTCCTATAGGGCACAATGTTTTAATAATTAACCGTTTTTCTCTTGCAAAAAGAAAATTATGTGGCAGTAATATAACAATATGTTACATGCACTTTGTACGTATCTAAAATCTACTTCTTTTGGATTTCTGCTGTAACTTGCTATAGGTAGAACCCTCTTTAGATTCCAGCAGTAGGCCTACTCAACTAGCATTTTTTGGTTCCATTTTCTCTGAGAGCGTATTTCCATGGTGGATATACTGGTCAAAGAGTTCACCATTTTCGTCACTCATGGCGCAAAATCCAAATGCGAATCTAAGAAACGAATTTTGAGTGACATATTACATTCATGTTGTCTGTAGTTTTGAAGAATCTCAGTTACAGGTTCCCTGTAGTTATCTGCCTTATGATTTCCTAGGAAGTTGTTAACCACATTTTAAAATGATTTCCATGCATCAACCTCAAAGTCATTCAAACTTACATTAAATGCAGGATAATTCATTATATTTCTTATTTGTGGTCCAACAAATATACTTCCTTAAAGTTAGCATCATCATAGCACTTATATTAGGCATCTTCATTTTTAGAAACTGAAATCCTGCACCATTACGATCAGTTGCTTTAACAAAATTTTTCATTAAACCGAGCTTTATTTAGTGGCGGATGATAAACTTTTCCAGGTTTTACTAATGCTTGACTTACAACATTCTCCTCTCTTACAGTCAATGCCTCTCTCTTTAGCCACTACTTTTTTATGTAATGATTCTTCCTATACTTGCTGTCCCATTCACACAAGAAACAACAGAATTTTGTGTACCCAAGTTTCAATCCAAGTAAAAGTGCTATCACTTTTCAGATGTCCTCAAATACACCATGAATATTTCTCATACTGAATCCTGCTCAATAAAAGTTTCATGTTTTTGTATAATGTGAGCACCATAAACAAATGGATTAGTGGGTATTTATTTCCAGTGTGAAGTAGGACTGCTTTCAAACTAACCTTTGAAGTGTCTATAGACGGCATTCTTCAGGATGGTGCATATGACCCAAAACTTCCAGTAAAGAATCCACACTGGAGAAGAAATGTTTAAATTCAGACTGCCTGTCACGGATATGAATCATACATTCTTGTTTGTTTTGATTAGTCTGTAAATAACAATAATGATGACTATCCACTAACCCAAACAATTATAATTTACTTATTAATTTAGTTGCTACCATAGATAAACCAAAGAAGCTATTTAGTTGATATTATTTAAGTTCACAAAATTGTATGCGTATGAGTTCACACATGGTACTTACGGAAAAAAGGGCAGTTAAAAAAAAAAAAAAAAACTGAGGCTGATGGAGAAATTCTGAATACTTATTCAAAATCAGCGTTCAAAAATACATAAGAATTAGCAAAAATTGAGCATTTAACAAAATCATTGTTGACCAGTCTAATGGTCTGCCAGAATGTGGGTGTATATGTAGTTCGGCGTTCCATTCCTGTCAGAGGTTGATTAAGTATCCCAGTCCTGTCACGGGTTGTTAGAACACGCTTGTAGCCACTTTCAACAATCTGGGAATTATTTGCAATTTGCATACTCGTTAAAACGCGTTCATTTAACCCAACGGTTAACCCAATGTCTTATGACTTCTAGTGCTACATCATAGCTATCATAGCTAAATACTCCGTAATTATTTTATTAACTGTTTAATTAATAAATAATTAGTCTGTTCTATTATATATACGCGGTTTATACAACCAAGAATGTGTAAGTGCGAAAAATTATCTACCACTCGTAGGTACAATTCGGTTTTTGTATTGCGTCATCCAGTTTCGTAAATTTCACGTAATACGTATAGTTTTTACGAGTGTCAAATTTTCTGTCAGCGCAGGTCTCAGCAGAAATTATTAAATTATTTAATGCATTTTTACGTCTCCCCTTATGACGTCACATCAGGTGACACTAGGTATCCGTTCAAATCGTACAAGGATTCATCTATTAAAGTGTTACATTTTATGGTTTACATATTCATCTTTGTACAGTTTATATCCAATGTGATATTTGATATGTATAATTAACTAACTGTCGCTTTTTTTCTGGGGACAAGTCAATGTCACAATACGTAGTTTTGCATGAGAGATTAGTTAAAATCTGGATTACTAGCCTCATCAAATTTAACCTAACCTTTCTGTAGATATTCCTTTTTAATGGCGATACGAGTAATCTAACAAAGCAGTGATTATTATCAAACAAAATATTGGTAAATGTCAACAGTTAAATGTAAGCAAATGAAAATGATGATACGTTATTACATTATATAAGATTGTTTTCGCCATCAGAGATTAGATAGTGACATCAACCTATTACTGTATTTGTGACCTCGGACAAAAAGCAATATTTTTGAATAATTTTTACAAGCAGTATATAGTAACTGAATTGTCCGAAACAATTGTTGAATATATAGCATTGGTACTGTTTCCACTGTTCAGAAGTAAATGGTTACTCATTAGTGTCAGAAATTGAAGGGGATTTCTTTAGAGATTGCACGTATGTGTGTAAACACGTAGACTTGTAATTACATGTTTACACAGGAAAGTAACATGTCGGAAGGTTTTACATTTGGTAATGCAGAAATATTTTATTTGGTAGTTCATTTATTTTTTCAGTACCGGAACCTGAAAGAGCCTCAGGCAAAAAGACAAATGTCTATAAAACCTATATAATGAAAGATTAAGGCATTACAGAAACAGATAAGAATAAAAACAATCTAAATATAATCTACATTTTACAAAGCGCTTAAAATAGTAGTGACTTATCACGTCTGAAAACCGTATATATATATATATATATATATATATATATATATATTATACGATTTATAATTGTGTACGCACTGGGCAGTCTGTGTGAAATATGAACAATGGTTTGATTTTTTTTTGTAAATGTGTTAATATAGATATATCGTATTTTTAATATCATTACTATTATTATTGTTGTTATTATTATTAAAATGCAAGTGTGTATTTCATTATCTGCACGTTGTACTTTCCTTGAAGTAACAATTAGAATAATAACTAAAAATTATTACTTCAGATAAATCATATTTTTGATTGATGTCAAATTTTTTCATACAAAAATTCTAGACTGACTTCGTATGTGACTGAACACAAGGCCTAAATAAGTGTACAGTATTTAAGAAATCTGTAATTGTTGAACATTTCACTTTTGTCGATTTAAAATAAATAAAGGCATTAGTGTATTCATATATGTACAGTGTTTACATGATTTATAAATGCATACCTAAGAACTGAATGACAGCAGACAACCAAAGATGGAAAGTTTCATGGCTTGTTTGCTACCATTATAATGGGACAAGTGAGGTTTATGTCAGTTGTAATCACATTCGTTTGTTAAAATAATGTTTATATATATATATACATAGCTTAGTTACAATGAATATTTATAAAATGTTTCATTATTTATCTTCACGAGAGTAACATAAATATCATCACATAGGCCTACCTATAACTTTCTCTATTACACTATTATAAATTTTATAAATGTATATACACGATTACTGTTAAAAACTTGAACTAAGTGACTTGGTTTTGTAGGGGCAGCAATAAATTTTTGTATTATAATAAATTTATTCACTCACTTTTAGGGGAATAAAAGTTGTGTTTTCGTTGTAACTTTTAGTTGTAAAATGCGCTTCTTTTTGAGTCTGTTTCAATAAATTTGTAAATAATCATCGCAAAAAAATTTAATCGCGTTAATCGTGTTCCTACGCAAATTATAACACGAATATTCAGAAAAAATTATTTTGATATAACTTATATTCTGATGAAAAACAGGAACACAAACAAAATCAATCTGAGCAAAAAATAGCTGAAATAAATTAATAGTTGTAAGAAAGGAAACAATTTGCAAATTGGTAGTCACAGTTCAATAATACGTTAAACATGTTACAACAATTGATAGATAATTAAATAATTTTACTAATGTTGTGAGTGTGTGTGTGTGAGTGTGTGTGTGTGTGTGTGTGTGTGTGTGTGTGTGTGTGTACTTTAAAGAATGTGTAAATTACTAAATTACTAACAATAGTTTGATCTTTACTTCTTAAATGATTCAGGATGAGTAAGTTTATTATTGTCAGAAACTAGTAAATGAGTATATTTATTTTGTACTTAGATAATAATAAAGTAACGGTAGAAGCCGTTAAATATATACTAAACAGAATTTGTAAGTGAATAAAGTTTCGTAATGTAGGCCGATTGACTATGACAGGGTATACAACCTAAATAAACGTATTCAATACTTTAATAAGTAGAAATTTCATTTTGTGGAGCTCAGGTAAACAAAGATATTAAAGCTTTGCTATCAACTGACTTATTATTTCGTCTTTAAGAATTAATTTAATGAAATGAACGAATAATTTAGTGATAAATTATTTTATTGAGAACTGACGATAATCAGTTTTTATTGCGAAAAATTTATATTCATAAAACATTTATCAATTATAAGAAAAAACAATGAAAGTCAAGAACAAATATGTATAAACTTGAATTATAAACGAATGTTAATCGACAGCTAGATGGTTGCTATTAAACATCTGTTACCAGTTACTCACCTTTATATAATTACAGCGACACTACTCTACTGAATCTCAGTTATCGCCCACGTCTGTTTAAGTAACGGCAGAGAATGAAACAGTATTGACTTTCCACGATCCTGGTTTTGCACTGGCTCTGCTTTGCTCACGTATATCCAAAATAAAATTGCTCTCACTCCCGACGTCACCTTCATTTGCCAGTAATACATAAGCGTTGAGATTTTTACAACTCCAAGCTGTCACAGGATATTTTGATTATCTGATGTACTCACCACATAAGAGGGAAGAAATGTTTTCCGTTTATAGGTGTGTGTGTGGAAGTTTATATATTTAAAGATTTAAGTGGCATGAAATAACTACTTAAATATGTAAAAAAAATAATCGATCTCTTACAAATTAATTAAAAATATTAAATATACAAAGAAATAAAAGTTTAAAGATTCCATTTTTATAAGAAGCTGTTTACAAATCATAAGACATATTACACATATTATAAATTACACGTAAATATTATACAAGCAACAAACATAATTTGATTCGTCAAAATGTTTCGCCTGCCCGAGTGTGTACATAAATATTGAATTACGATAATTAATTTAAATATTGCAAGTCATATATAAACGTATCATTTAAATATTTATTATAAAAAATGAAAAGTTACTTGTAATATTTTAATCAAAAAAGATTTTTCCAAACTATCATTAGATAAAGTATTGAGGAGTTGCAGCTTGCTGTTTGAGAGGGGGCAACACATAAGACACAACTTGCCATCTCTCATTTCACTGGCAATACTGACCATCTAGTAAAGTATAACTTTACTTTGCTAATTAAGTTAAGCTAATTTTGTTGCTTAAAAGCTAAAATTAGCTTCTTCTGAGTTAATTTATACCATGGGCTGTTCTTTGAAATATAAAATTTTTGTTCAAACATGTTGTAGATTACTTGTAATGTTGTCAAGTTTTACTTTTTCTCTCTCTCGAAATTTGCCACTCACCAAATTATGCAGTCCTTTGCAGCAGCCTACCTTGCCTAGTGACCAGCTACGGTAATTTTACTTCTTGAGGGGTTTGATTATGGAAGACAATCGATGTACGTTAGAAGTGAAAATACGCGTAGCACATGCTAAGCAAGCTTTTGATGGTAAAATGAATCAGTTCACAAATAATTTTATTAATTTATAAGTTAGGAAGGCTTTTATTTGAAGTTCTTAATGCGAATAAAACCTGAACCTTAGGGAAAAAGAAGAGTGTTGTTGATGGAGGGAAAGATGATATGGTATATTGGACAGAAGGAAAAAATGCTTAAGTTAAAAAAAAAAACAAAAAAGAAAAATTATAAAAAATTATAAAATTTTTAGTCTATGTCTTCAGACACAATGGGTTTATTCTGAGCGTTTATGAAGGAAAACTGTTGGGGAAGACTGTTGGGAGAGGCTTGTCAAGGAAGATGTATATAAATGATGTGTGAATGATGGGAACTGGAAGGTATGCTGCACTCAAAAGAATTACAGAGAAAAGACTTTCCTGGTTGCAACGACAAAATCTAGCCTTTAGATAAAGAATTAATAGACTTTTTAATTAGACTAGAGGATACATAGCGTGAAATAAGGCCCCAGAATTGCAGAACAAGGATGGAATTATAGGAAGCAATGGTTATGAGAGGACTCCATGACGAAGACATAATGGACAGAAAAAAGCAGAAGAGTAGAATGAATTAGTTGCAAATTGAAATATGTAGTGTAATTGCTTGTTGTGAAAAGAAGTGTGGAACACAGGTCCTCATCTAACAAGCCACGGTAATCTAACGACATTTATATTACAAGTAGACCCATGATACGTTACCCACACAATACCATGAGGCCATCACGTAAGAATCTGAAAAGAATGTATTTTATGTGAAATAATGGTAGGTGCACAATAACTGTACACACTGTCCTGCGTTGTCCAATACTGCAGAAACATTCAAAATTATGCGTAAACAAGAAAAACTATTATTCAATGGTGCGGTGGAGACTGTATTGTTATCATTCTTGCATTGTTCGTCTGTGCTCGCCCTTTCACCTACTCGCTAATTGCCTCATAATGGCTACTAAATTACATAGTGGATACTGTATTCTATTTGCAAAACGACCTTAAAACCTATTTGAACATGCAGATATAGGGGATTACAAGTATTTCTACGTACAGTTCAAGTGACTCCTGATCAAAAGAGAGGTCTGTTGTTAATATTCTACCTGTGTCAGTAATACGTTCGTGCTCCTCAACATTCACATAATAATGGTAAAGCTGGAGAGCGTTTACTTCAGTAAAGAGGATGGTCGTAAATTTCAACAGACTTTAAACATTTTATTCTTTAAACTAGCTGCATTAAGACTCAGCGAACTTTAATAGATTGAAAAGACGTAATATGTTAGACCTAGCAAGTTTGTCACTAACTTTCCCGACAAAAAACTGACTGACTAGACATATCATTTTTTGTACTAGTAGTTTTCATAAATGAAGCAAAATAGCAGGTAGAAGATGACTGAACAAAAGAGTGAAATACAATGTCTCAGATGCAAAAGAATTTCTGTCACGTGGTGGATTTCATTATTTTTAATAAACAATCTGTTAATACTGATTGCTATTTTAATGGCTTTCATTTCGCTTTCATAGAGTTTTCGATAATAATAATAATGGCTCCCATGTATACCACCGAAGTAGCTTAGGAGTAGGCAGGGTAGGTTGCCTAATGTGAGCCGTACGGAATACAAGGAAGGCAGTGTGGCCAGCACTACGCTTCAGCCGGCCATAATTATCCCCAGGATATTATCTCAGGTACTCATTTTCAACAGGCTGAGTCAACCTGGGGGGTGAAAAACGCACCTTGATTTTTATGGTGCGGGCCCGGGAATTGAACCCGGGACCTCTAGATTAGTAGCCAGGTGCCATACCCACTGGTCTACTGAGCCGCCAGTAGTTTTCGATAAAATGCACATTTTCAACATCTGCATTTCACTTTCTAAAAACCGTATATACCTTTATTAAGTCGAAGGCATCAATAACTGCTATAGTGTCACTTTTCTATTTATGTTGAATTGTCAACTTATTTTTGTGTTCAATTTTGTTCAAATAAACGATGAGTATGCACAATGTGTAGTGTTTCCTAAGTTAACAGTATTTTTATAAATAAAAAAGTGCGCACTCATATCCCGCAATAACAAGTGTCTACTGAATTCACTTGTAACCTGTAATATTTGTTTTTTTTTTACAGACAAACGGGATTTTAAGAATTTTTTACATGTGCTATAAGGTAATCCACATTGTATCATGTTATTATTAAACGCTTTTATTTAACTTGCTTTTCCCGTCGGTCTAAAGTGGATTTTTCAAATCGAATTTTCGCATACTTCCCGATGTGATAGCGACTTGAAATTTTGCATACACACTTGAATCACGTGACAATACACTCTTATGGAAAAAAATACATACATACATTAACCAATGTACAGATTATAAGTTAAATGTAGTCGCATTCATAAGCGAAGTTTTGATTCATTTATTATGAATTCATTGGTGACAATACACGCGAATGTGACATGTAGAAGGTGGTCCATTGATCACTCCAACTTAAGCACTAATATTACAAAAATTTACATAAATCTAGCCGGAATGTCCACTTGTTTGTGGCGTTTGAGTCTTCTTGTGTCTGCGTCTTCCATGAGCTTTTGAGCTAGTTCGTTGGGGTGCGCTGCTAGTTAACGAAGAATCGTTTGATTTCATGACGGACAGAAGTCACTTGGAGGTCGTTCTCGATGCCATTATTCGGTACTTACCAAGGAGCGTTAACCATAGCTCGGAGCACCACATTCTGGAATCGTTGTAAAATCTCGATATTTGAAGTACTCGCTGTCCCCCACAGCTGGATGCCATATGTCCAGGTTGGCTTAATATGGCTTTGTACGAGTTTGATATATCTAATATATCAAATACTCTTAGATAAGGAGTTTGGTTTCCAGAGTTACAGGGGATCTCCTTCCGAGTAGCCAATATATTTGCCTGTACTGTAGTCTGAACTGTTTGTTTTTGGTAATTATGTGCTTTCGCCAGGTAAGGCGGCGGTACAGATATATACCGAGGTATTTTACATCTTCCTTTTGCGGTAGTTGGCAGTTATCGAGTGTTACCGGCGGGCAGCTGTCACGTCTCATAGTGAAGGCAATCACTGTAGTAAAATTTTCCAACTGGAATATATTTACATTAGGCAAGTACAGCCAGGGATGAATTTATATCAGAGACAACACATAAAACAGGTTATATGTTCTGGACTAACATTGACTACTATAAATATGTATGTATCTGGCGGACGAACACGGACAGCATGTACAACTTTTCATAAGTAACGTCATCCACTCCTCAATCTTCGTACTTCCAACACCCTATTCAATTTTTTCAATAATGCAATTTTGTTGTTGCACTTTTTGGACGTCCACTGCTGGGATCGTCTTCAGTTCTCATAAATATGTGAAGAGAAACTAAAAATTTTAGTCATTTGTTAATTCGTTTAATATACTGCTATTGTAGATAAATTTATCCTGTTATAATTATTGGCATTTCCAGAAGGTTGTGTGCCGAGTTTTGAAAAAACTCGGCTGTGTTTTTTATGTTAACGAGGACGGGCAGCGCCGAATTAATTAATTAAGTATTTAGCTTACCGGCGCCCGTCTTGTTATTCTTTCCGCTGTGCCGATCCGCGCGCGCTCTGGTACTGGCGCTACGTAACATTTTTGCAGTAGTTGTATCAACCAGTCCAGTTACAGCATTCCATGTGGAAAGGTAGTCCGTATTCGCCTGGCAGCTTCGAGTTGGATTTTTTGTCTACTATATATAACTATGCCTAAGTAAAAGCTACGCGACTCTCCGGGTTCCCGATTAAGTCGTCTATCTGTCTCGCTTCAGCGGATGGCCGATCACCTGCCATCCATGCAGTTAATCCAGTAACTTTCCGTTTTGGCTGTCAGGACGAAGGGACGACACACGCTACAAGATCCTCAAGCCTTGTGCTGTAATACCAGGTGAGATTTATGCCTTTTAAAAAATGTTTGTGGCCGCTACACTTTAGATCGAGATATTGCGGGAATGCTCCAGTTAAATCATAGAAATAAGATATAGATCATAGAAATAAATCATAGATCATAGAAAATAAAATCAAATACAAAATAAAAACTGAACAATTAAGAATTAATCAAAATGAACAACACATAAATAATAACAACAACAAAAAATGGGCCACATTCACATACATAAATAATAAAATGACAAAACTAACAAAACTATTTAAAAACACAGATATAAAAATAGCATACAAAACTAATAAAAATAAATTACAAATTCTAAATAGCTCACACAACAAAGATAATACAACAACTAATGGTATATACAAAATTGAATGCCAAGATTGAAATAAATGTTACACAGGACAAACAAAAAAACAGCTGAAAAAACGTTATTTTGAACACCTAAACGCATACAAAAAACCAGAAATATATAAATCCAATTTAGCCACACATGCAATAAACACAGGACACGAATTCCCAAACATAACCAATGTATCACTAATAAAACATATACCACACAAAGGCACCATAATGAACATTTGGGAAAATTTACAGGTATACAAACATAAAACACAAAATAAACTAATACCAGAAAAAATACAAATCAATACAAAACATGACACAATATTCAAAGCACTCAACATCGAAAATAGACAAAATACAAAAACATATACCACAACCACACACAATAATACAACTTTAAAAGACCAAAGACCAACAAACAACCTTAATAACATCCAGCAGCCAACACACAAATACTTCACCAGAAACAAGATGGCGAAGGCTGAAGATGAGAGAACAGGAACTCTCGAAACATGTTCCAAATAGAAAAAACATCTTGAGGTAAATTTAGTATAAATATTAAAGTATTATATACATCAAGAAACGGACTGTAGCAGAAAGTGATTGAAATATATATATATATATATATATATATATATATATATATATATCATGTTCATAGTTTATGTTGCTTACTGGGAGGGTCGATGCTATGCGCCATTCTTAAATTATTTAGAAATACATGTATGCTGCTCAGTGATATTAACGTCAATTATTTGGAGATGCATATGTATAGTATTGAATTATAATAACGATTTTGAGCTATTCTTATGAAGGTGAAAACACTTGCAATCATAACTTAATTGTAGGAAGATGCAGATATGTGCACATGCATACTATTGAATCTTATTAATGAATTGATTTATTATTCTGATTATGTAAGATTGACTTTAATTATTTAAAGGAGCATATATACATATACTGGGGAATTAATTGTACAAAGAAAAAGATTCTAATAAATTTGTTATTGTTGTCTTAAAGCAGAGTTTCATTTGCAAGTCCCGTCTCACTGGACCCAGCGCATTTTTTCGATTCTCTAGGTCTTCCTAGTTCTAAATAACTAGTGGCCCCTCTTTAAAAAAAAAAAAGGAATTTTTGAGTTTGTTTTTATGAGGCATACAAAATTGAAAGAGGGGTTACAGTTGCACATAAGTATAAGTTGTATTTTTGTAGACGAAAAGTTATCGGTAGTCTTACTTTTCCCCATTATTTGCACCAGCACTAAATATTCGATATTTCGCCTATGCGATAATCAGTATCGATATATATATTTAATTTGAATATCGCTTACGTTTGGTAAGCCGAAACGTGTTAATGAATTGTCATATCTGACCTATTTGTTGTTAATGTTATTAGTTTTATATTGTCATTTAATTACTATTGGAAGAGTTTCTAACTATATTATAAGTTATACCTCTATTACTAGCGGCAAAACATAGGTTAATACGCAAACTGAAGCATACGCAGTAAAACAAATAACTAATCAATTTTTTTAATTAAAAAAAGAACTGAGTGTAAGCCGAGTTGCCATGCCAGACTCCCACCGGGTACGTCAAACGTTCCACTGCTTCTTGATATTTTGCTGTAATTAATTTGTTTGCTTGGTACTTACCTAATAACCGTACCTACACTCATTTTTATATTTCTGTTATGCGATTATTGGCATCGCTATGTAATGAACATCACACATAATTTTTTTAGAATTATAGAAATCGTGAAAATATATTTGTGTATGTTATAAAATAATTTGACGATTGCAATAGTTTTTAATTTTATATTTGTTTACAACAAAATGTTTCTAGTAATAATATAGCTGTGATGTGTGCTTGTGACAGATCGAGGTGGTTGCAAACTTGGGAACAAGGTGCACAATTTTGCTTTCCTCATTATTTTTTCTAGAATTAGGGGTTTTTCTAGAGGAATGATGGCACTCAACTTATAAGAGTCAGTGTCGCACAAACAGGTGAAAATGCTTGCTTTACAGAATTTCTCTCATGCACGTCCCACCTAGCGTACAATACTAAAAAGCGCCCTTCATACGTATATTGCACGAGTCCAATATTTGTAAGATTCGTGAGTAAAAATTATGTGAGGACAGGCTTACTAATTTTGCATATGCTTATTCAATAATTTTAATTACTTAATCAGTAAATTTTGACTTTATTGAGAAAATACTACAACAATAAACAATAATAATAGTTAAAATGATGAGACATGAAGCAGTCGCGCAAGTTTTATTGAGGATAAGGCGGTAACAGTGTAACACACATGCGTGGGAAAAAGGCTACAGACAAAAATATTAACCATACTGACCGAATGATGAACCTACGTATCCAAGTTTTGAATGCGATTTCGATTTCGGCACGATCTAACAGTACATACGGACGTTTTGTAAGACAAAACAAGCTTTGGGCCCAACAAGATGTTAGGACAATAGAAAGATTTCACTGAGTTATACCATGTTTAGTACTGCAGTTACTTTGTAAACAATGACTTGGCACGTTGTGTCTATCACACTGCTTCTCCTAATCTCCTAGTCGAGCCTAGACATAATCAAATACTGTATGTTTTGGAGTATGTAATACTTTGTGTACAGCTTACAATTTAGGAAAATGTAGTAATGTATGGTCAATAGTGAACTGGCATCTTTTTGTTTGAGTAAGTAACATCAATAACACTCTTCCATGTGAAATGATTGTGTGTGTGTGTGTGTGTGTGTGTGTGTGTGTGTGTGTGTGTACGTGTGTGTGTTTAAACAATAAGCAGATGTAAGGTATAGTACAAGCCTGTACCAATCTGAGAGCTTGACCTTGAAACAGTTCCGACAGGCGGGGTAAGGAAGGACGGGTTGTATGCAGTTGGAACTGAAAACATCCGCTGTCAACGGCTTGCAAATGAGTGGATTTTTTTTACTTCAGTGTACGGCTACGCCTGCAAGTGTATTGCGTAATCTGTGTTGTATCATTTTGTTTATACTCGTTGGTGCGTCTTAGTGTAGTGAGTCTTCAATTGTGTATTCATATTTTTTGTGTTTGTGCTTCGCAATTTTGGCAAATATGTCAGAGTTTGTATCAGAATTAAAAGGCAAGAAACTGCATAGTCAGAGCAGGGAAATAATAAAAAACGTTTATGATTTCATGAAGAAAGAAGCACAAGCAATAATGAAAACTGGAAAATGTAACGACGGCTTTATTGTACCCATTCAAAAATGCCAAGAGAGAACAGCAGCTGCATGTGGAGTTTCAAGGGTAGTTCAGGCAATATTGCAAGAAGCCAAGAAAATGGGTGAGGATGGCAGTCCAACATGTTCATTTTCGACTCCAAAGAAATATAAAAGGGACAAACCCGTTACTGGTATCGACGATTTCGATAAATGCGTTGTTCGTAGAAGCGTTCATGAAGTGTATGTGGCTGAACGGAGACTTCCAACCGCAGATATAATTAGAAAAAAACTTGAAGAAAAGATTAATTTTAAAGGTAGCGACCGTAGTTTAAGAGTCATTTTGAAATCGCTAGATTTTAAGTGAAAAGCTATCCCAAGTAATAGGAAAGTTCTTATTGAAAAGAGTGACTTACGGTGTAACGTGACAGATGTATGCATAATATTGAATGGCAATTGATCATTAGAATAATAAAGTTATAATATTTAAATTTGGAAGAAAGCATTAAGTTTAATATAAAAAGATTAATTCATAGCAACTGTGGAAAGAAATCATTATTATTTAAAAAAAATACAAGTTCAAATAAAATGAATTACTAGTGATGAGTCATCCAAAACCAGTCTCATAACCAAAGGTTTTCAAGGTATAACCCAGGAAGGTAAGAAAGTGAATAACCAAGCAGTACAGAATATGACCAAACCCACAACGAGGAAGAATAAATAGAATAGAAACCCTAAAATAAGCCAAGATCAACCAACACAGGTGGTGTATTTCTAAAATCAAGAAGAAGATGGAGAAGATCCCAAGAAACCTGATGGCATCAAGAAGAAGATGGAGAAGATACCAGTCCCAGAAGGCAGGAGAAAAGAAGACTGATGAAAGAAGAAGAAGGCAGCATCCTGAAGAAGATGCCATGCTCTTATAAAAGACACCCAAATCCCCATACCCCCAAAATAAATCATTAACCAATAAAAGTATAACGAAAAGATAACCACATGTATATAAATTTAAGAGAGAGAAGTGTATAAAGTAAAAGTTACCTGTGAACTAAGATGAAGCAATAATATAGTACCCATGGAACAAATCTCCATTGTAAAACACTAACCAATTTATTATGTTAATAAGACTCTACGACCATTTAGCAATAACATAATATAAAAGTGCAAAGTGAACCAGTGATAGTTTTGGGTATTATAGAAAATAAACCTTGTGTTTCATTCTTGGCAATCACAAACATTGAATACAATGAAATATGCAATTTTCAATGACTTGAAATGTGTACTGTGACAATATGTTGTTTATAAGACATAAATCTGTTTAAAATAACATTTTGTTTTATATGCAAAAAGAAAAACAGATTTCATAATACTTTTTGAACAATTTATGCTATTTATTTATTTATGACATGGTACGATTCCCCAAAGACAATGTGTAAAAGACGGTATAAAAATTGTAGAATCCCACTTATAATAATAGTTAGCAACAAGAATATAGATATAAGGTTTTTATGTATATAGTATAAGAATGTTTAAAAATGTGTTAGATATAAGGCTATTTGTTTGGGTCTCATACCACTAACATCAGAACTATAAAAATAATTACTACTTGTAAATAGTAGGAAGTAATTAAGACTTGAGTTAGTAAAAAAAAAAACCTTTTTTGTGAACCGTATTTCCATGTTAGAAATAAGGATTTTGTTGTAAAATGTCTGAAGGTTGAAGACAACCATTTATTTAAAAAAATATTCTTTATTTGTTTAACTGTTATTGGTATTGTAACCAATACTCATTGTTATTGTGTAATTTGGAAAAATGTTTAGTTTATAAGACTATATTTAAAAGTCAGAGAGGGTATCACACATCATATATTGTTTGTAAAATATTTTGTAAGAAAAAATTGTTAAAAAATCATAGGCCAGAGAAAGAAAACCAAATTTCATTATAACAGAGAAATTACTCATTTAAATACAAATAAACAAAAGGGATTTAGACAAAATAAACTTGAGATCAAGCCATATAATTGCATATACCATTTAGAAAGATTTTAATAAATTATATTCAGAATTATAAATAAAAATGAAAATGACTAAACTCAGAAATTTAGACATGGGAGTCATATATTCCAGAATAATGTTTCAGAATACAACTAATTCAGTTAATTACAAGAAAATAAGGGAATATAAACCTTTTTAATACAATATAAGATTATTAATATTGAATATAACTGATAAAATGGCTGAATTTACATTATAACAGGAAGTAAATTTTGATGTTTTGACTTTTCAGAGAATACCAAAAATGAAAATAAAATTACTAATTTTGGACAGAAAACACTATAAAACGACATTATTTAATTTGAAAATAAGCCGAATGAACTGAAAGATTAATTTAAATAACATCTAGTGAATAAAATTGATAAATAACCAAAGTTTAGGCAATCATATAGTGAATTATTATATATGCACAGGTTATGAAAATATATTTGAACAATGTTAAGAATAATATTATATTGGCTAAGAGTTTAATTGAAACTGGAGGAAATAAGATAGCTGATTATTGGTATTCGAACGGTTAATATGACGAGCGTTTTGTATCGAATCTAACCTAACTTACAACGGTAATGTCAAACGAGTGAATAGTACGTTTTTTGTGAAATCGCGAGTGACTTATAAAATACTTCTAGAACTCTCACATTATGACAGAAACAATCAAGAAACACTAAATAACACTGAACAATACATATCTACTCCGAAAAACACCACAAAACACCAGAAAACTGTATAATACAATAACCGTATTAGTGTCGGAATAGGGAAAAGTGTTTGAACTTATATTTACACGGATACACAAAATACAACCCAGAAACATTACACCAGGCACTACACAACATTTAACAAGAGATTTGCAGACACCAGAACAGGAATACTGCCAGAAAATACATTAATCGGAACGTAGCAGAATCGAGCCATATTTGGACCAGCTTGACGGCAGCCATCTTACTTTGACAATTTCAATGCCTTCAGTGTTCACATCAGCTGTTGGTGAAAACAATTATATTATTTTCTATTCAATGTCTGTATTTAGTAATAATTATTAATTTGTTGTAACGTTATACTTTTTAAATATTAGCCCGATTTCTCTGACTTTGATAATAATTGGCTGTTTAAAGAACCCTGTATGAATTTTATATAATATACTTTGTAATTTTTTTCGATATCCTGAGAGTCGATATTAATCGATAAGAGTCAATATTGCTATTAACTAATAAAACATTAATATTTTTCAACACTAAATAGTTCTTTATTTCATAAATATTACTAGTTATCACTAATATAATTCTAATTAATAATCTACCAGGACTTTACCACCTATAAGTGAAGATAACCTAAAAAATAAAAAGGTAAACAAGTATCGATTGGTTTGAAGACAATTTTATGAGTGGTGATAGTTTATTTAAAATATACCAAAACTTCAATAAAAATTTTCAGAAGAGCATTAGATTTTTTAAAACTTCACAGCCCTATATTAATTAATTGATTATAATTAATTAATTAATAAAAAGAAAATTGTTTTTAATTATTATTTTTTTTTAAAAGCATAATTTTTTTTAATTTTTCTTCAAAACAACAATTTTTGTTTTGAAACTTTTTGTGAAGCTGAACATATATTTCTTCATCAACATTACGCTACTCGACCGGTCTTGTTACCATTGGGACTCGACCAGCTGGGAAACTTAAGGAAGTGTTTCAGGCCAGTAAGACGTCGAGAGCCACACCAATTAAACACAAATTAAGAACACACAGACTCAATACCTTCATTCAATCTATTTATATTTTATTACAAATTGGCTAGCCCAAACAGTGGGGCTTGATTACATTGATTACATAAGAGTGACATCACCACACTCAATATTTTATATTTTATTACAACGGCAAAAGCGTATTCACTATTTAAAATGTCTCATTAAGCACAGGGAAGAGAAAAGACCAATTGTTTATGTGGACGAGTCATATATTCTCTCTAGTCATGTGTCATCTAAATCGTGGAGAGACGACAGTGCAAAATGTATACATATGTATAGGTATTGAAAGGTTGAAATGTTCCCGGAGCAACAACTTTAGCTTATTGGTAAAACTAAACTTTTTCGTGTGGTACATTTTTCCTGTTAATTTTCAATTCTATCAATTAATTCATTGTTTAGAAGCTGTTTAAAACTGACGTGCCATGCGTGTTTTGAAAAATGAACAAAATCAAACATCGTGGTGTGATTCTTTGTTAAAAATTGTTTAGCGCCCACGGAAATTAAAAACGAAAGTGTAAATGTGTCAAGAGATGCTGCGACTTCAAAACCAACGGTTTGTAAGTAGACACTTGAGTTTAAACGTGGCCGTACGAGTATTGAAAACGTGGTCGCACTGGGCGCACAAAAAATGCAACAACTCCAGATGCGGCAGCCATCTTGCACACCAAGTTCTTGAGTTAAAGTATGATGCACACGCTCATATGAGATGCCTATGATTTCAGCAACGTCATCCACTCCTCAATCTGCGGTCTTCCAACACCCTATGAAATATTTTCAATAATGCACTTTTTTGTTGCACTTTTTGGACGTTCACTGCTGGGATAGTCTTAAGTGCTTGTACGACCACGTTTAAACTCGTATGTGCCCCCACTTACCGTTGTTTCTGAAGGCGCATAATCTCCTAACAAATTTACAATTTTGTTTTGATTTTCCATTGATGCCAAAACGTTTTCAATAAAGAATTCATCACAACACGATGTTTGATTTTGGGCATTTTAAAAACACGCGTGACAGGAAAATTTCAAACAGCTGGTAAAAAGTGACTAAATTAACAAATATACTTTATCTAAAAATTAACAGGTGTTCACACGAAATATACGCCTTGCAGCACACGAAAGATTTTAGTTCTACCACTGAGCTATAGATATCACTCCGCGAACTTTTCAACTAACCCTCGTACGCTAATGATTCTTTAATAATTATAAAAACTACTTAGACACACTACTTAGAGACACACCGCACACCTAAGCTACCCGTTTCTTTATGAAACTTTCTGATATTTCTTTATCTTCCGATTTCATAAAATCGTGTACGATATAAATTATTTTCTGTCTCTGATTATGCACGACTTTCTTTTGCAGTGAAGTCGACAGTGATCCAGACATCACTCCACATTCACTCCCCACTTCATTCCATTCTCAAAACCGGGAATATAAGAAATAACTAAACGGTACGCTTTTGATGAATCCGGTGTTTTTTGAAACCTAGGAACCTCCACAATATGTCTCCACCGCTTCTCGCAGAAAACTGAGCTACGTTTCTATTCTTAAACGATGCGAATTAGCCTACAAATCAGGCGCCGTTGCCACGGAAACAGTTGATTCATGTCTGGTAAACTCATCTATACTGATTTTTAGTTTATCATGTAGTAGTAGTAAAAATGTCAATTCATTTGTAAGAATATAGTAACTATATGTTACTACTATTTGTACATGTGTCGATTATTAGTTTTCCATATTTTTACAAAAGAAAAAGCAAAAAAAAAAACAGTTTTTACATTTTTACATATTTACATATACATATTGTAACGTGAACTACGGTAGCACAAGGTTTACAAGTATAAACAAGTGAAGAAAAGCTGTATAATAAAAAATTATTAAATAGGAAATGACAGAACAACACCACTAACTGAATTTGACGTAGAGAAGGACAATTAAGATGACGAGACCCGATAGATTGGAAAAGGTGATCCAGAGAAAATAGTTAAAGTCATAATATAAAAAATACCCAATTGTTAAAGAATAATATATATATAGGTACAAAATTAAGTAGGGAAATAAATATTATGTAAACAGTAGAAAATGTAAAAGGAAAATGAAATGTCAGAACAAATATAATGATAAAATATAGAAATAGTGTTGATAAATAAACTATCAAAAAATAATATTATAAAATAAACTAAAATAGCAATAATTAAGTAGGAAGGTGGTGGTAATTAATGAACCTTGATAGGAACCAGTGATAATAAATACATGAAATGTAAAATACAATGTTAGAAGGTGAACCAAAAGTGATAAGTAAGTAAGAAAGATAATAATAAATAATGAACCATGAAAGGACCCAGGATTAATCAATGAACTACATAAAAACACTAGGTAATAAATTGAAGTGTAGTCAGGAATAAAGAAAGAACTGGCGATAATAGCCAATAAGAAAAATAATTGGCCCCAAATATAATAAATAAACTGTATAAGTAGACATTGTCATAGTTTTAAAAGGTTTGTATTTGATATAACAGTGTTTGTTAGAAGCAAAGCACTGATAATTGTTTTCCATTATTTTAAGGAAGTGTTCTAGTATATAATAAGGGTGGTAAGGCGTCCATTGTTTCATTTTAAGGAATTATGTTTAATAAAATATATTGCAACTTACCGTCTGCGGCTTTTAGAAACAACGTCTTCACAAAGTTGACATGTTTCGGGACACTTGTCCCATCATCAGAACTTAAAATAATCGTGTATCATTTAAAGTTGATACATTTGTCAATTAATTAAAATATTAAAATCCAACATGAAACAAATAACTTAAAACAATATGAATACTTAAATGTTTAAAGCGAGCGCGAAGGTTTAACGATGTACATCGTACGGAGATTGACCGCGCACTGAATTACATTTTGCTCCCACCACGACAATAGCGCAAGGCAGTGTCGTACAATACATTTGACTTGAAAAGCAGTTTATCATTTAAAACACGCGGCTTGGTATCCGTATTGTTATATGCTTTATAAATATCGTGCTCTTCAAGAGCGTTCAAATATCGCCCTTTCTTACATATGTGAAGGGGTATATTAGTTTTAAAATTAGTGTAATTATGATTCTCGGAAATGAGGTGTTCTGCAAATTTTGACTTGATATTGTCCAAACTGTGAAGGTGTGTAGGCGGCCTATGTTCTGTAAATCTTTTTAAAAACTACGTCCTGTCTGGCCCACATAAAAGGCGTCACAATCGTCACATATCAATTTGTAAACACCAGTTTTGTGTTCAAGGCTGGTAGTTCTGCGGACACGAAGATTATTCATAATATTATTAGTGGTTTTGTAAGTGACCTTTATATTGTTGGTTTTATTAAAAATTGACCCAAAAATCTTAGGCATAAGGTATGTGTACGGTGTTGCAATGTATTTGCGTGTTGTATTCTCGCGTGTTTTATGTCCGTTAATGTTTCTATGTTTTTTCTTATGTTTTCGAAGGATGTTGTTCACCATATCGACATCATAACCATTAGCAACTGCAATGTGTTTAATGGTGTCTAATTTATCACGGTATTCTTTATCACCGAGGGGCAAAGATAAAAGTCTATAAATCATACTGTGGAAGGCAGCCAATTTCTGGGGTAAAGGATGAAAGGACTTAGCATGTATTACAATATCAGTCGTTGTGGGTTTTCTATAGATGTTAAATTGTAATTTTTTATTATTGTCCTTGGCAACAGTTAAATCTAGAAAATTCAGTTTACCATTGTCTTCACTTTCAAGTGTGAACCGCATTTTGTCATTGATATTATTCAAATAACTATGTAAATTATCAATTTGCCTTTGTGTACCTTTGTATATTAAAAAGGTATCATCAACATACCTGCCGTAAAATATTTTGTTATTCTTGTGTTTGTTATTAGTGAGAATGAATGAATTTTCGAAATTATTCAGGTATATATCTGCAAGAAGACCTGAAAGTGGAGGATAATATTATGAATAATCTTCGTGTCCGCAGAACTACCAGCCTTGAACACAAAACTGGTGTTTACAAATTGATATGTGACGATTGTGACGCCTTTTATATGCGCCAGACAGGACGTAGTTTTTTAAAAAGATTTACAGAACATAGGCCGCCTACACACCTTCACAGTTTGGACAATATCAAGTCAAAATTTGCAGAACACCTCATTTCCGAGAATCATAATTACACTAATTTTAAAACTAATTTAATACCCCTTCACATATGTAAGAAAGGGCGATATTTGAACGCTCTTGAAGAGTACGAAATTTATACAGCATATAACAATACTGATACCAAGCCGCGTGTTTTAAATGATAAACTGCTTTTCAAGTCAAATGTATTGTAAGACACTGCCTTTCGCTATTGTCGTGGTGGGAGCAAAACGTAATTCAGTGCGCGGTCAATCTCCATACGATGTACATCGTTAAACCTTCGCGCTTGCTTTAAACATTTAAGTATTCATATTGTTTTAAGTTATTTGTTTCATGTTGGATTTTAATATTTTAATTAATTGACTAATGTATCAACTTTAAATGATACACGATTATTTTAAGTTCTGATGATGGGACAAGTGTCCCGAAACATGTCAACTTTGTGAAGACGTTGTTTCTGAAAGCCGCAGACGGTAAGTTGCAATATATTTGATTGAACAACACGTGGCTTGGTACTAAACATTTGGGATTTATTCCTTTTAAACATGAATTATGTTTATAAATTTATATTAATAACTATTAAAAATAATAGCAAAAGACTAATCTGTTATGCTGAAAACAGGCAAAGGGAGTTAGACACTGTATTCTATAAGTGAAATTATAAGGGAATACTAGTACACACCTAATGTTCATTTAATTATATTTTGTTTTGGTTTTGATTAATCCCAAATGTTATTATGTTGAATATTATGTTTAACAGACCGTTTAAAATACATGCATTGGCCTAAAAGGTTTATTAAGGAATTATGTTATGTTATAAGATGATTAAAAATAATCAAATGTTATAATTTAATCTGGGTTATTACAGTAATTATGTTTAGAAGCACTTAAAATTAACAAAATTGACATGAACAGTACAGGGGAGTGAATTATGAACTCTAGAACAAGAGTCTACACAGCTGTATAATTTATCGTTTCTCCCTCTCTAGTTGTGGGCCACACCGCTTTCCTTTTTTCCTATCTTACAGACACAGACACAGACACAGACACACACACACACACACACACACACACACACACACACACACACACACACACACACACACACACACACACACACACACACACACACACACACACACACACACACACACACACACACACACACACACACACACACACACACACACACACACACACACACACAGAGAAGATATAGGCTTACATTATTATCCAGTAAACGGATAAAGCAAACGCTCGAAAGAAGAATCGGTTTACATCAATAGAAATTAATTGGGTCTCCAGAACATACATAATACTTCCCCAATCTTAGCCATGAAGGAAAACTTTGATGTACATCTCTTTGCAAAATAAAACATAACACCTTATTACATCAACAATTAGGCCTATTCTCACGTAAAAAACTCACGTAATTTATAAGCGGATTGTAAATTTAATGTATATTGCAACGAATCACAGGATCATGATAGGCGGGGCAAGTTCATATATTACACAGACAATGGACATTCATATTATATTGGTAGATGGTTAAGTTTGGTTGTTATCAATTGTATTTAGTAAGGTTAAGGGTTTAGTTTAAAAAACTGTGCATTATTATTTATGGTTATTCATGTACTGTGTTAGTGGAAATGTGCGCGCGTGCGCGAGTGGGAATCGTTTCCCGGGGGGTGCGTGAAGTATTATCGTTGTTTTGACATTAGCTGAACTGAGACATGTGTATCGCTACAATCCCTATACCTGTCGGACTATTGTTTACGTTCATGTATATTATTAGTATGTAGGCAGTCATGCATGAGATACGAGTAGTCTGATTACCGCTATGCATGCTGTTACAAAGTAAATGCACTCTACTGCATGAAAAGTGCATGGTCATTTATACTAACCATGTGACTTCCATCCACCAATAGAATGCGGACTGGTGGTTGGAAATTTTCTTAAGCCTGTCGTTACACAGGCAGTTCTTCTACGCCATCTACCGCGAACGGAACGTGCACTCCTTGTCCAAGAATTCTACCGCTTGCAAGGTGTTGTAAAGACTATTCGTCGTTAGTGAAACGGGAAGACTCAGAACTGTGTGTGTAGTACATTTGCACACATCAGTGTTTTAACGCATTGTGCGTAAAATTACAAGCAGTTCTTCACTGCTGCTACCGTGAACGGTACATACAATTCCTTGTACAAGATTATACCGCTTGCAAGGATTGGTTAAGACGTGTCGGGGATAGTAACGCGTGTGACGCATAACAATTGATTTTATATCTTTACACACGTTATTAATATTGTAGTATTACGTGTGTAAGAAGTGAGTGTAACTGTATCACTGTGCGAGATTTTCCGCAGTGACAGTATCATTAATTGTTACGCAATAGTTCCATCAAGACGTTTCCGTGCTAGTGCAAGATTTCCTCATAGGGTGGTCTGCTGATCGCGGTAGACCTTGGTATTCGCGAGAACACTTGAAGAAGCCGGAGAGGTATAAGCTCAATATACCGTTATTGATTAAACTCACTGTCACCTGAGATATTACTTGGTCTTAAACTCTATATAAGTTTTGCGAGTAATAAAATCCGTAGTACCGTTGTGTGCGAAGTGTCGGATTCATCGTGGGAATTGCAGGACATCAGCCCAGCTGTTACAGGACATCAGCCCAGCTGTTATAGGACATCAGCCCAGCTGTTATAGGACATCAGCCCAGCTGTTATAGGACACCAGCCCAGCTGTTACAGGACACCAGCCCAGCTGTTATAGGACCAGCCCAGCTGTTACAGGACGCCAGCCCAGCTGTAAACGTTTCTGGTGAAACGTCTGTCATTTGTAAGCCACACCTGACGAACCAACTATACCGCAAAGACCGGCCCTTCTCTTCAACAACATCATCGTGGGAGTCTTCTTATGTAACGTATCACGTCTTGCGTATGAACATTATTTAACATTTTGAAAGAAAGACTCTATATCAAACATTACATTCTGTACATTTCAAATATACCATATAAACTATAACTTGTGTTTGTACAATAAATAATCTTAAACCCTCCAATATAGACTTGTAATTTGAAATACACATACTATCATATCCTATGCGCCAATAGTTTAGTAATTTGTGTTGTCGCATAGAGATATTTTGGCGCTTAGCAACGTAGGGCTCGTAAAATAGCGGTAAATTTACGCTATTACATATTTGTCTATGAATATAAAATTTGTTGGAAAAATCCGACGTATAAGTATAATTAACGTAATAATTGTATGTGTATTGTTCATATGAAAATCTGAGGATATAATTTTTCATTTGTGCATATTCTCTTGTATATCATATACGAACAGATTTTATCAGTATATTGGAGGTAGATTATTAGTTGTTGTATGTTAGATAAGGTATTTACATGTTGATATTTTGAACTGCTTTTTCTGTGTGCGCATAAACTGGTTACCATATGTTCTAATCTTGTGGTGATAATAATAACTTGCTTTGCGTATAAATCAATAAATTTAAATTTACTAAATTTTAAATTAAATTTTAATCATTATGGCGGATACTGCTGAAATCAAGAATGCTTTAGCGGCCTTATTAGAAGAAATGAAAGCCAATAAAGAAGAGCGGAAAGCTGATAGAGAGGAAAATAAAGCCCGTCAAGAGGAGGTGAAAATGAGTCTACGGGAATTAGGGAAAAAAATGAAAGCAGAAGAAGAAGAACATGACGCCAGTATGCAGAAATTTTGGGAAGTTAACCAAGATGTTACATCTGGAGGATTAACGGAGAACAGTAGCGTAGTAGATGAAATTGAAAGTGATTATACAGAAACAACCTTATTAGGGCCTAGTAGTTCATATCTCGGTAAAGTCGAGTATTTAGATTATGCATTAAATTGTAGTGAAGATAACAGAAATGAAATTAGTAGTAACAACACTATTAGTCTGGAACATACTTCAGGTAAGTGCTATGATGAGGTGATAGTTTATAGTGTAACAGATATAGCATGCGAGAACCGTGAACGTATGATAGAATCTGAAGCTATCATGGATGCGGACAGTGTATGCATAACACATAAAAATCCCGAACCAGTAGTAGAGCCTGGAACTAGTATGGATACTAACGGTGCAGGTATTTATGACACATGGCCAAATGATGAGGTACTAGATGAATCTATATCAGGTACTGAGGTGTTTACGGAGGATGGAGAGGTAAATGATACGGGTGACAATAAGGTGACAACAATTATGATAAATAATATTGAACCGCCGCGTAATCAGTTTCATGTTCAAACACCACAGAATCAGCCGCAATCACAACAACATAAAAATACAACTCAGCAAATTAATACCAACTTATTAGCAACAGTTACTGAAAATGATTCAGTTGAAAAGCAGTTCAATCGATCAAGTATGGAAAATGTTAGTTATAAGAATAAAACTGTTATGTATGGCCTATATCCTGCCGAAATTAGGGATAATTTAATGTGTAATAATGATAATAGTAATAAACATGAAGGAAATATGAGTATTGAAAATTGCACCGACCTTATTGTCGAAGCAAAAATCAGTGGTTATGTTGACGAGATGTTGGTCGACAGCGGCACAGGAATATCGCTGTTGGACGAGCAGTTACGTAAGAGGTGTAAAAACCACTTTATACAAATGCCGATTCTGCCGGTAAGTCACACAAGGATAAAATCAGCAGCGTGTGAGTCGCAGATAGTTGAAAAACAGGCACGTATAACAAGATATGTGCAGGGAACGGAAATAGATGCGACCGTCCTTGGAGTTAAAAAACTCGGACATAATATTATTTGGGAAGTTGATAAATTGAATAAACGGCATGCTGCATTGGAAGTTCAGAAAGAATTATTGCCAGCTAAAGTTGATTGTCGACCTCACGTTATCAGGCGGGGACGCTCGAAAGATAAGATAACGAATAACTCACCGACCCCCAAGGTTCAGTTAATGAGTTGCAAGATAAGGCAATTACGGCGTATATTAAACAAATTCAAATCTGTATTTCCAAGTAAACGTGTGCGTTTCAAAACTGAGAAAAATTTATACAAAAACTCAGAAATAAATGTCAGGATATAGGGGTAAGAATGTGTAGTGATTTAAATATGTCAATTCAGGTTTAAATGTTGTATGTAAGATGGCTCTGTGAATGAACAATAATCTAGTTTTGATAAGGAATGTTGTCTGTGTACCCTATGACCCTGCATAAGATTTCGTTATCTGTGTGTCAAGAACATGTGTGTTTGTTTTGGTTTGAAGGTTACCACGTGTATTTTGATTTGATGATTCTGTCAAAGTGACAGTTGGAATTGTTAGTATTAATTGAGGATGTTTATTTGATTTTAGTTCAAGGGTATTATTATTATTTCAGGATTAGGAAGTTGTTTTGGGTATATTAAAAAAAAAAAAAATTTTTTATTTTTTGTTAGTTAACTAAAAAAAAAAAAAATTTTTTTTTTATGCGGGAAGGAGTTAATCCTGCAACGAATCACAGGATCATGATAGGCGGGGCAAGTTCATATATTACACAGACAATGGACATTCATATTATATTGGTAGATGGTTAAGTTTGGTTGTTATCAATTGTATTTAGTAAGGTTAAGGGTTTAGTTTAAAAAAACTGTGCATTATTATTTATGGTTATTCATGTACTGTGTTAGTGGAAATGTGCGCGCGTGCGCGAGTGGGAATCGTTTCCCGGGGGGTGCGTGAAGTATTATCGTTGTTTTGACATTAGCTGAACTGAGACATGTGTATCGCTACAATCCCTATACCTGTCGGACTATTGTTTACGTTCATGTATATTATTAGTATGTAGGCAGTCATGCATGAGATACGAGTAGTCTGATTACCGCTATGCATGCTGTTACAAAGTAAATGCACTCTACTGCATGAAAAGTGCATGGTCATTTATACTAACCATGTGACTTCCATCCACCAATAGAATGCGGACTGGTGGTTGGAAATTTTCTTAAGCCTGTCGTTACACAGGCAGTTCTTCTACGCCATCTACCGCGAACGGAACGTGCACTCCTTGTCCAAGAATTCTACCGCTTGCAAGGTGTTGTAAAGACTATTCGTCGTTAGTGAAACGGGAAGACTCAGAACTGTGTGTGTAGTACATTTGCACACATCAGTGTTTTAACGCATTGTGCGTAAAATTACAAGCAGTTCTTCACTGCTGCTACCATGAACGGTACATACAATTCCTTGTAGAAGATTATACCGCTTGCAAGGATTGGTTAAGACGTGTCGGGGATAGTAACGCGTGTGACGCATAACAATTGATTTTATATCTTTACACACGTTATTAATATTGTAGTATTACGTGTGTAAGAAGTGAGTGTAACTGTATCACTGTGCGAGATTTTCCGCAGTGACAGTATCATTAATTGTTACGCAATAGTTCCATCAAGACGTTTCCGTGCTAGTGCAAGATTTCCTCATAGGGTGGTCTGCTGATCGCGGTAGACCTTGGTATTCGCGAGAACACTTGAAGAAGCCGGAGAGGTATAAGCTCAATATACCGTTATTGATTAAACTCACTGTCACCTGAGATATTACTTGGTCTTAAACTCTATATAAGTTTTGCGAGTAATAAAATCCGTAGTACCGTTGTGTGCGAAGTGTCGGATTCATCGTGGGAATTGCAGGACATCAGCCCAGCTGTTATAGGACATCAGCCCAGCTGTTATAGGACATCAGCCCAGCTGTTATAGGACACCAGCCCAGCTGTTATAGGACACCAGCCCAGCTGTTATAGGACCAGCCCAGCTGTTACAGGACGCCAGCCCAGCTGTAAACGTTTCTGGTGAAACGTCTGTCATTTGTAAGCCACACCTGACGAACCAACTATACCGCAAAGACCGGCCCTTCTCTTCAACAACATCATCGTGGGAGTCTTCTTATGTAACGTATCACGTCTTGCGTATGAACATTATTTAACATTTTGAAAGAAAGACTCTATATCAAACATTACATTCTGTACATTTCAAATATACCATATAAACTATAACTTGTGTTTGTACAATAAATAATCTTAAACCCTCCAATATAGACTTGTAATTTGAAATACACATACTATCATATCCTATGCGCCAATAGTTTAGTAATTTGTGTTGTCGCAATATATTAGTTATTACCTTAACGTATGTTGAGCTACTTATTTAACGTACACTACTAGTTAGTTATTTACGTATGTAAATTATTTATTAGCTTCATTGGTACTCTGTGTAATGACTGCCGGGAAAAACGAAGGCGATGACACCCTTAATCTGTGAATCACTTTTATCCTAATTATTTTCGTACTCATTTTTGTTAGTGCCTTTTACAGCAATTTTATGATCTATTAAGAAAAATAATAGCCTCGTTAATTGTAGAAAATTAAACGTTGTTAACGTCATGTCAGGGATAGTCCACAAAGGTATCTTATTAGGTGGCAAACAAGTCTCCCATTCTCCAGCAAACAGGCATGTTATACCCATTTACAGTTGTCAACTAAAGGAGTATGAAATCTTCTACAGTAAGTAATACACAGCCAATAATTCAGTTAGAGGTTTATAAAGGAATTCAAACAATCAGTGTCATTACACACTCTGATTGGAATTGTAAGTACTTAGTAATTAGTAAAATTTTTAAAGCGTAAGGAATGTTTATACTAATCATAGGCACTTCTAAGAGAAGCGTAGTGTTTCTAAAATGTAAGTGCTAACCAATGACTGTCATTCTGAACGAAAAAGGAGTTGTAATTAGTTACAAGTAGTGTCAGTATAGAAGGGAAGAAACATTAACATAATAAGTAACATAATACTTTACATGTGTTATTTCTATGCTACACACACTTGTCTTTGTAAGTGTAAAGGTCGAATGCTTTAAAAACCAAGTTGCTGGGCATCAGAAAACATCCTTACCAAATACTTCCAGCGTTTTACTTATGTAGCGGCGTTGTTACCAGCATACTTTTGTGTACATTTCCGTACGGTGAAATGATCAGTCAACAAAGTGTTCCTAAGAATTCAATTCCGCTGTGCAGACGTTATTGTGTTATTTTAATTTGTTTATGGACAGTCACGTTTTATGAGGAGATAACTTATCATACGGCAGGTTTTAAAGAAGAACTGTCATATTTATCACCCTTCAACCACCATAATTTTAATTGTCACTAACAATTTTCATAAAAATATTTTTTAGACTTTTTTAAGGTTAAAGTTTAAAGTTGTCGTGTGTAAGATACGTTACGGAAATAACAATTAAGAATCAACAACGAACGTTACTTTAAAGAGTTTTTCTTTAATCAGATTTAAATTTAATTTTATAAACTTTGATAAAAGTAAGAAAGAGAACGATGTGTTTATATTTTCGTTGCAGATGAGTTTCGTTTACCCAGTTTATGTGTTATAATGTGTGTGTAAAGGTACACTGCAGACACAGATATTGTTAGTTACTACGGAGGCCGCTATCCCAACTTTCACATCACTCTCACAGCAGGATACAAAGTGGAAAACACGTGTCCCCCAGCAATGGAGAAAAGGGGAGATTATACCTATTACCAAGAAAGGAAAGCCAAGTGATACACCTGAGGGCTACCGCCCCATCACATTAACAAGTGCTTGCTGCAAGGTTGCCGAAAGAATGGTTGTGCGGCGTCTGAACCAGTTCTTTGAAATGAATGCGGTTATTGATGAATGCCAAGCAGGTTTCCGAGCGCACCGATGCACCATGGACCAAGTCGTCTACTTTGCACAAAGTGTTAAGGATGGGTACCACAAGAAAATGTCCTCCCTGGCAGTAATGGTTGACCTAAAAAACGCGTACGACACAGTCTGGAGACCCATGTTGCTTCACAAACTTGCTTTGAGTGGCGTCGCAGGTAACCTTTTTAACTGGATAGCGTCCTTCCTGAGTCAAAGACAAATTCGTGTCCGCTATAATGATTGCCTTTCAGAGTACCGAATTCAACGCCAAGGGCTACCCCAAGGTGCCGTTATCAGCTGCAGCCTATTTAACCTTATGGTCAATGACATTCTGGTGGCTGTTCGGTGTGTGCCGGGAGTACAAGCGCTCCTGTATGCCGATGACCTTATCATCTGGGCAACTAGCAGCCATATCATGGGTCTTGAAGCAACTATTAATAGTGCACTTGTTAAACTAGAAGAGTGGGCCAAACTAAATGCCATGACGGTAAATACCACCAAGACGACATACCAACTTTTCTCTCTATCAACAAGGCGGCCTACGGTCAATCTGCGCTATTGTGGATCGGAACTCGAAGAGGTGAACATGTCTAAATACCTGGGTGTTAATATAGACACCAGAATGACGTGGAAGCACCATATAGAACAGTCCGCGAACAGTGCGTCCAGGCGCTGCCGGCTACTTAAACGACTCACTGCGACTACATGGGGAGCAAATCAAGATGTTCTGACAAATGCATATAAGAGCTACATTCGGCCGCTATTGGAATATGGCGCAGAAGCAACTATTACTGCCTCCAATGCAGCATGCCAGAAACTTCACTTGGTCCAAAATGCAGCCCTTAGAACGATAACTGGTGCGCCAAAATCAACTCCTATACTTGCCATGGAGTCACAACTGCAAGTCGAACCTATCCAAGTAAGACGGGAAAAGCTGTGCCTCATATCCTGGGAGAGATGTAAAAGAGCCTACCAACAACGGTGGAATAACTATAAAACAGCGACAGAAAGGCTGAAAACTCAGAAATGCCCGATTGCGATCTATGAAGAACTCCAACGCAAATATGACATAGAACCAAATGAGGCAGCACCATTTATACATCACCGTGAATTCTTTAGCCAACTCCCAAATGCTAACTTGAAACTCTTCGACCATAATAAGACCAAAACTGAGTCGAATGAAGCCGAGCTTTGTCAAGCAGCCTTACACACTGTACAAAAACATTTTCCCGCTGAGCAGTGGATACGAATCTACACAGACGGATCCTCTATACCATCTACAGGGGCAACAGGGGCTGGGTTCTACAGCTCTCTATTTGAAGGCCACCTCGCTGTAGGAGGCCGGCTAAGCAACTATGACGGAGAGGTAGCAGCCATAAAGGCAGCATCTATTGAGCTTGCCAAGATCTCACCACCTAACAAAGCCGTCTTCCTCATAGATTCGACTGCAGCGATTCAAAACGTGACCTCAAATGGTGATACAAACTGCTCCCTGACAATTGAGTGTAGGCGAGAACTGCAGAACCTTGTACAATTAGGCTGGCAGATTGAACTGCAATGGGTACCCAGCCATGTCAACATCATGGGAAATGAAAAAGCCGACATCCTCGCCAAAATGGGCGCAGCACTACCTCAGCCGGAGACCCCCAGCTCATATGCATCTGCGAAAGCACGAATAAATTCCTCAATAAGCCTATGGCTAAAAGAAAAACAATTAAGAGCCTGTGTGGGAAAAAGATGGGCAACATTGGTTACGGACGGCCCCATCAACAGAACTCTACCCCGAGCAACTAGTGTTGCTCTTTTTAGAACTACAACCGGTCATGACTACCTGGCCTCCCACCTGCACCGCATTGGCGTGTTGTCGTCTCCTGAATGTGTTCTCTGTGGATACGCTTCCATGAATGCGGATCACCTAATTGCATGTCCAGCCTTGATCTCAGACACGGAAGTCCAAGACGAAGATGGTACGGCAAGGCTCTCACGTCTCTACTGGTCAGCGCGCCGCCTAATGGCCCAACAGCCAAGGGTGGGCGTTGGCTAGTAAGTAAGTAAGTAGGATACAAAGTAAAATGAACCTTAAACGATAAGTCATGTATGTTACGAAATTGCTTTTGTATTGTGTTTTGAACGAACACGTAAGTTCGTTTCTGTTATACTCGATTTTGTTGTACTTATGATAGTACAATTCAGTAAAGATGGTTTTGTTTCCAAATTCAATTAGTAAAGTGAATAAAGATGAGTTACTACTCTAAGAATTTACTCGGTAGTTTGAGGAAATTCACAAATTGGAGTGAATAAAAATGTTCTCAAGGCGTTAAGTAAGTGCTCGGTACATCAGAGTACAATCCGGAAAATCTTGAGTATTGTGTCACCGAGTTGTTACTCGTTTGCAAAATGTTGAGAACTTACTCATATTCCTGTTGAAACATGTAAAACCCCCGCCTACCCGGCTGCCTGTGTTCTGTTCGTGCACTGATCACTTTTCCTGCACTGCACTGAGTCCTTTGTTTGCCTCGTTACGGTACTCACTATTAAACTGCGGTGGATTATAAAACTACTAGGCTTACTAATAATTATAAAACTTTTAATTTTTTTAGTGTGTTAATTTAAAAATGCCATCGAGCGGCGATGAAGTGTCGGTGGATAAGCAAACGAATAAGGTCCTATTTATCAGCGTATTGGCTGAAAACGCAGTCGTGATGGAAAAATAAAAAATTCCATCTGTCGTTGCCGCAAAAAAAAGCATGGGGAACATTTTGTGAAGTATATTCGAATGCAAGCCTTCACGCTACGAACTTTCGTGTACATCGCCATAGTGCAGACTAACTATGGTTTGTACCAGACTCAAACAATTCTAAGTTGTTGGCCAAGCTTGTACTTGTTACTCGTCTTTACTCACACTAAAATTGAGAATAACCTCAGTCTGCCGGGAAAACTGAGATTGTTCTCGCCTGAGTTAATACTTACTATTTTATTCACTTAAAAAGGAGTATTTACTTAAATATTACATTAAACAAGCATTTACTCAGTTTTATTCCCTTCACCCATTATGTTATAACTGTGTAAGTTATTTCAACAAGTTAATCCACATGGAAATCATTCTTGAGCAGATTAAAAAAAAAAGTAAATATTAAACCTGGAATCATTTTACCAAGTGCTTTAACATATTAACAATGTGTTCATGTTCACGGTTATGAAGCGTTTAGCCAAAATTCAATTTAGTTGATTAGAAATTGCCTTTATTAGAGCTTCCTCGTACTACACATAGTTTGGAGTTTTTACAGTTACACAAAAAGATACATATATAGGCCTATACATACATACATACATACATACATACATACATACATACATACATACATTCATACATACAGATATACATACATAGATAGAGACACATGCATACAATTTTTAATACACACCTTTTACTTATTACTTTCAAGTAGCTAAGTTATAAAATGTTTATCTTTTCAGATAGCTAATGAGGAGATAAATTTACGGATAATACATTTTTAACATATAGATTAATACAGAATATTTTAGCACTTACAATTCTTAAGATGTGAATACGTTCTTTCAATAAAATATTTAACACTGCGCTATTTCCTGTTTGGAATATATCAGCCTTCTTATAGATGCGTTTAAACTTAAGTTTTATTTCTTGTTTACATAGAATTGAACAAGAATTAAACAAAATTGAGCCATAGTTAACAAATATTAGGAATATTACAATTACGTATTAAGGCGATAGTAACCATTAATAATGGTTATTAGATAATTTCGTGTTTGACTTCTGAAGTTATGCAAACGTAATATTGTAATCTAGAGCACGCATAATTATTGTTCTTTAGTGGCGTATTGTGCGTCTAGTATACGTTCCTATAAAGGTATAGCCTACTAGATGTAAGAGGATCCCGTATTTCTATCGATAAGAAATGCAAACTTTTTATAGAAAGGTTAAATTCATTATTACAAACTGAGATCACAAAATTATAAATTTTAAAGTGCAAGCACCGAAATACATGCTTGTAAAACGATCCGAGCAATACAACTCCAGCAGAAAAGTTTTAATTGCGGCAGTGAGAAGCACGTCCGTCGAGCGCTTCCGAAGTTTAAATGACAAACTAATGAGTCTTACTGAAGGATGTTAGGTGTCCTTAAAATTATTAATTAAACGACAGCGGACTTAATTAATGAAGTTAAAATTAGTACGCTCACGGTGTTATCTTATGTTACATGATCTTCCACGCACTCGATACACACTGTAAGATAAGAGAATAAAAATAATCCCAAGGACTCCGAGTATTCCTAGCTTTGTCCGGGAATGTAAAGTTAAAAAGAAACAGTAAAAGCAACCAGTGTTTATTTCTTTAACCAGTAGAGCCATGTACAGTATGTTTTATACTGAACTGAAAAGGAATCGTTGTGGATGTGAAAGTTTATCTTTGCGCAACGTTACTAAATTATTACAAAAATAATTGATGATTACTAAATATTCATTCACATTCAAAATTCCTTTCCGAAATCACATTATGTGGAAGTATTGATCAGCATCGTCATCATCGTGGTCGTGACGTGGTCGTCATCTTGGTTGTCACAACAGTACAACAAAATTTCTCTTCAAATAGAGCTAATGTTCCCTCACAGAGAAAATTACTGAATAAAACCCCCTTATAAATTTAATGTATTGGATGTCCAAAATTTACTACCCATTGCAAAGCTTATTCTAGCGTTTGAAATGGGTAGGGACTTTTGACCCAAAAAATACTAGAAATGTTTAATTGAACGGTAGTAAGGTCATCGTGAGTATGTGTGAATTTTAAGGACCCTCAATCAATTACTTTAGTATAGTATGAATATAAGTCAGTAAAGTAAGAAGATGTGATGAAACAGTTTTTTCCAAACGACTGAAAAAAATCTAACACGCAGCTGGTAGTTAGTAGACATTGAATTAGAAGCCAGAATATGTAAACTATAATGACGAATCCATTATTACACCTACATTACCTTTTAATGATGTAATGTTAAACGAATAACCTTTGCTCATACACAAACTTCTTTCACTCTCGTCTGATCTTTGCTGGTTCCTTAGCGTTGCGCATTGCTCCATTTTTTTATTGAAGAATTCTTGAAAATACTTTCCTCTACAAGTTTTCCGTTTCTTGAGTTTCTTAATTTTAGCTTCACATATTCGTCTTAATGCTCTTGTCTGTTTAAAGAGTCCCACCAAGTTGTCTTTAGTAATAAAGACTTTTGTATCTTGTATCTATCTCTCGTCTGTCTACTCCCGTCCCTTAGCACTCTAATTGTCTTATAATGTGTATTTTTATGAACCTACTTTTTTTTGTAATTTCTCTTAATTTTCTCAACACTTCAACTCTACCGCTTGATCATGATTTTTTGTTTATCAGTTAATTTTCTGGAATCGAACCCTACAACATATAAAATAAGTAATCGATAATATATTTCTAATCTGCTAGAATTCGTCTATAAATTGCCTTAAGTACCTTCATCTTTATTTTTTGTAAGTTAATATTTGTACTGTTAATATTTGAAAATGAAGTTAAGAAAAGGAGAAAAATAGTGGAGCCATATAGGAAGTCCCATAAACAAAGTGAGAACAAGTGTAAAATTGACTATTCGAGTGACATAACAACAACAAGTAAACATCAATATTTGAAAATTATCTCGTATTAATTTTAGTTTTTTAATATAGTAAGTGTGTGTGTGTTTGTATTGAACGCGCGCGCGTGTATTTAATGCAATATGCAAAACGTTGCCTGAAACTAATTTCATAATAAACTGAGAACACATTTCTTTGACAATAAGAAAATTTATGATTTTTTTTCCACGATACAACTGACTGTTCGTTAGGTACTAACAGTCTGCTTGTTAATCAGACGTCGCTTGTTGAACAGTGTGTTGCACGTAATTACTTAAACATATTATGCTGTCAATGTAACTATGTCTACTCTATGTGCCGTGACTTGAACAGTGATGTGACTGAATATGTTGGATAATCATATTGCGAAAGCTACGTGCGTATGTCTTTGTGGAAAGAAGGGTAGGTGAATAAGACGGAGGGGGGGATATAACGGATTTTCAACGAAATTACCCAATACAGTATGTAATTATATAAGCTCAGGTAAGTGTGCGGGAATATACTTACTACAATGACTATTGTTTACCTCAGCATGTTGTGGACTGACCGTTGAGTGCTACGTCAAGTCTGACAATTAGTGTAAATGATCGTGAAAATAAGATGAGATTACATGAACCTCGCTTGTTGGACGTTGAATTTATATAAAATCCTACACAAACGTTGAACTTATATAAATAATATATATATTTTGGAAGGTAAAAGATTTGTAGCTAATTGTACTTGCAGAAAAAAGTTAGGATTGGGTGATTTAATACATTTATTGGTTATTTTTTGTATATAAAATATACACAGTTAACTGAAAATTATGATTTTAAAAATAAATAAATTTTGAAATATTTGACAGTTATTAATTGAAAAGGAGTCTTTACGTGTTTGATACAGTTTATAAAGAGTTTTTATAATTTCAGTTTCCTATAATTTGCTGGGTTGAGTTGGATCGGTCCCGACGATATCGCGGGTCTGCTCCTGCTTCCACACCAGCTGTTCTTCTCCTAAGTTAGGATGTTGGGATGTCGATCTCAGGGTTTCCTCCTCGTGGGCATTGTGTCCGTCCAAGTCGCTTCTGATTCAGCCCTCGTTGACAGCCGTCGGTCGTTGAAGCTCTCGAACGCCGTGCCTGACTTCGTGGTCTAATTCAGCCGCTCCCTCGACGATACACTCCAACTCCAACGAGAGACTCCTTATTAGATACTACCAGAGACTGCCATATGAAAGACTGCTCAACTCACGGCTCACCCGTGCTTTTACAGATCTACCCATATGACGTCATTTTTACATAATAAAACGTTCTAGATTCTTCGTGAAAATCCAGTGGACCTTTCCAAACCACGTGTTTTCAACTGCATGTGCCTGCATAGCTAATTATTTTTTCAGTTGAATAAATGTTTTTAAAATTTATTTAGTATTAAAATAATTAGACATTAATAGTTATTCCAATTCCACACTAATATGAATGACTTATAATATGTCTGTTAGTTGGCTTTTCGTTACTTATCTTCGCACACTTCGTTACGCGCACAACACTTAGTCACCTTCACACTGCACTGCACTGCTGTTTTTTTCATTATTTATTATCACCTTAAACTAAGTTAACATGCAGTACTTATTCTAATAAGAATATTGTCTTAACAACATCCATATCCCTTTGCACAGGACACCAACTTAGACTTATTGTAAATATGTCCCCATATATTCACACATAATTTGAGTGTGTGTTATTGAAATATACGTACATACATACACACTCCTAGGTTGTAACAAACAATGAAGATATTTAATATATTCTAGATATAGAAGGAAATCGTTTCATATCCAAAGCTGTTGTTGAGCTCTTTTAATATTCTGAATAATACTTTCCCATTGCTTATCGAGCTCAGTGAATTGTGCTGTGAAGTAACCACTACCTTTAATCACAAAAAAGTAACGTAATTCTTATTAGTATATTTTATTAACGGCATGTTAAGACCACAGAGTCAAGTACTATACCATAATGAATAGAGGTATATACCGTCATTACCTTATTATTAGAATGTGTTAGTCCTATATACCTGTAGAGTAAAGTGGAACTGACGTCAGTGAGTGTTACTAGTTTAGTTATATACAGTAACTACTCTAAAAGACGATAAAGGATAACATTAATTCTGTGCGGAAAATGGGCGAAAAATGTTATCGGAAAATCATAACCAATATTTAGCTTATGTAGTGAAGGCCAAAGGGTATCAAAGGCAGAACCTGACAATTAAAAACGGTTTAGGGGAAGAAGAAAGGATGTTTTTTGTTAACCACTATTTGGAAACATAATGTGATTTTTCCTGACAGGAATAGTGGCATAGGTGGTTTCCATATGTACCACGCATCCATTTCCATTAGTAAAAACAAAATTCTAAGCATCTGTCTCTCTATATGTTTTTAAAGATGTTTGACGAAGCAGAAGCCTGAATAAAGAGGTCATAGGAGATACTAGGTTAAGTAGGATACTCTCTCCGAAAAAAGTAATAAGAAAAACTGTTATAAAATGCTATTCTAACAAAATCAATATTTGATCGAAATTTCCCATTTCAGAAATGTGTATCATATAATGACGTGCAGTACCGGATTGTTACATTTTAACCTTTGAAAACAATCAACGTAGAGCTTTATGAAGAGTCTGTTAAAGTTTATTGTAATGTTATTGGAAGGTATAATCATAGTTTCAACAAGACTTATTGGAACGGGCTTATGCTCAGCTATGTCTCTTGATATTTCGTTATTGTATCTCCACATTATTTCTTCGAGGAAATTTAAAGAGTTGTGCATTCTGCAATTATTCTTATACTATTGAATATCTCAAGGGAAAAATAACTCAAACGATATAAAGTATTGGAAAAAGTTACTGGAAATGTGAAAAGAAAAAACAGCTAATATTGGTGAAAATGCAGGCCATTTTCGACATATTTTGAAAATATTTTAGTAGTTTGAATGTGTACTTCTGCAACAAAAATAAAGAGGTATAATGAATAAATACATTTTTATGATGAATCAGCATCGGTTGTGTGTTAAAATGAGATCGGTCACTGTGTAATGAGACAAGTGAGAAGTTAAAGACAAATGACATACATTATTACATTATACATCACTACACTTATTAAGGCAACATACTGTATAATTGACACTAGAAAGTGAGGCGTCATGTTCCACAAGTAGCGAAGTACCCCTGAGTGTTGAGTGATTGCATATATCGTGATGATGTGGATAAAGCTATAATTCTTTCACAAGTAAGTTACATACGTAGAAGGCCATTTCGTAAAACATAATCGTTCACCTTGCAAACTTCCGAATTTCCATAGTGTGAGACTGTTGGGAAACCAAACCACCACTTACTCCCCACACTGTCGTGAAAGTTACTCAAGTAAAGTATATCGATAGACAACGTTGCAAGGTGTGTTGAAGGAAACTTGTTACTTCATAAACTGTCAACTATTTATCATAGGATATACAAAGTTAAGAACACCTGGTGTCAACTCTCATTTCTCACTGGGATAAGCCTGCGTACGCATAAAAAGTTTTAATCCATAATAATTGGTTGAAGACTACCGCAATACTTAAATAGTTCAAGACCATGTGGGTGGAAGCTAGTTGAGAAGTTGTCTAGCTCGTAGAGAAGGATTTAAAATCGTTCTGGATAATCTTAACTCTACCAAGTTTCCGTTTACGATTGTTAGTATAAGAAATATTTCTCACCACGAATTGAGTGTAACAATCCTTATTTAGGTCGCACAAAATGGCTAGACGTTTCTCTGTCTCCAAAATACAAAATTAACCATTGTTCAGTTCAATTACCGATGTTAATGACATAAAACAAATCAGAAACAATACTGACATATGATTATTTCAAAACATTTCAAAACAATTTTTAATTTCAAGACGTAGTAGGACAATAGAAAACACAAGCACACTTAATAACACTACAGAGAGTACAAATGTTAAAAGTAATAAGTTCCAATTTAAGTGGTTCTGCGTTAAATCAACGTAGGTTTCATTGTATCGACAGTCAGTATGTGAGAAATCTAGTCCGTCCGGTTTTATTGCGCTTCTCTCTAACGACTCAATTGTTAATTGTCAATCCGAATTTACCATATAATTACAACGATTAAAGACTACCTACGTTAGGCAGCATTAATTAATTTATTTTAAAAGCAATAGTTTGGCAATATACATTGCAGTATATACCGTGAGTCGTATCTCACCCACGTGTTGACTGTACGAGGGTTGTTCGGAAAAGAAAGTTCGATAGCACATAACTTCTTCGAAGTTGACATGATAGAGTTCGAACATGCTCAGTATGTTAGTTTAGTTGCCCAGTGCCGAGTCTAGCAAACACAGATTTTTACTGTTGTTTGGCGTACACAGACGATAAGTTTATTAACAATGAGCAACCTAATTGAAATACTATGAAGTACGAAATCCGTACTATGATACGGTTTTTACACGTGGAAAAACTTAGTGCGTCAGAAATTCATCGCGAAATTACCTAGGTTTATTGAAAAAAATGTAAAGAGTGACAGTAAACTTCGGAAATTGTGTTGGGAGATCCTCACAGGCGTACAAACATTCATGACCATGACCTTCACTTGTCACTTGACTGACGCGCATCGTGTTTACGACAACATTCGTGTAAACAGACGTTTCACAATAAGCGAGGTAAGTGATAATTTTCCTGAAATATCACGAATTGTTCTGTACAAAATAGTCACAGAAAAGTTTCATTACCACATCTGTGTCGGGGGGGGGGGTGCAAAAAATACTCACCCAGTATCATAAAAAATACTAATTTGGAATAGTATCGTGCTGAAGGTAAAGAATAACTTAAGCATCTCCAGTGTCTCATCTCTCAATAGAGATGAGACATGGATATTGTACGTAAACACAGAAACCAAACAACAATCGATGCAATGGAAACATACCTAATCACCAAAACCAAAAAAACTCAAACAAACATTTGCTGGCAAGAAGATTTCTGGAACCACCTAGGTACTTGTGGAATTCCTGGAACATCATACGACAATAAATCCTATAGTTATTGTCAAAAATTCAAAACTTAGAAGCAACGCACGACCACATAGCCCCGAGGCCATATGCTTAATTTAATCAGAAATTCAAATTGAATATTTTGGATCATCCCCCCCTTATAGTCGAGATTTAGCACCAAATAATTTGTATCTATTTATGCCCTCGAAACATTTTTTGGCTTCTGAGCAATTCATATACGATGACGAACTCAAAGTGCTGTGGAGGAATGGTTAAAAAACAGGAGGCAAACTTCTTTGTGGCAGGTATAAAGACGTTTGTCCCACGCTATACCAAATGCTTATATGGTGGGAACTACTTAGAGAAACGAGTTAGGGTTATGTGTAATATACGATAACAATAATATATCTGTTTAGTTTAAAAACCATTTTTTTTAGTAGCCATCGTGACCTTAATGGGCCTATAGCCTATATTCCAACATGCAACAGTAGTTGGTCTTTTGGGAATTACTAAATTTCGTACAGTTTATGATATGTTCTTTTTTCAACAGATTTACGTTTTTTGCTTGTAACAAACTTTTTAGTTTGTTTGCGTCTTTTATTGTAAAAGGACGAAGCATTTTAGTAAAGTAATGTTAACAGTGCAGAGGTATAAATAACGTAGAGGCCCTACAGACAAATTATATTTTTTAAGTGTCACAGATATTTGTTTGAAATATTACATTACCGATGACATTCACATGACCTTAAAAACAGTTTTCAATGGAGACGCTGGTTTACTTGAAGAATACAATTGATTCTAATTGTTTAAAGCTATTTTGCTATTCTTGCGATTAATTGGACACGCGGTAAATGATCGTTGTCTACAAACTTGTAACTTCCATCAGGTACA
This sequence comes from Magicicada septendecula, assembly GCA_034769895.1. Taxonomy (NCBI): domain Eukaryota; kingdom Metazoa; phylum Arthropoda; class Insecta; order Hemiptera; family Cicadidae; genus Magicicada; species Magicicada septendecula. Next base: position 178,554,559 of record CM068368.1, read on the forward strand.
TTTTTAAGAAAAAGTTGTATTTAAACAATCATAAATTTAAGCCAAAACAGATTCTATAAATGTGCTAATTACTTAGTGTTTTGTAACGAAATAATAAGTCATTTGAAGGACTTGTGTACATTAGAGCTACACTTTAGAAATACACACAGGGAGACACAATGAAACGAGACATTTACTTTTATGCGAACCAAAGTTAGGGAAGCATGAACTTACTGTTATACGTATACTAGTGGAGACTAAGTATTCTTTACAGAGAATTCTAAATAGAGAAATTTACTTCTAAATAGAGAAGTAAATAGATTTATTCTAAATAGTAAAAATATTTATTCTAAATAGAGAAACATTTACTTTTAATTTAAAGCTGTGTGCGGAATTTTACCAGAGTTTTCCTATAGTACATATTTATTTAATTGTTTTTGTTTCATCACATCGTAATTATTACGTTACACTGTAATTAAGACTGAGTAACATTTGGGATGAGATCCGTAGTCGTCCAGCAGACTGACAAACTGTGTTAACCAATAACGCTTGTTTACCTACTGTTGACGAAGGTAAACAGTAACGCCTGATACGGATAAAATAATTGGCGCTGGCGTTCACCAAATTTAACGCGTCTGAATACAATAAATGTTTACTGTATCGATCGTTTCTGCTGATAGTCAGTTATTTGCTGCGCATGTTTAATCATTATTTAACTTAAAAAGAGGCGGATATTTATAAAACATACGCCTATGTGCAATAACACATATAATGTGTTTTTTGTATTAGCACTTCATAGTCTAAACAAATAGGGCTAAGCAACGATGACAATCTAATAGCTTTTGTACGTTTTCAAGCTCATACTCTTCAGAAGAAATATAGCTACTGACACGCACTCCCTATAATATACATATAAAGAATTCTCGTACATACTCCAACATGTAGTGTTCGTAATTATGTGTGTTTGCAATTGTGAGTGCGTGTGTTTCATGGGTCCAAATGCTAATAGATTGTAAAAACACCGATAAATAACACTTAATGCATTAGAGTAGAAATAAAAATTGGAATTATGGAAACAAATTATAATCTTTACAGCGGACCATAGTGTAACGCATGTTGTGGCCAAGCGGTTTAGGTGTTGGTTTAATGTCCGACTGATAAGGCGAAGCATTATATTGCAATGGCAAGTCGTGGGTTCAGCCAACTCTTCGCTACCAGTGACAAACATTTCCGTAGGCTGCTGTGTTGAGTGAGTCAAACGGTGCCACCTAAAGTCAGATACACTCATCATTGCATTCTGTTCGCTACACTAAATTGATGGCAGACTTCTCTGTGGAGATAAAATTCGAAGTCCAGATCCCCAAGTCGAACAGATCTTGTGTTTTGTGTCTGAAAAGGGAAACTAAGGTGACAGCAATTATGATGACGATAAGAATATCTGGTCCGATATCTTGATTTAAAAAAGTAGTTAGTGTATTTAATAAAGAAAAATGAGTTTTTCAATATACCTAAACACGAAAATAAAAAACTCATATATTGTAATATTAATTTGTTACAAGAAAAATTAATTTTGATTAATAGTCAGGCCATTGAATTTTTTCAGGTTTTAAAGGTTTACCTGACACAGTGCTTTAAAGGTAAATGAAAATGGTATGGCTAATGGCGTACGTCATAAAACGACAGTCATTTGTGAGTAGTACTCCTGTATTCTTAGTATCGAGAGTTATCCCACTGAGAAGTATTTATTGCTGAACTAAAACAAACTGACACGAATCGTAACTTTACTTCGAGAGTCTTCTTTGTGTAGAGTTTACTTTCTATTTGATTACACAAAGTTGCTGCAAATAACGACCGAATCTGGAAGTCGATAAAGTGAAAATGAAATGTAATGTTCAGTAGAGACAGTAATATAACGAAGCGTCCAGTGATCGTAATGGAGGTTATTGCCCGCACATCACAACAATAATCAACGCCCTACTCTCGTCTCTGTGAGTAAAAAAATTAATTCAAAAATTGGTAAACCTAGTCTGGAATCTGTCTAAAGTGTTGAAGTGAATTTATTTGAGGTTTCCGAATAATGTGCATTTCATCAGAGCAGCTGATATCAATGATAATATTTATAATTGTTTTACAAAATTCTATAAGTACTGTATTATATTATAATTATATTACAGTTTACACAAAACTCAAGCGCTCCCAAATTTGTATAATACACACAAATCAGTCACCTACTATCATGTACGTAGACTAAGTAATCGACCATTATGTACTCCTACTATCGTTGTAAGGTTTCTTTTCTAAAATCTACATCTGTACGCTACATCTCGATTCCCTCAACTTACGAGATATAACTTCCCTCAACTTCCCTCTTATAACTATCACCAGGAACCAGTAGTACTTAGACTAATTAATACAACTGGAATTTCCTAATTGCTAGTGGCATTCTGGCCCTTAGAATTTTAGCTCTTGCGGAATCGCGGAACTGAATATATGATAAATACACAAAGTTCTATTCATTTCAAGCATATTCTTACCATTTTTTTTACAAAAGGACAAACAATTTGAGATCTTGTAATGTTCTGTGTTTTTGTGAACGCATTCAGATACCTAGTTCGTCATTAATAATAATTACAAAATCGATATGTCAGATAACTGATTTCAATAACAAAGAATTAATAATGGTTTATTTTCATTGTTGCCTGAGAATGAAAAAAACGTTCTCATTAGACTGTAATGATCTACAAGATTGTTTCACAAGTATGTGATTGTGATCTTTAGAATGATACGATCGCAGAGCCTGCGAGAAATTAATTTTACTAATTGGAAAGTATAAAATCCCCCTTTCTCAAAACACTGAAGACGAATTTGTTTATTTATTTTCATCCAAATACATGCGGTATTCATCTCTTTGTTTATGTACTCGTTGTACAGCTTAAAAATTTAACATTAGGTTTAAGATTAATGTGTTCCGAGAACACATTGTCATAAATTGTATGCGTTAAACGTAAACATAAAAACGAATATTACATTATTATCAGTTTTAAAAGTTATTTTAAAATAACTTTTTTAATTAAATTAAAATTTAGAATGATATATTTTACATATTGTAATTTTTTCTTGACGTGAGCGTACAAGAACCACCTTACTACGTATACTCATGAGTACATCTGAAATTGCTGAACGTCAACAGGCAAACATTATTGCCATGCTATATAAGCTAAAATCTGATCTTCCACGAACCATTTATTTCCACAAGGTAGCGTAGCCAATTCATTCAGTTTGTTAATATTTATTGTTCCTTATAATTTTACTAATAATTATTGCTTTAAATTTTGAAATATAAAAAAATCGTGTTTTCTGTCTATGGACGACATTGGTGTAGGCCCAGCTAAGTTCAAAACTATCTCACCATACGGTAAAAATACGCAGTATGTTAAAGAAGACTGTAACGAGTGTGTTGCATTTGAAAGAATGAGTATATTTCTCGTGATTCTTCAAAAGACACCTTCTATTTTGAAAGATAGACGATGAAAACATACGATTTTATGTTTACGTGACGTCGGGAATAAACATAAAATATACAATTGAACTATAAACATAAACATATTGTTACTGTTATTTACGAATAGTGCGTGTAAACTGAAGTTATAGCCAATATCGTTTTGTTTTATGTTAGTATGTACCTATAATATCGAAACTTTTATCTAATTATCGAGTGTTATTAAATTATAAAGATTCACAATACACAGGGAACGTACAGTTTTACAGTGCCAAAACTAGTAGTAACGATTGGAATTTGTAATACAAATACTCCATTCCAAGAGCAAGCAGAACATTCCAAGAAATTCATTCCAGTTCTACTATTGTAACTCAAGTAACAGCATTGACAGCGAGTAGCAGCGTTTGAAATGGTAACCGCGTATGTGTAGTTTCCTACAATATCCGCCAGGACCTCTCAAACACAGGATTGTTGGAGGACGATTTGAAGTAATTACAAAATGATACGAAATTATAGCCATCCAAGTTTATTGTCCTACAGCAGTTAGAGAATATGAATAAGTAGAGAACATAATAAAAACTTTATTTAACCTCACCACTGATAAATGCAAATAAAACGAAGTATATAATGGTTACGGGATAGTTTAGTACAAAAGAAAACAGAATCAAGGAAAGTAGGAAAGTTTAAACCTGGGAAGAGAAGTGAAGGACTAGACGGTTTGTGGATTCTGTAGCAACACAGTAGTTATATGCCTTTTACTTTATCGTCAAGGAAAAGAATGTGGGTCAGATACAAGCCAAAACTACTGAGACTGAATTAAAGTTGTGTCACTGTACAATGAAATGGATAAACAAACAAACTGGAAGAGACAAAGAGAAGGGAAAAATAATGGAGATGGAGATTATTTGGGAGGAGAGAGATGCACTGGTAAGAGACATAAAGAAACTACGATTTCTTGCAATTGTATGGTCCAGTACAATTCTTCTCTGAAAAAAAAATGATTTTGGGTGAAATATTTTTCAAAAGCAAAAGTTTCACACACACACACACACACACACACACACACACACACACACACACACACACACACACACACACACACACACACACACACACACACACACACACACACACACACACAAATACGTAAATTTTTACTTGTTTGTAAGATGTCGCAACATTGTAAAATAAATAATAAAAACCCTGTTCTTGTTCTAAAAAAAATAAAGTAGCCTACAACTAGAATTGGGATTATACACTAGAAGTCCTATCTCTTATAGGATATCTACATACTGCCCATTACTTCTTGTTACTATATATCAAAAATACGTTTTATGACTTTATTATTTTTATATCTCAATACCGCTGTTTATCAGAATATAATTTAGTAACTTAATTAATTCGTTTCATGATTTACCACTATTACTGCATACGATTCAGACATACTCTCTGTCGTTGTGCACAGGAGCAGAATCAATGTGCTTAAAGTTACACTACTTAGCGCTGTCCTCCAATTAATTATTCTCCTTAAACGGTATCAACAAACAAGCACTTGGCTCTTGGCGAGGCAGTACCTATACATGTGTGAAATTAATTGGGAGCAAATCCGGCCAGTAGTCGATATCCATTGCAAGCTAAAACATAATTTCTTATCTCCCTGGAAAGGAGTTAATTGGCGTATAATTTAGGATCCTTATAAAAACATTTGAAAACCTTATACATTATGTGTTAAGATAAATTTTAAATTGTTCATGCGGTTCTTTTCTTATCAAATTAATGTTAGAAACATATAATTAATACACAAATATCATAATATCCTAACTGTATCGTGATAGTGAAGCAAACCGCTGTACTGTTGAACGTTACAGACAGACCTGTTTACGTCTTGTTTCTCTGTAATCAATCGATTGTTTAGGATCCCTGTCCTCATGTCAGTTTGCCAATGCTTTGTATTGTTACGCTTTTATGGAGGAATCGTGTATAACGATTTATTTTTTTACTTTAAGTCGTTGAAAGACTTTCTTATTTTTTAAGAATTGTTGAAATATGGACGTTTTGTTTACATTTATATCTCAATATCGTAGTTTAACAAAATATAATCTATTAATTAACTTGTTTCACGGTTTGCCACAATCACTGCTACAGGATAAAGCTATCCTGTTTTTGTGCGCAGAATCGGAATCAATGTGCGCCTTTACTCGCAGTCCTTAGCGCTATCCTCCAATTAACCGATATCGACAAAGAAATATTTAACTCTTAGCGAGGAACGACCTATACCGCTGTGAAATTAATTGGGAGCAAATCCAGCCAGTACTCGATACTCATTGCAAGGTGAAATATAATTTCTGACTTTCCTGAAAATGAGTTAATTGGTGTATAATTTAGGAAACTTTCAAATATGTATATGCGATTATTTTCCTATAGAATTTATGTTAGGAACATATAATTAATATGGACGTTTTCAATATTGTATCGTAATCAATCAATTGTTTAGGCTCCCTGTCCTCACTTCAGTTTGCCTATGTTTTGTATTGGGACGCTACTATGGGGAAACCGTACACAACGAATGATTGTTGTTATCGGATCAAAGCGTACGCGACACTGCATTGCCTGACTTTATATTACGCCTATGGCTGTAATACGTTAATAATAAGTATTGCATAATTTATAACTAAAAACAAAGACATTGAAATCAGATACCACCAAGCTGTATGACATAACTAATTTCTTAAAGCTAATGTTGCTTGAAAAAGCTAAAAATTGTGCCTAAACCTAAAGTAACGTTTCAATTAAATTTTCACAACAAATATGTGATGACTTGCAACAGTTTTTATTAATTTATTTTATATACTCAAATCAACATAAGAATAGTACTCAAATCAAATCATCATTTTTGATGTAGTTAATTGAAGAGTAATCATATTCTAAATTATTATTGTGAAACAGTAGTTATAATTAGTAACGCTTTAGATAAAAATATCGAAGCCGTAGTTAAACTTCTCACGGTAACAGAAATTTTCAAGTTACGGTAACTGGAGATGATTTGTCATATAATGTCATTACCTTTAGATACAAAATTGGCTTCAACACTGTCACACTTCCACACTGTCACATTTCATATCATACAACGTTTATATAGGCCTGTGTATAAATAATTTTAGGATATCTGTTGGAATTTTTTTATGATAGCTTACTACTGACGAAAACTATAATAAAAGTTTATAGTTTCGGCGAATGTGCGAAAACTTGATTCGATACAGTTCAACTTCAACTCACTTCGAGAAACTTATTGGAATTAAAAAAAAATTAATAAACCTATAAAAAAATTATTATTTTCTTCAAGGTAAGCTACGAACTTATGTATACCTAAGACATAATAGGTTTGCAAAAACTGTCAGAAAGAAAAGGCATTCCAATAATAATCTCAGATGTCTTTCAGTATTGTTAACTAATGAGAAGACAGAGACCAGTTGGATTGTGTGACGATGAGCATACACTACTACTTTCAAAGCGCACACCGATCTCGTAACTTATGGGTCTCCCATATATATACATAATGCACCGTTGTCATTGTATCTTAAAAGAGAAATAAAATTTATTACATCTTGATTAAACAGAGATACTGACTTATAAATGAACAAAACGCACTAAGGAGTTGACATAAAATATGATAATAAACGGTTAAGAGTAATAAAAACTAAAAGTAGAAACCATCATTATGTGAACAACCTTCTTGAACTTATAGTAATTATCACACCGACGTATCAACTATAAATATAATTAAAAGTATAAAATAAGGCTAACAAAATGTAAAAACATGTTTTTAAGCCAAAGATAGAATGTAGATTCAATTTATAAATGAGAGGTTGAATGTTAGTTACGCCGAGAATTAAGCATTAACGTTAAAAATCAAACAAACATAAATGTTTGTTGAAGCAAGCGCTTCAATGCTGAGAAAGCTCGTCATTTTTGGAAAGAGAACGTAGGAATAAATTAAAAATAAAACTGGTAGAAAACTTGGGAAAATGTAAACAGTAATGTTGATGATAATAAATATTTAATAAGTTGCGGTGGAAGCACAAAAGTTACTCGAAGGAATAGCTTTTGTGACTCTGTGTAAAATAGTAAAATGTAATTTACATACATTATGTGATTTGCTTGTTAAGTAAGTTTCATATTATGATTATTCAGATTTAGAACTGCTGCATACTTAATAACTAAAGCTTTAATAGTATAGTAAAATGAAGTACATTAGTTTAAAATCAATCAAATAGAACCTTTATATTCTGTCTATCGAGTATAGAACCAACATGTGGTCGACAGTGCACGTTTTGGTATCTATACATTGACGTTTGACATTACAACAAGCTAACTATAAATAACGATTATACATTCATTATAAAATATATTTATATACGAAAATGATGTATTATTTTAGAGCAGAAGCAAGGATTTACATTTTTATTATTTTATGCAGTGTCGCATTTGAGGAAACAATGCAGCATAGTGTCACAATATACAAAAACTAATGTCAGTAAAAAAAGAAGAATTAATTGTAATAATCAAGTTAAGATTGAAACTGGCTAGAACTAACGACGTGAAAAGCTTGTAAAATTTTATAGACAAGCAAGGGTAAGAAGCAATTAATTTGTCTTGTCTACTGCCTGGAACAATTACGTTCTACAACTGTTACTTTCATTGGTTGTTAATAGATACTTGTGTAATTGCTCTAAAATCCACGTATAGATTTAGAGAAATGATTTTACTGAGGACATTTATCCTTCTCTGCTAGATTTGAGAACATTAATTTTAAATATATCAAGAGATTAGATATTTATAATTGAAGACAATAGCCATCAGATTTGTGAAGAGATAATTCTTTATTTTGTAACTCTCATATCATTATAGGTTACGACAGATTATCAGATTCGAGCACACCAAAGTCATAGCCACTCTCAATAAAATATCTATAAAGAAAATCAACCAAACGATGAAGAAACGACCAGACTTACTCAACAACTGAGAAGACAGCAGTATTCTTACTGTGATGTGTAAAATGCTTTTGAAACCGAAACATACACCAAAACCACGTATCACACGCTGCTAAACACTCTTCAGCAGCGGACTCACGTCTATTGAGATTCTAACACTGAAGTAAATAAACGTTTTGCAAATTGAATTGAAATTTTAGCGTCAGACCTCACAGTTTTGTTCCTGAAACTTTTCAAGGATGTTTACAGTAGAAGTTCTTCATTGCCAAAATTGTACACCGTAAGTCCAAATTAATTTCAGATAAGTTTTTAAACTAACTTTTTTCAGTATTGTTGTACGTCCGGTCTCCCATTATGCTTGTGTAAATGACTAGAAAGGAGTGAAAGGAGACGTACGTCACACTTGAACTGATAATCAGAAGAAATTATGATATGAGTTGCAAGAAATCATGTATATTGTTTTATAATATGTTGCAAATCAAAGGGCAAAGACAACTGAGTCCTAGAAATCTAAGTAGTACGGAAAAGTGCATTTGATAATAAAACGTTTTCCTCTTTTACCTTTCAGTAAGAACAAAACAAATTTAATCGCATAATTACATTAATTTAGATAACATTTACTAGTCTTCAGTTGCTAGTGCTATTTACAACTATTATTAAAAGAACCTTTAATAATGCTCCATTTTGAAACTTAGAAGAATGTGAAAGTAGGTTTCATCTTAAAAAAGAGCTTGCAAAGCTAATAAGTGGGCTATTTTATAGATGGGGACACGGGAGACGGTAGAACAATACTTATTATAAGAAGCAACACACCGTTTTGTAAACAAAAAAGGTAAATGTAAACTGATACAGGAACTGAATAACTTTAATTGCATTTATCAACACAACACTCACTGCTTGAAACATTTGTTGCAACACCACACACACACACTCTCTCTCTCTCTCTCTCTCTCTCTCTCTCTCTCTCTCTCTCTCTCTCTCTCTCCCTCTCCCCTAATTAATAAATAGACGTTTACTGTACACTAGCGCTTTGGGCATCGATCAAATCCTTTTATCTGTTACTTTTCCACCTGTTTTATCCATTAATCCCGTCTGTTCATTGTTTCTATAAAAATTATACATATTTTAAAATTTATATAAATAATGATATTTTATATTTTGACACAAGAATATATTTTATTGTTTTTATTTTCATCAACGGTTCGACAGTTTTAAAATGTACTGCCATTATCAGAATACTAACGGTTTATAAATGAGATATTATATCCATTTTTTATTTATAATTTGTTTGCATCCAGTTCAATATTGAAATTATTTCCGCTTGTATATTATCTACTTTGTTGTTATCAAAAACCTTCAATGTTAATTATGAGAAATTATTTTGAGTAGCGTGTAGCGTGTGGGAATAATTTATTAACACATTATCGTGTTAGGATAATGTGAATGGTAATGCCTATTATATAAAATATTTAAGCCATTATGAGTTCTTAAGCATCTTACGGAGCTAATACGCCTACTTTCGTTTTTACATACAACTTTTGAACATATTTATTTAACCGTAATTGCGGAGTAAATAATTATGAAAGTGAGAGGGGTTTATTAATTACATCAGGTTGCCAGGCGTACTAGTGTTGATTACTACATTTGATTAACGACATATTCAGTTTATTACATCATTGTTACCTGTCAGTCTACAATATCTTATGGACATAAACATACAAGGGTGTTGTATATGCATAAAGAATGTTGTAGTAATATTGTTGGAATACGCCACTAAGATTTACAAATATAATTGTGCGATAAACAAATGTAATACCACATTAAAATACTGTAAGACAACTAGAAAGAAAAGTAATTATTTAAACTGTTTACTTGTTATTGAGACAAATACAAAATTAATTTATAAGGCTCATAAGAGGAATATTTTCGATGTTGTGAACACTGACTCACACACAGCGAAAGTACACGATTTTATTTCTAACAATGGTATTAGCATTTTGTGCTCTGACCCTAGTGATTTTTGTCAAAAATTTAAACAACACTATTAATGTGTGTTGTTTATTTAATGAAAGCACGTGGCGTTACTTAAATCCTATTAATGCAAAAGCCCCGGAACTTACTGGCTTACCGTAAATTTGTGAACGTAATATACCTATAAGGGTATCCTTGTTATCTTTACTATAGCTCCTGGTTTTAAAATAACTAAAACCCCGTGCGGACAATTAAAGAAAATTTGCATAAAAAAAATCATAGTGTTAAAAACCACAGATTTTTTTTAAAAAGTAAAAACGTCACCTACAAACCAACTACAAAATAGCATCCTTATATATAGTAAATCTGTATACCAATGTTCTAATATAAGAAACATTACAGATCTTACGCGACAACTTGTCCAAAAATAGTATTATGGGTGCTCAGATGATAAAAGAGTTAATTAATTTGTTTGGAGTTATTTTGAAACAACATCTCTTTATTTTTAATAACCATTTTTTCATTAAAGATAATGGACTAGCTAACGGTTCACCCCTCTCTGGTTTATTGTCTGACTTTTATTTAAACTTTTATGTAAACTTATTTGATTAATAACAATGTATATAAAGATAACACAATATTTTATTCATGATGTGTATATGATACGTTTATAATTTTTAATATAACCTTACGTCAGATTAAGAGATTTACAATTAATTAAGAGATTACCGTTTAAACAATAACATTCAGTTTACTTTTGAAAACGAAATTTATAAGAAGGTAAACTATTTAGATTTAACCATTACTAGGCAATTGGATGGTTTGAAGTTAAAAATTTAAAGAATACCAAGAACCACAGATACATCCATAAATTCCGACTTTCATCACACCTTCTCACAAAAAATGGCAGCTTTTAATAGTTTTATCCAAAGACTACTAACGGTTCCTCTTGATTAAACTGATTTCCGCGAGAAGTTAAATACTATAAAATATATCATTGTGGCCAATGATCACAAGAGCTTACCATTTGATTGGCTTCTGACGAAACATAAAAGTAAGAAACCTAAACCTCAAGTAAAAAATATTGACACACAAAAATCTTTCGTATGAACTACCTACACACATTTCATCTTTCGTATTAAATAATGATAAATATACCGAAACATTTAGAACTAATAATAGTATATTATAAACACTGAGACGGAATAAACACACTCCTTTGGAAAAAAAAACAGTCGTCTACAAACTATCATTTAATGGCTCCAATTATTTTTATTTTGGTCAAACGGAAAGAGAATTATTTAAACGTTTCCTTAAACATACACCTGAACAACTAACAATTCTTAACTCCATCAACGTAAAATCTAACTATGCTTGCCATTTGGTCTCACACAACCAAAATTAATCAGATTTAAAATCTAATTTGGAACAATTAGATCTTTGTGAAAAGAGCCGAAACATGAACGCCTTGGAAGAGTTTAAAATTTATGGAGCATACATAAACATAAGCGTCGCGATTTCGTATCTGCTATACGATACCACACAATGTCGATACCACCTTGAACATGCTTTATCAGATAGAGACGAACAATCGCTCAGCGATTGACCAAATGTAACTGGCGGCGCACCTACTAACGCGCACAGTTTAAATTCGAAATTGGTATTATAACAAGTGACAACCTCATAAGGGAGATTATTTACTAATGATGATGATGATGAAACATATGTTGTTGTTTCTGATGATGAAACATATGCTTTGAAACGTGTCATTTTCAACTGTAAACAAGAAGTCACAAGGCAAATTAAAAAGGTTAGTTTATCATGACATTAAATAGGCCTACGTAAGTATAAATAGTCAAGGTATGTTTGCGTGTCTGTGGTAGACCTGGAAGGTGTGTTGTTACATACACAATGTATTTTATTACACAGTGTAACACAATCATGCAGTTGAATACATATTTGTCTCGATGGTGTTTCCAACTAAGAATTCTTGGGAATTTAGTTTAATTCACGTAGATGCTAACGTTGGTCATTCCTTATATTAAATTCCATATCCTGGGAATTTTGTACAATTTATTTCTAAAATATTTGCTGCCTTACCTTTTAATTTAATCCAGTAATCTCTTCTTCTCACGCACATTCCTTGTGTCTGTCTCTCTCTTCATCTCTTTTGCTCGTCTCGAATAATGCCCATATCTGCACTCAAAGAACCGTTCTGTAAAGAATGTAATGACGTAAATTTAGAAATATTTATCAGATTATTCACTTGAAGAGAACTGTATACACTGACCGACTACCCTGGGCACGATTGCGTCGTTTTTTCCCGATGGAACCTGTAATCTTATCTTGAATCTTGCTTTTCTTCACAAGAAAATCAAACAAAAATATGCTTTTTAAATGTCACTTGCAAAAGTGACAAAGTAAATATTATGTAAGCTTTTAACGAATTAATTTCTAAATTGTAACCAGTATTTCAAGGTTATGCCTTGTAGTTTCATATCTCGCTACTGATTAGAACGCTGATTACTGCTGTTGTTTCTACTACAAGGTAACTCAGTATATCCCATTCTTATCTTTGTAGCTTGAAATACGGCTTCCTATGGCTTCCTCAGCCATTCTTAATGTATGCCTTTCAGAATGTCCGTGTTACAGTTATCATGTCTTCTGACACTTTTTATAAATTTAGTCCTTTTTAATTCCACTTCTTGTAGTAACTTTCTTTTTTTCTTCGCACTTTTTAAAATTCAATTTCAACTAGTTTTAGTTACTTTTTGTTTTATGCTAATTTTGGTTTCTTCTAAGTATTTGGTGGTCCAATTATTTTGGCTGTTCCTAAAATTGGATGTTCTTATTCGCTCACCAATAACTGGCATTGGTTACTGGCACAAACGAAATTTACTAAAAAAACTACATTGAACTCCCTATAAGAAACCCTATAAGAAATGGCATGTGTAATGAAATAGGTATTGATTTCCTGACTACCACATGGGTGATTTTCCACTTGACAGTCATAGCTATGTAGATTAGCCACAAGCGGCTATCTCGTTTTCAGATAGCACTTAGATCAATTAGTAGGATATATATATATATATATATATTGATTATATAACTCTTACCTCGTAGAATACTAGAAAACTTTTGCTTTGCCAGTAACAATGTGTGTATATTAAAAGGAAGTTGTAAAAATTAATCTCCTGGAGATGTAGCTAAGGCTATTACAATTAATCTCCTGGAGATGTAGCTAAGGCTATTACAATTAATCTCCTGGAGATGTAGCTAAGGCTATTACAATTAATCTCCTGGAGATGTAGCTAAGGCTATTACAATTAATCTCCTGGAGATGTAGCTAAGGCTATTACAATTAATCTCCTGGAGATGTAGCTAAGGCTATTACAATTAATCTCCTGGAGATGTAGCTAAGGCTATTACAATTCGTTGGATTCCATGTTTTGTTACTTTACTACATGATTGCAATATTTACTATTTTATATGCATCTGTACCTAAGGTTTTGTTTTACGGAGCCCTATAAACGTTGTTCAGAAGTATAGATTACCCTTACGACTTAAGGCAAAGGTGGGAAGTTGGGAAAAGCGCTACTTATAGGTCGCTGATCAAGTTGTGGGTGTTAAGATGCATCCTCGAAGATGAGTGTCGAGCAGTAACTGAACAAAAGAAAAACGCCTACACTAGAATGATTCAGCGGAGGCATACATAAGGGTCAGTGAACAACAACTCTCATGTTAATGAATAACATGAATATATTAGGTTCTAACAAACTTTAGAGCATGGAGGAGGGCAGAGAAGCGTTTGCACAGAAGAAAATAAAGATAATGGGAGGATAACCGTCTTCAGGGGATTGAGAATCTAAGACAACAATATGATATTAGGAAATTAAATATTAGTCAACAACATAGGCAAGGAATTCAAACAAAGTACAAAAGCGTGTAGGGATACTGATGGGACCCTTTTAACAAATACAGTAATAAGAAGATCTTGGAGCGGTGGAAAAACTATTTTTCCTCCCTATTGAATGATGAAGAACCCATTAGAACTAGGTCCCAAGTGATAACTCCAATTTGGAAAATGGAACCCCCTGATGAGGATGATGTCCGAGAGGCTACTGATAAGCTTAAGAATAATAAAACTCCAGAGCATGACAGATTGCCGGGTGAGCTGTTGAGGCATGGAGGGGATGAGTTGGTGAAGTTTCCGCATGAGTTGATACTGGATGTTTGGCTGACAGAAACAATGCCGACGGACTGGTATAAAACCGTAATCTGCCCAATCCATAAAACGGGTGACGCACTGAAATGGTGCAACTATAGAGGCATCGCTTTGCTTGCGTGTGTCTATAAGATCTTATCATCTATTCTTTACCAAAAGCTTTTACCTTTGGCTCAACGATAAATTGGTATTTATCAGGCCGGTGTTGGTGTTTTAGGAAGGAAAGGGGATTATCACGGATTATCACAATGCGTGTGTTTTTGGAGAGAGCAAGAGAATACGGGATGCAGACACCACCTATTCATTGACTTTCGACAAGCATATGGCAGCATTGTAAGGGAAGAATTTATTCAGGTCCTGCTGGAAATGAGAACTCCATAATAACTTGTAAGAACGATCCAGCTAACAATGAAAGAAATACGCTGCATGATACGTATACAATCTGACGCCTCTGAAGAGTCTGAGACTCGTAAAGGTCATAGGCAGTGAGATGGTTAGGATGTTTATTATTCAACCTTGTTTTTAAGAGTGCAGTGAGGGAATCTAGGATAAAGGTTGGTGGACCAAAATTCAACAGGTCCATTCAGCTGTTATCATGTGCTGATGATACTGACCTTGTGGGCCGGTCTTATGCTGCGGTGAGTGGCGCATACCTTCCATTGGATGAAGCTGCCAGAAGAGTTGGCCTGGTAGTTAATGAAACGAAAGCCAAGACAAAATATATGCGCACCCAACTACACCAAATGCAACAAAAGAGGATCAAGGTATGATTGGCACCCACGTTTTTGACTGTGTTATACATTCACATATCGTGACACGTTAGTGACTGTCAACAACGATATTCCAATTGGTGGTTGGGTGAAGAATATTGACCGCCAACAGATGCTATTTTGGGCTTCGGAGACACATGAGAAGCAGATATATCTCTCTCGAACCACGAAGATACAACTTTACAAGGCTTAAATAAGACCTGTCCTGACATATGGATCTGAGTGTTGGAAGCTGAAGCATGATGAAATGTCCCTGCCGAGATTTGAGCGGGAAATCTTGCAAAGAATTTTTGGAGCAGTACGAGAAGTACAAAACTGGAGGTAGCGTACCAATGATGAATTATTGGATATGTACGAGGTTCATACTATTAAAGCGGGCCGACTCGGCTGGGTTTGTCAGGTGTCAAGGATGTCAGACGAGTAGATTCCAAGGAAGGTTCTACAAGAGAGGATTTATGGAAGCAGAACGACTGGCAGACCAGGACTGCGGTGGGCGGATGGAGTGACGGCCGACGCGCGGACTATGTTGGGCAGACGGCAGCGCTGGATAGAGTGGGATGGCGATCAATGTTGAAGGAGGCCGTAATACGTCCAGGGTCGTAGCACTATGGAAGTAAGTAAGTAGTGTAATTGAGCAGCATAAATAAATTGTTCAATTTTTTAAATTAGATGATTTTGTTTAGGGGACATATCGGTTTTCATTTATTGGCGACTTGCTTTAAATTTAATATAATGTAAAACATTTCCTGATCATATAAACGGTTAAAATATGATTATTTCTTATCGTGTCTACATTTGAGTTAATAGTACAATATTACAGTATGTTGACAACAAAGAAAAAAGCAGACACGAAGATACATAGCACTGACGTCATTGTTTCTAAATGACCTGCGAGTGAACGCTATGTACATTCTATGTACCGTGGTATGATGTTTCCATATATGCAGACGATTACGAAAAATTAAAAAAACTTGTCCAGCTTTACCTGACAACGGTCAGTATACTTTATACACTTTATACAGAATTTGGGAAACTCATCTGTTCACTGCTACACTTAATCTGTAAGCTTAAACGTGTTGATATACCTGAGAAGTAATAACAGTACACGGGAACCGAATATTTTAACTCGAATAAATGAAAAAAGAAATTGGAGAACGATTAGAGATATCACATAAAATGAGTAGAAGAAACAAACGTACTAAACTAAACTGTAACGCCAAAACTAAAAACTTTTGTTTGTATAAAAGAAAGATGACACAAGAGACAGCTGTTGATTGACAATGACGAATGAAAGGACATTACCAGATGCAGTTAGGACAAAAGGAGCGTAGAATCCTTTAGCAACGGCCGAGCATGGTTATGGATAGGCCATAAATCCGAGATAGCAGATGGTCACCTAAGGAAATTAAGGGGTGTCGAGCTGTAAACTAATAAAACAAAGACATCAGAGTCACGGGAGTATTACTGAGAAAGCTATCGTCGCGGGAAGCAGATACAGAATAACGAAAAACAGGCCACACCACATATCTGAACCCATCAACGACGCAACGAGACACTGTTCTGAATAAAAGGAAGAGATCGACCAGATGTATTACGAACAAAGGACATATCCGGTGAGATACGGGTACAATGGGTGAACCAATTAACAAAGACGGCGGAGAGCGAAGTAAAGTGAGAGGTTTCTAGCAAAGACACAGAGAAACATTAGCAGAAGTGACGTTGCTTAGAAACGACCACACCAAGCGCGTGTGAACTAACAAGGACGCAGATGGACAGAATAAGACAATGCAGAAATTGGTCACGCTTGTGTGCAGCAGAAGTCAGCAGGGGCATGACAAGGGAAGACTGGGCAATTTATAGAGACGTTAAGTGTACTTGTTAAGCAGATGCAGCTGTGGCAATTAGAGAAATTTGTCCGAAAGGAACAGAAGAACAAATGTCAGGATAATTGACATGCGTGAAATCTGACTACCGCCAGGGACGAAGGGTGCATCCAAAAATGAAGGCGATGGGGTAGGAAATGAAATATCCTAGCAGAAGCCAGATCTCAACGGAGGCGGGTTTTCAATAGCAAGTTTCTAAGAAAGCTAGAACGAAAACGAATGGGAATTTGGCAGATTATCAAGTGAGGGAAAATAGGAGGGTATTCCCGTGGAAGAGACAAACGATAACCAATGGGAAGAAACCGATGGGCGAAGAGAATCTAGATTTGGAATTCGGTGGATTGAGTATATAAAATAAGCCGAGAACGCAAACAAGGGAGTCTAAGATAAATTTTCGAGAGAGTCAGAGAGTCAGAAGTCTAATAGTAAATTTTCGGTGTGACGATCCGAAGTGTTGACGAAGAATGATATAAGTTTCTCCAAAGCGTAACTTAACAGTTAGGAGTCGTGACGGAAGTTCAGAATTCGTTGATAGTGAAAGTCCGCGAATTAACTGAAACGTACTAAGATCCGAGATGTATAAATGATTGTGAAGCAGTGTCACTTATACGTTATTTCATAAAACAAAGTTGACAACAACGTATGCTATACGATCGAGATTAACAAGTGGGAACTAAGAATATAGTAGTAGATAACTCATAAAATGAATAAGATCGCAATATATGTCTATAACAGTCTTGTGAAAACCGTAAATTGAATTTAAAAAAATCTAACACTATAACTGGTTACCTGTCACTATTCTATTGCAATATCGGAAGATGCCGGGGTGTGATATTCTAAGTGAAGTGTGTGTACAAGGATAAATCACGAGATGAGATACGTACCTTCAATGACATCATCAATCGAAGGAGTGAGCGATGAACTCTACGCAGATCAGACGCCGTAGAAAGGAATAACTTACCAAAAGTAAAATTTTATGTATTAATTAATACTTAACAAACACCTGTCTGTCCTATTAAAAGAACTCACGTAAAAACTTTGGCATACTAAAACACTCATGTGTGTCTTAGTAAAGGTAATTCTTATATCATAAAAACATGAATCCAATTTTAAATAAATTTTGTGTAATTAGTAAAGTTAATGACTATTAATGTTGAAACTCAAATTAAAACTTTGAGATAGAGCTCGTAAGATGAATTGCTATTGAAGTAGAGGATATTTAATATTTCGAATGAACAGAATATGTTAAATAAGAACTAGTATGAAAATAATAAATTTCTCAAGTATACTGAAATTTGTGTATGCGTTTATTTATTTAATACGTACCTGAAATAGGGAACAAATATCATTATTCGACAGAATGACATAGTATGCATAATCATCAAGCATATGTAAACAAATAAAATTATTTGAAGCTTCAGTAGAATTCATGTTAACATTAATTACCGTTGCTGGATATAAATCCTATAATTTATTAACTAAAACTGTCTTAACATCATATTTTACACACAAACAACAAGTGACTAATTAACACCCAGTAAAGATAATGTTGTATAAGTAGAGTGATAATTAAAAAGAGCGGTAATTAACGTTGTAAAACATTACTAACTAAATATAATGTAACTCAAGGAAGAAGATCAAGGTTATAATGTAACTCTGGAGTGATCAACAAATCTCCACACGAACGCTGGAGATTAAGTGGAACAAATCAACAATGGCTACTCCAACAAAGTTGACAATGATTATGATTACCAGGATATATAAAATTAGCGTTAGTTTCTTAACAAACATTCATTTTCAGAACTATTAAGTGTTCTCGTATGTGTTGTGAAGTGTTGCATTGCACTACATTTCTCAGTCATCTCTTGTTCATTAAGCTATGAACTTGTTTTGTTTGAGTACTCTACTTGAGTTGCAAGTGTCACTGGTACATGGGAGCCTGACTTAACTCCTGTTCTACATAGATTTGGGCAAACACACAACTAGCTGGTTCTATATCGCGTGGCGAACGGAGCATCACTGTCCATACATTGACTATATTTTTGTCTAAGTAGTCTACAGTCCACACAGTTTGCACTACACCATACATCCTGTAACTACCCGCTATCCCCATTTTCTAGGTAGTCATTTTAATTTTTATATAGTAACCTTAATTTTTCAGTGTATTATTGTATTTAATAAATGTTTTAGTGAATGGTTAGTGAGGATCGGTCAATAATACAAATTTTAGCTATTTTGCGTCGACGTTTCGACAATACTTATTGTCATCTTCAGGACCTGTGTATGAAATACAATAGAAATATCAAACATAACGAAACAATTAAATATTTGGGTGAACGTGTTGGTGATGTGAGTGTGTGCGTGCGTATGTATGTATCATTTTATATGTGAAGACTTATGATAGTTTGTTTACATCTTCAAATTAACTTTAAGAAAACGAGCAAATTATAGTATGAGGGAACTTAATTTATACAGTATTACAATTTAAATTACTAAATGTAATGTTATTTTAATTAATTAAACAAACAGTAATCAACAATTGGATATTAGATTGGTACATAAATTGTTTATACCTACAACAGTCAACATATAGCAAAGTAATATATTACCTATAACTAAAACAGATTAGGGGATGTTCACTACGTAATTATTAATAGTTATTTTTATCATGTTTCACTCCCTACTGGTTTTAACAAACAATCATAATTTAGAAACATACAATTTACACAATACTGTAAATCATTACTGTGAGGATTTAATAGGGTTAAATAGCACAAAATAAAAAAGAGCTAAAAATAATATAATCCTAAATGAAACTACATAATTCCTCTCCCTATGAAATAAATATGAAATAAATAGAAAACTAAATAATGTTAAACAAATAAATATGTAAACCACCTCCTGTTTCTTCAGCGAGTAATAAATTATAGAGAGACGTAATAAACCAGCAATTTAAAATAAGTAAAAATAATAATTAATAAATTAAGAACTATTTCTCGCGCAGGTAAATAACCACACGCGCGGACACGCACATCGCTAAGCCAGCGGTGCGCGCCCCAAAATGAGTTGTAACTTAGACGCCGACGAGAGAACAACACAGTTGTAAATGTAGGCAGTAACTACAAAAGTATAGAGAATGAAAGAATATGTCGTTCACTCTCTTAGTTTCTTTAAGCTAATGCTTAGTAAAGCTGATAGCAATAATTATCAGTAATTTCAATATGTTTAACATCTCTGATGCGTTTTAAGTGTGTGTTTATGACATCTCTGCAGTTGATTTAATATCACGTCAACGTGATAGAGTTCACAGTATATGTAACAGTTTAACTATAAGGTAAAAGTGCGGTAAACCGAAGTAAGTGAGTTCAAGTGAAAGTTTCCCACCACCGCCAGCACCAAAATCTGATAAACCTTGCAAAAAGAGAGAGACAACCACATCTTCTTCAGACCTCCAGGATAGACCAGAAGCCGCACAGCCACCGTTTACTACAGACAACCCCGATTCGCCGAAGATGCTACATACAGGTGACACAGAAGTCAAACTTCTGTAGTTCAGAAATTACTTAATAAAAATATGAAGACAATTGACACCAAAATATTGTTAACATAATAATACAAAAGACTGGCCGAATTAAATTACCATTGTAACTTTGTAATAAACAATATGATGTATTTAGCTTTAATGACTATAACATACTAATATTAATAAGCCCATTCTTCAAATGGCAGCAAAAGTAAATTGTTTAACTTTAATATAAAGAAAGGATATATCTCGGATCCGAGGGTATGAATTACCAAAGATTTATAAATAATTAACCAAGTTGATTAACGAATACATTATGCAGTTATTATTTTTTTATAGTTAACTCATCAGTTGAACGAAATAGAGTAAACGAAAAGTAGGTTAAGTATATATATATATATATATATATATATATATATATATATATGTATGTTTTTAACAATACAAATCACAAGCCTAATTGATTTTATAATAAGACAGTAACTCATTTACTGTTATGCTAATTACCAGGTATGTAAATAAAGAGATGTCATGGACGTAAATATGCGTGAATAAATTTGGCAACACGAATCTAATATTCCTTAATTCACAGGATCCAATTAAGTGTTTTGTTACGTTGTATTTTAATTAAATATATAACATTTTGTGAATATTATGGAAGCCTGTTTAATTGACCGACGTCAATTAACCGGGCTCCGGAGGTTATAATGGCGATAGTATACAGAAGTTATGAAAGATAGTATACAGCCGTTATAAGATGCGCCACTCTGCTATGCTAATAAATAAAAGACTAATTGGAGTTACTGCAATAAAGAAATAAAAAAAAGGCCATATAAAAAGCTTAATAATAAAAATAAAATTTATAGGGAAGAATAATAAGAAATGGATATTAATAAGAAAGTAAAGTAGTAAAAGAGTAAATAAAACAAGAATAGCAATAATATATTAGTACAAAAAATTTGCAATTATTATTAAGAAAAATAATATATGTAATGATAATTTAATTCTGTAAACCCATGTTGAAGCGTGCACAGTTTTTCACACCCCAAAGTAAGCGTGAGAGCAAGAACAAACAGGAAATATATTAACGTGTTAGAAACTGTATAAACTAAGGCATTGTTATAAGCGTATGTGCAACAACGTTGAATAAACTACCGTTGACCTAGACAATAGTCGAATACAAACGCGTAATCTCTCCCCTTGCATAGGAATGTTATCGCCTAACAACAACAGTAGTCATAATATTTCATGTCACGTCCTGTAGAACTCTGTGTGAGATTCCCTTCTCTACGAGCTATTATTCTTTCTGTGAATTGAAAGGTATTTGATTCCACAAAACTAAAGATAGTCATATACAGTGATATAATTAATATAATCAAACTGATGTTGATTAGTATAAGTAGATTACTACAATTAGCATATTAAGACAATGTCTCAATTTAACCCGGATTTGTTATTAAAAGACGAATTATGCTATGAAGCACTTTTACGTGGTTTACCTTATGGAAACGTAACGGTCGCAGAATGACGCAAAACGTTACGCGAAAACAAGCAAAATATACCTACCCAGTTGGATAGATTAAACGAAATAGAACTATAAAGCGAAGTAGAAACATGTTATGCAAAATATAGGGAATTGACGTCAATATCGCAAACCCTCCACGACGAAAAATCACCCGCCATAATCTTGCTTACCGCGCAACGGATAGAGCATTTAACCCGTCGCATAAATAATTTACTAAACTGGCCCGGAGCTACTGTAACACCCCGTGACGTGAAAAAATTTGCAGACGAAGCATTGCAGCAATTACAAACGATAATAAGAAACCTACGTTGTAAATCAGACTCATTTAATATGGAGGAAATAGAAGCATCTCTTTCTAGATTAAATATCGCACCATCTCAATCACCCACCATAGAACAGAGACCCACTACCGTGACTTTCGAATTTCCACAAGTATCAAGTGTAGAACCGAATGCAAATCAGACGCTTAATAGAAACGTGAATACCACACCAACAGCGGAATCCTCACCTCCAAATGCCCAGCGTAGTCTCACATATAATAATGATTTAATGAGTAATCGTGTGTTACCACCCTCTGCGATAACTAATTCAGTGTCGAGAGACCCGAGAATACAATCTCAAGTGAACTTTAGTGCTAACCTATACGGAAAGATAACTCATCCCGTAGAAAAGATTTTATCAGAAATCCAATATACCGATGGATTAAGTATTACCAAACTGTTAGCGTTCAGAAATCACCTTTTACAAATAAAAGACTTACAGCAACTGAGCGATAGCCAAATATTGCCAGTCATTATGACAAAATGTAAACCACCATTAAAAGACCGTGTACAGGAGTCAATGAATTTTCAGCATTCCGTAGACCAACTACATTCTGCCTTAATAAGACATTTTATTCCAACGGGAATTTATGAAGAATTGAAACGGAACACAGTACTTAGAGTACAAGCAGCGCACGAGAGACTCGCGCACTATATTTCAGAAATAAAAGAATCTTCATTATTACTAAAGGTAAATTTGAGCGAACCACAGTTATTAGAAACGATTCTGGTAGGATTATCCCCAGAAGAGAGATCGCGATTAGTACTGATCATTAGACCCAACACTTTTGCAGAATTAGAACAATGCTGTATCCAGTCATCAAACGTATGGTATTCGGACCAAAACAGACGTGCTCAGGCACAACGCAGAAACGAAACACCACCCCTGGTATCAGAACCGAGAATACATCGTGATAGTCGACACTTTAGAACTCCGAAACCTTCACACTACCAACCTGCACAAAATTATCAACTGAAATCCCAACCGAATATGAGCGACACAGTAAGTAGAGAAAAAGGATGCTATAACTGCGGTAAACAAGGTCACATTAGTAGGTACTGTAAACAGAAACAGCACTACCAAAAATCCTCTCATTCAAAAAAAACATGTAAGGCAGGGAGTGCCGAAATCCTGTGTCTCCCGCCGCGTCGTAAGAGTAGGTAAAACCGAGAAGTACAAAAAAAAAAAATAATAATAATAATAACAAAAAATTAGATCCCTACGTAGAAAGATTTGTCAATAGATGCAACTCAATTACTACATGCAAATCCAGTGTGTGTCAATTACCATATATACAAGTAGACCTTGGCATTACGAAAACACTAGGATTAATTGATTCCGGATCAACACGGAGCTTAGTTAGCCAACAGTTAGTCGAAACATTAGCCAAACACCACCTTGTTAAACGTAGTCAACCGGTGAATATTAAATGCGCTACCGCTAATAACCAAAAATTAACAATAAAACTCAGCGTTACTATCAAACTAAAAATTAAAAATTTAACATGGTATTTTCCAGTATTAGTATCTGAAGAATTAGGACCAAACTTAATATTAGGAGCGGACTTCATCAGTAAAACAGGTATAATTCTTGACATGTACGATAAGAAGTATTATTCTAGATTCGACCGTACCCAAAAATATAATTTTGACTTCGAAGTAAATAACAGTAAAGGTACAGAAACATCCGCAACGCACGTAGTACACCACGAACCTGCACTAGATCATTTAGAGAGTAGAGATAAACAAAAAATACAATATCTAATAAAAGAATTCTCCACCGTTCTAACCCCAAAGTTAGGTTTAACGAATCTAATAGAGTACAAGATCAACCTGAACGATAATAAAGTAATCCGACTGCATCCATATAAGTTATCTCCTTCAAAAATGGAAATCATGAGAAATCAAATCAATAAATTGTTAGAACAACAAGTTATAGAACCCTCCACTTCACCATATTCATCACCCGCGTTCTTAGTACCCAAAGGCACTGATAAACATAGATTAGTCGTTGACTATAGACAATTAAATAAAAAGGTAGAATTCGAGTCCATACCGCTCCCCGACCTCCACAGCGCCTTCCACTATTTTACAAAAGCTAAAGTTTTCACCATAATGGATCTCAATAAAGCATTCCACCAAATACCATTATCGGAAGAATCCAAACATCTAACCGCCTTCGCAGTCCCATTCAACCTGTACCAATTTACAAGAGTACCCTTTGGAATCTCCCAAGGAAGTTCTGTTTGTAGTAGATTGTTAGAAAAAATATTCCACGACGTAAAATTTAAATTCGTATACCACTACCTAGATGACATAGTAATTTACAGCGAATCCATGGAACAACATCTTCATCATTTACTCGAAATTTATCCCGACTAAAGAAAGCCGGATTAACCGTAAACCCAAGTAAAGTAAATTTTGCCGTTAACCAATTCTCATTTTTAGGTCACATAGTATCTGCCGACGGAAAAGTAAGCATAGACCCAGAACGCACCCGTGCAATCAGAGAATTTTTACCACCACGTGATACGAAAGGAATAGCCCGATTTTTGGGAATGATAAATTACTTCCACAAGTATATTCCACACCTAGCTAATATAGCAGCACCCTTAAATGAGTTAAAAAAAAGGAGTAAAATTTGAATGGACCCCTCAACATCAAACAGCATTCGACAACCTGAAAGAAAGTATAATACAACCTTCAGTATTACAACTGGCCGATTTCACGAAACCAATTATCGTACAGACAGACAGTTCAAGTATAGCCCTAGGAGCAGTCATATATCAGGAAGTAGATAATTCTAGATTACCGATCAGCCTCGCGAACCCTAACCGATCAGGAAAAGAAATTCTCCGCATACGAATTAGAATGTTTAGCCGTAGTATTGGCATTCGAGAAATTCAAGCCATTTTTAGAACATAAAGAATTTCTGTTAGAAACGGATAATCAAGCTTTATCATGGTTATTAAATCACCCTAAACAGTTAGATCGTATCGGGAGATGGGTATTGAGATTAAATTGTTACAAGTTTAAAGTACAACACATTCGTGGCACCCAAAATGTAGTAGTCGATACACTATCCCGTATGTTCCAGCAGCCGAGTAAGGAATCCGAACATAATGAAAGAGGTGAAACATCAATAATAAATACCCTAATAACTGAATTCCCACTGGCATTTACTGACATAGCCCAGTATCAACAACAAGATCCTTCCTTAAGTAAAATAATAGAACAGATCAATAAAGGAAATACTTCAGATAAATATATATTGAGTAAGAGAATATTATGTTATAAACTAGCAAATGGAAAATCCTTGAGAATAATTGCCCCGGACATTATTAAACCAATGCTTATGGAATACTACCACGCATCCACCATTGGAGCTCATATGGGTATTAATAAAACCATACATCGTATTAGAAAAGAATATCATTGGGGAAATATGAACAGCGAGATAGCTAAGTTCGTAAAAGAGTGTACATTGTGTGCACTCAGCAAACCCGCGAGAAACAGCAACATTGGTAAATTAATCTCAGAGACTCCCACGACACCCTTTTCAAAAATTTACATAGACTTTTCTGGCCCTTATCCACGTTCAAAATCCGGTAACACCATGCTACTCATTTGCGTAGATTCATTTACCAAATTCGTCTGGATGTATCCCATGCGACGAGCATTAGCATCAACCACAGTGAAAATTTTACAAGAGAGATTATTTAAAGACTTAGGTACACCAGTACACCTAGTGTCAGATAACGGACCCCAGTTTAAGTCCAAAGAATTCAAGGACATGTGTTTCAGACTAGGCATAGACCATATAACTGTTACAGAGTACCGTCCACAAGGTAATATACCTGAAAGGTATTTGCGAAAATTAAAATCCGCTTTAATAGCCTATCATGCAAACGACCAGACATCATGGAACCTATCCTGGATTCAATTTGCTTTCAACTCAGCATATCACGAAGGACATAAATCTACACCCTTTGATTTGTTGTACAAATATAAACCAAATCACCCATTATCCACAAAGTGGAAAATACATGAATTGCTACCCAGCGAAATCAGTGTTAAAAATTAAAAAAAAATATGGAACGAAGCTCGCGCAAATCTGAGAGTAAACTTAAGAAAATCGCGAAAATATCACGAGCGTGATAGTAAAGAAATTAAGTATCAAGTCGGAGACTTAGTGATGTACCAAACCCATCCGACGAGTAGTGCAGTTGATAAGACCACCTCCAAGCTATCTTACCGATGGTGTGGCCCTTACAGGATTCACAAATATTTAACGCCTGTAACCGTAGCACTGTATGACCCCACTACGGATAATTATGTACGAAGAAGTCATGTTTCCCAGATAAAATATTATCACGGAAATTGTTCTGCTAGTGAGCAAAGAAAGAAATGAAGTAAAAAACAATAAATGTACTACGAAGTATATTTCCTATATTGTAATAAGTCACTGAAAATGGTTATTACGAAAATGGTAATAACCAGTTTTATATAATAGATCTGTTATCTATAATGTTGTGTTATAAAGTCTGTAACCATTTAATACAAGTTGGTAAATCATTTCTGTTATCGTGTGCATAATTCTCTATTTTATATGAGGATGATAGTGTATTAAAAATGGTGAGTGTTTTAGAGTGCCAATCGTGGACAATGACAAGTGAGAGGGGGAGAGAGAGAGAGAGAGAGAGAGAGAGAGAGAGAGAGAGAGAGAGAGAGAGAGAGAGAGAGAGAGAGAGAGAGAGAGAGAGAGAGAGAGAGAGAGAGAGAGAGAGAGAGGAAGAGTGAATGAAGAGAGATAATGAGAGGGAGAGAGAGAAAGAGAGAGAGAGAGAGAGAGAGAGAGAGAGAGAGAGAGAGAGAGAGAAGGGTGAAGAGTGAGAGAGGGAAGAAGGGAGACAGTGAGTGTGATGTAGAAGAGAGAGAGAGAGAGAGTGAGTGGGTGATAGTGAGTGATAGATCGATTTCAGGTTAAAGCGAGAGGCTGTGAGAAGGACTGGCAGGGGGAGAATGGGTGAGAGAGAAGGGTGATTGTGGACACATACATAAATTACATTATTCTATAGTACTCTTGACTATATTTTATAATATGATTACAATTATTATCTAAGTTTTCCTGTTAGTAAAATTTACCAGAAACTTTTGTTTGTAACCTTTGTCAACTATCTGATTTAAGTCGTAATGTTTTACAGTATTGTGTAAATTGTATGTTTCTAAATTATGATTGTTTGTTAACACCAGTAGGGAGTGAAACATGGTAAAAATAACTTTTAATAATTACGTAGTGAACATCCCCTAATCTGTTTAATTATAGGTAATATATTACTTTGCTGTATGTTGACTGTTGTAGGTATAAACAATTTATGTACCAATCTAATATCCAATTGTTGATTACTGTTTGTTTAATTAATTAAAATAACATTACATTTAGTAATTTAAATTGTAATACTGTATAAATTAAGTTCTCTCATACTATAATTTGCTCGTTTTCTTAAAGATAATTTGAAGATGTAAACAAACTATCATAAGTCTTCACATATAAAATGATACATACATACGCACGCACACACTCACATCACCAACACGTTCACCCAAATATTTAATTGTTTCGTTATGTTTGATATTTCTATTGTATTTCATACACAGGTCCTGAAGATGACAATAAATATTGTCGAAACGTCGACGCAAAATAGCTAAAATTTGTATTATTGACCGATCCTCACTAACCATCCACTAAAACATTTATTGATTGACGGTCACTAAAAATTTAAGGATTGTATTTAATGTAAAATTAAATGTATTAGCATTTTTATCTTCTGTATTCTTATTTATGAAGAATCTGCTATTTAATGTTTTTCTACTTTTGTACGAATAAACGCGTATGTCTGTTCTATAATAATAGAAAACGTGAATGTCTACAGTGCCAGACATTTAAATTTTAATAATACGGTTATTTGTAATAATAATAATAAAAATAATGATATTATTATTATTATTACATATTAAGTAGTCAAACTGTAAACAATTTACAGGCATTGCACAAATGCAATGCACAGAGAAGGGCATTGAAAATGCTTCAAAAAATCCAAAAAATATATATATTTATGTTCATTCACCAATCAATGAATTCATTCTTCATTCACCAATCAATGAATTCATTCTTCATTTACCAATGTACAGATTATAAATTAAATGTAGTCGCATTCATAAGCGAAGTTTTATATGTGTACTACGTTATTGACAACAAAGAAGTAGTTTCTATGGAAACTCACCGGTTCCCATTTTCGATAACGCACCAGCGATCGGCCGCAAATGTGCGACACGTCCTTATAAACATTTTCAATGTTAAAAAAATTGTCTGTATACTTTTATGTTATGAAATACAGTTTAGTTTTAGTAGAAACATATTTATGTTACCTAAAAATTATACTTTTGTTAACCTGGAAGCCACAATTTGTAGATAACAATTTATAGGTTTAATGTATATGATTCACAAGTATAAATAAAGTTTCGACGATTTGTTTTCTGCTCCATTATCATAAAACACTCAGTAAGAGTTCAATAAGGTGTTTGCCTCTAATGTAAACAGACTAATTAACGGGGCAGAAAAGTCGCGGTGCTGGATGTCGGGTGACATACACTGGTGTCACGCGATCGCGCCCCAAACGAGTTAGCTGGCTATTCTGTCTCTGACATTTATTTGTCCTCTATTTGTCTTGACTCGGGTTACGTAACGATATTTTCGTGTAAACACGTTGCGGGGGGAAGTATGTAATTGAATGTAGGACGTTTTCTTGCTGTCGCTGTTTTCTCATTCATCCATACGAATAATAATGATTGCCTTATAAAAATATTGGTTCGCTCATCAATGACAGTAAATCTAAATAATTTTATAACACGATCTTACTGAATTAATATGATGTAATTTCCGGTTTTAATCCTCTAACTTGGAAGTAACCAATTCTATGGTACAGGATACATGTAAGTGGAAAAAATCAACTAACAGCGCTTTTTTTTAATTCGCTTTCAAGATTTATGATTCTTAGAAATGTAACTCTATTTGTCATTGTGTTTAGCTAATAATTTAGGTTACAGAACACGTTTTGCCATCTCTTCTTTTTGACTGACAAGAATACAAGTTTTTGCCAAGATAAAGAACATTCTGATTGAATACTAGTCAGTTAACACACAAAGCGAACTGTAAAACTACGTATACAAATGGGACTGCGACATTTGTTGAATATAAATAGAGTTTTCTCAACTTTTAAAATATTAATAAATGTAAAGAAATGTAAAGGATAAATATAAACTTTTCTAAGAGACGTATTAAACTATGTTCTATCAAATAAAACTAATTTTCAGCCGTAAGGTTAACTTCACTTTCTGTGACATTTGCTCTTTCGCTTGCAGGCGCGTTTTTACGGATGGGGACGAATGGGACCGGACCCCTCCACTACCAGAGGGGTCGAAATATTTGATGAATTTTGTTAATCTATTAATTTTTAGGCTACTTTATTATTTTTTTTAGCTGTGTACGCCAATATAATAGTAACTATTTTTTTAAATATACAAACAGGTTTACTAAACAGCGTTTGTATATATTACGTTTGAAACATGAAAAATAGACAAATCAATTCAGTCAATAAGTATCTTGTAAACAATATTTCAATAGCGTGTATTTTTATTAAGTAATTACAGTTTACTTTAACGAGATTGATTTCAGGATGTTATCACACGTTTACAACAATTTGAAAGACAGTAATGTTGATTAGTCTTAACTTGTTTTTTCTTTTGTATGAAGCCGACTCGACAGGATAGGACAGCCGAGACTACCCCCCGCCCCCGCCAAATTCTAGATTACTAAGCAAAATAAATATTATTTCAAAAATAACATTCTATACACATGAAACATAGAGTAAACAAACATTGATATTTATACACTCTCATTCAACTTCAGCTATTTTTCTAAAACCTTTCGTACGCATAGAGCAAAATTTTATCTGCAGGAAAACGTAAAAATTCCTCGCTTACTTAGTCAAAGTTTATTGGCCAAACTTTGTTGGCACACGCGTAGGTGGATGTATAAAACTGTTGACTTTATGCAGTTAAACGATATATGCAGTTTTTGTTTGAAACAATGTTGGCTGTACCAAGTTTTTTTTGGTAAAAGGATAATGTACGTTTTCTAACTAATTTGTGTTTCATTTTCAACATAATTTTACTTTCAAACAACTTTTTTGAAAAATAAGACATTGTTACGGCTATGAAGTAATTCCAGACAGCCACAATAGTAGTGGGTAAAAGAGTCCAGTTAAAACAAAATCATTTAAAAAATACGTCGTGTCCTCTTAAAATCCTGAGTAGGAATATTTAGGTTTGAAATAAAGATTTGTGACAAAACAAGAATTCGCGTGTCGCAAATAATGTGCATATTTTTTCGCGAGTTTATAAAGATTTTTCTACACACACACACACACACACACACACACACACACACACACACACACACACACACACACACACACACACACACACACACACACACACACACACACACACACACACACACACACACACACACACACACACACACACACACACACACACACACACACACACACACACACACACACACACATCCGTGAGCATTTATAAATACAAAATAGAGTGTTGTACACAGAAATGTGAAAGTTTGTTGTTTTTTTTAGTCGAAAACAAATACAAAAATTATGGACTAACAATGAAGACGTGTAAATATGTATACAATAAATCAAGACAAGACAAGGCTGTGGTGCTGGGTGTCATGGACCCTGAATTCTGATTGCAGCCTAATGTACAAGATCTTACATGTCGCATGTCGATATAATGGAGCAGGTCCTTACTACGTACTATTGTGAGCCCGGAACAGATAAAGGTGTTTAAATTTATCGCGGCGATGCTACGGTTCCGAGGCCATCCGTCCCTTCCATTATCCGGAGAGTAAAGTCACGCCTGCGGCTGCATTGAGCCTTCAGCTACTTTAGGTGTAGTGACTTAATGTTTTTGGGAAATTGAAATGATACACAATGCTACATAATGGATTGAAATCAGGGCTAGTTGGATAGTTAGAGCGAAATCGCGTTAGCAAGTTCCGACATTGACGGAACCATTGCCCCTACCTCTGACGTGAGGATTCCGTTGCTTCCTCTCCTAATCTAGAGAAGAATAGAAGAACACTGGTAAGTGACAGGACATAGTCGCCGGCTGGTTTCTAAATAAAGACGTTGTAAAGCTTATGGAAAACCTGCAGCCAAGGCGACAGCTACATCAGAGTCTATTGAATACTAGTGTTCCGTCTGATAGTGGCTGCTGCTGTACGATGATACTGCTTCACTATATCTGTGATTATACTACTTGAAATTGTTTCCAAACAGTAGAGCAAAGTGTCGTTTCGTAACAGAAGGGGCTGTTTAGATATTACGGAAGATAAGAAATTGTTTAGATCCTGGCAGCTGAATGAATCGTCAAAATTCACACGGTGGTGTTTGACGCTTACAGGTTGTGATTCTGTGAGCGTGATGTTCAGTATTAAAAAATGATGATGGAGTATTATATCGTAGCTAATTTTGTTACTGATAAATGGTACTGATATTATACCTAAAAGTGATTAATATCTGTATATATAAATGACTAAACTGGTCATTTGAGATTACCTAAGTAACAAATGATAAGACATGAGGCTTTAAAAACAGCCATATAAACAACGACATTAAAATATAGAAACGCAAACACAGCATAGTATATTATGGCAAGAGCCACGCTAATTCTACGCGCGTGTATCACAAACCAAACAGGGTAAATTTTTAATATGTGGTATCAAGACTGTGCCTTTACTGGAGCCAGCTTTCGTTATGTGTTCTGAACTGCAAAAAACCAGTAAAGGTTTGCTTCTCGCTCTATAGTTTTACCTCCATTGTACGTACATGTTTTCAGGTAGCTGACAAACTGGGCTAGAAACATTTTAAACTAACAACAACTCGTATCTTATCCACTACATGTACAGACAAATTGTTTACAAGCTTTAATTAAGGCTGGCGCCACACACGAAATATACCATTACAGTATTGTTATAGATTTATAATGCATTTTGTTTCAGTTCGTCGTTTGCTAAAAAGGTTTTTTAATATCGTTACAGAAAATATTTGACTATATTACAGCTTTTTCGGGTGCACTGTGAGCGTTGAACAAATAGAAATAATTTTACGAACGGGTTTGGAGGATTTTATCCAACTGTTTTATTCTCCTCTCACGTTTACCACAATAATCGTCAACATTTTGACACATAATTCTCCTTTGGTCACCGTAATCCTCGGTTAGATCACAATATCAAATGTTGTCATATCCGTCTAATATCATCTTCCAGTCACCTTTCTGTGATACTACTTCAGGTTAAAGTTCAGGTTATGCGTTTTTTGGTAGAGGCCTGCGTAAGTTTGTGTGTCTGATATTAGTCTACAATGATAACTAGAGCCCTAGAGACGCACTAGAATATTCCGGAACCGTGAGCTGCCACGCACATCCTGCGCTTTCCGTAATCCTTTCGATTTAAAAGCACCCTGCACCTTCATGTATTGTGAACAGAGTAGTTTTCTTGGACTGCTTATTACTTTATTATGTCACATTTAATATTTGATATAAAATCAAATTTATATAAATTAATTTTCTAATCACTGATGTTTATTAAACTTATCCAACTTTACGTGTGTACATACACAAATTAAATGAGACGAAGTGTATAAGTATTTCTAGAGGATCAGCTCTACTATTTCAGTAAAGAAATTTGTGTTTTGGCAGTGCCTAAATTTTTATAAACTTGTGTACTATCGTTGTAGAAACACACTCACGGTTCAATAGTAAACACCTTACAATTTCAGATGTTTGCTTTTTGTGTAGAAACCGATCTATAATGTAAAAATAGGGGTAACAGGTTAACATTAATTGGCCTGCATTAAATATTTCTATTATTTTACTAAGTGTTGTTCTGCTGAAACCCTTAACTTTTAGCAACAAATATAATAACGCAGATTCAGTGGCGAGAGTCGATTGAGCTCCGTGTATAACTGTGAACGATGCCTCCACGAGACGAAGAGGGTGAGACTTGGCAAGAAGGTCCGCACATTGTGTGATATAACATTAGTGTTTACAAGATCTCACTCTACAAGGGATGACATGTAGAAGCCGACTGGGAATGCAAATGGTGTCTGCTAATTATCAACAGGCTGGAGGGGTAACTATTAACTTCATCAATAGACACCAGTTTGTTTTTGTTGCTTGTGGCTTAAATAAAACGCAGAGCCGCACATTATAAACAATACCAATTTTACATTTTCATAAACATGTTGAATTAGTAAAAACACTGTATTTTACTATATTATACTATAATCAATAATCTTGCTACTTTTTTATACAGAATAATAACAGAATCTTATTATAGCTTTATATATGATATAATACAAAAACGTTCGATTCTTTGGTATGAAAAGTAAGCTAGGTTAGGAAATTTGTTATGTACTTATTACAAAGCTGTTTATTTTAAGTCGACATATTATTGTCTGAATTTTATCAATGTACTATACAAGTCAATTCTTCCTTCTAATTGGAAGAAGTTAACGCTTTGAAGTCTCCTGTCACTGACTCGTATTAAATAGATTCTTGGAGTTACATTCCACTTTCTGTTTTATCCAGCATGAAGAGGTTTTCGGTAGCAAAGTTACCTGACGTGATGCAGACGAACACACAGAAGGGGGCGAGCGGCCTTTGCATTCTGGCGCCGTCTCACCCAACTCGTTAATTATATTTTTAAAACGCCATTCTTCTTATTTGTTCAATCAATTATCAGGCAACATTAATTGGGCCTTCGTATTCACTTAACGCTGAGCCTATATAAATACACGGCCCTTCGCAATACATGTGTGTACAAGATACGGTATATGGCACTTAAAACAGCATAGGCTACTACCTCCGGCCTCTCACTTTTTTACAGTATAGTAAGTGCAAGTTATCTCCGTTCTGGAGTTATGTAGTTCTCATTATTAATACGAGCTATCTTTTGAGGTTAAACATGTTTTGGTCTTGTTAACACCAAACGTTTCGCTTAATCTTCGTTTGATGAGCTATTATCAGTAGGTCAAAGTAGAGAATGTTTCGCTGTGGAGTAGCGAAACGTTTGGTACTAACAAGGCAAAAACGTGTTGTACCTGAAAATGGTGTTGCTCTAAATGACACGAATTTCTCGTGTTTGCATCAGCGCAGTCAAAAGTATTCAATTTTGACATTTATTAATCAACGATTCATCAGGTTTTATTCTGTTCTGGATTTTGTCTTCTGTTTGCTGAAATATTTTACTGGTGTTAAAAACAAAATAAACGATATTTTATGTTATAAAACATTATCACCAAATAAATTATAAGCCGTGTCCATGTGCAAAATAAATCAAATTGAAAATATAATATTTATTCCAAGAAAGACTCAGTTCTAATGACAAAAAAGGTAACTGCGATATCAATGATAATTTTTATCTTAATGTAGACATTTTCTAAGTTTGTGAAAATGTTAAAACACACAAGAAACCGTTTAACATTGCCCATTTTACACTGGGTTTGCATTGCATATCTTTTCTTTATGCTGGCGTTTCTAAGATATCTTTTTTTCTTTTCAATTTTTGTATTAGATGGTTAGTTTTATCAAATATTACTTCATCCTAGTTTAAACGGTTGCATGCCTGATGAGATAAACCCGATCAGTATCACGACGAACTCAAGGCGTACTATTGCTTCCCTGAATATCTCACAATCAACCAAGCATCATGAGTAAATACGTAATAAAGCCATGATAACAGAGCACAATACCCACTTATTACTCTCGATGTGAATTCTGTGAATCCTCGATTCAAGGATCCAATAGTGTATGATATTGTCTACATTTCCAATGGAGCGGTTTTACTCTCCAGTAGCGTGACCGTGGTAATAGATAAACTTTTCTCTTCAAGATTATCATTTAAAATCTGAAATTGGATCCTTATTTTTACAGATTTGATGCATCTTAGTTATATCTTTCACTTTTAGTAGTAGAACTCCATCTTGTTTGTTTAGTGAGGTCTTATAATATTCTCTTTCTTTTCTTCTTAAAAGTACAGAATTGTACAAGGTATTACACTTTTTGATGGATGAAAGCCCATACTACGTTGTGTTGGTTCATATTTATGCAAAGTAAAATACCACAAAGATAAAAATGTCATAAATGCTGCTTAGCGCCTAACACTGAGTGATCCAAAAGTAGCGTAAATTTATAAGATAAAACTCTGGCATCTTTATACGCTCAAAAAATTTTGTTTACAGTAGATATATATAACTGAGACGGGGCAAGTAAGTTTTATAAAAGAAAAGATATACAATGAATCGATGTTGATAACTACAATCAAACGTTTGTAAACTTCAAAGTACAAACAATAAAAAACTCATATCCTTCTAAAAACAACATCTATTGTTTGTAGAATTTTGCTCAAATGCTCCATCCACAGAAATTTACTCGCCATCACAATAAAATGTGTCCATATGGTCACGCGTGACAATTGTGGGTTTTCTTAAAGTAGTTTAATAAAACCACGAGAATACTAAGAAATTTCATTGCCATTCAATCGTGGAAGCAGTAAACAATGTTCGTGTTCGAAACAATTGCTGAACCCTTGATAGACGAGAGTACTTTGTGGAAAAGTTAGTTTGCTAGTAATATACGGGTTCCCCCTGATCTGTATACTCACTCTATGACTGTTTAATAATCCTGGACAATCGAGCGACGCTCGCGCTGGTAAACACTTTACTGCACTACGTAACAGTTATGTAACTCATATATAGAATTACTGGAAGTGAGAAAATATTTTAAACTATTTTAAAGATGAGAGGGTTTTGTTGTAAATCTCTTTTGTATTATACAGAGATAAAAACTTGCTTGTGATATTTACAAGAAACAATTATAAATTTAGAAAACTTGTAACTTAATTACATGAAAGGAAAGTAACGTATAAAAAAGAACAAGTTAACTAGTAGTTAGGGAATCGTAAGTGTCGATAATAAAATAATAATGTAGAAGAAGCATATTAGGGCTTAGAATGAGCGATTTCAAGCAAAATGTAACGCTTATTATGCATAAAGAATGAAAACACATACACTCAGATTTTAGCAAAAGACTGAGAAATTTCATAAACGATGAAGAAAATGGTAGGAATGATGTAGTAAAAGGGGAAGAATGTTGGGGAAGGAGATGATGTGTGATGGTAGGAGGAGAATTGTAAAATTACTTATTCTTTCGGTTACCACGTTGCCATAAAACTAACTAAGATATAAACGAATGAAGAACTAATAAATACCGGCACGTTATTTTATAAATGTATCTTCTAATCTTCTATAATTTTTTATACAGAGATAAAATTGCGTCTCAATATAATATTATTCCTCTTTTTTTGCTTTGACGAATTTTCTTATTTTATATGATCTATACTTACTTTTATTTCCTATTAAGGTAACATGTTAACGTCAGAGGCATAGCGCAGTAACGATGGTTTTGCTGAGGAATGCAGATACAACCCCAGAGGCATAGAGCAGTAACGATGGTTTTCCTGAGGAATGGAGAATGCAGATACAAGAGAATTTCACGTACTAATACATCAAATTGTTTAGTTAAAACATATAGTACAACATACAGACGGGAAACAACATTACTCATTTTACTATTGCTACGTACGTCTTGTTTCTAGATTACTGGATTACTGCTATATTGAATACCAGACATAATCATTTGACTTAAGCTTCAGCAACACACAAAATATTGTATTCATGATAGATTTATGCAACTGACGAAACACATCTGAACCAAGTGTTAAGTTTTTTCACCAATAAAACACATACTCCCATGTGTGCGGTGTTGAAACAGATACCTTACCACACGAACCCAACATCATCGCCATAGTTTTCTTGTGGTTTCAGATGGTCTCCGGACTCTTATCTCTTACACTGTGTGATAACGGAAGTATAACGAACGGCGATTTGCTAGGTCGTAATATTCCGTTTCACACACTGGAATTACAGAGACGTTGATGGAACTTTGTGTTAACAATGAGTGTCTTGAATAAAGCGCTTTCACGTGAGACGCATAACAGAGTTGAACTGTGATTCATGTATGATCAGTCCAATTACAAATGTTGTAATTGAGTACCCTATGATTAGTGTAATGAGCTTTGTTATATTTTCTATATTCTTAAATAAATAGATTCCGTGTATTCAATACAATTTGAAAACTTTTTTACTTGCTAAGCGACCGGATATTACTTTTCGCATGTGAACCATCAAAATTGGCAGTTCCTTTCAGATAGTTGGAGAATTACACACAGTCTCTGGTTTTGTGCCAATATGTAGTGCCTGAAGCTATCAAATATGTTGCGTACTTCATCGTATACAGTTTATATACAGCCTTATTCGTATACTAAAGGCTGTACGTAGTCAGCTCGTGTTTACTGACATATATAGAGCGAGAACGATAAAATGAATCGGTTGTACTAGATTTAACTTTATAGAAATGCTGAATGTGGTTGGCAGTGCTACCACACTACTAGATTTAATATTAAATTATGTTTGATTACTCAATTATTATTATTATTATTATAGATTATTGTAAAGTATATGCAGGCTGTAATTTATATTTATATTGTACGAGATTTAAAAAATTAAATTTTGTATTGTTACACGAATCAACATAGCTTTTATGATTAGATATTTATGATGTTAGAGACAAGTGTGATAAGAAAACATTGTGTTTTCTTTAACAGTTTAAAATTGTTTGAAAATAGTATTTACCGTAGTATAAGAAATCAGTCGTTCTGGAAGTACGCCCCTTAAGTAATTTATTAACAGTTTTCCTAAAATTAGCAATTTTCTACTTTATGTAATCACTTACATACAGCCAAGCCACTAAAATAGCCAATACGCAGTTAAGGATATATTTCCACTAACACCTAAGGGGATTACAGTTAAACATTTGTTTAAGTAGCAAATAAGTTGTTTAAAAAAAAAGGAGAACGAGTTATAATAAATCTTCTATTCTGCTGACTTTGGACTACAACAGGTCCTTTAGGCAATATGATTGTGATATGACCAATCTGTTTGTTTGATTTCAATAAAGAATACTTTACGTTAAAAATTTCAACTTACGAATTACACAACAGTGGTAATAATTGCGAATCGAAAAATGTATTTAATGAGAAAATTTATTACACACAAGAAAAATCAATATGATCTTTACGACTTTATTGATGTATCTTGCGGATTATTTTAAGATTATATGGCGTAAAGATGTAGTCTACCGATACAACTCTTAGATCAGAGAAAATCTAACAAAAAGACTACTGATACTTAAAAAAATGAAAGTTTGAGAAGTACAAAGTTAAAGAGAAATACATTACAGAAATGTAGTTAATATCAATCGTATCCTGGTACCTTGTGTAAATAAGATTTGATTACGTTAAAACAGATATTCTGCTCACAGAGGCTGGAATGTAGGAAAATACTCCACTCAAAAGCCCCGCACATATAAAATAGATTTAGTTATATAGATCTTACTGTTTGACAATCAATGTTTGTATTTTCCTATGAAACAAGTTTTAGCACATTTTGAACCTCATTTGAGATGCTTATTATTGATACGTAGGAATATATTGCTACGTGGGTATTATTATTATTCAATTAAGAATAAACTAACATTTGTAGCATTTAAAACTAATGAATAAAGCGATCAAAAGTTTAGAATGTCAAATCATTTCTCTAGGACGTACTAGAGGTATTGTTCTAAACACACACACACACACACACATTACAACAATTAATATTCTGATAAAATAATAATCTGAAAATTTACACTTGTGCAGAACTTTGTTACAACGAACATGTAATTCCAGTTTAACATGCCAAGGAACCTCCATCACTTTGTCTCGGCAGGTAAGTACCTCTCCAATAAGTACCTCTAACTTTTACGAGAACAGTATAATTTGGAAAAGATGATCATTTTAACGCTGCAAAACGAGATGCTCAACCTACAATACGGACGTTACAAAAACTAGAAAATGTATCATACTGTATACTGCAACAGTACAAATTCCACAAACATTCTGGTAGATCATTGTCACTCATAGAAACAGATTGTTATTGGATCCACGTCTCGTGTTTCGTGGGTTGGCAACGCGTGTTGTCGAGATGTCTGACGAGGCTGTACCTCACGCACACGCGCGAGCGAGCGCACACACACACAGCCTTCAGGAGGACCACACACTACGAAAGATTGATTGATAGCATCAGGTGACGATGAACTGATTACTTTAAAATAAAAAGACAGTAAAAAACAGAAACATTAATAGTAATTAAATGTACCATAAAATTTTAATAGTTTGTGTACATCGTAAATAGTATATAACTGATATAACAGTTTTTGTAACCAATGAAAATTATTAAAGTCTATATTAAAATTTAAATGAGCGTAAAAACGCCAACCATTTAAATAATTCATAGGGTTCATGTTATTTCTATTAACATAATTTTATTTAAAAAATATTTCATCATTATCATCATCTGTACGGATTAAACCAAGGATGGTTTGTTCCAGTCTCAAGCAGGCAAAGTCTAGAGCAGGTCACTCCAGCGCTTCCTTGGACGTCCCACAAATAAAATGTTTATTATCGAAATTTTATATCTTAAAGTTGTCAGTTAAATTGTAAATTGTCAGTGATTTCTTAATGTATGTGCAAGATGAGAATTTTTTTTTATATTATAGATCAGTAAGAGGTTTTTAATTATAAATGTAAGTGGTTTAGATTATGATTGTTTATAGGTACTTACGAAAAGCGACATAAATTTTTAATTTTCTAGTTTTGTTTTAAATACAACAATTTTCATCTTTTTTTATTCTTTTTAATTATTTTATTTCACTATACTCTCTCCTCTCTACAAAATTAATCTGCAGCAGTAAGAATAAGAAAGAAACACATGCAAATAAAACGTTTGAAATCCACATACCTATATGAGCAACTAGTATGTTTGACATGAAAGGGTTTCTCTACACTGCAATTTGATATCGACTTTGAAAATCAGATCGCACATACACCCTATTAATATTCGTGGTACGTACCCCATTCTCAACTTGGCAGAAGGTTGTGGTAGACATGTATTATTCCACTCTTAATTTGACTTGATAGCACAAGAATTTGTCAATAAAATGCGTTAAGTAACCAGAGGTTCTGTTTTCATTGAGTATTGCTGAATAATAAATTTGTGCATCTTAGAATTAGAGTATCAATTTAAAAATGAATCAACTATACAACGGGCCATCGTGCAACCAGGTAAACAGTGCAGAAATCGTTGCTGCAAACAAAAACCAAATGTCAGTGACTAGTCTGGTCAAAAACAGTCTTACAACTATCACAACCACGTCACAGTATATTCGTCATGAAACGTGTTCTCGATTAACAAAAACTTTAGTCACTGAGTAATAAAAGAGCAAACATCCTGTTGTTTTTGCAGTATTTATGCTGCTGAGAAAACACAGATATTTATGTTTTTTCACAGATATTATATTTATACACACTATACAGAAAACGTGTAGAGTCTCCAGGTGGGCTAGTGGCTAGCAGGGGCAATTCATGTGCGCGTGGTCCCGGGTTCAATTTCCAGCGGAGACTCCGTACGGCGTGGACTCAGCATTACGAGGCAGAACCGAGTAGACGCTGAAATAATTGCGGCGCCTCCTGGCTGCGGGTACCGGCTGGCGACGCGTTGTACTAGCCATGCAACCGTCACACTAAACACAAAAAGGTGCGTGGTATGTCTTGGTCCTTTACAGACTGTTTTGCAGAGGCTTATTTATTTATACTAAAAATGTGTAATAATAAAAGATGTCACACTCATTTTTTTATTTAAATTTTAAAATTACTAAGTTAACGTCACTGGGTTTTGTTGACATTTACTTCCTTAATTGATACAAAGACAGTTACAAATACTTTAATATAAACTGTGGTTTTAACATATAAGTAATATCATATAATTCACTTTGATGAAAAAATTGTATTAAGAAATATTTTACTTAGTTTTTAAACCATAGGCTACACTACATTATATTATCTTGGGTAACGTGTTCAGTTACGTGTGTTAAGGTGGGTAACTAAATACTTTATAGTTCATAATATTTATTGTAAATAAATATAGGTGAAAACATAAAAGGTGTAAGTAAAAGTATTGAATATTATCGTTAAATAACATTGGATATTGTACATACATTAAGTTATCGATAAAAGGTAATTATTGTTAATTTTCGCACCCGCAGTATTACAAATGATACTCTTACTTTGTGATTATTATGCATCTACAGAAATATGAAATACTAAATACTTTATTCAACGAACATAAATATGTAGATTATTCATTGTTTAAAGCAAAAGTGGTTAATTTTAGTTTTTGATGTTAGTTAAGTGTTAACTCACATTTTTGTAAGTTAAAAGAAGAGAAGGATCTTCTGCGACTTTGTCCAGCTTGGGAGCCCTCTTACTTACCTGCAATCAAGTTTACCGCTTTTAACAGAAATGTTTTGGACTCGAACCAACAGAAACGCGTCCTCTTTCAGCTCCCTCTGCAGTACAAACGTAGGACCGGGCTACGTGAAAAAGAATTCCAGAGTAAGACATGGAGGTTTAATCTGCCCAAAGTGGCAGACATGGAGGATCGGCTAAAACGTTATAGACAATCTTCCTCTGAAAACAGTAAAACACAACGCAAGAGAGAGACAGAGAGAGAGAGAGAGAGAGAGAGAGAGAGAGAGAGAGAGAGAGAGAGAGAGAGAGAGAGAGAGAGAGAATACTATGCCATTATGCTAGTAGATTTCCAAAATCACTGACAAAATCCATCCGTTGTATATAGTACCAATGTGTGGTTCCCAACAGATTATTATAGAAACGTATGGTCACGTTTTGTATTATTTGTTTGTTTGAACTGTTTGTCGTTTGCAAATAAACGCGTACTGCACTTCCTGTAATCTTGTTTGAGGAAATATTGCATACTGTAATTCTAATCTTTGCCGGGGTATGGGAACAACACGACTTTAATACCAACATTAACAACTAAGATTCTTAAAGTAATTAAAAGCAATACTCCGTATTCTATGAATATCAACACCCATAAAAATACACAAACGAATTCTTATACGCCTACATATGTTTCGCACATAATATCAGTGCATGCTGAGAGTCAGTATAAGATCTTCCTACTATATTACTAACCAAAGGCCGCAAATTCACACTGTGCTCATAGTCACCGTAATATAGCCACCGTACCAGTAGGCCTACTAACGCCATACAGCTGTGTCTGACATTTTAATTGGTAAAATACAGCACCACTTAGATCGCGTAATTACAACGTAAAATTATTAGGAAATCCTGTACATAATTAATCTACTTTACTGTACACATTTTTTTTTTTTGAGAACATATCAGGATGTAACGCTAGCAAATGTTTTTATGCCTTCGTTTAGTGTTGTCTATAAACACAGGCTATAAACAAAGTCACATTTGAGTGTTTTACCCAATTTCTACTTTTCCTCAAGCTACTCGTCATAGGCATTTATGTCTACTGACTTTAGCAATAGCAGTTCTTTATTAATTCCATTAACACTGTCATTCAATTCTCTTCTATGTGAATAGATTCGTTTACTGACTGTAAATATAATTTGTTCTTTCCTCGCTACATCATTTCTAAGTCAAAAATTTCTCATATAGACATTCCTCTTCTGAAAAATGTCATTTGTTGTTTTTTAATTCTGATTCTTTGATTTTATGAGAGAATCCAAAATAAATAATTTCAAAGTTTTAAGTGTTTCCTTTTTTTTAACAAAATACATAAAATAAGGAAACGCAATTTTTTGTAATTTTTTTAAACTCAATTCATTGATGATATAATTAGTGAATCTTAGTAGTGTAACTTTATTTCCTGTTATATTTTAGTTTCTTGCGGTTGCAAAAAATATGTTAAACTATTTCTTTAGGATTTATAACTAATTTTGAATTACAGGGCTTAACATTTTAATGTTAAAAGAAATTAGTGTTGTATTTAGTAACTTACTATCAAATCTAAATATGTAAATCTTAAAATTACGTATGTTTTTTTACAAGATACAGTTCTACCAGATATTTGTACTGGTTTCCTCTTTATTTAAATTTTGCTCTCTATTAAACTGTCTCAGAAGTGCTTCAGCTATCTAGTATGTCCCTTATATGAGACAACAATTCGCTTATTTGTTGTTCCTGCAATGATTACATGTCAACTTTGTCTCTGTTATCGTGTAAAACGGCACTGAGGAAAGTATTTACTCGCAGGAAGGACTGGCAGGAATGAAAACACCACCTGGTCTATAGAAAACAAAATATTTTTATTAAGCTTAACTTTCTAAAAAAAGAATCCCGCTGCGTTTGACTAAAATTTACGTGAATACTGGGTTGTTTAGTACAATAATCCAAAAACGTTATTTACCAGATATTATATTTGTAGCAAAGTTAAAAAATTTCAGCTAATAACTAAAATAAATTACGGTAACTATATATGCTTATGAAATTAATGAAATGGAGATAAGACATCTGGCTGTAAACGTCTTGCGTAAAATTTTAAGAAAATACAGCTGTAAGCTTTACGTGTGAGTTGAAACAGTTGCTCCTTCCAATCTTTGTACAGCGTTGTTGTAGTGTGTAAGCATTTACGTGTTAATACTACTGCAAAGCTCCTACAGTCATTTGCTGCCTTCTTCTCGACCACCTGTGGTACGCTGCTCTTTTCATACACTCAATCCCGATTTAACAAAAAGAGAAATGTATTAGCTTGTTGTTGAAAATTATTAAATATTTTGATAGTCTACTAGTGTTGTAAACTTTATGGACATTTTTCAATTTATAAATTGCTGTACAAAATTTTAATGTATGTATATGTATTAGAGCGCCCGTGTGTGGGCTATATGTGTGTATTCTAATATATATAAAATACAATTTAA
This sequence comes from Magicicada septendecula, assembly GCA_034769895.1. Taxonomy (NCBI): domain Eukaryota; kingdom Metazoa; phylum Arthropoda; class Insecta; order Hemiptera; family Cicadidae; genus Magicicada; species Magicicada septendecula. The sequence continues at coordinate 178,599,361 of CM068368.1, forward strand.
CAAATATTTGAACAAAAATTTATATGTAGTTAGTCTGTTTACAAGATTAATCAGTCTTGTTTGGTAATGTTAAATCTAACTAAAATTAGCAGGTACCTGTGACTCTAGGCGATGAATAACAAATATTTGTAAGAGTTCAAAAGGGATATATTTTAAATAAAAACAATGACAATATATTTCTTCCAACACTGAACGTATATATTTGCTTGACATCCCATTAGCTAAAATGATGCCTTATAACTTATTCTAGGTCAAGCATATAGGTTATAATATTCTACGGTGCCGTAAAACATCCTACAAACAATCAAACAAACAATTTTTGAAAGCAACAAGAAGCATACTTTGTTAGCGTCTTATCTAGTGTAATATATAAGCATTTTATGTCGGCTTGGATATGGTGATAATATGATCATTATTTTTAGTAGCTGCAAAAATGTCGGAAAAATTATAGCGCTTAAATGCTGAAATTGCTACTAAAATAAAAATTTTAATATTTGTTCACCTAAAATTTATATAAGGTAATTATATTTCTGTCATATTTATATGACTTTGATAAATATTTGTAGATTTATTGTAGGTAAATGTGTTATATTGTTTTTTAATTTTGTAAATATAAACTTATAGAAAGTATTACAGATTGATAGTTTTTCATGGTAACGATCTTTTTCTGATAGTTCCTATCCGTTCGGATGTTTCATATCATATACTGTAGGCTATTTTAACTTTCTGGATTGCTGTACGGAATAAGTCAGTTGTATTCATGCCAAACCGTGTCCTTAAATTTCTCAGCCATGATATTCTTGGTCGTCCAATTCCTCTATTTCCAAGTACTTTTCCCTGTAGTATGGACTGCAATAAGTAAAATCTCTGTTCATTTCTCATAAGATTTCCCAGATACTGAAGCTGTCTTCAATGAACTGGCAAGCGGTAGGGCGCCTCATTGTCCTGGGGTTCAGAAATCGGCCCCGAAGGTGGATGAACTAGTTACTAGTCAACGACACTGGGATCTAGAAGGCAACGAAAAACCATTACATTAAAGATCGTTTAGATATCTCTGGTAATATCATCATGAGAACAATGGCCCAAGCCAGGATAATACATAATGCCATCCAAGAAATGAGAAGAATGGTAACGATACACAATAGTATTTCAAAATATTCTTATTTTAACTTATGTAACATTTGTTTCAGGACCGTATGACTGACTGAACATCGTCATGATGCTGCATTGCAGCTGGCCGAGCAGTTCTCTAAATTCTGTTCTGTTTGAGAAGAAAAAGGATTTTTAAAGTAGTATTAACTATTCCATGCAAAACATAATTATTACTATCTATCGCTGTCTCTTGTATTGGCAATATTTTATACAATTTTTCTACTAATGATTTATCAATAGTCTAATAAAAATAAATTAAAAAATGATAAAATACAAACATTTGACATCATTGATGAAAATATGTTTATTAGATAAATCTGGAAATGGCTTCAACTCCAATGTATGTCATTACAATATGAATTAATTAAGGTTGACGACGATGATGATGGTGATGATGATGATGATGATGATGATGATGATGATGATGATGATGATGATGATGATGATGATGATGATGATGATGATGATGATGATGATGATGATACACTACTGATGCATAGAAACATTTATTACCTATTATAGCATTTTTTTTTTCTTTTTGTTGAGTTCATACTCAACATTTCTTTTCCAGCCGTAATGCTGATTTTCTCTGCGAGAAGGCACTACATGTCGCAGCTCTCAGTTGGATTCAGTAAGCTATTCAGTGGACACAGTGCAGACCTCACTCAGTGTTGCACTCGAATCTGTAAACCCCTCTTATATTAATTTATGCTCTTACTACTTATTAAGATTGTGTTTATTTGGGCGTGTTCTAGAATTGTCTACATTAGGTGAGTTGGACCGTCTGTTGAATAAAGGGAAACTCATTTCTTTCATTTATATAAATGTGCAACTTACACAGTGTTATGCAGAGATAACTGTGCCTTACAGAAATTTGATATAAATTACACAAAAACACTATCCGTCTTACGCTGTCTTACCAAAAAATGTAGGAATGCATGTATCAGTAAATGAAACGTATCCAGGTAGTTAGGAGAGGTACGTCGCACAAAGCATGCAGTGTGGCCAAACTACGTTTCAGTTGCCTGTTGTTACTGTGAGTGTTTTCCTAAATGTCAATAAAACGAGACTATATTATTATTATTTTTATGGAAGTCGTATTTTTGAAGTTTTCGTACTGATGTTCTCTCAGTTATAGAATTATCTGTATTGGAAACGAGCATTGCTTTTTGGAAGTTTTCAAATTTAGAAGTACGACGAATTAACTTCTTTTCGTAGCTTTAATTAGACTATTACGTTTTGTATTTCTTTGGCATTCAAAGATAATCTGCCACAAAAATACAAACATTAATGTATTGTTATGTTTTACGATAGTAACATCCAATTCTTGTTTGAAATGTATATTTTACTTTGATATAATGTTTTCAAAAGACAACAATATTTCATAAGACTTTGAACATGATATTAAGGTGAATATTACTTTTACAAAGTTGAAAGTTGTTGTTAAGGAAAACTAAATGACAGCGTTTTATAATGGACCAGGAAAAATTTGAATTTAATTCTAATAATATCGTGTACATAACACAACGAAGGGTGGCTGATATAAACTCACGAAAATATCCCATCCTACACCGCTTCATGTAGCTTTTCGTTGGAGTTTAACAATCATGTTTGAATAAGTGGAAGAATTTTTTAAAAAATTTTGTAAGCAAAAATGTTTTAAAGTAATGACTGTAACAGTTAAGGTGAAGAAAATTGATTACTTACACCTTGTATACTTTATTTTGATAACTTATTAATTAGACCTGCAAAAGAATTAAAAAGAGAGTAATGATGTGTGATGTAAAATAGAATGCTCGTTTACAAAATAATGTTTAAAAATATTGTTTCAAAATTGTTTGCTTGGAGAACGATGTATTTGCGTACCAATAAATCGACATCAGAGACAGTAAGACAGTCACAAGTTTCCATTTCCGATCTGCTTGTAGTTTCGCACTGGAAGACGCCTTTCAGTAAACTCCGTCCTGAAACAATCGACTTTTAATCGACTTTGAGGTACCGAATGATCTGACCCAGTGCGAAGCCACTATACGTTTAACCAATTATGTACGATAATATTGATACCAAGTGTTTTCACGAATACCCCGAACACTTTTTTTCTAAATGTCTTGTTAAATTTTTGATGCGCAGCTCATGTATCTCAAATTTTTCAGCGTCGTTTATTTACTTCCGTAAATCGCATTTGACTTTCCCTCGTCATCCTGACAAAACTGATGTTACGAAGACTAAAGCGATGTAAACTCAACGGTGGTACACGAACAAGCAGTGCTGACGACACGTTTGATTGCAGTATAAAATTATAAGAATACAGTTGCACGTCTCTATTATACGGAATATGATTATTTCGTAACAATAATCATAAAAATAAAGGGCAACTTTGATGTACGTCTCTTTGCAAAATAAAACGTAACATCTTGCTACATCTACATTTATTATTACGTAAAACCGCTAAAAAGCGGATTGCAAATTTAACGTAGATATCTACAGAGTTACTACATGGCTCCGTTAACACAGAATCTAGAGAGGGGAAGCGTAGCAGCACTGGAACTGCCAGTTGTACGGGGGTTCAGTACGTTCCCCTACGCTGCTTGACGTTTGTACAGTCAAATTAAAACTCATACGCGACAAGAAAATTTACACGTCCAAAAATTACAGTTAGAGCATTATAATGCTTAAACTGTAAGCGTATGGTGTCAAAATTGTTATTCTACACCGTTTCAAAAATTATTAAATTACTTTGACCATAAACATAAACAATATGAGCAATAAACTCCACAATTTCAATTAGATGTTGATCTGTAAAATATAACTAGTCGTGTCTCCGTTGTTGATCAATATAAATGGATTATTGTTACTTCAGTTTGGAGCTTAATATGTCAATAAGGCTATTCAATGTTTAATTTTTTTGTACTCTTCATAAATGTATAAAGTTATACTATTTTTGCTCATGATTTTTTCGAATTACAACATGAAACGTTAGCTGGTAGAGAAAGGTTTTGCTATTATAAATAGTAGTTCTATAAACGAGTGAAATTATGAGGAACAAGTAAATTTAATTTCCATTCAATTAGCAAGTTTCTAACGTGATATTGTGTATACAACGTTATAAACACGATATCACGTTATAAACGGACTTGGAAACCTCATAATAATTGTTAACTGATCAAAGTTAAAGTTACTGTTCAAACAAACAAACTAAGTTAAAGTTGTAGTTAATAATTACAAAAACTAACTGATTAAAGATAAATAAAATTAACTGATTAAAAGTTAAACCATTTTTGGTTTGGTTTTTTGTTTTATTTTTATTGAGTAAAGTGTTCAGTTTTCTACCAGTCGATTTTGACACTTTTACTCTTTCCGTATCTTACAAATTGTGGTTTCTGACTTTCCTGTTGCAGCTGCTGCTCGTTTTATCGCGTTGTTTATTGGGTACGTATAAGAACCACTGTTTTTTCTTCATCAAAAAATTCAATAACTCGCCCAACTATTTGGCGTGCTTGACTGCGAATTGTAGGCCTTTCTTTGTTACTTGTCAACTTTCAGTTCTACAGTTAGTGAATTCCGGTTTTAATTTCGGAGTTGATTATAAACTATTATTTAACTCTTGTATTGTCACGTTCTAATGCTGTTCTAAATTTTATATGTCGAGTGTGGTGTTAAAAGTATGGTAATTACACTATATAAAAAGCTCAAGTTTAAATACTTCTATCGGGTTTACACGCACAAATATTAATTACAGGCCTAACGCAAATCGACGCTCACAATACTCGTAGTTAATAAACATAAATTCAAGTGACAAACTCTGTAGGCCTAACACGAACACACACAAATATTAATTTTACCGCAGATCAACGCTACGATACTCACAATTATCAAACATAAATTCAAATAGCAAACTCTGTAACACGAACACGCACAAATATTAGCCTAGTACTTGTAACGCAAATCGACGCTCACGATATTCATAGCTGGAAAACATACATTCAAATGACAGACTTTTGAGTATGACTGTAAACTGCTTGGTGGGGTGAGACGCGCATGCGCGTTTGTCTTTGAATTCTCTTAGTTCACTTTTTTCCTGCATGTTTTGTTGATGTTGTCAGGTAGTTATTACCTTCACCGGCACTCTCTAATGACTGCCAGGAAAAACGAGTTCGTAGTACTCCTGAAATGCGAATCATTTTTTCCAAATAATTATAGCTTTCGATATTTTCAACGTTGATTTTATAATATAGCAAGAAAAATCATAGCCTTGTTAACTGCTGAAAATTTAACGTCATGAACATTACGGCAGGAATAGCCCAAAAGGTAGGCCTATCTTATTAGGATCTTAAAACGTATCTGAATACGTTTCCCTCTTCCCAGAAAAAAGGCGTGTTCTATAGTATTGTTACGTAATGCAGAAAAAGTGTTACACCATTACAGAACATTCTCGGCTCTTCCAGTGAAATCCGGCTGTAATGTTGTGTTAGTACGTGATTTCAACATGCATTAGCCAGACTGTTCCAGATTCGCTGGCCTCGCGCACTTTGTCAAGGTCGCAATCAATTACGTTCTGCTGTTTTCTAGTAGCGTTCTTGATGCGTAGTATGGATTGTTCTAGATGTCAGCGGAGTATAAATACAAGACTTCAGCGGCCCTTAGTTCAGTTTTAGTTACGATTTATTTCAGTCCGGTTCGAAGTATTGTGGCGAAGGGTTATGTGTTTTATAATTGTGCGGGACAATTATAATACAATTGTGTTTTATATTAGTTGACATTTTTGTTGCATGTGAACAATTTTTTATTTGATTTGTTGTGAGAGACTATCTTGTTGATTACAAACTGTTTAATTGTGATAATTAAAGCTGGTGATTAGTGACTTCATTGATGTCTTGTATTTTGTTTTCCACTGTACCATACGACGATCAGTAGACCGTCGTAACAGTATACATGTTTCTTTATTTATTTTATGTTGAGCTTATTTTAAACTACATTTTGCGGGTTATATGAAGTGAATTCGGATAGCTTAAAAGTAGCATTGAACAAGTAAACATTTAGCCTTTAAACATTTATAGTGTTAAATATAGGAGTATGAAATGTTCTACAGAAGCTAGTACACAGCCAACAGTTCATTTAGAGGTTTCTAAAGGAATTCAAACAATTAATGACATTACGTACACACTCTGATTGGAATTATAAGTACTTTTTATGATTAGTAATACTTTTAAAATGCATAAGAAAGATTGCACTAATCATAGGAACTTCAAAGAGTCTTTCTAAAACGTAATTACTAAAAAATGACTGTAATTCTAAATGGAAAAGAAGTTGTAATGAGTTATAAGTAGTGTCCGTATCGAAGGGAAGAAACATTAACACAATAAGTAACAGAATACAATATACTATACATGTGCTACTTCTATGGTACCACACTGGCCTTTGTAAGGATGAAGGACGAATGCATATATAAGAAAGAATATATAAAAAATAAAAAATTGAATGCTTAGTGTTTTACTTATGTAGCGGTGTTGAAAACATAATCTTTGATTGTTACCAGCATAATTTTGTGAACATTTCCAGAAAGGTGAAATGGTCACTTATTAGGTTTCGTCAGTGAACAAAGTGTTTCCAAGAACTCTGTTGTGTATTTTAAATTGTGTATTGTGGTTATTTTAACTTGTTTACAGTCACGTTTTATGAGAGACAACATTTGGTCCGACTTGTTTTCATTAAGGATTGGAATACTTACCGCCCTTAAATCACAATATTATTAATTGTCATTAATAATTTTTAAAATAAATTGTTTTGAAAACTTTTCAAGCTTAAATGTTGTGTTTAAGGTTAATGTGTATAAGAAACGTTACAAAAATATAATTCAAGAGACAATAACTTTTAAAATAACGTTAGTTTAAATATTTTTTCTTTAATAATTTTAGACGTAAATTGATACAGTTTGATAAGAGTAAGATAGTAAACGACAAGCTAATACTTTTGTTGCAGATGAGTTGCAGTTTTACAGTGTTTGTGTTATAATGTGTCTGTAAAGCTACACTGCAGATACAGATATTGTTAGTTACTATGAGGGCCGCTATACCAACTTTCACATCACCCTCACAGCAGGGTACAAAGTAAAATGAACCTTAAACGATAAGTCATATAGGTTACAACATTGCTTTTGTATTGTGCTTTGAACGAACATATAAGTTGCATTTCTCGATTCTTTGTTCTTTCGATAGTACAATTCTGTGTAGGTAGTCGTTATGTTATAATTCCGTAAGTTACATCGACCAGTCAAGTCACATTGAAATAATCATTAAAAAAATAAAGTAAATACTGATCCGGTATTCATTGTACAAAGTGCTTTAACGTATTAACATTGTCTTCATGACTATCAAGTGTGTAGCCAAAATTCAATTTAGTTGATAAGAACTGATTTTAATTTTCTTTATTAGGCAGTTTCCTCATTCTGCTCACAGTTTGGAGTTTATACAGTTAATATAACACACGCACACGCACACACACACACACACACACACACACACACACACACACACACACACACACACACACACATTCATACTGTTACGACGGTCTCACTGATCGTCGTATGGTACAGTGGAAACAAAATACAGACACCAATGAAGTCACTAAGTACCAGCTATAATTAATCACAATTAAAAATTTGTAATCAACTCGTACAATAATTAAAGTTTTTGTCCACATGCAAAATAATGTCAGCTATTAAGAGTTCCGTAGTAATTATAACACAATAATCACTTTTTGCTAATGAATCGATCCGCACTAAAGAAATCGTTTACGCTAACTGAACTGACAAAGCCGGCTGCTATGATTTACATAGGTAGCGCAGGTGTTCCAGAATAACTTTCCATCCTTACTGCGACGTGCCAGCATAATGCATATTTCAAGTGCTATTCAGAACAATCTGGAAGGTACTTAAGGGCGGCCTTGACTGAAACGCTACATCTGATCGACTAGCGGAGAAACGGGTGGAAGGACGCTCTCGACTCTTCGAGAGAGTTTCGTCATTATACAACCCCCTCCTTAAGCCTGTTCGTCCCGAATGTCATGTCTTTGAAACCCACACTGTTGCTGTGAATGTCATACCGAGTTTTCATTATTACTGGCTATCTTCAGCCGAAAGCGATTCATTTCTTGCAGTTGGTTTTCTAATTGCGAGGAATAGTTCTGTGGCTCTTGGGACTGCGTCTCAGGTAATCCCAACATCAAGTTCTCAGGAAGACGAATCTCCCGCCCAAACACCAATTTTTCTGGAGTCATGCCGGTTGTGTTATGTACTGCTGACCTACAGTATATGCCTTTAGGAATAATGGTATTCGCTGGTCCCAATCTGTTTGGTTCTCGTCAACATCCTACGATGGATGCTGCTCAAGTGTCCCTCAGCCATTCCGTCATATTTTTAACTGCAGCTTTCCACAACTTAAGGGGAGAGTAGCACTTTTTCATTCCTATGTAATTTAAATGGCAGTTTTAGCTACACTTAGGTACCATTATTTTCAAAACTATTAGAGCTAGATCATTGAAATTTTTACAAAATCACACTAAAACAGTAATGATTAAGACGTACTAGAACTATCTTTGTAAACCAAACATTTCTATTATTTTTTTAATTTTTATTTTCCCGGATGAATGAAAAAAAAAATTATATTTTCCATTTTTATTGGCAGTTTAAGATTAATAATGATCATTCTAGTACACTTAATAAACATAACGGTATTACATATCTACAAAAAATTTCAAGTCAATGTGTCCACTCAGTCTTGAGAAAAGTGTACCTAATTACAAAAAAAACGCATTTTCGGAAAAACGCAATTGAAAGTAAAACTTATTTTTTCTGCACTAAAACCCTCCAGGGCAGTAGTTATCTTCATCCTCAGTGTCTTCTCGTTTTCTCTTGCATAATATCCTTCTGACTCTTTGCTTCTTAGTTTGTTCTTGTGCCTCTTTTTCAGCTTTAAGAACCCTGACGCAGTCTATATTTTTTAAACCCCTCGATCATAAGTTTACCGGGTTTAATTTTCATCCTTGCAAGGAAATTTGCTTTGGCTATGGAGCCTTCATTGAAACAAGTAACTGCATCTGTAACACCCAGTTTTAGTGTTTGTAGCCCTACAAACACAGTTTTTTGTACCCTTTGCCATACGGAGCTATTAAAACTTTCGTTCGGATTTTGTGTCTTTCCATGGAGACACCGCTTCAGTAATTCCTCTTTTGACAACTCCCTATATATATGCTTTATGGCTTTCATGATTGGTTCTGGTAAAGAGTTCACACGGATGTGTATAGTGTGTGTTTGTAGATTGTGCTTTATTATATTTGCACCATATATCTTCACTTTTGGGACATAGGAAATGCTGCGGATTGTCATCAGTTGAAAGTTCTCAGGGTTACTATTACTTGCAGTAAACCTATTCCCTTTGAACATATGTTTTGAATTATTTTCACTAATGTTTACAACTACTAAGCCACTATCACTTCACAATTGTGTAGGTATACACTGTAAACAAACCAGAAAACAATAAACAACTAACATCAGCTCAAACCTGAAAAAATGTCCAAATTAGATAAACAGCTGACCATTGCCAACTTACAAAACATAATAATCATACCACAGCATATACAATATGTGTTATAGTACGATTCTGTTGGTGAACCTTTTCATAAAATATGCTTCAAAAGCGCAACACTGGCTTACGTTTTATTTTTTTTAACCATTTTCAGACAGCAAAAGTATATAAAAGTATATATTTTCTTATTCAGACAGAATTGGTGATTTTCTTAGGATAATAAAAAAAGATTTGAGTTTTTTGACCAATAAAAGTGCTACTCTCCCCTTAATGTATAAGGATAAATAAAATACTATGTCATACTACCAAATAAAGCAAAAAATGGATTTTTGGATTAGACCTGGTTGTTTTTCATAAAATTGTATACTTCCTGAATTTGACGAACTGCAGCGCAGAGGTTTTCCCATTGTCAGAGAAAATATATAATGGTAACTTACGATGTCCTGTAAATCGTGTGAGTGCAACTAAGTAGACAAATCCGTAACAAGTTCAATATATACTGCTATAGTGCTTGAGCAAAAAATAAACAATGCGAGGCCTATATAAGCCTTTACTGAGACAGGATTATCTCAGCATGGTCGCCGCTCAATATGTCGGATGCAAATTGGATCCGCATAGTCAACACCAGGAGGCTTAAAAACGTCTTGACACTGTTACCTCTTTTTTTTGAGGTTGACCAAGTAATTGTAGTTGAGTTGTCCTTTGTGTTGACTACAAGTTACCCATTAATGTAAAAAGAACAAATGACGATTTAGCATTCAGTACCTGATACCGTTGTCTGAAAGAAGAATGTTCTAGCTGTAGTCTACTGTACGTTAATCTAAGATGCTGACTTATGATAATCGCTCTTGTTAGATAGAAGTTAGGACCTAATAGTATAGGATACTTAGATTTTGAAGAGAAGTTAAAGATATTTAAGCGGTCACTTATACGAATGAGACCGTCTTGATTTAAAAAAATAGTAATTCAAAGAAGCTAATTAGCTTTTATTTGAGTCACATTTTCTTTTTAAAGATACGGCTATCGTTAGAGAAGTATGCAGTTCGGTCTGACCAATTTAAACCCTCACTGTACATTTAATCTCTTTAAATGAAAGGCTTGCTGAGATTCAATATCAAGATTTCTTACATTGTAACAGAAGCTATAAGAACAAGCAAAAACATGGACCATGGAGATTTATAAAATATATAGTTTTATAGGAGTGTTATAAAATCGTCTATACAAGATTGTTACATTTCGAATTTCGTAACAATAAGATATTGTGAAATCGTCACACTACCAAAATACGCAGCTGACGTAAGGACAGAAACCTGGAGCAATCGATTGGTTTCAGAATAACAAGACGTAAACAAGTCTGTTGTCTGTGACGTACAACAGTCCAGCGGGTCTACTTAAAACAACAATTCTACGTTACAAAACGATACGTAGAAACCTAAGGCATTAACAGTAAGTTTCTAAGTAACTTTAATATTGTGGGAACAGTATCACATAAACGACTGAAATTTTATATTCGAAACTGAGCATTTCTTTGCTTCTGGTGTTTGCAAATGACCAACCTTGCTCTTAATGCATCAAAACGTAAGGTTCAGGAACTCCAAGTGTTACAGTTTAAACTGGGATTATTATTTCAGTAGGTTATTTACTTCATATTTCTTGCTTCTTACATACAATTTCCACTGGGACACTCGGGGAAGGTCTACAGGAGTGACCATACTATAGCCACAATAGTGATTATAGTAATAATATTATCCCACGGAAAAATAAACTAATGTAGATACTCTGATAAACCAAGAGAGAGAGAGAGGATGAGAAGACTGAATAGGCATCAGCAAAGTTTAAATATGGACGGGAAGAAACTAGAGCGCCTATTTCCTGTCAGGGTATCAACAACAGCAACAGCAACAGCAACGATGATGACATTACTTATGATAATGATGAGACTAATATTAAAATCATAACAACTATTATATTTTATTGGATATGATACTATTAACAAGTTAAGTGTCGAAACTTGCACAATTTAATTACAATATATTATCAAGTTGCATATATGTTTTAATACATATTAACAATTGTTTCTGTTTCCTCATTTTTATAAATGTGCGTAATCAAGATTTTAAATTAATATCTAACATACATTACATACATTTTACATACATTTTACATACATACATTTTATTTAATGACGGAACATAATTAATTTTTACGTTACGGAATTCATACTACTACGTCTCTAATGCTCACAGCAAAATGATTGCCTGAAAATAAAATTTGGCAGTATCGGATACAGCTTTGTTATAAACTCAATTTAGTACATAATTATAAATTTTGTTTCCCATTTTACAGAAAATTAACATGCGTTCGCTGTATCAAAATATCGGTATGGAGAACCATACATGACTTCCATATTCTAAGATTTATATTTAAAATCATTTTCGAAATGAAATATTACCATAGAAACTACTTCTTTCTACTTACTGCTTCAGCCTTAACCACAGTACTGTGGTCACTAACGTATACCACCTCATGTTATCGCACTCGATTTTCACTGATGATGGAAGTCGATGGCATTGCCGAAATGTCTGGTTTTGTAGAAAACATTGGACTACGGCCAAATATCCCGGGAAGGAATTTTAACAAAAACTACTTCTTTGTTGCCGATAACGTTGTACACATATATATCAGTGGCGAAGTTACATGGAGGCAATTGAGGCAATGCCTACCCTAAAAAATTCTGTAGAATAAAAATTATAAATACGTATGAACTGCATAACGTAAAGATTATACATTGTTACTGCGACTGTCAAATTTATTAAACCGAAACGTTCTTTATTGAGCGACCGCTAGATGGTGACAGGTGAGATTCGGCATAGTTCGTTTAAAGCGAATGAGGCAACCTGAACTTGCCTCAGCGTTTTTTGTATACATCGTATGTAAGCAATGTAATGGTGTGATAGGGAAGTGTAGGGAGGGGGGATTGTCCCGCGCTGTACACATAGAGCGTTGAGGCATGCCTCACTTCTGTGGTCCAAACAGTTAAGTTAAAGCGCCTGTGTTGTTTCTATTTGTTTATTTTATGGGGTTATTAAAAGTGTCACTGTTATTCCGCTGAACTAACAGATGATCAAGATTGTTATTTGAATTATTTGTAACATTAAACATATATATATAGAAACTAATCAAGTTTAAAAATTTGAAGTTCAATCAGTTCTATTATTGTGTATGACTAATACAAGGATTGTTCAATAGACACACGTATAGAGCTGTAAAGCATTTTTTATTCAACGATTTTAAAAGAAGTCTCCAATAACATTAAGACATGAGTTCCACTGTTGCGCTAACCTGTAGATTCCCTGCTAGTAAAATTCTTACGGCTGTTTGTGGAACCATTCGGTTACAGCAAACTCTACCTCAGCGTCCGATTTGACCCACCGTCCTTATAGTGATTCCTTAAAAAAAATTTAAGATAAGATTTTTGCCTACCCATTCATTAACTACTAGCTTCGCCAGTAAGCAAATTGATGTCCATTTTTTCGGCTTGCACGCGTTATGTTGGTGTGGGTTTCGGCACTTTCCATTTAAAAAGCGTGCAAACGTAAGAAAATAAACATGAGTGAGGCCAGAAATAACGTGAATTGTGTGTGTGTGTGTGTGTGTGTGTGTGTGTGTGTGTTTGTGTCTTACCTGCCTTTTTATTGCCGTATTAAATGAAAAATATTATATTACATTAAAATGAAAAAATTTTAATTTTATTGCCTGGCAACAAAATTATTTTATTTTTAACAATTACCATTGTTTCAAAAAGTTTAAATAAATTTTCAAGTACTTTACTCTTGTTAAAACGTAAAAGGTTGCAGGTAAACTACCCCTTCCCCTTAACCGATCTTCACCAAAATCGAAAGTCCTTGAGACCTCTACAATTCAGGGACGTATGCAAAAAATTATTTGATGCTGTTTGAAATTGCGGCTGTTATCGTTTGCCATAGAAAATACGCTTGATAAAAAAACGTTGCAGGTAAGCTACCCCTTCCCCTTAACCGATCTTCACCAAAAACAATAGGTCTTGAGTACTCTACAATTTAGGGCAGTATGCAAATAATCGTTTGATTCTGTTTGAATTTGCGGCTGTTATCGTTTGCCATAGGAAATACCCTTGTTAAAACATAAAACGTTACAGGTAAACTACCCCTCCCCCTTAACCGATCTTCACCAAAAACAATAGGTCTTGAAAACTCTACAATTGAGGGCTGTATACGAAACATTATTTAATTCTGTTTGAATTTGCGGCTGTTATCGTTTGCCAAAAAAAAAAATTTCCCTTGATAAAAAAAAACGTTGAAGGTAAACTACCCCTTTCCCTCAACCGATCTTCACCAAAAACAATAGATCGTGAGTACTCTACAAATCAGGGCTGTATGCAAAAAATTATTTGATTCTGTTTGAATTTGCGGCAGTTATCGTTTGCCATAGAAAAAAAATCTACAGACACACACACAGACACTTTTCGGAAAACGACTTTTTTCATGTTTTGAGTGTAGTAGAATCAGAATCTGCAATAATCTCGAACACGATTTTTTTTTTCCATCACCATTCCTTAAGGAATATGGAAGTAAAATATCGGTATGGAGAACCATACATGACTTCCATATTCTAAGATTTATATTTAAAATCATTTTCGAAATGAAATATTACCATAGAAACTACTTCTTTCTACGTACTGCTTCAGCCTTAACCGCAGTACTGTGGTCACTAACGTATACCACCTCACGTTATCGCACTCGATTTTCACTGATGATGGAAGTCGATGGCATTGCCGAAACGTCTGGTTTTGTAGAAAACATTGGACTACGGCCAAATATCCCGAGAAGGAATTTTAACAAAAACTACCTTTTTGTTGTCGATAACGTTGTACACATATATATAAAAAATATGCATAAAATTAATGGCTTGTATAAGTTAATGATTGATCTCCATTAAGTAGTACTCAAGTTTCCAAAGTTTTAATATTATGATTTTCGTAATTAAAACATCAGAGCAGGTTTAGTGTGTATGAGGGTATTGTGGACAAAAATTTTCAACATTTCCTATTGAGCGTTGCTTAGAGTAAAGCTGCGAATCTACAGTGTACGTTTCACAGAACAAACACGCGGAAAAGAAGGAGCGCTCCGAAGTCACTCATGGACCCTCAGCATCTTGCAGAGGGTTCATTCCCTAAAGACGAAAAGTCTGAATCGTTCCTCTGTAAACACGTGCAGTTACACTGCCCAGCGATCCACAGGAAGCAAATCGCTATCCACGCTGGACACTTTTTCGGCTTGCACGCGTTATATTGGTATGGGTTTCGGCACTTTCCATTTAAAAAGCGTGCAAATGTAAGAAAATAAACATGAATGAGGCCAGTTATAACGCGAATTGTGTGTGTGTGTGTGTGTGTGTGTGTGTGTGTCTTCCCTGCCTTTTTATTGCGGTAGTGATAATAATAAAATGGAAACGTAAACATTACATAACTGAGATATGCTTGCCTGCCACGAACGATATATATTTTCTCTCGTACATGATTTTCATTAAAATGAAAAAATTATAATTTTATTGCCTGGCAACAAAATTATTTTATTTTTAACAATTACCATTGTTTGAAAAAGTTTAAATGAATTTTCAAGTACTTTACACTTGTTAAAACGTAAAAGGTTGCAGGTAAACTACCCCTTCCCCATAACCGATCTTCACCAAAAACAATAGGCCTTGAGTTCTCTACAATTCAGGGACGTATGCAAAAAATTATTTTATTCTGTTTGAATATGCGACAGTTATCGTTCGTCATACAAAATAAAATGTTTCAGGTAAACTACCCGTTTATCTTAACCGATCTTCTCCAAAATCAACAGACCTTCCGTCCTCTACAATTCAGGGAAGCATGCAAAAAAATATTTGATTCTGTTTGAATGTGCGGCAGTTATCGTTCGTAATGGAAACATTTCTCTTGTTACAACATAAAATGTTGCGGGTAAACTACCCCTTTCCCTTAACTGATCTTCACCAAAATCAATAGACCTTGAGCTCTCTGCAACTCAGGAAAGAGTGCAAAAAATTATTTGATTCTCATTGAATTTTCGGCAGTTATCGTTCGTCATAAAAAAATTACCCTTTTTAAAACATAAAATGTTTCTGGTAAACTACCCCTTTCCCTTAACCGATCTTCACCAACACCAATAGGTATTGAGAACTCTACAATACAAAGCTGTATGCAAAACATCATTTGATTCTGTTTGAATTTGCGGCTGTTATCGTTTACTATGGAAAATATCGGTATGGAGAACCATACATGACTTCCATATTCTAAGATTTATATTTAAAATCATTTTCGAAATGAAATATTACCATAGAAACTACTTCTTTCTACTTACTGCTTCAGCCTTAACCACAGTACTGTGGTGCTGGACACTTTTCGGCTTGCATTTGTTATGTTGGTATGGGTTCGGCACTTTCCATTTAAAAACCGTGCAAATGTAAGAAAATAAACATGAATGAGGCCAGAAATAACGCGAATTGTGTGTGTGTGTGTGTGTGTGTGCGCGCGCACGTGCGTGTGTGTGTGTGTGTGTGTGTGTGTGTCTTCCCTGCCTTTTCATTGCGGTAGTCATAATAATAAAATGGAAACGTAAACAGTACATAACTGAGAAAAAAATACATAAATGAAAGAATTATAATTTTATTGCCTGGCAACAAAATTATTTTATTTTTAACAATTACCATTGTTTCAAAAAGTTTAAATACATTTTTAAGTACTTTACTCTTGTTAAAACGTAAAAGGTTGCAGGTAAACTACCCCTTCCCCTTAACCGATCTTCACCAAAATCAAAGGTCCTTGAGACCTCTAAAATTCAGGGACGTATGCAAAATATTATTTGATTCTGTTTGAATTTGCGGCTGTTATCGTTTGCCATAGAAAATACGCTTGATAAAAAACGTTGCTGGTAAACTACTCCTTCCCCTCAACCGATCTTCACCAAAAACAATAGGTCTTGAGTACTCTACAAATCAGGGCTGTATGCAAAACATTATTTGATTCTGTTTGAATTTGCGGCTGTTATCGTTTGCCATAGGAAATACCCTTGTTAAAAAAACGTTGCAAGTAAACTACCCCTTTCCCTCAACCGATCTCCACCAAAAACAATAGGTTTTGAGAACTCTACATTTTAGGGCTGTACACAAATAATCGTTTGATTCTGTTTGAATTTGCGGCTGTTATCGTTTGCCATAGAAAATACCCTTGTTAAAACATAAAACCTTACCGGTAAACTACCCCTTTCCCTTAACCGATCTTCACCAAAAACAATAGGTCGTGAAAACTCTACAATTCATGGCTGTATACGAAACATTATTTAAGTCTGTTTGAATTTGCGGCTGTTATCGTTTGCCAAAAAAAAAATTTCCCTTGATAAAAAAAACCGTTGTCGGTAAACTACCCCTTCCCCTCAACCGATCTTCACCAAAAACAATAGGTCGCGAGTACTCTACAAATCAGGGCTGTATGCAAAAAATTATTTGATTCTGTTTGAATTTGCGGCAGTTATCGTTTGCCATAAAAAATACGCTTGATAAAAAACGTTGCAGGTAAACTACCCCTTCCCCTCAACCGATCTTCACCAAAAACAATAGGTCTTGAGAACTCTACAATTTAGGGCTGTATGCAAATAATCTTTTGATTCTGTTTGAATTTGCGGCTGTTATCGTTTGCCATAAGAAATACCCTTGTTAAAACATAAAACGTTACGAGTAAACTACCCCTTTCCCTTAACCGATCTTCACCAAAAACAAAAAATCTTGAGAACTCTACAATTCAGGGCTGTATACGAAACATTATTTGATTCTGTTTGAATTTGCGGCTGTTATCGTTTGCCAAAAAAAAAAATTTCCCTTGATAAAAAAAAACCGTTGCTGGTAAACTACCCCTTTCCATCAACCGATCTTCACCAAAAACAATAGGTCGCGAGTCCTCTACAAATCAGAGCTGTATGCAAAAAATTATTTGATTCTGTTTGAATTTGCGGCAGTTATCGTTTGCCAAAAAAAAAAATCTACAGACACACAGACACACACACAGACACACAGACACACAGACACACAGACACACAGACACACACACACACACACACAGACACTTTTCGGAAAACGACTTCTTTCATGTTTATGTGTAGTAGAATCAGAATCTGCAATAATCTCGAACACGATTTTTTTTGCCATCACCATACTTCCATTCCTTAAGGAAATATGGAAGTAAAAATTACCCTTGAAAAAAAACCGTTGCTGGTAAACTACCCCTTTCCCTTAACCGATCTTCACCAAAACGACAGGTCTTGGGTGCTCTACAATTCAGGCTTGTATGCAAACAATTATTTGATTCTGTTTGAATTTGCGGCTGTTATCGTTTGCCATAGAAAACACCCTTGACCAAACATAAAACGTTGCTGGTAAACTACCCTATTCAATTAACCGATCTTCACCAATAACAATAGGTCTTGAGAACTGTACAATTCAGGGCTGTATGCAAAACATTAGTTGATTCTCTTTGAATTTACGGCAGTTATCGTTCGTCACAGAAAAAATACCCTTGATAAAACATAAAACGTTGCTGGTAAACTACCCCTTTCCCTTAACCGATCTTCACCAAAAACAATAGATCGCGAGTACTCTACAAATCAGGGCTGTATGCAAAAAAGTGTTTGATTCTGTTTGAATTTGCGGCTGTTATCGTTTGCCATAGAAAAAAATCTACAGACACGCAGACACACAGACACACACACAGACACTTTTCGAAAAATGACTTTTTTTCATGTTTTGAGTGTAGTACAATCATATTCTGCAATAATCTCGAACACGATTTTTTTTGCCATCACCATACTTCCATTTCCTCAAGGAACATGGAAGTAAAACAGTTAAACCAGAAATTCATTTTGAGTCTCTTAAATTATTACTTCCATATTCCTTAAGGAATGGAAGTATGGTGATGGCAAAAAAAATCGTGTTCGAGATTATTGCAGATTCTGATTCTACTACGCTCAAAACATGAAAAAAAGTCGTTTTCAGAAAAGTGTCTGTGTGTGTGTCTGTGTGTCTGTGTGTGTGTGTGTCTGTAGATTTTTTTTCTATGGCAAACGATAACTGCCGCAAATTCAAACAGAATCAAATAATTTTTTGCATACAGACCTTATTTGTAGAGTACTCACGACCTATGTTTTTGGTGAAGATCGGTTGAGGGAAAGGGGTAGTTTACCGGCAACGGTTTTTTTTTATCAAGGGAAATTTTTTTTTTTTGGCAAACGATAACAGCCGCAAATTCAAACAGAATCAAATAATGTTTCGCATACAGCCCTGAATTGTAGAGTTCTCAAGACCTATTGTTTTTGGTGAAGATCGGTTAAGGGAAAGGGGTAGTTTACCTGTAACGTTTTATGTTTTAACAAGGATATTTCCTATGGCAAACGATAACAGCCGTAAATTCAAACATAATCAAACGATTATTTGCATACAGCCCTAAATTGTAGAGTTCTCAAGGCCTATTGTTTTTGGTGAAGATCGGTTGAGGGAAAGGGGTAGTTTACCTGCAACGTTTTTTTATCAAGCGTATTTTCTATGGCAAACGATAACAGCCGCAAATCAAACAGAATCAAATAATTTTTTGCATACGTTCCTGAATTATAGAGGTCTCAAGGACTTTCGATTTTGGTGAAGATCGGTTAAGGGAAGGGGTAGTTTACCTGCAACCTTTTACGTTTTAACAAGAGTAAAGTACTTGAAAATTTATTTAAACGTTTTGAAACAATGGTAATTGTTGAAAATAAAATAATTTTGTTGCCAGGCAATAAAATTATAATTTTTTCATTTTAATGTAAATCATGTATAAGAGAAAATATATCGCGCTTGGCAGGCGATATTAAGATTTAAATATAAATCTTAGAATATGGAAGTCATGTATGGTTCTCCATACCGATATTTTCTGTCCTGTTACACATTCAGTATGTACACTGTATTATTAGTAATTACAAGGAAGCTAACAACTGTAATTTAGAAAAATAAGTAGGTAATTAAATAACAATAAGCCAGACTATATATTCCCTTATAACACATTATTAAGTAAATTGATAGTACTAATGCATTGTGGATATTGTAATATAATAACTTCAAAAATTATGTTTGATACTCACGCCAGTAAGGTAGGCGTAAGTCAACGTGACTATACTAATAAGACAGGCATATCTTTTTAAACCGGATGTTAATCACTGTAGTCTAGTCGTTTACGAATTAAGGTTGAATAGAATAACGTCGTTACCCGACGGTTTCTGTAATTCGGATAGCAGTCACATCAATCCCGGGGTTTACTGATTGGTACGAATAGTTAACAGATTGTCTCCACAATTCGAACATATTGACTATAACCTTATAACTTAAATAACAGGTTTGAAAGTAGAACAAGCAAGTCCACTTACAAACCGTAGTAGTACTCATTGCATTATTGTGATCTGTGTAGAGAAACGATTTTCTAAAGACCACCATAGTAGTGTAGCATTGTTAGTCTTACCACCGTGATTTGTTATCATTATATTTACTGTTGACAACCGATGGTTATATCTTTCACCTTCACTTGACTAAATGTGAACAAAATATATACGATTACTAATACTTCCATAAATGTAGGTGTAAGATTTGCCAGAGTGTAGATAATAGTTTTGGCACATAACAGTCTTCTTGTGATTTACGATTTCCTGCTTTCTTCCTTGGCTATTTCCACAAATACCTTGTCATGAGACTGTGGATCAATAGTTAAAAAGACAGAAGGACGGAAATGTTTGAAATGATTTACACTAGGAAGGTACACAATTAGCGCTCTGTTTGAAACAAAAAAATAATTATACATACATTTCAATAGGTACATCAAATTCAATTACTAAAAAAATTTTAAAAATTCCGATTACTCTACTTTATTTTTAGAATACAATAACGATTGTAAAGAAAACACATACAATGTGCAGTAAAAATTTCGAACTACTGCATTGTTATGTTAGTTAAATTTGTAACCATAATACATAAGTGGTCAATAAATTAGTCCTAGCTTTTATGTTTATGTATGTTTCCATGACATCTATAAACGTATGTCTAATAATTTATAAAAATGCATATAACTAGCAATATGAAAAATATGTTTTAAACAGGTTAGAAACTTTATTTAGGTTAACATATTAAAAACAATTTGTTGTCGGTACAAAATTTCAAGGACATTAATTTAAAAAAAAGTTATTAATTTTGTCAAATTATAATAATTCCAAGATTGTATTACGAATAAAATTTCTTATGACTTTGTAGGCCAAGTAGATTTTTACAGTTTCCTAAAATGTCTACTTTATTTTCGGCCCGTAGTGGCTCTAAAGTTAAGAAATCTTCAGTGTAAACATTACATTTGGATTTGGGTTAAAGTGCCTTTTATTCAAACTTTTAAATTTGTAAAACTGAATATTTAATTAAAATTATCTTTACTTTGTATACCTTACATGGATATTTAAATTTTTTCAAAATGTTTCTTACATTTTTGTCTGCAGCTCCAGGTTTTTTGAGGGTTGATCAAACTCAAAAAAATAGGGGTTGTGCGGTAAAAGTATGGACAAGGATGCCTAGTTTTACAAATCTTTATGATGTATTCAAAAGTTAATGTGAGATACATAAACAGATAGGCAGACAGACAAATGCCAAATTTCAAGTTATAAGTGAGAACTCACCTCCCTCGTTCGTTCGTTTACGATGTTTATTTCATGATTTACAACGTATTTCCTACTATGTCCTCATCTGTGATCTGTTATTGTGTTGTATAATTGTTCTTTGTTCAGTTGATTGGCTTTACAGTCAGTTGTTATAAAATTCTCAAAAGGACTCTACTTGTATGAGCACAGACGAGATGTAGCCAGTACCTGATCTGACGTCTTACTTACGCGCTACTGTATTTGGAAGAAATAAACCTTAGAGTCTGTGTTTTGTCACTATTTGGTAGATAGGAATTTTAATATTACCTATCATCATAATATGTGAACTAATATTTCAAGCAATGTAGTATATTAAATAGTTATTCTGTATGAGGTGTCCTGCAAAATTTGCAAGACGTTTTATATTGACGGTAACAACATCTAAAATAATTTCCTTCAACAGTAATTAATAAAAAAAGCAAGCTAAAATATTTAGAAGTTTAAACTTTTCTTTTTGTAGAGGGCTTATTTTGTTATAATAATAAAGTTTATTAATTAATGAGAAACTTAAATTTCTTGTACCATACATTAGTGAGCCTCGGGAACTAAGTGTAAGGAATAGTGTTCTCCTTGTCCACTGTTAAGGTTCTAACCTACTTCTGACACCAGTCTTACGACGCGACGGTCGCACTTCTTGTACAGTAGAAACAGAATAATTGACACCAAGAAATCGCTAATTACAAAATTTAATTAGACACAAACAGCTGTTATTAATCAAAAAAGCACTCTTATACAATCATTCAAGTTAATTTGCCCAATAATAATATATGCCAACTTTTTACAGTCTTGATATAATTAATACGACAATGACTTCTCAATAAACAGGAAATATTACTGAGAACCTCACTTGTAAAATCGCTCGGTGTAATTGAACTGAGCCGGCCACTGGATGCTTACATTCATATCCCGCTAAGATTCCAGAATTATCTTCCACTTTCCGGGCAGCGTGCTGAGACTAATTTGCGTAGTTGCAGGCGATAGAACAATCTGGACCAACTAGGTCAAAGTGAAACCTTGAGTACAACGTGCCGGCTGCATGCGCAGTAACTAGTCGAGAAACGTGTAAAAATGTAATGTGGAATTATCTAAAGCGTTACGTAATTAGTTAATAAAGTTTTTAGTGGTTACAAATAAATGCAGAAATTACACTGTTGCACACCACTATATAATTTTTTTATATTGTGACGTGCAACACGTAATTTGTGTTTGTTACGTAATTGTCTTTCCTAGCGATACGTACACTGACCTTACTTGCAGAGTGAATTAAAACTAGTAGAACCATATGCTTTCGTTTTTTTCCAACGCGTCTTACATCATACTTTTCTAACGAAATTTTGTAAACAATATACAGTACTCTTGATTCCTACAATCAAAACTTAATACTTGATGCCGTAGTTAATCCAGTCCTTTTAATTTTTTGTGCATTTTAGATTGAAATTTGTAGTTATAACGCTATAATTATTTCCCCTTAGAGTTGGAATTTCGCCTCCGTAAAGAGAAAAGCTATTAATATTAATGTTTACGATGTGTTTACTGTAGTAAGAGTCTATGAATAAGGCTTTTGGGAGTAAAGGTTTTAAGTATTAAGGTTTCTAGGAATGAGGCTTTTTGAAGTATTACATTTACTGTATTATAATACAATAATAATCTTGTTATTAAATATTAACATATTAAATAATAATATATTTAAATAATAGAACAAAAGTGGAAAGATGACAGTACCATAAATACGTGTCTCTCTTTATTTTATAGAACAATGATTGCATTTTGCTTAGTTGTGGTTTTCTCGTAGCTGGGACCCAGGTACATGTTCTCTCCACGCATATATTTTTAGTTACATCTTCCCGAAGAGTTATAATTTTCCGTGAACCTTGGCTTCCTTCATTATTCGCCACCCTTGCTTCTCCTTGCCATCACTAGCGTCTTCAATTCCCCAATTCCAATTTCAAATCCATTCGTCTCAAATCCGCCGCCACTTTTTGCAGCCATTGTAGTTATTTCTATTCACATCGCTCCTCCCATTACGCTTTCTATGATTCTCTTTATTATCTGTCTCAACCCATTTTCTCCGCATGCCTTAATCAATCAGTGTTTAGATTAAATAAATTTTATTATACATTTATCATTGATTACAGGGTTTATCTCAGAAATATTCCTCCTTCTCCAGTTTTCTCCACCTTTTACGGTACTATACATCTCCCTTATTATAGTTCAATCAACAGGATATATCTGCTCCTGTAAGGATCCGAACTTTTGTGCTATACGTTATTACTAGCCCTAATTAGAGTTCTATTCAGCCTGATCATATTAATCACTTGGAAGATTACCTACTTTAGATTTGAAGCAATCGTTAGTCGTATTTGGTTATATATACAGTAACGTCTGTTTGTAGCATGTGTTGCGTTCCTATTCTAGCGACAATGGTAATCTTGCTCAATTTCCTGGTTCATATATTATTATTATTTCGGGTATTCCGTATTTTAACTGGCAGATATGTTGTCAGTCATGTGGGAAATTTTATTGTTATTACGCAGCGTTCTTATTTTCAGTGGCGTTGGGCTAAATGTTCGTGTTGGCGTCAAACAGCAGATATAACTATTAGTTTGTTGGCCGTGACGTGTCCACGTGACACTGTTGGTAAATTATAAAGCTTGTAAGAATCGTAAAGTCAGATATATTCGCGCCTATAATAAATAATAATCGTGACTTTAAAACGACATGTAGAGGGAAAGTTGTTAAATAATATTACTACTTAAACTGTTGACTTCAAATTTATTTGTATTTTGCTACTTAGCGAGAACCGTTTCATACAGTAGAAGAGTTTATGAATGTATTTACAGCGCTGTTTGTTGTGGCGTGGCTCTGCGTATGTGCAGAAGCGTTGCCACGCAGTGGTAACCAAGTAACAACGGAAAGGCGGTGTAGGTTGACATCGATAGGTAGTAGTAATCGATAGACGATGATTTCAGCGGTTCGAGTCAACGAATTAAGAATTACGTGTCATGTTTACGTTTGAAAATGTTAAATTGACAAGGTTGCGACAGCATGAGCGGATTCCGCATTATAACAAAAATATTACTGAACATGATTTACAAAAAACTGAGTAATTTTTGATCGACTAATTTTTTATGTTATAAGTTCACTGTAAAACTATAAGCACGATATATGTAATTTTTAATGTAAATATAATCTCTTGTAGCAGAATAATAGCCGGTTTAATATTAAAAATTTCTCCTTTAAGAATAATAATTTCTCCTATATTAAAAAGTATATATAATAAAATATATGTAACTCTAGTTGTTAGAACTATATATCTCATTCTTTTCAGTTTACTGTGTTCTCCTTCTTCAAGTAGTGTGAACGCATTTTTATTGTAGTGTGTTGACATTTTATGTCTGTGCCTGACGTTGATAAAAACCTGGCTATAAACATAGTTTATAAAATGTACAATATTTAATGATTCAGTAAGAAATCGATTAGTTCAATATACTTTGGTAAGTACGAAAATTAAAGTTTGTGAAAAGCTGCGTACTTTTGTATAATGAAGTCAAGCGCTTCAGCTTATTGTCGTGTATGTGTTGTGATCTTTAATCGTTATATATTATTCTGGGTATTAAGAAACGTGAAAACTGTGGTGTGACTAACACTATAGTGTTTGTAATAATGTTTTATTACAGTACTTAGCACGTGCTTGTGTGTCTGCGTCAGAGAGAGGACAGACCGTGAGTTTAGAGGAAGTCCTCGACTTTCGAACATAATGCGTATCCGAAAACATGTTCAAACATGTTCGAAACTCGAATTGTTCGGAAGTCGGGTACTGTACAGTACGTTTAGTAGGCTGTATTTTTTATAGGCGTACTATGCAAATGAGTTAGTAGGATCGGTTATTTCAACTGCAATACACTGTACTGTAATGAAATCAGATATTATTCTCTCTTAAATGTATACCATATGACCACTCTTACTAAAAAAAAATACATAATACAGTAACATGATAAATTAATCAGTAATACAAGTAAAGTTTAAAGTTACAGCAGTGTTTGTGAACTAGGCTTAGTATATACAAAAATAATCACTTTTTTAGTATACAAATATATTAAAAATTTAATCACTTCAACACTTTGCATTCTTTACAATAGTAGAGTAACATTAATTATAAAAACCTTGGTAGTGGAAATAATAATGAATATGTGCACTTATCGTAACATTTATTCACTTCCTCACCACACCTCCGTCAGTGTTTGAAAGTCCAAAGCTGTAGTTGAAAACTTGAATAAAGAGTTTCAATTTTGAAATTCCGAAAGAGCGAAATGTGTGAAAATCGAATCTCCGATAGTAGAGAACCTCCTGTATTGCAAACAGTGTTGGAATATATTCTCAAAAGACGATGTATGCAGTTATATAAATGAGTCCAGTGTATTTTGATTCTATTATTAAAAACAGTTATAATTTTTTAGGCAAAAAATTAATGGATTTTAATTCTGAGGTGTGCAGATATGCTGGAAATTTAAAAGAGAATGGGAATAGGGTGTGAGGGAGGAAAGGGGACAATTGAAAATAATTTTTGTTAGTTCTAAGATCCCGTCCTTTGACATTTTTTCGAGTTGTAACTTTTTCGGCTTATATAGAGAGGCATATGTAGACCCTTCCACCGCAAAGCAATCAAAAGATGATGACAATTCCAAGCCGGGTAATTTTAAATATTTATCGTCAGCCGTACATATATATATATATATATATATATATATATGTACAAAATATATATGTTTATTTTTGTTTATTACGTAAAGCGTGATTTCTATAAAAGTATAACATAAGTCTTATAATTGAATCACCGTCATCCATTTTATTAGTCTAGTAAAAGTCAAAACCTAAGTAACAATATTTTCCCATGTCTAATGAAGTGCACGTATAGAATTACGAGCGCTGTAGATTGTATCTACGATATGGACTTAGGACTAAGTTGCTGCTTCAGCGTAAAATAAACTATTATTAATTTAAGCCTACTGTTAGTAGTAAACTACTGCGGCTTGATAACATCGGTATAACCATAATCAGCTTAAAAATCACTCTTAAAACGTGGAATTCAAAACAAAACAGTCTGGCGTAAAAAACAATTTTTAAATACACTATGTGTTTTCGTGCTACGAATAAAGCGTTATATATTTTTCACGCTGTAACTGCGATACTCAGAGACAAGCTTTCAGTTTCAATAAATCACTACAAAAATACAAACGTGAGAGCTAAAGCGTCTAGAGTGTTTATGCATATTTAAACCGCGGAGCACAGACAGTCACTGAGCTTAACTTGAGTCGGTAAATAATTTAGTTACCCCGTATCCCATTCCGTTAACTATAACGTATCTGATTCTCTTTTTTGTTCATATTATTGGAAAGCATCTGTAGTGCAGTGAGTATTGATTCTGTGTACCAAGACGATACCTTAAAGAAAGATGGTGTTTCATGAAAATATGTATATGCCTACACAGCGTTTTCAGATTTATTTGATGTGTCCAGTGCTGCTTTATGGTTCTAAATCTCTTGGCCTCCTAATAATTATCAGCTGTTAGCCGTTGTCATGGTAACCAATGCACGTTGTTAGATTTCTTGAAAGGACATAGCACTCAGTTAGTCACTAATGGTTAGGGTCAATGCACGATGTGACAGCTTTGGTCCCCTGTAAACACTCAACTCCGATCCTATTTCTGTTTAATTCATATATATTTACTATAACAGTTGTGTTACAGTATAGTTTATGGCGTCAATGTGGTCAGATCACTTTTTTTTCTAAAGATAAAGAACAAAGTCTATAGTTTATGGAAGCGCTAAGATCATACTAAAACAATAATGTACAAACACAACAGTAAACAACACTGTTTCTTTTGTAACTAATGACTTGAGAATACTTGTGACTTGTGAAAACAAAATTTCACAATATCACTAATTTACAAACACAACAGTAAACAACAATAATTCATTTGTACCTAATAACTTGCAAATACCTTTGACTTGTACAAACGAAATTTCACAATATCACTAAAATATATACATTTTACACCTAATCACTAAATAAAGTAACTATTCCTTTATATGTTTAAAGCCAAAAATACGATTTTGATAGGTGCTTCTTAAGATCTACTGACCTATGTACAACAGAGAATAAAACTCATAACGAGGAACTTCGAGAGCAGCTGAGTGTTTATATCTTTCTAATAAAGTTTGAAGATAACAACAGAATCGTGTAAAAATTCGCGGCAAATGTAGTGTGGGTCAATTGTGTACCCTCAGGCGACAGGGCAAACCGACGTTTGAGACTCGGAACTTGCTAGAATCAAGTCGTGGAGCCAAAATAAAAAGAAAAAAATATAAGGCTAAAAAATTAAGTGTTGTGAAAGGCGGAAAATCCAGTGCAATCCCCATCACAATTGGAAGATTGATGTTTGTTTTGTAAAAATTAACTAAATAGTATCTGAAGATTTGCGTTAAAAACCATAATTATGAAACACAGAGGAATGAAAAGTATTTTTATTGGTTTGCTGTCAGATTCTGTAAAGTATGTAATTATTGAACTATTGTAACTTAAATTGTGTCACCGATCTGATCAACTGAAGAACCTTGTGCATAACTATGTTTTGACAATTAGAACCGTTAGTATCTCATTGGCATTCAATTTGGTGGTGCTGGTGGTCAGACTTGCACGAAGAGCTAACTTTTTCTTTTCCTTTTTAATAAATACACTCAATAGTAAACGATTCTAACTTTGATCGTGTAACGGGTAGCCTACAAAACTGGATTTTAACGCTACGCTAACACTAAACGACTTGTTGCGTTAATGATGTTAGCGTTTATATAGCAAACACAACACATATTATGATGGTTTCTTTGATGTCACTGAGAACCTCACAGTACAAAGTCTATACTTTTAGAGTCTATACAATTAGAGTAGCTAATTGGGTAGTAGCTGCTGAATGAGACTGTAACCTCGTTGCAATCAAGTATTACTGTTTTTACGTTAAGACTGTTTATAAATATGTCCACACGTTTACAAGCCTGTGCATCGGCCTATGTAGATCCAGAAAAACCATGCTATTGGTTTTAATATAAACTTAATGTTAATTACAATACTTATACAACAAAGTAGATACTGTTTTAACCTAATGCTATTAAACTTCTTACACTCTCTCTCTCTCTCTCTCTCTCTCTCTCTCTCTCTCTCTCTCACACACACACACACACACACACACACACACACACACACACACACACACACACACACACACACACACACACACAGATGGCAAAAGACACCGTACTCAGATGACATGGACTGACATTTTCCGGTGTGAACGTAGTGGGTCTGTTTTAGTGCCAAGTATTTACGCTATCGAAGTAGTTGAATTGCCTGGCTAACAGAACAATGACTATGCATACATTCTTTGTTAACAATTTAGGTCCCGACTATTTGCGAGTTCTGACCGTGACTAACAGAAATCGAAGTGGGAAAACTGTTTTTCCATTTTTATTATGTCTTTTCCTAATGAATGATTGAAGGTTGGTTGTGCTTTTATTATAGTTTTTGAGAAATTCGCGAATGGTGCCTATTAATTTTAACTATATATTTTTCTCACTAGGACGTTAGTAAATCAATGTAGTGTGGCAGGAGGATGTAAAGAATGCCAGGGCCGCGGTGGCGCACAACTTCCACTTGGGGGCTCCATGGTTTATCTGCTCTGAGTCAAATAATAAAAAAGATATTATTTAAGCCTTAGTTTTCGTAACAGATATGAATCACGTATTTCATTATAGTTCATTTTCTGTTAATACACATGTCTATAAAATACGTTTAAGAATTAGTAAATTCAAATAAGGGAAGTTACATGTAATAGTCAATAAAATTTATATTTGTGCTCACAGTACTGCCCTCAATATACTGGATGAGTCGCTCGGGGATTATACACCATGAATATAAATATACGTTATAATTTCTTTCAGTAAAACGTACTTTGATGTATCAACTTGTATCCCAGATAATGATCTATTTAAAAAATTCTTATGAAAAGAAAAGTTTCTTTCTGCACGTAGGAAGGGCGATGAAAGATAAAGGATATTTTGGTCAGAAAGAGCAAATGTTAACGTCCGTTAGTAATAAAAGTATGCACTCATATATTGCACTGTAACAAGATACATATATATGATATTGTACTGCTGTAAAATGTATCAGTAAACATACCCTTTAAAAATACAGGAATTTATAAAATTTGTAAAACTGTTAGGCTGTAAAAAACAAGAAGTCTTTAGCCACATTGGATTGAGTAAAATGTCAAGCTATAGTGTAATTAACAAATGTTGAAAATAGTTTAAAATAATAATAATAAGTTATTAATTAATGTATGCAAAGAACTGTAGACAATTAATTTAAAATTATATATGTAATACTTTTAATAATCAACATTCAATTAACCATAATTTACTAAATGGTGAAGTAATTTGTAAGAAATAGAAATGAAAATAATAAGTAGGCTCACAAACAGTATGTGAAGGTAGGTACTGTAACAAATTTTATAATTGCAAATAATTGTAAAATGTCAGAAGAGTACAAATCACATACAAAGAAGTGTAGTTAAATTACATTATTAATCTAAAAAAACTATGTGATGGACAAAATTAAGAATTAAAAAGCATTATAGTGTAAAACTAGGTCAAAGTTAGGAAGAAGAAAGGCTGAGTTACAACAGTACTCTAATTTAAAGAAGAAAACTCACTCTTATTTGAACTTCTGACGAGACAACTTGTAACAAAAAGAATGCATTATAATTTTGAAAGAAATAAGTAAATAGTAAATAATAACTAGAAAAACAATAGTTACAATTAAAGTATAATAGTATCAGTAAGAAGAGTTCGATAAAGCAGAGGGAAGTGAAGCTTATAAGGAAAAGGATGATTATTATTGAAAAGGGAATGACAGAAAAAAAGAATAAACAAAAGCAAAATTAAGAGAATGCGTACCATGTAAGGGTGATACTATATTTAAACACACCTTAATTTGATTCATTATTAACAGAATTGTAACCCAAGAAACTGAACTCTTACACTTCGTCTGCGAAACTAAGTGGTAGATCAGAATATTCAAACATTATATATTGTTACGACGGTCTACTGATCGTCGTATGGTACAGTGGAAAACAAAATACAAGACACCAATTAAGTCACTGATCACCAGCTTTAATTATCACAATTAAACAATTTGTAATCAACAAGATGGTCTCTTACAACAAATCAAATAAAAATTGTTCACACGCAATAATAATGTCAATTAGTAGTTGTGTCTCCACAATTATAAAACACATAACACTTCGCCACAGTACTTCGAACCGCACCGGAATAAATCGCCACTAAAACTGGACTAAGCGTCACTGAGTACTTGTATTTATACCCCACTTAGATTCCAGAATAGTCCATACTACGCATCAATAAGGCTACTAGAAAACACTAGAGCGTAATTGCTTGCCGCCTTGAACACAGTGTGCGCGGACCGGGGAAATCTGGATCAGTCTCGGCTACGGTCGCGTTACAAGTGTCACGTAATTGTCCTTCATCTCAAAGTAGCAGCATGTGTACGCACACACACACATTACAGCCGGATTCCACTGGAAAAGCCTAGAAACACGTAGAATGTTCTGTAATGGCGCACACTTTTTCCGCATTGCGTAACAATATGTTATTATGTTATATAAATAGTGTTGTATTCAAAATAACACACGAGTAAGTTAAATTGTGAAGAAGAAACATTAACAATTAGATTATAATTGGACAAAAAATGTAAACTTGGCTATTTTAGCGTCGACCGTTTTGTTTATTTATTTACGTAATGGCAGCATGGCCTAGTGGCGTGTGTTGGCAGTAGTCATTCTGAGTCAGGCAATTTAAAATATTTAAATTTGAACTAAATGGTAATAGACTATACATTACTTTAAGGAAAGATAATTGGATTGCACTGTATGTTAGTAAAAATGTTTAATATATCTGTGCTAATTGCCCTGAGATTAAAATCTGTGCATTCATGCTTGAAAAATAAAAGCCTAATTTCATTGAGTATTTTGTTTAATTGAATGTAGTAGCACAATATACACACATGGGGGGTGAAGTTGATCGCCTGCACGAGGTGCCCCCTGCGTAATCTAAACGATCAACACGAGGTTCGCCTTTCAACGCGCTGACTAAAATGAAGATGGCTTCAAAAAACCTCACACAAACACAAAACAGCTCTTTTAAGAGCTCTGACACTAGCCTCCGTATTATTTATTGGAATGCAGGAGGCCTCAATGATGTAAAATGTTTGCAATTCAAACGAAACGTCAACCACTTAGACGTGGATCTATTTTTTATTGTTGAAGCAGGAGCCGCTACTGAAACCCCTGATTATTATCAGACGAACGGCTACACCGTTACTATGATGAAGAGATGGAGACAGATCGCCTCTGGCATCCTAATTGGTGTTAAAAATAACCTAACAACAAAACTACAAGTTCTGCATGAAATGGAAGCGGATGACAAGTTGGAGGCCGTCCTGGTCGAGGCATGGAAAAACAAGCAACACTTTAGTGTAATAAATCTGTACAACCCACCCGGCAACGTACCCTCTTTAGAAGTGATTGAGAGGACAATACAGGCAAATAGCATAATTGTCGGAGACTTTAATAGTCAGTCACCAAGATGGGGATACTCAAGACGTACTGCATCTGGAAAATGCCTGGAGGAGTTAATCGACAATAACCAATTGGATGTTTTGGATACACTTCCAACTTTCCTTTCCTTTACGGGTCAAACGTCAAGGCCAGATTTAGTCATCACCCACCCACACATCTCCGACAAAACAAAAGTCAGATTACTTGACGACGCCGGCGGGCATGGCCATAGAGCCCTCCTAGTCACGTCACTTACTACAAGGACACCCTACAGTAACTGCAGGGCCCCGCGCTGGAATTTTAAGAAGGCAAATTGGGCGAAATTCCGCACACTTACAGATGAAGCTCTTTCCCTCACATTAGTATCAGACTCTCCTGAGAAGACTATTGAGGCAGTAAATAAAACATTGCTCGACTGTGCTCTCCAATGTATACCCCGTGGACAGGAAAAAAATTCCAACCCTTTTGGAACTCTACTCTGTCCTATTTGAAGGGAAAACGAGACCACTGCCGCCGCACAGCCGAACGGACGAGAGCAACTGAAGACCTCATCTCCCTCAGGAGACACCAAGCCAGGCTGCACGCAGAAATAAAGAGTGCTAAGCGCTCTGCCTTCAAGACTTTTATAGCCAAACTTGACTTTAGGAATAACGGCACCCAAGCCTACAAATAGATCTTACGGCTTAATAACGACAACCCGCCAAAGGCACAACAACCATTGCTCTGTGCCAACCGCCCACTCACCGATCCCTCGGACATCGCCAATGCCTTATGCAAGCACTATGCGAATATAAGCCGAGTACACGGAGATAAAGCCATAGCCAGAACTCTGCTAAAACGACCCTCGGCCACATGTTTAGATAAGAAAACCCAAGACCTCTCCTATGATCCTTTTACTATTGCTGAGCTAGAAAATGCCCTTGTGCAAACCAAAGAAAAGAAATCTGCTGGCGTGGAGAAATTTTCCCCTAATTCCTCACACATGGGCAATACAGCCAAGAAAACCGTGCTAGCCGCCATCAATTTGACATGGGGAAAACACGTGCCCCACATATGGAAGAAGGCCGAAATCATCCCTATCCTAAAAAAGGGAAAACAAGCAGACTCAGCAGAAAGCTACAGGCCTATCTCCCTGACGAGCGTCTTGTGTAAACTAGCAGAAAGGATGATCACAAACCGTTTGAATCAACTAGTTGAGGCTAAACAAATTGTTGACCACGCCCAAGCCGGATTCCGCAGACACCGCAGCACGATGGATCACGTAACCAATTTCACACAACACGTCAAAGACGGGTTCCACAGGAAAATGTCAACGTTAGCAGTGCTAGTCGATATAAAAGCTGCATATGACACGGTATGGAAACCCATGCTCATCCATAAGCTGGCCATACACGGAATATCTGGCAAACTATTCAAATGGATTAAGTCGTTTTTATCCCAAAGACAAATCCGAGTCCGTTATTCAAATTGAACATCGAAATTTCGCATCCACCAGCAAGGACTAGCCCAAGGAGCAGTGCTGAGCTGCTCGCTGTTTAATATCATGATCGATGACATTCTCGAAGCAGTAAGAAGTGTGCCAGGCGTCAAACCGCTCCTCTATGCGGACGACCTTCTCATCTGGGCAACCAGTGGAAACACACTGTCACTTGAGGCTGCCTGAACGAGCCCTTAATAAAACTCGAGATGTGGGCAAAGCGAAACGCAATGACAGTAAATTCTGGCAAAACCACCTTTCAACTGTTCTCACTCTCTACAAAAGTACCGCCAATTAGCCTATTTTACAGCGGGACAGCGCTGGAAGAAAGCGCCATTTCTAAATATCTGGGAGTACAATCTGGGATAGGCGCTTAACGTGGAAACCTCATGTGGACCAAAGCGCGGAAAGGGCTTTAAAAAGAACACGACTACTAAAGAGATTGACAGCCACTAAGTGGGGAGCTAACCAAGATGTCCTAAAGACTACCTATAAAGCATATATTAGACCCATGCTAGAATATGGAAGCGAAGTCACCGTCACAGCAAGCGCCAGCGTACAAAACAAACTCGATCTCGCACAAAATACAGCCCTAAGAGTAATAACAGGCGCTGCAAAATCCACCCCCATCGAGGCCATGGAGGCACAAACCCAGATAGAACCATTACAGTCATATAGAGAAAGGTCAGCACTGCGATTCTGGGAGCGCTCCAGGCGTGTCTACAAGCGTCTATGGAACGACTACCGACATCCTACTCCCAGGCTAAAGACACAAATAACCCCATTAACCATGTACAAAAACATCGCCGAAAAATACGATATTGCCCTCACAGAAACAGCGCCGCTGAATACCCATCAGGACTTCTTCAGTCTCTTACCCCAAGCCAGCTACCATCTTAAGAACCACTCAGCACCTAAACATGCATCCACAGATTTAGAACTAAAGCAATCAGCTTTGCAAACCATCCACGAAGATTATCCCGAGCAAGAGTGGATCCATATCTACACTGACGGCTCATCAATTCCGGGCAATGGAAAAACAGGAGCTGGGTACTATAGCCGCCTTTTCCAAGGACACTTAGCCGTGGGCAGCCCCCTTAGTAAATACGATGGGGAAATCGAAGCAGTTCACGCTGCCGTTGATGAACTGGAAAAATCACTCCCCCTTCAAAAGCCGTGCTCCTAGTCGACTCACAGGCCGCAATACGCAGTCTATCACGGAACTCTCAAACCGACTGCCAAAGAACTATCGACTGTAGAAGGAAACTGGAGACCCTGGCGAGTCGAGGGTGGATCCTAAAACTCCAATGGATACCCAGTCATGTCAACATCTGGGGAACGAGGAGGCCGATAAACTGGCCAAGCAAGGCACAACCCTACCCCAGCCTACCCGCCCGCAGTCCCTACAATCTTCCAAAGCTCAAATAAACTCCGCCGTCAGCATATGGAAAAAGCGAAGACTGTCTGAGGCGGCCGCCGGTAAAAAATGGGAAAGCCTCGTCACCGAGGGTCCAATCAACCCCAACCTCCCTCGTGCAGTGTGTGTCGCCAACTTCCGACTAAAAACCGGACACGACTATCTCGCTTCACATCTGCACCGCCTCCACGCGCTGCCAACCCCTGAGTGCCACGCGACGCGCACGTGGGTGCGGCCACGCGACGATGGACGCCGACCATCTGAGAAACTGCCCGGCCTTAGACCACACCCCATCCAACGAGGACACCGAGATCGCCGAAGCCCGACGCTACTGGTCAGCGCGTCGCCTAATGGCTCAACAGCCAAGGGTGGGCGTTCGGTAGTAAGTAAGTAAGTACAATATACACACGCGATTTAGTATAAATGTGTTAACATTGAAATGTTAAAGAGAGTTTTAAAATTATAGTCTGTATAATAAATTAACTTTTCGCTTAATTTATTCATCGGTAGGTATAGTTATATAAGTTGCAAGACTTTCAAGTTGATTATACTACGAATACAGAAAAGGACGGAAACAAAAGTTTACGTTAGTGATATGCCAGGTTACCAACAGAAACATAAGAAACATAAAGAGAAAATGGCATTGAGGTACAGGATTCCGCAGATAAAATGTCATGCTTTAACGATGTGGCGTAATTAGGGTAGTCTCGGTAGAGGTTACTGGCCAATATTCAACGCCCCATTCGTTTGTAAGCTCTCAGGCCACAGGCATGCTGCAACACTGCGTTTGTCCCAAGTTTTAATGTTTATTTGTAAACGGCTACGACGGTTGATTTTGTTTGGTGTCCTGGACATGTAGGTATTGAAGTAACGAGTACTTCAATACAGCGAGACACGCTGCAGACAGTCCCGAGGTCAATGCAATTGCCATACCCTTGATGGCGCGGAAGTGACTGCCACAACCTCAATTCTTAATGTGTGGCAGCAGATGTGGAGTGCATGGTATAGCAAATTTTCTGCCGTTAAGCAGAGCGTTTGTAAATGGCAAACGGTAGGTGATCGCAGCCGTCGGGAACAAGTTTGCATCACCAGACTTCAAATTGGGCGCACGAACTTGACGTCTTTTTATCTCCTACAAAGAGAAGAACGACCCGTCTGCATTTGCGACAGACCACTTACAGGAGAAAAAAGTCTTGAGTATGAACAACTAGCTTTGGACGGAACTCTGTCCCTCCTAAAAGCATTAAGATTACTGTATCAGCTCTGAAAATATTATTTGCATCTTTGTGTGTACTACTTTCTACTTTCATTGAATAACTATAATGTAGATGAGAACCGAATATACAGTCGACCAACACACCTGGTCGATGTCGTTGGGCTGAAGGACTTTTGCCGAGCCCTCAAAACTGAAAAAAATGCATAATAGGTACAAAACACACAGTTGGTACAAAAATTACCACCTAATAGCTCAATAGGGAGTTCACTCTAATCATATGTAGATAATGAGTTAGTTAAGCCTGTGAGTTAAATCTAATATACTGTCTCTTTCATTAGCAAAACTCACACATTTATTTTCAAAACAATTACAGTCAACATGTTGGATAATTTTAAAAATCTTTTAAAGACAAAGTTTTACAGATAGAGTCGTTTGTATTCTAGAATTGAACTTCTTAGCAACTTACAGTGAAATTTTAGAGATAGATCTCACTGTTTTTTCCTGAAAACTTTCATGGAGGAGTGAGATGTACTTTAATGCCAAAGTTGTATTCAGCAAGTCGATGTTGATTTCAGATCACTTTAAAGGGCGTAAGTTTCCTCGGTGTTGTTATATGTCCCTCATGAATAACTTCCACTAAGTTGGTATAACGATTAGTGGGAGGGGTACGGCACAATTTCCGCGAGTAAATTGTAAGTTGTGCTGTAATAATTTAGATAGATATTCTGTTTTGTAGCTGAAGTAGTTCGATGTAAGTTTGTATTCTGTCTTTTAAATTATAATAATTATTACACTTAAAATCATTATTAAATTGTTCGAAAAGTTTTATTAGCTTCATTAAAATTAATGTTCTGTTAAATACGCGTATCACACGCATGATGATGAAGACACATCAACTAACAACTAACAGGATGTACTTCCACACATCAAAGGGCTACGTAAAGATTCAGCAAATTACTCAAGAAACACAACATACGCTTCGTACGTAAGAGAAACAGGGAAACAAAGGAGCAAATCTCAAAAAGTCCACATGGGTCTACGATATCCCCTGCACTTACTACATCAGGAGATATATCATATCCGGCAGTCCAAAGAAGGATCAAAGAGTGCATGAAAGAACCCATCAGGCCAGTAAAGTGAGGATTCTTAAACTTGATACATATAATACATAACATTATAATACATTACAACACAATATTGGATTCGAGCACACAATGTCAGAAAAATATGGAGGAAGAAAATCAAGAAATGAAAATCAAGAATCAGAAACGACCGAACTGTTTCAAAAACAGAGAAGACAGCAGTAAAGTGATGTGTAAAGTGCTTTTAAGCTAAAACGTAGCCAACACCACATAACAACATACGCTGCAAAACAATCCTCAGCAGCAAACTTACGGCGATTGGGATGTTCCAAGATTGTAATAAATAATCTTCTTGCCAGCGAAGTGACAGGTCTCACTGATTTGTTTCTGAACTTTTCAAGCAGGTTTACGTTGGAAGTACTTCAATGCCAAAGTTGTACTAGGTCGAAATTTATTTCATATAACTTTATAAACTAACTTTCCTCAATATCGTTATATATCCCTCAATAGAGCGTTTGTTCTCCTACTGTGAAGGTTTAAATGACTAGTTGGAGTCAAAGGAGACGTGTGTCATACTTAAGCTGTTAATCATGGAAAAAGATGATAAGTTGCAAGAAATTATTTATATTATTTTATAATATGTTGCAAACTTAAGAGCAAAACTATCTGTGTCCTGCAAGTCGAAATAATAGTTCAATCGCGTGGTAAATAGCACTGATAATTTGATAAGAAAAGGTTTTCTTGTTGTAATAAGAATAAAACAAACTTAAACGCATAATTAAATTCATTTAGGCAATTCTTCTAGTCTACAGTCGGCATTTCGTTTAAAAATTTTATTAAAAAATACAAAGGTTTATTAAAAACACATCTAGGCATTACTACTTTAGTCTAGACACGAGATTTGAATCGTGTTCAGTGAACAATGCTTTGCAACTGTTATAGGCACTAACTTTTAAGTAAGAAATGTTATAACACCTATATCGAAAATACTGTGTTACGACTGGGTTATAAGAAAATTTTTTAAAGAAGAAAGTGTGTAACAAAAATTATTGTTCGTGGAATATTATCGAAGACACGGGATGTTCCAAAACGGATGGATTATCCAAATAAAGTTCGTAGATGCTTTGGTAGAAGAGATATAAGAAAACGTATTAGAATCTGTCCATTCAGTCATTACGGAGCAGAAACATTTTTGTACATTGTAAAGGTTCCAGCAGCACAGGTGATGTTAGAGGGTTCACTATTACAGTGAACTGCATATATGTACATTGGATTACGTAATTTACGAAGAACTGCGGTATTCAGTTCAAAACGAATAAACGTTATTAACACATGTTATAGGCTTTCTGGTTCTAGCGTCTTCATTTTGCCATAATCACATTTTCACTGTGCATTAAATTTATGCGAACCTACTTTCTTTGGTAATTTTGTTACACACAGTGAAGGCGGGAACCTATTGGTCTTCAAGCGGTTTTGCCAGATGGTTAAAAATAACTTTATAAAATACACACACACACACACACACACACACAAACATTTCATACTATCTACTTTCTCTACAAGTGGTTCAGTTTACTATTAATTAGTAACAAGTCTACTAGTAATTACTGTATACTAGCGCTTTGAGTACTGATAAAATTCTTTTTGTTTGTAATAACATTATGACACAGAATAAATATATTCTACCCGTTTTAAGCATTAATCCCGTCTATTCGTCGTTTTAGTGTATAAATACACTAAACACAGTGTTTGAATGACCTATTGTACATTTTTTATCTATAATTTGTTTGGGTCCAGTTATGTATTTAAATTATTTTCTTGTATATTACCTATTTTGTTGTTATCAGAAAACATTTTATACTTTATATTAATTATGACAAATTATTTGGATCATATGAAATCTCTAATTGTAATACTGCGCATCTTGAATGTCGTAACTCTCATTGTATTATGACTCTAATGATTAATGACCGTTTCTAACCGGACACAGCTTATAGCGCGTAGGAGTGATTTACTACCACATTATCAGATAATGTAAATGTTAGTGGCGCTAATGGCCCATTATATAAAATATTTAAGCCATTAAGGGCCCTCAAGCACCTTACGAAGCTATTACACTTACTTTCGTTTTTGCCTACATGCCTACATTTTGTTTTTTATCGTATTTATTTAACCCGATAAAGAGTACAGAGTAAACAATTGTGAAAGTGAGCGGGGTTTATTAATTACAGCAGTGTTAACATTAGTTTCCTAGGTGTACTACCATATTTACATTTGTTTCATGACTATATTTCATTATCTAGCACATCATTATAACCTATCAATCTACAATCAGTATGGTCACAATACTCTTTTACTTAGCTAAGTAGATCTTAATTTATAAATCTTAATTTAGGTAAATATAATTTAAAATTTCAAATTGACTAAATTACATTTATATCGAATATTGGTACTGTATTATTATAGATTCATAGTTAGGAGTATGACGGTTCCGGAAGTTTTTGAAAGGTTCCGGATTATAAATCTATTCATATGCAGAGAAATATTACATATTTTATGTAAATATAAGAATGTTAGGTATGCATTAATACTACTGGTACACGAAATGTGTGTATGTGATTTCTTCAATTTGTATATGTGTAAATTGTAAACAAGTTGTTGTACCCATAAATTAACATTGCTGGAATGCGACATTAAGTGATACAACCTTAATTTGAACAACACACAAACGTAATACCACATTTTAGTATTTAAAACGAATAGGTATATGTCTATTAAATTATAAATGTGACCTATTAACTAAATTTTTAACTGGTAATTTAAAAAGTAAACTACTAAAAAAGTGAAATTATTTGAACTTTTTTATTTTAAAGTAAGTCAATTAAGATTTTTGTATCGATTAGTCAAATTATGACTGTAATAAGTGTGTAGAGTGCATCTAAAAATTAAAATTATTTTAATTCAATAAATTAAAAATTCAACGCAGATTGAATTACTACATTAATTGATTATCTGCGTAAAAGTTAGAAATTATAATCAAAAACCGCTTCTAAAATACTAAATGCTTTTCCAAACATTTCTACTCATAATGTATGTCCTTGAATATTTTGTGACACATTCCAAGCACAAGTAACACAAACTTGTAAAAATAGGAATTTATAAAAATAAAACAAATTATAAATTCTCTTAAATAATTTTAATAGATTCGAAACTTAAAGCGATCTGGCGATTCCACATTGATTGCATTGAGGAAGCGTGTGCTTGTGTGTGTGTGTGTGTGTGTGTGTGTGTGTTGAGCAGTAACATTATTAATAATCAATTGACAGAGGCAGATGAACTACTTCTGTGTTATCAAAAACGAGACTCCCGATTTGTTAAAAATGTTTTTAATGAAACAAATTCATCGAAGAAATTAATCAATATTCCTCTGAATTGTTACATATAAGGATAGTGTCTGTGATAGCTCGCTAGTCATTTAGTTGGTTCAATGACATCCCACTTCCTTTTCAGTCGCAGTATCTCATTTCCTGGTAAACATGAAATTTTAACCCTTTATAGAATAAGGTGAAGCTATGTTAAGTCTGTTAAGGTTAAATCGAACAACAACCCATGTCTAATTAACGCCACATACCATAAAATGCAAGACGGAGTAAAACACCAAGCTACTGTGTGCTGTGTGTGTGTGTGTGTGTGTGTGTGTGTGTGTGTGTGTGTGTGTGTGTGTGTGTGTGTGTGTGTGTGTGTGTGTGTGTGTGTGTGTGTATATGCTGTTACTAAATAGGTCACTCGGCGGGATGAGGTGGTTTTCTGCAATAATGTGTGTAGGCCTATTCTAGAAGAGAGAACACTTGACAATTCATAATTATTAGTGACAAATCAATTTTATAAACGTTTATATATGTCCATGTAAAATATAATTTTATTCGGAAAAATAGATTAGTTGATTTTATTGCTGGAACAGCTGGTACACGTATTGTACATACCATTTTTCCCATCCTGTGGCACTCTGGAATATACGTAATACTCATAAATCAGGGATTTAAGAGAAGGAAAATATACTTATTTAAACTATCTTCAAAAATATTAATTTTTACAAACGATCTGTAAATACAAACGTAAAGTAGAGGAGATTCCTTATAAT
Source organism: Magicicada septendecula (assembly GCA_034769895.1). NCBI lineage: Eukaryota > Metazoa > Arthropoda > Insecta > Hemiptera > Cicadidae > Magicicada > Magicicada septendecula. Next base: position 178,640,907 of record CM068368.1, read on the forward strand.
TCGAGGGGTTTTACGTTTAATTTGAATACAAATTGACTGAAATAGCAATGTTTGTTAGTTGTGAATTTTTCAATATTTTTAAAAATTTGAGTTTTCGCGAATAGTTTTAATATTTACTCTTAAAGTAAGTGTCTTATGTAAACAATGCTTTATACTAAATTGACAACCAATTTACATTTTTTTTACGTTAAGACCTGTCGTATCCACATACAATTTACATATATATTATATCCACATAATATCCACATCCAGATATATCGTATATGATACACATATTGAGATTTGGCTACGAAGAGAAGAGAAACATAATTTTTAAAAAATTATTCATTAGACATGATGTCTAGAATGCATCAAATTAAAAAACATGATTACTACATACTTTTTTAGAATTATTAATTATGTTGTATAGCCTTATCAGTTTCTTAAAAACAATAGTTTTGAAAGTTAACAACTGAATAGTATGCAGCAATGCATTTTATTATACAATTTAATAGATTATAACCATGCAGTTGGAATGGTTTTCAAATTTAGGAATGGTCATTCTTAGGAATTTAATTTAAGTTCAAGAAGATGTTAATGTCTGTCATTTCATTTATTAAATTCCAAGGCGGAGTATTCTGTACAATTTATTACTACCATATTTGCTGCTTTAGGGTTCAATTTAGGACCGTAATGTCTTCTTCCCATGCACACTCCTTGTATTGTCTCTCTCGTCATCTCATTTTCTAGTCCTAAATAATAGCCACATTTGCTTTAGGCTGCTCCCAAACGAGTGCTTTGTGAAGAAAGTAAATTCAGTACTTTTTGATATAAATTCAGAAGAAATATTTTTTAGTACAATCGTTTTGAGAGCTCTGTATGCACTGACCGATTGCCCTAAACACGATTGCATGTTTACCAGTTCTTTCCTAGAACCTATAATTTCGGTTTGAATCTTGTTTTCCGTCACAGAAAACACACAAGAATAGATAGGTGCGTGTTTTATATCCCATGTATATAACTTACGAAGCCAATATTCTGTAACCTTGTAAAAAATTAACATCTAAATCACAACAATAGTCTGACGATTCGCTTTGACGTTTGAATTTTTGTTTCTAATTAGTTCTCTTCCTTCCACGTGAAGGTAACTCGACACATACCATTCTTACTTTTACATCTTTAAATAGAACTCCCTGTATCCACAGCATTTCCTTCTTAATATTCATCTTTTAGTACTTTCAATGATAATGTTGTCATGTCTTCTGACACGTTTAAATTTAATCTTTTTTAATTACATTTCTTTTAGGAATTTTGTTTCTTATTCGCATCCCCTGCAAATAGTTACAAAGAATTCAATTTTAACTAATTCTTGTTACTTTTCGCTCTATCCAAAGTTCGATTACTTGTAAATATTTGCGTTCCTAAAATGGAATGTTCTTATTTGATCTCCAGTAACTAAATCGGTTACTAGCAGATACAAAGTTTGGTAAAAAAGCAGATAAAAACTGTTTTAAAACACCTACCACCTGTTACTGTATATTAAAAGTAATGAATCATGTGTTGATTTCCTTACTGTCACATGGCTACTTTATCACTTGACAGTTATAGTTATATGTACACTTGCTGAAAGCGGAGTATCCCGTTCTCAGATAGCGAATACAGCAATCGGGAGGAATAATATTGATTACTGAACTCTTATACGGTGGATTACGATTATACTTTGCATACACATACAATAATTTTAGAATCTGAGTAATAGTTTGTAAGTTAAAAGTTTGAGTGCCCTAAGCACTTTAATTGCTACTCTAAGCATTACGTATAAAATATCCATTGCTTAAAGACTTCTCTATGTGAAATTTAATTACGTAAAAATGTAAATCCATTTAAAAGTGCACGTAATTATTTTGTAAAGAAAAATTATGATTACAAATATTTTACACTTCTTTAATGTGACAACTGGTGTGTAATGAGTACGGGTAATGCCGAAAGAAGAGGAGGACTGCAGTACGCCACGAACAGCGGGCGCAGCCGCCGATCATCTCAGCGTGGCTCGGGCGGAAACAACCATTATAGCGCTCCAGCCACACGGCCCTTTATAGGGTCACCAAAATAACGAAGAGTTGTACGATTGGCTTGGCGCCATTTGTCATGGGACAAGCCTTTTGTCCGGTGACAGTGTATTCATATTCTCTAAAAGTGAACGGAGTGGGTTTGTCGTTTATACTATGTAAAGTAATTGTTTGACTAAAAGGAAAGTTCAGATTAAGGTATGTTTGTTCCTAACTACTGTATGACTTTCACTCATTTTCACTCTCTAAAAGTAAAATTGTTAGTCGAATTTAAACTACCTGTCATCATTATCATCATCTTCAACAAGTATGAAACCAAAAACTTTTTGTTCTGTTCTCAATAAGATAGAGAAGAGCTTAAAGCTGTTCACTGCAACACTTCTTCTCACACTTCTCCGTCTCTTCGGATTATAATTCAATATTTTTGGTGATGCGGCAATCATTCATTCGGTTAAGATGTTTCAACCGTTTTAGCTGATACTAGGCAATTCTATTGAGTATTGTAATAAGCAGGCAAAACAAATAAGTACATGAATGGAGGTATAACAGCCGAAGAGGTGATGATCGATGAATAAAGTTGTGAGCTGTAAACGATATGATATATTTTGATAAAATAATGATTTATAGAAGCCCAATAAAATAGTAAAAGGTGAATATCGTTGACGATAAATTGTGGAATAGAAGTGAAACTGAAAGGAGAACAAATAGCAAAGTTAACGGAAGCCCAAACAATACAATATGTGCAGAAGGAAGTAAGGCTCAACTTTAAGAAAAGTTACCATCTGGAAGCCGTTCAAAGTTAGAGAAAGCCGGATGTTAAACAGTCGATTGGAGGATTGGGTAGTAAGAGATTAAAAAGGATGATAGTGGTAAATTGGAGGGAGCAAGATGAAAAAGGGTAATTAGAGAAGCAAGGATATATAAATTTCACTCTACAACAAAAAGTTTCTATACGGAAGTAGTAAAGTAGTGATTCCACTATAAACAGTGTTTTTATATAAGTAGTTTTTTCATTTGGATGTATGCACGGACGTGTAATTGGATAATTAAAAAAAACAATGATTTTATAAAATTAGGGCAATTTGTTTTTTGTAAGACAAGAAATGTGGCTTAAGAAAGCATAAGCAGACTAAGCAAACATCACTCTATTTATAATGTATAAGGATTTAGGATGCTTTTAAAGCAGGATTACGGACACCTTCAGAAAATGACCGGAACACAGACTCCTGTGAATGACAAAACAAAAACTGGTACGTTTGTCTCTCTCTTTTACTTTCACCGTCGTTTTTTCTGGACTCTCTTACACGCGCGCGCGCGTATACACACACACACACACACACACACACATCATATCGCTCACATGTGGCGCTAAAAAGTACAGAAAACATAGTAGTATGTACTATAGTGTCCCCATGTAATTTTCATCTTCTCTGCTGCTTTCTTTCTTTGATGTCTGCTTGAACTTGCTATACATATTGTCTCAAAACTGTGTACTAATGTTTAACATTAAATTTATGCAGTTTGCTTTCAATCCTCTATATTATATCTCTGTAATATATAATATGTGTTATATATTAGATAACTTTCCAGACGTTTTTTATATTAAAAACATACATACAAAAGTTACGAAGGATGTGGTACACTTACACTTAGTCTCAGAAGAAGCTAATAATCTCTTTGATATTTACAATGCGTGATTCAAACACTCTGGATACATTACTATATCAGAACGTATTAAATGATAAAATTATAGAAATTTTTAAAAATTGAAGACATTAACTTATCATTGTACTGTAGAACGTATAGAGTATACGTTTATTATAATTTTACCAAAACTTTCCATTTTGTCAAAGGAGTTAACCGCGTTTTATACGCCGTAACTACGAATTCTTGTCAATTTTGATTTCTACATGTCTACCCGCTAAAAACCTCCTCCTAAAAGACACATCTTGTTTATGCGGGACCACCGCTACGTATTACTTCGTGGAGACTCGTCCCAACCTAAACTCTTATTCTAAAATATAAAATAAGGATTCTTCAGGAACAGTATGTAGTCACGTCACCATAATGCCACTGGCTTTGCCTGGAATTAATGTGGACCATATTAATCCTCTAGGAATTAGTGTAACCACTTGTGTATTAATATAAATGTGTTCGTGCGTGTGTGCGCGCGCGCGCGCGACCCCGCTAGTGGGTGTGTGATTAAGTTTATTAATAAGTATTGAGTAACGGATAAATAACTGATCTATATTTCAGTTACTTCAATCTGCAGTCTCCGACCAAACCACATGATTACATAAAACAGACAGAACACACGTCACTATCTCATTATTGTATGCGTCCTGGAGCGTAATAGTAATTTTCATATCAGTGTAGCCTTACATTCGGACTAATAAAAATAAAATATGAACAAAAAATTAATTTAAAAACTGCGTCAAAAATTAGGAAAATTAAGGAGTAAATAAATAACCCAATTACTATTACAATTATATAAACTGAAAGAGAGTTAATTGTCTCTTTATTCTGTCAGTTATGACGATACTGTCATGTTGGATCCGTTTGGCTACAACGTGATGGCATACTTTGATTAATGTAGGTCGCCCCGACTTGGCAGCTTCAAAACGGAGAGCATGAACTAGAGGGTCTGATTTATTATCATGCCGTGCCATTCTTAACACTTGTAATTTACTATCCCTGATACCGTCAATAAACATAATGAGAGAAATCCACTTCCGGAAGTCTTCCGATTCTTCAGGATAAGCCAATCTCGTCAGTCGGTCGACATTTGCTTCAAACTCCTGGAGGGTTTCCCCGGAACGCTGTCGCCTCTCTTTAAGTTGTTCACGGTACACTTCGCACAAATGCTTGTCACCATACCGTAATTCCAGAGCTTTTGTTAATTGGGCATACATGTTCTGATTTTCAGGTAACACTTTCTGTATTAGTTCTGCGGCAGGCCCTTTTAAAGCAAGAATTAGTGAAAGTCCTTTCTCTTCTTCCGACCATTTATTTAAGTGAGCGGCAGCTTCAAATTGGCGAATATAAGTTGCCCAATGAGTGCTACCATCAAATGTTGGGGCCTTTGCGTAAACTGGCCCTACTACAGTTAGATTTCTCTGATACTTTGAATCTTCTTCATCATTTATTAATGATCTTTCATTACCAACTATTTCTTTTACTAACTGTTCGACTTCGTTTTAAATTTGTTTTATTGAATTTTTAATAGAATCTTCTAAACTTGACATACTTGTTTTCATGGTTGACACAGATTTTTTAACTTCAGATATTCTGTCATCTTGTTTGTTCAGCTCACCTCGTAACAGGACGAATTTTGCAGTGATATCATCTTGTACGAACGCCTTAACTTCGCCTGATTGACGACTAAATTCTTCTTTTTGTCGTCTCTCTGGTGTTTCATTTTCAAGCTTACGTTTTTCTTTTAGTCGTTCTTCCATTAGTGCTTTCTATCGTTCATCTGCCACTTCTCTTTCCTGTCTGCGTTTCTCATCATGTCGTTTTTGTACTTCTGCCGCCTCTTGTCGGCGTCTTTCTTCTGCCTCCCTGCGGCGTCGTTCCTCGATCTGTAGTAGTATTGCTTTGAATGATTCTATCATCTGACTGGTATCCAGTCTTCTTTTTTTCAACTACCACTAACACCACTCTTCTACGAAGTGTCCTCTGTTTCCACTGTTAACCGTTCTATCCCACTTCTGACACCACTGTTACGACGGTCTACTCGATCGTCGTAGGTACAGTGGAAACAAAATAAGTACAAGACACCAATTAAGTCACTAATTACCAGCTTTAATTTCCACAGTTAACAGTTCGTAATTAACAACACAGTCTTTACAACAAATCAAATAAAAATTGTTCACACGCAATAAAATGTCCACTAAAATTAAACACAATTGTATTACAATTACCGTCCGATTATAAAACACAACACTTAACTAATAACCACTTGAACGCGCACAGTAATTTCTCCTGACAATAACTCTCGAACCGCGCTGTTAATATATCGCACTAATACTGAAACTTAAGGCCGCTGCCGCCATGTATTTATAGCCGCTGAAAATCTAGACGATTCCTAATTGCGTCTTAGCGTCCTTATGAACTACGTAATTAACTGCGGCCTGGACACAGTCCGCACGGCTGGCGGCATCGAGAAGACTCTCGCAAATGCGTCTACAAGCACGTACGCCACACACAGTAGAGCGAGATTCTTCTGGCACATTCGACAAACACGTAGATTTTTCTGTGATATCGTAACACTATTTTTTAAATATTCTTTGTTCTTTAATTTTTGTTTGTTTTAATACCCATTTCTTTTGTAATACCGTTGTATTTTTAAATATAATTTCAATAAGTCTTATCAAATTCATTTAAACTGACTCTTTTATATTTTATACTGGGCTAAATGTTTTATTTCTTTCGCGCATAAGCAGTCTACGGGTAGCACTAGAACCACGGGATAGGTACTGTTCTCTTCGTTTCGACGTCCCCTACAATATTAAATCGTCAAAAGTTAGGATTGTTCCATGCGTTATGAACCAGAGGCCCTAGTATAAAATGGACATTATCCGGTGATAAAACTGCTTCCTAACATAAAAAGCCTACGGATAAAACTAGAACCATGGGACAGGTACTGTTTTCTTCGTTACGTCGTTCCCTACCATATTTTATTGTCTAAAGTTAGGATTGTGCAGCAGAAATATCTGACGGGTTTCGTCTTGTTATTATGACACGTGGTGGGCTCGTGGGATGGTGGATTAGTGGGCACAGCACTCTTCACTTACTGCCATTTCAGTTCCCTTGGAGCCGTATGACGCGACGCACCGCGCTTTCACTGTTGAAACGTTTTCTTAAAATCAACGAATCTATTGTGCTCACTCACAGATGAAGATTCTGCCAACACTTCAACAATGGTCGGATGTTTACTCGAAACAAGGTATTGTTGTGGGTGGATAATTTAAACGCGCATAAAAGTAAATAAAACAAAACGAAATCCAACCGAGTCACCGCAAGTATTATTGCTTTCATGGTCGGTGTAGCGTCACTATAGATTTAACACCCAACGAGGAGCCTTGCGATCCGTACGAACCCCCTGAAAACACTGAAGTAGTAAAGCAGACCATTGAGGCTAAGCAGGCCCTGGCCGTTCGGTGCGTCGTCATTTCTCCCCTTGAAATAAATCTGACCCTACAACTGTCAGATAAATTCTGATTACAGTTTTATTCCTATAAAATGATGGTCGCCCATGAATTGACGGCTTATAACTGGGAAAACGTCAAGTTTTCGCAGAAACGATGTTGGAATGTGGAGAGTCTGAAATCAGTGAGGAAAAGAAAAAAGATATCCAGACTAGACACAAAAAGGGAAATAAAATGAAATATAACAAACTAACATAAGCCTAGGAAGGAATAATTGTACAAGAAAAAAGAAGAAATGTTAATTAATTACATGATATAAATCCCTAAGCTGTATGGTAAAGTCAACACTGACCACAACTCATTTAATGAATACATTCCTTGTCCATGTAAAACAAACTGTAATCAATAAGGACTAATTATGGTAAATAAAGAATAACCAAGAAAATGAATAAGACTAGGATAAGTTTTAGCTAAATGATGTGTAGACATAAAAAGGAGACTATATCCAAAATATAAATAACCAGTTATACAGTGGAATTGATGTTATGAAAAACCCACTAATTAACAATTATTAAGACAATAAAAAGTAAACAAAAGGTACTATAATAACTAACAACAAATGTACCAACATTAAATGAAAGCAACTTAATCAGACATAGTGCAGAAATACAAATCCAGCAGCAACCCATTAATGCTACCTAGTATGCAACATAACCTAATCTGCGCAACCAGTTTTCACTAAAACTGAAGAAAAACAAAGCCAAAATAATATACTATCTCAGTGCAGTATATTTTCAAGTGAACTAATTCGGAGTATATGCGCATAGGAGAATTTTAATTAATTGAAAAAATTACGAAAAAGTGTAAATCCTACGAACGACCAGTTACGCAAATATCAATACCCATAACTATTATACTATGCTTGTCAAGTAATATATAAGTAAAAGATCGCTAATAGCGAATCGAAGTAACGTCAGTTAATCGATAAATTGCCCAATTCCAAAAGGAAGGGAACTTAGAAAAATAGATAAACAATGACAAAATTGAACGCTTTCAGTAACGACAATTTTAAATATTCAAATGATTCTAATGTATTAGTATAAGCAAAGACATTGTATAACCAATGAAGGGAACCCGTACCCCAACCAGTAGGAAGTTAAGGATGTTTTATATTTTATTTTAATAATTAAACTTAGAGTTACACAAGAGGGTAACCAAAATATATCAAATGAATTATATGTACCTGTGTTATGTACATCCAATCTAGGAGATGATTCAAAACCATGACACTGATTTTAAATAATTGTTATCCCATATTAAATAATTAATACATCAATGAAAAATAACTAATACATTTTAAACAAACAAGGTTACATGAACCTGAATTAACTTCCAGGATTAACCATGAACAGTTGTTCATATTTTATATTATTTCAAGTTAACCATCAATGAGTTTATGTTTTGTCTACTTATTATAACAGTAGCACTTTTTATTAGATATGTGTATTTTGCAGACTCAAAGAACCTACTACTACTACTACTACTACTACTACTACAACTACTACTACTACTACTACTACTACCATAACAAATTTTATAAAACATTATAACCTATTTGTTTACTAACAGAAAATATTCGACTAGCCAAATGGAGTCATACCAACCTGAGATTTTCAAATGTTTTAGAGTCCATGTTCTAATTTAATTGTTAACCAAAAGGAAAGTAAATTATCTTATTGTATCAAATTTTAATTGTTCTAGAGTTGAATAAACCGCTATTGTTATATGAACCTTTAAAAGAGTTGGCTTTTATTGTAAACAGTAGATACAGCTTAGTGAGAAATCCGAGACGGTTGGTACCAGACTTCAAGAGCGGACATTCAAATGGAATGATTTTTACCAACCGCACCATCCTATATATATTGCTACACATTATAAATTATAGTAAATATCATGTCTATGTATGTTTATGTTAGTGTATAGGCAGAACATTACTGATCAACTCACCACAGCTGATATTCGAAGAGTCAACGGAACGTCCAGCGAATCAACTCGAGAAAGTGAATTAAAAAACATTTTAAACTAAATAAACTGACACAATTAAACGACGTTAAAGAGTGTAAGTAACCGATTTATTCACTACCGGATTCAACAATAGGTTGAATTGGGTGGAATATATCACTAACCCACAACTTAATAATAAAGAACGAGCTTCCGAAAAATAATAATAAACGAACTACAAGACCCCATATTAAATTAATAACCCTGAGAATAAGATTTTACGGGACGACGATCTCGTCATATTATAAATTGGCGACCAACTTTCGAGCCGAATTAGGTGAAAAAATATTTAACCTAATTAATAAAAATAATCATTAACCTAATTTTCGAGGCAGCCGCAAATCACAGAACCAAAAATGCAACGGAGAGCAACCTCTAAGAAACGTGCAGCAGAAGTGGATAAAGAAATCAACATGGATGATAAGGAGGCGACGCCAGTCGGAGATGTAGAGGAAATATTACCTCCCACAGAATCCAACCGACCTGTACAACAAGAGGAACAACCTAACCGACCCGCACAAACCGAGGAGGAAAGATTCCAGGAGCTAATGGGGGCGATCCTGGAAAATAACAAGAAAACGAAAGATAGCCAGAAGAAGATGGAAGAAACGTTGAATAAAAATATGGAATCGATTAATAAGAAGATCGACGATAGTCAAAAAATGCGGAAGAGACCAATAAAAATATCGAATTATTAAAGGAAGAATTGAAGGAAGACGGCCAGAAAAATATCGAATTATTAAAGGAAGATTTTAATAAGAAATTAAATCAAAATATGGAATCAATTCACAAGAAAATTGATGACAGCCAGAAAAATATTGATTCATTGAAAGAGGATTTTCAGAGAAGTTTGATGGAACAGTTAACGAAAAATAAAGAAGAGCTGAGTAAGAAGATTGATGACAGCATCGAAGATAGTAACAACAAGATTAAAATTATCAGCCAAAGAATCGAAGACAGTAGTGAGAAATTGAATACGAAGATAGAAGAGGAAATAACCGAAGTCAGACGAGAAGTTTCCGAAATTAGCGAAAGGTGTGAGGAAAACCAACAAGAAATACAGAGAACGAAAGAGACACTTCAAACCCGAATTAATAACGTTGAAGAATCTCACTTAAATAAATTCGAATCCATTACGAAGAAACAAGAAGACTTGACACAAGCACAGGTACACTTGGGAACGAGGTGTGAGGAAATCACCGCCACAGTGAACGATGTTCGGGAACAAGTACACACCGACAAAGAGAAAATGGCCGAGGTGCAACGGCGAGAGCTTAATAATTTTAGAGAAGAAATCAATTTATTCCGAAGTCAGCCGATACAAGTGACAGGAATAACGAACGTGGATAACCGTGAAATAATAAACTTCAAAAATTATAAGAAGAATCCCATGGAGGTCATAGAAAGAGTGGAAGAAAATATCGCCCGTACCCGTGAAACAAGATGGTCAACCATAAGAAGTATGCTAGACGAGTCCTTTAAAGATGTGTACGATAATTGGTGGACGGCTACCCGACACAAGGTACAAAATTATGCTGACTTCAAGACACTATTTAAAACAAAATACTGGTCCGAATCGACACAGAATATAGTGCGCGACGACATCTGTAACGGAAAGTATGACCGTAGTAGAGGAACAACACTCACAGCGTATTTCCTGGGCAAGGTGTGCATGGCCAGAAATCTTGAACCGAAAATACCTGAAGAATGCCTTGTTACTAAATTGGCATACCACTTTGAAGAGGGCGTGGCTAGAGCGAGACTGAACGGACAGATACGCACAATCCAAACTATGTCCGCGTTGTTAGAAAATTACGAACAAGAGAAATATTATCGAAGGAGTCGACAGAGACAAGACACATACTTTGACAGAAACGGTCAGACCGGCTACAGGAGTAACTATCGGGGAAATTATAATAACACGAACAGAGATAATGCCGACCAGAATCCGAGACCAAATAGTAATGGAAATAATTATCCACCAAATAGGAATAACCCGAATTACAGGCCGAATTATAATAATAATTATAATCACAATCATCCTAACAACAACCATCGTCCTAATTACAACGGCGGAAATCAGTACCGGCCAACGAATAGTAACACTCCATATCGGCCAAATAATAATAATCACCAGTACCGACCGAATAACGGAAGCAACCAAAACCAAGGCATTTCTTTTATGAATTTGCTAACTGCTATAATTTTTTATTGTTCGACTAAGCTTTTCATCATTACTGACATCTTCAGGTCTTAAACAACCTAGGTTGTTTAAGACCTGAAGATGTCAGTAATGACGAAAAGCTTAGTCGAACAATAAAAAATTATAGCAGTTAACAAATTCATAAAAGAAATAGTAAGGATGGCTGCTAATTTAAACAATACGAAGAACAAAACCAAGGAAATTTTAGGAGAGCAAATTATGTTCGTGCTGACGACGAAAATGGAGGGAGACACTTCTATCAGGGACGAAGAAGTTTTAATGAAAATAGTAATCAGTATAGCCAGGATGTAAGGAGTAGAGAGTCCGGGTATGACTCACGAAGGAGCCGCAGTAGCGAAGATACAAATAGAAACCATAATAGTGGACCTCAGTATAACAATGCAAATAGACCCGAAGGAAGGGAGAATACTGAAAATGTACGACGGGTTCATAATATTGAAGGAGTCCGATCCGGAAGCAATGGAAACCAATCCAACACACCTCAGGGAGGGAGACACGAAATAGATGAAGAAGAGGAAACGGCCGACCGATGGAATGCATAACCAAAACAAACAAACAAAATTTTTTTACCAAATGCAATAAATGAGTGTACAACAATTATAAAGGAAAGAAGAGAAAGAAAAATGATTATCAAATGAATATTGTATACCACAATAAGAAAAAAAAACCATCCAGAATAAGTGTTCAAAAATCAAACACTTGAAGGAGTAGAGGAGCAAACCACCAAAGAGAGTAATATTAGAGAAGGCTATTATAATAAGAAGAGAGAAGGAATAATGATTATCAAATAACATTGTCTACAACAATAAAAAAATACCAACCAGAATAAGTGTTCAAAAATCAAACACTTGAAGGATTAGAGGGGAAGAACAACAAAGAGAGTAATATAAGAGAAGGCTATTATAATAAGAAGAGAGAAGGAAAAATGATTATCGAATGAATATTTTCTACAACAATAAGAAAAAAATACCATCCAGAATAAGTGTTCAAAAATCAAACACTTGAAGGAGTAGAGGGGAAGAACAACAAAGCGAGTAATATAAGAGAAGGCTATTATAATAAGAAGAGAGAAAGAAAAATGATTATCAAATGAATGTTGTATACCACAATAAGAAAAAATACCATCCAGAATAAGTGTTAAAAAATCAAATACTTGAAGGAGTAGAGGGGAAGAACAACAAAGAAAATATAATATAAGTGAAGGCTATTATAAAGGAAAGAGGAAGAAAGAAAAACCATTTATCTAATAAATAAACCATGATAAAACAAGCAACTAGTGAACGCACTTGAGTATTTTAAACAATGATTACTATCACTTTGAGAAAAATATTATCCAGAATAAAATGTTAAAAATATGACATTTAATAGAAGAGAGAAGAAGACCATTAAAGAGAGTATTATGTAGAGGAGATAGTGAGAAGGAGAATTGATCGAGAAGAAGAAGAAAGAAAAAATCAATATGAAGAACATTTTGTCACAATAAGAAGAGAAGAAGAATGAAGAATATTTACACATGCTGTTTGTCAACAACATTAACTAATAAAGATCTACAGAAAAGAAGAAGGAATCCAGAAGAGAATGCATAATCAAATATAAAAGGCAAAAGTGAATAACCCCAAGAGTGTTTTTTATTAGTCGAAAGAGACTACTTATAAGTATTGTTATTTAATGAAATGACTGAAGAAATATTCCAGCAATCATTTTTATGAGCAGAGATGAAGTGCCTCTGAACTCAATGTAGTTGTAGTATGGCCAGCAGAGAATGTAGCCACAAGTGCCACTCTGGACTACCCCAGCTCACATGTTAGGGAAAAAATGTTAGGGAAACTAAATATTTAAGGGAAAACACGACAGCCAAGAATATAAATAAACAGATTCCAGATTTATGAAGAAAGGTGAAATGTAGAAAATGTAATGAACTGAAGACAAGTGTAAAAGTAAATAAAAAATATGCAAAAATCATATGTGACTTAAAAGTGAAATGAAACAAGAAAAAATTGATAATTTCTACAATCATAAAATAAGGATATCAGAAATAATCAATTCTAATAAGGAGGCAATATGTAACGGTACATATGACACTACATACACCAACGTACCAAAAATTTATTTGAAAGCCACTACTGTTAAGAATACATAAAAGGTCAAGAATACCACAAAGGATAAAGGAGGAGAAAGTATCATATGTTAATTTAAGTGAATTATCATAAAAAAGGAATTACTAGTAAATGTACCGATAAAGAGGAAAAGAAGACTAACAACGATACGACTGACATACCTTACCCAATAGATCAGTGAAAAGGACACAATGGAACAAAAAGATGAAAAAGAATCAGTGAGAAGGACACCACGATGATTATATCAAGAAGAAAGAAGAGTCAGTGAGAAGAAAACAACAATGACGACTTCAAGAAAGAAGAAACAATGAGAAGGAAACCAGTGAAAACAACATCATGTATGAACTAACTAAGAGTGAGAAAGAGATCAGTGAGGAAAAGAAGAAAGATATCCAGACCAGACACAAAAAGGGAAATAAAATGAAATATAACAAACTAACATAAACCTAGGAAGGAATAATTGTACAAGAAAAAAAAAGAAATGTTAATTAATTACATGATATAAATCCCTAAGCTGTATGGTAAAGTCAACACTGACCACAACTCATTTAATGAATACATTCCTTGTCCATGTAAAATAAACTGTAATCAATAAGGACTAATTATGGTAAATAAAGAATAACCAAGAAAATGAATAAGACTAGGATAAGTTTATTTTAGCTAAATGATGTGTAGACATAAAAAGGAGACTATATCCAAAATATAAATAACCAGTTATACAGTGGAATTGGTGTTATGAAAAACCCACTAATTAACAATTATTAAGACAATAAAAAGTAAACAAAAGGTACTATAATAACTAACAACAAATGCACCAACATTAAATGAAAGCAACTTAATCAGATAATGTGCAGAAATACAAATCCAGCAGCAACCCATTAATGCTACCTAGTATGCAACATAACCTAATCTGCGCAACCAGTTTTCACTAAAACTGAAGAAAAACAAAGCCAAAATAATATCAAACCAAAGTGTATTAAAATGTAAAGTAACTAGATGATATAAGGAACGTTTTGTATACAATAGATGATGTAATGGATAAATATAAAAGCTATATTAATGTAATCGAATATAACTATATGCTTGTAATAGCAAAGATGCCTGATGCAACCAAATTATGTTGTAAACTTATTATATAAGAGCAGTAGCTCAACTGACAACTATGAGTGAGACAGAATACCATTCAATTGAATAAATTCAACAAATATAACTACCTAAATAATGATAATAACGATAATAACAACAAAACTATATTAACAACTAGCTGCAACTAATCCTAATAACATTTAAGATTAGATAACAACCAGTACAAAGGCAGAATGAACTGCTGCACATTGAGAACAATGTCATTAAAACCATAGTAAGAGTTATTTAAACAACAATAAAAATAATATGGAAAAAGTATTAAGCATATAATAATGTAACTCCATGAAGTATGGCAAACCTACTTGACAATCCATAATTAAGATAATAAACCTATAATATAAGGAAAAAGAACGCTATCAGTAGTGACTAAAACCAATGAAGTGTAAATAGGCACTATTAGAAAGTAATTAAATGTTAATATTATCATAATATAAGTAATAAACAATATGTATAGCCATAGACTTAGGATTGAACCTATGAAAACAGACATAGTGTAATTGTTACTGCATAGTTTTAATGGAAAAGTGAATAGTAAGATAAGAATACGTTATTACCATCAAATATGGAATAAAAACAATGTATTAAAAATAATTAATAGCTTAAGGGACACTATGTATTTATACCAAGTGTGATTTCAGCAACCCCGAATCCGAAATATATGATGAGGGGATTCAAAATAATTGTCATTAAAAAACAGAAACGATAAGGGTAATAAAAATAACACCAGTGCAGTTATAATTAAGATATTTGACTTATAAAAATAATTGTGAGATGCTTAGCCCTTGCGCGTGGGTCTGTGAACCACGGATTCATAATCTCAAAACCAGCGACTGACGCGACTATAAGCGTCTATTTTAACGAAGCCCGCCGAGGTTAGACGAATTAAAAATTATTAACCAATCAGATCCTGTAAAAAATACGAAGTGCATCATTCCGACAGAGGAATCGGAGACAGTTTTTCACCAGCAACGAGAGCAACTACATGCACGCCGATCGTCCAGAAAAACGTGCTTTTGACAGCTAACAGCTGTAAACACACGCACTAACCTCAAACCTTGAGTGAAGGTTATGACAACTGAAGGAGATAGTGCAGTATATTTTCAAGTGAACTAATTCGGAGTATATGCGCATAGGAGTGAGTGCAGTGCTGTCATTAAAATTAATTAATTAATTAAAGAATTTTAATTAATTGAAAAATTTACGAAAAAGTGTAAATCCTACGAACGACCAGTTACGCAAATATCAATACCCATAACTATTATACTATGCTTGTCAAGTAATATATAAGTAAAAGATCGCTAATAGCGAATCGAAGTAACGTCAGTTAATCGATAAATTGCCCAATTCCAAAAGGAAGGGAACTTAGAAAACTAGATAAACAATGACAAAATTGAACGCTTTCAGTAACGACAATTTTAAATATTCAAATGATTCTAATGTATTAGTATAAGCAAAGACATTGTATAACCAATGAAGGGAACCCGTACCCCAACCAGTAGGAAGTTAAGGATGTTTTATATTTTATTTTAATAATTAAACTTAGAGTTACACAAGAGGGTAACCTAAATGTATCAAATGAATTATATGTACCTGTGTTATGTACATCCAATCTAGGAGATGATTCAAAACCATGACACTGATTTTAAATAATTGTTATCCCATATTAAATAATTAATGCATCAATGAAAAATAACTAATACATTTTAAACAAACAAGGTTACATGAACCTGAATTAACTTCCAGGATTAACCATGAACAGTTGTTCATATTTTATATTATTTCAAGTTAACCATCAATGAGTTTATGTTTTGTCTACTTATTATAACAGTAGCACTTTTTATTAGATATGTGTATTTTGCAGACTCAAAGAACCTACTACTACTACTACTACTACTACTACTACAACTACTACTACTACTACTACTACTACCATAACAAATTTTATAAAACATTATAACCTATTTGTTTACTAACAGAAAATATTCGACTAGCCAAATGGAGTCATACCAACCTGAGATTTTCAAATGTTTTAGAGTCCATGTTCTAATTTAATTGTTAACCAAAAGGAAAGTAAATTATCTTATTGTATCAAATTTTAATTGTTCTAGAGTTGAATAAACCGCTATTGTTATATGAACCTTTAAAAGAGTTGGCTTTATTGTAAACAGTAGATACAGCTTAGTGAGAAATCCGAGACGGTTGGTACCAGACTTCAAGAGCGGACATTCAAATGGAATGATTTTTACCAACCGCACCATCCTATATATATTGCTACACATTATAAATTATAGTAAATATCATGTCTATGTATGTTTATGTTAGTGTATAGGCAGAACATTACTGATCAACTCACCACAGCTGATATTCGAAGAGTCAACGGAACGTCCAGCGAATCAACTCGAGAAAGTGAATTAAAAAAAATTTTAAACTAAATAAACTGACACAATTAAACGACGTTAAAGAGTGTAAGTAACCGATTTATTCACTACTGGATTCAACAATAGGTTGAATTGGGTGGAATAAATCACTAACCCACAACTTAATAATAAAGAACGAGCTTTCGAAAAATAATAATAAACGAACTACAAGACCCCATATTAAATTAATAACCCTGAGAATAAGATTTTACGGGACGACGATCTCGTCATATTATAATCGGAAAATATTTTGCTTATGAATATTATTGCTTTTAGCTATTTGTTTAACTTTAATGCGGTTTAACCACTCGTAAAGTCTAATACCTGTACATCATTTAATTTTAATAATATTATAATATGAATGCAGCCGCTCATAATTGAAGTAATCTACAAATAGCAAAAACAGTTTAATGTTAAATTGCCGGTATGAAAAATTTGTATCATTTTCTAGTCTGTAAATCTAGCCTTTAGCAAGAAATCTAATTCATGGAGTTTATGCGGCAAGAATCGGTTGTTTCAAATCCATAATTCGTGTAATTCTGAGAACAATGCCTTCACAAGGCGAAGAGGGGGAGACTTGCCAAAACGGTCCGCACATTGTGCGATTTAAGATGCGTGTACACAAACTCTCACTCTAGGGATGACATCCAGCAGTCTGAGAATGGAAGTGTTTTCTGTTAGGCTGAAGGGGTTAGTTATCAACTTCATCGGTGCTAACCAGTACGTTTTGTTGCATGCGGCTTAAATAAGACGTAACGTTACACATTATAAACGACAATAATTTTAAATATTTATATACATGCTGGATTATTAAATACACAATCAATTTTGAATACAGCTAACTTAATCTTACTGTACTTTTACACAACAATAATAACAGAATCTTATTAAGCTTTACCTTATGATATAATACAAAATAGTATGTTATATGATATGGAATTTATGTCAGATAGATAATTTGCCATATTTCTTATCGTAAAACAATTTATTCTAAGTCGATGTATTATTGTCTAAATTTTATCATCTTACTGTATAAGCAAATTCTTCCTTCTATTTAGCGTATTAAATATATTCTTTGAGTTACATTCCTTTCTGTTTTATCCAGCATGAAGAGGTTTTCGATAGCAAAGGTACCAGACGTGCTGCAGACTAACACACAGACGGGGGCGAGCGGCTTCGCATTCTGGCGCCGTCTCACCCAACTCGTTAATTATATTTTCAAAACGCCCGCTTCCTTATTTGTTCAATCAATTACCAGGCAAAATTAATCAGGTCTTCGTAATACATGCGAGTCTACGTGACGCTGAGCCAATATAAAAACACGGCCCTTCTCAGTACATGTGTACGTGTACATGACACGTATTTGGAACAGTATATTGTCACCGACAATTCATTTCTTTATAGTATAATAAATCAAACTTATCTCAGGTTTAAAGTTATGTAGTTCTCTTGGTTAACAAACCCTATGTTTTGAGGTTTAACATGTTTTGGTTTTGTTAGCACCAAACGTTTCGCTCAATCTTCGTTTGATGAGCTATCCCCAGTAGCTCAACGGAGAGAATGATTCGTTGTAGCGTAGATAAAACATTTGGTATTAACAAAACGAAAACGTTTTGCGCCTAAAAATAGCGTTGTTCTAAATGATATGAGTTTCTTGTGTTTGTTTCAGTGTAGTCAAAGTCCTCAATTTGGCATTTTATCAAACACGCGACCATATAGATTTTACTATTTTTAGTTGTTTGCCTTTGGTTTGCTAAGATAGTTAAATGCGGAGAAAACAATACAAATGTTTTTTTTGTTATGGAAAATTATCATGCTATGTGTAGCATAACAAAATTATCACATTAAAATTTTAACTTAATGCAACATAAATAAAGAAGAAAAGGTCCATAGTGAGTGAGAAGAATGAATTGGTTAAAGATTAAACTAAAGAAACTGTACATTAAGTCAATAAAATGTTAATAAGAATAAACAATAACAAAGAAAACTATTGGTCAAAATAACTTACTATGTAAAAACCCAACAAACCAGCAGTATACCCAGTAGATTGGGGAAGCAGTAAAAAGGAAAGAAAAGAAAAAGGAGATAAAAAGGTGAAAACAATATTAATAAGGGAAATTTATAAGGTCAAGAAGCAGAGAAACCACAAGACAAGAAATTTACTAATATAATAACGAAGAAAGGACAAAATATGTCAAGATTTCTACAGAGAGCCTAGAAATAAGAAGAGCTATTCCAAAAATGTTAATAAAGGAATACATACCTTTGAACTAAATTTAAAACCAACATATTTAGACCCCGTAACTCAAGTTACAAGATACAATCCAATGAAAACCGAGTTGTAAACTAGATATAAGTATTATATGTAACAACCAAAAGACTACCAATAGTGTAGAAACAAACCAAAAACTACGATAGTGTAAAAACAAAAGACTACCATTAGTGCAAGAAATATAAGGTGAAATACCATAATAAATACAATAAAAGTCAGAGACTACAGTGAGTGTAGAGAATAACCAGTTACACACTATAATAAAAAATAGTGTAGGAAATAAAAATTATTTAAAAGGGCTGACAACATTATTAGTGATAAGAGTTTTTTTAAATTAGATATAAGAAATAATATTACCCATAAATTTTTTTTTTTTAATTACAGTTAAGTAAATTGTGAGAAGGACAATAAATACCAGAGGACAGTTCACAACTGAGGGTATAACCAATAATAAAATGTTTGTTATTTATTGTTAATCAGATAATATGTTAGATATAAGGTGATAATAGATATAAGATGTTGTTATTACAGTTAAGTTGTTACCAGAAAAAACAAATACAAAAGACAGTTAATGACTGAAAGTATTATTAGTAAGAAAATGTTTTAGTATAATTAAATTTGTTACAAAAAGAACATAAAAACAAAGGACAGTTAATGACTGAAGGTATTGTTAGTAATGAGATGTTTCTATTATAGTTAAATGATATATAAAAAATAATAGGCATAAGATATTTTGTTATCATTGAATGATACAGTGAAAAATAATAGATATAAGATGTTTTTGTTAAAATTAGGTGATATATAAAAAATAATAGGCATAAGATATTTTTGTTATGATTAGGTGATATATGAAAAATAGTAGCTAATAAGATGTTTTGTTGTATTTAAAATCATGTTAACTAATTTTCAAGTTTGTAAGGCAGAGAGGCAAGTAGGAAATAGGAATGTTATAATTTTATTTAAAACTGTAAACCATATGAAAGGTACAAAGCAGATTAGCTAATACACCACTCTAGAAAAACAGACCAGTAATGTAAACCAAAACTATCTATCAGAGAATCAAACTACATAATATAGGGAATAGAATTCAGTCCATACAACACAGAAATTTGAAAATGTAATTAGTACAGATACAAATAATAACGAATGGAATGACAAAGGAAAGAAAATTAACTTTTTTTGGAAATAAATAATACTAGCCTATAATGGTAATCAAATCAGACTAAAAGGTAAATTAATCAATATTGAAGGGTTATAACAACAAAATTATTAACAACAAACGATAATCACGGAGTGATTAATATTATTCCATGGAAATATTATCAGAAAAACACTTATAAACCATTTAAACACTAAATTTGTACAAAATATGAGGCCTACAATAATTATCAAAAATTGTAAATTTTAGGCTTATATGAACTTAAAACAAACCCAGCTATATATCCAATTATGTAAAATTAATGTAAGAATATTGCTGAATAGTTAGATGTTTGTAAAATTAAGAAATAATTGAATTACAGCAATAAATAGGAAAACTTGTTGGTATATTTAGAGGATGAACCAAATCTGAGATATGTACTTTTATAAATAAACAATGGAAAGAGGAAAAAGACATTTCATAAATTACCCCAAAACGACGACGTTCAGAGTTTAGTCTATTGTTAATCGTTAATATGACCAGTTGAGAAATTACTAACAGAAGACCGAAAAAGTATAATTTTGTGCAAAACCGTGAGTGTAACCTCGAAAAGTGTAACAGAGGTTAACTAAATAAAAATAACACTAACAGATAATAATTAACACCTAACTAATTCAGAACAACAGCAATAACACTATCTAACATGAGCACAAGAAATCAACGGCCATTTTGAGAATGTTTTAAACCGTATTAGCAGAACACGAATACACACATTTGAACACCGGACACTTCACCAGTAAACCATCACGAAACGACATCGCAGGAGAAGAGAGAACACTCTACACTATATTCCAGGACAACTACAACCTCGCAGAGAAGGGAATACTCATTTATTTCTGTGGGAGAAACTGAACCAGTATCAGCAGTGCATAGCAGAGAAAATCGAGGTTACGGCGGCCATACTTTATTTCCGAACCAGCACAAGACACAGCCTGCTTGAAGCCAATGACGTCATCTCGACGAATGGTTCGATGTTACTTTTAATAATTAACAATTTACCTAATAATATTGTTTTTTCAGCCATAATAATTTATCTTAAAAATAACTGTAAGAATTGTATCTTGTTCCTTGCCCTCTGACCATTTCGACTCGCTAAAAGAATACTAATTAATTAATCTCGTAAAAATATATTTTGTCAATCTTGTTCGCTACCGACTTGAGCAGATATCAACCAATGCCTGGGTCATGCGCAGCCTGAATGGCGCATAATTTTAAATGTCAATAAATGAACATCATTATTCAGTTATAAGAGTTTGTATTTATTTGTATAGTGAATGTTAGCTATTCTTTCTTCTAATAAAATAATTTACAGTGATAAAACAAATATTTGAGAGGAAGAAGAAGAGCAAAGTCAGCAGAGAGAATCAACAGATCTAACTACACAATTAAAATTATTAATAGAAACAAATAGTTTCGAACTACAAATGCATACCTATTTAATTGGAAGTAATGAAAGCACACATACAATTAATTTATTATTTATTATTTAATTGAATTAATTAATAAAAAATATATATATATAAGTAAAATTTTATAACTTACAAAAATTTTTATTATCAACAAATCACACTTTATTATCATACATTATTTATATTTAATTTATTCTTTGTAAATTTGAAATTATATTACCAATTGGCGAGATCACTAGTGGGATTTCAGTTATTATAAAATCAACTTAATAATCATAAAATCTATCTACTAATTATAATTTGTAATACATTTGTAATTATATTATAATTGGCGTCCAACTAAAGGGCTTAAAATAGGAGTTAATAGAGTTATAAAATAAGGACGATTGTCCAGTTTCCTATTTTTAGCTCGGCAGCGGTCAATAGGTCGGAAGAAGAAGCGAGATGCACAGGAGGGCTACATCAAAAGAAAGGGCTGTGGAGGCCGAACAGGAGGTAGACATGGAGGATAAAGAGGCGACACCAGTGGAAGATGTGGAGTCGATGTTACCGCCAGCAGAACCAAACAAGCCTGCACCACAGGAGGAACAGCCGGAGAAATCCACCACAAAGGAAGATACAAAATTGGATAGAATGATGGAGATATTACTCAGAGAATTTAAAACGACAAAGGAAGAGTTGGGTAATAAAATCGGGGATACCAATAAGAAAATCGAAGAAAATAGTAAGAAGATGGAGGAGAAGATGGAAGCAAACAGTAAGAAGATGGAGGAGAAGATGGAAGAAAATAGTAAGAAGCTGGAAAACGATAACCAACAATTGAAAGAAGAATTAAGAGAAAATAGTAAGAAGATGGAGGAGAAAATGGAGGAAATAAAAACTGACAATAAACAATCGAAGCAGGAATTGACCCAGATGAGCCAGAAACTGGAAGAAACCAATAAAAAGATGGAAAATAATAGTCAACAATTAAGAGAAGAATTAAGAGAGACGAACCAAGAGAATATGAACCGATTAGATGGAAAGATGGAAGCATTGAAGGAAGAATTGGGGCAAAAGATAGCTGAAAACAATGAAACAATCAGCAAGAAGGTAGAAGAGGCAATAACGGTAATCGAACAAAAGGTTACAAGAGCTGACGAAAGATGGAGTCAAACCGAACGAGAAGTACGGAGTATCAAAACAGAAATAAACACTAAGGTTAACAACATTGAAGAAACGAATAGGAAGACTTTAGAGGAAAAACTAAAAGAAACACGTGAAGACTGGGAGCGAGTGCAGGACCGATTCACAGAAAAATGTGACGGCATTGAAGCTACTGTGACCAGTATCAACAGTCAGGTGCGACAGAATCAAACAGATATCGACCTGTTCCATAGTCGACCGACAAGCATTACCAGTTGTCCTAACAACGAGAATCGCGAAGGAATTAACTTCAGATTTTATAAAAACAAACCGATGGAGTTCCTAGCCAGAATCGAAGAGTACTTCACCAAACACAGAGGCAATCGCTGGAGGGAGGATAAAGAAGTACTTGACGAATCGTTCAAGGAGATAGCAGATAACTGGTGGATGGCGATAAGAGACGAAGTGACCGACTACCAACAATTCAAAAGGCTATTCAAAGCCAAATATTGGTCTGAATCGACACAAAATATCGCTAGAGACGGGATCTGTCATGGAAAATACAAACCGTATGGAAACCAGACTCTAACGGCGTACTTCTTGGGAAAGGTGTGCGTGGCCAAACATCTAGAGCCCAGAATACCGGAAGAATGCCTGGTCAGCAAGCTCTCATACCATTATGAGGAAGATATAATAAGAGCTAGAAGAAACAGTCAAATAAAGACTGTACAAGCAATGACCGAGCTCTTAGAAATGTATGAGCATGAGGATTACTACCGCCAAAGTCGCAGGAGATATGAAAGGCCGGAACCAAGAAGTAACACCAATAATTCGAATAATAATAATCGGCAGAATGTGGGCAACAACAATAATTATAATTCCGCAAATCGGAATAATGCCGAATACAATCATAACACCCGTAATAGCAGTAATGTACCTAGATTTAATAACAATAATAATAATAATCATGTTCCTCGAATTAATAATAATGAGGGCAACAACAATAATAATAATAATAATAACCGTCCACCAAACAACAACGGTTATTATAATAATAATCGTAATTATGTTCCAAATGGTCAGAGAAACCCCAACCCCTCTAATAACAATTATCATAGTAATTATAACAGGAATTACCCGAATGGAGGTAATAACAATAATTACAGGACATATCGACCCCATATTAACTACATCAGAGCGGAAGACAGTGGACAGAGGAGGTACCAGCCTCAACGAAGGAGCCGATATTATGAGTATGAGACCTTTCAAGGAAGTCAGGGAAGTGATCGTTATAGAGAGTACGAACCCAGACGCAGTTCCAGCCTGGACAATCAACGAAGACTACCTGTAACGGAAGCCCAACAGGACGATCGTGCTGAACCAAACGAAGCAGTTTCAGGACTCCAAGTTGATGCTTCCAACGGCCTAATCCGTAATGATGCGGAACATTTAAACGAACGGAGGCAGTAATAAACTCCAATAACCCTATACTGCTCCAATCTGCTGGGTTTGACCAAGAAATAAATTTGAAGGAAGAAAGAAAAAATTTTACAATAATATACATTAACCATTTGAAAGATATCCGTAAGGACCTGCTAGAAGAAAACGAAATTAACATTAATAATAATGACAATGAAATAATATATATAATTGCAGAAATTGAGGGTATTTCTGCTCCTATAATGATAGACACTGGAGCAAATGTCTCTATAATAAATCGTAATGAGTTGGACCGGATACAGCAGGAATGCCACAAAAACTTACCGGTACTACCTATTAATAATATTGTACTTGTAGGAGCTACCGGCCGACAGAACAAAACCATAAGAAAACAGGTATCCCTAAGTGTCAACAGTCAGGGCATTAGTGTGGATATGATATTTCTTGTAGCAGCCGGATTACCTTTCAACATCATGATAGGATGTGACATATTGCGCAGAAACTCAGCAGTTATCGACTTGTGCAGAGGAAAGGCATCACTCTTTTCTGAAGGTTCGACCTGGGTAGCCAATTTAACTAACAACAAGATGCTAGACT
Source organism: Magicicada septendecula (assembly GCA_034769895.1). Taxonomy (NCBI): domain Eukaryota; kingdom Metazoa; phylum Arthropoda; class Insecta; order Hemiptera; family Cicadidae; genus Magicicada; species Magicicada septendecula. The sequence continues at coordinate 178,666,111 of CM068368.1, forward strand.
CCAGACAACTTCTCGACCACAAAAATAAGGTGAATTACTTGTCAAACTACTCGACAAACAACAAGCCAGTACATCAGAATTTGGAGGATGACCTATGGCCACAAAAGATTCAGGAGATACGTAACTTCCAGTGCCACAATACTACCGAGCAATTAGAGGAAAACCAGCTGAAGCAATTAGTCAACATATATGAAAAATATCGAGCTGTATTTTCGGACGAACCTGGAAAGATCCGGAACTACCAATGTTCCATACGATTCAGAGAACCGGTAGAATTTAATCGAAAGTCGTATCCCATAGCACAATCTTTGAAGGAAGCCGTACGCACAGAGATCCAGAATATGATCAGTAAAGATATTATCGAGAGCAGTCAATTGCCATACACTAGCCCAATTGTGGCTATACAAAAGAAAAATGGGAAGGTAAGGCTTTGCCTTGACGCACGTGAGATAAACAAAATGATTATTAACGATCGTACCTCACCTGGCGAAATTGATGAGATATTGAAGAGATTTCACGGAACGAAGTTCATTACCACGTGGGATACCGTTTGCGGGTATTGGCAGGTGGAGTTGCACCCAGCAAGCCGGCAATACATGGCGTTCATCTTCGAAGGGCGCAACTATCAGTTTAAGAGGTTGCCCTTCGGGTTAGTGAACTCAGTAGCTGTTTTTGTCGCCTGTATGGATCATATACTCGGACCAGAAGCGCTCCAATTCACGACTGTCTATGTTGATGATCTCCTAATAACATCAACCAATTGGGAAAAACACTGTTACCGTGTGGAACATGTCTTGAAGAAGCTGGCTGAAAATAATGTTACCCTTAAACTAGACAAGTCCAAGCTTATAGCAAAAGAAGTACAATTCTTGGGTTTCCAGTTAAAGAGTCAAGGAATAACACCATCAACAGAAAAAGTAGACGCCATACAACGATTCCCTATACCAAAAAACAGAAGGCAACTACAATCATTTTTAGGCCTGTGTAACTACTATAGGAAGTTCCAAAATAATTATTCCGAACTGACGGCCCGGTTTCAGTACCAGTTATCGTCCAAGAGTAAATGGCGATGGGGTCAAGAACAAGACGAAACCTTCAAATCAATTAAGGAGAAGTTCTTAGAAGCAGTAATGCTCAACCATCCGGATTTTAACCGACCCTTCTTTCTAAACTGTGACGCTAGTAACATTAGCTTGGGATCAACACTGTACCAAGAAGACGAAGGTGGAAACCATCTAGTGAGCTTTGCTAGTAGAACCCTTAACCAGTGTGAAAAGAACTATAACGTGACGGAAAAGGAACTGCTAAGTGTAGTCTTTGCCTGTGGAAAGTTTCGGACGTATATCCTCGGATATCCAGTGACCGTTCGAACAGATCACAAATCTATATCATTTCTGAGAAGATGCAAGTTAAGCCATGGTAGATTGACCAGATGGGTACTTGCCCTGCAGGAATACGATATACAGTGGGAGTATATTCCTGGAAGTAAAAATGTAGTAGCCGACGTGTTGTCGAGAGTAAATCTGGAAGAACAAACGTTTGAAGGCGAAAAGGAGAGCATCTTGAAAATCTATAATATTATTAAGGACAGATCCGATTTAGAAAAGGTAGTGCAGGACATCAGCAAACACCAGCAGTCCGACCCGAAGTTAAACCACATTAAACTTCGTCTCTCCAACCAAGATGACACAATAACCAAGTTTTATTGTGTACATAACGAAATATTATTCATAAAAACATCCCTTGATGAAGAGATATGGAAGATCATGATCCCTACTACAATCTAAAAGGATATCATCATGGACTATCATCTACGATACGGTCACATGGGAGCCATGAAGGTGATCAAGGCGATAGAAGAAAATTGCCATATAAAAAATATAAATAGAAAGACGAGAAACTACCTCAAAACCTGTCTGATATGTCAATTAGTGAAAACCAACAATGAGAGAAAAGAGGGTATGATGATACCCATTACCTCACAAGCCAAACTGGAAAAGGTCTTTATGGACATCTGTGGTCCATTTCCCCGCAGTGGCGGACGCCATCGATACAAATACATTATTATCATGATGGATCACTTCACAAAATTCACAAAACTGTACCCTGTGAACAGAGCCACCACTTTGAAGACTCTAGGAGTAATAACAAATCATTACATTCCAGAGATAGGGAGCCCGGCATCCATAATCACAGACCATGGAACGCAATTTAAGGGTTGGAGGTGGAGAAACACTCTAAATACGTTGGGCATTAAGACATACAAGACATCTGTCTACCACCCCAGCAGCAATCCAGCAGAGAGGGTACTGCGAGAAGTCGGAAGAATATTACGGACTTATTGCCATAATCAACAAAGGAAGTGGCAAGAATATTTATTAGCTACTGAAGAATTCCTTAATTTGTCATATCACCCCGCTATAGGTACCACGCCATACACGGCAATGTATGAAAAACCGCCTCCAAGAGAAATACAAGACATAATAGAATTCCCCATGAGTCAAGAATACAAATTCAATCGAATCAGATTCTACAATAAATTGGCAGAAGACCAGGAAAGGCGCAAGAACAAGTATCAAAAGGCGATTAAGAAAATAATAAGCTATGAAGTCGGAGAAAAGGTACTATTAAAAAACAGGGAATTACCCAGTGCTTTGGAAGGCATTACCAAAAAGTTGTTACTGCTGTATACCGGCCCATACCTGATTATTAAAAACAATAATTACAATACGTATGTACTAAAGGATATCATTTCAAATAAAGTAAAAGGAACTTATAATCAATTATCAATTAAAAAATATATAGAGGAGAGATAATTATTTCAAAATTCAAAAAATCTGTAAGTACAACTTACACCAAACATTCGAAGAATTATGAAGAAACGAAAGGAATTCTGATGAATAAAAAATTTCAAAATTCAAAAAATTTGTAAGTACAACTTATACCAAAATATTTGAAAAACTACTATGAATAAGAAAGAATTTAGTTGAATAAAAATATCTAAAGTTAAAAAATAGTAAGTACAACTCATACGAATGATGAGAAATAACTCTTAAATATGAAAAGAGATTTTGTAAGAAAGAGATACAAAATTCTAAAAGAGTAAGAACAAATCACACTCATAATTTGAGTGAACTCTTACATAAAAGAATTTGAAGGTAAATGGAGTACCAATGTTAAACAATTGGATAATTTAATGTTACCAGAACAATATATTAATAAATGTTAAAAATGTTAGAAGAAGGAATGTGACAAATCCTCATAAAAACCAGTGTTAATAAAAAAAAAAAACCCTCAGTAAACTATCACAACTATAAAAAACCATACTATAGTTTGTATGATAATAGTGACTATGCTAACAATGACCACTATTATAAATTATGTAAATAAGACAAAAATGATACAGAATTTAAAATGAAAAAGAGAAAAGAAACCAGAATATCATATGATTTAATCAAAACAACTTAACCAAACTCACAAAGAAAATAATTTGATAAAGATGGAACAATGAAGAAATACCAACTAAGTAAGGACCAAATATTAAGACCAGAAACCAAAAACCCTGGTACTATTAATGATAATATTGTTGTAATAACCACTGTTACAGTGATAAGTGATAAAGAATTAATTAATGTTATGCCAGGAGCAATAAAATAACTCATTGGATCCCAAAGGGTAGAAAATATATATATATATGCTAATTACTATGTAAACAAGATGAAATGATGAAATGTATATTATACCACATACCTAAACCACATAATATGGAATAAGCTTTAATAGAGAAGAAGAGTCAAGTGTATAAAGTATTAATTGATATAAAATATTATGAAGTGAAGAATCTAAAGGTGTTTATTTTAGTCAAAAGAGACTACTTTTACTGATTATTTATTTTTATGACTGGATGTAGAAAATGCCATCAGTCTTATATTTTGAGCAGAGATGATAATACCTCTGGACTCAATTAATTGAAGTATTGGACAGCAGGGATTGAAGCCAAAAGTGCCACTCTGAACTGTTCCAATTAATATGTTAGGGAATGTTAGGGAGTAAACATACTGGTGAGGAAGCACCAAATAAGAAAGGATATAAAATAATAATGTTATACACAAGATTGAGGATTACTTATTAATGAAGAAAGAAACTAATGAAGGAGATACACATCATCTGAGAGGAAGCAACGGTGGAAAAGGAAGGTATATAAAGTGAAAACATGTAATCACGAAGAAAATATGGTAAATAAAGAGAATTAGTAGTAATTATTTCATCCATACTAAGAGTATGATCTGAACTAATCACTTTTACAGGAGAGCATATGTAGCATAACAAAATTATCACATTAAAATTTTAACTTAATGCAACATAAATAAAGAAGAAAAGGTCCATAGTGAGTGAGAAGAATGAATTGGTTAAAGATTAAACTAAAGAAACTGTACATTAAGTCAATAAAATGTTAATAAGAATAAACAATAACAAAGAAAACTATTGGTCAAAATAACTTACTATGTAAAAACCCAATAAACCAGCAGTATACCCAGTAGATTGGGGAAGCAGTAAAAAGGAAAGAAAAGAAAAAGGAGATAAAAAGGTGAAAACAATATTAATAAGGGAAATTTATAAGGTCAAGAAGCAGAGAAACCACAAGACAAGAAATTTACTAATATAATAACGAAGAAAGGACAAAATATGTCAAGATTTCTACAAAGAGCCTAGAAATAAGAAGAGCTATTCCAAAAATGTTAATAAAGGAATACATACCTTTGAACTAAATTTAAAACCAACATATTTAGACCCCGTAACTCAAGTTACAAGATACAATCCAATGAAAACCGAGTTGTAAACTAGATATAAGTATTATATGTAACAACCAAAAGACTACCAATAGTGTAGAAACAAACCAAAAACTACGATAGTGTAAAAACAAAAGACTACCATTAGTGCAAGAAATATAAGGTGAAATACCATAATAAATACAATAAAAGTCAGAGACTACAGTGAGTGTAGAGAATAACCAGTGACACACTATAATAAAAAATAGTGTAGGAAATAAAAATTATTTAAAAGGGCTGACAACATTATTAGTGATAAGAGTTTTTTTTAAATTAGATATAAGAAATAATATTACCCATAAAATTTTTTTTTTTAATTACAGTTAAGTAAATTGTGAGAAGGACAATAAATACCAGAGGACAGTTCACAACTGAGTGTATAACCAATAATAAAATGTTTGTTATTTATTGTTAATCAGATAATATGTTAGATATAAGGTGATAATAGATATAAGATGTTGTTATTACAGTTAAGTTGTTACCAGAAAAAACAAATACAAAAGACAGTTAATGACTGAAAGTATTATTAGTAAGAAAATGTTTTAGTATAATTAAATTTGTTACAAAAAGAACATAAAAACAAAGGACAGTTAATGACTGAAGGTATTGTTAGTAATGAGATGTTTCTATTATAGTTAAATGATATATAAAAAATAATAGGCATAAGATATTTTGTTATCATTGAATGATACAGTGAAAAATAATAGATATAAGATGTTTTTGTTAAAATTAGGTGATATATAAAAAATAATAGGCATAAGATATTTTTGTTATGATTAGGTGATATATGAAAAATAGTAGCTAATAAGATGTTTTGTTGTATTTAAAATCATGTTAACTAATTTTCAAGTTTGTAAGGCAGAGAGGCAAGTAGGAAATAGGAATGTTATAATTTTATTTAAAACTGTAAACCATATGAAAGGTACAAAGCAGATTAGCTAATACACCACTCTAGAAAAACAGACCAGTAATGTAAACCAAAACTATCTATCAGAGAATCAAACTACATAATATAGGGAATAGAATTCAGTCCATACAACACAGAAATTTGAAAATGTAATTAGTACAGATACAAATAATAACGAATGGAATGACAAAGGAAAGAAAATTAACTTTTTTTGGAAATAAATAATACTAGCCTATAATGGTAATCAAATCAGACTAAAAGGTAAATTAATCAATATTGAAGGGTTATAACAACAAAATTATTAACAACAAACGATAATCACGGAGTGATTAATATTATTCCATGGAAATATTATCAGAAAAACACTTATAAACCATTTAAACACTAAATTTGTACAAAATATGAGGCCTACAATAATTATCAAAAATTGTAAATTTTAGGCTTATATGAACTTAAAACAAACCCAGCTATATATCCAATTATGTAAAATTAATGTAAGAATATTGCTGAATAGTTAGATGTTTGTAAAATTAAGAAATAATTGAATTACAGCAATAAATAGGAAAACTTGTTGGTATATTTAGAGGATGAACCAAATCTGAGACATGTACTTTTATAAATAAACAATGGAAAGAGGAAAAAGACATTTCATAAATTACCCCAAAACGACGACGTTCAGAGTTTAGTCTATTGTTAATCGTTAATATGACCAGTTGAGAAATTACTAACAGAAGACCGAAAAAGTATAATTTTGTGCAAAACCGTGAGTGTAACCTCGAAAAGTGTAACAGAGGTTAACTAAATAAAAATAACACTAACAGATAATAATTAACACCTAACTAATTCAGAACAACAGCAATAACACTATCTAACATGAGCACAAGAAATCAACGGCCATTTTGAGAATGTTTTAAACCGTATTAGCAGAACACGAATACACACATTTGAACACCGGACACTTCACCAGTAAACCATCACGAAACGACATCGCAGGAGAAGAGAGAACACTCTACACTATATTCCAGGACAACTACAACCTCGCAGAGAAGGGAATACTCATTTATTTCTGTGGGAGAAACTGAACCAGTATCAGCAGTGCATAGCAGAGAAAATCGAGGTTACGGCGGCCATACTTTATTTCCGAACCAGCACAAGACACAGCCTGCTTGAAGCCAATGACGTCATCTCGACGAATGGTTCGATGTTACTTTTAATAATTAACAATTTACCTAATAATATTGTTTTTTCAGCCATAATAATTTATCTTAAAAATAACTGTAAGAATTGTATCTTGTTCCTTGCCCTCTGACCATTTCGACTCGCTAAAAGAATACTAATTAATTATTCTCGTAAAAATATATTTTGTCAATCTTGTTCGCTACCGACTTGAGCAGATATCAACCAATGCCTGGGTCATGCGCAGCCTGAATGGCGCATAATTTTAAATGTCAATAAATGAACATCATTATTCAGTTATAAGAGTTTGTATTTATTTGTATAGTGAATGTTAGCTATTCTTTCTTCTAAAAAAATAATTTACAGTGATAAAACAAATATTTGAGAGGAAGAAGAAGAGCAAAGTCAGCAGAGAGAATCAACAGATCTAACTACACAATTAAATTATTAATAGAAACAAATAGTTTCGAACTACAAATGCATACCTATTTAATTGGAAGTAATTAAAGCACACATACAATTAATTAATTATTTATTATTTAATCGAATTAATTAATTTAAAAAAAATATATATATATAAGTAAAATTTTATAACTTACAAAAATTTTTATTATCAACAAATCACACTTTATTATCATACATTATTTATATTTAATTTATTCTTTGTAAATTTGAAATTATATTACCAATTGGCGAGATCACTAGTGGGATTTCAGTTATTATAAAATCAACTTAATAATCATAAAATCTATCTACTAATTATATTATTAATTATATTTGTAATTATATTACATGTTATATAATAATGTTAAATAATCAGGTTATGTTAATAATTAACTCACCGATAAGGCTGGTCTATATAGATTAAAATACTTTAAATTAGATATAGAAGGGCAAAGTGTAATATATATTTCAAGAAAGGTATTTAAAATAGAAGAGATGGTACATTTTATTATTATGTAGACGTTGTTTCATAAGATCTTAAAATACTGAATACACAGTCTAATACTGCCAATTTTACATGGGTTCGCACTGCATATATTTATGCTGCCATTTCTAGAACACCTTCTTCTCAATTTTTTGTATTAAGTGGTTAGATTTATTAAAATCTGTGTTACATAAAGCTTTCGGATTAGTAGCTGAAAATGAAAACGAGCACGTATACAGTTTGAGAGATTTGATGCATCTGAGTTATGCTTCACTTTTGGAAGTAGAACTGCATCTTCTTTGCTCAGTAAGGTCTTATAGTATTCCCTTCCTTTGTTCTTAAGAATACAGAATTGTACAAGGTATTACAACTTTTGATTAATAACTTGCATTACACAGTGCACTTTTAGGTTTATGCAAAGTAAAAGACTACAAAGGAAAACATATCTGAATGTTCAGCGTGTCCGTGTGGCTAACCTACGCTAACATTGACAAATCCAAAAATAGTGTAAATGTTGTAATATGAAATTCTAACTATTTCTGTGCTAGACAATATTGTTTACAATATAGATAAATATGTGCAATATATAATCTAAGACTGTATAATATATAACCAATAGGGGAGACCGGGTCTAGTTGATACACTTTTTACATTTTTATTTTTATAATTTTTGTTTGTAATGCTACAGATCCAAATAAAATGTCATTTAGTACAACTACTTTTTACCTATAATAATAAACTACTATCAAAGTTTTGTAAAAGTTAATTATAAGAAAAAAATAATTTTATGTTCAATGACAAAACGTATCAACTTAACCCAGCGTGGGTTAAGTTGATACGTGAATGGGTCAAGTTGATACTCAAGTGAATAGATTGATGCGCTGAGGAGAAGGGAATGAAATGATGTTAGAAATTTTATTAAACCAGATTTTATTATAAGTACAGAGGATAAGCACTAAAATACTAAAGAAAAAGAAACTAAATACATTAAAAACAATTTTAGGAATGCTTTGCATACAACCTTTGTAATTAAGTTGAATATTAAATAAAACATTATTATATTTTCTATTAAACGTAAAATTGAATTAATTATACTTAATTCATAATACACATTGTAATCAAATTAATTTAAATAAGAAAAAACTTTATCTTTAAGGCAAACGAGTTCCGTAACTTGTAACTAAACACTAGAGTGGCGATTAGCAAAACTCTAATAGAAATAATAAAACTAAAATTTTAAAATAGTTCAAAAACAAAAGGAGGCTTATAAAACTATAGGCCTAATGTTTAATCCGAGTCAGATGACAAGCACACATCTGATTGGCAGTTGATATAAGTGTAAGTAGGGCTATCTTCTCCACAGCTTATGTGAGCCCAATTTTTACAGGAGATGCATTGAAACAAGTCTTGACCTGGTTTAGATGTAGAGTAGGTTTCCAGACACACTAAACAAAATGTTTCTTCATCTCCCTCATAATCGGACTCGACTTCCTGGCTTCCTCTTTTTGAGCTCGCTCTTTTCTTTGTTTCCTTGACATTTTGTTTTTTACAGCTGTCTTCATTTTGCTTACAGCTAAGTGATTTAAATAATTTCATTTTCGCTTTTCTTGTTTTATCAATTTCTTCAACTCTCTTTCTGTTGTTTCTTTTTCAATTTTTTCTTTTACTGGACTATCTGTGAGGATACTTGATTTCAATGGCTGCCTACCTTTTCCACTCCTTTTTCGTTCTCCAGCCTTTGGAAGTGGCCGAATATGTTCCGGCTTTACGGTAGGCGAAGAAGCTGTTGAAGACTCTCTTGTTAAATTCACAACGGTTGGTTCTTTTTCTGCTGGTGCTGAGGGTCCAACTGGACGATCAGTGACATAGCTGGACAAAAAATCTTCATCCCTAAATATATGTGGGTTGAACGGCATTATTCCAGTTGACTTGAAACCTCCTATGATATTGTTTGGTGTCATAGAATTTGCGAAAGCACTCTTGACAAGACAGGGAATATCATATAGGGTTATGGTCTTCCCTGGGTTGCTTGTAAGCCAGTTGTCGGCAGCTGAAAAATAAAACTTCTTAAATGGTCCATAAACTGATTTATCTAGCGGTTGAAGACGATGGGATGTGTGAGGTGGAAACGAAAGTAAAATGACACCGTTGTTCTTGCAGAAATTTAACACTTCTATAGACAAGTGTGAGTCATGGTTGTCCAGTAAAAGAAGGCAGGGATGTTCAGGCGAAGACTTCACATGTCGATGAAAGTGTTGTACAAAAATTACGGAAGAAGGCCCTGTCATCCAACCTGATGGATGTGCTGTTCCAATACAACCAGGTGGTCCTCCGTGAATGAAATGGTCTTTATAGAACACTCTTGGAAAGATGAAAAGAGGCGGTACAAAGTTACCTATAGCACTAACTGCAGTGGCAATCGTGACAATTTGCCCTCGTTCAGCTGAAGTAGCCTTCCCGACTTGACGAGCTCCTTTCTCAGCTACAATTTTACTAGGTCTGCACACCTGTTTCATCTGCATTCCACACGTCTTTACTTTGAAATTTATATCTGTCAAAGACAGCTTTAAGATTTTCAAAAAAAGATGAAACAATATGTTTGTTAAAACTAGTGGCACGATTGTGGCTGGTCGCTTCTGGCTCTCGTAGAGAAAGATTCCAGTGTCTTTTTAAAAATTTAGAAAACCATTCTGCAGAAGCCATTTTTGAGTTATACCATGTATCAGGCACTTTTACTTGATTTGCTAAAGCCAATTCATAAGCTATTTCCCTTATATTTTTTGGAGTCAAACCATAATATATTTTTGAGCAAATAAGAATATATTGTGTAAGCTCTTCTTCTAGATGGTCATTTAGTATCTGACGAGGTTTGGCATAGCCCATACGGACATCTACATTTGAGTCTGGGTTTGGGTTCTTTTCTTTTTTATTTTTGTATCTAAGAAGAGTCATTTTATCTATTTCGAATGATTTCGCAGATTCCCGCAAAGACATTCTGCCATTCTTTATTTCGCCATACGCTTTCTCAAACAATTCAAGAAGTATTTCACCCCTTTTAGTTTTCTTCTGATAGTTTCTCGGCATTTTCTGAAAAAAAAAAGAAATACACTATTAAAAGCGTGTGGGTTAAGTTGATACACCGTATCAACCTCACCCACGTGAAGCGTATCAACTTGACCCAAACGACGCCATTACGTTAACCCCGAAACTACGAGAACAGGTTAAAATTTAAACTACGTCTGTAAGTAAACATTCTTACCTCTTTCCTCAAGGAATGACGTAAAGTATTGGACTACGTGATAGAATCACTGAAATGGACTCTACAGTAGCTCGAAGAAGACTGCACAAATTTACATTCGGGCACAAAAAACAGTCTTTTGTCAATAAATCACAGACCAGTGGAACCTACCGCACACGCGTGCTTACTAAGTATCGATCGGTTGCCTATTCACCCGCCATCTTGCTCCTTAGCGCATGCGTGTTCAGAAATTAACGTTGCTGTATCAGCTTGGCCCTGTATCAACTAGACCCAGTCTCCCCTACGTTTTGTAGAGGAAATGATATACACTGTATCGATGTTCATAATTACAACTAAACGTGTTTGTAAACTTCAAAAAACAAACACACATATCTCTTTGAAAAGAAAGATGTATTATTGTAGAGTTATTATCAGATCCGCCATCCAAAAATTAATTTAAACAGAAATTTCCTATCACAATAGATGTGTATGTATATGGTCACGCATGGCAGTGGTGGGTTATATTTGAAATAAAAAGTGTAACACACGTAATACTACGGTAAGGGAAACTAACAAATTTCATTACAACTCAAACAAGGAAGCAGAAAGCTTTTTACGTGTGCTAAATGCTTGATAAACAAAAGTACTTTGTAAAAAGGTTTGTTGTTCATTTACGTGTTGGCCTGAGCTGTACGCTCTGACTCTATGACAGCTAACAATGACAAGCTTAATAATTCTGGAAACTTGAGCGATAGTGTTTAGTTACACTTCACTGCATCACGTAATACTTATCTGATTGCACAATACATTTTCAGGATTACTGAACGTGAGAAAAGGTTTTATATAATTATAAAGAAGAGGAGTTTCTGTTCTAAATCTCTTTTCTACTTCACATTATAATTATGTACTTAATTAACAGCTACTTAAATATTACGTATAATTAAAATCCGTCACATATAGACTAGTCGTACCCCTGAAAAAGCAGCAAGTATGACAAAATTGTTCCTAAGTAAAACATCGTATTTATAAAGCCCTTTGCTCCATCATTACGATAGTAATTTTAAATTGAAGGAAGCTTTTTTAAAAAATAATTGAACAAATAAAATGTCATTTTTGAAATAAATATAATTCCTCGGCAGTGAAATATGATAGTATTTTCAGGGATGTATTGTGCATTTGAAAGTAAGCTGAATGATGACCATGATTTGATAAGGCAACATTATAAACATTTATAATGTCTGGAATGACATTTAAAAATTATAGTGTACTTGTTAATAAAGGGTTATAGTAAACCCTTATAGTGTCGGTGGCTCTGTAAACGGGTAAGGGGCAGACGGCCGTCTTCTGAATAATGTACTGCTCAGCAGGCCAAAGTTAGACTTTCTCTAAGTTATTTAAGATATAAATAACTGGACATTCGAATTCACACAGTTTTCAGTAAATAAATAATAAAGGTAAGCTCTGGTAAAATCAGTAAGCCATTGTAAGGGTTATTCTAACACACAACACCGTTAAATACAACACACGAGAATCTGAGAGCTGGTGTACATTGCTGCGTATTAGCAATGTACGACGCTGCAGGTATAGGTTTTCCATCCTCGTACATTGTGATTGGAAAACACGAGATACTTTTTAAGTTGCTCCATTGCATTGTTTTTATGATGTAGACGTGTAAATGAATTACATTAAAACATTACTGCCTTGTGCTAATGTTGATACTAGATTTTTTTAATTTATAATTTTATTGTAATTTCAGATTAATTATTGATGATTTACAAGTTATTATGGTTATAAATGAAATGGAAATTAAAAAGATTGTTTGTAGTCTTTACAAGAAACAATTATAAATGTATCAAACTTGTAAGTTAATTTCATTTTAGTACAGTAATGTACAAAAAAAACAAGTTAACTCATAGTTTAGGCAGTCCTACGTTTCAGTTACAAAATATTAATGTACAAGAACAACTAAGGATTATAATGAAAATTTTAAGTGTAATTTAACGCTTTTTATCCATAAAAATTAACACACACATACAATTTTTTACGAAAAAGCAGAGAAATTCCCTAAATGTTGATGAAAGGGGTAAGGCAGCTTGCAGTAAAACGGAGAACTATAAAAGTAGTTATTTTTCTTAAACCAGGTGACTTAAAACGAAGTAAGATTTAAACAAGTTAAGAAAGAATAATTGCCGTTACGTTATTTTATACCTATATTTTTTTTTTTTTTTTTTTATTTACAGAGATAAAATTGGTTTATAATGTAACATTACTACTTATTTGCTTTGGTGAATTTTGTGTTTTTTATACGCCCCATACTTACCTTTATTCCTATTAAAGTAACATGGTAAGGTCAGAGGCGTAGTAGCGACAGTATAGCTGAGGAATGTTTTCTATGTAGCTATTAGAAAATTTTATGTACACATGCTGCGAGTTGTTTATTTCAGAACAGTATATAGACGGGAAACGTGTTACTCATTTTCTGGTCGTCTCAGGTCGCCTTATGAATTACACTGTATAATGCTGAGTGCAACGGACGACAGTTGTCTTTGTAAAGGTTTTCTGTTTTATGCAGTGGAATTACAGAAACGTTGTTGGAGCTGTATGCTAACTCTAATAATGGGTGTCTTCAATAACGCACCTTCGCGTGTGCCGCATAAATTATAGGTTTGAACTATATATCAAATATTACCAATTACACAGTACGAAACAATACTACTTAACAATCTACTGGAACGGAATATCCTATGAATATAAGTATATAGTGCAATGAGTGTAAATTATATTTTCTATGTTCTTGGTTAAATAGTTTCTGTATTCAATACAATTTAAAAATGTTATTACGCTGCTAAGCGACCGGATATTAATGTGCTCACGTTAACCATAAAAATTGCCAGTTGCTTTCAGATAGTTGGAGAATTACACAGTCTCTGGTTTCGTGCCAATATGCAATGCCGGCAGCTATCAAATATGTTGCCTACTTCGTCGTATATAGTTTGCTGAAGGCTGTACGTAATCATCTCATGTTTGCTAACGTATGGAGCCAGAAAGCTTTATTGGATCTCTTGTATCAGATTTTACATTATAGATATTCTGGATGTGGTTGATGCGGTTTATCTACTAGATTTAACAATAAATTATGTTAAATTACTAAATTGTTATTATTATTACAGGTTACACATTACTGTAATGTATCTGCAGTACCAAAGCTGTGATTTATCTTTGAGTTGTAATATTTTTCAAAAGTTTTAAAATTTATATTATTATATGAAACAATACTGATTAGATATTTATGGTGTTAGAAACAGAAACCATGAAGATTTCTTTAACACTTTAAAATTGTTTTGAAAGTAATTTTTACCGTTATATAAGAAATCAGACTTTTCTTTAATAAAACCCTTTCAAGTGATTTATTAACAATTGTTTCTAATAATAACAATTTCTAACATTATGTAGTCATTTACATACAACCAAATCACTAAAATAGCCTATATACAGTTTAGAGTACATTGAAACTAACCGCGATACAGTTCAAAAACTGTGTGTTGGGCCTAAGTACCAAATAAGTTGTTTAAAAAAAAAAGAGAAAGAGAATTCTATCAGACTTTCTATTCTGTTGCCTCTGGACTTCAGTACGTCCTTTAGGTATTATTGCTCACTGTGATATTATAAACGACCTATGCCGCTTATTTGATTTTAATAATAAAATACTTAGAGTTAGACATTTTATCTTCCCAACTGACACGTTGGAAACATTTAGGAATAAAAAAATTACTTAATGAAAAAATTTGTTACCCACAAGCAAAAAAATAACCTTGCGATTTTACTGATCCGTCTTACGGATTATTTTAAGACTATATGGGATAAGTATGTAGTCTATCCGTATAAGTCTTGATCAGAGAAAAATTACAAAGAATGATGATATTTTCAAAAAATGAAGCATTCAAAAATATAAAGTTAAAGGGAAGATATTACAGAAAGGTATCAATGTCAAACGAATCTTGTTACCTTTGTAAATAAGATTTGATTACGTTAGAACCGTTTGCTTTACCAGTACCGTGTTTCAGAAATCTGGTGACAGAGGCTGGAATGTAGACATATACTCCACACAGACAAGAGATTTTTTGTTATACAACTGTTATTGGTTGACAATCAATGTTCGTATTTTCCAATGAAACGGTAAACAGTGAATTACAGAATGTAATTTACAAAACGTTTAGCACATTTTTGGAGCATGTTCTGCTAATTCGATTAATTGACAAACGTATTTACTGGCGTGATTCTGATACCTTACTGAGAGGTTTACTACTAAGTATTACTTTAATAATATTACTATGGTAGTTGACTATGTTAAGAATTAATTAACTAGTTGAGTAGTTGTTTAATTAACAAGCTAATAATCCTACATTTGTAGACTGTAAAACTAATGAATAACACAATCAAATGTTTAGCATGTCAAATCGTTTCTCTAATACGTATTTAGAAAATTTAATTAATGCACAGTGACGGCTCGTGGTTCTCACAATTGGGGTTCAATGTCTGAATTTTTCTACTAAGATAATAGCACTTATCCCATTCCAAAATAACACACGGGGTGGGTCTTAACATGAAGACATAACTATTGAGAACTTTTAATAGGCCTAATATTAAGTTGTGTTTATGCAGTTTGTAAATTATTCTAAAAATATATAGTTAAATTAAAGGGATAGATAAATATTTCTGTTCAATATTTAAAACGGTAAGCGGCCTATCGAGTTCTTAAATTTTGTAATTATCTTTAATAGAGAGAGAAGAAAAATTTGTTTTAAAATTGATTGAACACTATTTATTTTACCAAATTAATGAACTGAACACAAAAATAAGAAATACCTGAACACTTAACACACAAAAATACCAGCAAACACTTTGAAGGTTATACACGCTTCGATCAGTTTAACGTTAATACAATTATATAATGTTTTATTCTTCGTATTGTTGAAATTAGCAGCCATCGTTACTATTTCTTTTATAAAATTGCTAAACTGCTATAATTTTTATTGTTTAGACAAAGCTTTTCGTCATCACTGACATCTTCAGGTCTTAACCAACCTGAAGATGTTTAAGACCTGACATCTTCAGGTCTTAACCAACCTGTGTTGTTTAAGACCTGAAGATGTCAGTGATGACGAAAAGCTTTGTCTAAACAATACAAATTATAGCAGTTTAGCAATTTTATAAAAGAAATAGTAATTATATAATGACTACATTAAACACACTTTATTTTCGGAATACAATTACTTCACTATTTTATTTAATTGTAAGACTTTATTGTACACATTTTCATTGCATTCTAAATGAAATACAGAATTTTGACACAAAAATGACGGTAAATGGACAAATCATGTGGTAAAAATCACAATAATGGCAAACGGCGGTATTAGAAAAAGTTAAAATTCCAAGTCGGTGCGGTTCGGCCCTCGTGGGAACTATTTGTCTCTGTCTCTAACAATCCGGTTTAGCGACTGTTGAATGTAATTTTGCGTATACTGATTTCCAACCTCCAAAGCTGTCTACACAGTCCAGGAGGTGCTAAGAGCTGTTTTGCACCTCCAAGCAATAGTAGCGAGCAATTCGCCTACTACGCGAATCCATTACTGTTCAGTCAACAAGATTAATTACACAAATCTTGTTTAAATATGAAACCATTATCTCAACAAATCCTTAAACATATTTAAATTATTTAGGGGGTTCGCTGAACCACTGAATCTTATAGACAAGCCGCCACTCTGAATGTATTAGGTAATCATGTATTCCTTATATAGCCACCGCTTCCTGCACTATCGTTGCACAAGAAAAAGAACACTTTTATAACGAATTAGATTCAGCTGTAAAAAGCAAACAGGTATAGCCTACTTAGGGAACGTTTGCAGACATGAACATTACTGGATGGTACTACAGTCATTCTAAAAATTATAATAACAATAATCCCCATGAACCTGTGTCCTGCAAGAAACACAATGTAACCACATGCCTAATGAATATACATTGGAAGATAATCAAAATTACGTTTACATTTTTGCCCAATTTAAAAAATATTATTTACGACTCTCCATATAAATAAAGGAGATTAAAGTTTCTTTCTTATTACTGCCTGAGCTCATTAGATTATGAAAGAAATACAAATCTTGTTGTTGCGATCTATAAAATCTTGGAAACTAAATAGGCTTACGTGTGTTTTGTAAATTCTCAGCATAACTATATTGTATCATAACTAAAAAAAAAATTTAGTCTCAAATCTTGTTCGGTTTCCTAGAAAATGGTAATATAAAGTTGGTAAATTTTACATTACTTGCATAATTGTATATTGTATATGAATTTTACATTACTTGCAATTTATGCAGCTTTATATGTACCTGTTGCTTTCAATTATGACCCAAACTGAACGCTAAGTATCTTTCTTGGAAGTAGTTTTCTATCTAAAATGCAGCTACCAAAAAGAAAGCCAGTTCTGCGTATTTAATCAGTAGCAGGCGATAAAACACATTTGTAACCTAACAAAAATAGTTTTAATCGGCACAGTTGAAGGAAAAGTACCTTGTAAAATCTGCAGTTACAGTACTACGCTGACAACAATGTGGAGACAGAAAGTTGCTGTGTGGATGTCAATAACACTTTACGAGTACAACATATACTTAAAAACTGTTATCCGAGCTTTTGGTGCTGCGATCCAGTAGGCTGTAACAAACGCTTTGCACGTCAGTCAACCAACGTGAATACACATATTCAATTTTGTCAGTAAGTTATTAAATTGTTAAGTTTTTTCGTTCAGCACTCCGTTCCATACAACACAATGTATTTTGCCCGCAATCGTGTGTTTTGCCGATTACTATCATCAGCCAATCTGGTTGAACTGCTTTATTGCAACTATGCCTGTAACGTTTGGTATAATGCGGCGAATTATCAGTCTCGCAATCAGTTACTCCTATCATAACAAATAATCACTTTATTTCTCCATAAGATTTCAAGGCAGTTCGACAAGCAATGAAACTCGCTTCATGGGAGTGTTTCGGTACAGGTTGCAGAGACTTGTATGAATCCTTTGATTTCAAGACGTTTATCCTAAACTAGTAACTGTGCTATGGATAGTAAGTGCACCCCGTTCTTTCCTGTTATTCCTTCTATTTTGGACAGAATCATTTTATTTAATTTAACTTCCTGAACGACTTATAGAAAAAATTAAATTTTAAAAATGAGTTTTTATTAAAAGTATGTTTATGTACCAAGTACTAACACTTTTATTGATAGTATATTAAGTTATTAATAGTTCAGTAATGTACTTGTTGGTTTAAAAATTATTATACAGGAAATGCCGTCTATAATTGATCAAATGTATTTTCATCATATTATTTTCATTTTGACAGATATAAGAAAGGAATCTTATTGCCAAAAAAGTTGCCAGGTTATTACGCCTTCCTATAAAAGTTTTGTTTTAAAACAGAATTATAGTGTTACTTAATTAAACAATTTCATCAAGTTACTTAGGTTTCTAAAATATTATTGCATACGACTGTATTTATTATCAAACTGTAAAACTATCAATTTGATTTTTACTGCAAAGTTATGTTTTTGTGTAAATGTTAGTAGGTATAATGTGAAAATGGAGTACATTAAAATTAAAACATTGATTAAGGATTATGATTGTCAGTATTCAATATAGCAATTTTTGCTTTTCTTTGAATATCAAATAATTTTCAAAGCTAGAGTAGGGTTGGTTTTAATGAGAAACAGTTTCACACACAAATGGAACAATCGTTAGTAGTAGCGACGCGAATACACAGTCGCTATACACAAGGACATGTGTTTAAAGAAACGTCAAATGATAACGGGGAAGTAACTAACAATGTTGGTGTTTCTCAAATGTGTGTTGTGGATTCTGAATGTTTTGCTTCTGCGCTCTTACGCTGTTGTCGAATAACAAATTGAGTAGTGGTGGTAATCCATCCACAAAATTTCGATTATCACGTTCTTAAAGTAATTATACTCACCGTGTAATACAATATCATCACATAATGTACATTGAACATCCAACATAAACATAAACTTATAAGTCAGCCTCCTGTGTTTAATTAAGACCTCATGAGAAGAAAATTCTTCCCAGCACGAGGAATCTACTCTGAAATAATGTCCTGGTTAAGGTGGATTGATGTGACTAGCAGGGTTCAGGTTCAGGCATAAGAATTTGGTAGCATTTACAGGTTAAACTTCTACTATATTTACAGGTGAGACCTAGTGAATATAAATAACTTAAACACTAGTTTTACCCAAAAAAAGCTACCAAATTATGTATTGAGACATAATAAATATAAGTAACATAACCGATAGTGTAATGTTTAATAAGTAATTATTTAGGAAAACAAAATTCTCTCACACTCGACATGTAACTACGTATTACTGCTGACAGCAAAATCGAGACGACTAACCTTTCTGCATCCTGTTGTACGTGAATGAACCAAGTTACTATTTCAGAAAACAGAAAATCAGTACCGAAGAAAACACTACTGGACATCATAATTCAGCAACGTAAGTCATTTTGAATAAGCTGTTTTAATAATTTATTATTTAATGAACTTCCGTTTTCCCGACTGTCAGTCACGTCAGTGATAGCGTATTTTCATGTTATTTTTATTTATTATATTTTATTACCTATGCCTGACGAAGTTTTTGATGAGACTAAACGTTACAGGTATGTTTTTGTAAATTTTATCATTGAATAATTATGACTGAAAACTGTGTAAACATGGTATAGACTGTTTAAAGATTTCGTTATTATGGATTTTGCATGAAAGAAGTTTAAAAACAAAAAAAAGTACAAAATATTATGAGAATTGTTTACTACATGTTGTTCATCAAAATGTGTGTTTATTTTGTTTGATAATAAAGACAAATTGAATAGAAGAGAAAAAAAAAATTTAGAAGAGGCAAAAGGGAAACTTATGGAAGGAATACAAGAGGGAAATACAATTTCTAAAACATGTATTCAGACAGAATAGCTTTAATTGAACATTTCTAAAGGAAAACTGCTAGAGAGGCTTCTATGACGACATATAGATTATGATAGAGCTAGACAATATGATGTATTAGTAAGAATGACCGGAAACTCAAGCAACTGGAACTGGATGCAACAATAAGGCCTCATCTCAACAAGCCAGAACTTTATATCTTTAATATAAACCCAGTATGAAGTTATATGGCACAGGCAAGGAAATATACTTTAAGAACTATATACTTCATCAAGTAGAATTTGTTTAATTCTTACGTAGCGAATAATAGTTAATTAAATTATTGATGAAGAAAACTACATTAGTATAACAGACAAAGAGCATCCTCTTAAGATGAAGTAGTTACAGTAGCTACAGTAGTCATTAGTACAGTAGAGTAGCTAAACTGTACAGTGGCTTTTAGTACAATAGCTATTCTAAAAGTAACTTTACTTTCCAGTACAATTATAATTTTAATGAACTGCCATTCTAACGTGGAAAGTATGTTAATAATAAATATGTCAGAGAGAAATATAAAACAACGTATATCTCGTAAATAAGAAGCCTTCAACTAAGAAGCGTACTAACTAAATGAGCACGAAACAGAGCAGCAAATGAAGAGTAGTTGTAATCCTTACCAGTTATGCTGAAGTTTGTTGCCTCCAGTACAGAATTTTTTATGACTATTTGTGCTTTCTTCATCATAGAGCATAAACATGATGACGTTCACCCGATCTAATTGCCATTATTACGTTTGTGTTATGAAAAACGTTTGTGTAATTACTATCATTGTTGGCCTAAAGCATATGTGTAAAATTGCTCAAACAAATTCGTTCGTATTTAACACTAATGTAAAATAGATACTTTTATGTAGATGTAAAGCTGGTACATTATCTGAAAACGGTAGCAGAAAAATTCAAACATTTGTTAAGAGGTGGAAACAATTTTTTTTAATCTCTTGGCCTAAAATAACATCAAATATTGTGCTAAGAAGCGAATGAATAAAATATCAATGAAGACATAGTAATAATTAAGTTTGGATTGGATGTTTTGATAAGATCTCTTCCTAAATCTCTATGTAGCAGTGAACCACATTAAGCCTACCGAACATGGCTGATTTTTTACTGGTCCAAAAGTTTTAGAAACTTTATAGGTTATAAGCCTTCAAAATGTCATTGGTATTTCAAATAATAACTACTCTAAGAAGTAATAAATAAAAGAAAACCTGTATAAATTCCCCAAACCAGAGCTTGCTGGCAGGATGCCATTGTAAGTTTTAGTAATTAGTAATTGTGGCACTTTAATGATTTAACTCACAACTTAAGTCTGTTACGGTTAAAATGGTTAATCCAAGCAACTCTTTTGGTAGCTGAATTTCAAACAAACAAATGATTCAAATAGTGACTTTAAAAAAATAATTTGTAAAATAGGATATAAATGTCAATATGGAGTTTTCTTTGAATTATATTATTTCATTGTCACCGAAAATACAACATAGTTGGTATTAATCACATTTGTGGAAGACTTGGTTGTGGAATAAGATATTATCAGTAGGCCTAAACTTAATACTCTTAAATTAGTACACAACAGGATCAAAACAGTTATTAATTTAAACACAGTTTACCTGTGTTTTACAGAGCTTAGAAGAATTATTAGTGTACAACACAAAATATACAACACAAATTTCCACCTTCATTGTATTTTTGTTAGCTTCCTCCATCACATTCCTTCAACTGTCTCCATACATTGCTCACTGGCGCCACCCTCTGACTCCAATAGTTTGTAGATCTTCTTCTATATTACCCAATAACCTTGTACTTAGTCTTTCCCGCTTGCGCTGACCAAAATGTCTCACCAACAATGTTTTTCGAGACGGACTTCTTCCTGCTTTCTCATAACAAATCATCAGAGGTTTACTTTGTTTTCACAATATCTGCCTCCTGGAATAGCGTATAGAGTTCCAAATTGTAGCTTTGCCTCCAAAATCCATTTTCATGGTCTACTAATAATGTCCATGTCATCAGCTTAACGATGAAGGTTTAACTAATACGAGCGATACAATTTTTGTAGTCGGAATGTTTATACAATGATTTTTTTCAGTGGTTTATAAAATTGTGCGTATTCTATTAGAAAAAAGTGTAATAGAAAAGTGTAATAAGGAAACGAGGTAGTATGTAAATATTTATGTTTATAAGTTTTTAAGTAGAAGCATTGGGAACTGATTGGAAATTGTTAATTTCTGTGTTGATAGTTTTACATCGTGTAAAACTGTTGAATTATGGCTGCCGTCAATGTTGCTGGCTGACGTAAAATGTAATTAGTTTAGCACACCTGTTAACAAGACCGACTGACTAAGTTAACCCCAATATCCTCTCTGTCACCCGCAGCTGTTGCATGCGTCGAAATAAACAGAATTTGTTGCATTTCTGAATGATTTACACATCGCAATTACTGCTGCAAACAGAAACCAAACGGCAAAGGCTATGGCAAATCACAACACATTATATAATTCTCTTTTCACAAAACTGTGTTTAGTAATATTTTATTTAGTTTGAACATTACATTAAATGTGTGTTACAATCGAGTTACATTCATGTTATTAAATGTGTAAGTAAGTAATTTATACTCAGCTAAGTAAATAAAGGTAGTTGAAAAGATTAAAGTTTTAAGTAAAAGTATTCAACATTATCGTTAACTAACATTTGATGTTGAAGATAAATTAAACTGTCGACAGATGGTTATTATTGTAATTTTTCACACCCGTGTATTACAAATGTTACTTTGCCTTCATTATGTTTATACAGATATACGAAATATTAAATACCTAATGTAACAAACATAAATATAAGCAAGGTTCCTTATTTAAAATAAAAAAGTGGTTAATTTTGGTCTTGATGTTAATTAAAAGTTACATGTAAGTTAAAAGAAGGGCAGGATCTCCAGATAGTTCTGAAAATGCAGGCCTGTCTGTTCGATTAATTTTTTTTAGAGGCATTCGGTCGTCACGTACGTTATCAACAAATGACACGACGGGCTGCGATTTTATCCAGCTTCGAAGTCGGTACTTCACATTTACTTACATTTACACATTTACTTCACACATTCGGACACCAACAGAAATTAAGTTTACTTATATACGCGCCTTTTGGATTCCTCTGTAATGTAAAAGTTGAATCGGCCTTTGTGAAAAATCATTCAAACGTAAGACGTCAAGGTAAAACTGCCTAAATGGCTTATATGAATCTGATAAAGGGGAAAAAACTTTTACCCGAAAACGAGTAAAAAACAGCGGTACAAATAATGTACTACATAGGCAATACCAATATGCAACTACATATGTGTTGCATATGTAGGTATGATAACAAACCTATAATAGGAGAACATTTCTGAACACCCTGTGCGGTTATAAAACTAACAGTCTCAGACGAGTATCACGTAATGTGAAGTAAAGATTGGTGACACCTCTGTGTGTGCAATGTTAAACGCTGTAAGTTACTAGTAGCTACAATGCCAGTTCAGACAGGAATAAAGACGCACGCAATACTATGCATTTTGCGAGATTGTGGGAAAACGAATTAATGGATACGAAAACAACTTCGGGTTGTGTAGAATGTTACGGGCCTATTGACCCGCGGTGGTGCGAATTCGTGGCCATATAAAGTGCCAGTGTAATTATTTGTTAATTGCTCCAACACAAATAATTACGGAGTAATAAAATAACACTCCCGTGAAATGAAAAATCTCACAGTAAAGAACAATTTATTGTATTTGCCAAGAATTATGTAGTTCGATATTATTATTTGAGATATTTTAAGTTATTTTGAATTTTAAATTATGAAAATTAAAATTATTTTGAATTTAATTATTTGGCAAGAATCTGTATTCTACAGACGATGAAAATCCCCAAAATAGGCAAAAAATTTGTCCTGTTATGAAAAGAACACTAAGCCTGTTGTAACAATCTTTGACAAACCCAGGAGTCAATCAATCTTCAACAGGTTTGTAATGCATGGACTATATAACAATGTCTGTCAACCTTCTTTCTTTGCTGTTTGCATATTCACTTTCGAATGAACGACCTTGATATCTAGGCGTCCGATGAGTCTGGACCACTTACACACATACACAAGCAACATGCACACACAGTCGTCAAGAGGCCCACACACACCAGGGTAGAGTGATCTACAGGTAACAATGAAACAAATTATTTAAATAAAAAGAAATTAAAAAACAGACAGTAATGAAACAGTAGCAATGATAAATAATCTGTAAAAATTATAAGTATGTAATCAGATTTTTTAAATTGTAAATAGTAAACTTAATACAATTTTGTTATTTAAGAATATAAAGTAAGAAATTTGATATATAAATTTAATGAACATGCTAAGCATTTAAATTTTTTGGTGCACATTATTTCTGTTAAAATAATTTTTATTTTAAAAAACGTTAGTATCAGTGTTAAATTGTTAGTTAAATTGTAAATTGCTAATACTGTCAGTAATTCCTTAAAGCCAGACAGGCACTCAAATTAAAATAAATTTGATTTTAAGGTACAGTACATCAATACGACATTTACGATAACTGTATGTTATTTAACTAAGATTATAACGTTGGAATACTGTGATTATAATACATGCACACCTATGGGAAGGGGGATAATTTTGACATGGAATCCATAGCTATGTAATGTCTTACTCGCAGGTTTCGCGAAAATCGACCGTTATGTTTCAAATGTACTTTCGGCATACCACTATCTCACGAACCGCTCAACCAATCCCAGCAAACCAGGTGTCAGGTGATCGAGTCACTCGGCCCCCTTCCAACAATGGTACTGAGAATTTTGACAACTGACTTCAGTCGCCTCTAGGCTTTGTCTGCGTGAGGGTGTTTTTGCGCCGAAAATTTCTAAATTGCTCCACTAAAACTTAAATATCTCGGGAACTACAAGTTCGATCGCAAAAATACAAAGAGCGTTGTGATCTTCAGAACTAAATCTCTCCAATAACACAAATTCCGAGTACCAGAAGCACTCACAGAAAATAATAACAACATTTGAACTCAAAAAATTTGAAATGCCTCGACCTAAAAATCGCGATAAAACTCGAACCAAAAATTTCAAACCGAAAACCGGCAAATACTATGCAGAGCGTCAACAGGCCTATCGTTTGAGACTAAAATCAAAGAAATCGGCCGAGAACTTAGGAAATGGCAACCATATGAATATTGACGAAACCCCGTCAGCGCCCAAGCGGCGCGCATCTCCGATACCTGGGTCATCCGGCGTGCCCCCAAAGCGACTCAGATCGAGCGTACGGCTAGCTAGCAAGAAAACAGACGATGAGAACATTAATAACTTGTGCTTCGACAACATTGGACCCTCGATGCTCTGCGCAGAACAGCCCGGTCCAAGTCGCCGCTTCAAAGGAGTCGACGAGGAATTCTCTAAGCACTCATCAACGACGAGTACGGCCTACAACTCCATAGCTTACCATCAACTACACTCGGAAACACGAGCATAGACCTGACGTTCAGTCGCAACATGCAACTCTTCGCCCAGATATTCGTATCGTACTTCAGCTACCGTCGCTCCATATTCCATCAACTAGCGTTAGGTGACTCTGTAAATTCTGTAAATTCTGAAAATTCTGAATAAATAAAATACATTGAAACTTATGTAGCTGTTTATTTAACCAACCCTTCATTCCTTCCCAAAGCACAAGTCTGCCCATGATTCCATGTCTACCGGTAGTCCCACGACTACCAGGTTTAAATTTTTTTAAATTCTCAGATTCGTTTTTAAATAAAAAACAATTTCAATGTTTTTTAATTCATATAAATTATTTCAGCTCTACCAATTTAATCTTTGTATGTGACGTAATGTTTGGACGTAACTTTAATAAGCTGAGATCCCTTGACTTGGTTGGGTGTGTAAATGTAACAGAGTTAACGTTTGACACACGAACACTCACGCACAAGAACGTAACGTTTCACTATGTTCACAGACTACGCACACGACTAAGCATCCTTACGCACCATTGCACAGAACTTAAAGTTGTTATACAAGTCTAAAAATAGTTAAACTACTAACAGTTTTAACTAAATTCGTTATTAACTACTTTATAATGTTAAAACCTGCAATCTCTATTCATTCATACTGTCTTTATATGCTACTACTCTCTACTATCTTCCATAAGCAATTAGAAATCCATTTTTTCCATATATATATATATATATATATATATATATATATATATATATATATGGCGTGATGGGGAGGGAGGGAGAGAGAGAAGAGAGAGGGAGGAGAGGAGACAGGAAGACAGGCACAGATTCAGAGAGCCAGAGAGAGAATATGCCTACTATGCCACTATGAACAGTTACATACATATATTACAATTTCATTGCCACATCTAAACCAATCAGTGTATATAATATCTGCGTTTGTTTACCAATAGGCTATTACAGTAACGTTATTTGGACACGGTTAAGTATTATTTTTTGAACTGTTTTTCTTTTGCAAATAAACGCGTCCTGCACTTGCTGTAATCTTGTTTGAGAGAATTACTGTAATTGTGATCTTTGTCAAGGTATCGCGACGGTACAAGTCAAAGACCAACATTTCAACTAAAATAATTCAAGTAATCACAATTAACATTCCGTATTCCAAAACGAATGTTAATACACATGCCGCACTATACAAATACACAGACGTAACTTATACGCGAACATGCGCACCCATAATATCAGTGCAGGCTGAGGGTCAGTAAAGATCTTTCTACATTATTACTGATGTAAGTTAGCAACAAAGGATCACAAATCTACTCTGTACTTACTCATAATCACCGTGATCAAAGTAACGTTACTAACGCCATACAGCTGTGTCTGAGATTTTGATTGCTAAAGTACAGCACCACTTGGAGTCTGTAATTACAACGTACAATTATTTTAAAAAAAGGGGTTCGTCGTGGGACGAGCGAAAAACGGGTGTGTACTGATTCAACGTGTAAAAGGCTGTTCGTATGTATTTGGAGTGAGATAGGTTTTGCTATAAAGGCTTAAGATTCAAATTTCAAATAATACTGACCGCATAGGCGTAACTTGGTAGGGGCAAGGGGGGCACTCGTCCCCCAATTTCCGAGCATTATAAAATTTTGTTTCCAGTGTTATAAATAAAAAGTAACAAATAGTCAAACAGGAGACAGTTTCTATGTTTGCGAGGTACAGGAAGCACTATTTATCAACGTCTGTACTGTTATCAGACGACTAGTTGCCATAAATTTATTATTCTTATTTCTTTCGAAGAAACTTTTAAGGGGAATGTTTGACAGATTTGAATGATATACGTCAAAATAATATTTCTGTTCGGAAAAAAACAAACGCTAGAGACCTAATTAACTAGAATACAATGCGTGCCTTTTACACAAAGACCTGTTTTGGAACACCGTAATGAAATAATAAGCTCAGCTGTACTTCTAAGAATTTGCTCTCTTTACTTTCCTCTCTGTCACACATATTCTTCTGAGTCATCATCTCTGTGCTCGGATTATTTACTGTTTGATTCGAGACTATCGCTGTTTTCAGTTCAGCAGAATTTCGCAAACACGAAGAATTTGTTCACGAAGCCTAAAAGATGGTCGTTTGGAACCGTTATTTGTTAATGACTACTTATTAAAAGGGGTCGGTTATTCGGTCGTGTACGTAGTCCGTTAAAGTACACATCGCTTGTCTCTGTCTTAATTCGTTATTGTTGTGATTGTTTCGGTTTTTTGTGTTCGTAAGTTCTGAGAAATGGGAGATAAGAAACGCAAAGGAGTAGCACTGCTTAATTTCTTTGAAAATTGCCTGACTGGCAATTTGAAAATTCCTTTGTGCTATGACTGATTCGGCTTACTGCTACTACTGGCGAGCATTTTGTGACAGTTTGCCTGAGGGAGAGGATGCGTTTACGAAAACTGGGTATAAGAATTGGAAGAACTGAAATTGTTTATGTTTATAGGCCTAGAGTATATTTGTTCTAGGTAAACATATCTGGAAGTACAACTTATGAAGAAAGGTTTGTTGATCATTAAAAAATGATATTGTCCCTCGATTACTAACTAAGAATTATTACTAAATTTTCTAATTTTGTATATAATATATATTTTAATAATTTCATTATATAGATGGTCTCACTACACACTTGAATTTATGAAGCTTTACCCTGCCCCCCCCCCCCCAAGTTAGGCCCCAAGCTACGCCCATAACTGAACGGATAATCAAATGAGATGAGTGCATAGTACTGTCTGTATGTATTTTATTATAAGAAATCGATATTTACAATGAACATAAGTAGAATCATATCATACTTCTTATTATTTTCAGTACACATACATGTACAAAAAATATGTAACAAATAATGTTTTTCGATGTAACAATATGATTGACGCAATATTTAGTTGAACAGTAGAATGTAATATGCACAGTACTTATTATAATACGATTTTTTTATAAAAACTAGATATAGTATTCTTATTCTATAAAATTAATAATCCATGATCCCTACTAACGCATTCTTATCATTCCTTGAATTTCTATGACCCCACTGAATTCTATTGTGTACACTCATGAACCCACGGCCAACAAAGCTGTCTGAAGAAATCTGTCTGGATTGTTGGCGGCAGGCCTACGGGTTTTAACACAACAAAAGTTAGCACTGTTACTTTTTAAGTAACAGATTATTTTTAACATTTACGTTATTCTTATATTAGTATTTAAACATTTACAATATTTTCATATTTTTTAAAATATTACGCTTTGTTTAAAACAAAAATATTTGTGGCAGTGGGTAAAACAAACTAATTTGGGTAGCTATGTGTGGAAAAGAGGTTTGATCGTTCTGACAACACAGCCTTTTCGTATCAGCTATTTCGTGATGCGTTGAATCAGTTTACTGCCCTAGAAGCGCGAGGTGTACGGGAGTGAGCCGGTTACCATAGTGTCATATATGGAGTTCTCGCTTCAAAAATCCGATACATAATTAACCTACTTTTCTGTTCACTTTTTTTGAGAACATGTCTGGATGTGATGATAACATATTTTTATACTTCGGTTTGATGTTGTCAATACGAGACTATAAAAGATCGCATTTCAGAGTATTTTCCCAATTTCTATTTTGTCATCACGCTATTCGCCATAGGCATTTGAATCGTATTGGGTTTGACGATAGTATTTCTGAAGTAATTCCTTCCAAATAGTTTTTCAATTTTCTTCCATTTAAATCAATTCATTTTCAGACGGTAAATATATTTCGTTCTCTCCTCGTTGCATCTTTTCTAAGTGAAAACGTTACACTCTTCTGAGGAATTTTATTTCTAATTTTTTTAAGTCTGCTTCTTAAATTTTCTGTGAAAATGCAGAATTACTATTTTCTATGATCTGAGCCTTCCTTTATTTTCTACCAAACGCCTTAATAAAAGGAAAGACATGTTTTTTGTAATAATTTTAACTCAATTCATTAATGAGTCAAGTTAAAAAATTAGTGAGCTTGAATAAATTAATTTTAGTTTCAGTTATATTTCAGTTGCTTACGATTGCGACACATTTGTGTTAAACTATTTCTTTGATAAATATACCTACTTTAGAAATACAATATTATAATTTGGATATTGTACGTAGTAACTTATTATCAAAGATAAACATTTAAGTTTTAAAATTGTATACGACTGTTGCAATATGTAGCCGATCTTTGTTCCTGTTTTTCTATATCAAAATTTTGCTCGCTAGCAGACTGTTTCATAGTCCTTCAGCTCTATCATCTTGTACGCTCTTTATATGTGACAAAAAGTCTCTTACTTGTGTTTCATGTAAATTTTTACATTTCTACTTTCTCTGTTATCATTTACAATGGCACAGAGAAAAAGTGCTTACTTCAGAATGTAGTCTGGGTATAATATCTGCTAACACCGAATGATTTAGTACTTAAATTATAACTAGGACACAGCATGAAATGGAGTAAGCACTATCAGAGTTGAAAATTATTAGTGACTTAGTCAATAGAAACGATAAAGGAAAAACGGAATATTTTAACTTATTTTTACTATATTTTCTGTCAATACTAGGATTTTGTGTAATCGAAAAAATGTTATTTACGGACTATTAACATTTTACTTGTGGCAAAGTTAAATAGGTATGTGTTTATGATAATAATAAAACGGGGATAAGACGTTAGCCTTCTTATAGAAAATTTTAAAGAAATACAACAGTAAGTTTTAAGTGTTAGTTGAAAAAGGACGTTCCATATAATCTTTGCACAGCGTTGTAGTATAAGCATTTACGTTTTAATCCTATTGAAAAACCCCGACAGCTTTTTTCGTCCTATAATGCCAGTGAGAACATCGCTGTTTTCGTATATTTAACCTCTTCCTAACAGTAAAAGGAAAAAATTCTAAAACAACATAAATCAGGTTGAACAGCAGTTCCGTTATTGCGTTATTGTCATAACAATGCAGACAGATTAAAGGAAAAGAGATAAGTTGATATAGATATACAGATGTTACTCTATAAGCCAACAATTATTTTGCTTTTTATAGTTTAATTATTGTGAATCCTACTTTACATAAAGAGTTTATATATATCGGAGAACAAAGCTAAATACAGTTAAAACATTGTATAGTAAGAAAATAAATTTCAAAATTTCTAGAACTAACTAGTCTTTCATGTCCTTCATTCTAGTCGACTTGTTAAAATGCGTGCCACATGAATCGCGTGCCAAGGGTATCGAGTAATATTTCTAGGATTTCCGAAGAAGCAGATCTTATGTTAGAATTAAAATTATTGGATGTTTCCAATAATCTTTGTATGTTCCCTTTCTCCTATTTATTAATTTTTCAGTTCTCTTATGATTGAAGGATCTATAATCTAAGTTACATATTTGTATTAAGAATTTCTATATTAAGATCTTCGAATATCTGTTTTCTACATCGTTACAATAATAAATTCAAATGTCAGTGGCGTACACTTGATTTTTGTTACAAGCAGGATTTTGTTACAGGGGAAATTTTGTAGTGATAATTATTTTCTAATTGTGTTTTATATTGATGACCTAAGGTAATCATCATGTACTTATACACCTTCTAACAATATACTTATTGACTTATATTAATAAAGTTTTTTTATAAAATTTTCTCAAATTTGATGGTTATCCGTTACCTACTTAATTTTTCCCAAAATTAACAAAAAAAAGTTAATAGAAAAATATGCAATTATTTTAGTTTCATTTACACAAGAAATTAAATGTATATTGTTATAAAGATATATTGGAATATGTATAGATGTTAAAAAATATATAACGTGCAGCGAACTACTGCGTAATGTTTCTTACACAGCGATTTTACAATCCTGAACAGTGGACGTCGTACGGAGAGTCATGCGTCAGCGTAAAGGACATCACCCATAAATGTAACATTGATATTCGTCTAAAGATCCATACGCCACCGCTGCATACACGACTTATCCATTACGTCACACTTATCACTGGGCTTCAGTTATTGGCCCCTACCGTGAAGCCAAAATGTTATACCCTTAATAAATATCCTGTAGACATCTCGCATCACCGCCATGCGTTATATTACTCGGCAGGTCACAGGAGTGTGATTACGTAATCTAACAAAGAGTAATAGTTCAATAGTCTTAAATTAACTGAACCTACACACATTTCTACGTCTTCAGAATTCGCAGTACATGGTTATTAAGCAGTAGTTAATTTGAAAAACAAATTATTTGAATTTTATGTTTTAAGTTTACGACTTTCCAACATTATAGTTTTCTCAAAATACTGTGAAATACAAGTTCAGGTAATAAGTAGTTTGACACTAGAAATTATACTTTTTTTATAATGATAGTGAATTAAGAAAAGACGAAAAGTTTTATGAGGTTCGGCCATTAACTAGACACAGTTGTAAAACACTTGTGTTGACGTTTCGGCAAAATGTATTGTCGTCGTCAGGAGCAACACAGAAGTAGTTAATAGATTTTACTGTCATGAGGTCATCATTCAAAGGATTGGTTGGTAGCGGCTCCCCATTTATTTTTACCTTCGCCAAGTTCTCAATTTTCTTGTATAGCTCTTAGTTGGAAACATTATATGCCGAGGCCGTGGTCTATAGTTTGTGTTGACAGACGTCTCGCCCCAACAATCGGAGGCCATCGTCAGTGTCGGAAACAATTGGCACGGAGTCCGCCAATTCAACCCAGTGATGAGGTAGAGACCAGTATGAATATACGTATATTATAACGTCTCGTCTTTACGACATTATAACACTGGGAACCAGTTTAATGGGCCCTTGTCAATTAAACCGGCTGCCATTGTATGTACTGATTACTTACACACAAATGAGGAACCTGTAAAGTTTAGGAGTTAGATTAAGGTTTCGTAAATTTACTCACTCTCTTGGGTTTAGCAAAGACATCTCTTTATTACAAATTTCAATGCAAGGTTTCTGGTATATTAGGATGTTACTAAGATGTTAGCTACAACATTCATGATTCTTACTTAGTGATTAAATTCTGAACTAAACGCTTTCATTCTGCTTAAAACATTCTTCTGATGAGCTCAAAATCATACAGCTGCATATTTAATAAAATACCACGGATCCGGGCTTTAATTTTTATGATATTACAGATTATTTAGAACATTATGTAAACCATTTGAAGAATAGGTTCATTTACTTTTTACTTAGTTATACCTGTTTGCAGTTTCAGGCTACTATTATTTAGGAATATTAACTATCCCTATTACTACGTTACAATTTACAGGATTGATATGAGTCTTTACGATAAATTTACTGTCTTTACTCGGGGTTTTTAAAAGAAGTACAACCACAGAAGTTATCCTTCCGTGTCACCTGGTATTGGGTTATAACGTCTCTCCTGCAAAGACATTATAACATCGGGAACCAGTTCAATTGTTCGCTGTTAATTAAACTAGCTGCCTTAGTTGGTAAAATTTACTTACCAACAAATTATGACAATGTATATATCAGGAATTAGTCAAGGGTTACATAAATTTATTCACTCTCTGGGTATTAGCGAAAACATCTCTTTATTCTTGTATTTTAACTAAGTATAAAAGTAATGGCTTTAATGGTCATCCTTTAGTTTTTTACTTACTTTACTTTACTTTTAAAGAAAAATTCTTATAAATTCTGCATTAAATATTCTTTAAATTTTTTTCTTTTTACTCTTTTTTATCTCAGAATCATTCAGCTATGTATTATTTCAAGTACCACGGATCCGGGTCTTAACTTTGCAATATTCTAATATATCACAACAACATCCAAACTATTTGAAGAATAGTCCGGTGTAATTTTCAGAATTACTTTACCTTTAAACATCATCAGGTTATTACTATATGATTACAGAAATTACAAACATTTATATGTTAATCTTTAAGTTATCTAAAAGTCTTTACAAGAAACTTTACTGTTCTTTTTTTTGCGGTTTAAAAAAAAACAAGTTATGCACAACAGTTATGATATCACCTGAATAGAACGTGAGTTTGCTGTGGGTGTTCGTGATGGTCTTCTTCAGTAGGTCTCCTTGGGTGTAGTTCGTTGTTCCTCTGGATCCTCCATTTAGTTGATTGTTTCCGAATTGTAGTCTAGGTCATGACGATTGGATTCTGCTACTTGAAGTTCATACGGTTGTTGTTGTAACTTTCTTCTTCTGGAGTTGGTTGTTCACATTTTACATTTTAATTGTTCTTATTTTAGCAGCACTGATGTTTACTTTAATATGGTAAGGAACATATCTTACCACTTACGGTTTGTAAAGAGATGTGTCGGCTAAGTTTTTTTTATATATTACCAATATTTGCTCCACGCGCTACATTACTAGTTTTTTGAGTTTTATCCCAACGCTACATTGGATTAAATCAAATATAATAACTAACGTCTGGTTGTATCGTTGTTTAGCGGTATACACCTAAGTGTAACTTTACAACACATTTTTGACCTGCTTACATGTCGAAGTTTCTCCGGCGACTGGGGGTTGTTTAGCGGCAGGGAGTCTTTAAGCTGGCGCGGTTAACGCGCTGAGAAAAGTAGTTCGTTCCTTCAGTATTATTAATTGTTCATTAATTAACTAGTAATAAATTATGCTACCTTTTTGTTTTGAGTTAGATATTTCCTTTATTATTAATACGTCTTTTATTTAATTAAAAGAATTATTATTTTTCGCTTAATAACATTGTACTTTGCGTGTTCGTACTGGACAATTTGCACGTTGATACAGGAATCTAGGTAGAGATAAGGGGTGGATAATACTCTCACTTGTTATAAGAACAAAAAATTTAATTTGTGCTATTTAATAATTTTTAAATCGTCACAGGGTATATACATAGCTGGTCCTCTTCTAGATCCTCTACGGCGGGGTTTTCTGGATGATCTTAGTTGCAGTTGTAGTGGTCCTCCATTAAATCTGTTGACTCTAAGTGTGTTGTTTATTCATGATGCTCGGTCTCTGGATACATGGTGGTCGTAGTGAGTTGTTGTTGATTTATTTCAGAACGTCATTTTCACTATTCACATTTATGTTTGACTTCACTACAGTTACATTTTGATTGAGTGTTGTACATACTGTAATTGTTATACACTTTCTTAATGGGATGTCATGGCTACACTGTTTATATATTTATATTTTTACTTCCTGTCACTACAAATTGTACTGCTGTTAGAATGCACACAGTACATAATAGGGAGGTGATAAATTTTAAAAGAGGAAGGATGCAGATTTTGTATTGAATGTAACATATGTTTTAAAATGTAAACAAAAAACATTGGGACTATCGACTCACCCAGTCAACATAGAGGTCGATTCCTATATGATATAAAACAATATTCAGTTATATGTTATGAAAAGAATATATGAAATTGGAATGAATGTTATAAGAAGAGTAAAGAGTAATAAAATTATAATTTAATAAATAACAAATAGAATTACGAATATTAGAGGTAAAATAAAGATGTTTAATAAGAAATAGAAAAATGATATATGTTTGAATAGGTATATGATAAACAGATGTAAAATAATTAGGTCAAAGGGGCAATTTTGTAAATTGTTAAAAGAAATTGTATTGTTTAGTGATGAAGGAAATGTTTATTAGTCTTCAATTATATTCAATAAGAGTAACGTGAAGAGTCTAATTTTATATCGAATAGTAACAGCATGAAGAGTCTAAAATTATATCTATTAAAAGTAGCTTGAAGAGTCTAAATTCATAAAATAACATTTGTACATCATCAAGTTTAATGTAATAGGTAAAAGGAAAATAAAGTAAAGGAGTTTAGTTTGTGATACCAGAGTTTTGTTTATAATTTTTAATAAAGAAATAATATTACGAGAAATATAAAAATATCCTTAATAGAACGACTATAGAAGAGGGAGATCCTGGACTGAAGAAGAGTTTAATTGGCCATAAAAGATAATTGAGCATTCCGAGGAGACATCAGTGTTTCAGTCGTCCTAGAAAACCACACTCAGCGGTGAGATCAATAAGAAATTTGTGTGAAGGAACAGATCGCCAAGCCTGATATTGCTTTTGAAAAAAGGTAAACAACAACCAGAGGTGAACCCGTGGCAGCTGGAAGAATTCATTGTCGGTCAAGTTACATTAGTCTGGTATTTATTTTTTACATGGTTAATTCTCAAAATACTACATATTAACTGAATTTGGTTTGGTTTAAAGAAAAGAAAATATTAGATACAATCGTAAATACGATCAAACAGATTAATAATCATTAACCCTGAGAGAAATAGTTTCTTTACACATACTGGTAAATAAAAAAAAAAACATAATAACAGTAGGTACATTTATTGATTGTATTATACTATTAAATAATTACAAGACTCATATAAAAAAATAACAGTACATTAAATGACGCAACCAACGTGGTGCATATAATAAATATTATTATATCAGAGAATAACCACAGTACATAAATGGCGCCCATACGTGAAAGCAAAGATTTTCTTTAAACCAGCACCGAATAACACAATTTTGTTGAATTTAATTAGCATAAAAAAATTTTTTCCTTGTAATTAAATTAAGTTAAAGATTGTAAAATGGCTAACAAACCAGAGCAACGATATGAATTAAGGAATAACAGTGCTGAAGAGGAAGAAACTGAACTGGAAGTAATAGTAAGGGATGCCCAAGGGGACCAACCAAAGAAACCAACCCAACCAATGGATATAAATTTCCAGGAGATGATGAGAATTATAATGGAAGGGAATAACAAAACAAAAATTTTAATTTGTGCTATTTAAATAATTTTTAAATCGTCACATCCTCCTGCACTTAAAGATGAGGACGGGGCGACAGGGGTATTAAATGAAAACCTAAGAAATACAATTACATTTGGGCACGGAACTTCGTGCTGAAATGTCTCTCCCTCAGATGATTTCTATCCATCAATCGATTGTCTTACATCTTATACAAAATATTTAAAATCTAATACATCTACTACACATAAAATTCACAAACACATAAATCTACCTTTTATTTAATTCTTACATCTACTACCGGTTTCTTTTATTTCTTCACTCGTTTTACGGAATTATACTCAAGAGTAGGTTACTAATAATAATAACGTATTGTAATAACAATCAAATTACTTTTAGTTTACTGCGCTAGAGGTTTGTTGTTCGTCAGCTGACTTCTTATTCTTTATTTCATTCTCACAGGACATTAGCTAAGGTTGATCAGGCCTCGCTAGTACTCGTACGAGGTGTTTGAGTTTATACTCAATTACGATATAGGATGTTGCAAAATCTTATTATATTCCTGTATAAGTATATACAACATATTTTACTCTTAATGCTTAAGTAGTATTCTTGGTTTACTATCTTTCTCGTAGTCGTGCTTCTTTATTTTTACACGAAAACAATTTTTTTATTTGAGACACATGGCTTCTGCGAACGTAATTGTCTGTATTGGGTTCATACAGCGCGGGTGATGAACTTGTGAATCTTGTAGGGGCCACACCATCGGTATGATAGTTTGGAAGTGGTCCTATCAACGGCTTTACTCGTAGGGTGAGTTTTATACATCACTAAATCACATACTTTGTACTTTATTTTCCTATTATTCTGCTCATGATATTTCCGCGATTTTTGTAAATTCGCTCTCAAATTTGCGCGAGCTTCGTTCCATATTTTCCTTATGTCATTCCCATTTATTTCGCGGGGCAATAACTCATGAATTTTCCACTTTGTGGTTAACGGGTGGTTCGGTTTATACTTGTACAGTAAATCAAATGGTGTTGATTTATGTCCTTCATGATACGCTGAGTTGAAGGCAAATTGTATCCATGATAGATTTTGATCCCACGCTGTCTGATCTTTAGCGTGATAAGATATTAAGGCTGATTTTAGGTTTCACAAGTATCTCTCTGCTAGGTTTCCTTGCGGTCGGTACTCTGTCACTGTAATATGATTTATTCCTAATTTAAAACCCATGTCATTAAATTCTTTCGATTTAAACTGAGGCCCATTGTCATATACTAGGTGTACTGGTGTACCATAATCTTTAAATAGTCTCTCTTGTAGAATCTTTATTGTCGTAGATGCTAAGGCACGTCTCATAGGATACATCCATACGAATTTAGTGAAGGAGGCCACGCAAATTAATAGCATAGTATTTCCGGACATAGAACGGGGATAAGGTCCAGAATAGTCTATGTATATCTTTGAGAAGGGTGTTGTGGGGATTTCTGAGATTAATTTTCCGACTTGACTGATTCGTGCTGGCTTGCTCAGGGCACAGATTTCGCATTGTTTCACGAACTTTTTTATTTCACTGTTCATGTTTTCCCAATGGTATTCCTTGCGAGTACGATGTATAGTTTTCCTAATTCCCATATGAGCTCCAATGGTTGATGAGTGGTAGTATTCCATTAGCATAGGTTTAATTATTTCCGGGGCGATTATTCTCAGTGATTTTCCGTTAACCTTTTTAAAACAAAGTACTCGTTTACTCAAGGTATATTTGTCAGAATAATTTCCTTTATCTATTTGTTCTATTATTTTACACAATTTCGGATCTTGTTGTTGGTGATATGCTATAGCCTTAAATGCAAGAGGGAAGTTAGTAATTAGCGTATTAACGGTAGTGGTTTCAACATTGTCTTCGCCAGGTCTGGTATTTGGGTAGTTGGAACATGCGGGATAGTGTATCGGCTACTACATTTTGAGTACCACGAATATGTTGTACTTTGAACTTATAGCAATTTAATCTTAACACCCATCTTCCGATACGGCATAACTGTTTTGGATGGTTCAATAACCAAGACAAAGCTTGATTGTCGGTTGCTAGTAGAAATTCCTTGTGTTCCAAAAATGGTTTGAATTTTTCGAAGGCGAATACTACAGCTAAACATTCAAGTTCATAGGCTGAGAACTTCCTTTCTTGCTCCGTCAATGTACGTGATGCATAGCTGATCGGGAGTCTAGTATTATTGATTTCTTGGTATATTACGGCTCCTAATGCTACACTAGAACTGTCGGTCTGTACGACAAATGGTTTACTGAAATCTGCTAACTGCAATACCGGTGGGGATATTATGATTTCTTTGAGTGTTTCAAAAGCGGCTTGATGTCGAGTAGTCCACTCGAATTTCGCTCCTTTCTTTCTTAATGCATTTAATGGGGCTGCTATATCCGCTAGGTGGGGTATGTACTTGTGAAAGTAATTTATCATACCTAAAAATCGAGCTATACCTTTGGTGTCTCTAGGTGGTAAAAATTCTCGGATTGCGCGCGTACGTTCGGGATCGATGCTAACCTTACCTTCGGCGATACTATATGACCTAAGAAAGAGAATTGTTTTACTGCGAAATTAACTTTACTAGGGTTTACCGTTAGTCCAGCTTTCTTTAACCTGGATAATACTTCACGCAAGTGATCAATATGTTGATCCATCGACTCACTATATACTACTATGTCGTCAAGATAGTGATATACGAATTTAAATTTAACGTCATGAAATATTTTTTCTAACAGTCTGCTTCATACGGAACTGCCTTGTGATATACCGAATGGTACTCTAGTAAATTGATATAGATTAAATGGGACAGCAAACGCAGTTAGATGTTTTGATTCCTCAGTGGAATTTGGTGGAATGCCTGGTTGAGATCCATTATGGTGAAGATTTTCGCTTTGGTAATATAGTGGAACGCGCTGTGAATGTCGGGCAGGAGAATCGATTCAAATTCTACATTCTTATTCAGCTGTCTATAGTCCACGACTAGTCTATGTTTGTCAGTTCCTTTTGGTACTAGGAATGCAGGTGATGAGTATGGAGAAGTTGACGGTTCTATGACGTGTTGCTCTATAAGTTTGTTGATTTGGTTTCTCATTATTTCCATCTTGGGCGGTGATAATTTGTATGGGTGAAGACGTATTACCTTGTTGTCACTTAGATTTATTTTGTATTCGATTAAGTGGGTTAATCCTAACTTGGGTGTGAGTACAGTAGAAAATTCCCTTACTAACTTTTGAATTCTTTGTCGCTCATTTCCTTTTAAATGACTCAAACTAGATTCATGATGCTCTAACTGAATAGTTGATGTTTCACAATTCGCTTTGTTACTTAGCTCGGAGTCGAACTGATATTTTCGAGTACGATCAAATCTGAAGAAATATTGTTTTGCGTATATATCAAGTATTAAGCCAGTTTTACTTATAAAGTCAGCGCCTAGTATTAAGTTTTGTCCTAACACTTCAGCTACGAGTAGGGGAACATACCAAGTAAAATTCTCCATTTTTAATTTCACCGTAATACTGCGCGATATATTTAGGTTTTGCTTATTTGCGGTGGCACACTTTACGTTCACGTTTTAGCTACGTTTAATAAGATTATGATTAGCTAATACGCTGGCTAGCTGTTGACTGATTATACTACGTGAGATCCTGAATCGATTAAACCAAGGATATTCGTTGCTCCAAGGTCTATCTGTATGTAGGGTAATTGGCATATACTTGTTTTGCATGTACCAATAGAGTTTCACTTTTCAATAAATCTTGTTAAGTAATGGTCTATACGTTTATTTCTATTTATTTTTACTTTAGAATTATTAGTGTTTATACCTTTCCTTCTGATGCTATGGAAGACGTAGGATTTTTGTTCTTCCCGCTTCACATGTTTTTTGACTGGTCGGTTTTCTGTTGGTACCGCTTTTCTTTATAATTCTTGCTAATGTGGCCGGACTTTCCACAGTTATAACATCTTCTTTCCTCATTTACATCGCTCGCATGTTGTCGGGGTTTTTGTAGAGAGTTTGAAGTATTGGGGTAGCTTTGGGTTTTAGATGTTCTTACGAATCGCTTATCGCGGTAGGTTCGAGTATCAGTCCCAATGTGTAGAGGTAGGAATGAATCTCTGCGTTGAGTCTGGGACATAAAAACGGGTCTGTTTTGGTCAGAATACCAGACGTTGGACGAATGTATACAACACAGTTCTCGTTCTGTGAAAGTGGTTGGTCTCTTCATGAGTGCTAGGCGAGATCGCTCCTCGGGAGATAGTCCTACTAAGATAGTGTCTACTAGCTGTTGTTCACTCCATTTAACTTGTAGCAATAAGGCCGATTCCCTTATTTCAGATATATAATGAGCTAATCTCTCGTATGCTCCTTATACACGAAGTACTAGGTTCCGCTTCAATTCTTCGTAGATACCGGTGGGAATGAAGTGTCTTATCAGGGTGGTATGAAGTTCTTCTACAGGGTGATTATACCTTAGTGATTCTAACACACGATCTTTTAAAGGAGATCTACATTTAGGTAGAATTACTTGTAAAATTTGGTCATCTCTTAATTGTCGTAGATCCTTAATTTGTAAAAGGTGCTTGATAAAATCTAGGAGTTTTGTAATATTCAGCCCATCAGTGGTTGGTATCTCAGATAAAATACGTTCTACGGGGTGAGTTATTTTTCCATAAAGCTCGGTAGTTAGATTTAATTGAGTCGTCATTCTAGGTTTTTCCGCAGATTGATTCGTCGGTAAGTGAGGAGGTAAATCGTAGGTATTAGTCATATTCTCTAGTTCATTTGGAAGTAACGTGACGTTTACGGGTTGCATATTTACTTGTCTATCGGTTAACCGTTCCTTAACGGGATCTATATTATATTCCTGAAATTTTACACCACCGGTTTGCTGTTCTTGAGTAGGAGATAGGGTAGGGGAAATATTTAGTTTCGTCATTGCTTCTTCGATCTCTTCTAATCTAAACGATTCGGACCTTCGACGTAATTCGCGCATTATCTCGGGTAATTGTTGTAATGCTTCTTCCGCGAATTTTTGCGCGTCCGGTGGAGTAACTTTATCACCGGGCCAATTCAACAAATTGGTGATGCGACGGGTCAGATGTTCGATTCTTTGAGTGGTTCGTAAAATTACTGCGGGGGATTTTTCATCTCGCAGGGTTTGTGCGATGGAGGTAAGTTCCGTATATTTGTGATAGCATGTTTCCTTTTCACTTTCGAAGTCTAATACACTTAAACGATTTAACAGTGAGGGTTTGTCTGGTCTATTTTCACGTAATGTTTTGCGCAGTTCCGCGACCGTTACATTTGCGTATGGGAGACCGCGTAACAATGCTTCATAGCTTAATTCGTCCTTCAACAACAAGTCGGGGTTAAATTGAGCCATTGTAGTGGTAATAATGACTTTTAAATAAACTAAGTATTACGTACGACAAATCTTATGTCATCTATTTTAAACACTTATAAAATTTGAATTCATTTAAACACACACATATATATCTATTACTACACATAGAACCTTATACTAATTAATCAAATTAAAATTATCTCAAATCAATTCAATTTTCTGTACTCCTAGCAATTATCAGTCAAGACAAAATGATAATATTATTTTATAGTGGAGAGAAATTTCACACACGAAGAGTTAATTGCTTTTATAATAGCACAATGTATCAGCTGTTCGGGGAGTCTTATTTTTTACGTAGGGGTGGTTTAACAAAAGAGGGTGATTCGGATAATCTCAAACACTATTATTTCCTGTCCTGGACTGCCTGTTATGTTCGCGAGGGAATCCCATACAAACAACTTACTTGTGTACAAGGGGGAGAGCGTACATTTCTCGACACGTATTTAACATAAAATAGCCTGTAAACACCGACAGGTTTAAAATGGAATATTTTTACCAGCAAGGACTTGTTTATTACGGCAATATCCTAATACTAATATTATTATTTCTTATTTAAAACTTTATTTACTTATTTGTTCACAATTTCAGAGTGAATAAATTTATATATTCTACAAAGTTACTGTTAATTAATTATCACGACGTACACAATATTTTTACACAAAAGCAGCAGAGTGGCGCATCTTATAACGTCTTTGCAGGAGAGACGTTATAAGATGCGACACTCTGCCATCTTATCACTACCCAGAGAGTGAATAAATTTATGTAACCCTTGACTAATTCCTGATATATACATTGTCATAATTTGTTGGTAAGTAAATTTTACTAACTAAGGCAGCTAGTTTAATTAACAGCGAACAATTGAACTGGTTCCCGATCGTATAACTTCTCTCCTGCAAAAACATTATAACATCGGGAACCAGTTCAATTGTTCGCTGTTAATTAAACTAGCTGCCTTAGTTGGTAAAATTTACTTACCAACAAATTATGACAATGTATATATCAGGAATTAGTCAAGGGTTACATAAATTTATTCACTCTCTGGGTATTAGCGAAAACATCTCTTTATTCTTGTATTTTAACTAAGTATAAAAGTAATGGCTTTAATGGTCATTCTTTAGTTTTTACTTACTTTACTTTACTTTTAAAAGAAAAATTCTTATAAATTCTGCATTAAATATTATTTAAATTTTTTTTTTACTCTTTTTTATCTCAAAATTATTCAGCTATGTATTATTTCAAGTACCGCGGATCCGGGTCTTAACTTTGCAATATTCTAATATATCACAACAACATCCAAACTATTTGAAGAATAGTCCGGTGTAATTTTCAGAATTACTTTAACTTGAAACATCATCAAGTTATTACTATATCATTACAGAAATTACAAACATTTATATGTTAATCTTTAAGTTATCTATAAGTCTTTACAAGAAACTTTACTGTTCTTTTTTTTGCGGTTTAAAAAAAAACAAGTTATGCACAACTGTTATGATATCACCTGAATAGAACGTGAGTTTGCTGTGGGTGTTCGTGATGGTCTTCTTCAGTAGGTCTCCTTTGGTGTAGTTCGTTGTTCCTCTGGATCCTCCATGTAGTTGATTGTTTCCGAATTGTAGTCTAGGTCATGACGATTGGATTCTGCTACTTGAAGTTCATACGGTTGTTGTTGTAACTTTCTTCTTCTGGAGTTGGTTGTCCACATTTTACATTTTAATTGTTCTCATTTTAGCAGCACTGATGTTTACTTTAATATGGTAAGGAACATATCTTACCACTTACGGTTTGTAAAGAGATGTGTCGGCTAAGTTTTTTTTAT
Organism: Magicicada septendecula; assembly: GCA_034769895.1. NCBI lineage: Eukaryota > Metazoa > Arthropoda > Insecta > Hemiptera > Cicadidae > Magicicada > Magicicada septendecula. The sequence continues at coordinate 178,709,721 of CM068368.1, forward strand.
ATATTACCAATATTTGCTCCACGCGCTACATTACTAGTTTTTTGAGTTTTATCCCAACGCTACATTGGATTAAATCAAATATAATAACTAACGTCTGGTTGTATCGTTGTTTAGCGGTATACACCTAAGTGTAACTTTACAACACATTTTTGACCTGCTTACATGTCGAAGTTTCTCCGGCGACTGGGGGTTGTTTAGCGGCAGGGAGTCTTTAAGCTGGCGCGGTTAACGCGCTGAGAAAAGTAGTTCGTTCCTTCAGTATTATTAATTGTTCATTAATTAACTAGTAATAAATTATGCTACCTTTTTGTTTTGAGTTAGATATTTCCTTTATTATTAATACGTCTTTTATTTAATTAAAAGAATTATTATTTTTCGCTTAATAACATTGTACTTTGCGTGTTCGTACTGGACAATTTGCACGTTGATACAGGAATCTAGGTAGAGATAAGGGGTGGATAATACTCTCACTTGTTATAAGAACAAAAAATTTAATTTGTGCTATTTAATAATTTTTAAATCGTCACAGGGTATATCCATAGCTGGTCCTCTTCTAGATCCTCTACGGCGGGGTTTTCTGGATGATCTTAGTTGCAGTTGTAGTGGTCCTCCATTAAATCTGTTGACTCTAAGTGTGTTGTTTATTCATGATGCTCGGTCTCTGGATACATGGTGCTCGTAGTGAGTTGTTGTTGATTTATTTCAGAACGTCATTTTCACTATTCACATTTATGTTTGACTGCACTACAGTTACATTATGATTGAGTATTGTACATATTGTAATTGTTATACACTTTCTTAAAGAGATGTCATGGCTACACTGTTTATATATTTATATTTTTACTTCCTGTCACTACATATTGTACTGCTGTTAGAATGCACACAGTACATAATAGGGAGGTAATAAATTTTAAAAGAGAAAGGATGCAGATTTTGTATTGAATATAACATATGTTTTAAAATGTAAACAAAAAACATTGGGACTATCGACTCACCCAGTCAACATAGAGGTCGATTCCTATATGATATAAAACAATATTCAGTTATATGTTTTGAAAAGAATATATGAAATTGGAATGAATGTTATAAGAAGAGTAAAGAGTAATAAAATTATAATTTAATAAATAACAAATAGAATTACGAATATTAGAGGTAAAATAAAGATGTTTAATAAGAAATAGAAAAATGATATATGTTTGAATAGGTATATGATAAACAGATGTAAACAAATTAGGTCAAAGGGGCAATTTTGTAAATTGTTAAAAGAAATTGTATTGTATAGCGATGAAGGAAATGTTTATTAGTCTTCAATTATATTCAATAAGAGTAACGTGAAGAGTCTAATTTTATATCGAATAGTAACAGCATGAAGAGTCTAAAATTATATCTATTAAAAGTAGCTTGAAGAGTCTAAATTCATAAAATAACATTTGTACATCATCAAGTTTAATGTAATAGGTAAAAGGAAAATAAAGTAAAGGAGTTTAGTTTGTGATACCAGAGTTTTGTTTATAATATTTAATAAAGAAATAATATTACGAGAAATATAAAAATATCCTTAATAGAACGACTATAGAAGAGGGAGATCCTGGACTGAAGAAGAGTTTAATTGGCCATAAAAGATAATTGAGCATTCCGAGGAGACATCAGTGTTGCAGTCGTCCTAGAAAACCACACTCAGCGGTGAGATCAATAAGAAATTTGTGTGAAGGAACAGATCGCCAAGCCTGATATTGCTTTTGAAAAAGGTAAACAACAACCAGAGGTGAACCCGTGGCAGCTGGAAGAATTCATTGTCGGTCAAGTTACATTAGTCTGGTATTTATTTTTTACATGGTTAATTCTCAAAATACTACATATTAACTGAATTTGGTTTGGTTTAAAGAAAAGAAAATATTAGATACAATCGTAAATACGATCAAACAGATTAATAATCATTAACCCTAAGAGAAATAGTTTCTTTACACATACAGTGTAAATAAAAAAAGAAACATAATAACAGTAGGTACATTTATTAATTGTATTATACTATTAAATAATTACAAGACTCATATAAAAAAATAACAGTACATTAAATGACGCAACTAACGTGGTGCATATAATAAATATTATTATATCAGAGAATAACCACAGTACATAAATGGCGCCCATACGTGAAAGCAAAGATTTTCTTTAAACCAGCACCGAATAACACAATTTTGTTGAATTTAATAAGCATAAAAAATTTTTTTCCTTGTAATTAAATTAAGTTAAAGATTGTAAAATGGCTAACAAACCAGAGCAACGATATGAATTAAGGAATAATAGTGCTGAAGAGGAAGAAACTGAACTGGAAGTAATAGTAAGGGATGCCCAAGGGGACCAACCAAAGAAACCAACCCAACCAATGGATATAAATTTCCAGGAGATCATGAGAATTATAATGGAAGGGAATAACAAAACCAGCGAAACATTATTGAAACAGATAAATGAGAAGTTGGACGAAAACAATGAGAAAATGGAAAAAAATAATGAGGAATTAAAGAAAATGAAAAAAGAGAATGAAATCTTATAAAAACTAAATAATGAGGAATTAAAGGAGACCATTCAACAACAAATAAATGGGGTGAATGATAAATTAGACCAGCTAAAGGCTGAAATCAAGTTAATATTACAAAGTTATGAGGAAAAAACGTTAGGCAATCCGCAAAGGTGAAATTGAATACAGAAACAATGAAAGAAATAAGGAATTATGAAAACCAGTCAATAGAAACCAAGATAGAAGTCATACCAAACGATCAAATCAGGGAACCAGTAAATCAGAAAATAAAAGGTAATAAAGAAATAGAAAATAAAGAAGATAAAAGTGTATCATTATATAAGGATAAACATAGCAGAAACAAAGAGAATAATAAGTATTTGGAAAAGAAGACGAAGAAGATAGGTAAAAGACGTCCCAAGAAACAGATAAATACACAGGAAGAATTAGATATGATTAGGAGTGGGCTGGTTAATGTACGTAATCTCCCAATCGCTAATTACAGGGAGAGAACAGAATTAAAAAATTATAGGAAAGACTTAAGGAAATTTAAAATTTAAAATGAATACCTCAGAAAAGAAAGAGATAATAAAATATCAGCTATATCATCAATAGTTGATATACCAGAGACATATTTAGTTAAAGAACTAGAGAATAAATTGTTAAAAGTAGGCGAAGATACCACTGAAACTTTGGTGTTCGAAAAATTGCTGTACCGAGTGATCGAAACATATGTCATTAGGACAGAATTGATTGGAAATTCAACAGGAGGTCTTGAAATGAGTGAAGACTTCGCAGCAGAAAAATCAGAATACAAGGTAGTAGTGATAAAGTGGACAAGGATAGAATTCATACTGAAAACAATAGTAGTCCGGGCGAAAAGGATAACTTATGTATTTGACAATGGATGAACTAAAGATGAAAATATGGAAAGAAGGGACTGATTTTTTGGGCATGGACCACAGTAAACTAATAGAACAAAGATAAGGTTAATTAATAAGTCAAACAACATAATATTGAAGTCATTACAAATAAAGATTTTTATGTTATGAATTAAAAGAAAGGAAAAGAACCCACCAAATTCAAAAAACGTAAGAACATCTTACAGGATACTTCAGGGAAATTATTTTGAATCGATTAAGAAGAGAAAGACGGTTAATAACAATAATAAGGTGATAATAATGAGTAAAGAGAATAAGTAATTAAAACAAATAAATAAAGAAATGAACCATCAGTTACTGAATGAAGCAATGGAAGATAAACTTGGCAAGATAATAGGAGTGCAATACAAATGACCCATAAGAGGGAAGGTGAGTTTAAATAAGAAATTATACCCACTACCCTATACAGTAAGAGGGCATATAAAATAAGAAATCGACAAAGGATTAGTAAAAAGATAATTGAAATAAGTCAGTCAAAACACACGAGCCCGTTAGTAGTAATTCCCATGTAAGGATAAGTCCTTAATATTGTGTTTGGATGAGCGTCAAATTAATCAGATGATAATTCCTGATAAGGCGTCACCAAAAAATATAAGAATAGTTTTAAAACGTTTTAATAACGTAATTTTTTATTAATTGTAATGCTGTACCTGGATACTGGCAAATAGAATTGCATCCAGAAAGTATAGAATATGTGAATGGTATAAGTTATCATTTCAAGAGAACACCTTTTGGGCTGGTCCATAATGTAGCCATATTTACAGAATGATTTGACTGAGTAGGGGGCAAGGAGATTTTAGAAGGTATTACGGGTTATGTCGATGATTTAGTAATTGCATTAAACAGTTGGGAAGAATATTGTAATAGAATTAAGAGGGTACTTACCAGATTGGGGAAAAATATAATGACACTCAAGTTGAGTAATGTCATCGCCAGTAGGATTAAATGGTGTGGATTTGTAGTAATTAAATACCGAGATGGGAAGGTTAAAGATACATAAAATTTTAATCAGATTCGACCGTATAAATTAAGTAATACTTAAAAGAAAACTGAATTCTGCAATAAAGAACACAGGAAATGGATAACCAGGATTGGAAAGGTGAGGTTCGAAAGAAAGAGAATGTTTTAGTCATGTTTTTGAGTTTTTAGCCTTGAAATTAGGCACAATTGTTTATTTGTTATTTATTATTTTGATGTAAAACCAGTTGGTTTAATTAACGTTGTTTTAAGTCATAAATAAGTGTTTAAGATATCATGATTCATGATAATAATGGACCATATTTGTAATATTAATAAAAGAAAAAACCAATTTGTTAAAAGAATTTTGTGAGGTACAAATACCTAATTAATCAGGTGTTTAAATATTAAGATTAGACTATGTTGGTTATTTCAAAATTTCATATAACATTGTATCTGAAATTATGAAATAAGGGAATGTATTATGTACTGCTGTTAGAATGCACACAGTACATAATAGGGAGGTAATAAATTTTAAAAGAGAAAGGATGCAGATTTTGTATTGAATGTAACATATGTTTTAAAATGTAAACAAAAAACATTGGGACTATCGACTCACCCAGTCAACATAGAGGTCGATTCCTATATGATATAAAACAATATTCAGTTATATGTTATGAAAAGAATATATGAAATTGGAATGAATGTTATAAGAAGAGTAAAGAGTAATAAAATTATAATTTAATAAATAACAAATAGAATTACGAATATTAGAGGTAAAATAAAGATGTTTAATAAGAAATAGAAAAATGATATATGTTTGAATAGGTATATGATAAACAGATGTAAAATAATTAGGTCAAAGGGGCAATTTTGTAAATTGTTAAAAGAAATTGTATTGTATAGTGATGAAGGAAATGTTTATTAGTCTTCAATTATATTCAATAAGAGTAACGTGAAGAGTCTAATTTTATATCGAATAGTAGCAGCATGAAGAGTCTAAATCCATAAAATAACATTTGTACATCATCAAGTTTAATGTAATAGGTAAAAGGAAAATAAAGTAAAGGAGTTTAATTTGTGATACCAGAGTTTTGATTATAATATTTAATAAAGAAATAATATTACGAGAAATATAAAAATATCCTTAATAGAACGACTATAGAAGAGGGAGATCCTGGACTGAAGAAGAGTTTAATTGGCCATAAAAGATAATTGAGCATTCCGAGGAGACATCAGTGTTGCAGTCGTCCTAGAAAACCACACTCAGCGGTGAGATCAATAAGAAATTTGTGTGAAGGAACAGATCGCCAAGCCTGATATTGCTTTTGAAAAAGGTAAACAACAACCAGAGGTGAACCCGTGGCAGCTGGAAGAATTCATTGTCGGTCGAGTTACATTAGTCTGGTATTTATTTTTTACATGGTTAATTCTCAAAATACTACATATTAACTGAATTTGGTTTGGTTTAAAGAAAAGAAAATATTAGATACAATCGTAAATACGATCAAACAGATTAATAATCATTAACACTGAGAGAAAAAGTTTCTTTACATGTACTGGTAAATAAAAAAAAAAACATAATAACAGTAGGTACATTTATTAATTGTATTATAATATTAAATAATTACAAGACTCATATAAAAAAATAACAGTACATTAAATGACGCAACCAACGTGGTGCATATAATAAATATTATTATATCAGAGAATAACCACAGTACAATATTTACGCTCTCCTCTACCTATTTCTCTTTTTTTACAAAAGCACCTATTTAGTTCTACATAGTTTGGTAATATAACACTTATTTCTTCTCGCAACACAGGGCTAAGCAGTTGCCTCGGCCGCGATTCAGAGACGAATGGGGGTAGGTTTAGGGGCTGTGAGTAGTGATTTAGCGTAGTTTACGCTTCGAGAGAAAAGTAGTTCTTTCTGATTATTATTATTTTACCTTTAATTAGCTACTAGTAATTATACTACAGCTTCTTTATTTTCGTCTGTATTTTATTTGTGATTATCACGTCTTTTAGAGATAATTACAATGATTATTTTAATTAGCGTAACAACTGGATAATTTGCGTGTCAGTACTAGTTTTTCACATGTTTGTAGCGGTTATTTGCTACAAAGGAGAGGGTGGATTATTTTATCATGGGTTATTTTGAACAAAAAAATTTTTTGTTTTGTGCTATTTAAAATTTGTTTTAAATCGTCACATCCTCCTCTACTTAAAGAAGACACATGGGACGAGATTTGTGGATTCCAAAGGGCATATCTAAGAAGTAGAATTATACTTAACTCAGAACCTCGTGATGAAATCTCTTTCTACATGGTTACTTTGATTTACCCTAATCTATTCGTAAGAAATATACGATTATCTTGCATACTATGTAAAACACCTAACATTTAACACTCATGAAACACATAAAATATACAAATACATAAATCTACCTTATTTCTATTTCTTAATGTTACTACCGGTTTTTTTTCACTCGTTTTACGGAGTTACACTCATGAGTATGTTTCAGATACACACTTGTATACGTGTATACAGCTATACTGTAAGGGTAAGGTATCTACTGTGTTCTTACTGAAGAGTATTCTCACCTTTATAAGTTTCAACGCGTCTTTTCGCTGATTATATTCGTCGATTATTTTGACTGGGTGAGTTGCGGTCGACGAATCCTTTTATTTTCTAGTTTCGTATTTCTCTTACTTCTTTGGTTAGTAAGTGAGTTGTTAGTCGCAAACGTGAACTATAATTCAGTGTATTACTATCACCATGTTCATCGTAAGCAGTAACGTAAAATATGTTGTAATAACTATAAAGTTACTTTTGTTTTGTTTTCTTAGGTAGGGGTTTGTGGTTCGGCAGCTGACTTTTCATTATTTATTTTATTTTATTTTCGTAGAACAGGAACTAAGGTTGATTAGGCCTCGCTCTTATTCTTACGCGGTGTTTGAGTTTAGACTCAATTACAATATAGGATGTTGCCTATATTTATTTCATAATACTTCGGTCTGTTTTCTTTGTTTACCTACTTGCTCACGATCGTGTTTCTTCTTTATGAAAATCTTTTATTTGAGACACATGACTTCTGCGAACGTAATTATCAGTATTTGGTTCGTACAGTGCTACTGTTACGGGAGTGATGTACTTGTGAATCGTGTAGGGGCCACACCATCGGTAAGATAGTTTGGAGGTGGTCCTATCAACGGCTCTACTCGTCGGGTGATTTTTATACATAACCAAGTCACCTACCTTGTACTTATTTCCCTATTATTCTGCTCGTGATATTTTCGCGATTTTAGTAGATTCGCTCTCAAATTTGCGCGAGCTTCGTTCCATATTTTCCTTATATTACTCCCATTTATTTCGCGGGGTTATAATTCATGAATTTTCCACTTGGTGGCTAACGGGTGGTTCGGTTTATACTTGTATAGTAAATCAAAGGGTGTTGATTTATGTCCTTCATGATACGCCGAGTTGAAGGCAAATTGTATCCAGGATAGATTTTGATCCCAAGCTGTTTGATCTTTAGCGTGGTAAGCTATTAAGATTGATTTTAGGTTTCGCAAGTATCTCTCTGCTAGGTTCCCTTGGGGTCGGTACACTGTGACTGTAATGTGATTTATTCCTAGTTAGAAACACATGTCATTGAATTCTTTGGATTTAAACTGAGGTCCGTTGTCAGATACTAGGTGTACTGGTGTACCGAAGTCTCTAAATAGTCTCTCTTGCAGAATTTTTACTGTCGTAGATGCTAAGGCACGTCTCATAGGATACATCCATACGAATTTAGTGAAAGAGTCCACGCAAATTAATAGCATTGTATTTCCTGACTTAGAACGGTGATATGGTCAAGAAAAGTCTATGTATATCTTTGAAAAAGGTGTTGTGGGGATTTCCGAGATTAATTTCCCTATTTGACTTTTTCTCGCTGGCTTGCTAAGGGCACAGATTTCGCATTGTTTCACGAACCTAGTTATTTGACTGTTCATGTTTTCCCAATGATAGTTCTTGCGAATGCGATGTATCGTTTTCCTTATTCCCATATGAGCTTCAATGGTGGATGAGTGGTAGTATTCCATGAGCATGGGTTTAATAATGTCAGGGGCGATTATTCTCAATGACTTTCCGTTAGCTTTTTTATAACAAAGTACTCGTTTACTCAATGTATACTTTTCAGAATAGTTTCCTTTATCTATTTGTTCTATTATTTTACTTAAATAAGGATCTTGTTGTTGGTGGTGCGCTATATCCTTAAATGCTAGTGGGAATTCTGTTATTAGCGTATTGATAGTAGCGGTTTCAACCTTGTCTTCTCCTGGTATTTTATTGGGTAGTTGGAACATGCGGGATAGTGTATCGGCAACTACATTTTGGGTACCACGAATATGTTGTACTTTAAACTTGTAGCAATTTAATCTTAACACCCATCTTCCGATACGACCTAACTGTTTTGGATGGTTCAACAACCACGATAAAGCTTGGTTGTCGGTCTCTAGTAAGAATTCCTTGTGTTCCAAAAAAGGTTTGAATTTTTAAAAGGCGAACACTACAGCTAAACATTCGAGTTCATAGGCTGAGAACTTCCTTTCTTGGTCCGTCAAAGTTCGTGAAGCATAGCTGATTGGTAGTCTTCTATTATCTATCTCTTGGTATATAACTGCTCCTAATGCTACACTAGAACTGTCGGTCTGTACTACAAATGGTTTACTGAAATCTGCTAACTGCAATACAGGCGGAGATATTATGTTTTCTTTGAGTGTTTCAAATGCGGCTTGGTGTCGAGTAGTCCACTCGAATTTCGTTCCTTTCTTCCTTAACGCGTTTAATGGGGCTGCTATATCCGCTAGGTGGGGTATGTACTTGTGAAAGTAATTGATCATATCTAAAAATCGAGCTATACCTTTGGTGTCCCTAGGTGGTAAAAATTCTCGTATGACACGCGTGCGATCGGGGTCTATGCTAACCTTACCTTCGGCCGATACTATATGACCTAAGAAAGAGAATTGGTTTACAGCGAAATTGACTTTACTGGGGTTGACAGTTAGTCCAGCGTTCTTTAACCTTGATAATACCTCACGCAAATGATGAATGTGCTGATCCATCGATTCACTATATACTACTATGTCGTCAAGATAGTGATACACGAATTTAAATTTAACGTAATGGAATATTTTCTCTAACAGTCTGCTACATACTGAACTTCCTTGTGATATTTGAAGGGTACTCTAGTAAATTGATATAGATTAAATGGGACAGCGAATGCAGTTAGTTGTTTTGATTCTTCAGCTAGTGGGATTTGGTGAAAGCCTGGTTGAGGTCCTTTATGGTGAAGATTTTCGCTTTGGTAAAATAATGGAATGCACTGTGAATGTCGGGCAGTGAAATAGATTCTAATTCTATACCCTTATTCAGCTGTCTATTATCCACGACTAGTCTATGTTTGTCAGTTCCTTTCGGTACTAGGAATGCAGGCGATAAGTATGGAGAAGTGGACGGTTCTATGACGTGTTGTTCTAGAAGCTTGTTGATTTGGTTTCTCATTATTTCCATCTTGGGCGGCGATAATTTGTATGGGTGCAGACGTATTACTTTGTTGTCGCTGCGATTTATTTTGTATTCAATGAGATTGGTCAATCCTAACTTGGGTGTGAGTACAGTAGATAATTCTCTTGTTAACTGTTGAATTCTTTGTCGCTCATTACCTTTTAAATGACTTAAACCAGATTCATGATGCTCCAGATGCGTAGTAGATGTTTCGCAATTTCCTCTGTTATTTAGCTCGGAATCGAACTGATATTTTCGAGTACGGTCAAATCTAAAGCAATATTGTTTAGCGTATATGTCGAGAATTAGGCCAGTTTTGCTTATAAAATCGGCACCTAATATTAAGTTTTGTCCTAATACTTCAGCTACTAGTATTGGAACATACCAAGTTAAATTCTTTATTTTTAATTTGACTGTAATACTGTGTGATATAATTAGGTTTTGCTTATCGCGGTAGCACACTTTATGTTCACGGTTTGGCTACGTCTAATAAGATTATGATTAGCTAATACGGTGGCTAGCTGTTGGCTGATAAGACTACGTGTAGATCCCGAATCGATTAAACCGAGGTTATTAGTCGCTCCAAGGTCTATATGTATGTAGGGTAATTGGCATATACTTGTTTTGCATGTACCAACAGAGTTGCACTTGTCAATAAATCTTGCTACGTAAGGGTCTATCCGTTTGTTTAGTTTCTTTCGGTGATCGGTGTTTATACCTTTCCTTTTGATGCTGCGGAAGACGCAGGGTTTTGGTTCTTCCTGCTTCACGTTTTTTGACTGATAGGTTCTTTGTTGGTACTGTTTTTGTTTACATTGCTTACTAATGTGTCCGGACTTTCCACAGTTATAACATGTTCTTTCGTTATTGGCATCGCTCGCATGCTTTTGGGGTTTTTGTAGGTGGTTTGATGTATAGGGGTAGTGCTGAGTTTTAGAATTTCTAACGAATCGCTTATCGCTGTATGTTCGAGTATCGGACCCTAGGGGTAGGGATTCATTCCTGCGTTGAGTCTGGGACGTTAACACGCGTCTGTTCTGATCTGAATACCAGATGTTGGATGAATGGATGCAACACAGTTCCAGATCTGTGAATGTGGTGGGTCTCTTCATAAGTGCTAAGCGAGATCGCTCCTCGGGGGATAGTCCTACTAAGATAGTGTCTACTAGCTGTTGTTCACTTCAGTTGACTTGTAGTAATAAAGCCGATTCCCTTATTTCAGATATATAATGAGCTAGTCTCTCGTACGCTCCTTGCACACGAAGTACGGAATTCCGCTTTAATTCTTCGTAGATACCGGTGGGGATGAAATGTCTTATCAGGGAGTTATGTAGTTCTTCTACTGTGTGATGATACCTTAGTGACTCTAACATACGATCTTTTAAAGAAGATCTACATTTGGGTAGAAGTACTTGTAAAATTTGGTCATTTTTAGTTGTCGTAGATCCTTTATTTGTAACAGATACTTCATAAAGCCTAGGAGTTTAGTAATATTCAGCCCATCTGTGGTGGGGATTTCAGGTAGAATCCGTTCTACGGGGTGAGATAGTTTTTCATAGAACTCAGTGCTGAAATTTAATTGCGACGTCATTACAGGTTTTTCCGCTGATTGGTTTGTCTGTAAAAGAGGTGGTAAATCGTAATTACTGGTAATATTCTCTAGTTCATTTGGAAGTGGAGCTGCGGTTACGGGGAGGGTATTCACTTGACTAACCGTTAACCGATCCATACTGGGTTCTATAGTAGATTCCTGGAGAAATTGAAAATTTACAGCACTGGATTGCTGTTCTTGAGTAGGAGATTGAGTGGGGGAGATATTTAGTTTCGTCATCGCTTCTTCGATCTCTTCTCTTCTAAAAGATTCGGACCTTCTACGTAATTCGCGTATTATCTCAGGTAATTGTTGTAGAACTTCTTCCGCGAATTTTTGCACGTCTGGCGGAGTATCTTTAGTACCGGGCCAATTCAACAAATTGTTGATGCGGCGGGTCGGATGTTCTATTCTTTGTGTTGTTTTTAAAATTACCGCAGGGGATTTCTCATCTCGCAGGGTTTGTGCGATGGAGGTAAGCTCCCTATATTTATGATAGCATGTTTCCCTTTCACTCTCAAAGTCTACTACGCTTAAACGATTCAACTGTGAGGGTATGTCTGGTCTATTCTCGCGTAATGTTTTGCGCAGTTCCGCTACCGTTACGTTAGAGTATGAGAAACCGCGTATCAAAGCTTCATAGCTCAGTTCATCCTTTAACAATAAGTCGGGGTTAAATTGAGCCATTCTTACGACTGAGACGAGGTTACGAGAATCTCTTTTAAATCTTATGTACTACTTATGTTACTACGTATGTTAAAATATGTAACCTATTCTAAACACTATCATGAAAATTGAAGTCATTTAAATACATATATATTTATATATATATATATATATATATATATATATATATATATACGATAACAATCTTATACTAATAAATCAAATCTAAATTATCTCAACAGATAATGAGAGAATATCATTTTTGTATAGGCAAAAGAGATATCACACAGAGAGTTCACTGTCCTCTATTGTTTACACCGTTACCCAGCTGTTGGGGTGGCGATTCAATGCGAGAGGGTGGTTTGTATGGTCCGCTTAACGAGGGGCTTGCTAATGGGGGAATAACAATGTATTGACATCGTACATTCCTCAACACGAATTCTACAGGAAACAGCTTGTCTGTGTACCGACAGGTTGAAAATGGAATAGTTTTACAAGCGGGGACGTGTGTATTACCTTTATTTAAATTTAGCTTTATTTTACTTTGGGTTTTACTCATAATTTCCTCTTCCTACTGGATTATATTATTATTATAATTTTTTTTAATTTTTATTTTATACTATCGGGTAAACATTATATCTGATACACACGATTATCGCTCAGATAATTGGGGCTTTAGGGTAATTATTTTAGTCTAATTATTCTAAGTATTTTCGCAGCATGGTTTTCTTAGCAAAATGAATAATTACTCTGTGCTTTGCTCAGCAAATTAAGGGTGAATAAAATTACGCTTTTTTGTTAAGTTATTGTTTGTTATTACTTTAATAATCAGCAGGGAAGCGTCTTATACGACTCTAATTATTAATTATGCCTTTTTGAAATTAGCAGAGTGAATGATTATTAGCAGAGTGGCGCACCTTATAACGTCTCGTCTTTACGACATTATAACACTGGGAACCAGTTTAATGGGCCCTTGTCAATTAAACCGGCTGCCATTGTATGTACTGATTACTTACACACAAATGAGGAACCTGTAAAGTTTAGGAGTTAGATTAAGGTTTCGTAAATTTACTCACTCTCTTGGGTTTAGCAAAGACCTCTCTTTATTACAAATTTCAATGCAAGGTTTCTGATATATTAGGATGTTACTAAGTTACAACATTCATGATTCTTACTTAGTGATTAAATTCTGAACTAAACGCTTTCATTCTGCTTAAAACATTCTTCTGATGAGCTCAAAATCATACAGCTGCATATTTAATAAAATACCACGGATCCGGGCTTTAATTTTTATGATATTACAGATTATTTAGAACATTATGTAAACCATTTGAAGAATAGGTTCATTTACTTTTTACTTAGTTATACCTGTTTGCAGTTTCAGGCTACTATTATTTAGGAATATTCACTATCCCTATTACTACGTTACAATTTACAGGATTGATATGAGTCTTTACGATAAATTTACTGTCTTTACTCGGGGTTTTTAAAAGAAGTACAACCACAGAAGTTATCCTTCCGTGTCACCTGGGTATTGGTTATATCCATAGCTGGTCCTCTTCTAGATCCTCTACGGCGGGGTTTTCTGGATGATCATAATTGCAGTTGTAGTGGTCCTCCATTAAATCTGTTGACTCTAAGTGTGTTGTTTATTCATGATGCTCGGTCTCTGGATACATGATGCTCGTAGTGAGTTGTTGTTGATTTATTTCAGAAGGTCATTTTCACTATTCACATTTATGTTTGACTGCACTACAGTTACATTATGATTGAGTATTGTATATACTGTAATTGTTATACACTTTCTTAAAGAGATGTCATGGCTACACTGTTTATATATTTATATTTTTACTTCCTTTCACTACATATTTACGCTCTCCTCTACCTATTTCTCTTTTTTTACAAAAGCACCTGTTTAGTTCTACATAGTTTGGTAATATAACACTTATTTCTTCTCGCAACACAGGGCTAAGCAGTTGCCTCGGCCGCGATTCAGAGACGAATGGGGGTAGGTTTAGGGCCGTGAGTAGTGATTTAGCGTAGTTTACGAGAGAGAAAAGTAATTCTATCTGATTATTATTATTTTAAATTTAATTAGCTACTATTAATTATACTACAGCTTCTTTATTTTCGTCTGTATTTTATTTGTGATTATCACGTCTTTTAGAGATAATTACAATGATTATTTTAATTAGCGTAACAACTGGATAATTTGCGTGTCAGTACTAGTTTTTCACATGTTTGTACCGGTTATCTGCTACAAAGGGGAGGGTGGATTATTGTATCATGGGTTATTTTGAACAAAGAAATTTTTTGTTTTGTGCTATTTAAAATTTGTTTTAAATCGTCACAATATAAGAATATAAGTATGTAAGAAATGCATAAGTAGGCCTATTCTTTGTATGAATATGTGTGTGTGGTTATTTGTGTACGCAATGTTTTGTGCATTTATCCACGCATTTACACACACAAACACACACACACATATTTTGCTACTACTACTGTTGTTTGAAATCAAACAAAATGCTCAATTAGAGTTACGTTTTTATTTTAAAGCAAGAACATATAGATTCTCATCTCAGGGCACGTAGCACATATAACAAAATATACAGATTTAAAAACAAACAATTACTACAATTTGATTAATTTTATTTTTTAAGTTACTATAACAATTAAGAAATTCTTAATGTTCTTAAGATTTTCTTAACATTACTTTTCCCGTACAAAGTTAATTGCACCAAGCGCGATGTTTTGTTGGAACGTAACCCTTGCGGTTAACGAGATAATTCTATATTTATAACGTCCAGTAATAACACTAATACAAGGAAAACTAAGAAATGAAACAGGGATTCGAAACTACTCACATAACGTGTGTCTTATTTCATACAAAAGTCCTATTACACAGAGTAAGAGGTTCGTTAAGTACTCTACTTTGTGAACGGTATAGTAAGGTTGTCGTGTTCTAAGCAGAGAACGCTTTTAACTGTATTTGACTTGGGTAGCGTCAGTTAGTGAAGGCGGTTGATAGATTTAACAAGATACCCGCATGAACACCGTTAGGTTACACCTGTTGTGCGCTAATATTGTTAACATCAAACACTTCTCTGTCAACTATACCTACCAGTACTAAAATCAGATTAAGGCAGTAGTCGAAAATAAACGACCTACAGACAGTAGGTACAGGAATAGAAGCCGTGTAATGAACACTTCCAGCAAACACTGAATTATTGTCTTCTAAATAACTAGTGACTATCAGTCAGTTCACTTTGTAACGTACAGGTTTTTCTCTGCATATGACAGTAAATGTTTGCATACGTTCACTCACTTTCACTTACTAATACAAATCTACTTAGTACTGTTTGCAGAAAATGTCATTAAAGTTTGTGCAGTACATTTCTAATTATTATATATTTTAGAAATTTGTTTTCAGTGTTTATTTTTTAAACTATATACGTACATAAAGTACAGATTAGCAGAAAGTAATTACAAAAAACTACTTTTTTCTGTTTTCATCCGAAGAACCAGAGATGTCAAGACAATAGCCCAAAGAGAACAATGAAAATAGGCAGTAAAAAATAAATAAATAGGTTCTTGTTACGGGCCAAGATAGAAAACTCAGAGACTGACTCTGTGAGGTACCCAGAATATGTTAACAAAATATAGATCATTCTAGAGAATTTGTTTTTCTAAAAACGTTTTAGGTACGTATATGTATATACGTTTCTGCAATTCTAGAGAAAACTAACAACGCATAATGCACCAGCCAAACTCTCTCTCTCTCTCTCTCTCTCTCTCTCTCACACACAGACACACACACACAAACTTCCCATTTATTTGCAAAGAACATATTGAAACTATGACCGTGTAATATGTAACTTCTGACATTATAATTACGGATAATTTTAAACATTATGGTTTTACTATATTGTACAATTAATTATAACATAGGTCTAAATATTTTAGTTACAAAATTTCATAAATTTTAATAAGTAAATATTTAATAATATGGAATGCATAGTCTGTGCTATCGTATGAACTTTAGATTAACAAAATTGGGTATACGTTATATTCACTTGTATAGCTGACAAGGTGAAGGGATCATGTGATGTGACTGACGGACAGGTACTCTCGACGTGCTGCAGATTTATCTTCAGACTCTCGCGTCAAGCAGTCAGTAACATTAAACTGACTTCTCGGATCATCTGACAGTTTCCTTGGGACCAGAATGTCGTGAGTTACTCATATGCTCTTAGTAAGCGCATTGTAAAATCAATTTCGCACTTAAACACACGCACACACACACACACACACACGTGCACAAAACACATTCCATTATCTCTACACACACGTGTGCTCACACAGTCTTCTTATAATGGAAAAATTGATGTTAGTACGTTGTAAATATTTTGCATTAAAATGTTTGTACTGTTAACATTTTTAGAAACAACTTTGATTATAAGGTTAACGTAAACATAAGCGTACTGCTCACTTACGAGCCAGGAGTTTATATTTTCATTCAAAAATGTTTTGTAATGAAATACTATTACTATTTATAGGCCTACTAATAATAACAGTATGAAATGCTTACAGCGTTTCACATATCAGTGTTGTACATACAAGGTTTGGTTTTTATCATCATGATTTTGTGTACACTTCCAGTAAACTAATACACATATTTACAAAGATTGGTAAGTTTGGTCACAAATGTGCACTGCGTTATTTGTTGTTTGAGACGTTATTTCAAAGTTCGGGGAAATAAATTATTAGGCTTTGTCATCAACAAGGTGTTTCTAAGAATTAAATTTCGCTCAACAGAAGTTAGTGTGTTATTTTAACTTAAGCCTACCTACGAACGGTAACGTTTTACAGACAGTTAAGTTTTAATACACCAACTTGTAATGAAATATTCCAATATTTGTTATCTCGCAAGCACCTTGTTTAGATACCATATTGTTTATTGGTATCTAAGTTATGTACGCTTGTTAAAAAATTTTTTTGGTAAAGTATTGTTCCGCAACGGAACATTCTCGAACAATGGAGTGTGTCGTTCTACGTGTTTCTCGGCTATCCGAGCTGAGTCCAGCTGTAATGTTGGTGTGCGTACATATTGCTAATTTGAGAAGAAAGGTAATTACGTGACAACAATTGAGGTTGTTCCAGACCGAAACGGTCCGCGCACTGTGTTCAAGGCCAGACAATACACTGTTTATAGTGGATTCGAGAGCGCCTGTAAGAGGCGCTTGTTTGTCACGTTATCCAAAAAGTGACAGATTATTCTAGCATTTTAGCGGGGTATAAATATAAACATACAGCGACGGTCAGTCAGTTTACGTCGGGCGATTACTGAGTGCATCACAAGTGATTATTACTGAAAAGTGATTATTGTGTGCGACTCTATGAGTTGACATTATTATTGCGTGTGGACAAATTTAACTGAATTATTCCACGAGTATAATCTTGCTAATTTCAAACGGTTAATTGTGATTAATTAAAACTGGTTACCAGTGACTTAATTGGTGTCTTTATTTTGTTTTGCACTGTACCATACGACGATCAGTGAGGCCGTCGTAACAGTACAGTATTATGTTTAGGCAAGTGTCCATAAACCATTGTTTAAAATGCCATTTAAGAACTAACAAGTTCGGAGGAATATGTTAATTTGAAAGTTTTACTTCCTCAAGCTTTGTCAATCTTAATTCAGTATCCAATCTGTCGATAAACGTGTTATAAAGGTTCTATATTGTAAGGAAACAACGATATAGTAGTATATAGAGTAAGGTCTCCTTTCAGCCCCGCTGTTGGGCTAGCCACTTTGTAACTAAACAACGATATAGTGTAGGTGTGATTGTGATTGTAGATACGCTCCGGTATCCACAACGATATAAGATAATAAAATTTGAAAATGGAATTATTAGTGCTGATTATTAATAGTTGTGTGGGTATTCCCGTTTAAATCTCTCAATTTAAAAAAGTATTTTAGCACTTCACTTTTCACCTCCCCACTTACCATATGTGGATGTTATTACTGTTCAGTTTGGTGACTGCTTCTGCTGCAACATACACTTTATACATACATGTGGATATTCAACTTAAATACCCTAGGTGATACACATGCACAATTAAATAAAATAGGGGCTTAATTATGATTTAAATTATATTGAATATTTAAATTCTGCCGCCACCTTCTGATAGAACTAGTTATGATAATTAAACTATTTTATTTTGAAATCAAAATAAACTCCTTCCACTGGTAAAAATAATTGAAGTTTATTAACAGTTTTGAAATGCCATTAATTCTTTTAAATAACAATCAATCACTAATATCTTGACAAAATAATAGTTATTATGAACAATTTTTAAAAAGAAACTCTTTTACCTCAAGGCTGGTAACACTGAAGGTTAATACAATAATAATTTTAGTTAGAGAGGTTATGTCCTCTTTACACAGTTAAATTACCAAGTTCGTGTGATCTTTGAAGTTACATGATACCAGGTACAAGATGTAGTCTTTTATAACAATATTTAATAAAAAATTTATATAAAACAAACAAACAAATATTAAAATTAAAAGTCGGTACCATAGAATCGATAACTATCGTACTATCGTACGCTGGATACAAGGACACAGCAATTACCTTAATAACACGTGCGTTGAGCTGCACTGCTAAAATTTACTATTATTATTTAATAGTTGGTTATAAAAATGATTTATTAGCAAGAGAAAAAAATCTATAATAGAAAAAAACTCTTGTGATAGCTTTCATTTGATTTATATAATTGAGAACAGAATTATGAAAAGGGGACAAGTTGTCGTTATTATTTATAGGTTAGCAAATACACGTAAGTAGTTATTGTGGATAAGTAAATTATTCATTGAGTTCTTAATAATCTAAACACATATATCTTATTCATAATGTATTTGATGTGTAACTATCAGTTAATTAGAATACCTTTCGCAAAAAAATTATTTATTAGTCAAATCAAACGAAATGAGTCAATTAAGCGACTAATCATTTCACTCCTATTTGTAGTATTTAAATTAATATTGACTTGTTTAATTACGATAAAATCGTAAAAACATTTTATTCTTAAGTTAAAAAATGCGAAACAATTCTTTTACTCAAATCTGATAATTTTCATCATAATGAATACACTTCGATACTACTGAAGAGAGTAGTACCAAAACAATAATTTTCCGTTCATTAACAGAATTATTATTTCTGTTCTATTTGTTAAATAATGAAAATATAGTACTCCCTGGTTTTTTATAAACACAAAACTCGAAAATACGACCGATATTATACACTGGTCGTATTTTATTAGTTGAATTCACTCCGCACTGTACACTCGTTATTTCTGTGTTATGTGTAGGTTAGGTGTGTGTAGCGTGACTCATGTACGTGTCGCGCACAATCTAAATACAACTTCGTACACTTCTTCATCGACCTTGCCCGTCGAATTATTCATGTAGACTCCTTGACGACTGAAAGATGACTGTGACGCTTCACATAGCGTCTCTCGCTTGTCTGGTTGTTTTAATTCATTTGATTGGTTGAAATTGTCGAACTCTCCACCCCAAAACACCTTGGTTTAATAAAACTTTTAATTTTTTATCAATTTCGTATATGGGTTGGAGACTATAGTGACGTAAGCGTTGATACACAAAATGATTAAAAAGTTTATAATTGTTATAACTATTTTATTAATTGTCATATCGTTGAATAGTTGGTGGCAATAGATCGCGGACACCTTGGGCTTTAAATAAAGTCTAAACAAGAATAAAATCCGTCCATTATTAACTCACTACAACTATTTCACAAATTCCTATGGTGAATCTTAAAATTAATAAGTTTATTTCACCAGATCTTATTCTAATTACACGATAATACTTCTTATCAAACGTTTTGAGTCCATTTCTCAATTGTTTAATTCATAAAATAGGTGCAATTACTATTTCCACAATATTTGGGTAATGGCGTCTTCAAACGTCCATATGCGATTATTTATAATCGCTTATAATACTATTATTCCTTATCTAATGACATTTGTTTGGTATTCTAACAATAATATATACATTTATTTACATCGGTTTACACTTTGTTATATGAAAATGTTGTTTTTCATATAATAATAGTCTTATCAATATACCTTCTGCTCTCTTTTCTTTAAATTGTCACTGTGTCAATCATTTTATCATATAAGGCATATAATGTTACAAACGAAAATAGTGTACAATTATAGTACCTTGTTAATTTAATGCATTTATTAGCCTTCCGCTATCTGAAAGCTTTTCAATGCCTAGTATTGGGTTTGTTTACATCAGGTTATGACATGGCAGTCAGTTATTTTTTTAATAAATCAATAACTAAATTGCTATTATTACATTTGATATATATTCTCATAGTAGTATCAGATATCCTTCTGACTACTGATAATATTTTTATTTACCTTTGAACAAGTTTGGATGGTGCATTTTGCTTAACTAACTTGCTACATAGTGTTTGTTTACATTTGATTCCACAATCATAGTCATTTAGTTTTCAATAATTTGTCTATAAAATTACTATTCTTATACTTATGATCTGTTCTCATAGTAGTACTAGATGTTTTTCTAACTACTGGTAATACTTTCAGTAATCCTTGGACAAGTTTTAATAATGTGTTTTGCTTAACTAGCTTGTCACATTGTCTTTGTTTACATCTGGCTATACATTCATAGTCGGTTAGTTTTCAATAATTTGATTATGAAACTATTATTATTATAACTGTGATCTGTTCTCATAGTAGTATTAGATGTTTTTCTAACTACTGGTAACGTTTTCAGTGATCTCTGTGTAAGTTTTAATAATGTATTTTGCTTAACTAGCTTGTCATATTGGGTTTCTTTTCATCTAGCTTTGTGCTATCATATTTAATCTGCTTTATGTGCTGCGCATTTCAGTATAAAATATTACTTATTAGTGTGCATCATTATTTATAATGAATTTTTGACTGAAACAATTGTTGATGGTTGTTTGGTTTAATTAACATATATGATTTTGTGTTATAGGTGCATTCCCTATTGGGGTTATGTATCAATGTGCAACATATTCTTATGGAGTAGTTGCTTCTACTATTATGACTTCATTATGGTATTTTATTACAATGGTTTAATTGTTGATTAATACACATGTTTACACTATTTTTCTAAACAATAACACAAATATTCTTAATCTAATGGTATTACATTTCTTGTTGTTGTACCTAATTTCTGGTACATTGGTTGTTTGATACTTAACAAACTAGCTTGTTTGTTATTATTTTTTCTGGACTTTCTTTATATTGTATTCTGTTTTGCCGTGGCATTCAGTTATATTTCATTTTAAAACTTAACAAAGCTTTTATTATCAGGTTTTATGAACAATGATTTTACTGTTCTATCTTACATTTCACTTGGTGATCTTATGATTATCTATTTGGGATTACAATCTTGATTAAATTGGTCACACTAATTGTCTGTGCATTTTAACTATTTAATCTTTGATGTTTCCACTATAAAGGTAACACATTTTCTTCTATTATAAACCTTGTCACTTGTATTGTCTGTGGGGTTTATTTAGGTTAAAATTGGTTAACTGGTTACAGGTTCTCACACTCACATTAAGTATTCACTATTACTGTTTGTGATTTCTTAAACATGCTAAACACTGTTTCTTCATAGTTGATAATCGTTATTCTTCTTCCGGTCACTAGTATAGCTCCTTGTATACTTGGTGAATGGTGATTTCTTGTATTGTACATACATTATCTTCACTCTTCGTGTCATTTTTCTTTGCTCTTCTTCTTTCTTTCTTCTTTTGGTTTAAACGTCTCCTCCAATATTTCCATTTGTAGTAGTCGTTGTTCCATAGTATTTACATTTTATAAATAGATTGGTTGGTTTGCCATCATTGTGTTTGCTCTTGAATTGTCTCGTCTTCATTTTACGTAGTCATGATTTTTGTTGGTTCCCCTCACTGTTGGAAATCTGTTGTCTTCTTGTTATTCTATGTAGTTATTATTTTTGTTGTTTCCCCTCACTGTTGGAAACTATTGGGCCTGGTGTCTAACATTTTATATTGGCTTGTAGTCATTTCCTTTCTCTCTTACGTACTCGATTATGCTATATTACACTTCCTTCTTCTTTGTTGGAATTTTACAATAATGTATCTGTAGATATTCACTTTTTGTTTCCATTGCTTTACGTACTTAGAACTATTTTCATGATTTCCCGTCATCTGACGTAATAATTGTTTACCTATGTAACTACCAAATTTGGTAACGTTACATATGCCTTCCTATAACAATTGATTAATTCTGAATCAGTATACTTATATTGTTTTTTTTTCATTTCTTTCATTGAAGAATTCATCAATTGTTGTACGTTCCATGTCGTTTCATATGCTTTTTTATTTATATCCCTTCACTTTCTTCTATTTGAATCATAATTATTTCTCTTCTATGTAATTATCTCCCTTGTTTATTTAGTTCCCTAATTCCCTAACATAAGTTTAGCTGGGGCAGTTCAGAGCGGCTCACTTTGGCATACAACTCCACTGGCCATACTAACATTAATAAATACGGAGGCACATCATCTCCATCAATAATAATAAATGATTGCTGGCATTATTCATCAGTCAATTCATCCCAAATAATCAAAAAACATATAGTGGTCGTTCTTTCGACAAATAATAAATATCCTTGGGATTATCTCACGCATCTGCGGTTATACATTGTTATACTCTCTTTTTCTTGATTCAACTCAACTAAATTCTTCACATATTATAGGGATGGTTTGTTTTACATTTCATCACTGGTATACCCTCATGATCATCTTCGTTAATATATTATTTTTCATTCTTCTTCGTCATCAATTAATCTCTTCTCTTTGTATTACATTAAACGTCATTTCATAATCTTCTTTGTTTTCGGTGTTTACTTCTTTGGATATAATTCATGAATATATTTTCTCGTGGTTTCAATTGAGATATAGCCCATTTGGTATAGGCTCTCTTCTAGTAAAAGACACTAGAAAACACTATGGTTGTGTGTTATCTTTTATCTACATTAATGATACTTATTTGGTTTTGTTTCTACAACTTCTTATTTTCTTCTTCCTCTTTCATATATCATCTATTTCACTGTCTCCTCTTTTATCTGTACGGGTATGTTGTTGTCTTTACTGTTGACGTGGCTCTTGGAATTAATTCGTGCCAAAGTTGTTGTTTGTCGATCTCGTATAACTATATAATTTTTTTTTTCTTTTCATTGGTAGTACGGGTACGTTGGTAAATTACTTGTTGACGTGGCTCTTGGAAGTATATATTCGTGCCAAGGATGGTAGGTGTCTTTCTCGTATTATTATATTTTTTTTTCTCTTTTCATTGGTAGTACGGGTACGTTGGTAAATTACTGTTGACTTGGCTCTAGGAAAAATTTTATGCCAAAGATGGAAGGCGTCTTTCTCGTGTGATAATATTATTTTTTCTTTCATTGGTAGTACGGGTACGTTGGTAAATTACTGTTGACGTGGCTCTTGGAAGTATATATTCATGCCAAGGATGGAATGTGTCTTTCTCGTATAGTATTATATATTTTTCTCTCATTGGTAGTACGGGTACGTTGGTATATTACTTGTTGACGTGGCTCTAGGAAATATATTGTGCCATAGGTGGTAGTTGTCTTTCTCGTAATATTATATATTTTTCTTTCATTGGTAGTACGGGTACGTTGGTAAATTACTGTTGACTTGGCTCTAGGAAGTAATTTGTGCCATAGGTGGTATGTGTCTGCCTCTTATAATTTTATTTTTTCCTTCTTTGTTAGTACGGGTATGATGGTATTTTACTTGTTGACGTGGCTCTTGGAAATAATTTGTGCCATAGTTGGTATGTGTCTTTCTCGTATAATTATATATTTTTCTTTCATTGGTAGTACTACTTGTAAATACAATTTTCTTTATCCTTACATTACTTCTTTGGAACATAGTTTTACATTACAAAATTACAATATCGTCAACGTTCATTTTCATAGTTATATATTCACTTCCTATTTAATATAAACAACAAATAATCTTCATAGCAATATTTCATCCTTTCTTCATATAGTCAACAATTATTTTCACAATTATATTTTCATTTTTCCGCTTATTATCAGTAACAAATAATTTTCATCGCAATATGTTATTTTTACTTCATATAGTCAATATTTATTTTCACAATCATATTTACATTTTTCACTTATTAATAAACAATAATCTTCATCGCTATATTTCACTTTTATCTTATAATTTAATCTTCGATATACCGTTTCATTGAATGTGCAGTTAGCGTTACTCGTTATCATAACAGTCCGTCCCATATTTTAATGTATTTTTTATTCATTTTTATCCGTAGTCGTCGCTCTCCTCTCTTCTTGTCGTTCGAACTTCTTCAGTGTTCATACTCTTGTCCGTGCTCGACGTATATCTGGCTATCATTTGGTCTTTCCATTTGAAAGCTATTAGGGCTTTGTCTGCCTTCCGTTCTTCCGTCTTCTTCTTCTCTTTCTCTTCCGTGTACTTGCGTCCAGTGTTCTCCTGGTTGTTGTTAGTACTGACGTTTGGTATCTCCTCCAATTCTGTTTGGCCGTCATCCGTCTTCTGATTGGGTCCTTCCATTAATTGACTCCTCTTCTTCCTTAGTTCTCTTATTTCTTTGGCGTACCCCTCGATTATCCGGTCCCATTGCTCTTGATAGCCTTCCTTTTTCTTAAAATATCTCACTCTTCTTTTGGAAATCTTTGGTTGAAATACTTTATTGGTCATCTTCTTCCTTGTCGTCACATAATCTTCCTCCTCGTCCATCTCCATGAAACTCCTCCGATACTCCTTCCTGAAGACCCCTTCTTCATAGTTGATGATTGGTAGGTTGATCATATTAATTAGACCGCTTCGAGTCATTTCAATTAATTCTTTTGTAACCCTTGTCTTCCTTGGACGCATGGTTCTTCTTTCTTCCATCTTCACCTCTTCCGTTTCCTTAATTATTTGGATCTTCTTTTCTCCACTATCTTCAAGCTCTGGACTCGCTTGTTCCATGTTTTTATCTTCAGGTACTTCTTCAACCTCCATTTGATTGTCTATTATTAATTCTCTTCTTATCTTCTTAATACTCTCTTTTGTCTCTTCACAACATCTTTTGGTTGCCTCTCCCGATCGCTTATATTCATCATCCACTACCGGGTTTATCGACTTCACGCTCTTCTTGTAATCTCCCTTTATTTTCTTATTCATTCGGTCTAATCTCCCATTGATTTCGTCAATCTTCTTATTGGTTTGGTCAATTTTAATCCCCAACTCTGCAGACAAATCCTCCTTCATTAATGCCATCTTCTTTTCCAATAACTCTTCAGTCTTTTTCTGTCCGTCTTCCATCCCCCTGTTGGTTTCATTTATCTTGTCATTTAATTCCTCCTTCAGCAATTCTATATTTCTCTGGCTCTCCTACTGGCCTTCTTCTATTTTCTGGTTCGTGGATCGACTGGTTTCCTCTATTTTATTGTTCAACTCTTCCTTCAAAGATCGATTGTCCTCCTTTAATGATTTCTGGCCATCCTTCAGAGATTCTATTTTTTGGTCCGTGGATTTCTGGCTTTCTTCCATAAATGCTCTCATACTCATTAACATTTCTACGACGTATATGTCTCCTGGTTGCACCGGTTTCTCGGGTTGGTTTACTTCACGTTGACCTTCTTGGGGTATGACTTCCGGCTCATCATCGGGTTGCTGAACCTCCTCCGCCGGTTCAAGTTGTTTATCCTCGATTTCTAATAAAATCTCTTCAACATCTTCTGTTGATGTTACCTCCTTCTCTTCTAGTCTGGCCTCCCTCTCTGCCTCTGCTGCTCGCTTTTTTGAAGTTGATCTTCTGTACATCTTATCGCTCTGGTAATGCACTTGCTGTCTCTCGACGAATTAGGTGAGGAAATTATTGGTTTAATTGCCTAAATTGCTGATTGTGTTCTCCCTAATCCGCGCCCCACGTTGGGCGCCACGTTGTAAGGAAACAACGATATAGTAGTATATAGAGTAAGGTCTCCTTTCAGCCCCGCTGTTGGGCTAGCCACTTTGTAACTAAACAACGATATAGTGTAGGTGTGATTGTGATTGTAGATACGCTCCGGTATCCACAACGATATAAGATAATAAAATTTGAAAATGGAATTATTAGTGCTGATTATTAATAGTTGTGTGGGTATTCCCGTTTAAATCTCTCAATTTAAAAAAGTATTTTAGCACTTCACTTTTCACCTCCCCACTTACCATATGTGGATGTTATTACTGTTCAGTTTGGTGACTGCTTCTGCTGCAACATACACTTTATACATACATGTGGATATTCAACTTAAATACCCTAGGTGATACACATGCACAATTAAATAAAATAGGGGCTTAATTATGATTTAAATTATATTGAATATTTAAATTCTGCCGCCACCTTCTGATAGAACTAGTTATGATAATTAAACTATTTTATTTTGAAATCAAAATAAACTCCTTCCACTGGTAAAAATAATTGAAGTTTATTAACAGTTTTGAAATGCCATTAATTCTTTTAAATAACAATCAATCACTAATATCTTGACAAAATAATAGTTATTATGAACAATTTTTAAAAAGAAACTCTTTTACCTCAAGGCTGGTAACACTGAAGGTTAATACAATAATAATTTTAGTTAGAGAGGTTATGTCCTCTTTACACAGTTAAATTACCAAGTTCGTGTGATCTTTGAAGTTACATGATACCAGGTACAAGATGTAGTCTTTTATAACAATATTTAATAAAAAATTAATATAAAACAAACAAACAAATATTAAAATTAAAAGTCGGTACCATAGAATCGATAACTATCGTACTATCGTACGCTGGATACAAGGACACAGCAATTACCTTAATAACACGTGCGTTGAGCTGCACTGCTAAAATTTACTATTATTATTTAATAGTTGGTTATAAAAATGATTTATTGGCAAGAGACAAAAAATCTATAACAGAAAAAAACTCTTGTGATAGCTTTCATTTGATTTATATTACTTGAGAACAGAATTATGAAAAGGTGACAAGTTGTCGTTATTATTTATAGGTTAGCAAATACACGTAAGTAGTTATTGTGGATAAGTAAATTTTTCATTGAGTTCTTAATAATCTAAACACATATATCTTATTCATAATGTATTTGATGTGTAACTATCAGTTAATTAGAATACCTTTCGCAAAAAAATTATTTATTAGTCAAATCAAACGAAATGAGTCAATTAAGCGACTAATCATTTCACTCCTATTTGTAGTATTTAAATTAATATTGACTTGTTTAATTACGATAAAATCGTAAAAACATTTTATTCTTAAGTTAAAAAATGCGAAACAATTCTTTTACTCAAATCTGATAATTTTCATCATAATGAATACACTTCGATACTACTGAAGAGAGTAGTACCAAAACAATAATTTTCCGTTCATTAACAGAATTATTATTTCTGTTCTATTTGTTAAATAATGAAAATATAGTACTCCCTGGTTTTTTATAAACACAAAACTCGAAAATACGACCGATATTATACACTGGTCGTATTTTATTAGTTGAATTCACTCCGCACTGTACACTCGTTATTTCTGTGTTATGTGTAGGTTAGGTGTGTGTAGCGTGACTCATGTACGTGTCGCGCACAATCTAAATACAACTTCGTACACTTCTTCATCGACCTTGCCCGTCGAATTATTCATGTAGACTCCTTGACGACTGAAAGATGACTGTGACGCTTCACATAGCGTCTCTCGCTTGTCTGGTTGTTTTAATTCATTTGATTGGTTGAAACTGTCGAACTCTCCGCCCCAAAACACCTTGGTTTAATAAAACTTTTAATTTTTTACCAATTTCTTATATGGGTTGGAGACTATAGTGACGTAAGCGTTGATACACAAAATGATTAAAAAGTTTATAATTGTTATAACTATTTTATTAATTGTCATATCTTTGAATAGTTGGTGGCAATAGATCGCGGACACCTTGGGCTTTAAATAAAGTCTAAACAAGAATAAAATCCGTCCATTATTAACTCACTACAACTATTTCACAAATTCCTATGGTGAATCTTAAAATTAATAAGTTTATTTCACCAGATCTTATTCTAATTACACGATAATACTTCTTATCAAACGTTTTGAGTCCATTTCTCAATTGTTTAATTCATAAAATAGGTGCAATTACTATTTCCACAATATTTGGGTAATGGCGTCTTCAAACGTCCATATGCGATTATTTATAATCGCTTATAATACTATTATTCCTTATCTAATGACATTTGTTTGGTATTCTAACAATAATATATACATTTATTTACATCGGTTTACACTTTGTTATATGAAAATGTTGTTTTTCATATACTAATAGTCTTATCAATATACCTTCTGCTCTCTTTTCTTTAAATTGTCACTGTGTCAATCATTTTATCATATAAGGCATATAATGTTACAAACGAAAATAGTGTACAATTATAGTACCTTGTTAATTTAATGCATTTATTAGCCTTCCGCTATCTGAAAGCTTTCCAATGCCTAGTATTGGGTTTGTTTACATCAGGTTATGACATGGCAGTCAGTTATTTTTTTAATAAATCAATAACTAAATTGCTATTATTACATTTGATATATATTCTCATAGTAGTGTCAGATATCCTTCTGACTACTGATAATATTTTTATTTACCTTTGAACAAGTTTGGATGGTGCATTTTGCTTAACTAACTTGCTACATAGTGTTTGTTTACATTTGATTCCACAATCATAGTCATTTAGTTTTCAATAATTTGTCTATAAAATTACTATTCTTATACTTATGATCTGTTCTCATAGTAGTACTAGATGTTTTTCTAACTACTGGTAATACTTTCAGTAATCCTTGGACAAGTTTTAATAATGTATTTTGCTTAACTAGCTTGTCACATTGTCTTTGTTTACATCTGGCTATACATTCATAGTCGGTTAGTTTTCAATAATTTGATTATGAAACTATTATTATTATAACTGTGATCTGTTCTCATAGTAGTATTAGATGTTTTTCTAACTACTGGTAACGTTTTCAGTGATCTCTGTGTAAGTTTTAATAACGTATTTTGCTTAACTAGCTTGTCATATTGGGTTTCTTTTCATCTAGCTTTGTGCTATCATATTTAATCTGCTTTATGTGCTGTGCATTTCAGTATAAAATATTACTTATTAGTGTGCATCATTATTTATAATGAATTTTTGACTGAAACAATTGTTGATGGTTGTTTGGTTTAATTAACATATATGATTTTGTGTTATAGGTGCATTCCCTATTGGGGTTATGTATCAATGTGCAACATATTCTTATGGAGTAGTTGCTTCTACTATTATGACTTCATTATGGTATTTTATTACAATGGTTTAATTGTTGATTAATACACATGTTTACACTATTTTTCTAAACAATAACACAAATATTCTTAATCTAATGGTATTACATTTCTTGTTGTTGTACCTAATTTCTGGTACATTGGTTGTTTGATACTTAACAAACTAGCTTGTTTGTTATTATTTTTTCTGGACTTTCTTTATATTGTATTCTGTTTTGCCGTGGCATTCAGTTATATTTCATTTTAAAACTTAACAAAGCTTTTATTATCAGGTTTTATGAACAATGATTTTACTATTCTATCTTACATTTCACTTGGTGATCTTATGATTATCTATTTGGGATTACAATCTTGATTAAATTGGTCACACTAATTGTCTGTGCATTTTAACTATTTAATCTTTGATGTTTCCACTATAAAGGTAACACATTTTCTTCTATTATAAACCTTGTCACTTGTATTGTCTGTGGGGTTTATTTAGGTTAAAATTGGTTAACTGGTTACAGGTTCTCACACTCACATTAAGTATTCACTATTACTGTTTGTGATTTCTTAAACATGCTAAACACTGTTTCTTCATAGTTGATAATCGTTATTCTTCTTCCGGTCACTAGTATAGCTCCTTGTATACTTGGTGAATGGTGATTTCTTGTATTGTACATACATTATCTTCACTCTTCGTGTCATTTTTCTTTGCTCTTCTTCTTTCTTTCTTCTTTTGGTTTAAACGTCTCCTCCAATATTTCCATTTGTAGTAGTCGTTGTTCCATAGTATTTACATTTTATAAATAGATTGGTTGGTTTGCCATCATTGTGTTTGCTCTTGAATTGTCTCGTCTTCATTTTACGTAGTCATGATTTTTGTTGGTTCCCCTCACTGTTGGAAATCTGTTGTCTTCTTGTTATTCTATGTAGTTATTATTTTTGTTGTTTCCCCTCACTGTTGGAAACTATTGGGCCTGGTGTCTAACATTTTATATTGGCTTGTAGTCATTTCCTTTCTCTCTTACGTACTCGATGATGCTATATTACACTTCCTTCTTCTTTGTTGGAATTTTACAATAATGTATCTGTAGATATTCACTTTTTGTTTCCATTGCTTTACGTACTTAGAACTATTTTCATGATTTCCCGTCATCTGACGTAATAATTGTTTACCTATGTAACTACCAAATTTGGTAACGTTACATATGCCTTCCTATAACAATTGATTAATTCTGAATCAGTATACTTATATTGTTTTTTTTTCATTTCTTTCATTGAAGAATTCATCAATTGTTGTACGTTCCATGTCGTTTCATATGCTTTTTTATTTATATCCCTTCACTTTCTTCTATTTGAATCATAATTATTTCTCTTCTATGTAATTATCTCCCTTGTTTATTTAGTTCCCTAATTCCCTAACATAAGTTTAGCTGGGGCAGTTCAGAGTGGCTCACTTTGGCATACAACTCCACTGGCCATACTAACATTAATAAATACGGAGGCACATCATCTCCATCAATAATAATAAATGATTGCTGGCATTATTCATCAGTCAATTCATCCCAAATAATCAAAAAACATATAGTGGTCGTTTTTTCGACAAATAATAAATATTCTTGGGATTATCTCACGCATCTGCGGTTTATACATTGTTATACTCTCTTTTTCTTGATTCAACTCAACTAAATTCTTCACATATTATAGGGATGGTTTGTTTTACATTTCATCACTGGTATACCCTCATGATCATCTTCGTTAATATATTATTTTTCATTCTTCTTCGTCATCAATTAATCTCTTCTCTTTGTATTACATTAAACGTCATTTCATAATCTTCTTTGTTTTCGGTGTTTACTTCTTTGCATATAATTCCTGAATATATTTTCTCGTGGTTTCAATTGAGATATAGCCCATTTGGTATAGGCTCTCTTCTAGTAAAAGACACTAGAAAACACTATGGTTGTGTGTTATCTTTTATCTACATTAATGATACTTATTTGGTTTTGTTTCTACAACTTCTTATTTTCTTCTTCCTCTTTCATATATCATCTATTTCACTGTCTCCTCTTTTATCTGTACGGGTATGTTGTTGTCTTTACTGTTGACGTGGCTCTTGGAATTAATTCGTGCCAAAGTTGTTGTTTGTCGATCTCGTATAACTATATAATTTTTTTTTTTCTTTTCATTGGTAGTACGGGTACGTTGGTAAATTACTTGTTGACGTGGCTCTTGGAAGTATATATTCGTGCCAAGGATGGTAGGTGTCTTTCTCGTATTATTATATTTTTTTTTCTCTTTTCATTGGTAGTACGGGTACGTTGGTAAATTACTGTTGACTTGGCTCTAGGAAAAATTTTATGCCAAAGATGGAAGGCGTCTTTCTCGTGTGATAATATTATTTTTTCTTTCATTGGTAGTACGGGTACGTTGGTAAATTACTGTTGACGTGGCTCTTGGAAGTATATATTCATGCCAAGGATGGAATGTGTCTTTCTCGTATAGTATTATATATTTTTCTCTCATTGGTAGTACGGGTACGTTGGTATATTACTTGTTGACGTGGCTCTAGGAAATATATTGTGCCATAGGTGGTAGTTGTCTTTCTCGTAATATTATATATTTTTCTTTCATTGGTAGTACGGGTACGTTGGTAAATTACTGTTGACTTGGCTCTAGGAAGTAATTTGTGCCATAGGTGGTATGTGTCTGCCTCTTATAATTTTATTTTTTCCTTCTTTGTTAGTACGGGTATGATGGTATTTTACTTGTTGACGTGGCTCTTGGAAATAATTTGTGCCATAGTTGGTATGTGTCTTTCTCGTATAATTATATATTTTTCTTTCATTGGTATTACTACTTGTAAATACAATTTTCTTTATCCTTACATTACTTCTTTGGAACATAGTTTTACATTACAAAATTACAATATCGTCAACGTTCATTTTCATAGTTATATATTCACTTCCTATTTAATATAAACAACAAATAATCTTCATAGCAATATTTCATCCTTTCTTCATATAGTCAACAATTATTTTCACAATTATATTTTCATTTTTCCGCTTATTATCAGTAACAAATAATTTTCATCGCAATATGTTATTTTTACTTCATATAGTCAATATTTATTTTCACAATCATATTTACATTTTTCACTTATTAATAAACAATAATCTTCATCGCTATATTTCACTTTTATCTTATAATTTAATCTTCGATATACCGTTTCATTGAATGTGCAGTTAGCGTTACTCGTTATCATAACAGTCCGTCCCATATTTTAATGTATTTTTTATTCATTTTTATCCGTAGTCGTCGCTCTCCTCTCTTCTTGTCGTTCGAACTTCTTCAGTGTTCATACTCTTGTCCGTGCTCGACGTATATCTGGCTATCATTTGGTCTTTCCATTTGAAAGCTATTAGGGCTTTGTCTGCCTTCCGTTCTTCCGTCTTCTTCTTCTCTTTCTCTTCCGTGTACTTGCGTCCAGTGTTCTCCTGGTTGTTGTTAGTACTGACGTTTGGTATCTCCTCCAATTCTGTTTGGCCGTCATCCGTCTTCTGATTGGGTCCTTCCATTAATTGACTCCTCTTCTTCCTTAGTTCTCTTATTTCTTTGGCGTACCCCTCGATTATCCGGTCCCATTGCTCTTGATAGCCTTCCTTTTTCTTAAAATATATCACTCTTCTTTTGGAAATCTTTGGTTGAAATTCTTTATTGGTCATCTTCTTCCTTGTCGTCACATAATCTTCCTCCTCGTCCATCTCCATGAAACTCCTCCGATACTCCTTCCTGAAGACCCCTTCTTCATATCTTCATAGTTGATGATTGGTAGGTTGATCATATTAATTAGACCGCTTTGAGTCATTTCAATTAATTCTTTTGTAACCCTTGTCTTCCTTGGACGCATGGTTCTTCTTTCTTCCATCTTCACCTCTTCCGTTTCCTTAATTATTTGGATCTTCTTTTCTCCACTATCTTCAAGCTCTGGACTCGCTTGTTCCATGTTTTTATCTTCAGGTACTTCTTCAACCTCCATTTGATTGTCTATTATTAATTCTCTTCTTATCTTCTTAATACTCTCTTTTGTCTCTTCACAACATATTTTGGTTGCCTCTCCCGATCGCTTATATTCATCATCCACTACCGGGTTTATCGACTCCACGCTCTTCTTGTAATCTCCCTTTATTTTCTTATTCATTCGGTCTAATCTCCCATTGATTTCGTCAATCTTCTTATTGGTTTGGTCAATTTTAATCCCCAACTCTGCAGACAAATCCTCCTTCATTAATGCCATCTTCTTTTCCAATAACTCTTCAGTCTTTTTCTGTCCGTCTTCCATCCCCCTGTTGGTTTCATTTATCTTGTCATTTAATTCCTCCTTCAGCAATTCTATATTTCTCTGGCTCTCCTACTGGCCTTCTTCTATTTTCTGGTTCGTGGATCGACTGGTTTCCTCTATTTTATTGTTCAACTCTTCCTTCAAAGATCGATTGTCCTCCTTTAATGATTTCTGGCCATCCTTCAGAGATTCTATTTTTTGGTCCGTGGATTTCTGGCTTTTTTCCATAAATGCTCTCATACTCATTAACATTTCTACGACGTATATGTCTCCTGGTTGCACCGGTTTCTCGGGTTGGTTTACTTCACGTTGACCTTCTTGGGGTATGACTTCCGGCTCATCATCGGGTTGCTGAACCTCCTCCGCCGGTTCAAGTTGTTTATCCTCGATTTCTAATAAAATCTCTTCAACATCTTCTGTTGATGTTACCTCCTTCTCTTCTAGTCTGGCCTCCCTCTCTGCCTCTGCTGCTCGCTTTTTGAAGTTGATCTTCTGTACAGCTTATCGCTCTGGTAATGCACTTGCTGTCTCTCGACGAATTAGGTGAGGAAATTATTGGTTTAATTGCCTAAATTGCTGATTGTGTTCTCCCTAATCCGCGCCCCACGTTAGGCGCCACGTTGTAAGGAAACAACGATATAGTAGTATATAGAGTAAGGTCTCCTTTCAGCCCCGCTGTTGGGCTAGCCACTTTGTAACTAAACAACGATATAGTGTAGGTGTGATTGTGATTGTAGATACGCTCCGGTATCCACAACGATATAAGATAATAAAATTTGAAAATGGAATTATTAGTGCTGATTATTAATAGTTGTGTGGGTATTCCCGTTTAAATCTCTCAATTTAAAAAAGTATTTTAGCACTTCACTTTTCACCTCCCCACTTACCATATGTGGATGTTATTACTGTTCAGTTTGGTGACTGCTTCTGCTGCAACATACACTTTATACATACATGTGGATATTCAACTTGAATACCCTAGGTGATACACATGCACAATTAAATAAAATAGGGGCTTAATTATGATTTAAATTATATTGAATATTTAAATTCTGCCGCCACCTTCTGATAGAACTAGTTATGATAATTAAACTATTTTATTTTGAAATCAAAATAAACTCCTTCCACTGGTAAAAATAATTGAAGTTTATTAACAGTTTTGAAATGCCATTAATTCTTTTAAATAACAATCAATCACTAATATCTTGACAAAATAATAGTTATTATGAACAATTTTTAAAAAGAAACTCTTTTACCTCAAGGCTGGTAACACTGAAGGTTAATACAATAATAATTTTAGTTAGAGAGGTTATGTCCTCTTTACACAGTTAAATTACCAAGTTCGTGTGATCTTTGAAGTTACATGATACCAGGTACAAGATGTAGTCTTTTATAACAATATTTAATAAAAAATTAATATAAAACAAACAAACAAATATTAAAATTAAAAGTCGGTACCATAGAATCGATAACTATCGTACTATCGTACGCTGGATACAAGGACACAGCAATTACCTTAATAACACGTGCGTTGAGCTGCACTGCTAAAATTTACTATTATTATTTAATAGTTGGTTATAAAAATGATTTATTGGCAAGAGACAAAAAATCTATAACAGAAAAAAACTCTTGTGATAGCTTTCATTTGATTTATATTACTTGAGAACAGAATTATGAAAAGGTGACAAGTTGTCGTTATTATTTATAGGTTAGCAAATACACGTAAGTAGTTATTGTGGATAAGTAAATTATTCATTGAGTTCTTAATAATCTAAACACATATATCTTATTCATAATGTATTTGATGTGTAACTATCAGTTAATTAGAATACCTTTCGCAAAAAAATTATTTATTAGTCAAATCAAACGAAATGAGTCAATTAAGCGACTAATCATTTCACTCCTATTTGTAGTATTTAAATTAATATTGACTTGTTTAATTACGATAAAATCGTAAAAACATTTTATTCTTAAGTTAAAAAATGCGAAACAATTCTTTTACTCAAATCTGATAATTTTCATCATAATGAATACACTTCGATACTACTGAATAGAGTAGTACCAAAACAATAATTTTCCGTTCATTAACAGAATTATTATTTCTGTTCTATTTGTTAAATAATGAAAATATAGTACTCCCTGGTTTTTTATAAACACAAAACTCGAAAACACGACCGATATTATACACTGGTCGTATTTTATTAGTTGAATTCACTCCGCACTGTACACTCGTTATTTCTGTGTTATGTGTAGGTTAGGTGTGTGTAGCGTGACTCATGTACGTGTCGCGCACAATCTAAATACAACTTCGTACACTTCTTCATCGACCTTGCCCGTCGAATTATTCATGTAGACTCCTTGACGACTGAAAGATGACTGTGACGCTTCACATAGCGTCTCTCGCTTGTCTGGTTGTTTTAATTCATTTGATTGGTTGAAATTGTCGAACTCTCCGCCCCAAAACACCTTGGTTTAATAAAACTTTTAATTTTTTACCAATTTCGTATATGGGTTGGAGACTATAGTGACGTAAGCGTTGATACACAAAATGATTAAAAAGTTTATAATTGTTATAACTATTTTATTAATTGCCATATCGTTGAATAGTTGGTGGCAATAGATCGCGGACACCTTGGGCTTTAAATAAAGTCTAAACAAGAATAAAATCCGTCCATTATTAACTCACTACAACTATTTCACAAATTCCTATGGTGAATCTTAAAATTAATAAGTTTATTTCACCAGATCTTATTCTAATTACACGATAATACTTCTTATCAAACGTTTTGAGTCCATTTCTCAATTGTTTAATTCATAAAATAGGTGCAATTACTATTTCCACAATATTTGGGTAATGGCGTCTTCAAACGTCCATATGCGATTATTTATAATCGCTTATAATACTATTATTCCTTATCTAATGACATTTGTTTGGTATTCTAACAATAATATATACATTTATTTACATCGGTTTACACTTTGTTATATGAAAATGTTGTTTTTCATATACTAATAGTCTTATCAATATACCTTCTGCTCTCTTTTCTTTAAATTGTCACTGTGTCAATCATTTTATCATATAAGGCATATAATGTTACAAACGAAAATAGTGTACAATTATAGTACCTTGTTAATTTAATGCATTTATTAGCCTTCCGCTATCTGAAAGCTTTCCAATGCCTAGTATTGGGTTTGTTTACATCAGGTTATGACATGGCAGTCAGTTATTTTTTTAATAAATCAATAACTAAATTGCTATTATTACATTTGATATATATTCTCATAGTAGTATCAGATATCCTTCTGACTACTGATAATATTTTTATTTACCTTTGAACAAGTTTGGATGGTGCATTTTGCTTAACTAACTTGCTACATAGTGTTTGTTTACATTTGATTCCACAATCATAGTCATTTAGTTTTCTTTAA
This sequence comes from Magicicada septendecula, assembly GCA_034769895.1. NCBI lineage: Eukaryota > Metazoa > Arthropoda > Insecta > Hemiptera > Cicadidae > Magicicada > Magicicada septendecula. The sequence goes on from CM068368.1 coordinate 178,747,136, forward strand.
TTTGTCTATAAAATTACTATTCTTATACTTATGATCTGTTCTCATAGTAGTACTAGATGTTTTTCTAACTACTGGTAATACTTTCAGTAATCCTTGGACAAGTTTTAATAATGTATTTTGCTTAACTAGCTTGTCACATTGTCTTTGTTTACATCTGGCTATACATTCATAGTCGGTTAGTTTTCAATAATTTGATTATGAAACTATTATTATTATAACTGTGATCTGTTCTCATAGTAGTATTAGATGTTTTTCTAACTACTGGTAACGTTTTCAGTGATCTCTGTGTAAGTTTTAATAACGTATTTTGCTTAACTAGCTTGTCATATTGGGTTTCTTTTCATCTAGCTTTGTGCTATCATATTTAATCTGCTTTATGTGCTGTGCATTTCAGTATAAAATATTACTTATTAGTGTGCATCATTATTTATAATGAATTTTTGACTGAAACAATTGTTGATGGTTGTTTGGTTTAATTAACATATATGATTTTGTGTTATAGGTGCATTCCCTATTGGGGTTATGTATCAATGTGCAACATATTCTTATGGAGTAGTTGCTTCTACTATTATGACTTCATTATGGTATTTTATTACAATGGTTTAATTGTTGATTAATACACATGTTTACACTATTTTTCTAAACAATAACACAAATATTCTTAATCTAATGGTATTACATTTCTTGTTGTTGTACCTAATTTCTGGTACATTGGTTGTTTGATACTTAACAAACTAGCTTGTTTGTTATTATTTTTTCTGGACTTTCTTTATATTGTATTCTGTTTTGCCGTGGCATTCAGTTATATTTCATTTTAAAACTTAACAAAGCTTTTATTATCAGGTTTTATGAACAATGATTTTACTGTTCTATCTTACATTTCACTTGGTGATCTTATGATTATCTATTTGGGATTACAATCTTGATTAAATTGGTCACACTAATTGTCTGTGCATTTTAACTATTTAATCTTTGATGTTTCCACTATAAAGGTAACACATTTTCTTCTATTATAAACCTTGTCACTTGTATTGTCTGTGGGGTTTATTTAGGTTAAAATTGGTTAACTGGTTACAGGTTCTCACACTCACATTAAGTATTCACTATTACTGTTTGTGATTTCTTAAACATGCTAAACACTGTTTCTTCATAGTTGATAATCGTTATTCTTCTTCCGGTCACTAGTATAGCTCCTTGTATACTTGGTGAATGGTGATTTCTTGTATTGTACATACATTATCTTCACTCTTCGTGTCATTTTTCTTTGCTCTTCTTCTTTCTTTCTTCTTTTGGTTTAAACGTCTCCTCCAATATTTCCATTTGTAGTAGTCGTTGTTCCATAGTATTTACATTTTATAAATAGATTGGTTGGTTTGCCATCATTGTGTTTGCTCTTGAATTGTCTCGTCTTCATTTTACGTAGTCATGATTTTTGTTGGTTCCCCTCACTGTTGGAAATCTGTTGTCTTCTTGTTATTCTATGTAGTTATTATTTTTGTTGTTTCCCCTCACTGTTGGAAACTATTGGGCCTGGTGTCTAACATTTTATATTGGCTTGTAGTCATTTCCTTTCTCTCTTACGTACTCGATGATGCTATATTACACTTCCTTCTTCTTTGTTGGAATTTTACAATAATGTATCTGTAGATATTCACTTTTTGTTTCCATTGCTTTACGTACTTAGAACTATTTTCATGATTTCCCGTCATCTGACGTAATAATTGTTTACCTATGTAACTACCAAATTTGGTAACGTTACATATGCCTTCCTATAAGAATTGATTAATTCTGAATCAGTATACTTATATTGTTTTTTTTCATTTCTTTCATTGAAGAATTCATCAATTGTTGTACGTTCCATGTCGTTTCATATGCTTTTTTATTTATATCCCTTCACTTTCTTCTATTTGAATCATAATTATTTCTCTTCTATGTAATTATCTCCCTTGTTTATTTAGTTCCCTAATTCCCTAACATAAGTTTAGCTGGGGCAGTTCAGAGCGGTTCACTGAAAAAGTCATCTTTCGAAAAGTGTCTGTGTGTGTATTTGTCTGTCTGTAGATTTTATCTATGGCAAACGATAAGAGCCGCAAATTCAAACAGAATCAAATAATTTTTTTCATACGGGCCTCAATTGTAGAGTACTCAAGACCTATTGTTTTTGGTCAAGATCGGTTAAGAGAAAGGGGTAGTTTACCCGCAACGTTTTATGTTTTAACAAGGGTAAATTGTTTCTATGGCCAACGATAACAGCGGAAACTTCAAACATAATCAAATAATGTTTGGCATACCTTCCTGAATTATAGAGAACACAAGGTCTGTTGATTTTGGTGAAGATTAGTAAAGAAAAAAGGGCAGTTTATCTGCTACGTTTTAAGTTTTAAAAGGGTATTTTTTTTTGACGAATGATACCTGCCGCACATTCAAAGAGAATCAAATAATTTTTTGCATACGTTCCTGAATTATAGAGAACTCAAAGTCTGTTGATTTTGCTCAAGATCAGTTAAGGGAAAATTGGTAGTTTACCAGCAAAATTTTATGTTTAAACATGGGTAATTTTTCTATGACGAACGATAACTGCCGTAAATTCAAAGAGAATCAAATACGTTTTTGCATACGTTCCTGGATTGTAAAGAGCTGAAGGCTTGTTGATTTTGGTGAAGATCGGTTAAGGAAAAGGGGTAGTTTACCTGCCCCCTTTAATGTTTTAACAAGAGTAATTGTTTCTATGACGAACAATAACTGCCGCACGTTCAAACAGAATCAAATAATCTTTTGCATCCATCCCTGAATTGTAAAGGACTATTGATTTTGGTGAAGATCAGTTAAGAGAAAGGGGTAGTTTACCTGCAACGTTTTATGTTTTAACAATGGTAATTTTTTCTATAAAGAACGATAACTGCCGTAAATTCAAACAGAATCAAATAATTTTTTATGTATGTGCCTGAGTTGTATAATACTCAAGGACTTTTGATTTTGGTGAAGATAGGTTACGGTGAAAGGGAAGTTTACCTGAAACCTTTTTTTTCTTCGTATTGTTTAAATTAGCAGCCATCCTTACTATTTCTTTTATGAATTTGCTAACTGCTATAATTTTTTATTGTTCGACTAAGCTTTTCGTCATTACTGACATCTTCAGGTCTTAAACAACCTGGTTTATTAGTCGAACAATAAAAAATTATAGCAGTTAGCAAATTCATAAAAGAAATAGAAACCTTTTTTGTTGTAACAAGAGTAAAGTACTTAATTTTGATAAATAAAATATCCTGATAAGAAGATCTTAATAATCCACTGTAGAAACGTAGATGATTTATCTATAAATGAAGAGGCTAGTTGAACGGGGTAGGAGTAATTTTCTATAAATGAAAATTATAGTTTGAGTGGGGAGGGGATAATTTTACTTTCATGTTCCATAAGGAAATGGAAGTATGGTGATGGCAAAAAAAATAGTGTTCGAGATAATTGCAGACTCTGATTACTACCCTCAAAACATGAAAAAAGTCATTTTTCGAAAAGTGTCTGTGTGTCTGTCTGTGTGTGTGTCTGTGTGTCTGTCTGTCTGTCTGTAGATTTTTTTCTATGGAAAACGATAACAGCCGAAAATTCAAACAGAATCAAATAATGTTTCGCATACAGCCCTGAATTGTAGAGTTCTCAAGACCTATTGTTTTTGGTGAAGATCGGTTAAGGGAAAGGGGTAGTTTACCTGCAACATTTTATGTTTTAACAAGGGTAATTTTTTTCTATGGCAAACGATAACAGCCGCAGCTTCAAACAGAATCAAACAATGTTTCGCCTCCTGATAAGAAGATCTTAATAATCCACTGTAGAAACGTAGATGAAATATCTATAAATAAAGAGGCTAGTTGAACGGGGTAGAGGTAATTTTCTATAAATGAAAATTATAGTTGAAGGGGGAGGGGATAATTTTATATATGTGTACTACGTTATCGGCAACAAAGTAGTAGTTTGTTGTTAAAATTCCTTCCCAAGCTGTTTGGCCGTATTCCAATGTTTTCTGCAAAACCAGAAGTTTCGACAGTGCCGGCGACTGCCATCATCAGTGAAAATCGAGTGTGATAACGTGAGGTGGTATACGTTAGTGACCACAGTACTGTGGTTAAGGATGAAGCAGTAAGTAGAAAGAAGTATTTTCTATGGAAATATTTCATTTCGAAAATGATTTTAAATATAAATCTTAGAACATGGAAGCCATGTATGGTTCTCCATACCGATATTTATTTTATATTTATAAAGTCAACTTCTACAATACGGACACACTAACAAGCTGTGAAACACAAGTGAGATCAAAGTACGCGAAAACATTTTCTGTATCATACACTACCCTCACCATGCAATAGGAGCTCAGAGTTGCAATGCAACTGACGTTTAGGACGCACTATCGCACGAAATAAATTACGGTTTTACCGCAAAGATCATTTAGCGAACAAGTGTTTGTTGTCGTGAGTGTTCGTGCAGTAAGTTACTAGGATTACATTTATGAAGCTACAGTAACGAAGTGAAGTGTGAGATGTCAGTATTAGTTCTGTTTGACTGTTCCACTGTCGTACCACAGAGTACAGAGAATATACAAAGCTGTTAGCACGAATCCTATTGATTGTAATACTTAAGCATGTTACATAATACTATTTAACTATGGCTGCTTTATGTAGCGTGGGTTGAAGAGTGATCTGACTGAATATGCTGAATAACCGCATTGAGAAAGTTTTTTGCCTGTGTTTTTAAGAAAGGAAATATCAGAAAGAGACTAACGGAGAGAGAAACTAAAAGGAAGAAAAGAGGAGAAAGAGAATAGAGGAAGAGAGAGAGAGAGAGAGAGAGAGAGAGAGAGAGAGAGAGAGAGAGAGAGAGAGAGAGAGAGAGAGAGAGAGAGAGGACCATAAAACTTATTCTGCTTCTTAGACTCATATAAAACAGTCGCAAATTTTCTTATTTTTCTTGAAGACCTGAAGACGCTTATGACAACAAATTACCTTTTGAGTTTTTCAACAAGCAAGATAATTAACATTTTCTGTACATATATCAATACAAGCAAAAAGTTAAACTAAATAGCAAAATAGTACACTATTTTTACAAAGTTACCACGTATTCCGAAACGCAGTAAAATCGAAAAGTTAGTAAGAGACTTCGGCAAGTAGTAAAAGTTCATTTTTGGTACGGCCTCCAAGTTGCGTAATTTAATAAATTATATAGATTGGTAATTACCTTTATCTAATTCCTTCCTTGCAACTTAATTATTTGCGTAACAACGCGTTTCAGGATTCTGCCCAACATTATATAATTGACATTATACATAGAACATCTGCCCAAGAAGAATGTCAATAATATAAAGTCCAGTTACGCGCAGCATTTAATGGAATACAACCACAATTATACCAGTTTTCTACAAAATTTAAAACCTCTACATTACTGTAAGAAAGGACGTTTCATGGATGTAATGGAAGAATTTATAATCTACAAAGCAAATAAATTCCAACGTGATGAGTTATTGAATGATATGTTGTCATTTAAATCCAACGTCTTCTTTGACACAGTAATACGCACACAACAAGTAGAAAGCAGACGACTGCCTGTGTAAGTTTGTGGTAACAAAGTCGACCTTTAACTTTACGACGACGCGCACGGGAGTGAATACACATAGCTATGTGTTTACGCGAATACGAATGTTGTGCAGTGGTTTTATAAATTTAAAAGCTTAACGACGAGTGACTAGTACATGATTTAATTTTATAACCTGATAATGGGACTGTGATCCTGAAACGCGTTGTTACGCAGATAATTAAGTTGTAAGGAAGGAATTAGATAAAGGTAATTACCAATCTATATAATTTATTAAAGTAGTAAAACTAATCGCAGGTCTTGTTTAAACCGCTCCATAAGTGAAACGAGCGCTCCAACTGTCAAAGATGAATTTTTTGTTGATTTATGTAGTTCTAAATATTAATTTGATTCATAAATTAGTGGGTTTTGCCGGGAAAATTAAGTAAAGGAATGTTTGGTAATTGTTTAAGAACTGATATATTTCCGTGTCGTCAGTCGCCTGACTGGCTAAATATAGTTTTCCAGACACTCCTATCCTGATCATCTACAACATTCTTCCACACCCTCAACAATCAGCTTCAAGTACCTCAGTATTTACATTTCCCTGCAGTTCTCTTTCACTGTACTCACCTTCAACAAAGTCTCCTTCACTGGGTATCTCTAACTGTGGGTATCTCTAACTGTGTGCTCTACCAAGTGGTCTACACTTCTCGTAATAATTTTCCGCCAGTCTCCTTTCTACCATTACTTCCAAAATCACTCATTACTTTAATTTGGCCAACCAGTATATTCTTAATATTCTACTATAACATAACATTGTTCGCTACTATTGTCTGTCTGTCAGTTCCCCTAATGTCCAAACATATGACTTCAGAAACGTCTTTAGGATCCTTAATGCAAAACAATATTACTATAGAACACGTTAACTGTTGTTTTTATTTATTATAACTCTGAAAATATGCAAATCTTAAAATGTTAAAATCGTATATTATCCGAAAAATAAAAATAAACGCGTGCAGAATACGAATGAGTGGTCACAGACTGGGATAGCTGATAGCCAGAACTTTATAATTTTTATGTAACAGATTTATTTCGTATATTTAACGATTTTGTGGAAGCGTGGAACTGTATGTAATATATTAAAATCACGTTATTACATTAAAGAGGTACACATTTTAAAGTGTATCTAATTATTAAATTATATTAAATGTAATTCTTTCATTTGAATAGTATGTAAAGGTTTCTGAAATTGTACGTTAATAAAGATTTTAAGATAAAAGTCAGACTGCTGATAAAATTGTGAAAGCTTATATTTTTAAAACATCTTTCATAAACTGAATGTGGCAGCTAATTAGCAATGTTTATTAAATTTAAAGTGCGTTGAAGCGAAGTATAAAACATTTGAGATTTTTTTTTACCGAGTAGTTTGAGTAGAATTTACTTTTATTCAATAAAGACAGGCGTCCTGCAGTATCTGTGTATGTTGTTCACAGCAGTAGACTACCACCGAGGCGCGCATGACCGATCTCAATTGTGGGAGGTCGTGTGAATAAACTTTGGGCCAAATTATTAATCAGTGGTCTCCAGAAATATTAACTCGTAATTAATTAAAGTACGGTCTGCGTGCGAGGTGCCAAATTGTTTGGCTGTACGCAATGTAATCACCAATTTGTTATAGATAGTATCGCCTGTTTATTTCATGTCAACGCAATTCATTTATCAAATGATAAGCATGTTACGTAAAAGAAGATAATTAGGTATTATAAAATATAATTATAAGATATAAATACAAGATATGCGTTATATAAATGTGTAGATTCATGTTTATAGTAAACAACAAAATTTGTTTTTAGTGCAATTTATTCGTACCCTTGTTAGATTGTAAATACCAGGAAAATAGTCTGCGCTTGAAGTATCCGTAAGTAATCAGTTTTGACGCTTATCACGTAACGGTATAAACCATCTGCCGTTAAGAAACAGTCTACTTTGTTACTTCACATTCAAAGAAGTAATTTTTCGACTCTGTTTAAGTTATACTTTTAAGATCAGCAGGGTGTGTATATTTCCCCCTTTGCAATTTTGGGGACAAACAATTTTTAATATTAACGATATCTTCTTTTTCTTTACCGCACATCTTTTCATTTGCCTTCTAAATTAAGGTGATTTACTGATTCCGTCAATTTATCAGGCAGGACGTGGTAAATACTTCAGCTTCCTTAATCCTATTTTTCTCTTTGACTGAGTTGGGGGAGTTTGTATAACATTCAGCCTGGTGAGGGGGGTCATATTCCTAGACATCTGTAACTACATATAAATATATTATTGATAAGTAGGCCTAAGTCAAATTTATTTGGGTTTTATTTGACTTTATCGGAAATGTCACGAATAACCAAAGTTTTCATGGTTATAGTTTAAAAAGCAAAAAATTGTAGTTAATACGAGAATTATAAATACTGTTGGCCAAACACTAGTTTTATTTACTTGATATCCTACTTCTCCACTATATATTTATGTAAGTAATTATTAGAATCAAATAAATATTGAGATGTTAAAATCAATAAAGGAACGACGGGTGACAAATGTGTAGTCAGCTGAGTTTCTCGGTGGAACACAACAGCTGTATAGTATTTAGTGATGTACCGGTAAACATTTTCTTTTGTCATAATTGACGTCCCCTTCTGTATGACGTTTTTTAATATGTAGATTATCAACCGGATAATATTTTCTCGTGTAAATCAAACACCATCTGTTACGAAAGTCTCTTTCACAACCATAATTATTTTACTCTGATTTACACCATCAATGCAAGCGAAATCGGGTGAGCTCATGTGATATTCGTGTTAAAACTACAGGGACTGTGTTAGTTTCTTCTTCTTGATTGTCGGCAGGTTGTAGAAATTACAAGTTTTGGGAAAACCACATATGTTACAATCCACTAGCAACGTTCATAACGCAATAATAACTGAAAACATATACACGTTTTATTTGCGAGAAGTATTATTTAAAATTTTGCCAGGTGCTCACACTTGTGAATATGTGTGCGGATAGCCAGGGGGCCTATTTATACACTTTCTTTGCTTTAGTAACTTGTCTTGGGTAAGGGTCCCTTGCTGCAATCTATCCTATCGGTCTCTCTTGGCCAAATCCATGTTTTTGCAACTCCGACCATATTAGAGTATTCAAGGACTAACACGTTTTTATTTTCCTTTCTTATTCTCGATCTTAAAGTCATCAACGGTTCCAGAAGTAGAAGAAGAAACTTTCTAACAGCACAGAAAGTGGAAGAGTCTGAGAGGTAGGTCTCTGAATTGAAACCTAGAGCACGTCCAGATGCTCCAAGGTGGCATTCCCACGACTGGTCTCATGTCGCGCTCGAGACGATGGAGGAAAGTTTGTTTCTGGCAAATTTCAGAAAGCCTCGGAATGCAAATGAAGCTTCTGAATTTAGGCCATGTGTCAATGGAGTATACCTACTCCAGGATGACAGAAGAAAAAGAAGAAGAAGGAGAAGAAGCAAACAAGAAGAAGAAAAAGAAGAAGAAGATTTACTACAATTTTTAAATACCTATAACTCGTAATAATAGTATAATCAAATTGTTTATGAAATTTAAATTTGTTATTTCCTTATTCTACGTATATTGATGTCGAAATAAATACTTTGTGTGGCTTTATTCACTTTATTTTCTGAGTAGTAGGATTGTACTTACCTGTTTGTTGTCAAAGTTTGAGATACCGATACTTCTGTATAAAAAAACAAATAGTATGCGATCGTTGTATCAACGAGAGATGTCAAAAACAAGAAAGTGGTAATCACTGTACTGAGAGAGAATGAAGAACGCCAAGGAAACTTATACCAATGATATGTTAATGCAGGAGGATAGCGAGGTTCTTGGTTATGAGGTAAGCTGGAATAGTAATAAAAAAACGTTTGTAACAACTCGGAGTAATCTGCAATGGTATTAATACATACAGTTAATATATATGATGTTGCAAAAATTTTACGTTCAAGAAGGTAGACAAATATTCTATGGTTGTGGTTGTTCGTGCCCAGTCTGCTTTAATTTTTGTTTTGTATAAAGAAACAAAATACTACAAAGAAAAGTCGTTTTGTCATCCACTTTGGGTAGACGGTATAATTAAATTAAAAAAATTGTCACTCTCACTAATAATTATTGATATGTAATTAATCTAGATATATTACATAAAATTAAAATAATTAGAATGCTTCCTAAGCTGCAAAACTCGCTCGCTATTTTGAATGTAGTTTATTTGTTTTTACATATATTTCAAAGGTTGTAACACACAAACGATTATTCTGAAAATACAAACTGTACATGCCGTGCAAGTAAATAAGGAGACAGAGAAATATCTCGTGTATTTAAATGAAATTCAGCTCGTCTCATATTACAAATATCTTATAACTTCCTAAACACAATCCTATTTCCCTTAAATGTTTGGAGTGATTTTATTCTCTACTATTAATAAAAAGAAATTCTCACGGACTCTCCTACCGTATCATTATAAGCGTAGTATTATCGTGAATTACTTATGATACAAAATTCTGTATGATACAAAATTCTGATTACTTTCTGATCAGAACATTTATGCATTAGCAAGAAGGTTTAAAATAAAACGTCTTTATTGAAACAAATCATTGTTAATTATTTTTTGTTAACCAGTTACCAAACAAATCCATTATATATTGTGAACAACGCATTATGTATTTGACTTTAATCACATAAAAAAAAGGAAATTACACTATCTAACATTTTGTGTTTCCTTGTGCGAAAACGGTAAAATATGTTTGAAACTAATACAACTTCGTGCATTTATCGTATATTCAACTCTTACATGTTTTACGATTCCTCCAACATTAACAATCTAAGCGCCATAATGCAAGCAGCAATTGGCAAGTGAAGCTTGACAATGTTATTTATGATCAGTTAATCGTCTAACAATATAATGTTACAAATGGAAGGGATCAAGAAGTAACTTGTAGATGTAGATTATCGGAGCACGCTTGGTTTGTGCAAATTACACAGGTTTGGCGAGCGATAACGTTTTGTGTAAAGTATGATGCAAATTATCCATGTAATTATAATACTCTGTGAACAAAAAAATCGTTAATTGATGTACGTTTTTGTGAATACCTTTACATGAATTTAAAGGTTTTTTATTTTAGTACTTCATACAGTATCGAAGGTTACGCTTTGCAAATCGAAATTATTTTTTTTATTCGGCTGGTGAGTATTGCTGTGATATGCACTTAATAATCTACAATAATCCTCATAATAAGCATGAACATTATCAGTCGGCGCGTCATTGTATTACTACTTCAACTAACATTACATTGCATTTGCACTTTATTGACTTCCAAGTTCGGTCGTTATTTGCTAAAACTGCGTACTCAGACAGAAAGTAAACTCTACACACAAGAAGACTCTTGAAGTAAAGTAATGATTCGTGTCAGTTTGTTTTAGCTCAGCAATGAACACTGTTGAGTGGGGTAACTCTCGCCACTTAAGAAGACTGGAGTGTTTCGCACAAATAACTTTGTGACATACGTCCTTAGCCACACAGCTTTCATTTACCTTAAAAGTGTTGTGACAATTTACCCGCTGCGAAACTTAAGTCCTGAAAAATTTTAATGGCCTGAATTTTAATCACAATTAAGTATTGTTATAGGGCATAAATATTACAATAGATACGTTTTTTATTTTCCTGTTTAGGTGTTACGAAATATTCATTTTTACCGAGAGGTGTACAGTAAATATTTTTAACATACAAACATCTAATTAGATTATATTATCATTACCATTGCTACCGTCATCTGATAGAAAAAACATATTTATAATTACACATAATTATTTATTAAAATATGGTTTATCAGTATCCACCTCTTTTAAAATAAAATGATTAAACACACACAAAATTAACTGATTATCAGCACAAACGATCGATTCAATTCATTCAGCAAAAATATTTATTGCATCTTAACTCTGTATATCCTATGGTAAATAGTTCACGGTTTATAAAGTAGCAGGGTTCCTTCATAACTTTGCAACACACCTTGCGACATTCTTGTATTTCACTTAATTCGAAAGGTAACTTTCACGACAGTGCGGAGAGTGTAAGTGGTGGTTTCCCAACCACTTCACATTATCGATCTTTGCAAAGTTTTAAACTTAAGTGATTATCTATTATGAAATGGTCTCCTGCGCATATAACTTAATTGTGAAAGAATTCTGACTTTATTCTGGTCATCAAAAAATATTTATTCACTTAACACTTTGTGGTACTTCGGTACATCTAACTTTTCCTGTTATTGTATAAATACATATTAAAACCAGTAAAAGCATTTAATTTAAACATTTTACTTGCCTCCAGAAACGGTTAAGACTATAAAATAGGTTAATTACCTTCTGTCAACGTTTCTCAGAATCCTATAGGGATTACTCGAGTTTCGACACCAATGGTGTCATCATCAGATCCAATATGATTAAGGTTAAAACATTAATCGATGTATAGTTATCTCGTCAAATATTAAAAACTAAAAAACAACACATACATTGTACAAAATAAATAAATAACACATATTAAAACAAAAAGCAAAATAACAACGAAGTAAAAGCAACACGCGGCCGTAACGAACCTGCACAGGAACGCCCCCACGGTAAAACTAATCAATGCCGGCTTGACCTTCGTTCAATTTTATCGATCTGATATAGCCGATTTCTCGTTCTGTATGATCGATTCTATTAAATAAAATATTATTTGTATGAATTGCTTTTTCGTTTAGGACACGATTGTGATCCTCCTTTATAGCTTTATATATCTCGAACCTTTCGAGGGTGTCTAGCCTTAGTGACTTTTTAGATTTATGTAGGATATCTAAATTATCACCAATACTCTTTACGTTATGGTCATGTAAGCTTAAATGTTCTGTAAATGTGGATCTTCTTACATTTGACTTGTTGCTTGGGATATGTTCTTTATAGCGTAATTTGAAGGAACGACCCAAATATATCTATCAAATATATGAATAGCATGATCTGTGATTGTTGGTTTTCTGTAAATATTATTGTTAACTTTATTATTTATTTTTGTTAAAGTTAAATCTAAAAAATTAATTTTATTATTCATTTCCGTCTCTAACGTGAATTGCAAATTATTTGTAATAGTATTCATATATTTTTTAAACATCTCCAAACAAACACGCCTCATCGTATCACCCTATTTCACATAAAATGGCATTTTTTAATTGTATGATTCATAGATTGCTGGCATTGCCCCTATCTACAGAAGATTATAAAAATGAACTAAACATTATCGAACACATAGGGATAGCCAATGGATACAAAAGTCATATAGCAGATAGAATAATTAATAAAAAACAAAATAAACCAATAAATATTTATGTGTCCAAAGAAAAAGTAAACAAATATATTGCAATAGAATATGGTTAAATTCTACACCATATTTTAAAAAATCATTTAAAAAAGCAAAATATTACTTTTGCTTCAAAGGCGAATAATAAGCTTGAGAAAAAACTTACATTTACAAACAAAAATATACCTTCCGATATATTTGACGGTACTGGTGTATATAGACTTAATTGTTCTGATTGCACACAGTTCTACATAGGACAAACGGGTCGTTCCTTCAAATTACGCTATAAAGAACATATCCCAAGCTCCAAGTCAAATGTAAGAAGATCCACATTTACAGAACATTTAAGCTTACATGACCATAACGTAAAGAGTATTGGTGATAATTTAGATATCCTACATAAATGTAAAAAGCCACTAAGGCTAGATACCCTCGAAAGGTTCGAGATATATAAAGCTATAAAGGAGGATCGCAATTGTGTCCTAAACGAAAAAGCAATTCATACAAATAATATTTTATTTAATAGAATCGATCATATAGAACGAGAAATCGGCTATATCAGATCGATAAAATTGAACGAAGGTCAAGCCGGCATTGATTAGTTTTACCGTGGGGGCGTTCCTGTGCAGGTTCGTTACGGCCGCGTGTTGCTTTTATTTCGTTGTTATTTTGTTTTAATATGTGTTATTTATTATTTTGTACAATGTATGTGTTGTTTTTAATTTTTAATATTTGATGAGATGACTATACATCGATTAATGTTTTAACCTTAATCATATTGGATCTGATGATGACACCATTGGTGTCGAAACTCGAGTAATCCCTATAGGATTCTGAGAAACGTTGACAGAAGTTAATTAACCTATTTTATAGTAAAAGCATTTAAACGCTGATACTAATATTTTTTCTAGTAAATGTTGCAACTGGCAATTATTTGTTTTACCAATACCAGTTTGTAGTCTTTTTTCAACTAATTTTGTAGTAAGATGTTTATGAATTCTTTTCAGCATAATCAGAAATAGGAATTAACAGAGTTTTCAACAGTAGGAGGAACATTAACTAAATGGAAACTCAACATTATTGCAAGGAAGAGTGTACGAGCTCAACAATAGTAGCGTGTAAGCCAAAACAAGTCATCGAAACGAACGTCAAGATAAGTAGCGAACAAATTAATACATTAACCAATTTGACTACTTTGGATGGTTAATCATACACGACAACAGAAGCATACTTGAATTAAGGGAAAAAATAATGATGCCAAAAAAAGCTTTTTACAACAAAAATCCTCTGTTCACCAACAAACACATTAACACCAAAATACAAAATATCTTCATGAAAACGTTTGTTTGGAGTCGACTTCTATATGCGAATATAGTTTTACATTAGGAAAGCAAGAGAAAGAAAGGCTCGAAGAGTTTGAAATTTGGGTCTCTTGTAGAGCTCTACATTGTATATGTTTTCAAATACAAATTGTCAGTAATCCGTTTCTGTAAGATTAGACATCATGCACAAGGTTTTGGGAATGAAAGTCTATTTTTGATCGGATAAAGATTTCTGAGTGCCTTTTTGAGATAATTTCATTAAGATTTTTTGTTGTCTCTTCGTTTAGGATTCTGCTTCTGTTTTCCAAAGAAATTACGCGAAAATTATTAACACCATTACTATCGTTTTCTGTCGAGTTTTTGCTGTAATTTTAGCTGGGCTAAATGCCCAGATATTTTGCTGTAAAACATGTCCTTACAAGAGACAGATTGTGAAGATTATTTATAGACCTCAACACATGAACGATCCCATACGTTGTAAATAATGTTAGTGAAACTGTATTGCTGGTAATCGCTAATCACAGAATGTATAGGTGTCTTTCACTTTAATTAGAAAATACACATTAACGTATTACAAACACAGGCATGATAGAAAATTGGCAATACAAGGTTGTTATATTTTGAATTTCGTAACAATAAGCTCTACAATATCAAAGTATGTAATTAACGTAAGGCCAGAAGCCCGGAGCAATTGATAAGTTTTAGAACAACATGACTTAAACAAAGACTACTTCTACTTTGGAAATACCATACGTATAAGACTAATATATTAACTGTAAATTTCCAAATAACTAATTTGATAGCAGCAGTATGGCATAAACGATTAAAGTCGTGTGCAAGACAGGAAGCCACATATAAGTAATAGCTGGTAGATACGATGCTTTTAATAAATGTATTAACTTAATATAATTAAAAGGCAGAGAAACTCAACGTCCGTAAACTTAGAAGAAAGAACTATGTGGGAAACTTAGTTCTGCAAGAACAGAAGTGTGCGGAATCACGACACAAGATTGGTCATAGAGAAACGTTAAGAAAATTGTAAGTAAAGTAGCAGATGATACTTTTTTAACAAATACGATCAGAAAAAATAAGGCAAGCAGTGACGTAAAAGAAGAATACATTATCGTATGGAAAATAGGAGATCTAAAAGGATTGTACAAAAAGTGTAAGAAATGTTATAAATTAGAATTATTGGAAATGACCTATATTTATACACGGGAAAACAAGAGTCTTATGTAATTTTGTTGTAGTATGGTTAAAGTTATTGAAGTGTGACGTTAAGTAAACGTGGAACTGATTTTGTGACATTTGAAACTTGAGTATTTCGCTGCATTTGGTGTTTGTGAAACCATCAAGCCTTGCTCTGCAAAGCATCAAAACGTAGGGATTTATGAACTTTAAGTATTAAAGTTTAAACGGTAATTATTGTTTCAATAGTTCATTATTCTTGCTTCTCACACGTATTCCATTAAGGCACTCTAGAAGGTGAACAGTTGTGACCAAACTATAGCACACAACGGTGTCTATAGTTACTACCACGACGAAAGAAACCACGTAGGAGATCTCATAAACCAACAGAGAGGACGAGAAGATTGATCAGGTGTTGGTGACACTAAGTACCCGGAAGAAACTAGAGCGCCTATTTCCTGTCACTGTGTCAACACCTACAACAACAAAACAGCAACAACGATGACAACAATGAGAATAGTATTGACACTAATATTAATATCTCAACAAACATCATATTGAGTCGTGATACTACTGTATTAACAAGTTACATGTCAAAAATAGCAGAATGTAATGACAATATATTATGAAATTGCATGTGTTATATTACATATTAACATTGTTTGTGTCTACTAGTTTTTACTAGTGCGCGTAAAAATATTTAAAATGAACGTCAACCATGCATTATTCAGTTACTGAGGAAACACTGAATTATTTGTTACTGAATACTACTACGCCTCTAATAATTACAACACTAGAGTGCCTAGATGTGAAATATTGCAATAGCTGATATAATCTTAACTTGCTACGTAATTATAAATTTAGTTTATCATTTAACAGGAAATTTAAAAATGAATACTTTATTGAGGAAATCAACTATTTCAAAAAATATTTCAGTCTCTTTTAATTATTATTGTCTCGTTACGCAATCAGTTTTTACACTACTCAATTGCTAATTAAAATAAAATTATTAATTCTAATTAATTAAAATAAAGCGGGAAGGAAATAACAATAATACAAACGAGTTCCCCTAACAACGTAAATTGATAATACTGGTGACACATGTGGAAACAGTAGTATATTAACTTCAAAAATTATTTTTGATACACATACCAGTAAACTAGGTGTAAGTCAGTGTAGCTACGTGAATAAGGCTCGCACGTTTTTTAAACCCGATTATGAAAGAGATTTGAATAGAGCACGTACAGTAGTAACCAAATCATATTAGAGCCGAAGGGGTTTTTCATATTTCCGTATCACAGGACTCGAAATTCTGACAATATATCTGATGGTCAAACTACGACACACTTAAAAAATTTGCTTTGCGTTGATTGTCTAACAATTCTGCCATAGTTTTGTATAAACAAAGACTGGCTGGCAAATTTCAACATTTTTGTTAATGGAATTCCAAATGAAAAGTATCAAAAGCTAATAGAATGCCTATGCAAATCAGCTTTTGAATCAGTGACTTATGAAGTTATAACAAGAAGACACAAAAGTCATATATGGTGGACATAAAAATTTAGGAACCGATTAAAAATAACAAAGAAACTTATGAAAAATGAATTACTGCAAAGAATAGAAATGACAGAATTGCTTATTTCAGACGGAAAATAAAATAAGGAAATAAAAATGGAAAGAATGTAGCACGGCAGCAAAAGTGGTTTGAGATAAGTTCGTAGATGGGGTGATCACGACAAATGAAGTTCGGGGACTCTTGAAAAACCAACAAATATAAATAAAACTAACGGGTTGACACTGATTAGTTTGGAATAGTGGCAGGAGTCTTAATGATAACGTTTTACAGAAGACAGGGAAGAATTTATAACAACCATGTAAAAATGCGACGCACATGATGAAAATATAGACGTTGAAGACATAACAGCTAATGGAGTGGTACTAGCATTGAAGATAATGGAGAATGGCAATGGACTTCGGCCTGGAGATATATTTGAAATACTTGCACGAATTTTTGTAAAGTGCCTTAATGCCTTAAGTCCCGTACGAATGAAAACAAACCAACATAACATTACGATATAAGAAGAGCGATTAGCAAAAATTCGAGAACCATCGTGGACAAGTAAGCAATGGAAAACCACTTACTTCTTCTGTGTTATATATCGTAACTTCTATTAGATTTTTTAGAATTTGTTCATATAATCGTCAAGTAATGACTAGTTCTGTTGGACGATTATATGGACAAACTCTAAAAAATCTAATAGAAGTTACGATATATAACACAGAAGAAGTAAGTGGTTTTCTTACGGAAAGGTCTCCTATTGATAAAGTGTTTTGCTTGAAACAGCTTTGTAAGAAGGCTGACAGGCATGGAATATTTCACATTTATTGATCTGTGTAAGGCATATCATAGCGTCCCATTATCAAACCTCTGGCCAGTCATGCGCCAAGTTGGTGTTATATTACAGCAGGACGTAACTTTTATGAGGCTGTGTGAGAGGTGTTAAAGCTGAAAATAACGTGTTACAATACTTTGCAGTAACACAAGGTGTACAGCATCTTCTGTATTCAAAAGTTATGTTAACGCAACCTTAAGTCAGTGGAGAAGACTCTGTCATGAAAAGAGAATAAACGGCGACTATCTCTACATACTTCTGATCGCGGATGATCAAGTTGTGATAGCACTGGGCGAACAGAACTCCAATATAATCCAAAAACACTACGAAGAATACAGATCTTGGGGTTTCAATATAAATTTTGGTAAACCAAACAGCTGGTTAATAGAGGTGTGGTGAAGTAGCCAATTGCAAAATAAGGCAAGGTAAATTGGTTATAGGGTAGCTGAGTTCTAGCTTTGAAGTGGAAAAATAACCCACAAATCTAAAAAGATGGTTTATTGATTTACTCTGCACTGTGGGAAGCGTAGTCACCTAAGGCTCTGTAACATTCGAGATGAACTAGAAATTCCTGAAACCCCCAACCAGTAAAAATGGATTTCTGGAGAAGGTGTTGTGAGTGTTTTCCAGATTCAATTCAAGAGGATTAGAAATGAGTATATCAGAAGGCAACTACATATTTGGCTAGACAATTTTACACAACGTTAATACAAATCACCTCTTATCGTACGGCCACGTGAAACGGATGCCTGATGATCGTTGGCCCAATATGGAAATGGGACACACAGGAGATTATGGAAAAAACATCTTGAGGAGATGAGGTTACAACGTGGTGATTGGTACAACAGACGTCTCTGCGAGGAACGGCAGTAACTGCAGAAGATTCGCATTGGATGGATGGATAGTTTCAACATACTCAAGAAAAATTAAAACACGTTAAGCATTTAACAGTATTTGTAAGGCACTGAGTTACACAACTTGTCTCATCCATCATAAGTAATTTTCAGATAATAACAAAATCGCCTCACAAAGCTTATTTAAAAAATGTTTGATAGCTTTTAAACTTTGGACTTTTAAATGTACTTTAAATGACAAAATCATTTGGGAAAAATATCCTTCATAGCATACATTTAATTAAATTATACATTTTGAATAAGGGGAAGTTTTAATTCTAATGACTGGATAACCCCAATTATGCAAGATATGGACTTGACAGGTTATGATGCAAATAATTAAACATTAAAAGTTATTAGAACTAAATTACAAATTTTTATTGATGAAATACAAAAATACAGAAATAAAGTGAAACCTGTACAATTCACTGAATGATAAAATTATCACAGAAAAGGAAAGTAAATAATTCCATGTTAGATAACAGCAATGGATTTTCAAGATAAAATAGTAAACATCTTTGCAAAACATTTTATGTTTGTAGTCATTTGTAATTCCTCAAATGTGTTTAGTGGTACAGTCTCTTGTTAACTACTTCTGAGTGTTTTTCTCCTGTGTGTAGTGAGATTATACAGTTTCGTAATGAATAAAGTGTATGTACAAACTTGTCGCCTTTGGGAATATAATTCAGAACGCCTGTCTTCTCGTATGGTTTTATTTATGGATTTATCTGTACAAAGATGAAGTATACGCTATCCGCTATACACGATATCAGGGAACGTCAAAGCTTCTAGAAAAATCTTGGAGCATACATTCTGATATAATTTTAAATAAATATTTTGTTGTTACTACTTTCAAAAAATTACTGGGAAACTTTGTCTTGGATTGCTGCAGAATACTCCAAGACGTGGAATTTAGTTTAAAACAAAATTAGAAAATAGGATAATGTTTCCTGGATAAAACAAGTTTCCATGTAATCAAGTGTTTAGTGGGTAAGTGGAGTTTTGCAAGTCCTTGGTTGCTTCACAAGACAAGTTTTATATATCTCTTTGTTTTTAATGCATATTCTCATTAGTATAAAACTAGTTTGTTTTCAGTAATGCTTATTGAAATCATAAGGCCAAATATACTTAAACTACGACTAACTCGCTTTTGTTTTAATTTTTGATAAGACAAGTTATACAGGTCGACGCCTCATTTTTATTAGTAGGTTATGATCAAAATATATTTTCTACCTTTATTTTAGGAAAGATTACTTTTATTTAATCATACACTTGTTAACAATACAAAACTTCATAAACCTTTTTCCAGCAGTAAAACGGGACAAGTATTTTATAAGGCGTCAGACCTCCAAGGTTATGGCTGCTTGCCCATTTCCCCTTGCCGTCTCGCTAATGGTAAATATGATTTTTTAAAATTATATGTGATGGATTAATACCAGAAGACACGAATTATAACTGAATCTGAAAAAATAAGTTAACTATTAATTATACAAATTTTACAAGTAAATAATTTAAACATTTTCAGTAGTTTTGCAGTGGTCTGTAACGACACTTATCAAACGTAATGAAGTCTAAGAAACATCTTAAGTTTAAAGAATTTTGTAGTACTTACAAGTACACCTCTAGGTATTCCAGTCGGTGATTTTTTTTTGTTAAGCAGTGTTTTTTGTTAAACAGAAAAGATGATTATAGGGATTTAGTTACTTTTAAAATATTAGATTACCTCGACGAGTAAGCACAAAGGTAGTTTATCGTTAGTCGGCTTTCGTATGACGTGCGGGCAACAAGTGCTGGCCAGCTTCGAGTTTCAAATCGTCCGTTTGGATTCAGTTTTTGTTTTAATATTAACGTTATTTTGAACATTTAAAAAAATTTTAATTGTTGTGTTTTATGTTGCATATTATATTATTGCACGCTTCCTCTGCGTTCGCTGGGGCCCAGAAGCGCAACACACAGAATATACCCAAAATAACATAGTATATCACAAAACCAACCAAACACTTATTACTATTTATATCTCGCTATACCTAATAACATACTATCAAAATATACTTAAAGCTTAACATAATTCATAAAATGGGGGGTGGGTCTGAGTAAAAAATTTGAAACGCCAGTTAGTGAACAGAGTCGAACCCGACCCGTTTATTTTCAAATGATACGAGCCTCGAAACCTTGCGAAATTACAAAACAGCCAGCCGAAGTTAATCCAAGTTAATCAATCAGCACTGAGTTAATCCAACTCCCAAAAACTAAATGTCGAAAACACTAAATACTGAATAAATAGTAAAATAAGTACTAAAATTCAATAATTGTACAATTACAACTTGGATAACGAATTACTGGATATGAAACGGTTGCACAGATCAATACTGGTTTACATTAAATTGTGTTTAATTTACAAGCGGTGATCGGTTTATGAAAATTCTGACACTGTGTTGTTTCACAAAATATTCGCAATAGGTTCTGGTTTATGTCACTTAAAGTGAGGAAACTAATTCAGCACTCTTTTCCTTATTAATTGCAGTATGACTTTCACTGGAAGCTGTTAACTGTTAAATATTACTTGACGCTCCAGCGAGGTTCACTCACGGCTGGTCGCAACGGGTGCACGTTTCTCAGCTCGTGCTCTGGACCATGCTGGACGATCGTTGGTAGAAGGCTACGTCGAGTCTATGTACTCATATTCTCGCTCCCCTACGTCGGACCAAGATTTTTAACTGAAAATTTCACATCTTTTAGTTTGCTTTATGCACCCGCACAGCTTATTAGTCCTGCCATATTCATTCATACAGTGCGCAGTCCCAAATTTACAAATTCACATAATTACATTATAAAATTACACCTTCAAATTATATATACAACAAATAATGACAATAAGCTTTACATATCTTATTACATAGCTTGCTCTGTTCCCCTTTCTCTTTTTTTTATTTATTAAATTGACTGACTGAAAATGATTTTAATCTTGTTGATTAGTTATAAATAACAATTTTTTTAAATAGAAATTACAAGTTTTCTTTTATTTTACAGACGTAATGGACGAAAATTATTCGTCTCCCAGCATTGATTTATGATAACAAAAATCATATTTACCTTGGTAAACGAGGCTTCTTACATAGTGTGTTGAAAGACGGCTCTGTTCACAAAGGCGGTCTGGTGTTCGACTGACGAGATTTAACGAGACAAACGGCTCCGTTAGTAAAGGGAACGACGTGACGTCAGGCGTCGGGCAAAGTACGATTCGTCGTTCGTTGCATTCGGTCGAAGCCGAATAATCGCAACAGAACTCCCCCCCCCCCGAAAGGCAAGGGTCGGGTGCGGAGGCGACGGTTGTCCAAGGTCAAATTCACCAAAAGCAATATTCAGTATTCACAGAACTCCAAAAATCAGTTACAAAGGGACCATGTAAGGTTTCTTGCAAAAATAAGAAATCACCAGCAATCAATTTAACAACAAACACCCACAGAAGAACAAAAGGCGTCCAATAACTTAGTAACCAACAAGAAAATATAAAGACTTAATTCTATCACACATTAACATCAATGATACAACCGAACACACTCCAATAAATACCAAACAAACAACAAGGCATAAACAATTCTTCATTGGGCGTACCTCGGGCAGGCACTTTGTAAATGGGTATCCCGTAAACGGGCATCTCGTGAATGGGTGTCTTGTCAATGGTTGTCCCGCGCGCGCGGGGAAAGGGTTGTGAGACACTTAACTAAGTCAACTTCGATAACTAGACAGCTTTCGTGTACTAAACTGAGAGGTCTCTAGTCATTCAATACGGCATTTGCCGCTACCTAAGGGCAATTCCGAGAGCCGCCTTCAGTCACCTTAGAAACGCTGCCTGCGCACAGCAACGCTTCGACACCGGAAGCGAACGACTAGGGGGTGATCAGTCCCCCGGTCACCCAGCAAGGTGAGTGAAAGCGGTATAGGGAACTAGCATCTATATGTACAAGGGAAAATTGTTACTACGCCGGTACGGCGGCGTCCGGGGCATGGGAGCTATCTTCATGAAACGCGGGTTTCAAGAAACTGACATGACTTTTCTTGACGAGCGACGGGGTCTCCGGGTGTCCTAAATTCACTGTCACCGGGATCAGAAAATCGACAATGCGAAAAGGACTCGACCATCGGGGCATCATTTTAGCAGTAAGCTTGTTCACTCCCGAACTAAGAAGATGGGTCTTACACCACACCAAATCAACTATTTTGAAATGACAAGCCTGACGATCCTTATTGTACGAGCTTGCAGCACGGCAGTGGGCTTTCATTAAGTGGGACTTCACCGACTGCCACACTACCTGAGTATCTTCCGCTGCCTCGGGTAAAAGGCTCTGGACGGAGCGAATTTAAACATTACATCAAACGGACTTCTCCCTGTGGATTCGTGCTTAGCGGAATTGAAAGCTATCTGTAGCCAGGGTAGGGACTCATCCCAAGAAGACTGCTTCCCTAATGGAAAGCTCTAAGGGAGGCTTTTAGTTTGCGATTACAGCGTTCTGCCAGTGAGGGTTGAGGGTGATAAAGGGATAAGGTACTGTGTCTGATGCCGTGAGAAAAGCGAAATTGCAAAACGAATGAGAGCTGAAACTGGTAGCGTTATCTGAGATCATGTATTCAGGGAAGCCAAAATTCTGAAAGATATGAGTGTTCAACGCCTACACGGTAGCCGCCGAAGTGGAATCGCGGACAGGGCATAACCAACAAAACTTAGAAAACGCGTCCACAGCCACCAACATAAATCGATTTCTCTTTCTACTCCGGGGCAATTTGCCGACGTGGTCAATGTGAATCTTCTCCATAGGTCTGCTCGGAAATGAGGATGACAGAAGACCTATTTTTACGTTTCGAGCGGGCTTACTCATCTGACATACGTCGCAACGTCTGACCATTCTTTTTACATCATTATGACAACCGGGCCAGAAGAACTGGTTGCAGATCTTGTTCTTAGTTTTGAAAAAACCCAAATGACCTCCCATGAGAGAGTCATGAAAATACTTAAAAACCATGGCTCTTACCGCTTTCGGTAAGTAAATCCTATAAGGCTTACCCGCTTTATCTGTCGTACATAAGACTCCTTTCGACAGGCAGTACTTGTCCGTACACGATCCGGACTTGACGTCCTCTATTATCTTCGCCACGTCGTCATCCTCGCGCTGCAGCTGATACAGGTCGGAAAAACTTAAGGGAAAGTTGGACAGGACGCCAGCGCACAGGGCTGGCGTATCCTCAACGTCGTCCACATTAAACATTCGGGATAAGGCATCGGCCACGGGATTCTGCGTGCCCCTGATGTGGCTTACCTCAAACTTTAGCGAAGTAAGTCGGGCGATCCAGCGCCCTAACTTACCCAACTGGCGCGGATGGGAAAACAGCCACGAGAGGGCCTGATTATCAGTCTCCAATACAAACTCTCGATGTTCTAAATACTGCCGAAACTTCTCTACCCCAAATATAACTGCCAAACACTCCGACTCGTACGCGGACGACGCCTCTTTTCTTGTGGGGTAAGCACGCGGGAGGCGTACGCGATAGGCTGACGCACCCCCTCGATTTCCTGCAACAGCACGGCGCCGAGAGCACAAGAGCTAACGTCAGTCTGGAGGATAAATGTCTTGTCAAAATCGGCCATGCGCAGGACAGGGGGTTGAGTAACTGCGACTTTTAAAGCCACAAAAGCGTCCTGTTTTCGGTTCCCCAAAGGAACTCCTCGCCCTTCCTTCTCAACCGGTTCAGGGGTGCCGTGATTTCCGAAAATTTGGGGATGAACTTGGAGAAATAATTCACCATCCCGATGAAGCGCGCTACGCCTTTGGCGTCCTTGGGACGCGAGAACTCCCGAATGGCGCGGGTCCGATCCGGATCAACGCAAACGCCTTGCTCGGACACAAGGTGTCCCAAAAAGCTTATTTGTTTGACCCCAAAACGTACTTTCTCGGGATTTACAGTGAGCTTGGCTTTTCCCAGCCTCGCGAGCACTTCGTCCACGTGACGGACGTGGTCCTCCCATGATTTGGAATATACAATTATATCATCGAGACAGTTGAACACGAACTTGTACTGTATGTCGGACAAGACCGTGTCCAACAACCTGGTAAGTACCTGGGCGCCGGTACTCAATCCAAAGGGGACCCGACAAAACTCGTACAACCCGTAAGGAACGACGAAAGCTGTAATGGGCATCGATTTTTCAGATAGCGGAATCTGGAAGTAGGCGTTAGAGAGGTCCAGGATACTAAAATACCTCGCGCCTGAAAACCACTGGAAGCAGGTATGGATATTCGGACAAACGGCTCCGTTAGTAAAGGGAACGACGTGACGTCAGGCGTCGGGCAAAGTACGACTCGTCGATCGTTGCATTCGGTCGAAACCGAATAATCGCAACAATATGTACCTGGGTTGACGACGCTCACCTGAGTGGGAAAGTTTTATAAATGTTATGTAGTAAGTTTACTAAATGATCCAATTGAAGATGGAACACAACTGTTCCGAAATGCATCTTGGGTAAAAGACTAAAAAATCACCGACTGGAATACCTAGAGGTGTACTTGTAAGTACTAAAAAATTCTTTATACATTATTAAAGCTATTCTTTGACTGTTTCAGAAAAAAATCTGAAACAGTATCGAATAATATTAGTTTAGAATAATATTGGTAAGAAATGTTTGCTTATCTTTATAATCTAATCTAATAATTCCTTATTTGTACATAAATAAATTTTGTTACCTTATTTGTAAATAGATTTTTATTATATATACTATTTTTGTATTATTTCAGTATAAATATACTACTCAAAATAAAATTATTACTCAAATTAATTTCTATAAGTAATTGCCATTTGTATCTTTCGTTTGGTTGCGTATATATTTTACTCATTTTAGATTTGGAACAAAATATGAACACTGTAAATACCACGAAGAACACATCGTGTCAATAATTGTTTGATATTGAACTGGCAAAAATATTATGTATAAATAAATCTAGTGATCTCGGTATTTAAAAATGACTTACTGAGGTAATATCCTGAAATTTTACTGGTTCACCACCTACTACTCTGTATATCTACTGATCTACTATATTCTGTATAAGGATAAAGTATTATGTTATTATTATTAACATTATTTTTATTGTTTAATAAGTTCGAACTGTAATTTCTCATGTTAAATTAAAATTGTCTATAAAACATCTTTAAATACTTAAAACTAATTATACGGTAACATATAGGCCTAATTGTATATTCTACTTTTAAATTTTTGTCTCATTAACTTTTTTTGCATCCTGTAACTAATTGTAGTTGGTAGAAAACATTATTTTATATCCTGTGTTAAGGGTTTTTATAAAAATGCCGTACCAGTATATGATGATACAACGTATGATAAAGAAGAGCTGTTTGAAAGAGGTAGACATTGTCAAAGGAGCTTCATTTTATTATCAAATGAAGTGGAAAGATCTACATACATATATATATATATATATATATATATATATATATTGTAACGTAACAAAGTTAAGGTCCCAGACGTTACATAAAAACTTTGTCAATATAAATTAAAACAATACCCAATGTATGCCGTAATTAAGGTCAGGAAGGTAAACCTCACCTAATAAATATATTAATAATACCTAGTAAGGTTACTAGGTAATAAAATAATAAAAAAATGTCTATAAGTATAAAATATGGAGTGATCAGTGGAAGATGTAAACTATAAACACAGTGTCTAATGAGATGAATTTACTATAGACAAGTTTGAAAATAGTAGACTGTTTAATTGATATTTAATGTTTTATAATGATGTACATGTTGTTGTGCTTTATCATGATATTTTGTTTACATGATATTTATTCTGTGTTTTGGATGTAGCAGGTGTGAAGCCATTGCTTTAAAAAAGTATTAAGTAATGGATACTAATTTCATTCATGTTAAAATTGTATTTAAGTAATTAAATACAAGTGTATTTATTATGTTTTGTATCATGTTAAGTGAATTTACTTTGAATAATTAATGAAGATATTATAAGATAATATTTGAAAACTTGGCCAGGAAGACAATAGTTGTTAATAAATTGTCGAGGGGTCATTGTAATTATGTTATAAACCGATGAAGGGTTCAATGATAAAATAAATAATAATAATAAATTGAAATCAGGATAAAATAAAATTAGAATAATTGGCCATAAGCCAGTGACTCATTGTACAGTAGGTCAGGTCAGAAAAGTTATATTAAAAACAAACATAACACATGTAATAAAACAAATAGGCCTAAAATTAGTATTTTGTAAAAGGATAATAATACCTTTTAAAATAAGTCGATCAAGAAGAAAATGTAGTAAAATGTATATGGTTTGATAATGCATATTAGGTGAAAGTTTTTATGTGATTTAATGTAATTCCAATAAGGGAGTATTTTATTAAATAAGTGTAAGAATATTTCCTAATTACGGCTCTAGGATAACAAATATTATCCAATAACAGAAGAAGAAGATGGTTGTTAGGGACGACTGAATACAAGATATCTTGTTGATTTCAACACTCAATTGTTATATGTGAATGAGTAGAGTTGAGTTAATACAAATTTAAAAACAGAAAGAAAACCAAAACTAAATGAATAAAATTAAATAAATCAAATTTCATAAAAAGAAATCCATTAAAAAGGACTGAGTAGTAACTTCTGAATCTATCTCTCAGCAAATATAATTCTACATACCATTAAAGTTAAATGAATTCAAAAAAATAAATCATTCAACCTACTAACAGCAAAAGAGTAATGATGAAAATGAACTATAATTAAATAAAGATGATCCATAGCCGAGGGATGTCAAATTAATTAAAAATATATTAAAAAACAAACGAAGAAATTTGAAATAACGTACTAAACCTCACTTAATTCCACTGAACGAAATCTTAATACTACACAAATTCCATTGGGACCTGCAACTACCAGAGCCGTGAAGATTAACGAAGACCAGAACTGAAACTTCTACTACATCCTGGGACATCAATACCAAACTTTTATTGAGAAACTGGAAGCTGTTATCGTTCAAGAGCTGAATCGCCATTCTGTTCTCGTCTCGGCGTAGCAAAACACAGCCACATTAAGTATCCGATCGAAGTTGGTAAAAAACCTGCTTATATTTAATTTTATATAATAAGATTTTATAACAATATTGTAATACTTAGTAACCTTAAAATTGCATCACCTGATCTTACTAATAGTTAAAAGAACTACATGTACCCTGAGATTAAAACAAACTAAAAATTATAATTAATTCTTAACCAATCTAAAACCCGAATTCAATAACAAATCGATTATGTATTGTGTAATCGATATGATGTATTAGTAGCCAGAGGAAGCAGCTGTTGGAATTAAAACATATATAAAATAAAGAATCCTTCTTGAATTTGACGATTTCTTGTTATTTGTAGAATAATTAGTGTATTTCGAATAGGGTGTAATTTACAGAGAAAGGAACGTGAGAAACGCATCAAGCGGAACTACTTAACCTATAATAACTGGCTGATCGCCAACCACAGCACTCGTTTGTTGACAGCTGGTGAATACGGGAGAATAGAGAACTAACTTTATTTCTCCTCTCTCTTCTCTTTACAATTTCGATAGTATATACCGACTAGGGTTGGAGAAAAATATTGAATTATTCAATATAATAACTGGAATATAGCGTTTTTCTCTTGTAAAACACTTGATAACTATTTAATACAGATCTATTATCAAGAACCGAATAATATCAACTACATAATAAATAATTTTCTTTATAAATAAATTAACATTGATTTGCAGGAGACCTCATCTAAAGTAAAATATTACAAATTGACGCATTCCACAGTGGAGCTTTTGAACATAATATAATTCAATAAGTAACAACTTATTATTTGTTACAATATATATATATATATATATATATATCAAGGTAACAGGTTTGAAGCTGACTGCACTTACAGAAATAAATTTTGCTTAGGTGAATTAATGTATTTAATGTTTTGTTTGTTATAACCTGTATACAGTTTATATCTGATAATTATGAATTTAATAAATGACTACATTTTGATACGTTTTACAGTTATCAATAAAAAAAGAAAGTTTTAACTTGTTTTATATTTTATAAAATAGTTCTGTTTTCTTTTATATATAATTCCACTTTCCTGGATTTGCTGGGTTAAATTGTAGTCCGGACTATCTCGCGTGCCTGCTCCTATGCTTTCGCACTGGCAATTGTCCTCCTAAGGTGGGATGTCGATCTCAGGGTTTTCCCTTGGTCGTTGTGTGAATGTTTGTCTGATTGCAATATACAAACACGTATGTTTTTTAGTTTTTTACATATATGTAATGTTATGAAACGTTTAGTATCTACAAGTCATACTTAGACTTATTCTTATATTTATCGAGCTCAAATAATAAAATTTAAACTTAAAGAATGTTACTTAAATGTTTTTTTTATTTAATTCTATCCTATATTACATTTATATTAAGCGTGGAGGTAGCCAAATCACATCTACAGCAGGATAAAAAAATCGGTATGGAAAACCATACATGACTTCCATGTTCCCAGATTATATATAAAATCATTTGGTACTGCCTTTATGCGTACCCGCAGTTATTTCGAGAATGCGATATTTGGGCTTCGATATGTAGTGAATATCGCACATAATTTTATGTAGTGAAAGAATTATACAAATTTTAATTTTGTATGTTGCAAAATAGTTGGCTGGTGATTGCAATTGATTTCGTTTGTCATTTTTTAATGGAAAATGACTGTAGTAGTAATTTAAGTAATTTATCACCGGGTCGTGGCTGTGACACCAAAAATTGATTATGTTAGGTTAACATGAAAACTGAAATTATACATGGAAACCAATACGTGTGTAATGTAAAACTATTTTTTTTCTTAAACCACGAAAAACCCAAATCGAAGTAAGGCGGGAGTGGACCAAGAGTCAACCCTTGCCTATTGTTATAGGCCTACATGTCGCTTTTTTGTGGCAGAACTCGTTTTTTTGGTAAAATTCGTTTTCCGACAAGTACTCGTTTTGTGACTAACAAAAAACAAACATCCATTATGTACAAATTATAGAGCATATGTTGTCATTCCTTAATACAGTGTTTTTTTGTTTTTTCATTAACCATAAATATTTGTATTTTTCATTTTGTATTTGCTGTTGTTTTTTCCAATTTGTAAACTTAAAAACGTTAGGTTCTTTATTTTAAGTGTTACTCTGTTATAACCATTGAATTACACGTTTAATGTTATGTTTTCTGAACCACAGCTTTTATTTTTTTAGCAGTAAACTAAAAACCCAAAACCATTATTACTTAACTACCAAATGAAAAGAACACGTATTTTTGATTTACATTAAGGAATAGGGCAATTTACAATTAGTACACTTCTTCTTTTCCACACCGTAATATATCGATACAATCGCATATTAAAAACATCGAATATATTGCGGGTACTCATACAGTTCCAATCATTTAATTGAATTTGGTTCGATAATTCCTAAAAAAATATAGAATTTTGTCAAAGTGAAATAAAATGTTTCCATAGAAACTATTTCTTTGTTGTCAATAACGTAGTACGCATATAAAACTTAAAAAAGATTATCTCCTCCCTCATCAACTACCATTTTAATTTATAGAAAATTACCCCCTTCCCCTTCAACTACCCTTTCTATTTATAGATATTTCATCTACCTTTCTACAGTGGATTATTATGACCTTCTTTTCAGGATACTTTATTTATTAAAATTAAGCACTTTACTCTTGTTAAAACGTAAAAGTTGCAGGTAAACTACCCCTTTCCCTTAACCGATCTTCACCACAATCAACAGGACTTGTGTCCTCTACAATTCAGGGATGTATGCAAAATATTATTTGATTCTGTTTGAATTTGCGGCAGTTATCATTTGATATAGGAAACTTCTACACACACACATACAGACAGACACACACACAGACACTTTTCGAAAAAATCGGTATGAAGAACCATATATGACTTCCATGTTGTAAGACTTATGTTTAAAATAATTTACTTGAATTCGGTTCGGTAATTTCTAAAAAAATATCACCCACCCTCATAATAATTTTACTATTTATAGATATTTTTGTTATTATGGGATAGTTGTTTAATATAATGTTATTTTCAGTCACTTTATCCATACAAATTAGGTAGGCTTACTTTATTCTTGTAAAGAAACCGACTACGCAGATAATCATCCCCCCTCCGAAGCACTCCGAAGTCACTCAGGGACCATGAGCATCTTGCAGAGGGTTAATTCCCTAAAGACGAAAAGTCTGTCTATGAACCGTTCCTCTGTAAACACGTGCAGTTACACTGCCCAGCGATCCACAGGAAGCAAATCGCTATCCACGCTGGACACTTTTTCGGCTTGCACGCGTTGTGTTGGTGTGGGTTTCGGACATTCCATTTAAAAAGCGTCCAAATGTAAGACAATTAACATGAGTGAGGCCAGAAATAACGCGAATTGTGTGTGTGTGTCTTGCCTGCCTTTTTATTGCGGTAATCATAATAATAAAATGGAAACGTAAACATTACATAATTGAGATATGCTTGCCTGCCACGAACGATATATTTTCTCTCATACATGATTTAAATTAAAATGAAAAAATATATAATTTTGTTAAAGTGAAAAGAAATGTTTCCATAGAAACTACTTCTTGGTTGTCAATAACGTATTACACATATAAAACTAATCAAATTTACTTCCTCCATCATCAACTACCATTTTAATTTATAAAAAAAATTACCCCCTCCCCGCTTCAACTACCCTTTTCATTCATAGATATTTCATCTACCTTTCCACAGTGGATTATTATGTCCTTCTTTTAGGATACTTTAGTTATCAAAATTAAGCACTTTACTCTTTTTAAAACGTAAAATGTTGCTGGTAAACTGCCTCTTTCCCTTAACCGATCTTCACCAAAAACAACAGGCCTTGAGGTCTCTACAATTCAGGGCTGTATGCAAAAAATTATTTGATTCTGTTTGAATTTGCGGCTGTTATCGTTTGCCATACAAAAATTCTACACACAGACACTTTTCGAAAAATGACTTTTTTTCATGTTTTGATGGTAGTACAATCAGAATGTGCCGTTATCTCGAACACGATTTTTTCGCCATGACCTATTTCTATTTCTTTATGGAACATGGATGTAAAATACACTTCAGGTACGAGACTTTAATAAGCTGTCAGTGCCACCTACTTTACGTGTTCAGTAATACAGTAATAAAGCGGTTAGTATAATATTATTAAGAACTACGAAATCTAGTGGTAGTTTCATATTTAACAGAAATAATTACAGGACTGGACGTGACAGTTAATTATTGCTTATCGCGACCCTGCAATTAAAACGTTCCCGTATAAACTGTCGGGACTTAATATTCAGTGGCATTAGACATACTGAAGTACTTCATTAGTAGACCTTTCAAGTATTTAAACTCGTTATAAATCTAAATTTTGTTTTAATTATGATTTCTGCCCGCACGTTTACTTACAATTAATTTTTACTTCCATGTTCCATAATAAAATGGAAATATAGTGATCGTGAAAAAATCGTGTTTAATGTAAGGGCAGATTGTAATTGTACTACCCTCAAAACATAAAGAAAAGTCATTTTACTTCCATGTTCCATAAGGAAATGGAAGTATGGTCATGGTGAAAAAAATCGTGTTCGAGATAACGGCAGATTCTGATTGTACTACCATCAAGACATGAAAAAAAGTCATTTTTCGAAAAGTGTCTGTGTGTAGAATTTTTTCTATGGCAAACGATAACAGCCGCAAATTCAAACAGAATCAAATACTTTTTTGCATACGCCCTGAATTGGAGAGGATTCAAGGTTTATTGTTTTTGGTGAAGATCGGTTAAGGGAAAGGGGTAGTTTACCTCTAACGTTTTACGTTTTAACAAGAGTAAAGTGCTTAATTTTGACAAATAAAGTATCTTGTAAATAAGGTCATAAAAATGAAATGTAGAAAGGTAGATGAAATATCTATAAATGAAACGGGTAGTTGAATGGGGGATGGGGTAATTTTTTTATAAATTAAAACGGTAGTTGATGATGGAGGAAGTAAATTTTTATAAGTTTTATATGTGTACTACGTTATTGACAACAAAGAAGTAGTTTCTATGGAAACATTTCATTTCACTTTAACAAAATTCTATATTTTTCATTTTAATTTAAATCATGTATGAGAGAAAATATATCGTGCGTGCCAGGCAAGCATTACTCAATTATGTAATGTTTACGTTTCCATTTTATTTTCTTACGTTTGCACGCTTTTAAATGGAAAGTACCAAAACCCACACCAACACAACGCGTGCAAGCCGAAAAGGTGTCCAGCATGGACAGTGATTTGCTTCCTGTGGATCGCTCGCCAGTGTAACTGCACATGTTTACAGAGGAACGGTCCATAAACAGACTTTTCGTCTTTAGGGAATGAACCTTCTGCAAGATGCTCAGGGTCCATGAGAGACTTGGGAGCGCTCCTTCTTTCCGCGTGTTTGTTCTGTGAAACGTACACTGTACATTCGCAGCTTTACTCTGAGCAACGCTCCATAGGGAATGTTGAAAATTTTTGTACACGGTGTACCCCCATACAGACTAAAACCTGCTCTGATGTTTTGATTACGGACATCATTATTTTAAAACTTTGGAAATGAGCACTACTTAATGGAGATCAAACATTAACTTTTACAAGCCATTAATTTTATGCATGTTTTGAAGCAATAAATGTTTTAATAAATTAATACAATCTTTGTATTTACTTCTATTATAATATAAGAATTACAAACTAATATGTGCATGTGTGTATGTATGAAAAATATATAAATATTTTTCTCCTCTGGAAAATTGTTTGCCCCTCCTGGAAAATATTTTGACCTCTCTGATGGCTAGTTATTTACTAGCCTGTGTGGAATATAGCGTTATGACATGGACCAGAATGGTGGGTGTTAAACAGAAGACGCAAACGTATTAAGGAAGAAATGTTTGCTAAGAAATTTATAATTATACGGGTGAACAGAACGTCGTTCAGGAAATCAGAAGACGAATGGAAAGAAAGAAACAAAGACTCGATTTAAAAAAAGAAAAAATGACCAGTATAATATCGACAGAAAAAACTTTGATAACACTATAGACATCATTCACCCTCGGCCGATAACTTGCAGCGGGAGCCCAATTTCGTTACAGGAATCAGATCGCAGCTCCCTTTGGCCAGCTCTTCGTTCGACCTACAAACATTTTATCCAAAAGTACAGTCCTTCCTCACGAAGGTTGAGGATAGTCTTCACCCACCTGACATGAGGGTACCATTTTAGCTGATACGTCATTTCTTCAGAATTCAAGCATCCACTTATTTAATTAATATTTAAATGATTTTAAATATATATTCTAGGACATGGAAGTCATGTATGGTTCTCCAAACCGACTTATTTATCAAAATTAAGTACTTTACTCTTGTTAAAACATAAAACGTTGCAGGTAAACTACCCTTTCCCCGTAACCGATCTTCACCAAAATCAATAGGCCTTGAATCCTCTACAACACAGGCACATATGTAAAAAATTATTTGATTCTGTTTGAATTTACGGAAGTTATCGTTCTTCATGAAAAAATTATTCTTGATAAAACATAAATGTTGCAGGTAAACTACCCATTTCCTATACCGATCTTCACCAAAATCAACAGGCCTTGAGTCTTTTACAATTCAGGAAAGTATCCAAAAAAATATTTGATTCTGTTTGAATGTGTGGCAGTTATCGTTCGTCATAGAAAAAATTACCCTTGTTAAAACATAAAACGTTGCTGGTAAACTACACCTTTCCCTTAAGTTCACCAAAATCAACAGGCCTTGAGTCCTTTACAATTCAGGAACATATGCAAAACGTTATTTGATTCTATTTGAATTTACGGCAGTTATCGTTCGTCATAGAAAAAATTACCCTTGTTAAAACATAAAACGTTGCTGGTAACCTACGCCTTTCTCTTAACCGATCTTCAACAAAATCAAAAGGCCTTGAGGTCTCTACAATTCAGGGATGTATGCAAAAAAGTATTTGATTCTGTTTGAATTTGCGGCTGTTATCGTTTGCCATAGAAAAATTCTACAGACACACAGACAGACACACACACACACACACACACTGTTCGAAAAATGACTTTTCCTCATGTTTTGAGGGTAGTTTAATCAGAATCAGCCGTTATGTCGAACAAGATTTTTTTCGCCATGACCATACTTCCATTTCCTTATGGAACATGGAAGTAAAAATTCAACAAAATATTAACAACTGATATCGTTCCATGTAAACAAAATACCGTAACCATGGATACATAAATAAAATAATTTTTCATTTTCATAAATTTACAGATTACAAACGCTAGGTGTTATTCGCTTTTTCGCGTTGTTTAAATAAAAGATAATTTAATCAAATTAATTCTTTATTTTTAAAATGTTAACAACTATGTACAATTCGTAGTTTGATTATAATTCTCAGCGTTTTTACCAAAAGCATGCTGATATATTTAGTTTCGTTCTGCGTGTACATATTAAAAATAATTTTATAATTAATTAGAACATAGAAGTCATCTGTGGTTCTCCATACCAATTTTTACATCATTTTCATTATATGCGTTACATTCTAAACACTGTCGAACAAGATAGTCTAAGTTAACAGGGAGATATAATACACATGTTATAAATAAAACAGTAAACACTTTTCATTATAACTTCAAATACTGCATGCCATACAAGGATCTTAACTACTGGCTAACACAGTGGAGGACATACGTATATTATATGAGAGCCCAAATATGTTTATCACGTAGGTGTAGCGTATATGTCGCCTAATTGTTATAAGCTGCGACCGTTAGCGCACATGAGAGTGTAAGTAAGGCATTTACTGCGAGTGTATTTGTATGTATGGGTATTTAGGCTTATGTGACGTTTCTGTATACAGACTGTAAAATTTTCACATAGGTAAAACGCGGTGCATAGGATGAGTTTAAGGGAACCAGAGGGGAGTAGGTATGTGTAGTTGTTTTTCGCTGGAGTTGTGAAGGAATCGATATCTAGATGGACAAATTTAATATCAAAAAATAAGAGAACTATTAAATTAAATTGATACTCCAAACGAATTCTATTACAAATGTTTTCTGATATTTAAAAGAGGTAAGGCAAACAATTCAATAAATTACGCACAATGTATTATGCAAAATGCGTCATTTAACGAGCAAACTAGAGGTTACATTGACAAATAAAACCCTTATGACGATACGATTGCTAACTCCTGCCTTATATACGGTGATGCGAACAAAACAGTAAGATAACTAACACTGCTTGTTACTTGTTTACTTGCTTCACTTATTTGCAATTTATTCTTTAGTACCACTTTGTATCTTTCTACGTTTTCATAATTAAATACAAAAACAAAAGAAATTCAAGAAGTTATACTTATTAAAACAAAACAAAACTATCAGAGGAAAAGAGACACCGTATCAAATGCACAAGAACAAACGGTTCCATGTTTTTTTTAATTGGAATTGAGCAAATAGTTCCAAAATATAAACTGTTAAGTATATTTTCTTTAAACAATATTTGTTTATCAATGTAAGATTAGCCAATCAAAGAAAACTTTGGCTGAGTGTGCACTGAACTGTCTCGCTAAATACACTACACTCTCGTTTATCCGGCCTTCGTTTATCCGGAATTTCGGCTTATCCGGAATAGGTTTTCAAAATAATTTTTTTTTAACGACTTTACCGGTGAATTTTAAGATACTATTTGTACTAAAAACAACCTATTTTGTTATAAATTCAACGTTATACCCGTTCAGAGCTCATCAACATAAACTTAACTAATCTAAACTGCAAGGGTAAAAATAATACAGTGCTATTATTACTATTATTAATAAGTAGCAATAATACTTTGATCATTCATGTATGTGTGTGTATTATTGTTTTTTCACGCTAAATTAAACTTGTTAATTTTTAGGAATGCTACTACTGTACTGTACTGAATTTAATATAATGTATGTATAATGTCTAATGCTAAATACATTTTTTTCTTGTTTATACAGTATAATATTCTGAAAAAGATTTTGTTTTTTCTTAAGATTTTCTCGTAAAATACAGTACAGTAGGATATTACAGTCTGAATAAAGTCTTCAAAATAAAAAAACGCAACTTTTCTGTGTTAGGTAAACATCGCTGATACCGGCATTTTCGCCATTAGTTTGGTTTATCCGGAATTTCGTTTATCCGTAAAGGGTCCGGTCCCATCAATTCCGGATAAACGAAAGTGTAGTGTATTAGCAAACGTAACAGCACATACTGTGTACGCTATCACACTAGTGTGACGGAATATTACGGTACAAAACCTGAATCCTAACTTCACAGAACTAAACCGTCTTATAGCAATACATACCCGTCTTGAAACACGACAGAAGAAACTAATCAAAGCACAAGTGTGATATAAGCAGAGAGTATAAGAGAGAAGTAAGACAGACAACGCGACTGACAATAAGTACACAGCAGGTGCCTAACAGTTATGTTAAAGCAAAAGCTGTACGGAATTAAACGTGAACTCTAAGGATTAATTTATTAACTGAAAAGTTGGCAATTGGCAACAATGTAATTTGCGTGTTGGAGCAGTGTGAGACATGAATTAACCAGTGAGAGAAGTGAGACGTTTTGTTGGATAGTTAGGCATTGATGCATAGATATCTCTGGCATCTCACTGGTCAGTACGTTTCATACACAAAATGCCTACAGTGCAAAGGCAGGAAGCCTTAATGACCACGCTATCAAAGCAAACTGCACACGTACACTGACTCTACCGCAAAGTGAAAGGAAGTTGTAGAATATGTTAATTTTTTAAATTCTGTATCTTAATTTTCTAAAGAAATTTTCGTAAACAATATACAGTAGTGTCGACTGTTACAATAAAAATTTAATGTATGTGCCCCCTGTTTTTCTTTTAACCTTCTGTACAATTTATATGTAACTTTGTTGAAGAATTTATTTGCTATGAGACCTACCATTGCCACCAAAAAGGAAACAAGCTATTAATATTAAACAGATACCAATATTTATGAATGAGGTTTTAACGACAATCTATGGTTAAATGTTTTTCTGGACTAGGAAATAATTATTTTTGCTAAATTATAAAACAACATACAGTACAGCTGATAATTACCAAAAATAGGTTTCAGTAATATTATAGACTGCATTTCCTTTTTTCTGTTTTTTTTTTCTCCACATGTCCTCACGAATCGATTTTCTCTACATTTAATAATAATAATTATTAAACATTTCTATTTTATTGCAGCTTCTATTTTACAACGGTTTCTTATCCTCTAGTTTTATCCCTGTGTTTCGGCTCCACAAATCATCTTTGTTTTATTTCATTCAAAATATTTCAAAGAGGAATTATCTGCTCCTGTGAGGATCCAAACTTCTAAGCTACATTGCTATTGTCCTTGTCCTGATCAGCGTTCCGTTTAACCTGATCATATTAATTATTTTGGCGAGAACTTTAAATTAGAAGAGGTCCATTTTTGCATTTGGTTATATCTTCAGTAGGCATTTACTGTCTGATTATAACAGGCGCTTTGTTTCCTTATTTGAGCGGCAATAATCTTGCTCAGTTTCCTTGTTTCGTATATTATTATCCAAGATATCGTAAACTTTACTGACAGGTATTTTGGTCAATCATGTGAGAAATTGTTTACCAGCAAGTAAATAATTTTTCTCGTTTCCTGTACAGTTATTATGCAACATTCCTATTCTGAGTTGCGTTGGACTAATAAGTGTTTGTGCCGGGCGTCGAACAGACTATCTGACTCCGTTGTTCTACGTGATTCCTATCATGTTTAGGTGTCAATGTGTGCTAATTATAACTCTGATATGAATTGTTAACTCAAATCTCGTCTTTCCTATGCTAAAAGTAGACATGCCTTTAAAACGAAGGGCAAAATTATTAAACAATTTGTAAGACATAACTACTGACTTCAAATTAGTTTACGTTTTTTACTAGTGAGAAACGTTTTGTATAGTGCAAGAGATTTACAGCGTTGTTTCTTGTGGTATGCCTGTCTGCCCATGTGTAGTGGCGTTGCGACACAATGGTAACCAAGTAACAACGGAGAGGTGGTGGTATGGTTAACACTCTAGAGGTTGTAGTAATCGATAAACGATAACTTCAGCAGCTTGTGTCAACACATTAAGAATTACGAGTCGTACTTTGCGTTTGAAAATGTCAAACCGACAAGGCTTCTAACGAAAGATTTGTGAATCATAGTTTCCGTATTACAATAAATATGTTACTGAATGTGAATATTTTTTATTCATTACTTTATCATGCTCTTAGTCTACTAAGAGAATATATGTACGAAATATACTGTATGTTTCAACAATACATATTTCCATATTTGCCTAGGGTAACACTTTTTTTGTAAGTATAAATGATAAAGATACAGAAACTGTTATAAATAATTTTAAATAGTGCAAACGTGAAGAAACATATGAGATTAGACAATTCTGGACCTGTTTGAACAATTATTTCCCTGCGTTACCGAGTTGTGTTTGTATAAAGTTTATATATATATATATATATGTGTGTGTGTGTGTGTGTGTTTTGCCTGCCCACATCTGATTTATTCAGACAGGTTTACTTTGTGTGAGTGTATTCCTGTTAAGACAAGTATAAAGACGAATAATGAAGTATGTTTTATTTAATACAATTTCAACATTTAGAAATTCAGGTATTGAACCAAGCAGTGCCATTAGAGGAAGAATTAAGTAACGCGTATATAGACGCAACATTAGTGAGACTTAAGGGAGAATAACTGAAGTGTGTAAACACAAATTAATTACTCTAATAACTGATAAGTTACAAACGATTAATTTGTATGTACATAACGAGTGAAAAATCATAAATTTAATGCAACTATTTGAACATCAACGCGGTTGTCAGTAAAAAAAATACGAAAAAGTGATTTATGTAAAACCGGCGCTATGCAGGTCAGAACAAAGTTTAACAAGTTGAATAGAGAATGTTGCATAGGCAGTTGAGTACAAGTTGATTTACACCACATTATAAATAAACACTTCGGACAATTTTGAACGAAGCGACAGACGTTAGATATTAGGCCTACAGACGGGATAACTATGATGGTCTGATTCTCGACGTAGAATCTTCACCATCAACAAAATCATCATGTACTAAAGCAATACTCACAACGATCGACGTGGGAGTACCAGAAACAACAACATCATCATCATCATCATCGTCCAAAAGCCGCACACGCACGCGTGCGCTCACAAACACAACACCTTTGCGATGGCAACACAGCAGTGAAAGCAGGTGAAATACGAACAGTTACTTTTTTTTAACAAACACTATAAAGAAAGTGCAATATGACATAAATAAAGTAAAAGTATACGCACCAGTTGCGTTCGGTATTACCACAGAAATGTCGTTATATATTTTAAAGTTGCACATGATAGATTAATGACCATTTTAACTTACCGTAATGTATAGTATGTGGGTGTAATTTACTAGCACATTACAATAATGTAAGTGGTAGTGGCGCTAATGGCCTATTATATAAAATATTTAAGCCATTATGGGTCCCCAGGCAACTCACGGAGCTGTTACGCCCACCTCCGTTTTCATGTAGGTCTACACAATTTTAACACATTCGTTTTCCACAATTGTAGTACAAATAATTATGGCTAAGTTTATTAATTAAAAACTCAACGGTTTATACATTTATTAATTACCGTTTTAAGACTGTTTGCTACGCGTACAATTTTGTTTGTATCTGATTCCTGACTTGTCCAAACTATCATTCCATTATCGACCTATCAGCTTACAATAACATATGGCGTGTACCGTTTTGCTTGGTTAAATATATGTGTTAAAATTCTAGATTGATGTTCATGCATATTTGTTTCATATACGCTACTGTGTTAAATTTAGATTCCCATATAGGATTACATAGCATATAGGATTATGTCCGTATTTAACAGCAGAGAGAATATTATGCTAAAACGTGTTGTCAAATATATCAAACGTGAACCTGCAAAGAATTTAAAAAGTTTGAATAAGTTTATACAGTTTGTTTATATACGATAAGGCAATCTTGATTGAAATACAAATAATCAGCGTGATGTTCACTGAAATTCCACGAGTTTTTATGTACTATACATGTATAATTCTTCCTAGAAAACTGAAAGCGAATCTTTCCTTTAGAGGTTTCTGCAATTTAAAGTTGTTTACAAACAGAAAAATCTTATATTTTTATAATAATACCAGTATCTTAGATATACGTTGATACTATTCATGCACTAATTACATGTAGGCCTATTTAAAATTGTCAGATCCATATGTGTAATTTGTAAACAAGTGTTAGATGTAAACTAAAACTGCTGGAATATAAAATTAAGTGATACAATTATTACAGTACGACTTCAAGTAACAAACATAATACCACATTGTAATGTTGAAAATGTATAGGTAGGTCTCCATGTGTATGTGTACTTAATTATATATGTGACTTATTAAGTAATTATTAGCTAATATTTTAGAAATTAAATTTCCAAAAATAGACTTTGAACTTTGATAAATTATAAGTATTACTTTGACGACTGTAATAAATAGGCCTATGTAGAATTTATTTAAAAATTAAAACTAATTTTACGATCATTATTAAACTGATCAATTTTACGTAAAAGTAAAAAGTGTTTCTTAAATAATGAATGTTTTTCAAAACATTCCTACTCATAATTTATGTACTTAAATATTTTGTGATACTTACCAAGCACACGTAACACAAAAATGAAAAAAAAAGTTATTCAGGCAAAAATAAAATAAATTACAAATTTTCTTAATTAATTATAAGACGTTTAAAACTTAAAAATAGACTGATCGGATAGTGACTCAGTAATTTAGAAATTCCAGAGATAAATGTGCTTTGGATAAACATATGTCACATTATTAATAAGGATGAACTACACACAAGAATGAACTGTTTTTGTACTGACAAGATCAAAATTTCTGATTTATTAAACTGATTTAAATGAAACGAAGTCAGTATACAAATGCCAGAATAATATTAAATGGCATAATGCCAGTATACATAAATGGCATATATGTTAGACATGACTAAAGAAGCTGCAGTTGCTAATTAGATAGCAGATTCAAAGACATTCCCAATTTTTAACTTAGTTTCATGCTAAACATTAAATTTAGAGTGTTCATAACTTAAATTAG
Source organism: Magicicada septendecula (assembly GCA_034769895.1). Lineage (NCBI taxonomy): Eukaryota > Metazoa > Arthropoda > Insecta > Hemiptera > Cicadidae > Magicicada > Magicicada septendecula. Next base: position 178,789,200 of record CM068368.1, read on the forward strand.
ATGAAGCCAGCTTAAGTCATATTGAATAGCCCATTCTGGTCAGGTGTCCATTCTCGCGCTTGGTTTTTTTATTCGTTCTTGACATCTGAAAGTAAAAAGTTGATTTCTTAAACAGATAAAATGATAACAATGTTTTTATTTTATTTATTTTAAGAAATCAACTTTTTCCTATAAGATGTCAAGAACGCATAAATATGGACACCTGACCAGTTGAAAGGCTATAAAATATGGCAGTTCTATACGTAAAACAGATAGAGATTTCCATGTTCCTGAGTCTACACTGAAACAGATGCAGAAAACGTCTGATGAGACGTTACTGTGTCCAGATTTAGCTAATTTTTAATACAGAAGAGGCAGAGGACGAGCTTACGTAACATGTAATTACACTGGGCAAACTGTTATGTGGACCGGCCGATGAAATCGGAAGAAGAGTCAGTGTTTCCACGTAAACTGAGAGATCTTCAGTGGGTTTAGTGGCAGAAAGTCCAAATTTGACAACTGAGGATCCATTAAATTTTCACGTGACTAAAGTAGCACCAATATCAAAAATATATTACAAGAGAAAGACTAGAAAATGTATCTAGGAAAACAACATTCGCAGATACTGACAAACATACTTGTGATAGGAAACTTGGGGAAAGTAGTAAGATAACTAAAAAATCCAAAAAAAGAGTTAAAAGCAAAAAGCGAAAAGAAAATTTTAACTAGATAGAGAAAAACAATCTAGATAAAAGGAATATAAAAAATCCAAACCTAACGAGAACTGTCGAAAATGACAAATTGGACATGAGAGAAGAAGCTCTTAATGATGATAGTGATAAGGACGATTTATAATACGGGATCAAAACAATGAGAAGTAGGCCTATATTAATAGTGATGACTTTTTGCCGTAAGGGCGAAGACTAGGTTCAATGTGTCACACCTGGGGTTTGGTCACGTTCAGAGTGCAGCGGATGAGACGGTGCCAAAGAATATAGACTCGATATACTTATGAAAAAATAAGGAGATCTGAATAACTAAAAATTGTCCAAATTGTTTTTTGTTGATTTTGTGAATTTACTAATGATTGCAATTAACGTATGATCGAATGTCGTAGTTGGCATTATTCAATTCATAATTAATTAGGTGTACTCTTTACACCTGTGATTATTATTATTTGTTAGAAATAAAAGAGTTACTGAATTCTTGAAAGATATGTTATTATATACTAGCAATAACACAATAAAAATTCAAAGGAATAATTTTTTAATTATAAATTTTTTTCTTAAAGGATAGAGAATATCGCTCAAAAGCGTATATCTTAAAAATATTTATAATTAATATTTTTTGAAAATTATGCCAAAGTGTGAGATATTTTCTTATTGCAAAATGTTTACAGAGTAACTGTGTAAGTCTAAACTACCAAGCGTCATTCACAAAATCAAAAACAATAATACTTCTTTTAAGTGCGTAATATTTTCCCAACTATTTAGTCTACATTTAGACTAAAACTGTGTACGATATAGACTTAAATATTTAGGTCTAACTCAAGATTAGGAAAAGATTGGTAAAACACAACTATTACAGTACAGAAACATTTTTTTCTTTGTAGTCTTGTTAAAACTCACTTGAATGAACGTTTATAAAATAAATATATACATTCAATCTGTTTGCAATATTGTTTTACAATTATAATCTAAGCGCTGAAACGCTGTAAAACAATTTTAGCGTAAATACAGCGTGAATATAAAACTGATTAGCTGCTGGGTGCGGTTGAACACAAAGGCACATACGATATTATATGTACACTGTACGTACGCTTAAAGTACACGAAAGTAACGTAATAGGCATATCTATATAGGCCTAACTGAAAAAATACAGTGCCTGTTTATTTAATAGTTGTCTATTAAATATCTATAATGTGTAATGTATCGCTACATGTTTCTGTGCTGTTTTAAATTGGAACATTGTACTTCTAAGTAACGATAATTTTTCGTTTCGTTTCTTGGCAAACAGTTTATTGTCTGTCACACCTGCACTGCAGCACAGAAACTGGAGACTCACTTAACACAAACAGAACAGTTAAGAATAGCAGGTTTAGCAAATTAAAAAATATAAAGTACTGAAAACTAAGTCGATAATAGATAATTATACAAAACTTTAAAATGAAATATTTTTGTCGTCGTCGTCATCCTTTACGGCTTAGGCTAGTAGCCTGTTCCAGTCTCAATGGAATTCATCCAACTGTCGTTTACGGGGTCTTCCCACACTTCTCTTCCCCTTGGATGATAGTCAAGAGCTCTTCTTGAAAATCTACTTCTACCCATTCTGTCTACGTGTAACCGTTACATTGAATATTTTGTGTAGTGTAATTAAAAAAAATTCCGTGTAAAATTCGCATGCTGATTTTCAATTGTAAGGGATGTTTTAATTATAAAAACAGTATAAACTTTGTCACCACTTATTGAAACATTAGTCGTTTTGTTCTCGACGAGGCTTTTCGGTGTGCCCAACATCTTCAGGTCTTAAACAACGTAAATGAAATTTAATACCTGAAGATGGTGGACACACCGAAAGGCCTCGTCGTGAACGACGCGACTAGCAGTGTTGCAATAAGTGGTGACAAAGTTGGTGTTAATGGCTGCTAGTAAAACTAACATAACTGGAAATAAAAACAGCAGTTTCTGTACATGTTTAATTGTCTGTTTCTTCGCCAAAAATTCACGTATAATGAAATTCAAAAGTGAGTAAAATATAATCTTCTTAGCTTTTATTGCGGTATTGTAGAAATTATTTCAAGGTGGACCATTTCCAGAATATTTGAAAAGAACTGTTGAAGTCCGGTCCGAGTGAACCGGAAAATGTTAGTGTCGGCACATGTGTACCAAAAAATGTTCTGTTAGGAAGAATGATGTTTGTGGTGATATTGCCAGGATGCAGAATGATGACGATAGTGGACTGTATTTAATACATTTATTAAGTTTTTGTTGTACATTTAAATCATAGTGTCGAGATTGGCTAAGTCTGAAACGATTTTAATTTTGAATAAACCGAGTCGTTAAGAAAGCTACATAGTAGATGAGGCGCAATGTGCGGTACTCAGATTACATCGAAAAAACGTTGAGGCCTAAGGCCTAAATAATTGTCGCGACAACAAGAAAAGTGAAAAAGACAGAACAGGCAGCAAACGTAATGACGTCTGCCGCCAGCCGCAACTCGGAGAACTGTATCGTTGTAAAAACATGATAAGCACAATTTCAGAAAGTACAGATTAGCGAACCTATGAATGCGAAAATTACCACATTACTGTCCATAACTGCCCGCAAAAAATCAAAAGATTTTTTAATACATTTTAATAACTTATTGTAGAAAAATACAGAGTTCTTAATAATAGAAGTCAGTCTCAATAAGTTGTATTGAACCTTGAGTTGAAATCATAGATAACAGTTATGACATTAACTGTTTAGAGATAAGCTTGAGTGATGATAAGAGTTGAGCAGGCCAAGGTCGGCTTGCAACCTGAATTGTACATGAGTATAAATGCAAAAATTAGCAATGTATTGCCAATATATATTGTATGTATGCAATATTAAACAATATAAGACATGAAAAATACATATTTTGACAATGTTTAATGATGAATAATCGGTGACTCATCACATGATGGGCCCGATAATTGTAACATTTATGCAAGTCATAATGGTTAGCTTGAACCAGTTAAGGCCAGTAGACCTATACAATAGTATTGAATACAATGAACAAACAAAATTATTATAAAATTATACATGTAAAGACATAGATTTAGCATGACACTTTATAGTTTGCACGATGCATGCTATACCTGAAGTTTCAGGAATGTACAATAAATTGTTATGTTAAAACAAGTTATACATAGTTGAATGATCGTAAGCACAAAGTGTAATGACATGTATGTCATAATTAAAGTATGAATAATAATTGTGCAATAAGTGATCACAAAATACAAATACAAAATACAATATAAAAATATAGGCGTGGCGTATGGTTATAGACAGTAGATGCGGATAAAACAATGTGTTTTACATAGATACAAGTGATACATAATAAATACAATAGAAATCGGTTTAGATAATTAAAAATACATGAATACAAGGCACAATGGCATAAGTGACGATTACAACAAATGTGGTTATACAAAATGTAATAGATGTGTTGAACAATTGCGAGAAATAAATTCCTAGAGTAACAAAATATCACACATATTGACAAATGTGCAAGAAAATGCATACATGGTTTGTATAGCTGCATACCATGCGAATATTATAAAAAAATGTTTACATAAGAACAATATCACCAATGACATGACACATAACCCATTACCAATATCAAAATGTAAACATGTAGGACATAGCATGTCTCACAAATTATTAATATATAAATACAAAAATAGCAAAGTATACCACCATGACAATATGATAAGCATAGATATAATAACACAGTGCATGGTTGTAAAATTACAAGTCTCATGCGAATTTAGTATAAAAAAACACAATGATGCAAATTAACATAAAAATATTGTGATGATAAATATCACAATTAAGTTGACCAAATTGTCAGACAATAAGGTAATGAAAGCCAGTGGCCAAGTGAAATAGCATTGTGCTAAATAATTATATTAACCTTGTGTCTAAGCCTCGTCCCGCGCTGGCAACAAACATAGCTTATGGACTGGTCTCCGAAAAATACCAGTAGGCGTGCGAATGTCTACTACTCTAATTAAGTTGTCTGGGCCGGGAAATGTGGCGGTAATTACACCAAATTTCTACGCTAATGGAGGTAAGTTATCCTCAATCAGTAAAACCAGGTCACCAATGGAAACGTTATCTTTGGCGAATTTCCATTTGTGACGTTGTTGTAATTGATGTAAGTAGTCGCGAGACCAAGCTTTCCAAATGATTTGGACAAACTTCTGGAGAAGTTGCCAACGTCCAAGACGAGAGATGGGAACGTGAGATAAGTCTGGATCAGGTATCGCCGTTAATGGTGCGCAAATCAAAAAATGGCCAGGTGTAAGTGGCACCGGATCATTTACATCCGATGAAACGGCAAATAATGGACGTGAGTTCAGACATGCCTCTATCTGAGACAAAACAGTCGTAAACTCCTCGAAGGTGAGTATAGACTTGCCTACCACGCGGCGCAAATGATACTTTAAACTCTTTATACCCCTCTCCCAAAGACCACCAAAATGAGGTGATGAGGGCGGAATAAATGACCATGAAATACCATGAGACGTCGTAAAGTATTGGATTGATGAGGTGGCATCCTTATTATGCCAAAGATTGTAAAGGTCATGCAAACCATTGCTGGGCTTCCTTAAATTCGTGCCATTATCAGAATATAACTGGCTGGGTATGCCCCTACGGGCCATGAAACGACGTAAGGCAGCTATAAACGCGTTGGCTGTAAGGTCAGAAACCAATTCCAAATGAATGGCCCTGGTTGCTAAGCAGATGAACAAAGACACATACGATTTTGACAGAGTCCTAGATTTCTGCCCGCCATGACGAATCATGAAGGGACCACCATAATCAACTGCGCAGAATAGAAACGGCCGCGAAGGAGTGACTCTAGGAGATGGCAAAATACCAAGCCTCTGAACCTGATGTTTGGCACTAAACCTGAGACACTTGACGCATCTACGAATAATGGAGCGAATGACTATCTTGGCGTTAATGATCCACCACCGTTGACGAAGTGAGTGATGCACGAGTTGAGCACCAGCGTGGAGTAGACGAATGTGTTCGCGTTCAATAGTAAGGCGAGTGATATGAGCCGATGGATGCAAGACAATGGGATGCTTATTGTCATAAGGTAGTTGCGACTGCTGTAAGCGTCCGCCGACGTGTATGACGCCAAACTCATCAAGAAACGGGTCCAGAGAAGACAACTTGCTCCTGATAGAAACAGAAGACCCATTACGAAGACAATTAAGCTCAGCAGCGAAGTGGATCGACTGAGATTGTTTTATGAAAAAATTAAGAGTGGAATGAATTTCAACGGGGGTAAGAGCGCCCGACATTTTCTCAGCCCTGGAGAGTCTAATATTTGATGAATCGAAAGCAGTAAGCGTATACGCGAGTCAGACGGTGCAACAAAGAAAAGTCCTTTGAAAGATCAATGGCTAAGGTAGACATTAAAGAAAGTTTGGGGGTTTGTTTCTCCTCCGCAGTGAATTCAGGAGACAACAGATTAGAAGGTAAAAAGGGTGGAAAAGATTGGACTCGGAAGATTGAGACAAACAAGCAGGACCATGCCACCAAAGCGAACAATCGCGCAAAACTTCGGGGTAACATCCCCTAGAAATAATTTCCGCGGGATTATGTTGTGAATTGATGTGATGCCCTGTGTAGGCTTCAGTAAGACGCTGAATTTCGGCAACACGATTAGCGACGTAGGTCTTCCACCTAGAAGACTGGGCATGAATCCAGTAAAGGGACACCATGGAGTCAGAATACAGGTGAACACTATTGATAAAGGAATGAAGAGCAGGGGCGACCTTAAATAAGAGTCGCGATAACAACAAGCAAGCGCAGAGTTCAATGCGAGGTAATGACACCTGTCGTAGGGGGGCTACGCGAGATTTAGAACACAGAAGGTGACAAGAGGCCGATGAATCTTGATAAATGACTCTAATGTAAACACAACAACCATATCCCCTTTCAGAAGCATCCGAAAACCCATGTAATTCAACTATCTTAGCTTTAGACTTGCAGCGAATAGAACGTGGGACAATAATTTTACCGATCAGACATAATTTGTTGCATAATGAGTGCCAATGCAAGTGTAATTGCCCGGAGATTGGCTCATCCCAACCAAGATTGCACAGCCAGAGTTGCTGCATAAACTGTTTGTACAGGAAAACAATGGGACCGACGAGTCCGAGTGGGTCGTATATACCTGCGATAATCGATAGGAGTTTCCTCTTAGAGATGCTTGATTCAACTGGGAATGATTTGATGTCAAACAAAAATGAATCTGTAGTGTTATTCCAGAGAATGGCCAAGGTACGCACATTACCTTGTTTGTTTAAAGGGAGTGATAAATTATCGTGATCAGCGACCACCTTGGGTTCATTTGATGCCCATTTATGCAGAGTGAGGCCGTATTGACTCAGCAACGTACCTAAGTCAGATTTCAACTTGTTCAGATCAGAAATGGTTTCTGCACCGGTTAACAAATCATCGACATAGAAATCATTAATTATAGCTGACGCAGCGTCAGGAAAAGAAGCTTCATGATCCTTACCAATCTGAGTAAGACAGCGAGTAGCCAAAAACGAAGCACTAGCAGTACCGTATGTTACAGTTCGCAATACAAAATGTTTAAACTGTTCGAGTGGAGAGTTACGCCACAGAATACGTTGATAATGACAATCCTTATCAGATACCAGAATTTGTCGATACATCTTCTCGATGTCGGCGATGAGCACGTAATTGTGCATACGAAATCGCAAGAGAATAGAAAATAGGTCTTTTTGGACGTTTGGGCCTACCAGCAAAACATCATTGAGAGAAAGGCCATTGGTAGTTTTGGACGAGCCGTCAAAAACGACGCGAAGTTTTGTCGTAGAGCTAGAATGTTTAAAGACGGCATGGTGAGGCAGATAGTAGGTATTTGAAACTCCGGACTTGATAGAGCAATCGTCGACAAGCGTTATGTGGCCAAGATCCTTATACTCCTGAATAAAGTTTGCGTATTCGCGCGCAAGCTTAGAGTCACGCATGAACCGGCGTTCTAAACTCAAGAATCTCGCTTCAGCGCTAGCATAGGACTCACCCAACTGGGGATTGTCAGACTTAAATGGTAGCGAAACAACGAACCTACTCTCCTCATTGCGATGAGTAGACTTAACGAAATGCTCCTCACAAGCTGTATCGTTACTAGTGGATGCATTACCAGGGATAGTTTCGGTCTCCCAAAATTTCTCGAGAGACGCCAGAATTTGACTGTCGTTGTTCCTAGCCAGGAACGAGACAGCAGGCCCTTATGACGGCAGTGTTTGGGCAGATTGCCTGCAAGAATGTAGCCTAACTTTGTTTCTTGTATAATAGGGAAATGAGAACCACGTACATATTTGTTAGCTAAAATTAAATCTAAATAAAATTGCGCTCCTAAAAGTATGTCGATATCAGCTGATATGTTGAAATGCGGATCGGCGAGGAAAACGTTATCGGGGACATTAAACTGATTTATGTCGAAAGATTGTGCTGGCAGTTTATGGGTTAATGCAGATAAGACCGCACATGTTGCTTGGAAACTAAATCTTTGATAGCGTGAAATAATGCGTATAGACGCTAAATTAGTGGCACAGCAAGCGGCATTATTTATACCTGTAATCGGTATGTTAGATTTAGTCAAGTTAAGCCGTAATTTCTTAGCAAATGATTCCGTACAAAAATTTATTTGTGACCCCGCGTCCAATAGAACTCTTGCGGGTTGTCTGTTGCCAGCCCGGTCAATGACAAACACAAGTGCTGTTGATAAGAGAACATTGTTTGTAGATTGTAATTTAAGTGAACAGTAGTTACTGCTGCTGGCAGAAACTGGTTTCGACACATTATTTATGTGTAGCAATGTATGGTGTCGTTTTGAACAGATCTTATATGATTGTTTGATCTTACAATTAGATGAAAAATGATCTGGTCTTAAACAATTTGTACAGAGTTTATGATTTAATATAAATTACCCTCGTTCTGATGTGCTTAATGCACGAAATTTGTCACATATGTAAATTGGATGACTACATTTACAGCATAAGTATAAATACTTATTTGAAGCTGAGTGATAACTTTTAAATGCAGTGCTGCCAGCAGAGTTTCGTGATTTATGTTTGTCAGATTTATTATTGAATCTTAAAGTTAGCTTGTTGAGCTGCTGTCCGGCATCGATAGGCAGTGTATTTTCTAGCAACTGTCTACGTGCGTTTAAAAACTGAGTAAAGCTTTGAAAGTTAGGAAGATTATCGGGGTCTATAGACTCCTTCCATAATTTAAACGTGGTATGATCCAGTTTTGCTGACAATAATTGTACAGTGATAAGCTCGAATGAATCCACTGACAGTTGCATGGCCGCCAGTGAATTAACGGAAGACGTTATTATATTTATGAATTCTGCCAAACTTTGGACAGAGTCCTTAATTGTTGACTTTACATCAAGCAAATTTTGAATATAATACTTTGCTAGTATGAACTTGTTGTCATATCTAGCGGACAGCAAACTCAACGCTATCGATAGTTTTCGTTACAAATAGGTAATGCCTTAATTAAATCTAGCGGCTCATTTTTCAGAGACGAATACAAATAATGTAATTTCTGCACTGACGTTAAATCAGATCTGGCGTGTACCAAGTCCAGAAATATTGAATAAAAGTGCTGCCATTCTAAAATATTGCCTGTGAAGCAGGGCAAACTTATCGGTTTTAATTGCATGTTGTTTGTTAATACTGGAGATACAGTCTGAACGTTGAAGGTTTCTATCAATTGCAAGATATTGGCTTCTGTTGAATATAACAGCTCTTCAACCTCAACTCGGTCTTCTTGAGCAGCGTTTATGTCTTTAGAAATTAGTTCAATTTCGGACTGTACCTCATCGTATTTTGTTGCCAAACGTTTTAGACTTTCGAGTCTGACCGTTAAAAAATGTTTTGTATTAGTGTTTTTATCAAAGTTAATGATAGCCGAATTAATTCGCACTATGGCAGACTTTAAGCCGCCTTTCTTTCTGACCAACACTTTGAGGCCTTCTTCAGCCATTGTACGCACCTGTTAATGATGTTAATGATGTGGTACCTGGTATGCGATGCCCTGGAGCGTCGAGGCCGTGGAGAAGATGGCAAACACACAGACCGGAGAGATGACTGCTTAAACTGGAGTGTAGACGCTGGCACATGGATGGTCTTGCAGTGATGTCGTCACGAGGCTCAATGGCGACGAAAGAAATGCTGACTGAGTCCCGACACGGTCGGATCAGCGAACATGCTGACTCGCCCGTGATGGCCAGAAATTGGGGCAGAAAATGATGAAAACCGCTGTAATAAGTTGCAAAAGGTGAATGACGAATCCAGGCACGGAGCGACCAAAAAAATGTTAAGATCCGGCCTGGAGGACCAAACAAATGTTGAAGTCCGGTCCGAGTGAACCGGAAAATGTTAGTGTCGGCACATGTGTACCAAAAAATGTTCTGTTATGAAGAATGATGTTTGTGGTGCTATTGCCAGGATGCAGAATGATGACGATAGTGGACTATATTTAATACATTTATTAAGTTTTTGTTGTACATTTAAATCATAGTGTTGAGATTGGCTAAGTCTGAAACGATTTTAATTTTGAATAAACCGAGTCGTTAAGAAAGCTACATAGTAGATGAGGCGCAATGTGCGGTACTCAGATTACATCGAAAAAACGTTGAGGCCTAAGGCCTAAATAATTGTCGCGACAACAAGAAAAGTGAAAAAGACAGAACAGGCAGCAAACGTAATGACGTCTGCCGCCAGCCGCAACTCGGAGAACTGTATCGTTGTAAAAACATGATAAGCACAATTTCAGAAAGTACAGATTAGCGAACCTATGAATGCGAAAATTACCACACTACTGTCCAAGAACTAAATGATAAACAAATTATCAAAATTATGTGAAAATATACAAATATTAATACATGTTTCTAATATCAAAACGGATAAAAAAATCCCTCCAGTATACTATATCTACGACAGAGTACTTTGCGAATGTTTTTTGGGCAGATTCATAAGTAATGTCAAGGAAACGTAATTCTCTGTAGAAAGGGCCATTAGTTCTAAAAATGAATTCTGTATTGTATAACGGTAAAGTACAAAGCATAAATCAGAGCATATATGTTGCGTCAAACATTTATAACGTTTGACGCACACCAGTTAAGAAGAATGCAAGAGATTATCTTTAATTTATTAAAGCTGCTGAATCGTAGAATTATTTAACAAGAAGAAAAAACGTTTAGTCATCACAAGCAAAGCAATATGCGCCTGTCAGGTACACCGGCGCCCGTTCACTTATACACTAAGTGTTAACCAAAGAAATATATTTTAATGAGATTTTGAAGAAAGTACAAATTAACAGGCGAGAGCAGTGTCGTACTTATCAAAAATTATTTTGAAAAAGAAAATGTTTACTTTTTCTCTTTCCAAAAGGCTTTTTCATGCCTAAAATTAAGCAAAGGCCTCCTTCAGTTGCTTCTATCTGTCTTAATTTATGCATGCTTTGAACCAAGCTAATCTTGCTATCATCTAAAAGAAAGCTAGGTTGCCATGGGGTCCATTGAGAAAATCCCTTTGAACGTAGAATGTAATTATTTTCCCATGTGCAGAAAACTATATCTGGTCACACAAAACGTCTAACTGCTATAATGCACGTCTTTAGTACTTCCCATGGGTTATGAAGTTCAGTACGCACTTCTAGCTATAGATTGTCTATGAATGAGTTAAGCGTAGTTCAGCTTTCGCTAAATTATGTATCTAAATGTTTTGTTTTCAGAGTTTTTGTTTCAGCAATAAAGAACGAGTTACATATAATCATGTCTTACCCAAATGCAAGAACTGTATCGGATGTAGTGAATGTGTTTAAAAAACGAGTCTGAAATACAAACAATGTCTGCTTGAATAAATACATAATTTCTATGTGCTAATGAAGTAAGCAGGAAATGAAACTCAGTTCAGTACAAACAAAACTCTGTGTAGGAAAAGCATGCAGAATAAAAGAAAATAAATGGAAATAATATAAGTTTGATAATGCTTTCTCTTATTAAAACTGCAAAAATATAAAATTTATTTCAAAAGGTTCAAATCAACCTAATTTGAACAAATTCTATCGTTTAATCGCAAGCAAATGTATCTTTATCATCATATGTTTATTAAACTATTTACTTTGTTTCGTTCCTTTTAAATTGATGACTTCAGTAATCTGTTTTTAAATCAGAATGGCGTTATACGAATTCCAAATTCAGATTATTAATAACAGAGACACCATATTGTTTTACATTAAAAAATACGAAATACCTTATACAATATGTACATTTTTGGATGCAAAGAAAATGATTCTAAACAATTTTCGTTTCTAAACACTCTCTACATGTATGTACGAGAATTATCGTACATACACGAGGGTCAGCTGAGAAGTTCGCGGAGCGACAACTGTAGCTTAGCGGTAAAACTAAAATGTTTCGTGTGCTGCAAGATTTGTATTTTATGTAAACTCCTCTTTATTTCCAAATCTATCTACGTGTCGTGCGTGTTTTGAAAAACGGACAAAATCAAACATCGTGGTGTGATCGTGGTTTGTTAATTTTTAACAAAGGTTAAAATTGTTTAGCGCAAACGAAAATTCAAAACAAAACTGTAAATGTGTCAGATGCTGCGAATTCAAAACCAACGATTTGTAAGTAGGCACTTGAGTTTAAATGTGGTCGTACGAACATTGAAAACGTGGTGGCACTGTACGCCCAAAAATGCAACAACTCCATCTTGCATAACGCTTTTTCATACTAATTTTGATGTTAAAGTATGATGCACACGCTCATATGAGATGCTTATGATTTCAGCAACGTCATCCACTCCTCAATCTGCGGTCTTCCAACACCCTGTGAAATGTTTTCAATAATGCTTTTTTTTTTTTTGCACTTTTTGGACGTCCACTGCTGGGATAGCCTTCAATGCTTGTACGTCCATGTTTAAACTCGAGTGTGCCTTACTGTTGCTTCTGAAGGCGCAGCATCTCCTAACACATTTGCAATTTCGTTTTGATTATCAATTGGCGCTAAAACGTTTTTAACAAATAATTCATCATAACACGATGTTTGATTTTGTGGATTTTAAAAACACGTGTGACAGGAAAATTTTAAGCAGCTGGTAAAAAGTGAATAAATTGACATATATATCTGGAGATTAACAGGCGTTCACGCGAAATATACGTCTTGCAGCACACGAAAGATTTTAGTTCTACCACTGAGCTATAGATGTCGCTCTGCGAACTTTTCAACTGATCCTCGTATGTGCCGGCATTTGAATAGAAATTGTTTGGGTAACTCAACCTAAGAAGTAATAGGCCTACGAATTTCTTCGAAAAACTCTTAATAATAATACAATTGGAAAGAGGAATGCTTTATTGGCCACGAAAATGCATACATATCAGTAAAATATGACAAGAATGTGTCTAGTCTGTAAATAGTTAATCGCATCTTGTATAATTCTCAATAATTAACAACCTAACCCCTCCCCGCAAGAGTCATTATTTTAGTCGACGTTATTTGTTCGGAACCGTTAGTAAGAAACTTCTTTTATGAATATACAAATTACATCCTGACCTAGATCACTGTTTACACAAAGATTTATTAATTTTATTTAATACATCATACTTTAATTAATGAGCTGTTTCTTAACCTTCATCAAAAGTTAATATTGCGTTTATACATTCACTTTGTGTGTGTGTGTGTGTGTGTGTGTGTGTGTGTGTGTGTGTGTGTGTGTGTCATATTCCTTCTGGCATAAGTTTTCTTCACAAAAATTTAATTTCAATTGCTGAGTTGGAATATAACTGAATACACAATGTTAGATGCTTTACAAAACGTTCTTGTAGTATCCAGTCACGATCATCATGAACTCAAAAAGTATCATCACTGCTACTTCCAGTATAATATTTTCATTATTTATATATAACATTATGAATTCGTTATAACCATCGTGTTCATTACTACTACTCTTCTTACTCTACCTTATTCCTCGTGTTCTTACTACTCTTATTACTAACCATCGTCTTACTATTTACAGAACTACAAAATATTATAAAGAATAAATTTTACTTAGTAAATAATAAAATAAAATTTATAAATTAATTAAAATTTATAGCTATTTATATTTCACAGAAATAAGACTTTAAGGAAAGAATGTTTGGTTCACAGTGTTAAGCATGTTAAGCAAGTACGCTTTAAGATGAAGTACGCAAATTATTAAATTTTACTCTACTCCTTAGATTTTAAAATTCCTGTATGAGTATAATAAGTATGTAACCCCTCTTTCCTTTTTATACCTTTTTATTTATTTTTATTTATATTTAATTTTCTATTTCCTTATTTATTTTTTTTTTGAAAGAGAGGCCACAAGTTATTTAGAACTAGGCTAGAGCCTAGAGAAGCCAAAATTGTGCTGGGTCCAGTATGACGGGACTTGCAAATGAAACACCGATCTTAAGATAACAACAACAATGTTTATTGTGCTCTGCTTGTACAACACATGCGCCCTTACGGGAAGATAGTTAAGTATTTCACAATCGGAATCGCTCATTTCCAAAACCCTTAATTGTTGTTATAATTCCATTAATATATGCATTGCCAAAAGTTGAACAATAAATAATAAATTATTAACATCAATAAGTATTGAATAAATAATAAATATCTGAATAATCATTGAATAGTAAATCGTTGAATGTCACATAAATAATAATAATAATACAATTGTAAAATGGCACACAATCTCGACCTGCAAGTAATTACACATTTCCTAACATGATATAAATATATAGAACTATACACATGCATAATCAAACATAACAATGTAACAATCATATAAGACAAAACACACACATATAATTGACATAGAAAGACATTTACAGATAAGTAACACATCACATGTTCACCCCGGTTAGCAGCGTATATAAGTTTCTTTTTTATACACCCTTAACCCCCTTATTCTGACCAAGTATCCGGCCCACCTCAATTTTTACTTAATAAATTAACTACACCCCAAAAACCTCAATTAATATATCCCAAGGAGTGGAGCAGACATGCCCCAAAATTTAATTAGATAAATAGTAATCTAAATGTTCTATGTAAGCCATGCGGCCTGCGCACAAATCCCATGCAGATGTTTAATTATCAATTTTGGATCTCGTCAATGATAATGATGAAGAGTGCCATCACGAGGTTAACATGGATGCCCGGTTGCCTAACTGCATTTTATATTTCTTTTTATTTTCATAACAGAATTTGTAAAAATAGTGGAACGTGACCACCATGAATATTGATAACTGATACTGATTAATCTTGTGTTGTTTAATGGTTAATTAATTGGTATAGTGAGCAATAAAAGTTAACGTTACAAAATTTACTATGGTAAAATACAAACTGTGACAATATCTAACTGGCAATGGCAAAATTTAAAGTGTACAAATTAGCTGAACAGTGGAACAGAATTTTGCAAAACGGAATCTATGTCATGAAGGTACTAAAACCAGCTTACAGTGTTCATAAAAAAACTTGACTACCCGGCCGGGTCAGGCGTCGGGCGAGATCCAGCAAAATTTGACATATACAGACCTGCAGTGGACGGCTCCTACGGGAGTCGACCACAGGTTAAAACATCTCCCAGATCTTTAATGAATAATAAAATACATGAGCCCACATTAACCCAAACGATCAATTAAACATAAATTTCCCAACGTGGACAGATACATCCGTCCAGGCATGCTTAAGACAGAAACAGATTTAGATCCAACCCTATTTACCGAAACTCCCCTCGACCCGGGTGGTGCGTGACCCTGGCCGAGTTTACACTCTTAGAACGAGATAGACATAACATTGATAGAGGAGGCGTAAGCCTTACAAATTACAAACTAACACATGACACCCATTGTCCGTAAATAATTGTCCAAACTGGAGCGTCTACACGAGAGTCTCAAAGAGTTTATCGGCCACAAGATTTAGGTTTAATAAGGTTAAATTTCACCTGGTTAGTAGCGTGGATTTAGAGGGTTCCGTTGGGTGTATTCTGTCCGTCCTTCCGGCTGACAGCTGACGGAAGTGTGTGAATTTACATCGTCGGAGGCGGTTGTTCGGCCGTCCTTCTAGAGCGGGGCAGATTCCCGTCTACATCAGAAACCCTGCACAATTATATCTGGCATTACTTACAAGTTAATAAAACACACTACCACATTTACCAGCTGACATAGCATGGCCTGCCCAGTTTATAAACTCCGAAAATTGACTAAGTATAGAACCCCATTGAATGTAGTAAATCGCTTCAAAATAACCCCATTAGATATTTTAATATATAATATGTCCAAATATAGTCACTCCATAATAATGATTACTTTAATTAACAGTTATGCAAAAGTTTTCATGACGCACTTACTCACCGTTACAGGAATCAGCAACTTGTAACAAGTCCGTGATGTACACGGATTTCAGAAAATAACTGACTTACGCCCCATCTTGGTTTAGTGACTTTAATAGGATTATTACTACATTAATATAGCACATTATTATATCATTACTACTAAAATCGGTTAACCAGGGTTGAGATTAAACATACATGAAACAAATTTTAACCTGATAGCCACCACGTGGTAATGACTCACTGCAATATCTATCGCAACGCATCCACTTTAATATCAAATAAAAACAATTTGTTTTTATAAATAATTAATATATATATATTAATAGATTTACCGGAGGTCACGTAGGCTTCTACTTATCCATAGAAGTAGTTGGAAGACGAAAAACTTTTACATCTACTCTGTCAGCCGGGGACCAGATGATAATGCGCCAAGAGCCAAAGTCGAACTGAACAAACCGGCTCTCGAAAAAACTGTACGTAACCTCAGAGATAGGGCGCGCGCGAGTCGGCCGGCAGAGGGGTAGATCCCAATGACAAAGTCCGATTAAGCGTACGTAGATTTTTACGTAATTCCCTCGCTTAGTCAAATACGTAATTTTAATCATTCCGCTATATATATATATATAGGAACACCGCCGCGTTTTTCCCAAAACACGGCACAAGTATAATCCGATTTCACTACTTAGAATTCGTTAATGAGTATATCTCCTACCGTTTGGTCTAATTGCTGTTTGAGAACGGGATATATCACATTTACTTAATACATAACTATAAATGCTTGTCAAGTGGAAAAGTACCTATTTGGTAGTGAGGAAATAAATGCCTGTAGCCTATTTCATTACTTATATTGTTACTTAGGGATTATTAAACATTTTTCTTGGTAGTTTTTTTAGTAACTTTCATTCGTGCTAGTACGCCGTTCAGTTATTAGTAAGCGAATAAGGAAATTCAATTTTATGTATGGACACAAATATTTTAAGCAATCAAAATGTGCATATGTATGACATAATACGACAAGTCAAGTCTTATTTAGACTGGAAAAAAATCGAGGTATAGGGAAAGCGAAGAAGAGAAGGAAGATACTACAAGAAACCGTATCAAGACTAAATTTATAAGACATCATAAGATATAATAACTTTATCATTAACATTATGGATGGACAAATATTAAGAAGAAAAGATCGGGAAATACACAGGAAGCTGCATTTGATGATGTAAGAATAAAAATAGAACATGCCCAGTTACTTTTAAATGGAAAGAACAGCATTTATCAGAATCGACAGGTTATAACAACAAGGCGTAACCTTCAGATTATGATATTAATTGATGACTCGTTGGGCACTTGGTGATACATACTAATACAAAAGGTTTTAAAAATATATAAACACTTGGTATGTTTCATTGTTTTTATTTACTCTGACAGCTGTTACAGCGTATTAAGCTAGTGTCAAAAAGACCAGTGAACAACTCAACTAAACAAAGGATGTTAGAGTGGTGAACATATGTTTAGGGCGTGTATCCTGACATGTGTGAGATGTGATGATGGAGGGGGGTTGAAGAAGCTAAGGGAAGATCAAGTGTCTGTAAAAACTAAATATAATCTGAATGCAAAATATATAAATTGACTAAACTAAATAACTTTTAATAAAGGGGATACACAGAATGCAGTTTGTTCGTTTGTTACATTTTTGTTATTTTTATTGCTTTTCTAATTAGGTGCAAGATTTTCAAATTACTTGCAAGGAAATAAATCTTAAACAAAATTATAAAAATTACCTAAAAATAGGAAATTTTTAATATGTGTTTCTGAGAGTCCAAACGGAATTTTAAAAATCCCTCCAGTACCCTACATCTACGGATGTACTTTTTGATAACATATTAAAAATTTTCAAAAGTATTTTTTAAGTATTATTTTTTCAAGGTATAACTGTTTTTTATAAAAGTTTATTTCGTTAAAATTGCCTTTTCTTAAGCTATTACTGAGATGAATCGATGCCATAAGTCTCATTTAAAACGTAAGTAAACAAAAAATTAAACCATTAAGCTTTGTAGTTCTTTTGTTTTTTAAATATGCTTAATTATAAAAAAATTTAAACATATTAACTGTTTATAAAATGTTAATTTGCTTTATACAAATTAATATTTTTAAAGAACCGATTATACAAAACAGTTATCACCAAAAACAATAGCCCAATAGTCCAATACAATAGTTATTGACGCTATAAATCGAAGACGCTATTTCAGTATTTGGTCATATAAATAGGTGTTTTTAGTTGATATGTAAGACAGTGAACTATCTACGTACTATGTGAGCAAATACTGTTTAATTATAAACATAAAAAGATACGCTTTGCCGTAATATTCTATAATAATCTAATGGTAACGTAATCATGTTTTTCAATTAACATGAGGACTATATAACTTAAAATACGTATAGTGAAATTAGTTGTAAGTTTGCTTTTAACATTGGATATACCGGTAATATTATACTGACGCTTTGTATTAATCTGAAGAAATAAATTCATTGCAAAACCCTGCAGATAAAATAAAGGAGAAATAGATGTCTTATTTATGGCTTAAACTAAGCTGGAATGTGACACACGTTTTCTTACTCTTTGTATCTTAACATTCCATCCAGTTATACGGTGTGACGTTTTCGTATGTGTAGGAGTTTACAGAACATCACGAAAATCGTTTAACCGTATCTCACGCACCACTTTATTGATAAAACAGAAATCTTATCTGTATTCCGAGACACGTCGCGTAAGTTGAAACTGATAGATAGGTCTGTTGTAGAACCTTTTGCATGACATAAAACCAGTTCCTAGTTAAATGAACTTGGTCTCACTATTTAATAACTTGCTACTTAATAATATAACACAGACGTTGTATATAGTAGGCAGATATTCTACTTGTCCCTTAACAAATATAAAACAGTAACTTTTTTCACTTTCTAATTATCACGAGCGAATTGGATTGCTATATTTTTACTACACTACTTTTCCCGTAATCTTAAAAATGGTTTGGTATCAATATTAGATTAATTATATTATAATTATTATCTGCTAAACTTTTATAAGACTCGTTTTATAAAAGAGTTCAAAACTTTTTGCAAACAAGTTTGATAGAAGTTTGTAAACAAGTTCCTACTACAACTTTAACTATAGGATTAAAAGTAGAAACCTATCAAATGTCCATATCAAAAGAATAGTAAGTACAGAAATGAAGTTATTGAAATGAGCAGCAGGGAACACACCGAATTATAGGAAGAGAAGTAACGGCATCACACTGAAACTGAATATATTAACTCGAATAAATGAATAAAGAATTAGCGCAAGACCACATTGTGCTAACGGAAGGAACAAAAAATACCAAATAGGTCCTACTACTAACTAAAGTCAAGGAAGAGAGGTGTGTGACGTCCACGAAGAGATCGGACAGAATGTGAAACGAAACAAGTCAACGATGTTACACCACCAAAGTTGACGGTGATTTGATTAACATGCTTTATACAAGTACTGTTAAAATATTGAAGTTGCTTGTACCAAATAGAAACCAAATAGAGTCGTCATCATACAAATTTAGTTACTGTGTTAAGGCTAATTATGTTATACTTATAATATTGGTAGAACTTACGTCTACCAATGTAGTTCACGCTATGGAACTTGTTACGACAATTAATGAAAACAATAAGGTTGGGCATTATAACTTAAATAAGGATAGTTTCATTATATTTTTTGTGACTTTTTGAACAAGTCTTCACACATTGTCTTGTCTTATCTTTGATAGTTAATGTTTTATTTCTTTAGCTTTACAATAATCAATTTCTGGATCTAATAAATTGTAGTGCCATGTGGCACTTTAAATTCGTCTTAGTGATATGAAAAATTAAATTTCCAAAATAAAGCTCTCTTCACCTAATTATGGAAACTAATAATTTCATCCCTCGCTTGGGATGTTAGCGTAATTATGAACACTAATTATCTCATCTTTCGCTTTAAATTTAAGTGTTTATTATCCACCTAAGCTCATTTTCTTTAACTTCACTGATGAAATGAGCATTTTGTCGTGTTCAATCTCTTGGTTTTCGACATGTTTATTAAAAATGTACGCACTTACAGAATTTAAGAGTAAAAATAAAAATGTAACAGAGGCAACAGCTTTTCTTGCGTAACAGAGAGTATTCCTTGTTAGTGTTGCTTTCTTCCGTTAGGCTAATTGCATTTAATTGCATGTTACATTTAAACCTGAACATTACTTCAGATCTCATTTGTCTTAAGATTCCTATCGTATACTAGCTTAGAATAAGTTACTTTCTGTTTGTTAACATTAGATGTATACTGTAAAAGTAAATAAAATCATGATTTCGAAAACTGATTTTTTTCGTTTAATTCAGAATTTTTAAATGGATCTGCTAATGAGAATAACGAGGTATAGAAGTCGTATTTCCACTATCAACGAGTTCACCTGACACGTTATCGTTATCTTTTCAGATTTATTTTTGTCTCGATCTATCACTTATTTTATGTAACCTCTACAGATTATGTTAAATTGTTGAACATTGATAAAAATCTATACATGTTCCTAATCAAACGAGACAGGTTTGTTCAGTTTTTAACAATATTGGAATAAGACACATAATGTATGATAGATGATTCATAAGTGTAAATAACGTCTCAACGATTTGTTTTCTGTTTCGTTACCATTAAATACGCTGTAAAGGGTCAATAATGTGCTCGCCTGTAATGTAAACAGAGCCTAATTAACGGGGTTGAGACGACAGTGTCAGATGCAAGGACGACACAACACCGTTGCCACGCGATCACGCCCCCACACGAGGTTGTTGGCTACTCTGTCCTTGACATTTATTTGTCCTCTGTTAGACTTGACTCGGTTACGTGGCGTTATTTTTGTGTAGTCAAATTGCAGAGGCAAATATATAATAGTAGGAAGTGTTCCTGCTGTGGGGGGTACACATAACCATGACAAAATTTGGTCAATCAGTACTAAATTCTAAATACTTTTTACGTTTATAATTTTATAGACAGATTTAGATTTTACTCAGTTAACATTATTTGATTGTTGCTTAACGTATCGTAACTTGAAATTAACCTATTTGAACGTAAACGACGAAGAAAATTGCAAAGAGTTTTTATTCTTTTGGCTTCAAGACTTATGGTTATTAAAATGTGACTCTAGGTGTCATTTTAAGTCTAAGCAATAATCTCCGTTCTTGAACTCGTTTTGCCTTTCTTCTCTTGCTGACTGACAACACTACAAATCTATACATTTTTCCGAATGTGAAGAATAAAGTGATTGAATTCTCGTAAGCTAATATACAAGTCGGTCTATAAAATTATGGAAATAAATGACACTCTCTTCTTTTACAACAAATTATAAATATAAAAGAGTACAAAGAACAATTAAAACCTTCTTTAAAGACTTATTAAAGTGTCTTCTATAAAATAAGTTAATATCCAGCCATGAGGTTAACTCTACTTTCCGTGACAATTCCTCTTTCGCTTGCAATTACTAAGCAAAGTTAATGTTATTTTAGTTAACTTTGGCGACGCATCAAACAAAATTATCGATATTAAACTGTGATTTCATTTTAGTTGTTTTTTAAAACTTCCGTACTCGCAGAAACTTTAGACTTAACAAAATATGTAAAAATTCCTTGCTTAATTATACGACATTAGCCAAACTTTACTAGATGATGTGTACTCATGTGGGATTAATAATCTAAAGGACTCAAAAGTTTTAACTTTGCATAATGCAAGTGACAACTTGATTATTCTCTGTTATCTACTTTCTATTCCTTTAAAATTATTTTAATTTTTAATTATATATTTTTTGGGAATTTCCAAATTGAAAAATTTAAATTGGTTCAATTTATAATTTTACTTCCATGTTCCTTATAGAAATGGAAGTATGGTGATGGCAAAAAAAATCGTGTTCGAGATTATTGCAGATTCTGATTGTACTACACTCAAAACATGAAAAAAGTCATTTTTTCGAAAAGTGTCTGTGTGTGTCTGTGTGTCTGTAGATTTTTTTTGGCAAACGATAACAACAGCAAATTCAAACTGAATCAAATAATTTTTTGCATACAGCGCTGATTTATAGAGTTCTCCAGACCTATTGTTTTTGGTGAAGCTCGGTTAAGGGAAAGGGGTAGCTTACCAGTAACATTTTTTGTTTTAACAACGGTAATTTTTTCTATGACGAACCATAACTGCCGTAAATTCAAAGATAATCAAATAATGTTTTTCATACAGCCCTGAATTCTAGAGTTCTCAAACCTTATTGTTTTTGGTGATGATCGGTTGAGGGAGAGGGGTAGTTTACCAGCAACGTTTTCTGTTTTAACAAGGGTATTTTCTATGGCAAACGATAAGAGCCGTAAATTCAAACAAAATCAAATACTTTTTTGCACGCAGCCCTGAATTGTAGAGTACTCAAGACCTGTTGTGTTTGGTGAAGATCGGTTAAGGGAAATGGGTAGTTTACCAGTAACATTTAATGTTTTACAAGGGTAATTTTTTCTACGACGAACGATAACTGCCGTAAATTCAAACAGAATCAACTATATTTTTGCATACCTTGTTGAATTATAGAGTGTTCAAGGTCTGTTGATTTTGTTGAAGATCGGTTAAGGGAAAGGGGTAGTTTACCTGCAACATTTTATGTTTTAACAAAAGTAATTTTTTCTATGACGATCGATAACTGCCGTAAATTCAAACAGAATCAACTACTTTCTTGCATACATTTTTGAATTATAGAGTATTCAAGGTATGTTGATTTTGTTGAAGATCGGTTAAGGGAAAGGGGTAGTTTACCAGCAACGTTTTATGTTTGAACAAGGGTAATGTTTATATGACGAACGATAACTGCCGTAAATTCAAAGAGAATCAACTACTTTTTTTCATGCCGTCCTGAATTGTAAAGAAGTGAAGGCCTGTTGATTTTGGTGAAGACCGGTTAATGGAAAGGGGTAGTTTACCTGCAACATTTTATGTTGTAACAAGTGAAATGTATTCATGACGAACGATAACTGCCGCACATTCAAACAGAATCAAATATTGTTTTGCCATGCATCCCTGAATTGTAGAGGACTGAAGGCCTATTGATTTTGGTGAAGATCGGTTAAGAGAAAGGGTAGTTTTCCCGCAACGTTTTATGTTTTAACAAGAGTGAAGTACTTAATTTTGATAAATAAAATATCCTGATAAGAAGCTTGTAATAATCCACTGTAGAAACGTAGATGAAATATCTATAAATTATGATGTTAGGTTAACGGGGTGGAGGTAATTTTCTATTAATGAAAATTATAGTTGAAGAGTGAGGGGAGAATTTGTTATATGTGTACTACGTTATGGGCAACAAAGAAGTAGTTTTTTGTTAAAATTCCTTCCCGGGCTGTTTAGCCGTAGTCCAATGTTTTCTTGCAAAACCAGACGTTTCGGCAGTTCCATCGACTGCCATCGTCAGTGAAAATCGAGTGCGGATACGTGAGGTGGTATACGTTAGTGACCACGGTACTCTGGTTAAGGCTGAAGCAATAAGTAGAAAGAAGTAGTTTCTATGATTTCGAATATGATTTTAAATATAAATCTTAGAACATGGAAGTCATGTATGGTTCTCCATACCGATATTTTTATATTAGCAGGATTATTGTTTTTGAAAATAAAAGGTTCAAGACGATTTTCAAAATCCAATTGGCCTAAGACTATCTAATTAAACATAAAATTTTTAACAAACGTTTACAAATTTACTTATTTTGGTAGTTGTGATGTATTTTTGTAATTTATCGTAGTACAATTTATATCAATAAAATAATTCAAGGAGGGTAAAATTTTTACTATGTTGTGTGGTTTATCGAAACGAGTGCCTTTACGTGCTTCTTATCGCTTTATAAACTATGAGAAACAGTAAAATTTTCTCTCCGGCACCGCAGTTCTTTTATTTTAAATCAACAAAAAGTAAAATCAATTTACCACTATTGAATGTTTCTTCAGGTAGCCGAAAAACTGGGTTACCAACATTTGAAATTACTATTCACCGACTTATCGAATATCAAGTTTTAATTAAAGCTGACTCCATGTACAACAAATAAAATAACATTTGACTCTAAAGCACAATTTATAATATTCATAGGGGTAACGGACTCATAGACAAACAACACCTATAACTTCTTTGTGTTCGTCAAACGTACGTCTGCAGTTTCTTGTGTGTGCATTATGGACGTATAACATGACAAAATAATTTTGTTGTCACGTTGATTGAAAAGATTGGAGGATTCTATGCAACCATTTAATTTGTGTCTTTGGTTTCCACAGTAACTGTTCCAATTTTGACATCAGAAACCTTATTTGATCTTTTGACCACATTTTACAAATGATCATGTCCATACAACTCACGTTTCCAAGCGTCGTATCTAACCGACTGCGACTCGCATCACCTATAGTCTATATCCTTAACTTTCATTTTCATCTAATATCCTCCTCTAGTCATCTTAATGTGCTACTTCCTCTTGCAAATCTGCTGCAACGTCGTTAGTATAGCATTTCTTAGACACATACAGTTGTTGATTAGCAAGGATGTCAATTTGGTGATAGAAAATTTAAAATAGCGACGCCTATACTATGCAAACAAATATTTACGCGATTGTTTGAATGCTCATCCGGTAAAAATTTTGGCAAAACAGTATTTGCCTTTGTGATGTTAGAAGTTAAAATATAATTAAGTTGGAAAACATTCTAAGAAAATCCAATCTTATTTAAGCGTCAAAACTTATAGCAAAAATAAATACAGTATAAGATACACACTGTCCGACACAGGAAAATTCAGCCTAACACACACACACACACACACACACAAATACATGCCTAGCATACTCAATTAATGGTTACACTTTTTTAGCAATATATTTTATTTTTATTAGTTTTGTATTTTTTTATAAACTTTACTGATATACAGGATGTAAAGAAAATCCTTTTCTAAATACTTCGCTCACACTTGACAAGCATTTTTATACCGTTTTTACATTAACTTTGCATAAATGTAACGTTTAATTGATCTCGGAAGAGGTTCTACTCGAAATTATCAAACGATGTGAATGCAAATACGATTTATTTCAGGATATCTTTGCTTATAATCACTGAATGTTGTTGGCCTTAGTGGATCCAATATAGCCTAAACGTAAGTCGAATTAGTTCATATCCGTTAAAACTATTTACATTCGTACCTCGGACAGTCGCGCTGCTTGTAAATTAACGTATTCAGCTTTCAGCCCAGACAGTGGATACTACAACGTGAGTGATATACCACACAAAAACCGGCTGTTAGTCATGTATACTTTTATGTGTTTTTGGTTACAACGTTACAAAAAGCTACTGTAATTAAGCTTCAGCTGAACCATTTTTTTGACTGATGTCTGCATAAATTAACATTTGTATCAATAGTACAGCACGTTGATAGTTTACAGAGCGGTGAAATGATATTAGTTTGACAAATGTAAAACAGTCTCATTTCCTTAACCGCATGGTACATCGTTAGTTGTATTATTTGTTATGTGGATTTAATTTCTTCAATGGGGCAATTAAGAGTGAATCCCATTGTTCTGAGTCAGAGAGGAACAAAGAAAGGAAAATGGTTAAGAGGTACACGTAGAGCAATGGAGGCAGCAGGGCAACATTTGATTGTATTCTTCTCATTTCTGCAAGAGTTCTGACTCAAGTCGACATGGGAACGGCAGTTGGTTTCTTTTTGTATTCATTCAACTTGACATCGTTCTGCTAAATAAAGGTTCACAGGAGAACAAATAGCCACGGTTTCCTTCATTAAATGAGAGACTCGTGTCTGTGTGTGTGTGTCCTTTATGTAGGGTAAGTCAAAAAGTAAAGGCAAATTTTAAAAAGGAACTTTTTATTGTGAAAACAAGATGACAAGTAACATAATTTCTCTACATAATCTCCCTCAACTTCTATGCACTTGGTCCATCTCTTGACAAGCTTCGTAATTCCGTCCTGGAAGAAGATTTGTGGCATCGTGCACAGCCACTCGCGCACCGCCTCTACAACCTCGTCATCCGACGAAAACTTGGATTCACGCAGGTGCTCCTTCATCGGACCAAAAAGGTGAAAATCACTTGGAGCTAGGTCAGGACTGTACGGCGGATGCTCCAGCAGCTCAAAACCAAGATCTTGAATGCACTGGATCGTTTTCCCCGCAGTATGAGGACGGGCATTGTCCTGAAGCAAAAGCACACCTTTTGAAAGTTTTCCTCGCCTCTTTGTTTTGATTTTGGGTTTCAGATCTCGCAGTAGCTCACAGTAGCTGTCACTATTCACTGTTTGACCTTTAGGAGTGTAATGAATTAGAAGTGGACCTTTCATATCCCAAAACACTGTCATCATCAACTTTCCTGCAGAAACTTGTCTTTTGAACTTTTTTGCTGTAGGCGAGGATGGATGTTTCCACACCATACTCTGCCGCTTACTCTGTGGTTCGAAGTGATGGACCCACGTCTCATCAACGGTTACTATGCGACTGAGAAACTCTTCTCCTTCCTCTTCTAAACGCCTTAAATGTGATTTCGAAATTTCCAAACGTTTCTGTTTGTGCTGGTCTGTCAGTCGATGTGGTACCCAACGAGCACACACTTTGCGATAATTTAGTGATTCGTGGATGATTGCAACTGCTGAACCGTGGCTAATGTTCAACGCATGCGCAATATCATCAATTTTGACACGACGATCATCATGAATCATTCGCTCAACTGTCTCGATGTTCTTGTCCGTCTTCGAACTGGATGGCCTACCTGAACGCTCTTCATCGCAGATAGATACACGACCATTTTTAAAGCGATTTATCAACTCATAAATTTTGCTTTCACTAAGACAGCTCTCACCGTACTGCTGCTGCATTCTGCGAATAATCTCCGCAGGTTTAGTCCCTTCAGAGTGCAGAAAACGTACCACTCCCCTCACTTCTTCCTTGGTGCACACGGACAACGGGGCACTCATAATAAAATGCCCTGAAATCACTACGAATGGAGCTGAGCACTGACACCAACACAGCTAAAGAACAAAAAAACTTTGAGGTTATGATATGTCATCGTTCAGTCAGTGCTGCCATCCATTGCAGCAGGGAAAATAAAATTTGCCTTTACTTTTTGACTTACCCTGTAGTTACAGAGTCAAACTAATCCCAAACACGACAATTTCTAACGATGTGACGTATTGGTTACATTCTCATATGTTGTTTAAACATACACATCCGACATTATTGTCAAACACTTGACCTTTTAATCACAGAATGATGTTTCCATATCAATAGTGAAGTAACAACAATTGAAATGGTATCAGAGAAGACTTCAGTGGCTGCAGTCTGCAGCTGATACCAGTCGTAAATAATCGTACTTCATACAAACAGATATAACTGCTAATCGTAATTAATTTTTTCATTCTAATTATAAAAACTAACTTGTGTATGTACAAATAAATTAAATTTACTCACTCGTAGACAAAACTGAAAATCTAATTTGGAACATTTAAAAGATATTAGTTTTTTAATACGGATGTTAGTGTTTACGTTTTTTACACAATAATTTGGAATACTTGGCTAAACACTAATTTAGAAGCATACTTGACGGTGAACAAAGAAGATGCGTCGGCGTAAACAACTACAAGTCGGTCGGTACAGAGGAAACAATTACGGCATAAAATATTTACAGTTGCCGGCAAAACCATATCATAGGGGTGACACACACACACACACATATCGCATAATTGGTGAATTCGGCTGTCAAAAAAAACAGAATGTCAGTGTAATAGTATATGTAGCCGGCAAATCTAGCAAAACACCATCAATATGGATCATCACTTAATACCCGGAGTACACAGATCCTTACATTGGAAAGTACAGTTGCTTGCTACAGTTGATGGTCGTGTACGTTCACTGATGTGGTTCAATCGTCTTCTTGTTTCTGATACGTTTTGTAGCATTCACTGGTTTTGTATAGCGATTTAGCGTGATTTTGTATATTTTTCTGTTCACATTATCTTTGTTGTCGTAACTCTTTCACTTTGGATTATTGTCATAGTAATTCCAGTTTATAACTTTAATGCATTTGTACATAATTTGTAGTAATATTTATAGTTCCAAACTCCACACCCCAGTAAACTGGATTGACTTGTAGGCTAAACTAAGTAAGGGTAGCCAGATATGGCGCGAAATCTAAAGTTTAGAGTTGGCTGATAATACTCTGAAGAAGCCAACGGAATACTACTTTAGATTATTTCCCAGGAAATCCTAACTACTGTAAGGAATCTATTTAAAATGACCTTTAATCCATGGAAGCCATTAAATGACCAAGAGGTGCGAGTAATCTCCCGGGTATAACTAGCAATATACATTTTTGAGTTTCCGAGTGGAATGTTAGAAGCCTTTTTGGCTGGGAACCTTTCTAGTGATGTAAAGCTTTAAGAGCAAAATAACGTTTGATAGTGGAAATATGCGAGAATATAGACACACTTATAACAGAAAACGATTTGTTTAACATAAATGGAAAAATGAAGGAGGAAGAAATACTCTGTAGAACATGAATAGCTATTACTATGAGAGATGAATAAAATAATATCATATTAGAGGAAAGCATAGACATAAAGGTCTGGTAAAAGTATAAACTAAACTCTGAAGACCCCAGACGACATATTAAGACAGACCAAGAAAACCTTGAGGATCCTGGGATACTTAGTCAGAAAAACTACACGTCGTTTCAATAGCTGACGATTAGAAAACCACAGGCCCGGATGAAATTCAATTGGAATCAATTAAGCTCATTGATGACGACAATATGTACATACTTAGGAGAGCTTCCGGAGGAGTGACTGAAGTCAACGTTCATCACTATGCTGGAGAATTAACATCAACATTCTAATAATTTTTCGGAATACTGAGTATCTAATTAGCATTATGAGTCATATGCTGAAAAAAATCCGTTGAGTAATTCACGTCCGGTAAAGATCAAAATATATATTAGACCTGGACGACTTAGAATTCGAGTGTAGAAACGTTTTTGAAACTCGACAGAACTCGGTTTTAGGCGCTCCTTAGATGTAATATTCTTTTACAAAAGTGGCTGACCACGAAATGTTGTTTTTGCATGTTTTATGAAGTTTGAAAAATCATTTGACTTCTACAGTACACCAGACTTATTGAACTTCTCTAGCCAGGATAGATGGCTAAGATGGCCGAGGAATAAAAAATATATACTGGCAATAGAAAGCCAAGATAAGAATTGAGAATTCCACCACTCCAGAAATAGTATAAAGAGAAGAGTTATACAGACACATATTATTTCTCTCCTTCTGTGCAATTTATATTTGGACCAAAGTTTTAAAGAAGCCATTAACGATTCAGACGTTGGGATTAAAGTAAGTAGAGTTAGCGCCATAACCTTGAAATTTGCTGACGATAGGCCTACCGTCATTTTGGCTGAATGCATCGAGAATTTATAATAACATCTCCACTAAATTTCCGAAATAGGACAAGGGGCTGGCCTAAACATATCTATGTAAAGAGTCGTCACTGCACATCCCTCAACCTTAGCAACAAGGATATCGAACGTGTAACATCATTCAGACATCTTAGGAGTGCAGTCACCAAAAATCTACACCCGGACCGCAAGGTAAAATGTATTTTAGAAGCTGCCCGTGCTGTCTTTAATAAACGAGATCTTACTTTTGCGATTACAACATGAATATCAAGGCATGTGTCAAAAGACTTTTAGATGTTACGTTTGGTCCGTCCTTCAGTATGAAATGGAGGCATGGACCCTCAAGGTAATAACAGTATGCCGCTTGAAGGCCTTTGCGATGTGGACACTAGAAAAATGCTCCGGATCTGTTAGGGCAACAGATCTGTTAGTGAACTGGTAAACACCATTGAAAGTAGAATCGCTTATCGTGGTCATGTCTTGAGGAAGGAGAAATAGGCCCACTGCATTCTACAATTAACCCTTAAAGAAAAAAACGAGAGGTGTTGTGGCATTGGAGTACAACAGCTCTCCTGAGTAAGAAACGTAAGGGGAATGGACTGGCATTCAAAGCGCAGAGAAGCTATTGCTTGGTAGAAGATAAAGAACCCATCGCACGAATGATGGCTAACACGGCACTTAAAGTAGAGAAGGTTAGTGCGTTTAAGGTGCGTTTGAGCGTCTTCTCAACTTCATTTTTTGAATTGCAGATGTTGGTGAAGAATACTGAATAACACAAGTCAATGAGCTTAATTTTCTCCGGACTTGTGATGGTTTAGTGAGTACACATAGTTCGTTTTTTCGTATGTGCGTTAAGTTGATTTTCGACTGAAACGTAAATTACTCTTTTGAGATTTTGTCACCACTGTTACTGTGAATATTTGCTAGACGTAAGGAGTCTCAAGAGAAGGGTAAAAATACAACTATACCTACTATGTACGGAAAAGAAATTACAATAGTGCAGTTTACAAGAGACCAAAGAGTCTGTGCCCGTTGTGATTACTATTCTGCTGTTATTCATAGAGATTCCAAGTTCATGTCTGCTCGTTGGTCGAGATTTTTTAATTTCTGTTTTAACATCTGGACTTTGTCTTTCCACTATAAGTGTTAATGTTCCTTGCTAATGTTCTGACGCACTATCTATTGATTATAAAATTTAATCATTTCACATTTAACTGTACTTCCGTGAGTGACCTGTACTTTGTTTCATCAAACGCACTCAAGAATTTTGTAAAGTTGCTAAGCTTGTGTGAAGTGACCTATCTGCGTAAACAAGAACAGCACGAAAAGAATATAGTCTATAGTAGAAATTACGTAGCAAGAGATAAAACTGAATCATAAGCAACTATTTTTATTTATAGTTTAAGCTTCGTAACAGCGTACAATCTACAGAACATACATTTTAAACTCACCACTCCTAAGAGCATTATTGTTTTATTTCTATTCTTAAAACTCTTCTTCACTGTTATGCAGATTATCATTTTATTAACTTATATTTAAAGTTACATTATTTCAATTAAAGACGTAAATTGCTTTTAGAGGGCCTTTAAAATTAAGGATATTATTATTTTTAGCAATTGATTTAACTATACGATTTAAACAATTATATAATATTAATACAGTAGAATTTCTGGTAAGGGAACGTAATTTTAAGAACCTACAAATAGCAGGAACAAATTAATATTAAATAGCATATATTAAACTTCGTATAATTTTAGCAACCTGTAAAATCTTAACCATAACAAGAGACAGAATTGTGAAGCTTTCGTGGCAAGAATCGATTGTGCCAAATCCATAATCAGTGTAATACGGTACTGTGAACGATGCCTTCATGAGACGAAGAGGGAGAAACTTGCCAAGACTGATCGACCGCACATTGTCTGATATGAGATTAGTGTACGCGACATGCCACTGTAGGGATGACATGCAAAGAAGCCGTCTTGGGATGAAAGTAATGTCTGTTACGTTGATGGGGTTATTTATCAATATTATCAATGATCAGCAGTATGGCTTTGTTAACTGTTGCTTAGATAACACGCAGCGTCGTAATTATAAAAGACATTAAGTGTAAGTATTTATAACACTTTGAATTAATAAAAACATAATTTTTTCGACAACAAACGTAATCTAAGGATACAGCTGATTTTATTATAGCTTTTCGTATGATATAATTAAAAATATAATATATTGCAACAGTACAAACATTAACGGTACTGTGCATTGCCAAAATAAATGAAATACATAATAAAAATAATAAATATGAATTAATAAACATGATTCAGATTGCATAAGATGGATCGTAGTTAAAAATAGGGAGCAGAGAATTCATGCAAGATACTACTCAATAAATAAATTCCAGCATTTGGCAAGATGAAAAAGGTCTTGAGTGACCAAGGCGTAAAGTTCCAGAGAAAAGTTTGGCACCAAACATTAAGAGAAAATGGAATAAAAACCATCCTAACAGCTATTAGACATCCACAAGGAAATCTAGCAGAAAGGATAAACAAGGAATTAGGTAAATATCTACCGATTTACTGCCATAACCAACATAACAGATGGACAGAATATTTACCATTCTTCGAAAAGGCTATGAACGAAAACTACAGTGAAGCAACAAGTTACACGCCAATTGAAATAGAAGAATAAACATGATTCAGATTGCATAAGCTGGATCGTAGTTAAAAATAGGGAGCGCAGAATTCATGCAGGGACATGCATTTTCGACACACCTGTCGCTAGCGTTGTCTACACGCGTATTTTGTTTGTGTGTGTGAAGCCTGTCCGTTCCTGAAATGTAACCAACCCTTTTCAAGTAGAATAGTTGTATGTTTTATTTTAATTATAAGAAAACTATGTACGATAGGGTAAAACAAAAGACACCAAAGTGTATAGAAATTAAAGGTCAATAAAGTGTTAAAAACCGTACCGATGTGACGAAAGGTGCAATTACTACACGTAAAAAATGAATAGCTCTTTTTGTGATTAACATAAAGAAGTGTAATTTACGTATAGTAAACATATAAAAATTAGTGATCGATTGAGCACCGAGTGATGTGAGACAAACTTCGTAATTCGCGAAGATAGGCGAAAATTGTGAATTGAACCAGAGTGGGAGAAGTGACGCTTCGACAGAATCTGACAGGTTAAATATTGTTCAGACATGAGTTTTTGCACGACCTGACTATAAATACCAGGTCGCGCTAATAAAGTTTCTTCTTCTCGATTCAACCGTTGCCACAGGAGGCTATGTCAGTCGACGGCGCTAATTCACATCTATAGTAAGAGTCACAGGACAAACTAGACGTCCAACCAGAGCAGCAGAGTATATACGATGAGGTCTATGGACACACCGGCAGCATACGATGTGAGACGAGACGACTATTAAACAATACATGCAGGAGAACACGACCAGAGGACCAGAAGGACACGGAGGACACGACCAGATGACCAAAGGAGGACGTACGGATGATTAACCACGTCAAACGAGGTGATAAAAACCCATTGTAATTATAGACATTGAAAGACACTAATTAAAGTTGGAATGAAAGACATTCAACCAGTATTAAAATAAATAAATTGTACATAAATGTAAAAGCAGAATAAAAGTTAGAATAATATTTCTTGTATTAAAGTTAGTAATTGAGAGTAACGTAAATGATAAGAGAAATATTTAATTTTTGAATTAACGTAATTAATAAAGTCTTGTTCATAAAGGAGAATGCATATGCAGTAGAAAGTTAAAAACAAATTAATATAAAAGAAATTTGAATACAAGTAAACTCATTATTGAAGGAAATTAATCAGCAATTGCAAAAAGATGAGCACACAATGAGTAAGCCGAGAGCAAAGTAAATATTTAATTACTTAAAATTAGGTAATAAGATTTATGTATAACTTGTGTATGTAATTTGTGTATGTAATAAGTTGTGTACGAAAGATTCATACAAACGATATAATAATGAGTCAATATTTAATATGCGAAATGAACGATTTTGTTTAATAAATAAATAATGGAACAATTTTAAACTTAAATAACATGTCATCTTCTTATTACGATTACACCCATGCATTCAATACATTATATAAATGCAAATTGTGTTGTTATAATATATATTGTACTGCTGTTAAAATGCAACGGAGTACATGAGAGGAAAATAATAAGTTTTAAAAGAAAAAATATATAAATTTATTAGAATTGGAACATATGTTTTAAAATGTAAACAAAAACATTGTATTGTCTCACCCATCAACATAGAGGTAGATGCCTAAATGAGATAAAACAGTATAAAGATATATGTTATGAAAAGAATATATGAAATTGGAAATTAATATTATAATAAGAGGAAATAGTAAGAAAATTATCATATTATAAATACAAACTAGAATTAAGAATATTAGAAATAAAATAAATATGTTTAATAAGAAGTAGAAAAGTTATATAAGTTTTTAAGAGGTATATGATAAAAAGATGTAACGAAGGTAGGGAATTATCAATGTGGCAAAATTGTAAATTGTTAGAGATTGCTTTGGAGAGTGATGAAGAAAAAATGTATTAGTCTATTTTAATACTAAATACTATAAAGATGAAAGAAAGGAATTATGTGTAAAATGAGTCTAATTTAATACCAAATACTATAAAGATGAAAGAGAGGAATTATGTAAAAGGAGTCTAAATTTATATCTAAGGAAAGTAACATGAGCAGTCTAATTTTATAATGAATACTGTAAAGATGAAACAGAGGAATTAGTAAATAGAGTCTAATTTTTAATTCAATCAGAGTCACATTAAGAATATTAAATTATAATAACTGTTGTACATCATAAAAGTAATGTAACTTGGAAAAAAAAATAAAGCAAAGGATTTTGAATAGTGATTCCAGAGTTTGATTATAATATCGAATAAATAAATAATAATACAAAAAATATAACAATATCCTGAATAGAACGACGACAGAAGAGGAAAATCTTGGACTGGAGAAGAGTTTCAGTGGCCCTAACGAATAATTAAGTGTTCAAAGGAGACATCGGTGTTGCAGTAATCTTGGAGAGCGGTATCCAGCGGTAAGAGCAATAAAAGATTCGTGTGAAGAAACAGATTGCCAAGCTGAATATTGCTGTTGAAGAAAGGTAAACAACAACCAGAAGTGAACCCGTGGCAGCTAGAAGAATTCAGAGACGGTTAAGTTACACTAATACGTTAGTTATTTTTTACATGGTTAATTACCAAAGTACTAGCCATTAACTGAATCTGGGTTGGTTTAAAGAAAAGAAATTAATAGATATAATCGTAAATACGATAAAATAACTTAATAATCATTAACCCTGAGAAAAAGAGTTTCTTTACATGTACTGGTAAACAAAAAAATATAATAACAGTAGGTACAGATCTTTATTACAATACCTGTAATAAAAATTAAACCAGTGCAAAATGGCGCCCATACGTGAAAGCAAAGATTTTCTTTAAACCAGCACCAAATAACACAATTTTATTAAATTTAATTAGTATAAAAATCTCCTTGTAATTAAATTAAGTTCAATATTGTAAAATGGCTAACAAACTAGAGCAACGATATGAATTAAGGAGTAATAGTGTTGAAGAGGAAGAAACTGAAATGGAAATAATAGTAGAGGATACCCAAGGGGACCAACCAATGGATGCAAATTTCCAGGAGATGATGAGAATTATAATGGAAGGGAATAACAAAACCAACGAAAATTTTAAACAAATGAGACTAGATAATGAAAATTTATTAAAACAAAATAATGAGAAATTAAAGGAGACCATTCAACAACAAATCAATGGGGTGAATAATAAATTAGACCAGCAAAAGGCTGAAGTTGAGTTAATATTGAAAAATTATGAGGAAGGGAATGTTAGACAATTTGCAGAGGTGAAATTGAATATGGAAACAATGGAAAATAGGTTAGACAGTATAGAAACGAAACAACAGTTACTGAAGGAACAGGTGGAAGAGAAATTAGGAGAAAATAAACAAGAAGTCATAGAACAGATGACGAGAGAATTGGTAAAATACAAACAGGAAGTAACGAGCAATATTCAATCCATGGGACAACAGTTGGACAGCAATAATACCAAAATAGAGGATACCATGGGACAATTAGTAGTAAGGGTCAATGAAATAGAGCAAAATGGTAATCGAACGTGTGTTATACGAGAAGACAAGAATATTAGTCATGAGGTGCCACATATGAAAGGATATATAAAAAATCCTATGGAGTATTTAAATAGAATGAAGGAATATTTGAATAGTACCAAGGAAAATAGATGGGAGAGAATTAAGCTAATGTTAGATCAAGGGTTCCATGAAATGAATGATTATTGGTGGGATGCTGTTAGAAACACCTTGAATAGCTACCAGGAATTTGTGGACAGCTATAAAAATAAATATTGCACGCGATCCATACAGACAAGGGTGCGGGAGACCATAGTATATGGTAGGTACAATCCAAGTATAGGACAAACACCAACCTCGTATTTTTTATCGCACGTTTGCAGGGCAAGATATTTAGACCCACCCATGGATGACAGATATGTGGTGGAAGCTTTGAGTCATCATTTTCCTGAAACGGTAAGCTTAGCACAATTTGCCAGTCAAGCCAATACTATAGAAGCAATGACATTACTACTCACTGATTATGAGAGGAAATTGAATTATGACAATCGCGCTAAACAAGGGAATATGAGAAGAGACAGCTACCCTAATAGATATCCGGAAGAACAAAACCGTGATAGGAATCAAATAGTAGAAAGGAACGACCAAAAAAATGCTCCAAGATACCAAGATAGGGAAGGTGGAAGAAATTACTACAGAAACGATAACCGGAATGACCGGAGATATGATAGTAATAATTACAATAATAATTATAGGGGCAACCACGCTTCAAATAACTATCGAGCAAATTTTATACGCCGAAACTATGATTCCCGAATTTACAATAGTCGTTACCCGAGGGAGACTGATCGAAATGAATGTTCTTGCAATGAGGAGAGACAGAGTGAGGTGAACAACAACTATGAACAGTTAAGAAATAGAGAGCAACATAGTTCCTTTTCCCAATCAGAAAATAAACAACAGGAAGGAAGGAGAGAAGAGAGAGTAACCATAAATGAAAATCAGGAAAACTAGAGAAGACTGTGAGTGAGTGCAGTGGTCAACCACAGTCAAATAGCCGATCACTGTCTTGGATAACCAGTTTAGGTCAGGATTTTATGGACAACGAGAAAATCAGTAGAAACATAATTGAAAGTGATGTAGTGTCTATTACCGGTCAATATGGGAAAACCAATCAAAATTTTATTACTGATACTGGTGCCGAAATATCATTGATGAGTATGACTAAATACCATGAATTAAAAGAAATGGCAAAGGGAATCACGTCATCCGAAGGAAAGGCCAACAGAATTTATGAATTACCTGTGAGTAAAATTACTATAGTGGGTGTAACAGGACGAGCCAATCGAACTGCTCGCAAACAAATAATGATGAATGTACAATTCAATGGAAGGGTGATACCATTAACATTTGTAGTATATCAAAATTCAAAACGAAGTAAGGACAGCTTACACAAGATATCTGAACAAAATAATTTAGCAAGAAAAAAAAAAGAAAAACTGATTAAACCTAATAAAATTCATCAAAACCAAAAAACAAAATGAGTGTATCTGATGTAATATAATAGTGAGAAATGTAATTTAGAATGTAAAAGGAATAATAATGATTGTGCCAGAAGAATATAATTACATGATGTAATGTATAATACTAACCAAAATCTCATAACCAGCTGTATTGGTAATAAAGGAATATGAGCCAAGGAAGATAAGAGAATGAAGAAGCCAAAATGGAACAGTCAAAAGGATCACAAGAAAAGAAAAAAAAAACAATTATTTAAGAATTATCTGTAAGAAAGCCAATTAATAAATTTCAATAAAATAGCCAAGTATTGGAGATGAGAAGTGTATAATAGAAGGAAGAATTAATATGAAGAAATAATATGATCTGAGTTAAAGTACAGTGAATAATCCTAACATATCAGTGGTACAATAAAACACAATAGAATGGGAGTAGTAAATTGTAATGATGGTGAACATTTTCTAAATAGATGTAAGAAAGAGAATTTTTTAGTAAGCAATACAATAATATTCACCCACCAGTAACACTAAAAGAAGATTGAGTGTAAGGTGTTAGTGTTAAGACCCCAAAGTGAGAATAAAACCCCATTAAAAAGTGATAAAAACACTGATAAAGCAGTGTCCAAAGTTTATAAGTGAATAAACTAAATTATAAGTGATAAGTTATGTGTGAGTGAGATCTAACATTGGCCAAACACAGGAAGGACTGTGATAGTGGAAATGCCTATATGAGTGGACACCCAAAATGTAACTACACAAACTAATATTATTAAACTTAAGTTAGTATTAGTAATCACTAATTACTATGGTTTTTAAATGTGTGTTAAATAATATTGTAGGCCTAAGGGACAATTCATAGTTTTAGGAAAGTTAAGAAACATAGACTATTAGTGTGTTAAATCACCATATAGAGAGTTTCTATAAGATTAAATTATAAAAACAATTAATAATCATTATATGATTTAGTAAGAGATAGTGAAATAGGATAAGGTTACATAATTAATGACACAAGGTCAAATAAGTTAGTGGTAAGGATTTTCTGTTACAATCTAAAAGATTAATCACTGTTTATATGTTTGTTTTCATTTGATGACACTATAAAAGAATTATTACTCACTGAAGAGTATGAGTGGATAATATATTTCAAATAAGTATGTGTTAAATGAATAAGAATTATGTTTTAATGACTAAGGTTTATGTTCCAAATAATTATGTTTAAATGATAAGAATTATAGCTATGGGAATTGTTAAAACCATTAGATGTTATGTTATATGTTGTAAGAAATAAGATTTTAAAACCAACAGAAACCAGTAAACAAGAAACAAACAATACATTCAGATACAATAACACTGAAAGTGAGTTATGACAGTAGACAAATTAATATAGGGAAACAATAAAATTACACACAATTACAAGAACCGACTTAAACATTGAACAAACGAACAGAATCTGGCATTAAAACAATCAGGACACATTACAAGGAGAATAAAATGTATTATCAGTAATTAAAGAAAAATAGTCAATTGCTGTTTAAGCCTAAGTAAATTCCCAACTGTCAACTACAAAAATCTTCAATTTATAGAATTAAACACTGACATTAGGAAGACTAAACCACATAAACTATGAAATACAAATAGACAATCATGTTAAGGCAGAAATATTATGATAATAACGTAAATTAAGAAAATAGTATAATTAAATAAAATTCACAAAACTGTCAAAATGTTGATACCTAAGTGAACACTATAATATTGGATGTCAAATTAATCCTTGAGCCAAAATATGAACAGTGGTGATAATATTTACTACTAAAAAGGGAGTACTGAAGATTAATTACATTTAGAAGATCTGTAACCAGTTTAAATAAAATTTCAAATACCCTAACAATACTCTTTAGCCAATTTCAGCCAATCAAAAACTTTGAGTAACAATGACAACAACCGAATATGGACTAATTTCAGTTAGGAACAATACTTTATGTAGTGACGCTAAACTGGAGAGACGCCACGCCGTGAAGGGCCCAAATTTTCAACAGAAAACAGTATAAGTGCCCACAATTTTGAGAAGGAGTACCAGGACAACAGATGAGAGGCCATTACAACTAATCTACACCAAGGACCAGCTCGGAATTAATCCAGATGACCGACCGGAAAATACCTGTAATTCGACTTGAAGAAGATGACAACCAATTTTTGAGCCCAAGACTGAAGTAGGAAGAATCAACATCGACCCATTACTTTACATGGACGACTGACAATACCCATCATATCTACTAACGTTGAGTATTGCTGAATTTATTTGATTATTATAAAACAAATTCTCTTTCAAAAATTCGAACTATATAATAAAACTCTCACTATCACTGAATATATTTTCAAGGATTGATAAAATAAAGAAATAACTTTGTAAACATTGAATGAACACATGATAACCTATGTTACACAACGACACTGTCACACTTCAACACCACAATATTTAATTTATAGCAAACCTTGTGTAATTTTAATGATCACAAACTTTAAATGATATATTCTAATTTGTTATCTTGTTATAAAAACTTCTATATCGTACTTAAAAGGACTCTATAGGCAGATTTAATTTTGTAAATAATAACCAACGCTGTTTTGCATCTAATAGAAACATTGAACTGCCAACCCAGCAATCGGCTGACTGAACGATTATATTTTGCCGAGGCTAAAATTATTATATCAGTTATTATTTTGTATGAAGCGTTAACAAGAACTAATAATTCAGAGCCTAAAAAAAAAAATTTGTACCGAGAATAACTGTCCAGTATTTATTTATAGAGAATATTATGTATGTTTTGTTTAATAGCAGTGAGTCAACATAACCAACATTATTCAAGTTGGCAACACGTTTTCCCCCACTCAAACGAGAATCGGTTTCATGCCAGTCGGCGAACGATTCAAATTTACACTAGTGCACTGTCAAACCATACAGGAAAAAACTTTTAATTGTTTTCTCGTAAAACAATTTGGCGCCTATCGAGAGTTACAAAAGTGCGAGAAGGGACAGGTAAGGCACGCAGGCTACCAGACGCTTCCGAACGACACAATTTACGTTCGATAAAACTTGCAATTACACAAACATTAAATATTTTATAATAACACACAAGACATCACCCTGTCTTTTTACAAAGTGGCGCACCAACTAGTGAGGCTAGAATTACGATAGAATATCTAGCGGCAGGTACGACACAAGGTCAACAAGATGAAGAGAGCATCATCATTAAGGCGGACGAAGGAGGCCGAAAAGGAAGTTCGAGCGGAAGAGATGGAAGTGACTTCGGTAGAAGACGCCGAACAAATGTTACCTCCAATGGAACTAGTCAAACCTGTGCAGCCAGAAAATCAACCAGAGAAACCCACACAGCCAGGAGATGTAAATTTCATGGAAATGATGAAAATAGTGATGGAAGATAACCGGAAGAAGATGGAAGAGAAAATGGAAAAAACGAACGAAATTATAGCATCATTAAATGAAAAATTGGACAATAATAAGGAGGAAATTAATGAGAAATTTGACCAGAACAGCCAGCAAATGGCCGAAAATAATAAATAAATAGCAGTAAACATGGAGAAGTTGAAGGAAGAATTGAGCAGAACCATAGAAAATAATAATGAGCGAATCAATAAGAAGATCGAGGAGGAAATGTCCGAGATGCACGGGAAATGGGAAGACACGAGCCGTGAAATACAACGAACGAAGGAAGATTTCAGAGAACGGATGACCAACCTGGAAGAAGACAGCCAGATCCGGATAGAGTCGATAAAAACTGCAACCGACCAAAACATAAAACAAGTACGAACAGATTTTGGCGAGAAGTGCCGGGAGATCGACACAGCCGTGAGCGAGGTTCGCGGACAAGGCCAGCAAAATAAAAATAAAATCGAAGAAATCCAGCAACGGAAGATTGCTAAAATCAGGGAGGAGTTAGAAATAATTAATAACGGACCACCAATAATGACGCAGTACCAACACGTGGACAACCGGGAAGTGATAAACTTTAAACAGTACCGGCGGAACCCAATGGAGTTTCTGGAAAGAGTAGACGAGCAGCTGGCCAAAACTCGGGAGAACAGGTGGACAATTATCCGAGGCTACTTAGACGAATATTTTCGAGATATCAACGATAATTGGTGGACGGCCACAAGACACGACCTGACGGATTATGAACAGTTTAAAGAGGTATTCAAGAGGAAGTACTGGTCGGAGGCCACACAGAACATAGTGCGGGACAGTATATGTTTCGGAAGATACTACGCCACCAGAGGGACAACTTTTACTGCATATTTCCTCGGTAAAGTATGCCTAGCAAGAAACTTAGAACCGAAGATCCCAGAAGAAAGTTTGGTAACGAAGCTTGCTTTCCATTACGAAGAGGGTGTATCTAGAGCGCGGCTAGGAAGCCAAATAAAAACTATACAGTCCATGGCAGCCCTGTCGGAAGATTACGAGCGAGAACGTTATTATCGTAGGAGCCGACAACGGGACGACAGGGGCGAGAACAAAAATTTTAACAACGGTTACCCGAACAATAACAACAATTACCGTTTTAATTATAATAACCGTAACCAAGTGAATAACCCGCCTAACGAGCCGCAGAATAGAAATAACAATAATCCGGCTAGCCAACAAAATAACAATAATAATAGGCCAAACAACACAAACAATCCATACAACCGGCCAAATAATACGCATCAACCCTATAGGCCGAATAACACTAATTACAACCGGCCAAATTACAATAACAACCCGAGTGACAATAGAAATCGAAATAATAACGATCGCAACTATCGTCAAGTGCATTACGTGAGGGCCGAAAGTGACGGTAGAAATAGATCATACTATCAAGGACGACGAAGTGCCGACCGGAATGCGTACGGACACCGATACAGTGATCGTAATTACGGACGTGACACCAGAACCAACACGGGCCGGAGTCGAAGCCAAGAAGTGTACAGGCGTGACCGGTACGAAGAGGATCACAACCAGCCTGAACCCCGACCGTCAACGAGCGGAAGTCCGCCAACAAATCAGCAAGACGATCGTAACAATCAGTCCGAGATGACGTTAAACTAGGAGCGGCAGTGAAAAAACTACTTGTACCCTCACTGAACCATTCTATTGGGTTAAATCGCATCGTTACTCAAACCAACGGCGAACGCACAATTACAATCGTGCGCAATAATTATCTGAAGAATATTATAGAGGAACTCCTCGAAGAAGGTAGCAACCAATCTGATAGTACATAACCAATTAATAAATAACTAGTGTTAAACAGTAAGAAAAATAAACAAAACAAATAATAATAAAAAAAGATCATGTATACCATACCCACTAATAATATCGAATCACGAAGAGCGAGAGAGTGTGAATAAAAGAAAAAGAATATAATTTGAAATAATGTATTGTATCAACTAAATAATAATAATGTGAAGAATCCTACAAATGATATTTATTTAATAGTCACACTAAGACTACTTGTATAATTTTATAATGATTGACTGTAGATAAGTCCAGCAATCAAATGTGTATTTTACGGCGGAGCAATGGAGTCAAAAGTACCCCTCCAATCCGATTCAATATAATGATAGGGAAAAATGTTAGGGAATTAGATATCAAAGGGATAAGAACATTAAACTAAAATACGATACAAAGATCAAGAAGAATATTGACACTCAAAAATAAAAAGAACCTATTACTCTTAAAATAACCAGTGATTGAGAAAATAAAATGAAATAATGATTGATAATTCCAATCAAAAAACTGAACGATATTTGTTGAAATAATCAATTTTAGTGGCAGGGCAATATGTAATGGTACATATCTTCACATAACCA
Organism: Magicicada septendecula; assembly: GCA_034769895.1. Classification (NCBI taxonomy): domain Eukaryota; kingdom Metazoa; phylum Arthropoda; class Insecta; order Hemiptera; family Cicadidae; genus Magicicada; species Magicicada septendecula. The sequence goes on from CM068368.1 coordinate 178,832,411, forward strand.
TAATGAAGAAAACATGACAAGGTAAATTATTTAATCATTAACACTAGAATAAAAAGGGATGAATTAGAATTGAAGAATGGGTGAATCAGAATAATAAAACGATCAGACAAATCAAGGTAGTCAGAACAATAACTTATATTAATAAAGTAGTAACAAACAAACAAATCAAAATGGTAAATACAGAAATAAGGCGATTTAACCTGAATAGCCCAATAGATGGTAAGTGAGAGAGTAGAACTAGCCCCAAAGGACCAAGAATAACATAAATAATGACAACTGCAAATGGACTAGAACTAGCCACCGCACCAACATAAGTGTGTAAATAAGAAGAATAGTGACTAACAAACAATTAACATGGACGTGTAATGATACAATCAGCCACAACACTAAGGAAGTGACGTATAAAGTATGACAAAATAAAGTGAACCAAGAAGGAATACAAAACTTGTGTTAAACCAAAGAAATAGACTCACTAATGAAAATTGTATATAATATTAATAATTGTAAGGACAGACAAGTTAGAAATACTAATTATTAAGTACTTAAGATATAGAAGGGCACAATAACCCAAACAGATAGAGTAAACTAGGACAAATCACATTAGCACGATACTAACATATCAGTGGTACAATAAAACACAATAGAATGAGAGTAGTAAATTGTAATGATGGTGAACATTTTCTAAATAGATGTAAGAAAGAGAATTTTTTAGTAAGCAATACAATAATATTCACCCACCAGTAACACTAAAAGAAGACTGAGTGTAAGGTGTTAGTGTTAAGATCCCAAAGTGAGAATAAAACCCCATTAAAAAGTGATAAAAACACTGATAAAGCAGTGTCCAAAGTTTATAAGTGAATAAACTAAATTATAAGTGATAAGTTATGTGTGAGTGAGATCTAATATTGGCCAAACACAGGAAGGACTGTGATAGTGGAAATGCCAATATGAGTGGACACCCAAAATGTAACTACACAAACTAATATTTTTAAACTTAAGTTAGTATTAGTAATCACTAATTACTATGGTTTTTAAATGTGTGTTAATTAATATTGTAGGCCTAAGGGACAATTCATAGTTTTAGGAAAGTTAAGAAACATAGACTATTAGTGTGTTAAATCACCATATAGAGAGTTTCTATAAGATTAAATTATAAAAACAATTAATAATCATTATATGATTTAGTAAGAGATAGTGAAATAGAATAAGGTTACATAATTAATGACACAAGGTCAAATAAGTTTAGTGGTAAGGATTTTCTGTTACAATCTAAAAGATTAATCAATGTTTATATATTTGTTTTCATTTGATGACACTATAAAATAATTATTACTCACTGAAGAGTATGAGTGGATAATATATTTCAAATAAGTATGTGTTAAATGAATAAGAATTATGTTTTAATGACTAAGGTTTATGTTTCAAATAATTATGTTTAAATGATAAGAATTATAGCTATGGGAATTGTTAAAACCATTAGATGTTATGTTATATGTTGTAAGAAATAAGATTTTAAAACCAACAGAAACCAGTAAACAAGAAACAAACAATACATTCAGATACAATAACACTGAAAGTGAGTTATGACAGTAGACAAATTAATATAGGGAAACAATAAAATTACACACAATTACAAGAACCGACTTAAACATTGAACAAATGAACAGAATCTTGCATTAAAACAATCAGGACCCATTACAAGGAGAATAAAATGTAATATCAGTAATTAAAGAAAAATAGTCAATTGCTGTTTAAGCCTAAGCAAATTCCCAACTGTCAACTACAAGAAACTTCAATTTATAGAATTAAACACTGACATTAGGAAGACTAAACCACATAAACTATGAAATACAAATAGACAATCATGTTAAGGCAGAAATATTATGATAATAATGTAAATTAAGAAAATAGTATAATTAAATAAAATTCACAAAACTGTCAAAATGTTGATACCTAAGTGAACACTATAATATTGGATGTCAAATTAATCCTTGAGCCAAAATATGAACAGTGGTGATAATATTTACTACTAAAAAGGGAGTACTGAAGATTAATTACATTTAGAAGATCTGTAACCAGTTTAAATAAAATTTCAAATACCCTAACAATACTCTTTAGCCAATTTCAGCCAATCAAAAACTTTGAGTAACAATGACAACAACCGAATATGGACTAATTTCAGTTAGGAACAATACTTTATGTAGTGACGCTAAACTGGAGAGACGCCACGCCGTGAAGGGCCCAAATTTTCAACAGAAAACAGTATAAGTGCCCACAATTTTGAGAAGGAGTACCAGGACAACAGATGAGAGGCCATTACAACTAATCTACACCAAGGACCAGCTCGGAATTAATCCAGATGACCGACCGGAAAATACCTGTAATTCAACTTGAAGAAGATGACAACCAATTTTTGAGCTCAAGACTGAAGTAGGAAGAACCAACATCGACCCATTACTTTACATGGACGACTGACAATACCCATCATATCTACTAACGTTGAGTATTGCTGAATTTATTTGATTATTATAAAACAAATTCTCTTTCAAAAATTCGAACTATATAATAAAACTCTCACTATCACTGAATATATTTTCAAGGATTGATAAAATAAAGAAATAACTTTGTAAACATTGAATGAACACATGATAACCTATGTTACACAACGACACTGTCACACTTCAACACCACAATATTTAATTTATAGCAAACCTTGTGTAATTTTAATGATCACAAACTTTAAATGATATGTTCTAATTTGTTATCTTGTTATAAAAACTTCTGTATCGTACTTAAAAGGACTCTATAGGCAGATTTAATTTTGTAAATAATAACCAACGCTGTTTTGCATCTAATAGAAACATTGTACTGCCAACCCAGCAATCCGCTGACTGAACGATTATATTTTGCCGAAGCTAAAATTATTATATCGTTTATTATTTTGTATGAAGCGTTAACAAGAACTAATAATTCAGAGCCTAAATAAAAAAAGTGTGTACCGAGAATAACTGTCCAGTATTTATTTATAGAGAATATTATGTATGTTTTGTTTAATAGCAGTGAGTCAACATAACCAACATTATTCAAGTTGGCAACACGTTTTCCCCCACTCAAACGAGAATCGGTTTCATGCCAGTCGGCGAACGATTCAAATTTACACTAGTGCACTGTCAAACCATACAGGAAAAAACTTTTAATTGTTTTCTCGTAAAACAATTTGGCGCCTATCGAGAGTTACAAAAGTGCGAGAAGGGACAGGTAAGGCACGCAGGCTACCAGACGCTTCCGAACGACACAATTTACGTTCGATAAAACTTGCAATTACACAAACATTAAATATTTTATAATAACACACAAGACATCACCCTGTCTTTTTACAATATTTATTAGCAAAAATGCAGTGAAGTAGAATATACCCTTTTGATGAAGAAAGGAGTGAGGTACGGTGTTGTAAAACCAAAAATTTACAATTCGCTCATGTGATTGTATTTGTTTCAGAAACCATAACACCTAATACGAAATAAGATTTAAGCGATTAAGAAACAAATATCTTTTGTAATTTTATTTTCCAAGTTATGTTGTGACTTAATTTAACGTTACTGCACTTTTTTACCTTTTGGTGATTGTCCTGTGTACTTATACCACGTATGTTTACTCTTGTTTTCTTTTAACATAACATAATACCGTTAGGCTCAGCTTCAGTTAGGCATAGCGAAATCTGGTTAGAAATACCTTAAAATATGTTTAAATATCGGTATGGAGAACCATACATGACTTCCATGTTCTAAGATTTATATTTAAAATCATTTCGGAAATGAAATTTTATCAAAGAAAATACTTCTTTCTACTTACTGCTTCAGCCTTAACCACAGTACTGTGGTCACTAACGTATACCACCTCACGTTATCGCACTCGATTTTCACTGATGATGGAAGTCGATGGCATTGCCGAAACGTCTGGTTTTGTAGAAAACATTGGACTACGGCCAAACATCCCGGGAAGGAATTTTAACAAAAACTATTTCTTTGTTGCCGATAACGTTGTACACATATATATAAAAAATATGCATAAAATTAATGGCTTGAATAAGTTAATGATTGATCTCCATTAAGTAGTGCTCAAGTTTCCAAAGTTTTAAAATTATGATGTCCGTAATTATAACATCAGAGCAGGTTTAGTGTGTATGAGGGTACACCGTGGACAAAAATTTTCAACATTTCCTATTGAGCGTTGCTTAGAGTAAAGCTGCGAATCTACAGTGTACGTTTCACAGAACAAACACGCGGAAAAGAAGGAGCGCTCCGAAGTCACTCATGGACCCTCAGCATCTTGCAGAGGGTTCATTCCCTAAAGACGGAAAGTCTGTCTATGAATCGTTCCTCTATAAACACGTGCAGTTACACTGCCCAGCGATCCACAGGAAGCAAATCGCTATCCACGCTGGACACTTTTTCGTCTTGCACGCGTTATGGTGGTGTGGGTTTCGGTACTTTCCATTTAAAAAGCGTGCAAATGTAAGAAAATAAACATGAGTGAGGCCAGAAATAACGCGAATTGTGTGTGTGTGTGTGTGTGTGTGTGTGTGTGTGTGTGTGTGTGTGTGTGTGTGTGTGTGTGTGTGTGTGTGTGTGTCTCCCTGCCTTTTTTGCAGTAATCATAATAATAAAATTAAAACGTAAACATTACATAATTGAGATATGCTTGCCTGCCACGAACGATATATTTTCACTCATACATGATTTACACTAAATTAGAAAAATTATAATTGCCTGGCAACAAAATTATTTTATTTTTAACAACTACCATTGTTTGAAAAAGTTTAAATGAATTTTAAAGTACTTTACTGTTGTTAAAACGTAAAAGGTTGCTGGTAAACTACCCCTTTCCATCAACCGATCTTCACCAAAAACAATAAGGTTCGAGAACTCTAGAATTCAGGGCTGTATGCAAAACATTATTTGATTATCTTTGAATTTACGGCTGTTATCGTTTGCCATAGAAAATACCCTTGTTAAAACATAAAACGTTGCTGGTAAACTACCCTTTTCCCTTAACCGATCTTCACCAAAAACAATAGGTCTTGAGAACTTTACAATTCAGGGCTGTATGCCAAACATTATTTGATTCTGTTTGAATTTGCGGCTGTTATCGTTTGCCAAATAAAAAAATTACACTTGATAAAAAAAAACCGTTGCAGGCAAACTACTCTTTTCCCTCAACCGATCTTCACCAAAAACAATAGGTCGTGAGTACTCTACAAATCAGGACTGTATGCAAAAAAGTATCAGATTCTGTTTAAAATTGCGGCTGTTATCGTTTGCCATAGAAAAAAAATCTACAGATAGACAGACAGACACACAGACACACTGACAGACAGACACACAGACAGATAGACACACAGACACACACACAGACACTTTTCAAAAAACGACTTTTTTTCATGTTTTGAGTGTAGTACAATCAGAATCTGCAATAATCTCGAACACAATTATTTTGCCATCACCATACTTCCATTTCCTTAAGGAACATGGAAGTAATAATATTTAAAAGACTTTTCGATAACTAACACATCGTCTAAGTAAGGAAGGCAAGTATCCCATCTCAAGCCTCGGAGTACGAGATCCATTAGATTTTCAAAGGTTGCTGGTTCGGTACGGAGACAAGATAGCATCACTTTGAACTGGAAGAAACCATTTCAAGTACAATGTAGAAAACTACAGAGCTCCAGACAGCGTCGACGCGAGGTAGTGGAGAACAATCCTTCTTTGTCACGTCGTTCAGCTTCCGTTATCCTACGCAGAAACGTAGACCACTTTCCTTCTTCGCTACCAGCACTATCAGAGAAGACCAAGTATTTGACAAAGGCTCGATAATTTCCTCTGTCAAGATAGCCTCTATTATCTCAGCTAACGATACTTCCTGCTCAGCTAACGGAAATCTTCGAGGAAGTTAGAATATCAGTGTTGCCCTATATTGATGCCATGTTGTGTAAGAGAGTAAGAATTGAAGCACCTTTCAATTCACGTAGAAACTCTCTTAATTTTTTAACATCAGTCTTTGCGAGATTGCCAGAAGATGTGTTCAACAGCTCCTCAAGTTCGTCTGGTAATTGTGAAGTGTCGAAAGCCCTGGGTTTTCGTTGCGTCATGCCTGCTACCCATGCCACAGGAGGAATTTTATCTATATGTATATAGCTTTGTTGTACGACAGCGCGATCCACGATATTTTACACTCTAATAGAAACATTTCAGTTGCATCTGGTTTTTCTAAACGTCTGGCAATTAGTATGCCCAGTGTGCTGACTGCCTGGGATTTGAATATAAAGCACTGATTCCCCAAAGAATCTACTTTGGTAAGTCTTGATAATTTATTCGGATATTGGCGGGATGGTTACGGCCACTTGACTTATAACGTCCTTGATTTTTCCGACGTATTTGTTGTAGACAGCATTTACCTTTCAAGTCGATTACAAACACATACGCGTTTGTCCACAGCAAGAATTGCTTCATCTACATTGTTAGCAACAACCAGTTGCTGATCAAACTTAAGTCGACTGAGGCGTAGGTGTATCTCCACTTAGTGCATTGTTACAAATAGGAAGAGGACGTATTTCCGGAACGAGTCCGAATAGACGCCGTTGGACAAGAAAGCGTGACTTTTAGCTTGACGCGTCACCGAGTACAGACGCGATCGGCGAGTGACTGAGATTAATTAACATTTTAAATGAAAATCGTTAAACATAACTGGGAATAGTGAGTGCGGGATTTCCTTAGTTATCAGATCGTTAATAATCAAGGAAAGTGCAACAAGATATAAGAACGAACAAAGAAATATTAAATAATAGTAAGTGATAAGTATTAAACTCACCTGCCCAGTAATAACTGTGTATTAATTATTCGGTCACGGTGTAACAAACATAACCTTGTTCAATTAAGTGCACTCATAGATTAAACAACATTCAGTTTTACCATAGACATTAATTACTTTAAGAAGGTATACATTCACTAGAACAGATATATTATTTGTAAAAACATAATTATACAACATTATATAATTGTAAAATAAATAGAAATTACTCTTAATATTTGTTAGTGAAATAACCACAAAACTTCGACTAGCGCCTAATGTGAGTGAAACTAGGCTGTGAAACAGATTGTGAAACTAGGTTCCTGCTTAAGTTAACGAATGGCCACAGACGCCATATAGTGGAAAAATTTGAATTCATTGTACCATCTGCCAAGGTAATTTCTTTGAAGAAAAATTTGTATACAAATAAAGATATAACTAATAAAATAAATTTTTTGTGTAAAGTCTATAATTTGTTACAGTATGTACTGCAACCCTGAGATAGTTTTTAGTACAAGAGTCATTCTTTCATGCTTTAATGTAGATACATTCAGATACTAAAGAGCACACCACTTTTAAAAATTTGAAAAGAGCAGTGCAATATACACATACATGTGTGTGTGTATGTTGCAACAATACAAATATTTGCATATGTACCCAGGGCAGTATTTTTGTAAATAATTAGTGTAAAAAGAATTCGACAAATAGTTTTAAATATTTCGTGAGTGTACAGGCGATAGCCTGTCTGAAGTGTACACCTGCCCCGATAGTGTAAATACAGCGTTTTTGTGTCTGTACAGTATGTGTGTGCCAGCACGGACCTGCAGTATACTACAAGGGGGAAACGTATGAACTGTTGGTTTTCTCATTAAATTAGGTATTGATAGGATTAAAATAAATTAATTAATACGTTTTTTACCTATTATCAAATACGTATCACAATTCTAAAAACATCATTAGATTAAGGACATTTAAACGCATATGGTGACGCAAAATTATTACAGAAAAATGCAATAATAAAGACGTTATATTAATTAAAGTAACTACTGCCATAATTAGCTAGTAATTAACAAGTGAGTTATATGCAAATGACGAGTGAAAAAATGCAAAAGCAATGCAACCATTTGCGTAAAGATTAAGTTTGCGTGATCGCGAAAACGAACCAAAAAAGTGATCAGTAAAAAAAGACGCTACTCTCGAATTGACAAAATTTAACATGTCAAAAACAATATCTGACATGTCAGTTTGTCGTCTACTACGAGGGCTGTCCAGAAAGTAATATACGTTTTATAACAAATAAATAAAAAAAACGAAAGAACATTTTTTATTTACACAGTTAAAAACTACATTCTTAGACTATTTTTCCACATAGTCTCCATTCAAGTTCAAACACTTATCGTTACGATTTACGAGTTTTTGAAAGTCCTCATCGTAAAAATCTGCCGCCTGCGATTTCAGCCATTCATTAACGCCTGCCTTCAGCTCTTCGTCGTCTTAAAAGCGCTGTGTTGCCAACCACTTTTTCATATGTTTGAACAGGTGATAATCGCTCGGTGACAGATCAGGGCAGTATGAGGGATGATTGAAAATTTCCCACCCAAACTTTCCCAAAAATTCTTGCGTTCATGCTGCTTTATGTGGTCGGGCAATATAAATATAAACATTTATATTATAAATTTATACCCTCGGCAATTGTGGGCGAAGTCAGACTCAATATATCTTTACACGACGTCACTCTGCCCGTCTGCCGATCGATTTGAACCTCATTACCATCATCTGCAATACACCACGATTTATGGAGGAACACCGGATCATCATCCGCAACAAGCCATTGAGTACCGAGAACTCATCAGCATCATTATTATCGTCATTTTCATCATTCAGGAGATGCACACACACGTACACATGCAATGGTAACTTCGACAATACGCAGGTGAACAATTATATTTTTGTGCAAAGAACTCATAAAGAACCAAGTATGAGATAGTAAAGACTTAAAGAACTAAATGTAAATAATGTAAATATTTAAAGTAAAAGACGTAATGGTAAATTGTTGTTAAAATTAATAATTTTCTTCTGTTTATTGGGTGTGTCATTAGAAATCATAAATATTCTTAAAGTAAACGTTATTTTACATCCATGTTCCATAAGGAAATGGATATGATCATGCCGAAAAAAATCGTGTTCGAGATAACGGCAGATTATGATTGTACTACCACAAAAACATGAAAAAAAGTCATTTCTCGAAAAGTGTGTGTGTGTGTGTGTGTGTGTGTGTGTGTGTGTGTGTGTCTGTGTGTATGTGCAGATTTTTTCTATGGCAAGCGATAAGAGCCGCAAATTCAAACAGAATCAAATAATGTTTTGCATACAGCCCTGAATTGTAGAGTTCTCAAGACCTATTATTTTTGGTAAAGATCGGTTAAGGGAATGGGGTAGTTTACCTGTAACCTTTTATGTTTTAACAAGGGTAATTTTTTCTATGACGAACGATAACTGCCGTAAATTCAAACAGAATCAAATAATTGTTTTCATACCTCCCTAAATTATAGAGAGATTAAGGCCTTTTGATTTTGGTGAAGATCGGTTAAGAGAAAGGGGTATTTTACCTGCAACATTTTATGTTTTAACAAGGGTAATTTTTCTTATGACGAATGATACCTGCCGTATATTCAAAGAGAATCAAATAATTTTTTGCATACTTTTCTGAATTATTAAGTGCTCAAGGTTTGTTCATTTTGGTCAAGATCGGTTAAGGGAAAGGGGTAGTTTACCGGAAACATTTTATGTTTTAACAACGGTAATTTTTTCTATGACGAACGATAACTGCCGCACATTCAAACAGAATCGAACATTGTTTTGTGTACTTTCCTGAATTCTAAAGAAATGAAGGTCTGTTGATTTTGGTGAAGATCGGTTAAGGGAAAGGGGTAGTTTACCGGCCACATTTTATGTTTTAACAAGAGTAATTGTTTCTATGACGAACGATAACTGCCACATATTCAAACAGAATCAAATAATGTTTTGCATACATCCCTGAATTGTAGAGTACTCAAGGTCTGTAGATTTTGGTGAAGATTAGTTAATAGGAAGTGGTAGTTTACCTGCAACGTTTTATGTGATAACAAGGGTAATTTTTTCTATGACGAACGATAACTGCCGTAAATTCAAACAGAATCAAATAATGTTTTGCATACATCCCTAAATTGTAGATAGCACAATGCCTGTTGATATTGGTGAAGATCGGTTAAGGGAAAGGGGTAGTTTACCTGCAAAATTTTATGTTGTAACAAGAGAAATGTTTTCATGACGAACGATAACTGCCGTAAATTCAAACGGAATCAAATAATTTCTTACATATATACCAGAGTTGTATAGTACTCAAGGCCTATTGATTTTGGTGAAGATCGGTTATGGGGAAAGGGTAGTTTACCTGAAACATTTTTTGTTGTAACAAGAGTACAGAACTTAATTTTGATAAATAAAGTATCCTGATGAGAAGATCTTAATAATCCTCTGTAGAAACGTAGATGAAATATCTATAAACGAAGAGGCTTGTTGAACGGGGTGGGGGTAATTTTCTAGAAACGAAAATTATAGTTGAAGAGGGAGTGGATATTTTTTTTATATATGTTGTAACTAGACGACCTTTCGTTGGCTGTAATCTGTCCAATCCCACTGTTTGGGCTAGCCACTTGGTCACCAGACCGCTGTATGCCGGTCGTTACAAAAGAATAGAAAATAAAATGGAAAATTCAATAATAATAGAATTTTCAATTAATAAAATAATTTTGTTTATGTTTAAGAGGTATGTATACAAGATCAATCTGTGTTTTAAAAGATTCTGGTAAAATTTTAGTAACAGGTAGGTATTTATTGACCGTCGAGCACTTCTTGAAGATTTGCACCAAGTCTGGAGTTAAATATATTAACTCCAGGTAATAATCGATTGGTGACCTTCCTTACTGGTCCAATATCTTGTTCAAAATAGAGTATATTCTTTTCACTTAATACCTTCAGCCTTATAAATACCCTTAAATTACCCTGTGAAATAAATACAGATACAAAATAATAGAAATATAAAGATTTATTGACAATTTTAGATAAATAATCGATATTTTATCGATGGAGAGCAATTATCGACTCTGTCTCAGGAATTATCGATTGTCATACAGAACAAAATTTTATGTTATATTATATTAAAGACAGGTTCTTTGAGCGATTAAGAATTAATAGTCAGAGAAGGGTGACGAGAAAGTATAACATTAACAGTTAACACATATAAATACAATAATTACTATTCAATAGTATTTAAATAATTCAGGTTATGATATTAGAATAAATGTTTTGTCGAACCAATGAAGACTGATGTGACGTCAGTCTCTGCGATGTAGTAGGCAGGTTTCGTTTTCAAGATGGCCGCTCCTTGGGTTGGTCTCGGCTATTGTATATGCGTCGAGTCAGAAAATTACTATAAAATTACCTTCCTCAAGGTCTAAAATGTCCCCGCACTGGTGTAATAAGTCTGTTAATCTATTTAGTGTATTCTGGTGAAGTGTTCTGTGTAAATTTGCGTTAGTTAGTTTATTTTCTATTTTGTTCAACTATTACGGTTAAGTTTTCAAGTTGCGGTTAGGTTTGTAGAGTAAATCAGTTGTAATATAATGTTTTACCGTTTACTGTCACTGGTATAGTGAAGTTAGAGGTTTGTTTTCACTATTGTCGTGAATGTTTTTATAGTATTGGCTTCAAAAAGTGTTTAATTTGTCTAACTCTCGTTCACTGATTTCAAAGGCTAAAACGTTAACTTCATGTTCGACTCGGTTTAAAGAACGATTTTGTCACACACCTATTCAGCTTGATATTCAACAAAAGACTAATTAACTTGGTCATAAATCTTGCCCAGTTAATCCTTGAAAAAGTATTGTTAACATTTTTCGATTTCATACACATTAGAAAATATTACATTATATATGGAATTTTTCTATTTTATTCCTTACTTTTATGAATTACTAATCTCATTATTAGTTTAATCATCTTATTCCCTTTAAATTGATGTATTATAGTCCATATCTGTAGACATTTTGTGGAAATTAACAAATTTTGTTCACACTTTGGAAATATAGGCTCAAAATTGGATTTCCGTTTTTATATAAAATTCCTTCCATTTTAAATATTATTAATACTATTATAATAAATTTTAATTAGTCATATTTCTCTTCCTTTCCTTAAATACATATAAATTACACCTTTGAACTGGTTTTTTGTGTTAATTTGTAGATTTGATATTGCTCTCTAAAATTAATTAATTTATATATTTTGACAATTTACAAAATGTTAAGGTATATTTCCTTATTGTCATTTTAATTCATAGGATCATTCCTAGTAGTAGTTAATTGTGTTATCTTATATAAATCTGGGTAGTTTACAGGATTTATTAGTGAATTATACTATTTTATATTGGTTCTCTGATTTCACCAAATGGCCTAGATTTTAGAATTTTATATTTCTTTCTTTCTCAATAAATTAAACTTGATTCCTCCTCTGACTTTACATAACTACAATTATATGAAAATAACATGATCTATAACTTATTGTTTTGTGTAGTAGTTAATTAACACTACAGTTATTAAAATAATTAATTATGAACATTGTTTATTAATCTGCACAATTTAACATATTGCAGATACAGCTTAAACATATCTCTTTTGACTATTTTCAATCTAACATAGCATACCTTTTAGTACATTATTACTGGTATGTAGGTTATTATTTATCAAACATAATTCTTTTTTTAAAATACATAACATAAATCTTATTTTCTAATAAACCTTACAAATACATTTATTTAATACATTGATTTTAGGACTGTGAAATAATAGTCTATTTAAACATGTTACACTTATTCATACTATATTAGTACCATTCCTTTTTGGTTTAAATCATTATTATTGTGATTCCCCACATCAGCAAACATTAATTCCCATACTCTATTTATTATCATCCTTTTTTACAAAGGTCTTTTAAATAAGGATTTACATAAAAATAATAAAATACTGGAAACCTTCCATTTTATTATTTTATCATGCTGGTTATTATTAGACTTTAAAGTTGTGATATAGCATACTACTAAGTTATAGTATCACCAACTTTAAGTTTATTGAATTTTTTAAAAAACACTTATACAAATTCACTTTCACTGTTGGTTCTGATATTCTGAGTCTTATTATCTCAGACCAGACCTTTAGTCATCATGGACCGTTAAGACTAGTTTATTTTCTTTATTACACAATAGCTTTAGCCGGTGCACTTCTTATAACGCTATACAACACTTTAGTTTTCTCAATAATTACATTTTTATAAGATTTTGGGGATGTTATACTTTCTTTGACATAGTTTTTGTGGGTTTGGGATTGATAGTAGTTTATATAATAATAGGTTTTACTACGGTGTTTCTTTCATACTATGTCTTCCTCTCCTCCTGTCTTCCTTCTTGTCCTTCTTCCTATCTTCCTTCTGGTATTCATTCTTGTCCCTCTTCTAGTTTTCATTCTTGTCCCTCGTCTAGTCTTCACTCTTCTGTTCTTCTTTCCTCATTCTTGGGAACCAAGGTACTTGGTGTTATCACGACTGAGGTTTAGTTTGGAGTATTGAATTTCTTCACTGAACTGACTTTGTACTTCTATTTGTTTTTAGAGTATTTTGGTATTCACCACTCTTTGATTGAGTCTCTTTTTTCGGGATATTGTCTTATGTAACTGGTTTACTGCTCTGAGCTTCCTGGGTAACGTACTGGTATTATTTATGAGTTGATGAGTTGCTTCAATACTTTCTTTGGTTTCTTTTAACAGTGGTTTTTATATATTATGTAGTGAGGATTTTTATCTTATTGTGTTTCATTCCTCTGATTTATTTAAATGTCATTTAATATTATTACAACATTTGTTGATGTAATTAAATTTTATCATTTCATATGATTTACAATGTAGTGGATTTTCTGTCACGCTACAGAATGCCCTTCTCCAGAAGTAATTTTTTCAGACTATACTTGCTTTGTCTGAAACAATTGCTTATGATAATTATTCAAAGTTTGTTATTATTTTGGACTTCCTTCCATTTTAAAATTCTCTTATTTATATCTGAATTTATATCACCCTCACTTGATCTTCCTTGATAGTAATAGTCTTCTGAGTTTCATATTTATTATTTCATTTTTATATTTCTTCTTAGTATTTTCTCCTTGGGATATTTTCTCCCTATCGTTCCCTACTTTGTTGAGCTGGTTCAGTTCAGAGAGGCACTGTACGCTACTTTCCTCTGCTGTCCAATACTTCACACATATTTGAGTACAGAGGCAAATCATCTCTGCTCAAAAAATATATTAATCCTGCTGGAATTATCATCAGACAGATTAAAAAAAATTATTCAGAATAGTACACATTTGTTACTATTTAAAAAATATCTTTGGGATACTTCACTTATTACTTATTATACTTCTCAGAGATTTTAATATTTCTATCTCAGTTGTTCATCTGACTTATTATCTGGATGTTTCTTTCATTTGATATTATGGTAGGAAGCTCTTCTATTATTACCTTTTTATACTTTTATTATCATATAAATCTTTTGGTTATAAATTCTTTATTACCTTCTGGTTTTTTCATTATAATCTGCATTATTTGTAGTAGCATATCTTTGTGACATTTTTAAACTGTTTCTTGGTTCTTAAAATTTCCACTTGTTCTATTTTCTAGAATTTTTTATAACTGTCATTATCATAATTGTCATTTAATTTATAAATCATTTTATATTAATTCATTTAATTACATACATTTTTGACATTATTTTCACATTATTCCGGTCATTGCGATTATACTTGCAAGTGCTGGTTTTTTTATTTATTTCATTATGAGGTCATATTTTCTCCTCATACCACTTAAAGTTTCATTCTCTCATAATTCCAAAGAAGTTTTTGTACTTTATTTTATTCACTCACTTAAATCGTATTAAAGAACTTTTTCTTTTTTATTTCCTTCAACAACATTTTACGGAAAGGTTTTTACTCTTCATATTGAACTTAGACATGATTAAACTGTCTAGAATTATTTGTTTTTTGACCTTAGATGGTTTTATTTCTAAATTCTCTCCTTCTTTATTATTATATTATAGCCATAAAGTTTTTCTTAGATAGTCGGTATGTAAGGTGATCTCATTTATGTTTAAAATTTTGTTGACTTATTTCAAACTCTTCTTATATTATTCTTCTTTTCAAATAATTTCTTTCACATAATCTTTTATGTAAGATTGGCTCACACCTTTTTAGAAATTTGGGGTTTTTATGTTTTTAAACTTCTTCTCTTCTATTCTAGCCATAAAGTTTTTTCACATTTTCTTGGTATGTAAGGTGAACTTACTTATTTTTTGAATTTAGTTGATTTTATGTTTTTAAACTTCTTCTCTTCTATTCTAGCCATAAAGTTTTTTCATATTTTCTTGGTATGTAAGGTGAACTTACTTATTTTTTGAATTTAGTTGAATTTTTTAATCATAAAATTTCTTCATGGATGCCTGGTTAAAAACACCCTTGACTTTATTTGAACTTATTTCTTTGATTTCGTAGGTGTTGTTGTTATTGTCTTTTGAGACGATATAGGGACCAGTATACAGGAGCAATAACTTTTTTGTTATCCCTTCTAGGGAACTGGGTAATTCCCTATTCTTCAACAACACCTTCTCTCCAATGGTATAATGAATAACCTTACCCATGCATTTAGTGTATTTGTTCCGCCGTTTCTCCTGATCTTCGGCCACCTTATTACAAAATTGAATTTTATTGAATTTATATTTATGTTCTCTTGGGAACTCCAAGATGTCTGCAATTTCTCTAGGGGGTTGTCTCTCGTACATTGCGGAGTATGGCGTTATTCCTATTGCTGGATGGTAGGCCAGGTTGAGGAATTCTTCAGTGGCCTCCAAGTATTCTTGCCACCTTCTCTGCTGATCATGGCAATATGTTCTTAATAGGCGCCCTACCTCTCGTAAGACTCTTTCGGCCGGGTTACTGCTTGGGTGGTATACGGATGTCTTGTATGTGTGAACCCCCATGGATAGCAGTGTATCCCGCCATCTCCTCCCCTTGAATTGCGTTCCGTGGTCGGTTATGATCGATACCGGTCTTCCGACGGTTGGGAAGTACTGGTCGATCAGGATATTAAGAACTTTCTTCGTAGTCGCCCGATTTGCTGGGTATAGCTTTATGAACTTAGTGTAATGGTCCATAATGATGACGATATATCTGTATCGGTGGCGGCCTCCACTGCGGGGAAATGGCCCGCAGATATCCAGGAATACTTTCTCAAGTTTAAACTGTGATGTTATTGGAATCATCTGCCCTTCTCTTTTCTCGTTATTAGTTTTTACGAGTTGGCAGATGCGACAGTTTCTAATATACCTCCGTACCTTCCGATTGATGTCCTTTATATAACAGTTTTCTTCCAGGGCCTTTACCACCTTTAAAGCGCCCATATGCCCATATCGAACATGATAACTGATCACTACCTCTTTCTCGATATGGGTTGGAATTATTACCTTCCATTCCTCCTTAAATAATGATGGTTTGGAAAACAGGATTCCCTTATGTATAGTATAATATCGGGATATGGTTTCATCTCCTGCTTCCAATCTTGTTTATTATTGATACGTTTGACCCAGTATCGATCATTAACTTGGCTGGGATGCCTTCTACCTTGGCGTCAACATGTATAATTTCATTATTGAAGTTATTGGTGGGACTCCTGTTATCCTCTTCCAATAACTCCTGTCTGATGTCTTTCAAGTAGTTGCACCCGATGATGGTAATACGATTGTGATTGTTTATTATATTGCACTCATTCTCATTATCATACCCAGTAGTCAGAAGCAGTAATGGGTTCTGGTTATTTCTTACTGCCTGTGCCCTTTTAAAGGCTCGGCATCATTATTTCTTTGAGCCATATTATTGGATGCCTCATTCGGGATGCTCAGGGTGGTTACTTGCCGATCTGTTCTATGGTCTTCTGGTCGTTCATGGTGCGACCTTTGTTCAGTGTTGTCCAAACTATTACTCCTACGCGTCGGATAGTACCTCGGTTGGTCCCGTTCTAGGCTCCTCCGCCTTTCTTCGTATCTTCGGTAACTGTTCCCTCTATGGTGGTTGAAACCTCGCTGTCTTCCATCTGTGGCCCGTATGAAGTTCACTCTTGGGCGAGGAAACCTATTATTACTAAAATTACTATTATTGGGACCCACACGATTAGCATTATTATGGTAGGGACTATTACCATAATTGGGGCTTCTCTGACTATTTACGTTACCAGGGTTGGGATTGTGGTTACCCTGATAACCATTAGAGGGTCGATTCGGGTTTTGCTGGTTGGGACCCGTTCTATTACTGTCATTGTAATTGGTATTATTTCCAGTATTTCCATTATTATAATTATTATTTCGCGGGTATGTCCGAACTCCTTGGTACCCATTATTTACGTGGTTCGCACCTTGGTTATTATTCTGGTACGTCCTTGGTTCGGGCCCATCACTTCTCCTACGACTCTGCCTGTAGTAATCTTCGTTCTCATAATTCTTCAGGAGTTCGGTCATTGCTTGGATGGTCTTTATCTGGCTGCCCCTCCTAGCGCGAATCACTTCCTCATCATAATGATAAGACAGCTTGTTAATTAAGCATTCCTCCGGTATGGCTGGTTCTAAATGCTTAGCCATACACACTTTGCCGAGGAAATACGCTGTCATTGAGCTGCCGACTTGTGGTTGGTAGCGGCCGTGGCAGATATTATCTCTGATGAGATTCTGTGGTCTCTGACCAGTATTTGGCTTTGAACATGATCTTGAACTACTCATAGTTATTGATGTCGCTCCGGTTTGCCATCCACCAATGGTCATTCACCTCCCGAAACGACTCATCAAGGATCTCTCTATTCTGGACCCATCGGTTCCCTCGGTGTTTCTCGATGTACTCCTCTATTCGTGCCAAGAACTCCATTGGCTTCCGTTTGTATTGTCGGAAATTAGGCCATTCTCGGTTCTCTGACATGGGGAAACTGTGATATCCCGATGGTCTGTTTTTGATTGACTCTATCTCCTCCTGGCTCTGACGCATCTGTCCAGTTATGTTTACCATGGCGGCTTCCACGCCGTCGCATTTTTCTGTTACTTGGGTTCTTACTTTATTTACTTCCTCCAGAGCAAATTTCTTGGTCTCCTCTATTTTTGTCTTCTGCTGTTCTTGGACCTGAGTAATTTCCTTTGTTATTACCTCACGGACTTCCAGCACTTCGTTTTCTGTTAGCCGACATCTTTCGTCTACTTCTCGGATCTGCTGGTTAACAACCACAACTTCCTGTTCTAATTTCTTTACTATTGATTTCTTGGTCTCTGTTATCTTTTTATTTAATTCCTCTTTGGCTAACTCAATCCTCTCGTCTAACTTATTCATATTCTCTTGATTCGCTTCTCCTAATTCTTCTCTCAGCAGTAAATTGTCCTCTCTCAATTCTTCCTTTAACTGCTGGTTGTCACTTTCTATTTTCCTATTTGTTTCTTCCATCTTCTCTTCCAAATTCTTATTATTTTCTTCCATTTTCCTTTCCATTTTCCTACACAAGGATTGGTTGTCCTTTTTCAGGTCTTCCATCTTCTTATTCAAGGATTGATTGTTTTCCTCTATCTTCTTATTCAAGGATTGGTTGTTTTCCTCCATCTTCTCTTCTAAATTCTTACTGGTTTCTTCAATCTTCTTATTAGTATTTTCTATCTTATGACCCAATTCTTCCTTTGTGGATCCGTTGTCTTCCTTTAACTCTTTTAACTTTTCTCCCATCCTCTCTTCCATCTTCTTGTTGGTATTTTCTATGTTTTTATTTATTCCGCCCAAATCTTCCTTCAAGGATTGTTTGTCTTCCTTCCTGTTCTCGTCCATTTTCTTGTCCATTCCTTCCATCCTTTTATTCTGTTCCTTCATTGTCTCCATCATCTGCCTGAGCATTCCTTGTGTTGTCATGTCCTCGGTTTGCGATGGCTTCTCCTTCTCTGGGATATTAACTTCCCCTGTTTGCATTGTTACTTCAGGTTGTTTCCCTGGCGGTACGGGTTGTTTATCTTCTACCGGGGGTAGTAACACTTCTGGATCTTCCACAGGTGTTGCCTCCTTATCCCCCATGTCAATCTCTTTCTCGGCCTCTGCCGCCCTCTTTTTCGATGTAGCTCGTCTCTGCATCTTTCTGCTGTCTATTAATCAATCGCTGCCAAGCTTAGATTGTTAAGCCCTCTAAGTTGGACGCCACTTTGTAACTAGACGACCTTTCGTTGGCTGTAATCTGTCCAATCCCACTGTTTGGGCTAGCCACTTGGTCACCAGACCGCTGTATGCCGGTCGTTACAAAAGAATAAAAAATAAAATGGAAAATTCAATAATAATAGAATTTTCAATTAATAAAATAATTTTGTTTATGTTTAAGAGGTATGTATACAAGATCAATCTGTGTTTTAAAAGATTCTGGTAAAATTTTAGTAACAGGTAGGTATTTATTGACCGTCGAGCACTTCTTGAAGATTTGCACCAAGTCTGGAGTTAAATATATTAACTCCAGGTAATAATCGATTGGTGACCTTCCTTACTGGTCCAATATCTTGTTCAAAATAGAGTATATTCTTTTCACTTAATACCTTCAGCCTTATAAATACCCTTAAATTACCCTGTGAAATAAATACAGATACAAAATAATAGAAATATAAAGATTTATTGACAATTTTAGATAAATAATCGATATTTTATCGATGGAGAGCAATTATCGACTCTGTCTCAGGAATTATCGATTGTCATACAGAACAAAATTTTATGTTATATTATATTAAAGACAGGTTCTTTGAGCGATTAAGAATTAATAGTCAGAGAAGGGTGACGAGAAAGTATAACATTAACAGTTAACACATATAAATACAATAATTACTATTCAATAGTATTTAAATAATTCAGGTTATGATATTAGAATAAATGTTTTGTCGAACCAATGAAGACTGATGTGACGTCAGTCTCTGCGATGTAGTAGGCAGGTTTCGTTTTCAAGATGGCCGCTCCTTGGGTTGGTCTCGGCTATTGTATATGCGTCGAGTCAGAAAATTACTATAAAATTACCTTCCTCAAGGTCTAAAATGTCCCCGCACTGGTGTAATAAGTCTGTTAATCTATTTAGTGTATTCTGGTGAAGTGTTCTGTGTAAATTTGCGTTAGTTAGTTTATTTTCTATTTTGTTCAACTATTACGGTTAAGTTTTCAAGTTGCGGTTAGGTTTGTAGAGTAAATCAGTTGTAATATAATGTTTTACCGTTTACTGTCACTGGTATAGTGAAGTTAGAGGTTTGTTTTCACTATTGTCGTGAATGTTTTTATAGTATTGGCTTCAAAAAGTGTTTAATTTGTCTAACTCTCGTTCACTGATTTCAAAGGCTAAAACGTTAACTTCATGTTCGACTCGGTTTAAAGAACGATTTTGTCACACACCTATTCAGCTTGATATTCAACAAAAGACTAATTAACTTGGTCATAAATCTTGCCCAGTTAATCCTTGAAAAAGTATTGTTAACATTTTTCGATTTCATACACATTAGAAAATATTACATTATATATGGAATTTTTCTATTTTATTCCTTACTTTTATGAATTACTAATCTCATTATTAGTTTAATCATCTTATTCCCTTTAAATTGATGTATTATAGTCCATATCTGTAGACATTTTGTGGAAATTAACAAATTTTGTTCACACTTTGGAAATATAGGCTCAAAATTGGATTTCCGTTTTTATATAAAATTCCTTCCATTTTAAATATTATTAATACTATTATAATAAATTTTAATTAGTCATATTTCTCTTCCTTTCCTTAAATACATATAAATTACACCTTTGAACTGGTTTTTTGTGTTAATTTGTAGATTTGATATTGCTCTCTAAAATTAATTAATTTATATATTTTGACAATTTACAAAATGTTAAGGTATATTTCCTTATTGTCATTTTAATTCATAGGATCATTCCTAGTAGTAGTTAATTGTGTTATCTTATATAAATCTGGGTAGTTTACAGGATTTATTAGTGAATTATACTATTTTATATTGGTTCTCTGATTTCACCAAATGGCCTAGATTTTAGAATTTTATATTTCTTTCTTTCTCAATAAATTAAACTTGATTCCTCCTCTGACTTTACATAACTACAATTATATGAAAATAACATGATCTATAACTTATTGTTTTGTGTAGTAGTTAATTAACACTACAGTTATTAAAATAATTAATTATGAACATTGTTTATTAATCTGCACAATTTAACATATTGCAGATACAGCTTAAACATATCTCTTTTGACTATTTTCAATCTAACATAGCATACCTTTTAGTACATTATTACTGGTATGTAGGTTATTATTTATCAAACATAATTCTTTCTTTAAAATACATAACATAAATCTTATTTTCTAATAAACCTTACAAATACATTTATTTAATACATTGATTTTAGGACTGTGAAATAATAGTCTATTTAAACATGTTACACTTATTCATACTATATTAGTACCATTCCTTTTTGGTTTAAATCATTATTATTGTGATTCCCCACATCAGCAAACATTAATTCCCATACTCTATTTATTATCATCCTTTTTTACAAAGGTCTTTTAAATAAGGATTTACATAAAAATAATAAAATACTGGAAACCTTCCATTTTATTATTTTATCATGCTGGTTATTATTAGACTTTAAAGTTGTGATATAGCATACTACTAAGTTATAGTATCACCAACTTTAAGTTTATTGCATTTTTTAAAAAACACTTATACAAATTCACTTTCACTGTTGGTTCTGATATTCTGAGTCTTATTATCTCAGACCAGACCTTTAGTCATCATGGACCGTTAAGACTAGTTTATTTTCTTTATTACACAATAGCTTTAGCCGGTGCACTTCTTATAACGCTATACAACACTTTAGTTTTCTCAATAATTACATTTTTATAAGATTTTGGGGATGTTATACTTTCTTTGACATAGTTTTTGTGGGTTTGGGATTGATAGTAGTTTATATAATAATAGGTTTTACTACGGTGTTTCTTTCATACTATGTCTTCCTCTCCTCCTGTCTTCCTTCTTGTCCTTCTTCCTATCTTCCTTCTGGTATTCATTCTTGTCCCTCTTCTAGTTTTCATTCTTGTCCCTCGTCTAGTCTTCACTCTTCTGTTCTTCTTTCCTCATTCTTGGGAACCAAGGTACTTGGTGTTATCACGACTGAGGTTTAGTTTGGAGTATTGAATTTCTTCACTGAACTGACTTTATACTTCTATTTGTTTTTAGAGTATTTTGGTATTCACCACTCTTTGATTGAGTCTCTTTTTTCGGGATATTGTCTTATGTAACTGGTTTACTGCTCTGAGCTTCCTGGGTAACGTACTGGTATTATTTATGAGTTGATGAGTTGCTTCAATACTTTCTTTGGTTTCTTTTAACAGTGGTTTTTATATATTATGTAGTGAGGATTTTTATCTTATTGTGTTTCATTCCTCTGATTTATTTAAATGTCATTTAATATTATTACAACATTTGTTGATGTAATTAAATTTTATCATTTCATATGATTTACAATGTAGTGGATTTTCTGTCACACTACAATGTACTACGTTATCGGCAACAAAGAAGTAGTTTGTTGTTAAAATTCCTTCCCGGATTGTTTGGCCGTAGACCAATGTTTTCTGCAAAACCAGACGTTTCGGCAGTGCCATCGACTTCCATCATCAGTGAAAATCGAGTGCGATAACTTGAGGTGGTATACGTTAGTGACCACAGTACTGTGGTTAAGGCTGAAGCATTAAGTAGAAAGAAGTAGTTTCTATGGAAATATTTCATTTCGAAAATGATTTTAAATATAAATCTTAGAACATGAAAGTCATGTATTTTTCTCCAAAAAGTTAATCTTTTTGATTCTTAACACAAACCACATAGAAAACCGTTCCAATCTATTTTTCGAGTTCCATAAAACTGTTAAACTCTTTCCTACAATACCAGTAACAAATGCTTCATGAGAGAGAAGTTTTTCCAAACTACCATGACTCAAGATGGTTTAGAATTTTTCACGCTTCCTGTCATTGGCAAGAACTAGCTACAAATATGAACTATAATAATATTAATGAAGAATTAAAGTTTTAATTCATGGAGACAGACGAACGTTATTGTAAAATTATAACACAATTGTTAACTTACATTCAATAAAATGAAACGTTTAACTTCAAATCTGTTTCTGTGTATTTTTAATAGCATTCTAAATCCTTATAATTTCACTGTTTATTATTTTGTAACAAAACCTTATCTGACTATAAAATTATAACAGTAGACCAGGCAAATCAAAAATTGTATCAAAATTTTTATAAAATGTTGTGGTTCTCAATTACTTTTTACAAACCTACAATGTCATTAAAATGCAAGTTTTTAAGGTACATTTTTCAAAATTTCATTGGAAGAGAACCCACAGGGGTATTTTCATTCCATTTCATACCCCCAGACCCTCCCGGGTTCACCCTCTAATAAAGGACGCCGCTCACGCCTTTATGTCTGGGGAGACTTTTGCCGAGCATTGGTTAGACAAGGTTTAACAATAAATCATGATGAATATGATGTAATTATTTGAACTTTTTAAAATCATTTTCATTATGTTTTACAGCAGAAGTTGTCCTTTAAATATCGTAATATTGCATAGGTTTAGCATTGCATTTTGAGTGTTTTATATTAGCCGAATTCAGATACCAAGTAATCTGATAAATAATCAAATAATTTATTTATGTACAAAAAACTAATTAGGTCTTATAAACCTATAAACAAACATAATAAGAACATATAAAGATTCAAAATTTTTGAGTATTTTTTTATTTGTTTCAATCAGAAAACAGTCAATACAGTAATTGTGGCTACACAGTTCACACAGTCCCCTGCTCACTGTACAGATCTTACAAATCTTCCTCAGGTTTTCCGGTGTTGACTTTTCTGACAAAAATCTTTAAAAAATCACGTATCCTGAATACTGTATCACCTTCAGGTACTTGTGAGTACACTAATTATGGTACTAATGACACAGATCCTGCAAACATATAGCTCTGTACAGGTCTTCATACTCTGGAAACATCCATGAGAAATATCCTAGAGTTGTCACTTTTCCGTGTGAAAACTTAAGCTTTCTTCCGTGCGGGAAACGATGAGGCTCGGAATAATGCGCCGAGTAAAATCTTAGTTGGTTGCCTTCTTCTTACCATAAGCCCTGTTGTCGTGTTGTGATGGTGATGAAGAAGAAGATGATGATGATATTTTAATTTTTTTTAACTTGAGCAACTACGAGACACAATGAAAATTCAAATTTCTTATGGGAAACTCCCTTAAAGTTAGATTGCAAACGATAGGTTTCTTTAACAAGCGTATTTCCACAAATGATAAATCTATAATGGGTAAATATTGTTTGTGCATAAACGCTTAGAGTTTTGCACGCCTGTAGTAAACTTCTAAAGTACAGTTTCTACAAACACAAACGGGAACGATTAAAGTTATACAGTTCTTCTAACATCTGTATGTTACGTACTATAATTGTTAAGTGAATGTAGAAAACGTAAAATTTTTCTGTTTATTTTTCAGTTCTGCACCGATGTCTGGCGCGTATATTACAGCCGGGAAGGAGGTCGTATCCTCAAGACAACACGTCATGAAAGGCGAGACCTTACTGCTGTATACACAGCTGACGTAAGTTGAGGATGTACAGTACAAAACATGTTAAACAATTCTGTACCGGGAGCCCTAAGGTGTACCGGCCCCCCTAGTTTGTGTAGCTGTTTAGATGTGTGCGACTACTACTCCAGCTTCTGCTGGACACTCAGGAAACAGCTGAAAAAGCAATTAATCATACATTAAAACTATACGAAATAAAACTTATGAATACTTATGAAGTAACACTTGTGACAATAGGTTTTTAAAAAATGTTAATGTCTTATTACAGAAATTTTAAATAGGAATATTTTGAGAAGTAGACGTTATTTTCATTTAACATAAATACCCTACTGACTATGTCCGTCAGTGAATGTTGATAAACAATTCGTATATAAAGTACTAACTTCGCAAATACAAATTTTAAGTTTAAATAGTGATATAAAGTATACTCGCTTGCGAACACACACAGGCGCGCGCGCACACACAGATAAATTAGCCTCTTCCGTTTATAAGCTAAATTAAAAAAATGTATTAATACTTTTTCAAGGAGTAAACAATTTTTAAATAAGAAATGTTTCTTATTAGGAAACGCATATCGCTTTTGTTGATCTAGAAAAAGCATTTGATAATGTAGACCGCCAAAAGTTATGGAACATTATGGATAAAAGAAGATATCCACAGCATTTAATAAGTTCAGTTAAGGTCCTTTACAAAAGTACATCTGTGGTCCTGGATCTGAATGGTAAGTTCTCAAGTGACATTCCAATAAATAATGTCAACCTTTATTTATAATGTAATGAAACACAGGATTCTGTGTTTCCCCAAACTTGTTTAGTGGATAAATTAACGATATGTTGAGAGCATAGAAATCCAGACGAATTGCTTTACTCCCGGGTTACGTGGGTCTTCGGGAATCACAGCTTAAAAAATCAGTTTGTACGGGTTCCCTGTTATATGGGAATAATATAATTCTTATTCAAGAAAATAAGAATGTTTTACAAAGAGCTATGTTTCAATTCCAAGAAGTAGCAAGAGAGTACACGCCGACAACTTCAGTAAGAAAGACCAAAATCATGTCCTTTAAAGGTAAATACACAGTGAGGACTAAGATAGTTATAAACGACACTATTTTAGAACAAGTAAGCCCTTTTAAATATCTCGGCTTTGCAGTAAGCTATGAATCTCAATATGATATAAAAGAGAAGATAAATCAATTTAGGAATATTTGTGGTACGATTCACAGAAATCTTAGAAATAAAACAACACACTGCAAAAGAATTAAATTTTATAAGACAATTGCAATACACACATTGACATATGCGAGTGAGGCGTGGGTCACGACAAAAAAAGAATATGGCAAGTTCAGGGTGCCGGAACAAGTTTATATAACCTAATCCTTGAAGAGAATAAGAAGTTTCTTATTTACATTTAGTACATTTATTAAAGAACGAATTTTTTATTTGTAATTGGGACTTCACTTTTAACTATAACGGCCAAAACAAATTAAAACATACAAGTCGTAATACTCACATAATCAAATACAAATAATTACTTCTTTTAAAATTGATCACGTGCGCGCACACAAACACATACACACACATGCGAGGTTTAATAAAAAAGTTTGAGCAATTTTGCAATTTCCACTGCAACAAGTGTCCGATTAAAAAACTATTTTTATGACATGTTGTTACACATGTTAGTGACAATTGTCTAAAAGTTTAGCGCTATTTGATGAATAGTTTGGATTTCAAAGCTAATTGAGTAAGTTGTCCTTAGGTGTATTAGGCGAATTTTTGTCATTCTACAACGCAAGGTTGAAGAACACGAATTAAATTTTGTATAAACTGTGAGATAAACTGCTGTGTCCTGCTCAAAAATAAAAGGATATCACGTCTACGTAAATTGTTTAACAGGTTTTGTACTACGTTCTCAACTTACGTCAGCTGTGTATACAGCAGTAAGGTCTCGCCTTTCATGTCGTGTTGTCTTGAGGATACGACCTCCTTCCCGGCTGTAATATACGCGGCAGGTATCGGTGCAGAACTGAAAAATAAACAGAAATATTTTACTTTTTCTACATTTACTTAACAATTATACGACGTAACATACAGATGTTAGAAAAACTGTGTAACTTTAAACTTTCCCCTTTGTGTTTGTTGATACTGTACTTTAGAAGTTTACTACAGGCGTCCAAAACTTTAAGCGTTTATGCACAAACAATATTTACCCATTATAGATTTATCTTTTGTGGAAATACGCTTGTTAAAGAAACCTATCGTTTGCAATCTAACTTGAAGGGAGTTTCCCATAAGAAAAATTGAATTTTCATTGTGTCTCGTAGTTGCTCAAGGTAAAAAAAATTAAAATATCATCATCATCATCTTCTTCTTCATCACCATGACAACACGGCATAGGATGGTACTGTCTGTTCCGCCTTCAAAAATACTCCAGCTATCACTTCCTGGGTCTATCTACACACCTAGGTTTGTATTTCCAGACTTGTCTGGCCAGTCTAGAATCTGGCATTCTTTGTAAGTGTTCTTCTTTCCACCGTTGTTTATAATCTACTAATTTTTCATTCAAGTTAAAAACTTGTAACTCTTCTCTTATACCTTATACGGTCAAGTTTAGAACACCTTTTAACTCCTCTTAACAACGCTATTTCTGAGGCCCGTATTTTACTGTTTTGTTTCTTGGTTGTTGCCGATAATTCACACTCATAGGACAGTACCGGGATACCATAACTTTGTAGAACTTTAATTTTGTATCTGTTAAACTCTCCGCTAATAATTTTATATAAGAATCTGTACTATAAAAACAAAGGTTGCCACATTTCGAGGCAGGGAGCCAATAAGAGCAAAATAATGATTAGAAATGGAATTCTAAACCAGGCGAGCCACTTTAAATAACTAGGAAATCATATTGGCTATAATAGGAATTATGATATTGATGTTAAGTTGGGTAAGTTATAAACGATTTGTGGGACAAACAAGCGTATTATAATATTATTTGTTACAATTTTACGTAACTGGAGACATAAGTGTATTTAATAAACTCTAAAGAACTGTTTTTTAGACGGCACAAACGGTTTATATTCGATTTCATTAATAATGCACATTTAATAAATTATTGTAGTAACGTATCTACTGCTCGCAGAACGCAAGATTTATTATCGGTACAGCAGAACTTTAATAATGCCAACTAAGTAAACTAAGATGGTTTTGATAGTCACAATGTTTTCAGACCATTAATCATATGGAATTCTTATAACTCTTAATGGGACCTAATTATTAAATGGTTGTTGTGAACCGCTAAATTAAAATTAAAGGAATGAAAATGAACAATGTATAATAATCAAGTGCACGTTATTTTGGTAACGAAAAATTTTTAAGCTAATTTAATATAAAAGACACTTACTACGTCTTATATTGCTGCGATACCAGTAATAATAATAATTTTGTAACAGTATTTCGGAAGCTGACATATTAGGCCTGTCATTTTCTTTGTAACTTAAGAAATACGAAAACAGTTGCATTTTGTTTGCTGTTCCCTCTTTACAAAATTGAGTCGGATATTTAGTCAGGTGTTAATAACTTTTTTATCAACTGACAACGTGGAACTGATGTTTGTCACCTTAAATATTTACTATACACATTCAGAAAGTCAGTCTCTTTTCATTTTTGTTAAGTATTGATTATATTTACCGACTTAAACGTAACGAAGAGTAAAAATAAAAGTATTTGATCACAGATACCAGCACAACTGTATGTAAATTTTTTGTATGGACCCGTTTTTACTTCCATGTTCCTTAAGGAAATGGAAGTATGGTGATGGCAAAAAAATTCGTGTTCGAGATTATTGCAGATTCTGATTGTACTACATTCAAAACATGAAAAAAACTCATTTTCCGAAGCGTCTGTGTGTATTTCTGTCTGTCTGTCTGTCTATCTGTGTGTCTGTGTCTATAGATTTTTTTTCTATGGCAAACGATAACAGCCGCAAATTCAAACAGAATCAAATAATGTTTTGCATACAGTCCTGATTTGTAGAGTACTCAAGACCTATTGTTTTCAGAGAAGATCGGTTAAGGGAAAGGGGTAGTTTACCGGCAGCGTTTTTTTATCAAGGGTAATTTTTTTTTGGCAAACGATAACAGCCGCAAATTCAAACAGAATCAAATACTTTTATGCATACGTCCCTGAATTGTAGAGATCTCAAGGCCTTTTGATTTTGGTAAAGATCGGTTAAGGGGAAGGGGTAGTTTACCAGCAACCTTTTACGTTTTAACAACAGTAAAGTACTTGAAAATTCATTTAAACTTTTTCAAACAATGGTAATTGTTAAAAATAAAATAATTTTGTTGCCAGGCAATAAAATTATAATTTTTTCATTTTAATGTAAATCATGTATGAGAGAAAATATATCGTTCGTGGCAGGCAAGCATATCTCAATTATGTAATGTTTATGTTTCCATTTTATTATTATGATTACTGCAATAAAAAGGCAGGGAACACACACACACACACACACACACACACACACACACACACACACACAAAATTCGCGTTATTTCTGGCCTCACTCATGTTTATTTTCTTACATTTGCACGCTTTTTAAATGGAAACTGCCGAAACCCACACCAACATAACGCGTGCAAGCCGAAAAAATGTCCAGCGTGGATAGCGATTTGCTTCCTGTTGATCGCTGGGCAGTGTAACTGCACGTGTTTACAAAGGAACGATTCATAGACAGAATTTTCGTCTTTAGGGAATGAACCCTCTGCAAGATGCTGAGGGTCCATGAGTGACTTCGGAGCGCTCCTTCTTTTTCGCGTGTTTGTTCTGTGAAACATACACTGTAGATTCGCAGCTTTACTCTAAGCAACGCACAATAGGAAATGTTGAAAATTTTTGTCCACGGTGTACCCTCATACACACTAAACCTGCTCTGATGTTTTAATTACGGACATCATAATATTAAAACTTTGGAAAGCTGAGCACTACTTAATGGAGATCAAACATTAACTTATACAAGCCATTAATTTTATGCATATTTTTTACATATATGTGTACAACGTTATCGGCAACATAGAAGTAATTTTTGTTAAAATTCCTTCCCGGGATGTTTGGCCGTAGTCAAATGTTTTCTACAAAACCAGACGTTTCGGCAATGCCATCGACTTCCATCATCAGTGAAAATCGAGTGCGATAACGTGAGGTGGTATACGTTAGTGACCACAGTACTGTGGTTAAGGCTGAAGCAGTAAGTAGAAAGAAGTAGTTTTTATGGTAATATTTCATTTCGAAAATGATTTTAAATATAAATCTTAGAACATGGAAGTTATGTATGGTTCTCCATACCGACTTTTTACTTCCATATTCCTTAAGGAAATGGAAGTATGGTGATGGCAAAAAAAATCCTGTTCGAGATTATTGCAGATTCTGATTGTACTACACTCAAAACATGAAAAAAAGTCGTTTTTCGAAAAGTGTCTGTGTGTGTGTCTGTGTGTCTGTCTGTAGATTTTTTCTATGGCAAACGATAACAGCCGCAAATTCAAACAGAATCAAAGAATTGTTTGCATACAGCCCTGATTTGTAGAGTACTCAGACCTATTGGTTTTGGTGAAGATCGGTTGAGGGAAAGGGGTAGTTTACCAGCAAGGTTTTATGTTTTAACAAGGGTATTTTCTCTGGCAAACGATAACAGCCGCAAATTCAAACAAAATCAAAAGATTATTTGCATACAGCCCTAAATTGTAGAGTTCTCAAGACCTGTTGTTTTTGGTGAAGATCGGTTGAGGGAAAGGGGTAGTTTACCTGCAATGGTTTTTTTTATCAAGGGTAAATTTTTTTTTTTGGCAAACGATAACAGCCGCAATTTCAAACAGAATCAAATAATGTTTCGCATACAGTCCTGAATTGTAGAGTTCTCAAGACTTATTGTTTTTGGTGAAGATCGGTTAAGGGAAAGGGGTAGTTTACCAGCAACGTTTTATGTTTTAACAAGGGTATTTTCTATGGCAAACGATAACAGCCGCAAATTCAAACAGAATCAAAAAAATATTTGCATACAGCCCTAAATTGTAGAGTTCTCAAGACCTATTGTTTTTGGTGAAGATCGGTTAAGGGGAAGGGGTAGTTTACCTGCAACCTTTTACGTTTTAACAACAGTAAAGTACTTGAAAATTCATTTAAACTTTTTGAAACAATGGTAATTGTTAAAAATAAAATAATTTTGTTGCCAGGCAATAAAATTATAATTTTTTCATTTTAATGTAAATCATGTATGAGTTAATAGTATAATGGATTAATTTACACTCAAAATGTACAAACAGAAAATTTTGTTACAAACATCAATATCGTTCGTGGCAGGCAAGCATATCTCAGTTATGTAATGTTTACGTTTCCATTTTATTATTATGACTACCGCAATAAAAAGGCAGGGAAGACACACACACACACACACACACACACACACACAATTCGCGTTATTTCTGGCCTCACTTATGTTTATTTTCTTACGTTTGCACGCTTTTTAAATGGTAAGTGCCGAAACCCACCAACATAACGCGTGCAAGTCGAAAAAGTGTCCAGCGTGGATAGCGATTTGCTTCCTGTGGATCGCTGGGCAGTGTAACTGCACGTGTTTACAGAGGAACGATTCATATACAGACTTTTCGTCTTTAGGGAATGAACCCTCTGCAAGATGCTGAGGGTCCATGAGTGAATTCGGAGCGCTCCTTCTTTTTCGCGTGTTTGTTCTGTGAAACATACACTGTAGATTCGCAGCTTTACTCTAAGCAACGCTCAATAGGAAATGTTGAAAATTTTTGTCCACGGTGTACCCTCATACACACTAAACCTGCTCTGATGTTTTAATTACGGACATCATAATATTAAAACTTTGGAAACTTGAGCACTACTTAATGAAGATCAGTCATTAACTTATACAAGCCATTAATTTTATGCATATTTTTTATATATATGTGTACAACGTTATCGGCAACAAAGAAGTAGTTTTTGTTAAAATTCCTTCCCGGGATATTTGGCCGTAGTCCAATGTTTTCTACAAAACCAGGCGTTTCGGCAATGCCATCGACTTCCAACATCAGTGAAAATCGAGTGCGATAACGTGAGGTGGTATACGTTAGTGACCACAGTACTGTGGTTAAGGCTGAAGCAGTAAGTAGAAAGAAGTAGTTTCTATGGTAATATTTCATTTCGAAAATGATTTTAAATATAAATCTTTGAATATGGAAGTCATGTATGGTTCTCCATACCGGTTTTTTTTTTATTTTGTTTTAATACGTGAGCTGAGCAGACTATTGCCGGATAAACAATAACCAACAACCGTTAGTTTGAAATCTCACTCTCGACAAACAGTGGTTTGGATTTTTCAAAAGTAACAACTCTGACACATGACACACTTCTTGAAATCTGTCACTTTTTGCTTTATAACTAAAACAGAAAGCATTACAACGATTGAATATTATAACAATGAGCGACGGGCAAAGGAAAAAAGAAGTGCTCGTTGACACCTTTAACGATGGACGTGGGTAAAACAAAATTAAAACCACATGACGAGAAGGATTTCACGTTCTGCTGCAAGAAAATAACGTAGTTTTTCTCTCAAGATCAGTGCTGTCGAGAAGTAACATCCTGCAGTCAACACAGCTTCAACATCGTCTGCAACATCGTTATTTAACTTGCTAGAAAATTTTACATCTTCTTCTGCAGCACTATAACACACCGTGAGCCCTAGCTTCCAACATCAATCTTCTCCAAAAGTATTCTGTCCAATTCCATCTCAGTGTAACCACTCACATCAATTTTCTGAGATTTTTTGCACATCATCCAACCATCTTATACTAGTTCGGCCCCTCTTTATGCTTTTATAAACCTGCGCCCTCAGAATTTTCTTTGGCATACGCTGATCATCCATCTGCTCTAGGTAACCTAACCATTGTATTCGTTGAGCCTTTACGAATCTTACAATGTACTCATGATTCAATATCTCATCTATCTCCTGGTTATATCTGATTCTCTACTCAACATCTTCTTTAACCGGGTCACAAACCGGTCTGTTGTCTTATATATTTTTATTTTTGTGTTACGATTAATGACTTTGCTAGACAATTTTACTTAAGGGTCTAAATAAGTTTACTGACACTTTATTAAAAGCCGTCTCTATTCTCTGAAACAATATCCTGCACTTATACTTATTTACACGCTAATCCTAAGTAAGAGTCAAAATTTAGTAAGAACTCAGTTTCAATCTGTTTAAAATTCTTTCGTTTGTGTCTAAAAATGCAGCTGGTTATAACGATAGTGTTGAAAAAACAAAGAGCCACAGAATTTTGAGCAGATATGAAGAAACGGCTCATATTAACAGTTACTGGCCTTACAGCGACCAGTATACGAGTATATGTATCAACAATTTTCTTAGTTCCACATATAACCAGTTACTAACAATTTTAAACATATTTTAACGTTTTTATATTTTATATTCTGACTAAAACTGCGTAAAAACATTAGGAGTTAAATCCATTTTACATACCAGAGTCTCGCGCCCGTCGTAGCGTATCTCTGTCCGTATCTGGAAAAGAAAAAATTAAAATTGTTTAAATTAGACGTATTTATTAAAATATTAAAGACATTAGTATAATATTTACGTGTAATGAATAAAAACGGAGGCTACTTTCAAAAATAGCTAAAATATAGAACAGAAAAATTTCGAAGAGATGCAGAACAGCATGTGACTTACAGCATGCAAAATACCTAAAGTACCTGGTACCTGGAAGTGTATAAAAAAAATATAACGAAAATTTTGTGAGATATAACTGTTTAGTTTTATCTAACCGTCTATCCTTATTGTCTTCTCCTCTGTGTCAGTTTGCTACAGAAGGCCGGCCGCACACTGCAGCGACATTTTGTTTCGCGACAGAACCGTTTCGACGCCACGTGTTGAAAAGCGTCGAAACGGTGGAGAGAGGCTTGTGACATTGCCTTAGGCCGAATCTATTTCTCGTCAGCAGTTTTTGACCTGTGAAAATGTGTGGTTCGTGGGTACGTGACAGATATTAAAATAGAAGGGATGGACTAGGTAAGTGTAACACAAATCTTGTGTGATTAGAATCCAGCGCATGCGCAGATCAAAATGTCATAAGCTGTTTTGTTGCGAGACATAAATTGAAGGAGCTTCGTCTTTGGTCGCGAGGGGTCTCGCCACGCCTCTAGACAATGTCGCAGGCAGTGTGTGGCGCTTTATAGATCCTAATAGCAGTAGTCATCTGCGACGCTTATCGACACGATGTGCCAAAACGGTTCTGTCGTGAAACAAAATGTCGTTACTGTGCGGCCGACCTAAGTCCTTTAGTATGTATGTGGTTTGTGTATGGGGGGGGGGAGGATTAGAAGACATGGGTAATAGAAAGGAAGACAGATTAAAATATCACTGACTGGTTTGACAGAAAACTTATTAAATACATGAAGAGGGAACACAAGAACGAAGTGGATTAATTTTTTAAGCGGACGTTACGAACAAGTATGATCTTCAGCCCTAGTGTCTTAGTCAGGTTACGTACAATTGTTGTTCAACTATTGAAAGTAATTTAGACAACGTAGAAAATTTCAAAAATTAAAAGAAATTACAAAAACGGAAGTACAAACTTACTCTAGATGCTAATTTATTTTATCACAATATATAAATGCACAGAAGAATAAGATTTAAATATTAAGAAAGATAATGGAAACGTCCAGTGAACCCTGGTATTAAGTTATCACGAGACAGATGTTTGAATGTGGTGTTGTTTGCTGACGACTTGCTTGTACTTTAAAATACAGAATCTGATATGAAAAAATCTGTTTTAAGCTTCATCAGATTTTCAATCAATACTACAATGTGAAAATCTCCACTATAAAAACAAATGTAACGCCATTTCGAGGCAAGGAGCCTATAAGAATAAAAAAATGATTAGTGATCAAATTCTAGAACAGGTTTAGTTATCTAACACTTTAATTTTCTGGGAAATGATATCGGCTATGATAGGAATTATTATATTGATGTTAAGTTGGGTAAGTTCCAGATGATCTGTGGGACAATCAAACGTATTTTTTGAAACAAGGTACTCTGATATAGAAAATTACAGTTCTATAAAGTTACGACAGTGTCTGTACTGTCATATGGGTGTGATTATGAACAATGGCAAAGAAACAAGTCAGTAAAATACAGACCTTGGAAATGGCGTTCATAAGAGGAGTTAAAAGTTATTCTAAACTTGACCTACAAGGAATGAGGCTATAAGAGAGGAGTTACAAGTTTTTAACTTAAATGAACAATTAATAGATTAAAAACTACGGTGGAAAGAACACTGGAAGTACAAACCTATAGGACACAGCTGTGTGGGTAGACCCAGGAAGAGATGGCGGGAGGTTGAAGGCAAAATATGCAGTACCTTACGTGTGCTCTAATTTCAATGTAATTCACGTTCATATTATTTCTCGTAAGTACAGTAAAAGCTAATATTTCTATTTTGTAAAGAAGGTTATTTTATATAAAAATGTAATAAATTTAATGATATTAAAGAACCTGTTTTTTTACACCAAATTTTATTTCAATTCAATGTACAAGGATTAAGATATTTCGGTTATCAATATGTTTTGGTTGTCAAGATGTTTCAGTTATCGAGATGTTTCGGTTACTTCGAGTCTATGAAAAAAATTTTAGACAAAGAGTGTATATCCCGAATATTCTACCGTTTTTCTTGAATGAAAGATACTGGTGCGCTGTGTTCTTTATAAAATATATTTCTAAATCATAAAACATATTTCATAAATCCAAGATTTATTTTCCCTATATATTTTTCCATAAATATTGGCATGTGAAAATATTTTTTGTATTTTTATATTTGCGTTTGAGGTTAAGTTAGATTGTTAAAAGATATTTTTTGTGTGAAAGGTAAGTTTTTTTACTTTTTCAATCAAAAAAATATAGCCCTATATGTAATTATTTAAATTATACGTCTCCTACATGTCCACAGGCTTGGTTTCCGTGTAATTAAATAAGAGCACTTAAACTACATTACACACAATGATATTACAGATTTCCTTGAAGTTAACAAAGCTCTAAACACATTTATTTCATTTCTGTAAGTTCCTGTTTTCTACAACTTCATCGTAATACTTTTAAAAATGTAGAATTTAATTAACGCCCTGAATAAAATGTCATTAATGAATTATAGTAAATAATGTTTTATGCAATACTGTTTGTTATATCAAACCAAAAACCTTTACATTTTCAAATATTTTTTTGACTTAATCAAGTCTAATATACATGTGTGTGTGCACGCGCGCATAAACACTTTATATTTCACTCAACGTTTATCTGTCACTGAAATTACTGTACACATTTGTTTTGCCTCCACCCCACATGTTTTTTGGCTCCCCCCACACTATGATTATGAGCATACATAATTTGAAAAAGAAATACTAAATTTTTCTTACTATTACTTTTAATGTTTTAGATTTTAATTCATTAATGCGTGATGTTAATTAAATAATAATTGAAAAAATAATTTAATTCTCTATATTAATTTATATTAGTGTAGTATTTTTTTTCATTATTAATGTTATAACTTTATTTACTATTATAATATATTAATATATTATAGATTTCTTAGTTCTTAAATTATTAAAAAATTAAATTAATTATTATTATTATTAATTTAATAATTTGTATTATTAGAGTAAAATGCGACGAAATCGTACGCTGACTGGCCGTAAAGAACGTGCACGTAATCGTTCATTAATGCGTGATGCAAGAGAGCGACAACGAGAAGATCGACACATTGAACAATGTCCCCATCGTGATGATGCCCGTTTTTACGAGTATGAAGTGAATTTTGAAACTGCTCAGAAAAATTTGGATTTCAAATTGTGTAATTTATGTCATCGTTGTTGGTTTTATCTACATATTGAAGAGGATGGATCTTATACTCTTTGTCATAAATTTAATGTAAAAAATGAAGTAAATATTTTTTCCGTGACAATAATATGGATCCTGGTCCACAACCTGATGTATTGAAGAAATTAACGTTTGTTGAAGAACAATTAATTGCTCAAGTTCATCCAGTAATCACAGTCTATCGACTTAAAGGTGGTCAATTTGGATATGGTGGACAAGTAATTAATTTTCATCAAGACATTACAAATTTTACTACTTCTTTACCTCATTCTATCGATACTATTTCACAATATATTTTTGTTAGAAGATATGACGGTGAATGGTATAAAGATTTTATTGTAAATTGCAATAATGTCAAGGCTGCTTTGGCATATCTTAAAAACAATAATCCTTGGTATCGTGATATTATAATTGATGAAAATAATTTAGAAAGATTACCTGATAATGAAAGTGTTTTCCAACAAATAATATGTAGTCAAGAACAACAAAATATTTCATTTAATTTGGATAATGTTAATTTGGATAGTGAGGATGATGACCAAAATCCATTGTTAAATAA
Source organism: Magicicada septendecula (assembly GCA_034769895.1). Taxonomy (NCBI): domain Eukaryota; kingdom Metazoa; phylum Arthropoda; class Insecta; order Hemiptera; family Cicadidae; genus Magicicada; species Magicicada septendecula. The sequence continues at coordinate 178,869,567 of CM068368.1, forward strand.
TATTTATGAATCTGGAGCTCCAACGGTCACTTTTAAATGTAATCGACAGGCAGTAAATAATGTATTAGGAATTCAGGAAGATAATGATGGATCTCGTGTTTTACCTTGGCCTAGAATAAATTCTGTACCTTTTAATGAATTTACGTGCGACCGTGATTTACGTGATTTATATATTTGTAGAGCTTTTCCAACTTTATTTCCTACTGGAAAAGGTGATCTTAAAGATGCGAGGTTTTGTAAAATTTCAAATAGTAAGTATTTTAAATTTCTCATGATGTATGAAGATGGCAGATTTGCTCGACATCCAAGATTTAGATTTTTTGCTTTTAACAGCCTGATGTGTTGGAGAGCTTTGCAGAATGGAAATATTTTTGTTAAAAAAAAATCACTTTTACATGGTATTGAAACAATCGAACAACTTCAAGAAATATTACAAAGCGAACCAAGATTGTATAAATCAATTTTATCTTACAATGCTAATCTAAGGTCATCAAGTTCTTATTGGTACATGAGGTCTCGAGAAATATTGGATATGGTTGAAGAATTAGGAACTCCTACTGTTTTTATTACATTAAATGCAGCTGATTTATATTGGCCAAAGATATATCGTATTCTTGATCCTGATTATGATTATGCCAATCTCAATCAAAATACTGAATTCTGTCGTATATCAAAATTATTGAATTCTAATCCTTTAATTGTTGCCTATTTTTTCATAAAAGGTTAGAATTTTTTATGGAACATTTTTTAAAAAATATTTCAAAGTCAAAGATTTCTGGTTTCGTATTGAATTTCAAAATAGCGGTAGTCCTCATATGCATGGTATTTTCGGGCTTGAAAATGCTCCTGATCTCAGTAATCTTAATCCAGATGATATTGTAAGAATACAAGAAATTAGTAACAATTTCGATGAATTTATATCTAATTGGCATCCAGATCCTTCTCAAACTTATGATATACATCTATCAAAAATGCATTTTACTGACGTACCTGATCAAGATGTTGATTACAATCATTTAATACGTGCAGTACAAATGCATACATGTTCTAAAGCTTATTGTCAAAAAAAGAAAAAAAATTCTTCTGAAACTACTTGTCGTTTTAAGTTTCTAAAAGAATGTGTCACCGAAAGTAAGATTCAGTTTATTCATGGTGAATTAGAATATTGTAACGCAACAGAAATGCGGTCCTCAACGTTACATAAATAGAATATTATAAATATAATAAGTAAATAAATATTTAACTCCCAAAATAATACAAAGGTCTAATAAATACATTTATAATTGTCTAAAAATGAATAAGGATGCAAGGTAGGGATAACAATAAAAAACAAACCTGTAAAATAGACAATAGTAAGAAATCAATGTTCAGTGAAACGTAAATAAATCAAATATACTGATAAGAATTGTAAAAAGAAACCTATACAGAAAATGTTACAAAGTAAATGACAATGAAATTCGATAAAAATGAGTCAATAATTTACATTACAGTAATAGAAAGTAATGATTCTGAATTGAATGATGTTATTTTGTTACCATTAATGTTATGTTAAAGTTTGTGTTAGATTATGCAAATTACTTGTTGAAGTAAGAGAAACTAATGAACCAAAATGTATTATTTGATGACTGTTATAGAAGAGTGGAGGAAAACAGTTAATTAATGTTAATGGATCTCAATTTTCTTATATGTGTTATTCCGGAACTTGCAGATTATTATATCCCACAACTACAGGTATCTAAGAAATTGAATTATATTAACATAATTTAAGAGAGGAGAGACAGAGAGACATACCCGGTCTTATAACAAATTGGCGCTCAACTCGTGTAGGGCTTAAGTTAAGTAACTATAATTCTATTAATATTACTTAACCAGAGCAGGCAACTGTGGGAGACTAGAAATGCAATAAAGAGATATGATACAAAAGGAAACGAAAATGCAAGGACAAGAGAGACAATTAAGTTACGCGGAATGGACGACGGTGCTATTTAAGAAATTCAGCAAGGATATGGGATACATAGAAAAGAATACCAATGATCACGAAAGAGCGCAAATGAGTCGCGCGAATGCATTGGGAACACCAGACGATAAAATGACATTGAGAGAGGTTTATGATGAAATGTGGGAGTTAGATGCCAGGTGTAATAAAGAAAAGACTATTGGGACGACTGACGAAAAAGACGATAACAAGGTGGAAAGGATGGCTGAAGAAGATTGGGAAAGATGGGACGATAACGAAGAACAAATGAAAACCGAAAGAACAGGAGTATACGCCCAGGTGACAGAACAATATACTCAGGAAGACTATGAACAATGGAAACGAGAAATAAGACCACCTGAAAACCCAATACAAACAGAAAACAAAGAATTAAGGGAATGGATAAGGGTGATGTTTGAACTATCCAGAGAAGATATGTGTAACTGGAGGAAAGAACACAATCAAACAGATGAACTTATAGGAATGCCAAATAAAAAAAATTTAGAACAATCAAATAAGCAACAAAAAGTAGAAATAGTCAAAGTGAAGCAACAGAAGAAAATGCCAGAACAACCAAAGAAAGTGACCTGTCAGGACGTAATGGATTTTATGGTCGAACAATTTAAGAAACAGGAGGAAAACTTAAAAGAACAATTTAGGAAACAAGAGGAAAACTCAAAGAGACTAATGAAAACAATGGATGAAGGTTTCAAAAAGGTAGCGGAAACAATGGATAGGTGTGTAAAGAATATGAATAAAACACTAGAAACCACTTCTGAAGGTAGAAAGGAAACCGAAATTAGAGAAGACCAAAATGCAGTGCTCTCTGAAAATAAGGATAGAAAGGACAAGGAGAAGAACCAAACCATGGAAGAGAATAGCCAGAAAATAAGGAAAATATGGAGGAAGAAAATAGTCAATACAAAAGAAGAAATGGAGATGAGTAATGATGGATTAATTAGTGCATTTAACATCCCAATTAATGAACGAAGGGAGTTATGTAAAGGTAGGAATTATAGAAGAAACTTTATGAAAATAACCAAAATAAACCACCATGGAATAATAACAAAACCTTAAATAAATTTAAATGTCATTTAAATAAATTGACAATCAAAGAGTATTTGACAACATCGTGTATATCGTTAATACGGAAGATACCCGTAAAACAGTTGGTGAATAGTCCAGATATCGAAGGGAATGGGAAGGTAGAGTATACAAGTGATTATGTTAGAATAGAGGAGATACGATACCTGATAATTAAGAAAGATTTAAATATGACTGAACACCCTGAATTAAATGAAGACTTTACATCAATCGAGTTACAGTACAAGATACACGAGAGATATTTAAAAAGTGTAGAAATTGGTATGAACACTGCAGTAATCCGGACAACGAGTGCAGTCGAATTAATGGACCACGGTTAGAAGAAGAATTAGTCAACCAGAAAAATGGGACTGATTTGCTGAAAACTGACCAGGCAACCAATTGACAAGACGGACGGAAATATTTAATAACAATCCAATAAATTCTAAATTAAAATAAGAGCAACTTATTACCAATTTTGAAGAGAAAACACTTGTAAATAAAAAGAATTTTTTTGAACAATATATATAAATAGAAAACATAGCGTTCAAAAGGAAGTAAGTCTGAATTAAAATATAGTTACGAAGAAGGTATTAAGAAGAGTTAATAACAAACCCCAAGATTACAGAAGAAAACCAGAAATATTACTACATGTCTACGAAGAAATATTATGAATAAGGAATAATGAAACCCCAAGATAAAAAGTTTTTATATGAAATATACCTATGCAGAATAACAAAGGAAGAATAATATGACCTAAAATACCTACCGCATTGCCAAGTGAAAAGAACAACCTCAATAAACGATTGATTGTGACCAATGTAATATTAAAGAGAACGAGAAAAAATATTTATCAACATAATTCATTGAAATATAACCAGCCAAAGTAATGAAATAAGATAAGAGAAATAATAGTTGAGCTAATGACTGTAACTACACTGAAATTCAGTAATAGTAATAATCAAAACAATTACAAGCTAGAAAATATTGGGATTAGAAGAACAAATGAAGAGGATACTTAGCGTTATTATCACAACAAGAAAGAAGAACAAAACTAATTACAAATAATGACTGTCAGAATTATTATCAGAAAATGTTTAAGGAAAATAAAATGGAATCACAAAGTACAAGAGATAGGAATAATTAAATATAAAAGCAACAATGTAAAGAATTCCCAAATGTTTATTATTAATTAATTAAGAAGATTATTATGAGATTATTTTATTTTTATAGCTGACTGTAGATGAATTCCAGCAGTACTATATTAAAGTGTAGTGTGGAGAGCAGAGTATGAAGCCAAACAGTGCCTCTCTGAACTGTACCAACGCACATATTAGGGATTGTTAGGGAAATTAAATATTTAAGGAATATTAGAATCGTTGCAAGAATGACATCAAATTCCAGAAAAGAATGACGAAGAAAACAGAAGTAAAATAACTGACAGAAGAATAATTGAGAAATACAGTGATTGCAGTAACTAGAAGTAGAAGAGATGTGAGCCTAAAGTATCAAAATATATTGTAGCCAACTATCAACAAATACTGTTTAAGGAAAATTGCATATGACCAAAAAAGTTAATAGGAATAATGAAATGTTATTAAGTAAAGAATTATGAATACTAGTCTAACAAAGTTACATTGAGAATCCCATCATTAACCGTTAATGTTGATATGAATAAAAGCCATGTGAAAAATACAAGTTTACTTGACCTAAATTACATTCACGTAAATTAACCTTTTTTAGGAGGGGGAGCATATGTAACGCAACAGAAATGCGGTCCTCAACGTTACATAAATAGAATATTATAAATATAATAAGTAAATAAATATTTAACTCCCATGATAATACAAAGGTCTAATAAATACATTTATAATTGTGTAAAAATGAATAAGGATGCAAGGTAGGGATAACAATAAAAAACAAACCTGTAAAATAGACAATAGTAAGAAATCAATGTTCAGTGAAACGTAAATAAATCAAATATACTGATAAGAATTGTAAAAAAGAAACCAATACAGAAAATGTTAAAGTAAATGACAATGAAATTCGATAAAAATGAGTCAATAATTTACATTACAGTAATAGAAAGTAATGATTCTGAATTGAATGATGTTATTTTGTTACCGTGAATGTTATGTTAAAGTTTGTGTTCGATTATGCAAATTACTTGTTGAAGTAATAGAAAGTAATGAAGCAAAATGTATTATTTGATGACTGTTATAGAAGGGTGGAGGAAAACAGTTAATTAATGTTAATGGATCTCAATTTTCTTATATGTGATCCATAGATCAAGATAAAGATGTTGTTAGTTATAAAAAGAATAATTATTTGTGTAAATGTAAATAGTTAAGGTTTGGTTATGTGTATAAACTTATGTAAAAAGGCTATAGTTGTTCACCAGTTATAATCAAAGGTAGGTCCATATACAACAAAAGGCCTAACAGCCAATAACACTATATAACAACTCAAAACATAAAGGTTAGGTACGGAAGTTAATAATAATTAATGAATACAGTTCAAGGAGTTAGAAAAATATTTGATATGTAATAATATATAATAAACCAACTCAATATAAACAAATTATGATAATGCCATAGTGCAATGATATCGATTGATAACGTTTGATATCGGAAAAATAATAAATATAAAAAGAAACAGACTAAGATAAAAAAACCAGCAGAATATATGTAGAAATTAGTAAACAAACTATAAATAAAGTTATATTCCGATATAATGGAAGTTTAATAAGGAATGGAAGAATAATATATGAAATAATTACTATATACAAAACATTGAAAAAGAATAAAAATAAACTTGTTGCTAGGGACAACAAAAATTAAAATAATTTGTTGATTTTGATTATTGCAATTTATGATCTGAACGTGATGAGATTAAAACCAAAAGAAATGGTTAATGTAATTGTACTAATCTAAATTATTTCGATACATTTACCTATCACAATATATTAATAATTATTTGTCTGAATTATGCCAGCAAAATTTAACCAAATTATATAATGCTATCGTCCCGTAACAATAAATAATTGAGTTCCACAAGGAAGGACTTGGATTGTTTCCAATATCGGAAAAAGAATTAATGAAATATTAATCAAATATAAAGAACCAACTGTGTAAAGAACTAATACTACACAACACACTGAAAATCATAACCATTTAAATACATGGTACATCACTAGTTACAACATACGATAGAAGAAACGTATTTGGATCCAGAATTTGCAGAAGAACACAACCACCAGTTTGGCCGTAAATAAACCAAGGGAGCTGTATTTCCGAGTTAACCAGGAATAAGGATTCCACTTTATTGAACCGAAGAAAAGAATAAAGAAAATCATATCTATTCTGATCGACACGAGGTTAAAAACCAACTGCCTACCAGACCTGCTTCGTTCGAAGTCTGGTAATTGACAATTGTATAAATAATATTAAACAACACAACACTTGAAATTTGTAATATCTTGCATTCTTATCTATGTATTTTTAATCTTCCCCGCAGTTACAAGAACCTTCACACCCTGAACTAAATTAATTATAAAAAACAAAAATATATAACTGAATCTAACATAAAATATTGGACCGAACAATAATCGATTCACGCAACATATAGCCTTTCGTATGTCAGTTAAAAAACAATCTTATTTAATGTTAACAAGATGAAGTAATAAAGAAACCTTGTACAATTTCAGGATCTTATTATTTGGGGTATTATTTAATGAGTTGGGAATAAGAATTAACAGACTAAGTGTATAATAACTAGTTACCGTACACGGTGAATTAACCTATAAATTTCGTTTGTTCCGGAACTGCAGCGCTTGTTGCGGAATTCTCTGACACCAAAGAGAATAGCATTAAATACGAAATTTCAATAATTATCTGCAAGGTATACTAGGGCTGAGCGAAATTTTAGAATAAAACACTAATTATTTAAGTTACAGTCACACTATCACTGGTATTTTAATTAGAGAGATAAGTTAATCATAATTAACGAGATTGTTATATCCCACAACTCCAGATATCTAAGAAATTGAATTATATTAACATAATTTAAGAGAGGAGAGACAGAGAGACATACCCGGTCTTATAACAATATATTTCAAAAAGAAATAATTCATATTTAAATAGCCATAGTCCACAAATTTTGAAAATTTGGCGAGCAAATATTGATTCACAAGCCATCGTTTCTATTCATGCTGTTCTTAAGTATATTGCTAAGTATGCTATTAAAGCTGAACCAAGATCGGAAGGTATGAAACATTTCATTAGACAAACAGTGCAAGCGACACATAGTAATGTTAATGTTCAACAAATAGTTCAAAAGATTTTGACAAAAATGTGTGATGAACGTGATTATTCTGCTCAAGAAATGTTTTGGATTTTAATGAGCTGGCCTTTGTTTCGATCATCTCGTCAATTTGTTTTAATTAATTTATCACATAATGTATGGGAACAACTTGATATGAATATAGAGGATGGAAGAATTTCTATTTCAAATTCTTTGGAGAAATATCAACAGCGATCAGCGGAATTTGAAAATATGTCTTTAACAGATTTTTTTACAAAAATTTATAAAAGAGGTGCAAATTATAGTACTAAAAAAGTACCTTTTATTCTTAGAGTCATGCCAAAAATTAAATTTGATCATGGTGTTGAAAACAATGAAAATGTTTACAAGCAACAAGTTTTATTACATATTCCCTGGCGACAACTGAATTATCTAAATCCACATAATAGTACTTGGAAGATTATATATGAGCAGCATTTTGGGAATGACGATATTCTGAATTATGATTTGGATTATATGCTACAAAATTTGGAAGGCGAAGAAGATTTTGAAGAAACAGACCAACTAGAAGTAGATCAACCATATGATTGGATGGACGTAGCTGCTGGACCAAATAGTATTCAGGAAGAAGTAGATATAGGTAGAAGAGAAATTGATATCAGATATATATGGCATTCTATTTTGAATCAACAAGTGTTGAATACATTAGAAAATGTCATTGAAAAAGAAAAAGTAATAGAAATTCAAAGAAATGACATTGTTAATGTTCAATATAATCTGCCAAATATTGTTTTCTCTGATGAACAACAAGAACTGACAAATATATTTGAAAAACAACTTAGTTATCTACAAGGTAACGAAGAAGAACTTCCGATTAAAAGAATTGTTATTCAAGGAAAAGCCGGTTCTGGAAAGAGTACTTCTTTAATTAATTATTTCACTTGTCGATTGAATCAAACGTTGGGATCATCTTCTTATCAATTGCTTGCACCAACTGGTGCTGCTGCTGTTAATATTAATGGATCAACAATACACTCCAAACTTTTATTAGGAGTACATAAAGTATTTAGAGAACTCAGTTCACACCCACTTGCTCAGTTTCAACAGGAAATTCGTGGTTGTAAATTTCTGTTTATAGATGAAATGAGTATGATTGGATGTAGTCTTTTGAGGAAAATTGATTTAAGAGTACGCAGAGCTATTCCATCAAGACAAGATGAACCGTTTGGTGGATTATTTGTATATTTTTTGGGGGATATTAATCAGTTACCTCCTGTTAATGACAGACCACTTTACAGTGATAAAATCGAAGGAAGTGAATTCCTTTTAGAAGGAAAATTAATCTCAACAAATATTTCGAGATATAATTTATCGTGTTAGTAATGGTGAATGTACAGTTCAAGACTATGAAATATTAATGACACGTAGTATACAAACTTTTCACAAAATGAACGTCATTTTTTTAACGATGCAATTAGGCTATTTGCAACAAATAAAAATGTAAAAGAATTTAATCATCAAAAGTTAAAAGAATTTCGTCAACCAGTTGCTTATATTCCAGCTATTCATAATTGCTCTAAAGCAAATCATCAAGTACAGAATTATCAGGTGGACTTGAACCATTTATAATTTTATCAATTGGATCTAAAGTTATGTTACGTTCTAATTTGTGGGTTGAAAAACGATTAGTGAACGGAGCTTTAGGTTACGTTGAAGATATTACCTATGAAGAAAATCATGGTCCACCTGACCAAATGCCACGAGTGATAATGGTTCGTTTGGAAAATTATTTTCATTCAACTTATGAAAATAGTGGTTGTGTTCCAATTCCACCTATAACTAAATTTTGGAAAAGTGGAAATATTAATTGTTCAAGGAAACAATTTCCGTTACAATTAGCCTTTGCAATTACAATTCATAAGTCTCAAGGTTTAATCTTAGATAGAGCTGTTGTAGATATTGGAGAAAAGGAAACTTCTATTGGTTTAACATACGTTGCGTTGTCGAGAGTAAAAACTTTAGAAGGTTTAGCATTAAACAGAACATTTTCTTACGATAGATTTTGTAATACAGTATTAAAAATTCACATATGTTAAAGTGAAGAAAACAAAAAGAAACTCGAATGAGAAATTTTGTATCTGATTAAACATGTATCTAATTACTTATTTAATTATTAATTAATTATGTTAATCTTTTTTTTCTAATTATTTAATTACTAATTTTTTAATTTTTTAAAAATAAATTTCTATTGCATTTTTTACATTAAAAAAAATAAATATAAAAAATCAAAATATTGTTTTTAGCCATAAAATTATTTCGAAAACCAAAAATTACTTTTTTTTTAACTAGCTAAAAGCATGGTTTGATGGTGGTTCCTGAAGCTCAAATATAAATATTGTGATTATTTATTTGTACGTAATATTTTTTGTATTTAAGCTTCGCGAGTCACCATAAAGCCATGCTTTTAGCTATTTTGGACTCGCTTAATCCCTTAAACTGTATTAAGAACAAAAATCATTTAGATTATTTACAAGTGCACACACCATTAAGATTTTTGTCCCCAACAAAATTATAATACTTCCTTTCCTACTTCTTGCATCTCGCTTTGTAATAATAATAATAATAATAATAATAATAATAATAATAATATTAATAATTTTTTTTTGTTACTACTAAACTCTGGATCTCAGATGAACTTTAAAACGCAATTAGGTCATAAGGAAACCGAGAACACTGACTTTTACAGTTTCATTGCTTTAGTACTCTACCAGTGGTGCACGTTTTCAAAACTTTTTACCAGTACTCTCAAGTTAGGAAGCGTTATGTAGATAAATATATTTATTACAAGATAATTATTAGTCTGTAAAGAACTGTATTGTCATCCAGTACAAAGGGATATGGCACTAAGCTCACACAGACGTAAATTAAAACCCCTTTTTTGTAGTTTATCTGTGACTGTATGCAGTTTATTTGCCTACACAGCCATGATTATGATCAAACCTGTAAACACAACATCATGACAATTTGAGTGGATAGAAGTGTATACGGAAAAGTGACGTTGCATACACATACAAAACAGGAAATACAATAGAATTGACATATTCTTGCATAAGATAAAATAGTATAATAGATTCTCCTAAAAAGTCGAATTACGTACACATGAGGAGTGGTTGACTTCGCCAAATAAATTGAGAAAAAACAAAACTTTATAATTATCTAAGTTCTATTACTTTACTCATCTCTCTTCTTTTTCTTCTTCTTCTTATTATTACTACCACTACTACTACTAACACCACCACCACCACCACCACCACCACCACCACCACCACCACCACCACCACCACCACCACCACTACTACTACTACTATTACTACTACTACTATTACTGTTATTATTATTAGTATTATTATTATTATTATTATTATTATTATTATTATTATCTGACCATCTGCTTACGACCATCGACAGATAAATTACTTTCTGACATAATTTGTAACTGGTCAAGGTCTGTTACGGATAGGCCTGATGCGGCCAGTCCGGACTCAATTTTATGTAAACAAGAACTAGAAGATGTGGATCACTAGTTTTTCACCCGTGATAAATTGAAAGAAGAAAAGCTGACTCTGGATAACGCAGTGGGTAGAGCAAACGCCGCCTCCATGTCGTAACCTACATGGATTTAAGGCTCTAAGGTAGAAGAAGATAGCAGAAAATATCTTGATAAGGCCGCTAATAGAATAGCAGAAAACAGGTAACGGGGATCAGCGCTTTGGGTACTTTGGTTTTGGGAGTACATGATGCTGTGTTCATCTTCAATGAAGGTAACGTATGTAAGTGTCAAGTCTTACAAAAATTAGGGGTCAAACTAGAATAAAGTATGGTGAAGGTAATAAAAAAAATTGACTTGCAAGGAAACTCTGTCACAGAGACAGCAGCAGATTAATTGACGAAGAAAGTTTGACGGTTGACTGAAAATGTGAAGATGAAACTAGAGGACCAAATGGACATACATGAAGACCCCGAGTATGGAGCTGTACTATTTTGAATCAGGTAAAACAATGAAAATATGTTTTAAAACTTTAAACGTGTTTTTATGAAAGTCTACTTATAATTAGACAAATAACCCATTATTTCAGAAACCAAGTGAACTATCAAGCTGAACTTCTTTGTGGCTATTGGGTTAATGGAGATATAACTACATGAATAAAACTATATAGTTTCACTGAACAACAAGAAAATAATAAAATATTAACTATATTTTTGAATGCAAATATTGTAGAGCAAACCATCGAAAATCAGGAAATTGAGATATATTTATAACTATAGGAACTTTTGTAGTGCATAATGATGCTTACTAGCATGGTAAAATTTCAGACTCCGTGTTTCATAGATTCTGAAATAATGGGTCTGAAAGTTGATGAATTTAACATGGTGGTCATAGTTTACGAGTGCCCTTAACATTCACTTTTACTCTAACCCCTGCCACGAATTTTGCAATTTTTTTATATTTATAACACTTTTCTCGTTCTTGGTGGCTTAAAAATTTGAAATTTTTATAACTGTGTACTATCCTCCGATTTTTCTAAAAATTCTCTTTAGTTTGATACTTCACATACATTTTTGCTAATACAGATTCCTCAAACTCTCACTTTATGGGCTCTGGCGTTAAAACAATTTTAAACACAGATTTAGTTTAGCAGAGTTTGATATACAGTTAAAAGTTTGTCACTTTGAAAAATACAAGACTTGTGACAAGGATTTTAGAGCGTTAAGCCCTCGTTTACTAAAGCAATATTTTCTAAACTAATCCAATCAGAATTATTACTGTTGCACACCACTATAGAAAAATTATTCCGATTAGCGCTTTCAAGCTTCACAGCTCATCGTCAGATCGGCATTAACAAGAGCAAGTAAAAACCAAACCTTTCACACCCCCACCCCTTCCCACTGGCCACACAACAAGCTATAATTCAACTGTCCCTTCCCTACCTCCGAGCCCTGTCACCCCCCTCTGTACAGTTACATATTTTTTCTAGCACATTCCTTGTGTTTATGTGTTGTGTGTATGTGTGTGTGTGTGTGTGTGTGTGTGTGTGTGTGTGTGTACATTCTTTTTAAAACCTACTGCCTTTCTCATTTACACTTGTGGGCGTTGTCACTCACCCTTATTTTAAAACATCCAATAGTCCTATGCAATTTAATTCTTAATGTTATCTATCCGTCCTCTTTAATTATTTTTATCTATCTCTTGTTATCTATCTTTTACTTTTTAATTATATTATAAAATATTTCTTCATTATCGAAGTTAGGTTTAATATTCATCAAATTGTCTAACCATTTTTCTCTTTCTTTCTATATTTCTAAATCCTCCCTAAGCTTCCTTTCAACTGTATTATTTACTATTTTTTTAAAATTTCATAATCTTACAAAGGATTAACAAACTTATGGTTTTCTTCTATGAAATGTCTTGCATATAACGAATTCGTGTTCTATTACCTTCTCCACGTTTGTGGTCAGACAACCTGCATACGAATTTTCGTCCTGTCTCACCTAGGTATACTTTGTTGCAATCCTTACATTTTAATTTATAAATTTCGCTTCTCTGTAATACTGGGATTTTTTCTATATTTTTATTCCTTACCTTATCAAATACCGTTTCACGTTTTTTAATAGCTATATCTACTCCCTATTTATTAAAACATTTTATAATTTTCCTAGTATGTGATCCTATGTAAGTCAATGACCCTGCATCATTCTTTTGTTCTGGTTCTATTTTAGCTTTTTGTATGTTAACCCTTTTCATAACTTTATCCACTATGTTGGTGTTATAATTATTATTCCTTACAGTTCCCTTTATCGTTTTTAACTCCCTATCTTTTGTTTCTATCTCTTTTAAACACTTCTGGGCTCTATAACAAAATGAATTGATTGCCGCCATTTTATATCTATAAGGATGGTAAGAGTTCTCTTGGTATAATTATATCAGAATACGATTCTTTCCTAAATATCCAAAACTGTAGTTTTTCATTATTTTTAATTTCTATGTTTAAATTTAATTAATTTATTTTCTTATCTCCTATCTCTTCTTTAAACTGTAAGTTTTTATCCTTATTATTTACCTAATTTATAAACGCATGCTTCCTTCCCAAATTACTAATACATCGTCAACGTATCTATAATCAAGAGCACGGCTAAAGTCCGTTGAGGGCGGAGCCTACTGAGCGCGCAACCTTGAACAAACAAATCAGTGCGGAGCGGTGTTGCCACACTGATCGCGTACTATTTTTAGACTATTCCTGGAAAAGGTGACTTGAGTGAACACATCCTGTACCAACGTTTTTTTCCTTGTTATGATTCAGTTGAGTGGGAGCGTTCGAACTGTTCAGTTTGTGACAAGTGCTATCCGATTTTGAAGTGAAGTTTTAAGTGTTTAAAAGTGTTTTACCTTGTGTAGTCATGGAAATTACAGTGTTAACGCCAATACTTTTAGAAGTACAGGAAAAAAAGGAAAAACCCTGCATAGTGGTGAGAGGAACATTGTTTGGAATGTATACAATTTTTTTAAAAAGCTTTCGAATCCGCAGTTTAGGGAAACTGGTAACTTTAATCAATGTGCAAAATTGTGTAGTTTAGCCTGCAATATCAGTGAAAAGTCTGTAAACAGAGTTTGTAAGGAGACTAATACAACAGTGAATGAAGATCCATCTGATAAAACATTTTCAACCCCTGGAAAAAAAATAAAAAGAAAATGTGAAATGACTGAAATGGACAAATTTGATGAGGACGTTGTACGGAGAAGAATATTTTCATTAGGGAGAATTTTCAACAGCAGAACAAATAACTACAGATTTAAGAAACAGTTTAGGCTATAAGGGTTCAGTTTGGTTGACTCGTAGACTGTTAAAAAAAATTGGCTTCAAATATCGTAAAATGAAAGACGGAAGGAAATTTTTAATGGAGAGAAGTGACATCGTGGCATTACGCTTAAGATTTTTAATGACAATGCACCAGTTAAGGCAGTAGGAAGATAAACGCCCTGTTTATTATTTGGACGAAACATGGGTCAACGAACACCATAGTCTGAAATACGGTTGGCAAGATAACAACGAATCATTTGGCGTTAAAGTACCCCTCGGTAAGGGAAGACGGCTTATAATATGCCACGTTGGCTCGAATGAGGGATTTATGAAAGACTGTGAATGGGTTTTCCAATCGAAGACTAACAGCCAGGGCTATCATGACGAGATGAATGCTCAGTCTTTCAAAGAATGGTTCATCTCATTCCTCAACCTACTAGAGGAAGGTTCCGTAATAGTAATGGACAATGCCCCTTATCACTAGGTGCTGGCAGAAAAAATACCAGCCACTAACTGGAAAAAAAGAATAAATTCAGAAATGGCTTACCGAAAAGTGTACTGCTTTTAGTCATAATGAAACTAAGGTGGAACTCTTAGAAAAGGTGAAGCCATTTAAGAACAAAGAAAAAACTTACGAACTGGATGTGATTGCCAGTTTAATGGGTCATTCAGTGGTTAGACTTCCACCATATCACTCCCAGTATAACCCGATCGAGCTGATTTGGGCAAAGGTTAAGAGGGGCGTTGCTGAAAATAACAAGACATTTAAGTTGTCTGATTTCGAAACGCTTGTCCGTGAAGCACTTGGCCGAGTGACCAAAGAGGACTGGCAATCGCGCATTAAACATGCCGAAAAACTACAAGAAGATGATGTTGACAAAGAATGTGCAAGGGCGGATAACCTTGACAAAATAGTGATCAATCTGGTAGATGATAGTGATACGGACAGCAATTATTCAGATACTGAGTGTGACAAAGACGACAGTGCGTCAGAAGTGCTAGACACCCCCCTCGATGACGATGCAGGATATTGCCGACACACTAACAGCAATTTAAGGTAGATTCACTTCAATGTCATGCTGTCAAAACCTAATAATTTATATTTATAATATTTAAATTAAATTTATAATATTTTATTCAATTAATTACATAAAATGTGTCCATAAGAGAATTTTGGCACACTGCATTCTATATCAACGCTACAATCTGTAGCAAAGCACACAACCAAATTGTCGGCGTGTCGCTAAAGTGTAATATAACGTGTCTAACTTAATTTCATTAATAACATGACAATTATTTTGTCATTTAAATTTAATAAATCAAAATAACAAAATAAATTGTTACAAACAAGCACATTTTCAAGTTAATAAACAACTACATTAAGAATAACTCAAAGATATCTTGGCATAAAAATACAATAGTATAAAATACTATGTCCGCTCTTTTGCAAATTAGAATATAAGTATTTCTTTAATGTAGAATAAAATATCACTATTCTGTTAATAATTGTGACTTAATAAAACCAATTTAAAAAGTAAATTGTTTTTCAGTGTAAACATCTTTACATCAGATTAGATTACAATAAGAAACAATAATTTTATAAACTTTTATACATTACTTATTAATTATTTTAAATTAAAAATGTCATTACTGTCTTTAATAACACTGTGATAATAGATGGGCGAAAAATAGAATAGATTTATATTTATTATAAAGTATTATAATATACTTTATTCATTACTATATTTATTTATATTAATTATTTAATTATTTATTACTTTATTATACTTTATATATAAAGTATAAATACTTTATTTATATAAAGTATAAATACTTTATTTATTATTATAAAAGATATACTTTATAATAATATTATAATTTATTTTATTAGTTATTTATTTACCGGTAGTTAAATAATTGGAGCTTTCTATGAAGACAACTACTATACACTTGACAACGCTGCGCTCTCACCTCGTTGGCTGCATCCCAACGGACTTCTCCCGTGCTCGGGATAATAGTCCATAATTTTACGTCGTCTTTATACTTAGTGGAATTTATTAATTGCTGTTCAAAATCATTCATGTATATTTCTGCAAGAATAGGTAATAATGGAGATCCCATAGGTAATCCTTTTTTCTGTATATAAAACTTGTTATTGAACCTAAAATAGTTTTGATTTACACATTCTTTAACTACTTTAATCAATTGTTTTGTATACCTGTATTCTCCCATATTATTATCGTTTATTAACTTAATAACCTTATTTACTGTAATATTAGTAAACATGTCCTTAACATCCAGTGATATCAATTTTGTATTTTCATTAATTCTAATATTTTCTAGTTTTTCTATCAATTTTACATTAATTTCTATGCTGTATTTTGTCCCAAATTCATATTTCTCTTTCAGTACTCTGCTAACTTTCTTTGATAGTTTATAAATAGGTGCCTTAATAAAAGAAACAATCAGTCTAATTGGTTTTCCTTCTTTATGTATTTTAACCTGACTTTTAAAAGTTGGTGCTGTTGGATTACTTTCCATTAAATACTTTCTCTTACTTTCTTCTAAAAATGTTATTTGTTTCATAATTTGTTTTATCCTTGACTGGTACTTACTTGTATAATCATACTTTATTTTCTCATATGGTCCTTCACTTAAAAATTCTCCCGTTTTCTTTATGTATTCGTCCTTTTTCAATAGCACCATTGTATTTCCTTTGTCTGCCTTCGTAACTATAATAGCATTCTTTTTTTATTTTATTTTTTAGTTTATTTACAGTTGATCTGATTTTTTGTTCATTTTTTGAGTTATATAAATTTTTCTTAAATATTTTATCTACTACATAACCTACTTCCCACCTTATTTGTTTTTTATCATTTTCATTTCCTAGTTTTTTTATTATGCTTTCGCATTCAATAATTGTTTTTTCTTGATTTAATTCTGGTGGCGGCGTGTATTTTAAGCCTTTTGCTAACATTTCTTTTTCTTCTGTATTGAAAGTTACTTCTGTAAGGTTTATTACTCTTTTTCATAGTTATTTTTAGCGAGGTGTTCCATTTTTTTAATTTCTTTCTTATTAATTGTGGTGCGCAACAGTAATAATTCTGATTGTGATTATAACCACTAACACAACTTTCTTCATTAAACTAATTCAGTGTAAATAACGTTCATGAAATACAATATACACTCGTACATTAAAAAGGTATCAATAATCTTTAAAACTTAACACTCGTTTTTTTTCAAAATTAACTGAAACTCAGAAGCTTGTCAAATCAATACAGTGTAATGCTGCGATCGTGTATGATAAAAAATTTATAGTTTAAATAGTTTATTATTTTCTATTCATTTTAATACACAATTGTTCACATATATGTAAGAGAGTGTAGTAGTTTGAAAAGCTAATAAACTTTATAATTACCTTTGCCCGAGATTGTGTGTCTCATGATGTTCCTGCCAGGAATGTGAGTTGCTGCCGGTTGACCCGGAGCACTGTCCGGTGTATGTGCTGGTGCTGCCGGTTGGCCCGGAGCACTGTCCGGTGTATGTGTTGGTGCTGTCGGTTGGCCCGGAGTACTGTCCGGTGTATGTGGTTTTGCTGCCGGTTGGTACGGAGCAGAGTCCGGACGATCTATAAGAGTAAATGTAACAAAGTAATATTAGTAGTGTTCAAAGTGGTCGCTGATATATTGTAACGTTACCAAATATGGCAGTTACATAATATAAGCTAATAACATCAAGTAAGAGAAAAAACATGGAAGTATGTCTAGATAAATAAACCTAAGTGTATAAAAGTGTGTATCTACAAATATATTAATATAAAAATCCAACGATGAAGAAGATAATATTAACATAGCAACATCAAATAACAAAATGAAGAAAGAAAATGCCACGAGCCAAAACAAAATATCAGTAAACAGACCCAATAGGATCCAACAGTGAGGGGAACCAACAAAATAAGGACTAACAAACTCCAACAGCGAGGGAAACAAATAAAAATAGTCACTACAACGAAAATATTGAAGAAGAGGAAGAAAGAAGAAGGACCAGGAAGAGTACCATGAAGAGAGAAGAAGATGGACAGACCATGCAAGGACTCAACATAAACCACGTGTACCAAGGACTATATAAGTGACCAAAAGAAGTAATGATTATCAAATATGAGAAGAAAACCAGTGTGTAACATTTAAGGAACCACAAACAATTACAGTGTGTACTTAATATAGATGTGAAACCTGAGTATAGTTAACTAATTTCAACTGAATAAACCACACAAACAATCACAGTGATGAAGTTTACAGTATGAGAAAATAGGTTAATTTCATAATGAAACAGCAAGAATTAGAATAGTCAAATAAACACAGACAATGAGTGTGACTAATTTAATACAGACTGTGATCAATACAGATAATCATAAGACCACCAGAATAGAACAAAATAGAACAATTATGTTATTGTTCATAGAGAACTGACAACAAATAGAAAACCTTTGTTATGTATTAAACAAAATGGCATGAATTGAATTCAACCAATGACCAGAAAAATATTGTAAATAATACAAAAAGATTTGTGTTAGTGTTTAAGAAGGAGTTGTATAAACATGTGTAACAAAATAATTAAAATATTATAGTAAGATACCATACGAAGTCATGTAAGTAGTAGAAAAATACTGCATTAAAACAGATGGTACATTGTTACACAACCCATAGGGAAGACACCTATTAAACAGAAAATGATACATATTAGTATAAATAAATGATCATCAACTATGATATCAATCAAGAATTTGTTATAAATAATAATAAATCTTAAGAGACAATGTATTATATTGCAAAACAATACAACTAGAACAAGTCAAACATAATGGCACAGAGATAGCAGAGATGGAACAAATATGCCAATTTAGTTAGGCAAAGTACAATGTCCAAACCAATACCAATGTTAATAAAAGTATCACCAGTAGTGAGATAAATATATGGTGCTACTTTGAGAACAGATTCTGAACATAATAAGAACAATATTGTAACTAAAATATTGTAAACTAACTAACTATGTACATATGACCAGAAGTAAGCTGAACCATTGTATAGCTAATTAGTTAAGAAAAATACTGTATTAAAGATTGAACACAGATTGTTAAAATTGTTACCAGTAGTAAGAGGTAATCCCAATGCTACTTTGAGAACAGACTATGACCATAAAAACAGTCATTTTATATACAAACAATTAAAAACCAAATGACTATAATGTAGTAACCCAGATGTAAACAAACCATGAGGAGCAAGTTATTTATGAAAAATATAACTTGTAAACTTGTTTAAAAGTAAATGAAAACATTATCAAGAGTTAGAATAATGTCTAATGCTACTTTGGAAATCCAAACCAAGTACAACAATAACAATTTAGTTATTGTATTAACAAAAATATATGACTACTATGATATGACACAACATAAACAGGCCCATTACTGAAAAATTGAAGGGTTCTGAACTAATTAAAAGCTAACCACTATATATAATGAATTAGGTACAATGTGTGTACACTAATTACAATCATTACATGATATAATTTATATAGAGAAAACCAAAAATAAGATGAAAATTGTATAAGAAAGATAGGAGAGGACAGAAACTATGTAAATAGTAGATTAACCACAGTCATATACAAATATTCTAGTGTAAAATTGTGTAAATAAACTTTACTAGTATTATTAGATGGTAATATTACTGTTTTAAATAAGAAAAATTAGTTTTAAGCACATTTATGGAAAATCAAACATGGACGCCTAATGACGCCATAACGAGATATTGTTTAGGGAACAATTATTCTCAAATTTTGAATCAAACCAATTGAGATATGGACTCAAAGTGTTTATTAAAAAAGTGTTTTAATATAAATAAGTAAAATTTGGTGTAATAGACTTATAATTATAAGATACACCAGAAATAATTGATAAAATAGTTATAGTGATTGAAGTGATGGACGGAAAATAACCATTCTTAGACTTAAATTAAAGAGTAGGATGTCCGCAATTCACTGACATCAACCATTTAACGATAGGACATAAAAAATTAAAAAAGTTATTGTAATTTAAACTTTTCGATTAAATTTTTGTACCAGTGCTTACGTCACAAAGCCTCAACCTCAAAACCGAATTTGTTAAAAAATTAAATATTTTAAGAAAACAAAGGCCTTTGGGTTTGAGAGTATAGTGTTTTCAACCAATAGAATGAATGAATCTTAGTCAGACTAGCAGGAGACGCTTGGAAGAAGCGTTACAGTTCACGACCAGTCTTTCGACGGAGAGGTCATGCCGCTCGACAACATGAAAAAGTTTTTATTTTGAATTTGTGCGCGTCAGAGACATTAAGTAATCAACATACATAACCTTAACACGACATCAATATATACGAGTGAAAAGTGCGGAGTTATTTATTTATACAAGTACGATTAGTGTATAATGTCAATCGTACTTGCGAGTGTTGTGATAGAGAAAAAACAGGGAGTACAATTTTATTTAAATAATACTAAACAGAAATAATAATTTCGTAAACAATAAAATGTTTGATACTACGCAAGTCAGAAAAGGCGAAGTATTAAAAACTATGATTGAATTATCAGAATTAAAGAAAAATTTAATTCACAATTATTAAAATATTGAAAAAATATTTTAATCATTTATCATAATTTAAAAAATTATGTTTGAAACATTTATCACTAAATACGAGAGTTAACATTAGTCACTCATTTGACTAAAATTGTTTTTATTTTGATTTTTCGATGTTTTGAAGTAAACGTTATTAACTTTCATACGAAAGTATAAATGTAATCCTGATAATAACATATCAAAATATTACGAATAATGTGTTTATAAATATAGATTAAGAAATAATAACTATTAAGGAATAATTAACCATTGTAACAATACCCGTTATAACTAACCTTAGAATCGTAACGGTAACTTGACAATTTAACTGTTACCGATCTGTTCTCAAATAAAATCCATACCAAATAGAAATACTAACAAGAGTTTTTTGATAAATTTTTCTCTTGCAAATAGATAATTCTTAAACGAATTATTAAAATAAAGTGATACATTTTTAACTACTGTACAAGCCATCGAGCTTGGTAATTGTCAGACTAGTACTAAAAGTTGCGTGCGCATTCCCGCGTACGATAGTACCATAAATATCAGATATATGGTATTAATTTTCGATCTTTATATTTGTTTGTTTATTATTAATTATTGTTCATTTTATATCGTTATTAATATTACATCTTGTGCCTGGTATCATGTTACCTAAAAGAACCTTACGAATATGGTAATTCACCAATACGAGAGAACACAACCTCTTGAAATTAAATTATTGTACAAATAACAGGTTTACCAGCCTTGAGGCTGAATAGTCTTATTTTGAATTTTTTAATTGTAATTATTATCTAAAAGGTTGTTAGCCTTTGATTATTCATTGTTCAAAGATTTTATAATATTGAATTGTTAATAAACCTCCACTTTTATTACCATTGAAAAAGAGTATCATTTCAATTCTAAATTAGTTCATTTATTTTTTAATCAGTTCTACCAAAGGTGGCGGAAGAGTTTGAATAGATATAATAATGATTCAGAATATCATTTAGATATTATTTCATTTATTTTGTGTGTGATAACTATATTGAATATTCGATCCGAATATTTATTTGTGTATAAAGTGTATGTATTTCAGCGGAACCGTCACTGAACAGGACTGAAATATCCACGTGTGGTAAGTGAGGGAGGTATATAACAGAGTGCGCGAACATTTTAAATCAAAGAAGTGGATTATTAATACGCACCCATTAAAAATAATACAATAACACTAATAACCTTAATAGTTACAATTACGACATTTTTATAAAAAACAACATCATCGTAGATACCGGTGCGTATTTGCACTCACACGATTACACCACTTACCGTAGATATATCTACACTTGTGCATAAAATATACTAGTACTTGTATTATTACAATATAGATCATGGTGACCGGTGAGTAGGTCATGGTAAAGAGGTCATGGCGACAGGTGAACATGATAAAAAGGTCTTGTCAACTCACAATTAAAAGCGCATTGTCTATGCGCATTTAACGTGCCAAATGAATCCAAATTAAAGGTGAAATGTAATGATTTCAGATTATTAGTAAAACCTATCTGGAAGAAGAGAGGTTAGTTGCATTAAGAATTTTTCACACTGACAATTTAATCAAGTAAGTTGAAGGAGCAACAGAAGTCATAGAGCCAATAAATTATCTTTTCTTAAATTGTGCGCGTCCACTAAAAAAAAGGATGACGAATGGCAAAATTTAGTACACTGTATTATATTGTAAGCCTACTAACTGTAATTTCGATAATTCGTTTTCATACAAGTCTTTCATTATACTTGTGTTTAAACGGTTTCCTGTATATATAATGAAATTAGTTCTGCATTGTATAATATAATCAGAAATGAAGAAAGCGTTACGTATTTATTAAACAAGTTTACTGTTATTTCAAATAATATAATCTAAATTTTACCGTAGTAAGCCTTTGTGATCGTTTGGAAACGTTTACTGATTTTCCATCGTTACGATTCCATCAGGTTTACTCAGGATAATTAGGGGTTGACTATATTAACGTTACACCAGGCAGAGGACTATATACTGTATTTTGTTAATATCGATAGGCTTACAACAAGCCTTGGCAAAGGTTAAACTAAACTGGAAACCGTTTGTTCTTCAGTACAGACTAAAATTGTATATGAATTTGCTAACTGCTATAATTTTTTATTGTTCGACTAAGCTTTTCGTCATTACTGACATCTTCAGGTCTTAAACAACGTCTATCAACTGTACGTTGTAGGCTTTTATACACTCTAACCCCTTCTCCTTTTGAACACGCAAAAGGAGAAGGGGTTAGAGTAACGAACTCACTATATGCAAGACATTTCAACGAATTAGGCCATAAATTCATAAATCCCAATGAAAATATGGAAATAATCAAAATAGAAAACAATCCGCAAAAAAGAAAATTAATAGAAGAACTAGAAATACTTAAAGTTAAAAAAGAAGATAAAAATAAATTAATTAATATAAAAGTGGATTTTACAAATGAAGAAATATTTTATTATATATTAAACAATAAACAAAAATAAATTAAAATAATAATAATAACACACTAAAAATGACGAAACGTAAAAGGTTACAAAAAAAATTATAAGTCAAGAATGAAGAAATTAACGGGAGATTCTTAAAACAATTTGACGGACGTTAGAAAAATGCCTAACGGAAAAAGGTAGACAAAGTTCCCGTGAAGAGCGGTAGCAGCTAGAACCAATAGGAGAGGCGATGACATAAGGGGAGGGGCCTAAAGTATAAAAGCCTACAACGTACAGTTGATAGACGTTGTTTAAGACCTGAAGATGTCAGTAATGACGAAAAGCTTAGTCGAACAATAAAAAATTATAGCAGTTAGCAAATTCATAAAAGAAATAGTAAGGATGGCTGCTAATTTAAACAATACGAAGAATAAAATTGTATAACGAATAAGTTACTAAATAATTATATTTTCCCACTCTCCTTTCATGGGATTAAAATTTAATGTGATTTTGCCAAATTAAGCTGACCATAATATAACCAGATGCTGAAGTTAGTATTTTAATTTTTTTTAAATTAAGAAATAAGTGTCAATGCTTAAGAAAACAAAGTAAGTAGTCTTGAGCGATTTTCAATGTAGGAATCAATACGAAATTGACAAAAATTTCTACAGAGTTTTAACAATTCAGATGGTAATTTTAAGGCGGGGAAACTTGTGCAACGTTATCCACATTGTTTTTATTATCTTTAAACATGGATTTAAATACTTTAAAGAATTAAAACTATTATGTCAGAAAATAATAAAATGACTTTCTCTTAATAGTGTTGTGAGAAACGTTTATTTTTCATGCCAGATTTCTCGTCATTACCTTGTCTTAATCCGCATTTGCTATTCTGGTCTTAATTAATTACGCCTTGTAAACATTATTTATGTTGTATTACAGACTTCATTTTCTTCTTTCCTGTAATACATATCAAAAATCTGTTTGGACATAGTTCGATTTGTTGTTGTTGTTGTTGTTTTGTTTCACGTAAAAATTGTGATGTTAATGTTATTGTCAGACGATCTTTTTATTACCTTCTTGAACTACTATAAATTACTAAGACCATCATGATCATGTTGTATGTAGGTTAAGGTTATAAGGTTTAATTTTGTTTTTTCACCTAGATTTGTACAATAAAGCCTTCCTACTGAGTACGTACAAGATAAATAAATTATATGATTTTATGAGCATATTATTATGTATTATTTTGAGTACTGTACTATGATACTACAGTTATGCTTACTTTTTACATTACATAATGTAAAATGTATTGTTAAACATTTTTAAAATACTTACCCTTCCTCTTCTTCTTGCCTTTTGGCAGGCAACAGCAGAAAACGTCTGAAACACGTACAAATCATTAACAGTTATTGCATATTCTTATAGGAGTCTATATTAAAAATTCCCTTTCAATTTAGATTGGCTAATAAATAAAATATTGTTTTCTAAATTTACATAAACACTTTTTTGTAAGAGCATATTAATCGGTTTTTTTATTAGAATACAGAAACAATAGCTGACTTATTTCTACAATTTATCAAACTTTTAAAAATAAAAAATCAAATCGTTCTAAAAAATTACATGTATTGCTTTGATTAAATATTAGGTTTTGCCTAAGAGCAAGCGAACCAAGAGGAAGAGAGATAAAAATCCAAATTTGGTAAGTGCCGGAGTTCATGTATCAGTCCTGGGTTCAGGTAAAGGCGAGCTTATTGCAGCACAGAAAAAGCAGAAGAGATCAATTTTTTTGTAAAGCTTGTTAAAGGGCCCTTTACAACTCATGTTTTACACTGTATCACAACAATAAAAAAATTTAATTTTTGCTAACAAAAAAAAGATTATTTTTCGAAAACATTTGTTTCAACGTTTACTTTTCTTTAAAAGTTTAAACAATTAATAAATATTTCTATAATATTTATATATATTTATAAATATTTATTTATATATAATATTTGTAAATATATTTATATATTTCTCGTTAATAAATATTTCTAAATGTCTATTTCATTATATAAAGTTTAAACATGTTTTATTTAAATATGCTTCAGTTGTTTAAATTTTATAAGTTTACAATATTTATTTTTAATAACGTGTAATTCCAATGTGTTTAAAACAGTTTGTATTGTATAATGCTTATCAAGTTTACATACTGTGTTACTATTTGTGTTAAATAAAAATTATAAAGCTTGTTAAAATATAACAAACTGTTACTGACTGATAAACTATTACACCATTACACCACCAATTTCTTCTGATCACTTAGCTAAAGTCTTCCTGCTAAATGCACTCTGGCATATTATTTTACCACCAATTTCAAAAATTTTGAATTTCAGAAAAACATGTTTGGATCATGTACTTATTTATATGCCAAAAATACAATAATACAAAACCTCAGGTCACTACAGCTACTAAAACCTTATGCCCTATAAAGGGTTAAATAAAATAACTTTTTCTCTGATAAATATAAATATTATGTGCACGTGAATTATTGAAAACAAAAATTAAACTACCTTGATAAAAAACGAAGAAAGAATGTTTGAAAAACAGGAAAAATAGGAACGTGAACGGTTGGAATAACAGATGTTGAGGAAGCAAGTTGTGTGTCCATTTGTAATTTTTTGAGAAATATTTATAATATACAATAATTCTCTAGTCCGATGCATGAGACAGAGACTCTATGCAAACAAAGATTTAGATATATAGGCCTACACAGTTAAATAGATTTCTATGTAGACAGCCAGTTAGACATATCTTCTCTTCTTAATTGGCGCTACAGCTTTTGGAGAGCCTTGGCCTCCTGAACAATTCGCCTCCAGTCGACTCGATCCTCTATTCTGTCTCCATCTTCATGCACCGAGAGTTCGCAGGTCGTCCTCAAGATCATCCACCCATCGTTTTTTGGGCCGATCGTCCTTCTTCTTCCACCAGGTTTCCTTGTAATTTTGTTTCAATAGGAATGTCTTTAGTTTTTAAAATTCTCTGAACATGCCCTGACCACCGGATTCTACGTTTCTTTATGTCAGTGACGATTTATGGTTCTCCATAGATTTTCTATATTTTTGCATTCTTTCTTACTCTCCAGCTACTTGGACATTCACTGCAGCAAATATTCTCCTGAGGACTTTTCTTTCCCACCTGTGCAACCACTCTTCCTCTTTCACTGTCATTGTCTGAGTTCCGGACCCATACATGACCACTGGCTTAAGAACTGTTTGTTTTATAAAGATGAATCTTGGTTGCTCTGTTTATGTTTTTACAATTAAATATTCCTTGTAGGGAGAAGTAGCATTTGTTTCCAACAGATACCCTTTCTTTAATTTCTTCGGCCATAATTTTTTCCTCAGTAAATTGTGAGCCCAAGTATTTAAGTTTTCCACCGTTTACAATTTGTGTCCTCCAATTACCGGGGGTGCTCTTATCTCTTGTATTTTACAGCCTGTTAACATGTATTTGGTCTTTTCGGTGTTTACTTTTAGACATCAATTTGTTGTGACCTTTTCTAGGCTCATGAAACCCTCTTTTAGGTGTTGTTGGGTTCTTGAGATAAGTACTGTGTCATCAGCAAAAGCTAGACACTGCATCATTCTATTAAATATCGTACCCTTTGGTTTATAGTCATTTGCCTTACCGCTTTTTTGAGAGCTAAGTTAAACCGAACTGTAGAAAGCACATCTCCTTGTCTAAGCTCTCTTTCAACATAAAATTCTTCTGTAAGCTCTCCTTCTACTCGCACCTTGCTCCGTGTTCCTTCCAGACTTTTATCAGGCTCACCAGTTTCCTTGGCATACCAAATCCCTTCATTATATGTATTATCCTTTGTCTTTTCAGGCTATCATATGCTTATTTGTAATCTACAAATGATGCATCTCAATTTGGTATTCATGGCACTTTTCCAATATTTGTCGTATCAGGAACACTTGCTCAGTGGTGGGTCTCTTCTTCCTGAAACACCTACATTGTTATCTGCAAGTCGCCCTAATCCCCAGGCTAATGTTTTTGCTAGAACTTTGTATACACTACTTAAAAGTGTAATGCCACGATAATTCTTGCACATTGATTTATCGTTCTTCTTATGCATCAGGCATATTACACCTAATCGCCAGTCTCATGGCAGCTTTCCCTCAATCCAGATCCTTTCAATTAGGTTATGCAATTGTTTGACGAGCATATCAGCTCCATACTTTAGCATTTCTGCCTCTTTCTGATCCTCTCCAGGTGCTTTATTGTTTTTTAGGGCTCCGATTTCTAGTCGTACTTCTTCTTCTGATTGTAGCTTTGAACTTTCTTTAAGTTGGTCTGTCCTTAGGATGGTCCTTCTCTGATTCTCATTTCTTCCAACTTCTTCCTGCGCTTGAACTCATCTTCTCCATTTAAAAGTTCTCGGAAATAGTTCCGCCACATTCCTAACATTTTTTCTTTGTCGCCAACCATTTCATCTTCTCTTTTCTTCAAGAAAACTGACTTGGGGTTAAACCCCTTCTTAATTTCTCTTGATCTAAGATAAAAGTTCCTTATCTCATTTCTGTTTCTTAGGTTTTCTAGTTATTATAGTCTGTTCTTTTCTGTGTTGCTTCTACATTTTATCTGCACCCTTCTGCGTTTCTGTTTATATTCATCTACAGTTTGTCTTGTTTTACGCTGAAGCATCTTTATGCTTGCTTCATTCCTCTCTTTCACCACCTCTGCGCACTTGTCAAACTATCTGCGCATTTTGTATAATGTTTCCCATTCTTAAGGCTATCCAAAACCCATATTGCTTCATTACTTCTACTACGTGCATTACTATTGTTTAATGTTTATAAATAACATTTACTCGTTTATAGAATTTAAATAATATAGTATATGCTTGCAGTAAAGATGCATTATTTTACTTGTGTTATAAATAAATTAATCTTTTCTTCTTTTTCTTCTTCACTTCAAGGACTAGGTTATAAAAACCTGTTCGTCACCCATCTTATCCTCGGGTCACCTATGTCTCATAAATGTGTATATATACAGTGAGTGGGGTTGAGAAAGAGTGAGAGGGGAAGGGAGGGAGTTAGGGGAGAGTGACAACAGGCAGAGACAGGGATCATGAACGGAGCTAAAGGCTTATATTTAGTCGTCGTCATCACCTTTACGGCTTAGGCTAGAAGCCTGTTTCATTCTCAATGGAATTCGTCCAACCATTGTTTACGGGGTCTTCCCACACTTCTCTTCCCCTTTGGATGTTAGTCAAGGGGGCTCTTCTTGAGAATCTAGTTGGATCCATTCTTTCCACGTGTAACCACCACACTTAATATAAACTAAATTAATTTAGTCTAAATTTAATTTAACTTATGATCTAAAAATATAGTAGCCGTGCTTTGGTAAGCCTTATACACTTTTAATCCACAGAAGAAGTAAAGCAGGTAATCAAATAGCACAGATAAAAAACAGTCTCCCTATCTGAGGCGGCATACGTATAGTCGCTGAAGTCAACTGATTATCAAAGCTGTGAAAAGTGAATTGTACTGCCAAAGGAAGCATTTATGTAATGAGAACAAAATTTAGATAATAAAAACCTGGACGTAAACAGAGCATATTGCCGTAGTCATCAGCGTCCTAATTTTACCACTGTCTCCCCACTGCTGAGCAAATACCATATTTGCTCGTGTGTAATGAGCTCGTTTATACCCAGATTTTCTTCCCCAAAATGTGGGTGCGCATTATACTGTACACGAATAATATAATTTACAGGCAAAACTGTAGACTGCACATGCATGGTCAGACTGTTCATGACAAAGTTGGCAACGTCGCTTAAAACTGTCAGGCTTGAGTATAGTAATAGTAAATAGTACTGATAAATTGGTTCGCAGTTTTCACCCATTCAACATTAGTTAAATTTTCACGTCGGAAACTTATAACGGTATCCGTTTTTAGCATTCTGTTACTGTATTTGTTTGTCGTCGTTAGTGTGTTGCTTTTTTACAGTATTTTATTACCGGTATTGCGTGTCTTGTGTAGAAACAGATTGTATATTCAAAATGAGTGGAAAAACATATCAGTGTCTTGAAATAGATGTTCAGATGAACAAGCCACGACAAACAAGGATGCATTTAAAGAATCAGAAGAGGAGAGTAATTCAATAATACTGCCTTCTTCAGAAACAGATAAAGAATGTTAATAAATGCAAACGTTATGTTCTAGTGAAAAACTAAACAAAACCTATGACTTATGTAAGTTATAAGTAGTTTTACATTTTATATGATGTTAATATTTTTGTTTTGTTTTACAAAATAAATAGGTATTGTAACTACATTTTTTGTATTATTGTGTACGGAACAGTTTTTATGCAGACTACAATATTCAAACATTGAATACTTTTCTACGTCCTAATAAATTTGTTCAACTGTTTCTCAACATAAATACGATTGCGCCTTATACACGAATTAATCACATTTTTTCTGCGAAATATTACTATGAAATGGGAGTGCGCGTTATACACGAGTGCGCATTATGCACGTGAAAATACGGTACTTCCCTAAATGTCTTCGCTTAATTTTCCAAGTTAATTTTCCAGAATGACTTTTCTCAAAATAATTTTGGGTGACTTACTAATCTACACTATCTACTAAACTTAAATAGGTCATCCAGTTAAAGATTTAGAGCATTGCTTTTGTATTAGGCCTAGGATTTGTCTCTACAACTGTAGAAGCGTCTTCAATCAAGTAATGATTCGGTTCTATCTTCCTGTACCTTTAAATAATATTCTTAAAACATTTTTTCAAACATTTTGTTTAATTTTTTCAAAATATCTGCTGTGATGACAATGGTAAATAAAAGACACATGACAAGAAATACTTACAGCAAGAGATTCTGCTTCTGTTTGTTGCATCTACAATACGTCTCTCTTTATAATATCCTTTCCATTCTCTCTGTTGATTTACGCTTTTTAACTTCAATCATTTTGAATACTAATTACTAAATGATTCCATGTTAAATATAAACATGGGTATATATGATGTAAGTACATAAATATTATATATATTTATATATAAATATAAATTGAAAGTTTTCAATTTATGTAAAATTTAATAATTTTCAAGTGCAACCCTACTACTATATTTTTATTAGAATGATTATTTCTATTAAATTGTGACTGTATAAAATTTATGAGTAATTTAATTTCTTTATTATTGTTCTTTGTAATTACACTGCCCCTCCGAATTTTGTCTTCTTCGCACTTCCATGATTCTTATCATATTCCCTACTCTACATTTTCAATAGTTAAATCATCACCAAATCTCTGATTTTAAAATTATTCCTTATGTTCTTAGTTCCATTCTTTTGTGTGGAGACGTTAATATAATTAAAAATAACATTGGTGTCTGGTTACTCACACTATATTCCCATATTCTCTACATTCTTGTTTTTAAAATCAAAGTATGGAAATCAAAAAATTGATTTTAAATCTGAAAAACCCGGCAAGTTATAAACAATGATTTCATATGGCTTCAGTTATTCTGTTTCAACTGTTCAAACACGACGATCCGTGGACGGTCATAAGAATATTAAAGAAACTTAAATGCTCCATTCAAGCGACCATAGGACACAGAATGTGAAGAAATAAATACACAGAGTATTTCGTAATAATAAGATGCGGTGTTACGGGAAAAAACATATGATATAATGTAAGATATAACACCAGGAAAATATAAAATACTGTAAAGAAATATAAGAAATAAATTAACAAAAATTATGGATACAAATTTTAAAAAAAGGCGATCAAATTTGTGATGTAATGTGTAATAATAAAAGATAGAAACATGAGCAGAAAATGCCTTTGCAAGCTTACCAAAAACAGAGGAATAGTTAATTTTAAAATATATATACATCCAGTGTTCAAATAAAAGAATGAAAAATTATGCTGTTCATCGTAATTAAGTAAAAGTTGTTAAAAAAAGTGAACAGAAATGCTGAAGTGGTTTTTAAAATAATTAATCATAATTAAAAATTTACTTCTACACTAGACAAAAGTTATAGTCTTATACAAAAAAAAAATAATAATAAATATGTTTGAAACTTCAGTTATTGTCAATAGAATAGATTTTTTGCAGAAAGATTCTCTCACAAATTATACAAATCTGCGAATGTGCTTTGAAAAGCACGAAAAATAAGTACAATACAAATATGCGGTCATTAGGCAACATACTGGCAGCAGAAACTTATTACTTTATAATAATTGTAAAAGAGCTGTGCGAATATAACTGTAACAACCATAAAAAGTTAGAAGGCCTACAATTTAGATTGTTTAAAAGGAATAAATCCCAAATGTTTAGTACCAAGCCACGTGTTGTTCAATCAAATATATTGGAACTTACCGTCTGCGGCTTTCCAGAAACAGCGTCTTTATAAATTTACATGTTTCGGGACCCTTGTCTCATCATCAGGATTTAAAAGTAATTGTGTATCATTTAAATATGATACACTTGTCAAACACTTAAAATATTAAAATCTAATATAAAATAACTTAATATAACATATTATAATATTTACAACGAGTACGAAGGTTACCGATGTACATCGTATGAAAACCGACCGCGCACTAATCTATGTCTCGCTCCCACCACGACAGTAGCGCAAGGCAGTGTTGTACAATACATTTGATTTGAAGACCAATTTATGAAGACGCTGTTTCTGGAAAGCCGCAGAGGGTAAGTTCCAATATATTTGACTACAATTTAGAGTCAAAATTTTAAATCACGCGCGCGCGCACACACACTCACACACACACACACACATACACAACTCCAGTGAGTTCGAGTACATGGCACATAGGCCTAGTACTTAAGTTGTTAAAAATGTATCAGAAAATGATTTACGGTAATAATGTTATAGTTCTTAAAACCGTTTTGTAAAAATGTTGTATAGAAGTCTTGTAACTTACGAGCACAAAGGGTATTGAAGAAACCCATGATCAGTTTTGTCAGTTTCAGTTTAGTTTCTTCGTAGACAAGGAAGACTGTAAAAACATAAAACAAAACCAATATGTTATTAAGAAAGTAGTACATATGTATGTCAACATATTTAACAAAGTAAATTGTAGTTTGACTATTATAAATACAATAAAAAAAAAATTGCGTTGTCTGGAATAAAAGAAATTACTGTTCAGTCAATAATTCAGAACTAATCATCTACAAAGTTTTTGCCTTTCCTGTTAACACAGTTTCCTCTTAATTTTCTTTACAAAACTGGAAATACAAGGCATTATTGCAACGAATATGATAGAGAAAATATTTAGTCTGGTTGTTTTAATTATAAATAAAAATATAAAGCATTTCATGTATCAATTCGCTTTAACTTAAAATAACTAAATTTAAAATTAAAAAAATATTTTTAAGAGCAATTAAGGGATTCAGTTTGAGAGATCATCTACGAAACGACGACATAAGGAAAGGCCTGAAGTTACAGTCGGTTCTGGATAGAATAAAGGAATACAGGCAGAATTGGAAGCACCATGTGGAAAGCACGGTAGACAAGACTATTTCTAAACAACCGTTTGAATATAGGCTAGTGGGTACGAGAGATCGTGGATGACTCTAGAAAAAATTGTCAGAGACTCTGTGAAGTCAGAACGGGCTAAAGTCCAAGCCGTGTAGTGAAGAAGAAGAAGAAAAAGGTTAAAATAAATTTAGAAGCTAACGGAAGAAAGGTATTTTAGAAGGCAATAAAATAATTAAATCCATTTAATGTATTACGTTTTACAACTAAGGGAACATGAATGTGATGTAAAATCGTTAGATTAAGTCACTACACAAACCATGTCACAACCTATATTAAAAGAGTAATGGTATACATTAAAACATAAAAATTTACTATAATTTCACAACATATGAATACATAAAGTATGAAATGACGCAAACATATTTAACTAATTGAAAGTTATGGAAAAATTCCGAGGATTCAATAAATTAGTGTTAATTTTTATTAAAAGTGAAATTTCGTAGTTATTTCCTTTTTCAACACTACCAAAACATAGTTTCAATTATGTGGCTGCCACCGATCAGAAAGTTATACAGTAGAAAGATGTGATTTACTCAGAATATTTAGAACTAGCGGCATTACGACAGTGCTGCTAAAGACTAGTAAGTTTAACGTGTTTTTGAAGTTGGAACAAAGGAAAATAAATTTACAAATTTTTCCGACATTCCTTACTACATTGTTTTGTGTCCTAATTGTGCCTTGGCTCTTTTCTAACAGACTAAGTCGTAAACAAGTTTTTACGGTATTGTCAGTTTATTAGGTACGCGTAATTACTAAAGATGAGTTTTGAAAGATAAAAAATATATAATAGAAAAGTTAACACGACTACGGGGAACTATACAAACGGTTTAAAAAACATTTTAATTATATTAGAATAAGTTAATTCGGCAAAAGCGTTCGTTATGTTCCTTACCTTCAATTGAAATTAAAATAAAAAATTGTTTTTCCGCGCAATATACGTTGTTACCATGGAAATGAAATAATTATTATTGCTTAATAGTTTTCTATTATTAAAACGTTTGTTATGTTATGAGATATACATTTTTTCGTCTGTAGGCCTATATCTGTTTTCAATAAATAAAAACTGTATAGAAAATCCGAGAGAATAATGGAAAAAAAGAAACTGGAAAACAAAAATGGAGATCAAGAGCGTGAGACGATGTCAGGAAACCAAGATACTGTACGGCAGATCAAATATCTAAGGGTAAACATATTAAGTAGGGCTACCATAAGTTCTCGTTTGCCGCGAACTGTCCTCGATTTTAGGCCACGTCCGGTCACAGTTGGCCAAAACGCGATTTCTCCTCTCTTTGGCATCTTTAATTTCAACTCTTAATTAGGCCTAATGGAGTTTTCAATATTATTTGTTTTTAACTTGTCGGTCGAAAGACCGGGATAAACTTATGTACACCTGATGAGATCATAATACATGTTTTCGATATCGATAGTAGGCTGTATACGTAACGAAGTAGTGCTGTTTTGGTTATGTCAGCAGATTGAATCTTGACACATGGTATTCGTGTTATTTCTGTT
Source organism: Magicicada septendecula (assembly GCA_034769895.1). Classification (NCBI taxonomy): domain Eukaryota; kingdom Metazoa; phylum Arthropoda; class Insecta; order Hemiptera; family Cicadidae; genus Magicicada; species Magicicada septendecula. Next base: position 178,903,969 of record CM068368.1, read on the forward strand.
GTGTTGGTGAAAAATAGGTAAAATTAATTTCCCTAAATTATTTAATTTTTAATAATATCGAAACGAAAAGTGGATTCAGTCAGTGTTTAGAAGAACAGTATCGGTATCTGTTTATTGTGCAGATTAGTATTACGGATAAACATATGTGTTCCATTTACGGATGGCAGTCTTCAACAAATCACAAAGGGAAAGCAGATATTCCGGAATCATATTAATTAAAAAGGCCTGTCAAGAAAATACATTTAATGATGTATAACTAAATTTAATAGTTTGGCTCATTAGATAACAAATTACTGCGAACTGATGCTGAAAGTTCAGCTGCATTTATCAACAGTACAGTTCACAAGGACGATATAATTAATATTCATGACTTATTTCATAAAGTTTCTAAAGTTAATAAATTTTCACTATTATATACCGTCAGTGAAAATAAAAATTTTGAAGATAGGAGTTGTCATAGACATGGTTGGAAATTTTCAAACATTTTAATTCTGTAGAAGGAAAGCCTATCAATTTGCTGAATTGACTGAGTTTATCTTCTCTTTGCCTGTCGAAAGGGTATTTTATTTAATGAAGAATTGGGGGCGTTGAGAAATAGAAAGTATAGCTACAAGAAATAAAAATGTTTACTTAACAGAATTCAGAGTACAGCTGTAGTTAATGTTATAAATAAATAGTCAATGATTGTTACTAATCAATAATTGTTTTACTGTTATTATTATTAATATTATTAACGTAGCTGCATGGAGTGAGAAATACAAAATAGATTCCTGTATTTTATTGTCCATGACGTGTACGTTGATTAACTAATTACAAGTGTATCGATTCGGATCACTAATTTTTTATTGGCAATAATATTAAAATGTTACCTTATAGCCTGAACTAGTTATTGCTTACTACAAGCTTCTTCAAAGGCTGCCGCTACGAGCGCTGTCTCTCTTGCTCTTTGTGACGGCACCCTTGTTCGAAAGGTCGATGTTTTGTGTGTGTGTGGTGTGTGTGTGTGTGTGTGTGTGTGTGTGTGTGTGTGTGTGTGTGTGTGTGTGTGTGTGTGTGTGTGTGTGTGTGATATTCAAACAGTACGTGTTGAGTAAATTTTCTTTACAATACATGATTTTAACAGATATATTACAAATTTTATACATTAAAAGAAAAATTAATAATGTATAATCGCATTAACAAACTGCGTACTTCTGTCTTATACAATTTCTGCATACGCAGTAATTTATACCAATTAGTGTTTAAATCTAGCACTATTTACCTTTACACTGAGTGCTTTATTTAACCTCGAATAATAACTGATAATTATAACAGCCACTTCACTAACAGATAGACTTTTGTAGAATTTATATATGCTGGTATGTAGGTATAAAGTTATAAGGTACGGATAAAGCAGATTCTTTTTACTGATATTATTATTATTTCATCTGTCAACCATAAAACAAATTGCTACGAAAGAAGCAACAAAAATGTGTCGTCCATTAAGTAGAGAATAAAGACTGTTTTACTCTTATTCTGTTCCAGAACATTTTATTACTCAGCGTGTGAAAGTAGGCCTACACGTGTCTACCGTTTATGATTACCCTCTTAAACTATTCTTTCACATACATTCAAGATATCGTTATACCTTACACATTGGATTCCGTTGCCCAAATGTTGTATAAAACGTACGTTTTAGTTGAATATTTACTAAGTAGACAAAAATTAATCAACCATCACTTATACTTTCGATTCATGTTTTTCTGGTTTCACGCAGACTCATTGATGATTTAGACATGATACTTATAGGAAAAATTTAAAAACAAAATTAAAACGGCTGATCACTGTTAATATTTTTGTTTTAAAATTCGTCGTACGCTTTACATTTCGCTCTAAACAGAGAACGATTATTGTAAGAGAGAATTGTACTTAAGGCTATCAGCATTGTGTTACGAAATATCAATAAAATAATATAACAAACCACAACGAATTCTAGAGTTTATAATTTTACGAATGGAGAAAAAAAAAGGTAAAAGTTGCGTGCACAGTGAAAATAACTTCAGTAGTAGACTAATATTTGCAGGGCACAACACTCCGTGGGACAGACCAAGCAATATGAGACCATGTTTCAGTACAAACTATAACTCATCGTATTGAGGAACTCATCTCTCGTCAGTCAACAGAAGATTTGTCAGAGAAGATACAGAATTTACTGATATGTTTGACACTTGTTAAGCGGATGCAAAATGGTTTTATCCATGACTGTATTGATTGGTCTCCCCTCGTGATGCTGTTTTATCTGTGATCCCCAGTTTATCTCAATAATTCCTTTGTATTGTGCGGTATGGCGTTAAAATGTATATTTCTTTTTCGTGTCAGTTATATTAAAATCATTAACACGTTTCTTTTACGTATAATTTTCTTTTTAAAGTTGTTTTTACTTGTGAGTTGATTGCGTCTGATTTTTATGTCCTGTTATGAGGACATCTTATGGGTTGTTATCGTATTTTGTTTTGAGCCCGACTAACAATACTTCATTCATTTAAATAACTCATATTTTCTGAAACTTTAGTGCGTTGTCGGCCATGGCCAAATACAATAAGAGTGCTACCTCTGCTACATTCTAACGTTTTGACTGCTCGCGTGGTATGATGCATCAGAGTAAAGACAGATAGAATTATGGAATGCAATCTATGTTACCAGTCTTTGGGGCATTCATTCAATATTTCTGTCTGTCGTACTCTAATGGTGGCTGCCGTGCGGAGAACCAAAACGTTGTAAGGTAGCAGAAACACTGCTTTCCTTATTTGACTACCGCCGAAAAGCCCAGAAATTTTATATAACACGGCAAGCTCGGGCTGTAAAAGCCTTCGTATGTTCTACGTATATTTACGTGTATCGTACATTTACGGTATGTAGGCCTAAGTGTCTCCTACGTGAATTTACTTTTCTAAATTAAAATCAATATGTAAAAATCATTTAATGATTTATATAACTTAGATAGGCAATCAGAAAATACATAGAGAAAATTTAATAATAACAAGGGTTGATTCAAATTACATAATACATATTTTAATTGCTTGATAATTAGGCCTACATATTAATAACCTTTTGTCAAATCATGAGACTTCGTTTGAAAGACAAACATACGAGGGTCAGTTGAAACGTTTGCGGAGCGATATCAATAGATCAGAAGTAGTATTAAAATTTTTCGTGTGTTATAAGATTCATATTTCGTATAAACACCTGTCAATTTCTATCTCTGTCAGTCAATTTGTTAATTATTTACCAGCTGTTTGAAATTTACGTGTCACACGAGTTTTAAAAAAGTGGACAAAATCAAGAAGTCTTTCTTAACAAATGTCTAGAGTCAATGAAAATGCAGAATGAAATGATAAATACCTTAGATTCTGCGCCTTCAGAAACAATGGGCATTCAATTTTAAACTTGACCATACGAGCACTGAAGGTGATTGCCGCAGCGGACGTTCAAAAGCGCAACAACTCTAAATGCGGTACTCAACTTGCACAAAGGTTTTTCGTACAACGTTTTTGTTAAAATATAAGATACACGCTGACGTGAGATACCTATGATCTCAGAAATGTAATCCACTCACCATCGCTGGTCTTCAACACCGTGTATGAAATTTTTTTATTGCTATCTGGAGTTGTTGCACTCATTTGGTGTCCACTGAGGGAATAATCGTCTTAAATGGACGCACAGCTATGTTAAACTCGAGTGGCCACATAGAAATTAATGTTATTGAAGGCGTAACATCTCATGACACGTTTACCATTTCGCTGAGAAATTCAACTGGCGCTACATCTTTTTCAACAAACACTCTGTACATACCAAGATGTTTGATTTTGTACATTTTTCAAATCACGCATGACACGTAAATTTCGAACAGCTGGTAAACAATGAAGACACTGACAGGACAGATTTAAGAATCAACAGCTGTTACACAAAATATGAATCTTACAACACACGAAACATTTTAGTTCTACCGCTAAACTATAGATGTCGCCCCGCGAACGTTTAAACTGACTCTCGTATGTCATATTAAATCGCCCGTTGTGCTTTCCTGAATTATTTTTTGATAATCCAGTGTATGACACGAATTCATTAACGTTCAAAAAAAGAATTCTCTGAAATATTTTAATTATTTATGCATTAGAGTTTTTGTTGACTCGCACAGTAATGAATAGTTGTACTTCTCACTAACAGCTCGGATTACGTTCAAGGGTAAGTTCTAGTTCCGATAATTGGTCTGAGTTTTCTTTTCCTTAGTGAATTTGAGATTCACTAACATCCAGTTGTGAATTTGAGATTCATCTGTCTGAATTTACACACAGTGCAAGTGACCAATTATTTGGGTTATTTTCTTTAACGTAATTAACGTGAACAGGGCGGCGTTACTCTAATTGTTTAGCTCAATGTAATAGCTTTTTTCTCTAATTCTCTACACAAGGTATATTGCGTAACGTAGATCCGACATAAACGACGACCTCCACGCAGTAACCATGACGCACGTGCCATGCATTGCGTACTCAACAGGTCAACGTACTGTTCTGGAGCCGGTTAGCGGGGTTGAGTAATTGTTGAGACTATTATCATTTGATGCGATAATGCGTATTCTAGAATACTATACATAGTACACATGTTATGATACTATGTATTGTTGGCATTGTTTAGAAAAGTGTTAATACATTCTCTGGCTTTCAGTAAGTTATTACACTATTGTAAGGTCACGATGCTAGTAATAGCGGCGTTCAGAAGTGCGACGTGTGGTTTTAGCACTGGGAACTATTGGAGTGGTAACCTAAGCGACTTTTCTGTGCGATGGTTAGTGTTCACGGATAAAAAAAGAACGACTGTAAGCCATATATCCATAATGTTAGAAATTTAATACTCATAATTAACTACACTTAGCATATCAATAAAAATCATAAGAATAAGTATTAAATAACAAAGGCCTTCGGAAAAATGTGTTTTATCTAACACAAAGTAACATGAAAAATAAGTTTATATACTGTTTTGTTATTTTGCAAACCCGAGATAAATTGTACATAAAAGTTATTATAAAGTGTGTATAAAGTTGTTTGCTAAGTCGCTTGTATATGTCAGTTAAAGATACCGACAAGTATTTGATTAATTTATAAAACGTGAGCCAAAGCTCAGGGAACGTGCCATAGCATATTGTCACCCCACATCATACGTTCTCACGTATCAGAAACCTTGTCAACTCTTACTTCCATCATTCTACAATTTTGCGTATTTATAACATCCCTTTCAGACAGCCTTTCATTTACTGTTTCGTTCTCTTTCCTTATTACATTTATTATTAAATGATTTCATTTTCACAAATTAAGAAGGAATAAAAATGTTTGAATGTTCTTTTTTTTAATTTAGTCAGTATTACTTGCACTAAAGAGAATTCTGCCAACACTTCAATGCCAGAAATAGCACCATCGGAATTTCATGATTCGTCAGTTGATTTAAGATTTTAGGCAATGTGGCTCAGTAGAGGGTTGTCCATGATGGCCGTACAGTCCGTTTGCAGGAACCGTGAACGTGTATCAGACAGCGCCAGCGTTGAATAACGCACTGGAGCATCTATTCCCAGACATATGACTAATTGAGGTGTGGGAACTCGTACATACTAAGACGCAAAACAATATTTTCAAGGGCTATACAATAATATTGCTGCTTTTAAGAAAGACAGAACTCTGTCTGTCGCTAACTATTTTTTTTCTGAGGTCTTCTTTCAGGTTACCTTTTACTCTGTGTCTCTGCCTGAACTCTGCAAGAACACTACAGTCTTCGATTATATGTTTCACTGTAAGCGCTCAGCCAAGGAGTATTATTAGTAGGCCTACTCATATTATTTTAATAATATTGCTAGTCACTTAAAAGATAGAGAGGGTTAGCAATGCTTTATGGTTATATTCCTCGATGAAGGGAAATATATATGCGTGGCTCTTCCTCTACGTGACAACGAATATAGGTTAATGTAGCTTCTTGCCCTTGGGTACAAAATCGACCATAAAAGCGAAAGACCGTTTTTTGGTCAGCGGCGTAGGATCTGGGAGACAAGGAGAAACCATCACATTAAAGATCCTTATCTTGAAAAGGGCGAACTGGTCTCTTTCGTCCAGTAAGACAGCCAGTTTATGGGATGTAACCCAGTAAGAAAATCGGGTTGCCACGTTAAGAAGGCGGGAGTCACACCATCTTCTTAGTCCGCGATATGCTAGTAACTCTGTCAAGTTATTACTAAATTACTCTGCGATAATTATCAAACTAAAAATATAACTCTGCAATATCAAGGGAAAATAGCAAGCAAACGTTCCCGACCGCAGCTGTGAATATAAAGAAAAAAACGAGTTGGAATTGCTGAACAATTTAAGAGCAATATTAGAGGGGAATGTTAGAGGGGAATTGTAGAGGGGAATGTTAGAGGGCTCGCACATAACGAGATGGAACTTCAACGAGAACGTAAACTACTGAGAGTGAATATTGTCATAATTTAAAAAAAAAAGCTAAAATCAAGGTTAAAACCTCAACAGGGTAATGAACTACAAATTAATGTATAGTGGTGTAGCTTCTAGAACACGGGCAGCTTCAGAAGTAGCAGTAATGTTATAGATGGTACTAAAACAGGATAAATAGCTGTTTTCAGAAATGGAGGGCATTCGCTCGAAAGCCCAACCTGATTTTAGGAAGGTCAGATCATGTTTAGATTGAATCTTTACAATAGCCTAGGTTAAAGGCACAGGGAATATCATACACTAACATACTTAGCTTTATTGACTTAGGAAGAACATAAAGAGTAAATAGGGTCAGGCTGTGGGCAAGTGGGCAATAATGGCAAAGAAAGGGATCATGCAACTTTTGTAGAAAACAAAATTTTAATTTAGACAGGAATACCGATCATAACTCCTAGTGTGGGCCTGATCAATTGTAGAAAACAACAAGGGTGTCCATTGTCAAATTATCTTTTTGATTTGTATATTCATGATTTCACACACAATTTGTAGCGTACACGTTTGTAATGAGAACACCATTCGCATTTACATACCTTATGAAGTCTTGTAGTGTACATTATCTTCAGTCGTATTTTCTTCTTGGTAAAACTTCTACCATCTTTTACATCTGATAAATGTTCACCAGCAGTTCCTTGTCAGTTGCTAAAGAATTTAAACAAAGTGACGATTGTTCTCGTGGAATTTTGAAGATAGGTTAAAACTTCACAGTAGAAGATCATATATATTAAATAAACAAACAAATAAAATAATTCTGCAAAATGATTAGTAAATATTATACACTCGACAAACTAAATCAGCGTAGTAAGATACCTTCATAACAAGAACATGGAAACTCGGAATTTTGTAGCTGACGCCAGTGTACTCTGAAACCTTTCACAACACTACAGGAAAGATCGACTATGCGGATGCGCTTCACACCACTCCTCACTACACAACAGCATGCACTGTATCATGGCCTTGACTCTGATCGGTTTACGTCTCGGTGAATACAGACTGTCGTTAGATCATTGTTCGACCAGAGTGCATCTGGCTATCATATGTCCCCCCCACACTTTCCGACGAGCGGCAGATAATCGAGGGAATAATTTGTCGCCGTTACCCAAGTAAGTACCTGTGGACACTGTCAAGCAAGTCGACGGGCTAGGTGTCATACTGCTGTTGTCTCGGCGGTGGAAGTGTCCTCCTGGATGCAGACTGGGGTCACGACCGACTACCAGAACATACCCAGGTAACTCAACTCGGTCAGGAGAGTCGCTTTTGGAGGAGCTGGCAGTGGACCTAGGACCCAATCCGTGCTCTAAAATATTCTACAATGCGCTGTGGTGCAATTACATAAACTATAGTACACATTTTCGAGTCAGGTAATGGTTCCACGGCTTGGTAAGCTCCAGTCAACAAGTACGTGTTGTCTATAAATACCTGTGCTTATTCCGTGTGGGAACACTGGTCTGTCTGTTACAGAAAGTCACAACAAAACGTACTCGACCGAGGACTGAAGTTAACATGTAAAGGCTCTCGTCTGTTCTCTTCACGTTGTAGCATGACAGATTATCCACATTATTCTATTTTAAAAAATGATCATATATAAAATAAAAATAAAATGACATCAATGAAAACGACTATAAAAATTAGTCAAGGACCACAAAGTAGTGAAATAATAGTTAGGAGAGATAAAATAATTAAAATCAACCATGCAATATATATAAGAAATTATAGAAAAATAATGATAGGTCAATGTATAAAGTAATTAGACCCAGGTAGTATAGGAGTAGGTCAGGAAATGCCCAATATAGACAAACATCCAAAATAAAAGAACAACTATTACAGAAACAACCATATGTAATAAATTTAAAAGCCCCCAAAAAAACAAGAAACTAAATGAGGAAAGTGTAATGCAATAAAATAAGAGTAAATGCGAATTAGGTGTAAGTGAAGGTTCTAGAATAAATGTAAAAATGTACCAGTGCAATTTAATCTTATAATGAAAAGCGAATCCGCATGATCTAATATAAGTGATATTTTTTATCATATAATATCAGACAAAATGACCAAAAATGATATAAGAATATACAATACATAAGTGGTGTGATCAAGGGCAAATCCCTAAAATAAAACAAAAACAGCAAGGACTGCATGAAAATTAATTTTAAGAAAGATTTTAGTTGATAGAAAAACAGATGTGTTTTGTTTATGTTAACAGTTCATTGAACTCAAGGTTTGAATGTCTGAGATGAAGTATAATTTTTTGTTATAAAATATTTGTTATGTTTTAATAATATTAATTAATAATAAACCTTACTGTAATTTAAATAAGGGTAATTTAGTTAAGATGTCATAAGAATTGTAGGTCAGAGAGGGTATTAGCAAGCTGGAATAATAATAAACATTGTAAATGAACTAACATAAAATCTAGGCCAAATGGTAAATCACACAAACCTTGAAATTAGTAAATAAAATAAAGGAAATTAATTAAATTGATGAAAATTATATAGTGTAAATCAATTACTGTATATTATAACTGTAACTATACTTTGTAAAGGTATTGAAAAAATGTATAAGATATTATTAGAAAAAATGCAAGTGTAATAACACTGGAATATAAGAGGAAAGCCTAAATTAAAGATAATATGTAAATTAATTAACCCAAATCATAAAATTACAAAGAATTAAATGAAAATAACCATTTTATTTCAATCAGTGATCTTGCTCAATGATAACTATAACATAATAGAAATTGTAAACCATTTGAGGTGATAGGAAGTACAGTTAAGGCCTACATTCTAATATACTGTAAATTTGACTTTTCGAATTAAAAGTACTATAAAGTATATCATATTTGGTATTAAATAACTCAGAATTAACTAAGGAAAGTAACTATGTAATTAGTATTTAATAAAATTAAATAATAGTAAAAATATAATTAATCATATAAAGTCAATTATTTAGGCGGAAATGCCATCTGGTTAAAACTATGCAGATTTAATATTAATTCAGCCAGAACTGATTGTAGAGGAAGAAGGAGTTAGTTGATTGTTACACGTTGAGACGGACACTTCTAAACGAGCTCAGACAAATTAATTCATTTAAAAAGAGAGAAGATAATTTTTGATTATAACCGAACCTATAAAAAAATAAAACGAAAATTGTAAAAATATGATTAATAAACACTGAGAGAATCTAGAATCAACCAAATTAATTTATTTATGGAGATTTGAAGTTATAACACAGATGGTAGAACGAAATAAACGAGAATTCTAAATTTTATCGACACGAAATTGGACGTTATAAACTTCACAACCATTGGAACAAAAACACATTGAAAACACTGATTGCCAAGCCGAACAACTGACCACTAAGCTCGAATAATTACACTGTGATGAAGAGGAATTAACTACTACTGCGTGGAAGAGGAAAACACCAATAACCAACATATATTTGAAGGAATTCTGCAGTGAAGGCGTCGCGTATGCACTCATCACGTGGGCGGCCATGATAGAATAATCCCAGAATCCTTTGCGGCGACTACAGGACGGCATCTCAAATCTGGTTCGAGAATTTATCTTATTAACATTGTCTAGTCAATAATAATTTTGTATTTTTAGATAATTAAGCAGTTTTTATTGTAAGCATTATACTTTTCAGCTTTGCCCTTTCTCTGACTATTATAAAATAACAGCTAAAAGAACCTGCAATTTAATATTAATATTTTATATACTGAGTTTAATAGCCCTGAGATAGAGTTTGTAATTGTCGATTAACTAATCGATTCAAAGTCGATTAGTATCTCTAACGTTAATAAATTATTTAAATATTATAATTTTGAGTTTCATTTATTGATAAAAAGATAGATAGAAGAATTCCAGATAATATTTTACACCTGGACTCCGAGAAAAGAAGAAAATAACATCACTGAAGGAGTAACATCACAGAATAACGAAAGACCGCTAATCGATTATGTTATGAGATAATATAATTAACGCGGAAAAACAATCCTGATTATTCTAAACTATTAAATTGATTAAATTAATAATTAAAAGAAATAAAATTACATAAATACATCAAAAATAATTAAATAATTAATTAATTAAATGATATAAAATAAATAAAATGATTATTAAGTGATAAAATAAATTAAATGATTAAAAGAAATAAAATTACATAAATACATCAAAAATAATTAAATAATTAATTAATTAATTAATTAATTAAATAAAAAAATTTATTACAATTTTTTTATTACAAAATGTTTTGCAAGTCAGAAAATACAAAAATTTACATTTTGTTACAACGTGCACTTCAAAGAGGAATTAATTGCATTAATTTTACTGTTGTCATTCTTAGTTGTACGTATGATAAATTATCAAATACTGTACACAATTGAGCTCAGGCTTTTTTCGAACACATGCTTCATACTAAATGCATATGAGAATAACATATGTAAAAGAGAGAAGAGTACGAATAATAGAATAATCCACTTGAATAATTGATAAATGTTTGACAAATTAATTATGTCAAACAGATTTAACATACGATATGGACGTAAATGGGTTGATTGTGGCGTTGTTACAGAAAAATGAAAATTACACAATACTTTCAAAATAAAATCCAAAGGAACATGGTTGATTTTCTCTGGTTCACTAGAAACAGTGACCACCTCAGGAATATAGAAGTAAGGCTCTAACGGTCAGCCGTACAGCACCGTGATAAAATACTTAGACAACAGTCACATGATGCGGAAAATCAAACGAAGAAAGCCTTTAGAATTACTGCAAGGTGGTAGGTACCAAAAGTTGAATAAAACAAAAGTAGGTCCCTTTCAGTATGGAAACGGAGTAATATGGTAGAAGTAATATGGTAAACTTCATTAAAAGTAACTGATAAATACTGCATGCAAAATTTAAATGTCACATTTTTAACACGCATAACAATATTTTAATCAGGCCTATTTACTGCAAAGATAACAGGCTTTATTCAACATAACATTTTGATTCTACTCTGTGTTGGAGAAGCGCCAACTTCTATGTTCGCTTAGTTATTTTAACCAAGTTCCGGATTTACACTGGAAATACGTCCAAAACTTTATGTGTAAAGTTATAACGGTTTCTCATAACACTTGTGAGAACTTATGGAATTACTGAACATTACGAACCTTAAAGAGAAAGCGCTTATATTATCATTCTTTGTCAAAAAAATATTGACGTTTCCTTTCATCTTCTGGGAAATGAGCTTGCTTTTATTTTGTAATATATAAAAAATAATCAAGACTATATAAGCATAAGTGATGTGCAACTACTTCAAAAAAGTAAATTTATTTGGAAACAGTTTCTATAAAATTACAAATAGTTGTGTTATTTAATAAAATTTACGGAATGTCTTGTCGTGAAGAAATATGATAAAGGAAATTATTGTAAATAAAGTACACTTAAAATCGAGTACACTTTGAAAACAAAAGTATCAATGGCAATATATACTAATTAAATATAACTCTATCAGCGGTATATAATATTAAGTAAGCCTGTATTTGAAATTAAATCACATAATGTAATTTTGTATTAAAAATTTGAAAAGAGTTTTTCATTACACAATGCCAATGTATAAAAATGCCATTGGTTCAAATATGGTAAATTACACGTTACACGTTTTAAATTATGTAATGGCTTCCTGTATAATGTAAACTTATAAAGTTACAAGAATTTCAGTATCAATATTATATATATCTTGTTTTTTGCGCTTTCGTAAACGCAAGTGTCTCCTTTTACAAGAATAATGTGCATTATTACCCACTTTGGTTGAATGAATATTTCATGTGTATTTTTAGAATATCTTTTAACTTATTCTCAAATTTTTTAATATTTTTTTTTGAAATTTGTTTTGCAATTATTAAATTTTATTTCCTGCTCAACGCACGTATTTTGCATCCAATTGCATTGCTTAATTAAGGGAATACATAATCAAATTACTTACTTTCATGTATATAAAATATATGAATTCACAATTTTAAAGTAACTTGTAAAAAAATAATAAGTAAAAAGAAAACTGTTTATTTATAATTACATGTAGATTAATAATTTAGATGTACGTTAGTAAATTTGTGCCAGCTAACGCCTAGTAAAGGGCAGACAATCAGAACAATTAAAAACCTAATTAATGATGATTCAAAAAAAAAAATATTTAACATATTTGTAGTTAAGGATATAAATGAAATGATACAGAAACGTCCAGTATATGGCTCTTTATGGCTAATTAGAATTATGGACAAAGAAATTCTTAGACAGGGTACTCCCAGTACTGACAAGGTACAGTACGTTTTTAAATTTACATGATATAAATATTTTAATCTGTCAAATACATTTAAGAGTATTTGATATTATTTGTATCTACGTTTAAGTTGTGTGAATAACTAAGTAACAGTCGAAGTATACTATATAGATTGCATTTGTGTAGACAGACTGTAGCGTAAGATAATTTAATTTTAACATTAAAAGTTAGATGTGTGTATGTGTTAATGTAATTCGTAAGAAATACATTACATTGACAGTGCAATGCCGTAACAGTAAGGATCATCATATTACTTCGTATCAATTTATGTAACTGAAATTATAAAATCTTTTCTTTGTTGCAGGTTACTCAGTAGGTTCCTTGTCACTCTCTTGACTAAAGTTTGTATTAAATACTGTGTTTCTAAGCCATGCTTATTCATATTCAATTTTCACTAACAAATACTCAAAATACACAAAAATATATATTTTGGAAACATTTATTCATATAACGTGTTCATATATTCGTATATTGTTCATAACTCTGTAATTTTTCGTTTTACAATGGAATACGGAAGTTGCTTAGAATTATAATAGGTAAACTGTATATAATTTTCAGACTGCAGACTTGACATGACATTACGGGAATTTGTTGATCAGTACAATAAATTATAATATAATGGCTCCCATGTATACCAACGAAGTAGCTTAGGGGTAGGCAGGGTAGGCTGACTAATGTGAGCCGTACGGCAATACAAGGAAGGCAGTGTAGCCAGCACTACGCTTCAGCCGCCCATCATTATCCCCAGGATGTTATCCCAGGTACTCATTTTCAACAGGCTGACCCGTCCTGGAGGCTGAAAAACGCACCTTGATTTTATGATGCGGGCCCTGGGATTGAACCCGGGTTAGTAGCCAGGTGATTAGTAAACAATAAATTGATTAGTTTAATAACGTGTTGAGTGGGAAAACTATTTTACACTCCAAGTTTGCTTTCTGCGGTTAAGTTTAACGTTTTTAACTCAACGACACCACACAAGTCATTACTGTAATTTTACTCCCATAAGCTCGCAAGTTGACTTTGTACACATAACGTTTGTTAATATTTGACGTATTTCTGTAAAACCAATTTGCGGAGGTAGGAAATATTATTTAGTTTGTTGAATCATTATTTTTAAAATAGATAGGCCTACGTGCCTTCACCATGACTTATTAGTTTCTTTGAATGTTTCTGAACAACTGTTTCTCTATTAGACAACGATAGTCATGTGAAGTGTGAATGCTTCATGTTGTAAAAACAGAAATATCTTCAAATTATGCAAATAACGAGTACCCCTGATTTTGTAAACGCATTCACCTGTTAATGCGGCAGCTAAATTGTACCATTGCATGATTTAATGGGTTCTCGTTTGAGTATTCATCCTTCTGAAGCTATACCAACAACCAAGTAACATTCTTACCAAAGAATTCAAGTCACGTAGTTCTTCAAAGTCGAAGCCGAATTGCATCCATCGTGTGCTGTTCACAAACACACGTATACAGATCACGTTTATCAGTAATGAGGGCGTTTACTCTATATTTGGGAACGCCACTGTAAATATTACTCTTGCCGTTTAAACTTACAGACGGAAGTTTTACTTCCATTTAAACTTTTTGTTAAATGTTACTAAAGTTTAATAATTTTATAATTATTGTACAGTTGCTCCATCTAATTGTATTTATACTGTCCCCTTACCCAAGTCCTATATACACTATCCTCACTATACACTACCCTTACTATACACTATCCTCTTACCCAACACAATCTTGCAAAAGTACAATCACATAATTGAAAAGTGTAGGCTTCCTACTAAATTGTGTTACCTAACGATTCATTCTGTGTGCGCACGTAAAACACAAAGTACTTTTTAAGTACAAAGATATTGACATTGTACAAACTTTTTTCACTTTGACATGTTTTAGCATATCCCATTAATTTGGGGGTACTGGAATTGTTGGTTTTTAAACAAATAATGAAAAGATTATTTTCCAGAGTATACAGTACTGCCTCCTGTAAAGAGTAAGTAGACAACGCAGATGACGGAACTTCGTTTGAAAAAGTAATCTCGGGGGTTTCTGAAGTTAGGTGTGAGATGTTGCTGTTCATTGTATTAGGCTTTCTGTACGCATCATGTAGCTTATTCAGTATTACATCCTAATTATGTTTATATAATATATGTACCTATACAATATATCTAGGAAATAATACGTTTAGGTTACATTGATAAATGATGTAAATTTGTTTCGAACAATTCATTAGGTGGAAAGTTTTAGACGGTAATGAGAAAGGTGATCGTGCATTCATGGATAGAAATGAGCTCCCTAGTGCGATATAAGAAAGTTTTGAATGTTTTTAATGTCAGGGTGACGTAAAGCGAGATAAAAGTAAAATTAATTATTATATATACCATTTTTTAGTTAATTAATGACGATGAGAATAGTTTTATTAGGCCCACTAATAAACTATGCAAAGTTTATTTTAGGACGTTGAACTCTCAATTCCTGTATTTTTATTTACATTTTTGATATTTGCATATATAAATAAAGCCATCATAGCCTGGTGCGTTACAACGATTACTTAATTTGGTGGTTGCAACATAACGGATTTGTGTAATGCAGATATTAGGTGTTGATATACATGTAGTTGGTAATTAGTAAACATAACAGTTTACTGATTCTTACTATGTACCTCAAATACTGTATAAATTGGACTTGTAACGAATTATTAAATTAGGCTTGATATGTTATTAAGGTGTTTAATGAAGTTCGAACACATGTGTAACTTTACACTAAATTTTACTATATGCTTACTGTACTTGGTGTCAGTTTATACTCAACCTGTAGAATATCAAGGGGAGTATCGACATCCCACAAAAGAAAATTTGGTTAAAGAGTGTCTTATTTAAAATTAGGAACTAGAGAATGGTCGGTTTATTGTGCTGAACTTCTTATGGCATCAAGAGCGGTAGAGAAAAACTAAACATGAATATCAAAAAGCTAACGAACGTTAGTAAGCAGTGTTACAACGAAGTAAAAACAACGGGGGAGCAAACTAAAAAAAAAAACTACAGGATATATAGTTAAAGATTGAAAGAAAAGGCACTGAAGCGTTCTTAGAACAGCGGTGACTCGCTTTCTTCCGGTACGTCTCTCTAATTGAAGCTAATTATGGCTTTTCGGGTACATGGTAGCTTTTGCTTACTCAAGATCGGCGACTGCCTTGATTTCGTAACTTCTTTCCTTGCTTGACTTCGGTAATGTTTTAAAATATAATTTAAAAATATTTTATTGTTATTATTAGCGGGGGTCCTACAGTCTATGCCGCATCCCGCATTTCGATCACCATTTCTCCCTATCTTTCCAGTCATCGACTTCAACAGCTCGATCTCTCATGCTTTTCCTAATTCCTGTTCTCCATTGTGTTGTCAGTCTTCCTTTTCTTCTCCTGTTTTGTGGTCTGTAAATCAATGCTTTCTTTGGCCATCGCTTCTCCTCCATCCTCATCCATCCAGACAGTTACGTGACCTTACCATAGCAACTGTCTGGATTATATTCTTTCTGCTGTTGTAAATATGCTCCCTGTTTTCTTTCTTATTTCTTCGTTTATAACATCTTACATTCTAGAAATATTACACGCTCTTCTTAAGAAGTCCATTTCCACAGTTTCTATATTCTTTTTCTCTTTATCTGAAAGTTGCCAGCATTCGCAGCCATAAGTTAAAATGGGCTCCATAATAGTTGAGTAGATTGTCAGTTTACTTTGAAGTTTCATTTTGTTCGACCAATGTAATGAGTTTAGCAAACGAATGGCCTTTTTTCCCTGTTGTATCCTATTTTTAAACAATTTTATTTTCAGAAAGGAATGAAAACAAAGTCATTAATAGAAAAACTATTAAACGCGTGATAGATACTTATAAATCTGAGATAGAAAACAAGAAGAAGAAGTTGTTCCATCTTCTGAAATAATGCTTCCCAAATATTTGAATTCGCTACACTTTCCGATTCTATGGATTTGCAGATCTGGGTCTTCTTCTTGCATGTCTCCTATTTTCAGATATTCTGTTTTAGTAGTGTTTATGTTTAGACCCCATTTGTCGTACTCCTCTTTCAATTTTCTAAACATATAGTCTGTGTCGTTCTCGTCACCTGATCGTCGGCAAATAGGAGAGTTTTTAAGCACTGCTCGTCCATTTGAATTCCCATTCCTGATGTTTTTCTTCTCCAGTTGCTGATGGCTTCTTGGATATATATTTTAATCAGAGTAGGTGACAAGCTGCACCCTTGCTTAAGCCCTTTTGTGGTAGGAAAAAATTCTGACAGAACATTTCCCACTCTCACCAAACTCTTTAAGTCCTTATAGCCTATATGTTCCAGACAGCGCGAACATAAATTTTGCTCAGGCCAAACTTTGCTAATGTTTCAAAAAGTCTTTTTAAGGGTACTGTATCGTAAACTTTCTCTAAATCGACAAATACGAGGTGCGTAGACAGACTGCGAGACTTTCGTTTTTCTAGTATTTGTTGTAATACAGGTATGTTGTCAATACATGGTCGTCCTGCACGGAATCCAGACTGCTCTTCTACGTCTTCTATATTCGTTTCAATTCTATGTTTTAGTATTCTACCGTACAACCTCCCTATTGCACTTGCCACACATATGCCTCTAAAATTTTGGCATGGCTTCTTATCGACCTTTTTGTAGATTGAGCTAATATATGCTATGTTCCTGTCTTCTGGGATATCATCACCGTGTAACAAGCATTTATTAAATATGTTTGGTACAATTTAAAGCAATATATCTGGCAGCTAAAGGTTGGTAAAGGGTCTTGGGGGCTGTATTGATTGCTGATGTCTATACAGTAACAAAACTCTGAGAAATGCCCACTGATTCCTGACAAACGAGTCGGTGGTTCGAGAAATCGAATTCAGCTCTGCCAACAAATCCTACTCTCACGTCCTCGTAGAGATACACGTCTCTCGCGCAGCTGCTGGGTACATGGCACACAATGGGTGTATGTTATGTAGCAGACGAGAGAGGGCGAAGGGCGAGGCTCTGGCCCCCTACAAATATCTTGAGCGTAAGGGAGGGAGAAAATCCTGGCCCATGCAAGTCTGAAGGTTGAATAGGCAGGCCAGTGACTCGTCATTATTTTTTAAATAAACATAAAGTGCTAAACGTTTCGAGAAATCGCCTCGGAATAAGGATGGATATAAACGTTTACGACCTATGCTAAGGAAAAGGACTATAAAATTTGGGACATGGAATGTACAAGGCTTGAGAACGAAACAAGGAGAGGTGTTCCAAGAACTACAAAAGATGAAAATCGATGTCTGCGTTCTCACAGAAACCAAAAAGAAAGGAAAAGGTAATGAAGGCATTGGAGAATACATTCATTTATATAGTGGTGTACAGAAAAATGCTAGAGCTAAGAGAGGAGTTTCAGTAGCCGTCCACAAAAGTATTAGAAGATATAACAAAAGTTGGGAGGAAGTAGACAAACAGATAATAACTGTGGAAATGAAAATATTTTATAATTTTTTTTAAAATATAAAACTCAGTTGTGTTCAAAATATCTGCATCAAAATGTTTGCATCGAGTCGATCAACCTCGATTCTATTCAGGATTAATGTACTTCAGCATTTCCCAACACTTTCACAGATATTCCGTTTTGCATTTCCTGATATAAAACAATATGTAAAAGGTTAAAACTATTCAGTAATCATAGCGCATACTAAATACTAGGGCAGACCATAAAAACTATAAGTAAAACTCTGTATTGTGCCAACTAATAAATTATCAACAGCATCTGGAAGTGTGGGCATTTCATGGTATTAGTTTATGTTGTTTGTTAGCAAATATATTACCCGCCAGCAATCTTTTTGCAGACATCCAAGTTTCTTATATTACGGTATTTTGGTCTTCCGTTCTCTATCACTTTGTACAACGGTTGCAGCAGCATTTGATGGATAACCGGTGGATAACTAAATGTTATCAACAACGTCCTCATTGTATTTCAGAAAGCAAAGAAAGATATTACGTAAGATTTGGAAGTGTTCTTTCTTTCACTTAACTTCCTTGATTTAGATTTCAGGATTGCCTGGATAGTATATTCACTAACATGAAGTCTTATAAACTTAACAACATTCACTTCTTAAAGACTGATAAATGCGTATAGTAATGAACAGTGTTTGTAAATTTTAATACTAGGCAGGATAGTTCAAATTGTAAATAATGGAATCAAATAAAGAACATGTTTTATGTTTTTATTAAAAGAAAACAGTAAATATAGAGGAATCAGTAATCATAATAGGTTACTACGGAGCTCAAACTAGAAGTAGGTGGTATCTTGTAATTATTGTTACTAATAAATATTATAATATTTTGGATATTAGCCATCGTTTTAGAAAATCACAATTCTAATCACAAAGTTTCGACCTCTAAAAATCTGAGGTGGACCTCACGTGTAAATAACTTTACACAAAAATGAATGTTAGGAACGGGCCTTCTTCACGTCAAGGTGGGCGTTGATGTGTAGCATATACGATAGTTTAGCCCCGCACACCACTTGGGAAGTGCATAAACGAGGAGGCCAGTTACCTCGTCGTTTTTATTCTTTAGTGAACAGAGATGGAATCCTCCTAAGATGGCTTTATTGGTTAGTAAACGTATGTTTTGTTTCCAACACTTAATAATGTTTTGCTGGCATGCTGTAACGATATCATTTTTGTGTTGATAGATACACGTTGTAAAATTTATTTACACCTATTGACGACCTCAGGTTTTTAGAGATCGAAACCTGATTAAAAATGTTTCTAAAACGGTGGCTAATGTCCAAAATATCCTAATATGTAATAGTAATAGTAATAATACATTACGTTTAGAACAAGTTAATTACTTTGTATTGTATACAAGGGAATGAAGGAATAAAAGACAACTTTATAACATACGGGGTGTATGTTACATTGTAATTTTTTCAATCGTTAATCTGACATCGGACAGTGATAAAAACGGAAATACGCCTGTTAAATGTAGCCTACCTTCAGATTACCTTTGACAAACAACTAAGAAAATGTTTAATGTAAAAATACATTACGCAAAAACATACACAAGTAAATTGATTTATGCAAGATTCATATTATTAATCAAAAGTTAATTGCTGGTACAATAATAATTTAAGAGGCAATAAGAAAACAAAGTAATCTTGATAAGACTTAATAGTAGGCCTACGTATAGTTTCAAATTAAAAGGCTAGACTATTTAGTACCAATCCGAGGCACAAGAAGAAAAGGAACTTAATTAAAAGAACTTTTATGAATTTTGTCATAAGCCTATGCTTTGTGCATGTGATAGCAAGTAAAGTCAGTATCTTATCTACAAATACACCTAGGTAGTTGTATGATTACGTTTGACAACAGTGTATTAAAGATGTTATAGTATAGTATTATTGACTATGAGAAATAATATTAATCTAATAATTAGATACTTGTTATTTCCTTTGTGAATTCTTTATTAATATTGTAAGAACGTTTCATAGTAAACATGAGATTAGCAAGAGTGCCCACGGTTTTTGGGTAGTATTAGTTTAGAAATATTTAACATCGTACGGATTTGGTTCGATTCCTAATGTAGGTAAAATACAATTTGCGTTTTAAGCGGCCATCATCTCCTAGCAAAGACTGAACAAATCAGAATGATGTTACACAATACCCTTACTATTTAACCGTTCGCTGTTAGCATGAACCGTATGCTTTGTAAGGCAATATGCGCGCGCGCGCACAAACACACACAAACACACACACACACACACACACACACACATATGAGTGGTGTCTGTCGAGATGTTCCTACATTGAAAGTCTTTCACTTTGAAATTTTCCTTTTTTTTAAACACATTGTTACACCGACTGGCGACTCTTGCAGACACATTCACACATATGCTCCAAAATCGGCTACCTTTTGTTAAAACAGGGGATGTACTTAAACAGAACATGGTAGACATTAGAAAAATCGATTGCTCGAAAATCTAATCTTTTGAAGTCTTCCAGGAAAGCGCTCGTTAAATTCAACTTATGGAATGTCAAGTTTTCTAGTGACGTTAGTTTACTCACTCCAAGGATAGGAACGATTTCAACCTGGTAAGACAAATTGTACGTTACTATTTATTAGACAGAGTAATACATTTCTGCACAACCATAATGGCAAAATTTTATAAAACCATATCGTATACCTTACTCTGTAATTTGTCCTATTCTCTGGCTTTTATGATATTCAGACCCACGTAATGTGAATCAATTGAGTTTTCTATCTCAGATTTATAAGTCTATATCACGCGTTTAATCGTTTTTCTACTAATGACTTTGTTTTTATTCCTTTCTGAAAATAAAATTGTTTAAAAACGATAAATAATGTTTGCAAAAGACCCCATGTGATCAACCGTTCAAAGCTAGTGTTCAAGACATTTGGTTAAACGTTCTTACTAAGTAAGTTTATTCTTATTGATCCATACTGTTTCTACTTGAATCTTGTTTTAGTAAAATCCTTGAAAGCATTTATTCTTTAAGTAGAAACACTGGGAAACGATTTTGTCTACCGGGGTTAAATACTAAGGCTAAAATGGGAACATAGGCCTATCACACGACACTCTTAAGGGACATTTAATGTATACAATAAATGCGAAGCAAAAATATTATATAATACATAAGACTTTTAATATACATATAATACTCACAGTTTTATTTATAACGTAAGGTAACTAATTTCCTACCTTTTTAAAAGAAATATTCTACACAGATAGGTACCTCCCTCGTTTAGCTGTTGTGTGGATTTCATGTTTTATTTTGTTAAGTCTTTGTTGCTACTTTATGTTATGTCTTTTACTAAACTTGACATATGCAACAGAAGAATATCACATAATATTGATATGCAACATATGCAACATAAGAATGTCGCATAAAAATTACTTGACGGTAAGGGCTATTTTTTAAAACTAACTTATAAATTCTGTGTTACTTATTATACTGTTATGAAACCTCAACCATTACTCTGTTACAACTCAGTAACTGAATTGTGATAACATGTATCAATTCTTAAAACAAAACTATTGGGTAGAATAAAGGTATCTATTTAACAATAAAAGAAAATAATCATATAAAATATTAGGTTATACGCAGCCATTCAACTGTTGTTAGGACATACTCGTTGACAGTCATAATAACGCTAACAAATAAATGGTCTAGCGTACTACTCACCTTAATATTATCCATACAAAATATAGTAAATTAAAAATAAAAGTAAACAATTTATTTAAATAAGAAAAAAACGTACTGCGACTGATAGAAATCAGTCACTAAAGAGAGTTCAGTTGCAACTGAATTTGTTCTACGTACTAAGCAAACATTCAGATTCTCAGATTTATTTAGAGTTCAAAGTGATATTAAACTAAAGTACTAAACTATAAAATACAAAAAAAATATTGTAAGTACGCATGCTAACGGATATGATCGAAAATCCGGGAACCATAATAACCACTAGGATTCCAATAGCAAGAAAAACAATGTAATTTAATACTGCACTACTCTGAGTTGCAAATAAGGAGAAGAAGACAAATAAACACTGGAAGATTATGAGGGTTCAATTATCACTTTCCTACCTGCTAAGAGGACATCCTTCAACCACAAGACTAGTAATTTATTTTGTACTCACAAGAGGATTATAGAGTACCGTAAATAATACAATAAATATTTAAGTAACCTAAAAAATATGACTACATTTTTACCAGCATATTATTACTTCCATATTCCTTAAGGAAATGGAAGTATGGTGATGGCAAAAAAAATCGTGTTCGAGATTATTGCAGATTCTGATTGTACTACACTCAAAACATGAAAAAAAGTCGTTTTCCGAAAAGTGTCTGTGTGTGTGTGTGTGTCTGTCTGTCTGTAGATTTTTTCTATGGCAAATGATAACAGCCGCAAATTCAAACAGAATCAAATAATTTTTTGCATACAGCCCTGATTTGTAGAGTACTCACGACCTATTGTTTTTGGTGAAGATCGGTTGAGGGAAAGGGGTAGTTTACCGGCAACGGTTTTTTTATCAAGGAAAATTTTTTGCAAACTATAACAGCCGCAAATTCAAACAGATCAAATAATGTTTTGCATACAGCTCTGAATTGTATATTTCTCAAGACCTATTGTTTTTGGTGAAGATCGGTTAAGGGAAAGGGTAGTTTACCTGCAAGGTTTTTTTAACAAGGGTATTTTATATGGCAAACGATAACAGCCGCAAATTCAAACAGAATCAAATAATGTTTTGCATACAGCCCTGATTTGTAGAGATCTCAAAGACTTTCGATTTTGGTGAAGATCAGTTAAGGGGAAGGGGTAGTTTACCTGCAACCTTTTACGTTTTAACAACAGTAAAGTACTTGAAAATTCATTTAAACTTTTCAAACAATGGTAATTGTGAAAAATAAAATAATTTTGTTGCCAGGCAATAAAATTATAATTTTTTCATTTTAATGTAAATTATGTATGAGTTAATATACATGTATAAAATAATATATCGTTCGTGGCAGGTAAGCATATCTCAGTTATGTAATGTTTACGTTTCCATTTTATTATTATGACTACAGCAATACAAAGGCAGGGAAGACACACACACACACACACACACACACACACACACACACACACACACACACACACACACACACACACACACACACACACACACACACACACACACACACACACAATTCGCGTTATTTCTGGCCTCACTCATGTTTATTTTCTTACATTTGCACGCTTTTTAAATGGAAAGTGCCGAAACCCACACCAACATAACGCGTGCAAGCCGAAAAAATGGACATCAATTTGCTTCCTGTGGATCGCTGGGCAGTGTAACTGCACGTGTTTACAGAGGAACGATTCATAGACAGACTTTTCGTCTTTAGGGAATGAACCCTCTGCAAGATGCTGAGGGTCCATGAGTGACTTCGGAGCGCTCCTTCTTTTTCGCGTGTTTGTTCTGTGAAACATACACTGTAGATTCGCAGCTTTACTCTAAGCAACGCTAAATAGGAAATGTTGAAATTTTTGTCCACGGTGTACCCTCATTCACACTAAACCTGCTCTGATGTTTTAATTACGGACATCATAATATTAAAACTTTGGAAACTTGAGCACTACTTAATGGAGATCAATCATTAACTTATACAAGCCATTAAATTTATGCATATTTTTTATATATATGTGTACAACGTTATCGGCAACAAAGAAGTAGTTTTTGACATGGAATCCATAGGTATGTAATGTCTTACTCGCACGTTTCGCGAAAATCGACCGTTATGTTTCAAATGTACTTTCGGCATACCAGTATCTCACGAACCGCTCAACCAATCCCAGCAAACCAGGTGTCAGGTGA
This sequence comes from Magicicada septendecula, assembly GCA_034769895.1. Taxonomy (NCBI): domain Eukaryota; kingdom Metazoa; phylum Arthropoda; class Insecta; order Hemiptera; family Cicadidae; genus Magicicada; species Magicicada septendecula. Next base: position 178,928,216 of record CM068368.1, read on the forward strand.
TCGAGTTACTCGGCCCCCTTCCACCAATAGTTCTGAGAATTTTGACAACTGACTTCAGTCGCCTCTAGGCTTTGTCTGCGTGAGGGTGTTTTTGCGCCGAAAATTTCTAAATTGCTCCACTTAAACTTAAATGTCTCGGGAACTACAAGTCCGATCGCGAAAATACAAAGTGCGTTGCGATCCTCAGAACTAATTCTCTCCAATAACACGAATTCCGAGTACCAGAAGCACTCACAGAAAATAATAACAACATTTGAACTCAAAAATTTGAAATGCCTCGACCTAAAAATCGCGATAAAACTCGAACCAAACATTTCAAACCGAAAACCGGCAAATCCTATGCAGAGCGTCAACAGGCCTATCGTTTGAGACTAAAATCAAAGAAATCGTCCCAGAACTTAGACAATGGCAACCATTTGAAGATTGACGAAACCCCGTCAGCGCCCAAGCGGCCCGCATCTCCGATACCTACCCAGGTACCCATCCGGCGTGCCCCCAAAGCGACTCAGATCGAGCGTACAGCTAGCTAGCAAGGAAACAGACGATGAGAACATTAATAACTTGTGCTTCGACAACATTGGACCCTCGATACTCTGCGCAGAACAGCCCGGTCCAAGTCGCCGCTTCAAAGGAGTCGACGAGGAATTCTCTAAGCACTTTATTAACAATCCGTTCGGCTCGGTGTGTGGGATCTCAGATATATTGAAACTTATGTATTTGTTTATTTAACCAATCCTTCATTCCTTCTCAGAGCACAAGTCTGCCCATGATTCCATGTCTACCGGTAGTCCCACGACTACCAGGTTTAAATTTTGTTAAAATTCCTTCCTGGGATATTTGGCCGTAGTCCAATGTTTTCTACAAAACCAGACGTTTCGGCAATGCCATCGACTTCCATCATCAGTGAAAATCGAGTGCGATAACGTAAGGTGGTATACGTTAGTGACCACAGTACTGTGGTTAAGGCTGAAGCAGTAAGTAGAAAGAAGTAGTTTCTATGGTAATATTTCATTTCGAAAATGATTTTAAATATAAATCTTAGAATATGGAAGTCATGTATGGTTCTCCATACCGATATTTTTAATTATTGATATTTTCTTTTTACTTCTATGTTCCATAAGGAAATGGAAGTATGGTCATGGCGAAAAAAATCGTGTTCGAGATAACTGCAGATTCTGATTGTACTACCCTCAAAACATGAAAAAGTCATTTTTCGAAGTGTGTGTGCGTGTGTGTGTGTGTATGTGTGTGTGTGTGTGTGTGTGTGTGTGTGTGTGTGTGTGTGTGTGTGTGTGTGTGTGTGTGTGTGTGTGTAGAATTGTTTCTATGGCAAACGACAACAGCCTCATATTCAAACAGAATCAAATAATTTTTTGCATACAGCCATGAATTGTAGAGGACTCAAGGCCTTTTGTTTTTGGTGAAGATCGGTTAAGGAAAAGGGGTAGTTTACCTGCGTTTTACGTTTTAACAAGAGTAAAGTGCTGAATTTTGATAAATAAAGTATCCTTAAGAGAAGGTCATAATGATCTACAGTAGAAAGGTATATGAAATATCTATAAATAAAAAGGGTAGTTGAAGGTGGTAATTTTTTTTTATAAATTAGAATGTCAGTTGATGAGGGAGGAGGTAAATTTTCATAAGTTTTATATGTGTACTATGTGACAACAAAGAAGTAGTTTCTATGGAAGCATTTCATTTCACATTAACAAAATTATATATTTTTTTAGGAATTATCGAACCGAATTCAAGTAAATGATTGGAACTCTATGAGTACCCGCAATACATTTCGATGTTTTTAATATGCGATTGTATCGGTATATTACGGTGTGGAAAAGAAGTGTACTAATTGTAAATTGCCCTATTTCTTAATGTAAAGTAAAAATACGTGTTGTTTTCATTTGGGAAGTTAGGTAATAATGGTTTTGGATTTTTAGTTTACTGCTAAAATAAATAAAAGCTGTGGTTGAGAAAATATAACATTAAACGTGTAATACAATGCTTATAACAGAGTAACACTTAAAATAAAGAACCTAACGTTTTTCAGTTGACAAATTTGAATAAAAATCGGTATGGCGAACCATACATGACTTCCATGTTTTAAGATTTATATTTAAAATTTTCAAGTACAAGTTATTGAATTAGTGGCTTGTATAAGTTAATGTTTGATCTCCATTAAGTAGTGCTCAAGTTTCCAAAGTTTAATATTATAATGTCCGTAATTAAAACATCAGAGCAGATTTAGTGTGTATGAGGGTACACCGTGGACAAACATTTTCAACATATCCTATTGAGCGTTGCTCAGAGTAAAGCTGCAAATCTACAGTGTACGTTTCACAGAACAAACACCCGGAAAAGAAGGAGCGCTCCGAAGTCACTCATGGACCCTTAGCATCTTGCAGAGGGTTCATTCCCTAAAGACGAAAAGTCTGTCTATGAACCTTTCCTCTGTAAAAACGTGCAGTTACACTGCCCAGCGATCCACAGGAAGCAAATCGCTACCCACGCTGGACACTTTTTCGGCTTGCACGCGTTGTGTTGGTGTGGGTTTTGGCACTTTCCATTTAAAAAGCGTGCAAATGTAAGAAAATAAACATGAGTGAGGCCAGAAATAACGCCAATTGTGTGTGTGTGTGTGTGTGTGTGTGTGTGTGTGTCTTGCTTGACTTTTTATTGCGGTAATCAGAATAATAAAATGGAAATCTCACAATAAAATTATAAAATTATTTATCTCACATTACATAATTGAGATATGCTTGCCTGCCACGAACGATATATTTTCACTCATACGTGATTTAAATTAAAATGAAAAATATAGAATTTTGTTAAAGTAAAATGAAATGTTTCCATAGAAACTACTTCTTTGTTGTCAATAACGTAGTACACATATAAAATAAAAATTTACCTCCTCCCTCATCAACTACCATTTTAATTTATAAAAAAATTACCCCCTCCTCCCTTCAACTACCGTCTTCATTTATAGATATTTCGTCTATCTTTCTACAGTGGATTATTATGACCTTCTTTTAAGGGTACTTTATTTATCAAAATTAATCACTTTACTCTTGTTAAAACGTAAACGTGGCTGGTAAACTACCCCTTTCCCTTAACCGATCTTCACCAAAAACAATAGGCCTCGAGTCCTAAACAATTTATGGCTGTATGCAAAAAATTATTTGATTCTGTCTTAATTTGAGGCTGTTATCGTTTGCCAAAAAAAAAATCTACACGCAGACACACACACACACACACACACACACACACACACACACACACACTTTTCGAAAAATGACTTTTTTCATGTTTTGATGGTAGTAGAATCAGAATCTGCCGTTATCTCGAACATGATTTTTTCGCCATGACCATACTTCCATTTCTTTATGGAACATGGAACTAAAAAAAAAACAGCAAATACAAAATGAAAAATACAAATATTTATGGGTAATGGAAAAACAAAAAACACTGCATTAAGGAATGACAACATATGCTCTACATATTGTACATAATGGATATTTGTTTTTTGTTAATAACAAAACGAGTACTTGTCGGAAAACGAATTTTACCAAAAAAAACGAGTTCTGCCACAAAAAAGTGACATGTATAATAATAGGCAAGGGGCCCTTGGGCCACTTCCGCCTTACTTCGAGTTGAGTTTTTTCGTGGTTTTAGAAAAAAAAAATAGTTTTACATTACACACGTATTGGTTTCCATGTATAATTTCAGTTCTCATGTTAACCTAACATAATCAACTTTTTGGTGTCACAGCCACGACCCGGTGATAAATTACTGCTACAGTCATTTTCCATTAAAAAATGACAAACGAAATCAATAGCAATCACCAGCCAACTATTTTGCAACATACAAAATTAGAATTTGTATAATTCTTTCACTACATAAAATTATGTGCGATATTCACTGCATATCTAAGCCCAAAAATCGCATTATCGAAATTACTGCAGGTACGCATAAAGGCAGTACAAATGATTTTATATATAATCTGAGAACATGGAAGTCATGTATGGTTCTCCATACCGATTTTTTAAATTAAAATATTAAAAGGAACAATAAAATTTTATTTGAGAAATGTTAATATTGTTTTTTTTAATGAGTTGCTATTTTAAAAATGGTGAAAGTCAGACACCCATGCAATATAAAGTAATTGTATAATTTGTTCATCATATATGTTTAAACCTTTAAGATCATATGTGTGCTGAATAGCAAAGGTACAGTATATTACGTTTTACAGAGTGTAAACTTGTAAAAGATAATATTTTGAATTTTATAATTTCAAATTTTAATTTTCAAGTAATTTATTTGAAATTTTAATAGACCGTTGATTGATTCTTTTAACAGGTTTTAATTAATTATTTCATGTCATCAACGTGTCACTCCTCTTATTAAAAATACGTTTATTGTGCAACCACATATACTAACGCAACGAACAAAAAAATCCTACACCTAGCCGGTGTTTAACACTTTTTAGTTGCGTTGGGTACATGGTCAGAAATGTATTCATTCATTTAATAATACTTGTAATGTTGCAATATGTGTGTGTGTGTGTGTGCATTGTAATGTATCTGCAGTTTGTGTCTTGTAACAGAATTTAAAAATTAGGGAACGTTTACCATGAGAACAGAAATAAAATATTTCTTTCATCTTTCCTCTTTAGCACTATATAATTATAATAAGCACATTATTTATAATCAATTATTCTTGCAATTTCCTATATCACGTAAACGCTTCCTTACAACCATACTACAAAAATAGCCACAATACATCTCATGATATATTTACAGTAATGCTAAAGCATAAGACTAAAAAAATTGTGTTTTAATGCTAAAAACGTTTGGTTTTAAAGAAAAGGGTTCATTATAATGAAGTTTTTATTCTGTTAATTCAACGTTCTTTACATATTCTTGCCTATTTTTATATCAAACACATCTTATATTGCTTATGTTTTTCAGTACAGATTAATTGAAGTTAAAATTTAAATTTAACAATTAACCGACTCTGGAAACATTTGCAAATGACATAATTAATTTAATGTACTTACCTAAAAGAAAACTTTAACTGCACCGTGTTACAATTTGAAAGTTACATGTTATGGATTATTTAAAGAATTTTTAGTGTAATCGTGTAGTGTATGTCTTATAACTCTAAGCAAGATTACGAAACTAGATCACGAAACTGTCTTATAACTCTACGAAACTAGTGACATTTTTGAAATGAAACCTTGAGAAGTTCGAGAGTAAAGAAAGATAGTCAATATCAAACGAAATCTTGTCACCTTGTGTAAATAAGTTTGCCTTACGTTCAGTTTGTTTTACCACCACTTTGTTTCAGATACTCTGCTCACAGAAGCAGGAATGTAGACAAATACTCTACTCAAATACTCCAGACAAACAAGACGGCTTTAGTTATACAGATGTTACTGCTGGCATTCGATGTGCGTATTTTCCGTTGAAACGTTAAACAGTGAGTTACAGACAGAACTTTACAATTTCTCGTAATTTGATAATTGACGAACAACTTACTGGTTTGCTTTACTGAGAAGGTTTATTACTTATACGTACTAATCTAACCAAATTACAATGTTCTTCAACTTTCTGAGACAGTCATAATGATTAGGCATATTTCCTTAGACCTTGCACATACCAAATTCTGCCAGAACTGTAATAGATGAATAGATGTTAGGTGACAAATGTAATAAATATTAAACTAAACTTTAAAACCATCCGCTTTAAAGATAAGGAATAATGGCAAAACTGTGAAATTGTAAAGTGTATTGATATTGTGAAAGTTTTCTCCCATTTAAAAAGTTCAGAATTATGTATTAAGGGGAATATTGATTTCTTTTTTACTGTCAGCTCTTCTTAAAATACCGTTGCACAAGAAAAGAACAATTTTATAACTAACTAGATTCAGCTCTAGAAAACAAAGGTAGGGAACGTTTAGAGACATAAAGTGTTTTGGATTTAGAAACTGCCAGAGAAGTATAAAAACTGTGAGTGAAAAATCCCATGAACTTGTATATTATGAGAAACAAATGCAACTAAATGTCATTATAAATATAAGTAGTGACATAATAAAGTTGACTCTTTAATGTGTTGTATTGAAAAGCGTGAAAATTACATAATTCAATGTCCTTATAAAATTAAGGAATGCATCCAAAAATATAAAACAATTTGATTGGAAGAGAAAACAATGAAAAATTTGTAACTAACAGTCAACATTAGCAAAATTCAACGTGTTCAAGCAAAATTTAAATTTCACAAATATAACTTTCCCTATATTAACCGTCCGTGTATTTACGAGCAGTTCATCAAATTTACTGACGACATTACTAATATCTGGCCAAAAAAGTTCTACCTTTATAGAAAAATAAAATAATCCCATTCTGTACAATAGAAGAATATTGGACTCAACTTCCATTTTTATCACATAAAACTGGAAGTTTATTAAATGCAATCGCTGTATTACTATTTTTGTTTGTCTCTTTAATTTTTGTATTCTGCTGAATATATCTGCTGATCCTTTTTATAAGTTCTCAAAATGAATTTTGAATTTTGTAATTAATTTTACAATTAATTAGTTTAAACATTATATTTGCGATTGGTAATATGTAGTATGATATTGAATGAGACTAAATGAGATTAAATGTAGAAAATGAACGATACTTTTATTTCAGAGTTATTAAAACAACATACGGTACTCAAAATATTTAGTTACCAAAATATTTTCTAATTTAAATTTCTCTATTTTTGAAACTCCTATTTCATAAATAAATAAAATGAATATAAACAAATAAAATAAATATTTAAACTAAAATGTTTAGTTAGTAGCAGAAATTTTCCTCGTTTGTTTTATACATGTTCTAAACGTATATTACTTACAGTGTACTCATAATAACTTTCATTTATTTTAATAGTCTGTTACTGAGAGTGATCAATGCGTTTGGAACGTATTGAAAAGCTACATGATTAGAACAACTCGGTCTGTAACATGAAGGATGTTTTAGATTTGTGTTCATCTGCGTAAGTAATCTACGATTTCTAAGTCTACAGAGCTTTAAGTAAAGTTAGATTAGTATAGTTGTCACACATTTCCTCAATTTTTTTTTAATTTTAGCAGAGGCTTCGAACATTGGTACCTGTTTTTATTTATGAAACCTTTAATAAAATAAATAACCTCTGCCTTAATAACCAAATCTTTCTTTGTACAACTGCGCACAGTATTCTGTAGTACTCGCTCACATAAGCTACCTAGTAACAATAAATATTTTAGCACCTACACTGTAAAATTTTAAAACGTGTTCATAATACAGAATACGTGTCATACCGAGATTAGATATACAGTACAAGTAAGTTGAACATGTAAATACGATAACTACATGTACGGAAAATGAATGTACTGGGTCACAAATAGAAAACATTATATACCGTACGTAGAGTTTCATGAAAATTAAATATTGCCCAAGGTAGGTAAAATGATTACCTGAAAACATTGACTTCCAAGTTAAAGAAACAAAACCCTGATTGTTTTGTATTTTAAGTTATACTTAATGATGCAACTGAAATAACGTTTTACATAGTAATTTATTCATGAAAATGTTTGGAATGGCTGTATCTTCCGCCAATGCGGTGACTACGAAGGCGCAGAATACCTCCGAATATGATACGCCAACAGTCATGGTGTTTCAAGTTCAGCGTAGTTGATCTGCAACACACAAATTGACCTACACCTGTATGATTTTGACTTAACTACCTATTACATTGAATTATTATATAGTAAATAAACATAAAAGTAGTAAAGACGTACGCTAACATTAGACAGTGCAATTCAATATACAGCTAACATTTTTTATAGCTTGAAATACACACATTATATGTGTTTTTAGCTATATACGTAAGTTGTACATGTAATAAGAAGATTAATCATTCTTAATTTTTGTACAAAATAAACACTTCTGGTTAGGCTGTATTGTTAATCAACTTTTTTTGAATTTTGACAAAATACATTTCAAAAAATTAATGTTATCCACAAACATTTTTCTATTGTTGACATATTTGAAGTGTCGATGTTTTATAAAAGTTTACCGTATATGGCCATCCATTACTACTTCGTAATTGATTTTATATTTTAATTACGATTTAAGTTTTAAACAGTAGTATAATTAAATAGTGATTTATTGTGGAGGAGATTACATAATTTACTATAATAATGTACTTATTGCCGCACACGACATTATATGAATCTTCATACCAGTCTGCCGTAATTTCACTTGTTTTTCATAATATAGCCTACAATTTTTTAGGATAACAAACCAATCAAATTTTGTTTCCTTATCAACACAACATACTCAACTTTTTAAGCCACCACAAATAACCGTTTAAAAAAATGTATAAAAGTGCGTTTAAAATACTTCAAGCTTTATTTTTGCACCCATAGTTACGATAATAATTGGTGTAGATAGGGAATCTTTGGCAGGGCTACAGGAAACTCAACCTATTTTAATGGAATTCACTTTACTTAGGTCTATACAGACAAAACAGAATAAAAACAAAGGATACATGTAATATGTTTGTTATTTATAATCGATAGTATATTTTAGCATAAAGCGTTATCATCAAGGTTAACAAGCATACGAACGGAAGGGGAAAAGGAAGAATATATTAAAGAGTTCATCCTAGAACATTTCTGCCCTTCTACATGGTGATCTAAGAACTCAGCAACTGTGTCTACTTGAAGTTTTTTGCAGAAAAGTGATAAGATAATATCAAAAGTATAGTAGATTTATCATATTATAAAAATAGTTCTATCTCAATTTATCAATCAATTAATTCCTAATGTTCTGTAAATCAATGATAAAAATCAATTATAATAAGAAGTTTAAAAAAGTGAGAGAAAATAATATTTATAAAATGGGATTCATAGTTGATATTGCCTAGAGTAGAGTCTGTTTGCATACAGGCTTTAACATTTATTGAAAGCACTCACTGAATGAGCAGTGGAAGACTCACTACAACTAAAGCCTACGCATACGCTAACAATCAATAGTCCCCGAACAGCTTTGTGGCCAGTACTTAATCTTACTACGCGTGTTTGCTCTTGAACGGCCGTAACACCAATAAACGTCTACCGTATCGCCAACGATGTGTACCACCAATTGAGAGCGACGTGACAGTGTCTGTGGAGAACTTTTAGATATTTGAGGCAAATATAGTCAGTGCCATTAGATCACATATCATAAAGAGTCTAGAGATTTCCAAACGTGGTCTATCTAGGCGTTTCTAAGTGTTGTTAACGATAGTAAGTGGCAGAACCAGCATAGGTTGCTGGATCAGTGTCACAAGCGTAAATTATCTCAATTATAGTTTACACGGAGCTTACAGTGATTGGTCCAGTTAACAGCACCAAGCTACCTAATTGGAGTACTTGTAGGCTATTTTAAGAAGGCCTCTGGAGCTACTCACAGTGAGCAGTTACTAACGTCTTCGTGTTTGTAGTCCTGACAATGAGACAGAACGAGATAATGTAGACATATCAGAAATCTCAATGGATCTGATCAAGTATTTCATGTGACTGTACCTGTATCACGCAAATAATTTTGAATTGTTCACAGTCGATGTAGATAAGTTTTCATATTTGAGCGGATGTAAATTTGTAACGTTCAAATAACACAGGCACGCTAATTTTCAGAACATTTAATCAGGCCACAAGTAACTGGAAGTATGGCAGCTAATAATAATTTCACAAATAAATTAATACTTTTATATAATATCACATTTCTAGATTTCAACTGTGGTAACAAAATAATGTGTCAAAGAGGCAGGCCTAAAGTTAGTATTAAGAATTCTAAAGTTAGCAAGAGAATTGCGGACTAGATATTTTCGCCTCACTTGAATACTGAGGCTTAACTATTAAATAATTTTGACCAGAGTTAAGAATAGTTAATGGCTTAGTCGCGCGAGTCTTTGAGGTAACCACTTCGCCAAGATAATACAAACATTTTGTCACCTGTCGTTGAAATAAGGTAACGAATAATTCTTGCTCAGGTGACTATGTATATGTAGGCAATGTATACTTCTTCTGTTGCACTGCAGTCCAACGTGAGCTCTGGCTTCCAACACCAATCTTCTCCAATGTCCCCTATCCATTGCTATCTCAGTGTAACCCCTCACATCCATTCTTCTGAGATCTGCTAGCACATCATTCAACCATCTTATTCAAAATCTGCCCTCTTTCTGTTTTTATAAACTTGCGCCCTCAGGATTTTCTTTGGCAAACGCTGATCAACCATCTGCTCTAGGTGACATAACCATTGTATTCGTTAAACCTTTATAAATCTTACAATGTTCTCATGCTTTAATAGCTTATCTATCTCCTGGTTATTTCTTATTTTCCTGTCGTTAACTTCTTTAACCGAGCCATAAACACATCTTACGATCTTTTATTCAAAACTTCTTTGTATTTCTTGTCCATTTTAGGTGATTTATTCTGCTGCAATTATTTAAAGAGAATAATGCAGTAATTAAGTGCCAAATAACCTGCTATTAGCAGTTTTAAAGTGTCAAACGTTTTGTTGCTGACCAGTTTATTTTATCAATTCACGAAAAAGGTTAGATAACGTTATAGGAGGAAAAAAGTTGTTTTAACACAAACATAAAATGTGTAGGCTACATAGATGTGGACATCTTAAAATCACTGTTCATATAAGTGCTGTTTTAAACATTTTCTCAGATATTCAATATAAGCTACTATTTTCTTACTTACTTGCTTATTAAGCTTCGTTCTGTTTTACTTATTTAATTGACATATAATAATATCTTAATATTAAAAAAGAGTACTTTTAATTTTTAATGATAGCAAGCAAACGTATTTTCACCAAATAATTTTGTCTTCTTATACAAGGAGAAAGTAATAAATTTCTTATGGCACTACGAAAGGTGTGTGTGTGTGTGTGTGTGTGTGTGTGAACAGTTACGTCAGTAATGTCATTAGCTACCTGAAAAGATAGGTTTTAGTGTTACTGTGTAGAGATGACCTCGTGAAGTTCTTTACAACTCTTGTTTTAAGCAATGTTACATTTTCACGAAAAAATACTAGTTAGGAAAATGGCTATGTATTTAATTTTCATAATTGCGTTATAGATAATCAACTAATTTGTAGAATATAAATACAATGGAACAGTATCTATTAAACCAAAAAGTAAAGATCAAATGTGCACAGATATTTTGTCACTCATAATTTTTTGTCGAGTGTACATAATTTTACTCGACAAACTTTAAACAGTTATTACAATTTGCAGTGATACTAATATACACATACGTGATGGGGGAAACTTGAAGAAATTTAGTGCGGCCGATGTAGGAAAGTGGTTTACAGATGTCAACAGTAGTCTGCTTTATGATCACAACATATAATTTGAAACGGCTATTTTAGTTTTTGTTTCTGGATTCCAGTAGGCAGTAACAAATGCTCTTCACGTCGAATACTCAGCGCTAATCCATACAACCGTTGGTCAATACTTTCCTGACTTGTTACTATACCGAACGTTTTTATGGTTCAAAATCCAGCACTCCATTCCCCACAACTCATTTTTATCGAAATCATGCGGTATGCTTTATGTAACCAATCTATATAACATAACAGGTGCACTTCGACTATCACTGTAAGTTTCTGGTATAATCGAGGAATTATCACAGTTTTACAGTCGGTAACTGCCAATACAATATATTTTGTAGCACCAATAACTGTGGATATATTGTATGGGCTTTCGACAAACACATAGAAAATGGGACTTAGAAATTATGTGTTAATACAAGATTTTCTCGCTGTGTCCGCGTTCGATGTAGCCAGTCGTTCATCTAATCAACTACTCGCTTTGCTTCTTTTAAACAATTATTAATTATTGCTGTAACGAAAGGTTGTATTTCGTAAAAGTATTCATATATAATTGTCAAATCATATTAAATAAAAGAACATCCGAATACTAGTATTTTCCCTACAGATAGTAGGTTACTATAAACCTTTCTTTTCATTGACGTTTTGTACAAATCTCTTCAGTTTATTTTACTAAACGACAAAGGGTAACATTTACACAAAATCAATAAGCTATAATTAATAAAATAGATCTTTTGCAAATAGTGACTAAGTCTTGTAGCCAAAACTACATCCGAATGGAATACGGATGAGTGAGATCTTTAGTGCAAGACCGTCTCTGCGGCCTTTGTACATACGCCAGGGAAACACGAACAAACATTGACGATAATTTCTGCTGTATGTTTCATGCCAAAATGTTACGAAAACTGTGAACTAGACAATTATATTTCTTAGCTTTATTAGTAACTTCTTCACTTTATTGCCCCAAAACCGTATTCTTTTAAATAGTAGGATTTCTACAACTACAAGCTACTAGTATGAAGCAACTTTAATAACATTTTATTAGTACGTGAAAACTGAACAAGAAGGACTCATGTAAAGTGAACAACACAACAATTTTGACTTAATTTTTATTAGTCAGGTTCAGTAAGTAGACACATGTCAGGAAATATTTCTACATGAACAACATGTATTTTATCTGATTGTACGCGTATTATACACGGTTATGATAGTAAAGTCAAACGCGTTTACCTTCAGTTAGATGTCTTTATTTAGACGAATTAGCGACGAATTATCTAAAGAAAATTGAGACGACTTGTTGCAACATGAAATAAAATTTCACAGAGGTAAGGTAAGCAACATCATCACTATGCCTCTATTCATAAACATATAGTTGTCTCTAAGCGTATATCTGTAAATCTATAGAACTATAATGTGAACTGAAATGTGTATTATACTTATAGATTACATATGTGAATAAATTTAAACATTTATAGGATACAAATGTTTACATATGTACACGCGCGAGCGCGCACACACACACATACACACACATATGTATATCCAGACGTCTAAATATGTATACCTTACGTAAATACCGTATATATTTATACAGTTACTACGGTCTACTTGATCGTCGTAGGTACAGTGGAAAACAAAAGTACAGGACACCAATTAAGTCGGTAATCACCAGCTTTAATTATCACAATTAAACAGTTTGTAATCAACAAGATAGTCTCTTACAACAAATCAAATAAAAATTGTTCACACTCAATTATAATGTCTACTAATAGAGTCTCGCACAATTATAAAACACATAACACTTTGCCACAATACTTCAAACCGCACTGGTATAAGTCGCAACTTAAACTGAACTGAGCGTCGCTGAAGTCTTGTATTTATACCCCGCTGAGATTCCAGAAAATTTCGTAATTGGGGTCACTAGAAAACACTAGAACGTAATTGATTGCGGCCTTGAACACAGCGCGCGCGGACCGGTATGATCTGAAAAACTCTCGTTGCGGACGCGTGACAAGTGTCAGGTAATTGCCTTCCATCTCAAAGTAGCAGCAATATGTATGCGCACACACATACAGCAGCCGCTGGAATAGCCGAGAAACACGGAGCAAGTTCTGTAATGTCGTAACAATAGTATAACCTTGCATAAGAATACAAGAAAATACAATTATATATAAGGCTGTGTGTGTGCGTGTGTGTGTGTGTGTGTGTGTGTACGCGCGCCAATACGTGTTTGTATTTAGCAATTTCTACACACTTTCACTATATTTTATTTTGCATATCTTGGAATAAACTATTATATTAATTTAAAACGACTTGTTACACTTTAATTATGCCGTGTGGTTAGCTTATGCTGCTGTTGGAGTGATGTGCGTGTGTATAACTGCTAAATTGTTAATTTATTATTGTTGCTACTATAGTAGGCCTATTGTGTCTAGTGTTTGTATTTGTTCAGGGATCGTAATTTTACATAGACAAAACAGTAGACAGTAGACAATAGAGTTAAACATTAAACGTATTTTCAAACAATTAATGAACATTAATGGAAGATTTAACTAATACGAGCGGTAGAATGTTTGTATCGGAATGGCTAACAAATAAAACTATTTTTTTATATAGTATATATAACTATGTCCGTTAAAAGAGGTGATAGGAAGTTGCTCATTCTTGGAAATGAAATGACCATAATAAAGGACGGTTAACTAAACAGCAGAATATTATATTGTAAAAATAATATAGTTTACATGAGACAAGGTTTTCATCCAAATGAAGACGGTTCGTACGTAACCGTATTAATAAAACAGGACTTGTTTTTTTAAAGGCGATTACTGAAATTAAAAAAAGCACTAAAAATTTCCACTTTACCAAGTAAATATAGAGTATTTTTCAAGGTTATAAGTTACAGACAACGTATAGTACACATTCACCAGCCAATTAGTCACCACCCACACTCCGTATGCCTAGCCACATACCGTTGCACGCTCAGTGTTGTTCAAACCCTCAACCACTCAGGTCAATTAAACATTTTCAATTTAACTTATTTGTAGTCTCAGTGCTTAAATGCTTAATATCTAATTTTATATCTGAATACACGCATGCTGCAAAAGGTAGGGGAGAGAGAGAGAGAGAGAGAGAGAGAGAGAGAGAGAGAGAGAGAGAGAGAGAGAGAGAGAGAGAGAGAGAGAGAGAGAGAGAAAGTAAGACAGACAGACAGAAATAGATACACTTAGATAGCATTCATCACTTTACATTTATAATAGTTATAATTTTTCTGAAATGTCTCAAATATTTTCAATATGTTTAACACTAATAATAATAATAATAATCCTTTAATATAGACTACTAACAATGTAAGTACAATTCAAACCATATTTATGATGATTGAATTGTGTTCCTGTCACTGGATGTTTATGTCGGCTAAAGCTTAAGATAAATAGTGCTTAAAAGATTGTATCTAGGAGGAGGTAGAGAATTTTTCGTATTTTAATTTCAGTATTGAAGAAATACACAAGTCTGTCCGTAAGTTAATCAATAATATTGTTTGCAAATTTTATTAAATTTCTTGTCTCAAATGAGTTTACTTTATTTAATATTGTTGAATCAGACTAACGGTAACGCAGTCAGAACTAGTCTTATAATATCTCGTTAATGATCCCACCAACCTATGGGCATAAAAATTATACAATAAAAATTGCGGTTCAGAAACGAAATGAATGAATTGACCATAATAAAATTAAACTTTCTCGAATAGTGTATAATGTGTTTCATTGCTTCGATTGTGTTGCATAACCCAGTGCTAGGAGTACCCAGGAGGTCAGAAGTGTGGAATTAAACTTTTAACATAAAATCAACAGCAGAAAGTTCCATCAACGACGAACTTATTTTTCTACATAATAAACTTGTATGTATGTTGCCGGGAAAGTACAAAATCAGGCATTTTATAGAATGCCTAGGAATTTTATACAATGGCTGAATCCAGCTAGCAAAGTATGAAATAAAACACTTTTCATAAATTGGCTAGGCATTGTATAGAATGCCTAACGTCTTCTAGGTAATGTATAGAAGACAATGTGTGCGCAGTGGTTTCATGTTCTGAAAAGTGTGTAGAGTGCTGCAGAGATATGCATATTAAGTGTGGACAGTTTTTGAACACTAGTGGCAATAGTGGAGATAAGTGTGACGATGGCAAGAAGCTGTGTACGCTCTGCTTCAAAGTAAAAATTGCAACTGAAGAATGAGAAAGGTCAAAATCAATTCTAGAACTTCAGGCAACCTGATTCTGACAACAAATTTCCTCCAGCTCCTGTGGGCGCGTCTGTTCGTGTTCCAATTCCTGAAGTATACAAGGGGCGGGGAGATCTTCGAAACATCCTAGCAATCGTCGTGAGTGTGACAGGTGACTGACTTTACAAACTGGGAACCACTAACGGATTGTTAAAGCAGCTGTACACAAAATCGCAGTTCACTGTATGCCCAAGACCTCTAATGGGGGTTGAAGATGTTCCTGAACAAGAAACCGCACTTCGTTCTGCTGCTACTGCCCAATCATCAGGATCCGGACAAGGGTCCGTAAAATGTGTGTGCAAGACTAAATGTAAAAAGAAAAGTAATTGTGTAAAAGATGAAAGAAAGTGTACTTTAAAATGTCACATCTCTCTGTCTTGTTGTAATGAGAAGAGTATATTCCATATATTTAGATTAATTAATAAACACCGAGATAATATCTAATGTATTTTTTAAACAGATTGGTTAAAAAAGATTTATACAGTATAATTTTAATAAAATAGTATCTGAACGCAATTAAGTAGAGAATAGATTATCTCGAAATGTCATACAAGCCCTCCTTTGTGTAAAATCAAACATTGTGTATGATTTTGTAATAAAATGTTTTCATTTTCAAGGTAGTAACTTATTTTATACTTTGCCTAAAGAATCACTGGCATTATATAGAATGCCTAGGCAATATACAGAATACCTGGGAAAAGTATAAAAAACATTTGAAAAGTATTGTAGTCTATACTTTGTAAAAAAACTCCAGGCATTGTATGAAATGCCTAGGTATTCTACAAAATGCCTGGATTACATACTTTCCCGGTAGCATATACATCAATACGCCGCTGACCATAGCCAATCAGACTTGTGCTGGTGTGTCACACAACTGATCGGTGCAATACAACGTGGTATTACGTGATTGTTAGTTACTGACTGTACACGCTTCATCGATTAGTTAGTAGTATTGTGTACTGTGAATAGTGCGTATTCAGATATCTATTTATAAATTAAACGTGGAATACATGGATGTGATTACTGCCGTTTGTGTCTATTTGGTATTCTATACTTGCAGATCAGCGTTCAAAAATCGTGCTGCACAGCGTTATGAAATTTGAGTGTGATGAAATAAATATACAGATATTTAAAATACGGAGATTTATATTGCGTATTTTGTTTGCAGTATTACAAAACGTAATCAAAATCCCGCCCTGCCCAGTTATACAATCTTTTCAAAAAATGTTTACGATTATCAATGTCACGTACGCCAGTCCTTGTGTTATCCTGTATCTGATGAGTTGTACACCTTGAAACGTGTAAAACAAAAGTTAAAGGCCTACTTTAACCGGCAGTATTTTATGTATGTATCAGACTACATACAATGTAAACGTGCTAAGCACTAACCTAGTTGCAATTCAACTTACCTGGTGTCTGAGAAGTGAGTCTGAGGAAACTCTAAAGGGAAACGTTACTATAATACAATTGTTTGTAAATGTTGGATAGAGAAAAGTGTGTATAAATGTTTTGTACCGGATACTGTATTTAGTAGAGCTGTAAGGCACGATTATGTCAGAGACAAACTTGTTGGTGGGAGTTCACTTGGCATATTATGTTCTCATAATCACTAAAGTAGAATTCCATCTTTACTGTTTTTAAGTTATGTACAAATGTAAATTTTCAGGTCACTACTCTATCACAATATTGCTTATTTTAGTGTTAGTATTAGAACAAAATGTTAGGGTATTTAGACTGTTCAATAATTGAAATCTACGTAAATATCAATTATAGACTTTGAATTATTGAATATCAATTATAGACTTTGAATTATTGAATAATTATATCATATTCGATCATATTGCATATATCGACTCAGACTTTTCTTATGTTCATAAAATAAAGATAATAAATGTGAAAAATTCCTAAAATTTTTGAAACATTTTAAATAGGTATATGCCTAACACAAAACGATTTATTCAAATGAAACTCATAGAACAAAATATAATTCAAATATAATCCACCTAAAATTAAAAATTTACTCACATCCACAATATTTACACAATCAGGTAGCATAATATTATTTCTCACTGCGCAACTATTCCGTTTTGAAATGTCGTCTCAATTTTCCAAATTGTTAATATCGATAGGTTACTTCTGTTTGGCCTTCAATAATGTTGACCACTCGCATAGTTTATCAACTATGTCGGTACGAGACAGAGACTATAAACTGCATTATTATAAACATTGTAATTCGTGCTGAGTAGCTTGCAGATCTCTGTTAGCTTACGGCATCCATAAGGGTCCATAGCATCCATAAGTTAGCGTTATAGCAGTGAAGGGTCCACAAACGCTATGATCCGACACTTACCTGACTCAGTATCGCTTGTTTTTGAGAGCCTGGTTTTTTCTACCGGCTGACAGATCTCTCTTCACAAGAGTCCTATCCGATGTTATCAATTGACAAAAAAAAAGAAGATCGCGAGAGGGCGACAAGGGGAGATTGTGTGTGTATGGCGCGCCATGTGTGTAAAAACGACTAAAATCCACAAATTTAATAAAATTGTCAAAATTTTCAAATATTACGAAATCGCCATTACCTTTTTATCTTTCTGAGATACAGATGGAATGGATAATTGTATATCGCTCACTAAGAATACGAAAAAGTATTTGTACTGTACTGCAAAAAGTCTCACGTTATGTGTAGAAAAACGTAATTTTTCATAAAAACAGTAGTAGTTACTAGAAATTTTTACCGATGTTTGGTATTTCCGACAAGCAGCCTCGTACTGTAATTTTACTTATATTGAGAAGTAATTAATAAGAGCGGTCAGTCCTAAGGTATAGGCCTATGCGTCATATATTGCAGAGTATCTGCTGTATTCCAGAGTACAACGGGAACGTCAGGGCGTATGCGACTTGCCATTTTGTGGTTACGTGTTTGTAACGTTAATTACTAATTATTATAAAGAATTATGAACAATGTCTGCTGGAATATTGTATCTGAGAAAAAAATGTTGAAATGAGTGTAAGTCGGGTTGATTAATGAAACGTGTGACTCTCGTTTACTGTCCCAAGTGAACAGGAATCATAAAATTATTTGGGTAACATTATTGCATAGATACATATTTCTTGAACTATGTTTGTCTTCACAATTATTAAATATAAGAAAGTGCATGTGTAAGAACAAACATAATCTCTTTAATCTCGCGGTGTATATAACAACCAAGAAAAATTCAGCAATCACTATTTTTAGGCCAACAGTATAAAAATGTGGAACATCCAGATGAAAACTAATTAGAATCATAAACGTAATTGCGTTTCTCATAAACTAAGTCTTAATTAATTAAAACAGTAGATGAGGAGAACAAATAGTTAATCACATCAAATAATCTGTACTCGACGCAGATTCTGTTAATTGTTCAACCGTCTTACTATAGATTTATTTAATTTTAATAAACCTCTGATTCTGTCTGCAATGAACAAGTACAGTATGGGAAAGCAATACAAT
The DNA here is from genome assembly GCA_034769895.1 of Magicicada septendecula. Classification (NCBI taxonomy): domain Eukaryota; kingdom Metazoa; phylum Arthropoda; class Insecta; order Hemiptera; family Cicadidae; genus Magicicada; species Magicicada septendecula. The sequence goes on from CM068368.1 coordinate 178,947,390, forward strand.
CGTGAATACTGTCCGATAATTCATAATAATTTTGTTGTTTGAAAAAACTAGTCTTTAATAACCGAGAAATTGACTGTTTAAAGGACACATAAAGAAGTTGAAATTATGTTATTCCACTTTTCCACTCAGCAAACAACGTAAGTTGAATGCTGAACTATTATACTGTAGTTTACTTAAATTTTACTGAACGATAAGTAGGAAAAGTTACGTAGAACAACTGAATCAGTTATATTAATGTAAAAGATTTTCAGACCCACAACGAAGGTACTTTATTTTTAGTCGACACAAGTATATCTTGTTGTCTGTTTTATTGAATCACCGGTTTAATTGAATCACGTTAATTCCAAATTCATTAAATTTATGAAATCAAAATCAAAATCTAACAGTTAGGGTTAACTGTATTAATACCTATTATAATATTAATTCATTTTGTGGAAATATTTTAAAATAACTCTCTTTACATTCGTCGTCAATTTTCTCTCAGAACCACTATCGTTTGAAATATCCCATGCACGTTGAACTCATTGAATTCCACGGCTTCTTAGTTTTAATAATATAGATTTAGACATTCAAAACCGAATATTTAGGCTGACAGGATTGTTACTAAAAGGTTAATGGAGATTTAATATTTACTAAGATATTGTAATAAAAAAATTATGGAACAGTTTATTGAAACATTATTTTGCATGTGTTCTAATTTTAAATTTATTAGGAATTTCAGAGGAACAAAACAAGAAATACTTATCTTGATGAGCGCACGCACGCATATGCATTTGAATAGATAAAAATATAATATGTATAAACGTTTAATTCAAACGGTGAAAAGTCACTTATTTATCAGTAATTTCATCTTCCCGACTGTATGAAAAAAGTTAAAATTGTCTTTTAACGTCGAAATTTTTAATTTTTAAGTACACTTTCTAAGTTCAGATGAACACTGCTTGAGTAAACATCAAACATAACGTTTCTGTGACGTACACGTCGAATATAATTTTAAAGGATAAGTGTAGGGTGTAGGGTAAGGAATCGCTGAACAGTTCTGTAAATTTGAACTGATGTTTTAGACCTTGACCCGTGTTGGGGAAACGCTACATTAGCGACATCACATAAAGACTGATAAAGTTGTTTGTTTACAAAGAACAAAAGCCGATTCTTTCTTCGGAAACACTCGAGATAAAAAGCTGAAAGGCACACCAGTGTATACGTTATTTCACTTTGTGAGTCAAACTCTTAGTTTTGACAAGACAAGCTATCTTGTATAGCATCGATATTGAATAGGGTAGCGCTGTATAATACACTACATAATACTGTACTTGAAGTCGCGTCTTTGTACGTATAGTAATAAAGTAACTGGATATTCTAAAACCTCACAATCAAACAAGACGTAATCTGTACACTGTCCACTTATTCACCTTCTCTGTTCGTGTGGCAGTGTGTATAAATTTAACGTCGTTAGTAGGTTTCATAATTAGAAATTGTTTCAACTACAAGTTTCTTGTAAAGCCCATATAAAAATCTCTTCTTTATTGTTGTTTAAATAACAAAGAAGAATTCACAATTATTTGTACTTTTTATGTTTTTCAAACAGTCTTCTTGCATTAAACCGGTATTTTTTTAAACATATAAGGATTTATTAACAACCTCCAACAACTTTCGTTCGATAACTCATAACGATTTAATTGTAACCTTTAAATTTGTCGTACATATTTTATCTGATTGAAAAGTAAAAATATTAGGTATTCTACACCTATTCCAGGTGTTAGTAGAGATTGTTTAGAAAGAATTGCCCAAGTATTTTATATGGGCGACAACGCGCTACTGTCCACCGTGGAAATATCGTTATCTGGAAAAATGTATTCCGTTCATTTCACCGTAAATATTTTCCGTTATGGAATGCTGGTGAAGACAAAGTGTTTTGCTAACTATAAAAATAATAATGTAATCAGTATGACAAAAAGTTATTATAGATTATTGACGAAAATAATTTCTTTCACTGTGAAATTTTAAATTTAAAGAAAAATGTGTTATAATCAATTGATTAACTTACATCTTATAAACTATAGATGTACAGTGTAAGCAAACCGATTTTACAACAAACTTAGATCTTTTAACAATTTTTGAATCATTTTGCTTGGAAGATGGGTTCCAGAGGTAATTAAAATTTTGTGTACAACATACGGCAAATAACTCGGCGCTTTTACTGTTTTAATACTCATTAAGTAAATTTAATTTTTAGATTTAGTTTTTATGACAAGTAATTTTTTTAATGCAGAGATTTATATTTCAAAATTTAATTAAAATATTAGTTTATAAAGAGAAACCGTATATACAGCTTTTTAAAGATGCAACTTAGATAGAGTTCAGCGTTATGTTTCCAGTGTCGTTGTGTACTAATAGCATACAAATGATGAATTAGTTAAAACATAAGTAATTGTCAGGAAAATTAGTAAAATTTATTTTAATGTTTGTTATTTACATATTGAATATAATTATTTTTCAGCTGTTGTGTCGTCTTAGAGTCTGTATCAAAATTTTTTTTTATAAAAACACTTTTGCAAACAATATAAAAAACGACTACTTAATTAAAACTATCCATTTTCAAGTACGTTCTATTTTCCATATGTGGTAGCACGTTCTCACCATTTAATTGCGTGCGCACATCCACACGCACACGCGCGCGCCACACACACACTCACTTACTTTCACTTGGATAATATTGGCGAACATGGCTCTGTGATATTGACATATCCATTGACAATTTATAGGCTACAACCTTTGTCACAATTTTATTTCATACCAACCCAAACTATACATTTTATAAACAGTAAATTTACTCCCAGTAGAAAAATGTGTTATATAAGCAAGCACGCGCAAGGGTAGGTCTATAGTGCCTACCTTAATACCGGTATGTTTATGTTACAAAGTTTTTATTCAAAACACAACCTTTGCGTATAATAAGTCTATATTTTTAAATTTAATTCTTAAATATTTCGTTAACACGTACATGTTTTAACAGTAATTGTATTTTATGGGTGATCGACCACTGTATAATGTCGAGTTTCTCTGACAACAAATGGTTCAAGAGAGTGTTTCAGGGCATGTCCACCAACTTTCAGAAATCTTTAAGAAGGAGTAATTTCTTTAAGCCCAATTACTTTTCATAATGCGCAAGCAGTGTACATTTAGGTAGTCTCAAATACATTAATCGTACGCGTACAGTGTTGACGTTTTGTGAATCTGTGTTACAGATTTACAGGTTAAGTAAATTTAATTTACAATTATTATTTTATCATGCTAGGTAGCAGTGTTATTAGTATTAATATAATTTGTGTCATTAGCTAAACTGAATTAAAGAAGTGAAGTGCAGTAAAATCTTTGAGAATTGAGTACCGGACCACATAAAAGTGGAAAACCATTTAGAAGTTGTGACAGACAAACTGGTATTAATGTATTTAAGTGTTTAAAAGTCTTTTCCCTCAGTAAACTCCGTTGTTCGTAGGACGTCTGAGGCTACTAAAACCAATCGGTCAACAGTATTTAGGTTCCTCAAAGATTCGGCATCTGGTACGTAAAACAAGGAGAGCGACATATTATGAATATGCATGGGACGTTAGATACGATTGTGTCAGAAGTGCAGTTAGAAATTTATACATATCTACTTTTTAAATATTGGGCCTCCAACTGTGCCTGAAGCATTATGTATTGTAAACTAGGATCCACAGCTTCCAGACATAAAAAAAAATACCTTTTATGTACTTGTGAAGAAAATTTGAATAGAGAAGCTAATTTAGTCCATTGGCTACAACTTTCGCGATGTGAATTTGCGCCTGGTCCAAAAATAAAAATAAATCCTAGCTTACTAATTTTTTGTGTCATAAGTACAAATTGTCACTTCAGTTTTGTAAAAAATATCTGATTAATTGAAATTCTGGAAGTAATTTTACTTCCATGTTCCGTAAGGAAATGGAAGTATGGTGATCGTAAAAAAAATCGTGCTCGAGAGAAGGGCATATTCTGATTGTACTACCCTCAAACATAAAGAAAAGTCATTTTCCGAAAATTGTCTGTGTGTCTATGTAGAATTTTTGCTATGGCGAACGATAGATAACTGCCGAAAATACAAACAGAATCGAATAATGTTTTGAATATGTGCCCGAATTGTAGAGAACTGAAGGCCTGTTGATTTTGGTGAAGATCGGTTAAGGGGAAGGGGTAGTTTACCAGCAACGTTTTACGTTTTAACAAGAGTAGAGTATTTAATTTTGATAAATAATATATCGTGAAAACAAGATCATAATAGTCCACTGTCGAAAGGTTGATGAAATATCTATAAATGGAAAGGGTAGTTGAAGGGAAGGGGGTAATTTTTTGTATTGATGTTATGAATTTATTCGAACGGAAACTTAAAAATTTCAATAATATATTAACAATTGATATCGTTCCATGCTATGTAATCACGACGGATACGTAAATAAAATAATTTTTCATTTTCAGAAATTCACAGGTGACAAACACCGGGCGGTGTTCGCTTTATTTAGCGTTGTTTAAATAAAATATAATTTAATTCTTTATTTTTAAAATATTAAAAACTAAGCACAATTCGTATTTTGATTATCTTTCTCAGCGTTTTTACCAAAAGCATGCTGATATATTTGGTTTGTTCTGAGTGCACATATTAAAAATAATTTTATAATTAATTAGAACATGGAAGTCATGTATGGTTCTCCATACCGATATTACCAAAAGCATGCTGATATATTTGGTTTGTTCTGAGTGCACATATTAAAATTAATTTTATAATTAATTAGAACATGGAAGTCATGTATGGTTCTCCATACGCATTTTTTGTGTTGGTGTATAGACCATTGTCTTCCTTAGAATTTTTTCTTTTAATCTATGTATGATACGTAGAACTTACAAGTCTGGTGTAGCGGTAAACAAGAGAGAAAAGATAAAGCGCACGTTTTCGTAGAAGAGTGTACGGTGAGGTGTTTAGAATCTTTATGGGTCAGTTTTCTCCGTATACTTAACGGCCTCAACTAAACTCTGGAAAAGCTGTAGGATAGCATTCTACTTGTAAACATGGTTTATCCTTTTTGTTATAAAACATAAGTATTACACTAACGTAATATTACCAAATAGAACATGTAAATACTCTATTTGGTAAAACTAATGTCTGCTATCTCATCAGGGGGAGTGTGCACCCAACAGGGCTTCAATTCTTTATAATCGATCACATAATGCCATACGATCACGTTTTATATTACCATTATGTTTCTTCTATGCATTATTAACTCTATGATTAACTAACTTTATACTTCTATGTGAAAATATTGTAACATTCAATTTTATATTTTTAAAGTTTAAAACTCAAGCACCCTGGCTCTGATACTGATACCAGCTACTTATACTTAAAGTACATGTAATCGTATGCTTTTAGTAAAATTTTATCCGTGAATAGTAATTGTTGTTTGTGTTCGTACATTTTACAATACTAAGTGAACTTCATAACTAACAATGAGTAAGTGTGGTTGGTTAATAAATCGAGCATTAGTGTGTACAGCACGTACTTTGTATTTTGTTATTTCAGCTTATAACGGTTTTTGTAAGCGTATTTGCTACTTGTTACAGGAGATTAAAATGTTATTATTATTGAACGAGCGAAGAGAGTTCTCAGTTTTAACTCCACCGTTTGGCATTTCTCTATATGTTTGGGGTATGTTTAACGATAACTTTAAACGCATCAACCGATTTTTGTAAAATTTGGGATGTGTCCGTACTTCTACTCTACACAACTCTATTGTTTTGACATTGATGTCCCCAAAAAAAAACAGAGGGGGAAATCTAAAAGAGTGAAAATTATGAAAAAATCTCAAAAACCCATGTGCAGTATCAAATTATAGTGAATTGTAACCAGAATCTGAATTATAGTGTTCATTATTAAAAATTTCCAAAAATTTTCGAAGTCAGAGTTCTAAAAGTCTGTGAAAAGTTTGATAAAATTGTAAAATTTCATGTGGGGTATCAAATTAAAGAGACGTTTAACTAAAATATAAATGTAGGGTTAAGTTTTCAAAAATTTCAAATCTTTGAAACCCTAGGGTTTTGTAAATAAATTAAAAATTTAACGAAAATTGTGAAAGTCTAGAAGGGCGTCAGACTTAAAGTAATTGTAACCCAAAGCCAAATGTTTATAATTTTTGAGTGTTAACTGTATCACTGTGTCTTCTACAGTTGTTATAATACTAAATAAGTAGCCAAAAAATAGGGATTTTTGTTGTTTTCCCATAATTGAAAAATTATCAACTATCAGAATTAATGTAATAATAAAAGTACATTTTTAAAATAGTGAGCGAGTTCTGCACCTCAGAAAGCATAACAGTTATTTTGGGTTCGTGGTGTTCCTGCCATTGTTTTAAAGCAAGTACGAAAACCCCTTCCTCAAATACTTCAGAACTTGCACAGTTTCCGTTTAAAGGCTGGGGTTTTTTTCCAACTTTGGACTGTTTTTTCCAAACAGTACTAGAGCAGTAAGAATAAGAAAAAAACAAATGGAAACCAAATGACTAGAATACATATTAGCAAATTTATCTACACCACGATCTGCAAGTATATCAGGGCTTCAGTACACCACGTTTTGGAATCGATAGTTTGAAATATTTAAATGCAGATCACATTTACACTCTATTGATATTCGTGATACACACATCACTCTTAACTTGGCAGAGAGTTGTGCCAGAGATGTATACCACTGCCAACTTGAGTATGGAGTACAAGAAATTTGTCAGTAAACCGTGTTTAGTAACCAGAGGTTTCGTTTTCACTGAGTTTTGCTGGTTAATAATGTTGTTTCTCTGAGAAACTAGAGCAATGATTACAACAAAATTAATCAATAGTAAAAACTACAGTCCATAGATACGTTAATTCAATATATTAATTAAAAAAAGTAAGTTTCTGAAACTTTTATTTCTATGGAAACACAAAATAATATTAGTAGTAATAACATAAATAAAATTTATTTGACAATACATTTTAAAAATTAAAGTAACAATTATATCAATATCTATAACAATGGCAATATTGGCAATATTCTTTTTGATAGCCATTAACGCTTGTAATGTCTATATTTATAATACCAGCATAATTCACAACTTACAAAATATACCGGTTATATTTATTTCGTGCATGCTGTAATTTTGAATGGACAACTGTATCTGCAGGTTCGTGTATATTAAAAAAGATTTTGGTTACTATTACAAATAGTATTGCTTACTATTACAAATATCACAAGGCTGAATATGGGAACACAAGGCTTCCCGAAATATGTTCCAAATAAGGAGAAAACATCTTGAGGTAAACTCTTTATAAATATTAAATATATTACAAATAAATATTACAAGTTCATCTTAGAAAAGGTTCTCAGATATTCTGACATCACAATTATTCTGAGCAGAACTTCTGACTCTAGTGTTAACTGTTGTGAAATTATTTTCAACATTCCTAGTTAAAAAAATAATATATCTAATGCCAAACACAGTGAACAGCTTAATGTTAAATTGGTTTGACTAAAGAAAAGTTGGTGAACTTATCATGGCACCTATTCATTCTTAATCTCACAGCCATGATGAGCACCAAAGTTGTTCAAGCAGTAACTATTACGTTTAAGGGTTTACTGTCACTGTATCCAACTTCTGAACTACTAGTGTAATGAATACAATTTGTCACCATCCTATCGAGTTGTTAACTAACGGATCGCTAAACTACAGGTTATTGATTGAATGCCCTTAATTAAAGTACTGCCAAAGTGGTAGTTAAATTTTTACTTTGACTCTTAAAAACGTTTAGCTTCATATTATTACGATGACCGCGTGGATCGTTATCTGAATGTAGTGAATTATAAAAGCTATTTAAACAATTTAAACGTTAAGAGTGTCTGGTTTAAAGAGTTGCCAAAGGATATTGTCTTCTGTTTTGAATTTCAATAAAAATTATTTTGGAAAGCACAAAAAAAATTACCCTAATAGGTCTCTTCATGGTTTGTGGGTTGGCCTTGGTTCTGTGGAAATCGGCCTTGGGGTTAGTGGGTTGTTTTAAGGCGAGAGTCTTTTTGGAAAATCAAGATGTCGGTGCAGTACCGGATCTTCCCGTAAACACACCTCACAAGACTTCTCAACACCCTGTAAGGACACCGAATAAATTACTATAATTTGGTTCCACTTCAGTAGCACCACCGAGGAGATTGTGTCTGGTCAAGGTCAACGCACGGTAGCGAGGGGAATTTATCGATTCGATAAGTTCACCATCGTTTCAAGATACCCTGTAGATCTAGACACATTTTCGTGTTACGCCAGTCTTGTCTTGACCAGAAGGACTCCAGAATAAATCAAGAACGTGTCCGTAGTTCTTCAAGGTGTACTGCATATTGGAAAATCCCATCCTCATCTTTGTAAAGTAAAATTTACAGCGGTTTTGCCGAATTGTCTTGTCTTTGATCCAGATGTCTTTAAACCATTAAACCAGTGTAATATTTTAGGAGATACCCTAAGTTTATTTATCAAATAGCTAGGTGACACAAGCTGCCTCCACAGTTAAGTCCAAAGAATGAGCTGAGCAGTGAACGTTCTGTGTCTTGCCTGTGGCTGCATATTTTCTACTAACACCTGGAGCCATAAATGTTGCACTTAGGCTAGCCTACGTGATACGCGCCCCCATAGTCCCGTAAATGCTGAAAAGATAAGTACAAATGTACTCGGAAGTCCTTCACTATGTCAAAGATAGTTTTAATATTTTATAAATAGCCTATATTAATATTGAGAATTTGATACAATTCAATGACTCTTTCATTTACAACAAAGGTTTTGATGATAATTCTTACGCGAAACGTCACTTGCTCATGCAGAGGCGGAACCAGCAAGCAATTATTTTGAAGGAGAAAGTGTTTATTTGGGGGGGATATGAAAAGTTGGACAATTCTTTAGTAGTTTAAAGTAGCTTTTAGGAATGAATAAAGATATTATCAACACATTGAGTTTATTACCGTATATATATATATATATATATATATATATATATTATAACAAATTTAATATAATTTCAATCTGTGAAGCCCCACGATCTTGGAGCGCCAAATTTTATACAACGATACAAGTTGCATATATCTATATGTAATTTAATTTGTATAGCCCCACGTTCTTTGGGAGCCAAATTGTAACAAGTTATATATTCTGTGCAATTTAATTTGTACATTAATTGAACTCATACACTTTATATAACATTACTAACAACTTGTATGTGTATTTGGGGTTCAGGTCTAAATATAATAAGAGTATTTTTATTATCAGTATTAAAAATCATATTTATTATTTTTTCATTATTAAAATTATTCATAAACATCATTAATTTGTCGGTCACGACATTGCTCATTATTTAATGTTCATATCTTACGATATGCAACATTACACATATTTAAAAAAAAATCCTTACATCTAAACATGTTAATCTTATATCTAAACATGTTAAATAATGTTTATTAATTTATTATAAAATTAAAATATCCTTATATTGAAATAAATTGTCTTATCTCAGATCTGACCTCTACTCGCTCAGTCTATACCAATGTTTTGACTTCAATTTAACTTTATATTAATTTCTTGTAGACTGGCTTTTGTTTTAATCTTCAACTTTAAATTAATCTTTGTATACTTCAAATACCTAATCACTTTACTATTTATTTTGATCATAAACTCTACTCTCTTTACTTTAAATTCTCTTTCATTTATTACTGCTCTTATATTTATTATGCGATCGCTCATTCTAACGACTAAACATTTATTTACATTTTAACATATTATTACTAAATATAAACTTTCTTTGTTTCAATATACTGTCTTTTGAAATCGTCTTTACGAGCTCTTTTGTTTTTATAAATCATTTAAAATGCATTAAGCATGTCACCTCTGTTTCTGATGATCTTACTACTGTTGTCCGGGGTCCAGCGTTGTCTAGAGTTAATTTTCTATTCCTCTTGTTCTGGCGTGGTCCTGGATCGTCTAAAGTCCAGCGTCGATCTACGCCATGTGTTCCTGGATACGTCTAGAGTCCAGCGTCGATCTACGGCAGCTTTCCTGGATACATCTAGAGTCCAGCGTCGATCTACGGCAGCATGTGTTCCTGGATACGTCTAGAGTCCAGCGTCGGTCTACGGCAGCTTTCCTGGATATACTCTTGGTAGACTAATTATTGCTGTATTTATTTTTCCCGTAATATTGTCGTGACTTTAACAAACGTCTTTTCTTTTGTTACTGCGACTTGTAATAGAATACAAAAATATAAACTGTTTTGTCGACGAACAGCATGTCCGGCTGCAACTGAATCTTGAAATGATGAGAAGGGATTTTGGTCGAACCCTTAATTTATACCCTCTCGAGATTCCGCGCTAGTCGGCTCCAAAATCGTCCTGTCGATACCTGCGTATCTCGTGACAGCCCCCACTAACAAACCTTTTTATCTATTTGCAATTATTAGCAAATAGCACTGTTTTTCACTGAATCGAGATAGCACAAATCGTAGCTACTTCGATTAGTCACTCACTATATTAATTTGAGCGTCTTAGGGTAATTTGCGTATTTTTTAGCACGTTTATTTTGCACGTCTTCGCATAACGTGTTCTATTAACGTCATCTTTTTACTGGGGATAACTATAATTTTTACCCACACTTTGGTGCCTTTCGTTTGATCATACATTAATTAGTTTTCTCACTGTGAATTAAAACAATTATTTTATTAATTACTTGGTGCGGGTTGCTGAGTTTCTTATCTATGCCTGCTTCACTCACACACACAAGATACACGTGTAACACACATACAATTGAGCAGGTGTTCACTGCGTGTCGGAACAGGTTACTTGCTCCCCTAATCTAACAATGAAATATTTTTGCACTCTCAGACCTGTCCATTTACCCGTAACTTATACAAATTATACAAAATTTACGTTTATTTAAATTAATGCCTAATACAGATATTATGTCGATATATATCGTTGCAATATATTGTTACAACACAAATATACCACCCCAATACCAGGGATAAAAAAGATGAATCAACGATATAAAAAATAATTCGTATAAAAAGTTTTTAAAATAATGAAAATAAAATGACAATGACGCGACAAACGACGACATGACCTAACCCAAGTGATTGACCAAATAAAAAGAAACAAAAGGAGAAGGGAAAATCGAAACCAAATAAGAATGAAACTTATTGAAGGAAGTGAAAGAATCCATACAACCAAATGAAATAAAACCAAGTGAGAAGGGGAAAACCAAAATAAAATGAAACAAAATTAAATGAAAGTGAAGAAGAAGGAAAATGAACATGAAACAGACCAAGTATAAAGGAAATAAAGTGAAACCGAATGAGAAGACACAGACAAATAATATAGAATATGAAAAGGAGAAATGGTACACTCAAATGTAATATTGAAACGAAACCAATAACTAACCAATGTAAAAAATAAGTATTATTATTGATTAAAAGATAAATGTAAATGATATTTGATAAAACCCAATAAAGTAATGTGAAAAATAAAAGTACACTGACCCGAGAATTAGAGTTAGATGTAATAAAGAACTCTATAAAGACATAACTTATTAATAGTATAAATGATATTTGTAAAGAGAGAGATAGTGAGATGGTGAGAAATAAAATTAACTAAGTGACAAAGAGAAAGTAATTATAGGGATTACCCACTAATAAACACTTAAAATAAACATTTAAGGAGTGCAAAAGTGAAAGTGTAAAACCCCAAAATAATTAGAAAACCTATTAATAGGAATAAACACTTAATAATCCGTAATAAACAATAAATGATTAATGGTGAACCATATTAGTAATTAAGAATGTTGTTAATGATAGTATTAGATATAAACACTTAATAACCTGTAATGAACACTGAAGATTGATGGTGACATTATTATTTAAAAAAGAATCTTGTTATTAATCAAATTAAGTTTAATTGTAAGAGAGGGATACAATAGTATTTAAAAGGGAGAATCCCATGGAAGGTAAACAGTTAGTGTTACCATGGATAGAAGGTAGAGATTATTTAAGAAATAATAAATAAAAAATGAAATCAGTAAACACCCCAGGTTATAAGGGATAATCAATTAAGTAAGTTTAAATGGTGTGATGATGTTTATCACCCAACAAATAATAAAGAATGAAATGAATTGTAAGCTAACATTACCTAATAACTGTTCAAAAATTGTTTAAGTAAACTTATGAATAGGATATGGCTGAAGGAATTGTACATACCATAGCCCTAGATGTTATGTTTTATGTGATAAAGAATAGTAAGTAGTAGCCATATTGTTAACAAGGGTAAAATAAATAAATAAGAAGGTGAATCAATACAGATCTAATTACACTGGAAAATCAGTTAGGAAATAATTAACAAGCCATGATGTAGAAAATAATATAAACGTACAAATAGTATAAAAACAGATCCAAAACGCATCAACAAATAAACCAATCAATTATAATAACAAAACGAAACACATTAGAGTAAAATGAGATATAATTTGTATAAAATAAGTAAATTTAATCAATGGCTACTTAGGCCTATAAAATGCCTAACTGTCAAAAACAAATAACTACAAATTGTAAAAAATCAACAAGGAAATTAACAAATCCAAGGCGAGTAACTAGCCAAGGATGATTTGTGAATCATATTAAAAGAAAAATGTTAAAATAAGGACTTAAATTAAAAGAGAAATGTAATTAACAAATATTAACATAATTGTACAAACATTAATACTTTAGAGAACCCAACCTTATGGGATATCAAACTAATCTTTGAAAGGAAATACAAACAGTAGTGATAATATTTAATACATACGTAGGAAGGAAGACAGAAGAATAAAAGCAATCAGAAGATATACAGTAATTTTGAATAAACATTCAAAATTGATAACAATGGTTTCAGAATTTATTCGTAACCATGACAACAGACCGTTGGTTACGATTTTTCCGTTAAATCATAGTATTCAATAAGTGACGATCATCCAGTTTAGACGCCAGGTCCGTGAATGTCCTAAATTTTACTTTAAAATGTATAAAAATAATCAAAATTCAAGAAGATGAACAAGTAAGAAGAAGACGAGGAACAATAACATTTAACTGATGCCAAGGACCAATTTAAATAAAATTTAAATAAAGAAATTGCTACCAATAACATGAAAAAGATGGCAGGAGCCCCAAATCATTCAAAACTGATGACTATTCCATTCCACCTGAACAACGGTTTATCTCAAGTCTACTGATTTGATAAGTATCATTAAATTACACAAATTCCAGAAATAAAATCACTTTAAATATTTCTCACAGTTATCTGAACTCTCACTATAAACTGAATATAATTTCTTTCAAAGATTAAGTAAAACCATAAAACATTGAAAATTTATTAACTAAGAAAATAACCTGTTGTTAAATTGCGAACTTTTGTAACACACTTTACTACACTGCAGGAACAAATTGTAGCTACACATTATATTATTCAAGTACAAATAATGTAATATAGTGTACTTTTTATTGTAATCATTATTAATATTTTTCTTGTAATCACAAGAACCCCGATTTTGAACGATAATAACTGTAAACAAACAACACAGTCGCCATACTTGACTAAATCGCTAGTTCAAAATCGATCTTCGCCAAAACCCTAGAGATATTAGACTCATATTAATTGTCGGTGCAAATTTGTTGAATAACCAAGTATAATTTTAATGTCAAACTGAGTAATTACCAATCGCAAATTAAAGAAACTAGTACAGAGTGTAACCATTGTTTTTATTTCATAGGGACATAGGGAAGTGTATTGTGTAAATTGTGTATTGTATAGCAGAGAGAGCGGGAATGACGGCCAGCGCTCACGTCGCCAATCCGGCGAACTAACTTCTCGATTAAGAAGGTCGAACGAAGGCGGGAGCATAATTTGAATGCTCCAGGCCGTCATACCTAAGAACACCGTTTACCACACTATCTATTAATTTAATTGTTTTAAATAAACAATTTGGCGCCACCCGGGATTTACAAACCCCTATTGAACTACAGGTAAGGTTTCCACTCGCGTTGAACTGGTAATTGAAGGATCGCTACGGAAATCGCTAGCGCAAAACATAGAAGTAACAACACCAGTGTGAGGCGAACACACAACATATACACTTTAACAGAGACGACCACATCGCACCGTTATACATTGGCTTCCATCGCGGGGCTTAAACGAGACAGACGTCACTAAACCGCATCGTTACAATATATATATATATATATATATATATATATATATATATATTGTAATGTTGACTATAGTCGGTCTTTAATATCAGTTTAGAATTTGAATTGGAATACTGTGTTTTAGCGAACGTAATTAGTGTTCGTTCGGAAGCGTCTGGTAGCCTGTGTGCCTTACCTGTCCCTTCTCACTCTTTTGTAATTCCCGATAGGGGCCAAATTGTTTTACGAGAAAACAATTAAAAGTTTTTACCTGTATGGTTTTACAGTGCACTAGTGTAAATTCGAAACTGATTCTCGTTTGAGTGGGGGAAAACGTGTTGCCAACTTGAATAATGTTGGTTATGTTGACTCACTGCTATTAAACAAAACATACATAATATTCTCTATAAATAAATACTGGACAGTTGTTCTCGGTACACACTTTTTTATTAGGCTCTGAACTGTGAATTCTTGTTAACGCTTTATACAAAATAGTAATTGATATAATAATTTTAGCCTCGGCAATATATAGTAGTTCACTCAGCGGATTGCTGGGTTGGCAGTAAAATGTTTCTATTAGATGCAAGACAGCGTTGGTTATTATTTACAACATAAATCTGCCTATAGAGTCCTTCTAAGTACGACACAGAAGTTTTTATAACAAGATAACAAATTATAATATATCACTTAATGTTCGTGAGCATTAAAATCAAACAAGGTTTACTGTAAATTCAATATTGTGGTGTTAAAGTGTGTGACAGTGTCGTTGGTGTAGTACATAGGTTATCATTAGTTATTCAGTGTTTACAAATTACTTTTTTATTTATCAATCCTTGAAAAATAATACTTTTAGCGATAGTGAGAGTTTCACGGTTTAGTTAGAAATTGGAAAGAGAATTTGTTTTATAGAAATCAATGAATTCAGCAATACTTAACGTTGGTAGATAGGAGGTGTATTGTCAGTAGTCAACGTAGGTTAATTGGTTGATGTCGAGTCTTCTTTCTTCAATCTTGGGCTTCATGGATGTCCGGCATCTTCTTCTTGTTAAATTCCATATATTATAGTCATCTGGATTAATTTTGATCTGGTCCTTGGTCTAGTTTGATTGGAACGTCCTCTCCTCGGTTGGTCTGGTCCTTCTTCATAAAATTATGGGCACTTACTATGTTTTAAGTCAAACATTTTGGCCCATCACGGCGTGGCGTCTCTCTAGTTAAGCGTCACTACAGATTCCTCTTGTTCCTAACTGAAATTAGTCAATATTCGGTTGTTGTCATGGTAACTCAAAATTTTTTATTGGCTAAAATTGGCTTAAGACCATTGTTAGGATATTTGAATTTTTATTTAAAGTGGTTACAGATCTTCTGAATGTAATTAATCTTCAGTATTCCCTTTTTAGTATTAAATATCATTACCACTGTTCATATTTTGGTTCAAGGATTAATTTGACATCCAATACTAATGTGTTTACTTAGGTATCAACATTTTGACAGTTTTGTTGATTTTGTTTATTTACACTGTTTTCTTAATTTACATGATTACTATAATATTTCTGTCTTAACATGATTGTCTAATTGTCTTTTGTTGTTTATATGGTTTAGTCTTACTAATGCTATTGTTTAATTCTCAAAATTGAAGTTTTTTGTAGTTTGACAGTTGGGAATTTGCCTAGGCTTAAACAGCAATTGGCTATTTTTTTTAATTACTGAGATTACATTTTATTTTCCCCTTGTATGGGTCCTGATTGGTTTTAATACATGATTTTGGTTATTTGTTCAATGGTTTTATGTCTGTTCTGTAATTATGTGTGATTTTAATGGTTTCATATTCTGGCTTGTCTATATTCATGACTGTCTTTTAGTGTTATTGTGTTTGTCTGTATTTATCTTGTTTCTTGTTTTGTTTTTATTTGTTTTTAAGTCTTAATTCTCATTATTTATTACATAACATATAACATTGAATCTTATGGTTTAATAATTCCATAGATATTATTTTATTCATTAAAACATACTTATTTACTTTTCATTACCTACTCATACTCTTTAGTGAGTAATAATTATTACATAGTATTAACAAACAAACATATAAACATTAGTTAAATCTTTGAACAAAATTATATTTCCTTATCACTAAACTTATATGACATTGGGTCATTAATTAGATACTCTACTAATATTTTACTATGTTTTTACTAAAATCTTATAATGATTATTAATCGTCTTTCCCTTATCAATTTTGGGTGAATAACATTTGTTTTTATCTTTCAGTATTTCCAAAATTCTCTATTCGGTGTATTGACACTCCAATAGTCTATTTTTCTTACTCTCATGTAATAATATGAATTCTTACTGATAATCTTAATTGATAAAAATCTAAAACATGATAATTAATTATTACTATTGACAACTTAATCCTACTACTTTTAGTTTATTTTGTTACATATTGGTGTCCACTTATATTGGCTTTTAATTATTACAGTCCTTCCTGTTTAGCCATTATTAGCTCTCACTCACTTTTTGCACTTATAAACTTTTATCACTGTCTTATCAGTGTTTATCACTATTAAGGGGGTTTATTTTCACTTTGGGGATATTAATAATAACACCTTGCACTCAATATGGATTAAGTGTTACTGGTGGGCAAAAGTTAGTGTATTGCTTACTAAAAATTCTCTTTCTCATTTTTATTTTTAACATGTTCATCATCATTATAACTTACTATCTCTCACTCTATGTGGTTTGATTATACAATTGATAGGTTTGTGTCGTGCTAGTGTGATTTGTCCTAGTTTACTCTATTTGTTTGTGTTAGCGTACCCTTCTACATCTTAAGTCTTGAACAATTAATACTTCTAATTTTTTAGACCGCTTGTCTGTTTTTATAATCATTGTTATCATATACAATTTATCATTGATTAGTCTTTTTTCTTGGTTTAACACTAGTTTCGCACTCTTTCACTGTGTTTATTTCACTTTGCCATATTTTATATATCACTTCCTTAGTGTTGTGGCTGATTATATCTTCACACTTCCATGCTAATTATTTATTCATCATTATTCTTATTATTTATACACTCTTATGTTAGTGTGGTGGCTAGTTCTAGTTATCATTTACAATTGTCATAATTTATTTTATATTCTTGGTTTCTTGGGGCTGGTTCTACTCTCTCACTTAGAATCTATTGGGTCATTGTGGTTAAATCGCCATGTATTATCGTATTTAACATTTTGCTTCTTTGTTTGTTACTTTTTTATTATTAGAGGTTACTTTTCTGATTACCTTCATACGTTTGATCGTGTTATTATTTATGAATCACCCATTCTTTAATCTCTGATTCATCCCTTTTTATTCTAGTGTTAATTATTTTAAATAACTTATTTTGTCATGTTTCTTCATTATTGTTAGGTGAAGATATGTACCATTACAATATATATATATATATATAATTATATATGCGTTTGTCAGTTTATTCTTGTTTTAATAACATTCATCCACAGTTTAAAATACACTCTATTTATTTAAGTTACGTATCAAAAAAAAATTAACATGTTGGTAAACTACAGTTATTACAATATAAAGTAGACATAATTTTAGGGAAACGCGATATGAACCTACGTATCGTGATTTAAATTTTGTGTCATATTCACAATCACATAACCATTCTACAATTACAAGATGATGAAAAAAATTCGCTTGAAGTTACTATTTGGGGGGAATTTCTAACCCCTTAATTGATCCTTGTCTGTGCTCATGAACGGAAATGACACTCGTCCTGTCGACCATGATGGAAGAAAGATAGCTCTTGTTTTGCCGTATCATTGAACAAAAAACATTTTCTTCGAATAAGAATTATTTAATCTGGAATATTATGGGAGAATCTCTGTAACCAGAACGCCCCAAACACTTGTTGAGCCTGAAAATATCGCCTTTCCTCAATTTCGGCAACTGGTGAAAATTTGTGCTTAGGTCTTTGTGACTTATATCGATAATTCATGGTGGCAAAGGAATTTCAAAGTTGTGAATACAGACATTAGTAAAAAAAACATGCGCGTTATCTTTATGTAATCGCTAACTTGACCATTTAACTGAGAGTCACGTTTCTTTTGGGTAAAGAGACTATCTTCTTTTGGTTTTGGATCTTTCCATGTGCTCTAGATACTGAAGGTGGCCTCCAGTGGTAGGGCCGAAACGTCTGTTGTAAACGGTAATAGACCACGGCCTAATAGCCCGGAAGACAATAATATTAACAGAGTTTATTACTCGCTTTATAATATTTTGTAGTATATTTAAATGTAAACTAATATAAATTATTAATGAAATTTGTAATATTATTCATTATGTATTATTTTTGTTTTCTATAAATAGATACGGAAAACCAATTTTGATGAAGTTCAAGCGTCTTTCATATTTTTCATTGCAGTTAATTTCACATGTTGTCAGTCATGTACTACAAAGAATTTTTTATCTATGTATGTTTAGTTTATTTCTATGAGTTTTTGTAAATGGCGATAAACTGTCAAAAAGTCTTTTATCGTCTAAATTTAAAGAAGTGTTTCAAGTGTTTAAATTTTACCAAGGTGTTCCACCATGATGAGGAACACGTAAAGACCCAACACGTAACATGACGTAACATGATGAGATGATATACTTAATTTGTTCGCCCTAGAAGTATTTTTATATTATAGTTTTATAAATAAGTGATATAAGGTATGTGGTAATCGCCTATGTAATGAGTAATCGCTTAAACAATGAATATTAATAAATGTATTTTTGTTAACCTATTATTAATGCTGCTGCTGAAATTCAGTAAGTATTGTAATTTTTCGACCACGACCATCACAATCATCATCACCCCCATAACCGTTACCATCATCTCCAACATAGTTAGGCGTCATATCGTCGACATGGTCATTTCGGTGTCATCACAATCATCATTACGACCATAGTTATATAACAATTGTATTACCAACATTCTTAGTTTTATATTAGTAATATCATTGTATTGTTATGTTAATATTATCCTTGAATTTTTATTATTTTTTCACCATTTCTGTAACTTTGGACATTACTATATTAAGTGTTATTACTCAGTTTTATGAAAGCTCTAGTGTTAAGCTGAAAAAGAGAGACATTTTTCTCCCACGAATTCCCTAACATTTTTAATATAAACACATAGTAGGAAGGAAACTTCCAACGTTCGATGGGAAATACACACATTAACGTAAACGCTCATACAGTATCTTAAAATATATTGTGCACGTGATATTCATGTACCACTTATTTATTCTGTGTCTGTAAAGCAGCACGCCTAACTTAGCATCAAGTGTAGGAATCATCAATGCCGCGATATTGACGTGTTGCTAAAGTGCTGAAGTAAATGAACAGCGGAGGCCTGTGTCATGTCATCCTTCCCTTCTCTACCATTAAGCTGTGTGTGGGATGTTTTGCTGCCTTGCAACAGCCACGCTAAACTTGTAGTCTGACCGCAACTCGACACGAACTAGTCGTTGCTATCTACATGAACATGAAATTTATTTGTTCTGTAAATTAGTTTGTTTAAGCACTGCCCATAAATAAATTTCTGTAAAACTACAAAATTAAGTGATATTGAGAAATCCGGTTAATTTTAAACACTGAAATTTTATTACAGCAAGTTAAGACGGGAAAGTCGTAATCCTCAGTTCTCCTGCAACCGTATGGAACTACACACTTTCCATTGTTATCTAAACAAGCGTTTTCTGTGTTATTATGCTAACTGTATCATACAGATTATTCCGTAAAGTGTCCAGATAAGGAGAAAGATTGAGTAGCTTTCATTACTCTTGAGAAAATTCAATATCTCAAATACTTTCGTACTGCCTAATTAAAATATCGTTTCCAATTTAAAAGGGAAACACGAACAATTTTCTTTCCTGTTACGTTCTGATTAGAACATGTTTCCGAGTTGTCATAACACAGATGTTGTTTGAGGAGAAACTCTGAATAACGGAATTTATTGACTAACGTTTGAATATTATGTATCTGTGCGTTATGAGTATTATTATCCTAAACTGGGCTGCAGGTGAAAATGAATTAGTCAAAGGTGTTGTCTGGTGGTTCTTTGCTCCTGAAGAGTTTCCCTATTCTGTCCTTCTCACTCTTTCAATATATGAATTTAGTTCTTCCACTTTCCTACCTAACCATTTTCCAATGTTATCCACAATACAAAATGCATTTTTCTTTATTATACCCATTTTCCTCGATCCTGTACAATATTTCAGCATAGCCTATGTTTCTTTCAGTTTCGTTTCCACTGTCTCATATCTCGTCTTTGCAGCAGAGAGTTGCTGTAGTAAAATGAAGGAGCTGACGTAAAGAATTTTGATTTTTATATCCCACTTTGTTTTTGTTAACCTTACTTTTTCGTATAAAGTTTACCACACCAACCGCGATGTATTATAGGAAAAAAGCCCTGAGGTTGGCGAGGAAATTCAATGCTTTTAATTAGGCCTAAAATAATGAAACTAAAACAAGAAAAACTAAGTACTGTAACAAGAATTTCAAACTACAAACAGCAAGGTATCGTCTTGTTTAAACCCGTCGTATTACGCAGAGTAAGTACTGTAAGCAGTTCTGTCAGGTACTTGACTTTGTGAACGGTTTAACAAGGTTGCCGCCATCAAAAGCAGAAACCGCGTTCCACTGTATTCGACTGTGGTGGTGAAGGGGGCTGATTTGTTTAACAGGATACCCGTATGAACACTGTACGGTTACATTTGATGTGCGTTAACTTTGTATAACATTCCTCTGTCAACTATACCTTACAATAAGATTAAAGGGGTAGACGAAAATAAACGCTTGGGACATTTGTTAGAGGAATAGGCAAAATCCAATTAATTAAACCTCCCAGAAACACGCACAAACACTATCAGAAGACATTAGTTGTCTTAGAGTATTTTAAGGAAATACTGGTTGTCAATCTGGTCACTTTATAACTTATAGACTTTTATAAGCTTAGTTGTTTCTCCGCATGTGAGCATAAAGTTTTTCGCAGTTTTATTCATTCAGAAATATTAATTCAATTTCACTTAGTAATTACTGGAAAACATTGTATTGGTAATTAGTAACATACAACACATTGTACGTTACTTTAGATTTAGATATTTTAATTTGATAGAATCGAATATAATATGATTAAATATTCTATAATCACATTATATATAATTTAGATAGTCATTATACATTTAATATTGTGTGTGTGTATTTGCAGGAAATTTCAATAACATTTGTAACTTTAATTTTAACTGCGTCTTAATTAATCCTACGTTTGTTAGCCAAATATAACACCAGTTAACCGCTTGCTATTATTATACAGTGTTAATTAATAGATTATATTCTTTCAATCTAGCAACGGTAATTAAAGTTACAATGAAGTCTACTGATGTTAATTGTAATTGTATTAAGTTTACTTATGCGTGATGAGTACAAATAATCTTTTATATTCAAGAATACTAATTGTTGTATCATCCCTCAGGTAGTTATTAAATAATGAAACGCATACACATTTATCAGTATAATTGTTGCATTTATTATTTTTACGTTACTTGTCAATCATATTAATTCCATATGATTTTAACATTTTATGATCATTCGTTAATTTAAAATATGATCTATCTCAATAGACATTCATTCTAAGATCTCTATCTCAAGGTTCGATTTAAATTTGAACACTTATCTCTACTAAATATCATATTACACATATTTTATTTAGAAATGGATTCATGTTTAATATATGAAGTTTATCTTTAATAAGACATACGTGAGTTTTTTAAGTAAGCCATATTTTATACGTAGGTTCTTTGAGTAGGACAGACAGGTGTTTTAACAAATATTAACTAATGCATAAAAGTTACTGTTGGTACGTTATCCAATCAGCGGCGTGTACATCTGCGCTGATATCATCTCCCACTCCTTAGATCTTCAATGAAAGTGTAGATACGCTAATCATATCGTGGTTTACTCTCGTATTGCATGATAGTTGAACACTTTTTTGATCACTCCACTTTGACGAATACACTCCGGCATCTTCCAACGTTCCAATAGAATAATTACCGGTTACTAGTTATAACGTTTATTTTTGTTACACGAGTTATAGTTTTCACATGACTGTGTTCGAACACATGCTGCGATCCTAATTGTTTTACAAGTTATATATTACTACAACTTTAGTTCGCACTCTACAATATTAATTGTATTATACACATTGTTTGTTAACATTGATTCTACGAAATATAATGTAAGGTACAAATCTTCACAACTATTTACATATGTTAAATGTTCGTACGTTTTAAGTCAACTCGCGGGGCTTTCACTACCGACTAATTCTAAATTTCCGTAAAGACTCTGAACTGTTAAGGTAATACTCCACGAAACTTATAACATACTCTCGTCAACACTTACGGCCGACTCCCCCGTAAGATTATTATTAGACTCCACGATCGCGCTCTCGGCTTATTTTATATACTGAATACACCTAATTTCCCCTTAAGACTCTCTTAGTCCACCATCTTTGTTACTATTTGTTATCGTTCTTCTTTTTTACGAAAATTCCCTCCTATTTCTCTTACACCGCTACGTTTCGATTGGTTTTGCGTTCTATTCTTCTAAGAACTTTACTCCTGGAAACCCGCCTACGTTGAACTCTGGTTTCTGATAGGATATCTTACTTCCCTACTCTATTTTCCTTGCTTTCGGTTCCACCCTCAGTCTGTGACGATAGTTCGATTTCACACCCGTCAATCATCCTGTCATTTTTTCTTATGTCCCTTTCAGACAAATTCTCTTAATTGCCTTCTAACGCACAGCTGCATCTGGTTAATGAGTGTACTCCACTTTGCTATAGGTTTCTCAGTATCTCCTTGTCTTGCCCCCGCTGAATTTTTCTATACCCAAGCGAGACCAATTCCTTCATTGTCTTACAATGTCCAGCTGCATCCTCTGTTAGAGTTCACCCACTTGGTGTGGCCTTTCTTGGTATTGTATTCCGTCATCCCTTTACTGCTGTTTTTCTATGTCTTAGCCAGAACAACCCTTAGTTTGCTACGCTTTCAGCTGTCCTGTTAATTGTTTCAACCAATATCTGGTAAATATCTATTATATTAATATAAGCGACTTGGAGACAACTAACCTAAAATGTATTATATTTGAAATGATGTTTTGTGTTGCATCAGAGAGTTTATACGTACCTACTAACACCTTATCTCCAACTTTAAATTTAGTTATTTTGTTGGACTTGTTGATCCGGGCTGCTTGCTTATCACCTTTCTCTTTAATATGCAATTGTATCTTGCTTAAGTCTACCTTTTCGGTACCAACCACTGTAGGATCGATATATTTCTCCCAGTCTCTAGTTGGTTTAGTCCCGAATTGTGCTTCGTATGGCGTCATCTTTATGGTTTCCTGATACGTTTCGTTGAGGCATGCTTTTATAACTTTTATGGAAGTAGCCCATTTAGTATGCTTCTCTATAACGAATATTCTAAATAGGTTTTCTAACTGTCTGTTCCATCGTTCAGCAATATTTGTGCATGGATTCCGTATTGCTGTAAACCTTGGCTTTATATTTAATTCTTCGGGACCTTGTGTCCATTTGCTTGAAGTAAACTGCGTCCCGTTGTCTGTTAGTATACTGCCTGGTTTTCCATGGTTGGTAATGTATTGTTGTACTCGCTTCAATGTAGCATTTGTTGTTGCTCTCCGTAGTGCGTACAACTCTACGTATTTTGTAAAATTATCGACCATCACTAACAAATATTTTACACCACCACTGGATACCGGAAGTGATCCGTAATAATCTATGCTGATTAGCTCACCCTTGCGTACCGGTAATATCGGTCGAGTTTCACCGGTAATAAATTTGTTTCCACTGTCTTTACATTTTTGACAGACGTCACAGGATTTCATTACTCGGCTGATTGTCTTGCACATTGAGTCCATCGTGAAATATTCCTTTAATAACTGTATTGTTTTCTTGGTTCCGGTGTGTCCGTAAATATGACGAATTTCTTTGATGAGTTCGGTTTGGAATTCTTTAGGAATATATAACTTCCAGTGGTTTTTCCACTTGCGGTACAATTTATTACTGATTACTTTGTAGTGTTGCTTTATTCGGTCATTACCTCCTTCCTGAACCCTTTTTATAATTTCTTTTAATTTTTCATTTGTCATTTGTATTCGAAAGATGTTCCGTAGTTTGCTGGCAATATTCTTATTTAATTTTACTTTTATTCCATTAATGTAGTAATCGTATTTATCTTCCGCTATTTCTTTTTAGTCGTGGTCTTCTGATATCCGCAACGATGTTCTCTTTACCTTTGCAGTGTAAGATTTCAAAGTTGTACTCCTGTATGCTGAGTATCCATCTTGTTATTCTTGTAACAGACGACATTTCTGGATGAATGTTAATGCCTCATTATCTGTTATAATAGTAAGTGGTTGTCCTAATATGTATATCCGGAATTTTTGCAAACACTGTACTATTGCGAGTAGCTCTCGTTCGGCAGCGAATTAATTTTTCTCTGCATTTTTAGACATTTTGTTCGTGTATGCTATGACAGCAACCTCCCCAATATCATCGATTTGGTACAGTTGACCTCCATATGCATAATTTCTGGCGTCACATTGCAGGTAAAATCGATTTCCTGGTATGGGAAATTTCAGCATTACAGTATTAATAAATAATGCTTTCACTCTTTGGAACAGTTCTGCCATATCCGAATCCCATTTGAACTTATTACCCTTATGTAGTAGTTTCAGTAATGGTTGTGTACATTCTGCATACTTGTTTGTGAATTGTTGTAGAAATGTGTGAGACCTAAGAAACCTTTCAGCTGTTTGGTACTTCTGGGTGTGGGAAAGTTTAGTATAGCGGCTACTTTATCTGGTGTGGTCTTAATTCCGTTGGTTGTTAGACAATACCCCAGGCACTGAATCTCTTTTCTAAAGAACTGTGATTTTTCCAAATTGACTGTCATATTCGCTTTCTTCAAGTTATTCAATAAATTTTCCAAATGTACGATATGTTTTTGCTCATTGTTAGAAAAGCATAGGATGTCGTTCACATAAATTATAGTGTTTTTCTTTACCTCTTCTGTCAGTACATAATCTACCCCACGTGCTAAGCTAGCGAGACTGGTGCTTTGTCCAAACGGTGTGACCTTATGTCTGTAGCATTTTCCTTCGTGCAAGAAGCCTGTATAATTTCTACATTGTTCTGCTAGAGGAACTTGCCAAAAACTACTTGTCAAGTCGATTGTTGACATAACCCTTATGTTGTTGCACCTGGCCAATATTTCATTTATTGGAGGTGGTCCTTCATAATCTGGTGTTGTTACACTGTTTATTTTGCGGGCGTCCAGACATAAGCGAACTTTGCCATCCCGTTTGATTACCGTCACCTGCGAGTTAATATAGGGCCTTTGGGCACGTTCTATTATTCCATAATCCAGCATCCTCCTAATATCCGCTTGTACGGCCTCCTGGTATGTAATCGGTACGGGCCATCCCTTCTGTAGTTACGGCGTATTATCATTCACATGGAAATAATGCTCATAACCTCTGATGCGACCTGGTCGTTCATCGAATACTTCCTTGTAACGACATAGAAGTCGCTCCATCTGGCTCTCCATCGTTGTATCTGCACCTTCTATCTCGTCTATCTTCTTAATTATTTCTTCATCTATGCTACTGACATCTTCTCTTATTACCATTAGTGGTATTTCATACGACACTTCATTTCCTATTGAATTTACTTCTGTTTTCAACAGGATATTATTTTTCTTTATATCAATTTTGCTTTCTGTTTGTTTAAGAAAATTCATACCAAGTATACATTCCCTTATAAGTCCTGGCACTATTAAAAATACACAATCGAAATTTAAATTGTAATTTATGCTAATCTCGCAAAATATTTGCTTTCTGATATGTTTTTATCTTCTACCCATCGCACTAATTATGGTTGTATTATTAACGCTAAGAATTTCATGTTTACTTAACTTACTTTTATTATTATTATACCAACTTTCAGACAATGCGTTAATTTCACTACCTGTATCGATTAAAGCGTTTATATGTACCTTATTTATCTTAACAACTAACTCTGGGCTTTTAACAAATTTTATATTAACGTTTTGTTTGGGTTCTTCCATTAACTCTTGTCGCATATCTGAAAAAATTGTGTTTACAGCTGCGTCGGGTCCTTTGAACCTTTTTGTTTGTTGACATACATCAGGGTGTATTGACCTTGCCTGCAGTCACTGGCTGTTCATTTTTGGGTTAACGGGACGATCAACCCCTTTACTCCCCGTTGCCTGGGTGTCAATAACTAATGAATTTACGATCGGTTGGCCACTTTCTACCTTCGGCCTTGGTGAGAATTTCTGCCGCCACCCTAGCTTTTGTTCATCCAACCCTCTGTGTTTTTGAAATTTTTTGTGTTCATCGACCTGTCTTGTGTTCCGCTCGTTCGTTTTCTGAAGCTCGTTATTTGTTCTGTTGCTTATTCTCATGTATTACCGGAACAATACTTGGAAATTGTTAATCGTGGTCACACCCCTAGTTACCACAGCTATCTGAATTTCCCTGTTATAATGCCGTGCTAACTTCTTAATTCAGTGACGATCAGACATAATCGGTATCAATTGTCTACATTGCAATACAAATCTCATTAATTCCGTGCTGATTAAATCGACCATACTCTAGCTGATCGCGAATACGCTCTTGCTGAGTCGCTCCCCAGTATTTTTCAACAAATATGTCTTCAAATTCTTGAAAGGTATTCACTTGACCTGTCACAATGCGCCACCAGATGGCCGCTTCCCCAGTCAAATGTCTGTTGAGACATCTCGTGTTTTCCGCCGGATAATATGTTTCTTGTAGTTCCTTCAACTCTTTCAGAAACTCCATTGGAAAGCTGTCCTCCCCGTCAAATGTAACTTCTTTATTACCATTGTTTCTATTCATGGCGACGGCTGGTCTTTGTTCCATCTCTTCCAATCTACGTTGCACCCTGAGTTGGTTTCTTTAACCGTCGTTAGTGTGTTCGTCATCTCATCCATCCTCCTTATTTTATATCGATACACTGTTTAATTTATCTTCAGTGTCGTGTTGAGCGTCTTTTATATTTCATACTTGCTGTTCTATTACCTCCACTTGTTGCTTGTTTTGTTGTTGAGTATTAATGGTTGCTTCTTGCCATTCTCGGTGGTCCTTCTCTCGCAATTCTTTATTCTATTTAGCATGTTTCTTTATTTCTTTATGTATTTCTTTCATTCCGCTTTCATTCTTCTTCTGCAAATCGCCAAGTTTTCCTTCCCACTTTTTGGTTTGTTCTTGGAGTTCTACATTTATTTTGTTGATTTGACCTTGGAAATTCTCATTCATGATTGCTATATTTTCTTCTAACCTTTTATTAATTCTTTCCTCAGTCTTTTTTAATTCTTCTTTCAAATTCCCAATTTGTTCTTCATTATGCTTTCTTAGTTCTATACTTCGTTGTTTTATTTATTCTTTAATTTTTTATTCTGTTGTTCTATTTTTTTATTTATTTGTTCTTGCTGTTTTTTACTCAGTACTTGCTGTTTTTCACTCAGTTGTTCATTTTGTTGTTTGATAAATTCCATTAACATATGGAAGTTTATTTCGCGAGGTTCTGACTCCAGTCCCCGCGCCCTACTTTGATTATTCTCTTCGCTGGTGTTGACACCTCCGTCACTCTCCACTGTATTATCCTCCAATCCCTCTATACCTAACTGATTATTTATTTCAAACTCTTGGCTTTCAGGATTATCTCTTTCAGCCATTTTAGCACGTCTCCGCGTAATCATTTAGACACAGTTAGAGATTATTACTATTCAACATCTACCTACTTACTTCTAACAAATTAATATGCACGCTGTCTGTCCTCTGCCTGCTTAACAACAATAAATACTGCTTGTATGTCAAGCCATGTATGTGGGCGCCAATTTGTAACTTTAATTATAACTGTGTGTTAATTAATCCTACGTTTGTTAGCCAATTATAACACCAGTTAACCGCTTGCTATTGATTACACAGTGTTAATTAATAGACTATATTCTTTCAATCTAGCAACGGTAATTAAAGTTACAATGAAGTCTACTGATGTTAAGTGAAATTCTATTAAGTTTACTTATGCGTGATGAGTACAAATAATCTTTTATGTTCAAGAATACTAATTGGTGTATCATCCCTCAGGTAGTGTGACGATTTAAAACAAATTTTAAATAGCACAAAACAAAAAATTTTTTGTTCAAAATAACCCATGATAAAATAATCCACCCTCCCCTTTGTAGCAAATAACCGGTACAAACATGTGAAAAACTAGTACTGACACGCAAATTATCCAGTTGTTACGCTAATTAAAATAATCATTGTAATTATCTCTAAAAGACGTGATAATCACAAATAAAATACAGACGAAAATAAAGAAGCTGTCGTATAATGAATAGTAGCTAATTAAAGGTAAATGTGTAAACTACCCTAAACTCACGGCCCCTAAACCTACCCCATTACCCCATTCGTCTCTGAATCGCGGCCGAGGCAACTGCTTAGCCATGTGTTGAGAGAAGAAATAAGTGTTATATTACCAAACTATGTAGAACTAAATAGGTGCTTTTGTAAAAAGAGAAATAGGTAGAGGAGAGCGTAAATATGTAGTGAAAGGAAGTAAAAATATAAATATATAAACAGTGTAGCCATGACATCTCTTTAAGAAAGTGTATAACAATTACAGTATGTACAATACTCAATCATAATGTAACTGTAGTGCAGTCAAACATAAATGTGAATAGTGAAAATCACCTTCTGAAATAAATCAACAACAATTCGCTACGAGCCCCATGTATCCAGAGACCGAGCATCATGAATAAACAACACAATTAGAGTCAACAGATTTAATGGAGGACCACTACAACCGCAACTAAGATCATCCAGAAAACCACGCCGTAGAGGATCTAGAAGAGGACCAGCTATGGATATACCCAATACCCAGGTGACACGGAAGGATAACTTCTGCGGTTGAACTTCTTTTAAAAACCCAGAGTAAAGACAGTAAATTTATCGTAAAGACTCATATCAATCCTGTAAATTGTAACGTAGTAATATGGATAGTTAATATTCCTAAATAATAGTAGCCTGAAACTGCAAACAGGTATAACTAAGAAAAAAGTAATGAACCTATTCTTCAAATGTTTTACATAATATTCTAAATAATCTGTTATATCATATAAATTAAAGCCCGGATCCGTGGTATTTTATTAAATATGCAGCTGTATGATTTTGAGCTCATCAGAATAATGTTTTAAACAGAATGAAAGCGTTTAGTTCACAATTTAATCACTAAGTAAGAATGATAAGTGTTGTAGCTAACATCTTAGTAACATCCTAATATATCAGAAACCTTGCATTTAAATTTGTAATAAAGAGATGTCTTTGCTAAACCCAAGAAAGCGGGTAAATTTACGAAACCTTAATCTAACTCCTAAACTTTACAGGTTCCTCATTTGTTTGTAAGTAATCAGTACATACAATGGCAGCCGGTTTAATTGACAAGGGCCAATTAAACTGGTTCCCAGTGTTATAATGTCGAAAAGACGAGACGTTATAAGGTGCGCCACTCTGCTTAGTATAAATTTGTCTCGTCTCATATTTTGAAACCATTTTGCACATCGAATAGGGTCTGCCGGAAATATGAATGTTCTAAACTTAGTTTCTGTTCGATGTTTGCAATTTACAGCACAACAACCAGTCATTATGATTATGAAATGTAGTACAACAATCTTGAACAGTGATCTGCGTGGAACTGGGCAGATCTTAGGAGGTAGATTTGGTACGTCAAACAAAGTCGGTATGGCATTAGGCTTCAGTTTTTTCCAACCATCTACTCGTGCCTGTTCAAATTGTGGACTTTCAAAATTTTTTTTATTTTTTTATTTTATACTATCGGGTAAACATTATATCTGATACACACGATTATCGCTCAGATAATTGGCGCTTTAGGGTAATTATTTTAGTCTAATTATTCTAAGTATTTTCGCAGCATGGTTTTCTTAGCAAAATGAATAATTACTCTGTGCTTTGCTCAGCAAATTAAGGGTGAATAAATTTACGCTTTTTTGTTAAGTTATTGTTTGTTATTACTTTAATAATCAACAGGGAAGCGTCTTATACGACTGTAATTATTAATTATGGCTTTTTGTAATTAGCAGAGTGAATGATTATTAGCAGAGTGGCGCATCTTATAACGTCTCGTCTTTACGACATTATAACACTGGGAACCAGTTTAATGTGCCCTTGTCAATTAAACCGGCTGCCATTGTATGTACTGATTACTTACACACAAATGAGGAACCTGTAAAGTTTAGGAGTTAGATTAAGGTTTCGTAAATTTACTCACTCTCTTGGGTTTAGCAAAGACCTCTCTTTATTACAAATTTCAATGCAAAATTTCTGATATATTAGGATGTTACTAATATGTTAGCTACAACATTTATCATTCTTACTTAGTGATTAAATTCTGAACTCAACGCTTTCATTCTGTTAAAACATTATTCTGATGAGCTCAAAATCATACAGCTGCATATTTAATAAAATACCACGGATCCGGGCTTTAATTTTTATGATATTACAGATTATTTAGAACATTATGTAAACCATTTGAAGAATAGGTTCATTACTTTTTTTCTTAGTTATACCTGTTTGCAGTTTCAGGCTACTATTATTTAGGAATATTAACTATCCATATTACTACGTTACAATTTACAGGATTGATATGACTCTTTACGATAAATTTCCTGCCTTTACTCTGGGTTTTTAAAAGAAGAACAACCACAGAAGTTCAACCACAGAAGTTATCCTTCCGTGTCACCTGGGAATTGGGTATATCCATAGCTGGTCCTCTTCTAGATCCTCTACGGCGGGGTTTTCTGGATGATCTTAGTTGCGGTTGTAGTGGTCCTCCATTAAATCTGTTGACTCTAATTGTGTTGTTTATTCATGATGCTCGGTCTCTGGATACATGGGGCTCGTAGCGAATTGTTGTTGATTTATTTCAGAAGGTGATTTTCACTATTCACATTTATGTTTGACTGCACTACAGTTACATTATGATTGAGTATTGTATATACTGTAATTGTTATACACTTTCTTAAAGAGATGTCATGGCTACACTGTTTATATATTTATATTTTTTCTTCCTTTCACTACATATTTACGCTCTCCTCTACCTATTTCTCTTTTTACAAAAGCACCTATTTAGTTCTACATAGTTTGGTAATATAACACTTATTTCTTCTCCCAACACATGGCTAAGCAGTTGCCTCGGCCGCGATTCAGAGACGAATGGGGTAATGGGGTAGGTTTAGGGGCCGTGAGTTTAGCGTAGTTTACACATCGAGAGAAAAGTAGTTCTTTCTGATTATTATTATTTTACCTTTAATTAGCTACTATTAATTATACTACAGCTTCTTTATTTTCGTCTGTATTTTATTTGTGATTATCACGTCTTTTAGAGATAATTACAATGATTATTTTAATTAGCGTAACAACTGGATAATTTGCGTGTCAGTACTAGTTTTTCACATGTTTGTACCGGTTATTTGCTACAAAGGGGAGGGTGGATTATTTTATCGTGGGTTATTTTGAACAAAAAAATTTTTTTGTTTTGTGCTATTTAAAATTTGTTTTAAATCGTCACATCCTCCTCTACTTCAAGAAAACACATGGGACGACATTTGTGGATTCCAAAGGGCATATCTAAGGAGTAGAATTATACTTAACTCAGAAACTCGTGATGAAATCTCTTTCTACATGATTACTTTGATTTACCATAATCTATTCGTATGAAATATACGATTATCTTACATACTATTTAAATTACCTAAAATTTAACACTGATAAAACACATAAAATATACAAATACATAAATCTACCTTATTTCTATTTCTTAATGCTACTACCGGTTTTTTTTGTTCACTCGTTTTACGGAGTTACACTCATGAGTATGTTTCAGATACACACTTGTATACGTGTATACAACTATACTGTAAGGGTAAGGTTTCTACTGTGTTCTTACAGAAGAGTATTCTCACCTTTATAAGTTTCAACGCGTCTTTTCGCTGATTATTTTCGTCGATTATTTTGACTGAGTTGTGGTCGACGAATCCTTTTATTTTCTAGTTTCGTATTTCTCTTACTTTTTTGGTTAGTAAGTGAGTTGTTAGTCGCAAACGTGAACTATAATTCAGTGTATTACTATCACCATGTTCATCGTAAGCAGTAACGTAAAATATGTTGTAATAACTATAATGTTACTTCTTGTTTTCTTAGGTAGGGGTTTGTGGTTCGTCAGCTGACTTTTCATTATTTATTTTATTTTCGTAGAACAGGAACTAAGGTTGATCAGGCCTCGCTCTTATTCTTACGCGGTGTTTGAGTTTAGACTCAATTACAATATAGGATGTTGCCTATATTTATTTCATAATACTTCGGTCTGTTATCTTTGTTTATCTACTTGCTCACGATCGTGTTTCTTCTTTGTGAAAATCTTTTATTTGAGACACATGACTTCTGCGAACGTAATTATCAGTAATTGGGTCGTAGAGTGCTACTGTTACGGGAGTGATGTACTTGTGAATCGTGTAGGGCCCACACCATCGGTAAGACAGTTTGGAGGTGGCTCTACTCGTCGGGTGAGTTTTATACATAACCAAGTCACCTACCTTGTACTTTATTTCCCTATTATTCTGCTCGTGATATTTTCGCGGTTTTAGTAGATTCGCTCTCAAATTTGCGGGAGCTTCGTTCCATATTTTCCTCATATTACTCCCATTTATTTCGCGGGGTAATAATTCATAAATTTTCCACTTGGTGGCTAACGGGTGGTTCGGTTTATACTTGTATAGTAAATCAAAGGGTGTTGATTTATGTCCTTAATGATACTCCAGATGCGTAGCAGATGTTTCGCAATTCCCGCTGTTATTTAGCTCGGAATCGAACTGATATTTTCGAGTACGGTCAAATCTAAAGCAATATTGTTTAGCGTATATGTCGAGAATTAGGCCAGTTTGCTTATAAAATCGGCACCTAATATTAAGTTTTGTCCTAATACTTCAGCTACTAGTAGTGGAACATACCAAGTTAAAATCTTTATTTTTAATTTGACTGTAATACTGTGTGATATAATTAGGTTTTGCGTACTCGCGGTAGCACATTTTATGTTCACGGTTTGGCTACGTCTAATAAGATTGTGGTTAGCTAATACGGTGGCTAGCTGTTGGTTGATAAGACTACGTGTAGATCCTGAATCGATTAAACCGAGGGTATTAGTCGCTCCAAGGTCTATATGTATGTAGGGTAATTGGCATATACTTGTTTTGCATGTACCAATAGAGTTGCACTTGTCAATAAATCTTGCTACGTAAGGGTCTATCCGTTTGTTTAGTTTCTTTGGTTTCTTTCGGTGATCGGTGTTTATACCTTTCCTTTTGATGCTGCGGAAGACGCAGGATTTTGGTTCTTCCTACTTCACATGTTTTTTGACTGATAGGTTCTTTGTTGGTACTGTTTTTGTTTACATTGCTTACTAATGTGTCCGGACTTTCCACAGTTTATAACATCTTCTTTCGTTATTGGCATCGCTCGCATTCTGTTGGGGTTTTTTTAGGTGGTTTGATGTATAGGGGTAGTGCTGAGTTTTAGAATTTCTAACGAATCGCTTATCGCTGTATGTTCGAGTATCGGACCCTAGGGGTAGGGATTCATTCCTGCGTTGAGTCTGGGACATTAACACGCGTCTGTTCTGATCTGAATACCAGACGTTGGATGAATGGATGCAACACAGTTCCAGATCTGTGAATGTGGTAAGTCTCTTCATAAGTGCTAAGCGAGATCGCTCCTCGGGGGATAGTCTTACTAAGATAGTGTCTACTAGTTGTTGTTTACTCCAGTTGACTTGTAGTAATAAGGCCGATTCCCTTATTTCAGATATATAATGAGCTAGTCTCTCGTACGCTCCTTGCACACGAAGTACGGAATTCCGCTTTAATTCTTCGTAGATACCGGTGGGGATGAAATGTCTTATCAGGGAGGTATGTAGTTCTTCTACTGTGTTATGATACCTTAGTGACTCTAACACACGATCTTTTGAAGGCGATCTACATTTGGGTAGAAGTACTTGTAAAATTTGGTCATCTTTTGGTTGTCGTAGATCCTTTATTTGCAATAGATGTCGGTGCTAAACCCAAGAAAGCGAGTAAATTTACGAAACCTTAATCTAACTCCTAAACTTTACAGGTTCCTCATTTGTTTGTAAGTAATCAGTACATACAATGGCAGCCGGTTTAATTGACAAGGGCCAATTAAACTGGTTCCCAGTGTTATAATGTCGAAAAGACTAGACGTTATAGTAGTTATTAAATAATGAAACCCATACACATTTATCAGTATAATTGTTGCATTTATTATTTTTACGTTACTTGTCAATCATATTAATTCCATGTGATTTTAACATTTTATGATCATTCGTTAATTTAAAATATGATCTATCTCAATAGACATTCATTCTAAGATCTCTATCTCAAGGATCGATTTAAATTTTAACACTTATCTCTACTAAATATCATATTACACATATTTTATTTAGAAATGGATTCATGTTTAATATATGAAGTTTATCTTTAATAAGACATACGTGAGTTTTTTAAGTAAGCCATATTTTATACGTAGTTTCTTTGAGTAGGACAGACAGGTGTTTTAACAAATATTAACTAATGCATAAAAGTTACTGTTGGTACGTTATCCAATCTGCGGCGTGTAGATCTGCACTGATATCATCTCCTACTCCTTAGATCTGCCATGAAAGTGTAGATGCGCTAATCATATCGTGGTTTACTCTCGTATTGCATGATATTTAAACACTTTTTTGATCACTCCACTTTGACGAGTACACTCCAGCATCTTCCGACGTTCCAATAGAATAATTACCGGTTACTAGTTATAACGTTTATTCTTGTTACACGAGTTATAGTTTTTACACGACTGTTTTCGAACACATGATGCGATCCTAATTGGGAACACATAATACTTTCATACTTACATCTGGTAGTTTTCCATTCCTTTCAGTGAGAACACATCCAGCTGCCTCGTTGATGAACTTTTTCTGTTGTTTTCTTGGTAACACGTTCTGCCACCCTTCACTGTATCTTTCTTAGTAATACACCCGTGATTCTTCTTCTGTCGTTTTCTTAGCATTTAGCTTGACACCCTTAATTTCTTTAAGTGACCAGCTGCTATGTCGGATTTATGGTCTGTCCCTTACCATGCCTGTCGTCGCTAAAGGATTTTACTCTCCTTTGTCCTAACTTTCTCTGGTAATGTCCCCTCGTCCATCAATGTCAATCCAACAGCTGCTACCTGCTTCATCTCCCCCCTTTTTTTCGCGTTTTGGCGTTCCACATTAATGCATTGATTTTTGAGTTATTACAGATTTTAGAAATTCGTAATCGATGTATAAGGCTATATACGCACTTAAAGACATCTAACCTGCCCAAACTAATAAAAAAGAAAAATATTGTCTTTTCATCCGGTATGTAGAAACAGAGTATTAAAAACCTCGGCAGAAAAAAATAATTATTTACAATAACAGAGCAAAATTAAGTCATGGGACACATTAGAAAACTCCAAGCCGGACTCTGCGGTACTCAGAGTAAGTTAGAAAAATTGCTCACTCCGGAGAATTCCTTGTTTCTTTGAAGTTGTTAGGCATGCGTTTGTTCCTGTTAATAGCCGAGGAAACCAAGAACGCATGTTGCACCAGCAAAATATTTCTAAAATACACACACGCATTTTAATTAACTATCTCTCCTACCCACATGAGCGCAAACAAAATATGCTTATAATTAAAAGATTGCAAAGGTAAAGGTGTAAAGAAGCCGCATTTGAATATTATTTGTAGTGATATTCAAATAATTTTTAAAGACAACTTTAATATTAAGCGTAACATGAACGTGAGCGTATACCTTACTGATGGCTTATGAGACTGGAGTTGTATATTATCGACAAATGTTTTGTTATGTTTATAATCACGGATTATTTACGGCCTACGGATGAACAGAGGAAAGATTTTTTTTATATAATAAACGCATAGATTAAAATCATTTATTGATTTACTCTACTCTTCATTTTTGATACTCTAAAGTTTTTATTCACATATGAGTTCTCTATCGAGACATCCAATTGTAGTTCTAACTTTAGTTCTCCATTAGGCGTGCTTTGTTGTTTGTGTTCTTTCGGTTTGCAGCTAAGGGGTTTTCGTTATTTCCTTTCTATTCTGGCATACTTTGTGATAGATTTTGTCTTCCGTTTTAATCACAGCAATTATTTTAAAAAAGGAATTTTTATTCTCTGCACATCCAGAAATGTCATCTATCTTTAGTTTTATGAGAGAGCGTGTAATACTCTTTTTTTACCATCCTGATGGTAGAAGAGTCAGGTCAGGCTGCCTAACAACTACCGTATTGCATAAAGGAACGCAGTGTGACGACTAGAACTTATCACTGCCTAAATTTTTTTTCTAGTATTGATTTCCACTTGCCGATTACATCTATGATCTAAAATATACTTTTTTATTTTATGTTGCGTTTTATAACTCTAATGTGTATATTAGAACCCAAGCCCTGATACCCATTGGGCTACTAAGACTGATGAAAGAATAATTTATTTAAAAACAAATGTATTCCCAAAACAAATGTATTTATGGTGTTTATTATAATGCAATCACGATTGAAACAGAACCACAATGCACACGTGCTTAACAGAAAATTCATTTAACTAAAATATATTTTTATTCTGACCGCTAATTTTTAAGTTTTTCTTGTGTGAGGTGTACAGTTTACACACAGAGTAATCTAGGCCTATATCGAAAACAAGCACCGAACAACGCTCAACGAACTATGGATCTTAAAACACAATAAGTACAATAAGTCATACCATATCGGAGGCTGACAGTGCGCAGAGAGGGAAAAACACTTCCTTCGCCCTCCCACTTTTTGACGTTTACCAAAACAACACTGCCAGAGAAAATAGGAGCCTTTTATCCCTCAGCCCATGCAGTGTTGTGCAACGAGTGTCTACGTTTTGGTCTCACGGCATCCAGAATCAAGACTTGTTTTTGCGGGAAGTCGGTCCATGACAATGCACATTGTGCCGACCCGATGGAGTGCGTTATAACTGCGGTGGCCAACACTCATCAAGGTCACACAAATTCCCTGTGTATAAGCAGAAGATAACCATTCAAGAAACGAAAACTTTAATGAAAAGTAGCTTATCTCGGAGCTTAAAAGTGGTTTGCCCGACAAACCAACGCTCAACGAGCTATGGATTTTAAAAATACAATAAGTAAGTTTCTTTTCATGGTTTCAATTAGATCAGTAAGATTAACATTTTCCTTACAATTTAAACTATAAATGTAAATTCATACAGGATATAGTAAACATCAGGGTAAAGAAAGAATGTAAGCAAACCTATATGTTACAATTATGTAATACGAACTCAGTGTCTTATGATAGCAATAGGGAAGTCATGCGTGTTAGGCGTATTTTTATGTTAAATTTTTATAAGATTTGAAAATGTGAATATTTGATAAGGCTTGAAACATGCTATTAAGATGAATACTGCATTTATAACTTTAAAGGTTTGTACTAAAGACAAATAAACGATAGCGTATTATATTGAAACGGCGAACAAAATTTGAATTTAGGTCTAATATCAGCGAGTAGAGCACGTAACGAAGGGTGGGTGATTTAGAATCACGAAAATATCCCACCTTACGTCGCTGCGTGTTACTTTGCGCCGAAGCTTAACATTTATTTTTGAATGCGTGTAACGCGTTTTGTAGACAAGATGACGGCTTTCTTAGCAGAAACCTGTCTATAGTGAGAGGAATGTTAAATACGCTTTCCTACGAAAATCTGTAAGTTAAAGTAATAAAGATTGTACCAGTTAATATTTTTGAATGCGTGTAACGCGTTTTGTAGACAAGATGACGGCTTTCTTAGCAGAAACCTGTCTATAGTGAGAGGAATGTTAAATACGCTTTCCTACGAAAATCTGTAAGTTAAAGTAATAAAGATTGTACCAGTTAAGTAGATTAAAAATGATTACTTAGAGCGTATACAGTATAATTTATTTGGATAACATATTTAACATGTTTAATATTTATATAATTCGTCAAAAATGTAAAATAAAACATTTATTTATTATATGTATTATCTAATATAATTTCTTCTACAAGTAGTTGTAATGTATTTTAATTTAGCTGACATACGTTACCCTGAATATGTCAGTATCCTCACAGGTTCGTAAATGAATTAACAAATAATCGAAATAATTGGATTTCAATTATTGTGAAACGTACGTCAGGTGAATACATTACAACTACTTGCAAAAGAAATTATATTTGATATTGTATATAATATTATACAATACTGCAAGAAACTGATCGATTTACCTATACAGAAATTACATGTAATTATACATTTGCTATCAATACATATATTTGCATATTTACTTAGGGCAGCATTTTGTAATTAGCGTAAAAAGAGTATAACGAGCAGTTTTACAAATTTAGTGCGTGAAGGCGAGAGCATGTCTAAAGTGTACACCCGCCCGAAAGTACAAGCCATTGTTTGTGTGTTTGTGTGTGTCTGTGTGTGCGCGCGCGCGCGCGCGTCCCAGTGCCGACATCCAGTGTACTACGTATGAAATTGTTGGTTTGTATTGACATGATTAAAATAAATTATTAAATATGTTTTTCACCTATTACAAACGATATATCACAATTCTAAAAATGCCATTAAAATAAGGACGCGTAGAATTGAAACGCGTATGGTGATGCAAAATTATTGCAGAAAAGTGCAATAATAAGGACGTCATACAAATGTTAATGTTAATTACTACCACAATTAGCTAGTTATTAACAAGTGTGTTATATGTAAATGACGAGTGAAAAATTATGAAGACAATGCATTCACTCGCCTAAAGATTAAGTTTTTGATTATCGCTAAAACAGACTATAAAATGGCCAGTTAAAAAAGGACGCTACACACAAATTGACAAAGTTTAACATGTCAAAAACAATACGGTACCCTGAGTCAAGAAGTCAAGGATTCGAGGAAGCGTCAGCATCATCATCATCGTCATTGTCATCATTCAGGAAACGCGCGCACACACGTACACACGCAACTGTATCTTCGATAATACGCAGGTGACAAATGAACAATTAATTATATTTTACACAAAGAACTCATAAAAAGTATGAGATAAAGTAATGTAAAGACTTAAATGTAAATAGTGTAAATATTCAGAGTAGAAGACATAATTTTAAGTTAGTGTTAAAAATAATAATTTTATTCTGTTTAATTTTAAAAATTAGATATGTCATTATAAATCATAAATATTCTTAAAGAAAATATATTTTTTATTAAAATATTAATAGCAACCATTCAAATTTTATTTGGTAAAGTTAATATTATTGAGTTACTACGAGTTAGAATTTTTAATAATGATTCAGAGTCAGATACCCAAACAATATAAAAGAATTTTATAATTTGTTCATCATATATGTTTAGATATTTAAGATTGTATGGTATTAATGTGTGCCGAGTAGCAAATATGTTATGTTTTCAGAGTGTAACCTTATAAAAGAGGATATTTTGAATTTTCTAGTTTCAAATTATAATAATCAATTAATTTTCTTTGCGATATTTAATAAACCGTTAAATGGTTCTTTTACCATGTTTTAGTTAACTATTTCATGTCATTAACATCTCACTCCTCTTTTTAAAAATACGTTTATTGTGCAACTACATGTACTAAACGCAACAAACACAAAAAATCGTACGAACTAGCCGGTGTTTAACACTTTACACTTGCGTTGGGTACATGGACAGAAGAGTACTCATTTTCTAATACTTGTAACGTTGCAGTATATGTATATAAAATTCCATATGATGTTCTTTGGAAGTGAGTTTCTTTTAAAATGCTGTTACTTGGGTAGTGATGCTTTAGCGCACCAATAAATCGACGCCAGAGACAGCGAAACAATTACATGTTCATATTTTTGCTTTAATCACACTTACTTCTACACAGTTATTAAGATTTCAGATCCGCTTCGCATTGCGCCACACCTTTTATTGTACTGTTACATGCCGAAACAATTAGCCTATAAACGACTTAGAGACACTGAATGGTCTTATCCAATGGGAAGCCAGTAGACATTTAATTAACTTATTTACCAACAATATTAAAATCCGTATTGTCACAAATATTTTTTTAAACATCATGTCAGATAATTGAAAACGTCTTATCACTATCAAAATTTTTAGCGCCGGTTCTTTACTCACGTAAATCGCATTTGGCTTTCCCTCCTCGTCCTAGTAGAATGTAGCGGCAGGGACGGAGGTTGTGCTTCATAAACGATCGGCGATAACGAAAGCAATGGAAAAATTATAATTTTATTAATTGTAAGTCAAATGTAATATAATTTTAATATGCGTTTTATTAGATCTGTGCGTAAGAACATGAGATGAGTCATGCTTTAAGAATATAGGTGTCCTTTGCAGGCAGACTGTAGATGTAGTAGACTATAGTTGTGGTCTACTTTTCGGTTTTCGCAGCACTTTGTTAATTTATCTTGTTTCATTTTCAAAGTGTTAGTCAAAAAATATATTGTGCTGAATATCGTTCGAGTCGGAATGATTTCTATTCCTGTTATTATTAAAAATACTAATTTAAGACATTATAATTTCCATTTACGTAACGTTTACTGCATAGAATGTAAACGAAGCTAAAGCATACCGGATTTACGCGATTTCGCTACACTCTGCAGCTACCGTGAATGCATCTATGTCGAGACTTTCTTTATTAGACACGAACAAACACAACGAGTATTAGTTTCATTTCGTGTTGCAGGTCACTGTGAAGAACGTGAATAGTACCTTTTGCTATAGGCTATAATTATGTTTGCGTTTAGTAAAACCACCGTACAAACCAACTTGTTCTTAAAAATCCTTAAAACTGGTTTTGTACTATGTTTTT
This sequence comes from Magicicada septendecula, assembly GCA_034769895.1. NCBI lineage: Eukaryota > Metazoa > Arthropoda > Insecta > Hemiptera > Cicadidae > Magicicada > Magicicada septendecula. Next base: position 178,988,809 of record CM068368.1, read on the forward strand.
CATCTACAAATCGAGGTGCAAGGCTATTTAAGTGCACGACGTATACGCTAAAGAACAGTACTAGACATTACTCATAAACGAAATCTGACTGGAAAAGTACACCAAATTCACAAGCCTTCCTTAAGGGTACAGTATCCATTACACACTATTCATAAAAAATAATAACTAAATTTACTAAGTTGTAGTTAAAAACGAATAAAAACTAAAAACTGGTTACAATGCGCAAACAATTGACATAAACCACTCGTGAACTGACTAGTCCTTCCGCTCTATCTACATAAATATAGTATACTTGTAGGTCATTTGTGACGATTTCATTAATAAAAATATGTTAATTAATTAAGTTGATAATATATAGGCGGAGAAATTTTAAATTCTTAATAAAATCTCACATTGTAAACTAAATCTTATGGCAATCATTTAATAATAATAATATTTAATATAAGTCTAATAATAAAATTAAAAGGGAATGGAATTGTACAGAAAGGGTAAAGCTTATTAATTTATTCCTGCATAAAAAAGTACTGACCAGAATTAACTTGTTTTCTGACCCCTAAATAAACTAAGTATTATTGTAAATTTGTTATTATTTAAATAATTAATTAAGACCATTGTTACGTACTTTGATAACTTCTGCAACTAAGAATATCACGATTTAATTATTTAATCAACCGTAGTCCTTTAATTAAAATTAGAAAAACGGAACTACTTTTATGTTGCCTAGTAATTGTCTTGAGATTACTACGCTCCCCTTAACTATTTTCTTTGACTTGTAATGGAGCGCTCACGCCGTAAGCAGCGTAAAGCGTTGTTTCGCTACGTATATAAATAAAAATGTGAAAGGGTTGATACTATGACTATTTAAATGAGTAAATTTGTGTGGTGATGACATCTCTCTAGATTATAAAATAACGAACTATGTAAATAATACAGTATTACAACTAAGAAGGTGATAGTAAACTAATCTATCATCATGTGAAGTGTGTAACAGTGAAACAAACATTCTATCTATGTATTCTAACTACAAGAATTATTAAGAGTAACTACAGTCGCCGGAGATGAATGTACCACACCAGGAATGAGTTCACATACTTCTAGAACTTCACCATCACAGTATGATAAGGTAACGACTGAACTTCAAGAAACATCAGGAGGACCGAAGAACTAATTCGGCAGCAACTTCAGGAAAAACACAGGTGACATGGAGGCTTGTCTTCCATGGTTAAGAGTTACAAAATTATAAACCCCTAAAGACAATTTAAATTATCACATTAAAGACTTTAAAACTTATGTTTAAATGTAATAACATTAGAGACTTTAGAAACCTGACATTTTAGGTAACATGTAGTATAAAATCTAATAACGCTAGTTATAGCAAAAAAGGGTAAAGTTTAAATTAAAAGTTTTGTTGTTTTAGAGGATTAATAAAAAACCATTCTTCAAATGGTTAGAGTTTCAATATTGTACATGGCAAGGTGACCATAATTCAGTTAATATATTTAATCCCGGATCCGTTGAATTAATCTATAAGATGTACATCATGTTTTGAGGCCCCTTTTGTAAAGTAGTAATTTATATATTTAATCATATAGTAAACTATATTGTTTGAGAACTTTCAATAGAGAACTTAATCACCAAATGTAATAAAGAGATGTCATCTAAGTACCGAGTAAAATGAGTGCATAAATCAACAGTCTCCCCTTCCTAATATCCTGCTATATAAATTGTTTATTTGTTGTGATTATTTTCAGTGCTTCACAACGAAGGCAGCCGGTATAATTGGCACATCCAATTATTACTGGTTCCCTAGGTTATAACTCAAGAGAAGAGGTTATAATTTGCGCAACTCTGCTTTGCTGCTCTATTTTGCTAATTTGCTATTTTGCGTAAGAGAAAAGAAAGAAGTAATTGCGTCCCGATATCCCACGCACAAAAGCTGTTGATCTATACACTCATGTATTTCAATATGTGTCAGAGTTTGAAATAAGATAAAAAAATAATAATAATTAATATTATAGTAATATAGTATAAATAACTTTATTAGTAAATATAATATGTGTAACGTAATATTAGCATATAATCCCATGTAAACAAACCATGTCGGTACTTGTTAAAAGTCCCATTCATAAACGTGCCACATTCTCGACAATTTCGGACGTGTAGTTTCCTGCCGCCGTTTGTTTAAAATGGTCATTGTTTAGTTGAGTTGACAATAAGTCACCCTCCTTGTGTGGTCTATTGTTATAAGAAGCGTGTCTGTTCATGTGTTAGTAACCGAAGGGGGAATCTTTTGTAGTACGCATATTCATGCATGTGTGAAATTTCTCTCTCTCTCTCAAAGTAAAACGATAAAGGTTGTCATAACATTTTATGTGTTTATTTGTAAAAAAAAAAGAAAAAGGAGTAAGAACACGATTGGTTTATAGTTTTATATTTTTGTGTAAAAAAAAAAGGAAGCGTTGTATAACAATTAAGGCAAATAGTAGAATAATTAGTTATAGCCGCTCACGTTACTAAAATGGCCGAATTTAATCCTGATCTGTTATTAAAAGATGAGCTATGCTACGAGGCACTTTTACGAGGTCTAAAACACGTAAATGTAACCGTGTCGGAGTTACGAAAATCATTACGCCAAACCGGATCAGATACACCATCGCAGTTAGATAGATTGCGTGAACTCGATTATGACGGCGAACGAGAAACCTGTTATGCGAAATATAGGGAATTGATAGTATTATCTCAAAACCTTGAGGACAAGAATATCACTGGGAAAATATGAACAGTGAGATCGCCAATTTTGTAAAAAGGTGTAAGTTGTGTGCACTCAGCAAACCCGCTAGAAACAGCCAAATAAGTCAGTTAATCTCTGAGATTCCTGCTACTCCGTTCTCCAAAATTTATTTAGACTTTTCAGGACCCTATCCGCGTTCCAAATCAGGAAATACAATGTTACTAATTTGTGTAGACTCTTTTAGCAAATTCGTCTGGATGTACCCCATGCGGCGAGCCTTAGCTACAACCACAGTAAATATTTTACAGCATAGATTATTTAAAGAATTTGGTATTCCTGTCCATCTAGTGTCGGATAACGGACCACAGTTTAAGTCCAAGGAATTCAGGAACATGTGTTTCAAACTAGGTATAAACCATATTACCACTACAGAGTATCGTCCGCAAGGTAATATAGCTGAGAGGTATTTGCGAAACCTAAAATCTGCTTTAATTGCCTACCATGCTAACGACCATACTTCTTGGGACCAGAACTTATCCTGGATACAGTTCGCTTTTAATTCTGCATATCATGAAGGACATAAGTCGACCCCATTTGAATTATTGTTCAAATATAAACCCAACCACCCATTATCCACTAAGTGGAAAATACATGAATTGTTACCCCATGAAATTAGGGATAAAAATATTAGGAAAATATGGAATGAAGCGCGCGCTAATTTGCGAACAAACTGAGCGAAATCAAGGAAATATCACGAGCGAAATAAAAATAATGAAGTAAAGTACCAAATCGGTAACTTAGTTATGTGTAAAACACATCCTACGAGTAGTGCAATCGATAAGACCACTTCCAAGCTATCATACCGATGGTGCGGTCCTTATCAAATTCACAAATATTTAACTCCAGTAACCGTAGCACTGTATGAACCCTCTACTCAAAAATATGTACGAAGGACACATATTTCTCAGATAAAACATTATCACAAAGAAGGTAATGGTAGAGTGCAAGTTAAATAAATGTAAAGAAAAAAGAAAGGTATATGTTTTGTACTCAGCTGCAAAGGAGTACTAGAGTAACGTTTAGCTAGCTAATGGTATAGATAGGTACGAGGCCTGATCACCCTTGAATCCTATTCTTCGAAAGTAGAGCAAAGTAAGAAGTCAGCTGACAGCAAATATGAGAAATAATTAAGTAACAAATTACTTAATGAGTAATTCTATCACTAGAATAACTCCCAACTAAAGAAAAACCCGGTAGTAGTCATAAGTAGTAGTGTTAAGAAAATTTAGAATGTTAACTATATGTTTTATAATGTGTGAATTTTATGTACTATTAGAATTAGTCTGTAAAGTATGATATGTAGATAGTAAGAATGAACAATTCGAGACTGACGTGTGTAACTCATAATTACATACAGAGAGAAAGGGATGAGAGAAATTACACACGGAAATCCCTAAACATACTCTCGGTATATTCAAAAAAAAAATTATACCGGCGTCTGTGGCTTAAGCGGCGGAGTATGTGACGATTTCATTAATAAAAATATGTTAATTAATTAAGTTGATAATATATAGGCGGAGAAATTTTAAATTCTTAATAAAATCTCACATTGTAAACTAAATCTTATGGCAATCATTTAATAATAATAATATTTAATATAAGTCTAATAATAAAATTAAAAGGGAATGGAATTGTACAGAAAGGGTAAAGCTTATTAATTTATTCCTGCATAAAAAAGTACTGACCAGAATTAACTTGTTTTCTGACCCCTAAATAAACTAAGTATTATTGTAAATTTGTTATTATTTAAATAATTAATTAAGACCATTGTTACGTACTTTGATAACTTCTGCAACTAAGAATATCACGATTTAATTATTTAATCAACCGTAGTCCTTTAATTAAAATTAGAAAAACGGAACTACTTTTATGTTGCCTAGTAATTGTCTTGAGATTACTACGCTCCCCTTAACTATTTTCTTTGACTTGTAATGGAGCGCTCACGCCGTAAGCAGCGTAAAGCGTTGTTTCGCTACGTATATAAATAAAAATGTGAAAGGGTTGATACTATGACTATTTAAATGAGTAAATTTGTGTGGTGATGACATCTCTCTAGATTATAAAATAACGAACTATGTAAATAATACAGTATTACAACTAAGAAGGTGATAGTAAACTAATCTATCATCATGTGAAGTGTGTAACAGTGAAACAAACATTCTATCTATGTATTCTAACTACAAGAATTATTAAGAGTAACTACAGTCGCCGGAGATGAATGTACCACACCAGGAATGAGTTCACATACTTCTAGAACTTCACCATCACAGTATGATAAGGTAACGACTGAACTTCAAGAAACATCAGGAGGACCGAAGAACTAATTCGGCAGCAACTTCAGGAAAAACACAGGTGACATGGAGGCTTGTCTTCCATGGTTAAGAGTTACAAAATTATAAACCCCTAAAGACAATTTAAATTATCACATTAAAGACTTTAAAACTTATGTTTAAATGTAATAACATTAGAGACTTTAGAAACCTGACATTTTAGGTAACATGTAGTATAAAATCTAATAACGCTAGTTATAGCAAAAAAGGGTAAAGTTTAAATTAAAAGTTTTGTTGTTTTAGAGGATTAATAAAAAACCATTCTTCAAATGGTTAGAGTTTCAATATTGTACATGGCAAGGTGACCATAATTCAGTTAATATATTTAATCCCGGATCCGTTGAATTAATCTATAAGATGTACATCATGTTTTGAGGCCCCTTTTGTAAAGTAGTAATTTATATATTTAATCATATAGTAAACTATATTGTTTGAGAACTTTCAATAGAGAACTTAATCACCAAATGTAATAAAGAGATGTCATCTAAGTACCGAGTAAAATGAGTGCATAAATCAACAGTCTCCCCTTCCTAATATCCTGCTATATAAATTGTTTATTTGTTGTGATTATTTTCAGTGCTTCACAACGAAGGCAGCCGGTATAATTGGCACATCCAATTATTACTGGTTCCCTAGGTTATAACTCAAGAGAAGAGGTTATACATTGTGAATGGCGCCTAAAAGTTTTAAAAGAATTGTTCAGTTCCCTCCAACTTTGGCAACGTTCTGAAATGTACTACTTACAACTGACCACACACCGAATTGTTATTACACAATTGCTTGGCGTTACTAATTTTTTTTTTATTTCGCTTTCTGCCCCACCGTGACACTGTGGCATTATTAATAAAAGCGAGTACTCTGTATAGCGTTATATTCCTTGTTACAACACTTTGTCGTTTGTGGTATCATGTAGAATCAACAAATAAAAGTAGTAGGCCTAATATTTATTTAAAACAGTATAATTACTTTAGAGTTAAAACACATTTCAAAAGTAACTTCTTTTGACTCTGAAACATGTACCGACTTAGTAAATATTGCCTAACTAAAGAAAAAATTTATTTTATTTTTCTGTTTTGCGGTCTATATGATGAACTGTTGTGAAACATTAAGCTTGGTTAGAGTAAAGCAGCCGGAATATAACAAAATAAATAATTTGTTTTTCTTCGAAAATGAACGGTGAGAATTAAAAGATACAATGTTTTGTTGACAAATTTTTATATTTGTAATTAGGGGGTGAAAGTATAATGGCTTTCAAATGTTATGTTCTGATTAGGGATGACATTGGCTGACTGTTGACAGCGATAACTTAAGCGTACTTACAGCATCGAAGGGGGCAAACAGGCGGATTATTTACCAGCGTAAGATGTGTCTATAAATATTCAATGAAAGAAGTGAAATACGATTACTTCACATTTAGTTTGCATGTATGTGTAATTTGAAATAATACACTTTAGTTTCAGCACTAAGCATAATAATTCAGACATTATAAAATCGTGTGTAGCGTTTCAAAATTCGAATGTCACATTTACTATAGAAAATTTTTTATAACTTTAGAGAAAACAAACTAAAAGTCACCATTTTAAGAAAACTTTAAATGTCTATGTGGAGGATCAAGTTATGAAGAATTTTATTAAAAATAAAAACTTATAGCTGTAACAATTTGACATAATTAATATCTGTCACTGGACACCCCTTGCAAACTTGGATCGCTTTCAAAACGTTTGTCACCTATGTTTACAAGAAACTTTATATGCCATTATCAGTAATGTGTATTTGTGAAAAGTATTAGATATAGGCCTATGAATATTGTAATATAATAGATTTCTGTTGTCTTTGTAATTATATTCTGTAGCCCCAAGTTGTTGGTGCCATTTATGTAATATAATTAATGAGTCTTTATTTATGTTGTATCTTTATGAGTTATATGAGTTTACTTGTATATTCTTTACTTGTCGATATATTTTTTGGTTTAACGCCCCACGTTGTTGGCGTCAATTATGTAATATAAACAAATAGTTGAGTTGATATGTTGAGATGTAGAGCCCCAATTTTTTTGGGCCAATTCATGTAATATACTTAAAATGATTTGAGTCTTTCGTCCTACTTGTGTGCAAATATATGTATCTATATTTTTTTGTTGATTTTTGTTTAATTAAAATAATTAATTAATTGTTTACTTTCCTTGTTACTTTTCGCCTCACTATGTAAGCGCTAACTCGTAATGGTCAATCAGCAAATATTAATTTTACACAATTTTAATTTTATCTTGATTTTTCGTTTAATTAAGTTCTTTATTTTATTTTTTATTCACTCACCTAGTTTAATGATTTAAATCTCACGTGGCACAGAAAACAAAAGGTAATGCCAACTTATGCTTCCACTGTTTATGAAAACGCTAGCACTCGTAAAATTGAAAAAATATTAATTATTGAAATAATCATACAAAATGAATTCCCTTCAATATTCTTTTAATTTCCTTTGAAATTCTTATCCTTTCTCCTGACTTCACAATAAATAATATATTTCTTAATTTGAATTATCCCAGGTATTTAATTTATCCGCTCAGCGGTTCGTACAATGATATTCAGCAACTGACATAGGTTAATAATTTACGTTATGTAAATATAACCTCGTGGATTCTTTTAGACTACAATAATTATAGCGAAAATGTCCCTTGTGAAGTATATAACATAACAATATAAAGTTAACTATAATATAACAAAAAAATATCTTATAACTAAAATAACGAACAGCTCGTAATTACAAAACAGTGTCCCTTTAAGGTTAACAGTGTCTTGTGAGGTTATACTTTCCCAGAATTTAAATACAAAGAAATAATTGCTTAAATATGAAATAATTAAACAAGTGTTAGCGTTTTAGTTCAGTTTTGGTGCAATAAATAGTTCACAAATGTATCGAAAGTGTTGCAGGTTGGGTTCTGATAATTAGTTAATACATCATTTTAAGAATTTAATTTAACACTATACTTTCCTTTTTAAACACACACTATGTATTCCTGCTTTTATTTTACACAAGTTAATACTAAATTTGACCTGTTTTGGTTTGAATTAAGCTTCAGAATTACATTCTTTGAAATTTATCTATAGGCCTTATTTTGATTCACATAAATACCTATTAAATGGTTTCCAATATGTTTTATGTTACAATTTTACTCACATTTGATTACTAATAAACCCTTGTAATTTACTTTTTATGTCTGGCTATTATTTTAAACATTTAACAATTTATTTGCATTTTACTAGTGCTTGCTTACTGCTTTTGGGCATTCTCTTGTACAATCACCATTTAAGTTAATTTTACATGCTGATTCCTTTAATCACTATTATAGGTCGTTGTTATCATTAGGATAAAGTATTTGTATTCTGAAAATGATAATTTATATCAATTTAATCTAGGTTCTATAAATTTATATTCTCTGATTTGATTTATATGGTCAAAGTTGAATTTGTCTTGGTCATCAGTTTTCAATTTTCCTAGCAATGTTATTATGAATTTATCTTATTAGTTTTATATTTTTTGATTCACTATTTATGGGTTGTTTGAATTATTATTTTGCCTTTCCTTACTTCACAAAAATACAACATTAATTAACATGATTCAAATACAATAAACTCCTACATACTAACATCTAGTATTTCCTACTATCAACATATTCTGTATGGTATACACAAAAATAATAACACATAATAATTATATAAATAAACACATTAAAACTGTATATTAATGATTGTCTTTTGTTGTCCTTTTTTGAAACTGGTTTGGGGTGTTACCCTTAATCACATTTATTTTAATTATAATTAATTTTACATCATTTCTCATTATTTGTATTTGATTCTCTTATTTTATTATTTTTGGTTCTAAATTTGTATAGCTAATATGGTTTAAGTTCTTTCATTTATGTGGTTTGCTGCTATAGAGGTTTCTGTTTTTACAATAGGTTTTTTGGGTACTTTGATATTATTCCATTTCAATTCATTGGTTATGGGTTGTTACTCCTTACTACTTCATATCCTAAAGACTGTCATTTGAATGTATATTTGTTATGGTCTGTTGATCCTTACTACTCCATATTTTAAGAGTTGTCATTTTAATTTATTTATTCTGGGCTGTTACTCCTTACTACTCCGTATCTTACTGGGTCTACTAATTATTTTACTGAGATGATACTCATACTATTTGTTTTTTTTAAAGACATTTTGGCTATAAATTGACTATATGTAAGTTCTTTGAATCGATTTGTCTAGTTCTGTTAAGTCCTTTTATTGATGATTGTAATTACTTTTTTCTGCTACTTTTATTTAAGTTGATATTACTCCTTCCAGATGACTTCTTCCCTTCTTTTCCTATATGATCTTCATTTGTAGAATAAGGTAAAAACTTCGTTGTGCTACAATATATAACATAAAGAAAATAACAATGGAAAAAGGACATAAAAAGTAAGTGGTAGAAAGCCGACACATATAAGTTTAGCATTTACGTCCAGTAAATATGAAAACGTGGCTATCTTCAAGCTGACTACTGGTATACCAAGAAACAGCAATCGGTAAGTGAACAAACTAACAAACAAATGAAAGAGTGAGAAGACCGAGGACTGTTCTTAAAAACCTAATAAATTTATCAAATAGAAAGCGAAAGGAAAAAAGAATGTATGACAAAAAAAGAAAAGAAATCGGACAGGGGATTGAATAAGCCATTTACCATAGATGGTTGTGATTACTATTATGATAATGCTTGTGATTATCATTATGATGATTGATAATGATGATGATGATTACTTTTAATAACATTATTAGGAGCAGATACCATTGTATCACAAGCGGATAGGCTTTGGAAAGGAGTCCTCTTTCACAACAGATATTTCTTAACAAGTTAACTTCGGGAAGAAATAACCTAAAGAGGGTTGCTTCTCATAATATCCTCTTTCTTTGATGTTCAGCTTTATAACTAATGCTAACTACTGAAAGTATCAATTTGATACGAAAATACAAGCTTTTGTATCGCGTGTGTCACAATTTATCAATTTTCTTTTCCTTTCTCTGTCACTTCATTATTTTAGCCAGGATAGTACAGAGAATGAGGAAGCACAGCCACATTGTTTTATTTTTTAAAGTCACGAATAAACAGTGAGTCGGTGTATAATCAAATGCGTAGTTGACGAAACATGAATTACCTTCCGTAGCTCACACTATTTCCTCCAGTCCAGTCCAAGAAAGTCTCAGACCAATGACATTCCCCAGTAAATTGCAGAGTGTAGACAAATTCAAGATGACCGTCTGTTGTGGTTATGTTAGATACATACATATGCTATTGTATGTGCTATAAGTATGAGGAAGAGGAAGAAAATTTACTAAGAAAGAGGACTCCTATGCGAACGCTCAGAACCGCGAAACTATTTGCAATAGTGGGGTTGTGTGAAATTTCGTGGTGCCTTTTCAACCTTGAGGGCGATGTTTTCTGGTAAAATTATATTCAGCAGCCCTAAAAGAGTATCAAAGCGGCCGCCTTGTTACGGTGTTGGAGAATAGGAGTAGCTAGAGAGGAAGGAATCACTCGCAAAGGTGGCGATTTTCACATATTAAACAGCTTTCAATCCAAACACCGGCACGAGTGGTGGTGAGCGGCCCTGAGGAGGGTCTAAACATGGTGGCTGACAGCTGAGGTCGGTAATTTAAATCAAACGGTATTACGGAAGTTGAATAGTAGCACCCAAGGTCATTTGACCTAGTAGGTAGGTGGTCCGTCATCTGTACTGCATCGTCGGTAGTGAGGATATAATAAGACAGAGACAGATTGTAGAGATTATGCGCTAAGGAACGCACGGAACCGTCAATCATAGCAACTTTTTCCTGCAATCGTGGTATTGCTGAGACTTCCAGAGATTTGTACTGACAGGTTTTGTTCTCTGGTTAAAAAACGTTAGTATTACTTTACTTTATAATCTGTCGTTTCTAGCTTTTCGATTCTGCTGTAGGATTGCCGAACTACTGTGAAGTTTGAACTTTGATTCAAAGCCTGCAACCGTATGACCTCTCGATCTGTCTCTATGATTTGTTAATAAAATTTTGTCCTCACTTGCGTAAACCCACGGTTTTTGACAGATTGTGATTGATTGCAATTGTTTTATCAATTGCAAACACACTTGCCTGCAATACGATGATTTCAGAATTTCTTTTGCTGAATCTGATATTTCTTTGACATTAAAATTATTTGCTATTTACTTAACGCTGAACTGTAGATTGAGTAAGTTGATTTTTCTTACATTGATTTTCCATGCCAACTGACTTTCTTATCGGTAGTTAGTGCAGAACGTCATTTTCTACTTCTTAATATTTTCTGGTTTTTATTACTGGATACGGTTAATTTGATTAGCCTCGATGATCGCTTGACACAAAATTAAATATCGATTCGCTGTCGATAAGTATATATGTGATTACTGTCGATACTACTTAGACCAAAACAGATTGATAACTGTCTATGTCTTAACGAAACTCAAAGGGTTTTGTTATCAAGATCATTGGCGTTATGGATAGACCTCGCGTAACTAAGACTTACAAATAGATACTAATGAAATAAATATTTGTCCAAAATAGTGACATACCTACTTCCTATCCAAAGTAGCAAAATAACTTACTTCTGGATTTAACTTATGCTTTACTCTGAAGTCTTACAACTCAGCATAAGTATAAGCTCAAAGGTTAACGAACACAAAGAAACTAACATCTAAGTACATGCGATTCATCCGCAAAGGTGATTGGGCGGATAAATCGATATTTGCTACATGGGGGTTAAACAACAATACACATGTTTTTTATAACGCTAGAAATTGCGACTGCAATAAATAGTGTTACTAACTGTATAAATGTATCAGACTTTCAATTAGAGGTTTAGTGGAATTTATGAATAATTTTATTTTCGTTTAATGTTTTGTATTACCACATCAATCAGAATTCTTTCAAAAACATATCTTTTCAGTATGCACAGAAATATTTGTTCGAATAAAATAGTTACACAATACGAAGTGTTTATGGAGGGATAAATACTTCATACATATGATTATGGAGGGATGAGAACGAAAAGCTTTAGGCCTATCAAAAATGAGTTTAGATCAGAGTCGAGGTAATAAGTTTTTGTTTTTGTGTGTGTACTTGAGTCACAAATGCACGTATCGTTTGTGTGTGCCAAAAATGAAAGACAAAGAGAGAAAGAGAGAGAGATAGTAGAAAGGTAGACGAAAAAGTTATCGTGAACTCAAGAAATTAGTTATAAGTGATACGTACCTATTATTTTATTAATCCTAAGATATTCTTCTGTGACATATTATGTGCCAGACAAGAGTTTATTTTCATTCTGATAAGTACGTTCATCTGGATCCTCGTTTCCCAACTTCCATGCGACTTGTATGAAGACGTTTGACGTTACCCTACAATTATTAGCTTATAATCATTACACTAACGTAAATTTAAATCGGTGTTATTAATTATGTAAACGTTACATCTTAAAAGTTTATGAACGTTTTGAATCCGATAATATAAGCAAGTGATGAAGTTACTATGGAGATTTCATACTTGTCGCATTATAGTGATAACCGTTTTCAAGCCAAACCATAAAATTATAACAGGTCGTAAAGAGTCAATAATAATAACATTTATCATTTTAGCAGACTTATAGCACTTAAATAGTTCAATAAACCAATACAACAGTTGCAATATTTGTCGAAAAAAATAATTTTGTTGGTTTAAGACAAAATTGTGATGATGTCAGTCAATTAGTGCTAACAAATCTAAAAAAATCCACGTTTTCACTGTTGTGGTAAAATGTTAATTTTTCATTACTACGCACTTTTGACTATATAATTAACGAACTTGAAGAGGGTCGTGAATATTTGAAGTTAGCAACCCTTTGTATATTTTGGTGTTAACACCTAAAAGGATTTTTTCCATATTCGTGTTGGAGCTGTCCGTGTAAAATTCAAACACAAAACATTGGAATAACGTTCGCTTGCTGTATAATATGCTTCACATATATCTGAAAACATTGTTGATTTTCTTTACCAATGCTTTACATTTCTATTTTGTTTTCCCTCAGTCTCCGTCAGGGTTAGCTGGTGACTGGATGATACGTACTGTAGTTAGAAGAGACAGAAAACATTGAGAATAAAATACTTTTTGTAGAAGTCAATGGTACTCACAGCTTTTCATCGTGGCTTATAATTTGTAGTTGGTTGTTGCTCTTAGTTGGTTGCTAAACAAGTTGTCCTCTTTTGTTTGGTTTACCCTATTCATGTCTGTAATATAAAATCACGTATGCTAGGAAGAATTCATTTTTAAAAATTATCTAGGTATTAAAAACTTTCAGTCTTTTTTTAAGAAGGCCGGATTTGTAATCAGGAATGCAGGTGCAGTTGGGAAAGCTCCTTATCCATTAGTAGTGAGCTGGTGCAGCATTTGAAGACCGACTGCGAAGACGTTCGCTGGTTTTAGTTAGGACGGCGTGGATTTGAGAGTAGTAGTTCAACTACTGTACAAAGAATACATTATAGTTAGTCGGGTGAGCATTCTGAAAAGTACTAAGTTTCCACGTACACGTAACACACAAAAGATTGTCCATCTACTTACTATGTTCTGCGTTCTGCTCGCCCAAACTCAAGTTAATTGGCAATTGGCTCTTTGGCCACAATTTATTTGACAAAAATTCATTGATATAAAAAATCTGACATACTACATCTAAACTTACACTAATCCTTCTGGCTCTGTACTTCATGTAGGACTTGCCTATATGTCTCCTTATAATGCAAGACATTGGTTAATGCTTTGAAATGAGTTACAATTTATAATTTACAATACATATTACTTGCGCGAAATAGAAATTTATTTATTAATTTATTTATCCTTTGCACACCTTTAGTCTCAACTCGATAAATGGACAATACAGATAGTTGTGGTTGTGGTACACATCGTTTTCCTAATAAAAGTTTGTCATTACAAGGTTCTAAGTTAAATTCCGTTAGCATGAGTCCACATCCTAAAACTCGTTTGTATTCTTCATCTAGCTTTGATACGGTTATACAAGATATACAGCTGGTCAATGTCTTCGAGTTTGCAGTTAGAATAGTGGTTTGTATAAGTAAATTCGTCATAATTACAACAGACGTAGTGAAATTTAGAGGAAAACTGTAATTGTCTGCTGAAATACTTGTCACTGTACAAACTGCAATCAGTCCTTTTGTTGAATTTACAATCCAAAGCTTGTAATTTGGTGAGGCTTTGTTTGTTGCAAGTAAGCAAGAGATCTTCGCATTAATTCCATATTGTGCCAGGTGCAATTCACACTAGCGATTCGCTGTGAGTATTATAAAGTGATATAAATATAGCGATCAGCTATATTTATTGCTGATCTATGTTTTGTTATCTTAAATGTTAGACTGGTTGATCTTTGTGAGAAACTTGTTAAAACAAAAAGTAATTATTGTCCACAGTTCTTGTAATAACAATGATGATGATGACTTTCTTGCATTAGTAAGAGTGAAAACAAAATATAAAATATTAAAAATGAAAGAACTTTAAGAATTTTTAGGCAAAATTAAAACTAAAAATGTTGCGAAGACACGTTCTTCTTTGTAGGATGAAAGGATATATACTTTCTAGAATGCTATTCAGTACATTATAGTGTTTAGTAATTCATTTAAAATGCGAGTAATAATATTAGTAAGTATATAATAACGTTTAATAAATTATATAAAATATTTTATTAACAAGTTTTAGTCGACGTTTTTATTGGCTTTCAATTTTACTTGGCTTTGTACTGCGTTAGGCGTAATCTTTGGAGGTTGTAAATTGTTTGGTTATGAGTACTGCAGAATATCTGTGGACACAATATGCAATATTTGTCAAGCAATATGCAACTAAAGGTGCTGACATACACAGAGAGTTATCATATCTTGTCGCATCCCATACGAACGCAGCTTTGGGTCGAGTTCTTTGTTACCCCAAATTGTTTTTGCTTGTCCCATCCTATTTCTTGCCTGCGAAATTTCTGGAGCGGTATGTTTTGTTACATCCAAAAGATTTCAAACGATAGTTTTCTCGTGTCATGTATTTCTTTTAATAAAAGGCACGAAAAAAAAATAATAACATGCACAAAATACAGTCTCAATATTTGATTCTTTTTACTATTATACACCGGCATTTTTTCTACTCGTAAAGTTTCTGGGTATCATTTTATTCCGTCTAAATTTATTGTTTCTTCCGCGTAATCAACTCTTAAAGTCAACATACAGTATACAGTTGGCACATCCTTTTTTTCAATAATAAAAAAAAGCTAGTGTGATAGTCTTTTTAATAAATTGTGATGTAACTATTGTCATTGTTGGTAGTAGGTTCCCAGTAGGTCATTATTGTCTTATATTGACGGTAGGGTTTAGAGTATTGTACCAATATGTATTAATAAAGTTAGATGTCATGTATAATGCGGTGGAATGCTACATGTATTGTAACACTGTAATAATCCATCGTTTTCAGCACATGGTGCTAACAGCAAACAATCAAGAAATGTAGTTATCGTTATTGTAATTAACTGCTTTACTAAGTGTACTGCTGTTAATGTCTTGATTGTGCGCAAATAATGGAGTCGGACGAGCTTAAGAGTTTTTAATAGGTTTCTCTGTTATTATGAGAAATGGATGGTAAGCATTTTGCATATTGTCCAACCGTAGCTTTGGCTTTCTCGACAATTATCCACTCAGCACCCTGTTGCCAGTAGACCGTATAGACCTCCTGAGAGAGATTCTAGGGCGGTAGACTCTAAATTGTAAACGGGCTTCGATACTTAAAATAGATTCCATAAATTTATTCTGTCGCGCATTTTAGTTTTTATAAATCTATTCTTCCATATTGTTACGAGAAGCGTACCGAACAATCCAGAACATTCTCCACTCCCCCCGTCCAGTGTGGCTTGTGTTGGGTCATTCACGTAGGTGGTTCTAGTGAGTTCCAAGAACACTTGAGATATGCATTAAGCCGCTGGCGTGCAGTAAGGAGGCAAAACTGTACTGCACCTCTGCGGGGCCTATATAAAGCCATAGCAGCCAGATTGTCAGTTCAGTTACGTAAGCGATTTTCGCTAGTGCGGATTAAGTGTTGTCGAAGTGAACTAGTATTGTGTTAATAATTGTGTGCAACTCTATTAATAGACATTGGTATTGCGTGTGGACAAATCTAACTGGAAATATTGTATGAGTTAATTACAAACTGTGTAATTGTGATAATTAAAGCTGGTGATTAGTGATAAAATTGGTGTCTTGTATTTTGTTTTCCACTGTGCCATACGACGACTAAGTAGACCGTCGTAACAGCGGTGTCAGAACTGTGATAAAACGGTTAACAGTGGAAACAGAGGAGACTTCGTAGAAGAGTGGTGTTAGCGGTAGTTGAAAAATGGATACGTCAGATGATAGAATCATTCAAAGCAATGCTACTCCAGATCGTGGAACGACGCCGCCAGGAGGCAGAAGAGGTACAAAGAAAGCACTAATGAAAAAACGACTAAACGAAAAACGTAAGCGTGAAAAGAACACCAGAGAGACGACAAAAAGAAGAATTTAGTCGTCAATCAGACGAAGTTAAGGCGTCCGTACAAGATGATATCACTGCAAAATTCGCCCTGTTACAAGGTGAACTGAACAAACAAGTTGACAGAATATCTGAAGTTGAAAAATCAGCGTCAATCATGATAATAAGTATGTCAATTTTAGAAGACTCTATTAAAAATTCAATAAGAGAAATTAAAAAGGAAGTCGAACATTTAGTAAAAGAAATAGTTAATAATGAAAGACCATTAATAAATGCTCAAGAAGATTCAAAATATTAGAGAAATCTAACTGTAGTAGGGCCAGTTTACGCAAAGGCCAACCCCAAGATTTGAAGGAAGCACTTATTGCGCAACTTATATTTGCCAATTTGAAGCTGCCGCTCGCTTAAATAAATGGACGCAAGAAGAGAAAGGACTTTCACTAAGTCTTGCTTTAGTTAAAGAGCCTGCCGCAGAATTAATATAGAAAGTGCCATCTGACAGTCAGAACGTCTATGCCGAATTTACAATTTTACGTCAGCTGAAGGTTCCAACTTTTTCACTCGAAAAATCTATCAACCGCGCACTATATTCTTTTGGAGAAAAAGTAATTTTTATTTTTATCAAATCGTGATTCTGACGAGACTCAGCTAATAAATGCACATTACGATTTCCCGGGGAACACTGACTACATTGTTGTATTCATCCTAAATCTAACACACACGTAGTGAGTCTATCATTCATATACTGCATGAACCTGTACAACATGGTTACTCAATAGCCAATATGAAGTATTAAAGCCTACTCTGCCAGTATCAGCTGTTTTACCCTTCTTTATTAAGAAACAGCGAACAAGGTACACACATAAAACACAAGCATGTTATTTTTTTTTTTTTTGGTAGAACAATTGTGGAACAGATTCACACTGTGAGAAACGATATTACTACAGAAAAGGTAGGTCTATTCAGTGCAATACATGTTAAAGGCAAAATATGAAGGTTGCCTATTTAACCATACACTGGTTATCATGGAATAGTTGTTAGTAGTGGGAAATGAGAGGAGTATTTTAGCTTTACTATAATGCAAGTACTGTGGGATGTACTTTAAACGTCAAAAGTATTATAAAATCGTTTGTATACTGGTAAAGGAGGAAAGAGCTTTAGACAGCGAAGGAAGTTGTGTAGCACACAGACGGCTGAAACCACGAGAGAAGAAGAAGATATTTTATTAATATTACTTTGACTATTCACCGGGCTATTAGGCCGTGGTCTAATGCTGTCGCATAAAACATACGTTTAGACCCCACCACCGGGCGTCATCATTTGATAATTGATAGATGAGAGAGATAGGGAAGTGCCAAAAAAGCAAAAATTGAGTTTTGTGTCTAAATGTGTGCTAAGTGACAAGCCCAATATGCTTTAAAATGGGCTATCTGTAATTGTTATTGTTAGTGGTCACAAGAATATGCATGCGTCAAGTCCAACCAGCTATGTAATGAAATCCGGGCTAAGTGCCCAGCGTCGCCTAACGTGTTCTGAGGTTATGCTTCAATGTTTACTGTGATGTTGAGAAGTGTGCTCCTGAATTATTACTTAAAATGAGTGATACAGAGTTGTTGGATTGTAATGAGAGAAAAAGGCGTAGACGTGGAGAAGGAAGTGAGAAGAATTTTCAGAAGAAATTGCGATGTGAAGGTAAATCCTATGTTAACAACAAGAAACAAAGTGTATTGGCGAAGCAGCCGCCACCAGACGAGGTAGGCCTACAACCCAGTTATTTAATTTAGTCGATTAGCAATAAGACTTATTAAGATTATTATTAAGATTATTGCAGAGTTAGTAAACAAGAAGGTTGTTAGTGGCACAAATGAACATAGATAGCTTCTAATAGAACATTTTTGTTTTGGTACCTGAAAGTGCAAATACCAATGCAAGAATATAACTTATGATCAAAAACTGAAAATATTTAAAGAATATTATGATATGGGTGACCAAATTCAACAATATTCTTACCTTATGGGCCTACTTAATATCACTAATATCAACAGACGAAGGCATGGTACCTACGATGAACCTGAATCAAGCTATCGGCAAACCACAATATATTTCACTTTGCCAAATGGAAAGGGTGAAATTGTTCAAGTATGCAAAAAAACCTTTTTGGATACACATAGAATTACCAAAAGGACTGTTGAAACCTTGGTGAAAGCTAAAAAAGGGGGATGTCGTTTATGTAGAAAGGAAAGGGAACAAAAAGAAAAATAGAAAATATTCTCCTGATGATGAGAAAGCTGTTATTGATCATGTAAATAGTTTTCCAAAAAAAAGCCATTACACAAGGGCCAAAAATGACAGAGATTACTTAAGTGAAGATTCAAACTACCACAGAATGTATCTAGCATTTAAAGAACTCCATTCAGAAACTGAAATACAGCCTCGTTATTATAAAGATACTGTAAAAAAGCATTTCCCCAAACTAAAATTTCAAAACCCACGACAAGACACCTGTGGAACATGTGATTTGTTGAAATCAAAAATACTTAATGAGTCTAGCAATAGGGATGAAAACAAGAAGTCGCTAGAACTACACCATCGAAAGGCGGAACGAGCTCGCTCTGTAATGAAATTAGATCATGTAAAATCCCAAAGCCCGAACAGTAACATCTGTACTATTTCAGTTGACCTGCATTGTCTTTGCCAACCCTGAGCCACTCACAGATGTACTATTTACGCCAATTGTCTTGTTACCATTTGGGTGTGCACGTAGGAGACAACAACAAAGGGTTTATGTTC
Source organism: Magicicada septendecula (assembly GCA_034769895.1). Classification (NCBI taxonomy): domain Eukaryota; kingdom Metazoa; phylum Arthropoda; class Insecta; order Hemiptera; family Cicadidae; genus Magicicada; species Magicicada septendecula. Next base: position 179,008,308 of record CM068368.1, read on the forward strand.
GTCTGGCACGAAGGTTTGAGTGGAAGAGGTGATAATGAGGTAGCTTCCTGTTTATTGAAGGGCTTGACAAGCAGACTTACCCAAAAAAGAAACTTGTAATGTGGAGTGACAACTGTGTAGGGCAAAATAAGAATCAAATACTGTTATTTCTGTGGATTTATCTTCTTTGCAATAATATTTTTGACGACATCGATCATAAATATCATGTATCTGGTCACTCATACCTCTTTTGTGACCGAGATATTTCCCAAATAGAGAAGTGGAAAAGAGTGGAAAAGTGTGAAGTTCCCTCGGATATTGTTCGACTACTTCTTAGAGCTTGCCACAGAAATCCTTTTATGGCAACTCTGATGCAAAAAGAAGACATTTTTGATTTTAAGAATGCAGCTACATTATGTTTATTAAACAATAAGCTTGAAATTTCTAAAGCCCAGAGGATTAAAATAAGGAAAGAAAGTCCAGATGTGATCAGCGTTAAAAAATCTTTTAGTGAAATGGAAGCATGGACCAACACAAAAGTTCTTAAAAAAGGAATAAAAATAGAAGACTTTAAAAGCATACTTCAGCCATTGGAAATTAAAAACAATATAAAACAGGAGAAGAAAGTAGATCTTAAGAAGATTATTCCATTTTTGAAGGAAGAAAGCAAAGACTTCTACAAAGAATTAGTTGATTGATTACAAAATTAATATTTTGTTGCAGGATGACCAATTTTTTAATTTTGATAGGCTAGCTATAAAGTGATTTGTTTCTTTCAGTTTCATTTCTGTATTTTATTTAATAAATAAAATAAAATTTTCATTTAAATTCGAATCTAATTTTATTATAACTCACCACTGGTTCTACCTTCAAATTTAATTCAAAACCTGATGTTTACTAACTCTGCACTTGACCCGTTATTGGTACTTAGCCCACTTTTCATTTCTAGGTTTTTGGACATACCACTTGTCTCAATATTCTAACTTCAAAACTTTTTCGCAAGTAAACCTAAATGACCGCAAATTTTTTTTCCTAAAATATAATTATTTACATATAAAAAAGTTATTATAAAAATGTCACTGAAAAAATATGGTTGGTTTTCATTTTAAACACTTTTTCTTCATTTTCTTGGAATTAAGTTATTGGCACTTAGCCCGGATTTCATTTCCACTCTACAGTTTCTTCTTGTAACACTTTTTTGCTGGGAAAGTTGTATGTCCTGCAGTTATTGAAACAATGGTAATAATTATGACTAATATGTGATAGTTAATGTAACATTACCCTGGCATTGTATCCGCAAAGACAGCATTTATAATGAACAGATTGGTAATGAGATGTGTTTATATGCTTCATGTCAATTATCGAATCAATTATCGGTCGTTTTTCTCTTGATAATCTATAAAAGGCTTGCGCTTTAATTATATGTAGGCTATTCTCTTTTCAACTATATCTTACGACTTGAGACATGCGACTGCTACGCTCTTCACCAGTTTCCACAGTGATGCGGCAGCATTTGATCACGGCCTAATAGCCCGGTGAATAGTCAAAGTAATACTGTATTAACAGAGTGACGCCGGCCGTGAAAGATATTTTGTTATAATTTTTGTACTTACTGTATGTCGAAAAAAGAAAAAAACATGCAGACTCGGCATAATTAAACATTTAAAACGATCATAACTTTTGAAAATTGTGCACAATTTCGAGTTATTTGACACTGAAAGAGTTTTGTGTTTTTTTTAATTATAAAATTTGGTCGTAACATTAGAAACGACCTCAAGATTAAAGCCTATACGGGAACCTCTCCTCTATAGTTTTATACTGGAAAAATCATGTAATGTCTATAATCATGAATCGTATGCTAAGATAAATAAATAAAAAGTACCTTGTCTTAAGAAACCATGGTCGAAATACTGAATTTGTATGCACATTTCTCGTAATCTTCAACAGTCCAACACGCGAATTCGGTGACTCCGGCGTAGGAGCACTAATGGGTTGACAGGAGTTATTTCTTAACAGCAGTAAGAACTAGTCATGCAAACCGCATACAAAATTTAACAGCAAATTAATTTTTAAACTATTAGTTATTGTTATTGAACGGATGTACGTCTGTAATTATTTTAAATCGGATGGTATTGTGGCCAACTTGATAAACTAAATTCAGTGACATTTGATAGTAACTAAACACTATAACCATCAAGTGTGTTGCATACGACAGCAGGTATGCAAGGATGACGGAATACTATTAGAGGAAACGGAGGACAAATGAGTTACTAGGGGCGGCTGATTATTGGGGGGGGGAGGAAACCTGAGGACCACGAGGACTCACTATTACTAATCACAGAACTATGAACTTTATTTCTATTCTGTAAGTACATTTTTTGCAGTGACTTCTGTCAACTCTTTGCAACACTGCAAAAGAGTTAAATACATAACACTTTTTTTTCTCAATCAGTAGCTTAGTGTAAATACAAAGAGATCTCTGTCCAAGTCATCAATAATGAAATAGTGTATTGAAAAAAAAGTTTAAGTATGCTTTAAATTATGTACCACAAACATTAGTAAAAACATAAAGAGTTATTTAACATTTCTTTCTTTTTAAGTATTATATTTATTCAAAACTATTCTGTTTAGTAATTTATTAAATCCGGTACAAACAGGAAATCATTGATCAACAAGCCGAGATAGCTAGAAGCAAAAATAATTTTAACTTTATAAAACACACACACACACACACACACACACACACTCACATACAGGCACATACAAGCACACATATTTGATACGATACCTATGACTGGTTCAATTTACTATTAATTAGTATCAAATTACACTTAATATTATCCCACTGGGTACCGATCCAATTAAACCCGTCTGTTCATTGTTTTTGATCGACAGAATAAAATAGTTAAAAAAACTGAAAAATGTTTTTGTTATATACTTTTTCCCAGGGAATTAAAACGGTGTATAGATGAGGGATTATATTTATTTTTCATTCACAATTTTGTAAAACACAACTGTATTCGGATTAATTTTATTTTTAAATAATTTATTTTGTTATTTTTAGGAAAGCTTTTAATGGTTGGCGTTAACTGTGACAAATTATTTGGAATATAATAAAAATCTCCAATTGTAATATTCTACGTTCAGAATTTCGTAACGCTCACTGTATCATGACGCAAAGGATTAATGATTGTTTCTAACTGGCCACAAAGTGTAGCGTGTGGGAGTAATTTACTACCACATTATCACATTAAGGCAATGTGAATGGTAATGGCGCTAATGGGGAATTCTATAAAATATTTCAGCCATTATGAATCCTTAGGCACCTCACGAAACTGTTACACCCACATTCGTTTTTATCTACACAATTTTAATGTATTTACTTAACCTCAATTGTAGAGAAACTAAATGTGATAAGAAGCGCAGTTTATTTGTCACAATAGTGGTAAGATCAGTTTCTTACGATTACTATTTTATTTACCTATATTTGTTTCGTGATTTATTCAATTCATCATATTATTGTCACCTATCAGTCTACAATAACTTACAGCCATAATACTGTTTTACTTGGTTAAATGAATACTGTAAATTTGTAAATTTTATTTAAACTACACTGAAGTCACATATTATCTACTGTCTTAGATATAGATTAGATATAGTTAGGAGTTGTCGGTAACTTTATAGTACTAAATTAAAAATGTGTTATGATAACTAAATACTTAATTAATAATTTAGTAACTAAAAGAATAAAAAAGGTTATTAACTTTTTTTTGGTCAGACAAATTTTGAATTTAATAAGTATATAGATTGCATTTAAAATTAAAATTTTAGTGTTATAATTTTACCTCAGTACGAGGTTATGTTCACGTTGAGTTACTATAGCCTATAACACTTATTAACTTTACGTGAAAAGTTATATAAAAGTGATTAAACATAAAGTTAGGAAGGCCTTTCTAAAATACTGAGTGCTTTTTTTATAAACATTTCTAATACCTCTGTTCTTGAATACTTCGTGATACGTACCAAGCACAGGTAACATTATTGTGTGTAAAAACGTATTTATGTGAAACTAAAACAAATTATCCTTAATGACCTCTAATACGTTTAAAACATAAAGTCGACTCGTTGGTTAGAAAGTCAACTATTTAGGCATTCTATAAACCAATTTTTTTTTAGTACTCATACGTTATATTTGTAATAATTAATTACGCACAATGGAATGCGCTACGCAGCTTTTGAACTTTCAAGAACAAAACTTCCGATTTGCGTTTTCAGTTAAACAAATTCGGTGTAAAAGTGCTACAGTATTACGATGACATGTTACGTAAGAGGATAGAGTCTGTGTTTCTAATCATATACAGTGTAGATAGTTCAAAGATATTACAACTTCTATACAGTCACCAATCTCACTACTTATATCACTACTTATACTACTTATTAAACACGAAATTTATCATGCTCTAAACTCGAATTAGATTAAGTGGAGTTTTAAATTAAGTCGAGTATTAGATTAAGTCCAGCTGAAATCGATGGAACAGATCGTTAATAACTAATGGCATGCATGAAACAATGGGCGAGGTAAAAAAAAACATAGGTACTGTATAATTACCCTGCGGATAGAGATAGTTTTCTGCAGTACTATTGGTATTATAGAAAAGAGAACTCTAAATAGTTTGGTAATTCATATTTACTAGTAACAAAGCAATTTTTAGAAAATAATTTAAATGACCCAGGTAAAATGGGACGTGATTCTGAAAAGAGAGTAGACTATTTTATATAACGTAAATGTAATCGACATATTACATTTGGGCAACACAATAAAATTAGTTGTTTTAAGGGATGCAAAAAATATCTTCAAAAATATTTATTTTCAAGAACTTCACAAAGAACACAAATTTAATGTTAAGGAAATATATTATAATTTGAATGTTTCACTTTTAATTTGAATACAGATTGACTGATATAGATATTTGTATTAAAAATATTTTTTGGTGTTATTTAAAATTTGAGTTTTTGCAATGCTTTTACTATTTACTCTAAAAATAAGTGTCGTGTGTAAATAATGCACTGTATAAAGTTGACAAAAAATTTGATTTATTTTACGTTAAGACCTAATACAATATAAAGCAAATAAGATATTTCCAAAAACAAAAGATAATTGATCATGAACAAAAGTGACTTAATTTATTAATAAAAAATTACTTATCTTATTCGCCTCAGTGTCTGCTTACGTGTGTTACACAGTACAATTTTAAAATCTATTAGACTACACAAAATGCAGTTTATGTAACTCTATGGTGGTTTAAAAAGATTTAATTTGAGGCTTCCTTTCAGTATTATTTGTATACCCTGAATTTTCAGTTAGCCATCATAAAAGGCATTTATTTTTACAATAATTCTGTACATTTAATGAGCATTTTTAACATTAGGACTACTTAAGCAAACATGAGAATGATTGTTATGAATACGTTAACGTATGTCCGGCTTGTGATAGATTTGGAAAGTATGGAGCAATATAAGTTTTTACACAATTTAATAGATTACAATCATGCAGCTGAATGCATATTTGTCTTGATGGTCTGTCTAACTGAGCATTCTTAGGAATTTAATTTAACCCCAAGAAGATGCTGACGTCCGTCGTTCCTTTTATTAAATTCCATATCCGGTGATTTCTGTACAAATTATTATTAACATATTTGGAGCCTTAGCATTCAATTTGAGGCCATAATGTCTTCTACCAACGCACATTCCTTGTGCCTGTCTACTTCTTCTTAGCTTTTACTCCTAAATAATGCATATTCTTGCTGCAGAGTGCACTCAAACGAACGCTTTGTGAAGAATGTAACGACGTAATTTCAGAAATATTTCTGAGCACAATCGCTTGGATAGCACCTGTGTCCACTGACCGACTGCCCTAGACATGATCGCATGTTTACCGATACTTAAATAGAACGTGGAATTTTGGTTTGAATCTTGTTTTCCTTCAAGGACAACACATACGAAAAGGTAGCTAGGGAAACTGTGATAAACTAAGTCTGTTACAGTTATTTAGATGCGGTATATCCAGTACTCAGATGGCTGTTAGAACAATCGGTAGGAATATTACTCCCGGTGGGGAGGTTGAAAGTCAAATGTCTGCGTTTGCTATCGTTAAATCATACCCGCTAACAACTACGCATCAAATATTTTTGCCTTACAGCCTTGGCTATGTGAAATTTTAATTTATGTTTGTTTAGAAAATATACTGTAACGACGGTCTCACGGGTCATCGTGTTGTACCGTGGAAACAAAATACAAACACCAATGAAGTCACAGCTTTAATTAGTCACAAACAACAATTTGTAATAAACAAGATACTCACCTACAATAATTCAAGTTAAAGTTGTCCACACCGCAATAATACTATCAACTGTTAATATGTCCTCACTAATTATAACACAGTAATCACTTTCCACAGTCACTTGATCCGCACTGTACAATCTCGCCAGGTGTGACTAACTTCTAAGTCATCCGCTGTTGCTTATACAGTTCCCGCAGATCTTCCAGAATAATTGTCTGTACTCTAGGCTGCGTGCCAGCATAATTAATATGCTCTCGAATAGTCTAAAATGATATGTGAGTGGCGCCACGCGCTGGGCTGGTCGAGAAGCGCGGAGTAATTGTCGTGAGCGTTACGTAATTATTTTGACAATACGTTATTTTTTAAAGAAAAATTATTACCGGTATTTATAATCCTTCACAGTTTATTAAGTGATAAGCTAGTGAGTAGTAAGTGTGAGAGTTACTGCGAGTCCCTTATGAAAATGTTACTTTGGAAATACAGTAGTAGTAATGATATTTTTGTACATTTTTCAAATTCATGTTATTGATCCGTTCCTGGATATTTACATGATATTTTTGTAGAACGTATAAATTTGTGTACAATATCTTATTCTACTTCAGAAAATAAGTCAGAGTTTTCTGAAGGGAAGTTGCACGTAACATGTTACGAACACTACATGACATCACACAACTAATGGTAGAAGCTGACAGAATCAAACAACAATTTGTAAGCTTCCAGGTGAAACTGAAAGAATAAGTACGCGTAAATACGATCAAACGCATGCCAGTAAGTAAGGAGACGTAAGAAACAGCTGTGATACGTAATACTAAGTGCTTATTAGTTAGTGACGGTGAGTGTGTAACCTTACAGTTACAGAAGACCGGTTGTGTTAAACACATGGAACGACAGCCTCCAGGTTCACCCATCTTAGAAAAGTGAATGTGCCAGCCCGGCCGAACTACCATCATACCGAAGTCTGCAATCAATGCCGTGTAGAAGGTGTTTCGGTGTTATTGTATTTATGAAAAAAAAAAAAATTGTTGGCTTGATCTAATAGGCACAAACAAAAACCCCGATTCTTTAACTGCCTCTGATGACGAGTCATTTATTTATGTTCTTACCATAAATGTTTTGTGGATATAACTCCATTGCTGATAGTTGCAATTGACATGTGTAACGTAATAATACAAAATATTAATAACCATTATAACATTTTTCTTTATTATTTTATGTTCAGTTTATCGTGCAACATAGAGTAGGACAGCCGTTGTCAAGAAAATCACGCGAGCATACTGATTGGTCAGGCAATTGAACAAACTCTAGCTTCCTTTTGTGGGCGACTCTCAACTCCAGCAAACCGCATACTGGAAGCTCTCCACTATACACCTCTATTCAGTATACGTTATTAACTCAAGTGATGTTTGTGTGTGTTTTATATTGCCTTGGCGTAATACTATCTGCAGTCATCGTAGTTTCCGGTATCCTCGGTTGTGTATAATACGTACATCCAATATCTGTCAGCCAAGAGGGAATAAGTAGCAAGAGGGAAAGGTTTTATCTCCAGAACCAAAACACAGTCCAGTATGTTACTGGAAAAAGTATATGAAATTATTGACTAGTAATAATGTCCATCCAACATGCAAAAATACGTACAGATAAAAAAATACTTTAATTTTAAGTCAAACACATAGGCCTATTAAATTATAAAAGAAAATAAATAAAAAATAGGGTAATCAATTTTTGTTTGGGTGGGGGGAAGAATACACTTTTATAAGGAATGTTACACGTGTATTTGTCATGGAATCAAATATTTTTTAATTTTTGTTTCTTTTAATTTATATTGATAGAGAGGTTTGTTTTTGTTACTCATAGCTAACGTACGCATACTGATGAAAAACACACACACTTATACAATGCAAAAGCTAATGAGTATACTATGTACTAATAACGATGAGAGCAGATCATTAATGAATTTATGATAGATGAAACTACAATTAATACATTTTATTATATATAAATAGTGGTCTAAGTCAAGACAAAATTTTTGTGTTAAGAAATAATTACAGTCATGAAAATTGTTTTTGTAATTGCTTCTCATATTACGGGTTGTTAAAGAAATTGTGTTGATTAAAATAAGGAATTTGGAAGCTACTAACAGTTGAAAAGTGTGTTGCATTTGACAAGAAAAGGTTAAGTATATAAAAACTAAACAATTTATTATAATATAATACCGATAAACATGCATTTTTGTACCGATAAAGCGCTTTTCTTTCCAGAGCAATTAGTATTCAGAGTTCTCAAAGAAATTCAAGTCACTTCTTACTTTAAGTTAGCAATAATAATTCTGTTTAAACATAGGCATGCAAATAACGCAAACAAGAGGATAAAAATGAAAATAATTGGATATAATTTTATTCGTATTTGAGAAAATTTATTTTATGAGAAACAAACCTTATTGTTTTAGTTCCCATATTTATTTTTAGGCTTGAGAAGGCATGGAAAATCAATTATTAAATTTTAGCAATCAGGATTCATATAACGCATATATTTTGATTCAAAAAGCAGTTGATAAATATAGCAGTCTGAAGGCAGAGCCTAGGTAATGGAAACCCATAGAAGTTATTGAAGTTATTAATATTGTTACGTAATACGGAACGTTCTAAAAGTTCTACAATGCTGCTACTTTGCGGTGAAAGACAATTATGTGTCAACTAACGGGTCTATACCAGATCATACCGGTCCGCGCGTGATGTGTTCAAGGTCGCAATGAATTACATTTTAGTGTTTTCTAGTGGACGCCTACTAGCGAATATTCTGGAACCTCACCGGGGTATAAATCAAGTACTCAGCGACGGTCAGTTCAGTTAATGTCGGGCGATTACTCTGTGCGTTCAAGTGGTTATTAGTTAAAAGTAATTATTGTGGTGAAGTGTTACACGTTTTATAATCGTGCTGGACAATTGTAATACAATTGTGTTTTATATTAGTTGACATTTTATTTCGTGTGAACAATTTTTATTTGATTTGTTGTAAGAGACTATCTTGTTGATTACAAACTGTTTAATTGTGATAATTAAAGCTGGTGATTAGTGACTTAATTGGTGTCTCCTATTGGTTTTCCACTGTACCATACGACGATCAGTTAGACCGTCGTAACAATATATAACTCAATCTATTTTTCTGATGAAAAATAACGCACTAATATTCTCTCAAGTTTCTTTCTTAACTGAACAAAACTAAATAAGTATTTTATTGTACATATGAATACATTTGATTGTAATTAAGCAGCACAATGATATTTAAGATACCTTGAAATATATTTTATATTTACGAAGTTTTGCTAAAATAAAATATAATGCAATTGTACATTGTCGCCACTTTTCTACTGCATAGCTTTGCAGAAATATTTTACAAATTTGTATCGGTTATATATATATATATATATATATATATATATATATATATTTGTTGGAGGTTCTACAGAACACTAATATAAACCACACTCTCATTCAGGCAATACAAGAAATTTATAGAGACTCCAAAATAAAGATCAAAATAGGGAAAAATTGTCAGAAGGGTTTACAGTATCGAAAGGTCTAAGGCAAGGGTGTTGCATCTCCCCGACATTGTTCAAAATATATATAGACGGAGTTTGCGACAATGGAAAAGAAAGTGCAGAGGTATGGGAATTCAAATAGATGGAACCCATATTTTCACATTAAAATTCGCGGATGACCAGGTCTTAGTAGCACAAGACAAAGAGGACTTGGATATATGACTCGGAAGATGAAAGACGAATACGAGCGCTGGGGACTGTCAATAAATCTAGAAAAGACTAAGTATTTATGCGTGTGAGGTACTGAAACCGCCTTGCAATTTGAAAATAATGAAGAAATTGAAAATTGCCACACATATAAGTATTTAGGACAGATAAAGCAGAATGGCAGAGATACAGATGAAATAAAGGAGAGAGTAGGCATGGGATGGGGGGCTATGGAAAGGCTAAATAGTATATGGTGGCATGACCAGATAACTAGAGGAAGGAAAGTACAGATATACAATATTATCGTAAAGAGTATTCTGTAGTATGGTGCTGAGAGTTGAAGAATGACAGAAGCGGACAAAAGGAAAATACTAGCTGTAGAGATGGATGCACTAAGGAGATCATGCAGAGTATCCAGGTGAGAGAAAATAAGAAATGAACAGATTAGAGAAATGATAAATGTGAAACATGCAGTAGTAGACGAAATAGAAAGAATACAGTTAATTTGGTTTGGACATGTTAAACGGATGGGAGGAGAAAGGTTGCCAAAAAGGATAATGGAATGGTTACCCCCGGAGAAGAGGAAGAGGGGAAGATCCATATGATTATGGGTAGAGAGTATCCAGAAAGCTGTAAGTGCGAGGAATCTACAGAAGAACATTGTCAGGACAAAAAATATTGGAGAAAAATTCTGGAAATTGGACAGCGACGACAGACGCTACAAACCGCTATATATATTGCGACAGTACAAATAAGTGATGTACTGAGCATTGAATATAAAAATTTAAATTTACCTAATAAACTGTAAATAATTAATAATATATTAGAAATAAGAATGTCAGGGATTGCAAGCTTGGCTCAGACAAAAATATGAACAGGTGTTTCGACCTGAATCGACGTGCACACACACACAAATGTAACTGAAAGTGTGTACACCAGTATTTTGCTAGTGTGTGTGAACGCAGGTCTATGCAGGCGAGTTTACCACCCCAAGATGAATAATTGCACAATTACTGTTTTTCCGTAATTATTCATAAACTATAATTAAGAATTAAAATCCAAAAACACAATAAAATGTAATAAAATTTACTAAATACTGTGTACGAAAACCACGCGAAAGTGCCACACCGTACGAGTGTAATAGTGAAATAACTGTGTACAAATCGAAAGGGTTAAGTTGCAATGTCCAAAATGACAGTGAACATGTGTTGAAAAAATAGTTATAAGATAAGTATAAGAGTATATTCTGCAATTCGCAGAACTATAAGAAATAGCGATTTTGACAAAGAGTGGGGGAACTGAATCCAGAGACAGTTTCTGACATGTCGATTTCGTACCACTGCAGGTGTCGATCAAGACATGGGTATAAATAGGACACGCAAGCTACAGTGGTTCTCTTTCTTAAATCATCCACGGTGCAGCGGGAGCTTATGCCCGTCCGCACGGCGTATTTATTTTTGTTGTAAATAGTTTAAATTTTCCAGTTACATACAACTATGTAACTAAGTTGTAAATACAATCATTTTTAAATAATAACAGCAGTACATAAGAAGAATTACATAAGAAGATCCATTGACGTCAGAAACAGCACGAGGGGAGTTCCAGAGAGTGATACGACGCTGGACAAGAGGAGAGTTCCAGAGAGTGATTCGACGCTGGACAAGAAGAAGTGATACGACGCTGGACAAGAGGAGAAGAGAGACAGCCGACGCTGGACAAAAGGAGAAGAGAGACAGCCGACGCTGGACAAGAGGAGAAGAAGAAAGAGGACGCTGGAGTGCGAGACGAGGACGACTACAGATGGATCAAAATGATCGAGTATGATTGACGACAATAAGGTGATAAACAACTTATTTATATCTTAATCGTACAATGAACTCAGAGACAATTAAAGACATTTCTATTTTATTTAAAAGTAAGAGCCAATGTTTCTTGTAAAGTAGAATTAAAATCATAGATGTTTTAGAAATACGATTAACGTAACAAGAGCTCAAATTAATATGAAATAAAATGAATACAAAGCATTTAAATGAAAACAATTAGTATTTGAGATAAAACAGTACTGAGAAACAAAAGATAAATTCAATAACTATTAATATTTTGAGTACATTACAATATATAAAAAGAGATTTAAATATTGATATTTTGAAAAACATTAATTGACTGAGTAGTCTAAAAATGAGATTTTTCTTTAATACAATAATTAGTAGAATAGAATATTTAGCCAGTAAGGATGTATATAGCATAAGCCTTACGGCATAATAACAAATAATAACGAATGTTTTAAATCGAAGTCAGTGCCATGTGCACAATTTTTAATAATATCAAATAAATTTGAAATACCGTTACAAGTTACATAGAGTTCTTATTGCAGATACACCTGAAACCCAATTTAAATGTTATATTGTTACATAATTTGTCAATCTTGAACGTGAGACCGGTCACGCTAAATTTGTGTATATGTATATGTATTGTTGCATATTTGGCTCCCAAAGAAAGTGGGGCTATACAAATTAAAGTACATATAAAAATTCACACACATAAAAAACGTTGCGTAAATTTGGCGCTCCAAGATCGTGGGGATATTCAAAAACAAATAGGAGTGTATTTGTATTTGAAATTAAATGTAACAAAATAAATACGTTGCATATATTTGGCGCCCTGGACGTGGGGCACGACATGCCTAAATTTATGTGCAAAAAAAATTTGTTACATAAATTTTAGCCCATGAACGTATGGCCCGATCCCCATCATTTAACTATTAAAATTTTTTTTATGTAGCTGAATTGTTGCTCTAAAATATAAGAGTGTGTTAAATAAAAAATGTATTATATGTAATAATTATTTATATTAAAAAGTAATTGAATGTAATGTTAATTGTTGTGTAATCACACAGCTGGCGCCCACGAATAATATTATTTGTCTATGTAACAGGTGTAACTGTAATGAGTATTAATAATAACTATTAATAAAAATAAAGAAATAAATAAATAAGTAGGGAACGGTTATCAATAATAATTGTTAAAGAATTACTACGAAATAAATATTTTAATAATAATTCACCATGGCAATATCAGGAAGTTTAAGGATGGGAGAAGCACTTCAAGCTATGATGCAAGCCGTATTTGGTGAAGTAGAGAACAAACGAACAGAAAAAGTAAAAGAAAATAATATTAGAACGCAAATAGAAGAGGTAACAGAATTTTTTACAAAACAGACCGAAAAATTAAGAGAAGAAAGGAAAGCAAAAGAGGAATTAGTAGAAATAATTGACGATTCTAATACGCACATTGCGGAAGTAGAATATAAACAAACCATAAGAATTAAAAATAAAAGAGAAAATACGTGTGTAATTACTAACGATAATTATAAAAAAGTAATTAACATTAAGGAGGAGAAGCAAATAAAAGTTAATAAAACATACATTATTAATGGCGATATCCCTATTGTGAGACACACACGCACACTAGTAAGTCACATAAGATGACACACTTAAGGCACCACACTTACGGAGATAAATATCACTGTAGGTATAACAAGAAACGTAGTAAGTTATCTAGACGAAACACTACACAAAATTGTGGTAAGTATGATGTTAGATATACGCACGATAATTATAGTAACGATAATTATATCTGCAAGTATGAAAACTACAGAGGTTATCATACACGACGAATGAAAAAACCGTCGACAGCTGTTCACGTCGGTTCACTCAACCAAACTAATGACGAGAGAATTGAGAAAGAGCGAAACATTTGTAAAGAGAGACGAAATTCACCCTATAGACAAGTTGATCACGCGATAAAGGCAGCAACAATTCAACGCAGAGACGAACAGGTGACTTCTACGATAAAAACAAACGTCGCAGTAATACAATGGAATGCGGACGTTGTTTACACAAGGGTGAGAACAATGGTAAGCACGGCGACTACGCTACAAAGGAACAATATACGTCCGGTAGACGACGGACAATGCAATTGTTATAACGAGGGGTGTAAGATCGAACTACACACTGAACTCAGAACTCAATACCCGAATGGAATGAATAATTATTTTTGAAATAAAATAATATAACTATTAATTATTAAAATAAGAAATAATATGTGTAATAATATAAGAGAGTATAATTAAGAAATGTTATTTATTAAGGATATGATAGCAAATAAAAAAAGAAATATTAGTGAAAAGAAATAAAGAATATTATTTGAAAGGGTTAATTAAGAAATGTATTATTGATGGTAAGGAATGCTATTGTAAAGAAATATTTAAGAAAGTATTGGTAAAAGATGTTATTGTTGTTATTAATATGAAGAAAGGGTTAGGAATGGAAATAATTGCCATAATTGTTAGAACGGCTGATCAAGCGAACACTTAATGGAGATACAAGGACACAGAAGAAAGCAAGAGTGAAAAGTCAATAGGGCAGAGACTACTTAGGATTAAGGACTTCGAGAAAAATATCGTTGTTTTCCAAGACAGTTCCTCTGTAACCGATCATGCGACACACTACAAAGCTAAAAGAGTATTCTGTTACGGAAGTGTATTTCAGGAAAGTAGTAGCGATCAGAAAGGTAATGTTAAGGAAATGTAATAAAAGGTAATGAATGTTAATGTATTGTATAAGTAATGTATTAGATAAAGTAATGTCATTTTGAGAAAAGAGTTAAGGAAGATTAGAAGCGAAGGTAAGAATGTATGAGTAGGATAATGTAAAATTAAGGACCGAATTTACACACATATGTAGGAATGCAGAGTATACAGAAGGAGAACAAAGGAGAGCTAATTGCAGTGGATTTTCTGGGACCACTACCACGATCAAATCGAGGTGTGAAGCACATATTGGTATGTATCGATGTGTTTTCCAAGGCAGTCCGACTGTACTCAATTATGCGACCCACAACCAAAGTTGTTCTAAAGATACTACTGCAGAAATATATTCCGTTATATGGAAAAATGAAGAAGGTACTCAGTGATCAAGGTGTACAATTCCAAAGTGAAAAATGGGATAGGACGTTAAGGGAAAATGGAATACAACCTGTACTCACATCCATAAGACATCCTCAAGGAAACCTTGCTGAGAGAGTTAACAAAGAATTAGGTAAATATTTACGAATATATTGCCATGATCAACACAATAAATGGGCAGAATATTTACCATTTCTTGAAAAAGCCATTAACGAAAATTATAGTGAAGCAACAGGATACACTCCCATGGAATTAGAAGAAGATAAGAAGCCAAACAGATTTTGGACTAAGTATATAAACAAACCTAATAACCAAAATGTACCGGTACCAATAAGTGTGAAAGTTGAATACGCAAAGCAACGGATAAGAGAAAGAGGTAACAAGAGAGTAGAGAGATTTAATCTAACTCACAAGCTACAACAATTCAACGTGGGAGAAAGTATACTACTCAAAGCAAACCCAATGGGAAAACGGAGTGATAATACGGCGAAGAAATTCTTCAGACTTTATAATGGACCGTATACGTTAAGCCAGCGAGTAGGACAAAACACTTTCATCGTATATGATGAGATACAGAAGAAAGAAATTGGTAAATTCCACGCAACGTCATTTAGGAAGTTTTACACATGAAAACAACGAGGTCAATGAAACCAGTCAGATCAGCTGTTTGTTAAAGCCACCCTACTACAAGGTCACGAGCAGTGAGCGTACGAAGAGGGAGGTAAGACATTTGTATACACTCCAATTAAGGGTGAAATGACGAATATTATTCTTTATTATTTGTTACATTTTTTTTGCAAATATAATAATAATAAAAACAAAATTATAATAAATAAATTTATTAATTTTTTTTTGTTACCAAGCAGAGGGATAATGCGACAGTACAAATAAGTGATGTACTGAGCATTGAATATAAAAATTTAAATTTACCTAATAAACTGTAAATAATTAATAATATATTAGAAATAAGAATGTCAGGGATTGCAAGCTTGGCTCAGACAAAAATATGAACAGGTGTTTCGACCTGAATCGACGTGCACACACACACAAATGTAACTGAAAGTGTGTACACCAGTATTTTGCTAGTGTGTGTGAACGCAGGTCTATGCAGGCGAGTTTACCACCCCAAGATGAATAATTGCACAATTACTGTTTTTCCGTAATTATTCATAAACTATAATTAAGAATTAAAATCCAAAAACACAATAAAATGTAATAAAATTTACTAAATACTGTGTACGAAAACCACGCGAAAGTGCCACACCGTACGAGTGTAATAGTGAAATAACTGTGTACAAATCGAAAGGGTTAAGTTGCAATGTCCAAAATGACAGTGAACATGTGTTGAAAAAATAGTTATAAGATAAGTATAAGAGTATATTCTGCAATTCGCAGAACTATAAGAAATAGCGATTTTGACAAAGAGTGGGGGAACTGAATCCAGAGACAGTTTCTGACATGTCGATTTCGTACCACTGCAGGTGTCGATCAAGACATGGGTATAAATAGGACACGCAAGCTACAGTGGTTCTCTTTCTTAAATCATCCACGGTGCAGCGGGAGCTTATGCCCGTCCGCACGGCGTATTTATTTTTGTTGTAAATAGTTTAAATTTTCCAGTTACATACAACTATGTAACTAAGTTGTAAATACAATCATTTTTAAATAATAACAGCAGTACATAAGAAGAATTACATAAGAAGATCCATTGACGTCAGAAACAGCACGAGGGGAGTTCCAGAGAGTGATACGACGCTGGACAAGAGGAGAGTTCCAGAGAGTGATTCGACGCTGGACAAGAAGAAGTGATACGACGCTGGACAAGAGGAGAAGAGAGACAGCCGACGCTGGACAAAAGGAGAAGAGAGACAGCCGACGCTGGACAAGAGGAGAAGAAGAAAGAGGACGCTGGAGTGCGAGACGAGGACGACTACAGATGGATCAAAATGATCGAGTATGATTGACGACAATAAGGTGATAAACAACTTATTTATATCTTAATCGTACAATGAACTCAGAGACAATTAAAGACATTTCTATTTTATTTAAAAGTAAGAGCCAATGTTTCTTGTAAAGTAGAATTAAAATCATAGATGTTTTAGAAATACGATTAACGTAACAAGAGCTCAAATTAATATGAAATAAAATGAATACAAAGCATTTAAATGAAAACAATTAGTATTTGAGATAAAACAGTACTGAGAAACAAAAGATAAATTCAATAACTATTAATATTTTGAGTACATTACAATATATAAAAAGAGATTTAAATATTGATATTTTGAAAAACATTAATTGACTGAGTAGTCTAAAAATGAGATTTTTCTTTAATACAATAATTAGTAGAATAGAATATTTAGCCAGTAAGGATGTATATAGCATAAGCCTTACGGCATAATAACAAATAATAACGAATGTTTTAAATCGAAGTCAGTGCCATGTGCACAATTTTTAATAATATCAAATAAATTTGAAATACCGTTACAAGTTACATAGAGTTCTTATTGCAGATACACCTGAAACCCAATTTAAATGTTATATTGTTACATAATTTGTCAATCTTGAACGTGAGACCGGTCACGCTAAATTTGTGTATATGTATATGTATTGTTGCATATTTGGCTCCCAAAGAAAGTGGGGCTATACAAATTAAAGTACATATAAAAATTCACACACATAAAAAACGTTGCGTAAATTTGGCGCTCCAAGATCGTGGGGATATTCAAAAACAAATAGGAGTGTATTTGTATTTGAAATTAAATGTAACAAAATAAATACGTTGCATATATTTGGCGCCCTGGACGTGGGGCACGACATGCCTAAATTTATGTGCAAAAAAAATTTGTTACATAAATTTTAGCCCATGAACGTATGGCCCGATCCCCATCATTTAACTATTAAAATTTTTTTTATGTAGCTGAATTGTTGCTCTAAAATATAAGAGTGTGTTAAATAAAAAATGTATTATATGTAATAATTATTTATATTAAAAAGTAATTGAATGTAATGTTAATTGTTGTGTAATCACACAGCTGGCGCCCACGAATAATATTATTTGTCTATGTAACAGGTGTAACTGTAATGAGTATTAATAATAACTATTAATAAAAATAAAGAAATAAATAAATAAGTAGGGAACGGTTATCAATAATAATTGTTAAAGAATTACTACGAAATAAATATTTTAATAATAATTCACCATGGCAATATCAGGAAGTTTAAGGATGGGAGAAGCACTTCAAGCTATGATGCAAGCCGTATTTGGTGAAGTAGAGAACAAACGAACAGAAAAAGTAAAAGAAAATAATATTAGAACGCAAATAGAAGAGGTAACAGAATTTTTTACAAAACAGACCGAAAAATTAAGAGAAGAAAGGAAAGCAAAAGAGGAATTAGTAGAAATAATTGACGATTCTAATACGCACATTGCGGAAGTAGAATATAAACAAACCATAAGAATTAAAAATAAAAGAGAAAATACGTGTGTAATTACTAACGATAATTATAAAAAAGTAATTAACATTAAGGAGGAGAAGCAAATAAAAGTTAATAAAACATACATTATTAATGGCGATATCCCTATTGTGAGACACACACGCACACTAGTAAGTCACATAAGATGACACACTTAAGGCACCACACTTACGGAGATAAATATCACTGTAGGTATAACAAGAAACGTAGTAAGTTATCTAGACGAAACACTACACAAAATTGTGGTAAGTATGATGTTAGATATACGCACGATAATTATAGTAACGATAATTATATCTGCAAGTATGAAAACTACAGAGGTTATCATACACGACGAATGAAAAAACCGTCGACAGCTGTTCACGTCGGTTCACTCAACCAAACTAATGACGAGAGAATTGAGAAAGAGCGAAACATTTGTAAAGAGAGACGAAATTCACCCTATAGACAAGTTGATCACGCGATAAAGGCAGCAACAATTCAACGCAGAGACGAACAGGTGACTTCTACGATAAAAACAAACGTCGCAGTAATACAATGGAATGCGGACGTTGTTTACACAAGGGTGAGAACAATGGTAAGCACGGCGACTACGCTACAAAGGAACAATATACGTCCGGTAGACGACGGACAATGCAATTGTTATAACGAGGGGTGTAAGATCGAACTACACACTGAACTCAGAACTCAATACCCGAATGGAATGAATAATTATTTTTAAAATAAAATAATATAACTATTAATTATTAAAATAAGAAATAATATGTGTAATAATATAAGAGAGTATAATTAAGAAATGTTATTTATTAAGGATATGATAGCAAATAAAAAAAGAAATATTAGTGAAAAGAAATAAAGAATATTATTTGAAAGGGTTAATTAAGAAATGTATTATTGATGGTAAGGAATGCTATTGTAAAGAAATATTTAAGAAAGTATTGGTAAAAGATGTTATTGTTGTTATTAATATGAAGAAAGGGTTAGGAATGGAAATAATTGCCATAATTGTTAGAACGGCTGATCAAGCGAACACTTAATGGAGATACAAGGACACAGAAGAAAGCAAGAGTGAAAAGTCAATAGGGCAGAGACTACTTAGGATTAAGGACTTCGAGAAAAATATCGTTGTTTTCCAAGACAGTTCCTCTGTAACCGATCATGCGACACACTACAAAGCTAAAAGAGTATTCTGTTACGGAAGTGTATTTCAGGAAAGTAGTAGCGATCAGAAAGGTAATGTTAAGGAAATGTAATAAAAGGTAATGAATGTTAATGTATTGTATAAGTAATGTATTAGATAAAGTAATGTCATTTTGAGAAAAGAGTTAAGGAAGATTAGAAGCGAAGGTAAGAATGTATGAGTAGGATAATGTAAAATTAAGGACCGAATTTACACACATATGTAGGAATGCAGAGTATACAGAAGGAGAACAAAGGAGAGCTAATTGCAGTGGATTTTCTGGGACCACTACCACGATCAAATCGAGGTGTGAAGCACATATTGGTATGTATCGATGTGTTTTCCAAGGCAGTCCGACTGTACTCAATTATGCGACCCACAACCAAAGTTGTTCTAAAGATACTACTGCAGAAATATATTCCGTTATATGGAAAAATGAAGAAGGTACTCAGTGATCAAGGTGTACAATTCCAAAGTGAAAAATGGGATAGGACGTTAAGGGAAAATGGAATACAACCTGTACTCACATCCATAAGACATCCTCAAGGAAACCTTGCTGAGAGAGTTAACAAAGAATTAGGTAAATATTTACGAATATATTGCCATGATCAACACAATAAATGGGCAGAATATTTACCATTTCTTGAAAAAGCCATTAACGAAAATTATAGTGAAGCAACAGGATACACTCCCATGGAATTAGAAGAAGATAAGAAGCCAAACAGATTTTGGACTAAGTATATAAACAAACCTAATAACCAAAATGTACCGGTACCAATAAGTGTGAAAGTTGAATACGCAAAGCAACGGATAAGAGAAAGAGGTAACAAGAGAGTAGAGAGATTTAATCTAACTCACAAGCTACAACAATTCAACGTGGGAGAAAGTATACTACTCAAAGCAAACCCAATGGGAAAACGGAGTGATAATACGGCGAAGAAATTCTTCAGACTTTATAATGGACCGTATACGTTAAGCCAGCGAGTAGGACAAAACACTTTCATCGTATATGATGAGATACAGAAGAAAGAAATTGGTAAATTCCACGCAACGTCATTTAGGAAGTTTTACACATGAAAACAACGAGGTCAATGAAACCAGTCAGATCAGCTGTTTGTTAAAGCCACCCTACTACAAGGTCACGAGCAGTGAGCGTACGAAGAGGGAGGTAAGAGATTTGTATACACTCCAATTAAGGGTGAAATGACGAATATTATTCTTTATTATTTGTTACATTTTTTTTGCAAATATAATAATAATAAAAACAAAATTATAATAAATAAATTTATTAATTTTTTTTTGTTACCAAGCAGAGGGATAATGCGACAGTACAAATAAGTGATGTACTGAGCATTGAATATAAAAATTTAAATTTACCTAATAAACTGTAAATAATTAATAATATATTAGAAATAAGAATGTCAGGGATTGCAAGCTTGGCTCAGACAAAAATATGAACAGGTGTTTCGACCTGAATCGACGTGCACACACACACAAATGTAACTGAAAGTGTGTACACCAGTATTTTGCTAGTGTGTGTGAACGCAGGTCTATGCAGGCGAGTTTACCACCCCAAGATGAATAATTGCACAATTACTGTTTTTCCGTAATTATTCATAAACTATAATTAAGAATTAAAATCCAAAAACACAATAAAATGTAATAAAATTTACTAAATACTGTGTACGAAAACCACGCGAAAGTGCCACACCGTACGAGTGTAATAGTGAAATAACTGTGTACAAATCGAAAGGGTTAAGTTGCAATGTCCAAAATGACAGTGAACATGTGTTGAAAAAATAGTTATAAGATAAGTATAAGAGTATATTCTGCAATTCGCAGAACTATAAGAAATAGCGATTTTGACAAAGAGTGGGGGAACTGAATCCAGAGACAGTTTCTGACATGTCGATTTCGTACCACTGCAGGTGTCGATCAAGACATGGGTATAAATAGGACACGCAAGCTACAGTGGTTCTCTTTCTTAAATCATCCACGGTGCAGCGGGAGCTTATGCCCGTCCGCACGGCGTATTTATTTTTGTTGTAAATAGTTTAAATTTTCCAGTTACATACAACTATGTAACTAAGTTGTAAATACAATCATTTTTAAATAATAACAGCAGTACATAAGAAGAATTACATAAGAAGATCCATTGACGTCAGAAACAGCACGAGGGGAGTTCCAGAGAGTGATACGACGCTGGACAAGAGGAGAGTTCCAGAGAGTGATTCGACGCTGGACAAGAAGAAGTGATACGACGCTGGACAAGAGGAGAAGAGAGACAGCCGACGCTGGACAAAAGGAGAAGAGAGACAGCCGACGCTGGACAAGAGGAGAAGAAGAAAGAGGACGCTGGAGTGCGAGACGAGGACGACTACAGATGGATCAAAATGATCGAGTATGATTGACGACAATAAGGTGATAAACAACTTATTTATATCTTAATCGTACAATGAACTCAGAGACAATTAAAGACATTTCTATTTTATTTAAAAGTAAGAGCCAATGTTTCTTGTAAAGTAGAATTAAAATCATAGATGTTTTAGAAATACGATTAACGTAACAAGAGCTCAAATTAATATGAAATAAAATGAATACAAAGCATTTAAATGAAAACAATTAGTATTTGAGATAAAACAGTACTGAGAAACAAAAGATAAATTCAATAACTATTAATATTTTGAGTACATTACAATATATAAAAAGAGATTTAAATATTGATATTTTGAAAAACATTAATTGACTGAGTAGTCTAAAAATGAGATTTTTCTTTAATACAATAATTAGTAGAATAGAATATTTAGCCAGTAAGGATGTATATAGCATAAGCCTTACGGCATAATAACAAATAATAACGAATGTTTTAAATCGAAGTCAGTGCCATGTGCACAATTTTTAATAATATCAAATAAATTTGAAATACCGTTACAAGTTACATAGAGTTCTTATTGCAGATACACCTGAAACCCAATTTAAATGTTATATTGTTACATAATTTGTCAATCTTGAACGTGAGACCGGTCACGCTAAATTTGTGTATATGTATATGTATTGTTGCATATTTGGCTCCCAAAGAAAGTGGGGCTATACAAATTAAAGTACATATAAAAATTCACACACATAAAAAACGTTGCGTAAATTTGGCGCTCCAAGATCGTGGGGATATTCAAAAACAAATAGGAGTGTATTTGTATTTGAAATTAAATGTAACAAAATAAATACGTTGCATATATTTGGCGCCCTGGACGTGGGGCACGACATGCCTAAATTTATGTGCAAAAAAAATTTGTTACATAAATTTTAGCCCATGAACGTATGGCCCGATCCCCATCATTTAACTATTAAAATTTTTTTTATGTAGCTGAATTGTTGCTCTAAAATATAAGAGTGTGTTAAATAAAAAATGTATTATATGTAATAATTATTTATATTAAAAAGTAATTGAATGTAATGTTAATTGTTGTGTAATCACACAGCTGGCGCCCACGAATAATATTATTTGTCTATGTAACAGGTGTAACTGTAATGAGTATTAATAATAACTATTAATAAAAATAAAGAAATAAATAAATAAGTAGGGAACGGTTATCAATAATAATTGTTAAAGAATTACTACGAAATAAATATTTTAATAATAATTCACCATGGCAATATCAGGAAGTTTAAGGATGGGAGAAGCACTTCAAGCTATGATGCAAGCCGTATTTGGTGAAGTAGAGAACAAACGAACAGAAAAAGTAAAAGAAAATAATATTAGAACGCAAATAGAAGAGGTAACAGAATTTTTTACAAAACAGACCGAAAAATTAAGAGAAGAAAGGAAAGCAAAAGAGGAATTAGTAGAAATAATTGACGATTCTAATACGCACATTGCGGAAGTAGAATATAAACAAACCATAAGAATTAAAAATAAAAGAGAAAATACGTGTGTAATTACTAACGATAATTATAAAAAAGTAATTAACATTAAGGAGGAGAAGCAAATAAAAGTTAATAAAACATACATTATTAATGGCGATATCCCTATTGTGAGACACACACGCACACTAGTAAGTCACATAAGATGACACACTTAAGGCACCACACTTACGGAGATAAATATCACTGTAGGTATAACAAGAAACGTAGTAAGTTATCTAGACGAAACACTACACAAAATTGTGGTAAGTATGATGTTAGATATACGCACGATAATTATAGTAACGATAATTATATCTGCAAGTATGAAAACTACAGAGGTTATCATACACGACGAATGAAAAAACCGTCGACAGCTGTTCACGTCGGTTCACTCAACCAAACTAATGACGAGAGAATTGAGAAAGAGCGAAACATTTGTAAAGAGAGACGAAATTCACCCTATAGACAAGTTGATCACGCGATAAAGGCAGCAACAATTCAACGCAGAGACGAACAGGTGACTTCTACGATAAAAACAAACGTCGCAGTAATACAATGGAATGCGGACGTTGTTTACACAAGGGTGAGAACAATGGTAAGCACGGCGACTACGCTACAAAGGAACAATATACGTCCGGTAGACGACGGACAATGCAATTGTTATAACGAGGGGTGTAAGATCGAACTACACACTGAACTCAGAACTCAATACCCGAATGGAATGAATAATTATTTTTAAAATAAAATAATATAACTATTAATTATTAAAATAAGAAATAATATGTGTAATAATATAAGAGAGTATAATTAAGAAATGTTATTTATTAAGGATATGATAGCAAATAAAAAAAGAAATATTAGTGAAAAGAAATAAAGAATATTATTTGAAAGGGTTAATTAAGAAATGTATTATTGATGGTAAGGAATGCTATTGTAAAGAAATATTTAAGAAAGTATTGGTAAAAGATGTTATTGTTGTTATTAATATGAAGAAAGGGTTAGGAATGGAAATAATTGCCATAATTGTTAGAACGGCTGATCAAGCGAACACTTAATGGAGATACAAGGACACAGAAGAAAGCAAGAGTGAAAAGTCAATAGGGCAGAGACTACTTAGGATTAAGGACTTCGAGAAAAATATCGTTGTTTTCCAAGACAGTTCCTCTGTAACCGATCATGCGACACACTACAAAGCTAAAAGAGTATTCTGTTACGGAAGTGTATTTCAGGAAAGTAGTAGCGATCAGAAAGGTAATGTTAAGGAAATGTAATAAAAGGTAATGAATGTTAATGTATTGTATAAGTAATGTATTAGATAAAGTAATGTCATTTTGAGAAAAGAGTTAAGGAAGATTAGAAGCGAAGGTAAGAATGTATGAGTAGGATAATGTAAAATTAAGGACCGAATTTACACACATATGTAGGAATGCAGAGTATACAGAAGGAGAACAAAGGAGAGCTAATTGCAGTGGATTTTCTGGGACCACTACCACGATCAAATCGAGGTGTGAAGCACATATTGGTATGTATCGATGTGTTTTCCAAGGCAGTCCGACTGTACTCAATTATGCGACCCACAACCAAAGTTGTTCTAAAGATACTACTGCAGAAATATATTCCGTTATATGGAAAAATGAAGAAGGTACTCAGTGATCAAGGTGTACAATTCCAAAGTGAAAAATGGGATAGGACGTTAAGGGAAAATGGAATACAACCTGTACTCACATCCATAAGACATCCTCAAGGAAACCTTGCTGAGAGAGTTAACAAAGAATTAGGTAAATATTTACGAATATATTGCCATGATCAACACAATAAATGGGCAGAATATTTACCATTTCTTGAAAAAGCCATTAACGAAAATTATAGTGAAGCAACAGGATACACTCCCATGGAATTAGAAGAAGATAAGAAGCCAAACAGATTTTGGACTAAGTATATAAACAAACCTAATAACCAAAATGTACCGGTACCAATAAGTGTGAAAGTTGAATACGCAAAGCAACGGATAAGAGAAAGAGGTAACAAGAAAGTAGAGAGATTTAATCTAACTCACAAGCTACAACAATTCAACGTGGGAGAAAGTATACTACTCAAAGCAAACCCAATGGGAAAACGGAGTGATAATACGGCGAAGAAATTCTTCAGACTTTATAATGGACCGTATACGTTAAGCCAGCGAGTAGGACAAAACACTTTCATCGTATATGATGAGATACAGAAGAAAGAAATTGGTAAATTCCACGCAACGTCATTTAGGAAGTTTTACACATGAAAACAACGAGGTCAATGAAACCAGTCAGATCAGCTGTTTGTTAAAGCCACCCTACTACAAGGTCACGAGCAGTGAGCGTACGAAGAGGGAGGTAAGACATTTGTATACACTCCAATTAAGGGTGAAATGACGAATATTATTCTTTATTATTTGTTACATTTTTTTTGCAAATATAATAATAATAAAAAAAAAATTATAATAAATAAATTTATTAAATTTTTTTGTTACCAAGCAGAGGGATAATGCGACAGTACAAATAAGTGATGTACTGAGCATTGAATATAAAAATTTAAATTTACCTAATAAACTGTAAATAATTAATAATATATTAGAAATAAGAATGTCAGGGATTGCAAGCTTGGCTCAGACAAAAATATGAACAGGTGTTTCGACCTGAATCGACGTGCACACACACACAAATGTAACTGAAAGTGTGTACACCAGTATTTTGCTAGTGTGTGTGAACGCAGGTCTATGCAGGCGAGTTTACCACCCCAAGATGAATAATTGCACAATTACTGTTTTTCCGTAATTATTCATAAACTATAATTAAGAATTAAAATCCAAAAACACAATAAAATGTAATAAAATTTACTAAATACTGTGTACGAAAACCACGCGAAAGTGCCACACCGTACGAGTGTAATAGTGAAATAACTGTGTACAAATCGAAAGGGTTAAGTTGCAATGTCCAAAATGACAGTGAACATGTGTTGAAAAAATAGTTATAAGATAAGTATAAGAGTATATTCTGCAATTCGCAGAACTATAAGAAATAGCGATTTTGACAAAGAGTGGGGGAACTGAATCCAGAGACAGTTTCTGACATGTCGATTTCGTACCACTGCAGGTGTCGATCAAGACATGGGTATAAATAGGACACGCAAGCTACAGTGGTTCTCTTTCTTAAATCATCCACGGTGCAGCGGGAGCTTATGCCCGTCCGCACGGCGTATTTATTTTTGTTGTAAATAGTTTAAATTTTCCAGTTACATACAACTATGTAACTAAGTTGTAAATACAATCATTTTTAAATAATAACAGCAGTACATAAGAAGAATTACATAAGAAGATCCATTGACGTCAGAAACAGCACGAGGGGAGTTCCAGAGAGTGATACGACGCTGGACAAGAGGAGAGTTCCAGAGAGTGATTCGACGCTGGACAAGAAGAAGTGATACGACGCTGGACAAGAGGAGAAGAGAGACAGCCGACGCTGGACAAAAGGAGAAGAGAGACAGCCGACGCTGGACAAGAGGAGAAGAAGAAAGAGGACGCTGGAGTGCGAGACGAGGACGACTACAGATGGATCAAAATGATCGAGTATGATTGACGACAATAAGGTGATAAACAACTTATTTATATCTTAATCGTACAATGAACTCAGAGACAATTAAAGACATTTCTATTTTATTTAAAAGTAAGAGCCAATGTTTCTTGTAAAGTAGAATTAAAATCATAGATGTTTTAGAAATACGATTAACGTAACAAGAGCTCAAATTAATATGAAATAAAATGAATACAAAGCATTTAAATGAAAACAATTAGTATTTGAGATAAAACAGTACTGAGAAACAAAAGATAAATTCAATAACTATTAATATTTTGAGTACATTACAATATATAAAAAGAGATTTAAATATTGATATTTTGAAAAACATTAATTGACTGAGTAGTCTAAAAATGAGATTTTTCTTTAATACAATAATTAGTAGAATAGAATATTTAGCCAGTAAGGATGTATATAGCATAAGCCTTACGGCATAATAACAAATAATAACGAATGTTTTAAATCGAAGTCAGTGCCATGTGCACAATTTTTAATAATATCAAATAAATTTGAAATACCGTTACAAGTTACATAGAGTTCTTATTGCAGATACACCTGAAACCCAATTTAAATGTTATATTGTTACATAATTTGTCAATCTTGAACGTGAGACCGGTCACGCTAAATTTGTGTATATGTATATGTATTGTTGCATATTTGGCTCCCAAAGAAAGTGGGGCTATACAAATTAAAGTACATATAAAAATTCACACACATAAAAAACGTTGCGTAAATTTGGCGCTCCAAGATCGTGGGGATATTCAAAAACAAATAGGAGTGTATTTGTATTTGAAATTAAATGTAACAAAATAAATACGTTGCATATATTTGGCGCCCTGGACGTGGGGCACGACATGCCTAAATTTATGTGCAAAAAAAATTTGTTACATAAATTTTAGCCCATGAACGTATGGCCCGATCCCCATCATTTAACTATTAAAATTTTTTTTATGTAGCTGAATTGTTGCTCTAAAATATAAGAGTGTGTTAAATAAAAAATGTATTATATGTAATAATTATTTATATTAAAAAGTAATTGAATGTAATGTTAATTGTTGTGTAATCACACAGCTGGCGCCCACGAATAATATTATTTGTCTATGTAACAGGTGTAACTGTAATGAGTATTAATAATAACTATTAATAAAAATAAAGAAATAAATAAATAAGTAGGGAACGGTTATCAATAATAATTGTTAAAGAATTACTACGAAATAAATATTTTAATAATAATTCACCATGGCAATATCAGGAAGTTTAAGGATGGGAGAAGCACTTCAAGCTATGATGCAAGCCGTATTTGGTGAAGTAGAGAACAAACGAACAGAAAAAGTAAAAGAAAATAATATTAGAACGCAAATAGAAGAGGTAACAGAATTTTTTACAAAACAGACCGAAAAATTAAGAGAAGAAAGGAAAGCAAAAGAGGAATTAGTAGAAATAATTGACGATTCTAATACGCACATTGCGGAAGTAGAATATAAACAAACCATAAGAATTAAAAATAAAAGAGAAAATACGTGTGTAATTACTAACGATAATTATAAAAAAGTAATTAACATTAAGGAGGAGAAGCAAATAAAAGTTAATAAAACATACATTATTAATGGCGATATCCCTATTGTGAGACACACACGCACACTAGTAAGTCACATAAGATGACACACTTAAGGCACCACACTTACGGAGATAAATATCACTGTAGGTATAACAAGAAACGTAGTAAGTTATCTAGACGAAACACTACACAAAATTGTGGTAAGTATGATGTTAGATATACGCACGATAATTATAGTAACGATAATTATATCTGCAAGTATGAAAACTACAGAGGTTATCATACACGACGAATGAAAAAACCGTCGACAGCTGTTCACGTCGGTTCACTCAACCAAACTAATGACGAGAGAATTGAGAAAGAGCGAAACATTTGTAAAGAGAGACGAAATTCACCCTATAGACAAGTTGATCACGCGATAAAGGCAGCAACAATTCAACGCAGAGACGAACAGGTGACTTCTACGATAAAAACAAACGTCGCAGTAATACAATGGAATGCGGACGTTGTTTACACAAGGGTGAGAACAATGGTAAGCACGGCGACTACGCTACAAAGGAACAATATACGTCCGGTAGACGACGGACAATGCAATTGTTATAACGAGGGGTGTAAGATCGAACTACACACTGAACTCAGAACTCAATACCCGAATGGAATGAATAATTATTTTTGAAATAAAATAATATAACTATTAATTATTAAAATAAGAAATAATATGTGTAATAATATAAGAGAGTATAATTAAGAAATGTTATTTATTAAGGATATGATAGCAAATAAAAAAAGAAATATTAGTGAAAAGAAATAAAGAATATTATTTGAAAGGGTTAATTAAGAAATGTAT
Source organism: Magicicada septendecula (assembly GCA_034769895.1). Taxonomy (NCBI): domain Eukaryota; kingdom Metazoa; phylum Arthropoda; class Insecta; order Hemiptera; family Cicadidae; genus Magicicada; species Magicicada septendecula. Next base: position 179,037,904 of record CM068368.1, read on the forward strand.
TATTGATGGTAAGGAATGCTATTGTAAAGAAATATTTAAGAAAGTATTGGTAAAAGATGTTATTGTTGTTATTAATATGAAGAAAGGGTTAGGAATGGAAATAATTGCCATAATTGTTAGAACGGCTGATCAAGCGAACACTTAATGGAGATACAAGGACACAGAAGAAAGCAAGAGTGAAAAGTCAATAGGGCAGAGACTACTTAGGATTAAGGACTTCGAGAAAAATATCGTTGTTTTCCAAGACAGTTCCTCTGTAACCGATCATGCGACACACTACAAAGCTAAAAGAGTATTCTGTTACGGAAGTGTATTTCAGGAAAGTAGTAGCGATAAGAAAGGTAATGTTAAGGAAATGTAATAAAAGGTAATGAATGTTAATGTATTGTATAAGTAATGTATTAGATAAAGTAATGTCATTTTGAGAAAAGAGTTAAGGAAGATTAGAAGCGAAGGTAAGAATGTATGAGTAGGATAATGTAAAATTAAGGACCGAATTTACACACATATGTAGGAATGCAGAGTATACAGAAGGAGAACAAAGGAGAGCTAATTGCAGTGGATTTTCTGGGACCACTACCACGATCAAATCGAGGTGTGAAGCACATATTGGTATGTATCGATGTGTTTTCCAAGGCAGTCCGACTGTACTCAATTATGCGACCCACAAGCAAAGTTGTTCTAAAGATACTACTGCAGAAATATATTCCGTTATATGGAAAAATGAAGAAGGTACTCAGTGATCAAGGTGTACAATTCCAAAGTGAAAAATGGGATAGGACGTTAAGGGAAAATGGAATACAACCTGTACTCACATCCATAAGACATCCTCAAGGAAACCTTGCTGAGAGAGTTAACAAAGAATTAGGTAAATATTTACGAATATATTGCCATGATCAACACAATAAATGGGCAGAATATTTACCATTTCTTGAAAAAGCCATTAACGAAAATTATAGTGAAGCAACAGGATACACTCCCATGGAATTAGAAGAAGATAAGAAGCCAAACAGATTTTGGACTAAGTATATAAACAAACCTAATAACCAAAATGTACCGGTACCAATAAGTGTGAAAGTTGAATACGCAAAGCAACGGATAAGAGAAAGAGGTAACAAGAGAGTAGAGAGATTTAATCTAACTCACAAGCTACAACAATTCAACGTGGGAGAAAGTATACTACTCAAAGCAAACCCAATGGGAAAACGGAGTGATAATACGGCGAAGAAATTCTTCAGACTTTATAATGGACCGTATACGTTAAGCCAGCGAGTAGGACAAAACACTTTCATCGTATATGATGAGATACAGAAGAAAGAAATTGGTAAATTCCACGCAACTCACAGGTGACTTCTACGATAAAAACAAACGTCGCAGTAATACAATGGAATGCGGACGTTGTTTACACAAGGGTGAGAACAATGGTAAGCACGGCGACTACGCTACAAAGGAACAATATACGTCCGGTAGACGACGGACAATGCAATTGTTATAACGAGGGGTGTAAGATCGAACTACACACTGAACTCAGAACTCAATACCCGAATGGAATGAATAATTATTTTTGAAATAAAATAATATAACTATTAATTATTAAAATAAGAAATAATATGTGTAATAATATAAGAGAGTATAATTAAGAAATGTTATTTATTAAGGATATGATAGCAAATAAAAAAAGAAATATTAGTGAAAAGAAATAAAGAATATTATTTGAAAGGGTTAATTAAGAAATGTATTATTGATGGTAAGGAATGCTATTGTAAAGAAATATTTAAGAAAGTATTGGTAAAAGATGTTATTGTTGTTATTAATATGAAGAAAGGGTTAGGAATGGAAATAATTGCCATAATTGTTAGAACGGCTGATCAAGCGAACACTTAATGGAGATACAAGGACACAGAAGAAAGCAAGAGTGAAAAGTCAATAGGGCAGAGACTACTTAGGATTAAGGACTTCGAGAAAAATATCGTTGTTTTCCAAGACAGTTCCTCTGTAACCGATCATGCGACACACTACAAAGCTAAAAGAGTATTCTGTTACGGAAGTGTATTTCAGGAAAGTAGTAGCGATCAGAAAGGTAATGTTAAGGAAATGTAATAAAAGGTAATGAATGTTAATGTATTGTATAAGTAATGTATTAGATAAAGTAATGTCATTTTGAGAAAAGAGTTAAGGAAGATTAGAAGCGAAGGTAAGAATGTATGAGTAGGATAATGTAAAATTAAGGACCGAATTTACACACATATGTAGGAATGCAGAGTATACAGAAGGAGAACAAAGGAGAGCTAATTGCAGTGGATTTTCTGGGACCACTACCACGATCAAATCGAGGTGTGAAGCACATATTGGTATGTATCGATGTGTTTTCCAAGGCAGTCCGACTGTACTCAATTATGCGACCCACAAGCAAAGTTGTTCTAAAGATACTACTGCAGAAATATATTCCGTTATATGGAAAAATGAAGAAGGTACTCAGTGATCAAGGTGTACAATTCCAAAGTGAAAAATGGGATAGGACGTTAAGGGAAAATGGAATACAACCTGTACTCACATCCATAAGACATCCTCAAGGAAACCTTGCTGAGAGAGTTAACAAAGAATTAGGTAAATATTTACGAATATATTGCCATGATCAACACAATAAATGGGCAGAATATTTACCATTTCTTGAAAAAGCCATTAACGAAAATTATAGTGAAGCAACAGGATACACTCCCATGGAATTAGAAGAAGATAAGAAGCCAAACAGATTTTGGACTAAGTATATAAACAAACCTAATAACCAAAATGTACCGGTACCAATAAGTGTGAAAGTTGAATACGCAAAGCAACGGATAAGAGAAAGAGGTAACAAGAGAGTAGAGAGATTTAATCTAACTCACAAGCTACAACAATTCAACGTGGGAGAAAGTATACTACTCAAAGCAAACCCAATGGGAAAACGGAGTGATAATACGGCGAAGAAATTCTTCAGACTTTATAATGGACCGTATACGTTAAGCCAGCGAGTAGGACAAAACACTTTCATCGTATATGATGAGATACAGAAGAAAGAAATTGGTAAATTCCACGCAACGTCATTTAGGAAGTTTTACACATGAAAACAACGAGGTCAATGAAACCAGTCAGATCAGCTGTTTGTTAAAGCCACCCTACTACAAGGTCACGAGCAGTGAGCGTACGAAGAGGGAGGTAAGACATTTGTATACACTCCAATTAAGGGTGAAATGACGAATATTATTCTTTATTATTTGTTACATTTTTTTTGCAAATATAATAATAATAAAAAAAAAATTATAATAAATAAATTTATTAAATTTTTTTTGTTACCAAGCAGAGGGATAATGCGACAGTACAAATAAGTGATGTACTGAGCATTGAATATAAAAATTTAAATTTACCTAATAAACTGTAAATAATTAATAATATATTAGAAATAAGAATGTCAGGGATTGCAAGCTTGGCTCAGACAAAAATATGAACAGGTGTTTCGACCTGAATCGACGTGCACACACACACAAATGTAACTGAAAGTGTGTACACCAGTATTTTGCTAGTGTGTGTGAACGCAGGTCTATGCAGGCGAGTTTACCACCCCAAGATGAATAATTGCACAATTACTGTTTTTCCGTAATTATTCATAAACTATAATTAAGAATTAAAATCCAAAAACACAATAAAATGTAATAAAATTTACTAAATACTGTGTACGAAAACCACGCGAAAGTGCCACACCGTACGAGTGTAATAGTGAAATAACTGTGTACAAATCGAAAGGGTTAAGTTGCAATGTCCAAAATGACAGTGAACATGTGTTGAAAAAATAGTTATAAGATAAGTATAAGAGTATATTCTGCAATTCGCAGAACTATAAGAAATAGCGATTTTGACAAAGAGTGGGGGAACTGAATCCAGAGACAGTTTCTGACATGTCGATTTCGTACCACTGCAGGTGTCGATCAAGACATGGGTATAAATAGGACACGCAAGCTACAGTGGTTCTCTTTCTTAAATCATCCACGGTGCAGCGGGAGCTTATGCCCGTCCGCACGGCGTATTTATTTTTGTTGTAAATAGTTTAAATTTTCCAGTTACATACAACTATGTAACTAAGTTGTAAATACAATCATTTTTAAATAATAACAGCAGTACATAAGAAGAATTACATAAGAAGATCCATTGACGTCAGAAACAGCACGAGGGGAGTTCCAGAGAGTGATACGACGCTGGACAAGAGGAGAGTTCCAGAGAGTGATTCGACGCTGGACAAGAAGAAGTGATACGACGCTGGACAAGAGGAGAAGAGAGACAGCCGACGCTGGACAAAAGGAGAAGAGAGACAGCCGACGCTGGACAAGAGGAGAAGAAGAAAGAGGACGCTGGAGTGCGAGACGAGGACGACTACAGATGGATCAAAATGATCGAGTATGATTGACGACAATAAGGTGATAAACAACTTATTTATATCTTAATCGTACAATGAACTCAGAGACAATTAAAGACATTTCTATTTTATTTAAAAGTAAGAGCCAATGTTTCTTGTAAAGTAGAATTAAAATCATAGATGTTTTAGAAATACGATTAACGTAACAAGAGCTCAAATTAATATGAAATAAAATGAATACAAAGCATTTAAATGAAAACAATTAGTATTTGAGATAAAACAGTACTGAGAAACAAAAGATAAATTCAATAACTATTAATATTTTGAGTACATTACAATATATAAAAAGAGATTTAAATATTGATATTTTGAAAAACATTAATTGACTGAGTAGTCTAAAAATGAGATTTTTCTTTAATACAATAATTAGTAGAATAGAATATTTAGCCAGTAAGGATGTATATAGCATAAGCCTTACGGCATAATAACAAATAATAACGAATGTTTTAAATCGAAGTCAGTGCCATGTGCACAATTTTTAATAATATCAAATAAATTTGAAATACCGTTACAAGTTACATAGAGTTCTTATTGCAGATACACCTGAAACCCAATTTAAATGTTATATTGTTACATAATTTGTCAATCTTGAACGTGAGACCGGTCACGCTAAATTTGTGTATATGTATATGTATTGTTGCATATTTGGCTCCCAAAGAAAGTGGGGCTATACAAATTAAAGTACATATAAAAATTCACACACATAAAAAACGTTGCGTAAATTTGGCGCTCCAAGATCGTGGGGATATTCAAAAACAAATAGGAGTGTATTTGTATTTGAAATTAAATGTAACAAAATAAATACGTTGCATATATTTGGCGCCCTGGACGTGGGGCACGACATGCCTAAATTTATGTGCAAAAAAAATTTGTTACATAAATTTTAGCCCATGAACGTATGGCCCGATCCCCATCATTTAACTATTAAAATTTTTTTTATGTAGCTGAATTGTTGCTCTAAAATATAAGAGTGTGTTAAATAAAAAATGTATTATATGTAATAATTATTTATATTAAAAAGTAATTGAATGTAATGTTAATTGTTGTGTAATCACACAGCTGGCGCCCACGAATAATATTATTTGTCTATGTAACAGGTGTAACTGTAATGAGTATTAATAATAACTATTAATAAAAATAAAGAAATAAATAAATAAGTAGGGAACGGTTATCAATAATAATTGTTAAAGAATTACTACGAAATAAATATTTTAATAATAATTCACCATGGCAATATCAGGAAGTTTAAGGATGGGAGAAGCACTTCAAGCTATGATGCAAGCCGTATTTGGTGAAGTAGAGAACAAACGAACAGAAAAAGTAAAAGAAAATAATATTAGAACGCAAATAGAAGAGGTAACAAAATTTTTTACAAAACAGACCGAAAAATTAAGAGAAGAAAGGAAAGCAAAAGAGGAATTAGTAGAAATAATTGACGATTCTAATACGCACATTGCGGAAGTAGAATATAAACAAACCATAAGAATTAAAAATAAAAGAGAAAATACGTGTGTAATTACTAACGATAATTATAAAAAAGTAATTAACATTAAGGAGGAGAAGCAAATAAAAGTTAATAAAACATACATTATTAATGGCGATATCCCTATTGTGAGACACACACGCACACTAGTAAGTCACATAAGATGACACACTTAAGGCACCACACTTACGGAGATAAATATCACTGTAGGTATAACAAGAAACGTAGTAAGTTATCTAGACGAAACACTACACAAAATTGTGGTAAGTATGATGTTAGATATACGCACGATAATTATAGTAACGATAATTATATCTGCAAGTATGAAAACTACAGAGGTTATCATACACGACGAATGAAAAAACCGTCGACAGCTGTTCACGTCGGTTCACTCAACCAAACTAATGACGAGAGAATTGAGAAAGAGCGAAACATTTGTAAAGAGAGACGAAATTCACCCTATAGACAAGTTGATCACGCGATAAAGGCAGCAACAATTCAACGCAGAGACGAACAGGTGACTTCTACGATAAAAACAAACGTCGCAGTAATACAATGGAATGCGGACGTTGTTTACACAAGGGTGAGAACAATGGTAAGCACGGCGACTACGCTACAAAGGAACAATATACGTCCGGTAGACGACGGACAATGCAATTGTTATAACGAGGGGTGTAAGATCGAACTACACACTGAACTCAGAACTCAATACCCGAATGGAATGAATAATTATTTTTAAAATAAAATAATATAACTATTAATTATTAAAATAAGAAATAATATGTGTAATAATATAAGAGAGTATAATTAAGAAATGTTATTTATTAAGGATATGATAGCAAATAAAAAAAGAAATATTAGTGAAAAGAAATAAAGAATATTATTTGAAAGGGTTAATTAAGAAATGTATTATTGATGGTAAGGAATGCTATTGTAAAGAAATATTTAAGAAAGTATTGGTAAAAGATGTTATTGTTGTTATTAATATGAAGAAAGGGTTAGGAATGGAAATAATTGCCATAATTGTTAGAACGGCTGATCAAGCGAACACTTAATGGAGATACAAGGACACAGAAGAAAGCAAGAGTGAAAAGTCAATAGGGCAGAGACTACTTAGGATTAAGGACTTCGAGAAAAATATCGTTGTTTTCCAAGACAGTTCCTCTGTAACCGATCATGCGACACACTACAAAGCTAAAAGAGTATTCTGTTACGGAAGTGTATTTCAGGAAAGTAGTAGCGATCAGAAAGGTAATGTTAAGGAAATGTAATAAAAGGTAATGAATGTTAATGTATTGTATAAGTAATGTATTAGATAAAGTAATGTCATTTTGAGAAAAGAGTTAAGGAAGATTAGAAGCGAAGGTAAGAATGTATGAGTAGGATAATGTAAAATTAAGGACCGAATTTACACACATATGTAGGAATGCAGAGTATACAGAAGGAGAACAAAGGAGAGCTAATTGCAGTGGATTTTCTGGGACCACTACCACGATCAAATCGAGGTGTGAAGCACATATTGGTATGTATCGATGTGTTTTCCAAGGCAGTCCGACTGTACTCAATTATGCGACCCACAACCAAAGTTGTTCTAAAGATACTACTGCAGAAATATATTCCGTTATATGGAAAAATGAAGAAGGTACTCAGTGATCAAGGTGTACAATTCCAAAGTGAAAAATGGGATAGGACGTTAAGGGAAAATGGAATACAACCTGTACTCACATCCATAAGACATCCTCAAGGAAACCTTGCTGAGAGAGTTAACAAAGAATTAGGTAAATATTTACGAATATATTGCCATGATCAACACAATAAATGGGCAGAATATTTACCATTTCTTGAAAAAGCCATTAACGAAAATTATAGTGAAGCAACAGGATACACTCCCATGGAATTAGAAGAAGATAAGAAGCCAAACAGATTTTGGACTAAGTATATAAACAAACCTAATAACCAAAATGTACCGGTACCAATAAGTGTGAAAGTTGAATACGCAAAGCAACGGATAAGAGAAAGAGGTAACAAGAGAGTAGAGAGATTTAATCTAACTCACAAGCTACAACAATTCAACGTGGGAGAAAGTATACTACTCAAAGCAAACCCAATGGGAAAACGGAGTGATAATACGGCGAAGAAATTCTTCAGACTTTATAATGGACCGTATACGTTAAGCCAGCGAGTAGGACAAAACACTTTCATCGTATATGATGAGATACAGAAGAAAGAAATTGGTAAATTCCACGCAACGTCATTTAGGAAGTTTTACACATGAAAACAACGAGGTCAATGAAACCAGTCAGATCAGCTGTTTGTTAAAGCCACCCTACTACAAGGTCACGAGCAGTGAGCGTACGAAGAGGGAGGTAAGACATTTGTATACACTGCAATTAAGGGTGAAATGACGAATATTATTCTTTATTATTTGTTACATTTTTTTTGCAAATATAATAATAATAAAAAAAAAATTATAATAAATAAATTTATTAAATTTTTTTTGTTACCAAGCAGAGGGATAATGCGACAGTACAAATAAGTGATGTACTGAGCATTGAATATAAAAATTTAAATTTACCTAATAAACTGTAAATAATTAATAATATATTAGAAATAAGAATGTCAGGGATTGCAAGCTTGGCTCAGACAAAAATATGAACAGGTGTTTCGACCTGAATCGACGTGCACACACACACAAATGTAACTGAAAGTGTGTACACCAGTATTTTGCTAGTGTGTGTGAACGCAGGTCTATGCAGGCGAGTTTACCACCCCAAGATGAATAATTGCACAATTACTGTTTTTCCGTAATTATTCATAAACTATAATTAAGAATTAAAATCCAAAAACACAATAAAATGTAATAAAATTTACTAAATACTGTGTACGAAAACCACGCGAAAGTGCCACACCGTACGAGTGTAATAGTGAAATAACTGTGTACAAATCGAAAGGGTTAAGTTGCAATGTCCAAAATGACAGTGAACATGTGTTGAAAAAATAGTTATAAGATAAGTATAAGAGTATATTCTGCAATTCGCAGAACTATAAGAAATAGCGATTTTGACAAAGAGTGGGGGAACTGAATCCAGAGACAGTTTCTGACATGTCGATTTCGTACCACTGCAGGTGTCGATCAAGACATGGGTATAAATAGGACACGCAAGCTACAGTGGTTCTCTTTCTTAAATCATCCACGGTGCAGCGGGAGCTTATGCCCGTCCGCACGGCGTATTTATTTTTGTTGTAAATAGTTTAAATTTTCCAGTTACATACAACTATGTAACTAAGTTGTAAATACAATCATTTTTAAATAATAACAGCAGTACATAAGAAGAATTACATAAGAAGATCCATTGACGTCAGAAACAGCACGAGGGGAGTTCCAGAGAGTGATACGACGCTGGACAAGAGGAGAGTTCCAGAGAGTGATTCGACGCTGGACAAGAAGAAGTGATACGACGCTGGACAAGAGGAGAAGAGAGACAGCCGACGCTGGACAAAAGGAGAAGAGAGACAGCCGACGCTGGACAAGAGGAGAAGAAGAAAGAGGACGCTGGAGTGCGAGACGAGGACGACTACAGATGGATCAAAATGATCGAGTATGATTGACGACAATAAGGTGATAAACAACTTATTTATATCTTAATCGTACAATGAACTCAGAGACAATTAAAGACATTTCTATTTTATTTAAAAGTAAGAGCCAATGTTTCTTGTAAAGTAGAATTAAAATCATAGATGTTTTAGAAATACGATTAACGTAACAAGAGCTCAAATTAATATGAAATAAAATGAATACAAAGCATTTAAATGAAAACAATTAGTATTTGAGATAAAACAGTACTGAGAAACAAAAGATAAATTCAATAACTATTAATATTTTGAGTACATTACAATATATAAAAAGAGATTTAAATATTGATATTTTGAAAAACATTAATTGATTGAGTAGTCTAAAAATGAGATTTTTCTTTAATACAATAATTAGTAGAATAGAATATTTAGCCAGTAAGGATGTATATAGCATAAGCCTTACGGCATAATAACAAATAATAACGAATGTTTTAAATCGAAGTCAGTGCCATGTGCACAATTTTTAATAATATCAAATAAATTTGAAATACCGTTACAAGTTACATAGAGTTCTTATTGCAGATACACCTGAAACCCAATTTAAATGTTATATTGTTACATAATTTGTCAATCTTGAACGTGAGACCGGTCACGCTAAATTTGTGTATATGTATATGTATTGTTGCATATTTGGCTCCCAAAGAAAGTGGGGCTATACAAATTAAAGTACATATAAAAATTCACACACATAAATACCTTGTAATATATATATAATTGGCTTATGGAAACAGGAATATACTTAAAAGCCGGGACGAAATTATGAAATTATTTATCATTTAGGCATTACGGCAGCAAATTTATCTAAAAAAAAAAAAAAACCTCATTTTCGGGACTTTTAGTGATTATTGTAGACCCACTCGTAATCATTTAAAACGTAATAATGATTATTTGCTTTTACGGTTTTAGGTTACTAAGAAATAGTTAAGTAGTCATGGTTTACTTAATTTTGTTGGCATTTTACTTTTCGAGGTAGAACAAAACTTCCATTAGTCTTGATAATGGAACGGCTTATGATCACCTCCTCGTGATGTTTCTCAGCTAACGTTAAGAATCGTACATGTGAAGAACTTTACACACAGTTCTCAAAAATAAAATGTTTTAAATTATAGTATCTAATAATAACCGTACTTCGACCGAAATAATGAGAGAGTTCTGCAGCGCAGGAAGCTTACTAGTTAGCATTCCACTACACATATCCATTACAAAATAAGTAACCAACTAATTAGATTTACCGCCATTACTAATATGGCTGCCACGATCACTACCACGGCACAACTATTAGCGCCTCCGCACACGGCGCGACTGTTTTCAACTTTAGTTGTTAAAAGTTTGCGCAACCAACTGTTTTCCGATCCGTCACCGTAGTGTGTGGGGCGCCGCACACGACGTGATCGCAAACAGACCGGTTTTAAATCACTCACATTTCAGTTGGACGCAACCTAGCTTCCTGGTCGAAAAGCAGCTTGTGTCGCGTAGTTGTGCAATCTTTTCCGTTCTGCGTTTTTACTGTAAATTCATTTTATAATTTTTTAAAGTTCTCATAGTTTCATTTTACGTTTTTGTAATTTTTATTACCTTTATACTTTCATCTGTAAAATGAATGATCAGGTGGCGAAATTAAAAGTTCGTCCAAGAGGTGGAAAAGCCTCTTTTAAAGTTATGACTCTGATTCTTTCGTCTGAGTAGCAGCTTTAAAAAACCTGGACTTAATATTTCGTTCGATGTAAGGATGAGTCCGTAACATCCTGCCACCTCTTCGCCGTCTTCGATATTGTTCATAAACAACAACGTCTTCCTCATCGTTACTGCTGCACATAATAATAATAATAATAACAACAAATAACTTAATAATAATCATCATCATCATCTTCATTTGAAAAAGAATGTCAACAAAACGTCCGTCTCACTACAGTTCTGTTTACATCAGCTTCACTAGCCAGTTTGCCTGATACTGACTTCATTTTGGTCAAAATTTAGTTGCTTCGTCTGCAGACAACAGCAACCCGTTAGCAACTAAAGTTTCAAAACGATCGCGTCTCGTACCAGTTGCTCAACTCGTGTTGCAGAGTAGTCGCCCCGTGTGCGGAGGCTCTTACATGCACTAAATTCATAGTCGTATGGATGTTCTTACTGTGAATGAGCTCTATACATGAGTGTTAAATTCTACCAAAAAGTTGTAGCTGTAGTACTGAGTGTTGGGTAGATTAGTTTAGGTTTTAATCAGTTCCAAAAAGTACAGTTATTCTAAACATTTTGTACTACCCAAAAGCGACATATTAGTTCATATGTTTAGTTTTAAAAAACACAACCGAGCATGACATGTTACATTCCCTGCCTGATAAATTGACAGTACCAATACATACGGAACAACATACCTGATATTATAAAGTTCTTACTTGCCGTGTTAACAAAATGTTGAGCTTTGCTGGAAATTACAGTTCGAGAGGGAATAATAAATTTACAGAAATATGATAGGCTGTCGAGGAATGATATGTTAATTTATAATGCAAACTGCAAAAACTGAATAAACCTTAAGATTAGATAAATTTTAGAAGGAAAATAAGTTCTGAAAACAGACAGCTACATATTAAAGAACCTTAAAAGTAACACAAACGATGTAATGTATCCTAGTTATCTTTAAACATGTTTAATTCATGTAACCAAATCATGAATTAAATAATAGTATCAATTTGCAAAGCTTGTCTATTAATTACCTTTTTTATATTCAGCTTCTTTTATAAAAATGTCAGTAAATTTAATATTTTGTTCACGAAAGACTTTGCATTTCATTACTATTGAATAGTGTACGTCCTAAAACTTAATTTGAAGTGATACATAGAACCAAGGCCCTCGTTTAGTTCATATTATAAAGATACGGTGTGGGTTTGGTGTGGTATAGTTAAGTGTTGTACGGTATATTTTATGTTATGGTTTACCAGATATTATTATATGATAAAGCCATAGCCTCATATATATTTTTTCTGTATATCCGTTGACTTTCATTCTCTTTACCTGAGGTATTGTGTTTCTTCAACATGTTTATTCAATTAGGAAATTGATTATGACGGACATTGTTATCAACATATTTGATAATCCTAGTTATGCATTTGTACATAAGTGGCAGTATTTGTATACAAATATTTAACTTCTGAGTACCAACAATATTTTCTGTTTGGAAGTGACCACCGACAATTAAAAGGCGGCAGAGGTATCGTTTTATTAGTTCGTACACAGCTTGTAACCGCTACTAATTTATTCATTTTTTGTAACGCGTTTGCAAACAGATCTAGAAAATTGAAAATTAAAATTAATAACTTGATTAATTGGAATTATAAACTTAAAGTTGCACATTTAAAACTACATTGCTAGCTAATCTTATTAGTTACATACTTGTATTAACTACGTAAAATATAATGTAAAAGTTAAAAAATTTTGAGAGGAAGTATTATTAGCAATATACTTTTTATTGGTTAACTATTAAACACCGGGTAGTTAATACAGTGTTCTGACAATTACACATTGTTTAAAACTATTAACAATGATAAATTAATAGTTCTTTTCACGTAAACTTGCTGGCTGTTTACGTTAACGACCACAGACGAAGAATCGCGTGGCTTTAACAGTTCTACAGGGATGCCTCTTTTCTACTTTGGCAAGTAAAGTTTCTGAAGGAGAGAAACTATTATTTCATTGAACACATTTTACTGACCATGTGAGGAGATCGATTTCAATAATGCCTAACAAAATAGCCTGCTTTGTACACGAGTATATCTCTGTGTCTGAATAAATTTGCACTTACACTTAGCAAGTCATATCGTTGATATCGGACTTTGATATTTATACGTATGTTATATTTAATATTATAATTAAATTATGAGAATTTGATTTATATTTTAGTATTATTTTTAAAATTTATGTAAAACCTTTTTAGCTTTGGCTATTTTCAAGGAGTTACTTCGTGCTGCCAAACCAGTACAGGTTATAACGTTTAAATTCGGCAGTGAGAGTAAACCATCCGGTCTGCATTGTACGTTATAATAATAAGACATGGAACGGTTCTCGCAGGTTGTAGTGGGGACAGGGAAGGCAATGCACGTTGTTGGAGTGTGAGGTGACCAACCAAGTCACACATAAGCCATGTAGCTGTTCTGAACACAACATAATTGGTCCGAAAACAACGCATTAAAGCTAATCATGCGCAATGAGATATTTTGACACAGCGGAACCAGACTCCCGTTTCGTGTCTAATTATTTTTGCTGTATTTGAATAATTCGTACAAAGTACAAACTAAGATGTCTTCTTATACGTAATAAAACTGTAATTAATTTTTTACGTTTTCACTTAATGTGTTTACCGTCAGTTTGATTTACCGTATAAATTTTATTTTATAAATCACTGCTGATAGATGATAGAGGTTTCGTCAGTATTATGTTATTACCATAATTTTTTATGGTTATTCCATTTGTGGGACGTTAACATAATTAAATATTTTTGGTTTAAAAAGGGTTTCACGATGTTTTAGCTGCTGCATAACAAACATTTAGTGTAGAGGTTCCATTACGTAATTGAATTTTTGTCAACTCATCCTGCAGGCTAATGATAAATCAAACAGCTAGCTAGTACAGTTGAGAGAATTATATTTTCTGTTGTGTTATTTAATTGAAGATCACAACACAGAGACTGACCGTTTATCTACTGTTCAAGCTTCGGTGATTTATAATTGGACTAACAGATTGAATACTTTGAAAATCGGTTTAACGATGATGTATTTAATAAAAGATATTTCTGTTGGAAGTGCAGGACTTGCTAATGAGAGTGTAGAAACAAGTAGAAACACAAAAGTTAATTAGTTCGGAATAGACATTACAATACGTTTTATCAATTTTTATCTGATTTCATTGATATAAGCATTAATATCAATTTCTTAATGTCTTATTTAATTTTTCTTTTGTGCCGTACTTGTACGGAACGTAGATGACCTCTTTGGATATACTGGTGGTGAGGGATTTCACAGGTTCTTACAGGCCCAAACGGCTAAGTTGAAAAGTTCTATTGCATGGAGATTACATCCACTGAAGGAAAAGTATATACTCACAATATAGGGTAGAAATAATTGTGTCGTTAAATAAGAATTATGTTTAGAGGTAACCTGCCTAAATTTATCTCGAGCTTTCTCAGAAACAGGACCTTCCGTGTTCATGTCGGACAATCACTGTCCGCCCACATGAGCTGGAAAATGGACTACTGCAGGGATCTCCGTTGTGCGGGACGCTTTTTACTATCGTTATCAAGTGGGTATAAGCACGTCAGTTGGGAAGGTGCTTATATATTGACGATTTTTCGCTGTTCTACTTGGCCAACGCAACGGCGATAATCAAGCATAAAACGCAAGGCGCTACAGACATGTTGGTAGAAAATGCAAACAACATAGGCTTTTCTTTCTCAGCAACAAAAATGACCTGTGTCCACGTCTATCAAACGTGAGAAGGCACCCGGACCCGATGTGAACCATAAATTGTGTCCGGCTGCTCTATAGGCCCGTCATCAAATTTATGGATCTAACTTTCGACAGACAATTAACATGAAATATATATGTGGACGACCTGGCTATGAAGCACAAATCCTCGTTAAACACAATCAAGGAGCAGACAGAGAAGTTTTGTTGCGCCCGTACACCGCGCTTGTGCTATCCAAAAATGGATTACCGATGCGCGACGTACTTTTTAGACAGGATTCCGTGCTTAAAAAAGCTGGATCCTGAGTACATCGCAAGTGTGCGCTACGCTACAGGGACAATCCGCACTAGCCTTACACACAGCTTATATCATGAATCAGGAATTATGTACTTAGATCTGCGACATCAACGTTTGTTGCTGAGATATGTGGCAAAATTTCCAGCTCTACCGAGCCACATAACACACTGCTAGAACAACAGATTTGTTAGAGTATACGACCACCGTTCACGTTCACCAGACTAGCCGGTATTCGTGCGCTTGAAATAGCCTGACGCTACAACATCCAACCGCCGATGGTGCAAGCGCACGTTCCGTGCAAAGTTCCCCCCTGGCTGCTTTGCACACCTAGTCTCCAGCTGGATGTTGCCAGTAGAGTCAAGAAATCGTGCCATCCAACTGAAATGAAACTCCTGTTTAGATCAGTCCTTGAGGAATACGTCGAGGAACACACCATTGTATACACTGATGGGTAGAAGTCGGAGAGCGGAGTGGATAGTCGGTTTGTCATCGAGGGCGTCTCCCAATCCGGACACTGTAAAAGGCAGCAAGTGTATACACACCGCCGAACTGTATGCGGTATGGCAGGCCCTTCGTTTCTGTGAACACCGAGGTGAAATGAAATTTGTTGTCCCGGTCATGTAGTTATTTAAGGTAATTATAAGTTAACGCTGCAGCGAGAAAGATTACCAACACCCCATAAGTCGATGCGGTTGCCACACGACCTGACGACGCGCAACTAACTGCCCCAACCGCCAATATAATTTGTGGCACCAGCTGTGGAACACACGGCAGAGCCAACTTTCTGCCGTGAAGCAGAGCGTCCGTAAATGGCAAGTCGTCGTGAACAAGTTTGCATCACCAGGCTGCGAATTTTGGCACACGAGCTTGACGTCTCGTACCTCCTACAAGGACAATAACGACCCGTCTGCACTTGTGGCTAAGCATTTTCAGTAAACACATAAAATTGAAGAACGTAGTGCTCTTGCAGAACTGAGGCATGGAGTAAAAGGTAACCTGAAGGAAATCTTCGGAAACATATAGTTAGCTATAGACAGATCTCTGTCCTTCCTAAAATCAGCAGGATTACTGTATAGGCTTTGAAAATGCGTTTTAGTGTGTACGAGTCTCTACTTTATTTGAGTCAACTAAACTGTAGGTGAAAACAAAACATCCCCTCGAGCAACGCTCCAGGTAGACGTCGTTGCTGAGCCCATAAAACATTAAAAACAAGAAAGATTTTTTTTATCCTTTTGTATGTTTTTAATTAATTTCATATTTTTAATGTATGGAAAAGAATGTTTATTATTTATACAATGCGTGGCAAAAATATTTGTAAATAAAGTAATATTATTTTGTATCTTTGTTTTTTTAGTTGTTCAGTCAGTTCGAAACTATTTTTTATATTTTTTATTTAAGTGGATTTTTTTATTTATGTTATACAATTTGTGTCAGTAATTTAGCTATTTAATAACTTGATACTGTTCTAGCGTTCATTAAAGGCCTAATAGGTTTATTAATGTTGTGTAATTTTATTAGGGCATTTAATTTTGGTGCACATGGATTATCCGTTTAGAAGATCGGCACAATAAACGCGTTCATGGAGATAGTGCTGACCAAAACGAAAAAGTAGTAGCGCCTAGTTCTCCCAGATCGTATAGGGGCTGGAATGTGCCAACATGCCACACATCAATCCGGAGATAGGATTACTGTTGCAGATACTTGTCATTAGTAAATACAATTTAATTCTCTCCTATGTGTATTCTTCAAACACAAAACTTCGATGAAGACATCAGTTGGATAAAGAAGAAATAGATGACTTGGTAGAGGCAAGCTCATTGGCGTGCAGCAATTCAGATATTGTCTGACTTTTAAAAGTGGATTAGAGAATCTTGGTCGACAGATTAAAAATAATTTGTTTGTAAACTTTAAGAACAAACAACAAAACACTCATATATTTCTAAATCAAAGGTCTGTTATTGTAGAATTATGTTTTTAAGTACCATCCTATAAATACTTCAAACGGAAATCTCCTCAAACAGAAATCTGTACAATTACAAAATTGTCTTGCATATGAATTCACAAAAACAAACAGGCAGCGTTACAAATGTACTCCTGGTTGTAGAAAAAGCTCGAACAATGTTACCAGAATTCGGCGATACAACCGATAACATGTCATAAAGCTTTAAACAAAATCGAGTCTTCAATAAGCAGGAATATAATCAACAATAAACGGGAAACAAACGACGATATAAATGAAAACAGAATTTAAACAGGTAACTGAATATAACAGGTAAGACTGTTACCAGAAGGGAAGAAGTTTGTGCATCACAATAAGAGTCCGTCGGAACAAAAATCAGTAAACACTCTGGGTCTGAACGCACAGAGTGTAAAAGAGTGAGAGTGAGAGAGGCGAGTGAGTGACAGAGAGTGCGAGAGAGACACATAGACAGATAGACGGTAATTTCTACTAATCTCATATAGACATTAGCAGAAACAGACACAGAGATAGGCAAGTATATAGATAGACAGTGAAAGTGTGAGAGAGGAGAAGGGATAGATACAGATAGGAGATATAACCGACATAATAAATACTTTGGGCTCTAAAAGTGAAACAAATACATAAAAAACGATGATTAGAACAGAAAGAAAAGTGCTAAAAAGTAAAAGTTGATAACAAAGTTGATAACAGTAAACATATACTGTGAATGTGTATTTGGGTTTATATGTTTGTATGTGAGTTGTTGTAGAAAAGTGAAGCCAAAGTTTTTGAACGTAAAATTACGCTCCGAATCTTATAACGTTTCTTTTATCTGCACTACAATTTTTATAAGTTATTTTTTTGTAACTTAGCTGCTTCTGTGGAGTATTGTGTTTTAGATTTTGAGTCTAGCGTTGTGATTTAGTCACTGCAGTAATGCCTCCGCTTCTTCAAATTTTTAATATTCTGCTGAAAAATCTTCTGATTATTTTTATAGTTTCTGGGAAAGAAAGAATACGTTAGACAAGTTAATTAGTTTGAAGTCATAAACTTTACTGATACAATTAGTAATATTTACAGATCAATCACTATCTGCCCTATTTTTTATAACATTATTATACGATGACAAAAGTAAATGTAGGAAATAAAAAAAGTAGTGTTCTTTAAGAAGTAATGTACCAACACAAGGTAAACTAAAAATTGTTAAAACCTGAAGTGTTGTTTAAGATCTGAAGTGTTGTTTAAGACCTGAAGATGTCAGTGATGACGGAAAGCTTTGTCTAAACAATAAAAATTGTAGCAGTTTAGCAATTTTATAAAAGAAATAGTAAACTAAAAATATTTAGTGATCAAAATTTTTGGTCGAGTTTTGGGTTTTTCAATTCCTTTGTGTTTGAAATATATGTAAAAAAACATTTAAACTAATGTGTTGTATAAACAGCAGCACTGTATTGTATTGAAATGTTACATTAGGACATCTCAGTCTACAACATGATAGACTATCTTACACAAGTTGGTCTGCGTGTAAGTTATCCAAAGTTTTCAAGTCCGTTGAAGTATAAGTAAAGCAAGATAGCAGTATATGTATCACAATTATACTCAATTTTATTTAGATTTTTCGTCACTTTTACCCGTTTTAATTAGTAAAACATTTAATAAAATAAATTACCCCATTCTTAGGAACCACGTCCTTCTCTGCATGGCTATACACAACACCCGCTGACAGTACAACCCCTATCTGAAACGACGACAGTACATAACTTTTGCGTAACACAAAAGATACAAAGTTTAAAAGTAAATTAAAAATGTTCAGCAAATACAATGCCTATATGTACAAAAAATTTAATGTGTTGGATATCGAATACAAAATCTAAAAACATTGATTTTTATTGTATAAAAATAATACGTGATTTAGAATTGTCTCATTTTACGAAACATTTTGGCGGGAGAAGTTATAGTGTTTATAGTCTTTTCCTATGGTATCGTTTACTAATAGCATAGACATCACGGAAAAGCCACTAACAATTGAGAATGTCCTTTACAGTTCTTATACAGTAGATCGTTCATAGAGTCTGTGGCGATATTCACCAGAATTTGTTATTGCGCAACAGAAGTTAGCCCCAAGGCGTGTATAGATATTCTCTAACAGAGCATGACCTTTGTGCCACTTGTTCTCAGCAGAGTGAAATTGAATTCGACAGAACTTTGTGAACCTGTTTAATATCTGTAACTGTGACCGAATCTAGAAATTAAGCACAATATTTTGAAATCCATGTTGGGATAACTGGGCGATAGTTAACGAGATCCGTAACTATTCTCTTAGTTTTATATTTGTCAGCATATGTAGGAGTAATCAGTTGTATGAAATAATTCTTGCATACATGTAACAGAAACTAGAACAGTGGGAAGATTCTGGCAGAATAATGTTAATAATTTTAGACTTCTCTTTGGCCAGTTCCCCGTTGGGTGTTAGGGCTTCCTGTGGTCTCACTCCTCTTAGTGCATCCTTGTAGAATTTCTTTTCAATTCTGTCTCATTTATTATGATGATGTGGCCTAGCCATTATACAGTCAACTCATTCTAATTCAAGAGATAAGGGTAAGAATAGTCTCAAGCTGTATACAACTTTGTTTTTCTAAATTTCCATAATTTTTAATCACGTGTTGACTCTGCACGATCCTTTTAGATTAATCTGTTCTAACATAATGGTAACTACTGTAAATGGCGTTTGTGAGTTTTATGAGAGGGTCAATGAATATGTTAACTTTGAGCACGAGGTTGGAAAAAAGTAAAAGCCAATGGTATTATACAGGAGCAAAACAGTTTTCGGTGTGTTTTCCATTGAGTATGCCAAATTTGTATTTTTCTGTCTTTAGTCTGTTAAAAGTTATCGTATTTTTTAAACGTCTGCTAATTCAGTACAATTTCTAAGTAATCAATTCGGGCATAAGGGATTTAATCTAGCCATTTTTGAAAGGAGACTGTTAGGGAGGTCAGCCGAGGACTATATAAATAGGTGTCAATGGGAGCTGAAAGACGTGATGTACTCGTAAGAATGACGGAAAACTCAAGTGTCCGTTTTTTATCGAGGAACCAAAATATAGATAATGAAGAAGAATATTACAGTCTTAGTGTACACCCAGTCTGAACTTAATGTGTTGTAAATTGAATGTAAGTTAAGTGAAACAATGTTTTAATTCATTTGTTTAGTTCTTAACAAATATTTTGTTGTTTATTTAGCAAACAGTATATGCTGTTAATTTAATTAGTAAAGAAGTAAACTTTCGTTAGTACAATAATGGAACATCAAACTGTCGTTTAAGAAGTAGATTTCAAAGAAACTATTCTCAAAGTTCTTTTGTCTTTCAGACAATAATAATTTTAATGATCTGCTATTTTAACACAAAAAGTATGTCAGTAAAACTGTATAAGAGAGGATAATAAAACAACGCATATCACAAAAGTAAGACGTCTTAAACTTTGAAGTGTACTGAACGCAAAAAAGCGAGTACATCGTAATCAGTACCAGTTGTGCTAAAGTTTATTGCCTCCAGTGCCAGCACTGTAGGTTTTACGCGTCTATCTGCTTTTACAACACAGACCATAAACATGGTGGCGTTTACCCGATCTAATTCTCGCGTCATTATTTCGCATTTGTGTTTTAATGAAGTACTTTTATCCAATTACTAAGGTTGTTGTTCTAAAGCATACGGAACTGTTTCATATGGAAATCTGCACGGATATGTAAAAATACCAAGATGTGTGTATTTCAGAGTAATGTAAAATCGGTAATTTTACACACCCTTCAAACCGGAGGGTTAGCAGACCTCGGCGTTTGTTCTGAATGGCTCTTCCTAGTTTTTTAAAGTCTAACTTTTTTGTGACTACCTCATATAAAACAGTCCGATAAATTTGCGCGAATTGTTCAGAAAGTTCAGAGATTGTGAACCGCCGGTTTTCACGGACTTTTTCATCAATTTTGTGAACGAGTTCATCACTGACTACGGATGGCCTACCACTCCTTCCTTCATCGTGAATGTTTGTCTTCCACTTTTAAACAAACAAATCCACTGACGCACAACACCTTCACTCATAACGTTTTGGACGTATACAGTACACAATTCACAATGAATGTCTGCCACTGAAAAGTTTTTTGCCATCAGGAATCTTATCACAGCACGCACTTTGCATTTTGCGGGATTTTCTATTGCAGCGCTCATTTTGGAAGGCTATAACGAGTGAAAGAACGGCAGTGCAATACTCCCATTATACAACTGGAAGCGTACTGAGCTACTAAACAAGTCGGGGCAGGAATAATGTCACTTCCCCCACTACTTCTCTCGCTACGCGGCAACAAAGGTTACTTTCTGAATAGACCTCGTAAGAAAGTGGTAACAGATACATGCAGACGTTTGGATTTATTATCTAATATTATGATAAAGAAAATTTGTTTTAGAGGTAATTTCATTACTTTCAATTTAGGTCATAGGCAAATTTCTTCAAAGACACAAGTAGTATATAAATGTACGTTCTAGGACAAGGTCAGAGGTCACCAGATCAGGTCAATAGGTCACCTTATCAGTGGTAACCCCAATTAACCTTACGTTATCAGTGATAGCCCCAATTGACCCCAAATTAATTTGCAGATAATCCCATTGAACCTTTTGTAATCAATGTAAACATGACCACAAGGTTACTAGACGGTAACACACTGGCCTAGTAAAAAACGTAAACATAAACAGACGGCGTTTGTTGACACGTAAACGTTGCACACTTAAAATGTGACATAAACATTCCGAGTTCATGGACACGTAAACTGTTTTCCTTTCACAGTGTAGATAGTGTCGTCTTTACTATATATTTGTTTTGATGTCTAGCGATGAAAACGTGTGTTGTTACGTTGTACACCAGTCGAAAATGAATCGTAAGTGGAACGTTCCTCCAGACGATCTGTCAACGTATAGTTACTTTAGACCAGACGAACCGTCAGTGAATAAACGTTTTTAAATACTATATGATAAATGTTTATGGATAATAAATTCAAATGTAATGACATATTTTAAGCCGGTTATAATAACTGATTGGTTAACTTTACTTCCTAAGAATTTTTCAAAAATTATTGCTCTCTATCAACGACCTTCTGGGGAGATAGTAATGTTTGTTGATTCACTCGTATATATGTTTGATTTAATGAATCTTAGATTAAATCATGGGTATCCGAAATATCTTCAATCTCTATTTAACACACAACCGATTAATTGTATTCTGTATTTAATAGTAATATAGGTAAAACTTTTATATTTCATGATGATAATTACTATAGAGAAGTGAACGAGTGTACTTTTACTATTAAGTCATGGGGTTATATAACAGAAACGTTTCCTGGCATACCCCCCCAAATAGATTCCTCGTTTAGGTTTACAGACGGTAACTTGTACTTCTTTAAGAACAATACTGTATACGTATTTTACGAGTTTAGAGGTGAGTTAGTCAAAACAGAGAAAATAAATCGATCTATATTTGGATTGAACTGTATAAAGGATGATATATTAATACAGTTGAAGGATTTAATATTAAAATTAATAGTTCAAAGAAAAAAAGTAAAAAATAAGCTAGTGGTATAAAATTACGTGATTATTCAAGTTGATTTTGTTAGTTGTAAAGAATACGTGGAGCTGTTAACATGGAGACAGGTAATATTCGTGCTTTCAATTGGTGTATACATTGCATAGAACCTATTGATTTAACGTTTAATGAAATATGTTATTTTGTAAATAATTAATTTTCTGAAGAAAATGTTACTATAATTGAAGATGAACAAATTATCAAGATAAAATTCCCAACGATTTGCTTATATGACGACATATTACAAAGGTTAGAAAAATATCGATATCAATTAATAATCGATATTGATTTCGAGGAAGAATTTTAAACTCTCCGTTGGAAGTAGTTAGTTAGTAGAGGCTCAACAAGTTGGAAGCAATGTCAAAAATGGCGAAGTTGTGCGAAAAATTAAATCCCTGTAAGTTACTGCAAGATTTTTTTGAAGAAGCAGGATTTATTTTTAATGGTGATTCAGACAGTACTGTGTGTCGTGAGTGCGGATTCAAAACGAGAGGATCTTTATCTATTTCGCATATTCAATTTATGCACAAACCTTTTAATTCAGAATGTAAAATGGTATGTTATATATATGATAAATATGATACTTATGCACTATACAGTATATTATTACATATTGATGATATAGTGAATGCGAAAAAGTGTATATCAGAAACTGAAGAAATCATGAAGTTAACATTTTGCTGTTGGCCTAAACGTTTACCACGAGTTGATAATTTAGTATCGGCAGGTTTTTGTATACTGGTGTGGACGATGATGTAATGTGTATAGAATGTAAAGTTATACTTCATGATTGGCAAGATACAGACGATCCGTGGTTTGAACACGCTAAGGCATCTCCAAATTGTTTACTTGTTTTAAATTACACAGAGTCATTAACGAAGATGACCGCATTCAGTGACAAAAGTGGAAAGCGTATTGAAGACTTTTTTAAAAATCAAAGATTTGTTGATGATTCGGATAATATTGTTTGCTCTAAATGCGGTTTTAAAACGAAATGTTATAATACTATTTTGCATATTCAATTTATGCACAAACTTTTGTATCCAACATGTAAAACTGTGCGTTATATATCTTATAAATATGAAAACTATATCAGATAAAAAAAGTATGTTGCTAATTTTGTTAATATATTAAAGTGTAAATAAAAATTTATAATAACAGAGCTGATGTGATTTTGTTAGTTATTTGTTTAACCTTAGGATAACATTTATAAGTTTAAGTTAATTAACGTTGTTTATTCTTAACAAAGTAACCTCTGATAATAATAAAACTTATTGACGTAATGTTTAGCCTTTGATAATAAAAGTTATCGGTAATTTATATTGACGTAATGTTGTTTATGCTTTACAAAGTAACCTCTGATAACTAAGGTCATAGACGTAAATTAAGAAATCTGTTTTCTAATAAATGACTTTGATAACAGAGATTAATACCCTAAAATGATGTTTCTTTATATTTCAGTTTTTAATTAGTTGTTGTGATTCGAATAATGAGCATCAGGCAGGCGATAAGTGATGAATTGCATAAACAAGAGAGAAGGAATTTTCCTACACGCAATGTCGAACTGAAAGGTATTCACGATTTGTATCAAGCTGACCTAGTAGAAATGATTTCTTTTTCAAAGTTAAATAAAGGTTATAAGTATATACTAACAGTGATAAATTGTTTTAGTAAATTTGCATTTTGCAGTTCCGTTGAAATCAAAAGCCTCACACGAAATTGTAAAAGCTCTATGACGTATATTACATGCAAACAAAATGAAACATTTTCAAACTGATAAAGGAAAAAAATTTACAATTTACCTATTCAACAATTATTTAATCATTACAATATTAATCATTATTCGACTTATTCATATAAAAAAGCCTCTATCATTGAACGTTTTAATCGTACTTTAAAAAACCATATGTGGAAGTGGTTTACTACCAGTGGAAAGTATACATGGATCGAAGTACTTCCTCAGTTATTGAAAAAATATAATTACACTGTACATAGAATTATAGAAATATTTACAATTCATAATATTAAACAAACAGTACCTAGAACATATATTTTAAAAGGTGATACATGAAATGTATTAGATGGCGGATTTTACGAACAAGAAATTATTAAAACAAAATACGGTTGAAAAAATATTAAAACGTAAAGGTAATAAACTACTTGTTCAGTGGTTAGGATACGATAAGTCGCATAACAGTTGGATTGATAAAAACCGAATCATTTGAACTATTTTTCAATCACGAAAATTGTACAGCCAAAAAATACGTATTTGTAATTTTGATAAATCTATGGAGAAAAAAGAAAGAATCCATAGTGAGTTGTTACCAAATATTGTCAGGTCTCTTATCATTGGACAGAGTAATACCGGTAAAAACCAATGTAATGCTTAATCTTTTGTTCAGTCCTAATGGTTTATGTTTTGAGAATGTTTATGTATTTTCAAAATCGTTGTGTCAGTAAAAGTACAAATTTTTAGAAACAGTTTTATCGGGTATACCAACAATAAAATACTATAAATTTTCAGAAAATGATCATGTTATTCATCCTGATGATGCTGAACAAAATTCAGTTATTATATTTGATGATGTAGCATGTAAACAACAAGATAACATAAGAAATCATTTTACAATATGTTGACATAAAAATAATAATGTTATTTATATATGTCAAACAAATGTTTGAATTCCGAAACACTTGATTTGTGATAACGCGAATTTAATAATTATTTTTCAACTAGACGAACTAAATTTAAAACATATATTATAGAGATCATGTTAATACTGATATGAAATTTGAAATGTTTAAAGAACTTTGTTCTAAAGCATGGACAAGACGCAAAAAAATTTGTTGTTATAGATAAAGAAAGTGATATGAATTGTGGCGGTCGTTATTGTTTTGATTTTGATATCTATATTACTAATTTGTAATCGATATTTTTATTACTTATCAATACATCATCGAAGAAGTCACGTTCCCTTGACTAGCAAGAGAAGCTTGTTGATGAAATTAAAAAAAAATATGAAAAAATATTCGAAAAAACATCAGACTCAATGTTATTGATGAAGAACAGTTTGCAGAAAAATCGTTGAAACCTATTATCACCCCGTTACAAAAGTTAGTACAAGAGAAAACAAATTCGTCATTGATTAAAAAAAAATAAGAACAGCAATTAGATGTTGAAATGAACGATATTCAGTCGCGTTTACAAAATAAAAGGTTTTCAGAAGAGGCCGAAAACAATCCGATATCGAACAAACGAACAGTAGAAACTCCGTTACCGTTACCGCGTGAAGAAGAAATAACGTATGAAACCTTACCCACGATTGAAGAATTGATGTCAACATCAGAAGGACGACAATCAATTGAACCTTTTATCGGTATATGGTTTAAAGGTACATTAATAAGACATTACAGTATATGCGTAAATTTTTTGATGACAGTAATCATGATATTGATTACGTTTTTAGTCCATATTTTGGAGATAATGATATTTTAATGTTAGGTAAATACCCTTTAATGACTGATGACAGTGATTCTATTACAGTTAATCATGTTATGTACAAAGGTGCACCTCGTTTGTATGATCTTATTTTTATGAAAAACCCAAACGAATATGTATATTCACAAGAAGATTTAGACGAATACTCGCGTATAAGAAGCGAAACCGCAGCATATTTAAGTTTAAAGAGAAAAAGAGTTAAACGCAGTACTAGTTACAAATATTAAAATATAATTAAGCCTATTATTAATAAGCTTTAACAATCATCCACATCAAAAGTTAGAAGTAGCCGATTGCGTATTGATACAGAAGGTCGCAGTTTGTTAAATTTCAGTAACACATGAACCAATTTATGTGTACTGGGATAACGTAAATTAATTATGCGATAGATTAAAATTATTGATTGCTTCACAAAGTGCAGGTCATTCGGGTCATGAAAATGAAATATTATCAATTATAGAAGAGCTTTAATAAAAGAAGTTGCAGCAACGACTAAAGCGATATTTTTAAAATGAGTATCGATAAATTCGGACACTACAGTGGTGACTTAGTGGCTAGTTCCAACGTTCAGCGTGGACCGCCTGGAAAAGGATTTAAATTAACTGACGAAGGAAATTTTAATATACGTAATAAATGATTATGTAATGTGGGTGATCCTGAATTGGATGATGATGCTGTAAATGTAATATATATGAGAAAAAATTCGATTACTTTAACAAATACAGGCGATTGTTACGATCTTGAAATGGAAAAAGTTATTAATGTAGCCGATCCTGAGGAACCTTGTGACGCTGCAAATATAATTTATTTAGAAAATATTACTAAATCATATTTAGAGGATAGAATACCTGTTAAGGTGAAAAATAATCAAGTGTATTCATTCAAGAATAATCGTGAGACTCATATCGCAACACCTGTTAATAAACTTGATGCTGTCAATAAACTTTATGTTGATAATAAATTACCTGATGAAAATACACAAATTAATTGTTGTGATTTCAAGCAAAAAAGGTTAATTAATGTAGCAGATCCTATTAATTTGCTTGATGCTATAAATAAACAGACTTTATTAACAAACATAAATAATACAAAAGATGAATGTAAACAATATATAGATGATAAAATATATTATTCACGAAGTGAAGAAGAAAATAGTATAGATTTTAATGATAGCAGATTGACTAATGTTGCTGATCCTAAAGATGATACAGACGTTATAAACCAAAAGACTTTAACAACAAGGGTTATGAATGCATTTAAATTAGATCTAGAAGACTATACATTTGACAGTAACTAAGTTAGAATATTATACAAATTATATAAGGAGTGCGCTAAAGACAATCCTGTTAAAAACATAAACGAATTTCGCATTGTATATATAATACAAAGTTTATATGAAACGTCATAAATGCGTCTGCATCCAAACAATATAGAAGGTGGTGGTCTGGTGAGTAATATTCTTGGAAATGTTATAAACAAATCAATTGATTTATTACCTGTCGAACTTCATTTACCCGATTATCAGTATTGTGGACCCGGTACAAATTTAACAAAACGATTACAAAGAGGTGATCCAGGAATTAATAAGCTTGACGCTGCTTTTATACAACACGATATCGCATATTCAAAGTATTCAGATTCTACAAATCGCACTAAGGCTGATACGGAATTAGCTGAAAGAGCTTGGGAACGTGTTAAATCAAGTGACGCATCGTTCGGGGAGAAAGCTGCAGCGTGGTCAGTAACTAACCTAATGAAAGCTAAAAGTAAATTTGGTGGGGGAATAAAAAATAAAAAACAATTTCCAAAACAGTTTATAATTATCTGAAACGTTTTGCTGGTGAATGTGGAAAAGGTTTATATTTGAGACCGTATAAAAAAACACGAGGAGGTCTAAAAAAAAAGAACGAAACAACGACGGCGAAAATAATAAAGAGTATTCCTATACGTCCACTTTCAATTCAAGATGTAACCCGTCTTTAACTTAGGCAGTAAAAAAAAAAGATTAATTTTTGTTTTAAAATTTTTTTTTTGAAAAATTTTTTTTTTTCTTGAACTAGACCAAAACCTAGAGAAGCCAAAAATGCGCTGGATCCAGTGAGACGGGACTTGCAATGAAAACTCATAAATTAAACAATTAATAAATCCCTTTTATTATTCTATCTCGCTTGGTAATCAAAATTAATAACAAAATCAATAAACATAACAGTCAGAAATTTATTATCCCCTTAAGTGGTTAATTAAAATAATTTATACACCTTCAACAATGTCACCTGAAAATAATTAACACATATAAAATATTTTCGCTATCTCTCTTTAAAATGAAGTAAAATTTAAAATCATTACTATTCTTGAAATAAAGTTTCCTGTAAAATATTAATGATATAAAATTTATTTTCTATGTTCACTTTAAAATGATCCATTGAACTTAATGGAGATAATTTTTATAGACTCCTTGATAATATTAATTATAATAACAAATTCTCAAACAAATTAATTAAAAATTAAATAGTGACAATTCCACATCCTTGTTATTCAAGTTAATTAAAATAAATTACTTTCTTAGAAGAAATATTCAGCAAAATTTAATTGAGATAGAATAAATACTTGTTATTAAAATTAAGAGGATATATAATCCTATGTTTCATCTTTCTTTTCTAAAAACCCTATATCTAAACTCCCCACCAAAAATACACCTAAATGTACAATACATATAACCCCCCAAAATACACACACAAATGTACAATACATCACATGTTCCACAATACAATACAATTATACAAAGAACCCTTGCCACGCCCTTTTCTTACCCCCATGAGGTATATTATTACTTCTTTTATAGACATCCCTGTTAGGATTACAATATTTAATTGGTTCATTACACATGACATGTGTATTAGATTATGCTTGTGCAACTCCAGTAGTCCCCAGGACATAATAAATTCCAAAATTTGGCCAAGTGCCTAATACAGTTATAACATTCTTCCCACTGGGCTCTTATACTGTGAGAAATAAAAATTTAGAAAACAATGAACACCCCCCCCCCCCAGTTATCATAATTAATTAATAGAATTTATATATATAGAAACATTGCTAAGTAGTGAAAATAGAAAAATGTCATGAATTTTATAACCCCTTTAAAAGTACTTTTGGCCCAGAGACCGACATGTTCGTTTGCCAGTCGGTGCATAATTTAACCTGTCTGAACAACACGTTTAATACTGTATGAACAGGCACCCACTCAGGATTAAACTTGTGAATCCACTTAACTACCCCAGAAATTTCTATACAATATGAACCGAACTGAATTTAAAATTTAGAAAATATATAAATAAAATGAACACTAAATTGAACCCGAGAAATTACAAATAGAATGGATGACTTAAAAGCTGTAATGAAACACATATACTGAAATAAGAGGGAATTATACGTTTGAATGTTGAACTGCATAAGAAACATGCCAGTCTCTGAGCTGACAATTTTACAACAAATTAATAAAATTTACAATTGATTTCACACCCAGTTCACACACTATACTGTCCCGTTAATTGGGGATACAATTAAATATTTAAAAACTTGAAAGTGTTGTGTTTGATTGATAGAACTGGTTCACTGGGTCTTTTGAGTGCATCTCTACGTATAAATAATGTAATGGTTTGGTATCACCTGATTTTGTCCATGGGGGTGAGGTGGCAATCTCGTGGCCTACATTACAGGTGTTGGTGTGGCTTCCTGGCTATTCCTCCGGTAGATGAAGTGAGAAAGTTCTAGGTGTTCATGTTCAGGTCTTTGAGCTGTTTCCTCGGCTTAGTCGGGGACCCTGATTACACAAAATTATATATAAGCCAGAGAACACAACACAATGCCCACAGAAAGTTCGCACACCCCCCCAAAACCCATATACAATGTCAACATAGCCTTAGAGCTACCTAAATATAAAACTTGACAAGGTTATATGGCCACAGGCCCTATTTTGAAAATATTTAGTACAGTAAATCTTTATAATAATAACTTCACCCATGCGGGTTACCATGTTTGAATTTTTGATAGATAATTATGGCTTGTTACAATTTTAAATAGGCTTTATACATAGTCTGAATATATTGGTACCACGTGGTCAAGAAAGGTTAAATCTGATTACATCATCTTTACTATATTAATTAATACCCTTTGGCGATTATATGACTTTCAATTGGTGCCCCAGTAAGCTTCCTGATATGAATAAAGGTTTTACTATCAATACTAGTAAAAGTTGTATGCAACTTAAACCGAATTACGCATTGTGCAATAACCATAGGTACTTAATAGGAATCTGCTTACATCTCTTGTTTGCATTATTTAAACTAATACTTTGGTATCTCTATTTCCCTGACTTTTAGTGCCGTAGTTCGGACACGTAAATTTAATATAGTTTTACTGTGTTTTAACAATTCTACCTTCCAATTGCATATTGCACAACGCCATGAGGTTGCATCAAGGTTAACAGAAATTCACTTACTGGGGCTTATTATACAAGTCTTTCTTTAGTGAAACATTAAATATATAATTATGAAAGTATTGGCGAGACTTACCGCAGTCGATGTCAGATCTAGCCGGACATAGTGGGAAGGATGGTTGACGAAATTTTCTTCATCTTACCGGAGAAGAACAAGGCGGCCAAACTTGACGATGGTTGAAGCAAGACAATCTTAATCAGAATTCTTTCCGGCAACCTTGTTTGCCTACAGCGGCTGGCACCAGAATGCAGCACCGATCAAACGCTCACTAGAGCACTCAGAATAGTGCTTATCTTTACTGAAAGAGTGCAGCACTAATTAAACCGCATTAAATTAGTACTGCGTTTAACGTTTACCGGGACGTTATTTTCTGGGCAATCGCCGATCTCATACTGGATTCGGCACACCCTCACCCCAAAAGGGCAACATAGTTGCCCCACAGTTAAACGCAGGGAGAGTAGCCTGCAGAGTACCCCCTCCCCAAAACAATCCTGTGGTCATCGTGGTTAGGTCGGCTCAGCAGCACTTGCTCTCAGGAGAACAGAGGCTCAGAAGAAAGCGAAAGAGAAGAGAGAAGGTATGTAGTATGTAAGTGTGCGGATGCTGCACGCTGACCTGATCAGGGCCAGCCCACAGCAAAGAGAGACAGCTAAGAAAGACTAAAGAAAAGTTGAGAAGTCTCAGATTTCCGACCTCCTGAGGCTTGTCCACTGAACCCAGAAGACGACTGCCACCTTAAAAGGACATCCGCCCTATCTCTACGGGGACTAACCCCCTTCGAAAGTCTTCGATTGCCCCCGACAGCGCTTCAATTTTGAAATATGGCTTACCACCATTTTAGTATTGTCCCCCGGTACGCCCAGCCGGGCCGTCACCGGTGACGTGAATCCCAGGATGCGGTAAGGCCCCGACCAGCGGTAGCATAACTTTGCGGCACGTTTGTCTGCGGCTGAGCTGAGTGGGTGGCTTTGGCAATACACCCAGTCACCAATTCGGAAGGGGTTTGGAATTCGCCCCTGATTATAACGCCGACGGACCCGCTCGTGCGCTCGCAGCAAATTCTTCCGAGCTTCTTTCCACCTCTCCGCTGTTTTATTATTGGGCTCCTGCGGCCGAAGATCTTCGATATCCCACAGGTTGGTCAACTGGAGTGCGGGCGAGAATCCAAACAGAATTTTAAAGGGCACGGCCTGATGACTATCGTGTCGGGCCGTGTTGAAAGCTAACTGTAACCACTTCAGATTCTGATCCCAGGTGGTTTGTTGCTCTGCATGATAAGCAATCAGGGCGGACCGGAGATTCCGTTTGAATCTCTCCGCATGGGACGGTTGTGGGTAATAAGGGGAAGTGATTACGTGTTTGATCCCACTGGCGAAACACATACGCCGGAATTCACTTGAAATAAACTGCGGGCCATTGTCCGAAACAATGATGGTCGGAAGACCGAAATGCTGAAACACTTGGTTTTGTAGCGCGTTAATGGTTAAACGAGTGGTTGCCTGTCGTAAGGGCAGTAGCCAGGCAAACTTAGAAAAAGCGTCCACGCAAACAAGCAGGTAAGCATTACCTGACTTGCTACGGGGGAACGGCCCCACGTAGTCGATGAACAACTTCTCCATCGGTCTGCTCGCCACCTCAGATGATAACAACCCTAGTTTGGTGTTCTGGGCAGGCTTGCTCAAGCCACAAAGATGACAGCTCTTAACCCTTGTCGCGATGTCCCTATCCATGCCCTTCCAGATAAAATGTTTCCTAATACTGGAAATGGTCTTAGAAATTCCCTTGTGGCCTCCTACTGGGGAATTATGGTAATAGCTGAAGACCATGGGCACTAACTTGCTAGGCAGCACGATCTTAGGTGCACGTCCTTTTCTCTCTCTACAACAGAGGACTCCCTTGGACAAGAAATAAGGGGCCTGTACGTTACCCTCCTTGATATTTTGGATGACTGGACCCAGCACTTCGTCGTTTAACTGATAGGGTAACACATCAGTGAAGGCTAAAGGAAAGTCTAAAAGAACGGAACAGGGTTGCTCAGATTGGGCATCACTGGGTTGGGAAAATATGCGGGACAAGGCATCTGAAACCACATTTTGAGATCCCCTAATGTGTTGCACGGTGAACTTAAATGATGAGATTTTCACCACCCATCTACCAATTTTACCCAGTTGCCGGGGATGAGCCAGAAGCCATGAGAGAGCCTGATTGTCGGTCTCGAGCAGGAACTCAGCATGTTCCAGGAAACGCCTGAACTTGTCTAGAGCGTACACTACAGCTAAACACTCTAGCTCATAAACAGATGATTTTCGTTCTTGCTGGGTCAACGTCCGGGAAATAAAAGCCACCGGCTGCCTAGCGTCGTCTACAACTTGGGAGAGAACCGCCCCGAGCGCAACTGAACTCGCGTCCGTCTGCAGTATAAACGGCTTCGAAAAGTCGGGCATCCGTAACACCGGTGGGGAGATGATGGCTTCCTTCAATGTGTCGAAGCTTTTTGTTGATTTTCCCCCCATGTAAATTTTGCGCCCTTCTTCCTCAGTTCGTTCAAGGGTGCGGCAATTTCGGCGATGATCGGTATCAAACGTCGGTAAAAATTTACCATACCGACGAATCTCGCTATGCCCTTCGCATCCCTAGGGGGAGGAAAGTCACGGATGCCCTGTGTCCTCTCGGGGTCTACCGTAACGCCCCGGTGTGAAACTAAGTGGCCCAAGAAAGAAATACTCTCTTGGGCGAAACGAACCTTCTCGGGATTGACAGTGAGACCAGCATCTCTTAACCGACCCAACACTTCTCTTAGATGACCCAGATGATCATCAAAGGTCTCGCTATATACTAGTAAATCATCCACATAGTTGAACACGAAGCGGAATTTCACATCGTGAAACACCGTATCGAGAAGGCGAGTAAGTGTCTGGGCCCCCACAGCCAAACCCATGGGAACCCTTGTGTACTGGTATAAATTCCAGGGTACACAAAAGGCCGTATATGGTCTACTCTATTTGGCCAGAGGAATTTGATGATCGGCGGCGTTAAGATCGATAATAGTGAAATATCTGGCCCCACTGAACCAATCAAAGGCCGAATGTAAATCTGGGAGGGGAACAGAATCCACCTCTATATTGGAATTCAACTTCCGATAATCAATTACCATTCTTTGCTTGCCCCCAGGCTTTGGTACTAAAAATGCTGGACTGGCATAGCTCGAATGAGAAGGTTCAATTACCCCTTGTTCCAACAATTCTTGAACCTTCTCTCGCAGAATGGTCATCTTCGGAGGAGCAAATTTGTAAGGGTGTGACCTTACTATTTTAGAATCTGTAAGACGTATTTTATATTCCAGCAGGTGTGTGAGTCCCAAAGTAGGAGTTACCACCTCGGGAAATTCCTCACACAAATGGTCTAAGGCCTTCTGCTGGGATGGAGTGAGATGATCTCGTGCAGAATCGGGACAAGCTATTTCTTGGATACCCGGCTTGGCGCCCTGGTACCCAAGGAACGGAATTAAAACTTCCCGATTAAATTTAAAGAAACATTGGTGCGCTTGGATGTCCAGCACGAGACCACTTTTTGCGATGAAGTCGGCACCAATTATGCAATCCACTCCCAGAGCAGGAGAAACCAGAAAAGGCCACACCCAAGAAAACCCATCGATTTTAAATTTAAAAGTGATAACCCGGGAGATAGGCAAGATTTCCCGGGATGCAGTCCAGCATACTGCAGATGACAAGTTCGACTCCTTAATCAAGCCCTGCTTTTCAAGGTCCGCGTATACCCGAGATGAGATGATGGATCGGGCCGAACCGGAGTCAACTAAGGCTCTGAGCTGACCCCCTTTTACCTCGAGCGACAGAAAGGGGCATACTGAAAGTTGTCGCGAGGTAGTGGACCGGACCTTGATGTTGGAAGAGTTGGATACTAACAATTGCCTGGAGGTCTTCGGAAGTTGAACAGAATTAGAGCGGGGGGAAGACATCCTCCGAAATATCTTCCCCTGTCTATCTAGTTTTTTGGTGCTGGTCTAGTCAAAGGTGGTGCTGGGCGCGCGCGCCCTCGAGTGCAATTTCTCGCCACGTGTCCCGGGCGGTTACAATTATAACAAACCACCGCATTCCGTTGCTCGCGATTTCGAGCTGGCTGGGCCTGTCGGGGGAAGGAAGGCTCTTTGGGTCCTTCCGATCTCTGCGGTCTTGGTTCTTCTCCTCTACCGTCTCCCCTCGCGTGGTCGCTCATCTGGATGGCCTTGGTCATGACGCAGAGCCTGTCCAGGTCCGCAAACCCCCGCGGCCGCTCTGCAAAAACTAGACGTAATCGGTCTTCGGCGGAGACGCCGTCGAGAATGTTCTGGACCACTTCCTCCTCCGACATTCCCAGTCCCAGTATACGAGATACTTCCCGGATTCGTTGCACGTATTGGGCTAAAGTTTCTCCCCGCGCCTGCACTCTATAAAAGTGTCGATGTCGCAACTGCTCCATCAATCTACCGGGGACGAACGTCCCCAACACCACCCGGTCGAACTCCGCCAATTCAACTTTTACGACGCATCACCTCCGCCACCCTGTCAGCCATTGTTCCGCGACAATAGGGGAATATGATTTCGAGCACCGCACTTTCTGACATGCCCGGGTAGTCTACCAACTGGAAGACAGTCCTAAAAAAGGGTAAAAGTTTCTCAGCCTCCAGTCCATCTACGACTGGTAGTTGTTGAATTATGTGAGAAAGTGGGTTGGGCAGCTTATGGTAAGACGCCGCCCCCAAACCAGCGTGAACAGGTTCTATGTCTCTATAAGAGGAATTTACGGCTGAGACCAGGGCCTCAGCAACTGGAACCGGCGTAGATGCTCTAGCAGGTTGAGACCCCTGGAGGGTCGAGGTGATCTGCTGAATCAGCTCGTTTATGTTATGGGGCGGCACAAGTTCGCCGCCTTGTGCCTGAAGATTCTGCAGCCTAAGTATCACGTGCTGCAGACGTTGCCGGATTCGCCGGACACCGATAGAGCACCCCGGTCTTGCCTCCAAACTTTCTACGGAGTGAGCTAACTCCCGCAGCTCCTCCCACTTCTCACTACAACTTTCCCACTCGCTCTCTTGGTCAGTAATGGTGACCCTAGAGAGCGCGTCACCCGCGGCCAGCGCTTCTCGGAGCTGCCGTCGTAATATTTGAACATTCCCTCGAGGTTCTTTGCCCCGGGCTGCGGAGCTCGAACTCAAGTTCATCCCGCAAAAACAGCTCGGGATTTAGTGCACTCATCGTCGCTTCGCGGTCGGGACACAAAACAAAAGACACAACTTTAGAACTAAAGACAATTAATACAGGAATCAGAAAAACTCGAGTACTAAACCTTCCTTCAAGTAGACTGCGGGTCACCCTACCGTCGCGAGAACCCAGCCCACTAACCTGAACTGCTCTCTCTCAACGACTCTACACAAATGGAACGCGACACACACACTAACACACAACACGACAAAAACACCGACCAACGAAAATTTTTTTAAAAATATTCTCAATATTTCTTCGGCTACCGTATATCGGAGGAGACCGACTGCCGATCGGGCCATACCGCATAATTAAAACACCTCCCCAAATATGGGCAAGGTAATACTCCAACCATCTCCACCCAGGCACAGATCTGCGATAAGTCCCGTTTCCCAAGGAATGTCCCCTTCTAAAATTTCTCACCACGTGGCACTATCAACTATTCAAGGCGGGCAGTACATGTACATATATGACACAAAACCTTAAACCTAACAAAAATATTCACCTTTAGATAGAGGGCCTTTCAAAATTTTTTCTTAGTTCCATTAGAACTCCCAAAATGTTTCCTGAGTTTGCAGCCCCGTCACACCCACAGGACCCACGGGTTGACCCTAATCTCAACCACGCTCTGCTACCAAATGTAACCCGTCTTTAACTTAGGCAGTAAAAAAAAAGATTTTTTTTTTTTGAAAATTTTTAAAAAAAATTATTTGTTTTTGTTTTTCTTGAAAAGAGGGGCCACAAGTTAATTAGAACTAGACCAAAGCCTAGAGAAGCCAAAAATGCGCTGGATCCAGTGAGACGGGACTTGCAATGAAAACTCATAAATTAAACAATTAATAAATCCCTTTTATTATTCTATCTCGCTTGGTAAACAAAATTAATAACAAAATCAATAAACATAACAGCCAGAAATTTATTATCCCCTTAAATGGTTAATTAAAATAATTTATACACCTTCAACAATGTCACCTGAAAATAATTAACACATATAAACTATTTTCGCTATCTCTCTTTAAAATGAAGTAAAATTTAAAATCATTACTATTCTTGAAATAAAGTTTCCTGT
Source organism: Magicicada septendecula (assembly GCA_034769895.1). Taxonomy (NCBI): domain Eukaryota; kingdom Metazoa; phylum Arthropoda; class Insecta; order Hemiptera; family Cicadidae; genus Magicicada; species Magicicada septendecula. The sequence goes on from CM068368.1 coordinate 179,075,128, forward strand.
AAAATATTAATAATATAAAATTTATTTTCTATGTTCACTTTAAAATGATCCATTGAACTTAATGGAGATAATTTTTATAGACTCCTTGATAATATTAATTATAATAACAAATTCTCAAACAAATTAATTAAAAATTAAATAGTGACAATTCCACATCCTTGTTATTCAAGTTAATTAAAATAAATTACTTTCTTAGAAGAAATATTCAGCAAAATTTAATTGAGATAGAATAAATACTTGTTATTAAAATTAAGAGGATATATAATCCTATGTTTCATCTTTCTTTTCTAAAAACCCTATATCTAAACTCCCCACCAAAAATACACCTAAATGTACAATACATATAACCCCCCAAAATACACACACAAATGTACAATACATCACATGTTCCACAATACAATACAATTATACAAAGATCCCTTGCCACGCCATTTTCTTACCCCCATGAGGTATATTATTACTTCTTTTATAGACATCCCTGTTAGGATTACAATATTTAATTGGTTCATTACACATGACATGTGTATTAGATTATGCTTGTGCAACTCCAGTAGTCCCCAGGACATAATAAATTCCAAAATTTGGCCAAGTGCCTAATACAGTTATAAAATTCTTCCCACTGGGCTCTTATACTGTGAGAAATAAAAATTTAGAAAACAATGAACCCCCCCCCAGTTATCATAATTAATTAATAGAATTTATATATATAGAAACATTGCTAAGTAGTGAAAATAGAAAAATGTCATGAATTTTATAACCCCTTTAAAAGTACTTTTGGCCCAGAGACCGACATGTTCGTTTGCCAGTCGGTGCATAATTTAACCTGTCTGAACAACACGTTTAATACTGTATGAACAGGCACCCACTCAGGATTAAACTTGTGAATCCACTTAACTACCCCAGAAATTTCTATACAATATGAACCGAACTGAATTTAAAATTTAGAAAATATATAAATAAAATGAACACTAAATTGAACCCGAGAAATTACAAATAGAACGAATGACTTAAAAGCTGTAATGAAACACATATACTGAAATAAGAGGTAATTATACGTTTGAATGTTGAACTGCATAAGAAACATGCCAGTCTCTGAGCTGACAATTTTACAACAAATTAATAAAATTTACAATTGATTTCACACCCAGTTCACACACTATACTGTCCCGTTAATTGGGGATCCAATTAAATGTTTAAAAACTTGAAAGTGTTGTGTTTGATTGATAGAACTGGTTCACTGGGTCTTTTGAGTGCATCTCTACGTATAAATAATGTAATGGTTTGGTATCACCTGATTTTGTCCATGGGGGTGAGGTGGCAATCTCGTGGCCTACATTACAGGTGTTGGTGTGGTTTCCTGGCTATTCCTCCGGTAGATGAAGTGAGAAAGTTCTAGGTGTTCATGTTCAGGTCTTTGAGCTGTTTCCTCGGCTTAGTCGGGGACCCTGATTACACAAAATTATATATAAGCCAGAGAACACAACACAATGCCCACAGAAAGTTCGCACACCCCCCCAAAACCCATATACAATGTCAACATAGCCTTAGAGCTACCTAAATATAAAACTTGACAAGGTTATATGGCCACAGGCCCTATTTTGAAAATATTTAGTACAGTAAATCTTTATAATAATAACTTCACCCATGCGGGTTACCATGTTTGAATTTTTGATAGATAATTATGGCTTGTTACAATTTTAAATAGGCTTTATACATAGTCTGAATATATTGGTACCACGTGGTCAAGAAAGATTAAATCTGATTACATCATCTTTACTATATTAATTAATACCCTTTGGCGATTATATGACTTTCAATTGGTGCCCCAGTAAGCTTCCTGATATGAATAAAGGTTTTACTATCAATACTAGTAAAAGTTGTATGCAACTTAAACCGAATTACGCATTGTGCAATAACCATAGGTACTTAATAGGAATCTGCTTACATCTCTTGTTTGCATTATTTAAACTAATACTTTGGTATCTCTATTTCCCTGACTTTTAGTGCCGTAGTTCGGACACGTAAATTTAATATAGTTTTACTGTGTTTTAACAATTCTACCTTCCAATTGCATATTGCACAACGCCATGAGGTTGCATCAAGGTTAACAGAAATTCACTTACTGGGGCTTATTATACAAGTCTTTCTTTAGTGAAACATTAAATATATAATTATGAAAGTATTTGCGAGACTTACCGCAGTCGATTTCAGATCTAGCCGGACATAGTGGGAAGGATGGTTGACGAAATTTTCTTCATCTTACCGGAGAAGAACAAGGCGGCCAAACTTGACGATGGTTGAAGCAAGACAATCTTAATCAGAATTCTTTCCGGCAACCTTGTTTGCCTACAGCGGCTGGCACCAGAATGCAGCACCGATCAAACGCTCACTAGAGCACTCAGAATAGTGCTTATCTTTACTGAAAGAGTGCAGCACTAATTAAACCGCATTAAATTAGTACTGCGTTTAACGTTTACCGGGACGTTATTTTCTGGGCAATCGCCGATCTCATACTGGATTCGGCACAAAGATTTACTACTGTATGTTAAACAATTAAGGATTTCTAATTTCAGAGGAGTATTTATGAGTGACACATTGCCGTTACACACTGGAATCTGGCAAAATGAAACTGGAATAGTTAATTTAGATAACAGTTATGGTCATGGTACTCACTAGGTATGTTATTTTAAACGTAAAAATAAAGTTCATTATTTTGATAGTTTTGGTAATTTAATACCACCTATAGTACTAATTAATTACTTTTTTTCATCAAGTCAACGATCTATTAAAATCGTTTATAATTTATGGACGAAAAAAATATGGATGCAGTCAAACGCGGTCATTTGTGTTTACAGTTTCTCAGTAATAATGTTTTGTCTAAGCGGTAAAGGATCCGTGTTAACATGTGAATTTTTCCACCAACCGAGTTAAGTGATAATGGAAAATGGGAACTAGGATTAATTGATTTTATGACATATCATTCAATACCTAATATAGAGAAAGGAATTAACAATGTATTATATTATGATAGCGATAAGAAAATAATATTGCCTATTAGTTCTTATGAAATTTCAGACATCTCAACGTTTATTAACTATTACTTAATTAAACATGATGATAATGTAAAAATAATTATAAAGGCAAATAATAATACATTAAAAAGTGAAATTTGTACTAACGTCCAAATTGATTTTAGTAAACCCGATTCGTTAGCTTCCATATTGGGATTTGAAACATGAGTAATAAATCCAAATAAATGGTACACTTCAACCTTACCGATAAGTATTGTTCAAGTAGAGAGCATCCGATTGATTTGTAATTTAATTAGCGGTTCGTTTAATAACGGAATTCCAGATCACATAATACACGAATTCTATCCTAGTGTTCCGCCAGGTTTTAAAATTGTTGAAAAACCGACCAACGTGATATATTTACCAGTAAACACATCTAGGATACATATTATTGTAGTAAGACTAGAAGATCAACAAGGAAGACTGATTAATTTTCGAGACGAAGTAATAACGTTACGTTTGTATTTGAGAAAATTATAACAATGGGCCTTTTTTTATTACGGAATCAATAACAAAACAACTGCAAATAAGCCAATTACAAGTAGTAAAGATATAAATATCGACCGGTTAACACCACAAAACCTGAAATTTCTACAGTCATTGGGATTAACAGTAATAAAGGATTATTTAAACAAAAAATGAACCTTAATATTCAAAACGTAAACGCTAGCATTCTAAACGTGATCGATTATGCTGTGTATGAAGATAACTCGATAGTAGGATTAGATACGAAATATAATTTTTTGTATTTGTGGATCAGAAATCGATAGAGTTAAAAATGTTGGAATAACATCAACAATTAAGAATATGTTAACAATTAAACCACATGAAGTTAACACTTTAGAAAATGGTGGATGGGCTTCAGATTTAATAAGTCATATGGCACCGACATCGAAAGATATTAACTTCTGTATCCCATTAAAAAGGTTGTTTGGATTTGCTGAAGATTTTAAAAAGATTTTGTTAAATGTAAAGCAACAATTAGTTTTAATCACAGCATCCACTGATAATAATGCAGTAATTTTACCTGAAAAGGTAAACACATACAAATTTAATATAAAATATATACCATGGAGAATTACGTATGTTCCTGTTAATGACGAAACAAAGGTAAAGTTTTCTGAAGATAGTACAAAGTGATCGAACTTTATTAATTTCGTTTCGAAAATGGGAACTTTGCAAGTATCCGTCTGTGCCAAAAGCAAACAAGCATACTTGGACTGTTAAAACGTCATCACAACCAGATCAACCGTTATATTATTGTAGGTTTTCAGACTGACAGAAAAAATAATGGACATAAAAACCCAGCACATTTTGATCTTGCTTCATTATATAATGTAAAGTTATATTTAAATTCACAATACTATCCGTATGATAATTTTAATGGTGAAACGTCGATTCTACATGAGTATTATTCAATATTTCAGTCCTCGTATTATTACAAAAGTAAAAATGCACTAATGATAAATCGTTAAAACTTTCTAACGTATACACCTTTTTGTGTAATTGATTGTTCAAAACAAAATTAATCATTAACAACTGGTTCAATAGACATCCGTCTGGATATTGAGACGTCAACAGACATACCCGAAAAAACTAATATCTACTGTCTCATTTTTTACGATACAATTATTCAGTATACACCTTTATCTGGTACTGTAAGAAAAGTATTTAAAATATAATTACGCTGATAAAACTTGTATCAGTTCTGCTGTTGCACGCAATGGAATACGTTATCGACTTTCAAGGTTTTCGCAATGATGGAAATAATTATATTATTTAAGAACTGAGCGTGCAACCTATAGTAAAAGGTAAATTCGTTGGTGTTTGTAATCAATACTTATTTTTACCTCCATTCGATTACAGACATCTATGAGAAATGAAAAAAAGTTAACAACTGGATTAACAATAATTATCTTGCACTTATTGGAATTGTGGATTAACAGAGTATACTGAATTTCCAGTAATATTAAATTCATATAATGCGACAGTACAAATAAGTGATGTACTGAGCATTGAATATAAAAATTTAAATATACCTAATAAACTGTAAATAATTAATAATGTATTAGAAATAAGCATGTCAGGGATTGCAAGCTTGGCTCAGACAAAAATATGAACAGGTGTTTCGACCTGAATCGACGTGCACACACACACAAATGTAAGTGAAAGTGTGTACATCAGTATTTTGCTAGTGTGTGAGAACGCAGGTCTATGCAGGCGAGTTTACCACCCCAAGATGAATAATTGCACAATTACTGTTTTTCCGTAATTATTCGTAAACTATAATTAAGAAGTAAAATCCAAAAACACAATAAAGTGTAAGAAAATTTACTAAATACTGTGTACGAAAATCATGTGAAAGTGCCACACCGTACAAGTGTAATAGTGAAATAACTGTGTACAAATCGAAAGGGTTAAGTTGCAATGTCCAAAATTATAGTGAACATGTGTTGAAAAAATAGTTATAAGATAAGTATAAGAGTATACTTACAAGACTCTGCAATTCGCAGAAATATAAGAAATAGCGAAATTGACAAAGAGTGGGGGAACTGAATCCAGAGACAGTTTCTGACATGTCGATTTCGTACCACTGCAGGTGTCGACCAAGACATGGGTATAAATAGGACACACAAGCTACAGTGGTTCTCTTTCTTAAATCATCCACGTTGCAGCGGGAGCTTCTGCCCGTCCGCACAGAATATTTAAATTTTTGTAAATAATTTCATCCTTCCAGTTACATACAGTTATGTAACTGGATTGTAAAACAAACTGTTTTTAAGTAATAACAAAATTACATAAGAAGATCCACATAAGAAAATCCATTGACGTCAGAAACAGCACGAGGAGAAGTTCCAGAGAGTGATACGACACTGGACAGAAGAGCGAGTCAACGCTGGACAAGAAGAGCGAGTCAACGCTGGACAAGAGAGCGAGTCAACGCTGGACAAGAGGAGCGAGTCGACGCTGGACAAGAGGAGCGATTCGACGCTGGACAAGAGGAGAAGAGCGAGGCGACGCTGGACAAAAAGCGAATCGACGCTGGACAAGAGGACGCTGGAGTGCGAGACGAGGACGACTACAGATGGATCAAATGATCGAGTATGATTGACGACAATAAGGTGATAAACAACTTATTTATCTCTTAATCGTACAATGAACTCAAATACAATTAAAGACATTTATGTTCTTTTTAAATGTAAGAGCCAATGTTTATTGTAAAGTAGAATTAAAATCATAGATGTTTTATAAATACGATTAACGTAACAAGAGCTCAAATTAGTATTGAAATAAAATGAATACAAAGCATTTAAATGAAAACAATTAGTGTTTGAGATAAATCAGTACTGAGAAACAAAAGATAAATTCTATAACTATTAATATTTTGAGTACATTACAATATATAAAAAGATATTGAAATATTGATATTTTGAAACACATTAATTGACTGAGTAGTATGGAAATGAGATTTTCCTTTAATACAGTAATTAGTAGAATAGAATATTTAGTCAGTAAAGATGTAGATAGCATAAGCCTTACGGCATAATAACCAATAATAACGAATGTTTTTAAGTCGAAGTAAGTGCCAGGTGCACAATTTTATTAATATCAAATAAATTTGAAATACCGTTACAAGTTACATAGAGTTCTTATTGCAGATACACCTAAAACCCAAATTAAATGATATAGTGTTGCATAATTTGTCAATCTTGAACGTGAGACCAGTCACGCCTATTTTATGTATATCGTATTGTTGCATATTAATTATCGCTTCCTACGTGGAGCATCACAAATGTAAATTATATTGTATTTACAACGTTATATCGTTGCATAATATGGCGTCCCAGATCGTGGGGCTCCGCAAACACAAATAAATTTATATTTATGCAATTATGTATCGCTGTAGAATATGTCGCCCTGGACTTGGGGCACGACACGCCAAATTTATGTATATGTATCGTTGCAATATATATGGAAAGTGTATTTATATAAAAGGACATGAAAAAGAATAGCTTTACAAAAAGAATTGAAGTGTCATGTAAAAAGCGTTTTGAAGAATCAGTCTTCAAATATTATACGTTGTCCACACGATCACTCTTCAACAAACTGTGCATTAAGTATTGTTTTTTATATTTCTAAATGGATAATTCAATATTGGAACTGTTTGTGTAATGAACATGGTGAATAAACTAAAATAATAAATTTTTGGGGTTGTATGAGTCCTTAACTTTTATTGTAATTATATAATAAATAATTATTAATTAAGACATGTAAAATAAAATTTTTAAACAAATAAATATAAAACATTTCATTTTGATTTTTATTAGTTACATACTATACATACTAAAACATACATACATACAAAACATTATGATGATAAAGAGGAACTTGATATTTTTTAAATTTCTCAATACAAAATAATACAATGTGATTTTTTATTTTTTCAATATACCAGCATATTATTCATAAATAAAAATATACAATTAGTTCAGATATTTCATTAGGTACATACTAAAACATACATACATTTACATACATCCTTATTTATTTATTAACAAAATACCCTTATACCATATTGATGTCGGGTTACATCATTATATGATAAGTACATCAACTACACTCTGTATACAAATTTTATCTATCTTACTCTATCCATGACAATGTCTTCGCTTCCCTCCACCCTAAGCCTCTTTCTCTCAAAATGTTTCCCATTATTCCATCCCAAGTCAGTCGCGGTCTTCCTCTCTTCCTTCCCCCCCTAATTTTGCCTCCAAAACCTGTTTTACCATTCTATTACTATCCATTCTCTGCATATGTCTTCACCAGCATAGTTGTTTCTGTTCAATAAAGTCTAGAATCGATATCACTTCTAGATCCTCTCTTATTTGTGTATTCCTAACTCTATTCTTCCTTGTTACTACATATACATACATACAAAACATAATGATGATAAAGAGGAACTTGATATTTTTTAAATTTCTCAATATATACAAAATAATACAAAGTGATTTTTTTTATTTTTTTTTTCAATATACCAGCATATTATTCATTTACATACATACAAACATTATGATGATAAAGAGGAACTTGACATTATTTAAATTTCTTTACAGGAAAACTAATTAAATTTTTTAAATTTATCTTTCTTAACGTTTTTAATAGTCGATAAATTGTTAGCTACATTTAGAACCATTTTGTACAATTGTATATATTTTGGATCTTTTTCAGAGTCGACTAAAAAAGTGGTTCTATTTGCAGCCTTAGACCATCTGTCATTTATCGCGAACCCCGCAAATCTTTGGTATCAATAATTTCAATCTTCATTAGGTAACCCCCCGTTTCCCCAGGCGTTTTTAAGGTTTTCTTGTTCCGTTCGATTGGAACATGACAGATTGCTCAAAAATACTACTGTTTTTTCCACTTTAGATTTTCTTACGGATGTAAAAATTTTATCGAGTTCGTTCTCATCATCATCATCATCATCATCATTATGGTCAATATCAGTATCAATATCGTTAACATTGTCAATATCGACGTAAGCATTTTTCATATTAACATCAAAATAATTTTCAACTAAATTATTTAATATAATAAAAGTTGATTTAAATATATTTTGTTCATTAAAATTTGGAATTGAAGTGTTTATATAATCATAAATCTCTTCAATATCAAATAAATAGGTATTAAGTTGAACTAATTTTTCTTGTAAATTTTGTAGCACAACGAAGTTTTTACCTTGTTCTACAAAATAAGATAATATATGAAAGGAAGGGAAGAAGTCATCTAGAAGGAATAATATCAACTTAAATAAAAATTAACAGAAAAGTATTTACAATTATAAATAATAAAGAAACCTACCAGAACTAGAAAAGTCGATTCAAAGGAATTATATGTAGTCAAATCATAGCCATAAAGTGTTGAAAAATAAATAATAAGAGTATCATATCAGTATAATAATTAGTAGACCCAGTTAGATATGGAGTAGTGAAGAGTAACAGCCCAGGACAAATAAATTAACATGACAATCAGCAAGATATGTAATAATAATGAATAATAGTTTGGAACAAATAAAATAGAAATGACAATTTTTAAAATAGGGAACAGTGAAGAGTAATAGCCCATGACTAATGAATTAAAGGGAATTAATAATCCAGATACCCCAAAAATTTATTATAAAGACAAAAACCTCTAGAGCAGCAAATAAATGGTTCAAGGGAAATTAAATTATATTAACTATATCAATTTAAATGAAATGACTAGCCCAAATAAGAGAATCCAATACATATAATTAAAAATGATGTAAAAATTAATTATACTTAGAATAAATGTGATTAAGGGGCACACCCCAAACCAATTTGTCAAAAAGGACAGCAGAAAGACTATTATTAATATAAAGTTTTAATGTATTTATTTTTATAACTATTTTATGTTATTATTGTTTGTGAACACCATACAAGATATGTTGATACTAGTAAATGCTAGATGTTAGAATGTAAGAATTTATTGTATTTTAATCATGTTAATTAATGTTATATTTTGTAAAGTAAGGAAAGGCAAAACAATAGTTCAAACAACCCAGAAATAGTGGATCATAAAATACAAAATTAATAAGATAAATTAATAATAACTTTGCTAGGAAAATTGGAAATTGATGACCAAGACAAATTCAAATTTGACCATAGAAATCTAATCAAAGAATACAAGTTCATAGAACCTAGACTTATTTGATGTAGATTACCCTATTCAAAATACATATACATTATCATAATAATAACCACGACCTATAATGGTAATGAGAGGAATCAACATGTAAAATTGACTTAAAATAGGTGTTTGTACCAGACAAGGTAGAAATCAGTAAAGTGTACTAGTAAAATGCAAATAATTTGTTAATTCTTTAAAATAATAGCCAGATGTAAATTAGGTAAATTACAGATATTTAATTAGGAATCGAGTGAAATGTAAATTGTAACATAAAACATATTTTAAACCATGTAATAGGTAATTCTGTAAGTCAAGATAAGGCCTACAGATATATTTCAAAGAATGTAATTCAGAAGCACAATTCAAACCAAAATAGGGGAAAATTTAGTATTAAATTGTATAAAATAAAATCAGGAATATTGTTATATAATTAAAATTACATAAAGGTACTAAACAAATAATTTATAGCCAGTTTAAACATAAAAATGTCAATATTTTTTATATATAAGATTGAATTCAAGGACAACAGCTGATAGCTGAACAATGAGAAATGATACCGAAATATTATAAATCTTATATGTGAAGGAACAAAAATCAGTTAGTTGATTGTTAAAAGCGAGATAGATGTGTCAAAAGACTTCTCAGAGAAATATTAACGAAATTTTAACTCACACTAACCGAGGTATATGACGAAGCCATATAAAGATGAATAGAAAATAAATCAAAGTGAAGACTACTATAATATTGATCACTGAACATTAAACTAAATTAAATAATATTAAATTAAACCGTCACTACATTTAGACACGACAGAAGAACCAAATTGAACTCAGATAAACGTACACCGAGTGAAGGGAACCATTTGGGACATAACACTACTATTACCGAACCAAAATCCAGTGGGTAAACAACACTACACTCAACAACTTGTGGATATTCCAAGAACAACATCACTGAAGAGGAATTAACCAACGGAGACATTTATTGAACGAAATCTGGGAGCTGAATTCACATCGCAGATCAACTCATTAAGGCAGCCATCTTGTCATTTTGGTCAACTTCGCACAGGCTCACGGGACCAGCGCGAGTGACGTCAGAGAACCCAGCTTTATCGTAATATCAGTTTTTATATACATTATACTTTATAATTTTGTCTGTTTCATGAATATGTTTTTTAATACTTTGTAAGTATTGAATTCTCTTGCCTTTCCTGACTATTTCTACAGTTAAAAGAACCTTATAATATAATAATTCCATTGAAATATTTTGCATATATAAAATAATCGAACTGTAACTTTTTATCGAATCAGATTCAAGCCGTTGCGGCAAATTCAAATAATTGGTTGACGAATAAACTCATTTATTGTTTTAATACTGTTTTATTGATCAGCTAAGCCTTAAATTAAATTACATTAATTATTTAAGAGAAAAAGTGAACTTCTTAAGTAGACGAGCTAGAAGAAGAAGAAGAACAGATTTTAAATTGGCTGCTACATGTAATCGATACGGCTTAGATAATCTATTTGAAGTGAAGAAATAAATAATTTTACATCAGAACACACACAGTCATTAAACAGTATATTTTTTATTAATTGAACCTAAACAATTAAAAAACAACTACACCAATTAAAATTAATTAACGACATGAAAAATAACAAATAAAAAAAAATTTTATTAACCAATTATATATTACTTGTAATTACCACGCATTGTGGGTTTTATTGCAATTTACGTCTAATTTAATTTCCAGAGCAACTTTTATTCGTTTTACTAGTTCACTTAGTCTCATATACAATGTTATAACATCCATGTTGTCAATATTAATTAACTCTGTCTTAACACTCTTCATGCACATTTCCCAATTTTGGATTGATGTCAGACATAAGAAGTAGAATAACTTTAATACTTCTTCCAATGACATGACGGAGTCCATGATTACTAGAGAACACAGAAAAAATATATATAGTAGTATAATGTCTGACAATGTGAATTTCTTAAATAGAATTGTTGAACTTTTTTTTCAAACTTCTGCAATCTTGATACTTTAAAAAAAAATTAAAAAAAACTTTTCTATAATAAGATAACCAAGATTATTTGAAAATACCTATCTCGTTAATTGAATTTACCGTTGAAAACAATATTAAACATATTATAATACACTCTGTATTTAACAATTAACTAAAAGATTTGGAAGACAACAAATTTAAGAATATACATTGTTTATAGTACGATTATCTGTTTAAAAAATTTTCAAAAGGTAACCATAATTAATTAAAAATACCTATCTTGTTAATTGAATTTATCGTTGAAAACAATATTAAACATATATAATACACTCTGTATTCAACAATTAACTAAACAATTGGAAGACAACAAATAAAGTAATAGAGAAACATATAGAAAACATTATACCTTAATAACTTCTTTACAGGTAACCAAGAATCACTACATGTTCTTGAAAAAAATAATCCATTATATTAAAAATGACATAGGAGAGACATATGAATTTGTATACTGAGTAAGAAAAAATGTTTAAAGCAGTAAATTAACAAAATAAAATAATAATGTTACCTTAATGACGATCGCAGACTGTAGCAGCTCTTATGTTTCTGGATGCTTAACCACGATTTTCAATCGGTTTATATACACAGAAACGTATTATCAGTTTCATTACAGTTAATACAGTCACGTTCTCAGTACGCGAAAATACGAGATCAAGAGGTTAAGTAAATAACTTGTTTACCGATTACTCGTTATCAGTCACGTTGCATTGACTGCAGTCACATTGTTACGACGGGTATTGACAAAAATTCAGATATTTACATAATTTATGTTAAACAACAGCACAGTATTAGCAATAATCCAAAAATTGTATTCGCTGTTTGTTGGCAGTTGTCCAAAAACTTGTTTTCGCACTTTGTTGGCAGTAGTTCAAATACATTGTTCACTGCTTTCTGTAATCACTGTACTCTTGTTATCGGTCGGTTGATAGTATAAATAGTCACACAGTAAAACAGCAAATCATAGCAAAAGATTGGTTTTAACCAGTGTAGGTCTCAACAAAATTGTAAGTATAATTTATCTAACATAGGTAACCTGTATTTCTATCTTATGTAATCTATATCAGTAAATAACTTTACATTTTCTTGAAAACTTAAAAAGAATATTATTCGTTTACAACAAATAAAGGTTTTTTAAAAAATAAATATAAAACAATTCATTTTTTTATTAGTATGTTGTAATACATATATAAACAAAAATTAAATTTTTTATCCTGAAAAGGACCGTTGTTTACGTACATAACAACACGTCGGCATTAATTTAGTGTGCAGTTGCATTAGCTCATCTCCCCGCTAAAAATATACGGTTAAAGGTGAAATAAACAATGTACATGTAAAAAAGGTTAAATAGCATTGATGTAAGCTATCACGTTGTCTGATAATAAGTAAAAATATACTCATGTATATAAAAAACACATCCAAAATATTCTTTTACAGTAGCTAATGAACTCGTTTAGAACAAATACATATACAATTTTTGATTTCAGTTAATCATGGAAAACGTTTTTTAGAAACGATCCTCCACCTGGACCTTCACATGCACAAGATCCTCAGTCCGACCTAACGCATGACAGGTAATCAAGTGCCTGATTCATTTATTAATACAAACGATCCTCTACCTGGTCCATCGCACAGCAGACATCAAGCGTCTGATTTGTTAATCAGATCTCAAGATTTTTATAACGCAAACGATCCTCAACCTGGATCGTCACACGATTGGTATCAAACGTCTGATTCGATAAGTTTATCACCATCATTGTCATCATCATCATCATCATCATTGTATAATAATAGGAAAACAAATAGATTAAGGAATACAACAATGGGAAATGAATTCATTGAAATTGAGAGTGGATTCAAAAGTAACTTAAAAACATTTTTTTATAAAAATAACAACGAACATGTTAAAGACGTCGGTTTATTATTATCACATTTAAAACTAATAATAATAACTATTTTATATAATATGGTTTCATTATATAACCCAATTAAATTTAACATAGTAGTGGAATGCACTTGCATAAAACCTGTTTTAAATTATTATCAAGATAGATCATTTAAAACTAAAAATATTACTCTCTTCCAAAGTAGTTCATTAACAAGTATAATACGAGATATAATTAATAATATTTGCTCTGAAGAAGAAGCATATTTACAAAAACGATCCGGATGGGTTTTACATTCAATACATGGAATTTTATTAAGAGTAAATCGTTTCAAACCATTAAAAGGTAATTCGTACATCCCACTACCGTTAAATTTAATAACAAAAAATGTATAATTAACCCCCAAAATAACGATTATTTTTGTTTTAAATGGGCGATTCTTTGTCGCTATATAAGAGACTCGCATCCAGAGATATAAACATATCGAAAATAAATTTAATTTTAATAATATTAATTTTCCTACACCATTAAGAGATATAAAAGTTTTTGAAAAGAATAATAACATTTCTATAAATGTTTATGGTGTAGAAAAAGATAAAAAATTTATCCACTAAAAGTGTGTGAAAATAAGCAATGTAATCATTTTGATCTTTTATTATTAAACAAAGATGACAACTATCATTATTGTTACATCAGTAATTTTAATAGACAAATAAAATCTCAGTCAACAAAGAATCATGGTAATATTGAAGTCTGTAAAAGCTGGCTTACCTATTTTACTGCGAAATCTAAAAAACTAAAAGATCATAAAAGGTACTGTGGAAAATATACGCCACAAACAATGCCTCCTGACAATATTTACAATTTTGAAACTTTCGTTAGCAGATTGGAGTTCCAATAGTCGCGTATGCAGGTTTTTAATCCATTTTGAGACCCATTAAAACGTGTTACCCACATCCAAAATATTCTTTTACAGTAGCTAATGAACTTCATGAACCTATGAGTTTTTGCGTTTACTTTGTAATCGATGATTCAGTACCCAATTTCATTAAAAATCAATTACCATCACAACCTTACGTATATAGAGGTATAAACGCTACACAAAACTTTATGTCCTATCTTATAGATATTACCAATCGAATTGGTTCATTACTAAAAGAAGTCAAACCAACACAAGTGACAAAACAAGACAAGATTAAATTCAAAGGAGCAACACATTGTGAAATATGTATGCGAAATTTTACATTAATTTACAAGCCCGTCAAAGATCATTGACATCTTACCGGTTTATATCGTGCAGCATTATGTAACGATTGCAATCTAAAACGACAGATTCAAAAGTTCATTCCTATTTTTATTCATGCAAGTTCGAATTATGATTCACATTATATTATTCGACAGTTGGGTTGCAATAACCAAAATATTTACGTTATACCAAATTCGACAGAAAAATATATTTCTTTTACAAAAAAACTGCTAATGACATAACTATTAGATTTGTTGATACCTATTGCTTTTTAGATAGATCAGTTTCTGAATGCAGTAACATTTTGTACCAAAAATAAATTTTTTTATACCAGTAAATTTTTTTTCCAATGACATGCAATTGGTTACACCAAAAGGCGTATATCCATACGAATATACAGATTCGTGGGATAAATTAGTAGAGTGCCAGCTTCTGTCAAAAGCAAACTTTTATAGTAAATTAAATGACGATACCGTAAGTGATGAAGATTACATTCACGCTCTTAACGTTTGGAACCATTTCAAAATCATAAATTCAGGAGAGTACAGCGATTTATATTTAAAAATCGATGTACCACTCTTATGTGATTGCTTTGAAAATTTTAGATCTCTTTGTGTATCGTCATACAACTTAGATTCTGCACATTATTTCACGTTACCAGGGTTTCCCTTTGACGCTATGCTATACATTACTAAAATTAATTTTGAATTACTTACTGATATTGATAATTACATGTTTTTTGAGAGCGGAATAAGAGGAGGTCTATATGTTTATATTAAGAAGCATTCGATTGCTAACAATACATATATATCAACATATAACCCAGATAAGCCTAAAACATTTCTAACATATTTAGATGCAAATAATTTGTATCGCTGGGCAATGCGTAAATATATACCGTATTCAAATTTTACGTGGGTTAAAAGAACTGATAAAATAAATATCTTAAACGTACCAGACGAATCGGAAATAGGATATGTATTAGAAGTTGATATAGAGTATCCACAAAATTTACATGATGAGGACAGAGATCTACCATTCCTGCCTGTTAATAAAAGTGTAAGCAATACAAAACAAACACAATTAGTTGTTACATTAGAAAATAAAGAGAAATATATTTGTAAAACAAGCTATTAATCATGGTTTAAAAGTAACGAAAATTCATAGAATATTGCAATTTTCACAAACACCATGGCTAAAGCCAAACATAGAAGTAAATACCATAAATGACAAGATGCAAGAAATGACTTTGGAAAAGACTTTTTTAAATTACTAAATAATTCCGTCTTTGGAAAGTGTATGGAAAATGTTCGGAAACGAATAAATTTAGACCTAGTATGTAAATTTCAAAGAGAGAATTATTTACGATGAATCACTTTGTGCGGTATTATAAAATAAAACATCCGTTTATCTAAACAAACCTATTTACGTAGGTTTCTCTTTTTTAGAATTGAGTAAGACTCTAATATATGATTTTCACTATAACGTAATGAAAAAGAAATACGGAAACAATATTTCCCTTTTATATACAGATACAGATAGCTTGTTTTACGAATTAATCACAAATGATTTTTACAGACATATGTTGGATCCTGATTTAAAAACATATTTTATACAAGCAAATTTTCATCAGATCATATGTGCTACTCATTAACAAATAAAAAAGTTTTAGGGAAATTTAAAGACGAATGTAAAAGTATTCCAATTAAAGAATCCATTGGCTTATGTTCAAAATTATATACTTTTACAACGAACGAAAACAAAATTACAAAAAAAGGAAAAGGTATTAAAAAATGCGTAATTAAGAAAACATTGAATTAGTGATTTTAAAAAATATCTTTATAATTCATTATCAGACGAAAAAAAACATTAAATGATGACAATATTTCGATCAAAAAGCCACATCGTTAAAACTGTAACTATTAATAAATTAGCATTGAGTAACACAGATGATAAAAGAGTAATATTTGAAAACTGTATAGACACATTGCCCTATGGTCATTACTCCTTCCAATAATAATAATATCTACTATATGAACAATGGACTCCGTCACATGTAAATTGTTTGTTGAGAGTAATTAAATAAATCAGTTATGTATGTGCATGTATTTTAATACCTGAATAAGAAATGATATGTAACATAATTTGTTCAGAATCTTTTTACTAATGTATTTATTCAAAACCTTTCACTAGTTTATTTATATTGTATAATCAGTAATGCACGATTTTACCTATCTGGTAAAATCAATCTTTTGCTATCACATGTAAATTCAGTTATGTATGTTCATGTATTTTAATATCTGAATAAAAAATGTTACGTGACATATTTTGTGTATGTGCATGTTTTTAATACCTGAACAAAAAAATTCCATAATTCCTTAAAAAATGATTTACTGTCATTTTCAAGATCTGAATATGTAAGGTTAGTAAATCGACAAGATTCAAACAATTTCTTACAAATCACAACATTCTCCTTTATTTTTTATTCATTCTATATACAATTTATTTGCACCAAAAGTTGAACATATACAACTTTCCAATCCTATATATTTAATTACAAAAAAATTCTCATATACAATAGTGTCTTTTAACCCTTAATGTTTTCATTCGTTATCGTTATATAAACGTCATTTGAATCGTTCATCGAGGAACTTGATGATATCACAACAATGTATGGACACGTAACAACAAACAAATGTATCCGGTCCATCCACAGTAGATTCACGTGCCCATAGAGATTCAAGAAAATGTGTAAACGCCCCACCGCTTTGTCCTCTACGTTCCGGTGTAATCTCTTTCAGTCCGTCCGAATTATAAAGTTCCAGCACCTTAAGACACTTTTGGAGTACCAATAATATATCTCGCATAAATTCAATCTCTGCTCTGGTTTTATTCATGATGAATCTTTCAAACATAAGATGTGATAAGATATCTTGCAGTGTTAAATTCTTCATTTTGACTGAACTATCAAAGTTAAAGTATTTACATTAATTAAAGACGACGCTATCTACACTGTGAAAGGAAAACAGTTTACGTGTCAACGAACTCGGAATGTTTTTGTTTACATTTTAAGTGTGCAACGTTTACGTGTCAACAAACGCCGTCTGTTTATGTTTACATTTTTTACTAGACCAGTGTGTTAGGGTCTAGTAACCTTGAGGTCATGTTTACATTGATTACAAAAGGTTCAATGGGGTTATCTG
Organism: Magicicada septendecula; assembly: GCA_034769895.1. Lineage (NCBI taxonomy): Eukaryota > Metazoa > Arthropoda > Insecta > Hemiptera > Cicadidae > Magicicada > Magicicada septendecula. Next base: position 179,093,299 of record CM068368.1, read on the forward strand.
CAAATTAATTTGTGGTCAATTGGGTTATTACTGATAACGTAAGGTTAAGTGGGGTTAATTGGGGTTTTCAGCAGGTTAATTGAAATTTAATTGGGGTTATAACTAATAAGGTGGCGTTATCACTGATAAGGTGACATATTGACCCAGAACGTACATTTATATACTACTGACACAGTTTTTTAATTATCGAGAGTAAAAACTGTTTTTGGCGAAAAAGAAATCGAAGACCATTTTTAAGCAATCATACCTCCTGAAGTATTGAACCTACTGGAAAAAAATTTCAACTTGTTTCGAGTAAAATTAACTTATTTTGAGTTTCTACAATGTTTTAAACATTTTTAATAGTTTGCGAGTTACTGCACAAGCTGTCAAAAGGCTATAATTTTTAGGAAGTGAAAATCACAGTGATTAAATCGTAATAACTCGTAAAGTATTGGTTTCCATGAAAAATGCATAAGCGGGACTACTTCTTTCTTAGAATTTCACATTCTATCGATTTAAGGATTTATATAGACACTACATTTTCCACCCACTGAGCAGGGGTGGGAACAATCCCTGAGGGAGAGCAGCCAAAACTGTTTCTTTTGTTTCTTTAAATTTTTATCTAGGTACTATCCAGACAATATTACAAAAGATTTTATCACTTTGTTATATTGTAAAAAATCCCAAGATTGCTTAATTTACACACGTATTAGACAGTATTAGAATACTGAAAACTCCTACAAGTCTCACAAACCTGAACCTGCTGGTATGAATATAAGTATAAGCTTCAGTAATCAGTAATTGTGGTACTCATACAAGATTTATAGGTTTAGTCTCTTACGATTAAAGTGATTATTTTAAGCAACGTCTACCACTCAATTTTTTACATATAAAAAACTATTGTTTTTAAATCACAATTTGTAAACTAATCTATGGACATGAATACGGTGGCTTTTGAAGTTACATGTAGGCCTACGTAGGCCTACATGTAATTTTTATCATCACAGAAAGTATTTCTTACCACGCAATAATCATTAAACTTTTAAAAGATTTGTTTCATTTAAGTATAATAATTTTTAATTTACACACATCAGACAAAAACTCTTAGTAATTTTATACTGGCACACCACAAAAATATGGAAATTGTGGTTCGGATTTCCATTTTAATTTTCTTACTTCAAAAACTTATGATCAACTTTAGTAATAATTTAAATTACTTGTAAGTGTCATTACTAACATGACAAATATTGCAACAAAGTATTAAAATAAATTACGTCGTATTATTGGAACATAAAATTAAACTTGACAGACTTTCGAAAGTAACTTTGTTTATTACAATACAGACCTTTATCTTCAATTCGGAGTATCTAATCAGAAATAACAATGTGTAGACAAACACACGCGCACCCCGCTCGCGCACATGCTGTTGTACAGTTTTGGTTTTAATGCTGTGTACAAACGAAACGTAAGGACAGTAATGTGAGCCACGAGAACGACGTCGCAACTGGGCAGCCAAAGAGAGCCGATATTTATAGGTTGTTTAATGCGCTTTTTAACGGTTCCTTAATACGTTGGTTAGTAAAGACGACAAAAGCTGTCCACACTTGGAAACTTAATTGACCATTACAACGCGTGGTTAAGTTAATAATATGATACCACCATTTGCAAAAATCGAACTTCTCTGAGTTAAACTTTTTATAGAAATGAAGACAACTCTTTACATATTACCTTAGATTTGAACGCGTTTACAGGTTACCAAAATTACAAAAGTACTACATAGTTTCGCTACACTCAATATTTAAAACTTGGAATATACAAACAACGTATTTTACACATTCACCAGGCACCAACATCTACACTTCTCATGCTTCGCCACATACGGCTGCAAGTTAATTAAATCTTCAATTAAATCCTTACCTCTAGAATATTTGCATAATATCCAATTTTAGATGTTAATACCCACTTAATCATATATTAGTGAGTGAGAGAGAGGAGAAGTGAGAAAGGGAGAGAGAAAAAAGGAAAGAAAGAAAGAAGAAAGAGAGAGAGAGAGAGAGAGAGAGAGAGAGAGAGAGAGAGACATTAGTTTCTCTATATACATTTCTTTATGATAGTTGGGATGTTTCCTAAATATCTTGAAATTTTCTATTTTATTTTACGAGGGCGGGTGGGAAAATTTGCTATACAAATGTCCGGAAGGGTAAATACTTCCGGGGTCTGTGGGTTTGTGTATTAAACCTGACTCACTAAAAAACCAGCACCCTTTCCTCTTCTAGGAAACTACTTGGAATTGTTTGACGGATTACTTCGAGCTAATCCTATTGTTTTTCAGCCCTATGACTGACATATGACTTGTTTTTCTTTTGTATTTTACTGTCCAAATTTGTCTTCTTTGCCCGAAGAATCTCTTCTGCAAAGTGTGCCACACAGTTCCAGGTGTCCTCCCCTTAAAGCTTGCTTTAACGATGTTATCCGGGGAGATATCCTGCCTAATACCTTCTTGCAACGATCTTCTATGATGTTTCCTTCTGTCGCAGTCGAAGAATGTACGACTGTCATCATCCTCATTTCCCGGGCAGTACAAGCACTCTGGTGACTCGGCCTTTCCAACTTTCTTTAGGTAAGATCGAAAATGCCCGTGTCCAGTCAAATTCTGGGAGAGGTAATATTCGATCTCCCCATGTTTCTCTCCACCCACTGCTACACCTGCTCGATGAGCCTTCTTGTCCAGCGACCTCGCTCCTTTTGCTCGCAAGCTCTCTGTGAGCTCTCCAGCTTTGTGCTTTTAGTGAGAAATTTTACACTAACAGTATCGTTAACGCTAATAACGTTAACTTGGTATACGAATAATATACCTACGATTTCAAACTGTATTTACGATAATTTGTAAATACCACAACATTAGAATGAACGTTCACATCGGTGAAAAAGTGTGATTAACAGCGCTTAAATGATGGTGTGTTATTTTTCAAATTGCATAACATGTCTCTTATGTACAAACAACATTACACTGTTACAGAAATGGACAAGACCGGCCGCAAACTTAATTATTGTATTTTTGGATTTGATTAAAGTTTAAATAGTTTCCTTTCATTTAATATTGTTGAATTTACTACCAGCAGGGCGTAGCCTTTTTACTGTCTCATTATCGGTCCTACCAATCTACTGTCATTTAGAAAACATGCAGTAAACGCGGCGGCACAGGAAACAAAATGAAACAATGAAACGTAATATAATTACAGTTTTTTTAACGGTGTTTAATGTGTTTCGTCATTTTCTTTTGTGTAGTTGCTCAAGTTGTTGCAAAGGCAACTTACGCATTCCGTGCCAGGAATACACAGGTCTGCTAGCAGAAGTAAGGTCAGATTTGTGTAACTAAAATTGTTGCCTACAAAATAATAGTAATTTCAGAACACTCCACCAACGAGTAATTAATTTTTCTGCACAGTAACCTTGGATATATGTACGCCGCTGACCTGAGCCGGTCAGAATTGTGCTGATGTGCGCCACGGAACTTGAACGGTACGATGGAACGTGATATTAGCTGATTGTTAGTTACTGACTGTTACATACAGACTCCGTGGATTAACTAAATGTTAGTGTTTAACTGTGAATACTGTTTACTGTGACACTGTATTTATGATTTACACGTAAAATACTTCAGCAGTTTAGACGGTTTGGTGTAGCCAAGGTGGTTGTTGGTTAAATACTCTTGGATAGGTTGCTAAATAAGGTATTGAAAATACTGTAACATAACAAAATTATCACACTAAACATTTGAATTAATGCAACATAAATAAAGGAAAAAGTTCCATAGTGAGTGAGAAGAATAAATTGTTTTAAGGATTACACTAGAAACTATATATTAAGTCTATAAAATGTTAATAAAAATGGAAAATAACAAAGAAAACCATTGATTAAAATAACCTACTATGTAAAAACCAGTTAAACCAGCAGTATACCCAGTAGATTGGGGAAGCAGTACAAAAAGGGAAGGACCATAAAAAAGGAAATAATTTGTCATGAAACCATTTTAATAAGGGAACAATAATAATAAGGTCACGAGGCAGAGAAAGCACAAGACCAGAAACTACTAATGTGATATGAAGAAGAGACAAAACATATCAAGATTCCCAACAAAGAGACCAGAACCAGGAAGCGATATGCCAAAACAAAATGTTAGTCATGTAATACATACCATGAAACAAAATTAAAACTGATATATGTAGACCCAAACAAGTTACAAGATACAATCCCAGAAAACACAAATTGTATACTAGTTGTAAGAGTAATATGTTAAAAAATATATCAAAAGAGACTACCATAGTGTAGAACCCACTGAAAAGACTACCATAGTGTAGAACCCAATAAAGTGAAGTAAGGTAACAAAAATAAGAAACTACAGTGAGTATAGTGAGAAACATAGCTAAAAAATCGATGAAAAGATACTCAATGAAGTGTAAATATTATAAAAAGACTACCATGAGTGTAGAATAATACTAGTAAAACCATTGGAATCAAAGACAGTCTAAGGACTGACAACATTATCAATAATAAGAGTTTTTTAAATTAGATATAAGAAATACTATTACCAATAAAATGTTTTCTTTAATTACAGTTAAGTAAATTGTGAGAAGGACAAATACCAGAGGACAGTTCATAACTGAGGGTATAACTAATAATAAGATGTTTGTTATTTATTGTTAATTAGATAATATTTTAGATATAAGGTGATAATAGGTACAAGATGTTTTTTAATCACAGTTGAATTGTTTTCAAAAGAAACATAAATACAAAAGACAGTTAATGACTGACAGTATTACTAGTAATAGGAGTTTTTTATTTTCTAATTAAATTATGTCTAGGTAGTAATAAGGATAAGATATTTTGTTATCATTTGATGATTTAGTTAAAAATAATAGGAATAAGCAGTTTTTGTTAAGAAAAGGTGATATAGAGAAAATTAGGCATAAGATGTCCATGTTATGGTTCAATGAGGTTATTAGTATAAAGAAAGTTTAATAGATACAAGATATTCTATTGTATTTTAAAATCATGTCATTTAATTTTCCATTGTGTAAGTCAGAGAGGCAAGTAGGACATAAAAATGTAATAATTTTATTCAAAACAGTAAACCATGTATAATGTATAAACAGACCAGCTAAGACACCATTTTAGTAAACACAGAATGGCATATAAACCAAAAAATTATCTATCAAAGAATCAATCTATGTAATAGGAATAGAATTCAATACATACAATACAGAAATTGAAAATATAATTAATACAGATACAGTTAATAGCAAATAGAATGACAAAAGAAAGGAAATTAACTTCTTTTGGAAACAGTTAATGATAGGCCTATAATAGTAATCAAATCAGACTAAACAGTAAATTAATCAATATTGAAATGTTTTAACAACCAAATTATTAACAACAAAGTAATTACGGAGTTATTAAGTATATTCCATGGAAATATTATAAGAAAAAAACAAATAAAAACCTTTAAAACACTGAATTTGTACAAAATATGAGGCATACAATCATTATATAAAATTGTAATTTTTGGGATTAAATGAGCTTGAAGCAAACCCAGCTATATATCAAAAGATGTAAAATTAAATAATCAATATTACTGAACAGTTAGATTTATGTAAATTTAAGAAGTATTTGAAATACAGTAAAAAATAAGAAAACTTATTATGTATAGTTAGATAGTGAAACAAGTCTTAGACAGATATTTTTATAGTTAAACAATATAAAGAGGAAAAAGACATAGCAGAAATTGCCCTAAAACGACGACGTTGCGTCTAATGAGTCTATTGTTAATCGTAAAGCGGAATAGTTGGAAATGTGTTAGCGGAGTACTGAAAACAAAATAATTTGTAATAAAACCAAGTGTGGTTATGTGGCGTGTAGCGGAGATGATCTAAAAAGTGAAATAACCTTAACTATCAATTTCTAACACTTCACAAATTTCCAAAACACAGTAAGAACACCATAAAACTCAACACAAGAAATCGACAGCCATTTTGAACGATTTTTGGACCAAATTCACAGAACACCAATACACATATTTGAACATCGGACACTACACAAGAAATCCATCCAGAAATCGACATCGCAGACGACGAGAGGACATTCCACACTATATTCCTGGACCAACACCACTTCGCAGAAAAGGGAATATCATTTTTATTTCTACGGGAGAAGCTCTGCCAATTCCTACAGCATCGCAGTTAAAATCGAGTAGACTGCGGCCATTACTGGATTTCTGACAAAGACGGTGCAGTGCCTGCTGAAGGGAGTGACGTCATTTCTTCGACTCGGTTCGAAATTCATTTTATTTAATTGACAATTGTAATAATAATTTTGTTCTATTTCAGCTATTAACATTTAGTTTAAGAATACCTGTTAAATGTATCTTGTTCCTTGCCCTCTGACCATTTCGACTCGTTAAAAGAACCACAAATCTAAACTTGTAAAAATATATTTGTTGATTTTTTTTCACTACCGACTGTAGCGAATATTAGCCAGTGCCTGGGACATGCGCAGTTTGACTGGCGCATAATTTTGAATGTTAATAAACGCAAATCATTACTCAGTTACCAGCATTGTTTTTATTTCTATAATTAATGTTACTATTATTTTTTATTAAACAAAAACATAATTTATAGTGAGAGAATAAATACATAAGGAAATTACAAACTCAATTAATTAATTCATTATTAATTTATTAAATTAAATAATTCAATCAAACACAATACAAGAAGAAGAAAAAATATTTTCACAATTTATAAAGTTTGATTTATTTGTTATTTATCAATCAATCACACCTAGTTATAACATATTTATATTAAATCTATTCTTTGTATTTGGTGATTTCAAAGTGGAGCTGTATCATCGGGGAGTTCAATACCGAGATCCAGCCAACATACACAATTCTTATCATCAATATCTTTATATTTTATTTATTATTACATTTGAAATTATATTACAAATTGACAAACCAAACTAAGGGGCTTACAGTCAGGGCAAATCTACAAAATCATAACACAATTAACACATCTAAATATCTTTTTTTTATATTTTTATATTTTATATTTGTAATAAAATTTATATTACAAAATTGGCTTGCCCAACTAGTGGGGCTAAAAGGAGAGCACAATACCTTGTTATCACAAAATCTACACACAATATCTATATATAAATTTATTTTTGTTTTTATATTTGTAATATTATTATATTACAAATTTGGCGTCCAACTTAAGGGGCTTTAAATAGGAGGTAATAGTGTTATAAAATAAGGACGAGTGTCCAATTTCCTATTTTTAGCTTGGCAGCGGTCAATAGGTCGGAAGAGGGAGCGAGATGCACAGGAGAGCTACATCAAGGAAAAGGGCTATGGAGGCCGAGCAGGAGATAGACATGGAAGATAAAGAGGCGACACCAGTGGAAGATGTGGAATCGATGTTACCGCCAGCAGAACCAAACAAACCCGCACCACAGAAGGAACAGCCGGAGAAATCCACCGCAAGGGAAGATACAAAATTTGATCAAATGATGGAGATGTTACTTAGAGAATTTAAAACGACGAAGGAAGAATTAAAGGAGAAGATGGAAGAAAATAGTAAGAAGCTGGAAAACGATAACCAGCAATTGAAAGAAGAATTGGGTAATAAAATCGGAGATACCAATAAGAAAATCGAAGAAAACAGTAAGAAGATGGAGGAGAAAATGGAAGAAAACAGTAAGAAGCTGGAAAATGATAACCAACAATTGAAGGAGGAATTAAGTAATAAAATTGGAGATACCAGTAAGAAGATGGAGGAGAAGGTGGACGAAATAAAAAACGAAAATAAATTATTAATGGAGGAAAATATTAAGAAGATCGAGGAGAAGACGGAGGAAAGTATCCAGAAGATAGAGGAGAAAATGGAGGAAATAAAAACTGACAATAAACAATCGAAGGAGGAATTGACCCAGATAAGCCAGAAACTGGAAGAAACCAATAAAAAGATGGAGAATAATAGTCAGCAATTGAGAGAAGAATTGAAGGAAACGAACCAAGAGAACATGAACCGGTTAGACGGAAGAATGGAAATATTGAAGGAAGAATTGAGCCAGAAGATAGCTGAAAACAATGAGACAATCAGCAAGAAGGTAGAAGAGGAAATAACGGTAATCGAACAAAAGGTTACCAGAGCTGACGAAAAATGGAGTCAAACCGAACGAGAAGTACAGAGTATCAAGACCGAAATAAATACGAAGGTTAACAACATTGAAGAAACGACTAGGAAGACATTGGAGGAAAGACTAAAGGAAACACGGGAAGACTGGGAGCGAGTGCAGGACCGATTCACAGAAAAATGTGACGGCATTGAAGCTACTGTGACCAGTATCAACAGTCAGGTGCGACAGAACCAGACAGATATAGACCTATTCCATAGTCGACCGACAAGCATTACCAGTTGTCCCAACAGTGAGAATCGTGAAGGAATTAACTTCAGGTTTTATAAAAACAAACCCATGGAGTTCCTAGCAAGAATCGAAGAATACTTCACCAAACACAGAGGTAATCGCTGGAGGGAGAATAAAGAAGTGCTTGACGAATCGTTCAAGGAGATAGCAGACAATTGGTGGATGGCGATAAGAGACGAGGTGACCGACTATCAACAATTCAGAAGGCTATTCAAAGCCAAATATTGGTCTGAATCAACACAAAATATCACCAGAGACGGGATATGTCATGGAAAGTACAACCCGTATGGAAACCAGACTTTAACGGCGTACTTTTTGGGAAAGGTGTGCGTGGCCAAACATCTAGAGCCCCGAATACCGGAAGAATGCCTGGTCAGCAAACTCTCATACCATTATGAGGAGGATATTATCAGAGCCAGACGAAACAGTCAAATAAAGACGGTGCAAGCCATGACCGAGCTTTTAGAAATGTATGAGCACGAAGACTATTACCGTCAAAGTCGCAGGAGATATGAAAAGCCGGAACCAAGAAGTAACAACAATAATTTGAATAATAATAATCGGCAGAATGTGGGTAACAATAATAATTATAATTCCGCAAATCGGAATAATGCCGAATACAATTATAACCCCAGAAATAACAATAATTTGCATAGATTTAACAACAATAATAATAATAGTAATATTCCTCGCATGAATAATAATAACAACAACCACAACAATAATAATAATAGTAATAATAGCCGTCCACAAAATAACAACGGTTATTATAATAATAATAGTAACTATGTTCCAAATGGTCAGAGGAACCCCAACTTTTCTAATAATAATTATCATGGTAATTATAACCGAAATTACCCGAATGGAGGTAATAACAATAATTACAGGACATATCGACCCAATGTTAACTACATCCGAGCGGAAGGCAGTGGACACAGGAGGTACCAGCCTCAACGAAGGAGCCGGTACTACGAGTACGAGACCTTTCAAGGAAGTCAGGGAAGTAATCGGTACAGAGAGTACGAGCCCAGACGTAGTTCCAGCCTGGATAATCAGCGAAGACTACCTGTAACAGAAGCCCAACAGGAGGATCGAGCAGAACCAAACGAAGCAGTCTCAGGACTTCAAGCTGACGCTTCCAACGGCCTAATCCGTAATGAAGCGGAACATTTAAACGAACGGAGGCAGTAATAAACTCCAATAACCCTTTACTGCTCAAATCTGCTGGGTTTAACCAGGTAGGAATGAATTCGAAGAAAAACAGAAAAAATTTTACCATAATATACAGCAATTATTTGAAAGATATCCGTAAGGACCTATTAGAAGAAAGCGAGCTTAATATTAACAATAATGATAATGAAATAATATACATAATTACAGAAATTGAAGGTATTTCTGTTCCTATAATGATAGACACTGGAGCCAATGTCTCCATAATAAATCGAAATGAGTTGGACCGGATACAGCAAAAATGCCACAAAAACTTACCGGTACTACCTATTAATAATATTGTACTTGTAGGAGCTACCGGCCGACAGAACAAGACCATAAGATAGCAGGTATCCCTCAGTGTCAACAGTCAGGGCATTAGTGTGGATATGATATTTCTTGTTGCAGCCGGATTACCTTTCAACATCATGATAGGATGTGACATATTGCGCAGAAACTCAGCGATTATCGATTTGTGCCGAGGAAAGGTATCACTCTTTGCTGAAGGTTCGACCTGGGTAGCCAATTTAACTAATAACAAGACTTTAGACTCCAGACCACTTCTCGACCACCAAAATAAGGTGAATTACTTGTCCAACCACTCAACAAACAACAAGCCAGTAGGTCAGGATTCGGAGGATGACCTATGGCAACAAAAGATTCAAGAGATACGTAACTTCCAGTGCCACAATACTAACGAGCAATTAAAGGAAAACCAGCTGAATCAATTGGTAGAAATATATGAAAAATATCGAGCTGTATTTTCTGACGAACCTGGAAAGATCCGGAACTACCAATGTTCCATACGATTCAGAGAACCGGTAGAATTTAACCGAAAGTCGTACCCAATAGCACAATCTTTGAAAGAAGCCGTACGCACAGAGATCCAGAATATGATCAGTAGAGATATCATCGAGAGCAGTCAAACGCCATACACAAGCCCGATTGTGGCCATACAAAAGAAAAATGGGAAGGTAAGGCTTTGCCTTGACGCTCGTGAGATAAATAAAATGATAATAAACGATCGTACCTCACCTGGCGAAATTGATGAAATTTTGAAGAGGTTCCACGGAACACGATTCATTACCACCTGGGATACCGTATGCGGCTATTGGCAAGTGGAGTTGCACCCAGCAAGCCGGCAATACATGGCGTTCATCTTCGAAGGGCGCAATTATCAGTTTAAGAGGTTGCCCTTCGGGTTGGTGAATTCAGTAGCTGTTTTTGTCGCCTGTATGGATCATATACAAGGACCAGAAGCGCTCCAATTCACGACTGTCTATTTTGATGATCTCCTAATAACATCAACCAACTGGGAAGAACACTGTTATCGTGTGGAGTATGTCTTGAAGAAGCTTGCTGAAAATAATGTCACCCTTAAACTGGACAAGTCCAAGCTTATAGCTAAAGAAGTACAATTCCTGGGTTTCCAGCTAAACAGTCAAGGGATAACACCATCAACAGAAAAGGTAGACGCCATACAACGATTCCCTACACCAAAGAACAGAAGGCAACTACAATCATTTTTGGGCCTGTGTAACTATTATAGGAAGTTCCAGAATAATTATTCCGAACTAACAGCCCAGTTTCAGTACCAGTTATCATCCAAGAATAAATGGCGATGGGGCCAAGAACAAGACGAGACTTTCAAATCAATAAAGGAGAAGTTCTTAGATGCAGTAATGCTCAACCATCCAGATTTTAACCGACCCGTCTTTCTAAACTGTGACGCTAGTAACATTAGCTTGGGATCAACACTGTACCAAGAAGATGAAAGTGGAAACCATCTAGTAGTGAGCTTTGCTAGCAGAACCCTTAACCAGTGTGAAAAGAACTATAATGTGACGGAAAAAGAACTGCTAAGTGTAGTCTTTGCCTGCGGGAAGTTTCGGACGTATATCCTCGGATATCCAGTGACCGTTCGAACAGATCACAAGTCAATATCATTTCTAAGAAGATGCAAATTAAGCCATGGTAGATTGACCAGATGGGTACTCGCCCTGCAGGAATACGATATACAGTTGGAGTATGTTCCTGGAAGTAAAAATGTGGTAGCCGACGTATTGTCGAGAGTGAATCTGGAAGAACAAACGTTCGAAGGCGAAAAGGAGAGCATCTTGAAAATCTATAATATTATTAAGGACAGATCCGATTTAGAGAAGATAGTGCAGGACATCAGCAAACACCAGCAGTCCGATCCGAAGTTAAACCATATTAAACTTCGTCTCTCCAACCAAGATGACACAATAAACAAATTTTATTGTATACATAATGGAATTTTATTCATCAAGACATCCCTTGATGAAGAGATATGGAAGATCATGATCCCTACTACAATCGAAAAGGATATCATCCTGGATTATCATCTACGATACGGTCACATGGGAGCCATGAAGGTGATCAAGGCAATAGAAGAGAATTGTCACATAAAAAGTATCAATAGAAAAACGAGAACTACCTCAAAACCTGTCTGATATGTCAATTGGTGAAAACCAACAATGAGAGAAAGGAGGGTATGATGATACCAATTACCTCACAAGCCAAACTGGAAAAGGTCTTTCTGGACATATGTGGTCCATTTCCCCGCAGTGGCGGACGCCATCGATACAAATATATTATTATTATGATGGATCATTTTACAAAATTTACAAAACCATACCCTGTGAACAGAGCCACCACTCTGAAGACTCTAGGAATAATAACAAATCATTACATTCCAGAGGTAGGAAGCCCGACATCTATAATCACCGACCATGGAACGCAATTTAAGGGTTGGAGGTGGAGAAACACTCTGAATACATTGGGCATTAAGACATACAAGACATCTGTCTACCACCCCAGCAGCAATCCAGCGGAGAGGGTACTGCGAGAGGTCGGAAGAATATTACGGACTTATTGCTATAATCAACAAAAGAAGTGGCAAGAATATTTATTAGCGACTGAAGAATTCCTTAATTTGTCATATCACCCCGCTATAGGTACCACGCCATACACGGCAATGTATGAAAAACCGCCTCCGAGAGAAATACAAGACATAATAGAGTTCACTAGGAGTCAAGAATACAAATTCAATCGAATCAGATTCTACAATAAATTGGCAGAAGACCAGGAAAGGCGCAAGAACAAATATCAAAAGGCTGTTAAGAAAATAATAAGCTATGAAGTCGGAGAAAAGGTACTGCTAAAAAACAGGGAATTACCCAGTACTTTGGAAGGCATTACCAAAAAGTTGTTACTGCTGTATACCGGCCCATACCTGATTATTAAAAACAATAATAACAATACGTATGTACTAAAGGATATCATTTCGAATAAAGTAAAAGGAACTTATAATCAGTTATCCATTAAAAAATATTTGGAGGACTCATAATTATGAGTTAAACTTATTATGAACGAAATAAGAATTTTGATGGAATAATAAAATTACAAAATTCAAAAATCAGTAAGGACAACTTACACCAAATATCTGAAAGACTATTATGAAGAAATTAAGAATTTTGAGAAATAAAAACTTCAAAATTCAAAAGCAATAGTAAGGACAACTTACAACAAAACATTTGAAAGATTATTATGAATGAAAAAAAAAGAAGAGAATTTTGAACATAATAAACTTCAAAATTCAAAAATCAGTAAGTACAACTTACACAAATCATTTGAAGGATTATTGTGAATGAAAAAAGAATTTTTATGGAAATAATAAATTTCAAAATTCCAAAAATCAGTAAGTACAACTTACACAAATCATTTGAAGGATTATTGTGAATGAAAAAAGAATTTGATGGAAATAATAAATTTCAAAATTCAAAAATCAGTAAGTACAACTTACACCAAATATTTGAAGGACTATTATGAAGAAATTAAGAATTTTGAGAAATAAAAACTTCAAAATTCAAAAACATTAGTAAGTACAACTTACACAAAATATTTGAAAGATTATTGTGAATAAAGAAAAAGAATTTTGCACATAATAAATTGCAAAATTCCAACTTAGTAAGCACAACTTACACAAATATTCAAAGACTATTATGAAAGTAAAAAGAATTTGGATGGAGATAATAATTTTCCAAATTCAAAAAACTTAGTAAGTACCACTTACACCAAACATTCAAAGACTATTATGAATGAGAAAAGAATTTTGATGAATAAAGATGTTCAAAATTCAAAACCAATAATAAGTACAACTTATACCAAAATATTTGAAAAACAACTATGAATAAGAAAAAATGTAGTCGAATAAAAATATCTAAAATTAAAAAAAATATTAAACTCATATCATTACTCATACAAATGATGAGAAATAACTCTGAAATATGAAAAAAGATTTTGTAAGAAAGAGATACAAAATTCTAAAGGAAAAAGGAAACCAGAATATCATATGACTTAATCGAACAACTTAACCAAACTCACAAAGAAAATAATTTAATAAAAATGGAACAATGAAGAAGGAACAGCTCACTAAAGACCAAATAGTGAGACCAGAAACCAAAAACCTGATACTACTAATGATAATGTTGTTGCAATAACCACTGTTATAGTGAAAGTGATAAAGAATTAATTCATGTTACACCATGAGCAATAAAAATAACTCAATGGATACCAGATGGTAGAAAGAGTAAATATAAATACTACTTACTATGTAAACATGATGAAATGTATATTATACCACATACCTAAACCACCTAATATGGAATAAGCTTTAAGAGAGAAGAAGAGTCAAGTGTATAAAAGTATTAATTAATATAACGTATTATGAAGTGAAGAATCTAAAGATGTTTATTTTAGTCAAAAATGACTACTTTTACTGTTTATTTATTTTTATGGCTGGATGTAGAAAATGCCATCAGTCTTATATTTTGAGCAGAGATGATAATACCTCTGGACTCAATTGAAGTGTTGGACAGCAGGGATTGAAGCCAAAAGTGCCACTCTGAACTGTTCCAATTAATTTGTTAGGGAATGTTAGGGAGTAAACATACTGGTGAGGAAGCACCAAATAAGAAAGAATATAAAATGATAATGTTATACACAAGATTGGAGATCACTTATTAATGAAGAAAGAAACTAATGAAGGAGATACACATCATCTGAGAGGTAGCGACGGTGGGAAAAGAAGGTATATAAAGTGAAAACATGTAATCACGAAGAAAATATAGTAAATACAAAAGAATTAGTAGTAATTATTTCATCCATACTAAGAGTATGATCTGAACTAATCACTTTTACAGGAGAGCATATGTAACATAACAAAATTATCACACTAAACATTTGAATTAATGCAACATAAATAAAGGAAAAAGTTCCATAGTGAGTGAGAAGAATAAATTGTTTTAAGGATTACACTAGAAACTATATATTAAGTCTATAAAATGTTAATAAAAATGGAAAATAACAAAGAAAACCATTGATTAAAATAACCTACTATGTAAAAACCAGTTAAACCAGCAGTATACCCAGTAGATTGGGGAAGCAGTACAAAAAGGGAAGGACCATAAAAAAGGAAATAATTTGTCATGAAACCATTTTAATAAGGGAACAATAATAATAAGGTCACGAGGCAGAGAAAGCACAAGACCAGAAACTACTAATGTGATATGAAGAAGAGACAAAACATATCAAGATTCCCAACAAAGAGACCAGAACCAGGAAGCGATATGCCAAAACAAAATGTTAGTCATGTAATACATACCATGAAACAAAATTAAAACTGATATATGTAGACCCAAACAAGTTACAAGATACAATCCCAGAAAACACAAATTGTATACTAGTTGTAAGAGTAATATGTTAAAAAATATATCAAAAGAGACTACCATAGTGTAGAACCCACTGAAAAGACTACCATAGTGTAGAACCCAATAAAGTGAAGTGAGGTAACAAAAATAAGAAACTACAGTGAGTATAGTGAGAAACATAGCTAAAAAATCGATGAAAAGATACTCAATGAAGTGTAAATATTATAAAAAGACTACCATGAGTGTAGAATAATACTAGTAAAACCATTGGAATCAAAGACAGTCTAAGGACTGACAACATTATCAGTAATAAGAGTTTTTTAAATTAGATATAAGAAATACTATTACCAATAAAATGTTTTCTTTAATTACAGTTAAGTAAATTGTGAGAAGGACAAATACCAGAGGACAGTTCATAACTGAGGGTATAACTAATAATAAGATGTTTGTTATTTATTGTTAATTAGATAATATTTTAGATATAAGGTGATAATAGGTACAAGATGTTTTTTAATCACAGTTGAATTGTTTTCAAAAGAAACATAAATACAAAAGACAGTTAATGACTGACAGTATTACTAGTAATAGGAGTTTTTTATTTTCTAATTAAATTATGTCTAGGTAGTAATAAGGATAAGATATTTTGTTATCATTTGATGATTTAGTTAAAAATAATAGGAATAAGCAGTTTTTGTTAAGAAAAGGTGATATAGAGAAAATTAGGCATAAGATGTCCATGTTATGGTTCAATGATGTTATTAGTATAAAGAAAGTTTAATAGATACAAGATATTCTATTGTATTTTAAAATCATGTCATTTAATTTTCCATTGTGTAAGTCAGAGAGGCAAGTAGGACATAAAAATGTAATAATTTTATTCAAAACAGTAAACCATGTATAATGTATAAACAGACCAGCTAAGACACCATTTTAGTAAACACAGAATGGCATATAAACCAAAAAATTATCTATCAAAGAATCAATCTATGTAATAGGAATAGAATTCAATACATACAATACAGAAATTGAAAATATAATTAATACAGATACAGTTAATAGCAAATAGAATGACAAAAGAAAGGAAATTAACTTCTTTTGGAAACAGTTAATAATAGGCCTATAATAGTAATCAAATCAGACTAAACAGTAAATTAATCAATATTGAAATGTTTTAACAACCAAATTATTAACAACAAAGTAATTACGGAGTTATTAAGTATATTCCATGGAAATATTATAAGAAAAAACAAATAAAAACCTTTAAAACACTGAATTTGTACAAAATATGAGGCATACAATCATTATATAAAATTGTAATTTTTGGGATTAAATGAGCTTGAAACAAACCCAGCTATATATCAAAAGATGTAAAATTAAATAATCAATATTACTGAACAGTTAGATTTATGTAAATTTAAGAAGTATTTGAAATACAGTAAAAAATAAGAAAACTTATTATGTATAGTTAGATGGTGAAACAAGTCTTAGACAAATATTTTTATAGTTAAACAATATAAAGAGGAAAAAGACATAGCACAAATTGCCCTAAAACGACGACGTTGCGTCTAATGAGTCTATTGTTAATCGTAAAGCGGAATAGTTGGAAATGTGTTAGCGGAGTACTGAAAACAAAATAATTTGTAATAAAACCAAGTGTGGTTATGTGGCGTGTAACGGAGATGAGCTAAAAAGTGAAATAACCTTAACTATCAATTTCTAACACTTCACAAATTTCCAAAACACAGTAAGAACACCATAAAACTCAACACAAGAAATCGACAGCCATTTTGAACGATTTTTGGACCAAATTCACAGAACACCAATACACATATTTGAACATCGGACACTACACAAGAAATCCATCCAGAAATCGACATCGCAGACGACGAGAGGACATTCCACACTATATTCCTGGACCAACACCACTTCGCAGAAAAGGGAATATCATTTTTATTTCTACGGGAGAAGCTCTGCCAATTCCAACAGCATCGCAGTTAAAATCGAGTAGACGGCGGCCATTACTGGATTTCTGACAAAGACGGTGCAGTGCCTGCTGAAGGGAGTGACGTCATTTCTTCGACTCGGTTCGAAATTCATTTTATTTAATTGACAATTGTAATAATAATTTTGTTCTATTTCAGCTATTAACATTTAGTTTAAGAATACCTGTTAAATGTATCTTGTTCCTTGCCCTCTGACCATTTCGACTCGTTAAAAGAACCACAAATCTAAACTTGTAAAAATATATTTGTTGATTTTTTTTTCACTAACGACTGTAGCGAATATTAGCCAGCGCCTGGGACATGCGCAGTTTGACTGGCGCATAATTTTGAATGTTAATAAAAGCAAATCATTACTCAGTTACCAGCATTGTTTTTATTTCTATAATTAATGTTACTATTATTTTTTATTAAACAAAAACATAATTTATAGTGAGAGAATAAATACATAAGGAAATTACAAACTCAATTAATTAATTCATTATTAATTTATTAAATTAAATAATTCAATCAAACACAATACAAGAACAAGAAAAAATATTTTCACAATTTATAAAGTTTGATTTATTTGTTATTTATCAATCAATCACACCTAGTTATAACATATTTATATTAAATCTATTCTTTGTATTTGGTGATTTCAAAGTGGAGCTGTATCATCGGGGAGTTCAATACCGAGATCCAGCCAACATACACAATTCTTATCATCAATATCTTTATATTTTATTTATTATTACATTTGAAATTATATTACAAATTGACAAACCAAACTAAGGGGCTTACAGTCAGGGCAAATCTACAAAATCATAACACAATTAACACATCTAAATATCTTTTTTTTATATTTTTATATTTTATATTTGTAATAAAATTTATATTACAAAATTGGCTTGCCCAACTAGTGGGGCTAAAAGGAGAGCACAATACCTTGTTATCACAAAATCTACACACAATATCTATATATAAATTTATTTTTATTATTATATTTGTAAAATTATTATATTACAATACAAAACGCAGGCAGACAGTGATGTCGATAGATACACCATACATGGTGGGCAACTGGTCCAGAATCACCAACTGGGGAACTATAACTGGCAAATTTCCCACCAACACCAACATCTCCCTTCCTGGTTATCGTTAATAATTTAAACGTCCTGGCTATAAACCCCCTGAAAACAATCTGGCTACGCCACTGATTCAATAAAACCTCCGATTAATTAATGTGTCTTATCTACATTTGATATTCTACATCGCATACCAGCGGTCCAAAACTCGTTCGGTGCAACGCTACTAAACATATATGCGAGAGAATAAATATACAGACATTTATAAAATGGAGGTTATATTGCGTATTTTGTTTCTAATATCACGAAAAAGATCATCAAAACTCGGCCCGCCTACTGTTTAACTAATTCATACAAACGTCAGTGTCATATTCTAACACA
This sequence comes from Magicicada septendecula, assembly GCA_034769895.1. Lineage (NCBI taxonomy): Eukaryota > Metazoa > Arthropoda > Insecta > Hemiptera > Cicadidae > Magicicada > Magicicada septendecula. The sequence continues at coordinate 179,112,151 of CM068368.1, forward strand.
TAGGCCTATATGGTGTATCTTGTACCTAACAGTTCATTACATCTTCAAACGTTTAGAACACATTTTGAGAAATATTCGAAGAAGGGTAAGCGTAGGATGTTCTGCATGGGATTCTAGGAAAGATATTTTACCTTCAGTTTAACACAAAGCAATAAAAATAAATCAGTTCTTTGCTGTATTTATTATAATCAAAATAACTTTCTGCCACGTGTTAGACCACGTATAATACCCTATTCGCGTGGGTATGGTTGTTTTTTTTTGTTTTGAGTTATAATGAAGTACGGTTAATCGCAAGGTTTCCAATTAAAAGTGAGGTGATTCTGCTTTCTAACGAACAAAATATTTTGAAATTATTATAATTCTTTAGAGTTTTTTAATAGAGATTATGAAATAAGATCTTTATTGTGACTCTTTTTACGAATTGACTAAAAATTAAATACTGCAAATAAGTTTATTTCCATAGTTAGGTAGGCCTACATGCACCTTTATTATTAATGGTACAGTATTTTTACTGTCTTGTTTTACGAGTTTATGTTGAATTTCTATTTATTTTAAAGAATCTAATGCTTCTGTAAACGTGCTCGTCTTGGACCAGTAGCTTCAGCTAGTACTTACATGTTGTACTTTATTTATTCCCATCCGTAATTATGTATTTCCAAAACGAAATGTACCTATTCTTTTATTTAAATTATACCTGTAAATAGCAAATGTTGCTTGTGATTCTGAATTTTCTACATCAAATAAGCTATAATATATAACTATCAAATTGTTAAGGCCATTCTGACTGTCAGAAATCCTGACTCTTCTCTGCTCGTCAACTCCTGCCACCGAAGAAATTGGGTACATCAACCTTGGCAAGGTTGTTCGACTTAGTAGGGTCCCCTTCGTTCAGGTGCCAGTGGAGTTGAGATGATGAGAGTAAGAGGTTTCTTCTTCATCGAAAAATTCAAAAACGGTTAGACAAGCGTCAAGGGCGACCGAAGATCAGGATGACCAACCTCTTCCACTACTGATTGAACACGTTAGTTAATGCCACGATTCAGACCAAGCGAAGAGCGACTATCGATGTAGTGGCGTACCATCTGCTAATGAGTTCGTGATTTTGCATATAAAATTATCCATAACAGGCTTGGCTTTCATAAAGTTTGTGCAAGATAGTTCCCTAAACAGCTCACTGAAGTGCACAAGCACAACCGTGTGGCCATCTGTCAACGCTTACTGGACCGCTATGCTAATGAAGGTGAAGTTTTCTGAAGCAAATAGTCACTGGAGATAAAACGTGGATCCACCACTTTGAGCCTTTGAAAGCAAACGCCAGAGCATGGAATGGAACACCCCGAATCTCCAGGTAGAAAGAAATTCAAGAGTCAACCCTCTGCAGGAAAAGTAACGCTCACAGTATTCTGAGACTCACAAGGTCCAATACTGCAACACTATTTGGAGAAGAGCTCAATAGCATATAGTGTCTTACAGTGAGATGCTGTCCAACGAACTGAAGTCTGCAATTAAATCCAAACGTCGAGGCCTATTATCAAAAGGAGTGCTTTTGTTGTATGATAACGCGCGCCCACATACTGCCGCCCACACTGTCCAAATCCTTGAGAAATTAAGTTTCGAGGTGTTGGAGCATCCTGCATACAGCCCCGATCTTGCCCCGTCCGATTACCATCTCTTTGGTCAACTTGAAGATGCCTTAAGGGGCCATCGATTCACCAGAGACCAAGAAGTGAAGGAAGAGAGTGCATACGTAGCTTGCTACTGAGCCGACAAATGTTTTTCTGAATACATCAAGAAGCTTGTGTAACGATGACCAAGTGTATTGAAAAGCAATTACAGTAGAGTCTCGGTAGTTCGAGATTCCGTATAGTTCGAGGTACCCCGATAGAAAAATCATATGTACACCAATTTAATACATTAACGCGTGTGTTTTGTGGTTTGCTATTTGAGCGGGTGCCGTTCCGGTACCACGACGTAGTCTGCCGGTGTTGCGCGTGCACCCGAGCACTGGAAATGGCACTACGTTGCGGCGGAGCAGCAGTCTGAAGCGACGCCAGCTGACGTTATGCTACTCCGAAAATGGCGGGATATTAGTATCAAAAAAAAAAAAGATAGTTAACTCTGAATTTATTTTTTAAAAAGTAAGTTTCATGGAAAATATTTTGTTTAGTTTTCAAATATACATACAGTACAGTTTTTAATATTACTTTATGTCATTTTAAATTTCAGGGTGTTCATTTAATAAATAAATTTGTAAGTGTTAACGAAAAATTTGTTGAATTTTTATTTAATCCTCATTAATATAACCTAATTAAACGACTGACGATTCGTCGTTGATTTTTCCTTTTCCTTTCGCTCGCGAATGTTCTCGAAAGCCCCTCCAAATTAGTAAACAAAACCCACGTACACAGCACACCAGTTTAAAGATTTTGTATACATTACTTTTAGATAAATTTCCAGCATACACTTTACATTATCACGCAGAGATCCTCCACAGTAGAAAGCAAAGTTACGTTAGGGCTAACTCAGTTGTGGCTTAGCGGCACAGCGCGGGGTGCTCAGCGCGCCGGCAGATCCGCTAACGGCAGATAATACCGGCATTTTGCGTATTTCTAGTTTTCGGTAGTTCGAGGTTGGTTTGGCCCCAATTACCTCGAACTATCAAGACTCTACAGTAATGACTTACCCTAGTACAAGGCTATTCACAGAAACTTGTTACTTGTATTTTAAAAACGAATTCTGCAACAGGTTGTAGCGCTTATAAACATTTTTAAATATAAATTTGGGTGGTCAGTTCTACGTGCTATTCTATGTAACAAACGGTTCTGAATGTTTAGTGTTGATCTTAAAAATCAAATAAGGTTTCGCAAACCGATGATTGTATTCACTGACGTTAACTAGTAACATGTATTTTATTGTAATGTAGTAAGACCAGATAGTAAAATAACAACGTAAGTGCATTACTTAAGTGAATAAATTAATAAAAAGGCTTCCAGTCTCGAATAGACCTGTTAACTACGATAAATGCAAAAGGCCAAACAGGTTCTCTCTCTCTCTCTCTCTCTCTCTCTCTCTCTCTCTCTCTCTCTCTCTCTCTCTCTCTCTCTCTCTCTCTCTCTCTCTCCCCCCCCTACATATTTGTACCTGCCACTCTTCTAATTTCTTTTTCAGTTTGCTGTCAGTAACATTATGGAAGGGAAACGTGTTTTAGTAAGTTTTGTTCGAACATATTACGATATAATACAAGTTACAATATACAATTTTAAATATATCTTAAATAAGTTATTAAACGAGTTCTGTGCATCAAATAAAATGCTAATATTTGGGTAAAGATTTGGTTAACTACTGGAGAAAGATTACTTTGTTTTCATTTTGCTTCACTTACCGCCAACTGTATTTGAAATAGACAAATTTCGTACCAAGTTCTGTGCACAAACAATGCCGCGGGTCTGTTTTCACTTCTATTCCCCTCAGATTCGTGTATTTTCAATTAACACTACTGTGTTTGTAGGTTTAAAACTAATTTCAAGTTTTGTTGAGAACTTAAAATCGTGTTTGCGTTTTAACAAATTTCATACCAACATTGAGTAACAATTTGCAATCAAATAAAGGAAACAGTAGGATTAAAATTCAGTTTCCTAATATTACTGGCTTATTTCTTAAAATTGTGAAATATTTGGAAATAATAATATCAACGTAAGCAAATAGTAATTTTTCTAACCGTTAATTCACGAGACGTACATATTTGTACACTTTGTCTGTGCGCTACATATGTGAGATGTTATAGGCCTGGAAAAACCGTTCTTCATCCTTCAGTCATGCAGGTATTCAGTACATAACTTACCATTTAACTCTTATAAAGACAGTGCTTACCCGACACAGTTATATATTAGTATAACTGTTTTCTAATTTTACTATTCTCAAAACACCGTATTAAAATTCATTTGAACTAACATGCGTCGATAAGCATTTTACTTTTAACATTTTGTGCCTCTTATTTGTTCGATACAAGATTTGCCTTCGATATATTGTAATATATTATTGGTCATAAGAAAAGAGTTACAAGTTTGTAACTTGAATGAAAACTTGAAAGCTTACAAAGAACAGTGAAAAGAACACTTAAAATGAATGTCAGATTCCAGACTGGCCAAACAAGTCTGTAAATACAAACCTATAGGACACAGGTATGTGGGTAGACCCAGGAAGGATGGAGGATCTTTAAAGGCGGATCAGGAACCACTTTGCCTATACCGTGTTGTGATGAAGAAGATGATGATGATATAGAGAGAGAAAGAGAAAAATTAGGGGAAACAAGGAGAAATAAACTCAAAGGGAAAGAAGAAAGAGGGGAAACTAGTAGTGACAAGTGGGGGGGGGGCAATTCAAGACAAACTGAAAAAGAAGGAGTAATGGAGAGAGTGAGGAAGAAAGAGTGTGGGAGCGAGATAAATACTGAATGGTTCTAAAAGACGTCAGAGTAAAATATGACGACACAGTTAACGTAAAATATTTTATTAGCGTACAGCACAGTGAATACAATGGAGACTCTCATGCGGAAACTTTATGTACCGTCTTCGCATGGTTTGTTTGTGGTAACATAAAACTACAAATGTTCTGTAGCCACTGAAATTTATACCTTTACAGAATTGTAATAAGATACAAATTTCGCTACGCACTTCACAATCATAATCTAACACGACGTAACGGTGCAAACTTTAATTCTACACACACATGTATTGCGTTACAAGAAATGTTAATCAACGTTGATACACAACACACAGTACACTTGATTCCGCCTTACGTGTAGTAATGAATGTGCGAACATACTACTTAGGCCTACATTTTAATTTTAATACTAAATGTTACTCAATTAAAAATTTGTACAACACATAGTGAAAATTCATATTTGTTTGTTAAATTATTATTCTAGATAAAGGAGTATAATTACAAAATTTTGAAAATTAGAAATTTATGATTTGTTATACTGTAGTGCCTATTTCTACGCTAGTCCACAGGAGATCTGGAATGTGGAACTAAGGGTGCTGTGTCGTCAAAAGTGGTTGTAGTAATAGTAGGCAAGATTACATAGAGTAGGCTGTGTTAATAGAGTCAGTTGTGTGTTGAGAGTTGAATAGCGCGCATTGCGGTACCGCATCAGCAGCATAGGTGTACGTCTGCATATTCACTTGTTATTGTGTTTGGTTTAATAAATTCACAGACTACAGTATTTCGTTTCACAGAGTACTGTGCACTGTACGTTGTGTGTATTTCATTACTACGGTACGTTTTTAAAGAAGAATTTCTGAATTATGTGTAAAACGATTAAAAGCGACTAACGAAATGTGTGATTTTATTGGCTCTGGTTGCCATTTCTCGATTGCTACTCAGCGCAAAGACCTCCAGTCATCCGACGTGAATAATTTTTACACATATCTGTTGCGTAACTACGTAAATTCCTTTTTACACTCTTTATATAACAATATTTCTATAACTATTTACACAATTTTCTTATATACTTTAAAAATTGTTGTTCATTTTAGACTCCTACTTATAGTTGGGATAACAAACAAATAAATATAAAAAATAAAATGTATGTAATTAAACTTAAATTTAAAGTTTATTATTTTTTTTAAATTATTGCTGTATTAATGGAAATAGATTAAATTCAATAAGTAAATAAAAAACTCTATTACTTAAATAAAGAAGAAATCAATTAAAACATTTTACTAATAATTTGGGAAATGCTAATGCTCTTTTGAAAATTAAAAACAGAATAGAAATAATTTATAATAATTTGGACCAGTGTTCTATAAAATACGTTTTACTAACATACTCCATTAGAATTTTCTATAGGAAAACTAAACTGTAATTCCTTATATTTAATAATTATTTACATAATTTTTAGTTTTTGCAAAAGTAATTTGAAATTTGAGTTTAACGTTATAATTATAGAACTAATAAAAGTGATATCATTAAAATACTATATTCATAATTTATAAAAGATTAGTTAAGAAATAAGTAGCAAAAAACAAATTGTTGATTCTATCAAATTACTATACAAAGAACGAAAATGTTCAGAGCTAGAGAAAAGATTGAGCGCCATTAAGCTTGGTTAGAAATTTTGTTAGTTGTCTGTGAGAATGAAGAAATTCCTCGGAAGTACTCTGTGAAAACCCCTACACTGAGAACACTTAATGACATTATAATGATGACATAAAACATTACCTAACGGGATCCGTTGTGAACGAAAAGACAGTGCGAATTATGACACGTAGTAGGCTATACAATTAAACAAATATAAAACTTATGCACAGGTGTAAAATTTTATTGGTTAAATTTAAAAAAAAATTTTCTTATCTTTTTTCTTGTATAACTCTTGTACACTTTTCTGTTGACAAGCACGTGAACTGAAGGACACAAACATATAAAGAACTCAATTACCACTATAGTTTTGAAACAAATAAAAAATATCTACATTATCAATTGTATGTACTCACTTTTATCAGGATACTTGACTTCACAAAGTAGAGAATTTGTGTCGCAATAGGCCGACAAAGAACGTGACAGATTGATCGGGTTGGCTCTCTTTATCTATCGACATTCATACTTTGCCAATGTGTTTGTTAACTTTAATACTTTGCATTATAATACGGTGTGATGTGATAACTAACAGTCAATTATGTGTAACCAGAGTTCTAGTTGATCAAAACAACGGCTAAATCAAAACAATTTTGTGTAGAAAATAGTATAATTAAGAAAAATGTAGCCCTTAAATACAAAAGTCAAAAGTCTCAAATTTAACACGGACAAACACTTAAGTTTTTTACATATAGCACCAAACTTTATTACAAATACGGCAGACTTGCAGAACTTCAGAATTTTTCTTTGAAGCAAAAGAAGATCAACAGAAATTTGAAAAACTATTCTGATTCTTTATTGGCGTACACTGAAGAATACGTACTTTTTATAATACATTTAAAAATACAATAGGTTTATTGCATTGAATCCAATGTCTATTGATCAGTTAGTTTAATTCATGTTTGCTCTTTAATTTTCTGTACATTTTGCATTTACAATAGGTTATAATTAAATACAATCGTATTATACAATACTGTATACGTTTGTATACTGTAAATAGTATAGTATATAATTGGAGAAGTAAGATATTTCATAAGAGAAAACACTGTAGATTATGTTTCCGTTAACAAAATTATTACTTTTTATTACTTCCATATTCCCTAAGGAAATGGAAATATGGTGATCGTGAAAAAAATCGTGTTGGAGATAAGGGCTGATTCTGAGTTTACTACCCTAAAAACAAAACGAGATATCATTTTCCGAAATGTGTGTGTGCGCGTGCGTGTGTGTGTGTCTATCTGTCTATCTGGCTGTCTGTGTCTGTGTGTAGCAGTTTTTCTGGAGAACGATAACTCGATAACTGCCACAAATTTAAACAGTACCAAATAAATTTTTTCCATATGTGCCCGAGTTGCAAAAGACTTCGCCTACTGATTTTGGCGAAGATCTATTAAGGAGGAGGGGTTTTAACTGCAATGTTTTATTTTTTAACAAGAGTAAAATACTTAATTGCTGTGATGATATCAAGTAAAGTACGACTATTTAATTGTGTAGGATAAAATACCTTACAAATTTCATATGAAAAAACTATTACTCTATGAAATTGTAAATATCATTAATGGTGGGGATTTGTTGAGGAGGAGCGACGATTATTTGCGTAGTTCAGTTTCATTATAAGAAAAAAGCACTTAATTTTTATACATAAAGTGACTCGAAAATAACATTATATTAAATGACTACCCCATATTAACAAAAATATCTATAAATAGTGAAAATAGTTTGGGATGGGGAATATTTATTTAGAAATTAACGAACCGAATTCAAGTAATTGATTTTAAATATAAATCTTAGAACATGGAAGTCATGTATGATTTTCCATACCGTTATTTCTTTATAGGCATAATATTATAATTTAGTATAATTAGTAGCACGGCGTGTTGATTTTATTTTGACAGTTTAAAGTATAGCGTGGCTGTGTGGAGCCCGAAAGTCTGAAAACTTGCAAATACAAAGGCCAAACCACTTTTTATTTCCGATAGCTTTACTTGTAACATGGGTCGTGATCTTATATATGAGAATGGATCAGTAACGTTCAGAGAAACCGATAATAATCACAATTTTTGGCACAACATATGTACAGAAATAATCGCATTCTACGTATACTTTAATCGTGCTACGTTTCAGATATCAAACACACACTACTCAGAACAGGCAATATAGTAATTATGTTGGTAAATTACAACGCACCAAAGTAAACGATTGTACAATTTCAATTGATATTCTGCTTTCTGTGAAAAAAATTCGCAGAACTAGCTGACTGATCGAGGCAACCCATTATTTGGAAACGACTTTGGTAACATAAATGGACCGGATGCTGTGTGAGCCGGTAAAGAATTAGATTTCTCTACTTGATTTTTCGGAAACATTGGAAAACCTTCATTGCACGACTGGAAATTTTTGATTTATTTATGTGTGCGTTCTTGTGTAACAACACGTCATGTAATTACTGAAGCTGCAATTGCACATGTTATTTACAGCACGTCGTCATAAAATACTACTTTAAAATACTTCACTATGATAACCTTATAATCGCCGAATTAGAATACTAAGAACGGCTGACACTTAACCAGTAAGTCGACACCACTTTCAACTTGTGAACAATAATCCTACATTTGTGCTTTAGATGTGAAGTTTTATTTCTTCAATAGTCTGATTAATTGTTGTGTTAATTTTTTCTCAAAGTTTTCATTTTTGAAGTTAAAAGTAACGTGTTGTCAACTTTCCTTAATATCGCACACTTTTCTATTTCGAGTCCTCGTTTATAGGTTTTATTATTTAGACCTTGTTTCTTGTTTTCCTGTTGATTTCTTAGCATTGCTTATCTCAAGGTTATTTTATGTCAACTGATTAAGAACGCAATAATCATATTTGTGTTACTTTACATTGAGATCAGGATTACTTGATGTTGGTTCAGAACTACGTTTTAATACAGTACGGTGGAAACACGTATGAAAATATACAATAAATCTCTTTAAACTGAGAAGTTAGAGAAAGTCATCATACAACGGAATGTGTTTTGTGCCTCTAATTTAAACACATTATGACACAAAACTATCAAATTTCTTATATATTTGTTTTACTACACCCCACAACGTAACACAAAATTGTTGTTGAATAACCAGATGTTCTAATGTTTTGTACAACTATGGCCTGCTACACCAAATAGTCATCAGTGTTGTTCAAGTCATAAATATTATTTTATTACTCGCCTACACTCGTGCTCTATGTTCAAGGGCAAAGACTTATTAAAAAAAAATTAATTTTTATTAAAAAGTTATTTGTTTTGTTTTGTAAAATAAACTTTCAATCAAAACCAGAAAATACATTTTAGTACATGTATAATATACACAACATAAATAAGGAGTTTAGAAGTATGGGGTCGTCTCGGCCCCGGTTCCAATAATAACTGCTATTGTAGTACCCTGCAATACCAATGCTAGAAGATGATTTCTTGTGTTCATTACTTTCTCTAATCAAAACTATCTTCTAACTAAACAGTACTCATCAGTAAGTTTATTTAGAAATTACCATAAATGAAAACGACCTTTACTTTACTTTTCTCATCTTTCTGAACATCCATAAACTGATTATACAGTAGAAGTATATGTCGCTAATTAATGTTTTCAAAACCAATCTATGTATAGACAATGTTATTTAACCAAATTATTCTTCGATTCTTATCTACCAAATTCATTTGTCAGTCAAATAAGTCAAATTGGTGAAAAAGAGATACATCGTATTTTTATACACTACTTTCTATGACTACGATTGACCAAAATCAAGCATTCATGCGTGCGTGCGCTCACATGCGCTTTTGTTTTGACGATGTAATGTATATAGTAGCAGTTTTGAAGCTATGGTAATAGGACTGTTCGATTGGATAGAAATTGATTATTTGCTATTGACTTTTAATGACAGTAATTACAAAAGCATTATAAAGTGGTAAATACCAAAAATCATTTTCTTTGTAAGGAAGCATCTGTTTCTTGAACAAAGCATAAAAATGACCAAGGAATCTTGTGATTGCTTTACTGACTCTGGTGGCCATTTTCTCTTGTTGAAAATCATGGTCCCCACAGATACCATAGATATTAGCAACACAATTTGTCCATAAGACACATAGCGTTTAGTATAAAGTTTCAAGTTTTTCTATCCTTAAATTTAATTTTATAATTAAAACTACCATTTTTTACACTTTTAACAAGTTATCAAAACAAACTATTCTACTCTTTCAAAATGAAGGTACAGTATTAAGAGTGAACAACATATAGCTGTTTGATCCATAAGGTACAAACACTGCCATAAGCTCATGATTATGTAACACTATTAACCCGAGTCTCTACGTTTTATTAGCTTCACAGTTTTTATGACCTGATTTTATAATTCAACTTTTGACGTGACCTGACTTTTTAATAATCCTGATATTAATTTTAGCTAACTGAGGTAACTGATTATCTAATGGCTAATTAGGTAACTGAGATTGGTTTTAGCTTTATGTCTGTGCACATGTTTTTCTTTTTTGATTGCTTCTTATTTGCTTGCTTAATGGTCTTTGAAATCAGGAACAATGCAAATTCTGAAATTTGGGTGTTAATGCTCTCATTTCAGACTGTGGAAATCAGTTAAATAACTTTACCTTCGGATAAAGCTTGCCATCTCTAACTACGGCTATAAAGATTGCCGTAGTTCCTACAAAATCTTGTAATTCTCTATGGGTGATTCTGTATATAACCGAGTCCGTAAGTTTTGTGTTGTGTTCTGTAGCTTTTGACGATATTAGAAACATTCAATTAATTTGCTTGGAAAATGTATAAAAAAATTAATTTTTCTTGTTAAACTAAATAATACTAAAACATACAGAAAATTTTTCCTAACCAATTCAGCTACATTCACATACATACTCAGTATTATATGTTACATTATTAATTTATTAAACCTTTGGGTCGAATCCACAAGTTTATAAATGCGGTTTTTAAAACGCCATTTGCTTTCCAACTAAACATTTATTAGAGCATTCAATTAAGTAATTCATGTGTAATGCCCTGACTAGCAAACAATGTATGGCAGACACATTTATATTATCAAATCCTGTTCAACAGTATTAAATGTGTAATAGCATTAGTGTTGTCTTACACTTCATATGGTTAGTTTCATATGACTTTTTTTTACCAACTACATTTCCTGTATTGTGCATTCTATCCAGTGTACTATACTTTAATTTCAGTACAGTTATATTTATTTTAAAATTTAGAGTTTTAACCTACTCTAATGAAATTCATTTAAAAATTCATTAACCTACTATAAGTAAATACAATATCTAAACGGAATTCAATCGCAGCTCCTTGGAACAATTATACAATTATTTTCAAGCCACTACTTGTACAAAATGATGATGTAGTAATATGGTTTTAGTTTAATTTTGAATTTTCTTAAGTAATTTACTAAAAAAATGTTAATACATAATACTTCAGTTTTACTAACATTAACACAAGTTGAATATGTTATGTTATATATGAAATATATATTTCACACACACTGATTATTTTCAATAACTGATATTTAGTATTTACTATCTAACAACTAATATTTTTACACATAAGTCAATACTTTCTTAACATTATTGTCTACAAAAATTGTGGTAACTATTTATGTAGTTTATTTAAATAGTTTAATCAACTCACTGTGTCCTTTTGATCTCAGAAAACAAATTTTCCACTCGTCTGCACCGGTAACTGAGCAGATTCACTAAATTTAGTATTCCATTACACTAAAAGGGTCACCAGATTTACTGCCCGCTTATATTACATGGAACCAGTAGAACGAATCGACATGGTTTCCTATTTGTCTTACCCTCTTTTGTTATTACTAAATTATTATTAATTAAATTATTTCTAAGGCAACATTAATAACTAATACCTAATTAAGCAAATTAACCAACCTAATATTAACGATAATCTGTAATAAATAATAATAAAAATAAGTGTAGTACTGAGCAATTTTTCTTCCTAGTACCTATGCGATATTGCTCCAATCGAGAACCAGTCTGCTTCTCCTGAGCCTCTTTTTGGTAAAAAATAGAGTCCAATGTCAATATCATTACAGTAGTGCGATTGTAAAAACTATTTTATTTTTTATGAAATTACTAATTTGTCTTTTAAGGGCCAATAAACGTTTAAATAGTCTGTACATCTGATTTTTGTTGTGGTAGGAAATTCAGTAACATTACATTTAAAATTATTATAATATGTTTAAGTGACAAAGTTTACGATAATGAACTTTAAGTTTACAACATTGTAAAGTGTTACTTTAGATCTTGAATATATTTAAATTACACAGATGTAAATATAGCAAGTATTGAGAATTCAATACCCGGTGTATACACACGTGGCATTCGGAAGCTATCGACAAAGCTATTAACGTCAATTCTCCTGCCGTTAGTGTAGATTTGTTGTCAATAATCTACAGCCACTAGATGAAGCCGATTGAGAAATGGGTTGCTTGTAAATAAACTCGTACCTAATAAAAGATACTATTAAATATATCTGTCACTCTCTTTTACTCTCTCTCTCTCCCTCCCTCCTTACCTAAATGAGACAGTAACAATATATATTATTAGGGAAAGTAAGAGATAAATACCTGCTGTATGAAATAGACGTTATAAATTATTTTTATTAATCTCATAAATTTGTCTTAAAAGGTTCTCTGGACAACATCCATAATTCTTAACCTCTTCCCATCGATTCCTCTCGTAGCTGCTAAACCACTTCTGAATTCTAATTTGTTTAAACAAATATTACGATACTGATACTCATAAACAACTTAGGTTTATAAATAACAGTTTTTCATGATATCAATGTTTATTAAACATTAGATATTACGAGGCTTTTATTGGCTCTACTACAATTATTGCATTCAGTGTATTTACAAAAACCATAAAAGCCAAATGAACAATTACATTCTGTTGATTGCATTATTTAATATTATTAAGGTTCTAAATAACAATAATGATATCAAGAGTACTAAGATGACACTGTGAGCAAAGAGAACCATTTTTTAAGTTTTTAGCTTATTTTATTTTACGCGTCTGTAAGTTTTATGATAAAAAGCATGGGTATTTTTTCACGTTTCAGCTAAACTCTGTAGGCTTACGTTGCTTATATGCACCGCCAAACATATTACATTATTACAGTATTCATTTTACAGTTCTCCTGTACTGATATTTTGTTTTGTTGTGTTTACACTACATAGTTAGCTGAGTAACATATGAATAGGTGATCAATATTTACAATTTTGTTTGGTTTTGTTTGAGTTTACGTTAGGTTACGCGATTGGTGACCGGGACCATCCTACTGATACCGCCATAAATGAAATTCAAACATTTTATAGCTTAGCAATTAAAAAAAAATATAAAAAAGTTAAAAGAGTTGAAAAAAGCTGTTTGGGTAAAACATTTTTACTTTGCTTCAAGCAATGAGGCACCCATTAATAAGTTACTCTTAAAAGGCAAATACCAAAGGGCTAAAGGAACAGTAGGAAAAAATTAAACAGTTAGACCAGAAAAGTCATACACACGCCTCAAGGTTTTTCAAAGAAGAAATTAAGCCAATTTTAAAGATTTATCTAACCTTGAGCTTCACAGACAATGATTGCATGGTGTCACGCACAATCATAGCGACTCGCTCAGTACCAGGATTTGTTAAGGTTTCCAAATTCAAATTTTCTTTTGAAAACTACCCTTGAATTTAGTGTCCAACGTTCAACAAAGGTGACATAGTTAAATCCATATAATTTAAAAAGTTGAGTATTAACCCTGACACAAATTGCATACAAATGATGAAAAATGTGGATGAAATAAGGAGGTTCAGAAAGTGATGACGAAATTGGAAAAAAGTCGAGAAAGGAAAACTTACCAAAAAGAAAATTTGATAATGAATATGAAGAACAAGGGGATCCAGAAAACCGCCTTATGGAGCAGGGATGTGCTGAGATAAGAAATAATGCATTAAATAATGTAATTTTACCTTTAAGTGCGATTTTCCGATCTAAGCATTTTAAGCAGAGAGTTTTCCAAAATTCTTATTAAAATTAAAACAATGTGAGAGTATATTTATTTTTTAGTAAATAATCACTCAATATCACTAACAATGTGATAGTATCTTTTAGCGAATTTGATTTTATATTTAAAAAAATTATTAAAATGTAAACAAAAAGTATTTTCAGAAATCCTCTGCTCAAATTACACACAAATATATGCCCTCCAAATGGAGAAAAATAGGCTTGTACCTTACACAGTTTTGGAGAAAAACGTACCTAAAATTGTTTAGTTTACCAAGGCGAAGATAAAGCGATCCCAGGTCCTCTTAATAACAGAATTACAATTTGCTTTAATTGTTTTCTAAATTTATTGTTTTCTGAAGCGTAAAGATTATGACAGAAATCTACTTAATTTTTGTTAATTTACTAGGTCGTAGAGGTTAAACTGCAGGTACGCGTATTGCAAATAACTACATATTTCTGAAACTCAGTTCATGAATTAATCGGCACCATGAAACAAATGAAAAATACTCAAGAAAAATATTTTAATAGCCTCTTAACGCTACATTATAAGTACAAAAATAAGTCATTAGGAACAATGTAAGAAGAAATGGGAAGCTATAAAGAATTTATATAAACCCGTAATGGGAAGCACGTATAAGAAGAAGCATAATAATACATAAATTTAAGTTGCTATCAAATGATATTAAATCGTTCTTCTTTTTAAATTTATTATTTATTTAAAAAATTAAAAATTACCTAGAAAAAATAAAATAAACAGAAGTATCAAAAGTTTCAACTGAACCCAAATTAATGAAAGAAACCGCGTGGGACGCTCAGGGAACGCATCGTGGTAGGTGAAGGCGGAGCTACGCAACTGTGGTTTAACAGATGAAACGTTTCCATGAGATAACTCTCTCAACATGTCAAATGTCAAAGGTTGCGGCTGGATAAATACAGTGACAATAATATGATTCATTTCTGGCTGGAAATATTTCGAAGAATTTGAACAACGGAGGATAAACTTTTGCAGAAATCGATATTGTCTCTGCTCATCTTTACAGAGACAAATAGAAATGCTTTTATTTTGTCAGTACCAATGCCCACACGTTATAAAAACAGTTCTCACTGTGACATCTGAGTTGACATTAATAATGAACTGATCATCATACTTATTTGTTTGACACTACGACAAGTAAAAATACAATTAAAATTTGCTTGTAATACACAAATGTAGCTTTTTAATTACATTTAATATAATTTTTTTAAATAATTATAACAGATAGTAGATTAAATAACAACATGTACACATTAATGAGCAGTAAGCAGTAAGTTAGAAATAATTACTGTGTATATCTGCTGATTCGCATATTTGCACACGATATGGAAATGTTCCAAGGTAAAGTGATAGTTCGTTTGGTCAATTTAGTGCAAAAACTAATCCAATGTAATTCAAGACAATTGAAGCGTTATATATGAAATTTTAAAAACTAATTTTGAACCATTCTATAATGAGTGAATGTGTTACCCAGCATCAAGTAAGTTTATACTAATTGTTATATAAATATTTCACACTTCTTGTCATCTGCTGATGTTAACGGTTATTTTTATAAGGCGCACGTTAAACCGACACTGTTAAATTAAGTTTTGCTAGTGACACGAAAGAAATAATCTGTACACAAATCTACTGACATTTGTACGAAATTGCATTTGGAGCCAATAGAAAGTCAGAGCAGTCGCAGTTGTATTAACCGTATGGTGACAGTTTCATCCAAAAGTAGTTTAGTAAAAAAATATTAAGAAACAATAAAGTTGTATTTGAAACCTTAAACACAAAATATGAAATTTCAGTTCTAAGATTTTTATTTGTATTTAGCCTGACAACGACTGACGATTATCTGGAAAGCTGAAATGTAGGTTTTTAGATACTCAGTGGTAGAAACAATTTTATTAGTAGAATTCAGCGTCTATTGCATTCTAAACTCAAACATTATTAATTTCTTAATAAATATAAGGAAGTTTCAAAAGTTTTAGGACAATGTGTATTTAATAACTGTTATTCATCGATGCAGAGAAGGGGAAGAACAATGAGTGTGTTAAAGAGAAAAGGATTATCACTAGGATCTCTATTATTATATGCTAAACGCGAGAAACAGTACTTTCTTCAGATAAGGCGCAACCTCTTTCTAATTTTAATTGTATTTCAGGAAACAGAGTTTACCAAATTTTGCCGATTTTCATCAATATTGTTTAAGTTTTGCTATCACTGTAAGAGTTTGTAGTATGTCAGTTATTTCATATTCTTGCAATTTTATAATTTTCATTTAGTAACGCCTTAACGACTGCTTTTAATTTTTTTAAATCCACATTATTTTAGCACTTTACTGTGTTGTATTTTACCAGAGTTTGTGTTCCCACCTTATTTTTTTATATCCAAATAAAACGTATCGTACCTCGCACATTTATAGTCTATTTGCACGAGGCAGCCATAGGAATAGAAGTTAAGTGGGAACGAACCCATCAATTTTGCCGATATTGTAAAAACACATTACATAACACAAAAAAGAAGGGATGTTAATCGTAATTTTGATAACGTAGTATATTTTCGTAAGAAAAGCTATATTTTGTCAAAAAAGCTATTATGAAATACATTATACGCCTTATACATTATATACAAGAAAAAATTGAGTGATTAATCACTGACATAAATATTACATTGAATAAGTAATAAACAATATGAATAAGATACAGGAAATATATAATAAATTTTACGCGTAATTAAAAGGCATACAAGAGATTGTATACAAGAATTCACAGAATATTAATAAATTAAACACCAATACCAATAAGAAGCTTTAAAATGTGTCTGCTGAAATGATTGGATGAGTAAATTAAAAATTGAATAATACAGGGTGGCGTAGAAAAATGGGAAAATTTGAAATAATTAGAAAAAATTAAGGAACGTTACAAAACTTTATTTGAGGCTCAAAATATGTTCTAAAAGACTGAAAATTACATTAGGCATCACTTTTTAAAAATTACATCAGTTAAATGCTGCCCATTTTGCCGTATACATTCAGTAAGTCGTTTCTGTAGGTTTTGCATAGCGCGCCGCAATGTGTCACCTGGGAATTTGGCGATTTCCTCTTTAATCTGTGTCTTAAGCTGAGCAAGGGTTCTTGGTCTAGTCTGGTACACGATGCTCTTCAGATGTCCCCATAAAAAGAAGTCACAGACTGAAAGGTCTGGAGATCGGGGCGGCCAAGCGATGTTAGCATTCCTTGAAATTATGCGATCCTCAAACAAACGTTTCACTGCTGCCATAGACTGTCTGGCAGTGTGTGAGGCGGCTCCATCCTGTTGAAACCAGGTGTGCTGAATGTCAAGATTTGGAAAAGTATGGAGTCTTGGAGCCAAAAATGTCTCTAGCATGTTGACATAACTTTCAGACGTCACAGCGACACCAGTGCCTCGTTCATTTTCAAAAAAGTAAGGGCCTATCACCCCATGACACGACACTGCACACCATACGGTAACTTTGGTACTGTGTAATGGACGCTGGTGAAGCTGAGCAGGGTTTCCTTGAGCACAGTAACGGACGTTCTGCTTATTCACGTATCCACTTAAGTGAAAATGGGCTTCATCGGACATCCAAAGATTTTGAATGAAGTTAGCATCCTCATTGATTTTAGCCAACAATTGTTCACAAATTTGCAGGCGCAATACACAATCATTAGGATTTAGTTGTTGCACAATCTGAAGTTTGTACGGATGAAATTGAAGTTCATGGAGTATTCTTTGAACGCTCCGACGTCCGAGCTGCAATGACGAGGCAATTTTTCGCACCGAACGACGAGGACTCCTTAAGATGGCAGCTCGCACGGCATCAATGTTTTCTGGGGTACGTACAGACCGTACACCCCCACTAGGCTTTTGCTTCAAAGCTGAAACAGTCCTTTCAAAATTACGAACCAACGTTTCGATTGCGTTGTACAGTAGCGCGATAATTTTACTTTATAGGTTGGCTAATCTGCGCTTTTAATTTTTACGGTAATCAGATCATTCATGTCGGTGCTCTACACAGTACGTCTCAAACGCTAGTAAGCGGCGGTCGGCACGCCCGCAGCCTCACTGTCATATTTTTTCTTGTCGCGACATTCAATGTAGGCCTTAGGCCAACACACTTTACTTATGGCCCATTAGGCCCGTTTATTAATGTAATTTAAAATTTGATACGAATTGTATCCACATCATGCTTATTAGCCAACCTGTCATTCAAAACAACTTCTAACTGCATATTTCTAATGTACCTATGAATATCAAATAAATGAATTAAATACAGTCCACTCGCTTCATCATTTCTGCATCCTGGCGAATCAACTAAGTACAAAATTTCACACTCAACATTCTTCAACAAAACATTTTTTGGTCCACTCGGACCGGACACTTAACATTTTTTGGTCCTCACAGCACGGATCAACCTTCTTACTTACCATTTTTTGGTCGCTCCGGACCTGGATTTCCGATGTATTATTCATAACTATTATTTTTCTGCCACTATTTCTGGCCATCACTGGCGAATCAGCATATCTGCTGATACGACCGTGGCGTGATTCCATCGGCATTTCGCTCGTCGCCTTTGAGACTCCTGACAACATCATCGCAAGAGCCTGCTAGCTTCAGTGCTTCAAATAGGGCTGTCATCTCTCCGAGCTGTGTTTGCCATCTTCTTCACGGCGTCGACGCTGCAGGACATCGCTTACAAGGTATCACCTCAATAACATCATATCAAGGTGAGTACAATGGCTGAAGAAGGCCTCAAAGTGTTAACCAGAAAGAGAGGCGGCTTAAAGTCCGCAATAGTGCGAATACAATCAGCCGTAAATAACTTTGATATAAATTCCAATACAAAACATTTTTTAACAGTAAGGCTTGAAAGTCTGAAAGGCTTGGCATCGAAGTACGACGAGGTGCAGTCTGAAATAGAACTTATTTGTAAAGACATAAGCGCGGCTCAAGAAGACCGAGTTGAGGTCGAAGAAATGCTATATTCGACTGAAGCAAATATTTTGCAATTAATTGATACATTTAATGTTCAGACTGTACCTCCCGTATTATCGACCCACATGCAATTAAAACCAATAAGTTTGCCCTGCTTCTCAGGCAACATATTGGAATGGCAGCATTTTCATTCAATTTTTACGGACTTGGTGCATACAAGATCCGATTTAACGCCAGTGCAGAAGTTACATTATTTACACTCTTCTTTAAAAAATGAACCTTTAGATTTAATTAAGTCACTACCTATCTGTAAGGAAAATTACTCAATAGCGTTGAGTTTGCTGTCCGCAAGGTATGACAACAAGTTCATACTAGCAAAATACTATGTTCAAAATTTACTTCAAGTCAAGTCGACAATTAAGGACTCTGTCCAAAATTTGGCAGAATTCACAAACACAATAACGTCTTCCGTTAATTCACTGGCGGCAATGCAACTGTCAGTGAATTCATTTGAATTTATTACTATACAATTATTATTAACTAAACTCGACCCTACTACTTTTAAACTATGGAAGGAGTCTATCGACCCTGATAATTTTCCTAACTTTCAAGATTGCATTCATTTTTTAAACTCACGTAGACAGCTGTTAGAAAATACACTGCCTATCGATGCCGGACAGCAACTCAACAAGCCGAATTTAAGACTTAACAATAAATATGATAAATATAAATCAAGAAACGCTGCTGGCAGTACTACATTTAAGAGTTATCACTCAGCGTCAAGCAATTATTCATGTTTGTGTTGTAAATCTAATCACCCGCTTTACATATGTGATAAATTTCGTGCATTAAGCACCGCTGAGCGGGGACAATTTGTATCAAGTCACAAATGTTGTACCAATTGTCTTAGATCAGATCATTTTGTATCTAACTGTAAGAATAAGCAGGTGTGTAAGATCTGTTCAAAACGACACCACACATTGTTGCACGCGAACAACGTGCCGAACTCAATATCTGCCAGTAGTAGTAATTATTGCTCACTTAAATTACAATCCACGAACAATGTTCTTTTATCAACAGCAGTTGTATTTGTCATTGACCAGGCTGGCAACAGACATAGGGCAAGAGTTCTTTTAGACCCCGGGTCACAAATAAATTTTTGCACAAAATCATTTGCAAGGAAATTACGGTTTAATTTAACTAAATCCAACATACCAATTACGGGTATAAACAATACAGCGTGTTACGCCACTAATCTTGCGTCTATACGCATTATGTCTCGTTATCAGAGATTTAGCTTCGATGCAAAATGTGCTACCTTATCTGCATTAACCCACAATCTGCCGGCACAATCGTTTGACATAAATCAATTCCACATTCCGGACAACATTTTTCTGGCTGACCCAAATTTCAATATATCCTCTGAAATGGACATACTCTTAGGGGCGCAATTTTACCTGGATTTAATTTTAGCTAATAAATACGTACGCGGCCCTCATTTTCCCATCATTCAGGAAACAAAGCTAGGCTACATTTTGGCTGGCAATCTGCCCAAACACTGCCGCTACAAGGGTCCTTCTGTTTCGTTCCTAGCTAGGAACAATGACAGTCAAATTCTGCAGTCTCTCGAAAGATTTTGGGAAGCAGAAACTATCCCTGACAACACAACTGATAACGAGTCAGCCTGTGAAGAGCATTTCGTGCGCTCTACCCATCGCAACCACGAGGGTAGGTTCGTGGTTTCACTGCCATTTAAGCCGGATCATCTCCAGTTGGGGGAATCTTACACCAATGCTGAAGCAAGATTTGTGAATTTAGAGCGTCGATTCAGGCGTGATGCTAAGCTCGCGCGCGATTACGCCGACTTTATTAACGAATACAAGGATCTTGGACACATGACGCTTATCGATAATTGCGCTATCAATTCAGCAGCGTCAAACACTTACTATCTGCCTCACCATGCCGTATTTAAACAGTCTAGCTTGACCACAAAACTGCGCGTCGTTTTTGATGGTTCGTCCAAAACTACCAATGGCCTTTCTCTCAATGACATATTGTTGGTAGGCCCGAATGTTCAACAAGACTTTTTTCTATTCTTTTACGTTTCCGCATGCATAAATATGTTCTCATCGCCGACATCGAGAAGATGTATCAACAAATTCGCGTAGCTGAAGGGGATTGTCATTATCAACGTATTCTGTGGTGTGATTCTCCCCTCGAACCATTTAATCACTTTGCATTGCGAACGGTAACCTACGGCACGGCTAGTGCTTCGTTTTTGGCCACTCGCTGTCTTATTCAAATTGGTAGGGACCATCAAGTTTCATTTCCTGATGCGGCGTTAGCTATAACGAATGATTTCTATGTCGACGATCTGCTTACCGGTTCTGACACCATCTCTGATCTGACCAAGCTGAAATCTGATCTAGGTGCGTTATTGAGTCAATACGGTCTCACGTTGCATAAATGGGCATCTAATGAACCCAGAGTGGTCGCAAATCATGACAATTTATCACGCCCCTTAAACAAACAGGACAATGTGCGTACCCTGGGCATTCTCTGGAATAATACTGCCGATTCCTTTCTGTTTGACATTAAATCATTCCCAGTTGAATCAAGCATCTCCAAGAGGAGAATTCTTTCGATTATTGCAGGCATATACGATCCTCTTGGACTGATCGGTCCCGTTGTCTTTTTGTACAAACAGTTTATGCAGCAACTCTGGCTTTGCAAGCTTGGTTGGGATGAACCGATCTCCGGCCAATCACGTTTGGATTGGCATTCTTTGTGCGACAAATTGGGTCTGATTAGCAAAATTGTGGTCCCACGTTCTATTCGTTGTAAGCTTGAGGCAAGTACAGGTTTTTCGGATGCCTCTGAAAGGGGGTTTGGGTGTTGTATTTATGTCAGAGTCATTTATCAATATTCATCGGCCTCTTGTCATCTCCTGTGTTCTAAATCTCGCGTAGCTCCCTTACGACAGGTGTCTTTACCTCGCATCGAACTCTGCGCTTGCTTGTTGTTATCGCGACTCGTATTCAAGGTCGTTCCTGCGCTTTATTAGTTTATTAATAGTGTTCATTTGTATTCTGACTCTATGGTGTCTCTTTACTGGATTCATGTCCAGTCAACGAGGTGGAAAACATACGTCGCTAATCGTGTTGCTGAAATTCAGCGTCTTACGCAAACCTATACTTGGCATCACATCAATTCTAGACACAATCCTGCTGATATTATCTCCAGGGAATGTCTCCCTGACGTTTTGCGCGATTGTTCGCTTTGGTGGCACGGTCCCACTTGTTTGTCTCAATCTTCAGAGTCCAATCCTTTTCCACCCTTTTTACCTTCTAATCCGTCGTCTTCTGAAGTCACCGCGGAAGAGAAACATACCCATAATCTTTCTCTAATGTCTACCCTGGCTATCGACCTTTCTAAGGAATTTTCCTCGTTGCACGTCTAACGCTCGTATACGCTTATTGTTTTTGGTTCATCAAAAATATTAGACTCTCCAGTGCTGACAAATTTACGGGCGATCTTACCCCTGTCGAAATTCATCATGCTCTCAATTTCTTCATAAAACAATCTCAGTCGATCCACTTCGCAGCCGAAATTAATTGTCTTCGTAACGGATCTTCTGTTTCTATTAGGAGTAAGTTGGCTTCTCTCGACCCGTTTCTTGATGATTCTGGAGTGATACGCGTAGGCGGACGATTACACCAGTCGCAATTACCTTACAACGCTAAACATCCTATTGTCTTACATCCATCGGCGCATATTACTCGCCTCATCATTGAACGCGAACACATTCGTCTACTTCACGCTGGTGCTCAACTCGTGCATCACTCACTGCGTCAACGTTGGTGGATTGTTAATGCCAGGATAGTCATTCGCTCCATTATTCGCAAATGTGTCAAGTGTCTCAGGTTTAGTGCCAAACAGCAGGCTCAGAGGCTTGGTATTTTACCATCTCCTAGAGTCACTCCATCACGGCCGTTTCTATTCTGCGCGGTTGATTATGGTGGTCCCTTCATGATTCGTCATGGCGGGCAGAAATCCAGAACTCTCTCTAAGGCATACGTGTCTTTGTTTATTTGCTTAGCAACCAGGGCCATTCACTTGGAATTGGTTTCCGACCTTACAGCCAGTGCGTTTATAGCTGCCTTACGTCGTTTTATGGCCCGCAGGAGCATACCCAGTCAGTTATACTCTGATAATGGCACAAACTTTAGGAAGGCCTGCAATATTTTACATGATCTCTACAACCTTTGGCATAATAAGGATGCCATCTCATCACTCAAGTCATTCACGTCCTCTCAGGGGATCTCATGGTCATTTATTCCGCCCTCGTCACCACATTTCGGTGGTAGGCAAGTCTATACTCACCTTCGAGGAGTTTACGACAGTTTTGTCTCAGATAGAGGCATGTCTGAACTCTCGACCTTTATTTGCCATCTCTTCGGATGTAAATGATCCGGTGCCACTCACACCTGGCCATTTTTGATTTGCGCATCATTAACGGCGATACCGGACCCAGACTTATCCCATATTCCTATATCTCGTCTTGGGCGTTGGCAACTTCTACAGAAGTTTGTCCAAGGCATTTGGAAGGCGTGGTCTCGCGACTATTTGCACCAGTTACAACAGCGTCACAAATGGAAATTCGCTAAGGATAATGTTTCCATTGGGGACCTAGTTTTACTTATTGAGGATAATCTACCTCCATTAGCCTGGAAATTTGGTGTAATTACCGCCACATTTCCCGGCCCAGATAACTTAATTCGAGTCGTAGACATTCGCACACCTACTGGTGTTTTGCGGAGACCAGTTCCATAAGTTATGTCTGTTGCCAGCGCGGGACGTGATTTGACAAGATTATTATGATCATTTAGCACAATGCTATTTTACTCAGCCATTGGCTTATTACTTTATTATGACCATTTGGTCAACTTAATTGTGATGTATTATCACAACATTTTCATAACAATTTGCGCCATTGCGTGTTTCTATAATCATCATAGATTTATGGTGGTATATTACTATTTGTATTTGTATGTTAATATTTTGTGTGGCATACTATGTCCTACACATTTACATTTCGATGTATTGGGTATGTGTCATGTTTTCGGTGGTATTATTTTATAAAAATTTGTTACATAATATTTGCATGTTTTGCAGTTACGCAACCATGCATGCATTTTTTACACAGTTGTTAATATGTGTGATTTATTGTTCTGTGAATATCTTTTTCAATTGTTCAACTCATGTATTACGTTTGTAATCACAGTGTCGTATTTGTTACTTATGCCATTGCGATTATTCATATTGTAATTAACTAAATTGTTGTTTATTATATTTATTATATAACTTGCGTTTATGTAAAACATATCGTTTTTGCGTCTACTGTATGTAACCATGCCACGTCTGGATTTATTTTATATTGTATTGTTATATTGTATTTGTATTCTGTGATTAAGCATTGCACAATTATTATTTCTGTTTAAATTATGACATACATGTCATCATATATGTGCTTGCATTCAGTCAGCTATCTAGCTTGTTCTCACACAACAACATATTTTAAGTTCTTGAAACTTCAGGAATAGCATGACTTGGTCAATACATGACGCCATGCTAAATTTACGCTTAAACATGTAATTTGTGGCAATTTTGTTCATGTAAACAATACTCTGTACAGGTCTACTGGCCTCAACTATTTCACGGTAACCATCTGTAACTTGCATAGGGTTACAAGCTATCGGGCCATCATGTGATGAGCTTCCGATCATACATTATTAAACATTGTCTAATTATGTATTTTTCATGTTTCATAACGTTCGATATTGTACACATACAATATATGACGGCAATACTTTGCCGACGCATACATTTTTATTCATGCATGAGACCAGTTTGTTCGCTAACCTTGGCTTACAAACGCTTATCTTTAAAGCTTATCTTTATTCATGCTTATCGCTAAACCATTAACGTACAGCTGTTATCTAATATTACAACTCAAGGTTCAATTCAGCCTTGAAATTAACTTCATTATTAAGAACACTGTATGTTATAAACTAAGTTACCAAAATGTATAATAATTTACTAAATTGTAGTAAAAATTCTATTGATTTTGACGGGCAGCCTTATGTACAGTAGCGCGATAATTTTACTTTATAGGTTGGCTAATCTGCGCTTTTAATTTTTACGGTAATCTGATCATTCATGTCGGTGCTCTGCACAGTACGTCTCAAACGCTAGTAAGCGGCGGTCGGCACGCCCGCAGCCTCACTGCCATATTTTTTCTTGTCGCGACATTCAATGTAGGCCTTAGGCCAACACACTTTATTTATGGCCCATTAGGCCCGTTTATTAATGTAATTTAAAATTTGATACGAATTGTATCCACATCATGCTTATTAGCCAACCTGTCATTCAAAACAACTTCTAACTGCATATTTCTAATGTACCTATGAATATCAAATAAATGAATTAAATACAATCCACTCGCGTCATCATTTCTGCATCCTGGCGAATCAACTAAGTACAAAATTTCACACTCAACATTCTTCATCAAAACATTTTTTGGTCCTCACAGCACGGATCAATCTTCTTACTTACCAGCGTGTAACGAAGGAACGTGACCACGGGGCGGGATCTGATAGTGGCGCCGAAACTCTCGTTTTGCAGCTGTCAAACTGTCACCATGTCGGTAAAACGCCCTTACGGCGATCGCACGCTCTGCACCGCTCCACTGCTCCATGGTAACTAAATGTCCGTTACTGCTAGACAGACAGTTTCACTTCTGCTACATGTACAGGGCTGCCAACATGAACTTCAAATGTTCCCGTTTCCCTGCGCCACCTGTATATTAACTGTGTACAAAAGTAATGTAGTAAGTGATATTGATTCGAAGGTCCAGAATGTAAAAACAGATTATATTATATTTCAAGATATATTAATTGGACTGCATTAAATTTTTAGACAATATTAAGAATCAAGCTATATTAAATTTAATAAAACTGTTGAAATTGATACAAGATATGTTAGCTAAAAAATAAATGTTTAGTAAGGTTCCCATAAGCTTTTAATGAAGGTGTTCGAGCGTCTTGTATTGTCCAGTGTCTGGGTTCTATTAGATGGCATCATCTGCGGATTAGCTCGGGATTCGGCACTGTCACTCAATTACACCTAGCTTGTGAGGGTGATTATCTACCTAGGAGACGGCGCCGCCAAGTATCAGTCCACAGGCGCTGCCCGGATGTACGTAACTAACGGTTTAGATAAAGTATGGCACTAAGGACTGGTCCACAAACTGATTAGTCGCCTATGCCCCCGTCCATAGTTTATCTTATAAAGTCCTATTTCACCGACCGGACCTTCAAGATAAGCGTTTCCTTGGGGTCTGCCCAGGCGGCCCCGACGGTTCTCAAGTGTCCGTCCTCGGCCCCGTTCCGACCTTAGTGTACACTAACGATCTGCCAGTATACCCACGTTTCACGTTGCTTCTCTTCGGCGAAGATGTGATGTTTCGTAATATCTCTCTATCCCAGTTAAAGGAAAGCGTAATGTTGAGACGCAAGTAAGACATACTTCCGAAGTGGCTACGTAAGTGGCGCATAGCGATCAACACGGGCAAGTCCGAAACTACCTGTTATATTCGTATGTCCACTTCTAAATGTCAATATCTCCAATTGGAGAGAAGAATCATGCAATGGGCCGAGGTAGTTCGGCTAGAACGGCGCCTTAACTTCAACGGCTACGTGACCGATTCTCTAAACAGTGGCTCGTGGTGTTAGAGCTAAGCTGTTAGAGCAGCTGGGCTGTCCGCACCAAACTCAGATTATATCTGCTGTTTCTTCGAATAGTCATCACGTATGCGACACCGACGTCAGCATTGCAAAATCGCAAGCTGCGGTTCCTCTGGTGACCCCTTGGTGTGTGAGAAATAATATTCTTTATCGGAACCTCCGAGTTCCTTCCTTGGAGGTTTTCGTGTGGTCCGTGGCCACAAACGTGTTAGGAAATGCCTCGTAATCTTCTTTCCCACTGATCCGTTAATTCAGAAGTACGGACAACGCTTCGCCAGCGGTACACGTCAAACACCCTCGGACACTACTCGAAGTAGAAACTAATTATTTTAATAATTAATAATAAAGACAGTAAATACATAAGGACGCAAACGTTCATTCGATACTTTCCGGTAAAGTCTCTGTGAATTAAACAAAAACCATGTTATCAGTGTTACTCTTCCCATCGCAGTCAGTAGCTACCGTCCAACTCACTTCCTTGTACCGAAGTCCATAAAATTCTCACTGTATCAGGAAAGGACTGTCTGATACAAATATCCTCACAGGTGTAAAACTGAGTACATAAACCTATGTGAGTTCATCGCATTGCAGTGATAGATCGTATGCTTGTAGAGATAATTATTGCAATAATTTGAAAAGAGTTAAAATAACTATTTCGTATTTTGTCGATGTTCAATAATATTATACCTCTTATATGCTGAATACATTAGTATATGACACTGCTTTGAATTTAAATTATCTTAGACGTTGGGAGCAAATATAAGATACTATTCAACCTAACTATTAAGAAAGATTTTTAATAAAATAAACAATAAATAAAAATATCTGTAATTAAAAATATCGGTTCACATATTCTACATTTTTCATTTTAATATTGGCAAAAAGTTTGTTATTTTTTGTCTTTCTCGTAAATATCTGCCAAAAGTTCATTTAACCAGTAGAATTAATTGATTACAATCGGCATACTTATTATACAGTATAACAGTAGATATAATGATACGTGCAATGTACTTTACTGCTGATCGTGTTACAGATCGTGAAATCTTAAAGGTTTTAGACACGCCTTTGAATCAATAAATCATTATTGTTTAAGTCAGCTTCACTTTTTTAAGCAAAAATTTGAATGCAAATATGTACACCTGTCAGCACACGTCCATTGAGAAGTTAACAAAAACTGTTCTCAAGAAGTAAACAAATGAATTTATTTTCTTGAGTAGAGCCGAACATCTCCAGCTATGTTCTTATGTTTTTCTCGTTGGCTCCTATTTCTGCGCTTGTATTGTCAGATTGCAAAGTACTTATAAACGTATAGTCAAAACTTAAAGAAAAACTCATTGAGTCTACTGCTTTATCTTATTCGAACAGCTGAGTGAATAGATTGTAACACCATTGTAACATCATTGTAGCACCTCATCTATTGTAACACCATATACAGTACTAAAAATTGCCTGACCTACGAGAAATAAATGGTCTCGAGTTAGCGCAATTAGAGTAGGAAAGAAAATAGAAATGATAATTAATATTGGAAAAAATTTTAAGAAACAAAATTTTAAACCGTGGTGAGAGAATTTTAATATTAATAAAATGCAACATACATAAAACATCGTCTTAAGAGGATATAATTTTTCTTTGTGGCTCAGAAACAATACAACTTTGACTTTCTACGCCGGCTTCGTGACTTATTAATTCAGGGACGATAAACTGATAGCCGCGGGTTATTTTCTTAACCTGCAAAAAATTACTTTTCCAAAATTTTCTCATTACTTCAACTCTACCGCTACATTATTAATTTTAATCTTTAATTAAAGTTTTACATTTAAAAATTACTTTTTAAAAGACTGTTTAATTACCTATTTAGTTAATTGATATTGCTGCTTGTTACGATATGTATCTGTCTTTACTTTAGCAACTGGCATGTAAGAAAATTTTGTTCTATATGACGTATTTAAAGATGAAAGCAGTCCCTCGCTTACACAATAAACACTTTTCCGTTTAATGGTTTTATTCTACATGGATTGTATTCAAATAAGAGTATATTTTTATTTATTTTTTAATGTTTGCACAACATTTAATTTTTTAAATGGGAAAACAGTATCTAATTTGAACATTTATAACTAAATTTCTATCTGTTTAATTTCTTTTTTACAAAGAAGATTCCAATATGAGTGATTCACTGAAGTTCGAGCTAAGGTTAAACAGCATACACGGACCTCTGCAGATAAGATTCAATACTGTAAAGAATAAACGCTGCAATACTGTTACAAACATAAAAATTTCCGGATAGGCCTACTGGAAGTACTTGTTAGAATCGCGATACGTTTAAGGTAGATAGGTTTTAAACACCTTCAGACACTTCACAGACATCGCAGCAATTACGTGCTGGCTGTAAGCAAACGTTATTCACCTAAAAATAACCAGTTTATTTTCAAAATTACTTTTGTTTACAAGTAATTGATAATTTTAAATTCATACAATTAAACTATTAACTAATTGTATACGTTTTAGACACATATTACATAGTGGATGATGGTTAATTTTTGAGTAAAAATTTTTTTAAACTAAGTTTCAAATAACTAACTCTCTGAGTTTGTTATTTCGGTATGGGAATTTTCCTAAAACAGAGGCATTCGTACAAACGTTAACTGCATAAAATATTGCAGTACTGGTAGAAAGAGTATGCAGGAAACATGAGAGGTAATAATTTAGTAGTGCGTTAAGAGCAACTCTTGAATGTGCACTACATGCACTTACTACAAACGCACTATATATTATATAAACACGGTTTACGTGTCCACCATAGTAAAGAGAAACAGAAATGATTTCACTGCGATCGTGTTACAGACTGAGCAATTATCGTACGATACAGTTAAAAGACAAGTTAATAACCCAATATCATTGTTTCTTAGTTTATCACGTCTTAACTAATCATAATCTTAGTTTAATGTATGCATTACATACAACCATCACGATCCAGCAGATTTCCCTTTTGTATATTTTATAGAACCAAAACATTAAAGACTCAAACTATACTAAACATATAAAATGTAATTATTATTATTCTTAAACACACGCGCGCGTGCGTACACACATTTTTTTCTTTAGGAAAAATTAACCATACTGAATATTTTTTAGTGTTTACTAAAATGTTTTAAAACGTTTAATTAGTAGAAAATGTAGTTAATCCATGTATTTGAAGAATACTTTATACTAAATCCTACAGACAGTATGGTTAGGAAGTTAACTCAGTCACACTCCTAAAGGTTAGGGCCTACAAGACACTGTGATAATAAGATGCCGTTTCGCAGTATGGATAGCCTGCCCAAGTACCTGTCATGTCACCCATACCACCAACCCTGTTATACGAGGGTCGCTCCGTCCTCTGTAACTAACACGCGAAATATCCTTCTCATAATTTATCAAGTTTTGAAGTTGATACAAATGGATACCCATAAAGTTTGGGTGAACTGTCACTCTCGTCTTGGATAGTCGCAGACGGTTCAAACTTTACAAAACCATTGTAGATAACACATAAACTATTTAGAGAGGAAGCGAGAATGAACCTTGTCATTTCACTTTCTCTGAAATAAGCTTGAATGTCACTACATATCAGATAACGCTGTTACCATGGTCGCATGTATCGCCATGTTTAACTAGTGGACTTAAAATAACTGAATCTCTGTGAAACCGTCAATTATAAGTTTAATGACAGATTAAATAAACAAAACAACAATATACATCTCAAACACAAAAATTTTACAAGCTTACGACTGTCCAACACATGCTAACTTAACAAACAATAACAACATATGCAATATAGGCTACAATATTTTAAATTACGATTGGTATGAATACCGTCTTCATTAACACCGATAAACATACGTTATTTCAGGAGATTCTTATTAACTCAAAAACTTTATTAATGCTTTTAAGTCAGTATATTATACGCTGAGTTATTATATTTTTGAAGTAAATATGTATGCAAAAATTTTATCTTGTATTTTTTTCATTTTACTTTTTAAGGTGTTTGTTACCATGTGGACCTTCAATTGCAATCTGCAATAGGAATACCTTGAAAAATTTCCCATTATTTCAGACCCATTGGATATTTCCACTAAAATACATACTTAAAGAGAGGTAATTTAATTTATACAATACTTTTCTATAATATGTACTCGTACATAACGTACTCATCATCAAATATTCATGTACTCAATATTGCACTCATGTATGCTTTTTTTATTGCTTCTTACTTTGTAACATTTATGGATTTAATGTTGAAAGCCTAGGGTATATAACAAAGCACTAGGGTGAGGTTTCTAGGAATATAAGTGAGATTTCTAGAAATAGGTAAGTGGACATAAAATAATTTTTAAAATAATATAATTTATAAAATGAGTGTGAATTTTACTGCAAATGTTTAGATTATTTATGTATTACAACAAAACTGCGACTTGTTGAATTTATTAAAAAAAAAAGAAGAAAAATAACCTACTACATATGAGATATTGCAGTTTAAGATAACTCACAACGCTGTCACTGTAACATATACAAAATTCATTCATAATAGGTATTTTCGGTGATATTTGCTTCATTCTATACACGAGACACCTCATTTTTGAACGAGCAATATTGTGCTTTTATAGCCTTTCTTAACGTCTAATATCTTCGCGTCATAAGATTGTTAATACAAGCTTTTTCACCATGCTTGTTTTCAATAAAAAGAATCAATAAAGCGGATAAATCAATAAACAATAAAGTGGAATAAAGTTACCGAGTTTTCTATTAATGGTATTTATTCTACAACTTCCTACGCCGGAAATGGATAATGTTTATAACAGTATGGAAAAGGGAACTTTATTTCTGTTGCATTTAGGCCTATCGTTGTTTCACTATTCCGTAAACATTAAATTTGAATTCAGTAGATAATTGAAATACATAAGTAGATAATGAAAATGAAAATTTAATTGACAAATGTATTTACTTGAATATGTGGAAATGTATTATTTCAGAATTTTTTTGAAATAAATTTTCTACAATATGTTGGCTGTAAAAAGCAGCCTAAATGTAGGCCTACTATGAAGCTCTATTTACTGTCATGTAATATAGAAGATATTCTGTAATATAGGTAAAAACATTTAGAATTACAGCAACAGATAATGACACTAATTGTATAATATCAAAGATTACATAATAATCATTTTCAGGGAGGTAGAAAATGCATATGCAGTGTCAGGGTTACTTGTTTTCAGGTGTGTCAGACTGTCATCACTTATTGAAATAGACCGACCAAATTTTGACAATGCATGTCACGTTGACAGGTTGGGCGGTTGGGTTTGTTGATTACGTAGTCATCTTGTTTCTTCTGTCGAAGGACTTTTCAATATATACTGTCACTTCGGTCCAGCTTTCCAGCGTACTCAGCATACGTTGTATGTCGATTTCAGGGGTTACTATGTTTTCACTGTGCTTACTACTTTAATTAACGCAGTCTAAGCAATCAACTATATTTAAATTATTTCCGTTTGTCGTTATTAGTAAAGCATTTACTTTTAAATAGAGGTGCTTCTCATACAATTTACTAACAAGTAATCGTTTATTGTAATAAAATAATTTGTCTCTTTCATTCTTTCGGGTCATGTCTGTGCAAGGGAAGCCTGTCTAGGGCATGCGGCTTGTGTCCGGTCATTTTGAATTCTGTGTGCCTCTAAATATAGTAAATTCTCGTTTATAGTCTAGTCTATATTAAATATAGACTAGTTTCTATATAGAAATTTTCCATTTAGTTGTTTTATTTAATTGTTCGAAAATTTTAGATTTCGGTTGATAGTGGGCTGGTTATGCTAGCTGACTTGCTGGTCACATGTGTCACTGCTGTACGTAATGGAAGTGTTTCCGATTCTCTTAATGCAGAACCAAGGGTCATAATAATTATGAATTTATTATATATATATATATATATATATATATATACTTTAATATTTATACTAAATTTACCTCAAGATGTTTTTTCTATTTGGAACATGTTTCGAGAGTTCCTGTTCTCTCATCTTCAGCCTTCGCCATCTGGTTTGTGCTGTTGCTGTTGTGTCTGGTTGTTGTTGTTGGTCCAGAAACAAGATGGCGAAGGTTGAAGATGAGAGAACAGGAACTCACGAAACATGTTCCAAATAGAAAAAACATCTTTAGGTAAATTTAGTATAAATATTAAAGTATTATATACATCAAGAAACGGACTGTAGCAGAAAGTGATGAAATATATATATATATATATATTATAACTCTACTTATATGCGTTATTGTTGTGTCGTGTTGTGTATGAGTACCTACCTGCTGTCCGATCTTGCGGATTCTTCCGGCTAGGGCGTGTGGATTTTGGATTTGAAGTTCGCAAGCTAGTAATCTCAAATTTGTTGCAACAACACACAAAATAGGTTACTTTAAAGGGGGAGAGTTTTGTAAGACTGGTAGGCTTTATCGTACAACAATAAAACACTGTTATATGGGGTAATAAAACGTTGTTTATTACTCCAACAACACACAAGAAATAAATGGTTATTATATTATCAATTTCTTACAGTCTAAACGATGAATCAATGTTTT
Source organism: Magicicada septendecula (assembly GCA_034769895.1). Classification (NCBI taxonomy): domain Eukaryota; kingdom Metazoa; phylum Arthropoda; class Insecta; order Hemiptera; family Cicadidae; genus Magicicada; species Magicicada septendecula. The sequence goes on from CM068368.1 coordinate 179,145,726, forward strand.
TCGATTGGTTAATAGTTTAAAAGAAACTAAACTCGTTCTTTGGCGAGTTAATTACAATTTAAATTTTAATTAATTAATTGATTTGATTTGATTAAATTTCTTTTACTAAATTGAATTTAAATGTTCATGAACCAAAATATAAAACTCTGAAGTTAATTAGAATAATTTTCCAAAATAAATTAGACGTGACAGTCTAGTTCACGTTATTTCATTTCTAGTGATTCGAGTTCTGTTATACTGCAGTATGAACTAAGATCAGATTGTTAGTTAAGATTTGTATAGCGCTTTTGTACTACTTCTATTTCTTAACTATAGCATACTAATGACTTAAACTGCAATACAGATTATCACAATGAATTTATTCTTAATTACTAGAGTCTTTGCTTTTTGTATGGCACCTGAATTATTTGAATTTACAATGTTTTTAAATGAAAAATAGAAAATTTAATGTTGAAAAATAAATAAGTGGATTTTGCTTTCCTGTTATTGAAGAGGATGTCGTTCCGATTTTCCCTCGTCGATTCGAGTCCTTCGCTAGAGAAAGTAATCTGCTTAGCGCTGCTGGATTCGGTCGTGGAGTTCAAAATTTTGGCAACACTCTGCTTCCTTGCTGTTTGTGAATATTTTAACGTCTGCGGCTGTCTGCTGGAACTGGTTCCTGTCCCTCGTCGATTCGCACGTCGCACGTCGCACGTCAGCGTGTGTGTGTGTGCTTCGTTCGAGTGGTAGCTCTGCTCGTCAGCTGTTCACCAATGATTTAGACGGCCTCTCTGCTGTATTCTTGAAGTCTGGTGGATCTCTTGCGTGCTTATGACTAACAGGTAGTACACAATAAGCTTGGTTGATGTACTGAAGAGTATCTCGCCTTTACGCCACAATTACGAGCTATACAGTTGATCTGTGTTTATTGTGTTCATAATTGCGTGTTTGTTGACCACGTAGAGTCTTCTTGTTGATCTTCACCACTATGGTTACTAGACGATCGAAGAATTACGTCTTCACTTCGTGAGTACTGGTAGAAGAGTGATGTTTCAGCCTAAAAACACCGCGCTGGTCGGGGTTCGCGTCGAGTGATTTGATTGGCTGACACACTCTCCCTACTACATAAAATTTGAACTCCCTTGGTCCGTGAGAATGAAGTCAGGTTCCCACGGATGGAGAATTAATACTATTTTTAATATTACTATTATCCAGCGGAACCAAATTGTCGGTCCGGATTTCCTGTGCTTATTTAATTTTGCAATAACTTGGTTGCAAACCAAGTTGTGTGAAATCTAAAATATACAATCTGTCAGAAATTATTATCTTTATAACATACTAAAATCTCATTAATGTAACTCTATTTTTACAGAAGTTATTCAATTAAATTAGTTAACTCTTTCATTTGTTAATTATATTGCGTAAAATTTGCACACGTCATTATTAATATTTCGACAAACATTTTGGCTATCTTGGATTTCGCCTTAATTCATTAGTTTCCTAGATATTAATAATTAACAGTTTGGGTGTGGCCGCTTCCTTGTACAGCGAACTGATTACATAATGACCACGTGTGCGTCGCTTTACAAAGCATTATTTTCAACGCTCTACATTCAAATGGAGTTTTGACTGTTATAATTTATTTAAATATGCTTTCAGTATGCAGGCAACATATAACCCCAAATAGTTAATATTTGGTGCTGTTATAATATATATATATATTGTAACGAATGAATGGGGTGCGTCCTTCTTTTGTAAAGCCCCACGTTGGGTTCGTCAATTTGTAACGAGTAGATTCGATCGTACCTGTAAAATGTGTACAATTTGTATGTGTTTTGTATGATTAGTGCGTTCGCCTCGCACTGGGTCGTTACAATAATGTTGTGGCTAGCGATGTTCGTAGCGTAGATATAATCTCCTGTATACTACGGCAGTAACCTTACCTGTTATTCATAGGGGTGTGATAATCCCGGGTGGCGCCAAGTCGTTTTACATAACAACTAAAATTATGTTTAAACAAGCTATCAGCGTTGCGGGATGGTGCATTCAAATAGTTCCCGCTCGCACAGCCGTCCCAATCGTCGCTTCTGCTGTATGTCTGACAACCTGTTTTCTGCTACGATTTATTCTTAAACACAAGTAATTGATATATAGCACTCCCTATGAAATGATAACGCTGGTTACTCCCTGTAATAAATATTTTTTAATGGGTGATAACTGAAAACATTCACATTTACAATAATACAATTATAAATTCGCTCCAAATGATTACATGAGATCTTGCTTTCAGGGTCGGCGAAGTGATTTAGGAACCATTTAACCTGGCGTCGCTGTTTACGTTAAACGTATTACAATTATTATTGGTTTCCTAAATCGTGGATCCTCTGGCGATGAGTTAAAGAACTCCAATGGTTACAATAAAAATATATATTACCTTAATCTAAGTGTACAAGAAATAATAATGTGTGCTGTTACAATCTGTTGTGTTGTGTTGTAAAAGTGTTCTGTAAGTTCGTGTTTAATTCATAGGTTATATCAATGTTAACATGTTTCTATTAAGTTTTAGTTTGCTCAAATATTCTATGAAAGAGAAATATTGTTACTATAGTGCGGTAAATTTACCTTTTTAAAATTATTTACAGTGATTAGGGTTGGTGGAAAATAAATAATTTGATGGTACTTAACACCTCAACGTGTCTAGGTGCCTCCGTTGTTTAATCGGGTAGGATGTGGCTGCATATATTCAGTTTTCATGGATTTTGGGCTTCACTAAATGGGGCGTCTGTTTCGTCATGGGTCTTGACATTCTTTTCAATGGATATTTTCTATTTAATTGGTCTTGGGTCTTGAATTATCTGCTACAACGGTCATCTGCTTCTTCAACAATCAAGTTCAGCAACTTTTAACAACTGTTTGCATTAATTTACACTAAAAAACGCTCTTCCAAATATTTGCATCTGCATTGGCTTAATGACGCTTCACTTCTTGTTAATTTCCAACGGTATTCTCGTCTTCAACCGCCGTCCGTTTCCATAGTAACGGAATTATTCTGATTGGTTGATTTTGAGATGATGTATTGTTATCAAAATTCGAATTCTTCGTATATCTTCTGATTACTGTTATTCCTCCATCTTCCTTCCTGGTTATTGAATATTGTCACTATAGTATTTATTCTCGTTCATAGATTATTTTGATACCCCACAAGCTTGGGTAATTTCAGATTTTAAGTTTTTACAATTATGTTAATGCTTGTTAATTACATTTCTTTTTGTATAATAATGCCTATTACAATATTTTGTGTTATAAATGATTTACAATTTATTCTTGGTGATTCCTTCACCTCAGATTTTCTAAATTCTTATTCAATTTGTTATTATTTTTGGTTGTTTGGTTCTGACAGTTATGTTTTTTCTAGGCCTGAGTAGCCATTATAGTAATTTACTTATTTCGTTCAAATCATATTTTGGTTCAGCCTATTGGGCTTTACTTTGTTATTTTTATTAGTTGTGTTGTGTTTTGAGTCTGTAGGTATGTTGTTTACTGTTCAATATTGTTGTCTCTATTTCAGTCTTTAAAACATAACATTAGGCTTATGGACTGCACATTTCATTCAGCCATATCCTATTCATAACATTAACATGAACAATTTTTTATAAGTTATTAGAGTTATTATTTTGATTAAGAAATATCATCACTCCCTTCTAACTTATCCTTATTTGCTAATTTTTTGTTTACAACACATATCATTTGTGTTGTGATAAACAACATCACTTTTTATTAAATTGATAACAGTCCCTTATAACTTAGGTGTCTTTGTTAGTTTTTGATTTCTCAATCTTTAAACAATTCTTACATTCTCTCCATGTTAACACCTTCAATTTATTCTTATCTGGAATCCTCCCTTTTTACTTACTACCGGCTATAATTAAACTTAACTCTATTGAACATCTTTTCTTAAATAATAAAGTCATCATCACTTCTAGTGTTTACTATACCTTATTCTATAATTCACACTTAATACTATTTTTCATCAGCTATTTATTCACTGTTAATTTCCAACCTTTATCTTACCTTCACTTGTAAATTATTTATTGTTAATTATAACTTCACTAGTGTAACACTTCACTTTGGGGTTTTTACACCTACACTATTGCACTGTATCACTGTTTATATTGTTTGTTTTATAGTGGGTGATCCCTATACTTATTTCTCTTTAATATCCTTAATACTAATGACAATTAATACTTAATAATTAATACTTAATAACTAATAACAATTTTATCTGTGGTGTAAGTTGTCTTTTTATCACCTTAATCCTTAGTGAAGTTTCTTCACTAGGTCATTTTGTCTATTAATGGGTAGTAACCGTTACCTCTCCTTTCTCCGGATAACCATTGTTTTGGTTTCAATATTCTTGTTGAGTGCTTTATTACTTGTTTTGTGAACCATTATTGGTTTTCACTTCTGCTTGTCTCCCTCCTTTTCATTTTCATCATTTGATTAATACATTGGGTTTTTTCATCCGTTTCTTTGGGTATTTTGGGGTCGTTTAAACCCATGAACTTGTTTCCTTTTGGTTTGGGTTTATTACTTTCTTATTCTCGTTGTTTATTTGTGTGGTTCCCTTCTTTATTTGTTTCCTGTTGTTGGGTCACTCACTTGGGTTAGGTCAAAGTCGTCGTTTGTCGAGTCATATTCCTTATATTTTAATTAAATCAATCAGTTTATTTGATAAGAAGTATTTTTACATTTATAAATATATTTTTTATCCCTGGTACTGGGTTGGCTATTTGTGTCGTAACAATATATATGTTAGGCTGTTATGAAGGAGCACACCAAAAAGAAATTTATCTTTCTATGGGTTACAATATATATATACATCACTACATGTATTTACTTATTGCGATGGAAATTCATGATGTATTTGTATGATATTAATGTTATGTGTTTTACGTAGATTGTTAATTCAGATTTATTGTAAAATTGTGTGCATCCATGTAATTTAAGAGCAGATGTAAGTATTACGAATTATGCAACGTCGCGTAAATTTAATATCAAAATGTTCAATCAATAGTACATTAACGAGACACTGTTATGTCATTTTGTTTTTAGATTTTTACAAAATTGTCATAAATTTAAACTAGAGTTTAGTATTTCTTCTTGGTGGTACTCTTTACAGCATTTAGAGTGTCCGTCTTTATTATTTAAAGCGCGCGCGCGCACACACACAATAGAATACAATATTCTATTATTCAACAAAATGTACGTGTTTTTCAAGGAATCTAAAGCTTTGTATTACAAAACCTTGTGAACCGTTTGAAAAGAACCGAAAATCCGAGTTCCAACTTCAATTTTAATAACGGTAAACAGTCTTTTTAAATATTCAAATAATCAAATTTTTGATTATATCTGTAACGCACTTGATATTTTGAACTCTAATAACTTGAGGTTCCTTCAGTCGCTTCTCCTACTTTCCAGTTTTTAATGGTCTCCAGTTTTCCAAATCCTTAACCAGTTCTTTCGAAGAGTTCCAGGTTTTCATTGCTTTCTTCCAGCACAGTAAATTGAAGTGTTTCACTCTTTCACTGGTCTCTTCCTTCTTTTATCCCTGGTGATTCTATGTCCCAGATGTTCTCTACTTGACGATCAAATCCCATTCATACTAGATGTGATATCGCATTACTTTTTTACCGTCGACTTCTTTCTTCCTGCTTGTCTAATTCCTGGTCCTTTTATTATGCCTTGTTACCTATGCAAGTCTGTTAAATTTGTTGCGCCTATTGAAAACTATCCAACAACATAATTGCTCGAACAGCTTGTAAAATACCTAAAAAGTTTAAAACATAATTGAATAAATAAATTAAAAAAAAACCTTTTCCAAGAGACACGACGGGATTCGTTTCTAAAGTGATCAAATGAAGGTGACGCTCAACAAGCCAGCTTTAAAATTGAAATTTATACGATACGTTTATTTTTGTGAACATCTTCCTTTATCAACAAGGTAAGCGTTCTAAGAAGGACAGAACTCATTAACAAAAACGTTACACGTGTACTTGACACAGTATTTTTATCTCCTCTAACAAGCCACCATTTATCTTAATTGGAGGTATTCTTTACATTTCAAACAAACTAAAATTAACTACAATATTTGTTACTTTTAATGTGCATCCTATATAAAAAGTTACTCTCTTTAAAATTGCTTAAAGTAAGAAGTCCAGACGTTTTAAATTATATTAATCGCAGTTTTAATTTTCGTTTCATAGTTCTCGTACCGACTGTTGTTAGAGGACAGTGTCTTTTTCGTAATTGTGTTTTATTTTGGAACTGTTGTTGTTATGTTTTGTAGCATTACAAAAGTATGGTTAGTAAACGTAAGTGTAATTTATCACACAGCACTGCTAATGCACATACGTTAGCATGAATTCATCTGGAATTGAAGGCAAAGGGAACTGATGAATGTCTGTATCGACACTCCAAGGGCAAGCATGTTTACTGCTTCTGAAACACCCGAGAAAAGAGCCGAGCAAGTGCAAGCTGTAAGACAAGCACGACTTCGTGCTTTACACACTTATAACGTTTTACGTAATACGTGCAGATAGACAACCGGATGACGAACGTGAGCGTCTATATAATCCACCAGTGACGAATGAGGTTGCTGTTGTGATGGTTGGCAATGAGTTTGGAACACGAAATGTTGTGCTGTACAAATACGACGATATGCTAATGCTAATGCATGCATGGATGCATGCTACCACACAGCGTTTTTATCATGCATTACAATATCTACTAATATTCTGGAAAGCCCAAGAAGGATATGGCATTGATGTTCCAAAATTTAATCCAACGACGAAAGCACCAGATCTAAAGGAAAAAGTGTCATCGATGAATTTTTAAGCCTATATTTTGACGGTTCTTAAAGAAAGTATCAATTTCATTCTCAAATTCCGACGTTTATATTCCCACTTTATAGTGGATGTGTAAGTTAAATTAGAAATCGAGGGGCTCCGATTCATATTAACTTTATACGTTTTTGCTGAAAATGGACAACCGTTAACATTATTATCGAAAGAGGTTTAATTTTTTGTAAATCTTCTTCTTCTTCTTTTTCTTTACTTCAAGTATAAGATTATATAAACCTGTTCCGGCACCAATCTCATCCTCCAGATGAGGTAGAAGAGTCGTGTCTTGACCACAGGTTAACGTCTTATGAAAACACACTAAGTTTCTGAAAATGAAAAGCCTACTTAAATAAGACGTAACAAGGGCAACTGTGGCTATACTTGGGCTGAATTTAATGGGTGTTCCAAAGTCAAACACGGTTTCTTCCTATTTCTGAAACTGCTTATTTTACGTAATGTAACACTTGTAATAAATAAGTAAATTAATATTATTATGTGTTCGCACAAACCAAAAATGATAAATTAGTTGTTTTAATAACAAATAAAGCATGACAGTTTTTTATTTATTTAGGTATATAATAAAAATTATATTAATCTACGATTACTTCTCAGTGGCAACAAATACTAACGATTTACAATAACCAGTACTTTTTGTATGGTAGACAGGTAATATAATAGCAGAATTTGAGTTCGTTGAGTGCCTGTCTGTCCATTGAATACGTTGAATTGACTTTTTCTATTGTGACTACAAAACCTATTTCTTTACACTTTAAAAGTGTTTACGTATGCCAGTGTCAGATACACGAATCCACGATCTACAAATATGTACTCTTTATTTTTGTAATCAACATGTTTTACGGTTATGAGTCAAGGTATTACAGACGAGAAAAGTACATAAATAAATTTAAATACTGTCAACTGCAGCAATGAAATTGTGGTAGGGAGGTACGTGGTTGGGCTCGAATGACTTACTTTACCTTCGACTGCCGATTACAGCTGTGTACTACAAATATCAGTGAACTGTGAGAATTTCTGTGAACTGTGTTTAATCAGTATTATTATTATCATCGTCCTTACAGAGGTGTTAGTGGAAGTTGCAAGTATTTAATTGTTCATTTGTGTTGTGAACTATTAAAATTATTTAATTTAGTGACTCTTATCATTGTTTGCGTCCGTGCTTATTGTATAGTATATTGAAACACACGTGAGTTACCTCTTCAAAAGTATTAATAAAAATTGTATCAAATTCTTTCACAGTCAGTAATTTCATGCATGTGATCCTCGAAAGAATATCATAATATTCAGGTAACTAATAATAATTATAACAGACAGCTTTTAAAATATCGCTATTTATGCAGTAACTTATACATGTTTATTACAATATGTTAATTAACATGGCAAACGTACTGACTTACTCGTGTACTGTTACCAACACTATGTAAAGAAAAATATTTAAATTCTTACTATATAAGATTTCTTTGTATGATACTTACAAATAAGTATTTCAGTAAATTTTATATACGTTTAGTAATCAATAATTATTACGTTAATGATTAACAAGATTGAATTGAATTGCGTTAATATGTAAATTATGATTCAAGAAGTGGCTCAACATGTAAAATTCATTATTTGTAGCACACACGTGAATGATTAATCTTTAGTTTAGAATACAAAATAAAAACCTAAAGTAAATTATATTCTAAAATTTATTCACAGAAAAAGACTGGTATTAGTTAAATATGTAATACTCAAATGTCTATATACACACACTTAATATAACCTCTTCTCTTGAGTTATAACAGAGGGAACCCAAAGTAATTGGTTCGGCCAATTACTTCAGGCTGCCTTATTCGGGACGAGCTGAAATTTAAACAGAACAACACACAGTAAATATAAAAGGAATCATGGAAGGGAAAACTGTTCATTTATGTACTCAGTATATGTGTGCAACAAGAAGATTTCCCTTTATTAAACATTTAAAATAAAACAAATGACATTTACTCAAAAACAGATCCCATTACATTATTAATTAAATTATTAACTTGTTTAAATTGCTTTATATAGACTGTGGGATCACAACAAATTATATTTAGCTTTTTCCCGGATCCGGGTAACCATTTGGTATTTATTTAGTCTTTAAACTTAAAAATTAATTATATTCAATTCAAGATATTAGCTTGCAAGACTGTTACTTTTACTTTTAAGTTTCATTATTATTCCATTTGAAGAATGGTATTAATTATACTACGATACGTTAAAATCTAAACTCTTACAATTGCAAGAAGCCTGAATAGTTACAATTAAATTCTTAGATTTAAATTTTTATATTCCTATAAAGTCAATCGTCTCTGAAAGTCTCTTTAAGAGAGTATTGTGTTACAATTACTATTATTATTATTCCTCGATAGACGTGCTATCGAGTCACCTTTAATTTGGGATGTAGCAGTCTCCTCCATATGGTTACATCTTGGGAATCCTAAGAGCGTCGTCCTCGTCTAGGTCTGGTCTCAGTTGTTCACGGCTTAAACGTCTGCAGGATAGAGTGGGCCTTCTACACAGGTACTCGTTGATTCTCAGAAGTCTCGAACTGCATTATCGGTCGGGTCTACTAGAGTTGTAATTCTGATGATTCATGTCTCCAGGTAGGATGTTGTGGAGAGTCGTCAATCGGAGAAGATAGCTGTTATAGTTATTAAAACTCGTACTATTGGTTGTCACATATTTCTTCTTGTTACAACGTTTTTTAAATTTTACTTTCTCTTAACGTTACATATTACACTCTTTTGTAGCAGTTAGTAAAATACATAAGAATTAATCCAAACTAATAACCAATCACATAACATTTCAACAGAGCATTTCGCTCGTGCGTGTGCACTGCTTGGAGTCGTCATAGCGAGCGAGAGATTTTTCGTACGCTACCACTGGTACAGGACAATAGATAGTGGGGTGTTTATTCCGCGAGAATATAGTCCCGGTCTCTCTCTAAATAAACTTTTTTATTTATACAAATTATCGCTAGATAAAAATACATCATTTAAATTAGTTGTTTTCGTGACTATCTGTGTCTTCAGATTCTTTAATTATTAACATTATTTTTCTATATTATTTTAAATACAGAAGACTCGGTAAACATGTCGAGTCCGGTATCAACAGGTAGGCGCCTGATAACAAGCAAAGGGTTAAATGCGACAATAATAATTATTTACAATATGTCTTTTCTTTACCGTTTCTTTGCCCTTATTAATTACTACTTCCATTCACACTTAGTACCTACATGTTTGTTTATTATCATTGTGAGATTTAAATGGTTAATTGTTCGCAACTTAAAATTTTTTATTTCTTTATTTTTTTTTTTATTGTCACAATTTAAATCGTCACATACTCCGCCTCTTAACCAACACCGACTCCGGAAAATTTGGTTAGATACGTACCGAGAGTATGCTTGGGGAGTACAGGGTGAAATTTCTTATTATTATCATTATTTATTATTATTCTCTTTTATTATTATTAGTGCACAGTTTGTTTGTTTTAAATTCTCTTTAAATGATCCAGTTCTCATTTAAATGTTCCTCCTCCGTGAAATTCCCTTTATCTCACTTCTTACAGTACTAACTTATAATCCTAATTTCAGCAACTCACAATATCGTGGCCCGGCTGACATCAGCTTACTCTAACACTACAGGTTAGCTTTCAGCATTCATAAATGATCTCTTGGCTCTCTTGGCTCATCATTATCCTTTTCAGCCGGCGCCGTTGTGACTCGTTACTTAACATGTATATAATTCTATCTTGATTATACACCGGTATATAATTCTATCTTGATTATATACCATAGACTTACTTTTAAATAATCCAAAGAGGGTCTCATACTACACTCTTGATTATAGTTATTTGGAGAGAAGCGGAATTTCACGAGGATACTTCTCTTTTAACTCTTTAACAATAACTAAACAAACTATGCGGAAGGGGGACACTTTACACACTGCATAGTATTTCACACGCGGTGGCATTCATTGTTTAGGGAGTGCTACCGTTTATACAATAGAGATACAATAGGGTGGCTGCTTAGTACAATCCTGAACACGCATTATTTCTTCTAACTGGCCACCACAACTGGGGTGCTTACTAATCTACGTTACTTGTATTATTATTATTCTTTTCTCTTACTTTTACGCTACACTTCACACATTTAGTTTAAATCAATAATTAATTAGCTTTATTATTGAAACAATTATTATTCTCTTTATTCTGATTTACTTTCTTTATAATTAATTAAGTACTTTGGAGCATTTACGAAACGCACCTAGAATTATTTACTATCTACTACCATATTATTTAGAATACTCTTTATTTACTTTGTTTTGGGACTTGGGGTATAATACTTTATCTAACAAGGGATGGTTAACTAAGTCATTTATTCATTTGAAATTTAAGTCACAATATTATTCGCTTTACTATACTACACAATTATTTCCTACACACTTTAGTACATAGTAAACGTTTATTAACAGAGGTAATTAAACATAGCATTAGTTTTTTATTTAAGCGATCAGCTGTTTCGCTGGAAAGTAGGTTAGACTAGTTTTAAACAATGGCATAGTTTTGCTTACAAAGGGGAGAAGTCAACTCGAGGGAGAATATTTCTCTATTGTTCCATTTAACAATAGCTAGCGGACACCTTATTAACTTGCACTGGCTTGCTTCAAAAGGGGTGGCGTGTGCGATGCGTACGCAAAGTTACGGCCCGTTACCAAGCTGAGTTTAGTTACACTTTTATAATTATAATTATACTAACGTGTTATAATAATTTACGATATTATTAAACTTTTTATTTTAAATGACTAATCATTTATTTCTTATTATTTACATTACTCAGATTTAAAAAACTTCGTTTTTCATTTGTTTAGGACTCGGTTGTTTACTTCGGGAAGCATCATTCCATAACATTAATTAGTACACTTGTTTTGTTTAGTCAGTAGTTCACATAACTCATCGTGTCAATATAAACACGAATTATACATTCATGCAGGCTTGTACAGGAAAACTACAGGTCTTAAATCGTCGCAAAATTGACGTGTTAGAGACTGAATACTTTGACACGTACATACATGAATTGGTATAATACAATCTAATCTTTTCACGTATAATTATATACGAGTATGTGCGTAATCTCACACAAAATATACATTTATATTTATACACTTATAAATATCGTCAATATTATTCATATATGCTACTTAGCCTCTTTCTTTTTTACATACAATTTCCTAACTGAGTGCATCGATATACAGAATGGAGTATTTTATAATTGACACTAAGTACACTAAGCATTTACACAACATGAAACCAAAAACAGTGGCGCATTTTAATAATAAAATTATTTACTGGTTTTTTTTTTGTTTTAATTTTCAACATAGGTCTGAAATCTTTTGTTACTGGGCAAGGGGTCACACACTTTTTTATACAATAGAGGGAGGTGATGTATTGTCTAACGCAACTTTGCGCTAGGGTGACAAGAACACTCTCACACAGGCTTGGACAAGAATTAAACTGGTTTGATTTTGTTTACAAACAGACGTGTTGTTGAATGAACTCTTGACAAGCACATACCTGATGTTATATCGAATACACGGGGCGTCTTTAGTCAATATTATGTTCATTGCTATATCTAAATAATAATTAAAATTACCTATTTACAAAACTATAATAATAACTATTATCGTTTAATTTTATTTAAGATTTTAGACACATTTAAAGTACATGAGTAAATAAATCAACAGATTATGGTCTGGGTTAATAGGCACAATTACTGCTTAATAACACAAGTCACAAAATTTCTTTTTTTTTGTGATTTTTAATTAGCAGCAAAATTTTAACTAATTAGCAGAGTGGCGCAATTTATAACCTCTTCTCTTGAGTTATAACAGAGGGAACCCAAAGTAATTGGTTCGGCCAATTACTTCAGGCTGCCTTATTCGGGACGAGCTGAAATTTAAACAGAACAACACACAGTAAATATAAAAGGAATCATGGAAGGGAAAACTGTTGATTTATGTACTCAGTATATGTGTGCAACAAGAAGATTTCCCTTTATTAAACATTTAAAATAAAACAAATGACATTTACTCAAAAACAGATCCCATTACATTATTAATTAAATTATTAACTTGTTTAAATTGCTTTATATAGACTGTGGGATCACAACAAATTATATTTAGCTTTTCCCCGGATCCGGGTAACCATTTGGTATTTATTTAGTCTTTAAACTTTAAAAATTAATTATATTCAATTCAAGATATTAGCTTGCAAGACTGTTACTTTTACTTTTAAGTTTCATTATTATTCCATTTGAAGAATGGTATTAATTATACTACGATACGTTAAAATGTAAACTCTTACAATTGCAAGAAGCCTGAATAGTTACAATTAAATTCTTAGATTTAAATTTTTATATTCCTATAAAGTCAATCGTCTCTGAAAGTCTCTTTAAGAGAGTATTGTGTTACAATTACTATTATTATTATTCCTCGATAGACGTGCTATCGAGTCACCTTTAATTTGGGATGTAGCAGTCTCCTCCATATGGTTACATCTTGGGAATCCTAAGAGCGTCGTCCTCGTCTAGGTCTGGTCTCAGTTGTTCACGGCTTAAACGTCTGCAGGATAGAGTGGGCCTTCTACACAGGTACTCGTTGATTCTCAGAAGTCTCGAACTGCATTATCGGTCGGGTCTACTAGAGTTGTAATTCTGATGATTCATGTCTCCAGGTAGGATGTTGTGGAGAGTCGTCAATCGGAGAAGATAGCTGTTATAGTTATTAAAACTCGTACTATTGGTTGTCACATATTTCTTCTTGTTACAACGTTTTTTAAATTTTACTTTCTCTTAACGTTACATATTACACTCTTTTGTAGCAGTTAGTAAAATACATAAGAATTAATCCAAACTAATAACCAATCACATAACATTTCAACAGAGCATTTCGCTCGTGCGTGTGCACTGCTTGGAGTCGTCATAGCGAGCGAGAGATTTTTCGTACGCTACCACTGGTACAGGACAATAGATAGTGGGGTGTTTATTCCGCGAGAATATAGTCCCGGTCTCTCTCTAAATAAACTTTTTTATTTATACAAATTATCGCTAGATAAAAATACATCATTTAAATTAGTTGTTTTCGTGACTATCTGTGTCTTCAGATTCTTTAATTATTAACATTATTTTTCTATATTATTTTAAATACAGAAGACTCGGTAAACATGTCGAGTCCGGTATCAACAGGTAGGCGCCTGATAACAAGCAAAGGGTTAAATGCGACAATAATAATTATTTACAATATGTCTTTTCTTTACCGTTTCTTTGCCCTTATTAATTACTACTTCCATTCACACTTAGTACCTACATGTTTGTTTATTATCATTGTGAGATTTAAATGGTTAATTGTTCGCAACTTAAAATTTTTTATTTCTTTATTTTTTTTTTTATTGTCACAATTTAAATCGTCACATACTCCGCCTCTTAACCAACACCGACTCCGGAAAATTTGGTTAGATACGTACCGAGAGTATGCTTGGGGAGTACAGGGTGAAATTTCTTATTATTATCATTATTTATTATTATTCTCTTTTATTATTATTAGTGCACAGTTTGTTTGTTTTAAATTCTCTTTAAATGATCCAGTTCTCATTTAAATGTTCCTCCTCCGTGAAATTCCCTTTATCTCACTTCTTACAGTACTAACTTATAATCCTAATTTCAGCAACTCACAATATCGTGGCCCGGCTGACATCAGCTTACTCTAACACTACAGGTTAGCTTTCAGCATTCATAAATGATCTCTTGGCTCTCTTGGCTCATCATTATCCTTTTCAGCCGGCGCCGTTGTGACTCGTTACTTAACATGTATATAATTCTATCTTGATTATACACCGGTATATAATTCTATCTTGATTATATACCATAGACTTACTTTTAAATAATCCAAAGAGGGTCTCATACTACACTCTTGATTATAGTTATTTGGAGAGAAGCGGAATTTCACGAGGATACTTCTCTTTTAACTCTTTAACAATAACTAAACAAACTATGCGGAAGGGGGACACTTTACACACTGCATAGTATTTCACACGCGGTGGCATTCATTGTTTAGGGAGTGCTACCGTTTATACAATAGAGATACAATAGGGTGGCTGCTTAGTACAATCCTGAACACGCATTATTTCTTCTAACTGGCCACCACAACTGGGGTGCTTACTAATCTACGTTACTTGTATTATTATTATTCTTTTCTCTTACTTTTACGCTACACTTCACACATTTAGTTTAAATCAATAATTAATTAGCTTTATTATTGAAACAATTATTATTCTCTTTATTCTGATTTACTTTCTTTATAATTAATTAAGTACTTTGGAGCATTTACGAAACGCACCTAGAATTATTTACTATCTACTACCATATTATTTAGAATACTCTTTATTTACTTTGTTTTGGGACTTGGGGTATAATACTTTATCTAACAAGGGATGGTTAACTAAGTCATTTATTCATTTGAAATTTAAGTCACAATATTATTCGCTTTACTATACTACACAATTATTTCCTACACACTTTAGTACATAGTAAACGTTTATTAACAGAGGTAATTAAACATAGCATTAGTTTTTTATTTAAGCGATCAGCTGTTTCGCTGGAAAGTAGGTTAGACTAGTTTTAAACAATGGCATAGTTTTGCTTACAAAGGGGAGAAGTCAACTCGAGGGAGAATATTTCTCTATTGTTCCATTTAACAATAGCTAGCGGACACCTTATTAACTTGCACTGGCTTGCTTCAAAAGGGGTGGCGTGTGCGATGCGTACGCAAAGTTACGGCCCGTTACCAAGCTGAGTTTAGTTACACTTTTATAATTATAATTATACTAACGTGTTATAATAATTTACGATATTATTAAACTTTTTATTTTAAATGACTAATCATTTATTTCTTATTATTTACATTACTCAGATTTAAAAAACTTCGTTTTTCATTTGTTTAGGACTCGGTTGTTTACTTCGGGAAGCATCATTCCATAACATTAATTAGTACACTTGTTTTGTTTAGTCAGTAGTTCACATAACTCATCGTGTCAATATAAACACGAATTATACATTCATGCAGGCTTGTACAGGAAAACTACAGGTCTTAAATCGTCGCAAAATTGACGTGTTAGAGACTGAATACTTTGACACGTACATACATGAATTGGTATAATACAATCTAATCTTTTCACGTATAATTATATACGAGTATGTGCGTAATCTCACACAAAATATACATTTATATTTATACACTTATAAATATCGTCAATATTATTCATATATGCTACTTAGCCTCTTTCTTTTTTACATACAATTTCCTAACTGAGTGCATCGATATACAGAATGGAGTATTTTATAATTGACACTAAGTACACTAAGCATTTACACAACATGAAACCAAAAACAGTGGCGCATTTTAATAATAAAATTATTTACTGGTTTTTTTTTTGTTTTAATTTTCAACATAGGTCTGAAATCTTTTGTTACTGGGCAAGGGGTCACACACTTTTTTATACAATAGAGGGAGGTGATGTATTGTCTAACGCAACTTTGCGCTAGGGTGACAAGGACACTCTCACACAGGCTTGGACAAGAATTAAACTGGTTTGATTTTGTTTACAAACAGACGTGTTGTTGAATGAACTCTTGACAAGCACATACCTGATGTTATATCGAATACACGGGGCGTCTTTAGTCAATATTATGTTCATTGCTATATCTAAATAATAATTAAAATTACCTATTTACAAAACTATAATAATAACTATTATCGTTTAATTTTATTTAAGATTTTAGACACATTTAAAGTACATGAGTAAATAAATCAACAGATTATGGTCTGGGTTAATAGGCACAATTACTGCTTAATAACACAAGTCACAAAATTTCTTTTTTTTTGTGATTTTTAATTAGCAGCAAAATTTTAACTAATTAGCAGAGTGGCGCAATTTATAACCTCTTCTCTTGAGTTATAACAGAGGGAACCCAAAGTAATTGGTTCGGCCAATTACTTCAGGCTGCCTTATTCGGGACGAGCTGAAATTTAAACAGAACAACACACAGTAAATATAAAAGGAATCATGGAAGGGAAAACTGTTGATTTATGTACTCAGTATATGTGTGCAACAAGAAGATTTCCCTTTATTAAACATTTAAAATAAAACAAATGACATTTACTCAAAAACAGATCCCATTACATTATTAATTAAATTATTAACTTGTTTAAATTGCTTTATATAGACTGTGGGATCACAACAAATTATATTTAGCTTTTCCCCGGATCCGGGTAACCATTTGGTATTTATTTAGTCTTTAAACTTTAAAAATTAATTATATTCAATTCAAGATATTAGCTTGCAAGACTGTTACTTTTACTTTTAAGTTTCATTATTATTCCATTTGAAGAATGGTATTAATTATACTACGATACGTTAAAATGTAAACTGTTACAATTGCAAGAAGCCTGAATAGTTACAATTAAATTCTTAGATTTAAATTTTTATATTCCTATAAAGTCAATCGTCTCTGAAAGTCTCTTTAAGAGAGTATTGTGTTACAATTACTATTATTATTATTCCTCGATAGACGTGCTATCGATGCACCTTTAATTTGGGATGTAGCAGTCTCCTCCATATGGTTACATCTTGGGAATCCTAAGAGCGTCGTCCTCGTCTAGGTCTGGTCTCAGTTGTTCACGGCTTAAACGTCTGCAGGATAGAGTGGGCCTTCTACACAGGTACTCGTTGATTCTCAGAAGTCTCGAACTGCATTATCGGTCGGGTCTACTAGAGTTGTAATTCTGATGATTCATGTCTCCAGGTAGGATGTTGTGGAGAGTCGTCAATCGGAGAAGATAGCTGTTATAGTTATTAACACTCGTACTATTGGTTGTCACATATTTCTTCTTGTTACAACGTTTTTTAAATTTTACTTTCTCTTAACGTTACATATTACACTCTTTTGTAGCAGTTAGTAAAATACATAAGAATCAATCCAAACTAATAACCAATCACATAACATTTCAACAGAGCATTTCGCTCGTGCGTGTGCACTGCTTGGAGTCGTCATAGCGAGCGAGAGATTTTTCGTACGCTACCACTGGTACAGGACAATAGATAGTGGGGTGTGTATTCCGCGAGAATATAGTCCCGGTCTCTCTCTAAATAAACTTTTTTATTTATACAAATTATCGCTAGATAAAAATACATCATTTAAATTAGTTGTTTTCGTGACTATCAGTGTCTTCAGATTCTTTAATTATTAACATTATTTTTCTATATTATTTTAATTACAGAAGACTCGGTAAACATGTCGAGTCCGGTATCAACAGGTAGGCGCCTGATAACAAGCAAAGGGTTAAATGCGACAATAATAATTATTTACAATATGTCTTTTCTTTACCGTTTCTTTGCCCTTATTAATTACTACTTCCATTCACACTTAGTACCTACATGTTTGTTTATTATCATTGTGATATTTAAATGGTTAATTGTTCGCAACTTAAAATTTTTTATTTCTTTATTTTTTTTTTTATTGTCACAATTTAAATCGTCACATACTCCGCCTCTTAACCAACACCGACTCCGGAAAATTTGGTTAGATACGTACCGAGAGTATGCTTGGGGAGTACAGGGTGAAATTTCTTATTATTATCATTATTTATTATTATTCTCTTTTATTATTATTAGTGCACAGTTTGTTTGTTTTAAATTCTCTTTAAATGATCTAGTTCTCATTTAAATGTTCCTCCTCCGTGAAATTCCCTTTATCTCACTTCTTACAGTACTAACTTTTAATCCTAATTTCCCTAATTTCAGCAACTCACAATATCGTGGCCCGGCTGACATCAGCTTACTCTAACACTACAGGTTAGCTTTCAGCATTCATAAATGATCTCTTGGCTCTCTTGGCTCATCATTATCCTTTTCAGCCGGCGCCGTTGTGACTCGTTACTTAACATGTATATAATTCTATCTTGATTATACACCGGTATATAATTCTATCTTGATTATATACCATAGACTTACTTTTAAATAATCCAAAGAGGGTCTCATACTACACTCTTGATTATAGTTATTTGGAGAGAAGCGGAATTTCACGAGGATACTTCTCTTTTAACTCTTTAACAATAACTAAACAAACTATGCGGAAGGGGGACACTTTACACACTGCATAGTATTTCACACGCGGTGGCATTCATTGTTTAGGGAGTCCTACCGTTTATACAATAGAGATACAATATACGCGGTGGCTGCTTAGTACAATCCTGAACACGCATTGTTTCTTCTAACTGGCCACCACAACTGGGGTGCTTACTAATCTACGTTACTTGTATTATTATTATTCTTTTCTCTTACTTTTACGCTACACTTCACACATTTAGTTTAAATCAATAATTAATTAGCTTTATTATTTAAACAATTATTATTCTCTTTATTCTGATTTACTTTCTTTATAATTAGTTAATTACTTTGGAGCATTTACGAAACGCACCTAGAATTATTTACTATCTACTACCATATTATTTAGAATACTCTTTATTTACTTTGTTTTGGGACTTGGGGTATAATACTTTATCTAACAAGGGATGGTTAACTAAGTCATTTATTCATTTGAAATTTAAGTCACAATATTATTCGCTTTACTATACTACACAATTATTTCCTACACACTTTAGTACATGGTAAACGTTTATTAACAGAGGTAATTAAACATAGCATTAGTTTTTTATTTAAGCGATCAGCTGTTTCGCTGGAAAGTAGGTTAGACTAGTTTTAAACAATGGCATAGTTTTGCTTACAAAGGGGAGAAGTCAACTCGAGGGAGAATATTTCTCTATTGTTCCATTTAACAATAGCTAGCGGACACCTTATTAACTTGCACTGGCTTGCTTCAAAAGGGGTGGCGTGTGCGATGCGTACGCAAAGTTACGGCCCGTTACCAAGCTGAGTTTAGTTACACTTTTAAAATTATAATTATACTAACGTGTTATAATAATTTACGATATTATTAAACTTTTTATTTTAAATGACTAATCATTTATTTCTTATTATTTACTTTACTCAGATTTAAGAAACTTCGTTTTTCATTTGTTTAGGACTCGGTTGTTTACTTCGGGAAGCATCATTCCATAAAATTAATTAGTACACTTGTTTTGTTTAGTCAGTAGTTCACATAACTCATCGAGTCAATAGAAACACGAATTACACATTCATGCAGGCTTGTACAGGAAAACTACAGGTCTTAAATCGTCGCAAAATTGACGTGTTAGAGACTGAATACTTTGACACGTACATACATGAATTGGTATAATACAATCTAATCTTTTCACGTATAATTATATACGAGTATGTGCGTAATCTCACACAAAATATACACTTATATTTATACACTTATAAATATCGTCAATATTATTCATATATGCTACTTAGCCTCTTTCTTTTTTACATACAATTTCCTAACTGAGTGCATCGATATACAGAATGGAGTATTTTATAATTGACACTAAGTACACTAAGCATTTACACAACATGAAACCAAAAACAGTGGCGCATTTTAATAATAAAATTATTTACTTGTTTTTTTTTTTGTTTTAATTTTCAACATAGGTCTGAAACGTTTTGTTACTGGGCAAGAGGTCACACACTTTTTTATACAATAGAGGGAGGTGATGTATTGTCTAACGCAACTTTGCGCTAGGGTGACAAGGACACTCTCACACAGGCTTGGACAAGAATTAAACTGGTTTGATTTTGTTTACAAACAGACGTGTTGTTGAATGAACTCTTGACAAGCACATACCTGATGTTATATCGAATACACGGGGCGTCTTTAGTCAATATTATGTTCATTGCTATATCTAAATAATAATTAAAATTACCTATTTACAAAACTATAATAATAACTATTATCGTTTAATTTTATTTAAGATTTTAGACACATTTAAAGTACATGAGTAAATAAATCAACAGATTATGGTCTGGGTTAATAGGCACAATTACTGCTTAATAACACAAGTCACAAAATTTCTTTTTTTTTTGTGATTTTTATATATAAGCAAAATTTTAACTAATTAGCAGAGTGGCGCAATTTATAACCTCTTCTCTTGAGTTATAACAGAGGGAACCCAAAGTAATTGGTTCGGCCAATTACTTCAGGCTGCCTTATTCGGGACGAGCTGAAATTTAAACAGAACAAAACACAGTAAATATAAAAGGAATCATGGAAGGGAAAACTTTTGATTTATGTACTCAGTATATGTGTGCAACAAGAAGATTTCCCTTTATTAAACATTTAAAATAAAACAAATGACATTTACTCAAAAACAGATCCCATTACATTATTAATTAAATTATTAACTTGTTTAAATTGCTTTATATAGACTGTGGGATCACAACAAATTATATTTAGCTTTTCCCCGGATCCGGGTAACCATTTGGTATTTATTTAGTCTTTAAACTTTAAAAATTAATTATATTCAATTCAAGATATTAGCTTGCAAGACTGTTACTTTTACTTTTAAGTTTCATTATTATTCCATTTGAAGAATGGTATTAATTATACTACGATACGTTAAAATGTAAACTGTTACAATTGCAAGAAGCCTGAATAGTTACAATTAAATTCTTAGATTTAAATTTTTATATTCCTATAAAGTCAATCGTCTCTGAAAGTCTCTTTAAGAGAGTATTGTGTTACAATTACTATTATTATTATTCCTCGATAGACGTGCTATCGAGTCACCTTTAATTTGGGATGTAGCAGTCTCCTCCATATGGTTACATCTTGGGAATCCTAAGAGCGTCGTCCTCGTCTAGGTCTGGTCTCAGTTGTTCACGGCTTAAACGTCTGCAGGATAGAGTGGGCCTTCTACACAGGTACTCGTTGATTCTCAGAAGTCTCGAACTGCATTATCGGTCGGGTCTACTAGAGTTGTAATTCTGATGATTCATGTCTCCAGGTAGGATGTTGTGGAGAGTCGTCAATCGGAGAAGATAGCTGTTATAGTTATTAACACTCGTACTATTGGTTGTCACATATTTCTTCTTGTTACAACGTTTTTTAAATTTTACTTTCTCTTAACGTTACATATTACACTCTTTTGTAGCAGTTAGTAAAATACATAAGAATCAATCCAAACTAATAACCAATCACATAACATTTCAACAGAGCATTTCGCTCGTGCGTGTGCACTGCTTGGAGTCGTCATAGCGAGCGAGAGATTTTTCGTACGCTACCACTGGTACAGGACAATAGATAGTGGGGTGTGTATTCCGCGAGAATATAGTCCCGGTCTCTCTCTAAATAAACTTTTTTATTTATACAAATTATCGCTAGATAAAAATACATCATTTAAATTAGTTGTTTTCGTGACTATCAGTGTCTTCAGATTCTTTAATTATTAACATTATTTTTCTATATTATTTTAATTACAGAAGACTCGGTAAACATGTCGAGTCCGGTATCAACAGGTAGGCGCCTGATAACAAGCAAAGGGTTAAATGCGACAATAATAATTATTTACAATATGTCTTTTCTTTACCGTTTCTTTGCCCTTATTAATTACTACTTCCATTCACACTTAGTACCTACATGTTTGTTTATTATCATTGTGAGATTTAAATGGTTAATTGTTCGCAACTTAAAATTTTTTATTTCTTTATTTTTTTTTTTATTGTCACAATTTAAATCGTCACATACTCCGCCTCTTAACCAACACCGACTCCGGAAAATTTGGTTAGATACGTACCGAGAGTATGCTTGGGGAGTACAGGGTGAAATTTCTTATTATTATCATTATTTATTATTATTCTCTTTTATTATTATTAGTGCACAGTTTGTTTGTTTTAAATTCTCTTTAAATGATCCAGTTCTCATTTAAATGTTCCTCCTCCGTGAAATTCCCTTTATCTCACTTCTTACAGTACTAACTTATAATCCTAATTTCCCTAATTTCAGCAACTCACAATATCGTGGCCCGGCTGACATCAGCTTACTCTAACACTACAGGTTAGCTTTCAGCATTCATAAATGATCTCTTGGCTCTCTTGGCTCATCATTATCCTTTTCAGCCGGCGCCGTTGTGACTCGTTACTTAACATGTATATAATTCTATCTTGATTATACACCGGTATATAATTCTATCTTGATTATATACCATAGACTTACTTTTAAATAATCCAAAGAGGGTCTCATACTACACTCTTGATTATAGTTATTTGGAGAGAAGCGGAATTTCACGAGGATACTTCTCTTTTAACTCTTTAACAATAACTAAACAAACTATGCGGAAGGGGGACACTTTACACACTGCATAGTATTTCACACGCGGTGGCATTCATTGTTTAGGGAGTCCTACCGTCTATACAATAGAGATACAATATACGCGGTGGCTGCTTAGTACAATCCTGAACACGCATTGTTTCTTCTAACTGGCCACCACAACTGGGGTGCTTACTAATCTACGTTACTTGTATTATTATTATTCTTTTCTCTTACTTTTACGCTACACTTCACACATTTAGTTTAAATCAATAATTAATTAGCTTTATTATTTAAACAATTATTATTCTCTTTATTCTGATTTACTTTCTTTATAATTAATTAATTACTTTGGAGCATTTACGAAACGCACCTAGAATTATTTACTATCTACTACCATATTATTTAGAATACTCTTTATTTACTTTGTTTTGGGACTTGGGGTATAATACTTTATCTAACAAGGGATGGTTAACTAAGTCATTTATTCATTTGAAATTTAAGTCACAATATTATTCGCTTTACTATACTACACAATTATTTCCTACACACTTTAGTACATGGTAAACGTTTATTAACAGAGGTAATTAAACATAGCATTAGTTTTTTATTTAAGCGATCAGCTGTTTCGCTGGAAAGTAGGTTAGACTAGTTTTAAACAATGGCATAGTTTTGCTTACAAAGGGGAGAAGTCAACTCGAGGGAGAATATTTCTCTATTGTTCCATTTAACAATAGCTAGCGGACACCTTATTAACTTGCACTGGCTTGCTTCAAAAGGGGTGGCGTGTGCGATGCGTACGCAAAGTTACGGCCCGTTACCAAGCTGAGTTTAGTTACACTTTTAAAATTATAATTATACTAACGTGTTATAATAATTTACGATATTATTAAACTTTTTATTTTAAATGACTAATCATTTATTTCTTATTATTTACTTTACTCAGATTTAAGAAACTTCGTTTTTCATTTGTTTAGGACTCGGTTGTTTACTTCGGGAAGCATCATTCCATAAAATTAATTAGTACACTTGTTTTGTTTAGTCAGTAGTTCACATAACTCATCGAGTCAATAGAAACACGAATTACACATTCATGCAGGCTTGTACAGGAAAACTACAGGTCTTAAATCGTCGCAAAATTGACGTGTTAGAGACTGAATACTTTGACACGTACATACATGAATTGGTATAATACAATCTAATCTTTTCACGTATAATTATATACGAGTATGTGCGTAATCTCACACAAAATATACACTTATATTTATACACTTATAAATATCGTCAATATTATTCATATATGCTACTTAGCCTCTTTCTTTTTTACATACAATTTCCTAACTGAGTGCATCGATATACAGAATGGAGTATTTTATAATTGACACTAAGTACACTAAGCATTTACACAACATGAAACCAAAAACAGTGGCGCATTTTAATAATAAAATTATTTACTTGTTTTTTTTTTGTTTTAATTTTCAACATAGGTCTGAAACGTTTTGCTACTGGGCAAGAGGTCACACACTTTTTTATACAATAGAGGGAGGTGATGTATTGTCTAACGCAACTTTGCGCTAGGGTGACAAGGACACTCTCACACAGGCTTGGACAAGAATTAAACTGGTTTGATTTTGTTTACAAACAGACGTGTTGTTGAATGAACTCTTGACAAGCACATACCTGATGTTATATCGAATACACGGGGCGTCTTTAGTCAATATTATGTTCATTGCTATATCTAAATAATAATTAAAATTACCTATTTACAAAACTATAATAATAACTATTATCGTTTAATTTTATTTAAGATTTTAGACACATTTAATGTACACGAGTAAATAAATCAACAGATTATGGTCTGGGTTAATAGGCACAATTACTGCTTAATAACACAAGTCACAAAATTTCTTTTTTTTTGTGATTTTTATATAGCAGCAAAATTTTAACTAATTAGCAGAGTGGCGCAATTTATAACCTCTTCTCTTGAGTTATAACAGAGGGAACCCAAAGTAATTGGTTCGGCCAATTACTTCAGGCTGCCTTATTCGGGACGAGCTGAAATTTAAACAGAACAAAACACAGTAAATATAAAAGGAATCATGGAAGGGAAAACTTTTGATTTATGTACTCAGTATATGTGTGCAACAAGAAGATTTCCCTTTATTAAACATTTAAAATAAAACAAATGACATTTACTCAAAAACAGATCCCATTACATTATTAATTAAATTATTAAATTGTTTAAATTGCTTTATATAGACTGTGGGATCACAACAAATTATATTTAGCTTTTCCCCGGATCCGGGTAACCATTTGGTATTTATTTAGTCTTTGAACTTTAAAAATTAATTATATTCAATTCAAGATATTAGCTTGCAAGACTGTTACTTTTACTTTTAAGTTTCATTATTATTCCATTTGAAGAATGGTATTAATTATACTACGATACGTTAAAATCTAAACTGTTACAATTGCAAGAAGCCTGAATAGTTACAATTAAATTCTTAGATTTAAATTTTTATATTCCTATAAAGTCAATCGTCTCTGAAAGTCTCTTTAAGAGAGTATTGTGTTACAATTACTATTATTATTATTCCTCGATAGACGTGCTATCGAGTCACCTTTAATTTGGGATGTAGCAGTCTCCTCCATATGGTTACATCTTGGGAATCCTAAGAGCGTCGTCCTCGTCTAGGTCTGGTCTCAGTTGTTCACGGCTTAAACGTCTGCAGGATAGAGTGGGCCTTCTACACAGGTACTCGTTGATTCTCAGAAGTCTCGAACTGCATTATCGGTCGGGTCTACTAGAGTTGTAATTCTGATGATTCATGTCTCCAGGTAGGATGTTGTGGAGAGTCGTCAATCGGAGAAGATAGCTGTTATAGTTATTAACACTCGTACTATTGGTTGTCACATATTTCTTCTTGTTACAACGTTTTTTAAATTTTACTTTCTCTTAACGTTACATATTACACTCTTTTGTAGCAGTTAGTAAAATACATAAGAATCAATCCAAACTAATAACCAATCACATAACATTTCAACAGAGCATTTCGCTCGTGCGTGTGCACTGCTTGGAGTCGTCATAGCGAGCGAGAGATTTTTCGTACGCTACCACTGGTACAGGACAATAGATAGTGGGGTGTGTATTCCGCGAGAATATAGTCCCGGTCTCTCTCTAAATAAACTTTTTTATTTATACAAATTATCGCTAGATAAAAATACATCATTTAAATTAGTTGTTTTCGTGACTATCAGTGTCTTCAGATTCTTTAATTATTAACATTATTTTTCTATATTATTTTAATTACAGAAGACTCGGTAAACATGTCGAGTCCGGTATCAACAGGTAGGCGCCTGATAACAAGCAAAGGGTTAAATGCGACAATAATAATTATTTACAATATGTCTTTTCTTTACCGTTTCTTTGCCCTTATTAATTACTACTTCCATTCACACTTAGTACCTACATGTTTGTTTATTATCATTGTGAGATTTAAATGGTTAATTGTTCGCAACTTAAAATTTTTTATTTCTTTATTTTTTTTTTTATTGTCACAATTTAAATCGTCACATACTCCGCCTCTTAACCAACACCGACTCCGGAAAATTTGGTTAGATACGTACCGAGAGTATGCTTGGGGAGTACAGGGTGAAATTTCTTATTATTATCATTATTTATTATTATTCTCTTTTATTATTATTAGTGCACAGTTTGTTTGTTTTAAATTCTCTTTAAATGATCTAGTTCTCATTTAAATGTTCCTCCTCCGTGAAATTCCCTTTATCTCACTTCTTACAGTACTAACTTTTAATCCTAATTTCCCTAATTTCAGCAACTCACAATATCGTGGCCCGGCTGACATCAGCTTACTCTAACACTACAGGTTAGCTTTCAGCATTCATAAATGATCTCTTGGCTCTCTTGGCTCATCATTATCCTTTTCAGCCGGCGCCGTTGTGACTCGTTACTTAACATGTATATAATTCTATCTTGATTATACACCGGTATATAATTCTATCTTGATTATATACCATAGACTTACTTTTAAATAATCCAAAGAGGGTCTCATACTACACTCTTGATTATAGTTATTTGGAGAGAAGCGGAATTTCACGAGGATACTTCTCTTTTAACTCTTTAACAATAACTAAACAAACTATGCGGAAGGGGGACACTTTACACACTGCATAGTATTTCACACGCGGTGGCATTCATTGTTTAGGGAGTCCTACCGTCTATACAATAGAGATACAATATACGCGGTGGCTGCTTAGTACAATCCTGAACACGCATTGTTTCTTCTAACTGGCCACCACAACTGGGGTGCTTACTAATCTACGTTACTTGTATTATTATTATTCTTTTCTCTTACTTTTACGGTACACTTCACACATTTAGTTTAAATCAATAATTAATTAGCTTTATTATTTAAACAATTATTATTCTCTTTATTCTGATTTACTTTCTTTATAATTAGTTAATTACTTTGGAGCATTTACGAAACGCACCTAGAATTATTTACTATCTACTACCATATTATTTAGAATACTCTTTATTTACTTTGTTTTGGGACTTGGGGTATAATACTTTATCTAACAAGGGATGGTTAACTAAGTCATTTATTCATTTGAAATTTAAGTCACAATATTATTCGCTTTACTATACTACACAATTATTTCCTACACACTTTAGTACATGGTAAACGTTTATTAACAGAGGTAATTAAACATAGCATTAGTTTTTTATTTAAGCGATCAGCTGTTTCGCTGGAAAGTAGGTTAGACTAGTTTTAAACAATGGCATAGTTTTGCTTACAAAGGGGAGAAGTCAACTCGAGGGAGAATATTTCTCTATTGTTCCATTTAACAATAGCTAGCGGACACCTTATTAACTTGCACTGGCTTGCTTCAAAAGGGGTGGCGTGTGCGATGCGTACGCAAAGTTACGGCCCGTTACCAAGCTGAGTTTAGTTACACTTTTAAAATTATAATTATACTAACGTGTTATAATAATTTACGATATTATTAAACTTTTTATTTTAAATGACTAATCATTTATTTCTTATTATTTACTTTACTCAGATTTAAGAAACTTCGTTTTTCATTTGTTTAGGACTCGGTTGTTTACTTCGGGAAGCATCATTCCATAAAATTAATTAGTACACTTGTTTTGTTTAGTCAGTAGTTCACATAACTCATCGAGTCAATAGAAACACGAATTACACATTCATGCAGGCTTGTACAGGAAAACTACAGGTCTTAAATCGTCGCAAAATTGACGTGTTAGAGACTGAATACTTTGACACGTACATACATGAATTGGTATAATACAATCTAATCTTTTCACGTATAATTATATACGAGTATGTGCGTAATCTCACACAAAATATACACTTATATTTATACACTTATAAATATCGTCAATATTATTCATATATGCTACTTAGCCTCTTTCTTTTTTACATACAATTTCCTAACTGAGTGCATCGATATACAGAATGGAGTATTTTATAATTGACACTAAGTACACTAAGCATTTACACAACATGAAACCAAAAACAGTGGCGCATTTTAATAATAAAATTATTTACTTGTTTTTTTTTTTGTTTTAATTTTCAACATAGGTCTGAAACGTTTTGTTACTGGGCAAGAGGTCACACACTTTTTTATACAATAGAGGGAGGTGATGTATTGTCTAACGCAACTTTGCGCTAGGGTGACAAGGACACTCTCACACAGGCTTGGACAAGAATTAAACTGGTTTGATTTTGTTTACAAACAGACGTGTTGTTGAATGAACTCTTGACAAGCACATACCTGATGTTATATCGAATACACGGGGCGTCTTTAGTCAATATTATGTTCATTGCTATATCTAAATAATAATTAAAATTACCTATTTACAAAACTATAATAATAACTATTATCGTTTAATTTTATTTAAGATTTTAGACACATTTAAAGTACATGAGTAAATAAATCAACAGATTATGGTCTGGGTTAATAGGCACAATTACTGCTTAATAACACAAGTCACAAAATTTCTTTTTTTTTTGTGATTTTTATATAGCAGCAAAATTTTAACTAATTAGCAGAGTGGCGCAATTTATAACCTCTTCTCTTGAGTTATAACAGAGGGAACCCAAAGTAATTGGTTCGGCCAATTACTTCAGGCTGCCTTATTCGGGACGAGCTGAAATTTAAACAGAACAAAACACAGTAAATATAAAAGGAATCATGGAAGGGAAAACTTTTGATTTATGTACTCAGTATATGTGTGCAACAAGAAGATTTCCCTTTATTAAACATTTAAAATAAAACAAATGACATTTACTCAAAAACAGATCCCATTACATTATTAATTAAATTATTAACTTGTTTAAATTGCTTTATATAGACTGTGGGATCACAACAAATTATATTTAGCTTTTCCCCGGATCCGGGTAACCATTTGGTATTTATTTAGTCTTTAAACTTTAAAAATTAATTATATTCAATTCAAGATATTAGCTTGCAAGACTGTTACTTTTACTTTTAAGTTTCATTATTATTCCATTTGAAGAATGGTATTAATTATACTACGATACGTTAAAATGTAAACTGTTACAATTGCAAGAAGCCTGAATAGTTACAATTAAATTCTTAGATTTAAATTTTTATATTCCTATAAAGTCAATCGTCTCTGAAAGTCTCTTTAAGAGAGTATTGTGTTACAATTACTATTATTATTATTCCTCGATAGACGTGCTATCGAGTCACCTTTAATTTGGGATGTAGCAGTCTCCTCCATATGGTTACATCTTGGGAATCCTAAGAGCGTCGTCCTCGTCTAGGTCTGGTCTCAGTTGTTCACGGCTTAAACGTCTGCAGGATAGAGTGGGCCTTCTACACAGGTACTCGTTGATTCTCAGAAGTCTCGAACTGCATTATCGGTCGGGTCTACTAGAGTTGTAATTCTGATGATTCATGTCTCCAGGTAGGATGTTGTGGAGAGTCGTCAATCGGAGAAGATAGCTGTTATAGTTATTAACACTCGTACTATTGGTTGTCACATATTTCTTCTTGTTACAACGTTTTTTAAATTTTACTTTCTCTTAACGTTACATATTACACTCTTTTGTAGCAGTTAGTAAAATACATAAGAATCAATCCAAACTAATAACCAATCACATAACATTTCAACAGAGCATTTCGCTCGTGCGTGTGCACTGCTTGGAGTCGTCATAGCGAGCGAGAGATTTTTCGTACGCTACCACTGGTACAGGACAATAGATAGTGGGGTGTGTATTCCGCGAGAATATAGTCCCGGTCTCTCTCTAAATAAACTTTTTTATTTATACAAATTATCGCTAGATAAAAATACATCATTTAAATTAGTTGTTTTCGTGACTATCAGTGTCTTCAGATTCTTTAATTATTAACATTATTTTTCTATATTATTTTAATTACAGAAGACTCGGTAAACATGTCGAGTCCGGTATCAACAGGTAGGCGCCTGATAACAAGCAAAGGGTTAAATGCGACAATAATAATTATTTACAATATGTCTTTTCTTTACCGTTTCTTTGCCCTTATTAATTACTACTTCCATTCACACTTAGTACCTACATGTTTGTTTATTATCATTGTGAGATTTAAATGGTTAATTGTTCGCAACTTAAAATTTTTTATTTCTTTATTTTTTTTTTTATTGTCACAATTTAAATCGTCACATACTCCGCCTCTTAACCAACACCGACTCCGGAAAATTTGGTTAGATACGTACCGAGAGTATGCTTGGGGAGTACAGGGTGAAATTTCTTATTATTATCATTATTTATTATTATTCTCTTTTATTATTATTAGTGCACAGTTTGTTTGTTTTAAATTCTCTTTAAATGATCCAGTTCTCATTTAAATGTTCCTCCTCCGTGAAATTCCCTTTATCTCACTTCTTACAGTACTAACTTATAATCCTAATTTCCCTAATTTCAGCAACTCACAATATCGTGGCCCGGCTGACATCAGCTTACTCTAACACTACAGGTTAGCTTTCAGCATTCATAAATGATCTCTTGGCTCTCTTGGCTCATCATTATCCTTTTCAGCCGGCGCCGTTGTGACTCGTTACTTAACATGTATATAATTCTATCTTGATTATACACCGGTATATAATTCTATCTTGATTATATACCATAGACTTACTTTTAAATAATCCAAAGAGGGTCTCATACTACACTCTTGATTATAGTTATTTGGAGAGAAGCGGAATTTCACGAGGATACTTCTCTTTTAACTCTTTAACAATAACTAAACAAACTATGCGGAAGGGGGACACTTTACACACTGCATAGTATTTCACACGCGGTGGCATTCATTGTTTAGGGAGTCCTACCGTCTATACAATAGAGATACAATATACGCGGTGGCTGCTTAGTACAATCCTGAACACGCATTGTTTCTTCTAACTGGCCACCACAACTGGGGTGCTTACTAATCTACGTTACTTGTATTATTATTATTCTTTTCTCTTACTTTTACGCTACACTTCACACATTTAGTTTAAATCAATAATTAATTAGCTTTATTATTTAAACAATTATTATTCTCTTTATTCTGATTTACTTTCTTTATAATTAATTAATTACTTTGGAGCATTTACGAAACGCACCTAGAATTATTTACTATCTACTACCATATTATTTAGAATACTCTTTATTTACTTTGTTTTGGGACTTGGGGTATAATACTTTATCTAACAAGGGATGGTTAACTAAGTCATTTATTCATTTGAAATTTAAGTCACAATATTATTCGCTTTACTATACTACACAATTATTTCCTACACACTTTAGTACATGGTAAACGTTTATTAACAGAGGTAATTAAACATAGCATTAGTTTTTTATTTAAGCGATCAGCTGTTTCGCTGGAAAGTAGGTTAGACTAGTTTTAAACAATGGCATAGTTTTGCTTACAAAGGGGAGAAGTCAACTCGAGGGAGAATATTTCTCTATTGTTCCATTTAACAATAGCTAGCGGACACCTTATTAACTTGCACTGGCTTGCTTCAAAAGGGGTGGCGTGTGCGATGCGTACGCAAAGTTACGGCCCGTTACCAAGCTGAGTTTAGTTACACTTTTAAAATTATAATTATACTAACGTGTTATAATAATTTACGATATTATTAAACTTTTTATTTTAAATGACTAATCATTTATTTCTTATTATTTACTTTACTCAGATTTAAGAAACTTCGTTTTTCATTTGTTTAGGACTCGGTTGTTTACTTCGGGAAGCATCATTCCATAAAATTAATTAGTACACTTGTTTTGTTTAGTCAGTAGTTCACATAACTCATCGAGTCAATAGAAACACGAATTACACATTCATGCAGGCTTGTACAGGAAAACTACAGGTCTTAAATCGTCGCAAAATTGACGTGTTAGAGACTGAATACTTTGACACGTACATACATGAATTGGTATAATACAATCTAATCTTTTCACGTATAATTATATACGAGTATGTGCGTAATCTCACACAAAATATACACTTATATTTATACACTTATAAATATCGTCAATATTATTCATATATGCTACTTAGCCTCTTTCTTTTTTACATACAATTTCCTAACTGAGTGCATCGATATACAGAATGGAGTATTTTATAATTGACACTAAGTACACTAAGCATTTACACAACATGAAACCAAAAACAGTGGCGCATTTTAATAATAAAATTATTTACTTGTTTTTTTTTTGTTTTAATTTTCAACATAGGTCTGAAACGTTTTGCTACTGGGCAAGAGGTCACACACTTTTTTATACAATAGAGGGAGGTGATGTATTGTCTAACGCAACTTTGCGCTAGGGTGACAAGGACACTCTCACACAGGCTTGGACAAGAATTAAACTGGTTTGATTTTGTTTACAAACAGACGTGTTGTTGAATGAACTCTTGACAAGCACATACCTGATGTTATATCGAATACACGGGGCGTCTTTAGTCAATATTATGTTCATTGCTATATCTAAATAATAATTAAAATTACCTATTTACAAAACTATAATAATAACTATTATCGTTTAATTTTATTTAAGATTTTAGACACATTTAATGTACATGAGTAAATAAATCAACAGATTATGGTCTGGGTTAATAGGCACAATTACTGCTTAATAACACAAGTCACAAAATTTCTTTTTTTTTGTGATTTTTATATAGCAGCAAAATTTTAACTAATTAGCAGAGTGGCGCAATTTATAACCTCTTCTCTTGAGTTATAACAGAGGGAACCCAAAGTAATTGGTTCGGCCAATTACTTCAGGCTGCCTTATTCGGGACGAGCTGAAATTTAAACAGAACAAAACACAGTAAATATAAAAGGAATCATGGAAGGGAAAACTTTTGATTTATGTACTCAGTATATGTGTGCAACAAGAAGATTTCCCTTTATTAAACATTTAAAATAAAACAAATGACATTTACTCAAAAACAGATCCCATTACATTATTAATTAAATTATTAAATTGTTTAAATTGCTTTATATAGACTGTGGGATCACAACAAATTATATTTAGCTTTTCCCCGGATCCGGGTAACCATTTGGTATTTATTTAGTCTTTGAACTTTAAAAATTAATTATATTCAATTCAAGATATTAGCTTGCAAGACTGTTACTTTTACTTTTAAGTTTCATTATTATTCCATTTGAAGAATGGTATTAATTATACTACGATACGTTAAAATCTAAACTGTTACAATTGCAAGAAGCCTGAATAGTTACAATTAAATTCTTAGATTTAAATTTTTATATTCCTATAAAGTCAATCGTCTCTGAAAGTCTCTTTAAGAGAGTATTGTGTTACAATTACTATTATTATTATTCCTCGATAGACGTGCTATCGAGTCACCTTTAATTTGGGATGTAGCAGTCTCCTCCATATGGTTACATCTTGGGAATCCTAAGAGCGTCGTCCTCGTCTAGGTCTGGTCTCAGTTGTTCACGGCTTAAACGTCTGCAGGATAGAGTGGGCCTTCTACACAGGTACTCGTTGATTCTCAGAAGTCTCGAACTGCATTATCGGTCGGGTCTACTAGAGTTGTAATTCTGATGATTCATGTCTCCAGGTAGGATGTTGTGGAGAGTCGTCAATCGGAGAAGATAGCTGTTATAGTTATTAACACTCGTACTATTGGTTGTCACATATTTCTTCTTGTTACAACGTTTTTTAAATTTTACTTTCTCTTAACGTTACATATTACACTCTTTTGTAGCAGTTAGTAAAATACATAAGAATCAATCCAAACTAATAACCAATCACATAACATTTCAACAGAGCATTTCGCTCGTGCGTGTGCACTGCTTGGAGTCGTCATAGCGAGCGAGAGATTTTTCGTACGCTACCACTGGTACAGGACAATAGATAGTGGGGTGTGTATTCCGCGAGAATATAGTCCCGGTCTCTCTCTAAATAAACTTTTTTATTTATACAAATTATCGCTAGATAAAAATACATCATTTAAATTAGTTGTTTTCGTGACTATCAGTGTCTTCAGATTCTTTAATTATTAACATTATTTTTCTATATTATTTTAATTACAGAAGACTCGGTAAACATGTCGAGTCCGGTATCAACAGGTAGGCGCCTGATAACAAGCAAAGGGTTAAATGCGACAATAATAATTATTTACAATATGTCTTTTCTTTACCGTTTCTTTGCCCTTATTAATTACTACTTCCATTCACACTTAGTACCTACATGTTTGTTTATTATCATTGTGAGATTTAAATGGTTAATTGTTCGCAACTTAAAATTTTTTATTTCTTTATTTTTTTTTTTATTGTCACAATTTAAATCGTCACATACTCCGCCTCTTAACCAACACCGACTCCGGAAAATTTGGTTAGATACGTACCGAGAGTATGCTTGGGGAGTACAGGGTGAAATTTCTTATTATTATCATTATTTATTATTATTCTCTTTTATTATTATTAGTGCACAGTTTGTTTGTTTTAAATTCTCTTTAAATGATCCAGTTCTCATTTAAATGTTCCTCCTCCGTGAAATTCCCTTTATCTCACTTCTTACAGTACTAACTTATAATCCTAATTTCCCTAATTTCAGCAACTCACAATATCGTGGCCCGGCTGACATCAGCTTACTCTAACACTACAGGTTAGCTTTCAGCATTCATAAATGATCTCTTGGCTCTCTTGGCTCATCATTATCCTTTTCAGCCGGCGCCGTTGTGACTCGTTACTTAACATGTATATAATTCTATCTTGATTATACACCGGTATATAATTCTATCTTGATTATATACCATAGACTTACTTTTAAATAATCCAAAGAGGGTCTCATACTACACTCTTGATTATAGTTATTTGGAGAGAAGCGGAATTTCACGAGGATACTTCTCTTTTAACTCTTTAACAATAACTAAACAAACTATGCGGAAGGGGGACACTTTACACACTGCATAGTATTTCACACGCGGTGGCATTCATTGTTTAGGGAGTCCTACCGTCTATACAATAGAGATACAATATACGCGGTGGCTGCTTAGTACAATCCTGAACACGCATTGTTTCTTCTAACTGGCCACCACAACTGGGGTGCTTACTAATCTACGTTACTTGTATTATTATTATTCTTTTCTCTTACTTTTACGCTACACTTCACACATTTAGTTTAAATCAATAATTAATTAGCTTTATTATTTAAACAATTATTATTCTCTTTATTCTGATTTACTTTCTTTATAATTAATTAATTACTTTGGAGCATTTACGAAACGCACCTAGAATTATTTACTATCTACTACCATATTATTTAGAATACTCTTTATTTACTTTGTTTTGGGACTTGGGGTATAATACTTTATCTAACAAGGGATGGTTAACTAAGTCATTTATTCATTTGAAATTTAAGTCACAATATTATTCGCTTTACTATACTACACAATTATTTCCTACACACTTTAGTACATGGTAAACGTTTATTAACAGAGGTAATTAAACATAGCATTAGTTTTTTATTTAAGCGATCAGCTGTTTCGCTGGAAAGTAGGTTAGACTAGTTTTAAACAATGGCATAGTTTTGCTTACAAAGGGGAGAAGTCAACTCGAGGGAGAATATTTCTCTATTGTTCCATTTAACAATAGCTAGCGGACACCTTATTAACTTGCACTGGCTTGCTTCAAAAGGGGTGGCGTGTGCGATGCGTACGCAAAGTTACGGCCCGTTACCAAGCTGAGTTTAGTTACACTTTTAAAATTATAATTATACTAACGTGTTATAATAATTTACGATATTATTAAACTTTTTATTTTAAATGACTAATCATTTATTTCTTATTATTTACTTTACTCAGATTTAAGAAACTTCGTTTTTCATTTGTTTAGGACTCGGTTGTTTACTTCGGGAAGCATCATTCCATAAAATTAATTAGTACACTTGTTTTGTTTAGTCAGTAGTTCACATAACTCATCCTGTCAATAGAAACACGAATTACACATTCATGCAGGCTTGTACAGGAAAACTACAGGTCTTAAATCGTCGCAAAATTGACGTGTTAGAGACTGAATACTTTGACACGTACATACATGAATTGGTATAATACAATCTAATCTTTTCACGTATAATTATATACGAGTATGTGCGTAATCTCACACAAAATATACACTTATATTTATACACTTATAAATATCGTCAATATTATTCATATATGCTACTTAGCCTCTTTCTTTTTTACATACAATTTCCTAACTGAGTGCATCGATATACAGAATGGAGTATTTTATAATTGACACTAAGTACACTAAGCATTTACACAACATGAAACCAAAAACAGTGGCGCATTTTAATAATAAAATTATTTACTTGTTTTTTTTTTTTGTTTTAATTTTCAACATAGGTCTGAAACGTTTTGTTACTGGGCAAGAGGTCACACACTTTTTTATACAATAGAGGGAGGTGATGTATTGTCTAACGCAACTTTGCGCTAGGGTGACAAGGACACTCTCACACAGGCTTGGACAAGAATTAAACTGGTTTGATTTTGTTTACAAACAGACGTGTTGTTGAATGAACTTTTGACAAGCACATACCTGATGTTATATCGAATACACGGGGCGTCTTTAGTCAATATTATGTTCATTGCTATATCTAAATAATAATTAAAATTACCTATTTACAAAACTATAATAATAACTATTATCGTTTAATTTTATTTAAGATTTTAGACACATTTAAAGTACATGAGTAAATAAATCAACAGATTATGGTCTGGGTTAATAGGCACAATTACTGCTTAATAACACAAGTCACAAAATTTCTTTTTTTTTGTGATTTTTATATAGCAGCAAAATTTTAACTAATTAGCAGAGTGGCGCAATTTATAACCTGTTCTCTTGAGTTATAACAGAGGGAACCCAAAGTAATTGGTTCGGCCAATTACTTCAGGCTGCCTTATTCGGGACGAGCTGAAATTTAAACAGAACAAAACACAGTAAATATAAAAGGAATCATGGAAGGGAAAACTGTTGATTTATGTACTCAGAATATGTGTGCAACAAGAAGATTTCCCTTTATTAAACATTTAAAATAAAACAAATGACATTTACTCAAAAACAGATCCCATTACATTATTAATTAAATTATTAACTTGTTTAAATTGCTTTATATAGACTGTGGGATCACAACAAATTATATTTAGCTTTTCCCCGGATCCGGGTAACCATTTGGTATTTATTTAGTCTTTAAACTTAAAAATTAATTATATTCAATTCAAGATATTAGCTTGCAAGACTGTTACTTTTACTTTTAAGTTTCATTATTATTCCATTTGAAGAATGGTATTAATTATACTACGATACGTTAAAATCTAAACTGTTACAATTGCAAGAAGCCTGAATAGTTACAATTAAATTCTTAGATTTAAATTTTTATATTCCTATAAAGTCAATCGTCTCTGAAAGTCTCTTTAAGAGAGTATTGTGTTACAATTATTATTATTATTATTCCTCGATAGACGTGCTATCGATGCACCTTTAATTTGGGATGTAGCAGTCTCCTCCATATGGTTACATCTTGGGAATCCTAAGAGCGTCGTCCTCGTCTAGGTCTGGTCTCAGTTGTTCACGGCTTAAACGTCTGCAGGATAGAGTGGGCCTTCTACACAGGTACTCGTTGATTCTCAGAAGTCTCGAACTGCATTATCGGTCGGGTCTACTAGAGTTGTAATTCTGATGATTCATGTCTCCAGGTAGGATGTTGTGGAGAGTCGTCAATCGGAGAAGATAGCTGTTATAGTTATTAACACTCGTACTATTGGTTGTTACATATTTCTTCTTGTTACAACGTTTTTTAAATTTTACTTTCTCTTAACGTTACATATTACACTCTTTTGTAGCAGTTAGTAAAATACATAAGAATTAATCCAAACTAATAACCAATCACATAACATTTCAACAGAGCATTTCGCTGTTGCGTGTGCACTGCTTGGAGTCGTCATAGCGAGCGAGAGATTTTTCGTACGCTACCACTGGTACAGGACAATAGATAGTGGGGTGTTTATTCCGCGAGAATATAGTCCCGGTCTCTCTCTAAATATACTTTTTTATTTATACAAATTATCGCTAGATAAAAATACATCATTTAAATTAGTTGTTTTCGTGACTATCTGTGTCTTCAGATTCTTTAATTATTAACATTATTTTTCTATATTATTTTAATTACAGAAGACTCGGTAAACATGCGAGTCCGGTATCAACAGGTAGGCGCCTGATAAGAAGCAAATGGTTAAATGCGACAATAATAATTATTTACAATATGTCTTTTCTTTACCGTTTCTTTGCCCTTATTAATTACTACTTCCATTCACACTTAGTACCTACATGTTTGTTTAATATCATTGTGAGATTTAAATGGTTAATTGTTCGCAACTTAAAATTTTTTATTTCTTTATTTTTTTTTTTATTGTCACAATTTAAATCGTCACATACTCCGCCTCTTAACCAACACCGACTCCGGAAAATTTGGTTAGATACGTACCGAGAGTATGCTTGGGGAGTACAGGGTGAAATTTCTTATTATTATCATTATTTATTATTATTCTCTTTTATTATTATTAGTGCACAGTTTGTTTGTTTTAAATTCTCTTTAAATGATCCAGTTCTCATTTAAATGTTCCTCCTCCGTGAAATTCCCTTTATCTCACTTCTTACAGTACTAACTTATAATCCTAATTTCCCTAATTTCAGCAACTCACAATATCGTGGCCCGGCTGACATCAGCTTACTCTAACACTACAGGTTAGCTTTCAGCATTCATAAATGATCTCTTGGCTCTCTTGGCTCATCATTATCCTTTTCAGCCGGCGCCGTTGTGACTCGTTACTTAACATGTATATAATTCTATCTTTATTATACACCGTTATATAATTCTATCTTGATTATATACCATAGACTTACTTTTAAATAATCCAAAGAGGGTCTCATACTACACTCTTGATTATAGTTATTTGGAGAGAAGCGGAATTTCACGAGGATACTTCTCTTTTAACTCTTTAACAATAACTAGACAAACTATGCGAAAGGGGGACACTTTACACACTGCATAGTATTTCACACGCGGTGGCATTCATTGTTTAGGGAGTGCTACCGTTTATACAATAGAGATACAATATACGCGGTGGCTGCTTAGTACAATCCTGAACACGCATTATTTCTTCTAACTGGTCACCACAACTGGGGTGCTTACTAATCTACGTTACTTGTATTATTATTATTCTTTTCTCTTACTTTTACGCTACACTTCACACATTTAGTTTAAATCAATAATTAATTAGCTTTATTATTTAAACAATTATTATTCTCTTTATTCTGATTTACTTTCTTTATAATTAATTAATTACTTTGGAGCATTTACGAAACGCACCTAGAATTATTTACTATCTACTACCATATTATTTAGAATACTCTTTATTTACTTTGTTTTGGGACTTGGGGTATAATACTTTATCTAACAAGGGATGGTTAACTAAGTCATTTATTCATTTGAAATTTAAGTCACAATATTATTCGCTTTACTATACTACACAATTATTTCCTACACACTTTAGTACATGGTAAACGTTTATTAACAGAGGTAATTAAACATAGCATTAGTTTTTTATTTAAGCGATCAGCTTTTTCGCTGGAAAGTAGGTTAGACTAGTTTTAAACAATGGCATAGTTTTGCTTACAAAGGGGAGAAGTCAACTCGAGGGAGAATATTTCTCTATTGTTCCATTTAACAATAGCTAGCGGACACCTTATTAACTTGCACTGGCTTGCTTCAAAAGGGGTGGCGTGTGGGATGCGTACGCAAAGTTACGGCCCGTTACCAAGCTGAGTTTAGTTACACTTTTATAATTATAATTATACTAACGTGTTATAATAATTTACGATATTATTAAACTTTTTATTTTAAATGACTAATCATTTATTTCTTATTATTTACTTTACTCAGAATTAAGAAACTTCGTTTTTCATTTGTTTAGGACTTGGTTGTTTACTTCGGGAAGCATCATTCCATAAAATTAATTAGTACACTTGTTTTGTTTAGTCAGTAGTTCACATAACTCATCGTGTCAATAGAAACACGAATTACACATTCATGCAGGCTTGTACAGGAAAACTACAGGTCTTAAATCGTCGCAAAATTGACGTGTTAGAGACTGAATACTTTGACACGTACATACATGAATTGGTATAATACAATCTAATCTTTTCACGTATAATTATATACGAGTATGTGCGTAATCTCACACAAAATATACACTTATATTTATACACTTATAAATATCGTCAATATTATTCATATATGCTACTTAGCCTCTTTCTTTTTTACATACAATTTCCTAACTGAGTGCATCGATATACAGAATGGAGTATTTTATAATTGACACTAAGTACACTAAGCATTTACACAACATGAAACCAAAAACAGTGGCGCATTTTAATAATAAAATTATTTACTTGTTTTTTTTTTGTTTTAATTTTCAACATAGGTCTGAAATCTTTTGTTACTGGGCAAGAGGTCACACACTTTTTTATAC
Source organism: Magicicada septendecula (assembly GCA_034769895.1). Lineage (NCBI taxonomy): Eukaryota > Metazoa > Arthropoda > Insecta > Hemiptera > Cicadidae > Magicicada > Magicicada septendecula. The sequence continues at coordinate 179,187,033 of CM068368.1, forward strand.
AATAGAGGGAGGTGATGTATTGTCTAACGCAACTTTGCGCTAGGGTGACAAGGACACTCTCACACAGGCTTGGACAAGAATTAAACTGGTTTGATTTTGTTTACAAACAGACGTGTTGTTGAATGAACTCTTGACAAGCACATACCTGATGTTATATCGAATACACGGAGCGTCTTTAGTCAATATTATGTTCATTGCTATATCTAAATAATAATTAAAATTACCTATTTACAAAACTATAATAATAACTATTATCGTTTAATTTTATTTAAGATTTTAGACACATTTAAAGTACATGAGTAAATAAATCAACAGATTATGGTCTGGGTTAATAGGCACAATTACTGCTTAATAACACAAGTCACAAAATTTCTTTTTTTTTGTGATTTTTAATTAGCAGCAAAATTTTAACTAATTATCAGAGTGGCGCAATTTATAACCTCTTCTCTTGAGTTATAACAGAGGGAACCCAAAGTAATTGGTTCGGCCAATTACTTCAGGCTGCCTTATTCGGGACGAGCTGAAATTTAAACAGAACAACACACAGTAAATATAAAAGGAGTCATGGAAGGGAAAACTGTTGATTTATGTACTCAGTATATGTGTGCAACAAGAAGATTTCCCTTTATTAAACATTTAAAATAAAACAAATGACATTTACTCAAAAACAGATCCCATTACATTATTAATTAAATTATTAACTTGTTTAAATTGCTTTATATAGACTGTGGGATCACAACAAATTATATTTAGCTTTTCCCCGGATCCGGGTAACCATTTGGTATTTATTTAGTCTTTAAACTTAAAAATTAATTATATTCAATTCAAGATATTAGCTTGCAAGACTGTTACTTTTACTTTTAAGTTTCATTATTATTCCATTTGAAGAATGGTATTAATTATACTACGATACGTTAAAATCTAAACTGTTACAATTGCAAGAAGCCTGAATAGTTACAATTAAATTCTTAGATTTAAATTTTTATATTCCTATAAAGTCAATCGTCTCTGAAAGTCTCTTTAAGAGAGTATTGTGTTACAATTACTATTATTATTATTCCTCGATAGACGTGCTATCGATGCACCTTTAATTTGGGATGTAGCAGTCTCCTCCATATGGTTACATCTTGGGAATCCTAAGAGCGTCGTCCTCGTCTAGGTCTGGTCTCAGTTGTTCACGGCTTAAACGTCTGCAGGATAGAGTGGGCCTTCTACACAGGTACTCGTTGATTCTCAGAAGTCTCGAACTGCATTATCGGTCGGGTCTACTAGAGTTGTAATTCTGATGATTCATGTCTCCAGGTAGGATGTTGTGGAGAGTCGTCAATCGGAGAAGATAGCTGTTATAGTTATTAACACTCGTACTATTGGTTGTTACATATTTCTTCTTGTTACAACGTTTTTTAAATTTTACTTTCTCTTAACGTTACATATTACACTCTTTTGTAGCAGTTAGTAAAATACATAAGAATTAATCCAAACTAATAACCAATCACATAACATTTCAACAGAGCATTTCGATGTTGCGTGTGCACTGCTTGGAGTCGTCATAGCGAGCGAGAGATTTTTCGTACGCTACCACTGGTACAGGACAATAGATAGTGGGGTGTTTATTCCGCGAGAATATAGTCCCGGTCTCTCTCTAAATATACTTTTTTATTTATACAAATTATCGCTAGATAAAAATACATCATTTAAATTAGTTGTTTTCGTGACTATCTGTGTCTTCAGATTCTTTAATTATTAACATTATTTTTCTATATTATTTTAATTACAGAAGACTCGGTAAACATGCGAGTCCGGTATCAACAGGTAGGCGCCTGATAACAAGCAAATGGTTAAATGCGACAATAATAATTATTTACAATATGTCTTTTCTTTACCGTTTCTTTGCCCTTATTAATTACTACTTCCATTCACACTTAGTACCTACATGTTTGTTTAATATCATTGTGAGATTTAAATGGTTAATTGTTCGCAACTTAAAATTTTTTATTTCTTTATTTTTTTTTTATTGTCACAATTTAAATCGTCACATACTCCGCCTCTTAACCAACACCGACTCCGGAAAATTTGGTTAGATACGTACCGAGAGTATGCTTGGGGAGTACAGGGTGAAATTTCTTATTATTATCATTATTTATTATTATTCTCTTTTATTATTATTAGTGCACAGTTTGTTTGTTTTAAATTCTCTTTAAATGATCTAGTTCTCATTTAAATGTTCCTCCTCCGTGAAATTCCCTTTATCTCACTTCTTACAGTACTAACTTATAATCCTAATTTCCCTAATTTCAGCAACTCACAATATCGTGGCCCGGCTGACATCAGCTTACTCTAACACTACAGGTTAGCTTTCAGCATTCATAAATGATCTCTTGGCTCTCTTGGCTCATCATTATCCTTTTCAGCCGGCGCCGTTGTGACTCGTTACTTAACATGTATATAATTCTATCTTTATTATACACCGTTATATAATTCTATCTTGATTATATACCATAGACTTACTTTTAAATAATCCAAAGAGGGTCTCATACTACACTCTTGATTATAGTTATTTGGAGAGAAGCGGAATTTCACGAGGATACTTCTCTTTTAACTCTTTAACAATAACTAAACAAACTATGCGGAAGGGGGACACTTTACACACTGCATAGTATTTCACACGCGGTGGCATTCATTGTTTAGGGAGTCCTACCGTCTATACAATAGAGATACAATATACGCGGTGGCTGCTTAGTACAATCCTGAACACGCATTGTTTCTTCTAACTGGCCACCACAACTGTGGTGCTTACTAATCTACGTTACTTGTATTATTATTATTCTTTTCTCTTACTTTTACGCTACACTTCACACATTTAGTTTAAATCAATAATTAATTAGCTTTATTATTTAAACAATTATTATTCTCTTTATTCTGATTTACTTTCTTTATAATTAATTAATTACTTTGGAGCATTTACGAAACGCACCTAGAATTATTTACTATCTACTACCATATTATTTAGAATACTCTTTATTTACTTTGTTTTGGGACTTGGGGTATAATACTTTATCTAACAAGGGATGGTTAACTAAGTCATTTATTCATTTGAAATTTAAGTCACAATATTATTCGCTTTACTATACTACACAATTATTTCCTACACACTTTAGTACATGGTAAACGTTTATTAACAGAGGTAATTAAACATAGCATTAGTTTTTTATTTAAGCGATCAGCTTTTTCGCTGGAAAGTAGGTTAGACTAGTTTTAAACAATGGCATAGTTTTGCTTACAAAGGGGAGAAGTCAACTCGAGGGAGAATATTTCTCTATTGTTCCATTTAACAATAGCTAGCGGACACCTTATTAACTTGCACTGGCTTGCTTCAAAAGGGGTGGCGTGTGGGATGCGTACGCAAAGTTACGGCCCGTTACCAAGCTGAGTTTAGTTACACTTTTATAATTATAATTATACTAACGTGTTATAATAATTTACGATATTATTAAACTTTTTATTTTAAATGACTAATCATTTATTTCTTATTATTTACTTTACTCAGAATTAAGAAACTTCGTTTTTCATTTGTTTAGGACTTGGTTGTTTACTTCGGGAAGCATCATTCCATAAAATTAATTAGTACACTTGTTTTGTTTAGTCAGTAGTTCACATAACTCATCGTGTCAATAGAAACACGAATTACACATTCATGCAGGCTTGTACAGGAAAACTACAGGTCTTAAATCGTCGCAAAATTGACGTGTTAGAGACTGAATACTTTGACACGTACATACATGAATTGGTATAATACAATCTAATCTTTTCACGTATAATTATATACGAGTATGTGCGTAATCTCACACAAAATATACACTTATATTTATACACTTATAAATATCGTCAATATTATTCATATATGCTACTTAGCCTCTTTCTTTTTTACATACAATTTCCTAACTGAGTGCATCGATATACAGAATGGAGTATTTTATAATTGACACTAAGTACACTAAGCATTTACACAACATGAAACCAAAAACAGTGGCGCATTTTAATAATAAAATTATTTACTTGTTTTTTTTTTGTTTTAATTTTCAACATAGGTCTGAAACGTTTTGTTACTGGGCAAGAGGTCACACACTTTTTTATACAATAGAGGGAGGTGATGTATTGTCTAACGCAACTTTGCGCTAGGGTGACAAGGACACTCTCACACAGGCTTGGACAAGAATTAAACTGGTTTGATTTTGTTTACAAACAGACGTGTTGTTGAATGAACTCTTGACAAGCACATACCTGATGTTATATCGAATACACGGAGCGTCTTTAGTCAATATTATGTTCATTGCTATATCTAAATAATAATTAAAATTACCTATTTACAAAACTATAATAATAACTATTATCGTTTAATTTTATTTAAGATTTTAGACACATTTAAAGTACATGAGTAAATAAATCAACAGATTATGGTCTGGGTTAATAGGCACAATTACTGCTTAATAACACAAGTCACAAAATTTCTTTTTTTTTGTGATTTTTAATTAGCAGCAAAATTTTAACTAATTATCAGAGTGGCGCAATTTATAACCTCTTCTCTTGAGTTATAACAGAGGGAACCCAAAGTAATTGGTTCGGCCAATTACTTCAGGCTGCCTTATTCGGGACGAGCTGAAATTTAAACAGAACAACACACAGTAAATATAAAAGGAATCATGGAAGGGAAAACTGTTGATTTATGTACTCAGTATATGTGTGCAACAAGAAGATTTCCCTTTATTAAACATTTAAAATAAAACAAATGACATTTACTCAAAAACAGATCCCATTACATTATTAATTAAATTATTAACTTGTTTAAATTGCTTTATATAGACTGTGGGATCACAACAAATTATATTTAGCTTTTCCCCGGATCCGGGTAACCATTTGGTATTTATTTAGTCTTTAAACTTAAAAATTAATTATATTCAATTCAAGATATTAGCTTGCAAGACTGTTACTTTTACTTTTAAGTTTCATTATTATTCCATTTGAAGAATGGTATTAATTATACTACGATACGTTAAAATCTAAACTGTTACAATTGCAAGAAGCCTGAATAGTTACAATTAAATTCTTAGATTTAAATTTTTATATTCCTATAAAGTCAATCGTCTCTGAAAGTCTCTTTAAGAGAGTATTGTGTTACAATTACTATTATTATTATTCCTCGATAGACGTGCTATCGAGTCACCTTTAATTTGGGATGTAGCAGTCTCCTCCATATGGTTACATCTTGGGAATCCTAAGAGCGTCGTCCTCGTCTAGGTCTGGTCTCAGTTGTTCACGGCTTAAACGTCTGCAGGATAGAGTGGGCCTTCTACACAGGTACTCGTTGATTCTCAGAAGTCTCGAACTGCATTATCGGTCGGGTCTACTAGAGTTGTAATTCTGATGATTCATGTCTCCAGGTAGGATGTTGTGGAGAGTCGTCAATCGGAGAAGATAGCTGTTATAGTTATTAACACTCGTACTATTGGTTGTCACATATTTCTTCTTGTTACAACGTTTTTTAAATTTTACTTTCTCTTAACGTTACATATTACACTCTTTTGTAGCAGTTAGTAAAATACATAAGAATTAATCCAAACTAATAACCAATCACATAACATTTCAACAGAGCATTTCGCTCGTGCGTGTGCACTGCTTGGAGTCGTCATAGCGAGCGAGAGATTTTTCGTACGCTACCACTGGTACAGGACAATAGATAGTGGGGTGTTTATTCCGCGAGAATATAGTCCCGGCCTCTCTCTAAATAAACTTTTTTATTTATACAAATTATCGCTAGATAAAAATACATCATTTAAATTAGTTGTTTTCGTGACTATCTGTGTCTTCAGATTCTTTAATTATTAACATTATTTTTCTATATTATTTTAATTACAGAAGACTCGGTAAACATGTCGAGCCCGGTATCAACAGTTAGGCGCCTGATAACAAGCAAAGGGTTAAATGCGACAATAATAATTATTTACAATATGTCTTTTCTTTACCGTTTCTTTGCCCTTATTAATTACTACTTCCATTCACACTTAGTACCTACATGTTTGTTTATTATCATTGTGAGATTTAAATGGTTAATTGTTCGCAACTTAAAATTTTTTATTTCTTTATTTTTTTTTTTTATTGTCACAATTTAAATCGTCACATACTCCGCCTCTTAACCAACACCGACTCCGGAAAATTTGGTTAGATACGTACCGAGAGTATGCTTGGGGAGTACAGGGTGAAATTTCTTATTATTATCATTATTTATTATTATTCTCTTTTATTATTATTAGTGCACAGTTTGTTTGTTTTAAATTCTCTTTAAATGATCTAGTTCTCATTTAAATGTTCCTCCTCCGTGAAATTCCCTTTATCTCACTTCTTACAGTACTAACTTATAATCCTAATTTCCCTAATTTCAGCAACTCACAATATCGTGGCCCGGCTGACATCAGCTTACTCTAACACTACAGGTTAGCTTTCAGCATTCATAAATGATCTCTTGGCTCTCTTGGCTCATCATTATCCTTTTCAGCCGGCGCCGTTGTGACTCGTTACTTAACATGTATATAATTCTATCTTTATTATACACCGTTATATAATTCTATCTTGATTATATACCATAGACTTTCTTTTAAATAATCCAAAGAGGGTCTCATACTACACTCTTGATTATAGTTATTTGGAGAGAAGCGGAATTTCACGAGGATACTTCTCTTTTAACTCTTTAACAATAACTAGACAAACTATGCGGTAGGGGGACACTTTACACACTGCATAGTATTTCACACGCGGTGGCATTCATTGTTTAGGGAGTCCTACCGTCTATACAATAGAGATACAATATACGCGGTGGCTGCTTAGTACAATCCTGAACACGCATTATTTCTTCTAACTGGCCACCACAACTGTGGTGCTTACTAATCTACGTTACTTGTATTATTATTATTCTTTTCTCTTACTTTTACGCTACACTTCACACATTTAGTTTAAATCAATAATTAATTAGCTTTATTATTTAAACAATTATTATTCTCTTTATTCTGATTTACTTTCTTTATAATTAATTAATTACTTTGGAGCATTTACGAAACGCACCTAGAATTATTTACTATCTACTACCATATTATTTAGAATACTCTTTATTTACTTTGTTTTGGGACTTGGGGTATAATACTTTATCTAACAAGGGATGGTTAACTAAGTCATTTATTCATTTGAAATTTAAGTCACAATATTATTCGCTTTACTATACTACACAATTATTTCCTACACACTTTAGTACATGGTAAACGTTTATTAACAGAGGTAATTAAACATAGCATTAGTTTTTTATTTAAGCGATCAGCTGTTTCGCTGGAAAGTAGGTTAGACTAGTTTTAAACAATGGCATAGTTTTGCTTACAAAGGGGAGAAGTCAACTCGAGGGAGAATATTTCTCTATTGTTCCATTTAACAATAGCTAGCGGACACCTTATTAACTTGCACTGGCTTGCTTCAAAAGGGGTGGCGTGTGCGATGCGTACGCAAAGTTACGGCCCGTTACCAAGCTGAGTTTAGTTACACTTTTATAATTATAATTATACTAACGTGTTATAATAATTTACGATATTATTAAACTTTTTATTTTAAATGACTAATCATTTATTTCTTATTATTTACTTTACTCAGATTCAAGAAACTTCGTTTTTCATTTGCTTAGGACTTGGTTGTTTACTTCGGGAAGCATCATTCCATAAAATTAATTAGTACACTTGTTTTGTTTAGTCAGTAGTTCACATAACTCATCGTGTCAATAGAAACACGAATTACACATTCATGCAGGCTTGTACAGGAAAACTACAGGTCTTAAATCGTCGCAAAATTGACGTGTTAGAGACTGAATACTTTGACACGTACATACATGAATTGGTATAATACAATCTAATCTTTTCACGTATAATTATATACGAGTATGTGCGTAATCTCACACAAAATATACACTTATATTTATACACTTATAAATATCGTCAATATTATTCATATATGCTACTTAGCCTCTTTCTTTTTTACATACAATTTCCTAACTGAGTGCATCGATATACAGAATGGAGTATTTTATAATTGACACTAAGTACACTAAGCATTTACACAACATGAAACCAAAAACAGTGGCGCATTTTAATAATAAAATTATTTACTTGTTTTTTTTTTGTTTTAATTTTTAACATAGGTCTGAAATCTTTTGTTACTGGGCAAGAGGTCACACACTTTTTTATACAATAGAGGGAGGTGATGTATTGTCTAACGCAACTTTGCGCTAGGGTGACAAGGACACTCTCACACAGGCTTGGACAAGAATTAAACTGGTTTGATTTTGTTTACAAACAGACGTGTTGTTGAATGAACTCTTGACAAGCACATACCTGATGTTATATCGAATACACGGAGCGTCTTTAGTCAATATTATGTTCATTGCTATATCTAAATAATAATTAAAATTACCTATTTACAAAACTATAATAATAACTATTATCGTTTAATTTTATTTAAGATTTTAGACACATTTAAAGTACATGAGTAAATAAATCAACAGATTATGGTCTGGGTTAATAGGCACAATTACTGCTTAATAACACAAGTCACAAAATTTCTTTTTTTTTGTGATTTTTATATAGCAGCAAAATTTTAACTAATTAGCAGAGTGGCGCAATTTATAACCTCTTCTCTTGAGTTATAACAGAGGGAACCCAAAGTAATTGGTTCGGCCAATTACTTCAGGCTGCCTTATTCGGGACGAGCTGAAATTTAAACAGAACAACACACAGTAAATATAAAAGGAATCATGGAAGGGAAAACTGTTGATTTATGTACTCAGTATATGTGTGCAACAAGAAGATTTCCCTTTATTAAACATTTAAAATAAAACAAATGACATTTACTCAAAAACAGATCCCATTAAATTATTAATTAAATTATTAACTTGTTTAAATTGCTTTATATAGACTGTGGGATCACAACAAATTATATTTAGCTTTTTCCCGGATCCGAGTAACCATTTGGTATTTATTTAGTCTTTAAACTTTAAAAATTAATTATATTCAATTCAAGATATTAGCTTGCAAGACTGTTACTTTTACTTTTACTTTTACTTTTACTTTTTTTAAGTTTCATTATTATTCCATTTGAAGAATGGTATTAATTATACTACGATACGTTAAAATCTAAACTGTTACAATTGCAAGAAGCCTGAATAGTTACAATTAAATTCTTAGATTTAAATTTTTATATTCCTATAAAGTCAATCGTCTCTGAAAGTCTCTTTAAGACAGTATTGTGTTACAATTACTATTATTATTATTCCTCGATAGACGTGCTATCGAGTCACCTTTAATTTGGGATGTAGCAGTCTCCTCCATATGGTTACATCTTGGGAATCCTAAGAGCGTCGTCCTCGTCTAGGTCTGGTCTCAGTTGTTCACGGCTTAAACGTCTGCAGGATAGAGTGGGCCTTCTACACAGGTACTCGTTGATTCTCAGAAGTCTCGAACTGCATTATCGGTCGGGTCTACTAGAGTTGTAATTCTGATGATTCATGTCTCCAGGTAGGATGTTGTGGAGAGTCGTCAATCGGAGAAGATAGCTGTTATAGTTATTAACACTCGTACTATTGGTTGTCACATATTTCTTCTTGTTACAACGTTTTTTAAATTTTACTTTCTCTTAACGTTACATATTACACTTTTTGTAGCAGTTAGTAAAATACATAAGAATTAATCCAAACTAATAACCAATCACATAACATTTCAACAGAGCATTTCGCTCGTGCGTGTGCACTGCTTGGAGTCGTCATAGCGAGCGAGAGATTTTTCGTACGCTACCACTGGTACAGGACAATAGATAGTGGGGTGTTTATTCCGCGAGAATATAGTCCCGGTCTCTCTCTAAATAAACTTTTTTATTTATACAAATTATCGCTAGATAAAAATACATCATTTAAATTAGTTGTTTTCGTGACTATCTGTGTCTTCAGATTCTTTAATTATTAACATTATTTTTCTATATTATTTTAATTACAGAAGACTCGGTAAACATGTCGAGTCCGGTATTAACAGGTAGGCGCCTGATAAGAAGCAAAGGGTTAAATGCGACAATAATAATTATTTACAATATGTCTTTTCTTTACCGTTTCTTTGCCCTTATTAATTACTACATCCATTCACACTTAGTACCTACATGTTTTTTTTATTATCATTGTGAGATTTAAATGGTTAATTGTTCGCAACTTAAAATTTTTTATTTCTTTATTTTTTTTTTATTGTCACAATTTAAATCGTCACATACTCCGCCTCTTAACCAACACCGACTCCGGAAAATTTGGTTAGATACGTACCGAGAGTATGCTTGGGGAGTACAGGGTGAAATTTCTTATTATTATCATTATTTATTATTATTCTCTTTTATTATTATTAGTGCACAGTTTGTTTGTTTTAAATTCTCTTTAAATGATCTAGTTCTCATTTAAATGTTCCTCCTCCGTGAAATTCCCTTTATCTCACTTCTTACAGTACTAACTTTTAATACTAATTTCCCTAATTTCAGCAACTCACAATATCGTGCCCCGGCTGACATCAGCTTACTCTAACACTACAGGTTAGCTTTCAGCATTCATAAATGATCTCTTGGCTCTCTTGGCTCATCATTATCCTTTTCAGCCGGCGCCGTTGTGACTCGTTACTTAACATGTATATAATTCTATCTTGATTATACACCGGTATATAATTCTATCTTGATTATATACCATAGACTTACTTTTAAATAATCCAAAGAGGGTCTCATACTACACTCTTGATTATAGTTATTTGGAGAGAAGCGGAATTTCACGAGGATACTTCTCTTTTAACTCTTTAACAATAACTAGACAAACTATGCGGAAGGGGGACACTTTACACACTGCATAGTATTTCACACGCGGTGGCATTCATTGTTTAGGGAGTGCTACCGTTTATACAATAGAGATACAATAGGGTGGCTGCTTAGTACAATCCTGAACACGCATTATTTCTTCTAACTGGCCACCACAACTGGGGTGCTTACTAATCTACGTTACTTGTATTATTATTATTCTTTTCTCTTACTTTTACGCTACACTTCACACATTTAGTTTAAATCAATAATTAATTAGCTTTATTATTTAAGCAATTATTATTCTCTTTATTCTGATTTACTTTCTTTATAATTAATTAATTACTTTGGAGCATTTACGAAACGCACCTAAAATTATTTACTATCTACTACCATATTATTTAGAATACTCTTTATTTACTTTGTTTTGGGACTTGGGGTATAATACTTTATCTAACAAGGGATGGTTAACTAAGTCATTTATTCATTTGAAATTTAAGTCACAATATTATTCGCTTTACTATACTACACAATTATTTCCTACACACTTTAGTACACATTAAACGTTTATTAACAGAGGTAATTAAACATAGCATTAGTTTTTTATTTAAGCGATCAGCTGTTTCGCTGGAAAGTAGGTTAGACTAGTTTTAAACAATGGCATAGTTTTGCTTACAAAGGGGAGAAGTCAACTCGAGGGAGAATATTTCTCTATTGTTCCATTTAACAATAGCTAGCGGACACCTTATTAACTTGCACTGGCTTGCTTCCAAAGGGGTGGCGTGTGCGATGCGTACGCAAAGTTACGGCCCGTTACCAAGCTGAGTTTAGTTACACTTTTATAATTATAATTATACTAACGTGTTATAATAATTTACGATATTATTAAACTTTTTATTTTAAATGACTAATCATTTATTTCTTATTATTTACTTTACTCAGATTTAAAAAACTTCGTTTTTCATTTGTTTAGGACTCGGTTGTTTACTTCGGGAAGCATCATTCCATAAAATTAATTAGTACACTTGTTTTGTTTAGTTAGTAGTTCACATAACTCATCGTGTCAATAGAAACACGAATTACACATTCATGCAGGCTTGTACAGGAAAACTACAGGTCTTAAATCGTCGCAAAATTGACGTGTTAGAGACTGAATACTTTGACACGTACATACATGAATTGGTATAATACAATCTAATCTTTTCACGTATAATTATATACGAGTATGTGCGTAATCTCACACAAAATATACACTTATATTTATACACTTATAAATATCGTCAATATTATTCATATATGCTACTTAGCCTCTTTCTTTTTTACATACAATTTCCTAACTGAGTGCATCGATATACAGAATGGAGTATTTTATAATTGACACTAAGTACACTAAGCATTTACACAACATGAAACCAAAAACAGTGGCGCATTTTAATAATAAAATTATTTACTTGTTTTTTTTTTGTTTTAATTTTCAACATAGGTCTGAAATCTTTTGTTACTGGGCAAGAGGTCACACACTTTTTTATACAATAGAGGGAGGTGATGTATTGTCTAACGCAACTTTGCGCTAGGGTGACAAGGACACTCTCACACAGGCTTGGACAAGAATTAAACTGGTTTGATTTTGTTTACAAACAGACGTGTTGTTGAATGAACTCTTGACAAGCACATACCTGATGTTATATCGAATACACGGAGCGTCTTTAGTCAATATTATGTTCATTGCTATATCTAAATAATAATTAAAATTACCTATTTACAAAACTATAATAATAACTATTATCGTTTAATTTTATTTAAGATTTTAGACACATTTAAAGTACATGAGTAAATAAATCAACAGATTATGGTCTGGGTTAATAGGCACAATTACTGCTTAATAACACAAGTCACAAAATTTCTTTTTTTTTGTGATTTTTATATAGCAGCAAAATTTTAACTAATTAGCAGAGTGGCGCAATTTATAACCTCTTCTCTTGAGTTATAACAGAGGGAACCCAAAGTAATTGGTTCGGCCAATTACTTCAGGCTGCCTTATTCGGGACGAGCTGAAATTTAAACAGAACAACACACAGTAAATATAAAAGGAATCATGGAAGGGAAAACTGTTGATTTATGTACTCAGTATATGTGTGCAACAAGAAGATTTCCCTTTATTAAACATTTAAAGTAAAACAAATGACATTTACTCAAAAACAGATCCCATTAAATTATTAATTAAATTATTAACTTGTTTAAATTGCTTTATATAGACTGTGGGATCACAACAAATTATATTTAGCTTTTCCCCGGATCCGGGTAACCATTTGGTATTTATTTAGTCTTTAAACTTTAAAAATTAATTATATTCAATTCAAGATATTAGCTTGCAAGACTGTTACTTTTACTTTTAAGTTTCATTATTATTCCATTTGAAGAATGGTATTAATTATACTACGATACGTTAAAATCTAAACTGTTACAATTGCAAGAAGCCTGAATAGTTACAATTAAATTCTTAGATTTAAATTTTTATATTCCTATAAAGTCAATCGTCTCTGAAGGTCTCTTTAAGAGAGTATTGTGTTACAATTACTATTATTATTATTCCTCGATAGACGTGCTATCGAGTCACCTTTAATTTGGGATGTAGCAGTCTCCTCCATATGGTTACATCTTGGGAATCCTAAGAGCGTCGTCCTCGTCTAGGTCTGGTCTCAGTTGTTCACGGCTTAAACGTCTGCAGGATAGAGTGGGCCTTCTACACAGATACTCGTTGATTCTCAGAAGTCTCGAACTGCATTATCGGTCGGGTCTACTAGAGTTGTAATTCTGATGATTCATGTCTCCAGGTAGGATGTTGTGGAGAGTCGTCAATCGGAGAAGATAGCTGTTATAGTTATTAACACTCGTACTATTGGTTGTCACATATTTCTTCTTGTTACAACGTTTTTTAAATTTTACTTTCTCTTAACGTTACATATTACACTTTTTGTAGCAGTTAGTAAAATACATAAGAATTAATCCAAACTAATAACCAATCACATAACATTTCAACAGAGCATTTCGCTCGTGCGTGTGCACTGCTTGGAGTCGTCATAGCGAGCGAGAGATTTTTCGTACGCTACCACTGGTACAGGACAATAGATAGTGGGGTGTTTATTCCGCGAGAATATAGTCCCGGTCTCTCTCTAAATAAACTTTTTTATTTATACAAATTATCGCTAGATAAAAATACATCATTTAAATTAGTTGTTTTCGTGACTATCTGTGTCTTCAGATTCTTTAATTATTAACATTATTTTTCTATATTAGTTTAATTACAGAAGACTCTGTAAACATGCGAGTCCGGTATCAACAGGTAGGCGCCTGATAAGAAGCAAATGGTTAAATGCGACAATAATAATTATTTACAATATGTCTTTTCTTTACCGTTTCTTTGCCCTTATTAATTACTACTTCCATTCACACTTAGTACCTACATGTTTTTTTTTATTATCATTGTGAGATTTAAATGGTTAATTGTTCGCAACTTAAAATTTTTTATTTCTTTATTTTTTTTTTATTGTCACAATTTAAATCGTCACATTAATTCGTTTAATCTTTAATGAAATATAAATTAAAATTGAAAATTTTTAATTCCCTTTCGGTTGTTATTTAAAGATTAGAATTAATTTTACCTATTCCTATTAAACCCGATTTTATAAACTTGTATAAACAATGAAGCTGTCTCATTGTCTATTAAGAGTATCAGAATTCAATTTTTGAAGAACAACGGACACAACAAATCATGTTTTAAGCTATTAAAATTTTTTTAATTGAATAAATAATATTGCTACTAAAAACATCGCAGTAGGGATTTAGTTGTTCTAAGAATTACAAACTTCATTTAATTAATAAATTGACAACCGTATCAGCGTAAGACTAGAAAGGGTGCGTTAAAGTACAGAATAAATTAACTTTTGAGTAATTAGAAAACTTAACATCATTAACATGATGACATAGTTAGAAACTTCTGCAACAACTGCTTAGATAACGTTATGTCACAGATGTTACGCTTCGTTGTTTAAGCACTTTTATTAAAACACTTTTAAAGTGGAATCAACATACATTTTTATCACCGGCAATTTTACCGTTTTAGCAGTTAGCTGTTAACCGTGTTTTACAGATGTTAATCAAATCAAACTCAAAATATCTTTACAAAAGCAAATTGTGTATAGAAAGTAACTAGGTTATAAACGAGCTGACTCACGGGGTATAACTTTTTGATCTACATTTTGGATAGCTCTTTCCGTAAGACTAGTTAGCTCTTTCCATTATTAATATATTTGGATGGGCTTCGTTATCATCCATTATTTGTGTTTATGTGTGTGTGTGTGTGTGATATTTTACAGTTAAAACGCTTGGTTTAACGTTTAACACGCATAACTGAAAGTGGTGGTACAGTCTGATGTCGCATTACCGGTGACGAATATTGAGTGTAACTTTCTGTCGTGTATGAAATTAAGCGATGGATGTTTAATAGGAGTCTACATATTAAAACCTTATGCTGGTAAGGGAAGATGATTTTTCATTTTAGGTTATTTGATATTCATGTACAACAGTTTATCCAACTACAATAGTTCGAAACTAAGTGGTAGTTAAAAGTAACATTAAATGTAAGTAAGATCGTGCAGAAATATAGTGCAGTGATTTTCTACTAACGCCGTTCCGGCACCTGTTCGAAATAGTTTTCCATAAGCATCAGAAAAAAAATTTGAAACTCTACTGTCATTAGATACAAACAAAAACCGAAAAAGTATTTAAGAAAATCGTTCAACTAAATTATTCTGACACTTCAGCAGTACCATATGGATTACCTTACATCAAAACAATGTACTGGCAGCGGTGGTAGACTGAAAACGACAATTTGAATTCATTAAGGCTAGGTACACACGGGCGTAGCGTCGACGCGGCGTTACCGCCCGGCGGTTCAACAGTACATAGAATAAGATTAGCTAGTACACACGGTCGGGCGTTAACGCGGCGTTGACTAGCGTTGGCTCTGCGTTGGTTTTTGTCACCGCTGGGACTGCTGCAACGCGGCGTTGACGCGCCGTTGAGAGCGGTGTGCTAGTACATTGGCAGCATTGAACGACTACACACGGGCGTCGACGCAGACGATTTTGGTTTTCAGTGACGTGTTCTCTTTCGTCTTATTTTTCTTATCCATGGCTGATATTGCACTTACCTCAGTGTTACAGCACACATTTCCACCGGATTGACTGCAAGTCTCATGTTTGTGTCTCGGCAACGTATCACATCTCATCTCCGATTCTGCTGGAGAGTTCATCAATGATCTACTCATTCGAAAGTAGTTGAAAAATTTGTCTTCATCGTTGCACAAATCAGTGAATAGGGACGTGAGTGCACCTTTCAAAAGCCTAGCACTAACCAATGGATGTACCCAAAATCGCCTATTTTTTTTTCATTAAGTATCTATTAACAACATATGCAAATGCCACCTTCTTATTTTGATACAATTCTAACTCCATTGCGCTTGAAGAATGGTGACTGACGGAAGAGGACTTGATGATACTGGATTCGAGCTGTGGAGGGGATAGCAACGCCGCGTTGACGGTGCTCTACCACCGCTCGTGTGAACTACCGCTCAACGTTGGCCGAGCGGTAACGCCGCGTCGACGCTACGCCCGTGTGTACCTAGCCTAAAAGTAACTGTACAGTTTCTCATCTTTATTATTACCGTTCTGTCGCGTAGTTAGTTATGTGCGAGTGTATGTGATGTTACGAGTAATTGTTTTGTTTTTTGTGTCATTAGGCTACTTATTATCGTTTTAGGATAGTGTGTTGTTTGTAGACGTACGTCGCATTATTTTTGCTCTTTACACAAGTTTGTATACAACTGTATACTAAAAAAATATTGCTGTACTTCACTGCTCACCCAAGGCAAAAGCAAAAACGCGACCTCATCTCTTTCATTATTGCACCCACAACACCATTCACAGATTTCGGTTTTGCCTCAGCCTGACATAGATTTGGCGATATTACCGCTAGTTGATACTAATTGGACAGTTGTAGACTCCGTGAATCAACGTGGCTTACCTGCTACACCGTTTCGGACGAGTTTGTGAAGAACAACGACTGAGTATATTTTAAACAAAGAAATTTGGGCTGCAAGTCTTAGAGTTGAGAAAGTACTCGGAAAAAGAATTGTAAAAGACTAGGATAATGTTGAAAACGTTAGGGTTTCTTCTTATGGTGAAAATAGACAACAGCAACTCAGATAATTACGAAAAATAGTTTGACCATAAGAGCAACGCTGTTCATTAGGCTGCAGTGAAAATTGATAATGAGTCAAAGAAGAAGAAGCTTGACGGAATGTGTTTACACACAGCTTATGAAGTTGCTAAAAACCAACCAGTCATTGGCCTACAGTAATTTTGAAGATAAGATCAACCTATAGGAAATAATGATCAATCTGTAGACAAATAATGATCTATGTCAGAAAGTAGATTTCTTCAATCGTTATTAATGAATCAACAACAGACAGACAAATGTCTGCGTCATCGTATATTTCCGTACGAGCGTGTGGGAAATAAAGTACCATCGAAAATTCTGTGGACACGATTGAACTTAACAGTGTTATTGCCAATGGAATATTCAGGTGCTTAATATCTCACTTCGGAGCACTGGGCTTATTAGAAGAATTACCGAATGATTATCTGATACTTTTAACTTTTGATGGAGGTGCTGTAATGTTGAGTTTTTTAGGGGAAGTTCTGCTCCCTTTAAACAATTAAAGGGAAGATAACTCCACAAACTTTATTTTTGACTTCGGATTAATGCTTGATACCCTGCAAGAATTATCAGCGCTCAATGTTAAGCTACAAAAAAGAAACGTATACAAACTATACATAAAAATAGAAGGCAAGTTAAAATTTTTGAAAAAAGGGAAGATCTCCGGTATTGCTTACAAACGAGCTCAACAGGCAGTAGAAAGCATAAAATTCTACAGTGTATCATAACATGAGACAGCCAAAGAAAGGGGCCCACCGATATCTCTAAATGCGTTCTACAACTGCGCTAAGAAATTTTTAGAGAAACGGTTCCTTCTAAGGAAATATGCGGAACTGTCAAGATACCCTCAAGTACTGGATGAGAAGAAATGTTATGATGAAGCTAAGAATAACATTCTGTTTGGAGAGAAAGAAATTCGCTACTTATCTCAAACGTTTAGATTAAGTGAAAGAGAAAACATCCGGGCATTTTGAAATTTTTCGCAGTCTCCAGATAAGATTCCTGAGCAAATCAACGTCTACTGCGTATGTTGCAAACTGTGGCTATTTTCTGAAATGAATGTGAAGTAAGTTTTTCCAGCTGAACTTAATTGTGACTCCACACAGACGATCCCTGCTAACGTAAATGAGGAACTTTCTTTTTGTTAGAATTGTTGGGCCTCCGTTGACCATTTCCAACTCTGTTACGTACAGTAACACGTAACTACTCAAAGGTCGTTGTGCTGGAACCGGTACCAGATGCACAGAGCGTGATAGGGAAGAAAAGAATGGTGAAGAAACGGCTGTGTTATGAGAGTTCTTTTGATACTCATGCTATGTCAACGTAATAAGTCGAGTTTATGTAATAGTTTTGAACATTTCTAATTATCTATATACACCTATATAAAACTCAAAGTCTGAGCATTTATTTGTATTGAATACAGTTCCACACCGTTACACCGATTGCCACCAAATTTTGCAAAAACAACTTTTGACACAAAGCGAAAAGAATTTTAAACTTAAACACTCTCTTGCCACCAAATTTTAAACACTGTTTAACATAGAATTTAATAGTCTGTCCCGTTAGCACGATTTAGACCCTTCGTTGACATGTATAAAGATGTCAATAGTACCATGGAGACTAGAATTAATTACCATATAAACAATTAAGTAAACAAATGCTAATTAGCGGCATCTGTACTACTGTACCTTTATCCGTTCATGTAGTATATTTTTGATGTTTTTAATAATGCTAATGTATCGATAAACTACGATGTGAAAAGTAGTAGTATGCTACTACTACTACTACCACTACTACTACTACTACTACTACTACTACTACTACTACTACTACTACTACCACTACTACCACTACTACTACTACTACTACTACTACTACCACCACTATTACTACTAAGTTTTTCTTCCGACACCACACCATTGTAAGTCGTACAAAAACAAAATATTCTTCACAATATTGTAACATTACATTTGGCATAGGTTGATATCGTACCAGATTTAATGAAGATCATGGATAAGAAACTTAACAAGAAGAAACATATCTTTTAAAAATGATAGTGAAGATGAACAAATAACAACTTTAGACTGACTTAGACTATAACTGACCGTACCCAAATTAATGTTTAGGTAAAGTGATGGAAAATACCCAGATGATGAGATAAAATTCGACCAATTACAATAATAATACCTACGAAGCCAGACAACATTATGGACCATTACTATTAGTAAAACAAATTGGTTTGTTAAATGTATCATACAATATAGAAACAATCAAAATACAAATTGAAGGATAATAGGCCCAAATACACGATAGAATCTAAAACAAAATACTAGCAAAATGTTAACTAACCAATATAATTGAATAATACAATAACACAATCATTATAGATACATGGAAACATACAATTAAAATAGTTTTGTTAAGTAATGAGTGGATGATATGTCTTATGCAGGATTTATGTAACCAGGCATATACAGATTGTTTGATCACAAAATGTGAATTATGTTTTTTATAATGTTCCAGTGATAATTATTGTTGTAATTTTAAATAATAATACTAATAGAGTTATAGGGAGTAGTTTTGATGGTAGTTGCATCAAAATAGGTGTTACAATAACAGAAAATAGAAATTTAACATGTCAAGACCTAGCCTATAAAAACTTTGGAATTTTGTAAATTTTAGGAAATACATTTAGAATTTTATAAAACAAATGTTGTAATATAGATAGGTTTATAATTAGTAGTATACACAGTAAATATGGAATCGAAATAATCAGTTTTAAATTATTTAAGAAAATTCAAATAGCAAAAATGTAACATCAGAATTTCTTAAGCAAAAATAGGCGTGTTTGGTGTCTATGTGTCACAAATGTTAAGACCAAAATAATGATGCTATTAGTTTTAAATTCTCAATCAGTATAACAAAGTTATACTAATTTAAAAGTTTTGGCCAAGTTCATGCAATAAAATAATGAATTTGTATGACAATGTATATCTGAATCAACCAACCAGATTTCAAGTTTTACCTTAGCAACCGAAAATTCAGATAAATAAAATAGGAACTTCTTTAACAACTATCATTGAAGACAGACGCGTTTTTATAACGTCTTAGCTAATTATATTTTAAATAGAGTAAACCTATACCAAACATAGTAAACGAATCAGGAACCCAAGAACAACAAGACACCAATTCGGAAGAATTCAAATCCCGGAAGAAGAATTAAAGAAGATTTGGACCCCATCTTCGTCCTAAACGAATAAAAGAAGAGGATCTGGATGAATCTGTATAATTTTATAACCTTATTTAACAACAACACCCACATATGAGCACACGAACCACTTAGAAAACTAAACAATATAAAACCACATACACTATAATACACCAACACTAAAGAACACTTGAAGATAACACAAATTGATTATTACACCTTTTGAATACCAAAAACCTGAACGGCAACTAATAAATATCTAAAACTGTTCATAACCTAGAACTGTGGACAACACACACTCGACTACTAGTTTGCACTATAAACATCAAAACCTTTTTATATCCTTATCTTGTAAAGTTTGTATTTTGATTTTAAGAGTTGTATTAATTGTTTAACCATAATATTCGGACCGAATACGCCCTGAGATTATTTTATTTAATAGAATAAAAACAACGAGCATCATTATCGTGGTTGATTCCAGTATAGTTATTAGTTACTACCAACTTATGAACAAAGACGACATAATTTTGTCACAATTTGTATTAAAATAAAGAAAAACGAGAAACGTAATTGATCAATTCTTTTGAATAAAGATTGATTAAAGGAGTACATCTGTTTGGTTTTATTTTTGCATTATTATTACTGTTTTAATTAAAAGATACGATAACACAGCAAAGCGGACAGAGCGGCAGTTGGGAGCTCCGAATTACGTCATTGGTACCGGACGCCGAGGCGAGAGCAAACGGCGGAATAGTGGAATACAACAGTAAACGAATTTACTTATATATTATAATTCAACGCTATCAGAGTGGTGGGTTATAATATTCACGACCGGAATTTGATATCAGCTCTCTTTTGCTTTTATTTAGTCAGTGATCAGCTGTGGTCTCACCCAAGACAAATGGAATGTAGAAAAATAGAGTCTGCTCTACAGCGTACAAAGCAATAAAGAGTACTGTATTAAGTAGATGTAGAACTTAGGCGATTTGAATTTTTCTGTCTGTAAGGTTACCTGAAGAGTCTTTTATAGTTTCTAGGTGACTCAGGCTTCGCGGAGACACTTAACTATAACGTCCCACTGGCATTCTCTTCACAAATGCCTTTTGTCTCGCCTTACGGCATCTTTACATTCACAACGTTGTGGATTCTGAGTTCACCTTGTATGTACCCTTTCCTCAATCTTTCCAACAAAGCACATTTCAACTTTCCGTAATTAGTGTAAGAGATGGTGGTTTTGGGGAAAGGAGAGAGAGAGAGAGAGAGAGAGAGAGAGAGAGAGAGAGAGAGACAGAGAGAGACAGACAGAGAAAGATAGATGTACAGACAGAGACAGAGACAGTGAGTGAGAGAGAGGAGAGGAGAAAGGTGTAAAGCTACAGTAGTGAAAACCATGGGATTTTTATTGGAGGTGGCTACTAATAACGTACTTGAAAATAATGAACGAGTATACTCAGATAGACAAAGTAACCTTTTTCAATCCGTCTTGTGACTTCTTTTTAATATGTAGATGACGCGTTTCAAAGCATATGCTACAACATCAGATCATGAAATATCCCTCGTCGGTTGTCATCGGTTAACAATCCTTTGGACTCTAAACCTATTCACGTTTGGTCGACCACGTTGAGTATACTCATTATTACATAGACAGTAATATTTCAATATGAACAAAATATGTAGATTTAATGTAAAAACTCCCGAAAGTTTTTAGCACACACTATTCTACTTTTCATGTCTGCTATGTCTACACTAATTTTTAAATCATAGCAGCCCTAGGCACTCATTCTGTACTTCACACCTAAAACTCTGCTACTCATTCGTACATTCGTTTGAGGATATGTGACTGCATAGTAATGTGTTTTGATGTTCAGTGTCTCTTCAATAAATCCAACCCTGGTTGTATTTGCCCAATGTGAAAATACTCAGGTTGGAAAGTTTTACTACTTTGAGTGCCACGATCAAAAGAACAAAGCACGTGTGTGCACCGTGAGCGCAACATGCGCTCGCGCGTGCCAGAGTGCGTGTTGGAGTTAATGCAAGCCGCGCGCGCTCGCACTGAACCACAACACGCAGACTGCCACGCGGGACATGTCGGCTCAAGCGGTGCGGTGTGAGTTTGTACGCGTGGGCGACACATGCTTGCGCGTACCAGAGTACGAGTTGGAGTCAATGCAAGCCGCGCGCGCTCGCATTAAACCACAACACGCAGACTGCCACGCGGGACATGTCGGCTCAAGCGGTGCGGTGTGAGTTTGTACGCGTGGGCGACACATGCTTGCGCGTACCAGAGTACGAGTTGGAGTCAATGCAAGCCGCGCGCGCTCGCAGTGATCCCAACACGCAGACTGCAACGCAGGCCGTGTGTCCGCCAAACGGGTGTGTGTAAGTGATGCCCGTGCCCTAATCGTAGCAATCAAAACAGCAAAAAACGCCGTATACCTCGAGTATTTCACAATGGGTAAACATTCCACGAGATGGATTTATTTGCAGAGACACCAGCGGAATACGTCTGTAGTCTTTGAGAATATGAATTAAAATAAATAAATTCATTAGTTTCGTTCAATTGCTTGGAAACAGACAATTTATTGTTAACAGTTTCAACAATTAAAATTTAATAGTAAATTTTTTGGATGTAAAAGTCAAAAATTCGTGTTCAATATTCTCATTTTTAAGAAAATAAGAGGTAAAATTTATTTTATCTAAATTCATTAGATTTCAGAATTTACCTTAACTAAAAGAATTTAGATTTTAATATTCTATTTTCTGTTAGATAATCTAAAATATTACAACGCCTTTGCCTGCACAACGTCAAATCCGCCTCAGTTGTATCTCCAGCTTCCAATTATTTTTTCACGACAACTTGTTAGACGTATTCTTCCATACATGGAAGAATTAATGGATGCTCATTATCCCTTAGTCCACGCAGCAGTTCCTATATCTCCGATAGACTTGCGTTCACGCATGTACCATGTAACGTTTAAACGCACACATGACATACATAATACGCGTTATAGACCATGTCACGTTTTTCACGTATTGCGTAATCAGGGAGTTCAAAATTTAACTCTGATTTTTTATTTTGATAGTGTTGTATGATAAATTGTATATAGTTGGCTGTCACGGCCGAAGCCAACATTATAAACACAAAATAATAATAAAATAAAAACCGGACTTTTTGGCCGTAGTCAATGGATTGAGTTGTTATTTCTAAGCGTTTCGGCCACATTTCCGGAGGCCATCTTCAACAGAAACGAACTTTTACCAAACCGAACGCATCTCACTTTCGAAGCGTAAGGAAAAATGTATAATTAGGATAGAGCATATTTGTATTACACGTAAACTGTGTAATTAAACATTCTGTGTTTTATCGCTACAGATAAATATTGTAGTGTGACCAAATGACACAGAACCAACAGCAACTATTAACAGTGAAAACTATGCATTGTACAGGATCAAAACTATCCAAATTTAACTTATAATGAAGAGTTAATCATGAAAGAGAGGTAATATCATGTGAAGAATTAAAAAACAAAATATTCGGAATTTAAAAGAGTAATAAACCAACTCAATCACTATGAAGAAGAATTAGGTGATATATAGAATAAGTAAAGAGAAGACTAGGAGTTTAATGTAAAGGAAATAAGTACCCCAATGACAGACTAGACATATAAAATGAATATGTACAGACGTATAAAATGAATGAACTAGACAGAATAAAATGACAGAAAATATAACTTAGACTTAAATAGACACTTACTCAACTAGATTAGGAGAGTGGGATAATGACAAAATGATTGTAATTAATATGATAAGATATAATATCAGAAGATAACAGTGTATTTTAAATAAGTAACAATACCATTAATGTAAATCATTGAATATCAGAAGTGACTGATTGTTAACTAAAAATGTACTCAAAAGGATAAGAAAAACTTGATCATTATAACCAGTAATATAAATAGTAAATAATACTATACCTAGATGATCATATGTGAATAATATAACCAGTAAAAACAAAACATGTAAATTAGATTTAGTCAAGGAAAGTGAAAGTGTGACAAACTAACCTAGCAAACAATGAAATTACACTTGTAATGATAATATATGGGATAAAAAGGACATAAAACTGTTATGCATTATATCTAGATGAAAATAGATAACTCTAGGACAATTCTAATACAAATGTTAGACAACCAGAAGGTTGTAACTATTATAATTAATGTAATTTACTATGATGAAGTAAGCTAGTGTGGAAGGTGCTCACCTTGCATTAAAAACCCAATAAACTAACTATTAAAAATGAGAGTAAACACTATCAAAAGCATCAGTGATAAAAGAACTAACTATTGAAAGGTAAACCAAATAATACCTACAATTGATTAAGCCATTAATAATGTATTTATAATGAGCATAGCTGTTTGTACCCAGATGCAAGATTTTTTATGTAAAATAAGCAAAAATTAAGAAGGTCAAGCAGAGACAAACTGTCATAAAACTGCATAGAAACTATAATGTTTAAATTAGAGGTAAGATTGTAGTAAAATAACATAAGAATCATAAAGAAACCATTATAAAAACAGCCATCCAAATAGTACAAGAACTCATGTAATTTTTATGACAAAATACCATAAACCAGGCATGTCATTAACAGAATTATGTTAACCCAAAGTTGGAATGATTGTTCAACATTAAATATAAGGTGTTATCAACCATCTAAAGGTACTGATAATATTGTACAAAGCTAAACTAATTCAGAATGTTATAGGCACCATACGCCTATAACTAAATATTGTATTTATTTCATAATTAAAATGTTCAGAATGTTAGTTCATCACAGCAAAGGACATTGTATTAGTTAAGTTTAATAGTGATAATAGGGAATTGTTAATAAAATAGTAGTAAGACATATTTTAATAAAAATTATTGTAATAATATATAAATTAAAATTAGCATATTTGTTAATAATGGATGGATTTAGGCCGTAAGAGGTGTTAAAACGTGCAGCAGGACAAATGCCAAATAATGGTAAAGCTGTATTTAAGTTTACACGTGGTATAAGGAACTTATGTCTATTATAAATTATTTTCATAAATTTTAGTAAGATAGTTGGCGTCGTTTTCATAATCTCCAACCCAGAAACCCACGCCAACAAGAAAGTGAAATTGTTTTAATAAACGGAGGGAGGATGACTTGATGATGGAATATCATCAATTCTGGCCAACCACAGGTCGTAAATCTAATAAACCCCAGGTGTCGCAAATTGGAACAGCAAAGGTGACGCGGAGTTTTAGAGACACTTTTTATCGAGTTGTGATGCTATACAGATGACAGGCTCCGCTAACCAAAGTAATCGCTAATTACCCATCATCCTGCGTGACCACGAATGTAAACACGGGACGTTCTAACCTAACTATTCGAATTTAATTAAAGTGTTGTGAAGTATAAAGTAATAAAGTTTAATAAAGGTGTAACAGTGAATAATATATTGCATAGTGTATAATAAATTGCAATTAAGTGAATTTTAGGAAAGTATAGTGCAATTTTCACGACTTACTTATGTTTAGCATAATATCCAACAATGCACTTCGAACTAATTACACATTTGTAAATAATTATACCGCTACACTATCACAAAGACATTATTCAAAGAATCACTTTTACTGTTAAATTGTAATTTAGATGTAAGTTAAGGTTAAAGATGATTAACATTTCACAAAAATGTAACTTCAAAGTGTCGAACATGTTCAGACGATATTTATAGTATTATATTCAGAACCTATGGGTGACAGATGTAACCACTCTCCTATTATGAGATTTTATAATTGTAATTGACCTATTTTAGTCCGTATTTTGCAGTTCAAAGAACCTTATTTTTTAATTTTAACTCAGATGATTTTTTGTTAACGAATATTTTATGTAACAAGATGCCAACCCTGAGATGAGAGTTTCAGAAACATAGTTGTTTATTGTAAAACCAAGTTAATTGAATTGATTGTATTTAACGAGGATGCAGTATTAGTTAAATGATGAATAAATCAACTATTTACAACATTAATGGAGCATGAATTTATTTTCAATAAGTGAGAAAGCATTTAGTAGACTAGTAGCGTAAAGGTTGTGTTTACTTAAGAAATCAGTTGGCAGCACTCATCATCGGCAGCAGTGAAGCTATTTAAATATTTTATTCGTTAGTAATGACAATAACTCATACAACAGGTTATCATCAAGAAGAATCTACCTTCAAGTGAGTATTTATTTATAAGACCGACATGATTAATTTAAAAAATCCTATAAACTACTTAGAACCAACAATGAGTCACGATTCATTCGGTGATGTTAGTCACTAAGGCTACCTTCAAGTCAAATCAACTCTTGCCATTTTAATCTCACAGCATTGTTCCATTAAAAAATTAACCACTAAATAAGTAGAAGAAATACGTCATTTAACATATTGGCGCACAGCAACGTGAGGCGTCTAATTACCTTCAACCTATAACCACAATAACTTATTTAATAATTAAACGAACAGAGTCGTCGTATAACATAATGGCGCTCAAACGTGTGGCCTAACTAAATAAATTATAAGCAGGTATTTTTAGATATTTTACAATATTGATCCATAGAGGGACAAATAAAATGTTATAAATTTTTCTGGTGTTTAATAATTTCTAAACGTGTTATGCTTTTTAAGACAGTTTCCGTGATAGTTTAAGTCCGTATAGATAGTTTGCTAAATTAGTTATTTATCAACAATAGTCTTTTGGTCATAACGTTTATTTCGTGTAATACAGTCGTTATACCAGTTCTGTTTCACAAATATTTCTCAGCACTGTTACTATTTTGTACACTACGCTTCTTAAATCTAGACTGGTACACAACCAGCGAGTGGATAAATAATAAAGAGATAATATTAATTGCAAACACACTATAAATTACGACCGCAGCGCGTGACCTCGTTTACTGTAACACATTGTTCGTAGTTCACATAGTTTACACAATTTCCCTAAAGCCATTCGAGGTCAATTGTCTATTGCATACATCCTAAACAGAATCGACTGTTTTTGTTTTCTAAAAATATATCTTAAAATCCGGACAGTTATAAAAAAGGCTGTCCTGTGTAGCTAATCTTGAATATTGTTAATGAATTAAAGTTATCATGCTAATGTGTCTAACTTTGAAAATAATAGAAGTTAAAGTCAAATCTATTGAAATTGTTGTTAATTAAATAAACAATTTTACCCAGCAAAGCCACTGATAAAATGATCGAGGACTCATACTACTGTAAATATTTTCCTAATGAACAAAATAAAATTTTATAGTAAAAAGTTATTAGATTAAAATAAAAAAAATAAAAAAAAAAATATATCTAATAAATAATAACATTTTTTACTGATCTTGGGGAATCTCAAGTATTTTATAACTATAATAAACCTCTGCTCAAGCTCAACAGTCCGTAAAGGACAGGGCGGCGTTTTGTCATTAATATAAGTTGCTTTAATATAAATATATTAAGTTTTAATATAAGTTGCTTTCATTTTTATCAAAACATAAGACGTATTAGGAATCAAAAATAATTAAATATTATTTACTTTAATGTAAATTAATTTTTTTTGCGACTTGACAGTCTTAATTTAGTATTATAATAATTAAAAATTATGTGTACAGCAGACAAAAACCCTCTCCACTCTTCATATTTCAACAATGCATGTCACCACTTTTTTCACCAGAAGAAAAGCACTGATTAAAAAAATATGTTTTAATATTTGAATTTATAATATTTAATATCGGCGAAAACGTTGTGTAATATTTACATAGGCCTATTTATAAATCTCAACATATTCATCATAATATCAACGTTATGAAAATCGCTCTTAGGATGGAAATTTAAATAAAAATTACGACTGACCAACGTAAGATAATTTAGATTATTATTTTTTTTCAGCTAACATTAGTTGTAGTGTAAAGATAATAATAATATAACGATGTCTTGTATTATTCTTATTTATAATCATTTCGCGTGTTGTAGTTAGAATTCACACATGTTGCCGCCAAATGCAGGTTTTCATTTATTTTAACAATAAATGTTATGAATATAAATGTCTATGAATATCTATCCAATTATTACAAATGTTATATGTACCCTGTGCATAATCAACACTCATCCCGTATATATTCCAAGAAATCTTATGTCTTGAAATTAAGACAGCGTGTTGTTTTAAACGTCATGAAATCTTAAGAGTAATACTATATATTGTTGTTTACACTGACATATTTTAATAGGATCAATCAGTTGTTTGGATATTTCTGCAACTTACTGACCGACTCTTCTAGACTTACGGACTCAGTTCAATGGTGTAACCAAGGAGGTAATAGGAAATCACAGTCTTCCATGTGGTAAGAAGGCAGTGGGAGTCGTATATAGGTAAAACGTCAGACAGATAATAGCAAGTGTAAGTAGCGAATTTCATATGCCATCACCAACATCTACCACGCCTTCCATCCCACTTATTATCGGAAATCAACCTCTTCAGAAAATGAACCAAGCCGTTGATTGATCAACAGAACTGAGAATAAAATATAATGGGTTAAATTGCTATATTCTTCGTATTGTTTAAATTAGCAGCCATCCTTACTTTTCTTTTATAAAATTGCTAAACTGCTATAATTGTTATTATTTAGACAAAGCTTTTCGTCATCACTGACATCTTCAGGTCTTAAACAACGTCTGTCAACTGTACGTTGTAGGCTTTTATACTTTAGGCCCCTCCCCTTATGTCATCGCCCTTCCTATTGGTTCTAGCTGCTACCGCTCTTCACGGGAACTTTGTCTACATTTTTCCGTTAGGCATTTTACTAACGTCCGTCAAATTGTTTTACGAATCTCCTGTTAATTTCTTCATGTAATACTTTACTTTCTGACTTATAATCTTTTACATTTCGTCATTTTTAGTGTGTTGTTCTTATTATTTTAATTTATTTTTGTTTATTGTTTAATATATAATAAAATATTTCTTCATTTGTAAGATCCACTTTATATTCATTAATTTATTCTTATCTTCTTTTTTAACTTTTAGTATTTCTAATTCTTCTATTAGTTTTCTTTTTTGCGGATTGTTTTCTATTTTGATTATTTCCATATTTTCATTTGGATTTATAAATTTATGGCCTGATTCATTGAAATGTCTTGCATATAGCGAGTTCGTTGTTCTAACGCCTTCTCCTTTTGCTTGTTCATTCATTCGAATTTTAAATTTTCTTCCAGTTTCGCCCAGATATATCTTATTACATTCCCCACATTTTAATTTGTATACGCCGCTTTTTTCTGTTAATGGAATTTCTTTTGTTTTAGCATTTTTTATATATTCGAATACATTTTTCGTTTTCTTTATTCCTATCTGTATTTTGTATTTTTCGAAGCATTTTTGTAACATTTTTGTTTGAAATCCTAGTATGTTATTGCTCCTTTATATTTCTTTTCTTCATTTGTTTTTTCTTTTTTGTTCTTTTCTATTTCTTTATTTTCCTCTATTTTCTTAACTATTCTATTAATTATTTTAGGGTTGTAATTATTATTTTTTGCTATTTGTTGTATTTTCTTTAATTCTTTTGTTCGATTTCTTCATTTTCTAGATAATTTATAGCTCTATAGCAAAATGAATTTAATGCTGCAATTTATAATTGACTGGATGATATGATTCTTTTGGGATTATTAAATCTGAGTATGTTTCTTTCCTATATATATCGAATTTGAGTTTGTTATCTTCAATTTTTATATTGATATCCAGGAAATTAATTTCTAATCCTCCAATTTCTTCTTGAAATTTGATTGTTTTTTCTATGTTATTTAATTCTTCCGTAAATTTTTTAAATTCATTTACTTCACCTTCCCAAACTATTAGTATGTCATCTACATACCTGATCCACTTTTTAATTCTTCTTTCATTATCTACATCTTTTAAAATTTTGATTTCAAAGCTATTCATGAATATCTCTGCCATTAATGGTGAAAGCGGTGATCCCATTGGTAATCCATTCTCTTGTATGTAAAATTTGTTGTTAAATCTGAAGTAGTTCTGGCTTAGGCATAATTCTAATCCTTCTATTATTTCGTTTTTCCATTCTACATTACTTAATTTGTTTTTCTTTATTATTTCTACTGTTTTTGCTATTGGTATATTGGTGTACATATCTTTTATATCTAATGACATTAATTTTGTCTTATTTGTTATGGTTATTTCTTTTAATCTTTCTATTACCTTTTTGCTATTTTCTATGCTGTGGATTTCTTCTTTTTCAAATGCCATTTTGATTCTTTTACTTATTTCTTTTGATATTTTATATGTTGGCGAATTTATAAATGATACTATAGGTCTTAATGGCATTTCTTTTTTATGTAACTTAATTTGACATCTAAATTTTGGAGCTTCGGGATATTTTTTGTTTATTTTGCCATTCTGTTAAATATGTTGTCTTTTTTATCAATGTCTTTGTTTGTGCTTGAAATTTACTTGTGTAATCATATTTTTTTTTATATGGTCCTTTTTGTATAAATTGTTCTGCTTTTTCGATATAATCTCTTTTGTTCATTACCACTGCTGTGTTACCTTTATCGGCTTTTATAACTATCAAATTGTTCTCTGTGATTTTCTTTTTTAATTCTCTTACATTTCTTTTTATTTGTGTTTCGTTTTTATTTCTTACATTTTTGTTTTTCTTACATATTTTGTCTACTATTTCTTTTACTTCACTTCTTAATTGTTTTTTAGTTTCTTCATTTTTTATTTTATCGATTATTTCTTCACATTCTATTATTGTATTTTATTAACTATGTTTGTTTTTGTTGCATATTTTAAACTTTTCCCTAATAATTTATGTTCATTTTATGTAAACTTTGTTTCTGTTAAATTTAATACTTTTTCAGCAAATTTTATTTCTTTATCTTTTTCTTTATTTTTATTTCTTGTTCCTTCTATTAATTCCTTGAGTTTCTTGTTTAATCTCTCTTCCATTTTTCTTATTTTCTTTTCTATATATTTTTCACCACACTCTTTTCTCATTTCTTCTATTTCTACATAATTGTAACTTGTATATAATTTTTGATGTAATTGATACATTTCTTTGTTATATTTATTTATTTTACTGTATAAGTTCTTTATTTCAAGTTTTATCCATATTTTCTCCGCCATATTTTTCACTTGGTTTGCTACTTTGCTTTTGTTATTAATTTTAATTTTTGCGTATTTTGGAGTTATTAACAACGAACTCACTATATGCAATACATTTCAATGAATCAGGCCATCAATTTATAAATCCAATTGAAAATATGGAAATAATCAAAATGGAAAACAATCCGCAAAAAAGAAAACTAATAGAAGAATTAGAAATACTAAAAGTTAAAAAAGAAGATAAGAATAAATTAATGAATATAAAAGTGGATTTACAAATGAAGAAATATTTTATTATATATTAAACAATAAACAAAAATAAATTAAAAAAATAAGAATAACACACTAGAAATGACGAAATGTAAAAGATTATAAGTCTGAAAGTAAAATATTTCATGAAGAAATTAACGGGAGATTCGTAAAACAATTTGACGGACGTTAGTAAAATGCCTAACGGAAAAATGTAGACAAAATTCCCGTGAAGAGCGGTAGCAGCTAGAACCAATAGGAAGGGCGATGACATAAGGGGAGGGGCCTAAAGTATAAAAGCCTACAACGTGCAGTTGACAGACGTTGTTTAAGACCTGAAGATGTCAGTGATGACGAAAAGCTTTGTCTAAATAATAACAATTTTATAAATTGCTATAATTGTAGTGAATGTGCTGCGTTAGTTAAGAAGTTTGAAATGCATTACTATACAAATTATTTAGATAACTCGTTCATTTACATAACTCAGCGACATAGTAGTAAGCACAACACGTTACTTCAGTACTCTGTAAATATAACAATCGTCTTACCGTAACACGCTGGAGTGCAATATACCACACAATTTCGTTATGCTGTCGTAAACATTTACTATTATTAAGAAGCACACTTTACAATTCCTGAATAATTAGTCTCATCCAGTCACTTTACCTAGTTATACAAATTGTACTTTTTTTGGCCTCTGAAAAAACTACGTGTATCATTATTATGTTAGTTAGCCGTTTATACGAGTGAACACAGTCTAAATAGGCCTATAAAACCCTCTTGTTGAAGTGAGTAAATTTAAATATACTTACTTTAAAAAGAATTTTATAAATAAGCTTGAAGACAAAAAACCGTTTGGTAATACGAAGTTTTAAATTATTCAATAATCGCAATATTCCCTCAAATTTATACTCTATATAAAAAGTAGAGTATAAATTTATAAGGAAATTGTTTTATCTTACTAACATTTTAACAGATTACATTCAAACTATTTCCCTATCTAAAACAAAAGTTATGGCTTTTTCTGGGGCAAATCATAATAGAACAAAGAATGTCATACAGAACTCACCAACAGAACAAGCGCCAGATTTCAAGTATGTAGGGCGCAGCATTACATATCAAGATGATAAGGAGGTTGAAAGGAAAATTAGCCTCTTCCAGTCGCTTTGTAGATGTATCATTAAACACTTAAAGAAGAAAACAACGAAAGAGACGCAATTGAAATATAATCATCTAGTGGCCATACCTCAACTACTGTATGGTAGTTAGACTTGGATTAGAAAGGCCAAAGATATATTGTAAAAAAATTATCAGTGATTTTCGTATCGATGTACAGTATATAAATTCTTCTTTAACGCCTCACGTTGTAAGCGTCAAATATGAAAATAAAAATTATCAGTGTCCCACGTTTTTGCGCCAAATATGTAAATAAAAATCTGAGTGTTTATTAAGTTATCATTAATTATTTAATTTAAATTTAATTTTTTCTTATTAACTGTGTTCTTATTAACAATTCTCGTTGGAGCGCCACTTTTGGAATGCAATGATTTTTAATTGATGTAACTGGTGTAGAGATAATTACGTATTTTGTATTCTATATAAAAATAATTAGTTAGGTACTTGCTTCTTGAATAAATAATCAATTCAAAAATTTATTGAAATTAATAATAATTTAAAATCGAAATATTATCGTAGCTCGCCTTGATACCCAAACCCGTACTAGCTTTCGCCTCAATTTTCGTCAGCGTAAGCACTCGTATTTTCGATAATTTACTAATTATTCTAAATAATTACACCAGCTTTTATACAGTTTACTTCAATATTCTTTTATTTTTTCTTAAAATAAAATAAAACAAATAAATGCTTTCTAAACATTAGTTACCCTAGCTAGTCAATTAATTGCTCCGAGGTTGGCAATATTGAAAAATCTCAGGGAGTAAGTTTTTAGGTTAATTCGACTTAAATATTTTAACATGTGTGTTCTTTTGACTACAATACGTTTTTCGAAAATGTCCTCAGTGATGTACAAGACATCACAATTCTTCGATATAATATTATATAAAATAAATAATTGCTTACAACTAAGGACGTAACAGTTTTGCGAGTGTCTATCAGCGTCAGTTACTTTCTTGGTTAACAACAAATTCACTTCTTAATTCTACGTACACATAAATAATTATCTTACAACTAATAAATCACAACAGTGTTAGTGTTTAGTGTTTTCAGTGTTTGTTTAAATATTTAAATAGTGTATATTCAGTGTCACAGTTGGGTTGTGTTGAAATAGTAAGTTGGATTAATCTCACCATCTCACCGGTTTTTTATACACTTTCCTATTTCTGGTATGATATTTTCACAATTTAATATGTATACGTCACTATTCACAGTTCACTTGGTTGATTATTCACTGAATTTCACTATTAAATATTAGTAACCTAACCTGTCTTGCGTTCTAGACTTACTAATAATTTACGACCCACAAGTATTACAGGGATCTCTTCGAGGTTCAACAATCAACTAACTCTCGTGTATCAATTTTTCTGGCTTCTCGGTACAGAATTTGCACAATTCCGATTGGTCGAAGCCTTAGGCATTGTCATTTGATGGCGTCGGTTTTTCTAGTTCAAATATACCTCCAAATACTAATTTTAAAACTCCCATCTTATGCTAGATACAATGTTAATGATATTGTCATCAATGAAATCCCCTTTTTTCACTGATCATTTTGATACCTCACAAGATAGGTTTTTGTTCAGTATCTTTATGTTACATTTTATATTTTTGACCTAAATTTATGTTTTGTGCTTAAAAGTACCCCTTCTGTACCCTTAATGTTATAAAACAATTTCTGTTTACTTTAAATATAATATTAATAGTTAAATAAATTGATATCAGTACTGGTCATGACAAATGTTAACATCATTGTCTTATAAATCCTACTTACTGTGGTACAAACATAATATTGTCTTATGTACACTTTAACATAATTAATTTCTTAATACACATTGCTTATTTATAAAATATAATCATAATATGGACCTACTCTCTACCTTAATAAAGTTATTTTAAAACTTACCCTAATACAAATACAAGTTTTATAGAATAACGTTTAACTAAACTATTTCTTTATTTACATGACATAATAATCATCATGACATACTCCCTAACATCCTGGTTAGTTCATGATTTATACTACTACTAACACAAATATTATATAACATGATTTAATTAACCATCTTGGTAATTCATCAAACATAATGATTGTCATCCTGACAAACTCTATAATACAATAGCTAGTTCAGTATTCTTACTAATAATCACAGACGTTTTATGTAACAAAATTTAGTTAAAACATTTTGGAATTAGTCTTCTATCCACTTTAATTGTCATTATGTTCTTTTAGAATATGCAAACACAAATACCTAGTCAAGTCATAATTTCTAGTTACAGTTTTATACCCACTGATACACAATTATTATTTCATATAACTTATAAAGACTAATGCCACGCGTTGGGCAGCCAAATATAAAGAATTCTTACTTGGGGTGGTTAAACAAGTAATAAATTAATAATTAAAAAATCACTTACTGCCAAAATGTTTCAATTTCCCGGGCGCCACCTCATATCTACAAGGATGTGGATATAAAGGATTCATTTGCCAAACACACAACAACAATATTATGTCTAATGCTTATTTAATTAATTAAGTTGTAGCAAATTACAAATATAACACTCTGTATGGATATTTCCTTAAGTAGAATAACTTCTCTTATCTTAACAATGAGTATCTCTGAAATCGCGATTAATTAACATTTAATAATTTTCTAACACTTATAATTGTAAATTATAATCTACAATTGTATTTGGCAAATTTAGATTACTGTTTAGATATGATTTTTTAAGAATTTACTACTTGACGTTTTATTTCGCTTCAGTCGAATGCAGAGCACTGAGAGGCAGTTCTCAAGGTTAATTAATTATTAGTGTGAGTTCATTGACTTGAATGAATTGAGTTTATTGACTTAACTCTAAAGTACCATTAGTTTGAGAGCGTTGATTATTCGTAGTTCATACTCTCGGTGACATCATGTGGTCCTCTGTGTTTAGTAGTTGCTGGTCTCCGTAGTCGTTGTAGATTACGTATCCCTTCGCGGTCACTGCACCTCACGATCACTGTTTAATTATTGAAGAATTCTCGAACTGTTCACTTTTCACGGCACTCGTATTGTGTTGAATATGAGTGTCCTTAATTGATGTTGGTAAAGTTCATGTATAATGTTTTTTAAAGTAGTTGTTTAGATTGCTGATTTTATGTCTAATGTCTCTGTTGTAGAATATGCACTGAGTCTCTCTGTTGATGTGTTCTGTATTATATAAAAGCTGCTGTAATGTTTATAGTTTCTTGTGAATTATTTGTAATTGTAGAATGTCTGTTAATTGAATTTGTCTTCACTTAGTATTGTACTGTGTATCCGTATTCTCCGACACTTTGTTTAATTTACGGTGAAGTTAATTAATTGTAAAGTCTGTTGTACATGTTGACTTCGCGTGATATTACTTTATACTAATAGTCTGTCGAACGTGATTAACTGTTCAACTCTCTTGCTATGAGTTTAGAATTTAGTGATAATTATAACAACGAGTTTCGTACGATTTGTCGTATTCACTTCATTGTTCACTTTGAGAAATTGAATGTTCGCACTGAAGTAACCGGTTAAGATGACTCGTGGTGATCACTTTGTAGATGAGTACTAGACTGCCGTTTTTCTGTTCTGAGACCTACCAAGTAAACTCTCATCCCGCCTACCTCTGCTGAATCTTCCATCTGCTTGGATACTCTTATTGGTTCTTTAGCCAGTGTGACAAATTGTATATTCGTCATTGGTTTTCGAGTATCTCTGCTTTACACGTGATTCTATTGTCGAACTACCATTCGTCCTGATTGTTCCTACAGCCGTTTTCTCTATTTACTAGGAATCTCATTCAAGCACTCCAGAATTCGTGAGTTTCACTTTCCCCTTATAAATTAGGCGACATTTCTTTGTCTCTCGTGGCCGTCTCGGAGTGTCCAATTTCTGTTACGCTTTGACATAGATACAATACTGGTATTGTTCGATCTGCTGCACCATTGTTTATCTTCAAGTTGCACTCTGGCTTTGTTTTGAGTCTGGAACGAATCTTCCTTTGTAATCACGACTTTCGTCAAATTTCTACGTTGCAATTGTTCTGGCCTCTAATGTTGTACCGTATCGAATTGACAAAATCTTTGCTTTCAGTCTGTGTCAAAGTTTTAAAAAGGGTAGGTTGGTTTATTGGGGGTTATGCCTTTCTTCCCTCAGACCAGCTGCCTGATGCGAAATACAACGTCTCACATACATCTAGTAAGTGTCACTCTTTTTGTCAAACAATTAACTTTACAGTCGTAACACATCAAGCTGTCTGTAGGTTACAATGCCAAAAGGACAGTCTTACAAACTTTCCCTTCACACACCCTCACATACTTCTTTGTCAAATATAACTGCTAGTACACATTATTTTTAGCTATTATTTACTACTTGTACACTTATATAAATATTTTTAAAAATAAACGTTACAAACTGATTCCTGAATTAACACACTTTCCCTTCACAATATAATATTAATCAGTTATAGCTAATTGATATGGCTCTTACCTATTTTGAATAAAACATGATATGATTGATATAAGTGTCACGATGTTTTGATCGGACATGTATACTTTCATTGATTGTTATATATCAGTTTTATAATCTTAACCAAACATATTAAGACATATAACTTACAAAATATACTTAGTACTTTACTATTATTTTGTACTTCAACTGGCTGTAGTTACTTGGTTAGGTTATGCACTTTGGCATATGTCTATTCTTCAACATGTATGAGTTTTAATATTTATTTTAAGGGAACTGTCACGTTACAATATCTAGAATAGAAGAAGCGGAAATAAAATTCTTGAGGGCTGTAAAAGGTTGTACCAGGAGAGATCTTATCAGAAATGATCATATTAGAATGGAGCTAGGCATAGCTAAAAGCTTAAATGAGAAAATCTCCTTGTACAAAACGGAGTAGCGGTTACACCGCTAGAAAATTGATACAACTATATTTTTATTAAGAACCCTTTGACTATCATCTAAGGGGGATGAGAAATGTGGGAAGACCCCGTAAACGATGGTTGCATGAATTCCATTGAGACTGGAACAGGCTACTAGACTAAGCCGTAAAGGATGACGACAACGATGAGTAGAGCGTAAACTATCGTGTTAAGAAGTAACTTTTAAGATTGTGATGTTTAGATTATAAAATATAACATATTTTCTAATGTTTAGCATTTTAAAAAGTGAAAGGTGCCATCGTACAGGTTGAACACAGGTTAAAGTATGCTACTACTGCAAACGATCTAAATGACATAGTCCAATTATGAGATACACACTATTGTCTAAGATACGCACGTGACACTATTCTTATATCAAAAAATGACAAAAGAAGTGAAAGTAATGAGAATTTTGTGTAAGTAGAGAAAATAATCGTAATTCTACAGTATTGAGTTATACAGCCTAATAAGATGTGAATATAATAACGTTTTCATGAATATTGGTTTTACGGAGTTACGCATAGAAGTAAAGAAACGATCAAGTTCACATGTAGTTAAAATTAAAAAAATATTTTTTTATTTATTGAACATTACATTTCGGATTATTTTACAGTAAATAAAATTATAGACAAACACGTTTCCAAATATTAAAACAAATAACACGGAAACTTAGGAATAAAACAAAAAAGAATTACTATAAAACATAAGTAGGTAAATATTGAAAGAGTTTACAAACAATAAAAGAACTATTACAATATATAGTACTATGGTATTCTCAATTACATAACATTGCAAATAAATCATAAAATACATACCTAAAGTTTCGGCAAAAAAGTGTTTACGAGTAATACACGTTGTGACACAAAAGACAACAATTATAAATTTGTGAAGAACTACAGGAAACACTTGACGAAACGTATTTTTTTTAAGTTTTGTGCTTTCCATTTTTAGGCATTCATTTATAATAGACCGGCTTACTTGTTTTTAAATTTATTTGTAGACTTCTTGTTCAAATTTATTTATATCCGTAACAGGCAATTGTGGTTATTGGTTGAGCATCCCTTGTGTATGTGGTTGATTTGGATAATCTTGTCATAGTTTTTCTATATTAACATGTAAAGGAAAACGTCGAGATATCAGTTTATGTTTGTTGTGTATTGCTTTGCTGCTGTAAAAGCAATATAGTCCTACGCTTTAATATAACATCCACATAAAAACCGTTGCCTCCTGACCGTACGTCCTTCAGTTCCATTAGAAGAAAGAGAGACGGAGAGAAGTTTTTGCTAGTCAAATGTAGTTTGTTTCAAAGATATGGTAATTTCTGATAGGGATTTTTTACCAAGACACAAGACATATGCCGTAAGCCTCTGGCTACTTTTTCTCTCTCTTCCTATTTCACCCCCTATACTTCAGACTTCTCATATCTCCTAACTGTTTTTGTCCTTGGATGCTATTGATAATGTTATTTTTTATTTGAAATCAGAATCCAGTATTGTAACAGCAATACGTTTTGCCCGTCCAACATCTATTGTGGTGAGACTGTGTAAAAAATAATAGTTAGAGTTTACTGTTTCTTTGTGCAGACTGCGATACCGCAAAAGAGCGTTATGATTACAACAAGTATGATACTCTTGGTTTGAATGCTTGCAGAGAGTGAACGACTGGTTTGATTTGATGAATCGGGGATCAAACGAATAATTTTCATGTCCTGAGTGTTACTAGCTACATAGCTTTTCTCGTAAAAAAGTTTGTTTCAGTTCCCATGTCTTCAGAAATGCCTGATAAATTTTAATTCTACAAACATAAAAGTATTTGGATTTATTAAAAAATGGTAATATACATAATTTTTGAAAAATAACAAAATGGCAAAGCAATATAGATTTTATTATATAACAGCAAACTAAAATATTTAATTCTTGATCAAATAATTCTTAATTTTATTTTTTCGGATATTTACACAAAGATTTAGGACATATAAAAAACCGAATTATATAGTTTTTGTTGTATGTACGCAAAAAACAATATTTACCTTATCGGCCGAAATATCACAGCACTTTACTTGCAGTTACTACGTAAAGTAAGGATTAATTAGCCAAAAGAGAACAAAAGATTTTTTGCTGCAACATATTAAGAATTATGCGTTTTACCACGCACTACAATTTTGTAAAAATGATTTGCGACAATATCTTAAATTAGGGGTTTAAGAAATAAAAAGCAGCTTTGTTGGAAACACCTTTAAAACATATTTTTACAAAATGTATCAGGAAACGAATTTGAAATTGAAAAAATTTATAACATTTTAGAGTAATTAATTTTAATTTCGATAAAAATTAACTAGATACAGAAATTTGTAAATCGTGTTCTTGCATATTTTTTTAAATTAAATTTTTCGCAATGTTTTTAGGCCTATAATTTGCGTTGGAAATAAGCGTCCTGCATAAAAGTGCTATATATAAAGTTGTTACCGCATTTTATTTATTTTTTTTTATACCTATCACATCACTGGTCAATAAAAGTCATTCAGTTAAGGTCGGAATCATAAGTAAAACATTATTCTGAAAAAATATAGAATTCCAAATTTAACGTTTACAATTAGTAAAATCAAAACTTCATATTTATTTTTTACAATAAAACGTGTAATATATTGATTCTTTTTAAAAAAAAAAACACCGAATTGTGTTAAATAATAATTTTATGAAAAAGGTTCATTAATAGTTTAAAAAAAAAATCATATTTAAACAAATCAGTAGTAAGACTAGAAGTAATACTGGGTTTTCTCGTTATTATATCATGTTTCTACTTTTACGTACGCCAACCATTTATCTTGCTAACAATTTAGAAAAAATCTACTTAAACTGAGGCAGAGTTTACGAAAATAAAGGATAAAATTTACTAACTATTGGATAAAAGTATTTTTAATACAGCTTTGACAAAATTATTCTTTAATTTAAACAAATTAATTTAATTAACTAAAAGATAACCGTTGTACTGTGAGGGAATTTGTATTATTAAAAAGAAAATGATATCCCTTTATTAGACAATTATATTATGATATATACACCCTTTTTAGAGAAGAGTGCCAGGGCGAAAAAGAGAAATGTAGATTACTGTGCTCTGCCTTCGAATTCTGATACTTACGTAATTGGTTTTCACGGTTACAAATAAGTAAGTTATTTACTAAATGTTCATAAATTTTCATTATTAAAAAACGTTTGAAATCTATTTTATGAATTTAAAAATATTTCAATTTTCTTTTTATTCTACAACTATTTATGATTCATTGTTTAAAACATGCAACTGCCTTAAAAATTGGCTTACGTAATTATGAAATTTGGCTGAAATTGTTATGGCTCTGAGAGAGGATTGAACCCCTGAACCCGCCGTAGATACGCCAATGTGGCAGATGATTATCATGAAGCTTGTGGTTGCTCGAGACATTCCCGTAATTAACTTACCATACAATCGTCTCGTTCATTTTTGTACAGTTTGTTTTATATAGTCCTAAATTACATTTTCTTCCTGTTACTACAAACTCATGACTCATGTGTCCTATGCCACAAAGCACAAATTTATCGAGATATACTGGTAGGGACTTCTGATGTCATAAAAGATTATGGTATATTTATTTTAATGGAAGTATCTTTATGAGTACGTTCTGTGACAAAATTTTATTTGTTTTATGTTTTCTCGAGGCATACGACTTACTATCAGAATATTCTTATTACACTGGTTGCTGCGTTTTGGTATTATAAGCGGTTTAGTTAGTATACAGACTACGCGATACTGTCAACTTACGATTGTGCAGAGATTGACGTTAACTAGTTTGACGATAGCCTCCGTGATGCGAGCACACACACAGACACACACACACACATACGCGCGCGCACACAGAGTATACATAGATCTTTATTGAATTGTTAAATTTGAAATATTTGTATATGAGTAATTGGTATGTACTTTAATGCGAAACCAACTTCTTGCAATAAAAATCGCTCTTTAAGAAGACTTAATTATGTTTTCGTTCTTAGTAGTACCACTGATAAATTTACCAAAAATAAAATTCTGCTTTAAAAATGATAAAATAATTCTAAGTGGTAATGATAACAGGAAGGTAAAACAAATATAAGAACCAACATCAATCTTAAGCTTGCGTAGTTTCACAAATTCAGGAAAACTAAATTTTCTGTCCCTTTTAGTTGGGCGGGTTACAGTCCTTAGGTGTAAATGTTAAATTGGTACACACGCGATGAAAATTCTTATTAGGCCACTTGCTTAAAACAATAGGTTAAGTTAATCAGACCAACCAACTGTTAAAAATCATAAAGAATTCGTAATTAGAATTGTTTTGTGAATTATCTGGTTTAATATAGAAGAAATTCACAATTAAGTACAATAACTTTACCATTAAATACTGAATTACTGATCGTAATAAATTATATAACCTACATCAACGTTATCTACAAACTAGCAAGTATCGAACGATAAAATAATAAAATGTAACTACATCCATAAAATGTTTACTGTATCTTACCAAGCAGGCTATCATTAATGCATGTAGTTTGTAGTAAATATTATCAATGATGTAGTAATCTGACTTGTTTTGCTCTGTCTCGATTGATAGTACGCACGTTATAAGAAAGAAAATCATTCTGACGAGCGCTGTTCGCACAGTGAACATTGTGCCTTTAAGGTCTCACACATTGAACGGCTAATATGAACTGGTAGCACTATGAATATTTATTAAAAAATTGATAGAAACGTGACTATCTTTCGTATGTCTGATTACGTCTGCACATTCATTGAAAATGTATAAATACGCCTGAATAAAGAGATAAATGAAAACATAAAATGTTTAACAAAATGAAATACAGATGATTGAGATTCATCCCAATTGAGATGAGTGAGAAACGAAATGTCAAAAATAAAAATATAAATATTTATGTTACTATATGCATACTAAGAATTTTAAATAAAGCTCAACGCCTTCGCCAAATAATTTATCAATAATATTTTTAAAAGTCTTAAAGAAGAAGAGATAGATTTGAAGGAAAATTTTTTATGAGTATCTGTGCTGTTTATTTTAAAAGAAGAATACATTTTTGCAATTAATTTTTATACA
The DNA here is from genome assembly GCA_034769895.1 of Magicicada septendecula. Lineage (NCBI taxonomy): Eukaryota > Metazoa > Arthropoda > Insecta > Hemiptera > Cicadidae > Magicicada > Magicicada septendecula. The sequence continues at coordinate 179,230,061 of CM068368.1, forward strand.
ATTTTATATAAGTTAGATTGTGTGTTTCGGCAGTAATTTAAAAATGTTAATCGATACAACAAACCAGTAGTTTTTATAATAATTGTAGGCTCACTCGAACAATCTAGTAAGTAATAATTTGTATGTACACGGTTTTTACAAACGTTACTGCTTTTAATTCTTCTGGGCAATTACTATTCACCTCTGCTTGGTTTCTCTCTTTGTAAAGATATCCAATTTGTCCGTCGTGACTTTTGTAACGTCACGAGACGTCCCATAAAAAATAACACCATACGAATTAAAATAACAACTAAAAAATATAAAATAGTAGAGGATCAACACATATAAATCACATAATTAAAGTAATTAAAAGCCAAACAGGTTTAATACAGCAAACTAACAACTGGTAGTAAAGTATGGATTATTGACAAAACCAATAAACAGGACTTAAACTTTGACCATAACGACACCCCATAGATTGTAGAAGTGAAGTGTAAAAATGAAACTAATAGTAATAAATGGTATTAAGAAATAAACTTTGTAAGTGACAAAATGTATGTCACAATGTTTCAAGAATCAGCTCAGATAAGGGCATAAAAACAGAATTGTTACAGAGTTATTACTCAATTTGAAACCAACGTATGGTTAAATATATCAACTAGAATTACCAAATGGCTTCGATCCATAATTAGAATAATAAAAAATTGTAAACAAATACTAGAAAATTGCAATAACAATTATGTAATGGGCATGTGAAAAGCACCCAGAATAATGAAAAACCAATTATCATAAAACAAAAAGGTAATGATGTCTAAATGTCAAGTAGACAAAGATGAACGTTTTATGACAAATAAAGGAACTTTTAAAATACATAAAAGTCATAGAAAATATTAAAAAACCATGTCAAAAGAGTTGCAGATACTGTGCATCTAAAATGATTTAAATTATTACTTAGATATCATCAAAATGCAACCAAATTCCTTTTAAAAGTTACACAAGAGTGTAAAGTCAATAGACCTAGAGATATCATCAGATAATAAACCTGAATGTATAAGTTATATCAGAAGTTACCTGGACCATAGTGCAGACCTGTCCAGACAGACATTGTAAATGGGTCATAATTAAAATATTTAATGTTTAAACCCTAAATTATGGGCAACTAAGATGTAAATAAATGAAAACAAACTAGAAATAACCTGCTCAGTTGATGGTAATATCAATTCGATAAGAATTATGGCAAAAATAAAGGTATTATTGACCAAATCAAAATGACCAACCCAGATGAGTAAAAAATGATGCTAACCTATAATGCTCTTAAAATAGTATATATTATGGAACAGGAGGTGGTCATGATAATGAACCAAAGCCTAAGCTAGAATTGAACACCAAGAACAACCTGTTTCATAATAATGTCACAATTTAATAATTAGTAATGTAAAAATTGTTAGGCCTAAGCTAAGGTCATTGTTTATTCACCATTATTCTTATATTATGTTATTGTAAAGATATTATTTTTTGTTGTATAATTACTCACATTATGTATCCATGTTTTAGTAAGGTGTAAGACACCTAATTATCCAAAATAAGTGGATAAGGATGAATTGTTGAACATCATCACAAGGTAGGCTTATAAACTTGTTGTATTTTCCTAAAGTTAACCTATCCTAAACCAGGCTTAATTAGTACCAAATTAATCAGTTGATCGCAAGGAATTCAATAATAATAGTCGAATTTACATTGTAAGTAGTCCTGTAAAGTTATCTGAAAAAAAAAAACAGAATCAAATAGGGAATTTCTAAAATTTAATCCAAGAGGAAGAAGAAGAAACACAGATGCTATGGAAGGTTGGGCGGAAATGAAAATTGTTCTATGATGTTCCACAAAACACGTTCTAGAAGATTCTCGAACAAATTTTTCAAAAAAACAACGGAAGTGCGTACGCAATTAATAGGAAAATGACGTAATAAGCGCCATGTAACACAATGCATTTGGCGAGATTATATAAACGGCATCACCACAGGCCATCGGCCCAGTTTTTTCTCAAATTTCAATCAAGGCGGAACAGTTTTCCTCAGACGGAAGCCACGCAGATCGACTCTATAAATTTTCAAACATATTGTAACGGTACATATAACACTACATCCACCAACGTACCGAAAATTAATTTGAAAGCCACTACTGTTAAGAATACATAAAAGGTCAAGAATACCACCAGGGATACAGAAGGAGAAAGTATCATATGTTAAAATAAGTGAAGTATCATGAAAAAGAAATTACTCGTAAATGTACCAATAAAGAAGAAAAGAAGACTAAAGACAAGACGACTGACATACCTTACCCAATAGATCAGTAAGAAGAACAACGGAAACAAAAGAAGAGAAATAGATCAGTGAGAAGGACACAATGGAAACAAAAGAAGAATGAAGAATCAGTGAGAAGAACACAATGAAAACCCAACAAAAGAAGAATGAAGAATCAGGGAGAAGAACACAACAATAAAGAACCTCAAGAAAGAAGAAAGAAGAAACAATGCGAAGGAGACAAGTGAAAACAACATCATGTATAAAATAAATAAGAGTGAGAAAGAGATCAGTGAAGAAAGAAGAAGGAAGATATCCAGACCAGACACAAGAAAAAAGGGAAAGAAATTGAAATATAACAAACTAACATAACCCTATGAAGGAATAATTGTACTAAGAAGAAAGAAGAAATGTTAATTAATTAAATGATATAAATCCCTAAGCTGTATGGTAAAGTCAACACTGACCACAACTCATTTGATGAATACATTCCTTGTCCAAGTAAAATAAACTGTAATCAATAAGGACTAAGTATTGTAAATAAAGAATCACCAAGAAACTGAATAATAATAGGATAAGTTTATTTAGCTAAATGATGTGTAGATATAATAAGAAGAATAGGTTCCAAAATATAAATGGCCAGTTGTACAGTGGGATTGATGTTAGTAAAACCCCACTAATTAACAATAATTAAGACAACAAAAGAGTAAACCAAAGGTACAATAATAATAACCAATAACCAGTGTACAAACATTGAATGAAAGCCAATCAACCAGATTAATGCAGAAATACACAGCCAGCAGCAACACATTACTGCTTACCAAACATGCAACATAACCTAATCTGGGCAACCAGTTTTCACTAAAACTTAAGGAAAACAAAACCAAAATAATATCAAACCAGAATGTATTGAGCTAGGAAGTAACTAGATGATATAAGGAACGTTTTGTACACAATAGATAATATAATAACTAAATATAAAAGCTATATTAATGTAATATAATATAACTATATGCTTGTAATAACAAAGATGCATGATGCAACCAAATTATGTTGTAAACTTATTATACAAAAGTAGTAACTCAACTAACAACTTGAAGTGGGACAGAATACTGTTCAAATGAATAAATTCAACCAAGATAACTATCTAAATAATCAAAATAACAATAATAACAACAAAACTATAGTAACAACTAGCTGCAAGCAATCTTGATAACTACTAAACCAAGGTGATAACCAGCACAAATGCAGAATGAACTGCAGCACATTGATAACAATATAATTGAGACCATTATAATTATCATTTGAATAACAATAAGAATAATATGTATAGAATACAAAGCATACAATAAGATGAATCCATGAAGTATGACAAGCCTACTTAACATACAATAATTAAGGCAATAAACTCATAATGTAGGGAAAAAGAACACTGTCAATTGTGACTAAACCCATTAATGTGTAAATAGGCCCTATTAGAAATTAGTTAAATGGTAGTATTATTAAAATATAAGAAAAAACAAATATGTATAGTCATAGACCTAGGATTGAATCTTAGAAAACGGACATAGTATTAATATTAAGGCATAGTTTTAAGGGAAAATTGTACAGTAAGATAAGAATACGTTATTTCCATCGAATATTGAATAAAAACAATGTATTATAAATAAATAATAGCTTAATAGACACTAAGTGTATATACCAAGTGCGATTTCAGCAACCCCGAATCCGAAATATATGATGAGGGGATTCAAAATAATCCTCATAAAAAATTAGAAACAATGAGGGTAATTAAAATGACATCAGTGCAGTTATAAGTAAGATATTGGACTTATAAAAATAATTGTGTGATGCTGAGCCCTTGCACGTGGGTATGTGGACCACAAATTCTTAATCTCAACACCAAAAAGTGACGCGTTTGTAAGCGTCTGTTTTGACGAAGCCCGCCGAAAATAGACGAATTAAAATATATTGACCAATCAGATCCTATAAAAAATACGAAATGCATCATTCCAGACAGAGGAAGCGAGGACAGTCTTTTACCAGCAACGAGACGAACTACATGCACGCCGTTCATCCAGAAAAAACGTGCGCTTGACAGCAGCCAGATGTAAACATACGCTAACCTCAAACCATGAGTGGAGGTTATGTCTACTAAAGAAAACAGTGCAGTATATTTTTAAGTGAAAATAATTCGGAGTACATGCGCATAGGAGTGAGTGTAGTGCAGTTATAAAAGTTTAATTAAATAATTAAAGAATTTTAATTAATTAAAAAATTTTACGAAAAGTGTAAACCCTACGAACGACCAGTTACGCAAGTATCAAATACCCACAACTATTATATTATGATTGTATAGTAATGTATACGTAACAGAACGCTAATAGCGTATTGAATTAACATCAGTTAATCAATTAAATACCCAATTCCAAAAGGAAGGGAACTCTGTAATACAGATAAACAATGTCAAAATTGAACGCTTTCATTAACGACAATTTTCACTATTTGTATAATTCTAATGTATTAGTATAAGTAAAGACATTGTATAACCAATGAAGAGAGTATGTGCCCTAACCATTAGTAAGATAAGAGTGTTCAATATTTTATTTCAATAATTAATTAAGAGTTACACCAGAGGGTGGCATAAATATATCCAATGAATTACAAATACCTGAGTTATGTACATCCAGTCTAGGAGATTATAATAATCCATGACACTGAATTCTAATAATTATTATCACTTATTAACAAATAATTAATAACTTTTAAACAAACAAGGTTGCACAAACCTATCTCAACTTCAATGTTTAACCATGAACAGTTGTTCATACTTTATATTCTTTCAAATTAATAATCTATGAGTTTATATTTTATCTACTTATTATAACCGTAGCAATTTTATTAATTATGTGTATTTTGCAGACTCAAAGAACCTACTACTATTAATAACATTACAAGTTTAATAACACATTATAACCTATTTTTTTACCAACAAAATTTTTCGACTAGCCAAATGCAGTCATACCAACCTGAGATTTTTAAATGTTTTAGAGTCCATGTTCGAATTTAACTGTTAACCAAAAGTAAATTATATTATTGTACTAAATTTTATTGTTCTAGAGTTGAATAAATTATTATTGTCATTTGAACCTTTGAAATATTTGGCTTTTATTATAATCAGTAAATACAGCTTAGTGAGAAAAACGAGACGGTTGGTACCAGACTTCCAGAGCGAATCATTCAAATGGAATGATTTTTTCCAACCGTACCGACCTATATATATTATTACACAGTATAAATTATCGTAAATATCATGTTTGTGTATGTTTATGTTAGTGTATAGGCAGGACATTACTGATCATCTCACCACCGCTGATCAACGGAGAGCCAACGGAGTTTCAAGTGAATCAAATCTAAGAAGTGAATTAAAAAACATTTTTAAACCAAATAAACTGACATTTAAAACGACGATAAAAAGTGTAAGTAACCGATTTATTCACTATCGGATTCAACAATAGGTTGAATTGGGTGGAATAAATCACTAACCAACGACTTAATAATAAAGTACGAGCTTTGAATAATAATAATAAACAAATTACAAGACCCCATATTAAATAAATAACCCTCAGACTAATAATTATAAATTAGACGGATCTCGTCTTTTAACAAATTGACACCAACAACGTGGGACGAAATAACACGGGAAAATTCGTCTAGTTACAATATTACCTAAAGAAGAAGTATTATTAAACCAAGTGCGTGATAATTAAACAAAGTAAACTTTTTTAACGGCGAGAGATAAAATAATCCTCGGCAACGAACTTGCAGAAGAAGAATAGATTCGACTACCAGCGACGAAGCACATTTGTGGTTAGGACGCCAAGTTCACCGCCACACGTGAAGATTACCAACGAAGAATAAAATTTTATTAAATCAGTGAAGTGAATTGTGGAGTGTTAGTGAGCAATTTATTTAATTAAATAAATTAAATTAAAGGCAGTGACAGAAAATAATTTTTTCTACGGACACTGTAAGTTTTTAACCAACTATTTAAATAACGATCTGGTATATTTTTTCAAATAACTAAACAACATACCAACCAGTACACTGTAATCCACAATATAATAACGAAACAATCTTGGTAGTTAAAGAACTTTGACGGTTAATTAACCAAAAATATTCATAATAATAAATCGATTGACAATACGTCATTCACCTACGAATATTGTTCACTTATAAAGTTAATACTAGTTTAAGAAATTTTGTAAGGCATCACTTTGATAAATCTTGGAAGTTAAAAGAATTCACGACCTTGTGATATTATAAGGTAATTAAACTCAATTGAACAAATTTTAAAAAGTGTATTAACAGTCGTTCAGACAATTTTGAATTTAATAAATTGAATTTTTATATAATTACAACTCAACTGGTTTATCATTCATAGAAAATTATTTACAACATTAAGAATCGATTATTTTTTTATAAATAGATTTAATAGTTTAGACATCAGTTGATTCATTTTTCCTGGACCAGTGTTCAGGTGGCGCCCAGATTTAGCATAAGTGTGTGTTATTGTATTACAGGAAACACCAATTACAGGACTCAAGGTCAGTATATTTAAACAAAAAATAACATAATCCAAATAAAACCCCAAAGCTAGGTACCCATTAAACTCCCTTGGTTACACGTTGATTCTTCCCACAGGACATTTAACACCTGTGGTTGAAGGCAACAAGTGCCATAAATCATTATAAAAGGATAAATATAAAAATGTTTAATACTATAAAGAAATCCCCATAGACGAAGTTATATTACAATTGAAGCTACCGACGTGTGGCTGAGTAAAAGTCCTAAATAATTAAAATAAAACTTATAGTTTACCTTATTTCCTTTCCATTTTGCGACTTCGTTATATGTCATACACGACATGTTTCGGGAAACATGTCCCCATCTTCACGTTTAAAAACTTTTCGTTCTCACATGAAGAACTTGTCAAACGCAAATAAAAACTTTTACTAACAACATTAAAAACACACTACATTAATAACGTACCGCGCGAATAATCAGTGCGCACTGTTCGGGTTCATAATCCCAACACAGTGTTTCGGGAAAAATGTCGTGTATGACATATAACGAAGTCGCAAGATGGAAAGGAAATAAGGTAAACTATAAATTTTATTTCAATAACACGACTTGAAGACCATAAATCATAAATTAAAATTAAAATTTAAATACATTCAGAAGATTTCGTTTTATTACACTTTCGACCCGAATTTCTGTTCCTTATACCTACACACTTTACTTCTTTATTTCACATTTATTCACATTTTTTCTAACATATCTCTACCATAAAAATCTCTCGTCTTCACATACTTCGTTACATCTGATTAATCATTAATTTTTCTGATTTCTATGATATATTTAATTCAAAAAAATATTTAAAAAAATATTTCAGCAGGTCAGAATGTTGCAATATTTAACAACTACACAGAATAAGTTACTCAAGAAACGGCAGTCAAAGATAGAGCATAAAACATTAAAACTGTATACGGCATATAACCATTTTCAATCATGTAGAGTACCAGGCAGTAGACAGAGATACAATTTTTGTGTCAGTTAATGAATGTTTACAACATTTTGGATATGAATTTGATAGTAAAACACAAGATTATAAAGAGGTGAAGTAGCATGTACAAATGAAGAAAAGAAGAAGGGCGATAGGGAAAAGTCATAGGATTTACTAGCAGTCTACGAGTTATAGGGAGTTAAATAAAATATGTATAAAATATTACCAATCTAGAGGATGCAACCTAATCGTGATTTAATGGAAGCAAGATAACACTAAACTGATTAGGGCGCCTACTGAAAACAAGGACAGTACAAAATTTTGGAAGCAAATTTAAGGAAGTATGAAAAAAGTGAAACCTAGACAAACTTGAGGTAAACACTAACAAGTTCACTGGAAAGAAAGGGAATAACGAAAAGTGACACGATAACGGGATGAAAGAAATCCGATCGAAATTCGAGCACATTTATAATGTTAATGAACGTATACCCTCTACATAATACGGTAACAGGATTTTGAACTACATACAAATTAATTCTACATTTGCGATCCTACGAAAACGTCTATTATAGTCTTACATAATAAGGAACATTCCCGAACAATGGAGTGTGTCGTTCTACGCGTTTCTCGGTTAGCCCAGCGGTGATGTTTGTGTGCGTACATATTGTTGCTACTTTGAGATGAAAGACAATTATGTGAGCCTTATCATGCGTCAACAATCGAGGCTACTCCAGACCGTATCGGTCAGCGCACTGTGTTCAAGGACAATGTTTGTAGAGTATTTGAGAGCGCCTGTTTAACACGTCATTTAAAGTGACAGATTATTCTGTCATCTAAGCGGGGTATAAATATAAGTATTCAGCGACGGTCAGTTTCACTTTTACTTCGGGCGATTACTCAGTGCGTCTCAAGTGGTGTATTAGTAAAAAGTGATTATTGTACGGGACTCTATTAGTTGACGTTATTATCGGTGTGACAAATTAACCTGAATTATTGTAAGAGTATAATCTTGTTGGATAACTTGTTGATTACAAACTGTTATTTATGGCAAATTAAAGCTGGTGATTAGTGACTTCATTGGTGTCTTGTATTTTGTTTTCCACTGTACCATACGACGATCAGTTAGACCAGTTAGACTTAATCAATTATCAATCTATTTCCTCTAATATACAGTATATTATAAGGTAACAAGATTCCACCTCCAAAGAAAGACAAGTATACCATCAAAATTCGTAGTGAAATATGCAGAAAAACAATCTTATCAATATTAAAAGAAATAGAAGAATAAAATAAACTTAATAAATACAGTAATGAAGAGACAATATATTACTTAAAGATAATTAATATTTTCAAGAAATAAAAAGAAATCAAAACAAAAAGGGAAATATTATCATAAATGAATAATTGGGAAATAGGGAAATAGAGAATGCAAATTTAGGAATTAAATAATGCAATTAACATGACAAAACAATAAGTGACGATGACAAATACCCAGAAGAGACGATCAAATGACAAAAAATGTGTAAATAGTTATTAGTAAACAATAATAATGTACAAATATTAAACTTAGCATGTAAGAAATAAGACATTGAATATATCCTTAGATTAAAACTATGAGGAGGTCTACGAACCTCAAACAGTTATTGTGTCTAAGTGAACTACAGACTGTAATTAATATAAAATTACAAATATAATAATATTGAACAACAACTATAAAAGTTAGGGAGTGCAACAGTGTAAGAAGGTGAGAACAACGGTGATAGACTTTAAGAAGTAAAAACAGTGTATAGTGTAAGTGAATATTTACAATATGAACATTGCATGAAACATATAATTTATATGAAACAACAAGGTAACTCATATAGTGCAATAAAACCAAGGGGAACTAATTAAAAAATAAAGAGTCTTCCGTTACAAACTTATAATGTAATAATGACGAAGATAGAATAAGATTCTACGGAATAACATTAATTATAAATTGGGAGACCGAAGCTGTGACCCATAAATATATCGTTGCCAAGACCTTAACTGAATAAATTAGTGTTTTTAGTAGAAAGGATTATAGTTGAAGAAAATATTGAAACCAGGCAGAACGTGTCGAATTTTAATGCTGGTTTTTATACAAATTAAAGGAGGATACGAGACGAAATTTGAAAATTTTCGATACTGAAAGACTTAGAAAATAAATAGAAGAAGGATATTTTAATCGATGGTACAGAAAACCAGAAGTTCAGACGCAAAGGATCAAGAAAGAAGATCGTAAAGAAAACTACCATATGGGTGAGATCTCTCCAATAGTCAACCAAGATATTTGAAACTTCTTAACATTTAAAGTTCGAATCACAGCGATATACTATCGCAAAAACAATAAAAACTTTAGAACAGTGAATTCTAATTGTACACAGATAATTATTAGTAGTAAAAGTTTCTTTTCCAATTGTTCATTTGCACTTTTGTATGATACAAAGAACCCACTGATACACAACATACATCAACAACACCTAATTACCAAACATTAATTTATAAATATTATGTTTTATGATATGTTTACGACTTATGTACTATACTTTGACATAACTTATACATGAACTCTGAGATTGAGATTTTACATGCTCTACAACAGAAGTGAGTTTCAAAAAGATTAAATAAAATTAATTTAATTTTAAACAAGAACGAATAAGGATTTTGAATATTTATTTTAGCATAAAGACTCTACTTACAAATTTGGCACCAGCAACTTGGGGCAAACTACATACACCCAAAAGGTATACACAGGGTGCTTTTACATAATTGACGCAACCAAGGTGTGGCTAATTAAGAGATTTTATTATAGCTTAACGAGTCTTCTATTACAATATCCTTGATATGATGGAAAAGATAACAGTCGTATACCGTACATTCAGTTTAGTGTACAGTTGAAGTTAACAGTGAGTAAGTAATAATTTGTTCCTGACGATGAGAAGATGGAACATTTTTAAGAGTATATGGTAGAAGTACGTATGGAAGGTGAGCAAACTAAGAAGAATGTACAGTACGCAGGTGGTGCGTGTAAGACATAATAATAAAAAACGCTAGAATTATAACATATTGCAGAAAAAAGAATTCGAAGAGGACTTACAAGAGGAGATACAATTCTTTTGTAGAATATAAAACCTAAAGTAAAAATAATATATTAAAATTATAAAATGTTAATTACAGGAAATACTTTAAAAAAATAATAACTACCAGTTACCAATAACACATAAAACAGTTTATCAGCAAAAAAATATATTAAAATAATTATATCCTACATCTCTTTTTGGCTAATTAGTAATCCCATTAACCGGAAGATCAACAGCTGTCTGCACAATATACATAGGGATACAGAGAACTTGGAAGTTGGACGTAATATTTGATCACAAAGCTGACTCGATTGGATGATCTCTGACTCATCTGTCAGTCCAGTGGGCGTTGGTCGAACAGATGGCTGTTCATGACTGAAAAGAAACAACACAATTCTGAACCTTCTACTGGTCTTCCGTTGCCCTAGCATGGAAAAGTATGTAAGTACACCGGATGGTGGATAATTTCGTATACACATAATTCAGATATTCATAAACAGTTTATATACACACGTCACAAACATACGATTTTAAGTAAAAACTACAGCTATTTTTCCTCTAAGTAAAAACTACAGGTATAAGCTTTTCCTCTTTATCTGAAAAGTTTGCATTCTGTGTTTACATTACATTGCTTTGTAGAAAGTTTAATTTTTACATCCCTTGGGTTTTATAGCCAAAATGCTTGTTACTTGCTCACTCACTCACACATTAGTTTAAAAAGTGTTAACTTTAGACTGTGTTAACTTGTTTAATTGACAAGGATCAGATAAGCTGTTTACTAAGCTTCTTGTAACTGTAAAAGGATACACTAGATAATAATTTTATATTATAATGTTACTGAATCTGTACTTTTTAAGTTTTAATAATAGAGCCGTTTTTATTTTAAATAAATACAGATTGTGATGGATAAAACGTAACGATCCGCACGTCTTTTGACGCCCCTGGACAAACGCATAGTCTGCTCGTTTCTAGGCCTAAACGCGGGCCTGGTTATCCGTAGGCCTATGTGTGATTGTAGTAACTATATGGAAAGGATAATATTTGTTAGTTTATATGTTTTATTTAGTAACGTTACTAAAAAAATAACACCGATATTATTTATATATACTTATTTATATTAAAGTATACATCTGATCTGTTTGTATAATTTAAAATAATCGTTTAATAACAGTGATTACAATTTAATTCATATTAAAATATAACCAATCGAATGGTGCAATTGGGAAATTTAAAAAACATATTTTCTACATTACTATTTAATACCTGATACAATATAAATTCTCAGAGCTCCGTATATTGTAATAAAACGTATACTGTTTCAGGAATATTTCTACCACAGGGGAACTTGACCCTGAGCTTTTGTTGATTATGACTCTGTTTATCTGTACTGAACTGTCAACAGTTTCTGTTACTGTTTACTTAGCTTGAACTTTAGTAACTACTGAAATTTTTTATTCATATTCATGTTCTGAGATATACTTCTTCTCGAGTCGCCTAAAGCTTATGATATTAGTTGTTATCTCGTTTCTTGTTTTCTGTTTCCTCTGCCTTTAATTTACTTTTTAAAACGTAACGTTAAGCACAAACAAACACGCACTCAACATATAAACACGTTTAAGTAGTGATCAAACAATGAGGGTAAACAAAGTTATCTTGTACGCAGAAGAGCAAAATGAATTCGCATAATTTAACTCACTGTCTACTATGCTGCAGGATGTCATGAGTTTAACACAGAATTGTCAATATCAGCGTTGTAAGGAGGGGGTCAATATTACCAACTAACTGAAGAATGTTTTGGAATTTAATTCAGTTCTTGAAGTCGTTGACGTCATTCCTTTTATTAAATTCCATATCAAACAAACCGGTATGTTTTATTACTCAACCGTTTGCTGCCGTAATATTGGAATTTAACTTATATTGTCTGTCCTTTTCTTTGTTCTTCTTCGTTCTCAAAGTTCTTCAAAACATACATGAAAAATGTATCTTCATAAACGTTCTTGATATGTATTCATAAGTACAGCCATGATGTCTTTAAACGTTTAAGCAACACCTGAATAGAAACCGATGTGCACAAGGCCGTTTCAGTTTGACATAGGCCTAATTAGGTGTTCTACTCACATATAGTTAGTTCTTTCTAATAAACTGTAAATATTTATTCGTTCCATAAAAAGCTCAACAGTATGCTTGAGAATCAGTACGGTGGATTTTTCAGTGTGATTATGTTAAAGACTTTTTGTTTAGTAAAAATCATTTTTAAACATTGTATTTGCCTCCAAAAGCGTTTTAAGACTATAAAACAGGTTAATTACCTACCGTCACGCTTTTTGAAATCCGAAAACAGGATTACTCGAGTTTCGACACATTAAGTGTCATCTTCAGATCCTCGATGAATATAAGTTAAAAACTTATATTTGCATACATCAACAAATGTATTTTTAACTTATTATCTGACGGGATGTGCATACATCAACAAATGTATTTTTAACTTATATTCATCGAGGATCTGAAGATGACACTTAATGTGTCGAAACTCGAGTAATCCTGTTTTCGGATTTCAAAAAGCGTGACGGTAGGTAATTAACCTGTCTTATAAAAATCATTTTTTAAGATCAGTATTTCACAACACAGATTACAAATTAATTTATCGTATCATTTCTTGACGTGTAATTAATTCTAAGACTTTGCCTTCTTATGTCAAAAAAAAAAAATTATCAGCATCTTTCATGTTCTTTAAGATACTTTAAATAGTTCAGTTCATGAAAGGAAATTGACTTTTACAGCAATGACGATGGTAGTGGTGAGATTATTATTATTTGAAAACCATTTCTAGATTATCCATTCAAGTCAATATTTGCTTTTCACTTGCATCTATAACTTTATAATAAATATGCATAAAAATCATACATACAACATTTTTGTTAACAAAAATACTTTATGTACCATTTCAGACTTGCTCCCATCTTAAAACTCTAACTAGAAGTAGCCTAAAAAATTCAGTGCTACAAAACTAGTTCTATTTATAAATGCTTAAAAAACAATTATTTACAAACTTGTTAATAGGCAAACATATTAAATATGTAAGCGACTTTCAGAGAGCCTGCATACATTATATACATTTATATTTCATTTAAGTGTATTACATTTGGTGTCATATCTATAAATCTTGTTCCATTTGCATTATACATAAACATCTTTTTTGTTTTGTCAGCATTTAGCTATACCACATGCATTAGTGTTTATTAGTGTAACTACCTTTTCATATTAAAATAATGGTTTTAACTTATACGAAGAAAGCATTAACTACAATCAATTTTTGCTATTTCTTTTATGAATTTGCTAACTGCTATAATTTTTTATTGTTCGACTAAGCTTTTCGTCATTACTGACATCTTCAGGTCTTAAACAACGTCTATCAACTGTACGTTGTAGGCTTTTATACTTTAGGCCCCTCCCCTTATGTCATCGCCCCTCCTATTGGTTCTAGCTGCTACCGCTCTTCACGGGAACTTTGTCTACCTTTTTCCGTTAGGCATTTTTCTAACGTCCGTCAAATTGTCGGAATAACAATTTGACGGACGTTAGAAAAATGCCTAACGGAAAAAGGTAGACAAAGTTCCCGTGAAGAGCGGTAGCAGCTAGAACCAATAGGAGGGGCGATGACATAAGGGGAGGGGCCTAAAGTATAAAAGCCTACAACGTACAGTTGATAGACGTTGTTTAAGACCTGAAGATGTCAGTAATGACGAAAAGCTTAGTCGAACAATAAAAAATTATAGCAGTTAGCAAATTCATAAAAGAAATAGTAAGGATGGCTGCTAATTTAAACAATACGAAGAAATCAATTTTTGGTTTTGTGTAAATTCATTGTTTCAAAACAAATACTGCCTTACAATGAAGCTGTCTGTTAAAAGAAAAAATTACATTATTGTACTAAAAATATTTTTAAATTACCATAATATAGAAATCGGCGGTTTGACAGTAACGCTCAATCGCATAAGAAAGCACAAAAAAATCAAAAACGGAGAAAACGCCCTTTTAGACGTAACCTCTGTAACGTATCAAACCATTGTTAATAAATCAAGATGTACGGCAAAGGTACATCGCCAAGCCCTTTTTATTTATAACAAAATACCTTGTATATTAGTAGAGTACAACAGTGCAGACTAAAGTAAACTAAATGCATATATAAATGTCTGGCATAATACCACTTACTTGTTGCAGTATTCAGGAATAAAGAAGGGTAAGTTTTAAAATTAATAACTGAGTAAATATAGTTTCGGAATATAGGATACAGGATAAAAGTGGGATTTGGGTAAATACGGGATTCAAATACAATTCAAAGAACGAAACGTGTTTATATATGATATTTAACACTATTAAAAGGATCCATAAAATAGACAGAAACTATGGGCATATTTAATGTTCTTCAAGACACTTTAACTAGCTCACTTCATGAAAGGAAATTGACTTTTGTGGCGATGACTATGGTAGTGGTGAGATTATTATTATTTGGAACCATTTCCAGGCTGTCTATCCAGTTCAATTATTGCCTTTCACTTGCATATGTAACTTTATAATAAATATTCATAAAATCATAGATACAACATTTGTGATAACAAAAATAGTTCATGTACCATTTCAGTCTTGCTACTATCTTAAAACTGGAACTAGAAGTAGGCTGAAAAATTCAGTGCTGCAAAAATAGTATTAAATCCAAGCTAAACAATTCGTGAGCAGCACGAAGAAAGATCGGGTCACTGTAGAATGTAAACCATGGGTTAGATGAATTTCCGAGTTATATGTTTTACGAATAAGAAGATGGATCAGAAGCATTTCGGTACAGTAGCATAAAGCAGGCTTCTGTATACAGGAAAGGGTTTACTCTAATAGGCTCTATCTTAAGACATTATTAGGACATACATATTAAAAAAAATTTTTTATAGATCTGTCTTATACTATGCATAAAATTATCGCTACTTTCTGTTTCAAAGTTTTATTTCATCTCTATCCGAATGTAATTACAGTACTACTAATTCAAACAGAATTAGAAGTTCACGAAAGAAATTAGACCCGAACCTCACACTTCCCTATATATCATAGGAATCCTGTACACTTCTGAGGGGACGCATAAGGCCCACCTTTTTCTGACTAATTTATAAGCCATTAATACCCTGGTTTGTTTTCTACTCTTGTACTTGCTATATGAATGGTTACACACTGATACATTGGCATGTAACTTGAAAATAACGTCACAATATCACTGTTTTTTTGAAATGTAGATTTAAAGTTTCAAATATTTTATGGTTTCTACATCGTCTAGATTTTTTAAATGCATACATTTAAATTGAAAGGAAATCTATTAGCTTTATAAGTGTTGCTTCAGTGACATAGATTTTGTACCATGTATGTAAGTTGTATTTATCAACATATACTCAACTACGCAGTACATCAGCACAAATTGAGCTTTACCGTTGTCAAATCATACGGTTCACTGGCTAAACCAGTCACAGGGAAATATTTAATTCTGTGCCAGGATTATGCCATACAGAGGCGAACGTTTCTACATCACAAGCAGTACAACACGAGCATCAAATTTCGTATAATAACGAGTCGATATTCCTATAACACACGCGTTTCAATAATTAATGAATTACAG
The DNA here is from genome assembly GCA_034769895.1 of Magicicada septendecula. Lineage (NCBI taxonomy): Eukaryota > Metazoa > Arthropoda > Insecta > Hemiptera > Cicadidae > Magicicada > Magicicada septendecula. The sequence goes on from CM068368.1 coordinate 179,246,663, forward strand.
TTTATGATATATAACACAATTATTTATGTGTAACAACAGCAATGTTAAAACGCTACTGCAGACATAAAAATTCAAAACATTATATTAATATGTCAGTATTATATTTTTATAGTAAAGTAACGAGTATTTATTTTTATATTAAAAATTATTGTTCATATGTAGGCATATATTACATTTTTGTCTATAATGACACCACGAAGATTATTATTATTATTATTATTTTTAGTATTACTAGTAAGCTCCTTAAGGTGCAGAACTCGCTCCCTATTTTGAAATAAATACATAGATTATTAGGTCAGATCAATTACAATATCAAAAAACCTTTTACATTATCAAAAAATTAGAAAAATCTTGGCTCATCTGTATATTGTTAATAAAAATAACCATTCTAAAGCAGTCAGTTACAGAATACACGCTAAAAGTTACGAATTAATGCACTACCATTAGTCAAATTTATAAATAATTTAGCTTTAATAACAAAAAATGTATTTCTCGTTTTTAGTTTAGGATTGCTTCAGAGATATGTATAGACGGATAGACCTATGTCTAATATGTTTCATAAATGTACATAACTGATAACAATATACAAGTGTTTTGTAAATATAGCTTTTTAAAGCGAAAAAAAATTTGATTATTTGTTGGACACTAGTATTCAATGATTGTGTAGCTACGGAATTAACTTTTAATTTATACGACTCGTGTAGTTCATGTTTGATTTTCAGTGGAGATAGATACACTCATCTCTGTAATTAAATTTCCTCGAACTACGTTAATTCAATTGTACAATTGGAACACGTATTGTGCGATATCTATAAATACGTATTAACAGATAAAATTTAAACTGACAAATTGGTAACTCAAAACGAGTCATGATCTAGGACTTAAAACTCTTAAGCTTTGGTTACTTTTCAGTTACCAAATAAGAAGACATTAACATTGCAAAAGTTGCACGACAGAAGGAACTTCTTGATTTAAATTTATTTACAATATTAACATTTACTAAAACGGCTGCGACTATTAAAAAGTTTCTTATGTTTACATATTAAGATTTTGTCATTTGAAAAAACATGCAAACATGAAAAGCTTATTTGATTGTTTGTTTGTTATTCGGTTAATATTAATTTATCGTTCAGCTTACAACTTATTTAGCAAGAACTATATTCTCTTATAGTTTGTTTTGTAACACGATTTGTTTTATTCATTAAATGGTTTCGATATAGGCAGGTATGCTCACAATCATCGACGAGTGTACAAGATCACATCGGGCGAGTATTTGGTGAACATAAACTAATATTAAGGTTAGTAGAAATTATACCTTTAAAAAAAGAAACCAGGGATATAATATTATTGTTTAATATTATTAGTATTTATAACGGTAGTGGGCCTTAGCACTCTGCACATAATTCGTTGGCATAGCGAGAGTGTTCTAAGGTAAGTTTCCCACATGTCGGATTACACACACACACACACACACAGATATAGACAGACAGACATCAGATGGACACATACGTGCAGCACAGTGTTTTAAGAGAACCAGAACGTCTGAGCTTAAAATAAGGTAAACGTAATAAAATGATTACTAAACCTTGTGCTTGTAGGCCTATATATTCAACATAAGCGCGCGTGCGCGTAAACATATACAGACACTCATGCGCACACGTACACAAATGATAAATGAGCAAATGGCCAAAGGTGAAGTGTACAAGCAACGCATCTGAATTCCGGATCTGAGAAAAAAATTAATTTACAGGCATTAGGCTCTTCCTATTTATGCTCTTTTATTTTACGTTGTTGTTTCGCAGTTCTTTATACAATTCAATAATTTACTGCACATTAAATGTTGTTAATCAAAAGCGCGCGATCGATTATTTAAATAACAAACAATTTTGAAATTAACAACATTATGCTTCCAAACTGATTTTATTGTACATAGTATTCATTGTTCACTATTCATTTATCACTTTAATCTTTAGATAAAGTATAATTTCAGCTAAAAATAAATATTTTTAATTAATAAAATTTAATATTAATCACATAGTTACATAAATAATTTTAATTAAACACACACGGACTTCTTCCGTATTTTAAAGCATATTGAACAAACTATTTTAGTAAACGATACCAACTAAGTTAATTGACACTACATAAGACTAGATCAACTAGTAAAAACTAAACCAACAAAAACATATAAAAATTAACAGCTGCACAAAATGTAAATATCTCAGTGGGTCTTAAGTTACTGGAAGTCACAAATGTGTCATAAATTTAACCGTTGATCGTCCGGGGAAACGGGAAATCTTTTCACTTCTATAAAAGACTAACATACTTTATATGTTGCTTTTGTTATTTTTTTTCTGTCTGTTGCTGCTGCTTCTACAGCTACTACTGTAGGCATGATAATACTAAATTTAAGTATTCCTGTACGACAAATTAATTTTCTCTACAAATCGAATTTCTTCATATTATTATACCACAACAACAACAACAACAACAACAACTACTACTACTACTACTACTACTACTACTACTACTACTACTACTACTACTACTACTACTACTACTACTAGTAATAATAATAATAATACTAGAAATAGTACTAACAGTACTAATAGCAGTGATGACGATAATAATATATTTGGCCTACTAACAATTTACGCAAACTATTTATTACATCAACTATTTATTTGTGAAAACTTTTCCGCTTCGCCTCTCTGTCTTTTGTTCATCGCTTTCTCTTTCTTTTCTGTCTTTGTGTTTTCCCTTTACCCTCCCCCTTACACACACACACACACACACACACACACACACACACACACACACACACACACACACACACACACACACACACACACACACACAGACTTACGAACTCTTAAAAACATAATTGTGAAAAGACGAAATTGTATAATACGTTTCAGTTTATGAAGTAAATAATAAAACAGTATTATTATAATATTTACACGTGCTGATCTATACTTAAAACACCTATATATTTGGTTAATAGGCCTATGTGTTTGGTCTTTACAGATTGTATCACGTACTGAAGTGTCCAGTGACTGTAGCATTATGCTTCACAAACTCTGAAGTTACAGCCGTACGTGAGTAGTTTGAACTTACGTCACAAGTAAAATAAGAATTTTCTGAGAACCTGTTTTCTAAATAAACCTTTCTACATAATTTTTAACTACATGGAATATATACCATCCTTTTTTCTTCTAATGATCAACATATTCTTATGTATTTCTGTTTTACTTCTTCGAAATATTCTGTTGTGCAAACGTACTTTAATCACGACAATACAGGCCTTCAAAAAGCAAACCGTGAATACCCTATGTGATATTCAACACAAAGACGAAGATTACACACTTAAATTGTGTCTAATTGTAACGCGCATTTACAATGAGTTGCACACGGCCTATGTTGAGTTTGTTACGAATAGGAAAAAAATATTGTAGTGAATTAACTGGAATTTCTTAATCAATTATATATCAATTAACTCTTGATATCATCATTAATTTATATAAGTTGTATCATATATTCTTTAGAATATTTAATCAATTTCTAATAATAAATTTCTTTAATTATAACCCAAGTATTATGTAAACAGAGAGCTTTAGAAAGAACGCAAGAAAGCAACACGTTGCCCAAGAAAGAATAATTAAATAATTTTCAAAAAATACAAACGTAAATACTCAGACCTTGAAAACGATGAAAATAAAAATCATAATGGTTTCTTGTGATTCCTAGGATCCGGTTTCCTAGGTCTTAATTATATTTGTAAAATTTTCTCGAATTTTTTAATGTTTAAAAATTTACAACAAAATACAGATGCCAGAACCTTTATTTATTTTGTTATTTAGTTACTCAATAAAAATTTGTATATGCTAGAGTTAGCAAGATATAAGCAACTTATTTACCGACGTGAATTTTGCCATAATGATTTATGTAGCCTAACTAGTAGCACATTTTGCACAGTTGTATTTACCGCTATCTAGAACATGTATTTAGGTATCAAATTAAAATGACTACAGCGGAAATTTATACTTTCTTTCCTCGTAATTTCTTTAATAATCTCTCGCACAGGCAAATCAGACGTTACTTATTTGTTTTTATTTCCAGACAGGAAGTTACTATTCTTTTCCTGTTGTTCCGCGTTAGATTAGAGATGTCTGAATATTTCAGTATGTTTCTTATGATGATCGAATTTTACATTTATTGCAATAATTTTCCTACAGATTTTCGTTTCCAATACGTAACACACCGACACCACATTGTCCCTTATCAACAAGGACGGTAAATTTTCTACAAAACATTGTAAATTGGTCTCCGCACAGAAGTTTTAAGAACAAGGATTGCAGAAAATAATACTTTGCAGTTTGAAGTTACACTGTGATTGGCAGAGCATTAAACTAAAGTAAAACAACTAAATTTTGCTTCCATTATTAAAGTTATAATTTTTCTTATTGTATTCTTTATATGCAAAAAGAATAGATGCATAGGCATCTATAGTTTTTAATATTGTTTTATTTTAGTTTTATTTATTTTTCAATTCTCTTCTATGTGTTGTATTGTTTCAGTAAAATAATCTGTAGTAAGCAATGTTACGGAAATGATCAACGGTAAACAGCGTTGTACAACATAATGGTGGCAATGTTAATGGAATACGACGTAGTGAGCGTTGTTCATATAACTGAATTAGATCAGGTGACCTTCCGTTTTTTATTACAGCGAAAACGGTATGCTGCAGGAAAAGGGTTAAACACTGATAGGATGAACTAGGTTAATTGCGTTAATTACTTCGCTAAAAGTTGAATACACTAGTGTTGTTTAATACAAAAGAGGAATTCATCTGTGCCATCACGATTCTATGTTTTGTGTAGTTACTGGTGTCTGATAACATTTGTATTAAAACAACTCACTCTGCCTTAAAAAAGGCATGAATAATTTAATTTATTACATTGCAAACACAAACACATAAGCACTCAAAGTCATTTGTACATTAGGTAGTACAAGCATTTATGTAGGCGTCAGACGTCAGGTGCATTTATTTGTGCACAAAGAATGTACCTAGCAGTGTATCCTTAAAACTCTGTAATTTCTGCTTTTCTAAAATATCTTAAAACAAATTGTGTGCTTTGTAAAATTAAAATATTTCTTTACTTTCTGTACACGATAAAAATTAAAATAATTATACAATTGTACACTTATACTAATGTATTTGCTTCCAATTTCTACCGCAGTCAGCAAAAGCAACAGTGTAACAATTTAACTAGTTTGTAACACTCGTTAGGTACATATATTGATTTTGTGCATACAAATTTGTGTGATTTTGTGTGTGTATGTGTGTGTGTGTGTTTGTGTGTGTGTGTATATATATTTATATATATATATATATATATAAATTTTTATAAAGAAAAGTCACTTTTAAAATGGATAATTTTGTACTACCGAATCATAACATAAAACACAAAGCATATTGTATCGGAAATTAGGAATTAACTGATTTACTGAATGAACCATAGCAATGAGCTAAGAATAATATTACTTGTCTGTAATATTTATTTTTTCTAAATATTTGGACCACTATCAGCCCTGCCCGTGGTGATTCGTAAGACCATTTCTCACCATGAGGTACTACCTAAATACCAGACTACCAGTTATTACTTACCAGATTGTTACTATTATTGCTAAATTCCAAGCAACAGTTATTTAATTATAATCTTTACCATGAAACTTTAAAGATATAGCTCACCAATATACACCGTATCTACTGTACATAAAACTTCTTTTCCAAAACCTGTAGAGTAAATTTATCGTACAAGGTGACTGGAATGCTAAACACACACACTGGACCTCGAGACACACTAACACAAAACTCTGGTGCACCATGTCCGACAACAAATTTTCTTATAAAACGACACTAGCAAGATTTCTGCTGTCTTAGACTTCACTGCAGCCAGCGGAATACCTACGAACAATTGTATAGTGGACTGTCGCTTTGAGCTTTTGTCTGACTATACTCCGCATATCATGAGCACAACCGTCATCAGCAAACTGCCGCCACCTAATCGAATCTCAAGAAACACCGACTGGAGTAACTACTAAACTTACAGCGAAGAAAACGTAAACATCAACCTACGATTGAAATGCCTCGTTGATATGAAACTTTTGCCCCACTGCACGGTACGTTGCCACTCTCATACAACAGGCACTCCACTTCCAAAACTGCTAATGCGAAAACAACTAGTACTGTCAGTATAGCACTACACGGATGTAGCCAAAAAACGATGAGCAAGGAGAACATAACAAAGGTCAAGAAATCATTAGACTAGACTGTGCAGACAATGAAAAAATCAATTAGAAATTCTAAAACCTCGGACTTCAAATGTTTCATCACTGTGTTTTCCCTAAAACGACAACACAAGTCTACATAATAGTTAACTAAATCGCAAAGGGTCTAACTAATCTCGCCTTAGCGGTTCTAAGTACAGATTTGATAATATATATTACCTTATTTCAGTCCCGTCTTGTGATTTCTAGCAGGTATGTGACGCGTTTCGGAACTATTGTTCCATAATAAGATATACATTGGCTTATCCCTCATAAGATATTGTCAAACATTACAAATTGTAATCAAAATAAAACACGTACCAACAATAAAAACAAATACCGAAACAATCGTTCCGAAACGCCTCATATAGCTACTAGAAGTCACATGACGGAACTGAAATAAGATAATCTAGTAATTGAAACTTGGATACTGGAAACATAAATGTCAACAAAATTTTAGATTCTACTTCATATAATTGTAGCCTCTTTAATTTGTTCAGTCATTCTACATTTAATTAGAACCGTGGAACTATCAACAATGTGTATTTTTCCTGTTTGTACACACCATTTAACGTCATGCTCATTTAACAGAATCACTGATAATAAATGTATGTAATAAATGTATGGTTTCAGAATAGTGACCGGGCATACGAAAATCTGAATTCCATTTTCATATGCTTATACCAAGTTTAATAACATAGGTCGGTGTTCATACATGTGCTGGATGTATTTGTAATCTATATAAATTCCCATGCTCTGTAAGTTTAGTTTTTAAATATCACTAAAAATTATAATTGATGCCACACTATTAATCAAAATGTAATAATGTATAAATTTGTTGTGTACTTCGTCTGCGTCCTCTTACTATTGGCAAACAGTACGTTAAATAAAGGGAAGATTCAGCTCTTTTAGTTTTAATTTATAACGTCAATTTTGAATGAGACTCAATTTTCACAAGAAATTATTATTATTAAATAGATATCAACACAAATATGTAAAGAATAACTGTAGACAATACCGTTAGAAGATATCAGAGCGGTGTTTTTTCAAAAGAACGCACCCTTGTCTTGGCGACAACTAGACGGCTAAAAGTACGAAAAAGTCACGTACGGGACAGAAAGCCATAAAATTGTATTATATCTAAAAAACAGCAAAAAATAGGTTAAAGGTTGTGAAAGCTGAGTGCTTACAACAATAGATACCGTTATTTTAAACAGAGAGCGTTAGACAGAGAAGCGTAAGGATAGCGTCACTTCCCACAATAGCTCGAAAGATTTGCACGCGCTGTTAGTTAACGAATAAGAGAAAGCGTCATTTTTTAGAGGGTGAATTCTATAGTTGGGTTGGATACAATCAAACATCGCGGTACTCTAATCCAATGGGAATGTGTTTTATAAATATTAAGTGAGGGTAGAATTAGTTAGGGTATAAAAAAAACGTAGTTTGGAAATTTGTAGTCAGTCGACGAAGGTATTACAACTAAAAGACTCGTAATTTGCGTATTAGTAAAATCGTAAACGTAATTTAGGTAATCGGAAATATTATAACTATAATACTCGTAATCGGCGTGTAATAATTGTTAATTCAGTAAAGAGATTGTAACAGTTATATCAGTATTCATTATTTTAATAAAACTAAATAATCGGAAGTTTGGAAGAAATTGTCGGAGAAGTTATAAGCGTAAAGTGTAATAGATAATTTAATCAACGGGAACAGTTAATATTCAACCCAAAGTGATTAGTCTTTGTAGAAGCTACTGTAATTCGGCTGACACAGTATCAAAGTTCATGTCGGAAGTAAACGTGAATCGGAGAATTACCACAGCGTGAGTCGGAAAAATTAGTAAATCGTCTGACGGTATGGGCCTGAACGATCCGTGTTGCTAGCACTTAGCTTAATTTAATATACATGCAAAGGTGTTAAATATAGTGCTTAATACATATTCTTGATTTAAATACTGTATTAGCTGTGAATTGTGTATGGTGAAAGTGATGCCTATGTATATCTAAAGTGTTAAAAACAACGAGTGCCACCAGCAAGGATCTACTGTCGCAACGAAGGACATCAGAACACCAGGACAGCACACTTCAAGCGGATAACCTTCAGCGCAGACTGGAATTCGACAATCAAGTAACCCATAATTGAACATTCAAATTTATATTATATTTCACGTCAAATCTATCGTTAATGGAATAAATCCGCTTATAGTCCAAGCCACGTATTTTATAATCAACTAAACGCTATGTAACTCACCGTCTGTGGCTTAAGTAAATGTTTTTATACAATTGACATGTTTCGGGACACTTGTCCCATCATCAGAATATTTAAAAAAGTCTCTTCATACCATCATACGATGGCACAGTCGTCAATATATTAAAATCCACATAACACAAAACACAATTACACTACACAAAGTACGCACACAAAAATTTTCGGTGTACACCACACGGTAACCGACAGCGCACTGGTTCATATTTCACTCGTGTCGCGACAATATCGCAACGCAGTATCGTACAGGACATTAGATTTAAAGTTCAGCGGATCATTTAAAACATGTGGCCTGGTAACAGGATTATTATACGCTCTATATATCTCAAACTCCTCAAGGGCGTTCATGTAACGTCCTTTATTACAAAAGTGAAGGGGTATCAAGTTGGTATGAAAATTAGTATAGTTGTGATTTTCATCAATAAGATGTTTAGCGAATTTAGATTTTACATTTTCTGTGTTATGAAAATAAGTGGGTGGCTTATGTTCAACAAACCTCTTGAAAAAACCACGGCCCGTTTGGCCCACATAAAAATTTGGTGTGCGTACTTTGTGTAGTGTAATTGTGTTTTGTGTTATGTGGATTTTAATATATTGACGACTGTGCCATCGTATGATGGTATGAAGAGACTTTTTTAAATATTCTGATGATGGGACAAGTGTCCCGAAACATGTCAATTGTATAAAAACATTTACTTAAGCCACAGACGGTGAGTTACATAGCGTTTAGTTGATTATCAAATCTATCATATTCATATTGGCAATTCAAACCGTCTAAAAGAATCCACTATCAAAGAATTGCTAAGAAAGCTGAATTTTCAATATTATAATCATATAAAAATCTTGTGTACTTGTAAGAAGCAAATGCAAATAAATTATTAAATATATAATTTATGCTACATAAAATTGTGTTAATAAGTTATTTCATGCCCTGAGGTAATTCGTAAGAGTCGCTACAAAAGCAAGAGTTGAAAGTATAGCATTTAATACACAACAAATTTTAGCATATTAATTAATACTCATCTCTTGTGTAAGGTAGTAAATTAAAATCACTTCCCTCAACTACTGTCAAATGAGATAATTGAAATGTTTTCCTGGTGACGTCCATGTATTGCTCTGTTGATAATAATTACAGTTTACGAAAGTGTAAAAAAAAAACAAGAAAAAATGTTTTTCGTGACTACTTCATTTTAAACCAAGTCAGTGAATTAGACTAGTTTAAACGGTATACATTACATTCTGAAATGTACGAGAATGGAAGAAATTTAGTAAACAAATCTTTATTTACCAGATTCATGTGACCACAACATGAACCAAAAATAATAAAATTTTCAACAGTGAACGTTTCTCTATTTTTCCTGTTTCCACAGGTGCCTGTGAAAAAATATTGGTATGGAGAACCATAATGACTTCCATGTTCTAAGATTTATATTTAAAATCATATTCGAAATGAAATATTTCCATTGAAACTATGTCTTTCTACTTATTGCTTCAGCATTAACCACAGTACTGTGGTCACTAACGTATGCCACCTCACGTTTTCGCACTCGATTTTCACTGATGATGGCAGTCGATGGCACTGCCGAAAAGTCTGGTTTTACAGAAAACATTGGACTACGGCTAAGCAACCCGGGACGCAATTTTAACAAAAAACTCCTTCTTTGTTGCCGATAACGTAGTACACATAAAAAAATCTCCCCTCCACCTTCAACTATAATTGTTAATAATAGAAAATTTCCCCCACCCCGTTCACCTAACCTCTTCATTTATAGATATTTCATCTACGTTTCTACAGTGGATTATTATGAGCTTCTTATCAGGATACTTTATTTATAAAAATTAAGTACTTTTCTCTTGTTAAACCATAAAATGTTTCAGGTAAACTACCCCTTTCTCTTAACCGATCTTCTCCAAAATCAATAGACCTTCAGTCCTGTACAATTCAGGGATGCATGCAAAAAAATATTTGACTCTGTTTGAATGTGCGGCAGTTATCGTTCGTCATGGAAACATTTCTCTTGTTACAACATAAAATGTTGCAGGTAAACTACCCCTTTCTCTTAACCGATCTTCAGCAAAATCATCAAATCTTGAGTTCTCTTTAGTTCAGAAAGGTATGCAAAAACGTAGTTGATTCTGTTCGAATTTACGGCAGTTATCGTTCGTCATATAAAAAATTACCCTTGTTAAAACATAAAATGTTGCCGGTAGACTACCCCTTTCCCTTAACCGATCTTCACCAAAAACGACAAGTCTTGAGAACTTTACAATTCAGGGCTGTATGCAAAACAGTATATGATTATGTTTGAATTTGCGGCTGTTATCGTTTGCCAAAAAAAATAATTACCCTTGATTAAAAAAAAAGTTGCATGTAAACTACCCCTTTCCCTTAACCGATCTTCACCGAAAACAACGGGTCTTGAGTATTCTACAAATCAGAGGTGTATGCAAAAAGTATTTTATTTTGTTTAAATTTGCGACTCTTATCGTTTGCCATAGAAAATACTCTTGTAAAACATAAAATGTTGCATGTAAACTACCCCTTTCCCTTAACCGATCTTCACTAAAAACAACAGGTCTTGAGTACACTACAAATCAGGGCTGTATCAAAAACTTATTTGATTCTGTTTGAATTTGCGGCTCGTATCGTTTGCCATAGAAAATACCCTTTAAAACATAAAACGTTGCCGGTAAACTACCCCTTTCGCTTAACCGATCTTCACCAAAAACAAAACGTCCTGAGAACTCTACAATTCAATGCTGTATACAAAAAATTATTTGATTCTGTTTAAATTTGCGGCTTTTATCGTTTGCCATATAAAATACCCTTGTTAAAATATAAAATGTTGCTGGTAAACTACCCCTTTCCCTTAACTGATCTTCACCAAAAACGACACGTCTTGAGTATTCTACAAATCAGAGCTGTATGCAAAAAATTATTTGATTCTGTTTGAATTTGCGGCTCTTATCGTTTGCCATAGAAAATACCCTTTTAAAACATAAAACGTTGCCGGTAAACTACTCCTTTCCCTTAACCGATCTTCACCAAAAACAACAGGTCTTGAGAAATCTACAATTCAGGGCAGTATGCAAATAATCATTTGATTCTGTTTGAATTTACGGCTGTTATCGTTTGCCATAGAAAATACCCTTGTTAAAACAAAAAATTTTGCCGGTAAACTACCCCTTTCCCTTAACCGATCTTTACCAAAAACGACAGGTCTTGAGAACTCTATAATTCAGGGCTGTATGCAAAACAGTATTTGATTATGTTTGAATTTGCGGCTGCTATCGTTTGGCATAGGAAATAATTACCTTTGATTAAAAAAAAAACGTTGCTGGTAAACTACCCCTTTCCCTTATCCGATCGTCACCAAAAACAATAGATCTTGAGTACTCTACAAATCAGGGCTGTATGCAAAACATTATTTGATTCTCTTTGAATTTGCGGCTGTTATCGTTTGCCATAGAAAGAAAATCTATAGACACACAGATAGACACACAGATACTTTTCGAAAAATGACTTTTTTTCATGTTTTGAGTGTAGTACAATCAGAATCTGCAATAATCTCGAACACGATTTTTTTTGCCATCACCATAAGGAACATGGAATTAAAAAATCCAGTAGTGCTTACGATTCTGACTTCAATTTAAATGTGTTGCTAACTGTGAACAGTTGGTATAAGTTTGGACTGCACTTTAACTGTTTGTTGTCAGGTGGAGTCTACGTTTTCTTTTACTATATAAAGGATTGAGCTGGTTGCTCCCCTGTCGCAATGTTTTGTTGACTTCGGTGGTGTACTCGTGTGCGTGAGAATTGTGTGTTGTGTTGTTTTGTGAGTGTTGTAATCTTTCTTGGTGTGTATTTATTTGTATTATTTAGTCTTTTTATCATATACTGTGTGAACATTTGTAATTTTTTGACTCTTTGTTACTTGTAAAGAGAATATTATTTCTTACATATATTCATCATGTATAGTTATAAATATTTATGGATAGCCTCCATAACGCTACCAATAATTTGGGTGGCCGAAAGTATAATTTTCCTATAATGGCAAAACTAAATCATTTAGATTCTAATGTCTGTAATCCATCACAACCATCTTTTAAGGCAATCCAATAATCTATTAACTAATAATTCATTTAATAATTAATCGTGAAGAAATAATTCATCGAATGAACGTTTCTTGTGGCCAATTAATCCAGCAACTTTTAAAATTGGAAATTTTTCAAGATGTTTCTTAAAATGTACGTAATTTTAATAAAATGATATGTTAAGGATGTTTGAAATTTTTTGTAGAAAAAAAAGGTATTTTTGTTTGCTCCTATTATTGGTAACAATTCTTTGAAATAAATCAATTTTGTGTAGTAACTTTGATAGTCGTTTATCCTTTAAATGCTTATTGGATAAAATGCGATTAAACGTACTTACATTCCGTACTTACATAAAATGTATAAATTGGTAGAGAATATGCAATACTTCAAATGACATGCATATAAGCTAATTTTTCCATTTTATAAAAACATACTTGCGTGCCATTCGTCAAACTGTTTTCGTATACCGTCAAAATGCGATTAATTTTTAAAAGTAGTGAATTTGCTTCAGGACAACGCTTGACCTCACAAGCCCAACAAGCAATCCTTTTCTTACATTTCTTGGATCTGAACTACTGAACCATTCACTGAACCATCTTTTGACTTGGATAAAACTGGTTTTTATCTTTTCTGTCCACTGAAAGAAAAACTGGGATGAAAATATATCTTTCCAGCTATAGAAGTAACAGAAGTTGCGTGAAATCGGCTGTACACTAGAAAAACTTTCTTCAGGAAGGAATTCAAAAGCTCATTATAACAGGTCGAATAAACGGATAGAACTTGGAAGAGATTATGTAAAATATGACTTTAATTTTTCTTTACTGCTTATCAAGATAACATCTTAAAATTTCATTTGATTTTTGACATAACTCTTATATCAGTGGTCATCGAATCCAGGAAGACCACTATTACTGAAGAAAGCAAGACAGCCCCAGAGAATGGAGTTACTACACAAAAGTAGCCAAAACGCCCGACTGAAGAAGGGCTTTATCATCGGGAGTAAACAATCAATTAAGTGTGAGGTTTCAATTCCAGCCGTGAAAATCTTTATCACCGGGAATGTAACATTTAAAGGGAAATTCAATTAAAATATAGTCTATGTTGTAAAACATATAGGCCTAAAATGTATATTTTGAATATGTTACTAGCAAGGTATAAGAATATTGTCTAATGCGTTTGCTTCTTAAATTGACTGACTGAAAAATTTGATGATAAATAGCAACACATCACTCCATTATTACTTCAGTTTCCTTTTCTTTTGTTAATGTACAAAAAAACTTGTTTTGTAACTAGACATAAGAAGAGACTGACAAATATTAATGTGCTTAGGAAACGATGGTACAGAGAAATTGACGATGCTGGAGTAGCCTGAACAGCAATTACACTGTGAGACGGCGCCAGACCCATCTCCAACTCACTGTATATTTGTAAACCACTATCTACCAAAAGAATTTTATTATTTATTAGTCCGTATTAGAAGTCCCACAAAATGCGTATTTCATTATCATTAAGCGTACTGATATAAACGACTTCATTATATTAGTCCATTATACATGAATCAGAATCGGTTATAAAACGTAACAATAAGTTATGTTTTATTTGGAGGGATTATTTAGCCTGTTTTGTTAATTTTGTCAATATGCCAATAAATCCTATTTTATATTTCAAGAATCCGTTTGCATAATGATACCAGACTGAACATAAATGTATTTGTGTACAAGTATTAACTTTACATTGAAATTACTTTCATAAAAGTTCTTACCTTCATACGCACGGAAATGGCTAAACTACAATTCCCTGAGGAGCCTTGTGCTTATTTTGTCCACTTTAGAATAGGTACGTTTAGATTATATAGGCACTTTCTCTCTATTGTATAGGCCTACTTTAATATTTCGATGTATTACTTTAGTTAGATTGTTTACAATACAACATTTTTTGACCTCAAAACATCAATTGAGGTGTCTTTCAAAATATTCAGATTTTGATACCAGCTCGTTAAAATTAATATGTTAGACTAAGTACGCACAATAGCAAACATCAGTAAACAGCACATGTTTTACACATTTATCACACAAAGTAGAAAACATTAATTTTGGACTTAACAGAATAACCTTCATAAATAACGTTTTCCCATTACTAGTAAACCTTATACCATTAGTTACACGTACCATTGTTTTTTATTACAGTGGATAATTATTACAGTTTTTGATCGATAATACCTTTATCATCATAATATTTATAACATTCTGTGGCCAACAGGAAAGGAAATGGATGAAAGTGTTTATGTTGACGAGAAAAAATGTTACGAGTATGTTGATAGAATCATTTCCAACCCTGTCAAATGCGCAAGAAATATTACCTCCCTCCCTATTATTACTTGGCATCCTTATTGTGTTACAATGATTGATACTCATTTTATCGACTTCGTATACTGTTATATATCATGCGTTGTATGATACGCGAAGGTACACGATTTTTACTTGTTGAAATTGTAAGCGCTGTAAGTTGTAAATTCAGTTCTTTAGGACATATATGACTTATCATGTCACGCGTCATTCCACCCCGCGATGTGGAAACATTGGTCCCCCAAAAAGACATTATTTCTATCCTAGCCCTGTTTTATTCAGGTTAACACAACTTGTACTAACAGCATAGCTGAAAATTTTAAGGCATTATTGACCGCGATTACTGATTGACACTATAAAAGTGGAACTAATGGCTAAAAATTATGAACATTGATTTCAGCTCAGTTACTTATATAGGTACAAAATTATATAACCTATGTTTTGAATGTATATATTGCAACGTTACGTTCTTGTGTGTGTGTGTGTGTGTGTGTGTGTGTGTGTGTGTGTGTGTGTGTGTGTGTGTGTGTGTGTGTGTGTGTGTGTGTGTGTGTGTGTGTGTGTGTGTGTGTGTGTGTGTGTGTGTGTGTGTGTGTGTGTGTGTGTGTGTGTGTGTGTGTGTGTGTGTGTGTGTGTGTGTGTGTGTGTGTGTGTGTGTGTGTGTGTGTGTGTGTGTGTGTGTGTGTGTGTGTGTGTGTGTGTGTGTGTGTGTGTGTGTGTGTGTGTGTGTGTGTGTGTGTGTGTGTGTGTGTGTGAGAAACTTTGTCGCATATAAGACTGATTCCAGAAAGGACAGAGTACCATAAAATTTAATAAATGTAATTTTCTTTTATTTAATGTACCACTCTTCTTCTAAGGTGCATGTACATCATATATACATGCAACTAGTAATCATATTAAGATATTATGTTAACCATTACAAATAGTATATTAATATATAAATAAAATAAGACTTACTTTACATTAGGTGACTGATAACATTAACAAATTACATAGTTTTAAAATACTAAGAATAGATATTTTGATTGAAACTCAGTTTAATCGTAACAATATGCATTCAAAGAATTGTGTAAGTACTTTGGTCTATCAAAGAGAAGGAAAAGAATTTCAGAAACTGGGTATGTATAGTCTAGTGTTCCATTCTTCGCAAATATTGATTAAACAGTTCGAATCGTGTCCTGGATTGTCACAAACGTTTGGCACCGTTTTCAGCAATCAAAAATTATTTGCACGTCTAGGTGATTTTCACAATCACAAAACACTCATAATCCAATGGTTCGATTCAGTTCATAGCATTTTACACTATCAAGTGAAATTTTTTATGACTCCGTAATTACTTTATTAACAAAGGAATTAACAAAAATAATTACAACTTCAATTTACACATAAGCAAGTTTGTACAATCGCAAATCTATGGGAGTGTAGTATACTACACCAAGTGTACTACCCGTCGGGTACAATTAGTTTCGTAATGCATTATCTAGTTTTATGCATTTATCAAAAAACGTAGCCAATAGTTATTAGCGGGCGTCACCATTCACGTCATTACAGGTCTCACGCACAATCACACTGTATATCCAAATTTTACACCATACGACGTCAGATCAGGTGATGCAATCCTGCTCGAGGTTGTCTGTTTAAATGGTATAGGGTGTTTAATTAAAGTTTCCACTTTCTGGTTGTTATAAATTGAGGTATTTCTCTTTTTAAATTACACATGCAATTTTTACCATTCCTGTGTGTGTGTGTGTGTGTGTGTGTGTGTGTGTGTGTGTGTGTGTGTGTGTGTGTGTGTGTGTGTGTGTGTGTGTGTGTGTGTGTGTGTGTGTGTGTGTGTGTGTGTGTGTGTGTGTGTGTGTGTGTGTGTGTGTGTGTGTGTGTGTGTGTGTGTGTGTGTGTTTAATGAGTTGATACATTCATCGTAGATTTAACTCAGTAAACTTAAATTAACATTTTATTAAACAATAAAATTTTTTGCAAAACCATAAACAGCAATTTTTGTTGTCTAGCTTACCGTGATGTGCTGACAGCCACAACACAAGGAGTTTTTGCTGTGTCCAATCATCGGTTTTTTAATTGCTTTTCACTTCTCTTGGTTATAAGGAAAGGCCTTAGGGATCAATAAATAGAATATGTTTGTGAGGGTTGAATAGCCAAGTGGGTGTATACGTGGGAAGTGAGCTACTTTATCGCAGTTAGCGCATTCTTGTCGATTTCCACCGCTCGATAGCTGTAATGTAAAACAAATAGGAACAATAATAATCACCATAAGATTGGAACGATCTCAACACTTTTAACTGAACTGTTTAAATCTTTGAATAGTCATCATTCCTATTTGAAAATATTAATGCTAAACATTTTATATGCTAAAAACAGATATCTTAATCTGACTGTGTAATGCACATAATGGATACCTGAAATCAACAGGGTCTTCACTTACAGGTTCAATTTACAAAATTATAATTCAAAAATTAAATTATGCTTAAAATATATTTGTTCATTGTAATTTATAAAGTACAGTTTAGATTTTACAGTTTAGTTATTCAAAAATAGTGTAAAAAAGATAATTTTCAGTGAAGTAGGAAAGACAAATATCTGTGAAATTTTTACTGGTGTTGGTGTCTATAAAAAAAAGAGGTTGGCTATAAAAAGAGGTTGTTTGACTATTATCATTAAAGAATTGGAGTTCATAGGCGAGTATCTGTTAGCAAACACTTTATAGACCTGCAAATCCATAGGATTGTAAAGCAAACATACATTAAATTAGATTTAATATTACATAACATTTGATGTACATTAAATTAGATGTAATTTGACATAAATTACATTGCGTAGCCTTGTAGAAGCTAGTCACTTAGTGCCAAAAATGACAACGTTGACGCAATGTAGACGCAATATTCTAGAACCGTCCATTTACCAAAATCGATCAACTGTAAATACCCTTGTAGACGGCTGCCAGTCGAAGAATATTTGATAATTATGCAAATTATGCTAGTAACTCTAGTATGTTATAATTGAGTGCCAAGAATTGTGTTTACAGTAGGCAGCAAGTGTAATAAACAACTGTGGGCTCAATGATTTCAAACTTAAAATCTTATGTCTTAAAATGATACTTAAAACTTAAAATGATACACTGAATCTTATGTCTCTATAACTTTAAAAACAACACAGAAATATATATATACATATATATATATATTACTATAATACTTATAACTATTTTACCTCAAGATTATTATATACATCAAGAAACGGACTGTAGCAGAAAGTGATTGAAAAATATATATATATATTGTACTGCTGTTAAAATACACCACAGTACATAAGAGTAAAATAATAATTTTAAAGAAGAAAAGGTATAAATTTAATAGTATTGTGAACATATGTTAGAATTGTAAACAAAAAAACTGAGTTGTTAGTCACGACCAACATAGAGGTAGACTCCAATATTATATAGAACAGCATTAAGAAATTTGTGTTGACAATTATTATATTAAATTTGAAATAAACATTAAAATAAAATGAAAGATTAATAGAATAGTAATCTAAAATATACTAATTATAATGGATAATATAAAAAATCAAAAAATGTAATTAATAATAATTAATAAAATTATATATGTTTTTAAGAATCATATGATGGAAAGATGTGACGAATTTAGTTAGGTATCTAAATGGCAAATTGTAAATTGTTATAATTGAATTGTATTGAAATGGAAGAAAATTTGCTTAGTTTAATTTTATATTTCAGAAGATACACATTAAAAGTGTTTAATTTTATATTTAAGAAGAGCCACATCAAAAAATCAAATTTTATATTTATTATGAGAAACATCTAAGAGTGGTCTTATAACAAAGTTTAATTTTGTATTTAATATTGGAAACATTTAAAAGAAGGGAGTTAACATTGATATTCAATCTAATAAACATATAAGAGTATAAACCTGTAACATTGAAAGAATTCTAATTTTTACACAACTTAATAAACATCAATATTTTCAAGAAGTCTGAGTATATCATTTATAGAATACCGATATAACGGAGGAAGCCTGTCCTGGAATATAATTTGACAGTCAACACAATCAAATTCGATATCTAAAAGAAGAATCAATTTAGTAATCCAAGAAGAAAATAGAATTCGACATTTAATCTAATAAAAAAAACAAGAGAAGGAATAAAACACGAAGCCTTTCATTATATTTAAGATGATAAACATAAGCAAGAATTGAGCCCATTTCAGTTGTGAAGAGCTCAGATTCAAACTATTCACATTTACACGGTAGATATTATTACCTTGTTATTTATTTAAAAAAATTGATGAACTAACGTTATTTGGTCCTGATTAAAGAAAAGAATAAATCATTCACAGTATTGAATATTATAAATCAAATTAGTAATTGTCAACCCTGAGATAGAGTTTTCTTTTCATGAGCAGATAGAAATACCATACAAATAATAAAATATCAGCACATTAAATGGCATCCACAATGTATGGCATATAAAAATATTATATTTGCAATAAAATAACAGTACATAAAATGTCGCCAAAAACTTGGGGCATATAGAAATATTATACTTGCCAATAATTATAGTACATAAAATGGCGCCCACACGTGAAAGCAAAGATTTTTTTTAAGCCAGCACCAAATAACATAAATTAAATAATAGGCAATAGTGCCAAACTGAATTAATTAAATTACAATAAAATAATTTTGTTAAATTTAATTAGAATAAAAAGTTTACTTGTAGTTAAATTAATTTAAATATTGTAAAATGGCTAACAAACAGGATAAAATATATAAATTAAGAAGTAATAGTGCTGAAGAGGAGGAAGATGAAATGGAACAACCCCATAGGGAAATTGAACAACTAGATGTGAGGGCAATTATGGATGCAATAAGGGCCAGTTTAGACCAGCTAAATGCTAAATTAGACCAACAAAATACTAAATTAGACCAAGAAAATGCTAATCATAACCAGTTAATGGCTAATTTTAACCAGTTAAATGCTAAATTTGACCAATAAATCATAAATAAATTAAATAAGTTAAATAAATTTGCTAAATCAGGACTGAGATAAAGGCTGTTTCTGAGCAACAAAATGCTTTCAGGACTGAGATTACTAATTATACTAACCAGTTAAAGGCTGAAAGGAAACAGTCAATAGAACCAATAAAAGAAAATAACGATCAAAACAGGGAACAAGTAAGTCCGAAAACAGAAGAGAGTAGTAAGGAAATAGAAAATAAAGAAGACAAAAGTGTGTTATTATCTAAGAATAAACATAGCAGAAACAAAGAGAATAATAAGTATGTGGAAAAGAAGACGAAGAAAATAGGTAAAAGACGTCCCAAGAAACAGAAAAATACACAGGAAGAATTAGATATGATTAGGAGTGGTTTAATTAATGTATTTAATCTCACAATCATTAATTACAGTGAAATGACTGAATTAATAAATCATAGAAAAAAAACTTAACCAAATTAACATTTAAATCAAATATACCAGATAAAGAAAAACTTAACAAAAGGTCAGTGACATCACCGATAAATAATGTACCATTAACATATCTGTTTAGTAAACAAGACGATAAAGTGATGGATCTAAACTTTAATACCATTGCAAACTTTATAGAAAAAAACTTGCAGTACAGGGTGACAGGGTGACAGAGAGATATTTAACAAGAACAGAAATCATTATGGTCACAATAATAATCCGTGCAACAAGGACAACTTATGTATTTGACAACGGATGAACTAAATATGAAAAATATGGAAAAAAGGGACTGATTTTCTGGGTATTGACCAAAGCAAACTAATTGAAGAAAAATTAGATTAATTATTAATACAGACGACATAATATGAAAGTTATTACAAAAAAAAATTTATGAATTAAGATGAAATAGATCAACAGAACACCAAGTTAAAAGAAACCAATCAAAAACAAATAAATGTGAATAACAAATTAGACCAGCAGGAGGCTGAAATAAAATTACTATTGCAAAGGCATAAGGAAATGGACCATCAGTTACTGAATGAAGCAATGGAAGATAAACTTGGCAAGATAATAGGAGTGCAATACAAGTGACCCATAAGAGAGAAGGTGAATTTAAATAAGAAGTTATACCCAATACCCTATAAAGTAAGAGAGCATATAAAAGAAGAAATCGACAAAGGATTAGTAAAAATATATAATTGAAATAAGTCAGTCAAAACACACGAGCCCGTTAATAGTAATTCCTATATAAGGATAAGTCCTTAATATTGTGTTTGGATGAGCGTCAAATTAATCAGATGATAATTCCGGATAAGGCGTCACCAAAAAATATGAGAGTAGTTTTAAAACGTTTTAATAACGTCATTTTTTAATAATTGTAATGCTATACCTGGATATTGGCAAAGAGAATTGCATCCAGAAAGTATAGAATATGTGAGTGGTATAAGTTATCATTTCAAGAGAACACCCTTTGGGCTGGTCCATAATGTGGCCATATTTATAGAATGATTTGAGTGAGTATGGGGCAAGGAGATTTTAGAAGTTATTACGGTTTATGTCGATGAGTTAGTAATTGCATCAAACAGTTGGGAAGAATATTGTAATAGAATTAAGAGGGTACTTACCAGATTGGGGAAAAATAGAATGACACTCAAGTTAAATAATTTCATAGCCAGTAGAATTAAATTGTGTTGATTTATAGTAATTAAATACCAAGATGGAAAGGTTAAAGAGACATAAAATAATAATCAGATTCGCCCGTATAAATAAAGTAATAATTAAAAGAAAAATAATTCTAAGATAAATCACACATGAAATTTATATCCAAGATTGGGAAGGTGAAATTAAAAAGAAAACAAAACAATGTTGTATTCATGTTTTTGAGTTTTTTACCCATGAAAGTAGGCACAATTGTTAAAACGTACTTATTATATTGATGTAAAACCAGTTGGTTTGAATAATGTTATTTTAATCCATAAATGAGTGTGTAAGATACTGTGATTCGTGATAGTGATGAACCATATTTGTTGTGTTAATAAAAAAAAAAAGAAAACCAATTTATGTAAAGAACTTTGTTATATACAATTAGTGAATTAATCAGATGTTTTCAATATTAATGTTAGACCATGGTTGTGATAAGAAATTAATTATTTCAAACTCTCATATCAAATTATATCAGAGATTGTGAAATAAGAGAAGGTATTATGTACTGCTGTTAAAATACACCACAGTACGTAAGAGTAAAATAATAATTTTAAAAGAAGAAAAGGTATAAATTTAATAGTATTGTGAACATATGTTAGAATTGTAAAAAAAAAAACTGAGTTGTTAGTCAAGACCAACATAAAGGTAGACTCCAATATTATATAGAACAGCATTAAGAAATATGTTTTGACAGTTATTATATTAAATTTGAAATAAACATTAAAATAAAATGAAAGATTAATAGAATAGTAATCTAAAATATACTAATTATAATGGATAATGTAAAAAATCAAAAAATGTAATTAATAATAATTAATAAAATTATATATGTTTTTAAGAATCATATGATGGAAAGATGTGACGAATTTAGTTAGGTATCTAAATGGCAAATTGTAAATTGTTATAATTGAATTGTATTGAAATGGAAGAAAATTTGTTTAGTTTAATTTTATATTTCAGGAGATACATATTAAAAGTGTTTAATTTTATATTTAAGAAGAGCCACATCAAAAAGTCAAATTTTATATTTATTATGAGAAACATCTAAGAGTGGTCTTATAACAGAGTTTAATTTTGTATTTAATATAGGAAACATTTAAAAGAATGGAGTTAACATTGATATTCAATCTAATAAACATATAAGAGTATAAACCTGTAACATTGAAAGAATTCTAATTTTTACACAACTTAATAAACATCAATATTTTCAAGAAGTCTGAGTATATCATTTATAGAATACCGATATAACGGAGGAAGCCTGTCCTGGAATATAATTTGACAGTCAACACAATCAAATTCGATATCTAAAAGAAGAATCAATTTAGTAATCCAAGAAGAAAATAGAATTCGACATTTAATCTAATAAAAAAAACAAGAGAAGGAATAAAACACGAAGCCTTTCATTATATTTAAGATGATAAACATAAGCAAGAATTGAACCCATTTCAGTTGTGAAGAGCTCAGATTCAAACTATTCACATTTACACGGTAGATATTATTACCTTGTTATTTATTTAAAAAAATTGATGAACTAACGTTATTTGGTCCTGATTAAAGAAAAGAATAAATCATTCACATTATTGAATAATATAAATCAAATTAGTAATTGTCAACCCTGAGATAGAGTTTTCTTTTCATGAGCAGATAGAAATACCATACAAATAATAAAATATCAGCACATTGAATGGCATCCACAATGTATGGCATATAAACATATTATATTTGCAATAAAATAACAGTACAATATAAAATAAATAGAACTGTCTGAACTGTTTTTAAAATGCCAGGATGTTTAAGTAAAACATGTGGACTTAGAGGAAACAAAACTTAAGTAAAATATCGACTATTATTTAGCGCGCACTGTGTGGTTCAGACAGTCTGCTAGCAGTAGTTGGCAGAGGTACACAACATGCCCTGAAATTACTTACTAAATTGAAGTCATATATTGACTGAAATTCTGTATTGAACGAATAAAACAGAGTACAGAAAGTTGTGGACTTACTCGACTGATGCAAGAAGCTTCCTAAATTGTGCGTTTGAATGCCTTTTACATGCCGTTATTACCACCTCCTGAATGATATTCACCCAGACGTTACATTTTACTAAAAACATATTAAATAAGAGGCCAGACAAATAAAACAATAAGGATAACCAACTAAAGAATATTGAACATAACTGACCAAACGAAATTAATTTCTAGCGATAACATAGACATAATGGAGTTATCAAATTTTCATAAAAGCTATTTACTTGATTAGAGGCACTGAAGATCCGACGAATAAATGTCGTTGGATTTGAGATTAAATAAGCAGTTATTTCGTTTAATCAAGTTAATACGTTTACTGATACGTTTGTGTCGCGCACATTATAAATTATTAATATAAGTCCTGACTTATCGTAGCTCTACGAGAACATAGTTTAAACTAACTTGTTCCTTAATACTATAGTTAATCAACACTATATAAAGCTACTGCAACTATAAAAATAATTGTCAAGATGTAATATATTTGTCTATAAAAAATTTGTATATGAAATATATTACTACGACATTCCATACTATCTACCATATTTTAGCTATAGGTAATTTTACAAGTAAATAGTTCTACACTAATTCTTTCTTGTGTTTTGAACATTTTGGTTTGGATTATCGCTACAGCCTTTACCCATTAGCTTGTCACATAGGCCTATACTTCGTGGAAGTTTTTTATTAAAAACCCTGTACAATTTAAGCAGACTATCTCAGGCAGAAGTGTCCTGGATTTACATTGTTTTTTTGCGCGAGGCCTGTATTGACGTGAAAGATAACGCCAGTTGTTTTGTAAGTATGCAAAACAGGATAATGCATTGCGAAGCGACGGTAAGGATATCTGATAAGAAGAATAAGTGCTTTTTATTTCCCAGAGATAAAAATTACAGTCTCTGGTAGGAGGCCATGATAACCAACAGACATTTCCCTGTTGAGTTCGCTTCATGACTAGGTTTGATATTACATATTGCTCTATTTGAGTTGATCCCGCCTAACCCACTCTTGACAACGTCATCAGCATAGAGAACGTGTTAACATTCTCCTTCCTATAGGAGGGGTCTTTCATTGAGTGTGACGCCTTACATTACGTTTCATTACAGGAGAATGGTAAATTTCAGGAGGTAGAAATTCATATCGTTTTTTATTGTGATCTAAACACTGAATAATTTGGTGAATGATTTAATTAAAAATTCTTTTCCTTTCAATATACGTACACGATAGTATTAAAGTTGTGTATGGACAATTTTAATAGAATAGAATTGTTATGACATTCGAATACACATATTTTCTCGTTCTCTGTCTGTTCCTCAATCTAAACCGTTAAGAATATTTATTATCACAGCGATTACAAATAAATTAAGAATTACGAATAAATAAATACGGTTACGAATTACGATTACGACTAAATAAAATGCTTCATCAACTTTTATTCTATAGTCTGTCTCAAATAAGATGATAATAAGGATGCGGTTAAACTAAATAAAATCTTGAACAGAACAAATGTAAACCTTAGCTTCGAATGATCCATTTAACAACAAATGTTGTTATTTCGAGCATTGTCAATGGCTGTATCACAGCAAAGAAAACTATAAACAATCTACGCGCATGGTCGCATGTCAGCCTGTAATATGAGGCAAAATGTAAAATAAAATGCACCGTACCTACCCACTCGATCTTTAATTTTCGTTAACAACATATAAAATGAATAAAATATTTTTATGGTTAATATTAATGTGTAGAGCAAATTAGATAGTTGAAATTTACATCAACTTATGTCTTCGATATGTGTTTAATTATTTATCGTAACACTTAGTACACAAATAAAGGGTAATAGTGATAACATTATTTACTTTTTCTCTAGTTCACAGTTATTTTAGGCATACAAGTATACGAAGTATACTGTTGTTTTTTCTTAACGCATAAAATAAAGAAAATAATCAAATATTTTCAGATTTTTACAATACTTGAAATGAGAATATAGACTCTCTTTAAATTTTCACATAATTAACACTGCATCGTATTCACTGTGCAGTTTGTTTTACTGTGTGCTAAATTCTATCATAGTAAGTTATTTAGTATACAGTAACTATTAATTTAAACTCTGCAAATATTCTTCATATTGTAATTGCATATACAGCGTTTCCTTCTTTCATTCAATTGCTTTTTTCCTGTCTTCCTAACAAGCAGTCTCTTGCTGCGTACTAAAGGCCCTCTTGCTCATAAATCTTCTGTCCTCTCGCCTGTTGTACGTTGTGAATCTGATACTTCAGGAACGACTTTAGCGTCTTTTGGGATGCCATTGGGGACACCGAATATAATGTCACTACTACCTTCTTTTTTTAATCATGTCTCTCCAACAAATGGAATACCAAATGCGTAGGTTAGAAATAAGCTAGTTTGGAGGAAAGTTGGGAAAAATAGTTTCTGTAATCAGATTGTCAGTTAAGCATATATCAAATTGTCAACATGAGACAGTGCTTTAATCAGTTACTTTTACGATAAACTAATCATAAACAACTCGCAGAGCTTGAATAGTGAAGATTATGAAATGAATCCTTTCTAAATCGTGTATAGTAACACAAAATTTGTATCATCTGTACACAAGTGTAACCTTTGTGCTGGCTATTACATAAAAGCTTATGTTACTTGAAAACAAAATCCACAAATATTGCCAAGAGTTAGTTCTACTATTTACTAGCAGTGGCGAAGCTAATAGTTAATGAATGGGTAGGCAAAAATCTTACCTTACATTTTTTTAAGGAATCACCAAAAGGACGGTAGTTCAAGTCGGACGCTGAGGTAGAGTTTGCTGTTAGCGAATGGTTCCGCAAACAGCCGTAAGAATTTTACTAGGAGGGAATCTACAGATTAGTGCAACAGTGGGACTCATATCTTAATGTTAATGGAGACTTCTTTTAAAATCGTTGAATAAAAAATGCTTTACAGCCCTAAACGTGTTTTTATTGAACAATCCTTGTATAAGTCATACACAATAATACAACTGATTGAACTTCAAAGTTTTAAACCATTTCGGGTCTTTCGGATAACGGTATTCTTTGTAAGAAAATGTTTAGAGAAAACGATCATTTTTCTTTTTACTGAACTCCAGTGAAATGTGTGTGTGTGTGTGTGTGTGTGTGTGTGTGTGTGTGTGTGTGTGTGTGTGTGTGTGTGTGTGTGTGTGTGTGTGTGTGTATTGTAGTACGAAAAGACGATTTACAGTTTTATAAAATGCTTTCAGTTAAATTTGATGTGACATCTATTTTTAGTATTGGTATACTAACGATAATAGTATAGCCTACATATAATTTAGTATGTATACGAACGCTTTAAATGTAGTGTTGCTAGGAACAGTTAACTGAGAACAAATTGTATATTTAAAATCATTTATAAATATTTTAAGAGTTCCATTTATACGAAATAAATATTATTATTAATATTAATTCATATTAATCTTACTATTTCATATAGAATTCATATTAATATTATGAAATTAATAGATTCTGTTACTAAGAAACTGATCCTAATTATTTCTTAAACAGTATTGCAATATTATGTATAAATGTTGCAGGGAATAATATTGAATTTCAGAAAAATGCAACGTTTTTACATACAGGCAATCCTAACACCAATATACTGGCAACACAATGAAATGCACTGGTTATGATTCGGGAAAATACATTAATAACCCAAGTATGGTACATGTACATACGTAATCATGAGGAAAATTATTGAATGAAGTTGCGTGATAGCGATTAATAACATTTGTGATATCTGCTTTTGTTTTAAATTCCCATTCACTCTAACAACGTCCGTCTGCCCACATTAACAGTACTACTGTTGCCTGAATTAAGAAACGACAAATTAGAATAATATAAATGAAAGTTAAACAATTAAGTGTTGTACGACGACTTAATAGATTAAAATTTTTTAAATTATTCGTAGAGTATTTTATTAGACAAACTCATAAATACATAGAAAAAGTAGATATACACGTGGAATCGTGTTTTGCAAGACAACATTGGGTATGAAGAAGTTTTGAGTTGACAAAATTAATAACAAAGTAAATATTGTAATATAACTTTTCAAGGTAAGTCAGTAAAACAAAGACATTGTGTTTTCATTGTCAGATGTTTTAATTTAAATTTGGTTAGGTTAGGTTTATTTAAATTTATATCTAAAACTAGCGATAGTATTATTTACAATTTTCTTACATTTTGGTTGCTTTTCATTATCATAATCTAACAATTTTTAATCTTCCTGTATTCTGCTAAATGGTTAATATTATGTTCAAGTATCAGCTGAAGTACACATTGTCTTGTGGTTTAATGTCTTTCTGAGAGAAAAAATGATAATTTTAACACGAGCTGTGGTGTATGATTCTTTATAAGTCCAAACCACACAGCGAACAGCCTAGTAGTTGCAAAAAATTCTTATGCTCTACCAAAATAAAACAATTTTTGTTATTTTACAATATGGCATCGTAATAAGAGAACTCAAACTACAAAAAACAAATTATAGATAAGAAACAGTCATTTATGGTTAGAAACATTAAAGATATTCAAAACATTAAAAGGGCATACTATGAATTTAAATATTAAAAATTTACAATATATTTTTATAAATTATAAAGAAGACAGCCTCAAGCAGATGTTATGTGCTTCTACGAAAGCAAAGGGTGCTCTATCATCTTTTACTACGAATGTCGATTTAATGCTTTATCAGTTCAAATCGTGTTTACCCACACCGAAAATACTTATTATTAGTTAAATAAAATTCAACGTAATGTAGTGTTGTACTTATAAGTCTTTGATATAATGTTGCTATTTTATACTGATGGAAAGTCTTGTTCCGTTTAATGTTTTTCAGAAAATAAAATATTTTTTAAATGTAGTCACCGTTGTAACATACTACATATTACTATGTACAAAATCATACGCATCACTTACACACATATATCACACTGTAATTTGAAATAAGTAATGCGTTCTCAATTTGGGATAATTAAGTGTTTCATTTAAAATAAATGTTAATTTAAAATAAACCAAAATAAATATTTTATTTATAACTGGCATTTGTAATTTATGTGAATCTCCGTCACTGTGAAATTGCCTACATTATTGTATTAAATATTTGGTTTTTGTTTAAGAACAGGTTCTTCCCTTTATAGAATGTTATTTCATATTTTGTATCATCACGTCTATTATTTTAGGACAGGTTGTCTAACATTTTTATGCATAATGAGTCCAAAACGCCAATGGTCTTGTTTTATGTGATGTTTTTTCCTGAAATTTCTTTTATAAGATTATACTATTTCTTTTATTAAAAGTCAAATTTTTAATTTATATTTTTACTGAAACTAGCTTTATAACTATTACAAGAACTACTTGCAGTTGTTCACTCTCCTCAGCTTCAACGAAAAACCCGCATACACAAAATACACTGATTGAAAGACAAAATGAAAGTAGATTTTGTATAATAACAGTAATTTCTTCTCATCAGAGAATTCGGTGTAACGTGAAACAGCCACTCTGCCTTTCCTGTTTTGCCCAGGCTTATTGCGCATACAAGCGGAAAGTTATTAATATTTAATAAAGGATTATTAGAGACAGCCGTAGGCCTACACTAAAATTTAGTACAGTAACAACCTTTTTATAACGCGGAAAGATAACTCGTTCCACTGTGATGAACAATTTTTTTTTTATCAGTTGATGCAAAAATTAAGCAAAACGTTTTTATTTAAAAGTATCTTCATGTTTATATTTTCTTTTGTCTGGAATCCACCAGTCCAAACAAATACCTAAGATCTGGTTGACGTCCACGCTTGTGTACATATTACGAGTCATGAGAGGAATAAAAATTGTAGTAACTGTAGGAAATGAAACTGCTGTTATTGTAAATACTAAAACAGCAAAATCACGATAAAAGTACGCAAAATAGATTACGCAAAATATGATTAAAAAACGACAATCACTATCATGCCACATTATAAGATGATGAACAAATGGTATCGGGTGTTGTTAACGCTTAATATCAAGGGCTAATGAATGAGATTTAATGTTGGCGAAATACTTAACACTCTTACTCCAGACTCACACATTCCTGTTTTGTTTTAATTTGAAGCAGTGAACGTACAAGTTTTATTTTGACATTCGCTAGCACAGGCGTCTTCTCAAGGTTGTTCACCATTAATGAGTGGGTGTCTCGTGCGTCATAACCTGTCGTCCGTTAAAGCATCTATCTTCCACAAATATGCCTTAAGATTTATTAAAAATGTGAACACAAACATGTAGGCCTATTCATTTATTTCCAGAAACAGAAATTATTAATTTTATTATATTTTTTGAAATACGCTAGAATTGCTTTATAAAAAATTTTATAATATTAGAGCACTCTGCGTTCAACACTGAACAAAAAATAAGTTTATGGCGATTAAGGAAACGAAAACTAAGTCATAAATGACGACCGTAATACAAATAAATGTCTGCAATAGTAAAATAAACTTATGGAATCGCCTTTTCAGAATTCAATACTTTATTACAATGGAAAATTTATATAATAGTATACAAGAACCAAGTACCAAGAAATATATCTACGGTTGTAAAAAAATCGGACTAAAACTACTGGTCGAAGAATCTGATGGAATCTGACGAGGCGCAAGTAAACATAGAAGGTCACAGACAGCTCACAGACAAATAACAGATTGGAACAGGGTTACGAACCCTATGGGAGGAGGATTACGAACATCAGAAGGAACCAAACCATACGACTGTGTTCGAACTGTAGAGCGACCTTACTGACATGTAATTAGCAGTTTCTGAGTTTTGTAAAACGTCCATGTGATTCATGGTTAGACGAGAAACAATTGTAATTCACAATTCCCCAATATGTTTCAGCGAATGAACTTTGTATTCTTGAATTTTGTTGTCTGTGATGAGTTAAGAATTTTTAAAAAGTTTTTACCTTTTTCTTGGCCAGTTTTTGTTTGGCGTGAGTTTCGTCAGAGGCGGCCGCTGAAAGAGCTGTCAGTTCCGTTACTGGGGTAGAGCCGTTGTCCCAGTTCATCATTGTTGTCTGCTGTCAAAAGTATATGCGATTTAAATTGTGTCTGGTCATTTAGGTTATTGTTTTCATATATGTTATGGTGTGTTTGTATATTTCTAGTTGTTTAAATCTGTTACTTTATGTTTACGTGTAGGAATTCCATGCTGTGACCTGCTTCAGTGAGATTCTTTGCAATAGTGGTTTAATGGTAAACTGTAATGGTTTTATGTGTTCATTATACCTTTGTTAGAAGATGCGTCCTGTTTGGGCTATGTAGAATTTATTGTTTTGAAAGCAGTTTAGTAAATTCCGGGAAAATCCAAGTTACTCAGCTGTTTGTGTGTGACTGTTGATACTACGTGTTCTATTTTGTTTGTAGTAGTCTATGCAATGTTATAACGTGCTTTTAAAATATGATGGAAATTTAAACTAAAATAATCAATAAATTTTTTTACTCTACTTATTAAAATTGCATACAATATTGTTACTCTAATTATTACAACACTACTCGTATGTTAGAAAAGATTTATTTTACAGTCTTCAATACTCAGCCTCAGCGACCTGTGTATGATTAGCTTTTCCTAAATCTCACTATTTACTACGGTGTTGCTTATTGTAACTGATGCAAGCCTTAGTGGTTGTCTGAGTGCACAAACTATTTTTCGTAACTTTCTTCCAAACTGGCTTATTTCGTACTTCCACATTACGTATACAGTATGTTGCAGAGACGGATATAAAGGATTAAAAAATAAAGTAGAAATGACTTTGTATTGAACGTCGCCTGTGTCATCCTATAAGATGCTAATGTCGCTCCTGAAATGTCTGAGATCAACTGGAAATCGCACAACTGGGGAGAGAACATCATATGTGCAGGCCTATATAAGGTGTTTACGAACAAGGGACCCCGTTAGTTGGAATTTGGTTATTTCCCGGGTAATTTGTTCACACCAAATAAGAAAATAAAGAAGAAAGACCAGAGCGTTTCCAGTTAGTTTCGTTCGCGTTCTTTTATTTTACACCACCAAAGGTTAAAGGTCAGACATACACTCACAGCCGCAATTCGTAAATCATACAGGAGCTGTAAGAGCTTCCAGCCACAGCGACTCGCTAACATAACAGTTATTGTAAATTTATGAATTCTGCTTCCTGTACCTTGGTTTTGGGAGGAGAATAACGCTTGGCTGAGAACATAAACATTTTGTTCTATTTGAGTTAAACATTACGGACGTTTGGTTTCACAAAACACGTAGGTTGGTTTTTGACAACAAGCGAAAGAATATTGATCAGATAACCTTGTAACGGCCACTTAGGCCGTTACGTAAAAATTTAAAACTAGACGTTTGGCCTAGATGGGGCGAAAATGTGCTGGAGCCCAGAGTGACAGGACTTGCAATAAAACACTCATTTAACCGTAACAACCTTTTATTAGTGTTTCCTTATTTCAACATCATAACATGTTTTGCTACAGAGTTCAAGCGATTGAATATTTTGTATATTTCATAGCAGTACTTAGTTTTCATTTTATCAACAATATCTATATACATATATATATATATATATATATATATATATTGCAACAGTACAAATGTATATGGTACTGTGCATTGCACAAAGTAATTAAAATAATTAATTAAAATCAATAAATAATTCATATTGTTAATAATAGTAGTTTAGCTTCCAATATGAACAACCAAACTTTCATGTTGGAATAGGTGGATCACGCCAGCTGCTCTGTCTGTGTGTACACACGTATGTTACATGTGTGCGTGAGACCTGTCCATTCCTGAAAAGCGTCAACCCTTAAGGAATGCTATCAATTATTTGAATGTATTTAATTTGTAAAGATTGTGTGCATAAATAACATTTTCATTCAAACACTACTTACTGCCTGTAATTTCTGTTGGGCGCCAGAGACAATAATCTCAGGGTTATTGTTAAATAACAACTCTTCGTTCAGATTCTAAATAACATATCATTGTATTTATCAAATTTACGTACATTTAGTTGATTTCAATACATAAATCTCATTATTAATATCACTTGTTCAACTTTAATTACTTATCAAACATATACATATCTTTATCATCCCTTAATCTTCCAATACAGATTATTTAAACAAGTAGCTTAATCATTTATAACGTTACGATATTTCTTCTTGACAATATGAGTTTCAATTGCTCTATTCATAAATTTCCTTGACTAAACAAGCATGACTTACTACCTAACACATTACACATATTAAATTATAATCCAATTCTATGTCATGTAATACAAATTCTCAATTTAGTATCTGAACGCAATCATGGGTCCTTTGAGAATGAAACGGGATTAAATTTTGGTAGACAACTACAGTTACATAAAGATTATTTGATTTGCGCAATATAATTGATACTGTTACTTGGAAAAGGCAATCCATTTTAGTGCTTGGCTCGTTCAACTTTACACAACACATGTCACTTATCACTCAACTCTATTGCTCTTCTGCTTTTTGAATTTCACACGATCGCGATTATTATTTGGCGTCGCGCACTTTGATATTTAGCTTTAACTATTCCTTTCGCGCACATATCAATGAATACTTCTTCGCATTTCTACCTGCGCACCAATTCAAATTTTACTCACTAATTGTTCACACCTTTACATCTCCGAGTTCCTAAATATCGATTGATTGTTCAGCGCTAACTGATGTAAATACTATGACTGTTTTTGACTGACGTAACTTGACTATTCTGACCGCTTTACGACTGCTATCTTTGACTCTCTGCTATCACTCTTTTTTTGCTATCCTCCCCTTCAGTTACTCTGTGAGTCACTATTATAGTTTCTTAAAACTTCCCTCTCTGCTGTCACAACTGCAACCACCCCCATATTTTGAATGTGTCGCCGGTAAATTTGAAAATACCCAGTCAAAATCTGCAAATTCCTCGCGCTCAGAGATGACGCTATCTTCTATTGGCTACCATATTTGCGGCGCTGCACTTTCCCGCACACCGTTAAGTCGTAAAAAAGAAATTTACTTTCTAAAATTCACACCCCGTTTCGGTATGTCAGCTATTGTATTTTGAAGGCTAACGCACCCACTTTCTAACGGTATCTCTCGTTTTTTGCCGGTTCGTGTAAATAATGCAGTTTATATTTTTATGACATAGAAAGCTTGGATGTACAATACATTTTTAAGCTGCCTGACGCCAACGTGTCGGCCTCGCCTTACTCTTAACACCTGCTCGTATAGCTAATACTCTGTACAAAATCTTATATGCTTCTCTATTACTAATATTACAATATTTATACTAAAATAAATTATTTATATAATGATGTAATACTAATATTTACAATTTATTAAGGTGATTATTCGTAACTCGTAGCGTTACGTTACAGTACATGGTGAATACATAATAATTACCGACAGAATGAATATCGGGTAATGTGCAAAAGACGAGCGAATTAAGTGTGACAAGTATCGTGTGGGGGAAGTGACGCCTTCGACAGACTCTGACATGAAAAATATTGTCGAAACATGATTTTAGCGCCTTGGGTATAAATACAGGAGACGCGCAAACATCATTCTCTTTCTCGATCAATCATAGTCGCAGCCGGAAGCTCTGCTTCACGAACACAACTCTTCCATGTTCAACCATAGTCGCAGCCAGAGGCTCTGCTCGGTAACTAAAACTCTTTTCTTGATCGACTACTGTGGCAGCCAGAGACTCTGCTTAGAGACAACAACGTTTATATCTCAACCACAGCAGCAGTCAGGGACTCACGACTACTCATCATTTCGTGTGTGCACTTGCAACCTGAGGCCATGACGGGAGATGAGGGAGCAGCCAAGTACATGCAGTAGAATCCAGCGTACGAGAATCCGACGGACGAAGGACCTGGACTCCAGGACGACAAAGGAACATCCAGTATCAAGGACACGCTGCCGATTTACCACAACAATAAGGTGACAAACAACCATGTACTTGTAAACCGAGACTCACTCAATGACAATAATTAATGAAGTAAAAAGAGAGACAATTCAATTCAAATATGAATTAATAAGTTTTACAAATGTAAATATTCTTTGTATAATAATTAATACAATGTTTTTAAATAATGTTTAACTATAATTTTGATCAGTAACTTAGAAGCTATAATTTGGAATCTATAATTTTTGATATTTAAATTGATAAAGTAATTAGTGAATTTTTATTAGGAAGCAATGCATATGCAGTAAATTCAAAACAGATTAGATCATTAGAAAAATTAGATAATCTAATCAGTATCATATTATTGAGCAAGCTGAGAGCAATATTAAATAATTATAAAGATGTATTAGAATATAAGGTTGTATAATTTGTCTATGTGTAATATGAGAGTATCAATTATATGTAATAATTAGATGTGTGTTAAGACTACACACACATGCAAATAATAATGATTTTAATTCCCAACAAAAATAAGAATTTTTATTTAATAAATATTTAAATGATTTTAAACCATTATCATAGTGTTATTATTATTACGATTACACCTATCATCATATACACACACGAATTTAATGTGTTGTAGTGTTGTAAAGATTTGTCGCCCAAGAAGTTGGGGATTCGCACATTAAATAGTTAAAGTGTTATAATATATACAGTATATTGTATATAATAATAACACCTTCCTTGTGTATGTGTTATTTAGCCACACGTTGTTGGCGTCAATTTATAATAATGTCTTTTTCTTCTTGTCTTAAAAGCCACACGTTGTTGGCATCAATTTGTATATATACTTATTTCTATCGCCCGTGTTATTTTGCCACACGTTGGATGCGTCAATTTGTAAATTTACGTTTTGTTCGTATTATTAATTTTTTACCGATGTAATAAACCTTGTTGTTTAATAAAAAAAGACTTTTTTCTCTAAGTGTATCGGTTGTTCTGTTGATATTTATGTTGCGTGTTTTGGGTGAAGTTATTTCAAATATAATTGTAATGGCTGAATTACTTTTCCTTGTTCATTAATTAGAATTTACTTATTATAATTCTTCAGTTAATCTGTTCTAAATTGAATGTTGCGGTCGAGTCGTTCCAACAATCCTCAACGTTCACTTTCCATATTTGTCTTAACCCTATTCATTGAGGTTAATCTTGGTTTCGTAGTTTCTAGGGTTCCAACGACTCCCCGACGTCTTCTTGATCTTCGTGAGTGTAGAACGAATCCTGATTGTATCTTACATTCAAGAAATAAAACTCATTGATATGATTTTGTTAGTATTATTGTTTAATTTTTGCAAACTTAATTCAAGTTAATAGAATTTTGCATTCGATATACACGCTAGTAATAATCGATTATTTATCTCAGGGTCAATATTAAAAAAATTAATTAAACATATAACGTGGGAATTCTTTTAACTGCTACGAAAGGTTCCATTAATTATTAACAAACAATATAGAGTACATTACAAATAATTCTAATGCTTATGATCTAATTGTGAGAATATAAATAAGTATTAAGGTCGGCAAAAATGTCTGGCGATATTTAGTTCGCTTTGTGCAATGTATGATGGTCCTGAAATGGCGTCATAACTATGGCCACCTCGTCGTCAGATAATGCGTGAAGTTGTCCCAATGTATTTTAAATAAATGTGTTCACCTTGTACTCACTAATTCTTATATACCGTGTTTTTCTCTTTTTGAAATGTCCACCAGTGATTAATTGTGGTGTGAGTTATTGGTGTTACTAGTGATTGTTCGTGTTGGATTACTAATGGTGTCAGTTATAATAATTGTTATACGTTACACTTCTGAGTGGGATTTAGCTGTGCAGTGCATCTTCTTGTTAATCACTTGATATTTTCTTACTGGTGTTCGTTCCTATTCGATGATATGATTTTGGTTAATAATTTCAGTATCTTCTGATGTGGTTATAATTTTTCTTCTAAGTCGGTTCCTGGGTTTAAAAATTTTGTTACATAATAAATCTGCGAGCACTACTCAACCGTATTCACTCGTGGTTAACAATCAAGTCCCCTTTCTTCTTTTTGTCATCGAACTGACCAACATTTCTTAGATTCTGATTGGCCCTTTATGCACAGTTCAAATGTTACATGACCAATACCCCTTAATTACTCTAGATTTTATAATTTGCCTTTAATTTATTATTTTATCATTATACACTAATAGTTAATACAATGTTTACGTGGTTATCAATTATAAAATTACAAGTAATTTGGTACTAAACATGTCTTGGTTTAGTCCTGTAAAATTTAGTATTTAGCGGATTTTCCAGATATCTTATGAAACAATTTATAATGGTTGATGGCAGTTAATTATGACCCCTTGATATTACATTATTTTAAATTAATTAGTTGGTAACATAAAACTCTTATAATATAAAACAAAACTCTTAATGATACTACTTATTTTAACAATTATAATTTATGCACACTGTTTAACAATTGTTTGTGTGATAAATTCCTCCTCACTACTGTCAATGATAATTGACCACTTCTTATTCAAAAATAATAGTACACTTTTCAACTGTAGTTTATGCAACTATTATTATTAGGCCACCTTTTCCGTGTTTATCATCACTTATAGCACTGTAAGTGGTTGTGCCCTTTTTCTCACTTTGGTTTATAATTATACCAATTTTTATTGATCTATTATACATATAGTTAATACAATTTTACATTATGGAATGTTTGTACTCTTTATTGGATTTATTTGGTTTATCTATTGAATATTGTTTACTATAGTTCTTTATTTTATTTTTATTTGTTTACTGCCTTATTTTACTGGGTAATTTCTGTCTATGTTTTGTTAGTGTTAGTTAGGTCAATGGTTGATGTTGTTGAGTCATATTTGGTTCATTCATGATCTTCAAAATTTGATAGGTTCTGTTGATTAGTTATTGAGCATTGTTTTGTGTTTCATCCCTGGATAGGGTTTTATTATTATCATTTATAATTATTTTTACAGCGTTCTGTTCCGTTACAATATCCACTTTGTATTCATCACCATTACCAATGCTCCAGTGCTATTAACAATAAGAATTAATCAAACAGTATAACAAGTGGATCCTTTTAGCACAGTTAATAAAATAAATCACAATATATATATTGTAACGTGTCGTTTCACTAAACATAAAACATAACATACTCATTAACATGTAAATAATAATTAATTAATAGAATTATAAGGTACAAATGTTAAACTTAGAAAATAAGTAAAAAGACATTTGTTAGTTCATAAGCATTAGATTAAAACTATGAGGAGGTCTGCGTGCCTCAGACAGTTGTTTTGTATCATTGAACTACAAACAGTGAATGTTATAGATTTTACAAATATAATAAATCAAACTATAATTATGTAAGTTAGGTTGTGTGATAGTGCTAGAAAGTGAAAATAACAGTGATAGACTTTAAAAAGGAAAAAATCAGATATAAGGAATGTGATTAAACATTATTATAATATGAGCATTGAATGAAACATATAATCTATATGAAACAGTTATGTAGCCCATATAGTGAGATCAAACCAAGTGTAAATAATTTAAAAGATAGAAACTCTTACGTTAAAAAACTTATAATAATATAGTTACGAAGGAAAAATAAAGTAAAGGTCAACAGAATATTACTAATTAGAAATGGTAAACCGAACCTGTGACCCATAAAAAATATAGCCATGGCCTTTAACTAATGAAATTAATGTTTTGAGTGAAGATGATTGTTGTTAAAAAAAATTGTGAATTGCAAGAGAACGTTTAAGGTGTGACTCCTGAATTGGATACAAATTGAAGACCAATAAAAGATGAGAGGACCAGGAAAAAATGCAAAACCTAGAAGAATGCTGTTTTAATCAAGAGACCAAAAAACCAGATGTCCAGGAATAAAGAATCAACCAATAAATCCGTTAAGAAAACTGCTAGATTGGTGAGATCACTCCATGACTAAATCAAATATTCGACCAAACATTATGACAGTAAAGATTGAATTACAACAAAAACAATAACTAAAAATCAATATAAAAACATTATAATTGTGAATTATTTTTGTACACTAGTATACAATAGTCATTAATAATAAGAGTTTTTGTTATAGTTAATAGTAGTTTAAAAGGACCCACAAACATTCAACAGACATTAACAACACTGTAATACCGAGTCTCATGCATCAAAGTTGTATTGTTTGTTCTATATGTAAATTGTATGTTGACCCTGAGGTTCAGATGAATAATCCTCTATTTAAAAAATAAAACAGGTTATACTTTATTAGTAAGAGATACTAATTTGTTTTGATATTACTTATTGACGCTCAGAAGTGGGGCCTTCCACATTCACTGGATACAAAAGGAGGATTATATATAGTAACTGAACGTTACAAATTGACGCTCAGAAGTGGGGCCTTCCACATTCACTGGATACATAAGGAGGATTATATATATTAAACTGAACGTTACATATTGGCGCCCAACCGGTAGAGCTGAATTAGGCAAAACTAACTAACCGAAACACAATTAGTGAAATAACTATTGACCTAATTTTAGCTGGCAACTGCTAGAAAAAACAAACAAAATGCGACGACGAGAAGCTTCTCAGAAGAGAGGACAAAAGCCAGAGACAGAAGAAGATAGGCGGGAACAAGAAACAGAAATGGACACCGAAATGGAACAGCAGGCGGGTGATAAAGAAGAAGCCAGAGGAGGACCAGATTGGAACAAATTTATGGAATTAATGAGTAGGATGAAGGAGGATATTAAACAAACAAATGAAAAATTTGATAGTATTAAAGAAAATAATAAACAAACCAATGAAAATTTATTGAAACGAATGGAGGAAAAATTCGACAGGAATAGAGAAGAAACTAATGAAAATTTCAGAAAACAAAACGAAAAGTTTGAACGAAATGAAGAAAGTTTAAGACAGATGAATGAAAAGCTGGACAGCATTAAAGAGGGTACTAAGGAAGATTTTAGGCAAATTAATAAGA
Organism: Magicicada septendecula; assembly: GCA_034769895.1. Lineage (NCBI taxonomy): Eukaryota > Metazoa > Arthropoda > Insecta > Hemiptera > Cicadidae > Magicicada > Magicicada septendecula. The sequence continues at coordinate 179,286,431 of CM068368.1, forward strand.
AAATTGAGAACGCTAACAAGGAGTTAAGGGAAACTCTCAATGGAAAAATAGAACACATTGATAAAATACTTAACCAAAAAAGTGACCAGCGCAATGAAGCTGTAACACAGCCAACTGCAGAGACAATTGAATGCATTGATGGGACTTTAAAAAGGGCCAATGAACATTTAGAAAATAAAATTGATGTTTTAAGAGAGCAAAATGACAGTAGTGTAAGCCAGAAAATAGAAGGTAGTAAAGAAATAGAAAATAAAGAAGAGACAATTGAATTATTACCTGAAAATAAACATAACAGGAACAAGGAGCCACTCGAAAAGAAGATAAAGAAAATAAGAAGAATACATCCAAAGAAACCAATAAATACAAGAGAAAATTTGGAGATGATAAACAGTGGACTAGTAAATGTACTTAATCTCCCTATTACCGACCATAGAGAGATAATGAATTTTAAAAATGGTAGGAGAAGCTTAACAGAAATTATAGAAAAGACTCACAATAAAACAGTGAGTAAGGACTTCAGAAAATTGATATTCAAGGTAAATATACTTGAAATAAAAATACATGATAAGATATCAGTGATACCACCGATAGTTGATATGCCATCGACATATTTGTTTAGGAAAACAGATGATAGAGTGATTAATATAGGACTGGATACTAGTGAAAAGGTGGTATTAGAAGAATTGGTGTATGAGGTAGCAGAGATCTATACCACAAGGAAGGAAATAGTTCTGCACACCAGAAGAACCCGGATCGTGGCAGATACCGAAAACGGATAAACCAAGTAGGAACAATATTGTAAAAAGGGACTGATTTTCTGACTACCGACAAGGCAAACCAGTTAAGAAAGGAAGAAGAAAATAATGATAATTAAAACAAAAATAAAATAAATAATCACTCTAGACTTAAGAAAAAATAATGATAATTAAGAAAACATAACCAAAACTGAAGAAAAAGCTGATAAGGAACAAAAGGGGAATATAAACAGAAATATAAGAAGGAAAAAAGTATTAAACTAACAATTAATTAAGACAAAATATTATTTAGAAAAATATAACAAGGGATTCATTAGAAAGAAAACAGGGTAAAGCGAAAACAAACTGAGACATAGAGTACATCAAAGTAAACACTACACGGGGTGCTGACAACAGTCTTGATTAAAACATGAGCGAACACTTCCGGAATGAAACGAAACGCAGGAGAATAAAACGGAGAGAATACGCACGCTGTCCATAAACCAGATACAATTATAGGAGCCACAGGTAAATAATCTAAAACCCAAAAGCAGCACATAAACCTGAATGTTACGAGAGAAGGAATAGGAATTCCTATGGTGTTATTAGTAACCCAAGGGTTACTCTTTAAGGTATAAACAGAGTGTTGTATGCTACGGCGCCACTCTGCAATTATGAATGATCCGCTGAGATAATAGGAAGCACAAGTGCCCCTCAGGACGGGAATTCATACTAAGTTAGGGAAAATGTTAGGGTACCCATAGGAAACAAATAAACCGTAACAGACCAGAATCATGGCAGGAAAGACTGCAGGAAATCAGGGCATTCCAAGGAAAAGGATAAACAGAGATCATGAGTGTGGCACAAAAGAAGAGGTTAGTGAACTATTACAATAATTACTGCATCGTATTCTCCAGCTCACCGAATAAAGAGAAGAATTTAAATAATATCCGGTTAAACAGTTGTTCAAGAAAGCTGTAAGAAAGTAAATCCAGCTCATGATAAAAGAAGATATTATAGGAAAGAGTAGTTTGTCAATTACCAACCCCATTGTAGCAATACCCCAAGGAATATATAACCAAACCGAGATAAAGAGGTTTTATGAAAAGTGAAGACAGTTTTTGTAGATTTTTGCCATTTATTTCAGTAACTCCTAAAACCACCATTACTGAAATAACTTGTCTTAAACGGGGGGCTTTATGTAACGTGTCGTTTCACTAAACATAAAACATAACATACTCATTAACATGTAAATAATAATTAATTAATAGAATTATAAGGTACAAATGTTAAACTTAGAAAATAAGTAAAAAGACATTTGTTAGTTCATAAGCATTAGATTAAAACTATGAGGAGGTCTGCGTGCCTCAGACAGTTGTTTTGTATCATTGAACTACAAACAGTGAATGTTATAGATTTTACAAATATAATAAATCAAACTATAATTATGTAAGTTAGGTTGTGTGATAGTGCTAGAAAGTGAAAATAACAGTGATAGACTTTAAAAAGGAAAAAATCAGATATAAGGAATGTGATTAAACATTATTATAATATGAGCATTGAATGAAACATATAATCTATATGAAACAGTTATGTAGCCCATATAGTGAGATCAAACCAAGTGTAAATAATTTAAAAGATAGAAACTCTTACGTTAAAAAACTTATAATAATATAGTTACGAAGGAAAAATAAAGTAAAGGTCAACAGAATATTACTAATTAGAAATGGTAAACCGAACCTGTGACCCATAAAAAATATAGCCATGGCCTTTAACTAATGAAATTAATGTTTTGAGTGAAGATGATTGTTGTTAAAAAAAATTGTGAATTGCAAGAGAACGTTTAAGGTGTGACTCCTGAATTGGATACAAATTGAAGACCAATAAAAGATGAGAGGACCAGGAAAAAATGCAAAACCTAGAAGAATGCTGTTTTAATCAAGAGACCAAAAAACCAGATGTCCAGGAATAAAGAATCAACCAATAAATCCGTTAAGAAAACTGCTAGATTGGTGAGATCACTCCATGACTAAATCAAATATTCGACCAAACATTATGACAGTAAAGATTGAATTACAACAAAAACAATAACTAAAAATCAATATAAAAACATTATAATTGTGAATTATTTTTGTACACTAGTATACAATAGTCATTAATAATAAGAGTTTTTGTTATAGTTAATAGTAGTTTAAAAGGACCCACAAACATTCAACAGACATTAACAACACTGTAATACCGAGTCTCATGCATCAAAGTTGTATTGTTTGTTCTATATGTAAATTGTATGTTGACCCTGAGGTTCAGATGAATAATCCTCTATTTAAAAAATAAAACAGGTTATACTTTATTAGTAAGAGATACTAATTTGTTTTGATATTACTTATTGACGCTCAGAAGTGGGGCCTTCCACATTCACTGGATACAAAAGGAGGATTATATATATTAAACTGAACGTTACAATATATATCCACAGGACTGGTTCTAACAAAATTTTAATCATTTTAAGTGTGAAAATACTGTTTATCGGTATACTTTTTTATATCAACAAATATATATCTATATTAAATCTGTATTAATCACCATTACCAATACTATTAACAATAAAAATTAATCAAGCAATAGAACAGGTAGATCCTCCAAAGTTAAGAATATGAATCACAGTTGTAAGTTATAAAATTAAATTATGTGGAAAGTTTAAGCGGCTTTCAAGAGATTGAATCTCACTTATAAGTTACAAAAATTAAATCATGTGGAAAGTCTAATCACAGCTTTCAAAGATTGAATCTCAGTCAGAAGTTACAAAATTAAATTATCTGAAAAGGTTAATTGCAGCTTTCAACAGATTGCATCTTAGTTATACATTACAATTTCAATTATATCAAGAGTTTAATTACAATGTTAGTGAACAGAAAACTGGACTTCTGGTACCCATAAGAGCATGTCTGTACATGGATATAGAATGTCATTTAAATTTGATGAAAATCGGTGGATTGTTGTTCACTGACTTAGTTATTGGAATTCTCCCACCTGTGCTTTGAAGAACTGACATGACACTTTGTAGTAGAGCAATCTGGTTAATGTCGGTGGTGGTGTCGGAAAAGTCCAGAAATTCATCTGGCCAGCGGTGTCTTGGGGTCCTGTAGGTGTAAGGTTGCTGAATCTGACGGCTTCGGGGAGTAGTGCGCTACCCTGCTCTGCCGATGGTGACGGATGTCATTGTCACCATCATCGCATCCACTTCTCCTTTGACTGTGCGGGGACCCTGTAACAGTTTTATTTGTAGTTGGCCGTCATAAAATAAGTTCACCCCTACACTCTCTCGCCACTGAACACACACTACACTCAATGTCATAATTTTGTCAACACTCCAATTGCTCTTGACATATCAAAGTTTTAATTAAGCGATGGCAAAAGATTTAAAATGACTAGTAGCTGCAAAGTACATATGAACTACATGATAGAACCCAATTTCTCATTGAATACCACATTTACTTTTAAACTTATCAGGCCCTTTAACGGCGAAGTCTCCACGTGCTCACAGTTACCGGAAGTAACGTATAATTTAATTTACAGTAGAAAGTATTACATTAAAAATGACTTTGCACATTTGTGTCACACACACATACACAAATATAACATACAAACCCATCATTAAATTAACCTCGAACAAAATAATTATTAACCTGAAACGCCTTTACTGGATCACGAAGTCATGATAGATACAAAGTTACGTAAGGATGTGTACTCCCCCTTGGACCGTCAGATCATTTCGCCTCGCTGGAAGACGAAGACGAAATGAGGCCGAACCAGGCATTCCGCTAACCGACCACGGTACGCAAAAGCAACAAGTTAGAAATTGCCGTCCATGACGGATCAGCTGGCCCGTAGGCTGGCTTACTATATAGCGTCGCCGCTCACTGCCGCTGCATACCGATCAAGTCCGCATTGCCTTCCAACGGCCACACAGCCGGCTTTGGTTAGGCGGCTCAGTTTTTCAAATCAGGCCGGGAAAATTGAAATCCCGGCACAACCTGTACTAACGTACTGCACTTTTGAATATGATTGCAATAATTAAGACGAGTGTAGTTACTTTTGTATGAATGATCAGTAGTTTTATAAACATTACAGGATATTTTTTTGAAAATTACTAATTTTATTATTAAAAGAATATCGACACTTTGAAGAGTTGGCTATCAGAATGCAGAGAATAACAGAAAGCTTTTTAAATTTTTTTTTTGATAAAAATGATTGAGGTTTAGCCTCGACAATTTTAATACATTTGGAGGAAATCGGAATAGCTAAAAAACTAAAAAAAAGCTAAAAAATCGGAAGTCTCGGGAAAAACAAATTTACCAGACTTTTTGATGGCGAACATGTTATGAATGGTCAAAAAGGTGGCTCTAATATTTGGTTAAAGAGAAATATCGAAATGAAAATTTTATTGATTGTTATGCCCACCAAGGATATTTGATACTTCAGCACTCAGCATCGTCTGTCTCTTAAAGTAAAATATTTTTTCAAGACGTGCAAGCAACAGGACCATTTTTTCAAGATCCCCAAAGGGAAAGGATAATTTAATAGAGAGTGTCTAAAGCACATTAGTCCTGTCCTTTCTACAAGATGGTATTTTCAATGCAGAGAAACATAAAGATAATCTTATCAAATGTTTCGAACATATTAGGGAAACACAGATAACCTATAAAGACGTTTCAACCCAAATCGCAGGATTGTACAGACCTTGAAGAATACGAGTTCAGTATCTGGCTGACTAAGTTAATTGTTGTCCTTACACGACAAGGCAGCCAAGCGGATCTGAGAGATTCGTCATATATCATAAATTTGTTGTTGCGCTCTAAATAAACGTTAAGTGCACCTTCAGTAGCATGCATTGTGTAATGTTACATAACATTCTTTAGGAACATAAAATTCTAAATAAAAACATTGTTTTGTTAGAGAGTAGGTGTAATATTTTAGAAAATTATTAATGTAAAAAAATTCGTTATAAGTTAATAAAACTGACGAGAGTCGTATATATCTGACAAGGAACAGAAACAAATCATTTACACTGTTTAGAGAATATAATATTATGCTTGTTTATATAATCTTTTATATACTGGAATGTCAAGTACCTTCTTGAATAAACGTTGATTAGATTTTCAAATTTAATACAATACTGTTACATAAGTTCAGCGTCTAACATATTACGTCAACTACGAAATTTAAATAGAAGCTCGAAACGACTTGGTAAATTTGACATCTCTAAAAGTGGGAATAGAACGTGCTTACATAATATCTTTTTGTTTGGTTGTAATAGTTCCCTTCTCTTGAAATTTTGTTATGAATTATATAATATTCTATTAAGCTGGACTAAAGTGCATAAACGGAATATAAACTGTAATGTCTAGTGCTCGCCGCCGCCTGTGCCAAAGCTGTAAGAGGGACGATTAAAAAATATTGTTAGTATCGTAGAGATAATGGGGTTTGTCATATCTAATGTACAGTATAATACACTTATTGTTGCACTTGCCTAAGTTTGGAGTAATATATGTATGTGTAAAGTATTTATAACTAGTACTGTAGTTTATTATTATTTACACTATATATATTTAAATCAATGCAAATACATACTTTTGACTATAAAAACACAGAGAAACCCGTTTTAAACTGTGGGATTTACTGTCTGTTGTGGGCCTAAACAGTACCACATAGTTGCAGAACGTCTCACGACATAACAAAGATGTAAAGCAAATGTGGTTTCTTGACACTGGCAAATACATGTTTCCGTGAATGTATGGTAGTACAAAAAATTAAAATCAAACATAAATACAATTCTAAAAATCTCTACTGTACTACATTTTATTTCAAAATAAAGGCATTTTTCTTTCTGTTCACGTTATAACATGAAGAAATGTAATTAAATAATATGCCGTTCTTTACACACAAAATACGTTTAAAGAAATTTGCATAAATGTATCTCTAAACTTTGCATAAGCTTCTAAACTATCTATTTACGTTTTTGTTTAAGGATGATCAAGTTATGGTAGCATTGGATGAACGAAACGGAATTCAGACTTCAGATCTTCATGTATAATGAACACAAATTTAAGATCTTTATATATAAGGAATACAGATATTGGGGCCTCGACATAAATTTTGCATATAAATTTTAGATTTTTGCATTATCAAAAGACGGTAGAACGGTAAAGAAAACGGTTAAAGATGAAAGATAGTAATGCAAATATCAGTTGTAACATGTAACAATGAATTACGTGGTTTGGAATGAGAAAATAACCCACAAAACCAAAAAGATGAATTACTCTGTCATCTTAGGAAGTAATTAGTCACCTACGACTCTGAAACGTGAGAGACAAATCATAGAAACTCCTGAAATCTTCAAGCAGTAGAAATAAACTTTTGAAGAAAGTATTTTAAGGTTTCCAGTGAATTAGAAATAAGGATTCTAGAAGCACCTTCATGTTTTGCCAGACATTTTTATACACAACAAATACAAAGCACTTTGTATGGTACAGCCATATCGATTAGATATCTGATGACTATTGGCCCAAAAAGTTGTTCTGGGTTCCACCTGGACAACGGAAACGGGAGGTGGAGATGGAGAAGCATCATGGTGATTGGTAGAACAGAGGCCTTTGGTGTGCAACAATAGGTGTAGAAGACTTGCGATGGATTTACTAATAGACTGATATTGTAACATAAGAAGATTACACCTCAGAATAAAGACAAGTTTACCATCAAAATTCACTGTGAAATATGCAGAAACGCAATCTTTTTAATAATAAAATACAAGGAAGAATAAAATAAACTTAATAAATAAAGAAATGAAGACACAATATATTATTTAAAGATAAATAATAAGGTCAAGGGATAAAAAGTAATCAAAACAAAAAGGGAAATATGATAATAAATAAATAATAGGGAAATAGGGAATGCAAATTTAAGAATTAAATAATTCAATTACCATGACAATACAATAACTGACGATGACAATAGCACCCAGAAGAGCCGATCAAAAGAAAGCGATAATATACCAATAGAGTTACTGAAAGCATTAGAAGGAGAAGGAAAGAAAATGTTTACTGAACTTTGTAATGAAATATATAAAAATGGTAAATGGCCAAAGGATTTTAGAGAAATAATTATGATACCAATTGGAAAGAAGAAAAACACTAAAAAGTGTGAAGAACACAGGACCTTAAGTTTAATTTCCCATGCACCTAAGGTACAACTAAGGACACTAAACAGAAGATTATGTACAAAAATGAATGAAATTGTTGGAGAAGAACAGTTTGGAGTCAGACGAGGAGTTGGGACAAGCGACGCAATAGGATTGTTAAGCATAATATGTGAAAGATATATAGAAAAATGTAGGAAACTATATGGAATATTTATAGATCTGGAAAAGGCATTTGATAGAGTTAAATGGGATAAACTAATGGAAATACTTAAAAGACATGGAGTGAACTGGAGAGAAAGAAGACTTATTAAACATTTATATCTAAATCAAACAGTAAAAGTAAGGATAAAGAAAGAATTAACAGAAGATATAGAAATGGGGAGAGGTGTGAGACAGGGATGCTGCCTGTCACCAAACTTGTTTAACATGTACATAGAGGACATTATGGCCAAATGCTTTAAAGGAACGAGAAGAGTTTGCTTAGGAGGAAGAGGATTGAATGTATAACATTTGCTGACTATATGGTAATATTAGGTGAAAGTGAGGAAGAAGTATGTATGATGCTAGATGACTTAAGGAGTAAGTGTGAACAGTACGGAATGAGGATTAATGAGAAAAAGACAAAATGTATGGTAGTTAGTGGAAAAGGGGAAAGAATAAATATTAGACTGAATAACAAACAAATGGAACAAGTAAACAGTTTCAAATACTTGGGAAGCATAGTTAGAGATGACACAAAAAGCACGAAAGAAATAAAAACTAAGATTGCAATAGCAAAAGAAGCATTCAATAAAAAGAAAAATTTGTTAAACAGGCCATTAAACAAAGAAGTAAGGAAAAGGTTAGCAAAGTGTTATATATGGAGTGTGGCATTGTATGGAATGGAGACGTGGACTTTAAGGAAGGAAGATGAAAAAAGGATTGAAGCTTTTGAAATGTGGATGTGGAGAAGAATGGAAGGAGTTAAATGGGAAGACGGAGTACGGAATGACGAAGTATTAAGAAGAGTGGAAGAGAAAAGAGAAATATTAAAAACAATAAGGAAAAGAAAGAAGAACTGGATAGGACGATGTTTAAGAAGAAATTCTATTATAAAGGACAGTCTAGAAGGCATGGTTAGCGGAAAAAGAAGAAAAGGAAGAAAGAGACGACAGTTGATGGACAACATCAAGGTAGAAAACTACATTACCACGAAAAGGCTGGCAGAAGACAGAGAACAGTGGAGGAGTTCATGAAGAAAACCTGCTATACAGCAGATGAACCTATGATGATGACGATGATATAACATATAGGTTTCGTTTGTACCTTTAACTAAATGTGCTAACTCTTATATTGCACATGAGTCTTTTATTTTCTAATTTTTGAAAGGATCTCATTTCAGTAAAGACGATAAGCAATCAATTTATTCTTGCTTGTGATTTATTTGTTACAACAAGTAAAATTTGTAGGAAAAACATTGACTCAATCCGTTCTAAAAAGTTACTGTTATTTTTATTATAATAATGTCACGCATAGAGGAACATAGAATATCTTGTAATGTTAAGTGACTTGATGCTTCCGTAACACGACGACTCATCAGATGACAGTGAGATAAGCAGTACGTCTTAAACACAGCAATCCGAAAGTTGTAAACAATAATGTACAGCATATTATTCCTCTACGTTACTGGGCCTGCTACTTCTGGCTCCTTCCTAGCTAATACGTAATTTTTTACCTTAGCTGTAATTTTTGTAATGGCTGAGTATAAGGCAGAGAGTCAATAGTATATTATTGAGTAGTTTTACTGTGATTAGGCGGGGGAGGGTGCTTATTACTGATTATTACTATTGTCTACTGTCTAGTATCATTGGTCCCTATTAACTGTAGTCAGGTAATATATAACATTCTGAAAGAGCGTTCAGTAAATTTATTAACTAAATAATTGATTGTTAATATCAATGTAAATAGGCACAATGTATTATATATTATACTTTTTGAATTTTCAATTAAAAAATATAACCAAGATAACTCTGAAAAGTTTGATTTTTTAAGGTAAGCCTACTATACTATATTATTAATTTGTTGTTTCAAAATTCAAGTTATGTTACAAATAATTCCTCTTACTGCAAAATTGTTATGTATATATTTTGTTTTTCTTCATTAACAAGATAACAACATAACAAGTTTGGAAAAACAAATCTCTTTTATGTTTTGTACTTACATTGCCGTGCAAATTAAGTCTCTTCAAAAAATATAATTTGATAGAGTGATACACGTTACAATACAGTAACCTGTGTTAGTCATTTTGCCGTAGGGACGTACAAAGGCCACAAAGACTTTTTGTAATAAAGAACGTAGGCTATCCATATTAAATTTGCGTACAGCTTTGTTTTTTCTCTAAATTACCGTTACTGATATCCTTTATTAATCACTGTACGTTATGCAGGTAACCATCCAAATAATGAAAGTACATACGTAAAAAGTATTATTTTAAACCTTATGTTAGGGGTATATATTTTGTTTTTAGCTGAACTTTCCAGAGGCGATCAATTTTCAATTTTACTTCAACGACAGTTACATTGTTTATTCCATATGCGGTAAACATGTACAATTACAGCTATATACATCAAACTGCATACAAAAGTAATGACGTAATTCTTTATTGTCCTGAAAGTCTAAAAGTAATTGATATGTAAAATTTTTAATTTTTCTACATACCGATAACATTAATAAGACTTTTTTAACAAAAGACTAACAAATATTAGCAAGGTATTAGATAAATAATATTTTAAATAATAATAGTTATTATTTAAGCTATAAATAATATTTAAAACATTTTGGATTTGATTAACGTGTAATGTTTTCATTTTAATGTCATCAAATAGAGCTCTAATTTTGTTATACTTTATTTTAAAATTGTTTTTTACAACAGGTAAGGTAATGTAAAATAATTATTATAATACAAATATAGACAATTAAGAGGTCTAAAAGGACAGTGTATGGTATGAATATTTAAAAGTAAAGTTAAGTTCGAGTCTTACATTTTTATAGGAAGTTGCACATTTGTTGATATTTTTAAACTTCCTTTAGAGATACTTCTCTTGAGGCTATTTTTTCAAGGTGTATTGTTTCAATTATGTCTTGTAACTTTTGTTCCTGATACTGTACATTAGTATGATAAATGATATATAAACTGGGGAAATTCTTAAACAGCAGTGTGTGTTAGATCTGTGTTTTTTTTACCTAAGCACATGTAAAAGCATGTTGGTAATACATTAAGAAAAAAAACAAGTAAATTGTAATAAAACTTGCTAACGTTACCAGTCTGCTGCAGTAATCCTATTACTATAACGTTTATCGCTTACAGTATTACTTGTGACGATTTTAAAATAGGAAACGTAATATGGAGTAAAATTTATTTTTAAATCGCACATTAAAATTAATATTACATCCCTTGATTAACGAAAAAAAATTTAATAAAGAGTTTTAAATGACAAAAGGAATGCGAGTGTAAAGATAGGGAAACTAGTTAATAATTTAATTAACTGCGCGAATGAAGATCGCGCTAATTTAAGAGCAAACTTAAAGAAATCGCGAAAATATCATGAGATGATTAATAATAACAATATAGTAAAGTACCAAATCGGTGACTTAGTAATGTATAGAACACACCCGACGAGTAGTGCAATCGATAAGACCACCTCCAAGCTATCATACCGATGGTGTGGTCCTTACCAAATTCACAAATACTTAACTCCAGTAACTGTAGCCCTGTACAAACCCTCTACTCAAAAATATGTACGAATAACACATATTTCGCAGATAAAACATTGTCACGAAAAAGGAAATGGTAGAGAGCAAGCAAACTAAATGTAAAAAAAAGGGTATTTTTTTGTACTCAACTGCTAAAGCGTACTTGAGTAACCACTTGCTTACCTAATCGTATAAATAGGGATGAGGCCTGATCAACCTTGGATCCTATTCAGCGAAAGTAGAGAAAAGTGAGAAGTCAGCTGACATCGAATAATAATAATAAGTAAGTAATAAATTACTTAAAGAGTAATTCTATAACAAGAGTCACTCACAACTAAAGAAAAAATCGGTAGTAGTCGTAAGTAGTAGTCTTAAGAAGAATTTAGTATGTTTTCAATATATAATTTATAAAGTGTGAATTTTATGTAGTCTAAGAATTAGTTTGTAAGGCGTTATATATGTTGATAATAGGAAGAAGTAAGTCGAGAGTGACTCATGCACCTCAAAATAAAAAAAAAAATAAAATAAAAAAAAAAAAATGAGTGAGAGAAATTTCACACAGTAATCCCAAGCATACTCCCAGTACCTTGCTGAACTAATAACCCGTAGAATACCCACCCGGTGTCCATCTTTAAGCGGCGGAGTATGTGACGATTTTAAAATAGGAAACTTAATATGGAGTAAAATTTATTTTTAAATCGCACATTAAAATTAATATTACATCCCTTGATTAACTCAAAATAATATTTAATAAAGAGTTTTAAATGACAAAAGGAATGCGAGTGTAAAGATAGGGAAACTAGTTAATAATTTACCATGCACTGACATGCATTAACTGGAATTTACCTGCATACAGATTCTTTTACTAAACAAATAATACTGGTAAAACTTGAAATTATTCAAATAAATAAACAATGATACAGTAGTATACTATTTAATTCTGAAGTAAAGCATAGCTTTGAATAATAAAAAGGCCAAACTTTAAATACCGTAAATAGCGAATAAAGGTGGAACTATTTTGTTGTGATGCGTAAACTCCGCGCAGTTAACTTACCTGTCCTGACATAATAATAATGCAGTCGAGATGGAGCGCTCTCGTAGTAAACACTACACCTTGAACCATGCCCCGAAGTACTAAGATATTTTAATTTAAAAGTGCAGATATAACAACGTGCATAGGAAAGTATCAGTAAAGTAGTGTTTTATAAAGAAAAATGTAATCTATTAAATTAAATAGAATAAATAAGTGAGAGGGATGACATCTCTATTGACTAAGTGTAAGATCTCCAATGTTTGTTTAAATTAAAAAGGTACAATGTACCAAAAGTGAGAACATTTTATAAATAACGATGTGGCGTGAACTTCTGTGGGAAACAAGAACTTTCACTCGAGTTGTACTACTAAAGATGCTTAGCTACCAGACTTCATAGAACAGCATAACAGCTTCATAATTACCAGGATCTCTTCAGGAACTTCACCCGGAACGTAAACTACCATAACCTTCAACCATTTGTGGACACCCCAAGGACCAAGGACCAGGACACGGAGTAAACTTCACAATATCACAGGTGACACGGAGACTTGTCTTCCGTGGTTAAATGTCATTAAAACAAATGTGTGCAAAAGACAGTTTAATAAACTATATAAAAGACTTTAATTATTGTCACTTTGTAAATTGTATTATGTCATACGACTAAAATTATTTGTAATAGTAATTAGTGGTTGTAGTATAAAGCTTTTCAGATACTAGAGGTTAAATTAAGTCCATTCTTCAAATGGCCCCCCCCAAATAGTATAATAACTTAACTTACACACCAAGTTAATATCTCGGATCCGTGGAAAAAGCTAGCACATAACAATACTTTTGTTGTGGCCACCTTTTCAGAAAATATTTTGTAAACTTTTATTTAGAAAACCTTATGGTAAAAAATCCATGTAGAACTATAAAGGATAGCACCTAATAAAGAGATGTCATTACTTAACACAAAATACTGAGTGACTAAATCATCAAACACCCCAACAAACATTCCTTTCTTTCTAACTACTACTGCTTGTTGAAATATTCATGTGGCCACCTTTTCAGAAAATATTTTGTAAACTTTTATTTAGAAAACCTTATGGTAAAAAATCCATGTAGAACTATAAAGGATAGCACCTAATAAAGAGATGTCATTACTTAACACAAAATACTGAGTGACTAAATCATCAAACACCCCAACAAACATTCCTTTCTTTCTAACTACTACTGCTTGTTGAAATATTCATAAGAAGTTGATTAAGACTATGGCAGCCCGTGCAATTGATCTGAGGCAATTACGCACTGGTTCCCGACGTTATAACGTAGGTAAGACGTTATAAAATGCGCCACTCTGCTTTTAGTTAAAATAGTTGTGTGCATTGTGGTACACATAAAATAACCAAAATTAATAATTGTGCAAGATAGTGACACATATACCATGTGCCACTCTGTTGATCTATTCACTCAGTTACTTTAAAATATTTCAGTAAAATAAAAATAAAAAAATAATTATTATTATTATTAGAATAGAATAGTATATAGGTAACTTTAATTGTGAATTTAATATGTGTAAACTCATATTAACATAACGACACATGTATACAAAACCATGTACGTACTTGTCGAAAAATTTCATTCATCAACGTGTCGGTTTGTCAACAAACTCAGACCTGTAAATATCCTGTTCTCCCCTGTACGGAATTGTATTTGCCACCCTCTGGAAAGTCGAGATAGACAATACCCCACCTCCTCTATTGTTCTATTGTTATAAAAAAAGTGCATCATCTTGTGCCTAGTAACCAGGTATTTCCCCCTTAGTTGAAAGTAAATTGACGCCTGTGTGAGATTTCTCTTTCTCTGAGATTTAATTCTCGCACAACCAATGTAAATTTTAATGCGAACTAAAATCGTTTATTTGAGTAAACAAGAAAGAGTAGTATAGGATTTAGTATTAATAGTAGAATAAGTATTTATAGTGATTGATATTCGGAAAAAAATGGCATTATTTAACCCCGATCTATTATTAAAAGATGAATTGTGCTACGAAGCTATTTTACGCGGTTTACCTCACGCGAATGTAACAGTCTCTGAATTGCGCAAAACGTTACGCGAAAGTAGATCAGATACACCCTAGCAGTTAGGTAGATTACGCGAACTCGATTATGACAGCGAAAGAGAAACGTGTTATGCGAAGTATAGGGAACTGACGTTATTATCTCAAACCCTTCACGACGAAAAATCACCTGCAGTAATATTGCGGATCACGCAAAGAATAGAACATTTAACCCGCCGGTTGGAGAATTTATTGAACTGGCCCGACGTCACCGTAATCCCTCCCGATGTGCAAAAATTTGCGGGTGAGGCATTACCGCAATTACCCACGATAATACGACAATTACAAAGAATGTCCGACTCATTTAGGATGGAGGAAATTGAGCAATCCTCACAAAAATTATATATTTCCCCAGTTCAATCGCCTACTTTAGAACACCCTCCCACCACCGCGAATCACGAATCACCCACCCTATCGAAGATACAACCGAGTCATGAACAGCTACCAGATAGAGACGTGAATACCCTAACTATATCGGAAGCCCCACAGCCTAGTGGTCATCATGATCGCACCAGTAAGTATGCATTTACGACGCCTAACGCAGCAACAGGTCCTTCTAGAAGTATACCACATTTAAATTTTAATGTAGACCTCTACGGAAAGATCACGCACCCAGTAGAAAAAATCATTACAGAAATTCCATACACTGATGGCTTAAGTATTACGAAACTGTTAAATTTCATCAGATACCTCCTACAAATAAAAGATTTACAGCAACTGAATGATTGGCAAATCTTGCAAGTCCTCCTACCCAAATGTAAACCACCATTAAGGGATCGTGTACTGGAATCATTAAGCTCGACTCTTCCAGTAGAAGAACTTCATACTACCATTATAAAACATTTTATTCCCACGGGAATTTATGATGAGATCAAAAGAAACACCGTACTTCGAGTACAAGGAGCCCATGAGAGACTGGCCCACTATATTGCAGACATCAGAGAGTCTTCCCGACTACTGCAAGTCAACTGGAATGAGAAACAATTGGTCGATAACATTCTAGTAGGATTATCTCCGGAAGAAAGATCTCGATTAGCATTAATAAATAGGCCCCACACTTTCGCAGATCTAGAACAATGCAGTATTCACTCGTCAGACGTATGGTACGCGGACCAGAACAGACATGCATTGCTATCCACTGCACCACGTAAATATGAAACGCAAGGCCTGGTAACAGATGGAAGAAAACAGCGCAAAAGACGACCATTTCGTAGACCTACCAATTTTCACGACCACAGTAAATCTAAAGTATCTCAACCTCGACAGGAAACCAGTGATACCCTTCGTAAAGAAAATATATGTTATAACTGCGGGAAATTTGGACACATCAGTAGAAACTGTAAACGGAGACAGTACTATCAGAAAACCCCTTATCCGAAAACATGTAAGGCAGGGAGATCCGAAATCCTGAGTCTTCCGCAGCATCGTGAAAACAGGTAAACCCCTAAAAGTCAACAAATTAAAAAAAAATAACCAAAAAAAATTAGACCCCTATGTTAAGAAGTTCATTGATAAATGTAATGCTATTAATAAATGTAATTTCAGTAAGTGTCGATTACCATATATACAAGTAGATCTCGGTGTTACATCCACCCTCGGATTAATTGATTCCGGATCAACACGAAGTTTAATTAGTCAACAGCTAGCCGATAAATTATTTGAACACAACTTAGTTAAACGCAGGCAATCGGTGAATATTAGATGCGCTACAGCTAATAAATAAAATTTAAGGATAAAACATATCATCACGTTTAAAGTAAAAATTAAAAATCTAACGTGGTATTTTCCAATGTTGGTATGCGACGAGTTAGGACCCGACTTAATATTGGGAGCTGATTTTATCAGTAAAACAGGAATAATTCTTGACATTCACGATAAGAAGTATTATTTTGGATTCGATCCTTCACAAAAATATAATTTTGATGATAACACAAATAACAAAGAAAGTACTGGAACAGCTTCTACACATCTAGAACACCACGAGTCTGAATTAGCTCATCTGGAAAGTAAAGATAGACGGAAAATGCAGGCACCAATAGAACAGTTCTCCAACGTCCTCACTCCAAAGTTAGGACTAACGAACCTGATAGAGTACAAAATCAATTTGAGCGACAATAAAGTAATACGCCTACCCCCATACAAATTATCACCGCCAAAAATGGAAGTAATGAGGAATCAAATCAACAAATTATTAGAACAAGGAGTCATCGAACCCTCTGCTTCACCTTACTCATCACCCGCGTTTATAGTACCAAAAGGTCACGACAAACATAGACTAGTTGTGGACTACAGGCAATTAAATAAACGGATAGAATTCGAGTCTATACCACTTCCCGACATCCACAGTGCTTTTCATTATTTTACGAAAGCAAAAGTTTTTACTATCATGGATTTAAATCAGGCATTTCATCAAATACCCCTTTCTGAAGAATCCAAACGTCTAACCGCATTTGCCGTCCCTTTCAACCTGTACCAATTTACGAGAGTACCCTTTGGAATATCCCAAGGTAGTTCTGTATGTAGCCGATTATTAGAGAAATTATTCCATGATATAAAATTTAAATATGTGTATCACTACCTAGATGACATCGTTATCTATAGCGAATCAATGGACCAACATCTTAAACATCTACGTGAAATACTATCCCAATTAGAGAAAGCTGGATTAACCGTAAACCCCAGTAAAGTAAATTTTGCTGTCACACAATTTTCATTTTTAGGTCACATCGTAAAGGCCAACGGAAAGGTAAGCATAGACCCCGAGCGAACCTGTGCGATCAGAGAATTTTTACCACCTCGGCATGCGAAAGGAATAGCCCGATTTTTGGGAATGATAAATTATTTCCACAAGTATATTCCTCATCTAGCCGAAATTGCAGCACCGCTGAATGCTTTAAGAAAGAAGGGAGCTAAATTTGAGTGGAATGTGCAACACCAAGCTGCATTCGAAAAACTAAAAGAAAGCATTATATCACCCCCAGTATTGCATTAAGCCGATTTTACAAAACCATTTGTAGTGCAGACAGACAGTTCAAGTGTAGCCCTAGGTGCAGTAATATATCAGGAAGTAGACAACGCTAGACTACCTATTAGTTACGCTTCACGTACCCTGACCGACCAAGAAAAGAAATACTCCGCATACGAATTAGAATGTTTAGCTATCGTTTTCGCATTTGAGAAGTTCAAACCCTTTTTAGAACATAAAACGTTCCTGTTAGAAACGGATAATCAAGCATTATCTTGGTTACTAAATCACCCAAAACAGTTAGGTCGTATTGGAAGATGGGTATTAAGGTTAAATTGTTACAAGTTTAAAGTACAACATATTAGAGGTACCCAAAATGTAGTTGCTGATACACTGTCACGTATGTTCCAGCCGACTAGTAAAACATCTGAAAACAAGGAGAGTAGAGAAACGCCGATTATCAATACTTTAATTACCGAGTTTCCTCTTGCATTTACGGACATAGCTCAGTACCAACAACAAGACCCCCTTTTAAGACCAATTATAGAACAACTCGATAAAGGAAATAAGTCAGAAAAATGCATATTGAGTAAGAGAGTATTATGTTATAGAATAGCAAACGGAAAATATTTACGAATAATCGCCCCTGATATTATTAAACCTATGCTGATGGAATACTACCATTCTTCCACCATTGGAGCACATATGGGAATAAATAAAACAATACATCGAATTCGTAAAGAATATCACTGGGAAAATATGAACAGTGAGATAGCTAATTTCGTGAAAAGGTGTAAGTTGTGTGCACTCAGCAAGCCAGCGAGAAACAGCCAAATAAGTCAATTAATCTCAGAAATTCCTGCTATCCCGTTCTCCAAAATTTATTTAGACTTTTCAGGACCCTACCCTCGTTCTAAATCAGGAAATACCATGCTACTCATTTGCGTAGATTCATTCACCAAATTTGTCTGGATGTATCCCATGCGGCGAGCGTTAGCTTCGACCACCGTAAAGATATTGCAGGATAGATTATTTTTAAAGATTTCGGTACACCCGTACATCTAGTGTCAGATAACGGACCCCAGATTAAGTCAAAGGAATTCAAGAACATGTGTTTCAAACTAGGGATAGACCACATTACCACTACAGAGTATCGTCCGCAAGGTAATATAGCTGAAAGGTATTTGCGAAACCAAAAAATCTGCTTTAATAGCCTACCATGCAAACGACCATACGTCTTGGGACCAGAACCTATCCTGGATACAATTCGCCTTCAATTCAGCCTATCATGAAGGACATAAGCATACACCATTTGAATTATTGTTTAAATTAAACCTAACCACCCTTTATCCACTAAGTGGAAAATACATGAGTTACTACCCCACGAAATTAGGGATAAAAATATAAAGAAAATCTGGAATGAAGATCGCGCTAATTTAAGAGCAAACTTAAAGAAATCGCGAAAATATCATGAGATGATTAATAATAACAATATAGTAAAGTACCAAATCGGTGACTTAGTAATGTATAGAACACACCCGACGAGTAGTGCAATCGATAAGACCACCTCCAAGCTATCATACCGATGGTGTGGTCCTTACCAAATTCACAAATACTTAACTCCAGTAACTGTAGCCCTGTACAAACCCTCTACTCAAAAATATGTACGAATAACACATATTTCGCAGATAAAACATTGTCACGAAAAAGGAAATGGTAGAGAGCAAGCAAACTAAATGTAAAAAAAAGGGTATTTTTTTGTACTCAACTGCTAAAGCGTACTTGAGTAACCACTTGCTTACCTAATCGTATAAATAGGGATGAGGCCTGATCAACCTTGGATCCTATTCAGCGAAAGTAGAGAAAAGTGAGAAGTCAGCTGACATCGAATAATAATAATAAGTAAGTAATAAATTACTTAAAGAGTAATTCTATAACAAGAGTCACTCACAACTAAAGAAAAAATCGGTAGTAGTCGTAAGTAGTAGTCTTAAGAAGAATTTAGTATGTTTTCAATATATAATTTATAAAGTGTGAATTTTATGTAGTCTAAGAATTAGTTTGTAAGGCGTTATATATGTTGATAATAGGAAGAAGTAAGTCGAGAGTGACTCATGCACCTCAAAAAAAAAAAAAAAATAAAATAAAAAAAAAAAAATGAGTGAGAGAAATTTCACACAGTAATCCCAAGCATACTCCCAGTACCTTGCTGAACTAATAACCCGTAGAATACCCACCCGGTGTCCATCTTTAAGCGGCGGAGTATGTGACGATTTTAAAATAGGAAACTTAATATGGAGTAAAATTTATTTTTAAATCGCACATTAAAATTAATATTACATCCCTTGATTAACTCAAAATAATATTTAATAAAGAGTTTTAAATGACAAAAGGAATGCGAGTGTAAAGATAGGGAAACTAGTTAATAATTTACCATGCACTGACATGCATTAACTGGAATTTACCTGCATACAGATTCTTTTACTAAACAAATAATACTGGTAAAACTTGAAATTATTCAAATAAATAAACAATGATACAGTAGTATACTATTTAATTCTGAAGTAAAGCATAGCTTTGAATAATAAAAAGGCCAAACTTTAAATACCGTAAATAGCGAATAAAGGTGGAACTATTTTGTTGTGATGCGTAAACTCCGCGCAGTTAACTTACCTGTCCTGACATAATAATAATGCAGTCGAGATGGAGCGCTCTCGTAGTAAACACTACACCTTGAACCATGCCCCGAAGTACTAAGATATTTTAATTTAAAAGTGCAGATATAACAACGTGCATAGGAAAGTATCAGTAAAGTAGTGTTTTATAAAGAAAAATGTAATCTATTAAATTAAATAGAATAAATAAGTGAGAGGGATGACATCTCTATTGACTAAGTGTAAGATCTCCAATGTTTGTTTAAATTAAAAAGGTACAATGTACCAAAAGTGAGAACATTTTATAAATAACGATGTGGCGTGAACTTCTGTGGGAAACAAGAACTTTCACTCGAGTTGTACTACTAAAGATGCTTAGCTACCAGACTTCATAGAACAGCATAACAGCTTCATAATTACCAGGATCTCTTCAGGAACTTCACCCGGAAAGTAAACTACCATAACCTTCAACCATTTGTGGACACCCCAAGGACCAAGGACCAGGACACGGAGTAAACTTCACAATATCACAGGTGACACGGAGACTTGTCTTCCGTGGTTAAATGTCATTAAAACAAATGTTTGCAAAAGACAGTTTAATAAACTATATAAAAGACTTTAATTATTGTCACTTTGTAAATTGTATTATGTCATACGACTAAAATTATTTGTAATAGTAATTAGTGGTTGTAGTATAAAGCTTTTCAGATACTAGAGGTTAAATTAAGTCCATTCTTCAAATGCCCCCCCCCCCCAAATAGTATAATAACTTAACTTACACACCAAGTTAATATCCCGGATCCGTGGAAAAAGCTAGCACATAACAATACTTTTGTTGTGGCCACCTTTTCAGAAAATATTTTGTAAACTTTTATTTAGAAAACCTTATGGTAAAAAATCCATGTAGAACTATAAAGGATAGCACCTAATAAAGAGATGTCATTACTTAACACAAAATACTGAGTGAATAAATCATCAAACACCCCAACAAACATTCCTTTCTTTCTAACTACTACTGCTTGTTAAAATATTCATAAGAAGTTGATTAAGACTATGGCAGCCCGTGCAATTGATGTGAGGCAATTACGCACTGGTTCCCGACGTTATATCGTAGGTAAGACGTTATATACTTACATTTAACGCTGTATCACGTAACCTTGTACGCTTTTGAGAACGTTGCAGTTACTGTACTGAATATTTGTGAAACCTTTCTTACAAATTTTTACGTTAGCTAAGATATTATTTAGCCTCACTTAGTCTTTCCTAGTATTTTAAAAAAATTTATTATCTTCTGCCTAAAGCAAGTGTACTATATGTCTGTAGAAAGAGGGTAATGAATATTAGGAGCAAAAAAAAAGTAGCTGGTCTTCATTACCCAAACTGTAACTGACATGTTACAGTCACGGCAAGCATTTCACGCCCAAATTTACCGAATACGTCTATGGATGAAAAATCGGAAGGCAAACATAAAGTGAATTATTACGTCTTCAACTATGTACTGCACTGAATACTTTTTAATTATTACATACGAGAAAATAACCTGAAGGTCTGAGAAACCGCTTAGAGTTAGAAGCTGTAGGAAATCGCAAGCTTAACACAGTAACATACGTAGCTTAAACCCCACGTCGCCGGTGTCGTAAGTTCTAATGTAAGTTTTGTAGTATATTTTCGGAGTAAAACTAAATGAAATTCTTCTGCAATTGTAATTAAAGCGGTATTTTCTTACAGTCTCTTTCATGGACTGTATGACTTAGGATTATTAGAATCCTATAGGCTAAATACAAACGACTTTCTGAATGGCAAACTTTTTCAGTCGCTTCTAGTTAAAATTGGATTTCATTTTTGCCCAAAATAGGTTCAGATACATTTAGGATTATAGTTGCATGGATTGATTTTTATAATATTTTTGCTCACACACGCACGCGCACAACACATTTATATGCACAAATATAAAAGAATATATTTAAAAATGAAATATTTAATCAATGTGTTCTACAAGCAACGACTTACATATCAGAGAAATCGACAGTAAACGCCAAATAGTACACAAACTTTGGATTCATTTGTGAAGAAAAGTAAGAATATGTAGAAATACCAAAAAAATTAGAACAAAAATTTTAAAATATGGATATGAAAAATAATTGTACTAGAACAAATAATATTAGCGTATGGTTGTTTAGCATTTAATAAGTGTGTGCTTGCTGAAATGACTTTGGATCATAAACATGGACGTCAAAATAAATATGCATTTAGAAGTAAGAAGACATAGGCCTAAGCTAGGAATAACAAGAAGAGACATGAATTATTTCAAAAATCGTACTTCGTTGCATATTATTAACTGGGTATCCATACAAATTGAAATCGATGAGTTCTTTGCAGAATAAAAAAAAATAAATAAACGTAGGGAAGACATTCAACTGAACGAGTTGACGACAGATAGTCACACAAAGGTTAATAGACAAGATGCTAAGAGATATGAAAGTAACACGGGCAGCGGCCTTTCCGCGACAATTTCTCTCCGCAAGAATTCCTCCCGTACTCACCACTGGAAAAGAAATAATTTTTTATCTTCAAAGCCTCGTTTGAATAACTTCTCATATGTAGTGTAGTTTACTATAAAAACCAATTTACAGAGAAATGTAGGAGAAAACAATTTTCATATTTTGTCTTGAATACGCATTGTGCATACACGCAAACGTTCTCTCAGTGCTTTTGTTTCTTCTAAAATGAATCTAGTGTTCTACAATAAAATTAACAAATGTGTGTGTGTGTGTGTGTGTGTGTGTGTGTGTGTGTGTGTGTGTGTGTGTGTGTGTGTGATTTGCTGCAAAAATTGTTGTAACTTATACGCGTAATATAACTTTAATAAAACGCAGACCAACACTATTTTTCATATTTAACGCAGACCCAACAACAGTCTGGATTTTGGAACGGAGGGTCCTTCTTCTTTAAAGGGGAGATCGTTCGATGTAAATAAAAATCAGGGGTAAATTAAACTGTCCATAAGTGTTGTTATTTATGGATGAAACACAAATTTACAATTACAATATAATTTTTAGCTGCTTTTTATAAGTTTATTTACCTTTCAAATTAAAAATAAAGTTTAAAGGTATTCTTGAGTCAAAACGTGGGTGTGAAAACATTGGCAACTGGGAACGAATAACGACACAGCGTCTATTTTATTTTTTCATTAAAGTGTTTCCATTTTCTAAGGTAACGGCTTGGTATTAGTACATTTCGCTCACTTAAGAACGCTACGGTTTGATAAAACTCTCATTAATAACAGATGCTACAATAAATCACTTAAAAGCGTTACAAATTTAGCCATTTACAAGGCTGTAACAAGTCCAGACTACCGAAGAAAGTTTTAATTAATGATACAATGAATTAACGTTTTTTTATATACCTCTTTCTGTGTAAAGGAGACGTTTTTATGTACATTTATATAAAGACACGATCATCATCATCATCATCATCATCATCATTATCATCTTCTTCTTTTTCTTCTTCTTCTTCTTCTTCTTCTTCTTCTTCTTCTTCTTCTTCTTCTTCTTCTTCTTCTTCTTCTTCTTCTTCTTCTTCTTCTTCTTCTTCATCTCATTCTCCTCTTCTTCCACCTCATCGTCCCCTCTTTTTTATTTAGAAGGCATAATCTACGCTTAAGCTTATTCCGATACCCTTCATTTTCTACTTCTCGCTTGTGCCCCACAGTCCAGTGCCTCTTTGGGCAGTCTATCCTGCGGGGACGCCACTTTCTTGCCTCCAGGTGTCTTCACCATTTCCTTTTAGTGAATCATTCAGAGACTGTAGATTTAACTCTCGTGTGATTTCATCGTTCCTTGCCTTATCGTGAAGTGTTTATGCTAGGAGTGTCATCTCTGATGACGGTTTCTCCTACTCCTATCGCCTTGTTACAATCCACGTCTTTCTCAAGTATATTACTACTAGAATAGCCATCACTTTGTAGAGTTATAAACGTGTTTCCCTTCGCCTTGTATTCTTAAATGCTTGTGTGTGTGCGCGCGCTTCTACAGATACTTCTATTTACATAACCTGTATATATCGTTATCGCAAATTTAAACAATATCACACCTAAGAATATACAATGTTACTGATGTTCAATTAAATTATTTTCTACTACGTGAAACTGCTATTTTTTTAATTACATAAGATACAACGAGTCAAGGTAACCATGACAGAATGCTGCCAACACGTAAAGTGAAGTAAATTGGTTTGAAAGTACAGTCTAATTGAATTATTCTGACACATTGAACGTTATAAATTATAACTAAACCTTTCATAATATAAGTACTCATAATAGTTATATTAGTCTAAAGTGAATATGAAAAATCGGTGCTAGTACGTAGTTAGCATTGCGTCATATATCAACTGGAATAGTGGAAATAATTATTTATAAGCCTGGAAGAAGAAGAATTCTTATTGCCCTAATGTTTATTAATAAAGAACGGTGACCGAAGTGACTTTCAGTGCATCAACTCAGATAAAGGTGATGAGGAACGTTTAACAGTGAATGATCGGAGAAATGGAGAGAAATTGGTGCGATGTTTATATAGGCCTACACCATATCTAATTAGCTATGTTAAACGGATAAGTTTGAATCATCATATTACAATTTGTGCAATTATACTAATTAGTAGATTCAGGTTTTCAAATTACTCTAATCAGTGTAGAAAAAAATTCTATACTGCCGAGTCTTCTAATCGTTACGTAGTATATTTAAAAATCGGAACTGACATAAAATAACTATTATTATTAACATTAAAAGTAGAAATAATCTCTATCATTACATGAAATAACGTCACTAGTATCACTTCACGTGAAACTTTGTTAGGCTTATGTGACTTACGTGATTGCTACAGTTGTGTGGTAACGAAAGGGTATTTAAACTGTATAAAGTAAATGAAAATGAAAATATCCCCACAAAGGGACCTTCAAGGGAAGGGTCGTAGGACGACTGTCAGATCCTAAAATTGAAACAATTTAACTGTTATGATATTCAGAATATATTATACACGTATGTTTTTTTTACAAACTAAGGTAAATAAATAAACATATTTTTTCATATTTTCCTATATCAGAGATCTAAGATATAGTGAGTTATGAAATAATTAACATTTAGAAAGCAGACCCTCCTAATGCAATTACTGCTCTAAGATATAGTAAGTTATTAAATAATTAACAGTAAGAAAGCAGACGCTCCTAATGCAATTATTGCTGTGAATACAACTTGATCGGTGGTGCTAACCAGGTAACAGGGAAAACTGATTTACATTGACATCGAGACTGCCGCCATTATTGCTTTAGCTAAATGATATTACCTGCGACACAACAACCTGAGATTGCCTCTTTTGTTGTAAGTTTCATTTATTGTTACACGTCTACACCGTCACTCTACACGTATAATATTCATATTGTAGGTCTCCTTTCTGTTACTGTAATTTAATAAATTTAACATCAATCTTAAACTGATTTATTTTTTACGATGTAGAATACGATGGAACTGGATTCAGCTCAATATTAGTTTTAAAAAGTTTTGTTTTTAAAAATAAATCAACTTAGAAGTACCTCAGTAATTAAGGTTTAATTTTTAATATTGTTTCAGAATACATACTTCAACATTACAATTTATATATGATGCATTGGAAGAGAACTCAACGTAACTGTGGAATAACCTACCAGCTATGTCGTGGGACTTCAGTTTTCTTTACGTCAAGCCCCTTTTGTTGCACAATAAATTTTATGTGAGAAGAGAGGAGAAAGATTTTGTTGCGTGGAATAAATGGTAATAAGACACTGATTTATAAAAAAAAATTCTTTAAAAATTAAAAAGAAACCTGTATTACAAGTCACCTTTTAAAAGAAGCTATTTTACACTTATTAGTCATAGTACACACCTTATAAATTACACATAAAATTTATGCACATATATGCAAACAATAATATAAACACAGATATAAACACAGATATAAACACATAAATAATAAACATAAACCGCATATATAAAAACAAGTATAAAATTGTTTAAAAGCAATTATAAAGTTGTTTTAATTACTAGAGTGTCTGACTACAATATAGAATTTAAGTAATTATTTTTAATGATGCAAATCTGATATCAATTAAATATTTATTATAAAAAGGAAACGTTATATGAAAGCTATTTTAATAAAAACTAATATTTACTTTATTTCAATAAATATTAATTATTGTGCACCCATTTAACTAACTAGGAAAATTACTCAAAAAAAGATGGTACAGTTACATGCTTAAGTTATATTAATTATTTAAATTTTGGTAATTATACTATGTACATTTATTTATTTATTATTGTTTATAATATACCCGAATCAATGTGAAGATTAAAAGAAACATGTATGGCACTCAGTCTTCATTTCCTATCTGGCCATGATAGACTGAATACAATGATATGAATTTGGTGAACTGGACTTGTAACAAATTTTAACTGAACATATTATTATTTTTAATTTTAAACTACTAACTCCAAGTGTACATTCAAATAAATTTCTTATTTCCTGTTTTATTTAATCGGATAATTTTAAAAGTTCTAAGAACATTGTACATTGAACGTGAAACGTATATTCAGTCAACAAAATTTATTATTAACAAACAAGGAATATACTAAACAACATGTACAAGTAAGGCTTACTGATAAGCAAGTAAATTACACTATACTTTGTTTTCAATTGGAATGGAATTGGAGCTCGGGAACATTGTTGCCAGACTGTGTCGTGTCTTGCGTCCATAGCAAACGTACAATTTGATTGTTGTTACACTCCTTAGATATTCTTGTGCTTTTACTAATAATATATAAATAATGTACATATAAAGGTACGTGGTTTTGACCAGTATAGTTTCGGGACTACTATAACATAAATATTAGGCTAATTGGAATAAACGTAATATTTTTTATTTGTACTACAACACGAAAATATTTTTAATTAATGTTTATAAGTAGTAAGCGAGACAGTTTTATATTTTTTTGGCCAGTTAAAAACTTTCAGCAGTAAAGTTATAGTAAAAAGTTCATATTTTATTTTGATTTGGGACTTTATAATTTTAGGACTACTTGTTTACAAGTGACAGTGGTTTTTCTGACCATTAACCCCCTGCTGGCCGCCCGCTATGTGCCGGCGTTATGACAACACATTATACTGAATCAATGTTACTATGCTATCAAACTAATTATAAGTCTGACGCTATATTATTTGATCATTTCACTATTGTTAATGTTAATTAATTAATGAGTTGCTTTTTAAACAAAACAAAAATTAATTATCTTTCTTTACATTTACAGATGTCGTTAAATTCCGTATTCTTTGTCTACGTGGATGTAATGTAAATGACGCACTTCCAATAAATAGTTTGTAGAAAGACTATTTGAATTTAACTACTGAAACCACTATCTTAAACCAACAGTAAATATAAAAATAAAAATTACAGAACTGCGAAAGTGAACTGGCAACGCACGTCAATTTCCACGGCGCTAATTGGACGAATCTAATTCGGGCCTCCCGCGCTTACGTCACGCAAAATCCCATTCCAGTTTAAAGCAAACTATAAACGTCCGGGAGCACCATAAAGTCAAGGTGCATTTTTCAGCCCCCTTCTCCCCACCAGGTTGACTCAGACTGTAGAAATCACTAACTGGGAATAACATCGTGGGGTAATAATAGGCGGCTGAATCATAGTGCTGACCACACTGCCTTCCCTGTATGCCGGACAGCTCTCATATCAAATGCTTACTTGGTAAAAAAGGAGTCTTTAATATTAATGAAGATACATTGAATGATTTTACTTACACAATATATGAAAAGTGTTGTTGAACCGATGTCTAAGATGGCCTTTCAAACGACAAGTACATTTCATCATGCACATGCAAATGACATTCAAGAAGTTATGTTGCTGTGTCTCGTAATACCGTAGATATTATTTATTACAGTATCGTAGCAACTTACCCATTTTAAAACTATAATTAGACAAACGACTGTAACAAGAATAGTCCCACCATTATTAGTTTGGCATGAATATTTACGTAATCAAAACTGAAGTTAAAATAAATAAATTCGAAGTTTATGTGTAAATTCTCATAGGAAGTATTCTGAGTAAATAGGTCTATGAGTAAATGTCATTTCCACTTGCAGCTTCTGCGTAGCGTCAATTCTCCATAGGCGTTGCTGCCGACAGCTTCTCCATTTCCTCTCTAGTCTTCCTGTGGAGGTATAGGCCTACATAACTTACCATTTATTTTACTTCTGAACAGAAGATAGAAGCTGTATAACGCCTACTAAAGTAGTCGCCCCAAGAATACAAATTGGCGACTACTTCAATGTCACTGTCAATGTAGAACCACCGTTAACCGAAAATTGCAGAAATAAGTAAACAACACATGTTTTACACATTTGTAACACAAAGCAGAAAACATTAATTTTTGATTTGATGGAATAATTTTCATAAAAAGTTTTCCCATTACTAGTAAATCTTCTGTCATTCGTTATAAATACGATTGTTGTTTATTACAGTGCCTTTTTTTTTACTAAATAATACGATTATAAGCATACAATTTATAAGATTCTGTTGCCAACAAAAAAAAGATGCATGAAAGTGTTTTTGTTGATGAGGAAACGTGTTACGACTATGTTGTTAGAATCGTTGCCAAGCTGTCCACATGCGCAAGAAAATATTAACAGTTTTCACTTCCCTCATTTGGCATCCCTATTGTGTTCCAATGATTGATATTCATTCTGTCGACTTATTTGTACTTTTCAGTTCTATATATTATTATATATTTTGTGTATAGCATATAAGACTCAATGTCCCAAGATAGAGAGAGAGTACCATAATATATTCAACATTTGAAAAACTAGGCTATATAATTTTCTTTTATTTAATGTATGCTTGTTCTTATAAATAAATATGTACATCATATACGGATAAAAATAATCACCATATTAAGAAATTGCATTAACAATTACAATCCCATATTAATACATAAACAAAATAAAACTTACCTCAAATTGGGTGACTGACAATATTAGTAAATTATATAATTCTGAAATACTAAGAATAGATGTTTTTCGATTTAAAATCAGTGTAATCGCAACGATATGCTTTCAAAGATTTATTTAAGTACTGTGGTATTTAAGGGAGAGAATCTGAGTATATATAGTCTAGCGTTTCATTCTTCTCAGAAATTGATAAAACAGTCGTAATCCTGTCCTGGATTGTCATAAAAGTTTGGAACCGTTTTCAGCAGTGAAATAATATTTGCATCTCTAGAAGATTTTCACAATCATTAAAATAATCACGCAAAATCCAATGGTTCGACTCAATTCACAGCATTTTACACTACCATTAGAGTTGTTTATCACTCTGTAACTTTTGTATTAACGGAGAAATAACAAAAATAATTATACTTTCAATTTATACATAAGCGAGTTGCACAATCGCAAGTCTATGGTAGTGCATTATACTATACCTAGTGTACTACCCGTTGGTATATTCAGTTTCGTGATGTATTATCCAGTTTTTACATTTATGAAAAAGCGTAGCCTATAGTTACTGGCGGGCGTCACCTTTCACGTCAATACAGGTCTCACGCACAATCACATTGTATGTCCAAATTTTACCCCTCATGACGTCAGATCAGGTGACGCACTTTTCAAAAGGCTGTCTGTTTAAATGCTGTAGAGGTTTTAATAAACATTTTCCACTTTTCCGTTGTTACAAATTTACGCATTTATATTTGTACATTATCCATGTAATTTGTACTATACCAGTGTGAGTGTATGTATGTGTGTGCACGAGTGTGTTAGTGTGTGTGTATTTAAAGAGTTGATGAACACAACGAAGATAACATGTCCTCCTAAATCAATAAGCTTAAACTGACATTTTCTTAGGGAATAAAATTCTTTTCAAAACTATAAACAGTAATTTTTATTATCTAGCTAGTCGTGATGTGTTGACAGCCACAACACAAGGCGTTTTTGCTGTCTCCAATCATCAGTTTTTTAATTGCTTTTCACTTCTCTCGGTTATATGAATTGGCCTTAGGGATCAATAACTAGAATATATTTTGTGAGAATAGAATAGGCAAGCGGGTGTACGTGGGAAGCGAGCTGATTTAGCACAGTTAGCACATTCTTGTCGATTTCCACCCCTGGATTTATAGAACAAAAAGAACAATAAAAATTAACAAAAGATTTTAACAATTCCAAAACCTTTAACTAAACTATATAAATTTTGGAATAGAAATAATTCTTTTTTAAAAATATCAATGTTAAACAATTCACGCTAAAAACAAATGTCTTGATCTGACTGTGTAATCGACTTAATCGATACCTGTAATTGACATTGTCTTCAATTACAGGTTCTATTTAAAAAAATTTAATTAAAAATTTAAAACAACAAATTACAATGGTATGGACACACAAAAAGAATGGCACAGGAAAGATTGCCAAGGAGAGTTACCAACGGACCCCACCAGGAAGAAGGAAATGAGGAAGACCACCTATCACTTGGATAGAAGACATTCAGACTATATTGAGGGAACGAGAAATTGAAAAAAATCTGTAGATGGACAAGCAGCAGTGGAAGAAGAGAATTCAATCACTTCTGTAATCTTTGATTCCGGAAGATGTGTAAACATAGTACAGCGGGAATAATAATAATTCAAAAATTAAATTATGCCTTCAACATCTGTTTGTTTATTATAATTTATAATGTGCAGTTTAAATTTGTAAGTATTATTTTACATTGTTACTTAAAAATGGTGTGGTAAAAGGTATTTCACAGTTTCAAAAATTCACTAAATGAACTTGACAAATTGGTTGAAAAACAAGTTACTGTAAAATGTTTACTAGTGTTGGTGACTCTAAAAAAGAGTTAATACAATCCATATTTACAATCCACAGGATTGTAAAGAAACAACACATTAAGTTAGGTTTAATATTACAATACATTAGACGTGTATTGAGTTAGATGTAATTTGACATAAATTACATTGCGCTCCCTTACAGAAGCTTGTCACTTAGTGCCGAAAATGATCAAGGATGATGACACAATGTACTAGAACCGTCCACTTACCAAGGCCTGTCAACTGTAAGTACCCGTGTAGATAGCTCCCAGTCGTAGTAGAGTATTTGTAAATTATGGGAATTACGCTAGTGATTCTAGTATGTTAGAACTGAGTTCAGCGAACTGTGTTTACAATAACCAGCAAGTATAATATCCGCGAGCCTTTTCTATTTATCTATGTGCATTATTTTTGTGAGAAACATATCACTTTTATTTGTGATACGGACTATATTCATTTTAATAAACTTAGTAGTAGATACGAGTTATGTCCTGCTGATACAACCGTTACGTATTTTGTAACTATTACTTTTTATTTCTTTTACATACCTGACATTTTCTTTTGTAAATAAATTGTTCGTTTATTGTAATAAGTTTATTTATCATCCTACCTTTTAATAATCGTCAAGCACGCATATTGTAAGTGATTATATCGTAATTCTTATGGGAACATTATTCACAATTTTATAAATTGAAATAATAATTCTTATCATCTGAAACTTTATTTGTTTAAGCCTATATAATTTTTAAATAACTCTAGGCCCAATGATTCCAAACTTAAAACTATCTGTAACCTTAAACAATAAATGCTATGTCTCTATAACTTTAAAAAAACAACACAGAAAAATAATGTTGTATAAAATGTATGAAATTGTCTAAACTGTTTATAAAATGTATGAAATTTTCTAAACTGTTTATAAAATGTCAGGATGCCTAGGTAAAACATTTGGACTTAAAAGAAGCAATTTAGTGGAGAATTTTCTTGTGTAGAATATTAAAGTCGAAGGTTTGCAGTTGATTTGATACAATTTTAATTATATTATTTGCCATAATTGTTTTACTAAATTCTCTTGCCTTAACTACAATTTCAGTACAAATAACAGTAGCTGCAAATAACTACCAATAAGGCGGTTTGTAGGGTTGCGTACGTAACGGAGTTTCTATTTCATATTTGTTTCCACTTTCTTCTTTCCTGTGTTCTATCGGCCAAGTCCATCGGTTTTCTCCTTTACTATTACTTTTGTTATTCATTCTGTCATGTTTTCTTAAGCCTGTTTCTGTTTCTCTAACGGTATTGTCATATACTATCTTAGATTATCTACCCATCCCTCATTCGCTCTATGTGATCGAACTATCTCAGTTAGTTTTCTTCTACCATACATCATACAGGATTCGGTTTTAACCTTCCACTGAATGCGCCAACATGAGTGTTTTATTGCATAATTTATTAAAGAATCTCATTTTTGTAAAGACTATATACAATTACTTTATTCTTGCTTGTAATTTAATTGTTATAAAAAGTAAAATTTGCGGGCAAAATCACTCACTTAATCTGCCCTAAGTGAACTTACTGTTATTATTTTCATTATAATAATGTCACGCACAGAGTAACACAGAAAACTTGTATGTTGATTGTCTTGATAGTTCCGTAACACGACGTCTAGCAATATAACAATGAGACAAGCAATACGTCTTAATTAAACACGGCAGTCCAAAAGTTGTGAACAAGAATCTACAGCATTTCCCTAATCTTTACTGGGCCTGCTACTTCTGACAGCTTCCTGGTTACTGTGTAATTGTTTACCTTAGCTCTAATCTTTGTAAAGGCTGAGTACAAGGCAGAGAGTCAGTGAATTATTGAGTAGTTTTATGGTGATTAAACAGGGGTGTTTATTACTGACTATTACTATTGTCTATTGCCTATTATCATTAGTGACTATTAACTGTAGTCAAGTAATATTTAACATTCTGAAAAAGCCTTTATTAACTAAGTCACTGACAGTTAATTTTACATGTGAATAGCCACAATATATTATTTTATAATATTTGCATTATCAATTAAACATGAAGGAAGATAACTCTGAAAAGTTTGATTTTTTTAAGGTAAGCCTACTTTATTTTGTTCTTAATTTTTTGTTTCACAATTCATGTTATGTTACAATTAACAATTTCTCTTACTACAAAATGGTAATATATATTTTGTTTTTAATTATTAACAAGATATCACATTATATTTCTGGAAAACAATATCTCTTTTATGTTTTGTGCTTGCATACTTACATTGTCATGCAAATTAGTCTCTTCAGAAAATGTAATTTGATACAGTGCAGTAACCAACGTTAGTCATTTCGCCGTGGAAACGTATAAAAGGCACAAAGACTTTTCCTACTAAAGAACGTATCCATATTAAATTCACACACAGCTTTGTTTTTCTCTAAATTAATGTTGTTGACATCCTTTGTTAATCACTGTAGGTTACAGCTACCCGTGAAAATAACAAAAATACATATGTAAAAAGTATTATTTTAATCCTGAATTTAGGGGTATATTTTCTGTTTTTAGCTGACCTTTTCAGCGGCGATCAATTTTACTTCAACGCAGTAACACTGTTTACTCTATATGCGGTAAACCGTACTGTAACTGTTGTAGGTTTATACATCAAGCTGCCTACCTACAGACTTAATATCTTATTGTTCTAATTGTCTGAAAATAACTGGTATGTAAAAGTCGATATGACTGTGTTTTACAAAAGAGCAACAGACACTAGCTAGGGGTCTGATTTATAATATTTTATATAATAAATTTTTCCGGTGAAAGATGTACACGCGTAAAAGAATGTTGGTAATATTTTAAGTAAAAAACAAGTAAATTATAGTAACACTTGATTATTTAACCAGTCTGCTGCAATAACACCGTTTATCACTTACGTTTAATTCACGTACTTATATTTAACACTGTACCACGTAACTTTGTACGCTTTTCAGAACGTTGCAGTTAATGTACTGAGTATTTGCAAAACCCTTGTTTTGAATTAGTACGTTAATTAAGCTATCACTTTAAAAGTTATTCCTAGTACTTTTAAAAAGTTTATTATCCGCTGGCTAAAGGAAGTGCTATATAGCTACAGAAGTGGGTATGGAGGGCAAAACAAAATAATAATAGCTCGTCTTCATTACCTAATCTGTAACTGACATATTCTCACAGCAGGCATTACACCTGTAA
Source organism: Magicicada septendecula (assembly GCA_034769895.1). Taxonomy (NCBI): domain Eukaryota; kingdom Metazoa; phylum Arthropoda; class Insecta; order Hemiptera; family Cicadidae; genus Magicicada; species Magicicada septendecula. The sequence continues at coordinate 179,320,957 of CM068368.1, forward strand.
ATTTACCGAATACGTCTATGGATAAAAAATCGGAAGGCAAACACATAGTGAATTATTCGTTCCCAACTGTGTACTGTCGTGATTTTTTTTAATTATTACATACGAAAATAACTTGAAGTTACGAGAAACCGCTTAGAGACAGAAGTCGTAGGAAATCGCAGGCACGCTTAACACAATAACACACATACGTTAAACACCATGGCGCCGGTGTCGTAAGTTCTAATGTAAGTTTTATAGTACATTTTCAGAGTAAAACTAAATGAAGTCCTTCTACATCTGTAATTCAAGCGGAATTTTCTCACAGCCTCTTTCATAAATTGTGTGACTTAGGATTATTAAAATCTTATATAAATACAAATGGTGTTCCGAATTGCAAACTTTTCAATCGCCCAATAGTACTGGATTTATGTTAATATTGGATTTAATTTTTACCCAATAGGATGTTCAGATACATTTAGCATTTAGAATCTATAACAAAAGCAAAAGCGTGTGGACACATTATAGCGAATCAAGACAATTGTTAAATAGAATGATGTGAAATAGAACATCATAAATATCTTGCGCGGAATTGTTTAGCTTTCAATTACAAAGCTGTTAATTAATTCGGCTGTTTAAAAACAGATAATATTGTAAATTACAATTAGTGGAGAACAAAAACTATACCAAACAATTTTACACAAAATGGAAAATGAAATAAATCAAAATGTTAATAAACAGATGACACGGAAACGTTATAGAAAGGTTTTTGCATATATCTTACCATGAAAAAATGTAATTTATTTAATCATTAAACACTTGTAAAAAGAAAATATCTAAACATTAAATTAATTAACCTATGATAAATTCATGCCTATAATTTCTAATTTAAATGCGATTTTTGTTAAACAAATCATTTAATAAATATTTAACAGATTTGCTGTTAAAACAATCTTTCTGTTAGAATACGAAGATGAATTTGAAACACTTGCTGATAAACTCTTCCAAATTCAACACAGTTGTTCAAAGCCAGTCTGATGCAATTTCAATAAGGAAAACAGCTACACTTATCGGCGACAAAGTGAACAAGGATGGCAATGAAACATTGTCTGCTGGAGGCAATAAATCTCAATACAGTTGTTATGTACTCGCTCGCTGTATAGTTCTTTGTTGTTCTATAAAAGCCCACCTCAGTTACACCCATCTGCAGTAGTCGTCGCTCTTATGTCGTATACATTGTTGAATACAACTTTTAACTAATATATTTATACGTACAATTGTTATTTAATATTGTGATGTTATTTTAATATTATTATTTTAATATTAGTTGAAATACCTGTTCCGATTCAACGAATTATTTAATAATTTTTACTTAGAAATCTGTAAATCAAATTAGCTTTGGAAAAACGATATAGAAAATTTCGTAGGACTGAACATTTTATCTATTTATATTCATAGTATTTAGTAAATTAATTAATAAAAGTGAATAAATACAATAATTTTTATTACCAGCACACGTCAGTAGGTTAAGAAATATGAAATAGTTTACATAATAAGAAAAAAATGTAGATGTTACTTTAGGATACATATTTCAGTTTAGTTTTAATAATTAAGGTCACCGTTCTAATACCGTAGTATTTACATAAAAATTGTTTGAATAAAACCATGTGCACTTATTTATAATAAACGTCTAGAACGTTTATATTACATTATTGGCACTACTTTTACATATAACAATTTTAAATAAATAAGAAAGTCAACAATTTAAATCGATTGATTTTTAGAACTTCTTGTTTTTCTTTCTAATCTTTCATTTCTACATTAGTTTATCATTTTAAAACATTTAACAAATACCTACTACGAAAAGAGGTAGAAACAAATTGTCTATGGAAATTTTCTGCTCATTTTGACTTTATACAAAATGATGTGACAAACCAAACCAAATTCTTTTAGTCACTTTTTAGTATTTTTCTTAATAATAATATTCAATAGTCTTATTTATACAAGCTTACTCTCTCAAATACACGAAGATGAGCGCTTAAGCATTAATTGGAAGGCCACGGTTTTGATTCCCAAAACGTACCCATGCGTTCGTACAGCATGGGTAAGAACGGGCGCATGAAGTAGTAATGAAGTAGTCCTGGACTATATTTATTCAGTAGACTGTCGGAGCTGGCAGCTTACCTGACTTTTCTAAACTACTTAAGTCCTACATCATATACAGACATGTCTAACGAGTGTACAGCTGCAATATACAGGAGATTAATGATATCTAAATTGTCAAAATCAACTCTGTCAAGGAAAAATAAGAAGTGAAACCATTTTTTTTTTAAGTCGAGTCAATACAAACTCTACAGAATAGAGGTTTTATATATAGTTATGGTCGAATTTGTCTATAAATTGACACTGTCAGATGATATGTTTTTCAAATTAAGACGTATATGATTTTCACAAAACTCGGATTTTTAAAGTGCCTTTGTGTACAGTACGCTTAATGCAGCTGTTGTTGACAATAAGCCCACGTAAAAACTCTCTAACAAATGCTTCTAATAACGTTTATGTAGTCTTTCATCTTCAAATTATTACTTACTAATACATAGATCAGAAGTGTATTTAGGAATAAACAGTCGGTTCATTTTTGCCCGCTATATGAATCTTAGCCTGCTAAGCATAAAATAAACAATATCTATACCATAATACTGCAATGTAACCCTATAAAAGTACAACTAAAATTATAAAAGTAGGAGGACACAGTATTAAAAATATGTTTATTATTTACAGTTTTTATGAAGCTACTGAAAGAAGATATATTAATACGAAACTTTTCAGACAAAGTAAGTCAGGAAACGTCTCGTATTTAAAATACTGACCTATATTCAAAATGTAAGAAGACCCAGATGGAAAATGTGTATTTTTACAAAGAACTCTTTTCTTTAGTTTCGTATGTGATGAAAATTATAATTTGTGTTATAAAAATTTCCTTTTTTCACTTGACTGACATATAGCTCATATGTTTGCCTTGTAAATTATTATGTAACAGGAAAAACAAACACATTTTAATTTTACTCATAAACTGAAATATTATTAACACTGATTTACTAATATATAGTAACTGTGCGAATTAGTGTCAAACTGGCATGCACAGGATTAAAAAAAAAAATAAAATATACAGAAGACGGAGGCTAATTAGGAATACAAGAACAACCTCAAATTAATACGTAGTGTTCTACATTTCAGTAAAGTCATTAATTTTGCTGCGTCATTGATTATTGAAATCAAACAGTATTGTAATTTACTTTTAATATACTAAGCAGATTAAACAGCTTAAGAAACGAGAAAATGTTATCTGTGATTTAGTCACCTGAAACAACTCAACACAATCACAAATTATCGGATAACAAAAAGAGAAACGATTTTTTTATGCTGTTATTTAGATAATAACAATTATAAAAATACATATGGTGATACGTATTTTAATGTGTTTGTTTTCGTCATTTTCTTTACTGTTTATAAAATAAGTAACAATAGGATAGAAAGCAACACAGAAATTATGTACCTTTGTCCTCACAAATAATAGAATATTGACTTATAGTATCCGGAAACAACATCTCCTACTACTGTTACTAGCGTCAATGGTAACTACTGTTATGTCTACTATTATTATTACTTCTGATAATAATAATAATTGCTACACCTTGTTCTGTCCGGTAGATTAGTGTTGGGTTAACTCCACATGAAGACATGACTGCATTGATTTGATTTGAAACAGGTTTAAAGGAAACGTACTTACTTAGACTCGTTTAATTAAATCGCTTTTTTTTTTTTTTTTTTTTTTGAAAACGTAAAGCGTTTTATATTCACTGTACGCTGATTTCATTCTATTCATTTTCTTCAAAAAAAACAAACAAACAACATTTGGCTTAGATACATACTAATATGACTACATAAAACTTATTTTCAAGTAAATACTAACCCTTACTAATAAAAGCCTACAATTTATCTGTTTAAAGACTAAATAAACACGACAAAATTGAGACAAAAGTTCAGCTCTTTACCAATCACGTAAAATGTTAGAAAATGCAATTCATCTTAAGTTTTAAATTCTTAGAAACCTGCGTTGTAAAGTATAATTCGTTTTGCTGTACTGTAAATTACAGTTTATTCGCACTAGTCGGCTAGTTAATATTATATAATTTGTTATTATTTATTTGGTTTGAGTAAATTCAAATTTCAGTTCACAGTTATGTTACAAGTGCATACAATTATAGACATATGTTTTCCTTATTCCTACACACACATATTCTATCCGAATACACATACACAATCAAAAGTGGTCGTTTATACTGGCTGCTGGCAATACTAATCTTATCAAGAGGTATGCTTTGTGCTGGAAAACGCAAGTACAGCGAGTTTGTCTTAAAAAGCTATCATCAGAATTTGATATGGCTACTGACTATTTCCCAACAATAAATTCCGGAAACACAGTACGATATACGATAAGCATCGAATGTCGTAAGTTGAATTCCATAGAGGAAACTATTAGCTTAGTACTATCGTATGTACCTTGTACAGTACTTAGCCTATAACTTCCCGGCTATGCAACTGTACATCAACGGGCGGGTGTGCATTTACAATTTCTATGGAGCACGCTAGAAACATGGAGGCCTGTTTACTAGCTATATCATGTAAGAAACGTGATATTACCCATGTCACATTTACTTCTTTGCACAGTAAAGGCGATTTATAATTATTTTCATTAATACGAAAAGTCTTAACTAAATATTTTAATACTTTAACCTTAACTAAATAAATACTAATTTATTTCAGTATTTAGTGTATTCATTAAACATCGTATACCTACCAGCAGGAAGATTTATCGTTACAGGTATCAGTATATTCGGCTAACACCTGAGTATTGCTATCAATTCAACATATTTAATAGGCATAAGTACAATATTATACTGGTAACAGTATTCAGACCGTTACGAAGGAGTACGTTCTGTGTGTCTACACTGTACTTATAGCTACGCTAACAGACATTCGCGCATTAGAATGTAAATATTGATATGTGTGGACATTCAGCTGCACCATGTGATCTCATAGTGAATATTACAATAGAATTTTTATTATAAATTCAATGTTTTATTATATTCCTTTAAACGTTCAACATACAGCATTTGAAAAAAACGTTTATGAAATTGTTTTACTTACACCCAAAGTTAATCTTAAAGTAGTATTCATTAACAATGTTCATGTCTGTAATTAGCGATACAAAAGAGGTAGCCTACACATGAATTATCAGTGTATATGGATGTTAATGTGTTTGTACGTATCGTAGATGCAAGTAGTCAATATAATGTAACGCCTATTTTGGAATAAACACGCGAGCAAGATTACATATGTCAATGAGTAGGCCTATTCATGTAATTCTTACAATTGCGTAAGTCAACGTTACTATTTTCTAAGTCGGATGACTACTTATTACTCAGTAAGTTACGTCGTTTAAGGCAAAACAGTAAATAAAGCAGACGATGTTAGAAATCATTTAACACATTATAGCCTACTGACAAAAGATCAAAAACAAACGGGCTTTAACAGCATAAGTGGTTTTACCGCTACATAAAGTGACTTCAGAAACGGCAGAATTTCTTATAACTAGGCTACTACGTAATATTGTTTTACAATCTGCCGTTTGTATTCACGTCCGCATTTGCTATAATTACACATTCCTGAAGCCATACCAGGGGGGGTTCCCTGCCTGTAAAGTGGAGGTTTTTTGGTGGGTGCGAGTTCCACACACCGGGAGACCAGTAGGGTGTCTCCTGATGGTGCATAATGCATTTTTCTTCCCCCGCAAAAAAAATAAAAAAATTACACATTGTTTTACTCGATAAACAAAACTTATAAAATGCAGTAAATCGTTATTATTTTCGTAGACATAAGATTTCTTAGAATTCCAATCATTTACGAGGAACATTAGGCTGAATATTGGACAATAAGTAAACCAAGATTTCCATGTCTGTTAATCTTAGTGAGAGAGAGAGAGAGAGAGAGAGAGAGAGAGAGAGAGAGAGAGAGAGAGAGAGAGAGAGAGAGAGAGAGAGAGAGAGAGAGAGAGAGAGAGAGAGATAATAGTATACGTAATAATAATTGATGAAAGGTTTAGTGAGATTCAATAAAGTAACGAGACACAGTTTTTAAAAATACTTTGTAAATATTTTTTGTGACCCAAAGATAACCGCATTCAATTGTAATTTTGTAATTTAAAAGTCACATCGACTCGACCACAACTTACCTGAAAATGACAATAAATCTGTTAAAACGTCAATGTAAAGATTTTAAAACTATGTCTTCTTAATTAATCGAGCTTCACCAAACCTTTGATCATTTTGCAAATTTACGGTCACTACTAAACTAAGAATTTGTAATTGAATAGGATCAAAAGTACATGCATAATAAAGAATGTAATAACAGGATTCATAGACAAATTTCTAGCTTGAAGAGAAGTGTTAATGTAACGTGATTACTAGTTTGTTTTAAAGTTTAAATTTTCTATAAAGACAAGAGCAATATAATGAGACGTCCTTCACTCCACGAGTTATAAAACACGAATCGACCCTCAGTAAAATTCGCGATGAGGTATTTCGAAACATTTCGTTGGTGTGATACACCACATATTGGGTGTAAACCTGACGCAACGCACAGACTGGCAATTATTTGATAATCTGTGAAGGATAAATCTTCGCTTGTAGACATCACATTTACTGGTCTTCCTGTATTATATTGTAACAATGAGAGACGTAAAGTTAGTTGGTGTTTTTGTGCTAAAGGTTAGTTAACTTTCCGTTAATTCAACATCCGTTTTTCTATTAAGAGTAATTAAAGGAAAACCAATATCCTTTTTAACTAAATGTTTATTAAAGTTTGAAAAGTAAAGAAACGTGACATATAGGGGTTTACATAACGTTATGTTGTCACTTGCTTGTCAAAAATTATTCAAGTTTAACACATACCATTGTTAAATTTTAATTTGCAGATATTTTAAATCTGTTCATTGTCTGAATATACTTTAGTACGTTAGAAGTACGAATACACGTTACAGAACACGTAAAGGTAACAACTATCTTTATATTAGAATGGGAATACAAAAGTTTGGTGACGCTGAAAGGGAAACATTTCTTCGTGACCATACAACGTTAGGAAAGTACAATGTGCTCCCGTTATGTAAACGACAGTATTAGACAAATATCATAAAAACTGTTCAAATGTTTTCAATTTCTGATGTTGATTAACACATACGTGTGTTTTGTAACACACGGACACACGAAACTAAAAACCAGTAAATTATGTCTCAAATTGATAGAACAATAAGGTGATTGAAATTGTATAAGGGAGATTAATTATGATGGTGAGACGTCGCCAGAGCCATCCCCAATGCTTAGCCCAGTAACCCCTTCTCGCTACTTAAGACAACTGTAGTTACAATATTAAGTGTAGTCTGCTCCCAAAATTCTCATCCTAGTCAATTAAAATTGCAGCAGAAACAATAAACTACATTCAATTAGTATATCCTAATAGTCATAAACTTTAGCCATCATTAGTGCTAACAATAGGACAAATTCTGCATATTAAAATAATTTTATTTCCTAAAAATGTACACAAAAATTTTAAAAAACCTGTTTAAGAAATAACATTGACAAAATAAACAAACATATTCTTTGTTAAATAGTAAATTTAAATTAGTAAAAAAATATTTGTAACTGGAGCTGAAATAAAATCAGGAGACAGGATTTAAAACAATAGTGTGAAAACTGAAAAACATTTGAACATAAGGAAATATGTATAAAGAAGTAGAAGCATAAGGTAACGTGATAAAAGAAAATGTGTATGAACTTACTCTTTTAGAAACGGTGGCTCAATCTTGAAGGAAAGATCATCGATAGTGAAATTTAGTGGCGCAGGACACACTTGTGTAGGTTTGAGCTGGTGGTTTAAGTGTGGATGTGACCAACGAAGATGAACAGGTCCCGGCGAAACTCCGCTGAAAACCCAGCTGTGGAAATATACATAATTATCAACAAGTAATTAAGAAGAGATGATTTCAGTCAGAAGGCGACTGAGAAGAGACGGCAATTTAATTTAGAAACTCATATGACCTTTATTGACTTTCAAAAGGCATTTCATAGTGTGGATAGGCATGTCTTGTGGAATGGTGAGTATAACTGTACTGTCGCCTTCGAAGGGACATCAACGCTACAAAACAATCTTATAGTTACTCAAATGTAAGAGGTGTGTGTGTGTGTGTGTGTGTGTGTGTGTGTGTGTGTGTGTGTGTGTGTGTGTGTGTGTGTGTGTGTGTGTGTGTGTGTGTGTGTGTGTGTGTGTGTGTGTGTGTGAAGACACAAAGACACGCGTTTATATAAACGCATAACGTATACAAATTATTTTCCGCCTACTTTGAAAATCATGCACTAACACTAACAAGCTTATGTAACAATGTGCTTGTTACGCAGCAAGAGAAATGCAGAGGATGTGAAATAAACCTAATGTAAATAATGTTTGCTGTATTAAGTAAATAAATATTAAGTGTGCGCGACAGTAGTAGTCTGTGTTATATAACACGTGCTCTCCTTCAAATAAAAGCGTCCATTATACTCAGACATACGCACAGAAAAACACGCATTACTTATACATAGTGTTTGCGAAGGTAGAGAAACTCGATTGTACACACGTGTCTTGAATATTTACTTACGTAATTATTAATAGTGCTAAGGCCATGTTCCTAGAGCAAGAATGAATACTTTTCAAAAATGTTTTTTCTATAGGATACGTATTTGTAAACTCGAACACACAGTAGAGGCTGTGTTACAAAAACTACTATTTTTCATACTAATTATACCTTGATGTTTGATATTTGTATAGATACATTATAAATAAAACTGGAGTTTTAATAACAAGAACAGAGATAGACGAACAATTTTATTCTCTTCTGGCTGTAGCGAATTAATGACTTCCGATTTAATAGAGGAAGAAAGTTAATGTCACTTATTTGTAAGCAGAATAACATTTTAACAAATTATCTCAAGGTAACGAATATATTTCATTATGTTCACACTTTATAACATGGTCCTTGATTACGTTCGCATCTGGCTAGAAATTAAGCTCACAACGAATAACATTCTCTGTTCTGGTAGGTTAAACCAAATTAATAATGTAGACTTAGGTTAGATAGATACAATATACATGATGTTGTTAATAATGCCATAGGGCCAATAATACATAGCACATACATCTGATTGATTTGGTCCGGAAACAGTAGTAGAGGGCAGTATCAGAAGGTTCGCTCGCATATCCGTACACTAACATACATTTAAAAAAAGTACAAGCAACAATTGTATTCGCGTGACCACGTCCGTTTCAACAATTAATAGCAGTCTGACCGTATCTCATTCCATCCTGATCCGGTCTTACCCGCTTCATGTGTACTTTTGTCACGAAACATTTTTCGAATTTCGTTTGAGCAATTTCAATTTGACTAATAAACGCTTCAGTGTTTGCTAATAAATACTAAGGGCAATCTTGCTATTTATCTCTTCTGGTTGAAGCGACCTGATAATTTTTTATTGAATAGAGGGAGAAAGTAAATGTCACTTACTTGGAGGAAGCAAAAAATCTATTTTAACAGAATATCGCAAGGTAACGAATATTTGATTACGTTCACAATTTACAATTTCACTAGTTCGGATTTGGCCAGACATTAAGCTCACAACGAAAAACATGAATATTAACGTAAAACACATAAACACTTCGGAACTAGAAACATTAGGAAATTAGGAATATTTAATTATTTATGTAATAAGATACGACTGTTCTAAAAGAAAGCTTATAATTATGAATTTAAATGTAAATTTGTATTATGAATAACAAAGCTTGCTGCAAGATTGTGTGAATTCAAATATACACCGGTATGTATCATTAGTATTAAATTATATAAAATTTAGAAAATAACTGTGCTGTAAAGTAATTTGCTTCAGCGAGCTAGAAGTGAAAAAGTAAATTAACGTGACAATACATTTTATTGTTTACTTAAATAAGAAATTTTCAACATTAATGAAGTAGTAGTGAATATTTTAAGTAGTTTAAATTAATTATAACATTATACAATGTAATATTTTGTTTCAATTAATAAAACTAATCGATTTCCCTTTATAAATGTATAAACTGATTTTATTTATTTTTTGGTTGGGGAAATTTTAAACAATTAAATTGGAAATATATATCAACAAAGAGCCGCTTACGTTAAAACTAAACTGAAGGTGCCGATAACTAATGGTAGCAACGTACTTAAAGGAACATCTTCTCCCCACCAACACGTTAATGAGAACCAATCGCAAGAACCAAGAAAGCTTGCCAAAACCAGAACCGACGCCCAATGACCTGAAAACTCCTCTCTTTAATTCCTGAAGATGACACATGTGAAGATGGATGTCAAAACTCTGAGGATCACAAACAACACCACAGAGGTATCCAAAAAAATAAAAACACTAACACCCCGCACCACAGACATAATGTGCGTATTATACATTCAAAATTACTCCCAATTGTTCTTGTTCGTTAATGAATATTAATAAATATTGATGATATTAAAATAGATGGCAATAAAACTTCGTTTAATTGCTTTTTACCTTTGCTATATGTGTTTAACACCTGATGTTTACTATCCCTGCACTTATCCTACTAATTACTGTATTAGCAACGGCACTTAACCCGATTTTTAATAAAACTGCTGTGGACTTGGCTCTTTTTAAAAGTATTAGATTTTTTTTCTAATGTTAAGATCACGGGTTTTCAAGTTACGTTTTTTCATAAAACTGATACAAGTAAAACTCCTATGATAGTTTCAAGACAATACTTACGAAATTTTTGATTTTAGACATAAACCATTGTCTCCAATTATCTTTCCCACTTAGCCTGGTTTTAATTTCCGCTCTTCTATTAAAAGTAAAAGTAATATAATTTAGTTATTATTATTATAAATAGTCTATAATAATATGTTTTAAAAGTATATACTGCCTAAACAACATTTTTCTTATTTAGAAAATCTGGATAATAAAATGAACTTTTAGTAAAATGCATTTCAGAATATTCTGGCACTAGTCCAAAACAGTGAAAAAAAATAAGCAAACGATAACAAATTTCTTGTTTAAACCTTAAGCAGTGTGAGCGGATAGAGCGAAAAGGTTTAGTGTTTATCAAGGAGCGTAAAACTGTTGTACTCAACTGTCATCTTTAATCTCTCTTACACAGAATACCTTGGTAACTGTACGGTTGTTTCACCATCGTGCACACAATAATAAAATTCTGCGATACGTTCAGAATATAGTAAACTAGGTCAGCTTTAAAATAAGCAGTACAAAAAGTATTGTTATGTCTTGTTGTGTCATAAAATTTAGTTAAACATTTCCTGGACGAACAACTAATTGTAACAAAACTACAAAGCTGGATCACAATCATATGGGCCGGAAGGTTTTAATTTAATTGGCACCGTCCATAAAAATATGCCAATGCTCAACGTTAATTTTTAGTTTTAAATTGTGTACAACATAATTTTACAAGAATCTTATTGACATAGCTTTCATTGTGCAGAAGCAATTATCAAGTACTATTATTTAAGAATGTAAAATTAAGTTACAACTTTTCTGTGTTACCAAATTTGTTGATAAACTACAAACATTTTCCATCATATTGATAACAATGTTACTTTTACGCTGTGTAATTTCGAAAAAAGGTCAAAAAATTACAATATTCAGCATCTCAAAAAGTAGAATCATTAAATAAAATGATGTAGATCATGCTGCCGTGGAAGGATTTGATACAGCATTCGTTTACATGTGTCTATGTGTAAAAATTAAAAAAAAAAGATCGTCAGTAACTTTTTAAAAGTAAACTACTTTCTACTCTTTAATTCTCTTAAATATTATGATTGTCTTTGCAGTTTCGATTTCTGCACACATCAAAAGACAAGGGTTTATAATCAACAAGGACAAATTTATTACGTCTAGGAAAACAGTTTTCTTTACTAACATAAGTTACAGATATTAATCTGCGTTTCGCAAAATAATAATACAGTGTCAACAGAAAGCCTGTATCAACACGTTTGTTGAAATGACAAAAACCCAGGCAAAGTAATTAAACTTTATGTTTACTTTAGTAACTTACCAACGAGATGAAGTTACGGAATGAGTTATCTATCGGTTAACACTCCTACACCTGACTGAATAGTGTAACTACGTTCTCGAGTTTACCTTTCTTACTTTCCAAAACCGAGAGGTGAAATAATTACAAACTACTAACAATAATGGAACCAGCCACCCGTATTTGTAGTTCCACACTTTATATTTTAATTGTTTATATTGTTTTGTTTCGTTAGTGGGCATTATAAAATGTATTATAAGACTACAGTTATGGTCATATGGTTCAGAAATATTATAGGCAATTTTCTTTATATGTTACACAAGCAATGTCTAACGGGTTTATATTGCCGCCTATATCTTGTATTAGCTTTAATGATTTTTATTATGCAGCATTATCCAGAAGTTTTATAATAACTGATCTATAGGAATAAATACAATAAGACTTAATAAATTGTATAGTCTAAATTTATACGAGCGAACAATTATAAGACAGTATTTTTAACTGTAAGATCGAAGCTGCCAACGCATTTCTTGAAGTAAACTTAGTTACTTGAGGAAACGAATAAGGCAGTGGTGACTGGGAAACGAAAATGTACCTTACAAAGCCGGACATTATAGTAAAAGTGGAGTTACTATAAGATTTTGCATCAGTAATAATCGATAGATGGTCATAATAGAAGTATTTCTGGATTTTGTTGTCCATGACGTGTCCGTTGATTAACTAATTATAAATAATTAGTTAATCGGACTCGGATAACTATTTTTTTATTGGTAAATAATGTTAAACTTTTATACCTTATAGCCTGAATCAGTTTTCGTTTATTACAAGAGCTAAAAACTAGAACACAAACACAAATGCAGTATATACAGCTAACCCACCACAACTAACACTAATACACAACTCTTCCAATCACCCAATACAACACAAACTACCTGCCTTCAGAACCAGACTAAACACAGATACACGGACTAAACAACATCCTACTAGATTAAAAAGAATACCAAGATGAATTAAACACGATCAAATATCTAGCAGAAACCAACGGATACAGAAGAACAATAATCAATAAGCTCCTACGTAAAACACAAAAGAAACAACAGACAAAGAAAGAAAACAACAAATTCATAACACTAACATATATCAGTAACCACATTGAAAAAAATATGTCGTAAATTAAAAAAAAATACAGAATCGCATACAGAACAACAAACAAAACAGAACACACACTGTCAAAAAAACAAACACAAAGAAAAAACAAATTTGGTTTACCTGGTGTATACAAACGATGTTTATATGTAATTCTACGGATGTAATCGCTAAGGATGTAATTCTACATAGGGCAGACAGGACGTAACTTCAAATAGAGATCCTTTGAACACTAAAAGGCACTACACTCCACCATCGAATCCACATTTGCAAACCACCTCATTGATGCAAACCACACATACACAAACATAAACAACAACATGGAAATTCCACACGTATACACGAAAGGCCGAAAACTATACACTCTTGAACAACTAGAAATATGCAAACACACAGACAACATCCTAAACGAACAGACACAATTTAAATCACACATACTACTGGAACATATCACACCATACACACACAACAACGATTTTTCGAAAGACGGCTTAATGGTTATTAAATTCTTTAATGTATGGGTCTAATATTTAAACTATAATTTAATACCTTGTCAGCAAATACAGTTAATTTCTTTTCTCTTATTACTAAATACATATTCAATTTACATACTATCAGGGTAATCACTTGGTTACGAGTTTAATTATTATTTTACATATGGTGAAGTGTATACAAGTTCACTTATGTACGGTCAGATCATAAACTTGACCACCTTCACATGCGACTTAAGTCTGTATAATAAATGTTAATTATTTTAAACTAATCTGTTGCCTGATTCACTATACAAGACTCTATGACTTGCTGCAGTTTTTTTCTGTTAAAATAACGACGGTCCCTCTACTAATGCTGCTTCACAGTAATTACATAATTAATGTACTATATACTTAATGATCCCAGTATAATTAAACAAATTTTAATTATTTCGTACTAGGTCCGTTAAAAATATAGTATTTTTATTGCACCATAGTGACATACAATTACATGACTTAGAGATAATATTCGCCTGTTTAATTTTCTTGGTTTTCTAGTTCAAATTTAACTATACTTTTATGATCAATATATGTGGACTATAAGATTTTCACTGTACTATCTACTACAGAGTGAGTAGATTTTACAATTTAATGATATGTAAATCTGTTTATCTAATTATGTTAAATTGCTACGTTTTATCCTATTTCCATATCATTAAAATTAAAAATAATATAAATAAAACTATTAATATCATCTGTCTCAAATCCATAATCAAATATAACATCAAATTCATAAAAGCCAATTTACAGATAAATGTAGAAGAAAACAATTTTCATATTTTGTCTTCAATACGCATTGTGCATACATGCATACGTTATGTAATTGATTTTGTTTCTTATAAAAAGAATATGATATTCTACAATAAAACTAACAAACGCACATGTGTGTGTGGGGGGGGGGGTTGCTGCAAAAATTGTTGTAACTTATACGCATAACATAACTTTAATAAAACGCAGACCAACACTATTTTTCATATGTAACGCAGACCCAACAACAGTCTGGATTTTGAAACGGAGGGTCCCTCTTCTTTAAAGGGGAGATCGTTCGATGTAAATAAAAATCAGGCTTAAATTAAACTCTCCATAAGTGTTGTTATTTATGGATAAAACACAAATTTACAATTAAAATATAATTTTTAGCTGCTTTTTGTAAGTTTATTTACCTTTCAAATTAAAAATAAAGTTTAAAGGTATTCTTGAGTCAAAACGTGGGTGTGAAAACATTGGCAACTGGGAACGAATAACGACACAGCGTCAATTTTATTTTTCCATTAAGGTATTTCCATTTTCTAAGGTAACGGCTTGGTATTAGTACATTTCGCCCACTTAAGAACGCTACAGTTTGATAAAACTCTCACTAATAACAGATGCTACAATAAATCACTTAAAAGCGTTACAAATTTAGCCTGGCTGTAACAAGTCCAGGCTACCGAAGAAAGTTTTAATTAATGATACAATAAATTAAACGTTTTTTTATTGTTGCACGTGATTATTTATTTATGTAATTATTAGTTGTGCTAAGGCCATGTCTCTAGAGAAGGAAGGAATACTTTCCGAAAATGTTTTTTTCTATTAGGATACATTTTTGTAAGTTCGAACAAACGATGTAGGCTGTGTGACAAAAATTACTTTTTTTCGTACTATTTGTACTTTGATTTTTCATATTTGTACAGTTACATTATAAATAAAACTGGGTGTTTAATAACAGGAACAGATATAGTCGAACACTATAATGACTTCTCTGTTCTGGTAGGTTAAACCAAATTAATGATGTACCTATAGGTGCAATATGCATGATGTTATAAAGTAATGCCATGGAGCCAACAACACATAGCACATACATCTGATTGAGTTGATCCGGAATCAGTATTTGAGGGCACTGAAGGGTTCGCTCACATATCTGTACTCTAACAAAAATTATAAGCAACAATTGTATTCGCGTGACCATCTCCAGCTTTAACAATTTATAGCAGTCAGAATGTATTCCATTCCTTCCTGACCCGGACTGCCTCGTTACGTGTGTACTTTTGTCACGAAACATTTTACGAATTTCGTTTGTACGGTTTCAGTTTGACTAATAAACACTTGGTGTTCGTTAAAAAATAGTAAAGGAAATCTTGTCGTGTACTATTTTCTGGCTATAGCGACCTGATGACTTTCGATTTAATAGAGCGAGAAAGTTAATGTCACTTTCTTGTAAACAAAAAAATATTTGAACAGAATATCTCAATTTAACGAATATTTGATTACGTTCACAGTTTACAATATGGTGCTTGATTACGTTCGCATTTGACCAGAAATTAAGCTCACAATGAAAAACACGAATATTAACGTAAAACAATTAACACTTTAGAATTAGGAACATTAGGAAATTAGGAATATTGTTAGGACGTCACAGAACAATCTACGTGTTTATCGAATGTTCCAGATGAATCCAGCTGAATCTATGTGGCGTACGTGATTCTCAACGCATTAGCGAGACTGTGTCAGAAGCCGCAATTAATTACGTTGTAGGTAGAGATAACGCGTAGTTTGGAATGTTCTGGTCTGTGAGCGGGGATATAAATACAAGGCGGCAGCGGCCTTACTTTCCGTTATATTACAGTGCGGTTAGTAACCGTAAATGATCGTCAGTAACTTTTAAAAGGTAGATTCCTTTCTACTCTTTACTTCTCTTCAATATTACGATTGTCCCCTCAGTCAGTGAAACCACTGCAGTGTTCAGCGAAAGATATGTGAAACGGCTTGAAGAGCACACGAATCCTTTAGCCATAAATCTACTAGACAATACACTACAGACAAGACGTCTAAAGTTAACATTTCCTCTGGACTTACCTAGACTCTAACACTATGAATATATTATACATAATCTGTTACTTTTAAATACTCATATAGAGAACTGGTCTATTGACTAGTGTTTCTATTCATGCCATGTATTCTGTAAACAATTATGCTTATTGTTATGTATTAACAGATCGCATAAATGAACGTAAAATCAAAAGTCAAGGGTATATATTCAATAAGGACAAACTTATTACGTCTAGGAAAACAGTTTCCTGTACTGACATAAGCTACAAATATAAGACTGCGTTTCGTAAAAAAATAATACAGTCTCAACAGAAAGTCTGTGTCAACACCTTTGTTAAAATGACAAAAACCCAGACAAAGCAATTAAACTTTATGTTTACTTTGGTAACTTACCAACGAGATGAAGTTACTTAATGAGTTATCTATCGGTTAACACTCCTACACCTGACTGAGTAGTATAACTAATTACGTTATCGAGTTTACCTTTCTTTTTCCAAAAACAAGAGGTGAAGTAATTACAAACTACTAACAATAATGGAACCAGCCACCCGTGTTTGTAGTTCCACACTTTATCTTTCAATTGTATATATTTTCCCCTAGGCATTATAAAATGTATTACAATAGTACAGTTAAGGGCATACCGTTCAGGAAAATTATACGCAATTCTCTTTATGTTAAACAAGGGATGTCTGGAACGGGTTTTATATTGCCGCGAACGATCTTTTGCAATCTTTAATGATTGCGGAAGCCAAGAGTTTTATAGCAGTTCAACTAAAGGAATAAATATACTAAGTTTTAATAAACTGTATAGTCTATATTTATGTGGAAGATCAATTATAAGACAGTATCGTTAACTAACAGATCGAAGCAGCCAAAGCATTTCTTGAAGTAAACTTAGTAACGTGGGGAAAGGAAGAACGCAGTGGTGACTATTACACACTTTGAAATGAAACAGGATATTTTACTAAATGTGAGGTTAATATCAGATTTCTCATCAACAATAATAATCGATGGATAGGCATACTGGAAGTATCGTATTGTCATTAAGAGTTAAACATTCCTTTAGAAACTACTGAAAGGATAAAACTAACGCTTCTCCGTAGACTACGGTTACAGATGAGTTCAGCGAATTGTTCCGATTTATTATGAAACGTGAGGCTTTGTAATTGTCGTTTATAGGATATGTTTCCGTACTTCTCACACGAGATGTTACTTCACACAAATGAGGAATCATTGCTATCCTGATCAAACAGGCTGTATATGCTATTGTTACTACATTACAGAACAGTCTACGTATTTGTCGAATGTTCCAGAAGAATCTCGCTCTAATGTGTGTGACGTACGTGATTCTCTACGCATTAGCTAGACTGTACCAGAAATCGCGCGGCTGCATGCAATGTGTCACGGCCACAATCAATTAAATTACGTCGTAGTTTAGAGCTGATACATAGTATGTGGAATAATCTAGTATTTCGGGGGGGGGGTATAAATACCAGTACTCAACGACGTTCAGTTTCAGTTATAGTTGCGATATATTACAATGCGGTTCGAGTTATTATCGGCGACATTACTGTGTGCGTTCAAGTGGTTATTAGTGAAGTGTTGCGTTTTATAATCGGGCGGTATAATTGTAATACAATTGTGTTTAATATTAGTTGACATTTTATTGCGTGTGAACAATTTTTATTTGATTTGTTGTAAGAGACTGTTGTTAATTACGAACTGTTTAACTGTGAAAATTAAAGCTGGGTGGTCAGTGACTTAATTGGTGTCTTGTATTTTGTTTCCACTGTACCTACGACGATCAAGTAGACCGTCGTAACACCAATTTTTAGCAGTTACAAACCAGACCAAAGAAAGCAAATCACGTATATAGGCCTGTTACCTGAACTTGAATGTAAACGTGACTTGAATGTTGTTGAACTTGATTGATCTATAAATAACTGAACACTACCAAATAGTGTGTGCTTTCCAATTCCTGTTAAATGTGATACCTGTGTGTTCGTGTTTATAATCATAAGTTTTTTAAAATTCTATAAATCTTTCTTGAATCACACACATATATCTTCTAATAGACATTATTTTTACCTAATATTTAGCAGTATTAATAATAATAGCAAAATTACATTTGCAATAATATGTTTTAGGTTCATCTTCAGTATATTTGAACTTCTAGATATATATGGAACTCTACAAATTTAGGGCTCTATCTATGCTGTTCAGGGACCTGAGATATCTAAACTCTAGTGAGTAACAGCTAGAGTAGTTTATTTCAGTGTGTACACAAAATTTAATGTGAGGTCTTTACTCTTGTATTGTAGAATGTTAAAAAATTGTCCAGTGGACAGAAAAAACAACTTACTCAATTAGATGCTAAATATAAATATGGATCCCATAGGTCTACAGACTTGTTAGAGACTGATGTTCCATCATAACAAGAAACAGTTTTTGTTCGGGAAATTCAAAACCGGCATTAACTTGTTATTAAACCTCGCATATAATGTATCGTTTGTAGGGATAAGGACGCACAGTTATACTATGAGAGGTATTGCTTTACAAACAGATTTCCCACCACTCCATTACTCCTACTTTTAATACTTGCATATTAATTAATGCATTTTTATGATTAATATATTTAATCACATGAAATGTTGACCTTTGGCCTATATTCAATTTATTATGAATAATAGACTTAGGTATATATTTTTTATTTACATCATTTCAATTACTACAGTGAATAAATATATTATTCCTAAATTAATGATCCACTAATAAATAAATAGTGTCTTGTAATCAACTCACACACGCACTCACTAAATTAGGTAATGATTGACGTTTGTTTTCTCGCTCGTTTGAGAGGTAATGTAATGTACACATTAAGAGGCATAGCCAAACAACACCAGTTTATCGTGTACAGAACAGAGGTATAATGCACGTTTTATACCAATCATGTAGGACCATTACATATCTCGTTAACCGTCGACGCTCGCACACACTCCTGTGGAAAGAGCTAGAAATTTCTCGAGAAATTAGTACAATCAGTATTCTAAGGACGGCGTATTCAAAAATTCGGGTTTCTGTAATTTTATTAATTGTAATTCCGAATAAGAATTGTAATGAAGTTATTATATTTAACAAAAGTTGAAACTGGTTCCGTTGGAATCCGTTATTAGAAAGTTGTGTGAGTAAACCGAGCTGTAAAGATTATTAGTTATTAGGACATTTTATAATCATTAGAAGTGTCAGAAATTTTTTTAGGGAATTAGTTAACAGAGTTTATTTTCTTCTCCTGTGTGTTTCATGTTAATCTCAAATGAGACACAAAACAAAATTAGCACAAATATATGTCAATGTTTTGTACTCGCCTAACAATGTCACCCACTGAACCGGCTGGTATGTGTTACTGGATCTCACTTTCTTCGGAAAGTAATAACATTAACAGAGAATTTAGTCATGCGTAAATAAAATAATTATACATAGATGTATTCATTTTTCTGTATAAGGAAAATTGAGATAATTTTTATGATTATTACACCGTTTAACTGAATGGGTCCAATATTTTAACTCTAATTTAATGACCTTCTCAACAAATACAGTTAATCTCTTTTTCCTTATTAACAGCCCAGATAAAGCAGCCCTTTTGTTACTCAATTTGCTTAGGCCTACTATTCGGATAATCATTAGTTATGAGTATAATTCTGTATGCCAGAGGTAAAGGGCACTATGTCCATTTTTTTCAAATATTGGAATCTGCTGTTAGTTTATTACACTGTTATTACTTTATGCAGAGGTATAGAGCACTATGTCCTATTTCAATAAATAACAGAGCTAGCAACTTTACTATGTCCACAAATTTTTTTTTTTTTTTTTTCATTTAAAAAATAATAAACCTTAAAACTAGAGTACCTATTATATTTTAAAAGTCAATAGTCCAAAGAGTAACTGTATAAGAGTTTATTGAAAACATTCACAAATAAGCAAGCTGTAAACAAACAAACGTAAAAAAAACTTTAAACCTCTCTCCTGTAAAATTTACTTTTGTGACATAGTGCCCTTTACCTCCCACGTACAGAATTATTTTTTACATATGGTAAAGTGTATACAATTTCATGAATGTGTAGGGTCAGCTCCTTAAATTGACCACTTTCATATGCGACCTCAGGTCCGTATAAAAAATTTAAATTATTTAAAAATAATAATTATTATTTAAAACTAATCTGTTGTCTGATGCACTATACTTGCTGCAGTCTTTACTGTCAAAATGACGACGGTCACTCTACTACTGCTGCTTCACAGTAAGTACAGAATTTATCAGTGGCGGCTGGTGGTTCCATATTTTGGTGGTTGCAGTTGTCGGTTGAGTTGTGGGGGGGGGGGGGTAAAAGAACACATTAAACAAAAGGCAGACCTACTACATATTTATGTGCATCATACATAGTGCTGTCGTATGGGGAAAAATAGAAAATTACTCTTTTCCAATTGTTTGAGCAATTAATTTGTCGGACATTCCAAGTAAGTTGTGATGAGACAGTTCATCTAACAAGCATGATGCAAGCGACTGAGCATTCTGTTTAGGAGGAGCAATGAAACCCAAGAATCTTCTACCGGTTTACCTTTTATTATATAACGATACACTATCACCATTAGAAAAATATTAGCAATCAACATCAGTGGTCTTGTCAACAATTACAGTCAAATAATCCTCTCAAGTTCAGAACTGAAACCAATTAAGCCTCGAAATACGCCACGATCTGATAAAGATTCAGTCTCATCATAACCCCGCAAAGCTAATTCAAAAGCTCCACAGAAGCGGATACAATTTATTATTATATTTAAGACGTAACATTTATTGCGTACTCTTTCGTTGTGTAAAACAATATTTCGTCTATATTCACTGCCCAGGTGCTGTGCTATATTAACTGTACTAAAAAGAGAAAACTGAAAATCATTCTTTATATGTACACTTGACGCCCGATGATTTCTTATGTTTTCGGCTAGATGATTAATATCTTTCTTTTTGAATTTTGTCCAGCGGTCCTCTCCTCCAAACAATAAACATGGAAAACAAAATAAAGAATTTATTTCGTCACAACCACACAACTAGTCAGTATTTGACCCTTAAAAGAGTTATATAAAATCTGTGAAACTTACCAAATGTTTTTATATATTTTACAAAACCTTTGTATTAATATGTTTCACCAAGTGCCCAACGAGTCATCAATTAATATCGTGTAGTCAGTTTTTGCATTATATTCTAGTTTAATTGATCGATTAAATTGTTGACCGCCTGATTTTACAATTTCATTTATTGTTAAGGGAGGCATTGGCGTCCTAGTCTATTGATTCTTAACACTATTCATTTTGAACTAATAAAAAATACGGTTTTTAAAAGCACGCAGAATCACTAATCCAAAAAGCACAAACACAAAAGCACAAAGCGGCACTAAACAAAGAAAAAATAATACCTTACACGCAATTTAATTAATATAAAGTCGATTGACACTTTATTATCACAATCGCAGTTATACAAAATTATTACTATAATTTTATAAATTCAAACATTGGGTAACCTTTACTGGTATCTCTGATACGCATGTGCTGTACTGCACAGCAGCGCTTGTGGTGGCGGTTTGCAGTACTCCCATGCACCAGCTGAACCTATTTCCAGCTGCCGTGTATTTCATCCCTACTACTACTACTACTACTACTACTCTCCAGCACTACAGCCCATGGTGAGCCCTGGCTTCCGCTACGACCCGTCTCCACTCATCTCTGTCCATTGCCCTCAGTCTCCAGTTCCTAATGCCCATCTTTCTCAGATCCTCTTCCACATCCTGCTGCCACCGTCTTCAAGGCCTGCCTCTTCTTTTTTTGCCCAACATCGTTCCACTTAATATAGTTTTGGGCATCCTCGTAACATTCATACGGGATACGTGTCCCAGCCATCTAATTCTAGCTGATTTTATGTGCCTCACCAGGTCTTGTCCACCAATCAACTCATTTATCTCACTGTTATTTCGGATCCTATACATATTCCCTTCCTTCACCGGTCCAAATATCTGTCTCAATATTCTTTTTCAAAAATTCTTAGAGCGCTTATATCCTTATTTACGAGAGTCCATGTCTCAGATGCATAAGCAACAACAGGTCTGATCAGTGTTTTATATAACATCAGTTTGGTTCTTGGAGTTAGAAGCTTTGATTTCAGTAATGATTGGTTTGCATAGTAGGCTCTATTGCCGGTTATGATTGAATTTACTATTTCGCTGCTCACTCGATTTTCATTATTCAGAATAACACCTAGGTACTTAAATTCTGTAACTCCTTGGAAACAGTAATGGCCTGTGTGAAGGTCTGGCAGTTCTCTATTTTCCTTCGCAGACACTTTCATGTATTTTGTTTTAGCCTCATTTACTTCCAAACCAATCTTGCTTACTTCCCTCTCCATTTCAATAAAGGTATCTTTTAATACATTTTTGTTCCTGGCTACCAGCACAATATCATCCGCATATGCTCCTAGTTGCCTCGTCCTTTTGAAGATGTGTCCTCTGAAATCTATCTTAATTATAGCATAATGTAGTACCAAGTTGAAGAGGGTTGCAGATAGTGCATCACCCTGCTTTACTCCAGTACCAACCGTAAAATCTCGGCTTTTGTTTCTTCCCAGAACTACTTTTCCTTTGAAATCTTTCAGACTGAGCAGTACCAGTCTCACAATCTTTTGAGGTACTCCCAATTTTTCCAATGCTATTCGCAACATTTTTCGATTTACACTATTGAAGGCTTGCCTGAAATCTATAAACAGTATATGGAGGTCAATACCATATTCGAAACATCTTTCGAGTGACTGCCTCATGACGAAAATTTGATCGACTGTGCTCCGGTCGACTCTAAATCCACTTTGATGTTCACCTAGGATTTCTTCTGCATAAACATTTAGCCTATCAAGGAGAATCATGGAAAATATCTTATAGACACAGCTTAGCAGTGTTATGCCCCTATAAATACTGCATACAGTTTTATCTCCTTTTTTAAAAACTGGGCATATTACTCCAGTCTTCCAGTCATTTGGCATTGTCTCTTCCTCCCATACACTACATACTATATCATGAATTTGTACAGTTAGTGCTCCACCGCCTTTTTTGATCAGTTCAGGGCTAAGCTGATCTTCGCCAGGCGCTTTCCCGTGCTTTAGTCAATTAATTGCTCTTCTCACTTCCTCAACTGAGGGAATTTCTACATATGGTTCTGGACCTGTTCTTACATTCTCTTCTACAGTCTCCATTGTGTCAGGCTTATTTAATATTTCTTCAAAATATTCAGCCCATCTGTTGAGGATCAGCCTGTCTTCTGCTATTAGTTTTCCATCTTTGTCTTTGCAGATATTTAGCTTTGGTTGGTAACTTCTGTTTATACTCCTTACCTCATGATACAGGTTTTTTGTTTTCTTCTGTTCTGATAATTCCTCTATTTTACGCACCTTCTCCTTCATGTATTCTCTTTTTTTCTTCTTACATAAATGGTTTGCCTCGCGTCTGCTAGCTCTATATCGGTCACTATTCTGTCTAGTGTTTCTCTCAAACATTTTCCTTCTGCATTCATTCATTTTCTGTATAGCTTCTCTGCACTCGTCATCAAACCATTCGGACAGTTTTCTCCTTTTCACACCTACTATCTCTCTAGCCGCCTCTATAACAGCTTCTTTCATGTTTGTCCACTTTTCTTCAATATTATTGATTTCATCATCAACTTTGTTAGTTATCATTATTTGGTATTGACCACAACAATGGCTATCTTTAAGTTTATCGACATCCCATTTTATTCTTTTCTCTCCTTTATCTCTTTGGATCATAGCTAGCTTTTCTCTGACCACTGCTCTCACCAGATTGTGAGCAGTATCACAGTTTGGACCTCTCATTGCTCTAGTGTCTACTACAGAGGTTGCATGCCTTTTGCTAACAAGGACATGATCAATTTGATTCATTAGATCAGTCCCAGGGGCTCTTCATGTCCCTAAGTGGATTCTTTTATGATCAAAACTGGTGCTTTTTATGATCATTCCGCACGCTGTAGCGAACTCTGCAAGCATTCTTCCATTGTCACTGGATTCATTGTGCAGGGAGAATTTCCCAGCAACGCCCTTCAGAAAATTCTCTTTTCCAATCTTAGCATTAAAGTCCCCCAGAATGATAACTAAGTCGTATTTTAGGACGGCTCCGTACACTCTTGTTAATTTTCCATAAAATTCCTCCTTCTATTTATCTGATTTATCCTCAGTTGGTGTATGTACTGATATGACTGTTATAAAAATAATACTTAACACGCAATTTAATTAATATAAAGTCGATATAAAGTCGATATAAGGTAATACAAAGTCGATTGACACTTTATTATCACACTCGCAGTTATACAAAATTACTACTATAATTTTATAAATTCAAACATTGGGTAACCTTTACTGGTATCTCTGATACGCATGTGCTGTACTGCACAGCAGCGCTTGCGGTGGCGGTTTGCAGTACTCCCATGCACCAGCTGAACCTATTTCCAGCTGCCGTGTATTTCATCCCTACTACTACTACTACTACTACTACTCTCCAGCACTACAGCCCATGGTGAGCCCTGGCTTCCGCTACGACCCGTCTCCACTCATCTCTGTCCATTGCCCTCAGTCTCCAGTTCCTAATGCCCATCTTTCTCAGATCCTCTTCCACATCCTGCTGCCACCGTCTTCAAGGCCTGCCTCTTCTTTTTTTGCCCAACATCGTTCCACTTAATATAGTTTTGGGCATCCTCGTAACATTCATACGGGATACGTGTCCCAGCCATCTAATTCTAGCTGATTTTATGTGCCTCACCAGGTCTTGTCCACCAATCAACTCATTTATCTCACTGTTATTTCGGATCCTATACATATTCCCTTCCTTCACCGGTCCAAATATCTGTCTCAATATTCTTTTTCAAAAATTCTTAGAGCGCTTATATCCTTATTTACGAGAGTCCATGTCTCAGATGCATAAGCAACAACAGGTCTGATCAGTGTTTTATATAACATCAGTTTGGTTCTTGGAGTTAGAAGCTTTGATTTCAGTAATGATTGGTTTGCATAGTAGGCTCTATTGCCGGTTATGATTGAATTTACTATTTCGCTGCTCACTCGATTTTCATTATTCAGAATAACACCTAGGTACTTAAATTCTGTAACTCCTTGGAAACAGTAATGGC
This sequence comes from Magicicada septendecula, assembly GCA_034769895.1. Lineage (NCBI taxonomy): Eukaryota > Metazoa > Arthropoda > Insecta > Hemiptera > Cicadidae > Magicicada > Magicicada septendecula. Next base: position 179,346,837 of record CM068368.1, read on the forward strand.
CTGTGTGAAGGTCTGGCAGTTCTCTATTTTCCTTCGCAGACACTTTCATGTATTTTGTTTTAGCCTCATTTACTTCCAAACCAATCTTGCTTACTTCCCTCTCCATTTCAATAAAGGTATCTTTTAATACATTTTTGTTCCTGGCTACCAGCACAATATCATCCGCATATGCTCCTAGTTGCCTCGTCCTTTTGAAGATGTGTCCTCTGAAATCTATCTTAATTATAGCATAATGTAGTACCAAGTTGAAGAGGGTTGCAGATAGTGCATCACCCTGCTTTACTCCAGTACCAACCGTAAAATCTCGGCTTTTGTTTCTTCCCAGAACTACTTTTCCTTTGAAATCTTTCAGACTGAGCAGTACCAGTCTCACAATCTTTTGAGGTACTCCCAATTTTTCCAATGCTATTCGCAACATTTTTCGATTTACACTATTGAAGGCTTGCCTGAAATCTATAAACAGTATATGGAGGTCAATACCATATTCGAAACATCTTTCGAGTGACTGCCTCATGACGAAAATTTGATCGACTGTGCTCCGGTCGACTCTAAATCCACTTTGATGTTCACCTAGGATTTCTTCTGCATAAACATTTAGCCTATCAAGGAGAATCATGGAAAATATCTTATAGACACAGCTTAGCAGTGTTATGCCCCTATAAATACTGCATACAGTTTTATCTCCTTTTTTAAAAACTGGGCATATTACTCCAGTCTTCCAGTCATTTGGCATTGTCTCTTCCTCCCATACACTACATACTATATCATGAATTTGTACAGTTAGTGCTCCACCGCCTTTTTTGATCAGTTCAGGGCTAAGCTGATCTTCGCCAGGCGCTTTCCCGTGCTTTAGTCAATTAATTGCTCTTCTCACTTCCTCAACTGAGGGAATTTCTACATATGGTTCTGGACCTGTTCTTACATTCTCTTCTACAGTCTCCATTGTGTCAGGCTTATTTAATATTTCTTCAAAATATTCAGCCCATCTGTTGAGGATCAGCCTGTCTTCTGCTATTAGTTTTCCATCTTTGTCTTTGCAGATATTTAGCTTTGGTTGGTAACTTCTGTTTATACTCCTTACCTCATGATACAGGTTTTTTGTTTTCTTCTGTTCTGATAATTCCTCTATTTTACGCACCTTCTCCTTCATGTATTCTCTTTTTTTCTTCTTACATAAATGGTTTGCCTCGCGTCTGCTAGCTCTATATCGGTCACTATTCTGTCTAGTGTTTCTCTCAAACATTTTCCTTCTGCATTCATTCATTTTCTGTATAGCTTCTCTGCACTCGTCATCAAACCATTCGGACAGTTTTCTCCTTTTCACACCTACTATCTCTCTAGCCGCCTCTATAACAGCTTCTTTCATGTTTGTCCACTTTTCTTCAATATTATTGATTTCATCATCAACTTTGTTAGTTATCATTATTTGGTATTGACCACAACAATGGCTATCTTTAAGTTTATCGACATCCCATTTTATTCTTTTCTCTCCTTTATCTCTTTGGATCATAGCTAGCTTTTCTCTGACCACTGCTCTCACCAGATTGTGAGCAGTATCACAGTTTGGACCTCTCATTGCTCTAGTGTCTACTACAGAGGTTGCATGCCTTTTGCTAACAAGGACATGATCAATTTGATTCATTAGATCAGTCCCAGGGGCTCTTCATGTCCCTAAGTGGATTCTTTTATGATCAAAACTGGTGCTTTTTATGATCATTCCGCACGCTGTAGCGAACTCTGCAAGCATTCTTCCATTGTCACTGGATTCATTGTGCAGGGAGAATTTCCCAGCAACGCCCTTCAGAAAATTCTCTTTTCCAATCTTAGCATTAAAGTCCCCCAGAATGATAACTAAGTCGTATTTTAGGACGGCTCCGTACACTCTTGTTAATTTTCCATAAAATTCCTCCTTCTATTTATCTGATTTATCCTCAGTTGGTGTATGTACTGATATGACTGTTATAAAAATAATACTTAACACGCAATTTAATTAATATAAAGTCGATATAAAGTCGATATAAGGTAATACAAAGTCGATTGACACTTTATTATCACACTCGCAGTTATACAAAATTACTACTATAATTTTATAAATTCAAACATTGGGTAACCTTTACTGGTATCTCTGATACGCATGTGCTGTACTGCACAGCAGCGCTTGCGGTGGCGGTTTGCAGTACTCCCATGCACCAGCTGAACCTATTTCCAGCTGCCGTGTATTTCATCCCTACTACTACTACTACTACTACTACTCTCCAGCACTACAGCCCATGGTGAGCCCTGGCTTCCGCTACGACCCGTCTCCACTCATCTCTGTCCATTGCCCTCAGTCTCCAGTTCCTAATGCCCATCTTTCTCAGATCCTCTTCCACATCCTGCTGCCACCGTCTTCAAGGCCTGCCTCTTCTTTTTTTGCCCAACATCGTTCCACTTAATATAGTTTTGGGCATCCTCGTAACATTCATACGGGATACGTGTCCCAGCCATCTAATTCTAGCTGATTTTATGTGCCTCACCAGGTCTTGTCCACCAATCAACTCATTTATCTCACTGTTATTTCGGATCCTATACATATTCCCTTCCTTCACCGGTCCAAATATCTGTCTCAATATTCTTTTTCAAAAATTCTTAGAGCGCTTATATCCTTATTTACGAGAGTCCATGTCTCAGATGCATAAGCAACAACAGGTCTGATCAGTGTTTTATATAACATCAGTTTGGTTCTTGGAGTTAGAAGCTTTGATTTCAGTAATGATTGGTTTGCATAGTAGGCTCTATTGCCGGTTATGATTGAATTTACTATTTCGCTGCTCACTCGATTTTCATTATTCAGAATAACACCTAGGTACTTAAATTCTGTAACTCCTTGGAAACAGTAATGGCCTGTGTGAAGGTCTGGCAGTTCTCTATTTTCCTTCGCAGACACTTTCATGTATTTTGTTTTAGCCTCATTTACTTCCAAACCAATCTTGCTTACTTCCCTCTCCATTTCAATAAAGGTATCTTTTAATACATTTTTGTTCCTGGCTACCAGCACAATATCATCCGCATATGCTCCTAGTTGCCTCGTCCTTTTGAAGATGTGTCCTCTGAAATCTATCTTAATTATAGCATAATGTAGTACCAAGTTGAAGAGGGTTGCAGATAGTGCATCACCCTGCTTTACTCCAGTACCAACCGTAAAATCTCGGCTTTTGTTTCTTCCCAGAACTACTTTTCCTTTGAAATCTTTCAGACTGAGCAGTACCAGTCTCACAATCTTTTGAGGTACTCCCAATTTTTCCAATGCTATTCGCAACATTTTTCGATTTACACTATTGAAGGCTTGCCTGAAATCTATAAACAGTATATGGAGGTCAATACCATATTCGAAACATCTTTCGAGTGACTGCCTCATGACGAAAATTTGATCGACTGTGCTCCGGTCGACTCTAAATCCACTTTGATGTTCACCTAGGATTTCCTCTGCATAAACATTTAGCCTATCAAGGAGAATCATGGAAAATATCTTATAGACACAGCTTAGCAGTGTTATGCCCCTATAAATACTGCATACAGTTTTATCTCCTTTTTTAAAAACTGGGCATATTACTCCAGTCTTCCAGTCATTTGGCATTGTCTCTTCCTCCCATACACTACATACTATATCATGAATTTGTACAGTTAGTGCTCCACCGCCTTTTTTGATCAGTTCAGGGCTAAGCTGATCTTCGCCAGGCGCTTTCCCGTGCTTTAGTCAATTAATTGCTCTTCTCACTTCCTCAACTGAGGGAATTTCTACATATGGTTCTGGACCTGTTCTTACATTCTCTTCTACAGTCTCCATTGTGTCAGGCTTATTTAATATTTCTTCAAAATATTCAGCCCATCTGTTGAGGATCAGCCTGTCTTCTGCTATTAGTTTTCCATCTTTGTCTTTGCAGATATTTAGCTTTGGTTGGTAACTTCTGTTTATACTCCTTACCTCATGATACAGGTTTTTTGTTTTCTTCTGTTCTGATAATTCCTCTATTTTACGCACCTTCTCCTTCATGTATTCTCTTTTTTTCTTCTTACATAAATGGTTTGCCTCGCGTCTGCTAGCTCTATATCGGTCACTATTCTGTCTAGTGTTTCTCTCAAACATTTTCCTTCTGCATTCATTCTTTTTCTGTATAGCTTCTCTGCACTCGTCATCAAACCATTCGGACAGTTTTCTCCTTTTCACACCTACTATCTCTCTAGCCGCCTCTATAACAGCTTCTTTCATGTTTGTCCACTTTTCTTCAATATTATTGATTTCATCATCAACTTTGTTAGTTATCATTATTTGGTATTGACCACAACAATGGCTATCTTTAAGTTTATCGACATCCCATTTTATTCTTTTCTCTCCTTTATCTCTTTGGATCATAGCTAGCTTTTCTCTGACCACTGCTCTCACCAGATTGTGAGCAGTATCACAGTTTGGACCTCTCATTGCTCTAGTGTCTACTACAGAGGTTGCATGCCTTTTGCTAACAAGGACATGATCAATTTGATTCATTAGATCAGTCCCAGGGGCTCTTCATGTCCCTAAGTGGATTCTTTTATGATCAAAACTGGTGCTTTTTATGATCATTCCGCACGCTGTAGCGAACTCTGCAAGCATTCTTCCATTGTCACTGGATTCATTGTGCAGGGAGAATTTCCCAGCAACGCCCTTCAGAAAATTCTCTTTTCCAATCTTAGCATTAAAGTCCCCCAGAATGATAACTAAGTCGTATTTTAGGACGGCTCCGTACACTTTTGTTAATTTTCCATAAAATTCCTCCTTCTATTCATCTGATTTATCCTCAGTTGGTGTATGTACTGATATGACTGTTATAAAAATAATACTTAACACGCAATTTAATTAATATAAAGTCGATATAAGGTAATACAAAGTCGATTGACACTTTATTATCACACTCGCAGTTATACAAAATTACTACTATAATTTTATAAATTCAAACATTGGGTAACCTTTACTGGTATCTCTGATACGCATGTGCTGTACTGCACAGCAGCGCTTGCGGTGGCGGTTTGCAGTACTCCCATGCACCAGCTGAACCTATTTCCAGCTGCCGTGTATTTCATCCCTACCTCCGTTTTTGTCACTGTGCTGTGTTCAAGTTGTATCACAACGATCGCGTTTGCTGGTTTGCAGAGCTCAGACAACCAGCCGAGTGCAAATCAACTACCGGCAGCGCACTTAACTTAGCCGTCTGTGATGTGCTGCGTTCAACATTATATTTCGACATTTTCCCAGCTGTAGCAAAATAAGTTCGTTTGAAAAATAACTGTGAAAAATAAGAATGTTTTAACATAAAAAATTTTGTTGTAGGCCTATCACTTAGTCTCTCTCTCTCTCTATATATATATATATATATATATATATATATAGAAATAGCAGCCCATCAGTTTAACCAATACCCCATAGAAATTAGCTGTGATTGTAGAACATTTTTGATGCAGAATAATTCGCCATCAGATCGGTATTCAACAATCGATGACGTTGAACTGATGCCCTAAATTGAAGAAAATATATACAAACGTTTATACAAGTAACAAATCACCCATCAATTCAAACTCGTTTTATACACTTTTACTCGTTATGTCTATATATATATAAACTTTGTATATATGAATCTACATAATTACATTCAGAATCTTGAGGGCTTATCTTAATATAAATAAAAGTCATTGTATATATGTATGTATGTATGTTCCAAATCTCCCCCTAAACCTATGGACCGATTTCAACCAAACTTGGCACAAATATTTTACGCAACGAGAGAACCAACATAGGACAGGTGTTTTTTTCGATACGATCCTTTGGGGGGGCGGTCCTTTAGGGTCTTAAAAACTATTAGATCTTGTTACCATGGCAACCCAATAGAATACATTCTGGTTGCCATAGCATCGGTGGAGGCACCCCGCGTAGAGACTAGCCCGGGAGTCGTCCGACGGGCCTTCCCCGGGGTCCGTCCACGTAACCCAGGGAGTCTTATATCGGATCTCGCGACAAAACGGCCGGGCCAGAGTTCCAGCGCCTCGCCCGGCATGTCGAAGGCTTTCCCGGCCTTCGGAGAACCTTCCGTAACCCGAGGAGGTCTCTGAACAAGTCCTAGCGCGGGAGTTCAACCTGCCGGGATGCCGGAAAAAGCAGGCGGTGTCCCGGCATAAGTAGAAGCCTCCTGCGTAGGGAATAGCGCAGGTGTCGTACGACGGGCCTTCCCCGGAGTCCGTCCACGGAACCCGGGCAGTTTAGGTCGGATCTCGCGAAAAACGGCCGGGCCAGAGATCAAGCACCTCGCCTGGTATGCCGACGGCTTTCCGGGCTTCAGAGAACCTTCTGTACCCCGGGGAGGTCTCAGACAATGTCCTAGCAAGGGAGTTCGACCGGCCTGGATGCCGGAAAAAGCAGGCGGTGTCCCGGCATAGGTAGAAGCCTCCTGCGTAGGGAATAGCGCGGGAGTCGTCCGACGGGCCTTCCCCGGAGTCCGTCCACGGAACCCGGGAAGTCTTAAGTCGTATCTCGCGAAATACGCCCGGGCCAGACTTCCAGCGCCTCGCCTGGCATGTCGACGGCTTTTCCGGGCTTCGGAGAAACTTCCGTACCCCGGGGAGGTCTCTGACAAAGTCCTAGCGCGGGAGTTCGACAAGCTTGGATGCCGAAAAAAGCAGGCGGTGTCCCGGCATAGGTGCAAGCCTGCCTCGTAGGGAATTTCGCGGGAGTCTTCCGACGGGCCTTCCCCGGAGTCCGTCCACGGAACCCGGGAAGTCCTAGGTCGGATCTCGCGAAAAACAGGCGGGCCAGAGTTCCAGCGCCTCGCCCGGCATGTCGACGTCTTTTTCGGGCTTCGGAGAACCTTCCGTACCCAGGGGAGGTCTCTGACAATGTCCTAGCGCGGGAGTTCGACCGGCCTGGATGTCGGAAAAAGCAGGCGGTGTCCCGGCATAGGTAAAACCCTCCCGCGTAGGGAATAGCGCGGGAGTCGTCCGACGGGCCTTCCCCGGAGTCCGTCCACGAATCCCGGGGGTCTTAGGTCGGATCTCGCTAAAAACGGCCGAGCTAGAGTTCCAGCGCCTCGCCTGGCATGTAGACGGCTTTTCTGGGCTTCGAAGAACCTTCCGTACCCCGGGGAGGTCTCTGACAAAGTCCCAGCGCGGGAGTTAGACCGGCCTCGATGCCGGAAAAAGCAGGCGGTGTCCCGGCATAGGTACAAGCCTCCTGCGTAGGGAATAGCGCGGGAGTCGTCCGACGGGCCTTCCCTGGAGTCCGTCCACGGAACCGGGGAAGTCTTAAGTCGGATCTCGCGAAAAACGGCCGGGCCAGAGTTCCAGCGTCTCGCCTGGCATGTAGACGGCTTTTCCGGGCTTCGGAGAACCTTCCGTACCCAGGGGAGGTCTCTGACAATGTCCTAGCGCGGGAGTTCGAACGGCCTGGATGCCGGAAAAAGCAGGCGGTGTCCCGGCATAGATGGAAGCCTGCCGCGTAGGTAATAGCGCGGGAGTCGTCCGACGGGCCTTCCCCGGATTCCGTCCACGAAACCCGGGGAGTCTTAGGTCGGATCTCGCTAAAAACGGCCGGGCCAGAGTTGCAGCGCGTCGCCTGGCATGTCGAAGGCTTTTCCGGGCTTCGGAGAATCTTCCGTACCCAGGGGAGGTCTTTGAAAAAGTCCCAGCGCGGGAGATCGACCGGCCTGGATGCCGGAAAAAGCAGGCGGTGTCCCGGCATAGGTAGAAGCCTCCCGGGTGGGGAATAGTGCGGGAGTCGCCTTACGGCCCTTCCCCGGAGTCCGTCCACGGAACCCGGGGAATCTTTGGTCGGATCCCGCGAAAGACGGCCGGGCCAGAGTCCACAGTTCTTATAAATAAAGATATAGGTTATGATAGCGAAGATGGTGTATGCGTCTTAAGAAACTTCTTAATAGTGCGTGAATTCAGAGTTGTTTCAGTTTGAATTTAAAAGTGGATAAGTTAAGACAGAAGTTAGTTATAAGCGAGTTTAAAAAACAATGTTTTGATAGCGATTGTATTCAGATCGTAGTGTTCAGACAATATAAATGCGCTTGCTTCAGTTTGAATTTAATAATTGATAAGCTGAAATCTATAGAGGTATTGTATTGTTAGAATAAGTTTAGGAGACACTAATTTAACTAATACCTTATTTCACCATTAATACAATGAATTATAAAATGACAGTTAAGTACGCAGCGCATGCAAGTATTGTAGACATTTTATTGAAAACTAATTTAGCTGTTCGCCCTCTCCCAGAGTTAGAAATCGAGCAGGAGCATCACGCGCAACAGAATTCTTCTCCAGATATAAGAATAAAATTTATGACTGTTCTTAAACAGGTGCGCTACAGAGTAGGTCTATTCCTCCAGTGAGAATGTGAACGTAACAGTATAAGGAAGATTATACAATATAGAAGTAATATAACGTTAGAACAAGAATAGGTGCCTATGAGCCTATGAATATATTATGAACCCGAGCAACGCTGGGTAAATCGGCTAGTATCTAGTAAATGCCACGATTTTTGTTTGTTTTCGCGTTGTCTTTACGCTAATTTTTTTTTTAATGTTCTATACATAGCCTATCTTATATTGCATACTTGTAAAATATATATAACATGTTGCATGTTGTCAAAATTACTAAAATACGTTACTAAAAGTGATTACTGTAACACATACGGGAACAAGGGTCTTTTCAAGTATTTGTCTACAAACAACTCTCACAGCGTTCACGAGCCCGCCAACCGTTCCCGCCAGTCCCTTCTCCTACAGGAGCGGTGTGAAGGAGGAGTGATGGGCACACCACTACTACACACATAAATTTGACGCACGCACGCACCCCACGCATGCATGCGCGCCTTCTATTCTGCGGCGCACGAGCGTTTTTAATTCTTTTTTTTTTGTTTCAATTTTTGTTTGTAATTTTTATTTTGTTTCATTTTTTCTAATTTTTATTTTTATTTACTTTTTATATGTATGTAAGTATAGTATGTATATGTATAGTATGTAAGAAGAAACGAATAACTAAGGAATGAAACAATGTAACTAACTGCACAACGTACAACGTAACGGTAGACTGCAAGTAATGTAAGTAACTAAAGGGAACAAAGAGCTTTTTATCAGTGCTAACTGCATGTTGCTGATGGCGCTGCTTTTATCATTTTTCATCATTCGTTGTTAATGAACATTCTTTGTATTCTTGTCTACACGATAAACATAGTTTTGAAGAACCTAGTGTGTTTACCCCTTCTTCACACCGCTTCTGTGGGAGTAGGAACTGGCGGGAAAGTTGGTGGGGGACTTGGCGGGCTAGGGAACGCTGCGAGAGTTGCTTGTAGACAAATACTTGAAAAGACCCGGGAACACAAAAAAAAAAATAGTCTTACGTGGTGTTTGTGGTATGAGTAACAACATCCGGTGTACGTGCATATTGAGATTAGTGAGACAGTGGTAAGCCTACTGGTTGTTTGTTGTAAGTGTTCGACGTGTGCAAATATGTATTCATCAAGAGGAAAGAGAATTCTGGAAATGGTTGGACTACATGAGAATAAAAAAGCTCCTGATAAAAGTAAGTACATTATGAAAATGTATTACATTTAGAATAATACTATAATAATAACCAGAGTTTAATATGTATACTGAAAAAGAGATGTATTGCTTAGTTACTTTAATCTCATACTATTTTAAACACCAAGTAAATTACACTACATTAAACCCCTTTTCCCAAAAGTATGGTTAAATTAATGAAATCTAAATTATTTAGATAAACATACATTTGAGAAGTTAAGTTAAGTTAAACTGGTAGATTAACTTTCAGAACGGGTATTTTCTCTGATCAGTTCACAGCGGACCAAAGAGAGAAATAGGTTTATGGTAGAAAATATTAAAGGTATAATTTGTGAACATTACAACTTTAAAAGTCTTTCATGTGTTCAGTTTATGATTATTTATTAGAAAATAAAAAGCTTTTGATGGGAATTTGTTCATCTGATAAATACAAATGGCACCACAAAGACAGGTGAACATTTAAACAGCGAATCCGATTCAGACTGATTAGTATTAAATTAATTATTGTTATGATTAAAAATAAACATAGCAAATATTATTTTCCGATATAAGTTCCACTTCTAACTAATAGTTCTAACTTTTGTTTGTAAACATTTTCTTGTATCACAAAAATTAAATTGTACATTGTATAAACTCTGTAAATATCGGTATGGAGAACCATTAATGACTTCCATGTTCTAAGATTTATATTTAAAATCATTTTCGAAATGAAATATTTCATAGAAACTACTTCTTTCTACTTACTGCTTCAGCCTTAACCACAGTACTGTGGTCACTAACGTATACCACCTCACGTTATCGAACTCGATTTTCACTGATGATGGAAGTCGATGGCATTGCCGAAACGTCTGGTTTTGCAGAAAACATTGGTCTACGGCCGAACAGGACGGGAAGGAATTTTAACAACAAACTACTTCTTTGTTGCCGATAACGTAGTACATATATAAAAAATTATCCCCTCCCCTTTCAATTATAATTTTCATTTATAGAAAATTACTCCCACCCCGTTCGACTAGCCTCTTCATTTATACATATTTGATCTACGTTTCTACAGTGGATTATTAAGATCTTCTTATCAGGATACTTTATTTATCAAAATCAAGTACTTTACTCTTGTTACAACAAAAAATGTTTCAGGTAAACTACCCTTTCCCCGTAACAGATCTTCACCAAAATCAACAGGCCTTGAGTCCTCTACAACTCAGGCACATATGTAAAATATCGGTGTGAAGAACCATACATTACTTCCATGTTCTAAGAAAACGATCTTCACCAAAATCAATAGGCCTTGAGTCTTCAACAACTCACGCACATATGTAAAAAATTATTTGATTCTGTTTGAATTTACGGCAGTTATCATTCGTCATGAAAAAATTTCTCTTGTTACAACAGTAAAGGTGACCGGAAAGCTACCCCTTTCCCTTAACCGCTCTTCACCAAAATCAACAGACATTCAGTCTTTTACAATTGATATATGTATGTAAAACATTATTTGATTCTGATTGAATTTACGGCAGTTATCATTCGTCATTGAAAAAATTACCCATGTAAAAACATAAAACGTTGCTGGTAAACTACCCCTTTCCCTAAACCGATCTTCAACAAAAACAATAGGTCTTGAGAACTCTACAATTCAGGGCTGTATGAAAAAACATTATTTGATTCTGTTTGAATTTGCGGCTGTTATCGTTTGCCATAATAAATTCCCTTGTTAAAACAAAAAACGTTGCAGGTAAACTACCCCTTTCCCTTAACCGATCTTCACCAAAAACAATAGGTCTTGAGAACTACTATTCAGAGTTGCATGCAAAAAATTATTTGATTCTGTTTGAATTTGCGGCTGTTATCGTTTGCCATAGAAAAATATAGGTATGGAGAACCATACATGAGTTCCATGTTCTAAGATTTATATTTAAAATCATTTACGAAATGAAATGTTTCCATAGAAACTACTTCTTTCCACTTATTGCTTCAGCCTTAACCACATTACTGTGGTCACTAACGTATACCACCACACGTTATTCCACTCGATTTTCACTGATGATGGCAGTCGACGGCACTGCCGAAACGTCTGGTTTTGCAGAAAACATTGGACTACGGCCAAACAGCCCGGGAAGGAATTTTAACAACAAACTACTTTGTTGCCGATAACGTAGTACACGTATAAAAATTATCCCCTCCCCATTCAACTATAATTTTCATTCATAGAAAATTACCCCCACCCCGTTCAACTAGCCTCTTCATTTATAGATATTTCATCTACGTTTCTACAGTGGATTATTAAGATCTTCTTATCAGGATACTTTACTTTTCAAAATTAAGTACTTTACTCTTGTTACAACAAAAAATGTTTCTGGTAAACTGCCCTTTCCCCGTAACCGATCTTCACTAAAATCAATAGACATTGAACACTCTACAATTTAGGGACGTATACAAAAACTTATTTGATTATGTTTGAATTTACGGCAGTTATCTTTTGTCATAGAAAAAATTACCCTTGTTATCACGTAAAACGTTGCTGGTAAACTACACCTTTCCCTTAACCGATCTTCACCAAAATCGATAGGTTTTGAGTCTTCTACAATTCAGGCATGCATGCAAAACATTATTTGATTCTGTTTGAATGTGCGGCAGTTATCGTACGTCATAGAAACAATTACTCTTGTTAAAACATTAACAGTGCCAGGTAAACTACCCCATTCCCTTAACCGATCATCACTAAAATCAACAAGCCTTCAGTCTTTTACAATTGAGGAACGTATGCAAAAAAATTTAATTCTGTTTGAATGTGCGGCAGTTATCGTTCGTCATAGAAAAAATTACCGTTGTTAAAACATAAAGTGTTGCAAGTAAACTACCCCTTCCCCTTAACCGATCTTCACCAAAATCAACAGACATTGAGATCTCTATAGCTCAGGAAGGTGTGCAAAACATTATTTGATTCTGATTAAATTTGCGGCTGTTATCGTTTGCCATAGTAAAAAATTACCCTTGTTAAAACATAAAACGTTGCTGGTAAACTACCCCTTTCTCTTAACCGATCTTCACCAAAAAGAACAGGTCTTGAGTACTGTACAATTCAGGGTTGAATACAAAAAATTATTTGATTCTGTTTGAATTTGCGGCTGTTATCGTTTGCCATAAAAAAAATCTACAGACACACACACACACACACTTTTCGAAAAATGACTTTTTTCATGTTTTGAGTGTAGTACAATCAGAATCTGCAATAATTTCGAACACGATTTTTTTTGCCAACACCATACTTCCATTTCCTTAAGGAACATGGAAGTAAAATTACCCTTGTTAAAACATAAAACGCTGCAGGTAAACTTCCCCTTTCCCTTAACCGATCATCACCAAAAACAAAAGGCCTTGAGAACCCTACAATTCAGGGCTGTATGCGAAACATTGTTTGATTCTGTTTGAATTTGCGGCTGTTATTGTAGCTTATACATTGGTCACCTATCCCTTACTTTCTTCTGTTAACTAGTAACAGAAGTGTAGTCATGCTTACTCACCTTATAGTTGATAAGCAACTTATCCTGTTAAAGGCCTATAAAAATATGTTTGTATTAATAAGTACAGTTAAAACAAAAGTTGTTAGTCACTTTTCTTTCCATAACATTTTGCAGAAATTATGTTTATAAGCTAACTTTAACTTGTCACCATTCCTGAATAGTGTAAAATAAAAGAAGGCTACTGTTTTCTTTTATTACAAGTCTGTTGTGATACAGTAAGAAATAGTATAACTTATGATGTTAAATATCAGGTATTAATAAAAATTCTGTGAAGTATCCATAATGTTTTCTACCCCCTCCACATTTCTCTTGTTTGTTATGGGTAACTATGTACCAGTTAAATCACTCAAATTCTATACCGATACCATTGTGTATGTCACTACAATGGTATTCACTTTTTTACATTACAGTAGGCTATTTACTGTAACTTGAATTAGGCTCTACTGAACATGTACTGTAAGTTAAGTTTGTGAACTATGTCACTAGACTGGAGTTGTGTTTTAGGATGTAGTGAAAAGTTAACCTAACCTTGGACTGCATGATCACTGATCTATTTCCAAATAAATGTAGTCAGTTACATATAAAGTTAATTAATTAATTAAGTAATTTTTAAAGGCATTTTACTTAACTTACCTAGTGAAGTGTAGTTAATTTATTTTAATTTACATTAACATAACTAGTTTTTTTGCCTGTCAGTGTATAATGGCTAGATACTTGACAGAAATGATACAGCAAGTGCCTTTATGTAACTTTTTTATCAAATAACTTCAAACACTGAAGGCTGCAATAATGAGTATTTCATGTGTCTGTATTATGTTTGCTTGATTCCAGGATGAATGAACCTTGTGTGTACAACAGCTTTTAAATACTGAATGTTTTAGTAACATACCTACTCTGTAGGTTGAGTAGTTTGGTTTTTCATTTACAATACTTAGTGTAAACCTTCATGTTGAACAGTTTTTCGTGTGACTAATAGTTAGGACTATATTAGACTGAAGCCATGAGTAAGTTTATTAAAGTTCCTTTATTAAACTCACTAGGATTGTAGTATTACATGTAACTCTAGAAAGTTAATATCGATTCATGTAAATCATGTAAGTTATGTTGAGAGTGACTTGGCTTAATAATTTGTTCCTTGCTACACCTTGCATGGCTATCCTTTCATATTTTTTTTTCTGTTCTAGGAAGTGTGAGAAGAGTATTATTTCCCCAAGATCTCATGGATAATTTTTTGAATGATGTTGCAAACAAGACAAGCAAGGGCATAGATATGGTAAACAAAATCCTTAAGAGACATTGTACATTGGTAGCCTTAATTGTTTTGTCTTTTTAGATTTCTTATTTCTGGTTATTTATTGCAACAAAATAACGTTTAAAAGTTCACAGCCACTAGATGGCTTTTTTTATCATTTAACCTGAAACCGACAATTTGGTTAGGTCTATAGTTGCAATTTCTTGGGTTCAGAGAAAAGTTACAATTAATTAGTTATAGTGGTAATGAGAATAATAGTGGTAAATATTTTTGTAACATGCCACCTAAATTTGCTTGTAGATAAATAAATCTGTTGGTTTTTCATAAGGTTATTTTATATGTACCGGTACTAGCTTCAGTATCACACATACAGTAGAAATATAAATTATAATAAGTCTTTAAGTAACAGTAAAGAAAAGTTATGACAAAAAACAATTCCTTCTTCCGCTTTTAATTGAAAACTAAAACTATTGTCAGTACTAAATTTTGTAGGCTGTTTATAAACAGTAATGCAGAAACTAAAAAAAAATTGATGAATTCATCTACTTTGTGTTCTGTGGTTGCCTAGAGCATAAAAAAATGAGTTTGTGATTTTAAGGAAAGAATATACAGATTACTATTGTAGTAATAGACCCTACTGTTGTTTATTTTTACTGAGCCGTTCATGTAGTATTTTAATAAGGAGTCTGGTTAGACTTCTAAAAAAGATATGATTCTTCTTTCAAGGTATTTTGAATTTCAACAAAGTAACCTATAAAAATTAAAAATTTAAATTTAATCTGTCGCATGTAAGGTGAACCCTGTTTAAAAAAATAATTTTCATTCTTTACACTAATAATTCAGTTTACAGTATATAATTAAATATAATGTGTTAACATATAGTTTCATTTTCAGGGTGTAATAGTTCCAGATTTACCAGAAGGTGATTT
Source organism: Magicicada septendecula (assembly GCA_034769895.1). Lineage (NCBI taxonomy): Eukaryota > Metazoa > Arthropoda > Insecta > Hemiptera > Cicadidae > Magicicada > Magicicada septendecula. The sequence goes on from CM068368.1 coordinate 179,362,126, forward strand.
TACTGTTGGGAATGATGGACAGTTATTGAAATTGGTGAGTTTCATACTATAAATAAAGACACAAATTTGGTTTCTGCTGTTTAATAATGTATGTTAATTACAAGTATGTCCCTAATTATGGTCATATTGTTATATAGCATTATGTATGAATATTAACTATTAATATTATACTTAGAAGGAGGCTGATAGCCACGAAATCTCTGCTTCGAGTTTGCAGCTTGATTGCGTGAAGAAGGTTTTCATTACCCTATAAATTTTTTGGGTTCTTATTGTGTTAGACTTTTAGACAAAGCCTGCTTCAAATCATTGTGACAGTTTTACTATTTTGGTCATGCATAACTGTATCGTTTAAAAAATTTTCATTGTTCCTTATTATGTTAGGCTAACTAAGAAACTAATTTTAGCTTTGGAAATATAATAATTAGTATTACAACTATCAGACTATTTAATTTTCCCATGGCTGCAAAAGATCAATATACTTTACCCTTTTCATCTAACTATGTCTGAAAGTCACTGTTTTCCCCTTTTAAGTCTACCAGTCATTTTGTTAGTGTGGGTTTGTATGATGAGGTGTGGCTGTATGCACCTTCTAATAGGAGAAACCATCCCCATACCCAAGACTGGTGTTGTCAACTTAAAGGGAGTTTTTGTGACCCTGGATACTGCATATTCTCTTACATTGACTTGCACAAATCTACTCAGATGGATTCCAGACTTTGTTCACAATTTGGTTATAACGTACATTAGCTTGGATGCTATTTTAAGCTTTCTTGTAGTAAGAAGTATCAAAGGGACAGTTATCCTAGTTTATTATTGTTATACTTTTTTTCCACTGTAAAATCATGGTAGAAACCTAGGGTATTCATTTTTGCTCTCTTTTCAGGTTTCTAACACAGAGCCTGACATATGTTCTGATAACGCACGAGACAGGATAGTACCACCACCTGTAACAACTGAAGTAGACACAAAAGATTTACCAATAGATGTAGAAATGTACTGTGATAGTGAATCATTGATTGATGTTGAAAACGTTTCCGTTTTGTCAGGTAATTTATTACATTAAAATTTGTTGGGGAGATGCTAACACAGTTCTTTTATAATAATATTGATAAGAATATATTAGTCAACCAGGAACAACTGTAATCAACTGTATAGGACCCAGGTTGACGAATGTAATCCATTCCTTCCATTCAGAGATGTGGATGTAATGTATTAGGTTTTGTCATCGTGATAGTTCTGTCATGCATTGACAGGTGGGGGGGGGGGGGTTTCACACACTGCTGACTGAAACATGGTGAATAGACACTTTAAATTTATATTAAATACTTCTGTGTGAAAAACTGAAATTTTTTATTTGTTTGAAGTAGTGGTTATGTAGAACTCAGATGGCTAAGAAGTACATTATTTTATGTTTTACACAGGTAGTGACAAGAGTTGTTTTAAGTTTAGAGTGGCTCTGTACCAATTTTAGTGATAACTGTAATACACTATCTTCAGCTTCTAACAGAATAAGATCAAAACAATACTCATAACCAGCTGAATATTAAACAATTAATTGTAAGAGGTAATAATGGCACCTCCTCTTTCTAAAGTCATGACATAAGTGGATCTTTGTTACATCATGACAAAAGCACTACTCCTCACAAATCAGCAATGAGAAACCATAGCCCTTCACATGCCTCCCAGGATGACAAGATTACTACACTACAGTATATGCTAATGTACTATTTAAAGTAAAAATTGCCAGGGTTTGTTCCCAGTTTAGGTCCGTTGTTTGTATATTACTTATGTAACTCAAAAGTATACATGTTGAAAGTGTTTACTGTTACATTAAAAGTTTTAATATAGTATTCAATTAAAACTTCACAGTATATAGAATTTGTAGATAACAGTTTTGATTATTTCATGTATTTATTTTTCATTTAAAAATTGGTTTTTATTTCTTCTTTCAAATTTTTATAAGTAAATAGCATTGTTTTTTAATATGGTATGGTTTGGGGGTGGATACTTAGATTTGTGTTTGTTGTATAGTTTTATATTCCCATTCATTGTATTTACTTTTATATTTTTTAGATCCAGTTATACAGTCTGCAGATCTAATAGAAGTACTGCCCCCAGAAATCTCAGGCTGCGCAAGATGTATACCATTCAAGGTGAGAGTTTTAGGCCCCTTTCCTCAAATAAAGTAAACAAAAAATAATTTTTTAAAAATTAATTATTTAATATTAATTAGCAGTCTTCAATTAATAAGACTGCTGTAACGTCAATCTTTACATATTTTTGTGTAGAATGCACTCTGAAGGGGTCTTGGTGTAACAACTGTGAGAACGTTTGTGCCAACTCTGTTACCATTTATTTCCAGTATTAATTTTAAGCTAAAGGATGTTCTAGTGATACATGAGCCTACCGTATATATAAACAAAAAATAATAAAAAAGAAAAAGCTAAGATTGTTGAGGATGGGACACAGTTGTGAAATAGTAATAAATATTAAATAATATATATATATTACATTTGATATTTATAATTAAATTTACCTCAAGATGTTATTTTTCTATTTGGAACATGTTTCGAGAGTTCCTGTTCTCTCATCATCAAATGTATTATATACATCAAGAAACGGACTGTAGCAGAAAGTGATTGAAAAAATATATATATATCTATATGTATATTTTTTACAGCTGGACACATACATAACAAGCACGAGGGATCAAGGATATTTGCTTGGCCTGTTCTTTTATAAATAACTTTTTGTTTTTCAAAATGATTAATTTTTCTAAATGTCTTATTAAATTCAAGTTCTTTTCAAACCTGAGCTTGCTGTTCCAGAGTTCAACTGATATGTACATATATTACAGTTGACCTTTTTTGAACTGTAAAATTGTAATGTTTTCTTTTTTCAGGATGTAAAAGAGAGAGCAACTGCTGGCCCAAACCTAAGGAAGCGAAAAACAAGCAGAAAGAATTGCTGCCCATTCTGTATGGTTCTGGTAACAAACTTCAGTAGGCACATAGTGCAAAACCATGGGTTTGAGGAAGAAGTAAAGGAATACTTATTGATCCAGGATAGTAATCGCACAGTACAGAAACAGAAGAGAACAACTTTAACGAATAAACTTCGAAAGAGAGGAAATCATTTTTACAATGTTAAAGTAACTAATGAAAAATCCGGTAAAGAGTTGCTCCCCATGAAAAGGCCTGCAAATCAGCTTTACCCTGTGACAAACATTACTCACATGTTGTGTAGATTCTGTCTTGGTTTATTCAGGAAGGAAAACCTGTATTTGCATCAGAAAACGTGTTCAGAAAATGTTCAAAGGGAAGATGATTTTGATAAGAACAGTGTACCTGGAGGTTCAGAGGTAAGAAATAGAGTGGTTAAGAGTGCTTCAGTTATGCTAACACCTGACATGCCCGAAGCAAGTGAGGCACTGAAGAAAATTGTTCTTCCTAATATGGCTCGAGATCAGATATCATTTACTGCTCAATCAGATCCCTTGATTCTCAACTTTGGATCCCGTTTCTATAAAAACCATAGAGATAGTTACCATAGAAACTATGTGTCGATAAAAATAAGGGACTTGGCAAGGGTTCTTTTAGCAATGAGAGCAATGAACCCTGACATTACTTACATGGAAGACTGCTTACAGCCAAAATATTTCAATGACCTTATGGATGTGGTTCGTGACTTAAGTGGCTTTAATAATGAAACTGGAGATTGTTCAGTACCAAGTCTAGCACCTAGGTTGTGTTCTTCACTTAAAACATGTGCTGATATTGTTGTATCAAATCTTGTCAAAGATCCTAACTTGCTGACACCACAAAAAGATAACCCAAAGAAGAAAATGGATGACTTTCTTCATCTAATGAAAAAGGAGTGGAAAATAGAAATAAGCAGTAATGCAGAGAAAAGTAGAAGAAAGAAGAATGTGAGCAAGGAAGACATACTGCCTGATTCTGAAGACATTATTTTAATTTGTTCCAGCTTATCTAACATGTATAAAGAGCTAATCATAAAACTTGAACAAGAACCAACTGCTGATGATTATATAAAATTATCAAAAATCCTGATAGCCCATATAATTATTCTCAGTAGAAGGAGGCCAGGAGAAGTTGTGAGAGCTAGTCTTCTACATTACAGTACGGTGGACAACAATGATGAAATGGCCGCACTCAAAGAAAGTATTTTAAATGACAGCCAGAAAAAAAGCAGTAGTGAATTGCACGTATTTCACGTGCCAGGAAAAAACACAAGAAAAGTACCCTGCCTTTTGACAAAACTAATGAAAAAAGCAGTGGATTGTTTGTTGGCTTGTCGTAAGGATGCTGGTGTTTCAGATGACAATAACTTACTTTTTGCACGTCCATTTTGCTCTAGTTCTCATGATGGTACCAAAATCATAGATGAGATAAAAAGCAAATACAAACTTAAGAAACCACAACACTTTACGGCAACAGGGTTACGACACCATGCTGCTACTGTTTCTCAGCTCACCGAGAGAGATGACACCTACACTGAGAATCTTGCAAATTTTTTAGGTCATGATCTGGCAGTGCACAAACAGAATTATAAAATTCCATTAGCTCTGATTCAGAAAGGCCAGGTTGGTCATAAACTGTTACAGATGACAGTTAACAACAACCAGTCAGACACAAACATTTCACCAACAAGTTCATCACCATATTCCAACTATGCAAGTAATATAGACCATTTATGCTCATCAAAGGAAGACTCTACAAACAACAGTAATTTTAATCATGACATTAATCAGATCCCAAATAACCGAAAAAATGGAGATGACCACGATCAAGATTACCAGCCACCACCAGCATCAAATTCTAATTCAGACAGTGGCACGAAGACAGCTCGTTTTGTTCACCAAAAGTACTAACTAGGAAGCGATGGTTAGATGATGAAAAAGAGGTTATTTACGATTACTTTGGAAAAAATATAATAAAAAACACACAACCTCACCGAAAGGAAATAAAAGAAATGTACGAAAAAGAGTCGCGTCTTAGTGCCAGGACGCTTGGACAGGTTGTCACTTATATTAACAACATTTTTACTAAGAAAGTAAAGATACCAGACAGAGTTTTGAGGGAAATAAAAAAAAAAATTAATGTAGGCCTGAAGGTCTAAGACAAAAGTGTTAAAAGTTAAGTTGTTTATATTCATTTAAACTTTCACCATTTTCAAATTTGTTAATTGTTTTTGTCACATCCAATTGTAATAAATTTTTAAAAATTCCTACTTCTTATAGTCTATTTACTTATACTCTTGATTTTTTTTTTTAAATACTATTGATATCACTAGAAATGAAATAACTGCATGTTTCTAAAATTCATTGCACTATACAAAGTTATTGGTTGCAAAAATGATAGGTAATTAGTTCTACATTACTTAAAATGTTACACTGATAAGTCATAATATAATTATTTTTTCGTAGCTTTTTATTTTCCTACCCTGTAAGTAAAAGAGGTATAGAAAATACTGTTTTAGGAGTATTTTTTAAAGAATGAACTAGATTTTGTATCTAAAAGTGAAATTTTTTATTGTAATAATTAACATTATTCTTATCTGGAGTGATTTAGCATAATTAAAATTGTTTAGCTCAGTCAACAAAACTGGGTCAGTAACATTTGTAAAACTAGATTTAAGACTTCCCTTATAATTCTCTGTTTTTATAAATCCTGTTGTTATAAAATAACCTAATGATCACTGCAACATTTATAATAAATAAATACATACTGTACGTTGAAATAATTCTTTCAGTACTGTTGAGAGATAATGTATACCCAACCTTTCCATCCAACCTTCTTGTGCTTATTAAGTGGTCTAGAAATACGAAATAAAGAAAGGTGAGTGTTATTGTTTGTTCTCAACTGGCCACATGTTATAGTACACTTACACTATTATCTCACTAACTTTTGGTGTTATAATTCACCACACAGTACACTATTATTAAATGTTTTTCAAAAAATGTATCACTCAAACTTTACAGTTGTATTAATAGTTCACAAGGCATGAACAACACCATCAGAACTAAACACATATGTCTTAAAATCACACTCGCACTTCTAATCACTACAACACTCGCTGTGAACTGATTACTACTAAAAGCCAGCTGCTGCTTACAAAAATCACTTCACCTTCAAAAGTAGGTGCATTGCACAATGGTAGGCAAAATTTTCCAAAAATATATATCAACTACCGTATACCATAACGAAGGCGAAAGCCAGTACACTGTTGGAGAGACAAACGCAGAGGAAAATGAAAACACATTTTCAGTTTAGAACAACTTCGACAAAAATAAAACCTAATACATTACATGTAGAAAGAATGATAGATTTTTTCAATAGATTTTACACACTTGACAGTTTGTATTAGGAACTAGATCCTGTCTGTATTTTTTCTGTAAGTAACTGATGGCTTGTTTCACTATAACTGTTTTCCATATTTTTTTAATGTTTTGTAGCTCAGTAGTTTTCTGTATAAGCTACGGGAAAATTCATAGCAGATGGCAGGTAGGTGTATGTTTCACATGTAATTTAAAAAAGAAACAGTCATGTGATGTTATTATGTAATGTGATGTTTGACCTATACACCCAAGACAAATAAGTTAAAATCCATAGAGAACTAAGAATATTGATTTTCATATAATTTAATGCTATCTTGTGTTTTGCATATGGTTTTACCGTGGTTTAACTGTTAAGACCTGTAGAGATTTTTTTAAGAAAATGTACACAGTAAAACCCCTATAGAGCTCCTTAACAGACCATAAAAAAGAGCTTTATATGGTGGTCAAATTTCTACGGATGGGGGGGGGGGGGCACATTCTTAACAAGGATTGACACCAAGCATCTTTCTTCACAGTGTCAAGTGGAAAGGGGAATTTCAGTTCCTTTGACATTAAGTGATCAGAATATTTTAGTTTAACAGTTCATAAATAACAATAAGCCAATGCCACCTAGATCCACTTCTGTTGCTGAAGGTCTGAGTGGCACTGGTTCACAGCAGAAAGAATACCCTATTATGACAAATTATTTTCGATGGCTACCTGCTATAGGAACCCTTTAAATTAAACATGAAAACTACTTTCAAAGGAGCATGATACTTTAACCCAAACAAATTAGGTATCTGTTGTTTTAACCAATTTGTAATTAACATTTTTTGACAGTCTAAAATAATCCAGACAGCAAGAACATAGGCCTACAGTATATGTTATTAAATTATTCTTTAAATTTATTGGGTTTCTAGAACTGTTATTTTTCCATATGCATTGTTTTGATTTTCAATCCCTGTCGTTGAGGTTTTACTGTATTTTCTAAAACCTTTCAGAAAACCACTGTATTCTCATTCTCAGAACAGTAACCTATGTGTTATTAGTAAAAATCATTAGTAAAAGTTGTGGTTAATTATGCATTTATTATGTATTAAATACTAGTCTACCGACTAATTAATACAGTATCCTTTTTTATACAGAATCAGGTAAATTAAATAAACCTGTTTGAATCTAAGAGCCTGATGAAATCAAACAAAGCAAATTTTATACAACAGGCCTGTGTAAGACAAAATTTCAAAGACAACCAGATCAACTAATAGTGTGTGTGTGCGTATGGAGGGGGGTGAGACAGTTTGTTTTACATCAGCAAAATAATTACATTTCTTACATACAGTTTTACTTAAAAAGATAAGCATAATTATAATATTCCAAAAACCTAATTAATACAATTTTAATTATTGATTGTATAATAATCCCTTAATTATGTTTATAAATAATTGTAGGAGTATTCATCAGATGTATACTGGAATTGGTACAGGTAGCCAGGGGGTGCCCATCCCCCCCAAGGCCTAATGCGCAAATCCCCCCCAAAAGTCTCAGCACCCCCCCACCCCAATTGAAAAGTGCCCGCCGGTCTACAAGTTTAGCACACGCACACATTTTTACATTCACGATTTGTTATTCACGTACCCTCTGACTCATTGACAGGATGTTGCTGCAGGCTGCCAGGGTCAGTTTTCCAAATTCCAAAACAAAATTTACTACTAGTTGTACTGGTAGAGACATTTATGCCGCCAGTTCGTTAAAACAATCATAAAGATATGCAATTGCTTTAGTTTTTTACTAATAGCTTAGTTTGTTGCACAAACATGGTAAAAATTTCCATCAATGTTGGATTTAAAATGTTATTCTTGCAAAAATTCTCAATGCGCAACTTGCGCTATGATCCCCCCCTGTGGGCACCCCTGCAGGTAGCAATACATGACTAGAAATTTGTTATAGCTGAATACAATATGTATGTAAGATTTTCGGTAATGAATATTACTGAAAGTTATTATCACTGTACTGGAACTGAACACATTTGTCCATAAATTAGAGAATTATAACAGGCTTACAAATATTAAATATCGGTATGGAGAACCATACATGACTTCCATATTCTAAGATTTATATTTAAAATCATTTTCAGCCAGGGAAGGAATTTTAACAAAAAAATACTTCTTTCTTGCCAATAACGTAGTACACATATAAAAAATATTATCCCCTCCCCCTTCAACTATAATTTTGATTTATAGAAAATTACCCCCAGCCCCTTCAACTAGCCTCTTCATTTATAGATATTTCATCTACGTTTCTACAGTGGATTATTAAGATCTTATCAGGATACTTTATCAAAATTAAGTACTTTACTCATGTTACAACAAAAAATGTTTCAGGTAAACTGCCCTTTCCCCGTAACCGATCTTCACCAAAATCAACAGACATTGAGTTCTCCATAGCTCAGGCACATATGTAAAAAATTATTTGATTCTGTTTGAATTTACGGCAGTTATGGTTCGTCATATAAAAAATTATCCATGTTAAAACATAAAACATGAGATTTATAAAACATATCAAAGATTTATATTTAAAATCATTTTTGAAATAAAATATTTTCATAGAACCTACTAACGCTGGGGAAATCTGAGGAGCCAATCAGAGTTGGGCCTACCTGTCACTCTGCTGAATTTGGTGGAAAGCCCTGTCACTGTCGTCAAAGTATCAGCCTTGACAGGGTCCTCTTTTTCTGCAAAATGGGAGAGGAGGCTTGAGATGGAGTGAGTGACATGGTCCCCACCTCAACGAAGAACCCATTGTTTTATAAAAATATATTTAAATTTTGAAAACTGAAAATTCTTTTCTTGTTGTAAATATTTATATTTTATAATCAAAATGACTTTATCAAAAAACAAACATTATTTTTACTTCCATATTCCTTAAGGAATGGAAGTATGGTGATGGCAAAAAAAATCGTGTTCGAGATTATTGCAGATTCTGATTCTACTACACTCAAAACATGAAAAAAAGTCGTTTTCCGAAAAGTGTCTGTGTGTGTGTCTGTCTGTCTGTCTGTAGATTTTTTTTTATGGCAAACGATAACTGCCGCAAATTCAAACAGAATCAAATAATTTTTTGCATGCAGCGCTGATTTGCAGAGTACTCACGACCTATTGTTTTTGGTGAAGATCGGTTGAGGGAAAGGGGTAGTTTACCTGCAACGGTTTTTTTTTAGCAAGGGTAATTTTGTTTGTTTGGCAAACGATAACAGCCGCAAATTCAAACAGAATCAAATAATGTTTCGCACACAGCCCTGAATTGTAGAGTTCTCAAGATCTGTTGATTTTGGTGAAGATCGGTTAAGGGAAAGGGGTAGTTTACCTGTAACGTTTTATGTTTTAACAAGGGTATTTCCTATGGCAAACGATAACAGCCGCAAATTCAAACAGAATCAAAAGATTATTTGCATACAGCCCTAAATTGTAGAGTTCTCAAGACCTATTGTTTTTGGTGAAGTTCGGTTGAGGGAAAGGGGTAGTTTACCTGCAACGTTTGTTTAATAAGGGTATTTTCTATGGCAAACGATAACAGCCGCAAATTCAAACAGAATCAAATAATGTTTTGCACACAGCCCTGATTTGTAGAGTACTCAAGACCTATTGTTTTTGGTGAAGATCGGTTAAGGGAAAGGGGTAGTTTACCTGTAACGTTTTATGTTTTAACAAGGGTATTTCCTATGGCAAACGATAACAGCCGCAAATTCAAACAGAATCAAAAGATTATTTGCATACAACCCTAAATTGTAGAGTTCTCAAGACCTACTGTTTTTGGTGAAGATCGGTTGATGGAAAGGGGTAGTTTACCTGCAACGTTTTTTTAACAAGGGTATTTTCTATGGCAAACGATAACAGCCGCAAATTCAAACAGAATCAAATAATGTTTTGCAAACAGCCCTGATTTGTAGATTACTCAAGGCTTATTGGTTTTGGTGAAGATCAGTTAAGGGGAAGGGGTAGTTTACCTGCAACGTTTTTTTATCAAGCGTATTTTCTATGGCAAACGATAACAGCCGCAAATTCAAACAGAATCAAATAATTTTTTGCATACGTCCCTGAATTGTAGAGGTCTCAATGACTTTCGATTTTGGTGAAGATCGGTTAAGGGGAAGGGGTAGTTTACCTGCAACCTTTTACGTTTTAATAAGAGTAAAGTACTTGAAAATTTATTTAAACTTTTTGAAACAATGGTAATTGTTAAAAATAAAATAATTTTGTTGCCAGGCAATAAAATTATAATTTTTTCATTTTAATGTAATATAATATTTTTCATTTAATACAGCAATAAAAAGGCAGGTAAAACACAGCCTGGCTGTTTGGCTGAAAATGATTTTAAATATAAATCTAAGAATATGGAAGTCATGTATGGTTCTCCATACCGATATTTTTATAATAAGTACTTACACATGTTTCTTAATATGCTTACTTTTTCTTCAATGTTGATGATCATTTCCAAACATTCTGACAAAATTGTATCTACAGAACAGTTAACATTCCCCAGGTTTCCATTTCTGCTAATTTCTCATTACACCTTCCACTGACGTATTATTAACCATTTCATAAACTATCGTATAATCTTTTCAGATTTTGTGGTACAAAATCTGAAATTTTAGATTGCCTGGGAACAAAATTATTTTATTTTCAACAATTACCATTGTTTGAAAAAGTTTAAATGAATTTTCAAGTACTTTACTCTTGTTAAAACGTAAAAGGTTGCAGGTAAACTACCCCTTCCCCTTAACTGATCTTCACCAAAATCTAAAGGCCTTGAGTCCTCTACAATTCACTGATGTATGCAAAAAATTATTTGATTCTGTTTGAATTTGCGGCAGTTATCGTTTGCCATAGAAAATACGCTTGATAAAAAACGTTGCTGGTAAACTACCCCTTCCCCTCAACCGATCTTCACCAAAAACAACAGGTCTTGAGTACTCTACAAATTAGGGCTGTATGCAGAAAATTATTTGATTCTGTTTGAATTTACGGCTGTTATCGTTTGCCAAAAAAAAAAATTTCCCTTGATAAAAAAAAACCGTTGCAGGTAAACTACCCCTTTCCCTCAACCGATCTTCACCAAAAACAATAGGTCGCGAGTCCTCTACAAATCAGGGCTGTATGCAAAAAATTATTTGATTCTGTTTGAATTTGCGGCAGTTATCGTTTGCCATAGAAAAAAAAATCTACAGACAGACACACACACAGACACTTTTCGGAAAACGACTTTTTTTCATGTTTTGAGTGTAGTAGAATCAGAATCTGCAATAATCTCGAACACGATTTTTTTTGCCATCACCATACTTCCATTCCTTAAGGAATATGGAAGTAAAACACAAAATTGTGTTAAATCAATCAGTCATGTAACAGTGGTTATTATTTGTTATTTATATTGTTGTAAAATAATATTTAATGACTATATGGTCTATAGAGAACAGTATTTTGTATTGTAAAATTATGTAGACGTCGACATTTACACCCTTCCCCCTCTCACTCGCATGCTCTCTCACTCTCTCCTTTACTATCTACCACTCCCTCACACTCGCTGTCTCACGCAGTCTAAAACACATACATAAATCTCTCTCTCTCTCTCTCTCTCACTCTCTCTCTCTCTCTCTCTCTCTCTCTCTCACACACACACACACACACACACACACACACACACACACACAGCAATATACACAGGCTCGCGCGCACACACACAGACAGACACACAAATACATATACGAGTACACTTACACACACCCGCACAGATTTCGTAATCTCCACAACACGCTCTCTCACACTCCCCCAGTCTCATTCTCTCTCTCTTTCTCTAAATTAAGGATTTTATTATTATTTATATTTAGTATTTTTAATATTATTTAACAATTATACATCACACTTAACTACAGAAATCACAGTTTCATTCACAAATTACAAGAGAGAGAGAGAGAGAGAGAGAGAGTGTGTGTGTGTGTGTGTGTGTGTGTGTGTGTGTGTGTGTGTGTGTGTGTGTGTGTGTGTGTGTGTGTGTGTGTGTGAGAGAGAGAGAGGGAGAGAGAGAGCGTGCACCTGTCAATGAGAAATAAAATAACTTATTTCCAAGAAGTCTTAAAAGTAATTAAGTATTTCAGGTCTACTGCTGTTTTTTAAAGGGACCTGATGAATATTGTCTTATACATTTTTCAGAAGCCTGCAACTTTCACTTTGAAATTTTTTATTATGCATGTAATAGTGCCTTTGCACGTGCATCTTTAGCGAATAATCGTCTTTATTAAATCATGATTGCTCATTCGGTTGGGACGAACAAAGTTGATTAAATACAGCTGTAATTAAGAAAATGAAAATACGATTGTGAGACAGAAAGCTGAGTTGTAATGTTTATTTGGGGGTAAAGTAGTGAGATATTTTAGCGAAAATACAAAATCTGTATCCATATCCTCTGAATTTTGTATGTGTAGTAATTTGACAGAATTAATATGTATCAACATTCATTTCAAATTTTGAAGCGCTTTCAAGAAGTTTGTAAACTATGTTAACAGAAACTATATTTTGTTATCAGTTGTATATTATATTTATGAATACCGTATGGTTAAATACAGAGGTCTATGGAAATATACACACAATGAAAAGCTACGACTAAACTATTTGTCATTTAGGTATTATGGTTACAAATTTAACTAAAATACTAACTAGTAGTTCAGAACTTTTAATATTTATTTTATGATTGTCTGATCTACGGTTATGTTACTAATAACTTGTTAGTAAAATAGCAGAGTAGTTAGGTTTTTTAAATTTTTATGATAATATAAGAATTGTCTCATATTGGAATTTAACTAACTTAATAATAAATGTAATATCTTCAAATAAATACACAGCAAGTTTATTTTCACCTGACGCAAGTTTCACAGAAATTATTCTGTTTCTTCAGAGGTTTGTTTGAATTGTAATTGAATGTTCAATTGTAAGCGAAACATTCAATTGCAATTCAAACAAACCTCTAAAGATACAGAATAATTTCTGTTAAACGTGCGTCAGGTAAAAATAAACCTACTTGTAGTGTATTTATTTGAAGATATTATATGGAAGACCTGCAGGAAACACACCGAGTTACTTACAAAAGTATTATTAATAAGTGTATTCCGTTCTGGTAGTTCTGGTCGCTTACAAGTGCTATGATAATGTCTTAGTGGTATGACTTGTACAAATCTTTATAGGACCGCTAGCGAATTATATTACTACTACAGAGTTAGCAAACAGCGGATAGTCAGATATGCAGCCAGGTGTCTAATGAAGCATAGATAAGATCGGCGCTTAGAGCACGCTACCCATGAAATACGTGGTTTGATTTTTTGTGGAATTTCTATTGCTAACTGTAAGAAATTCCTAATACAGTCAACATAAAGCAGAGTACAAGTAGTGATGCTTACGCGTGATTTTACGTACTGTGAATTACGACAGATAATAGTTATTTTGATGCCTGTCATTCTTTTAACGGGAGAGTAATAAGTGGTATTGATCCCCTTTTACTATTTATCTCTGTACTATCACTGAGGGCCGTCGCTCTTATTTATGCGAACTGACAACTCGAAATCAAAGTGCCGGCCGCATTTGATTAAAGAAGTGGCGGCTCGTTGAATAAAGACGCCAAGTTTATATCAGCAGACACTGTAAAATTACGTTAATGTTTATTGAATTGGTATGTGCATTTGTTTGTTAGCATTGGCACACCATAATCAACGCTTAGCACTGTCTTCGTTTCAACATCAGTCTTTTTTCGATTTCCCAAGAAAATGTATAGATAGTGTTGAGCTAAATTTATCTCTATGCTGCGTTGTATCTGTGGTCTCTTCATACTTTAAAACCTGCCCGATAAGAAATTTTTATTCCTCGTTTGTTTTGGCAAACAAGAATAATATTGACATCAAATAAGCTTGTGTTGAAAAAAACATTAAAGTGGTCTCGTCACGTTCCAGTGTTCAGTGTATTGTATTGTGTCATAAGATTCAAGGTCAGTAGGCCCGGCTGTGTATCGCCTTCCATTCACTCACGCGCTTTCACAAACACAACGTCAGCACATTCTCGTACGATAGCCATACGCGCGCGCGCACACACACACACACACCATGCCAAAACTCACTCATAGCAAAAGGACCCTTGCAACTTGTTTACTGCTGACAGTCTACATGAATTTTTTTCTCATTGTCGTGCGGGTCTTTGCTTAGTTTGCGTGGTATAACCACTTAATTTTCTTAAATTTTTTCCAACGAAAAAGAGCAAATATTTTAAAATATTCTAAACATTACTGATTAATAAGCGCATTGTGTTTTGCATATTTTTATTTATTATTTAATCTTGCATTAAATATAACAAAAGCTTATATTGTAAAGTACAAACGAAGAGCGTATTTTAGTGGAAAGGGTGCAATTATTTAAAATTATTATGTAGTTAGAGTGTCAATGACAACTATATTTTTTAGATAGTTTTGCGTATAATGAAGTCTGTACAGTTTTTGAATAATATAATAACAATTGTGTTTTTGTCCCCGTTGTTTAATTATTACAACGCTAATACAGAAAAATATTCTCATGATTGAAAACTCAGTGGTACAACGACAGTAGCTTGCCGGAAATGTACACTTTAGTTTATATTCTTTAAGTTATATGCGATTTTCAGATGAAGAGCGTAAATTTTTGTAACTAACTGGTGGTTTGGTGGAGCAATAACGCCAATTTATTGAGAATGTTAAAAGTTATTTCAATGAAATGAGACACAAATTTATTAAGAATTCCTTTTATTTAATATTTCAATGAACTCGGAAACAAACTTTATTCCCACCAGTTGCGCTGTTAGTCGTCGGTGATAAAAGTAGCCTAGGTGGTTGCGTCGTTCTTTAAAAGTATTTCTGTGTATACGACGTTCTTTGTATATGCCGTATCACCATCTTGGCATAGATCGAGTCTACACTGCAGTAGGCCTACTCTGTCAAAATCCCCTGAATGTAAACACAGCACAGCTCTGCTTGATCAGGTTGCAGTTGTCGTTTAACGGACACTCAATAAATCGGGTTTGAGTTTCTAAAAATACTATATTTTATTTTATTTATAAACTTATTATTTGAAATTATTTGCATTATTTCCATCCAATTAATTTTGCCAAATATATGGTTAGCAACTGAATACTTCTTGCATATAAATTTGCTGGGAATATTAAAAATATTTCCATCATGCTGCGTTTCCATCACAGGAAAAGTTCTGTTCCCCAATCGAAGTTTCCACTCCACAAATTGTAGTTCATTAGCACTGGCACATATATTTTATGTCAAATAGAGTATGGTTATAAAGGTCAAAGTTTTGTTTGTTTGTCCCGCCTTTTGGACTAACTTTAAGACCTGTCTGAAGTCTCCACTAAAAGTATCACTTTTCCATCAGTCTGAACTTTACTTTATAATGGATGTCTCGAAGTATACACCGAACTATACACTTCATTATGTTTCGAAGTAAATGATCCATACTGCTACTGCAGAGATCGTTGACATCTCATCAATTAGAATAACTGACTCTTCGTGTGGAAATGTAGCTTTTCCTGACATAGCCTTAACGGAGGAAACTGAAGAAGGCAACACTGGAACAAGAAGACCAAATAACTAATGGAGTATAACTCCTGCATGCAGCCAAGAATTGCGCAGATTTGCATGTCCATTTTGTTGCTAATGCTAAATGAGCCTGTTCCCTAACAATATTCAGAATATTTGCGAATACGTAGGACATGCTACATTCTGCTGCGGCTTCTAAGAAAAACAGCTTCTCAATTGTCTCGCCTGCTATGGCCCACATAATTTTATTTACAACTAATTTTATGTTTTTCATTTAATTTGCTATGTATATTAGCACCATGACTGGCCTCTTCATTCACATTGCATACAGGGTTAATAAGCATTGGATTATTTGGTATTGGCAGGCCGATGCTCCTGCACTCCAAACCATTAATTCTTAGAATGTAATCTATATCCTGCAATGCTGCATTTCCTTCAAGGGCCTGCGTATCGTCTACATTAGTGTTTTGATAATCGTTTACACTTGAAACAGTGATGTTGGTTTGTAGAAGCAGCACATTACTGAGAACAACTCTCGAAGTTGACACGACATGTACAGTATGTGCTCTGCATTTCCTCCCAACATTTGTGCCAATCTGTGTCAATTTCAAGTAACCCACATGCAAAAGCCGCTCCTTTGTATGGCTATAAGTTGCGTATGTACTGCTGTAGATGCGTGGACATGCGAATGATGTTCCTCCTTTAATATGAAGTAGTAACATACGTATATAAAATCTGTTATGATCGTTTGGTGCGACAGCGTACATTCTCCCTATCATTTTGCAACCATCTCTATTTCCTGGAATCCACTTATTGTCAGTGAATCTGTAAAGTCCTGAAATGCCACTATACAGGAATTGACAAGCACAGGGATCGCATTGATTAAAATCAAACCATGATTTCATCAGTGTTGTGCGTTTTATTGCAGGTCCATGGATCGCATTCTCATCCCCTGCCCTAATACACATTATAATATCCATCTTCAAGCACAGCTAAGCGAACGATTGTATGTGATTGATCATGCATTTATTTTGAATGAAGGCACAGAATATCTGATGAGAGCTAAAGTATGGCATATTCGCGTATGTTATAGTTACAACATATCCAGTTAATGATCGTCACTGACGCACCTTACGAATTGCATACATGTTGAGTCACATTATTTATACTATAGGCTTACCATAATTTTTTCTTCTCAAACCGCGACACTTGTAACATAATTTGTCATGCAATTTTGAAAATATCAAGTCTTAATTATTACGTAACTTTAGGTTTTGTACGCCTTAATTACACAATTAGGCCAACTTGGGTACATATTACAGAATACTAAAAGTGCGTTCACGCGTTCACAATCACATAGAATTACAATTACAAAGTAGATACTTATTTTATTATATGAGGAACAAAACTACCTTACGTTCTTACTGCAAAAACCTAGTTATCAGCTGGTTAAAACCATTCATATTTGTTATTACTGGTGTGGACCTTTTTTAGAAGCGGTTTGTCATTCTTAATTTTGTCATAAAATTCACCACAGCTGAGTTCAATGTTTAATTTAAAAATCATTAGACCTTTCACTGTGGATTCCGCCATTTTACCTCTTTCTTCAGACCATATATTATTCATAATTGAAAATGCCCTTTCAACAGGAGCAGAAGAGCCTGGCAGGCAGAAAATGTACTCGACAACGCGGCTGAGATTTTCCACAGAAATATTTCGATTCTTGAAATGCCGCCGGAACAGTTGAACCCATTTATCTTGACAGTTCAAGTTATTGGTTTTCCAGTTGTCACAGTTTGAAGACCAAAATGCTTTGGCAACCACCACTTCATCAAACAGTTCATCCATTATTATGGCTGGTTTTCCAAGTGTTTCGTTGATTTTTTCACCAGTTATCTCAATTTCGGGCCATGTAATGGCATTGTTGTTTATCCACGTAAATGATTCTCCTCCACCAAAACTATTTTCCCACAGCTCAATATAGGAGAAACATCGGTCATAAAAATCTGTAAACTCTCTTATTATATTAATAGAATTGATACCACAATCCTCATCCTCAAGTTTCTTAAATAGTTTCTTAGCTTCTTGTTGTACAAATTTATTGTCGCGCCTTTCTTGAAGATTGTGTTTCAGATTTTCCAGTTCAATCACAATATCGGTTGCACTAGCTGCAGTTTTCTCCATAGCCAAGATTTTTTTGTTAAACAAGGTAAGCTATCCACGAACAAACCACAAATACATTTCTCCACTGTCACTCTCAAAGAACTCTTTTATCATTTTCGGGCACTGTTCTTGGGATAAAAAGTAAGACTTAAGTCCTTCATACATGAGAAGTATCTCTCAATAGCTGGAAGCAGGGAAAGGAACCGGGTGGTACCATGTTGTAGAACGTTTTTGTACTCAATGTACAAAGTCGCAGAACTCTTTTAATTCAGTCACTCGCACAGTATAAATGTAGAAATATTTGTATATTTTTACTACAAGAGCTTCTACTTCAATAGGTAGCACATCTACTGGAGTTTGCAGGCAGTTGTGGACTATATGAGCACCACAACCAATACCCACAATATTTCTTGCCAATTCTTTCTTCAGTCGAACATAAACATTATTTACTCCTTTGCGTTTTACGCCTCCAAAATTTGTGTTGCAATTATCACCACAAAATCCAACGA
This sequence comes from Magicicada septendecula, assembly GCA_034769895.1. NCBI lineage: Eukaryota > Metazoa > Arthropoda > Insecta > Hemiptera > Cicadidae > Magicicada > Magicicada septendecula. Next base: position 179,380,744 of record CM068368.1, read on the forward strand.
CTTTCTGTACTAAGTTATTTTTCTTTATAACTGACTCTAAATAGTTTGCCAGTATCTCGGAAGTTTCACCAGGAACTGACTGAAATTCTAGAAGCTTAACTTTCACTCCTTGTTCTGGCACAAAGTACCGCACAATACAGGGGACAATCTTAATTGCTTTTCTGTTAGAAACATCGATTGTTAGTGTCACAAAATTTGATGTACTCAAATCGTCGTTGAGTTCTTTAACTGCCATTGGTGCAATCATGTTTATAATGATAGCCTCACATTTCGTTCGGGCGAGACCAAACTTAGGTTCAAAGAACTTAGATATTAATTTTGAAGAACAATCTGCAGTTTTGAAACTTAAATCGTGAGCAGCAGTGTGGAAAGCAAAAGTAGCTTCCTTAGAAGCTATTAAAAGATCTTTGTCGACGGGATCGGCACTTTTAAAAAATGACGAAATTGTTGAGGAAACAGCAATTGCAGTTAAACTAGCTTTATCCTTTGTACTTTTCAAATGTTCTTTTATGTCTGAACGCCCGCCGTGAGAAACTGAAAATTCAGACAAACAATATTCACACTTTACTCTGTCCTCATAACCAAGCACTTTTTTCAAAAATGGATAATCTTGCTTTAAAGCATCAGTAAATGTGCTGTTCCTTTTCAGCATCTTGGTGTTCTTGAAATGACAACTCTTGGAACTATTTACTGTATATCAGACTTTAGACACAATCTAGCAGTGAGCGCTGACGTGTATTAACCATTTCTGAGTTCGCGATACCACAACTCAGATTAAACTGTGCACAATGTTTGTAGAAAAGACGGACGTGTGTGACGTAGACGCCAGTTTGCAAATGCACTATCCGTTCCCGCCTCAGTCCGTAGGAAAGATTCATTCCCGCCAGAAATGTAATCACGTTTCGCGTTTATCTTGTCTCAGCCAAATAAACATTACTATGCGTTTACCGTGTTCCAGTGTCCTTCATATTTCATAAACACTTGAGAAATTTTATTGTTTCTTACAGAGGCACCCTTAGAGGTGTCCGGCAGGTGTAAATGTACATAACCTCCTTGGCTCATTCTTTAATAAAAATAAGGGAAAGAAATAGAACGAATAAGGAGAGAGAGAGAGAGAGAGAGAGAGAGAGAGAGAGAGAGAGAGAGAGAGAGAGAGAGAGAGAGAGAGAGAGAGAGTGTGTGAGCAAGAAAGTGAGACAGAGGTACACAGACAGAGAGGAGCTGTATACATTTTTTACCATACTTCATTTAGTTTAGAAGTCACACGACATAATTTGTACAGAACATCAATTAAACGCGCGTCCAGAACATCGCATCCTATATATAATGCGACAGAATATGTAACGTTTGTACAGTTCACATAAGTTTCTTTTTGATAACTACTACAGTATATTACTTTTTATAATATTTACTTGAGTACTTTATAATTTATAACAAATGTGTTCGATCGCGTTATAATAGTTTATTTAAGTACTAAGTAGGCCTGTAATGTGAGCGCCGATGTTGCTTGGTATAAGTCTATGTAGGCCGCATTAATTATGGCTACATGTAATTGTAATTTATTAAGTTTATTATTTTTAGTGTAGTTTTTTGTTTAACTTTATGTTGCTTTGGGATATTGTTTTGACGATGCGCTTTAGACCTACAATGAATTTGCACGTTTATTAGAACATTTTTATGTTAAAATTTTTTTATTTTACTACATTTTATAGTCTACATTTGTTACTAATAAATGTATACAAACTATCTACCAGTAATATTATAATATGTAATTTCTTAATTTTGACTTAACAAATATTAAGACGTTTGCTGGACGTGTTTTCTTACAAAAATCTACACATTTGTATTTATTTATTAAGTACTGTACTTTGTTCACTGGATTGGCGGTCATTTTTGCTATTTTGTCCCCTTTTAATTGTAAAGGAGAGGCGGCCGACTATCTCCTTGCCCCGGGCGCCATAAAGCCTAGCTATGCCACTGATGATACATACAGGTATTTTAAAATTCATTTTGAGTGTATCTTTTTTTTGTGATGTGTGCAAATAATGTACAGCATAGTGCTTTCTCATTTCTTTGGGCCTTCCTTATTTTTGTAATTCTCATATCAGTATTTTATATCATCCACATTGGCCCCAATTGACCCGGATAAGGGAGTTCTTGCAACGTATTTTAAGTGAGTTAGCTTCAGTTCAATTAACATCTGTAGATTATACACAGCACAAAATTAGTATGTATAAAGCTAACCATTTATACTAAAACCTAACACTGTTTTAATACACATTTAATAACTATTTAGGCGGTTAGTATGCACGACTCTGTCCACGTTTTTTGGAAAATAAATAATTATTATCTTTGTAGCGATATCTCTATATGTTATATAAAAGAGGTATGAATAAAGCTGAGTTTGGTTAGTTTTCCGCATTCACGCCTGTTGCGAGGTTTAACGGCAGTCTATAATGACTTGATCCATTGCGTATGTACCCCACACAGGATCAAAAAAATCCGGACCGTGACTGACCGTTCCGTACTACTACGGGATTATTGAGCACAGATTTAACGCGTAATAACGCTTTCAGTTTTGTAGCAGTACGGGGAGACAACGACCTTGTCAGCGCAAAACTTTGTGGTTGTATACTCACCACACAAGCAGATCCCGGGCTTTAAATGGGCTGACTGGGCAAATGCCCAGGGCGCCTGTTCCAAGGGGGCGCCAATGAACGAACAATACGCGTTAAGACTAACACAGTAGACAGTTGAGTGTTATTGTTAAAATTATAGGAATGAAGGAAAAAACGTTCGAATGCACGCCGGCACGCGCCAAGGAATATGTAATGAATAATATTATGTTACGCATAGTTTTCTCTGTGTGTGTGTGTGTGTGTGTGTGTGTGATGTTTGCTTTATAGCCTTTTGCTTATATGTTTGACGTATAGCCTTTTGATAAACGATCAGCGGCGGATGTCGCCTGATATCGTTACTCAATATCAGTAAATTGCAACTCTTTTACTGACAACAAACTTGTTTACACTGCGGTAAAAAAAAAAAATTAATATAGTCGTTTCCTCTTTCATGTTTCCTGTCAGTATACGCTTTCAATGTTATCGCGTTCACTTCGTTGTGCAAAAAAATGTGTTCTCTTAGTATTTCATCAGTTATTTCATCACAGATAAAAACTGTCAAACGTTTATCTCCATTATAGTTTGTTGTTTCCCTAGTGTAATCTTTATAAATCACACCGACGAATTTATCTTTTCGTCTAGGCTGATACGTCTGGCGTTGGAGACAAAGGAAATCACCTTCCATTTCAGATAAAGCTATATAGCCGCATGCTTTCGCCGCTTCCGCAAATGCGGAAAAGTTCTAGTTATTTGATAAACACAACAATGCAAACATTCCTAGTCGTCATTTGAAGGCAATCCCCGTATCTTTAGAGTAGGTCTAGTGTGCGTGAATGTGTTCAGAATTAAAATAGAGAGGGGACGGCACTCATAAATACTGCACAGGGCGGCAGAAGCGCTGGGGCCGGCCCTGATACCAACCGATGTGATCGTGTTCGATGAACTGGATTTTACTTAGTATTTGTCTATGTTTTTGTTTACGTACCGTATAGTCGTATTTTTTTATTTGCCAGTAAAAATTAAAATCCGTTCATACACGACACACTATATTGCTATTAGCAGTTTTGACAGTTTTCTTTGTTAATGACTTGTGTTATTAACACCAGTACTACAGTGTAAACTCTACCAAACTTCGTTTGTGTTGTGTTTTGTGTTTGTATTTTAGTGTTTAATAGTTGGTGCTGAGATATTTTGGTCTCGATAAAACACGAAATGAAAAAAAACTAAATGGTGCTGAGAACAGGAAACGTGTTTTCAAAAGACAAAACGAGGAGGCACATTTTTTAAAAAAGGTTCCCAAAATTGGGTTATTTTTCACCCCTACAACTCAGCCGAGTACAAGTACAGCCACAGACACTGACTTTTTAGATGAAGATGAACCATCCATCATCCACCAATAAAAAACAAGTAGACCTAACCGATCATTCAAGTTACGACGAGGAAGACCTAAGCGACCATGATGCTGTAGGCTCAGATAAATCAATTACACCTTTGTTGAATAATACCGCAGATGCAGATGTTAATATCGAGCCTATTAGATCAGTAACTGATATCTTGAATGAACAACAGCCAGGTTTATCTAAAAGCAGCTCCCAAACGCTAGGCCAACTACCTAAAACATTTATTCTACAAGATCCTGCTACTTGGAAAGTGGATTTATCTGTTGTTGTTGTTGTTGTTGAGCATATTTTAGAAAATCCTCCCGAACAAGACTTCAATACGGATTTTTGAGGGTCTGAGCGCATTTACAAAAATGAAGTAAAGCGCACTTTATCAACTAATTTGTTTAAAGGCACGCTCCTAAACGGGGAAACCTTCGTAAGAAAGTGGCTGCTGTACTCCCAGTCTACAGGCAAGCTATATTGTGTTTCTTGTTGCTTATTTCAACAAAATATTAACAAAACACAATTAATTTTCTCCTGGGTTTAACGATTGGAAACATCGCAGCGAGTTGATCTAACAATACGAGCAGTCGCCTAATCACAGATATAATATTCTTACTTACATAACAAGGCGAAAAAATCCATCAAAATAAAAACTTTTCTATCAAATCAGTGTGTAGAAGAAGTAACATGCTGGCAAAATGTGTTATCAAGAATAGTTTCTGTTGTAAGATTTCTTTCATCACGAGGCTTTCCTTTTCAGGGAGACAATGAACGTATTGAGTCTACCTCAAATGGCCTTTATCTGGGATGTTTGGAATTGATTAGTGAATATGATCCTTTCCTTTCACAGCATCTTTCAAAATATGCTAATAAAGGTTCAGGTCATGTGTCTTACTTATCAGCCCATTCCCGTGACGAATTTATTCACATTATGGCAAGTTGTGTTCTAGAAACAATTTCACAAGAAGTAAAGGATGCCAAGTACTACTCTCTCATTGTCGATTCGACTCCAGACTGCTCTCACACGGATGAATTAGCAGTAATGCTTCGATACGTATCTTTGATGGAAGCAGAACCTAAAGAACGTTTATTTAAGCTCCTACCACGTGTTCGTCATTCATCTGAACAACTAGAAGAAGCTTTATTGAAATGTCTGACAGAATTGGGCTTAGAAATTAAAAACTGCATGGGGGCAAAGCTACAACAACGCATCTAATATGTCAGGCCCCTACGAAGGACTTCAAGCCAGGATTAAGGGGCACAATAAATTTGCAGACTATGTGCCATGTGCTGCACACTCGCTTAACCTTGTAGGTTCTACAGCTGCCAAGTGTTGTACAGAAGTATTAATATTTTTCCTTTTGTACAAGAACTTTACAATTTCTCTCGGCATCTACATACAGATGGGAGCTTTTGAAAACGCATCTTGAGAAAAACAAAACTCCCGTGGTCAAATCTTTGTCGATAGCCGTTGGTCTGCAAGGGCGGAAGTAGTAAAAGCTCTAGTGAAAGGCTATAAAGAAATACAAAGTTGCCTTCAAGAAATATCTGAAGACCCAGGTGTTAAACCTGCTGTGAGGTTGGAAGCTCAAGGCATTGAATTAAAATTCCAAAATTTCCAAATCATTTTCTTATCACTTTTTTAGAATGATATTTTTGAACGTGTTGATAAATGTAACAATAACTTGCAAAAACACACGCTTGATCTTTTAGCAGGTTCCAAACAGCTACGAACCTTGGAAACTTTTATAAATGATAAAAGGGAAGAGTTTAATACGTATGAAAAAACTGCTATAGACATTTTAGATTGCAAAACACCCACCTATAACAGGAATAGAAGACGGAAAATATTTGCAGATGAAACCCGTGGGGTTGAAAGCGATCTTGATGAAAGGACTGCATTTAGGGTTAACGTGTACAATACAATAATTGATTCCCTACTAGTAAACTTAGCAAGGAAGAGAGAATCGTATGATGCTTTGGTGGATCGATTCGAAACATTGACACTTCTGTTATCAGAAACTTCAAATGAAGCGATAATAAAAGCAGCTACAAAGTTTACTCAGTTTTATGATGATGACATTAATGTAGATTTCCCAAATGAATGTTGCCACTTTGAAGCTTATATTGATTTGGAACAGATACAACGGATATCACAAATGTGTATGTTTACACGCATTAAACAGAACAACTTGGGTATCACATTTCCTAACTTGGAAATAGCCTTAAGGATCTTCCTCACCTTACCAATCACGAACTCTACTGCTGAAAGAGGATTTTCTGTACTGACAAGAGTGAAGAAATCGAAAAGGTCTACCCTTTCAGACAGAAAACTCAACTCTAGTTTTAATGTGCTGTGAGAGAGACATCACCTTGAAAACAAATTTTACAGAAATCATTAATAGATTTGCTAAGCTGAAAGCTAGGAAAAAAACAATCATTTAACATTTTTTTGCTTCTAAAAAATCTTGAAGATGTGTTACTAGTATTTTGTGTTTTTTTCAACTATTGTAATTTTACATAATTAATTAAATGAAATAGATTTGCTAAACTGAATGCTAGGAAAAAATCTGTAACCTAATTTAAAAGTTTTGTATTTCTTAAATATTTTGAAGGTAGGCCTATATGACAGTTGTTTTGGGGTATTGAAATAATATGTATTTAATAGAATTAAATAAAACATTTTTAGTCATTAAAATTGGATGATTTTATTTTCTCCTTAAAATCTGGTGTGGGTGGTGGTGGATGGGCTATGTGCTCAGAGCGCCCGTGCTCTGAGCGCCAACGCTAAAATCGTGCTCTGAGCGCCGATACTGACAAGCCCGTGTTCTGTGCGCCGAGCTTATCTGTCCATAAATAGACGCGGTAACACGTGGTTGCATATCTGTCCGTTCTTCTTCAACTCCGTAGTCAACATTAGCTGTCCTATGTACAATTCATTGGTAAAACGAATTATTATACAACTAGTAAACTCCCGGAGCTGCAGAACTATCTAACTGTTTTGAACGAAATACGTTTATTATTAAGTTAGTTAAATTTAAATATTAGAAAGTTTCTTATATTATCAGAAAAATTATGAAAACGCAACTACGCTACTATTTTATTAGTAACATAACAATTTAAATCAGACAATTATAAGATAAATAATAAAATTTCCGAACTTCTGTATTAGATTTTTAGTTAAATTTTTAACAACAATACCTCAATGATAAATAATTTAGTCATATATTTTCAGTTTATGTATGTTTCTATAGATATCTGTAGGTCTACCTCTAACGTTATTCACAGATACTTGTAATTGATAACAAAATATGAGGTTTTTGAGACTTAGTTCACAAATCGTTTTGAAAGCGATTCAAAACGAGTGTTGAGACATGCTAATTCTGTCAAATTACTACACATTGAAAATACAGACTACAGATACAGATTTTGTATTTTAACTAAAATTCCTCATAACTTTAACCACAAATAAACTTTTATAATTTTTTAAACTTTGAGTTCTATTTTTGGCCCTTGGTGCTTTTAAAATTAATTTTTTGTTTTCATGTACCCTTGATACGCTCAGAATGTAATATACTCATTTGAACCCGGTAATGGTACTGATATTCCTCGTGAAAAAATAGACTCCATCTAGATCAAAATTCACGACTTTAATACTACTGTGTCACAACGATTGTCAAACCACAACTAAGGAAAGGTGCGAATTACAAGCTCATCTACGAATCGTATGGTCAGCGGATTTAAGGTATGCGGGTAGATAACCATACAAGTGAGTTTTGCCTTCCTTATCAATCCGCTTACATTGCACATCCTGTGTTTACGCATATATAAAGCTCAGCTCTGTCTCATAATTGTATTTTCAATTTCTTAATTACAATTGTATTTTTTCACTTTCTTTTATTGTCTCCTCAGATTTGTTCGTCCCAACCAAATGAGAAATCCTGAAATAATAAGTAGGATTATTCGCTAATGATCGATGTCCAAAGGCACCAATACATGCATAATAAAAATTTTCAAAATGAAAGTTGCAGGCTTCTGAAAAATGTGTAAGGCAATATTCACCCTTTACCGTTAAACAGAAATAGACGTGAAATACTCAACTTCGGCGGATGTAAGTTATTTTATTTCTCATTGACAGGTACAAACACAAAACACACACACACACACAGATCTCTGTAGTTAAGTGTGATTTATAATTATTAAATAATATTAAAAATACTAAATAAAAATAATAATAACATTCTTAATTTTAGTGGTGACCGTCGGTCAATAAATTTTAACGATGGAAAGTGTGAATCGGTCAATAAATATTACACAAATTTTACATTGTTTGTATCGACGTTTCGACAATTTTATTGTCATCATTAGAACCTGTGTACGGACAACAGAGAAAAATCAAACACATAACATAACTACCAACCAGAACACCCTACTGCCTTCTAAACATATGTTCTTTTAATTATCTTTACAGGTCAAAAGGACGCTGTACAAATGTCTTCTGGTTTGTGTTTATAAATAGAGTGTGTATTGTAGGCACCTTACAGTTGTAGACAGTCATAATATTGTCTAGTATCAGTTAGTTTCAAAGTAGGTATGAGTAATTAATAATGACACATATTCGATTAGTTTAAACTCATTGCAGTTGTCAATCCGCGTCTTTCATATTTTACGTTTACGCAGAGAGTTTATACCTGTGTGTGGGGGGGGGGGGGGGCTAAGACAATTTTGTTTTACATCGGCAAAATAATAACACTTCTTACACATTATTTTACTTAAATAGATAGACATAATTACAATATTCCAAAAACCTAATTAATATAGTACTACAATTTTAATTATTGATAATATAATAATCCCTTAATTACGTTTGTAAATAATTATAGATCCAGTAATCATTGAATGTTTATTGGAATTGGTGCAAACAGCAATACATATCTAAAAATATGTTACAGCTGAATGCAGATTGTAAGATGTTCAATAACGTATATTATTACTACTAGCACTGAACACACTTATCCATAAATTAGAAATTATGTACAAAATAACAGAACTACTGATATTAAAACAGAAAATTATGGTAAACAAATCAATCATGTGACAATGGTTATAATTTATTATTTATATTGTTGTAAATAATATTTATCGAGTACATCGTCTATACAGAGTAATATAGTCTACTGTTAAATTATGCAGACGTCGCCATTCATACTCTTCCTCCCTATCACTCTCTCTCTCTCTCTCTCTCTCTCTCTCTCTCTCTCTCTCTCTCTCCTCTCTCTCCCCCCTACCAAAACACATAAAGATTCCCCCCCCTCCAACACACTCAAATCACAATTACGCATATTCCACATATCGTAGGTACAGATAATATTCATGTAGAGTTCTTTACGTTTTAGCAGTCAGGTGGGCCTATACGAATACATCTGCTTCACGCATCTACACATACTAGAACCGACTCTATACTCATATACACATGAGTTTGTGTGTGTGTGTGTGTGTGTGCGCGCGCGCGCGCCAGTCAAAGAGAAATAAAATAACTTATTTCCACGGAAGTCTTAAAAGTAGTTGAATACTTCAGGTTTACTGCTGTTTAAAGGGAACTGATAAATATTATTATCTTATTCCTTTACCTTTTTCAGAAGTCTGCAAATTTCACTTAGAAATTTTGTATTATGCCTGTAATAGTGCCTCTGCACATACATCTTTGGTGAATAATCCTCTTTATTCTCAGAATTTCTAATTTGGTTGGGACGAAAACATTTGAGAATTTGGTTAAACATAACTCTAAATAATAAAGGAGAATACGATTATGAGACAGAGACCTGAGCTGTATATATGCGTAAACACGGGATGTACAATGGAAGCGGGTTGATAAGAGCGCAAAACTTTCTAGTATGGTCGTCTATACGGCTTAGATAGCCGCGTACCTTAAATTTGCTGACCATATGATTCGTAAATGAGCTTGTTACATGCACCTTTCCTTAGTTGTAGTTTGACAATCGTTGTGACACTGTAGTATGACTAAATTATTTGTCATTTAGGTATTATGGTTGCAAATTTAACTAAAAAACTAACGCAGTAGTCCAAAACGTTTAGTATTTATTTTTTGATTGTCTGCTCTACAGTTATGTTACTAATAAAATGGTAGAATAGTTGGGTTTGATAATATGAATAATTGTCCAATATTGGAATTAACTATCTTAATAATAAATGTATTTTGTTCTGGGGCCTTACTAGTGCTGTGATAATGGTTTTAATAATGACTTGCACAAATTTTCATTGGACCGCTAGTGTTGACAACGAAGTTGGCGAACAGCGGATATACAGATATGGCAGCCAGGTGTCTGATGCATAGATAAGGTCTGCGCACAGAACACGGGTTTATCAGTATCGGCGCTCAGAGCACGATTTCATCGTTGGCGCTCAGAGCACGGGCGCTCTGAGCACGCAACGGGTGGATGGGGGGCGTCTTGCCCAGGGCACCATTAACGTAAGCCCGGGCCCTGCACATAAGTGTAGGTAAAAACTATAGTACTAACTGTATCAAACAGTAATTTCGATTTTTGTGACCAAGTGCCCTTGCGCAATGCAATTTGCGTGCGACAATCTTATTTCGTACACTGCCATCCATCTGTCAGAATTATTCTCGTGTGTATATAACATCGTTGAATGACCGCGATCGCACTGCTAATTGTGATAACGAATGTGCTTATTTTGCAAAAATTCAATGGAACTGGGATCTGTTGGGAATATGGCGAATTAATGTTAACTACGACACTGTTACACTGGAATAGTTAAACTTAACTGAGGTTGTATAAGATTCTGCATGTAATGTGTCGTATAACGTGTTACTTATGAAGCTGTTGAGACTTTCTGGTTTACATTTAGGCAGAGAGAGTGAGTGAGAAAGAAAGACAGACTTCGTGTGATAAGAAATACCGTTTATAGTACGATAGCCAAAACACAGGATGTTTACTGCAGGTGGCTTCTGAGAAAGTCCTTGAAAATAATGAACGAAGAAGTCAGTGGTGGGGGGACCAAAGTGTATAAAATAATTATACAGCCCAATTCTACATCATTGACTCGTCAATTCTTACACCTGAATACAGAGTAACAATTGGAGCGACCTGTTAAAGGTTTAGAATCTTCTGTTGCGCAATTGATGTGTATAACTGAAGAAAACTGTTGTGTTAGAATTGGAGGTTATTGTTATGAATGTATAAACAAAAAATGTGGTACTTTTCTTATGCGGTTTTTATCACTGAATCTGATGGTGGTAAAATAAAATGCCTCTGATAATTAGTACTTTTTATATAGTGGGGTCGAAAAAATTCAAGAATTGATGCCTCCTGTAATATGATGGTGAACTGATGGGAAGATACGTTTATATATATATATACACTGTTATGTTAGACCTATAAATTCTGGTGGTTGTGCAACCTTACAATCTTAACACCAGCCGCCCCTGGGATTTATGTATTATACACTTAATGATCCCAGTATAATTAAACAAATTTTAATTATTTCGTACACAGTCCGTTAAAAAAATTGGTATATTTATTGGACCGTAGTAATACAATTACTTGAGGTTAGAGATAATATATGATTCTTTTGTTTAATTTTGTTAATTTCCTAGTTCAAACTTAACTACAATTCTATGATCAATATTTATGGATTATAACATTTTCACTGTACAATCTACTACCTGTGTACAGTTTTGACTGTTTAATAATATCTAAAAACTTTAATGTTTTTTTATATATGTTAAATCCAATTTTCACATCATTAAAAATATAAATAGTATAAATAAAAATATTAATAACAGCTGTATTAAATCTAATTCCTAAAAATTAGTTTGCAGAAAAATTCAGGAGAAAACAATTCCCATACTGTGTCTTCAACACGCATTGTATTCATTGTACGCATTGTACTCATACGTTATCAGTAATTTTGGTTCTTACAAAGTGAACCTAATGTTCTTCAAATAAAATTAACAGACACAATGCGTGTGTGTGTGAGTTCTTGTTCTAATATTGTTGGCAGGCTATAATAAAACGCACTGTTTTTCAGATTTAACGCAGACTCTGGACAGTCTGGATTTTGAAATGGAGGATGCCTCGCCATTAAAGGAGAGAACGTTCGACGTAAATAAACATTAAGCGTAAAGTATATAAGTGTTGTTATTTATGGATACAACACAAATTAAAATATAATTTTCAGCTGCTTTTTATAAGGTCATTTACCTTTAAAGTTAAAAATAAATTTTAAAGGTATTCTTGAGTCAAAACGTGGATTGAAAACACTGGAAACTCGGAACGAATAACGACATAGCGTCTCTTTTATTTTCCCATTAAGGTATTTCCATTGTCTAAAATAATGGCTTGGTATTAGCACATTTCGCTCACTTCAAAACGCTACGGTTTGATAAAACTCTCATTAATAACAGATGCCACAATAAATCACTTAAAAGCGTTACTTTAGCCATTTACAAGGCTGTAGCAACAAGTCCAGGCTACCGAAAAAAGTTGTAATTAATGATACAATGAATTAAAGGTTTTTATGTACCTCTTTCTGTGTAAAAGAGACGTCTGGGTAAGATTCTTGATAAAGAGGGTTCTTGCTCGGTAGTTTACCACTGTCGGAGTACAGTGGAAATTCAGATTGTTTATTTACCTCCTATTAAGGTAATACCTTGTAATGATAGTACATTATTGGGTATATAAATTAATTTACTCTTTTAAACATAAAGTGAACATTGTTTACATTTCATTACTAGTTATGGATTAACATTTATAACCTTTACACAGTATATTTCCATGAACAAAAAGTTTCAACTATTAATTAAAAAGTTGTTATTGCTGTAACAAAATATTATTAATGCGTTTTTAACTAAACTAAACAATAATAAACTGAAAATTGAAATTAAGAAAATTATAAGAACTAGTCACACAGCTGTAAATATATTAGACCATATAATTAAAAAAAAATTTTTTGTATATCACTATATTATCATAATAACAAAAAACAAAACTTTCCACAAAAATTGCGTTGTGCAATATTTGTATTTAAATTTGTAGATCCCAGTAATGTTATAACTTGACAACAAACAAAAGAACCCTCGGCTAGTTGGGTTCGCGCACTTGCGTCTGCCAGTTCTGACGCGACGGTTGGAAATCCGTAATCTGGCGACGTGGTGGGGGCACTGGAGGGGCGAGCGGAGGTTCAGCACTTCGCTACAGAATGCGAATGTTTCATACAAGCGTCTGACTAAATAAAATATAATATTTCATGCAAATTTGTAATTTGTATATAATAAAAATAATATATTTTTTATAATATGTTATGTATTTGACAATGTACACAGATTTTTCCTATTTTTGATAATTAATTATCTGTTCATATTGTTACTGAACGAGATTCTGCGTGTGAATATGAGGTGTTTAATATTTCGTGTATTTAATTTAATTCGGAGCTTAAATGTCATGTGGGCTTCAAAACCTATTTGAAACATCTATTAAATATATAAACCTAAAATATTACTAAACCTAAAATTATAAAATAGTATTAAGCATAGAGTTAAATGGAACTATTTACGATTCCCAAGCTGTAAACCATATTTTAAAGAAATACACGGCTCCAATAAGCGTACACACAGAGGACATAATATGAACAAAACGAAATAATACATGCAAAACACTCGCTTATGAAGGATAAGGATTAAGTCATAAGAGGCAGTATAATATACCTGTCATTCTCGTATCTCATCTGCGATCTCACCATCGTCTTCCTGATTACTGCTGTCATCCTCGGACTCAGATTCAGATTCAGATGAGCTGACATCACTCACAGAAATAATGAAGCTATCAATGGCGTCATCAATGAGGACATCTTTGGATATATATTATATTATATCAGTTGCTCCCGTGTTAATATCTTCTTAAGCCCCACTGTTGTGAGCGCCAATTTATATTATAACGAGTGTGTCCTGGTATTATAATGTTTAAATACGCTCCACGTTGGAAACGCCAATTTATATTATAACGAGTGTGTCCTGGTATTATAATGTTTAAATACGCTCCACGTTGGAAACGCCAATTTATATTATAACTAGTGTGTCCTGGTATTATAATGTTTAAATACGCTCCACGTTGGAAACGCCAATTTATATTATCACGGTGTTCCAGTGTTAATTTGCCTTACGTTGGATGCGACAATTTATATTTACACTGTTTACAGATATGTATTATATTTGAGAATGTTGTGATTTAAATTAGGTATTGTATTAAGTGTGGATTGGGTTCTCTTATAGAACCGCAATGTTCGATTATTGGTGAATAAATAATATCTTCTAAAGGGTGATCTTAATCAAATACTAAGAATACCTCAGTATTCTGTATTAATTTAGTGCTTCGGTAACAATAGCGTTCAATACCAGTTGATATATTGAGTAATTCTAATTTTATTCTTCAAGCCTAGTCCGCGTTTTGAGAGAGGAGAGAAAATCTTTATCTGTTTCTCGTCCTCTTTAATTCAACAGCGGTCCGCAAGCGAGCGCTGTGGTTCACAATCAGCTGAAAATTGTAGGTTAGTTATCCGCGTACAATAATTCCTACGTTACACTCTCTACTTATATTACAACTTGTTCATACTGCACTAAATATTATATAAATTATAAGATATCGTTAAATTCTGAAATGATTCTTTATTATTATTTTTTTATTTCTTGACAACAAAGTTCTTCCTTTACGGAGATACAAAAGTCGATCGTATTAGAAGTAATCGATTATCGATCGGATTCAGGGTTATATATTATTTTAATTATTATGGTACTTCTTTAAACACAGGGTGTGAAGGTTCTTTCAACTATTAGTAAGGTCAGAAAATGCATAAATAGGATTACAAGGTATTAAAATATAGTACTAATTTCTTATTAAATATTATTTAAAATAAGTGGAGTTTTACCGTCCGCTGGACATCGTTACTTGGTAAGGCCGTGTACAGCTAACCTCGTTCGAAGTGTTTGGTCAATAACGGAATACAGATGAAATAATCGTCGCCAGTCTTCACTCCAAGTTCGAAATAAAAGTTGAAGTCTTGGTCCTGGGATGATGCAGAAATGCCGCTCCTTTTGTTCACCAATGTCCAATTCTTGTGGTTACGGGTTTCAATGTATTTCGTGTCCAACTATGCTTTTTCTATTGAATTGTGGAAGATGATGTTCAAGTATAATTTTGTGTTTTGTTTTCGTTCTTTATAATACTGGATTATATAACTCTATTCAGGTAGTTATTTCTCTGCATTGGATTATTAATTAAGTTAATGATTACTCATTATATTGAGTTTTATTGGTAGGGTTCTTCCTTTAGAATGGATATTAGTTCTTGGTATCCAAGTCACGTATGAACAGTAAATTATTATAAATAAATCACCTTATATCCGTCGTCATTTTATACTCTTGTTGTCATGGACTTTGACGTGTATAAAACGAAAGTAAACGACTTTATTTCAAACAATAATATTAGAACCTTGAAATCTGATCGTACTGATATGTATGTCAAGACATTGAATAACAAAATCAATAATTGCGTAAATTTGCTTAGCGAATGCACACGTCGCTTCCTGAAGCCTATTAATGCTAAAGCTCCCGAACTCACTGGCCTACCCAAAATTCATAAACACGACATACCGGTCAGACCACTCGTTAATTTTACCACAGCGCCCGCATACAAAACAGCTAAAAAACTCGTCAAAGTAATCAAAGAAAACATAAATTTAAAGAACAATCATAGTGTCACAAACAACACGGATTTTATTAATAAATGTAAAAATGTTGATATACTACCAAATTATAAGTTAGCATCGTTTGATATAGTAAATTTGTATACCAACATACCAGTAAAGGAAACACTAAATATCTTAAAAGAAAATTTATTAGAGAATAATAAATTAAATATACAGACGATAAACGAGTTAATTGGTTTACTTGAAACTATCTTAGAACAAAATTACTTTGCTTTCAATAACCAATTTTTCATTCAGGACGATGGATTGGCCATGGGTTCACCTCTCTCTGGTCTATTGGCTGACGTTTACTTGAATTTTTATGAAAACTCTCATTTGCTCTCACATAACAAATACAAAAATGATATAATATTTTATGCACGTTATGTAGACGATACCTTTCTAATTTTCAATGGTACTGTACGATAGATCGAAAACCTAAAACATTATATGAATAATATTAATAAAAACATTCAATTCACGTTGGAAACTGAAGTGGATAATAAATTGAATTTTTTAGATTTGTCTGTCACTAAACACGTAAATAAATTGAAATTTAATATTTATAGAAAACCGACTATCACTGATGTGACAATACATGCTGACTCTTATCATCCATTTTCGCAAAAGTTGGCAGCTTATAATTACTTTATCCGCAGATTGTTGGCAGTACCTCTCAGTGATGATGATTACCGTGAGGAGGTGAATACCATTAAACATATAGCTTTAGCTAATGGTTACCAAAACACGTTGATTGATAATCTCATCAAGAAACATAAAATTCGAAAATCCAAGCCCCCAATAGATAAGGATACAAAATTTAGTTTATTTATAAAATATAATCATAATATGGACCTACCCTCTACCTTAATAAAGTTATTTTAAAACTTACCCTAATACAAATACAAGTTTTATAGAATAACGTTTAACTAAACTATTTCTTTATTTAGCTGACATAATAGTCATCATGACATACTCCCTAATATTCTGGTTAGTTCATGATTTATACTACTACTAACACAAATATTATATAACATGATTTAATTAACCATCTTGGTAATTCATCAAACATAATGATTGTCATCCTGACAAACTCTATAATACAATAGTTAGTTCAGTATTCTTACTAATAATCACAGAAGTTTTATGTAACAAAATTTAGTTAAAACATTTTGGTATTAGTCTTTTATCCACTTTATTTGTCATTATGTTCTTTTAGAATATGCAAACACAAATACCTAGTCAAGTCATAATTTCTAGTTACAGTTTTATACCCACTGATACACAATTATTATTTCATATAACTGATTCCTGAATTAACACACTTTCCCTTCACAATATAATATTAATCAGTTATAGCTAATGTGATATGGCTCTTACCTATTTTGAATAAAATATGATATGATTGATATAAGTGTCACAATGTTTTGATCGGACATGTATACTTTCCTTGATTGTTATATATCAGTTTTATAATCTTAACCAAACATATTAAGACATATAACTTACAAAATATACTTAGTACTTTACTATTATTTTGTACTTCAACTGGCTGTAGTAACTTGGTTAGGTTATGCACTTTGGCATATGTCTATTCTTCAACATGTATGAGTTTTAATATTTATTTTAAGGGAACCGTCACGTTACAATCTCTAGAATAGAAGAAGCGGAAATAAAATTCTTGAGGGCTGTAAAAGGTTGTACCAGGAGAGATCTTATCAGAAATGATCATATTAGAATGGAGCTAGGCATAGCTAAAAGCTTAAATGAGAAAATCTCCTTGTACAAAACGGAGTAGCGGTTACACCGCTAGAGAATTGATACAACTATATTTTTATTAAGAACCCTTTGACTATCATATAAGAGGGATGAGAAATGTGGGAAGACCCCGTAAACGATGGTTGCATGAATTCCATTGAGACTGGAACAGGCTACTAGCCTAAGCCGTAAAGGATGACGACAACGATGAGTAGAGCGTAAACTATCGTGTTAAGAAGTAACTTTTAAGATTGTGATGTTTAGATTATAAAATATAACATATTTTCTAAATGTTTACCATTTTAAAAAGTGAAAGGTGCCATCGTACAGGTTGAACACAGGTTAAAGTATACTACTACTGCAAACGATCTAAATGACATAGTCCAATTATGAGATACACACCATTGTCTAAGATACGCACGTGACACTATTCTTATATCAAAAAATGACAAAAGAAGTGAAAGTAATGAGAATTTTGTATAAGTAGAGACAATAATCGTAATTCTACAGTATTGAGTTATACAGCCTAATAAGATGTGAATTACGTTTTCATGAATATTGGTTTTACGGAGTTACGCATAAAAGTAAAGAAACGATCAAGTCCACATGTAGTTAAAATTAAAAAATATTTTTTTATTTATTGAACATTACATTTCGGATTATTTTACAGTAAATAAAATTATAGAGAAACACGTTTACAAATATTAAAACAAATAACACGGAAACTTAGGAATAAAACAAAAAAGAATTACTATAAAACATAAGTAGGTAAATATTGAAAGAGTTTACAAACAATAAAAGAACTATTACAATATATAGTACTATGATATTCTCAATTACATAACATTGCAAATAAATCATAAAATACATACCTAAAGTTTCGGCAAAAAAGTGTTTACGAGTAATACACGTTGTGACACAAAAGACAACAATTATAAATTTGTGAAGAACTACAGGAAACACTTGACGAAACGTATTTTTTTAAAGTTTTGTGCTTTCCATTTTTAGGCATTCATTTATAATAGACCGGCTGACTTGTTTTTAAATTTATTTGTAGACTTTTTGTTCAGATTTATTTATATCCGTAACAGGCAATTGTGGTTATTGGTCGAGCATCCCTTGTGTATGTGGTTGATTTGGATAATCTTGTCATAGTTTTTCTATATTAACATGTCAAGGAAAACGTCGAGATATCAGTTTATGTTTGTTGTGTATTGCTTTTCTGCTGTAAAAGCAATATAGTCCTACGCTTTAATATAACATCCACATAAAAACCGCTGCCTCCTGACCGTACGTCCTTCAGTTCCATTAGAAGAAGGAGAGACGGAGAGACGTTTTTGTTAGTCAAATGTAGTTTGTTTCAAAGATATGGTAATTTCTGATAGGGATTTTTTACCAAGACACAAGACATATGCCGTAAGCCTCTGGCTACTTTTTCTCTCTCTTCCTATTTCACCCCCTATACTTCAGACTTCTCATATCTCCTAACTGTTTTTTGTCCTTGGATGCTATTGATAATGTTATTTTTGATTTGAAATCAGAATCCAGTATTGTAACAGCAATACATTTTGCCCGTCCAACATCTATTGTGGTGAGACTATGTAAAAAATGATAGTTAGAGTTTACTGTTTCTTTTTGCAGACTGCGTTACCGCAAAAGAGCGTTATGATTGCAACAAGTATGATACTCTTGGTTTGAATGCTTGCAGAGAGTGAACGACTGTTTTGATTTGATGAATCGGGGATCAAACGAATAATTTTCATGTCCTGAGTGTTACTAGCTACATACCTTTTTTCGTAAAAAAGTTTGTTTCAGTTCCCATGTCTTCAGAAATGCCTGATAAATTTTAATTCTACACACATAAAAGTATTTGGATTTATTAAAAAATGGTAATATACATAATTTTTGAAAAATAACAAAATGGCAAAGCAATATAGATTTTATTATATAACAGCAAACTAAAATATTTAATTCTTGATCAAATAATTCTTAATTTTATTTTTTCGGATATTTACACAAAGATTTAGGACATATAAAAAACCGAATTATATAGTTTTTGTTTTATGTACGCAAAAAACAATATTTACCTTATCGGCCGAAATATCACAGCACTTTACTTGCAGTTACTACGTAAAGTAAGGATTAATTAGCCAAAAGAGAACAAAAGATTTTTTGCTGCAACATATTTATTAAGGATTATGCGTTTTACCACGCACTACAATTTTGTAAAAATGATTTGCGACAATATCTTAAATTAGGGGTTTAAGAAATAAAAAGCAGCTTTGTTGGAAACACCTTTAAAACATATTTTTACAAAATTTATCAAGAAACGAATTTGAAGTTGAAAAAATTTATAACATTTTAGAGTAATTAATTTAAATTTCGATAAAAATTAACTAGATACAGAAATTTGTAAATCGTGTTCTTGCATATTTTTTTAAATTAAATTTTTCGCAATGTTTTAGGCCTATAATTTGCGTTGGAAGTAAGCGTCCTGCATAAAAGTGCTATATATAAAGTTGTTACCGCATTTTATTTATTTTTTTTTATACCTATCACATAACTGGTCAATAAAAGTAATTCAGTTAAGGTCGGAATCATAAGTAAAACATTATTCTGAAAAAATATAGAATTCCAAATTTGACGTTTACAATTAGTAAAATCAAAACTTCATATTTATTTTTTACAATAAAACGTCTAAGATATTGATTCTTTTTTTAAAAAAAACACTGAATTGTGTAAAATAATAATTTTATGAAAAAGGTTCATTAATAGTCTTTTAAAAAAAATTATATTTAAACAAATCAGTAGTAAGACTTGAAGTAATACTGGGTTTTCTCGTTATTATATTATATTTCTACTGTTACGTACGCCATCCATTTATCTTGCTAATAATTTAGAAAAAATCTACTTAAACTGGGGCAGAGTTTACGAAAATAAAGGATAAAATTTACTAACTATTGGATAAAAGTATTTTTAATACAGCTTTGAAAAAGTTATTCTTTAATTTAAACTAAATTAATTTAATTAACTAAAAGATAACCGTTGTACTGTGAGGGAATTTGTATTATTAAAAAAAAAATGATATCCCTTTATTAGACAATTATATTATGATATATACAACCTTTTTGGAGAAGAGTGCCAGGGCGAAAAAGAGAAATGTAGATTACTGTGCTCTGCCTTCGAATTCTGATACTTACGTAATTGGTTTTCACGGTTACAAATAAGTAAGTTATTTACTAAATGTTCATAAATTTTCATTATTAAAAAACGTTTGAAATCTATTTTATGAATCTAAAAATATTTCAATTTACTTTTTATTCTACAACTATTTATGATTCATTGTTTAAAACATGCAACTGCCTTAAAAATTGGCTTACGTAATTATGAAATTTGGCTGAAATTGTTATGGCTCTGAGGGAGGATTGAACCCCTGAACCCGCCGTAGATACGCCAATGTGGCAGATGATTATCATGAAGCTTGTGGTTGCTAGAGACATTCCCGTAATTAACTTATCATACAATCGTCTCGTTCATTTTTGTACAGTTTGTTTTATATAGTCCTAAATTACATTTTCTTTCTGTTAATACAAACTCATGACTCATGTGTCCTATGCCACAAAGCCACAAATTTATCGAGATATACTGGTAGGGACTTCTGAAGTCATAAAAGATTATGGTATATTTATTTTAATGGAAGTATCTTCATGAGTACGTTCTGTGACAAAATTTTATTTGTTTTATGTTTTCTCGAGGCATACGACTTACTATCAGAATATTCTTATTACACTGGTTGCTGCGTTTTGGTATTATAAGCGGTTTAGTTAGTATACAGACTACGTGATACTGTCAACTTACGATTGTGCAGAGATTGACGTTAACTAGTTTGTCGATAGCCTCCGTGATGCGATCACACACACAGACACACACACACATACGCGCGCGCACATAGAATATACATAGATCTTTATTGAATTGTTAAATTTGAAATATTTGTATATGAGTAATTGGTATGTACTTTAATGCGAAACCAACTTCTTGCAATAAAAATCGCTCTTTAAGAAGACTTAATTATGTTTTCGTTCTTAGTAGTACCACTGATAAATTCACCAAAAATAAAATTCTGCTTTAAAAATGATAAAATAATTCTAAGTGGTAATGATAACAGGAAGGTAAAACAAATATAAGAACCAACATCAATCTTAAGCTTGCGTAGTTTCACAAATTCAGGAAAAATAAATTTTCTGTCCCTTTTAGTTGGGCGGGTTACAGTCCCTAGGTGTAAATGTTAAATTGGTACACACGCGATGAAAATTCTTATTAGGCCACTTGCTTAAAACAATATGTTAAGTTAATTAGACCAACCAACTGTTAAAAATCATAAAGAATTCGTAATTAGAATTGTTTTGTGAATTATCTGGTTTAATATAGAAGAAATTCACAATTAAGTACAATATCTTTACCATTAAATACTGAATTACTAATCGTACTAAATTATATAACCTACATCAACGTTATCTACAAACTAGCAAGTATCGGACGATAAAATAATAAAATGTAACTACATCCATAAAATGTTTACTGTATCTTACCAAACAGGCTATCATTAATGCATGTAGTTTGTAGTAAGTATTATCAATGATGTAGTAATCTGACTTGTTTTGCTCTGCCTCGATTGATAGTACGCAAAATTGATAAGAAAAAGAAAATCATTCTGACGAGTGTTGTTCGCATAGTGAACATTGTGCCTTTAAGGTCTCACACATTGAACGGCTAATATGAACTGGTAGCACTATGAATATTTATTAAAAAATTGATAGAAACGTGACTATCTTTCTTATGTCTGATTACGTCTGCACGTTCATTGAAAATGTATAAATACGCCTGAATAAAGAGATAAATGAAAACATCAAATGTTTAACAAAATGAAATACAGATGATTGAGATTCATCCCAATTGAGATGAGTGTGAAATGAAATGTCAAAAATAAAAATATAAATATTTATGTTACTATATGCATACTAAGAATTTTAAATAAAGCTCAACGTCTTCGCCAAATAATTTATCAATAATATTTTTAAAAGTCTTAAAGAAGAAGAGATAGATTTGAAGGGAAATTTTTTATGAGTATCTGTGCTGTTTATTTTAAAAGAAGAATACATTTTTGCAATTAATTTTTATACAATTTTATATAAGTTATACTGTGTGTTTCGGCAGTAATTTAAAAATTTTAATCGATACAACAAACCAGTAGTTTTTATAATAATTTTAGGCTCACTCGAACAATCTAGTAAGTAATAATTTGTATGTACACGGTTTTTACAAACGTTACTGCTTTTAATTCTTCTGGGCAATTACTATTCACCTCTGCTTGGTTTCTCTCTTTGTAAAGATATCCAATTTGTCCGTCGTGACTTTTGTAACGTCACGAGACGTCCCATAAAAAATAACACCATACGAATTAAAATAACCACTAAAAAATATAAAATAGTAGAGGATCAACACATATAAATCACATAATTAAAGTAATTAAAAGCCAAACAGGTTTAATACACCAAACTAACAACTGGTAGTAAAGTATGGATTATTGACAAAACCAATAAACAGGACTTAAACTTTGACCATAACGACACCCCATAGATTGTAGAAGTGAAGTGTAAAAATGAAACCAATAGTAATAAATGGTATTAAGAAATAAACTTTGTAAGTGACAAAATGTATGTCACAATGTTTCAAGAATCAGCTCAGATAAGGGCATAAAAACAGAATTGTTACAGAGTTATTACTCAATTTGAAACCAATGTATGGTTAAATATATCAACTAGAATTACCAAATGGCTTCGATCCATAATTAGAATAATAAAAAATTGTAAACAAATACTAGAAAATTGCAATAACAATTATGTAATGGGCATGTGACAAGCACCCAGAATAATGAAAAACCAATTATCATAAAACAAAAAGGTAACGATGTCTAAATGTCAAGTTGACAAAGATGAACGTTTTATGTCAAATAAAGGAACTTTTAAAATACATAAAAGTCATAGAAAATATTAAAAAACCATGTCAAAAGAGTTGCAGATACTATGCATCTAAAATGATTTAAATTGTTATTAATATATCATCAAAATGCAACCAAATTCCTTTTAAAAGTTGCACGAGAGTGTAAAGTCAATAGACCTAGAGATATCATGAGATAATAAATATGAATGTATAAGTTATATCAGAAGTTACCTGGACCATAGTGCAGACCTGTCCAGACAGACATTGTAAATGGGTCATAATTAAAATATTTGATGTTTAAACCTTAAATTATGGGCAACTAAGATGTAAATAAATGAAATCAAACTAGAAATAACCTGCTCAGTTGATGGTAATATCAATTCGATAAGAATTATGGCAAAAATAAAGGTATTATTGACCAAATCAAAATGACCAACCCAGATGAGTAAAAAATGATGCTAACCTATAATGCTCTTAAAATAGTATATATTATGGAACAAGAGGTAGTCATGATAATGAACCAAAGCCTAAGCTAGAATTGAACACCAAGAACACTCTGTTTCATAAGACAATAATGTCACAATTTAATAATTAGTAATGTAAAAATTGTTAGGCCTAAGCCAAGGTCATTGCTTATTTACCATTATTCTTATATTATGTTATTGTAAAGATATTAGTTTTTGTTGTATAATTACTCACATTATGTATCCATGTTTTAGTAAGGTGTAAGACAGCTAATTATCCAAAATAAGTGGATAAGGATGAATTGTTGAACATCATCACAAGGTAGGCTTATAAACTTGTTGTATTTTCCTAAAGTTAACCTATCCTAAACCAGGCTTAATTAGTACCAAATTAATCAGTTGATCGCAAGGAATTCAATAATAATAGTCGAATTTACATTGTAAGTAGTCCTGTAAAGTTATCTGAAAAAAAAACAGAATCAATTAGGGAACTACTAAAATTTAATCCAAGAGGAAGAAGAAGAAACACAGACGCTATGGAAAGTTGGGCGGAAATGAAAATTGTTGGAAGTGCGTACGGAATTAATAGGAAAATGACGTAATAAGCGTCATGTAACACAATGCATTTGGCGAGATTATATAAACGGCATCACCACAGGCCATCGGCCCAGTTTTTTTCTCAAATTTCAATCAAGGCGGAACAGTTTTTCCTCAGACGGAAGCCACGCAGATCGACTCTACAAATTTTCAAACATATTGTAACGGTACATATAACACTACATCCACCAACGTACCGAAAATTAATTTGAAAGCCACTACTGTTAAGAATACATAAAAGGTCAAGTATACCACCAGGGATACAGAAGGAGAAAGTATCATATGTTAAAATAAGTTAAGTATCATGAAAAAGAAATTACTAGTAAATGTACCAATAAAGAAGAAAAGAAGACTAAAGACAAGACGACTGACATACATTACTCAATAGATCAGTAAGAAGAACAACGGAAACAAAAGAAGAGAAATAGATCAGTGAGAAGGACACAATGGAAACAAAAGAAGAATGAAGAATCAGTGAGAAGAACACAATGAAAACCCAACAAAAGAAGAATGAAGAATCAGTGAGAAGAACACAATGAAAACCCAACAAAAGAAGAATGAAGAATCAGGGAGAAGAACACAACAATAAAGAACCTCAAGAAAGAAGAAAGAAGAAACAATGCGAAGGAGACAAGTGAAAACAACATCATGTATTCCTTGTCCAAGTAAAATAAACTGTAATCAATAAGGACTAAGTATTGTAAATAAAGAATCACCAAGAAACTGAATAATAATAGGATAAGTTTATTTTAGCTAAATGATGTGTAGATATAAAAAGAAGAATAGGTTCCAAAATATAAATGACCAGTTGTACAGTGGGATTGATGTTAGTAAAAACCCACTAATTAACAATAATTAAGACAATAAAAGAGTAAACCAAAGGTACAATAATAATAACCAATAACCAGTGTACAAACATTGAATGAGAGCCAATCAACCAGATTAATGCAGAAATACACAGCCAGCAGCAACACATTACTGCTTACCAAACATGCAATATAACCTAATCTGGGCAACCAGTTTTCACTAAAACTTAAGAAAAACAAAACCAAAATAATATAAAACCAGAATGTATTGAGCTAGGAAGTAACTAGATGATATAAGGAACGTTTTGTACACAATAGATGATATAATAACTAAATATAAAAGCTATATTAATGTAATATAATATAACTATATGCTTGTAATAACAAAGATGCATGATGTAACCAAATTATGTTATAAACTTATTATACAAAAGTAGTAACTCAACTAACAACTTGAAGTGGGACAGAATACTGTTCAAATGAATAAATTCAACCAAGATAACTATCTAAATAATCAAAATAACAATAATAACAACAAAACTATAGTAACAACTACCTGCAAGCAATCTTGATAACTACTAAACCAAGGTGATAACCAGCACAAATGCAGAATGAACTGCAGCACATTGATAACAATATCATTGAGGCCATTATAATTATCATTTGAATAACAATAAGAATAATATGTATAATACAAAGCATACAATAAGATGAATCCATGAAGTATGACAAGCCTACTTAACAAACAATAATTAAGGCAATAAACTCATAATGTAGGGAAAAAGAACACTATCAATAGTGACTAAACCCATTAATGTGTAAATAGGCCCTATTAGAAATTAGTTAAATGGTAGTATTATTAAAATATAAGAATAAACAAATATGTATAGTCATAGACCTAGGATTGAATCTATGAAAACAGACATAGTATTAATATTAAGGCATAGTTTTAAGGGAAAATTGTACAGTAAGATAAGAATACGTTATTACCATCGAATATGGAATAAAAACAATGTATTATAAATAAATAATAGCTTATTAGACAACATCATGTACAAAATAAATAAGAGTGAGAAAGAGACCAGTGAAGAAAGAAGAAGGAAGATATCCAGACCAGACACAAGAAAAAAGGGAAAGAAATTGAAATATAACAAACTAACATAACCCTATGAAGGAATAATTGTACTAAGAAGAAAGAAGAAATGTTAATTAATTACATTATATCAATCCCTAAGCTGTATGGTAAAGTCAACACTGACCACAACTCATTTGATGAATACATTCCTTGTCCAAGTAAAATAAACTGTAATCAGTTTACCAAGTGCGATTTCAGCAACCCCGAATCCGAAATATATGATGAGGGGATTCAAAATAATCGTCATAAAAAATTAGAAACAATGAGGGTAATTAAAATGACATCAGTGCAGTTATAAGTAAGATATTGGACTTATAAAAATAATTGTGTGATGCTGAGCCCTTGTGCGTGGGTATGTTGACCACAAATTCTTAATCTCAACACCAAAAAGTGACGCGTTTGTAAGCGTCTGTTTTGACGAAGCCCGCCGAAAATAGACGAATTAAAATATATTGATCAATCAGATCCTATAAAAAATACGAAATGCATCATTCCGACAGAGGAAGCGAGGACAGTCTTTTACCAGCAACGAGACGAACTACATGCACGCCGTTCATCCAGAAAAAACGTGCGTTTGACAGCAGCCAGATGTAAACATACGCTAACCTCAAACCATGAGTGGAGGTTATGTCTACTAAAGAAAATAGTGCAGTATATTTTTAAGTGAAAATAATTCGGAGTACATGCGCATAGGAGTGAGTGTAGAGCAGTTATAAAAGTTTAATTAATTAATTAAAGAATTTTAATTAATTAAAAAATTTTACGAAAAGTGTAAACCCTACGAACGACCAGTTACGCAAGTATCAAATACCCACAACTATTATATTATGATTGTATGGTAATATATACGTAACAGGACGCTAATAGCGTATTAAATTAACATCAGTTAATCAATTAAATACCCAATTCCAAAAGGTAGGGAACTCTGTAATACAGATAAACATTGTCAAAATTGAACGCTTTCATTAACGACAATTTTCACTATTTGTATAATTCTAATGTATTAGTATAAGTAAAGACATTGTATAACCAATGAAGGGAGTATGTGCCCTAACCATTAGTAAGATAAGAGTGTTCAATATTTTATTTCAATAATTAATTAAGAGTTATACCAGAGGGTCGCATAAATATATCCAATGAATTACAAATACCTGAGTTATGTACATCCAGTCTAGAAGATGATAATAATCCATGACACTGAATTCTAATAATTATTATCACTTATTAACAAATAATTAATAACTTTTAAACAAACAAGGTTGCACAAACCTATCTCAACTTCAATGTTTAACCATGAACAGTTGTCCATACTTTATATTCTTTCAAATTAATAATCCATGAGTTTATATTTTATCTACTTATTATAGCCGTAGCAATTTTATTAATTATGTGTATTTTGCAGACTCAAAGAACCTACTACTATTAATAACATTACAAGTTTAATAACACATTATAACCTGTTTGTTTACCAACAAAATTATTCGACTAGCCAAATGCAGTCATACCAACCTGAGATTTTTAAATGTTTTAGAGTCCATGTTCGAATTTAACTGTTAACCAAAAGGGAAGTAAATTATATTATTGTACTAAATTTTATTGTTCTAGAGTTGAATAAATCATTATTGTCATTTGAACCTTTGAAAGAGTTGGCTTTTATTATAATCAGTAAATACAGCTTAGTGAGAAAAACAAGACGGTTGGTACCAGACTTCCAGAGCGAATCATTCAAATGGAATGATTTTTTCCAACCGTACCGACCTATATATATTATTACACAGTATAAATTATCGTAAATATCATGTTTGTGTATGTTTATGTTAGTGTATAGGCAGGACATTACTGATCATCTCACCACCGCTGTTCAACGGAGAGCCAACGGAACTTCAAGCGAATCAAATCTAAGAAGTGAATTAAAAAACATTTTTAAACCAAATAAACTGACATTTAAAACGACGATAAAAAGTGTAAGTAACCGATTTATTCACTATCGGATTCAACAATAGGTGGAATTGGGTGGAATAAATCACTAACCAACGACTTAATAATAAAGTACGAGCTTTGAATAATAATAATAAACAAATTACAAGACCCCATATTAAATAAATAACCCTGAGACTAATAATTATAAATTAGACGGATCTCGTCTTTTAACAAATTGACACCAACAACGTGGGACGAAATAACACGGGAAAATTCGTCTAGTTACAATATTACCTAAAGAAGAAGTATTATTATTGAAACAAGTGCGTGATAATTAAACAAAGTAAACTTTTTTAACGGCGAGAGATAAAATAATCCTCGGCAACGAACTTGCAGAAGAAGAATAGATTCGACTACCAGCGACGAAGCACATTTGTGGTTAGGACGCCAAGTTCACCGCCACACGTGAAGATTACCAACGAAGAATAAAATTTCATTAAATCAGTGAAGTGAATTGTGGAGTGTTAGTGAGCAATTTATTTAATTAAATAAATTAAATTAAAGGCAGTGACAGAAAATAATTTCGACGGACACTGTAAGCTTTTAACCAACTATTTAAATAACGATCTGGTATATTTTTTCAAATAACTAAACAACATACCAACCAGTACACTGTAATCCACAATATAATAAGGAAACAATCTTGGTAGTTAAAGAACTTTCACGGTTAATTAACCAAAAATATTCATAATAATAAATCGATTGACAATACGTCATTCACCTACGAATATTGTTCACTTATAAAGTTAATACCAGTTTAAGAAATTTTGTAAGGCATCACTTTGATAAATCTTGGAAGTTAAAAGAATTCACGACCTTGTGATATTATAAGGTAATTAAACTCAATTGAACAAATTTTAAAAAGTGTATTAACAGTCGTTCAGAAAATTTTGAATTTAATAAATTGAATTTTTATATAATTACAACTCAACTGGTTTATCATTCATAGAAAATTATTTACAACATTAAGAATCGATTATTTTTTTATAAATAGATTTAATAGTTTAGACATCAGTTGATTCATTTTTCCTGGACCAGTGTTCAGGTGGCGCCCAGATTTAGCATAAGTGTGTGTTATTGTATTACAGGAAACACCAATTACAGGACTCAAGGTCAGTATATTTAAACAAAAAATAACAAATAAAACCCCAAAGCTAGGTACCCATTAAACTCCCTTGGTTACGAGTTGATTCTTCCCACAGGACATTTAACACCTGTGGTTGAAGGCAACAAGTGCCATAAATCATTATAAAAGGATAAATATAAAAATGTTTAATATTATAAAGAAATCCCCATAGACGAAGTTATATTACAATTGAAGCTACCGACGTGTGGCTGAGTAAAAGTCCTAAATAATAAAAATAAAAATAAAACTTATAATTTACCTTATTTCCTTTCCATCTTGCGACTTCGTTATATGTCATACACGACATGTTTCGGGAAACATGTTCCCATCTTCACGTTTAAAAACTTTTCGTTCTCACATGAAGAACTTGTCAAACGCAAATATAAACTTTTACTAACAACATTAAAAACACACTACATTAATAATGTACCGCGCGAAGAATCAGTGCGCACTGTTCGGGTTCATAATCGCAACACAGTGTTTCGGGAAACATGTCGTGTATGACAAATAACGAAGTCGCAATATGGAAAGGAAATAAGGTAAACTATAAATTTTATTTCAATAACACGACTTGGAGACCATAAATCATAAATTAAAATTAAAATTTAAATACATTCAGAACATTTCGTTTTATTACACTTTCGACCCGAATTTCTGTTCCTTATACCTACAGCTTTACAAACTTTACTTCTTTATTTCACATTTATTCACATTTTTTCTAACATATCTCTACCATAAAAATCTCTCGTCTTCACATATTTCGTTACATCTGATTAATCATTAATTTTTCTGATTTCTATAATATATTTAATTCAACAAAATATTTAAAAAAATATTTCAGCAGGTCAGAATGTTGCAATATTTAACAACTACACAGAATAAGTTACTCAAGAAACGGCAGTCAAAGATAGAGCATAAAACATTAAAACTGTATACGGCATATAACCATTTTCAATCATGTAGAGTACCAGGCAGTAGACAGAGATACAATTTTTGTGTCAGTTAACGAATGTTTACAACATTTTGGATATGAATTTGATAGTAAAACACAAGATTATAAAGAGGTGAAGTAGCATGTACAAATGAAGAAAAGAAGAAGGGCGATAGGGAAAAGTCATAGGATTTACTAGCAGTCTACGAGTTATAGGGAGTTAAATAAAATATGTATAAAATATTACCAATCTAGAGGATGCAACCTAATCGTGATTTAATGGAAGCAAGATAACACTAAACTGATTAGGGCGCCTACTGAAAACAAGGACAGTACAACATTTTGGAAGCAAATTTAAGGAAGTATGAAAAAAGTGAAACCTAGACAAACTTGAGATAAACACTAACAAGTTCACTGGAAAGAAAGGGAATAACGAAAAGTGACACGATAACGGGATGAAATAAGTCCGATCGAAATTCGAGCACATTTATACTGTTAGTGAACGTATACCCTCTACATAATACGGTAACAGGATTTTGAACTACATACAAATTAATTCGACATTTCCGATCCTACGAAAACGTATATTATAGTCTTACATAATAAGGAACATTCCCGAACAATGGAGTGTGTCGTTCAACGCGTTTCTCGGTTAGCCCAGCTGTGATGTTTGTGTGCGTACATATTGTTGCTACTTTGAGGTTAAAGACAATTATGTGAGACTTATCATGCGTCAACAATCGAGGCTACTCCAGACCGTATCGGTCAGCGCACTGCGTTCAAGGACACTGTTTGTAGAGTATTTGAGAGCGCCTGTAATAGGCGCTTGTTTAACACGTCATTTAAAGTGACAGATTATTCTGTCATCTAAGCGGGGTATAAATATAAGCATTCAGCGACGATCAGTTTCACTTTTACTTCGGGCGATTACTCAGTGCGTCTCAAGTGGTGTATTAGTGAAAAGTGATTATTGTACGGGACTCTATTAGTTGACATTATTATTGGTGTGACAAATTAACCTGAATTATTGTACGAGTATAATCTTGTTGGATAACTTGTTGATTACAAACTGTTATTTATGGCAAATTAAAGCTGGTGATTAGTGACTTCATTGGTGTCTTGTATTTTGTTTTCCACTGTACCATACGACGATCAGTTAGACCAGTTAGAATTAATCAATTATCAATCTATTTCCTCTAATATACAGTATATTATAAGGTAACAAGATTCCACCTCCAAAGAAAGACAAGTATACCATCAAAATTCGTTGTGAAAATGCAGAAAAGCAATCTTATCAATATTAAAAGAAATAGAAGAATAAAATAAACTTAATAAATACAGTAATGAAGAGACAATATATTACTTAAAGATAATTAATATTTTCAAGGAATAAAAAGAAATCAAAACAAAAAGGGAAATATTATCATATATGAATAATTGGGAAATAGGGAAATAGAGAATGCAAATTTAGGAATTAAATAATGCAATTAACATGACAAAACAATAACTGACGATGACAAATACCCAGAAGAGACGATCAAATGACAAAAAATGTAAATAGTTATTAGTAAACAATAATAATGTACAAATATTAAACTTAGCATGTAAGAAATAAGACATTGAATATATCCTTAGATTAAAACTATGAGTAGGTCTACGAACCTCAAACAGTTATTGTGTCTAAGTGATCTACAGACTGTAATTAATATAAAATTACAAATATAATAATATTGAACAACAATTATGAAAGTTAGGGAAGTGCAACAGTGTAAGAAGGTGAGAACAACGGTGATAGGCTTTAAGAAGTAAAAACAGTGTATAGTGTAAGTGAATAAACATATTTACAATATGAACATTGCATGAAACTGTAATCCCTCCTTATTTTTTCATTTGGTTTTTTTTTTAAGAAGAGGCTACTAGATATTTAGAACTAGGCAGAAGGCCTAGAAGAAGCATAAATTGTGCGTGGTCCAGTGAGACGGGACTTGCAATTAAAACTCTCTATTAACCAACAATAACAACTTTTATTATTTCTGAAATCAGATTTTGTGTATATACATATTAATTGCAATTTAAAATCTACTGTCATAATTCAATATTTAGTATATCATCATGCAAAAACTTTTCATATCAAATTTCCCAAAATAGTATTGCCGACATAATATAGTAATATTTCTAAAAAATCAGATTTGTACATATATATATTAATTGCAATTTAAAATCACCATCATAATTCAAGATGTAATATTTCACAATTCAGAAAAACTCTTTTAATATCACAAATTCCCAATAGTATTCCCGACGTAATAACTCTTTCTACATTAAACACACACACATATATATATATATATATATATATATATATATATATATATGAACATATCACATAATATAAGTAATCATATAAATTTTTTAAATATTCCTTTTTATAACACTTGACATAAAGTTAACACAAGATTGAACATACATACACATATACATATAAATCACAGACAAAGTACAACGTGTCAAGCCTGCCAGACAGCCTGTATATTCTTATCAACCTATACATAAATGTGGAGAAAATCTGGACATTTATAATTTTATAAAATATTGCAAAACCCTCAACTCCATAAAATATAAAAGAATTTTAAAGACAACTGAATTGATCATAAGAATGAGAAATTACAAACTCAACTTGTCAGTGCAACCTGCATAGTTTTATAAGATACCTTCAGAAATTTAAAACAATCTGGCTTGGTCATATTAACAAGAATATCTAATGGCAACCTGGGCTGTCAATGCAGCCTGTCTAATTGTCAAATTACAATTTATAATTTTAAGAAAAATTGGGATTGACCCACATGCTAGCAGAACTACAATTACAAGATTAATGTGCCATCACAGCCTGTACAGTTTTATAACAATTGTAAGATTTTTTGATTCTATAAAAACATGAACTCTTAAAGAAAATACGAATTGAACATGACAGCAAGAAAATACCATCATAAATTGAAGTCGCAGTACAGCCTGTATAATTCTATAAAAATTGTACGAATTGAATATTATAAATATATATAAAAATTTTAAGAGATTCTGAATTGACCATAACATCAAGAAAGACCATAATAAATTTAAGTATCAGTACAGCTTGTATAATTTTATAAAAATTGTAAAAAATTTTAAACTTTATAGAAATATAAAAATTTACAGAGGATCTGAATTAACCCGGCCGCGGACATGTGCCATGGCATGATCCAACATAAGGTAACATGATCAGTTCCTGCATAGATCTGCACCAACAGGTGCCTGCCGCAGGTTAAAAGTGTGAACCGGCATAAAACCAATTAAGAGAAAACTCCCAAACCCATTTTGAAGTATATATAAATAATAATTAACCAGCAAAAATACCCAAGAGTGTAAAGGAGACCCGACCAGCCGGTCAAGCCCCCAGCATTTACAAACAGCACCCACCTACTTCACTAAAATTCATATTCCCTACAACTTTTACAACCCCCCCCATTCAGAAACAGTAAAAGAAATAAAGTATAAAATTAATGTCCGCCGGACACATGCCCGCGACAAAGGCTACAATTAATCTGGAGCGTAATTACATTAGGAGAACTATTTTAGTGAAAGTTTGCAGCCAAAATTCTGTCCAGCTGGACGTGAGCACAATGAAGCATAACTTGAGTTTTTGGTGGTTAAGTTCACAACACATGGAGTTTGCTGTAGCGGCCTAGGGTAGTAAGAAAGCTTAAATGTCACCTCATTTTGGTCCAGATTGTTCCCTGTGGGTGCTGTGGCATGATATGCAGTCGTTCCTCCACTGGCAGCCAAGATCCGAGAGTCCAGATGTTTTTAAGTCATTGTGGCAGATGTAATTACCACAAGCGGAGGGGTCACGTTTCCGACTGGATCGGGAACCCTGGACATTCATAATAATTACTTCACTGACCCATAAACCATAACACACATATGCCACAGCATACCAAGCACACCATGTTCACCATAACCCCTATAACGTTCTCACTTTTGGTTTAAATTCCTAGACCACACACAAGGTCTCAATGCTTCATAATTGGATATAAATTCATAATGAAATATGAATGTATTATATTATAATTCATAACATGATGAATGCATGAAAAGTTAACATACTCTGACAGGCATAAAGCATATAGCACTATGTGCTCACTCAGACAATTTAGTAAAGTTCCCCATTTCCACAAAATTGCATAATAATTTTTTTTTTACTCCCCTTTTCACATGTACCATTGGTAATTATAAAATACAATATATTAGGCTGTATTAGTGTTTAAAATCAATCAAATATTAGACAATGAATACATTTTGCTCAACACGCCACGAGGTAAGCTTCAAACTTTATCAATCCCCATCCACGCTAATTATAAACTAAATTTAAATCTTTTAACATAAAATGAACAATATATATTTAACCCACTTACCGGAGATCGCTTAGCGCCTACTTAGGCATGAAGAATAGAAATTTACAACAATTAAAGAAACCTTGCTCTGCCAGGGAGTACGGCTGTCGACGCAACAGCTGCTCAGGACCGACTGAATCAACACGCACAAAACTTCGCGTCGCAAAACATAATCACTTGGCTCCGTCAACAGAGCGCGTTGGCGCTCAGTAAAGCCACGAAACGTTAACACAGTACCGACGCTTAATTACCAATAATTAATTAATTTCGGCGGTTAATTATATTAAGTAAATTCTCCTCTATAGAAACGCTGGGTACTCAAAACCCGGCACAAAACATATAATTTATATGAAACAACAAGGTAACTCATATAGTGCAATAAAACCAAGGGGAAATAATTAGAAAATAAAGAATCTTCCGTTACAAACTTATAATGTAATAGTGACGAAGATAGAATAAGATTCTACGGAATAATATTAATTATACATTGGGAGACCGAACCTGTGACCCATAAATATATCATTGCCAAGATTTTAACTGAATAAATTAGTGTTTTTAGTAGAAAGGATTATTGCTGAAGAAAATATTGAAACCAGGCAGAACGTGTCGAATTTTAATGCTGGTTTTTATACAAATTAAAGGAGGATACGAGACGAAATTTGAAAATTTTCGGTACCGAAAGACTATGAAAATAAATAGAAGAAGGATATTTTAATCGATGGTACAGAAAACCAGAAGTTCAGACGGAAAGGATCAAGAAAGAAGATCGTAAAGAAAACTACCATATGGGTGAGATCTCTCCAATAGTCAACCAAGATATTTGAAACATCTTAACATTTAAAGTTCGAATCACAGCGATATACTATCGCAAAAACAATAAAAACTTTAGAACAATGAATTCTAATTATACACAGATAATTATTAGTAGTAAGAGTTTCTTTTCCAATTGTTCATTTGCACTTTTGTATGATCCAAAGAACCCACTGATACACAACTTACATCAACAACACCTAATTACCAAACATTAATTTATAAATATTATGTTTTATGATATGTTTACGACTTATGTACTATACTTTGACATAACTTATACACGAACCCTGAGATTGAGATTTTACATGCTCTACAACAGAAGTGAGTTTCAAAAAGATTAAATAAAAATAATTTAATTTTAAACAAGAACGAATAAGGAGTTTGAATATTTATTTTAGCATAAAGACTCTACTTACAAATTTGGCACCAGCAACTTGGGGCAAACTACATACACCCAAAAGGTATACACAGGGTGCTTTTACATAATTGACGTAACCAACGTGTGGCTAATTAAGAGATTTTATTATAGCTTAACGAGTCTTCTATTACAGTATCCTTGATACGATGGAAAAGATAACAGTCGTATACTGTACATTCAGTTTCGTGTACAGTTGAAGTTAATAGTGAGTAAGTAATAATTTGTTCCTGAAGATGAGACGATGGAACATTTTTAAGAGTATATGGTAGAAGTACGTATGGAAGGTGAGCAAACTAAGAAGAATGTACAGTACGCAGGTGGTGCGTGTAAGACATAATAATAAGAAACGCTAGAATTATAACATATTGCAGGAAAAAGAATTTGAAGAGGGCTTACAAGAGGAGATACAATTCTTTTGTAGAATATAAAACCTAAAGTAAAAATAATATATTAAAATTATAAAATGTTAATTACAGGAAATACTTTAAAAAATAATAACTACCAGTTACCAATAACACATAAAACAGTTTATCAGCAAAAAAATATATTAAAATAATTATATCCCACATCTCTTTTTGGCTAATTAGTAATCCCATTAACCGGAAGATCAACAGCTGTCTGCACAATATACATAGGGATACAGAGAACTTCGAAGTTGGACGTACTATTTGATCACAAAGCTGACTCGATTGGATGATCTCTGACTCATCTGTCAGTCCAGTGGGCGTTGGTCGAACAGATGGCTGTTCATGACTGAAAAGAAACAACAAAATTCTGAACTTTCTACTCGTCTTTCGTTGCCCTAGCATGGAAAAGTATGTAAGTACCCCGGATGGTGGATAATTTCGTATATACATAATTCAGACATTCATAAACAGTTTATATACACACGTCACAAACATACGATTTTAAGTAAAAACTAAAGCTATTTTATTCAGAACCCTCCACGTGTTCTTTCATCTTCAGCGTGTCTTCATCGCTCCGTCCACAGCATCAACTGCTCTTCCAAATATATTATTAATAAACGTCAACTCAACTCGCGTCTTGAACTATATTATCTTTCATATAAGTTAAGCTGTGCTGTCATTTGGTATGTATTTCGGTTATTGCGGCAATACGATGAAAATACGTTGAAGACTGTTAGTTTCTGAAGATCGATAAATCAAGAAAAATTATGTGTATGGAAGGAGAATTACGCAAGTGTAAGATAATAATCAACGCAATGTTATTTACAATTCCGTTTTGGATTAATTGAATTTACTAGGACTACAAATACAGGTTTGCAGTACAGGCCTATAATATTTGTATCTTTGGTTACATAGTGTAAAACTAAGTGTACTGTAAAAAGTTCTGCTTTTGTGTATTATTAAATTGTATTCTTTTACATAGTTACTATTACAGATTTTCATATAACAATATTTATATTTGTTGCTACCTTTTGTTAAAATTTGCTTCTCTATCCTTCACCACACTGACTTCTTTTTAGCATAAATGACCAAACAAACCCGTCTACCAAATTCTCGAAATCTTATTCATTTTAATGTATCTTCCTGTGCTTAACTTCATTAGGTATAAGCTTTTCCTCTTTATCTGAAAAGTTTGCATTCTGTGTTTACATTGCTTTGTAGAAAGTTTAATTTTTACATCCCTTGGGTTTTATAGCCAAAATGCTTGTTACTTGCTCACTCACTCACACATTAGTTTAAAAGTGTTAACTTTAGACTGTGTTAACTTGTTTAATTGACAAGGATGAGATAAGCTGTTTATTAAGCTTCTTGTAACTGTGAAAGGATACACTAGATAATAATTTCATATTATAATGTTACTGAATCTGTACTTTTTAATTTTTAATAATAGAGCCGTTTTTATTTTAAATAAATACAGATTGTGATGGATAAAACGTAACGATCCGCACGTCTTTTGACACCCCTGGACAAACCCATAGTCTGCTCGTGTCTAGGCCTAAACGTGGGCCTGGTTATCCGTAGGCCTATGTGTGATTGTAGTAACTATATGGAAAGGATAATATTTGTTAGTTTATGTTTTATTTAGTAACGTTACTAAAAAAATAACACCGATATTATTTATAAATCTGATTAAAGTATACATCTGATCTGTTTGTATAATTTAAAATAATCGTTTAATAACAGTGATTATCATTTAATTCATATTAAAATGTAACCAATCGAATGGTGCAATTGGGAAATTTAAAAAACATATTTTATACATTACTATTTAATACCTAATACAATATAAATTCTCAGAGCTCCGTATATTGTAATAATGTACTGTTCCAAGAATATTAGCACAGGGGAACTTGACCCTGAGCTTTTGTTGATTATAACTCTGTTTATCTGCACTGAACTGTCAACTGTTTCTGTTACTGATTATTTAGTTTGAACTTTAGTAACTACTGACATTTTTTATTCATATTCATGTTCTGAGGTATACAGAGTCCGCCAGTGAAGCGGGAAAATTAAAAGTACCCAATTTTTTCATGAAACATTTATTATCAGAATTTTTTTACAGATTTGAGTTGAGTAAAGTATGCCATTATTTTACTTTTTAAAAATAACGCCGCTCAAGTGAGAGCCATTTCTGTGTAAACATTCTTCTAATCTTGACCGAAAATTTTCCATCAGTCGACGAAGCAGGTCAGATTGAATCCGTGCAATTTCTTGTCTGACATTCGTTTTTAATTCCGGTATGGTGTGCGGTCTATCAATGTACACCCTGCTCTTCAGAAATCCCCAAAGAAAAAAGTCGCATGCGGACAAATCTGGGGATCTTGCAGGCCACGAGATATCGCCATATCTGGATATGAGTCCGTCCGAGAAGAGTTCTCTTAAAGCAGCCATGAACACACGAGCAGTATGACTTGTGGCCCCATCCTGCTGGAAAAAATTAATTTCCGGAAACCTAGGGAGCTGTTGCATCAAAAATGTTCTGACCATGTGTGTGTAGCGGTCTGCATTGAGAGTTGTGGTGTTTCCTCTATCGTCTTGGAAAAAATATGGCCCAATAATTGCAGATGATGAAACTGCACACCACACCGTAACTTTCGGACTATGTAATGGCTTTTCATGCAACTCACCTGGGTTTTCATCATTCCAATATAGACTATTTTGTTTCTTTACATATCCATTCAAATGAAAATGTGCTTCATCTGACATAAACATGCGGTGAATAAAGTTTTCATCATCATTTACACGTCGCAATATTTCTTCGCTGAAAATCCTGCGAGCCAGCATATCGCCATCTTTCAACTCCTGGATTACTTGAATTTTGTAAGGATGAAAAGATAAGTCTTTATGCAAAATTCGTCGTAACGATGTGTCGCTAATGTTTAGTGCGAATGCATGTTTCATTGCAGAACGTTGTGGACTACGCGTCAATGCTACTCGAATGCTTTCAATGTTTTCCTCTGTTCTTACAGACCTTGTTGCTCCTCTATGATTTAAGTTTAATGTGGAACCAGTTTCTTCAAACGTTTTCACCCATGACATAATTGCATGAGCGGACGGCACTCTTCCATGTCGTGGAATATTGAAATAATTACGAAACAATCGTTATACAGAAGTCACACAGTCACCATTCTTATAAAACGATTTTACGCAGAAAGCACGCTCTGCACCGGACCACTGCTCCATGTTTTAAAACATATAATAACAAATTGCGTTAAATGTAAAACAACAATCGAAAACCTCCACGCCCTCTAGTGAGAGCAGAAAA
The DNA here is from genome assembly GCA_034769895.1 of Magicicada septendecula. Classification (NCBI taxonomy): domain Eukaryota; kingdom Metazoa; phylum Arthropoda; class Insecta; order Hemiptera; family Cicadidae; genus Magicicada; species Magicicada septendecula. Next base: position 179,420,718 of record CM068368.1, read on the forward strand.
TGAACTATTGGAGTTTCAAAATTTCCCGCTTCACTGGCGGACCCTGTACTTCTTCTCGAGTCGCCTAAAGCTTATGATATTACCTGTTATCTCGTTTTTTGTTTTCTGTTTCATCTGTCTTTAATTTACTTTTCAAAACATAACGTTAAGCACAAACAAACACGCACTCAACATATAAGCACGTTTAAATAGTGATCAAACAATGAGGGTAAACAAAGTTATCTTGTACGCAGAAGAGCAAAATGAATTCGCATAATTTAACTCACTGTCTACTATGCTGCAGGATGTCATGAGTTTAACACAGAATTGTCAATATCAGCGTTGTAAGGAGGGGGTCAATATTACCTACTAACTGAAGAATGTTTTGGAATTTAATTCAGTTCTTGAAGTCGTTGACGTCATTCCTTTTATTAAATTCCATATCAAACAAACCGGTATGTTTTATTACTCAACCGTTTGCTGCCGTAGTATTGGAATTTAACTTATATTGTCTGTCCTTTTCTTTGTTCTTCTTCGTTCTCAAAGTTCTTCAAAACATACATGAAAAATGTATCTTCATAAACGTTCTTGATATGTATTCATAAGTACAGCCATGATGTCTTTAAACGTTTAAGCAACACCTGAATAGAAACCGATGTGCAGAAGGCCGTTTCAGTTTGACATAGGCCTAATTAGGTGTTCTACTCACATATAGTTAGTTCTTTCTAATAAACTGTAAATATTTATTCGTTCCATAAAAAGCTTAACAGTATGCTTGAGAATCAGTACGGTGGATTTTTCAGTGTGATTATGTTAAAGACTTTTGTTTAGTAAAAATCATTTTTAAACATTGTATTTGCCTCCAAAAGCGTTTTAAGACTATAAAACAGGTTAATTACCTACCGTCACGCTTTTTGAAATCCGAAAACAGGATTACTCGAGTTTCGACACATTAAGTGTCATCTTCAGATCCTCGATGAATATAAGTTAAAAACTTATATTTGCATACATCAACAAATGTATTTTTAACTTATTATCTGACGGGATGTGCATACATCAACAAATGTATTTTTAACTTATATTCATCGAGGATCTGAAGATGACACTTAATGTGTCGAAACTCGAGTAATCCTGTTTTCGGAAAAAAGCGTGACGGTAGGTAATTAACCTGTTTTATAAAAATCATTTTTTAAGATCAGTATTTCACAACACAGATTACAAATTAATTTATCGTATCATTTCTTGACGTGTAATTAATTCTAAAACTTTGCCTTCTTATGTCAAAAAAAAAAAATTATCAGCATCTTTCATGTTCTTTAAGATACTTTAAATAGTTCAGTTCATGAAAGGAAATTGACTTTTACAGCAATGACGATGGTAGTGGTGAGATTATTATTATTTGAAAACCATTTCTAGATTATCCATTCAAGTCAATATTTGCTTTTCACTTGCATCTATAACTTTATAATAAATATGCATAAAAATCATACATACAACATTTTTGTTAACAAAAATACTTTATGTACCATTTCAGACTTGCTCCCATCTTAAAACTCTAACTAGAAGTAGCCTAAAAAATTCAGTGCTACAAAACTAGTTTTATTTATAAATGCTTAAAAAACAATTATTTACAAACTTGTTAATTTGTAAACTTGTTAAATTAAATATGTAAGCGACTTTCAGAGAGCCTGCATACATTATATACATTTATATTTCATTTAAGTGTATTACATTTGGTGTCATATCTATAAATCTTGTTCCATTTGCATTATACATAAACATCTTTTTTGTTTAACAGCATTTAGCTATACCACATGCATTAGTGTTTATTAGTGTAACTACCTTTTCATATTAAAATAATGGTTTTAACTTATACGAAGAAAGCATTAACTACAATCAATTTTTGGTTTTGTGTAAATTCATTGTTTCAAAACAAATACTGCCTTACAATGAAGCTGTCTGTTAAAAGAAAAAATTACATTATTGTACTAAAAATATTTTTCAATTACCATAATATAGAAATCGGCGGTTTGACAGTAACGCTCAATCGCATAAGAAAGCATAAAAAAATCAAAAACGGAGAAAACGCCCTTTTAGACGTAACCTCTGTAACGTATCAAACCATTGTTAATAAATCAAGATGTACGGCAAAGGTACATCGCCAAGCCCTTTTTATTTATAACAAAATACCTTGTATATTAGTAGAGTACAACAGTGCAGACTAAAGTAAACTAAATGCATATATAAATGTCTGGCATAATACCACTTACTTGTTGCAGTATTCAGGAATAAAGAAGGGTAAGTTTTAAAATTAATAACTTAGTAAATATAGTTTCGGAATATAGGATACAGGATAAAAGTGGGATTTGGGTAAATACGGGATTCAAATACAATTCAAAGAACGAAACTTGTTTATATATGATATTTAACACTATTAAAAGGATCCATAAAATAGACAGAAACTATGGGCATATTTAATGTTCTTCAAGACACTTTAACTAGCTCACTTCATGAAAGGAAATTGACTTTTGTGGCGATGACTATGGTAGTGGTGAGATTATTATTATTTGGAACCATTTCCAGGCTGTCTATCCAGTTCAATTATTGCCTTTCACTTGCATATGTAACTTTATAATAAATATGCATAAAATCATACATACAACATTTGTGATAACAAAAATACTTCATGTACCATTTCAGTGTTGCTACTATCTTAAAACTGGAACTAGAAGTAGGCTGAAAAATTCAGTGCTGCAAAAATAGTATTAAATCCAAGCTAAACAATTCGTGAGCAGCACGAAGAAAGATCGGGTCACTGTAGAATGTAAACCATGGGTTAGATGAATTTCCGAGTTATATGTTTTACGAATAAGAAGATGGATCAGAAGCATTTCGGTACAGTAGCATAAAGCAGGCTTCTGTATACAGGAAAGGGTTTACTCTAATAGGCTCTATCTTAAGACATTATTAGGACATACATATTAAAAAAAATTTTTTATAGATCTGTCTTATACTATGCATAAAATTATCGCTACTTTCTGTTTCAAAGTTTTATTTCATCTCTATCCGAATGTAATTACAGTACTACTAATTCAAACAGAATTAGAAGTTCACGAAAGAAATTAGACCCGAACCTCACACTTCCCTATATATCATAGGAATCCTGTACACTTCTGAGGGGACGCATAAGGCCCACCTTTTTCTGACTAATTTATAAGCCATTAATACCCTGGTTTGTTTTCTACTCTTGTACTTGCTATATGAATGGTTACACACTGATACATTGGCATGTAACTTGAAAATAACGTCACAATATCACTGTTTTTTTGAAATGTAGATTTAAAGTTTCAAATATTTTATGGTTTCTACATCGTCTAGATTTTTTAAATGCATACATTTAAATTGAAAGGAAATCTATTAGCTTTATAAGTGTTGCTTCAGTGACATAGATTTTGTACCATGTATGTAAGTTGTATTTATCAACATATACTCAACTACGCAGTACATCAGCACAAATTGAGCTTTACCGTTGTCAAATCATACGGTTCACTGGCTAAACCAGTCACAGGGAAATATTTAATTCTGTGCCAGGATTATGCCATACAGAGGCGAACGTTTCTACATCACAAGCAGTACAACACGAGCATCAAATTTCGTATAATAACGAGTCGATATTCCTATAACACACGCGTTTCAATAATTAATGAATTACAGTTTATGATATATAACACAATTATTTATGTGTAACAACAGCAATGTTAAAACGCTACTGCAGACATAAAAATTCAAAACATTATATTAATATGTCAGTATTATATTTTTATAGTAAAGTAACGAGTATTTATTTTTATATTAAAAATTATTGTTCATATGTAGGCATATATTACATTTTTGCCTATAATGACACCACGAAGATTATTATTATTATTATTATTTTTAGTATTACTAGTAAGCTCCTTAAGGTGCAGAACTCGCTCCCTATTTTGAAATAAATACATAGATTATTAGGTCAGATCAATTACAATATCAAAAAACCTTTTACATTATCAAAAAATTAGAAAAATCTTGGCTCATCTGTATATTGTTAATAAAAATAACCATTCTAAAGCAGTCAGTTACAGAATACACGCTAAAAGTTACGAATTAATGCACTACCATTAGTCAAATTTATAAATAATTTAGCTTTAATAACAAAAAATGTATTTCTCGTTTTTAGTTTAGGATTGCTTCAGAGATATGTATAGACGGATAGACCTATGTCTAATATGTTTCATAAATGTACATAACTGATAACAATATACAAGTGTTTTGTAAATATAGCTTTTTAAAGCGAAAAAAAATTTGATTATTTGTTGGACACTAGTATTCAATGATTGTGTAGCTACGGAATTAACTTTTAATTTATACGACTCGTGTAGTTCATGTTTGATTTTCAGTGGAGATAGATACACTCATCTCTGTAATTAAATTTCCTCGAACTACGTTAATTCAATTGTACAATTGGAACACGTATTGTGCGATATCTATAAATACGTATTAACAGATAAAATTTAAACTGACAAATTGGTAACTCAAAACGAGTCATGATCTAGGACTTAAAACTCTTAAGCTTTGGTTACTTTTCAGTTACCAAATAAGAAGACATTAACATTGCAAAAGTTGCACGACAGAAGGAACTTCTTGATTTAAATTTATTTACAATATTAACATTTACTAAAACGGCTGCGACTATTAAAAAGTTTCTTATGTTTACATATTAAGATTTTGTCATTTGAAAAAACATGCAAACATGAAAAGCTTATTTGATTGTTTGTTTGTTATTCGGTTAATATTAATTTATCGTTCAGCTTACAACTTATTTAGCAAGAACTATATTCTCTTATAGTTTGTTTTGTAACACGATTTGTTTTATTCATTAAATGGTTTCGATATAGGCAGGTATGCTCACAATCATCGACGAGTGTACAAGATCACATCGGGCGAGTATTTGGTGAACATAAACTAATATTAAGGTTAGTAGAAATTATACCTTTAAAAAAAGAAACCAGGGATATAATATTATTGTTTAATATTATTAGTATTTATAACGGTAGTGGGCCTTAGCACTCTGCACATAATTCGTTGGCATAGCGAGAGTGTTCTAAGGTAAGTTTCCCACATGTCGGATTACACACACACACACACACAGATATAGACAGACAGACATCAGATGGACACATACGTGCAGCACAGTGTTTTAAGAGAACCAGAACGTCTGAGCTTAAAATAAGGTAAACGTAATAAAATGATTACTAAACCTTGTGCTTGTAGGCCTATATATTCAACATAAGCGCGCGTGCGCGTAAACATATACAGACACTCATGCGCACACGTACACAAATGATAAATGAGCAAATGGCCAAAGGTGAAGTGTACAAGCAACGCATCTGAATTCCGGATCTGAGAAAAAAATTAATTTACAGGCATTAGGCTCTTCCTATTTATGCTCTTTTATTTTACGTTGTTGTTTCGCAGTTCTTTATACAATTCAATAATTTACTGCACATTAAATGTTGTTAATCAAAAGCGCGCGATCGATTATTTAAATAACAAACAATTTTGAAATTAACAACATTATGCTTCCAAACTGATTTTATTGTACATAGTATTCATTGTTCACTATTCATTTATCACTTTAATCTTTAGATAAAGTATAATTTCAGCTAAAAATAAATATTTTTAATTAATAAAATTTAATATTAATCACATAGTTACATAAATAATTTTAATTAAACACACACGGACTTCTTCCGTATTTTAAAGCATATTGAACAAACTATTTTAGTAAACGATACCAACTAAGTTAATTGACACTACATAAGACTAGATCAACTAGTAAAAACTAAACCAACAAAAACATATAAAAATTAACAGCTGCACAAAATGTAAATATCTCAGTGGGTCTTAAGTTACTGGAAGTCACAAATGTGTCATAAATTTAACCGTTGATCGTCCGGGGAAACGGGAAATCTTTTCACTTCTATAAAAGACTAACATACTTTATATGTTGCTTTTGTTTTTTTTTTTCTGTCTGTTGCTGCTGCTTCTACAGCTACTACTGTAGGCATGATAATACTAAATTTAAGTATTCCTGTACGACAAATTAATTTTCTCTACAAATCGAATTTCTTCATATTATTATACCACAACAACAACAACAACAACAACTACTACTACTACTACTACTACTACTACTACTACTACTACTACTACTACTACTACTACTAGTAATAATAATAATAATACTAGAAATAGTACTAACAGTACTAATAGTAGTGATGACGATAATAATATATTTGGCCTACTAACAATTTACGCAAACTATTTATTACATCAACTATTTATTTGTGAAAACTTTTCCGCTTCGCCTCTCTGTCTTTTGTTCATCGCTTTCTCTTTCTTTTCTGTCTTTGTGTTTTCCCTTTACCCTCCCCCTTACACACACACACACACACACACACACACACACACACACACACACACACACACACACACACACACACACACACACACACACACACACACACACACACACACACACACACACACACAGACTTACGAACTCTTAAAAACATAATTGTGAAAAGACGAAATTGTATAATACGTTTCAGTTTATGAAGTAAATAATAAAACAGTATTATTATAATATTTACACGTGCTGATCTATACTTAAAACACCTATATATTTGGTTAATAGGCCTATGTGTTTGGTCTTTACAGATTGTATCACGTACTGAAGTGTCCAGTGACTGTAGCATTATGCTTCACAAACTCTGAAGTTACAGCCGTACGTGAGTAGTTTGAACTTACGTCACAAGTAAAATAAGAATTTTCTGAGAACCTGTTTTCTAAATAAACCTTTCTACATAATTTTTAACTACATGGAATATATACCATCCTTTTTTCTTCTAATGATCAACATATTCTTATGTATTTCTGTTTTACTTCTTCGAAATATTCTGTTGTGCAAACGTACTTTAATCACGACAATACAGGCCTTCAAAAAGCAAACCGTGAATACCCTATGTGATATTCAACACAAAGACGAAGATTACACACTTAAATTGTGTCTAATTGTAACGCGCATTTACAATGAGTTGCACACGGCCTATGTTGAGTTTGTTACGAATAGGAAAAAAATATTGTAGTGAATTAACTGGAATTTCTTAATCAATTATATATCAATTAACTCTTGATATCATCATTAATTTATATAAGTTGTATCATATATTCTTTAGAATATTTAATCAATTTCTAATAATAAATTTCTTTAATTATAACCCAAGTATTATGTAAACAGAGAGCTTTAGAAAGAACGCAAGAAAGCAACACGTTGCCCAAGAAAGAATAATTAAATAATTTTCAAAAAATACAAACGTAAATACTCAGACCTTGAAAACGATGAAAATAAAAATCATAATGGTTTCTTGTGATTCCTAGGATCCGGTTTCCTAGGTCTTAATTATATTTGTAAAATTTTCTCGAATTTTTTAATGTTTAAAAATTTACAACAAAATACAGATGCCAGAACCTTTATTTATTTTGTTATTTAGTTACTCAATAAAAATTTGTATATGCTAGAGTTAGCAAGATATAAGCAACTTATTTACCGACGTGAATTTTGCCATAATGATTTATGTAGCCTAACTAGTAGCACATTTTGCACAGTTGTATTTACCGCTATCTAGAACATGTATTTAGGTATCAAATTAAAATGACTACAGCGGAAATTTATACTTTCTTTCCTCGTAATTTCTTTAATAATCTCTCGCACAGGCAAATCAGACGTTACTTATTTGTTTTTATTTCCAGACAGGAAGTTACTATTCTTTTCCTGTTGTTCCGCGTTAGATTAGAGATGTCTGAATATTTCAGTATGTTTCTTATGATGATCGAATTTTACATTTATTGCAATAATTTTCCTACAGATTTTCGTTTCCAATACGTAACACACCGACACCACATTGTCCCTTATCAACAAGGACGGTAAATTTTCTACAAAACATTGTAAATTGGTCTCCGCACAGAAGTTTTAAGAACAAGGATTGCAGAAAATAATACTTTGCAGTTTGAAGTTACACTGTGATTGGCAGAGCATTAAACTAAAGTAAAACAACTAAATTTTGCTTCCATTATTAAAGTTATAATTTTTCTTATTGTATTCTTTATATGCAAAAAGAATAGATGCATAGGCATCTATAGTTTTTAATATTGTTTTATTTTAGTTTTATTTATTTTTCAATTCTCTTCTATGTGTTGTATTGTTTCAGTAAAATAATCTGTAGTAAGCAATGTTACGGAAATGATCAACGGTAAACAGCGTTGTACAACATAATGGTGGCAATGTTAATGGAATACGACGTAGTGAGCGTTGTTCATATAACTGAATTAGATCAGGTGACCTTCCGTTTTTTATTACAGCGAAAACGGTATGCTGCAGGAAAAGGGTTAAACACTGATAGGATGAACTAGGTTAATTGCGTTAATTACTTCGCTAAAAGTTGAATACACTAGTGTTGTTTAATACAAAAGAGGAATTCATCTGTGCCATCACGATTCTATGTTTTGTGTAGTTACTGGTGTCTGATAACATTTGTATTAAAACAACTCACTCTGCCTTAAAAAAGGCATGAATAATTTAATTTATTACATTGCAAACACAAACACATAAGCACTCAAAGTCATTTGTACATTAGGTAGTACAAGCATTTATGTAGGCGTCAGACGTCAGGTGCATTTATTTGTGCACAAAGAATGTACCTATCAGTGTGTCCTTAAAACTCTGTAATTTCTGCTTTTCTAAAATATCTTAAAACAAATTGTGTGCTTTGTAAAATTAAAATATTTCTTTACTTTCTGTACACGATAAAAATTAAAATAATTATACAATTGCACACTTATACTAATGTATTTGCTTCCAATTTCTACCGCAGTCAACAAAAGCAACAGTGTAACAATTTAACTAGTTTGTAACACTCGTTAGGTACATATATTGATTTTGTGCATACAAATTTGTGTGATTTTGTGTGTGTGTGTGTATATATATATATATATCTTTATATATATATTTCGTGTGTGCGTGTGTATGTCACTGAACTCCTCCTAGACGGCTGGACCGATTTTGATGAAATTTTGTGTGTGTGTTTGAGTGGGTCCCTGGATGGTTTAGATTCACAATTGGACCCGGTAGGTGGCGCTGCGATCGGGTTCCAGGAAATTATATATAAAAATGAATGTTTCTTTGTTTGTCCCGTATGCGTTCCTATACCATTCATCGGATTGCAATGAAACTTCGGTGAGTTGTTGTGCGCACGCCCGCGAAGGTTTCTGAATTAGTGGTGTTTTTTCGATGGGGTCCTTTGGGGGGTTCTTTGGGGTCTTCCACATCTTCTCCTAAACCACTGTACCGATTTCAACCAAACTTGGCACAAATATTTTACGCAAAGGGAGAACCAACATAGGATAGGTGTTTTTTCAATGGGGTCCTTTTGGGGGTTCTTTGGGGTCTTCCACATCTTCTCCTAAACCACTGGACCGATTTCAACCAAACTTGGCACAAATATTTTACGCAAAGGGAGAACCAACATAGGATAGGTGTTTTTTCGATGGGGTCCTTTTGGGGGTTCTTTGGGGTCTTCCACATCTTCTCCTAAACCACTGGACCGATTTCAACCAAACTTGGCACAAATATTTTACGCAAAGGGAGAACCAACATAGGATAGGTGTTTTTTCGATGGGGTCCTTTTGGGGGTTCTTTGGGGTCTTCCACATCTTCTCCTAAACCACTGGACCGATTTCAACCAAACTTGGCACAAATATTTTACGCAAAGGGAGAACCAACATAGGATAGGTGTTTTTTCGATGGGGTCCTTTTGGGGGTTCTTTGGGGTCTTCCACATCTTCTCCTAAACCACTGTACCGATTTCAACCAAACTTGGCACAAATATTTTACGCAAAGGGAGAACCAACATAGGATAGGTGTTTTTTCAATGGGGTCCTTTTGGGGGTTCTTTGGGGTCTTCCACATCTTCTCCTAAACCACTGTACCGATTTCAACCAAACTTGGCACAAATATTTTACGCAAAGGGAGAACCAACATAGGATAGGTGTTTTTTTGATGGGGTCCTTTTGGGGGTTCTTTGGGGTCTTCCACATCTTCTCCTAAACCACTGGACCGATTTCAACCAAACTTGGCACAAATATTTTACGCAAAGGGAGAACCAACATAGGATAGGTGTTTTTTCGATGGGGTCCTTTGGGGTCTTACACATCTTCTCCTAAACCACTGGACCGATTTCAACCAAACTTGGCACAAATATTTTACGCAACGGGAGAACCAACATAGGATAGGTGTTTTTTCGATGGGGTCCTTTGGGGTCTTCCACATCTCCTCCTAAACCACTGAACCAACATAGGACAAGTGTTTTTTTCGATACAATCCTTTGGGGGGTCCTTTGGGGTCTTGCACATCTCTTCCTAAACTATTAGACCGATTTCAACCAAACTTGGCACAAATATTTTACGCAACGGGAGAACCAACATAGGACAGGTGTTTTTTCGATACGATCCTCTGGGGGGTCCCCCAAACTATTAGATTTGGTTACTATGGCAACCCAACAGAATAGATTCTGTTATAAATATATTATCGCATTAAACTGAAGACCACGCGAACGAAGTCGTGGGTAACAGCTATTTATTTTTAAGAAACCTACTTTAATTGAACTTTATTAATTAAACTAACATTTTCATTACGTACAACGTGAAACTCCGTAGCGAAGCACGGGTATTCCCCTAGTATATATATAAATTTTTATAAAGAAAAGTCACTTTTAAAATGGATAATTTTGTACTACAGAATCATAACATAAAACACAAAGCATATTGTATCGGAAATTAGGAATTAACTGATTTACTGAATGGACCATAGCAATGAGCTAAGAATAATATTACTTCTCTGTAATATTTATTTTTCCTAAATATTTGGACCACTATCGGCCCTGCCCGTGGTGATTCGTAAGACCATTTCTCACCATGAGGTACTACCTAAATACCAGACTAACAGTTATTACTTACCAGATTGTTACTATTATTGCTACATTCCAAGCAACAGTTATTTAATTAAAATCTTTACCATGAAACTTTAAAGATATAGCTCACCAATATACACCGTATCTACTGTACATAAAACTTCTTTTCCAAAATCTGTAGAGTAAATTTATCGTACAAGGTGACTGGAATGCTAAACACACACACTGGACCTCGAGACACACTAATACAAAATTCTGGTGCACCATGTCCGACAACAAATTTTCTTATAAAACGACACTAGCAAGATTTCTGCTGTCTTAGACTTCACTGCAGCCAGCGGAATACCTACGAACAATTGTATAGTGGACTGTTGCTTTGTGCTTTTGTCTGACTATACTCCGCATATCATGAGCACAACCGTCATCAGCAAACTGCCGCCACCTAATCGAATCTCAAGAAACACCGACTGGAGTAACTACTAAACTTACAGCGAAGAAAACGTAAACATCAACCTACGATTGAAATGCCTCGTTGATGTGAAACTTTTGCCCCACTGCACGGTACGTTGCCACTCTCATACAACAGGCACTCCACTTCCAAAACTGCTAATGCGAAAACAACTAGTACTGTCAGTATAGCACTACACGGATGTAGCCAAAAAACGATGAGCAAGGAGAACATAACAAAGGTCAAGAAATCATTAGACTAGACTGTGCAGACAATGAAAAAAACAATTAGAAATTCTAAAACCTCGGACTTCAAATGTTTATCACTGTGTTTTCCCTAAAACGACAACACAAGTCTACATAATAGTTAACTAAATCGCAAAGGGTCTAATTAATCTCGCCTTAGCGGTTCTAAGTACAGATTTGATAATATATATTACCTTATTTCAGTCCCGTCTTGTGATTTCTAGCAGGTATGTGACGCGTTTCGGAACTATTGTTCCATAATAAGATATACATTGGCTTATCCCTCATAAGATATTGTCAAACATTACAAATTGTAATCAAAATAAAACACGTACCAACAATAAAAACAAATACCGAAACAATCGTTCCGAAACGCCTCATATAGCTACTAGAAGTCACATGACGGAACTGAAATAAGATAATCTAGTAATTAAATAAATTGAAACTTGGATACTGGAAACATAAATGTCAACAAAATTTTAGATTCTACTTCATATAATTGTAGCCTCTTTAATTTGTTCAGTCATTCTACATTTAATTAGAACCGTGGAACTATCAACAATGTGTATTTTTCCTGTTTGTACACACCATTTAACGTCATGCTCATTTAACAGAATCACTGATAATAAATGTATGTAATAAATGTATGGTTTCAGAATAGTGACCGGGCATACGAAAATCTGAATTCCATTTTCATATGCTTATACCAAGTTTAATAACATAGGTCGGTGTTCATACATGTGCTGGATGTATTTGTAATCTATATAAATTCCCATGCTCTGTAAGTTTAGTTTTTAAATATCACTAAAAATTATAATTGATGCCACACTATTAATCAAAATGTAATAATGTATAAATTTGTTGTGTACTTCGTCTGCGTCCTCTTACTATTGGCAAACAGTACGTTAAATAAAGGGAAGATTCAGCTCTTTTAGTTTTAATTTATAACGTCAATTTTGAATGAGACTCAATTTTTACAAGAAATTATTATTATTAAATAGATATCAACACAAATATGTAAAGAATAACTGTAGACAATACCGTTAGAAGATATCAGAGCGGTGTTTTTTCAAAAGAACGCACCCTTGTCTTGGCGACAACTAGACGGCTAAAAGTACGAAAAAGTCGCGTACGGGACAGAAAGCCATAAAATTGTATTATATCTAAAAAACAGCAAAAAATAGGTTAAAGGTTGTGAAAGCTGAGTGCTTACAACAATAGATACCGTTATTTTAAACAGAGAGCGTTAGACAGAGAAGCGTAAGGATAGCGTCACTTCCCACAATAGCTCGAAAGATTTGCACGCGCTGTTAATTAACGAATAAGAGAAAGCGTCATTTTTTAGAGGGTGAATTCTATAGTTGGGTTGGATACAATCAAACATCGCGGTACTCTAATCCAATGGGAATGTGTTTTATAAATATTAAGTGAGGGTAGAATTAGTTAGGGTATAAAAAAAACGTAGTTTGGAAATTTGTAGTCAGTCGACGAAGGTATTACAACTAAAAGACTCGTAATTTGCGTATTAGTAAAATCGTAAACGTAATTTAGGTAATCGGAAATATTATAACTATAATACTCGTAATCGGCGTGTAATAATTGTTAATTCAGTAAAGAGATTGTAACAGTTATATCAGTATTCATTATTTTAATAAAACTAAATAATCGGAAGTTTGGAAGAAATTGTCGGAGAAGTTATAAGCGTAAAGTGTAATAGATAATTTAATCAACGGGAACAGTTAATATTCAACCCAAAGTGATTAGTCTTTGTAGAAGCTACTGTAATTCGGCTGACACAGTATCAAAGTTCATGTCGGAAGTAAACGTGAATCGGAGAATTACCACAGCGTGAGTCGGAAAATTAGTAAATCGTCTGACGGTATGGGCCTGAACGATCCGTGTTGCTAGCACTTAGCTTAATTTAATATACATGCAAAGATGTTAAATATAGTGCTTAATACATATTCTTGATTTAAATACTGTATTAGCTGTGAATTGTGTATGGTGAAAGTGATGCCTATGTATACCTAAAGTGTTAAAAACAACGAGTGCCACCAGCAAGGATCTACTGTCGCAACGAAGGACATCAGAACTCCAGGACAGCACACTTCAAGCGGATAACCTTCAGCGCAGACTGGAATTCGACAATCAAGTAACCCATAATTGAACATTCAAATTTATATTATATTTCACGTCAAATCTATCGTTAATTGAATAAATCCGCTTATAGTCCAAGCCACGTATTTTATAATCAACTAAACGCTATGTAACTCACCGTCTGTGGCTTAAGTAAATGTTTTTATACAATTGACATGTTTCGGGACACTTGTCCCATCATCAGAATATTTAAAAAAGTCTCTTCATACCATCATACGATGGCACAGTCGTCAATATATTAAAATCCACATAACACAAAACACAATTACACTACACAAAGTACGCACACAAAAATTTTCGGTGTACACCACACGGTAACCGACAGCGCACTGGTTCATATTTCACTCGTGTCGCGACAATATCGCAACGCAGTATCGTACAGGACATTAGATTTAAAGTTCAGCGGATCATTTAAAACATGTGGCCTGGTAACAGGATTATTATACGCTCTATATATCTCAAACTCCTCAAGGGCGTTCATGTAACGTCCTTTATTACAAAAGTGAAGGGGTATCAAGTTGGTATGAAAATTAGTATAGTTGTGATTTTCATCAATAAGATGTTTAGCGAATTTAGATTTTACATTTTCTGTGTTATGAAAATAAGTGGGTGGCTTATGTTTAACAAACCTCTTGAAAAAACCACGGCCCGTTTGGCCCACATAAAAATTTGGTGTGCGTACTTTGTGTAGTGTAATTGTGTTTTGTGTTATGTGGATTTTAATATATTGACGACTGTGCCATCGTATGATGGTATGAAGAGACTTTTTTAAATATTCTGATGATGGGACAAGTGTCCCGAAACATGTCAATTGTATAAAAACATTTACTTAAGCCACAGACGGTGAGTTACATAGCGTTTAGTTGATTATCAAATCTATCATATTCATATTGGCAATTCAAACCGTCTAAAAGAATCCACTATCAAAGAATTGCTAAGAAAGCTGAATTTTCAATATTATAATCATATAAAAATCTTGTGTACTTGTAAGAAGCAAATGCAAATAAATTATTAAATATATAATTTATGCTACATAAAATTGTGTTAATAAGTTATTTCATGCCCTGAGGTAATTCGTAAGAGTCGCTACAAAAGCAAGAGTTGAAAGTATAGCATTTAATACACAACAAATTTTAGCATATTAATTAATACTCATCTCTTGTGTAAGGTAGTAAATTAAAATCACTTCCCTCAACTACTGTCAAATGAGATATTTGAAATGTTTTCCTGGTGACGTCCATGTATTGCTCTGTTGATAATAATTACAGTTTACGAAAGAGTAAAAAAAAAACAAGAAAAAATGTTTTTCGTGACTACTTCATTTTAAACCAAGTCAGTGAATTAGACTAGTTTAAACGGTATACATTACATTCTGAAATGTACGAGAATGGAAGAAATTTAGTAAACAAATCTTTATTTACCAGATTCATGTGACCACAACATGAACCAAAAATAATAAAATTTTCAACAGTGAACGTTTCTCTATTTTTCCTGTTTCCACAGGTGCCTGTGAAAAAATATCGGTATGGAGAACCATAATGACTTCCATGTTCTAAGATTTATATTTAAAATCATATTCGAAATGAAATATTTCCATTGAAACTATGTCTTTCTACTTATTGCTTCAGCATTAACCACAGTACTGTGGTCACTAACGTATGCCACCTCACGTTTTCGCACTCGATTTTCACTGATGATGGCAGTCGATGGCACTGCCGAAAAGTCTGGTTATATAGACATACAGAAAACATTGGACTACGGCTAAGCAACCCGGGACGCAATTTTAACAAAAAACTACTTCTTTGTTGCCGATAACGTAGTACACATATAAAAAAATCTCCCCTCCATCTTCAACTATAATTTTTAATAATAGAAAATTACCCCCACCCCGTTCACCTAACCTCTTCATTTATAGATATTTCATCTACGTTTCTACAGTGGATTATTATGAGCTTCTTATCAGGATACTTTATTTATAAAAATTAAGTACTTTTCTCTTGTTAAACCATAAAATGTTTCAGGTAAACTACCCCTTTCTCTTAACCGATCTTCTCCAAAATCAATAGACCTTCAGTCCTGTACAATTCAGGGATGCATGCAAAAAAATATTTGACTCTGTTTGAATGTGCGGCAGTTATCGTTCGTCATGGAAACATTTCTCTTGTTACAACATAAAATGTTGCAGGTAAACTACCCCTTTCTCTTAACCGATCTTCAGCAAAATCATCAAATATTGAGTTCTCTTTAGTTCAGAAAGGTATGCAAAAACGTAGTTGATTCTGTTCGAATTTACGGCAGTTATAGTTCGTCATATAAAAAATTACCCTTGTTAAAACATAAAATGTTGCCGGTAGACTACCCCTTTCCCTTAACCGATCTTCACCAAAAACGACAAGTCTTGAGAACTTTACAATTCAGGGCTGTATGCAAAACAGTATATGATTATGTTTGAATTTGCGGCTGTTATCGTTTGCCAAAAAAAATAATTACCCTTGATTAAAAAAAAAGTTGCATGTAAACTACCCCTTTCCCTTAACCGATCTTCACCGAAAACAACGGGTCTTGAGTATTCTACAAATCAGAGGTGTATGCAAAAAGTATTTTATTTTGTTTAAATTTGCGACTCTTATCGTTTGCCATAGAAAATACCCTTGTAAAACATAAAATGTTGCATGTAAACTACCCCTTTCCCTTAACCGATCTTCACTAAAAACAACAGGTCTTGAGTACACTACAAATCAGGGCTGTATCAAAAACTTATTTGATTCTGTTTGAATTTGCGGCTCGTATCGTTTGCCATAGAAAATACCCTTTAAAACATAAAACGTTGCCGGTAAACTACCCCTTTCGCTTAACCGATCTTCACCAAAAACAAAACGTCCTGAGAACTCTACAATTCAATGCTGTATACAAAAAATTATTTGATTCTGTTTAAATTTGCGGCTTTTATCGTTTGCCATATAAAATACCCTTGTTAAAATATAAAATGTTGCTGGTAAACTACCCCTTTCCCTTAACTGATCTTCACCAAAAACGACACGTCTTGAGTATTCTACAAATCAGAGCTGTATGCAAAAACTTATTTGATTCTGTTTGAATTTGCGGCTCTTATCGTTTGCCATAGAAAATACCCTTTTAAAACATAAAACGTTGCCGGTAAACTACTCCTTTCCCTTAACCGATCTTCATCAAAAACAACAGGTTTTGAGAAATCTACAATTCAGGGCAGTATGCAAATAATCATTTGATTCTGTTTGAATTTACGGCTGTTATCGTTTACCATAGAAAATACCCTTGTTAAAACAAAAAATGTTGCCGGTAAACTACCCCTTTCCCTTAACCGATCTTTACCAAAAACGACAGGTCTTGAGAACTCTATAATTCAGGGCTGTATGCAAAACAGTATTTGATTATGTTTGAATTTGCGGCTGCTATCGTTTGGCATAGGAAATAATTACCCTTGATTAAAAAAAAAACGTTGCTGGTAAACTACCCCTTTCCCTTATCCGATCGTCACCAAAAACAATAGATCTTGAGTACTCTACAAATCAGGGCTGTATGCAAAACATTATTTGATTCTCTTTGAATTTGCGGCTGTTATCGTTTGCCATAGAAAGAAAATCTATAGACACACAGATAGACACACAGACACTTTTCGAAAAATGACTTTTTTTCATGTTTTGAGTGTAGTACAATCAGAATCTGCAATAATCTCGAACACGATTTTTTTTTGCCATCACCATAAGGAACATGGAAGTAAAAAATCCAGTAGTGCTTACGATTCTGACTTCAATTTAAATGTGTTGCTAACTGTGAACAGTTGGTATAAGTTTGGATTGCACTTTAACTGTTTGTTGTCAGGTGGAGTCTACGTTTTCTTTTACTATATAAAGGATTGAGCTGGTTGCTCCCCTGTCGCAATGTTTTGTTGACTTCGGTGGTGTACTCGTGTGCGTGAGAATTGTGTGTTGTGTTGTTTTGTGAGTGTTGTAATCTTTCTTGGTGTGTATTTATTTGTATTATTTAGTCTTTTTATCATATACTGTGTGAACATTTGTAATTTTTTGACTCTTTGTTACTTGTAAAGAGAATATTATTTCTTACATATATTCATCATGTATAGTTATAAATATTTATGGATAGCCTCCATAACGCTACCAATAGTTTGGGTGGCCGAAAGTATAATTTTCCTATAATGGCAAAACTAAATCATTTAGATTCTAATGTCTGTAATCCATCACAACCATCTTTTAAGGCAATCCAATAATCTATTAACTAATATTTCATTTAATAATTAATCGTGAAGAAATAATTCATCGAATGAACGTTTCTTATGGCCAATTAATCCAGCAACTTTTAAAATTGGAAATTTTTCAAGATGTTTCTTAAAATGTACGTAATTTTAATAAAATGATATGTTAAGGATGTTTGAAATTTTTTGTAGAAAAAAAAGGTATTTTTGTTTGCTCCTATTATTGGTAACAATTCTTTGAAATAAATCAATTTTGTGTAGTAACTTTGATAGTCGTTTATCCTTTAAATGCTTGTTGGATAAAATGCGATTAAACGTACTTACATTCCGTACTTACATAAAATGTATAAATTGGTAGAGAATATGCAATACTTCAAATGACATGCATATAAGCTAATTTTTCCATTTTATAAAAACATACTTGCGTGCCATTCGTCAAACTGTTTTCGTATACCGTCAAAATGCGATTAATTTTTAAAAGTAGTGAATTTGCTTCAGGACAACGCTTGACCTCACAAGCCCAACAAGCAATCCTTTTCTTACATTTCTTGGATCTGAACTACTGAACCATTCACTGAACCATCTTTTGACTTGGATAAAACTGGTTTTTATCTTTTCTGTCCACTGAAAGAAAAACTGGGATGAAAATATATCTTTCCAGCTATAGAAGTAACAGAAGTTGCGTGAAATCGGCTGTACACTAGAAAAACTTTCTTCAGGAAGGAATTCAAAAGCTCATTATAACAGGTCGAATAAACGGATAGAACTTGGAAGAGATTATGTAAAATATGACTTTAATTTTTCTTTACTGCTTATCAAGATAACATCTTAAAATTTCATTTGATTTTTGACATAACTCTTATATCAGTGGTCATCGAATCCAGGAAGACCACTATTACTGAAGAAAGCAAGACAGCCCCAGAGAATGGAGTTACTACACAAAAGTAGCCAAAACGCCCGACTGAAGAAGGGCTTTATCATCGGGAGTAAACAATCAATTAAGTGTGAGGTTTCAATTCCAGCCGTGAAAATCTTTATCACCGGGAATGTAACATTTAAAGGGAAATTCAATTAAAATATAGTCTATGTTGTAAAACATATAGGCCTAAAATGTATATTTTGAATATGTTACTAGCAAGGTATAAGAATATTGTCTAATGCGTTTGCTTCTTAAATTGACTGACTGAAAAATTTGATGATAAATAGCACCACATCACTCCATTATTACTTCAGTTTCCTTTTCTTTTGTTAATGTACAAAAAAACTTGTTTTGTAACTAGACATAAGAAGAGACTGACAAATATTAATGTGCTTAGGAAACGATGGTACAGAGAAATTGACGATGCTGGAGTAGCCTGAACAGCAATTACACTGTGAGACGGCGCCAGACCCATCTCCAACTCACTGTATATTTGTAAACCACTATCTACCAAAAGAATTGTATTATTTATTAGTCAGTATTAGAAGTCCCACAAAATGCGTATTTCATTATCATTAAGCGTACTGATATAAACGACTTCATTATATTAGTCCATTATACATGAATCAGAATCGGTTATAAAACGTAACAATAAGTTATGTTTTATTTGGAGGGATTATTTAGCCTGTTTTGTTAATTTTGTCAATATGCCAATAAATCCTATTTTATATTTCAAGAATCCGTTTGCATAATGATACCAGACTGAACATAAATGTATTTGTGTACAAGTATTAACTTTACATTGAAATTACTTTCATAAAAGTTCTTACCTTCATACGCACGGAAATGGCTAAACTACAATTCCCTGAGGAGCCTTGTGCTTATTTTGTCCACTTTAGAATAGGTACGTTTAGATTATATAGGCACTTTCTCTCTATTGTATAGGCCTACTTTAATATTTCGATGTATTACTTTAGTTAGATTGTTCAATACAACATTTTTTGACCTCAAAACATCAATTGAGGTGTCTTTCAAAATATTCAGATTTTGATACCAGCTCGTTAAAATTAATATGTTAGACTAAGTACGCACAATAGCAAACATCAGTAAACAGCACATGTTTTACACATTTATCACACAAAGTAGAAAACATTAATTTTGGACTTAACAGAATAACCTTCATAAATAACGTTTTCCCATTACTAGTAAACCTTATACCATTAGTTACACGTACCATTGTTTTTTATTACAGTGGATAATTATTACAGTTTTTGATCGATAATACCTTTATCATCATAATATTTATAACATTCTGTGGCCAACAGGAAAGGAAATGGATGAAAGTGTTTATGTTGACGAGAAAACATGTTACGAGTATGTTGATAGAATCATTTCCAACCCTGTCAAATGCGCAAGAAATATTACCTCCCTCCCTATTATTACTTGGCATCCTTATTGTGTTACAATGATTGATACTCATTTTATCGACTTCGTATACTGTTATATATCATGCGTTGTATGATACGCGAAGGTACACGATTTTTACTTGTTGAAATTGTAAGCGCTGTAAGTTGTAAATTCAGTTCTTTAGGACATATATGACTTATCATGTCACGCGTCATTCCACCCCGCGATGTGGAAACATTGGTCCCCCAAAAAGACATTATTTCTATCCTAGCCCTGTTTTATTCAGGTTAACACAACTTGTACTAACAGCATAGCTGAAAATTTTAAGGCATTATTGACCGCGATTACTGATTGACACTATAAAAGTGGAACTAATGGCTAAAAATTATGAACATTGATTTCAGCTCAGTTACTTATATAGGTACAAAATTATATAACCTATGTTTTGAATGTATATATTGCAACGTTACGTTCTTGTGTGTGTGTGTGTGTGTGTGTGTGTGTGTGTGTGTGTGTGTGTGTGTGTGTGTGTGTGTGTGTGTGTGTGTGTGTGTGTGTGTGTGTGTGTGTGTGTGTGTGTGTGTGTGTGAAACTTTGTCGCATATAAGACTGACTCCAGAAAGGACAGAGTACCATAAAATTTAATAAATATTGTAATTTTCTTTTATTTAATGTACCACTCTTCTTCTAAGGTGCATGTACATCATATATACATGCAACTAGTAATCATATTAAGATATTATGTTAACCATTACAAATAGTATATTAATATATAAATAAAATAAGACTTACTTTACATTAGGTGACTGATAACATTAACAAATTACATAGTTTTAAAATACTAAGAATAGATATTTTGATTGAAACTCAGTTTAATCGTAACAATATGCATTCAAAGAATTGTGTAAGTACTTTGGTCTATCAAAGAGAAGGAAAAGAATTTCAGAAACTGGGTATGTATAGTCTAGTGTTCCATTCTTCGCAAATATTGATTAAACAGTTCGAATCGTGTCCTGGATTGTCACAAACGTTTGGCACCGTTTTCAGCAATCAAAAATTATTTGCACGTCTAGGTGATTTTCACAATCACAAAACACTCATAATCCAATGGTTCGATTCAGTTCATAGCATTTTACACTATCAAGTGAGATTTTTTATGACTCCGTAATTACTTTATTAACAAAGGAATTAACAAAAATAATTACAACTTCAATTTACACATAAGCAAGTTTGTACAATCGCAAATCTATGGGAGTGTAGTATACTACACCAAGTGTACTACCCGTCGGTACAATTAGTTTCGTAATGCATTATCTAGATTTATGCATTTATCAAAAAACGTAGCCAATAGTTATTAGCGGGCGTCACCATTCACGTTATTACAGGTCTCACGCACAATCACACTGTATATCCAAATTTTACACCATACGACGTCAGATCAGGTGATGCAATCCTGCTCGAGGTTGTCTGTTTAAATGGTATAGGGTGTTTAATTAAAGTTTCCACTTTCTGGTTGTTATAAATTGAGGTATTTCTCTTTTTAAATTACACATGCAATTTGTACCATTCCTGTGTGTGTGTGTGTGTGTGTGTGTGTGTGTGTGTGTGTGTGTGTGTGTGTGTGTGTGTGTGTGTGTGTGTGTGTGTGTGTGTGTGTGTGTGTGTGTGTGTGTGTGTGTGTGTGTGTGTGTGTGTGTGTGTGTTAATGAGTTGATACATTCATCGTAGATTTAACTCAGTAAACTTAAATTAACATTTTATTAAACAATAAAATTTTTTGCAAAACCATAAACAGCAATTTTTGTTGTCTAGCTTACCGTGATGTGCTGACAGCCACAACACAAGGAGTTTTTGCTGTGTCCAATCATCGGTTTTTTAATTGCTTTTCACTTCTCTTGGTTATAAGGAAAGGCCTTAGGGATCAATAAATAGAATATGTTTGTGAGGGTTGAATAGCCAAGTGGGTGTATACGTGGGAAGTGAGCTACTTTATCGCAGTTAGCGCATTCTTGTCGATTTCCACCGCTCGATAGCTGTAATGTAAAACAAATAGGAACAATAATAATCACCATAAGATTGGAACGATCTCAACACTTTTAACTGAACTGTTTAAATCTTTGAATAGTCATCATTCCTATTTGAAAATATTAATGCTAAACATTTTATATGCTAAAAACAGATATCTTAATCTGACTGTGTAATGCACATAATGGATACCTGAAATCAACAGGGTCTTCACTTACAGGTTCAATTTACAAAATTATAATTCAAAAATTAAATTATGCTTAAAATATATTTGTTCATTGTAATTTATAAAGTACAGTTTAGATTTTACAGTTTAGTTATTCAAAAATAGTGTAAAAAAGATAATTTTCAGTGAAGTAGGAAAGACAAATATCTGTGAAATTTTTACTGGTGTTGGTGTCTATAAAAAAAAGAGGTTGGCTATAAAAAGAGGTTGTTTGACTATTATCATTAAAGAATTGGAGTTCATAGGCGAGTATCTGTTAGCAAACACTTTATAGACCTGCAAATCCATAGGATTGTAAAGCAAACATACATTAAATTAGATTTAATATTACATAACATTTGATGTACATTAAATTAGATGTAATTTGACATAAATTACATTGCGTAGCCTTGTAGAAGCTAGTCACTTAGTGCCAAAAATGACAACGTTGACGCAATGTAGACGCAATATTCTAGAACCGTCCATTTACCAAAATCGATCAACTGTAAATACCCTTGTAGACGGCTGCCAGTCGAAGAATATTTGATAATTATGCAAATTATGCTAGTAACTCTAGTATGTTATAATTGAGTGCCAAGAATTGTGTTTACAGTAGGCAGCAAGTGTAATAAACAACTGTGGGCTCAATGATTTCAAACTTAAAATCTTATGTCTTAAAATGATACTTAAAACTTAAAATGATACACTGAATCTTATGTCTCTATAACTTTAAAAACAACACAGAAATATATATATATATATACATATATATATTACTATAATACTTATAACTATTTTACCTCAAGATTATTATATACATCAAGAAACGGACTGTAGCAGAAAGTGATTGAAAAGTATATATATATATATATATATATATATATATTGTACTGCTGTTAAAATACACCACAGTACATAAGAGTAAAATAATAATTTTAAAGAAGAAAAGGTATAAATTTAATAGTATTGTGAACATATGTTAGAATTGTAAACAAAAAAACTGAGTTGTCAGTCACGACCAACATAGAGGTAGACTCCAATATTATATAGAACAGCATTAAGAAATTTGTGTTGACAATTATTATATTAAATTTGAAATAAACATTAAAATAAAATGAAAGATTAATAGAATAGTAATCTAAAATATACTAATTATAATGGATAATATAAAAAATCAAAAAATGTAATTAATAATAATTAATAAAATTATATATGTTTTTAAGAATCATATGATGGAAAGATGTGACGAATTTAGTTAGGTATCTAAATGGCAAATTGTAAATTGTTATAATTGAATTGTATTGAAATGGAAGAAAATTTGCTTAGTTTAATTTTATATTTCAGAAGATACACATTAAAAGTGTTTAATTTTATATTTAAGAAGAGCCACATCAAAAAATCAAATTTTATATTTATTATGAGAAACATCTAAGAGTGGTCTTATAACAAAGTTTAATTTTGTATTTAATATTGGAAACATTTAAAAGAAGGGAGTTAACATTGATATTCAATCTAATAAACATATAAGAGTATAAACCTGTAACATTGAAAGAATTCTAATTTTTACACAACTTAATAAACATCAATATTTTCAAGAAGTCTGAGTATATCATTTATAGAATACCGATATAACGGAGGAAGCCTGTCCTGGAATATAATTTGACAGTCAACACAATCAAATTCGATATCTAAAAGAAGAATCAATTTAGTAATCCAAGAAGAAAATAGAATTCGACATTTAATCTAATAAAAAAAACAAGAGAAGGAATAAAACACGAAGCCTTTCATTATATTTAAGATGATAAACATAAGCAAGAATTGAACCCATTTCAGTTGTGAAGAGCTCAGATTCAAACTATTCACATTTACACGGTAGATATTATTACCTTGTTATTTATTTAAAAAAATTGATGAACTAACGTTATTTGGTCCTGATTAAAGAAAAGAATAAATCATTCACAGTATTGAATATTATAAATCAAATTAGTAATTTTCAATCCTGAGATAGAGTTTTCTTTTCATGAGCAGATAGAAATACCATACAAATAATAAAATATCAGCACATTAAATGGCATCCACAATGTATGGCATATAAAAATATTATATTTGCAATAAAATAACAGTACATAAAATGTCGCCAAAAACTTGGGGCATATAGAAATATTATACTTGCCAATAATTATAGTACATAAAATGGCGCCCACACGTGAAAGCAAAGATTTTTTTTAAGCCAGCACCAAATAACATAAATTAAATAATAGGCAATAGTGCCAAACTGAATTAATTAAATTACAATAAAATAATTTTGTTAAATTTAATTAGAATAAAAAGTTTACTTGTAGTTAAATTAATTTAAATATTGTAACATGGCTAACAAACAGGATAAAATATATAAATTAAGAAGTAATAGTGCTGAAGAGGAGGAAGATGAAATGGAACAACCCCATAGGGAAATTGAACAACTAGATGTGAGGGCAATTATGGATGCAATAAGGGCCACTTTAGACCAGCTAAATGCTAAATTAGACCAACAAAATACTAAATTAGACCAAGAAAATGCTAATCATAACCAGTTAATGGCTAATTTTAACCAGTTAAATGCTAAATTTGACCAATAAATCATAAATAAATTAAATAAGTTAAATAAATTTGCTAAATCAGGACTGAGATAAAGGCTGTTTCTGAGCAACAAAATGCTTTCAGGACTGAGATTACTAATTATACTAACCAGTTAAAGGCTGAAAGGAAACAGTCAATAGAACCAATAAAAGAAAATAACGATCAAAACAGGGAACAAGTAAGTCCGAAAACAGAAGAGAGTAGTAAGGAAATAGAAAATAAAGAAGACAAAAGTGTGTTATTATCTAAGAATAAACATAGCAGAAACAAAGAGAATAATAAGTATGTGGAAAAGAAGACGAAGAAAATAGGTAAAAGACGTCCCAAGAAACAGAAAAATACACAGGAAGAATTAGATATGATTAGGAGTGGTTTAATTAATGTATTTAATCTCACAATCATTAATTACAGTGAAATGACTGAATTAAAAAATCATAGAAAAAAAACTTAACCAAATTAACATTTAAATCAAATATACCAGATAAAGAAAAACTTAACAAAAGGTCAGTGACATCACCGATAAATAATGTACCATTAACATATCTGTTTAGTAAACAAGACGATAAAGTGATGGATCTAAACTTTAATACCATTGCAAACTTTATAGAAAAAAACTTGCAGTACAGGGTGACAGGGTGACAGAGAGATATTTAACAAGAACAGAAATCATTATGGTCACAATAATAATCCGTGCAACAAGGACAACTTATGTATTTGACAACGGATGAACTAAATATGAAAAATATGGAAAAAAGGGACTGATTTTCTGGGTATTGACCAAAGCAAACTAATTGAAGAAAAATTAGATTAATTATTAATACAGACGACATAATATGAAAGTTATTACAAAAAAAAAATTTTATGAATTAAGATGAAATAGATCAACAGAACACCAAGTTAAAAGAAACCAATCAAAAACAAATAAATGTGAATAACAAATTAGACCAGCAGGAGGCTGAAATAAAATTACTATTGCAAAGGCATAAGGAAATGGACCATCAGTTACTGAATGAAGCAATGGAAGATAAACTTGGCAAGATAATAGGAGTGCAATACAAGTGACCCATAAGAGAGAAGGTGAATTTAAATAAGAAGTTATACCCAATACCCTATAAAGTAAGAGAGCATATAAAAGAAGAAATCGACAAAGGATTAGTAAAAATATATAATTGAAATAAGTCAGTCAAAACACACGAGCCCGTTAATAGTAATTCCTATATAAGGATAAGTCCTTAATATTGTGTTTGGATGAGCGTCAAATTAATCAGATGATAATTCCGGATAAGGCGTCACCAAAAAATATGAGAGTAGTTTTAAAACGTTTTAATAACGTCATTTTTTAATAATTGTAATGCTATACCTGGATATTGGCAAAGAGAATTGCATCCAGAAAGTATAGAATATGTGAATGGTATAAGTTATCATTTCAAGAGAACACCCTTTGGGCTGGTCCATAATGTGGCCATATTTATAGAATGATTTGAGTGAGTATGGGGCAAGGAGATTTTAGAAGTTATTACGGTTTATGTCGATGAGTTAGTAATTGCATCAAACAGTTGGGAAGAATATTGTAATAGAATTAAGAGGGTACTTACCAGATTGGGGAAAAATAGAATGACACTCAAGTTAAATAATTTCATAGCCAGTAGAATTAAATTGTGTTGATTTATAGTAATTAAATACCAAGATGGAAAGGTTAAAGAGACATAAAATAATAATCAGATTCGCCCGTATAAATAAAGTAATAATTAAAAGAAAAATAATTCTAAGATAAATCACACATGAAATTTATATCCAAGATTGGGAAGGTGAAATTAAAAAGAAAACAAAACAATGTTGTATTCATGTTTTTGAGTTTTTTACCCATGAAAGTAGGCACAATTGTTAAAACGTACTTATTATATTGATGTAAAACCAGTTGGTTTGAATAATGTTATTTTAATCCATAAATGAGTGTGTAAGATACTGTGATTCGTGATAGTGATGAACCATATTTGTTGTGTTAATAAAAAAAAAAAGAAAACCAATTTATGTAAAGAACTTTGTTATATACAATTAGTGAATTAATCAGATGTTTTCAATATTAATGTTAGACCATGGTTGTGATAAGAAATTAATTATTTCAAACTCTCATATCAAATTATATCAGAGATTGTGAAATAAGAGAAGGTATTATGTACTGCTGTTAAAATACACCACAGTACGTAAGAGTAAAATAATAATTTTAAAAGAAGAAAAGGTATAAATTTAATAGTATTGTGAACATATGTTAGAATTGTAAAAAAAAAAACTGAGTTGTTAGTCAAGACCAACATAAAGGTAGACTCCAATATTATATAGAACAGCATTAAGAAATATGTTTTGACAGTTATTATATTAAATTTGAAATAAACATTAAAATAAAATGAAAGATTAATAGAATAGTAATCTAAAATATACTAATTATAATGGATAATGTAAAAAATCAAATAAATGTAATTAATAATAATTAATAAAATTATATATGTTTTTAAGAATCATATGATGGAAAGATGTGACGAATTTAGTTAGGTATCTAAATGGCAAATTGTAAATTGTTATAATTGAATTGTATTGAAATGGAAGAAAATTTGTTTAGTTTAATTTTATATTTCAGGAGATACATATTAAAAGTGTTTAATTTTATATTTAAGAAGAGCCACATCAAAAAGTCAAATTTTATATTTATTATGAGAAACATCTAAGAGTGGTCTTATAACAGAGTTTAATTTTCTATTTAATATAGGAAACATTTAAAAGAATGGAGTTAACATTGATATTCAATCTAATAAACATATAAGAGTATAAACCTGTAACATTGAAAGAATTCTAATTTTTACACAACTTAATAAACATCAATATTTTCAAGAAGTCTGAGTATATCATTTATAGAATACCGATATAACGGAGGAAGCCTGTCCTGGAATATAATTTGACAGTCAACACAATCAAATTCGATATCTAAAAGAAGAATCAATTTAGTAATCCAAGAAGAAAATAGAATTCGACATTTAATCTAATAAAAAAAACAAGAGAAGGAATAAAACACGAAGCCTTTCATTATATTTAAGATGATAAACATAAGCAAGAATTGAACCCATTTCAGTTGTGAAGAGCTCAGATTCAAACTATTCACATTTACACGGTAGATATTATTACCTTGTTATTTATTTAAAAAAATTGATGAACTAACGTTATTTGGTCCTGATTAAAGAAAAGAATAAATCATTCACATTATTGAATAATATAAATCAAATTAGTAATTGTCAACCCTGAGATAGAGTTTTCTTTTCATGAGCAGATAGAAATACCATACAAATAATAAAATATCAGCACATTGAATGGCATCCACAATGTATGGCATATAAACATATTATATTTGCAATAAAATAACAGTACAATATAAAATAAATAGAACTGTCTGAACTGTTTTTAAAATGCCAGGATGTTTAAGTAAAACATGTGGACTTAGAGGAAACAAAACTTAAGTAAAATATCGACTATTATTTAGCGCGCACTGTGTGGTTCAGACAGTCTGCTATCAGTAGTTGGCAGAGGTACACAACATGCCCTGAAATTACTTACTAAATTGAAGTCATATATTGACTGAAATTCTGTATTGAACGAATAAAACAGAGTACAGAAAGTTGTGGACTTACTCGACTGATGCAAGAAGCTTCCTAAATTGTGCGTTTGAATGCCTTTTACAGGCCGTTATTACCACCTCCTGAATGATATTCACCCAGACGTTACATTTTACTAAAAACATATTAAATAAGAGGCCAGACAAATAAAACAATAAGGATAACCAACTAAAGAATATTGAACATAACTGACCAAACGAAATTAATTTCTAGCGATAACATAGACATAATGGAGTTATCAAATTTTCATAAAAGCTATTTACTTGATTAGAGGCACTGAAGATCCGACGAATAAATGTCGTTGGATTTGAGATTAAATAAGCAGTTATTTCGTTTAATCAAGTTAATACGTTTACTGATACGTTTGTGTCGCGCACATTATAAATTATTAATATAAGTCCTGACTTATCGTAGCTCTACGAGAACATAGTTTAAACTAACTTGTTCCTTAATACTATAGTTAATCAACACTATATAAAGCTACTGCAACTATAAAAATAATTGTCAAGATGTAATATATTTGTCTATAATAAATTTGTATATGAAATATATTACTACGACATTCCATACTATCTACCATATTTTAGCTATAGGTAATTTTACAAGTAAATAGTTCTACACTAATTCTTTCTTGTGTTTTGAACATTTTGGTTTGGATTATCGCTACAGCCTTTACCCATTAGCTTGTCACATAGGCCTATACTTCGTGGAAGTTTTTTATTAAAAACCCTGTACAATTTAAGCAGACTATCTCAGGCAGAAGTGTCCTGGATTTACATTGTTTTTTTGCGCGAGGCCTGTATTGACGTGAAAGATAACGCCAATTGTTTTGTAAGTATGCAAAACAGGATAATGCATTGCGAAGCGACGGTAAGGATATCTGATAAGAAGAATAAGTGCTTTTTATTTCCCAGAGATAAAAATTACAGTCTCTGGTAGGAGGCCATGATAACCAACAGACATTTCCCTGTTGAGTTCGCTTCATGACTAGGTTTGATATTACATATTGCTCTATTTGAGTTGATCCCGCCTAACCCACTCTTGACAACGTCATCAGCATAGAGAACGTGTTAACATTCTCCTTCCTATAGGAGGGGTCTTTTATTGAGTGTGACGCCTTACATTACGTTTCATTACAGGAGAATGGTAAATTTCAGGAGGTAGAAATTCATATCGTTTTTTATTGTGATCTAAACACTGAATAATTTGGTGAATGATTTAATTAAAAATTCTTTTCCTTTCAATATACGTACACGATAGTATTAAAGTTGTGTATGGACAATTTTAATAGAATAGAATTGTTATGACATTCGAATACACATATTTTCTCGTTCTCTGTCTGTTCCTCAATCTAAACCGTTAAGAATATTTATTATCACAGCGATTACAAATAAATTAAGAATTACGAATAAATAAATACGGTTACGAATTACGATTACGACTAAATAAAATGCTTCATCAACTTTTATTCTATAGTCTGTCTCAAATAAGATGATAATAAGGATGCGGTTAAACTAAATAAAATCTTGAACAGAACAAATGTAAACCTTAGCTTCGAATGATCCATTTAACAACAAATGTTGTTATTTCGAGCATTGTCAATGGCTGTATCACAGCAAAGAAAACTATAAACAATCTACGCGCATGGTCGCATGTCAGCCTGTAATATGAGGCAAAATGTAAAATAAAATGCACCGTACCTACCCACTCGATCTTTAATTTTCGTTAACAACATATAAAATGAATAAAATATTTTTATGGTTAATATTAATGTGTAGAGCAAATTAGATAGTTGAAATTTACATCAACTTATGTCTTCGATATGTGTTTAATTATTTATCGTAACACTTAGTACACAAATAAAGGGTAATAGTGATAACATTATTTACTTTTTCTCTAGTTCACAGTTATTTTAGGCATACAGAAGTATACTGTTGTTTTTTCTTAACGCATAAAATAAAGAAAATAATCAAATATTTTCAGATTTTTACAATACTTGAAATGAGAATATAGACTCTCTTTAAATTTTCACATAATTAACACTGCATCGTATTCACTGTGCAGTTTGTTTTACTGTGTGCTAAATTCTATCATAGTAAGTTATTTAGTATACAGTAACTATTAATTTAAACTCTGCAAATATTCTTCATATTGTAATTGCATATACAGCGTTTCCTTCTTTCATTCAATTGCTTTTTTCCTGTCTTCCTAACAAGCAGTCTCTTGCTGCGTACTAAAGGCCCTCTTGCTCATAAATCTTCTGTCCTCTCGCCTGTTGTACGTTGTGAATCTGATACTTCAGGAACGACTTTAGCGTCTTTTGGGATGCCATTGGGGACACCGAATATAATGTCACTACTACCTTCTTTTTTTAATCATGTCTCTCCAACAAATGGAATACCAAATGCGTAGGTTAGAAATAAGCTAGTTTGGAGGAAAGTTGGGAAAAATAGTTTCTGTAATCAGATTGTCAGTTAAGCATATATCAAATTGTCAACATGAGACAGTGCTTTAATCAGTTACTTTTACGATAAACTAATCATAAACAACTCGCAGAGCTTGAATAGTGAAGATTATGAAATGAATCCTTTCTAAATCGTGTATAGTAACACAAAATTTGTATCATCTGTACACAAGTGTAACCTTTGTGCTGGCTATTACATAAAAGCTTATGTTACTTGAAAACAAAATCCACAAATATTGCCAAGAGTTAGTTCTACTATTTACTAGCAGTGGCGAAGCTAATAGTTAATGAATGGGTAGGCAAAAATCTTACCTTACTTTTTTTTAAGGAATCACCAAAAGGACGGTAGTTCAAGTCGGACGCTGAGGTAGAGTTTGCTGTTAGCGAATGGTTCCGCAAACAGCCGTAAGAATTTTACTAGGAGGGAATCTACAGATTAGTGCAACAGTGGGACTCATATCTTAATGTTAATGGAGACTTCTTTTAAAATCGTTGAATAAAAAATGCTTTACAGCCCTAAACATGTTTTTATTGAACAATCCTTGTATAAGTCATACACAATAATACAACTGATTGAACTTCAAAGTTTTAAACCATTTCGGGTCTTTCGGATAACGGTATTCTTTGTAAGAAAATGTTTAGAGAAAACGATCATTTTTCTTTTTACTGAACTCCAGTGAAATGTGTGTGTGTGTGTGTGTGTGTGTGTGTGTGTGTGTGTGTGTGTGTGTGTGTGTGTGTGTGTGTGTGTGTGTGTGTTGTAGTACGAAAAGACGATTTACAGTTTTATAAAATGCTTTCAGTTAAATTTGATGTGACATCCATTTTTAGTATTGGTATACTAACGATAATAGTATAGCCTACATATAATTTAGTATGTATACGAACGCTTTAAATGTAGTGTTGGTAGGAACAGTTAACTGAGAACAAATTGTATATTTAAAATCATTTATAAATATTTTAAGAGTTCCATTTATACGAAATAAATATTATTATTAATATTAATTCATATTAATCTTACTATTTCATATAGAATTCATATTAATATTATGAAATTAATAGATTCTGTTACTAAGAAACTGATCCTAATTATTTCTTAAACAGTATTGCAATATTATGTATAAATGTTGCAGGGAATAATATTGAATTTCAGAAAAATGCAACGTTTTTACATACAGGCAATCCTAACACCAATATACTGGCAAGACAATGAAATGCACTGGTTATGATTCGGGAAAATACATTAATAACCCAAGTATGGTACATGTACATACGTAATCATGAGGAAAATTATTGAATCAAGTTGCGTGATAGCGATTAATAACATTTGTGATATCTGCTTTTGTTTTAAATTCCCATTCACTCTAACAACGTCCGTCTGCCCACATTAACAGTACTACTGTTGCCTGAATTAAGAAACGACAAATTAGAATAATATAAATGAAAGTTAAACAATTAAGTGTTGTACGACGACTTAATAGATTAAAATTTTTTAAATTATTCGTAGAGTATTTTATTAGACAAACTCATAAATACATAGAAAAAGTAGATATACACGTGGAATCGTGTTTTGCAAGACAACATTGGGTATGAAGAAGTTTTGAGTTGACAAAATTAATAACAAAGTAAATATTGTAATATAACTTTTCAAGGTAAGTCAGTAAAACAAAGACATTGTGTTTTCATTGTCAGATGTTTTAATTTAAATTTGGTTAGGTTAGGTTTATTTAAATTTATATCTAAAACTAGCGATAGTATTATTTACAATTTTCTTACATTTTGGTTGCTTTTCATTATCATAATCTAACAATTTTTAATCTTCCTGTATTCTGCTAAATGGTTAATATTATGTTCAAGTATCAGCTGAAGTACACATTGTCTTGTGGTTTAATGTCTTTCTGAGAGAAAAAATGATAATTTTAACACGAGCTGTGGTGTATGATTCTTTATAAGTCCAAACCACACAGCGAACAGCCTAGTAGTTGCAAAAAATTCTTATGCTCTACCAAAATAAAACAATTTTTGTTATTTTACAATATGGCATCGTAATAAGAGAACTCAAACTACAAAAAACAAATTATAGATAAGAAACAGTCATTTATGGTTAGAAACATTAAAGATATTCAAAACATTAAAAGGGCATACTATGAATTTAAATATTAAAAATTTACAATATATTTTTATAAATTATAAAGAAGACAGCCTCAAGCAGATGTTATGTGCTTCTACGAAAGCAAAGGGTGCTCTATCATCTTTTACTACGAATGTCGATTTAATGCTTTATCAGTTCAAATCGTGTTTACCCACACCGAAAATACTTATTATTAGTTAAATAAAATTCAACGTAATGTAGTGTTGTACTTATAAGTCTTTGATATAATGTTGCTATTTTATACTGATGGAAAGTCTTGTTCCGTTTAATGTTTTTCAGAAAATAAAATATTTTTTAAATGTAGTCACCGTTGTAACATACTACATATTACCATGTACAAAATCATACGCATCACTTACACACATATATCACACTGTAATTTGAAATAAGTAATGCGTTCTCAATTTGGGATAATTAAGTGTTTCATTTAAAATAAATGTTAATTTAAAATAAACCAAAATAAATATTTTATTTATAACTGGCATTTGTAATTTATGTGAATCTCCGTCACTGTGAAATTGCCTACATTATTGTATTAAATATTTGGTTTTTGTTTAAGAACAGGTTCTTCCCTTTATAGAATGTTATTTCATATTTTGTATCATCACGTCTATTATTTTAGGACAGGTTGTCTAACATTTTTATGCATAATGAGTCCAAAACGCCAATGGTCTTGTTTTATGTGATGTTTTTTCCTGAAATTTCTTTTATAAGATTATACTATTTCTTTTATTAAAAGTCAAATTTTTAATTTATATTTTTACTGAAACTAGCTTTATAACTATTACAAGAACTACTTGCAGTTGTTCACTCTCCTCAGCTTCAACGAAAAACCCGCATACACAAAATACACTGATTGAAAGACAAAATGAAAGTAGATTTTGTATAATAACAGTAATTTCTTCTCATCAGAGAATTCGGTGTAACGTGAAACAGCCACTCTGCCTTTCCTGTTTTGCCCAGGCTTATTGCGCATACAAGCGGAAAGTTATTAATATTTAATAAAGGATTATTAGAGACAGCCGTAGGCCTACACTAAAATTTAGTACAGTAACAACCTTTTTATAACGCGGAAAGATAACTCGTTCCACTGTGATGAACAATTTTTTTTTTATCAGTTGATGCAAAAATTAAGCAAAACGTTTTTATTTAAAAGTATCTTCATGTTTATATTTTCTTTTGTCTGGAATCCACCAGTGCAAACAAATACCTAAGATCTGGTTGACGTCCACGCTTGTGTACATATTACGAGTCATGAGAGGAATAAAAATTGTAGTAACTGTAGGAAATGAAACTGCTGTTATTGTAAATACTAAAACAGCAAAATCACGATAAAAAGTACGCAAAATAGATTACGCAAAATATGATTAAAAAACGACAATCACTATCATGCCACATTATAAGATGATGAACAAATGGTATCGGGTGTTGTTAACGCTTAATATCAAGGGCTAATGAATGAGATTTAATGTTGGCGAAATACTTAACACTCTTACTCCAGACTCACACATTCCTGTTTTGTTTTAATTTGAAGCAGTGGACGTACAAGTTTTATTTTGACATTCGCTAGCACAGGCGTCTTCTCAAGGTTGTTCACCATTAATGAGTGGGTGTCTCGTGCGTCATAACCTGTCGTCCGTTAAAGCATCTATCTTCCACAAATATGCCTTAAGATTTATTAAAAATGTGAACACAAACGTGTAGGCCTATTCATTTATTTCCAGAAACAGAAATTATTAATTTTATTATATTTTTTGAAATACGCTAGAATTGCTTTATAAAAAATTTTATAATATTAGAGCACTCTGCGTTCAACACTGAACAAAAAATAAGTTTATGGCGATTAAGGAAACGAAAACTAAGTCATAAATGACGACCGTAATACAAATAAATGTCTGCAATAGTAAAATAAACTTATGGAATCGCCTTTTCAGAATTCAATACTTTATTACAATGGAAAATTTATATAATAGTATACAAGAACCAAGTACCAAGAAATATATCTACGGTTGTAAAAAAATCGGACTAAAACTACTGGTCGAAGAATCTGATGGAATCTGACGAGGCGCAAGTAAACATAGAAGGTCACAGACAGCTCACAGACAAATAACAGATTGGAACAGGGTTACGAACCCTATGGGAGGAGGATTACGAACATCAGAAGGAACCAAACCATACGACTGTGTTCGAACTGTAGAGCGACCTTACTGACATGTAATTAGCAGTTTCTGAGTTTTGTAAAACGTCCATGTGATTCATGGTTAGACGAGAAACAATTGTGATTCACAATTCCCCAATATGTTTCAGCGAATGAACTTTGTATTCTTGAATTTTGTTGTCTGTGATGAGTTAAGAATTTTTAAAAAGTTTTTACCTTTTTCTTGGCCAGTTTTTGTTTGGCGTGAGTTTCGTCAGAGGCGGCCGCTGAAAGAGCTGTCAGTTCCGTTACTGGGGTAGAGCCGTTGTCCCAGTTCATCATTGTTGTCTGCTGTCAAAAGTATATGCGATTTAAATTGTGTCTGGTCATTTAGGTTATTGTTTTCATATATGTTATGGTGTGTTTGTATATTTCTAGTTGTTTAAATCTGTTACTTTATGTTTACGTGTAGGAATTCCATGCTGTGACCTGCTTCAGTGAGATTCTTTGCAATAGTGGTTTAATGGTAAACTGTAATGGTTTTATGTGTTCATTATACCTTTGTTAGAAGATGCGTCCTGTTTGGGCTATGTAGAATTTATTGTTTTGAAAGCAGTTTAGTAAATTCCGGGAAAATCCAAGTTACTCAGCTGTTTGTGTGTGACTGTTGATACTACGTGTTCTATTTTGTTTGTAGTAGTCTATGCAATGTTATAACGTGCTTTTAAAATATGATGGAAATTTAAACTAAAATAATCAATAAATTTTATTACTCTACTTATTAAAATTGCATACAATATTGTTACTCTAATTATTACAACACTACTCGTATGTTAGAAAAGATTTATTTTACAGTCTTCAATACTCCAAAGGTTAAAGGTCAGACATACACTCACAGCCGCAATTCGTAAATCATACAGGAGCTGTAAGAGCTTCCAGCCACAGCGACTCGCTAACATAACAGTTATTGTAAATTTATGAATTCTGCTTCCTGTACCTTGGTTTTGGGAGGAGAATAACGCTTGGCTGAGAACATAAACATTTTGTTCTATTTGAGTTAAACATTACGGACGTTTGGTTTCACAAAACACGTAGGTTGGTTTTTGACAACAAGCGAAAGAATATTGATCAGATAATCTTGTAACGGCCACTTAGGCCGTTACGTAAAAATTTAAAACTAGACGTTTGGCCTAGATGGGGCGAAAATGTGCTGGAGCCCAGAGTGACAGGACTTGCAATAAAACACTCATTTAACCGTAACAACCTTTTATTAGTGTTTCCTTATTTCAACATCATAACATGTTTTGCTACAGAGTTCAAGCGATTGAATATTTTGTATATTTCATAGCAGTACTTAGTTTTCATTTTATCAACAATATCTATATACATATATATATATATATATATATATATATATATATATATTGCAACAGTACAAATGTATATGGTACTGTGCATTGCACAAAGTAATTAAAATAATTAATTAAAATCAATAAATAATTCATATTGTTAATAATAGTAGTTTAGCTTCCAATATGAACAACCAAACTTTCATGTTGGAATAGGTGGATCACGCCAGCTGCTCTGTCTGTGTGTACACACGTATGTTACATGTGTGCGTGAGACCTGTCCATTCCTGAAAAGCGTCAACCCTTAAGGAATGCTATCAATTATTTGAATGTATTTAATTTGTAAAGATTGTGTGCATAAATAACATTTTCATTCAAACACTACTTACTGCCTGTAATTTCTGTTGGGCGCCAGAGACAATAATCTCAGGGTTATTGTTAAATAACAACTCTTCGTTCAGATTCTAAATAACATATCATTGTATTTATCAAATTTACGTACATTTAGTTGATTTCAATACATAAATCTCATTATTAATATCACTTGTTGAACTTTAATTACTTATCAAACATATACATATCTTTATCATCCCTTAATCTTCCAATACAGATTATTTAAACAAGTAGCTTAATCATTTATAACGTTACGATATTTCTTCTTGACAATATGAGTTTCAATTGCTCTATTCATAAATTACCTTGACTAAACAAGCATGACTTACTACCTAACACATTACACATATTAAATTATAATCCAATTCTATGTCATGTAATATAAATGCTCAATTTAGTATCTGAACGCAATCATGGGTCCTTTGAGAATGAAACGGGATTAAATTTTGGTAGACAACTACAGTTACATAAAGATTATTTGATTTGCGCAATATAATTGATACTGTTACTTGGAAAAGGCAATCCATTTTAGTGCTTGGCTCGTTCAACTTTACACAACACATGTCACTTATCACTCAACTCTATTGCTCTGCTTTTTGAATTTCACACGATCGCGATTATTACTTGGCGTCGCGCACTTTGATATTTAGCTTTAACTATTCCTTTCGCGCACATATCAATGAATACTTCTTCGCATTTCTACCTGCGCACCAATTCAAATTTTACTCACTAATTGTTCACACCTTTACATCTCCGAGTTCCTAAATATCGATTGATTGATTTAGTTCAGCGCTAACTGATGTAAATACTATGACTGTTTTTGACTGACGTAACTTGACTATTCTGACCGCTTTACGACTGGTATCTTTGACTCTCTGCTATCACTCTTTTTTTGCTATCCTCCCCTTCAGTTACTCTGTGAGTCACTATTCTAGTTTCTTAAAACTTCCCTCTCTGCTGTCACAACTGCAACCACCCCCATATTTTGAATGTGTCGCCGGTAAATTTGAAAATACCCAGTCAAAATCTGCAAATTCCTCGCGCTCAGAGATGACGCTATCTTCTATTGGCTACCATATTTGCGGCGCTGCACTTTCCCGCACACCGTTAAGTCGTAAAAAAGAAATCTACTTTCTAACATTCACACCCCGTTTCGGTATGTCAGCTATTGTATTTTGAAGGCTAACGCACCCACTTTCTAACGGTATCTCTCGTTTTTTGCCGGTTCGTGTAAATAATGCAGTTTATATTTTTATGAGATAGAAAGCTTGGATGTACAATACATTTTTAAGCTGCCTGACGCCAACGTGTCGGCCTCGCCTTACTCTTAACACCTGCTCGTATAGCTAATACTCTGTACAAAATCTTATATGCTTCTCTATTACTAATATTACAATATTTATACTAAAATAAATTATTTATATAATGATGTAATACTAATATTTACAATTTATTAAGGTGATTATTCGTAACTCGTAGCGTTACGTTACAGTACATGGTGAATACATAATAATTACCGACAGAATGAATATCGGGTAATGTGCAAAAGACGAGCGAATTAAGTGTGACAAGTATCGTGTGGGGGAAGTGACGCCTTCGACAGACTCTGACATGAAAAATATTGTCGAAACATGATTTTAGCGCCTTGGGTATAAATACAGGAGACGCGCAAACATCATTCTCTTTCTCGATCAATCATAGTCGCAGCCGGAAGCTCTGCTTCACGAACACAACTCTTCCATGTTCAACCATAGTCGCAGCCAGAGGCTCTGCTCGGTAACTAAAACTCTTTTCTTGATCGACTACTGTGGCAGCCAGAGACTCTGCTTAGAGACAACAACGTTTATATCTCAACCACAGCAGCAGTCAGGGACTCACGACTACTCATCATTTCGTGTGTGCACTTGCAACCTGAGGCCATGACGGGAGATGAGGGAGCAGCCAAGTACATGCAGTAGAATCCAGCGTACGAGAATCCGACGGACGAAGGACCTGGACTCCAGGACGACAAAGGAACATCCAGTATCAAGGACACGCTGCCGATTTACCACAACAATAAGGTGACAAACAACCATGTACTTGTAAACCGAGACTCACTCAATGACAATAATTAATGAAGTAAAAAGAGAGACAATTCAATTCAAATATGAATTAATAATTTTTACAAATGTAAATATTCTTTGTATAATAATTAATACAATGTTTTTAAATAATGTTTAACTATAATTTTGATCAGTAACTTAGAAGCTATAATTTGGAATCTATAATTTTTGATATTTAAATTGATAAAGTAATTAGTGAATTTTTATTAGGAAGCAATGCATATGCAGTAAATTCAAAACAGATTAGATCATTAGAAAAATTAGATAATCTAATCAGTATCATATTATTGAGCAAGCTGAGAGCAATATTAAATAATTATAAAGATGTATTAGGATATAAGGTTGTATAATTTGTCTATGTGTAATATGAGAGTATCAATTATATGTAATAATTAGATGTGTGTTAAGACTACACACACATGCAAATAATAATGATTTTAATTCCCAACAAAAATAAGAATTTTTATTTAATAAATATTTAAATGATTTTAAACCATTATCATAGTGTTATTATTATTACGATTACACCTGTAATCCTCACTACTGTCAATGATAATTGACCACTTCTTATTCAAAAATAATAGTACAC
This sequence comes from Magicicada septendecula, assembly GCA_034769895.1. NCBI lineage: Eukaryota > Metazoa > Arthropoda > Insecta > Hemiptera > Cicadidae > Magicicada > Magicicada septendecula. The sequence continues at coordinate 179,460,888 of CM068368.1, forward strand.
TTTTCAACTGTAGTTTATGCAACTATTATTATTAGGCCACCTTTTCCGTGTTTATCATCACTTATAGCACTGTAAGTGGTTGTGCCCTTTTTCTCACTTTGGTTTATAATTATACCAATTTTTATTGATCTATTATACATATAGTTAATACAATTTTACATTATGGAATGTTTGTACTCTTTATTGGATTTATTTGGTTTATCTATTGAATATTGTTTACTATAGTTCTTTATTTTATTTTTATTTGTTTACTGCCTTATTTTACTGGGTAATGTCTGTCTATGTTTTGTTAGTGTTAGTTAGGTCAATGGTTGATGTTGTTGAGTCATATTTGGTTCATTCCTGATCTTCAAAATTTGATAGGTTCTGTTGATTAGTTATTGAGCATTGTTTTGTGTTTCATCCCTGGATAGGGTTTTATTATTATCATTTATAATTATTTTTACAGCGTTCTGTTCCGTTACAATATCCACTTTGTATTCATCACCATTACCAATGCTCCAATGCTATTAACAATAAGAATTAATCAAACAGTATAACAAGTGGATCCTTTCAGCACAGTTAATAATATAAATCACAATATATATATATATATATATATATATATATATATATATATCCACAGGACTGGTTCTAACAAAATTTTAATCATTTTAAGTGTGAAAATACTGTTTATCGGTATACTTTTTTATATCAACAAATATATATCTATATTAAATCTGTATTAATCACCATTACCAATACTATTAACAATAAAAATTAATCAAGCAATAGAACAGGTAGATCCTGCAAAGTTAAGAATATGAATCACAGTTGTAAGTTATAAAATTAAATTATGTGGAAAGTTTAAGCGGCTTTCAAGAGATTGAATCTCACTTATAAGTTACAAAAATTAAATCATGTGGAAAGTCTAATCAAAGCTTTCAAAGATTGAATCTCAGTCAGAAGTTACAAAATTAAATTATCTGAAAAGGTTAATTGCAGCTTTCAACAGATTGCATCTTAGTTATACATTACAATTTCAATTATATCAAGAGTTTAATTACAATGTTAGTGAACAGAAAACTGGACTTCTGGTACCCATAAGAGCATGTCTGTACATGGATATAGAATGTCATTTAAATTTGATGAAAATCGGTGGATTGTTGTTCACTGACTTAGTTATTGGAATTCTCCCACCTGTGCTTTGAAGAACTGACATGACACTCTGTAGTAGAGCAATCTGGTTAATGTCGGTGGTGGTGTCGGAAAAGTCCAGAAATTCATCTGGCCAGCGGTGTCTTGGGGTCCTGTAGGTGTAAGGTTGCTGAATCTGACGGCTTCGGGGAGTAGTGCGCTACCCTGCTCTGCCGATGGTGACGGATGTCATTGTCACCATCATCGCATCCACTTCTCCTTTGACTGTGCGGGGACCCTGTAACAGTGTTATTTGTAGTTGGCCGTCATAAAATAAGTTCACCCCTACACTCTCTCGCCACTGAACACACACTACACTCAATGTCATAATTTTGTCAACACTCCAATTGCTCTTGACATATCAAAGTTTTAATTAAGCGATGGCAAAAGATTTAAAATGACTAGTAGCTGCAAAGTACATATGAACTACATGATAGAACCCAATTTCTCATTGAATACCACATTTACTTTTAAACTTATCAGGCCCTTTAACGGCGAAGTCTCCACGTGCTCACAGTTACCGGAAGTAACGTATAATTTAATTTACAGTAGAAAGTATTACATTAAAAATGACTTTGCACATTTGTGTCACACACACATACACAAATATAACATACAAACCCATCATTAAATTAACCTCGAACAAAATAATTATTAACCTGAAACGCCTTTACTGGATCACGAAGTCATGATAGATACAAAGTTACGTAAGGATGTGTACTCCCCCTTGGACCGTCAGATCATTTCGCCTCGCTGGAAGACGAAGACGAAATGAGGCCGAGCCAGGCATTCCGCTAACCGACCACGGTACGCAAAAGCAACAAGTTAGAAATTGCCGTCCATGACGGATCAGCTGGCCCGTAGGCTGGCTTACTATATAGCGTCGCCGCTCACTGCCGCTGCATACCGATCAAGTCCGCATTGCCTTCCAACGGCCACACAGCCGGCTTTGGTTAGGCGGCTCAGTTTTTCAAATCAGGCCGGGAAAATTGAAATCCCGGCACAACCTGTACTAACGTACTGCACTTTTGAATATGATTGCAATAATTAAGACGAGTGTAGTTACTTTTGTATGAATGATCAGTAGTTTTATAAACATTACAGGATATTTTTTTGAAAATTACTAATTTTATTATTAAAAGAATATCGACACTTTGAAGAGTTGGCTATCAGAATGCAGAGAATAACAGAAAGCTTTTTAAATTTTTTTTTTTGATAAAAATGATTGAGGTTTAGCCTCGACAATTTTAATACATTTGGAGGAAATCGGAATAGCTAAAAAACTAAAAAAAAGCTAAAAAATCGGAAGTCTCGGGAAAAACAAATTTACCAGACTTTTTGATGGCGAACATGTTATGAATGGTCAAAAAGGTGGCTCTAATGTTTGGTTAAAGAGAAATATCGAAATGAAAATTTTATTGATTGTTATGCCCACCAAGGATATTTGATACTTCAACACTCAGCATCGTCTGTCTCTTAAAGTAAAATATTTTTTCAAGACGTGCAAGCAACAGGACCATTTTTTCAAGATCCCCAAAGGGAAAGGATAATTTAATAGAGAGTGTCTAAAGCACATTAGTCCTGTCCTTTCTACAAGATGGTATTTTCAATGCAGAGAAACATAAAGATAATCTTATCAAATGTTTCGAACATATTAGGGAAACACAGATAACCTATAAAAACGTTTCAACCCAAATCGCAGGATTGTACAGACCTTGAAGAATACGAGTTCAGTATCTGGCTGACTAAGTTAATTGTTGTCCTTACACGACAAGGCAGCCAAGCGGATCTGAGAGATTCGTCATATATCATAAATTTGTTGTTGCGCTCTAAATAAACGTTAAGTGCACCTTCAGTAGCATGCATTGTGTAATGTTACATAACATTCTTTAGGAACATAAAATTCTAAATAAAAACATTGTTTTGTTAGAGAGTAGGTGTAATATTTTAGAAAATTATTAATGTAAAAAAATTCGTTATAAGTTAATAAAACTGACGAGAGTCGTATATATCTGACAAGGAACAGAAACAAATCATTTACACTGTTTAGAGAATATAATATTATGCTTGTTTATATAATCTTTTATATACTGGAATGTCAAGTACCTTCTTGAATAAACGTTGATTAGATTTTCAAATTTAATACAATACTGTTACATAAGTTCAGCGTCTAACATATTACGTCAACTACGAAATTTAAATAGAAGCTCGAAACGACTTGGTAAATTTGACATCTCTAAAAGTGGGAATAGAACGTGCTTACATAATATCTTTTTGTTTGGTTGTAATAGTTCCCTTCTCTTGAAATTTTGTTATGAATTATATAATATTCTATTAAGCTGGACTAAAGTGCATAAACGGAATATAAACTGTAATGTCTAGTGCTCGCCGCCGCCTGTGCCAAAGCTGTAAGAGGGACGATTAAAAAATATTGTTAGTATCGTAGAGATAATGGGGTTTGTCATATCTAATGTACAGTATAATACACTTATTGTTGCACTTGCCTAAGTTTGGAGTAATATATGTATGTGTAAAGTATTTATAACTAGTACTGTAGTTTATTATTATTTACACTATATATATTTAAATCAATGCAAATACATACTTTTGACTATAAAAACACAGAGAAACCCGTTTTAAACTGTGGGATTTACTGTCTGTTGTGGGCCTAAACAGTACCACATAGTTGCAGAACGTCTCACGACATAACAAAGATGTAAAGCAAATGTGGTTTCTTGACACTGGCAAATACATGTTTCCGTGAATGTATGGTAGTACAAAAAATTAAAATCAAACATAAATACAATTCTGAAAATCTCTACTGTACTACATTTTATTTCAAAATAAAGGCATTTTTCTTTCTGTTCACGTTATAACATGAAGAAATGTAATTAAATAATATGCCGTTCTTTACACACAAAATACGTTTAAAGAAATTTGCATAAATGTATCTCTAAACTTTGCATAAGCTTCTAAACTATCTATTTACGTTTTTTTTTAAGGATGATCAAGTTATGGTAGCATTGGATGAACGAAACGGAATTCAGACTTCAGATCTTCATGTATAATGAACACAAATTTAAGATCTTTATATATAAGGAATACAGATATTGGGGCCTCGACATAAATTTTGCATATAAATTTTAGATTTTTGCATTATCAAAAGACGGTAGAACGGTAAAGAAAACGGTTAAAGATGAAAGATAGTAATGCAAATATCAGTTGTAACATGTAACAATGAATTACGTGGTTTGGAATGAGAAAATAACCCACAAAACCAAAAAGATGAATTACTCTGTCATCTTAGGAAGTAATTAGTCACCTACGACTCTGAAACGTGAGAGACAAATCATAGAAACTCCTGAAATCTTCAAGCAGTAGAAATAAACTTTTGAAGAAAGTATTTTAAGGTTTCCAGTGAATTAGAAATAAGGATTCTAGAAGCACCTTCATGTTTTGCCAGACATTTTTATACACAATAAATACAAAGCACTTTGTATGGTACAGCCATATCGATTAGATATCTGATGACTATTGGCCCAAAAAGTTGTTCTGGGTTCCACCTGGACAACGGAAACGGGAGGTGGAGATGGAGAAGCATCATGGTGATTGGTAGAACAGAGGCCTTTGGTGTGCAACAATAGGTGTAGAAGACTTGCGATGGATTTACTAATAGACTGATATTGTAACATAAGAAGATTACACCTCAGAATAAAGACAAGTTTACCATCAAAATTCACTGTGAAATATGCATAAACGCAACCTTTTTAATAATAAAATACAAAGAAGAATAAAATAAACTTAATAAATCAAGAAATGAAGACACAATATATTATTTAAAGATAAATAATGAGGTCAAGGGATAAAAAGTAATCAAAACAAAAAGGAAAATATGATAATAAATAAATAATAGGGAAATAGGGAATGCAAATTTAAGAATTAAATAATTCAATTACCATGACAGTACAATAACTGACGATGACAATAGCACCCAAAAGAGCCGATCAAAAGAAAGCGATAATATACCAATAGAGTTACTGAAAGCATTAGAAGGAGAAGGAAAGAAAATGTTTACTGAACTTTGTAATGAAATATATAAAAATGGTAAATGGCCAAAGGATTTTAGAGAAATAATTATGATACCAATTAGAAAGAAGAAAAACACTAGAAAGTGTGAAGAACACAGGACCTTAAGTTTAATTTCCCATGCACCTAAGGTACTACTAAGGACACTAAACAGAAGATTATGTACAAAAATGAATGAAATTGTTGGAGAAGAACAGTTTGGATTCAGACGAGGAGTTGGGACAAGCGACGCAATAGGATTGTTAAGGATAATATGTGAAAGATATATAGAAAAACGTAGGAAACTATATGGAATATTTATAGATCTGGAAAAGGCATTTGATAGAGTTAAATGGGATAAACTAATGGAAATACTTAAAAGACATGCAGTGAACTGGAGAGAAAGAAGACTTATTAAAGATTTAGATCTAAATCAAACAGTAAAAGTAAGGATAAAGAAAGAATTAACAGAAGATATAGAAATAGGGAGAGGTGTGAGACAGGGATGCTGCCTGTCACCAACCTTGTTTAACATGTACATAGAGGACATTATGGCCGAATGCTTTAAAGGAACGAGAAGAGTTTGCTTAGGAGGAAGAGGATTGAATGTATAACATTTGCTGACTATATGGTAATATTAGGTGAAAGTGAGGAAGAAGTATGTATGATGCTAGATGACTTAAGCAGTAAGTGTGAACAGTACGGAATGAGGATTAATGAGAAAAAGACAAAATGTATGGTAGTTAGTGGAAAAGGGGAAAGAATAAATATTAGACTGAATAACAAACAAATAGAACAAGTAAACAGTTTCAAATACTTGGGAAGCATATTTACAGATGACATAAAAAGCACGAAAGAAATAAAAACTAGGATTGCAATAGCAAAAGAAGCATTCAATAAAAAGAAAAATTTGTTAAACAGGCCATTAAACAAAGAAGTAAGGAAAAGGTTAGCAAAGTGTTATATATGGAGTGTGGCATTGTATGGAGTGGAGACGTGGACTTTAAGGAAGGAAGATGAAAAAAGGATTGAAGCTTTTAAAATGTGGATGTAGAGAAGAATGGAAGGAGTTAAATGGGAAGACGGAGTACGGAATGACGAAGTATTAAGAAGAGTGGAAGAGAAAAGAGAAATATTAAAAACAATAAGGAAAAGAAAGAAGAACTGAATAGGACGCTGTTTAAGAAGAAATTATATTATAAAGGACAGTCTAGAAGGCATGGTTAACGGAAAAAGAAGAAAAGGAAGAAAGAGACGACAGTTGATGGACAACATCAAGGTAGAAAACTACATTACCACGAAAAGGCTGGCAGAAGACAGAGAACAGTGGAGGAGTTCATGAAGAAAACCTGCTATACAACAGATGAACCTATGATGATGATGATGATGATATAACATATAGGTTTCGTTTGTACCTTTAACTAAATGTGCTAACTCTTATATTGCACATGAGTCATTTATTATCTAATTTTTGAAAGGATCTCATTTCAGTAAAGACGATAAGCAATCAATTTATTCTTGATTGTGATTTATTTGTTACAACAAGTAAAATTTGTAGGAAAAACATTGACTCAATCCGTTCTAAAAAGTTACTGTTATTTTTATTATAATAATGTCACGCACAGAGGAACATAGAATATCTTGTAATGTTAAGTGACTTGATGCTTCCGTAACACGACGACTCATCAGATGACAGTGAGATAAGCAGTACGTCTTAAACACAGCAATCCGAAAGTTGTAAACAATAATGTACAGCATATTATTCCTCTACGTTACTGGGCCTGCTACTTCTGGCTCCTTCCTAGCTAATACGTAATTTTTTACCTTAGCTGTAATTTTTGTAAAGGCTGAGTATAAGGCAGAGAGTCAATAGTAAATTATTGAGTAGTTTTACTGTGATTAGGCGGGGGAGGGTGCTTATTACTGATTATTACTATTGTCTATTGCCTAGTATCATTGGTGCCTATTAACTGTAGTCAGGTAATATATAACATTCTGAAAGAGCGTTCAGTAAATTTATTAACTAAATAATTTATTGTTAATATCAATGTAAATAGGCACAATGTATTATACATTATACTTTTTGAATTTTCAATTAAAAAATATAACCAAGATAACTCTGAAAAGTTTGATTTTTTAAGGTAAGCCTACTTTACTATATTATTAATTTGTTGTTTCAAAATTCAAGTTATGTTACAAATAATTCCTCTTACTGCAAAATTGTTATGTATATATTTTGTTTTTCATCATTAACAAGATAACAACATATCAAGTTTGGAAAAACAAATCTCTTTTATGTTTTGTACTTACATTGCCGTGCAAATTAAGTCTCTTCAAAAAATATAATTTGATAGAGTGATACACGTTACAATACACTAACCTGTGTTAGTCATTTTGCCGTGGGGACGTACAAAGGCCACAAAGACTTTTTGTAATAAAGAACGTAGGCTATCCATATTAAATTTGCGTACAGCTTTGTTTTTTCTCTAAATTACCGTTACTGATTTCCTTTATTAATCACTGTACGTTATGCAGGTAACCATCCAAATAATGAAAGTACATACGTAAAAAGTATTATTTTAAACCTTATGTTAGGGGCATATTTTTTGTTTTTAGCTGAACTTACCAGAGGCGATCAATTTTCAATTTTACTTCAACGACAGTTACATTGTTTATTCCGTATGCGGTAAACATGTACTATTACAGCTATATACATCAAACTGCATACAAAAGTGATGACTTAATTCTTTATTGTCCTGAAAGCCTAAAAGTAATTGATATGTAAAATTTTTAATTTTTCTACATACCGATAACATTAATAAGACTTTTTTTTACAGAAGACTAACAAATATTAGCAAGGTATTAGATAAATAATATTTTAAATAATAATAGTTATTATTTAAGCTATAAATAATATTCAAAACATTTTGGATTTGATTAACGTGTAATGTTTTCATTTTAATGTCATCAAATAGAGCTCTAATTTTGTTATACTTTATTTTAAAATTGCTTTTTACAACAGGTAAGGTAATGTAAAATAATTATTATAATACAAATATAGACAATTAAGAGGTCTAAAAGGACAGTGTATGGTATGAATATTTAAAAGTAAAGTTAAGTTCGATCTTACATTTTTATAGGAAGTTGCACATTTGTTGATATTTTAAAACTTCCTTTAGAGATACTTCTCTTGAGGCTATTTTTTCAAGGTGTATTATTTCAATTATGTCTTGTAACTTTTGTTCCTGATACTGTACATTAGTATGATAAATGATATATAAACTGGAGCAATTCTTAAACAGCAGTGTGTGTTAGATCTGTGTTTGTTTACCTAAGCACATGTAAAAGCATGTTGGTAATACATTAAGAAAAAAAAACAAGTAAATTGTAATAAAACTTGCTAACGTTACCAGTCTGCTGCAGTAATCCTATTACTATAAAGTTTATCGCTTACAGTATTACTTGTGACGTTTTTAAAATAGGAAACGTAATATGGAGAAAAATTTATTTTTAAATCGCACATTAAAATTAATAATACATCCGTTGATTAACTCAAAATAATATTTAATAAAGAGTTTAAATGACAAAAGGAATGCGAGTGTAAAGATAGGGAAACTAGTTAATAATTTACCATGCACTGACATGCATTAACTGGAATTTACCTGCATACAGATTCTTTTACTAAACAAATAATACTGGTAAAACTTGAAATTATTCAGATAAATAAAATAAATAAACAATGATACAGTAGTATACTATTTAATTCTGAAGTAAAGCATAGCTTTGAATAATAAAAGGTCAAACTTTAAATACCGTAAATAGCGAATAAAGGTGGAACTATTTTGTTGTGATGCGTAAACTCCGCGCAGTTAACTTACCTGTCCTGACATAATAATAATGCAGTCGAGATGGAGCGCTCTCGTAGTAAACACTACACCCTTGAACCATGCCCCGAAGTACTAAGATATTTTAATTTAAAAGTGCAGATATAACAACGTGTAGAGAAAAGTATCAGTAAAGTAGTGTTTTATAAAGAAAAATGTAATCTATTAAATTAAATGGAATAAATAAGTGAGAGGGATGACATCTCTATTGACTAAGTGTAAGATCTCCAATGTTTGTTTAAATTAAAAAGGTACAATGTACCAAAAGTGAGAACATTTTATAAATAACGATGTGGCGTGAACTTGTGTGGGAAACAAGAACTTTCACTCGAGTTGTACTACTAAAGATGCTTAGCTACCAGACTTCATAGAACAGCATAACAGCTTCATAATTACCAGGATCTCTTCAGGAACTTCACCCGGAAAGTAAACTACCATAACCTTCAACCATTTGTGGACACCCCAAGGACCAAGGACAGGACACGGAGTAAACTTCACAATATCACAGGTGACACGGAGACTTGTCTTCCTTGGTTAAATGTCATTAAAACAAATGTTTGCAAAAGACAGTTTAATAAACTATATAAGAGACTTTAATTATTGTCACTTTGTAAATTATATTATGTCATACGACTAAAATTATTTGTAATAGTAATTAGTGGTTGTAGTATAAAGATTTTCAGATACTAGAGGTTAAATAAGTCCATTCTTCAAATGGCCCCCCCCCAAATAGTATAATAACTTAACTTACACACCAAGTTAATATCCCGGATCCGTGGAAAAAGCTAGCACATAACAATACTTTTGTTGTGGCCACCTTTTCAGAAAATATTTTGTAAACTTTTATTTAGAAAACCTTATGGTAAAAAATCCATGTAGAACTATAAAGGATAGCACCTAATAAAGAGATGTCATTACTTAACACAAAATACTGAGTGAATAAATCATCAAACACCCCAACAAACATTCCTTTCTTTCTAACTACTACTGCTTGTTAAAATATTCATAAGAAGTTGATTAAGACTATGGCAGCCCGTGCAATTGATCTGAGGCAATTACGCACTGGTTCCCGACGTTATAACGTAGGTAAGACGTTATAAAATGCGCCACTCTGCTTTTAGTTAAATTAGTTGTGTGCATTGTGGTACACATTAAATAACCAAAATTAATAATTGTGCAAGATAGTGACACATATACCATGTGCCACTCTGTTGATCTATTCACTCAGTTACTTTAAAATATTTCAGTAAAATAAAAAAAAATAAAAAAATAATAATTATTATTATTAGAATAGAATAGTATACAGGTAACTTTAATTGTGAATTTAATATGTGTAAACTCATATTAACATAACGACACATGTATACAAAACCACGTACGTACTTGTCGAAAAATGTCATTCATCAACGTGTCGGTTTGTCAACAAACTCAGACCTGTAAATATCATGTTCTCCCCTGTACGGAATTGTATTTGCCACCCTCTGCAAAGTCGAGATAGACAATACCCCACCTCCTCTATTGTTCTATTGTTATAACAAGCGTGCATCATCTTGTGCCTAGTAACCAGGTATTTCCCCCTTAGTTGAAAGTAAATTGACGTCTGTGTGAGATTTCTCTTTCTCTGAGATTTAATTCTCGCACAACCAATGTAAATTTTAATGCGAACTAAAATCGTTTATTTGAGTAAACAAGAAAGAGTAGTATAGGATTTAGTATTAATAGTAGAATAAATATTTATAGTGATTGATATTCGGAAAAACAATGGCTTTATTTAACCCCGATCTATTATTAAAAGATGAATTGTTCTACGAAGCTAGTTTACGCGGTTTACCTCACGCGAATGTAACAGTCTCTGAATTGCGCAAAACGTTACGCGAAAGTAGATCAGATACACCCTCTCAGTTAGGTAGATTACGCGAACTCGATTATGAGAGCGAAAGAGAAACGTGTTATGCGAAGTATAGGGAACTGACGTTATTATCTCAAACCCTTCACGACGAAAAATCACCTGCAGTAATATTGCGGATCACGCAAAGAATAGAACATTTAACCCGTCGGTTGGAGAATTTATTGAACTGGCCCGACGTCATCGTAATCCCTCCCGATGTGCAAATATTTGCGGGTGAGGCATTACCGCAATTACCCACGATAATACGACAATTGTGAAGAATGTCCGACTCATCTAGGATGGAGGAAATTGAGCAATCCTTACAAAAATTATATATTTCCCCAGTTCAGTCTCCTACTTTAGAATACCCTCTCTCCACCGCGAATCACGAATCACCCACCGTATCGAAGATACAACCGACTCATGAACAGCTACCAGATAGAGACTTAAATACCTTAACGATATCGGAACCCCCACAGCCTAGTGGTCACCATAATCGCACCAGTAAGTATGCGATTACGACGCCTAACGCAGCAACAGGTCCTTCTAGAAGTATACCACATGTAAATGTTAATGTAGACCTATACGGAAAGATCACGCACCCAGTAGAAAAAATCATTACAGAAATTCCATACACTGATGGCTTAAATATTCCGAAACTGTTAAATTTCATCAGATACCTCCTACAAATAAAAGTTTTACAGCAACTGAATGATTGGCAAATCTTGCAAGTCCTCCTACCCAAATGTAAACCACCATTAAGGGATCGTGTACTGGAATCATTAAGCTCGACTCCTTCAGTAGAAGAACTTCATACTACCATTATAAAACATTTTATTCCCACGGGAATTTATGATGAGATCAAAAGAAACACCGTACTTCGAGTACAAGGAGCCCATGAGAGACTGGCCCACTATATTGAAGACATCAGAGAGTCTTCCCGACTACTGCAAGTCAACTGGAATGAGAAACAATTGGTCGATACCATTCTAGTAGGATTATCTCCGGAAGAAAGATCTCGATTAGCATTAATAAATAGGCCCCACTCTTTCGCAGATCTAGAACAATGCAGTATTCACTCGTCAAACGTATGGTACGCGGACCAGAACAGACATGCATTGGTATCCACTGCACCACGTAGATATGAAACGCAAGCCCTGGTAACAGATGGAAGAAAACAGCGCAAAAGACGACCATTTCGTAGACCTACCAATTTTCACGACCATAGTAAATCTAAAGAGCCTCAACCTCGACAGGAAACCAGTGATACCCCTCGTAAAGAAAATATATGTTATAACTGCGGGAAATTTGGACACATCAGTAGAAACTGTAAACGGAGACAGTACTATCAGAAAACCCCTTATCCAAAAAACATGTAAGGCAGGGAGATCCGAAATCCTGTGTCTTCCGCAGCATCGTGAAAACAGGTAAACCCCTAAAAGTCAACAAATTCAAAAAAAATAACCCAAAAAAATTAGACCCCTATGTTAAGAAGTTCATTGATAAATGTAATGCTATTAATAAATGTAATTTCAGTAAGTGTCGATATATACAAGTAGACCTCGGTGTTACATCCATCCTCGGATTAATTGATTCCGGATCAACACGAAGTTTAATTAGTCAACAGCTAGCCGATAAATTATTTGAACACAACTTAGTTAAACGCAGGCAATCGGTGCATATTAGATGCGCTACAGCTAATAAACAAAATTTAATGATAAAACTTATCATCACGTTTAAAGTAAAAATTAAAAATCTAACGTGGTATTTTCCAATGTTGGTATGCGACGAGTTAGGACCCGACTTAATATTGGGAGCTGATTTTATCAGTAAAACAGGAATAATTCTTGACATTCACGATAAGAAGTATTATTTTGGATTCGATCGTTCACAAAAATATAATTTTGATGATAATACAAATAACAAAGAAAGTACTGGAACAGCTTCTACACATCTAGAACACCACGAGTCTGAATTAGCTCATCTGGAAAGTAAAGATAGACGGAAAATGCAGACACCAATAGAACAGTTCTCCAACGTCCTCACTCCAAAGTTAGGACTAACGAACCTGATAGAGTTCAAAATCAATTTGAGCGACAATAAAGTAATACGCCTACCCCCATACAAATTATCACCGCCAAAAATGGATGTAATGAGGAATCAAATCAACAAATTATTAGAACAAGGAGTCATCGAACCCTCTACTTCACCTTACTCATCACCCGCGTTTTTAGTACCAAAAGGTCACGACAAACATAGACTAGTTGTGGACTACAGGCAATTAAATAAACGGATAGAATTCGAGTCTATACCACTTCCCGACATCCACAGTGCTTTTCATTATTTTACGAAAGCGAAAGTTTTTACTATCATGGATTTAAACCAGGCATTTCATCAAATACCCCTTTCTGAAGAATCCAAACGTCTAACCGCATTTGCCGTCCATTTCAACCTGTGCCAATTTACGAGAGTAACCTTTGGAATATCCCAAGGTAGTTCTGTATGTAGCCGATTATTAGAGAAATTATTCCATGATATAAAATTTAAATATGTGTATCACTACCTAGATGACATTATAGCGAATCAGCGTTATACCGTTATCTATAGCGAATCAGTGGACCAACATCTTAAACATCTACGTGAAATACTATCCCAATTAGAGAAAGCTGGATTAACCGTAAACCCCAGTAAAGTAAATTTTGCTGTCACACAATTTTCATTTTTAGGTCACATCGTAAAGGCCAACGGAAAGGTAAGCATAGACCCCGAGCGAGCCCGTGCGATCTGAGAATTTTTACCACCTCGGGATGCGAAAGGAATAGCCCGATTTTTGGGAATGATAAATTATTTCCACAAGTATATTCCTCATCTAGCCGAAATTGCAGCACCGCTGAATGCTTTAAGAAAGAAGGGAGCTAAATTTGAGTGGAATGTGCAACACCAAGCTGCATTCGAAAAACTAAAAGAAAGCATAATATCACCCCCAGTATTGCAATTAGCCGATTTTACAAAACCGTTTGTAGTGCAGACAGACAGTTCAAGTGTAGCCCTAGGTGCAGTAATATATCAGGAAGTAGACAACTCTAGACTACCTATTAGTTACGCTTCACGTACCCTGACCGACCAAGAAAAGAAATACTCCGCATACGAATTAGAATGTTTAGCTATCGTTTTCGCATTTGAGAAGTTCAAACCCTTTTTAGAACATAAAAAGTTCCTGTTAGAAACGGATAATCCAGCATTACCTTGGTTACTAAATCACCCAAAACAGTTAGGTCGTATTGGAAGATGGGTATTAAGGTTAAATTGTTACAAGTTTAAAGTACAACATATTAGAGGTACCCAAAATGTAGTTGCCGATACACTGTCACGTACGTTCCAGCCGACTAGTAAAACATCTGAAAACAAGGAGAGTAGAGAAACGCCGATTATCAATACTTTAATTACCGAGTTTCCTCTTGCATTTACGGACATAGCTCAGTACCAACAACAAGACCCCCTTTTAAGACCAATTACAGAACAACTCGATAAAATAAATAAGTCAGAAAAATACATATTGAGTAAGAGAGTATTATGTTATAGAATAGCAAACGGAAAATATTTACGAATAATCGCCCCTGATATTATTAAACCTATGCTGATGGAATACTACCATTCTTCCACCATTGGAGCACATATGGGAATAAATAAAACAATACATCGAATTCGTAAAGAATGTCACTGGGAAAATATGAACAGTGAGATAGCTAATTTCGTGAAAAGGTGTAAGTTGTGTGCACTCAGCAAGCCAGCGAGAAACAGCCAAATAAGTCAATTAATCTCAGAAATTCCTGCTACCCCGTTCTCCAAAATTTATTTAGACTTTTCAGGACCCTACCCTCGTTCTAAATCAGGAAATACCATGCTACTCATTTGCGTAGATTCATTCACCAAATTTGTCTGGATGTATCCCATGCGGCAAGCGTTAGCTTCGACCACCGTAAGTATATTGCAGGATAGATTATTTAAAGATGTCGGTACACCTGTACGTCTAGTGTCAGATAACGGACCCCAGTTTAAGTCAAGGGAATTCAATAACATGTGTTTCAAACTACGGATAGACCACATTACCACTACAGACTATCGTCCGCAAGGTAATATAACTGAAAGGTATTTGCGAAACCTAAATTATGCTTTAATAGCCTACCATGCAAACGACCATACGTCTTGCGACCAGAACCTATCCTGGATACAATTCGCCTTCAATTCAGCCTATCATGAAGGACATAAGTATACACCATTTGAATTATTGTTTAAATACAAACCTAACCACCCTTTATCCACTAAGTGGAAAATACATGAGTTACTACCCCACGAAATTAGGGATAAAAATATAAAGAAAATCTGGAATGAAGGTCGCGCTAATTTACGAGCAAACTTAAAGAAATCGCGAAAATATCATGAGATGATTAATAATAACAATATAGTAAAGTACCAAGTCGGTGACTTAGTAATGTATAGAACACACCCGACGAGTAGTGCAATCGATAAGACCACCTCCAAGCTACCATACCGATGGTGTGGTCCTTACCAAATTCACAAATACTTAACTCCAGTAACTGTAGCCCTGTACGAAACCTCTACTCAAAAATATGTACGAAGAACACATATTTCGCAGATAAAACATTGTCACGAAAAAGGAAATGGTAGAGAGCAAGCAAACTAAATGTAAAAAAAAGGGTATTTTTTGTACTCAACTGCTAAAGCGTACTTGAGTAACCACTTGCTTACCTAATCGTATAAATAGGGATGAGGCCTGATCAACCTTGGATCCTATTCAGCGAAAGTAGAGAAAAGTCAGAAGTCAGCTGGCATCGAATAATAATAATAAGTAAGTAATAAATTACTTAAAGAGTAATTCTATAACAAGAGTAACTCACAACTAAAGAAAAAACCGGTAGTAGTCTTAAGAAGAATTTAGTATGTTTTCAATATATAATTTATAAAGTGTGAATTTTATGTAGTCTAAGAATTAGTTTGTAAGGCGTTATATATGTTGATAATAGGAAGAAGTAAGTCGAGAGTGACTCATGCACCTCAAAAAAAAAAAAAAAAAAAAAAAGAGTGAGAGACATTTTACACAGTAATCCCAAGCATACTCCCATACTCCCAGTACCTTGCTGAACTAATAACCCGTAGAATACCCACCCGGTGTCCATCTTTAAGCGGCGGGGTATGTGACGATTTTAAAATAGGAAACGTAATATGGAGTAAAATTTATTTTTAAATCGCACATTAAAATTAATATTACATCCCTTGATTAACTCAAAATAATATTTAATAAAGAGTTTAAATGACAAAAGGAATGCGAGTGTAAAGATAGGGAAACTAGTTAATAATTTACCATGCACTGACATGCATCAACTGGAATTTACCTGCATACAGATTCTTTTACTAAACAAATAATACTGGTAAAACTTGAAATTATTCAAATAAATAAACAATGATACAGTAGTATACTATTTAATTCTGAAGTAAAGCATAGCTTTGAATAATAAAAAGGTCAAACTTTAAATACCGTAAATAGCGAATAAAGGTGGAACTATTTTGTTGTGATGCGTAAACTCCGCGCAGTTAACTTACCTGTCCTGACATAATAATAATGCAGTCGAGATGGAGCGCTCTCGTAGTAAACACTACACCCTTGAACCATGCCCCGAAGTACTAAGATATTTTAATTTAAAAGTGCAGAGGAAAGTATCAGTAAAGTAGTGTTTTATAAAGAAAGATGTAATCTATTAAATTAAATGGAATAAATAAGTGAGAGGGATGACATCTCTATTGACTAAGTGTAAGATCTCCAATGTTTGTTTAAATTAAAAAGGTACAATGTACCAAAAGTGAGAACATTTTATAAATAACGATGTGGCGTGAACTTGTGTGGGAAACAAGAACTTTCACTCGAGTTGTACTACTAAAGATGCTTAGCTACCAGACTTCATAGAACAGCATAACAGCTTCATAATTACCAGGATCTCTTCAGGAACTTCACCCGGAAAGTAAACTACCATAACCTTCAACCATTTGTGGACACCCCAAGGACCAAGGACAGGACACGGAGTAAACTTCACAATATCACAGGTGACACGGAGACTTGTCTTCCTTGGTTAAACGTCATTAAAACAAATGTTTGCAAAAGACAGTTTAATAAACTATATAAGAGACTTTAATTATTGTCACTTTGTAAATTATATTATGTCATACGACTAAAATTATTTGTAATAGTAATTAGTGGTTGTAGTATAAAGCTTTTCAGATACTAGAGGTTAAATAAGTCCATTCTTCAAATGGCCCCCCCCCCCAAATAGTATAATAACTTAACTTACACACCAAGTTAATATCCCGGATCCGTGGAAAAAGCTAGCACATAACAATACTTTTGTTGTGGCCACCTTTTCAGAAAATATTTTGTAAACTTTTATTTAGAAAACCTTATGGTAAAAAATCCATGTAGAACTATAAAGGATAGCACCTAATAAAGAGATGTCATTACTTAACACAAAATACTGAGTGAATAAATCATCAAACACCCCAACAAACATTCCTTTCTTTCTAACTACTACTGTTTGTTAAAATATTCATAAGAAGTTGATTAAGACTATGGCAACCCGTGCAATTGATCTGAGGCAATTACGCACTGGTTCCCGACGTTATAACGTAGGTAAGACGTTATATACTTACACTTAACGCTGTATCACGTAACCTTGTACGCTTTTGAGAACGTTGCAGTTACTGTACTCAATATTTGTGAAACCTTTCTTACAAATTTTTACGTTAGCTAAGATATTATTTAGCCTCACTTAGTATTTCCTAGTATTTTTTAAAAATTTATTATCTTCTGCCTAAAGCAAGTGTACTATATATCTGTAGAAAGAGGGTAATGAATATTAGGGGCAAAAAAAAAGTAGCTGGTCTTCATTACCCAAACTGTAACTGACATATTTTCACGGCAAGCATTTCACGCCCAAATTTACCGAATACGTCTATGGATCAAAAATCGGAAGGCAAACATAAAGTGAATTATTACGTCTTCAACTATGTACTGCACTGAATACTTTTTAATTATTACATACGAGAAAATAACCTGAAGGTCTGAGAAACCGCTTAGAGTCAGAAGCTGTAGGAAATCGCAAGCTTAACACAGTAACATACGTAGCTTAAACCCCACGTCGCCGGTGTCGTAAGTTCTAATGTAAGTTTTGTAGTATATTTTCGGAGTAAAACTAAATGAAATTCTTCTGCAATTGTAATTAAAGCGGTATTTTCTTACAGTCACTTTCATAGACTGTATGACTTAGGATTATTAGAATCCTATAGGCTAAATACAAACGACTTTCTGAATGGCAAACTTTTTCAGTCACTTCCAGTTAAAATTGGATTTCATTTTTGCCCAAAATAGGTTCAGATACATTTAGGATTATAGTTGCATGGATTGATTTATATAATATTTTTTCTCACACACGCACGCGCACAACACATTTATATGTACAAATATAAAAGAATATATTGAAAAATGAAATATTTAATCAATGTGTTCTACAAGCAACGACTTACATATCAGAGAAATCGACAGTAAACGCCAAATAGTACACAAACTTTGGATTCATTTGTGAAGGAAAGTAAGAATATGTAGAAATACCAAAAAAAGTAGAACAAAAATTTTAAAATATGGATATGAAAAATAATTGTACTAGAACAAATAATATTAGCGTATGGTTGTTTAGCATTTAATAAGTGTGTGCTTGCTGAAATGACTTTGGATCATAAACATGGACGTCAAAGTAAATATGCATTTAGAAGTAAGAAGACATAGGCCTAAGCTAGGAATAACAAGAAGAGGCATGAATTATTTCAAAAATCGTACTTCGTTGCATATTATTAACTATGTATCCATACAAATTGAAATCGATGAGTTCTTTGTAGAATAAAAAAATGAAATAAACGTAGGGAAGACATTCAACTGAACGAGTTGACGACAGATAGTCACACAAAGGTTAATAGACAAGATGCTAAGAGATATGAAAGTAACACGGGCAACGGCCTTTCCGCGTCAATTTCTCTCCGCAAGAATTCCTCCCGTACTCACCACTGGCAAAGAAATAATTTTTTATCTTCAAAGCCTCGTTTGAATAACTTCTCATATGTAGTGTAGTTTACTATAAAAACCAATTTACAGAGAAATGTAGGAGAAAACAATTTTCATATTTTGTCTTGAATACGCATTGTGCATACACGCAAACGTTATCTCAGTGCTTTTGTTTCTTATAAAATGAATCTAGTGTTCTACAATAAAATTAACAAATGTTTGTGTGTGTGTGTGTGTGTGTGTGTGTGTGTGTGTGTGTGTGTGTGTGTGTGTGTGTGTGTGTGTGTGTGTGTGTGTGTGTGTGTGTGTGGTTTGCTGCAAAAATTGTTGTAACTTATACGCATAACATAACTTTAATAAAACGCAGACCAACACTATTTTTCATATTTAACGCAGACCCAACAGCAGTCTGGATTTTGGAATGGAGGGTCCCTCTTCTTTAAAGGGGAGATCGTTCGATGTAAATAAAAATCAGGCGTAAATTAAACTCTCCATAAGTGTTGTTATTTATGGATGAAACACAAATTTACAATTACAATATAATTTTTAGCTGCTTTTTATAAGTTTATTTACCTTTCAAATTAAAAATAAAATTTAAAGGTATTCTTAAGTCAAAACGTGGGTGTGAAAACATTGGCAACTGGGAACGAATAACGACACAGCGTCTATTTTATTTTTTCATTAAAGTGTTTCCATTTTCTAAGGTAACGGCTTGGTATTAGTACATTTCGCTCACTTAAGAACGCTACGGTTTGATAAAACTCTCATTAATAACAGATGCTACAATAAATCACTTAAGAGCGTTACAAATTTAGCCATTTACAAGGCTGTAACAAGTCCAGACTACCGAAGAAAGTTTTAATTAATGATACAATGAATTAACGTTTTTTTATATACCTCTTTCTGTGTAAAGGAGACGTTTTTATGTACATTTATATAAAGAGAAAGGGAGGGTAAGATTCTTGATAAAGACGATTCTTGCTCGGTAGTTTACCACTGTCGGAGTACAGTTAAAATTCGGATTGTTTATTTACCGTCTGTTAAGATAATACCTTGTAATAATAGTACATTATTGGGTATCTAAATTAATTTACTCTTAGAACATAAAGTGAGCATTGTTTACATTTCATTACTAGTTATGGATTATATGAGGCTATAACCTTTACACAGTATATTTCCGGGAACAAAAAGTTGCAAGAATGAATTAAAAACATGTTATTAAAATATTATCAATAGGTTCTTAACAAAACTATGCTACATTAAACGGAAAACTGAAATTTAAAAAAATTATAAGCACTACTCACAACTGCAAATGTATTACGTATATACATTACGTATTTAATTTTTTATATTACTTTATTATCATAATAAGAAATACACAAATTTCTAAAAAAAATTGCCTTATGTTCTACTTCTTTTCAGTTTGGCATGAGTTTCTATAATGTTGCATGCATTGTTACATGGGTAGCGATATACTGTATGAAAAACGGTCAGTGGAAACGGTTAAAAGTTATATATAACACTTCTATCCTACTTTATATTAGATTTGTATTGAACATTTTTCTATTAACAAGCCTTCTACACGGGTACATCGATTAAAATATATTAAAATAAGAAGTAGGAATTACAAAAAATTCTTAAACTTAATTCGTAACCAATAAAAAACAAAAGATATCTAGATCGAACAAATGTCCGTGAAAAAACTATATTTCTATAAAACTACTCACTTTATTTGATAGACCTGCGTTCTGTCTATGTTTAATACGTCTCCGACAAAAATCTTTAACGAATGAAAATTCTGAAACCAGTAGTCTTTCAGCTGATCCAAGTATGTAGAAATACATAGAAACTTAGATAGCTTCCTTGAACATGATGTCACGATCATCATCATCATCATCATCTTCTTCTTCTTCTTCTTCTTCTTCTTCTTCTTCTTCTTCTTCTTCTTCTTCTTCTTCTTCTTCTTCTTCTTCTTCATCTCATTCTCCTCTTCTTCCACCTCATCGTCCCCTCTTTTTTATTTAGAAGGCATAATCTACGCTTAAGCTTATTCCGATACCGTTCATTTTCTACTTCTCGCTTGTGCCCCACAGTCCAGTGCCTCTTTGGGCAGTCTATCCTGCGGGGACGCCACTTTCTTGCCTCCAGGTGTCTTCACCATTTCCTTTTAGTGAATCATTCAGAGACTGTAGATTTAACTCTCGTGTGATATCATCGTTCCTTGCCTTATCGTGAAGTGTTTATGCTAGGAATGTCATCTCTGATGACGGTTTCTCCTACTCGTATCGCCTTGTTACAATCCACGTCTTTCTCAAGTATATTACTACTAGAATAGCCATCACTTTGTAGAGTTATAAACGTGTTTCCCTTCGCCTTGTATTCTTAAATGCTTATGTGTGTGTGTGTGCGTGTGCGCGCGCGAGCTTCTACAGATACTTCTATTTACATAACCTGTATATATCGTTATCGCAAATTTAAACAATATCACAAATATACAATGTTATTGATGTTCAATTAAATTATTTTCTACTACGTGAAACTGCTATTTTTTTAATTACATAAGATACAACGAGTCAAGGTAACCATGACAGAATGCTGCCAACACGTAAAGCGAAGTAAATTGGTTTGAAAGTACAGTCTAATTGAATTATTCTGACACATTGAACGTTATAAATTATAACTAAACCTTTTATAATATAATAAAAGTACTCATAATAGTTATGTTAGTCTAAAGTGAATATGAAAAATCGGTGCTAGTACGTAGTTGGCATTGCCTCATATGTCAACTGGAATAGTGGAAATAATTATTTATAAGCCTGGAAGAAGAAGAATTTTTATTGCCCTAATGTTTATTAATAAGGAACGGTGACCAAAGTGACTTTCAGTGCATCAACTCAGATAAAGGTGATGAAGAACGTTTAACAGTGAATGATCGGAGAAATGGAGAGAAATTGGTGCGATGTTTATATAGGCCTACACCATATCTAATTAGCTATGATAAACGGATAAGTTTGAATCATCATATTACAATTTGCGCAATTATACTAATTAGTAGATTCAGGTTTTAAATTACTGTAATCAGTGTAGAGAAAAATTCTATACTGCCGTGTCTTCTAATCGTTACGTAGTATATTTAAAAATCGAAACTGACATAAAATAACTATTATTATTAACATTAAAAGTAGAAATAATCTCTATCATTACATGAAATAACGTCACTAGTATCACTTCACGTGAAACTTTGTTAGGCTTATGTGACTTATGTGATTACTACAGTTGTGTGGTAACTAAAGGGTATTTAAACTGTATAAAGTAAATGATAATGAAAATATCCCCACAAAGGGACCTTCAAGGGAAGGGTCGTAGGACGACTGTCAGATCCTAAAATTGAAACAATTTAACTGTTATGATATTCAGAATATATTATACACGTATGTTTTTTTTACAAACTAAGGTAAATAAATAAACATATTTTTTCATATTTTCCTATATCAGAGATCTAAGATATAGTGAGTTATGAAATAATTAACATTAAGAAAGCAGACCCTCCTAATGCAATTACTGCTCTAAGATATAGTAAGTTATAAAATAATTAACAGTAAGAAAGCAGACGCTCCTAATGCAATTATTGCTGTGAATACAACTTGATCGGTGGTGCTAACCAGGTAACAGGGAAAACTGATTTACATTGACATCGAGACTGCCGCCATTATTGCTTTAGCTAAATGACATTACCTGCGACACAACAACCTGAGATTGTCTCTTTTGTTGTAAGTTTCATTTATTGTTACACGTCTGCACCGTCACGCTACACGTATAATATTCATATTGTAGGTCTCCTTTCTGTTACTGAAATTAATAAATTTAACGTCAATCTTAAACTGATTTATTTTTTAAGATGTAGAATACGATGGAACTGGATTCAGCTCAATATTAGTTTTAAAAAGTTTTGTTTTTAAAAATAAATCAACTTAGAAGTACCTCAGTAATTAAGGTTTAATTTTTAATATTGTTTCAGAATACATACTTCAACATTACAATTTATATATGATGCATTGGAAGAGAACTCAACGTAACTGTGGAATAACCTACCAGCTATGTCGTGGGACTTCAGTTTTCTTTACGTCAAGCCCCTTTTGTTGCACAATAAATTTTATGTGAGAAGAGAGGAGAAAGATTTTGTTGCGTGGAATAAATGGTAATAAGACACTGATTTATAAAAAAAAATTCTTTAAAAATTAAAAAGAAACCTGTATTACAAGTCACCTTTTAAAAGAAGCTATTTTACACTTATTAGTCATAGTACACACCTTATAAATTACACATAAAATGTATGCACACATATGCAAACAATAATATAAACACAGATATAAACACAGATATAAACACATAAATAATAAACATAAACCGCATATATAAAAACAAGTATAAAATTGTTTAAAAACAATTATAAAGTTATTTTAATTACTAGAGTGTCTGACTACAATATAGAATTTAAGTAATTATTTTTAATGATGCAAATCTGATATCAATTAAATATTTATTATAAAAAGGAAACGTTATATGAAAGCTATTTTAATAAAAACTAATATTTACTTTATTTCAATAAATATTAATTATTGTGCACCCATTTAACTAACTAGGAAAATTACTCAAAAAAAGATGGTACAGTTACATGCTTAAGTTATATTAATTATTTAAATTTTGGTAATTATACTATGTACATTTATTTATTTATTATTGTTTATAATATACCCGAATCAATGTGAAGATTAAAAGAAACATGTATGGCACTCAGTCTTCATTTCCTATCTGGCCATGATAGACTGAATACAATGATATGAATTTGGTGAACTGGACTTGTAACAAATTTTAACTGAACATATTATTATTTTTAATTTTAAACTACTAACTCCAAGTGTACATTCAAATAAATTTCTTATTTCCTGTTTTATTTAATCGGATAATTTTAAAAGTTCTAAGAACATTGTACATTGAACGTGAAACGTATATTCAGTCAACAAAATTTATTATTAACAAACAAGGAATATACTAAACAACATGTACAAGTAAGGCTTACTGATAAGCAAGTAAATTACACAATACTTTGTTTTCAATTGGAATGGAATTGGAGCTCGGGAACATTGTTGCCAGACTGTGTCGTGCCTTGCGTCCATAGCAAACGTACAATTTGATTGTTGTTACACTCCTTAGATATTCTTGTGCTTTTACTAATAATATATAAATAATGTACATATAAAGGTACGTGGTTTTGACCAGTATAGTTTCGGGACTACTATAACATAAATATTAGGCTAATTGGAATAAACGTAATATTTTTTATTTGTACTACAACACGAAAATATTTTTAATTAATGTTTATAAGTAGTAAGCGAGACAGTTTTATATTTTTTTGGCCAGTTAAAAACTTTCAGCAGTAAAGTTATAGTAAAAAGTTCATATTTTATTTTGATTTGGGACTTTATAATTTTAGGACTACTTGTTTACAAGTGACAGTGGTTTTTCTGACCATTAACCCCCTGCTGGCCGCCCGCTATGTGCCGGCGTTATGACAACACATTATACTGAATCAATGTTACTATGCTATCAAACTAATTATAAGTCTGACGCTATATTATTTGATCATTTCACTATTGTTAATGTTAATTAATTAATGAGTTGCTTTTTAAACAAAACAAAAATTAATTATCTTTCTTTACATTTACAGATGTCGTTAAATTCCGTATTCTTTGTCTACGTGGATGTAATGTAAATGACGCACTTCCAATAAATAGTTTGTAGAAAGACTATTTGAATTTAACTACTGAAACCACTATCTTAAACCAACAGTAAATATAAAAATAAAAATTACAGAACTGCGAAAGTGAACTGGCAACGCACGTCAATTTCCACGGCGCTAATTGGACGAATCTAATTCGGGCCTCCCGCGCTTACGTCACGCAAAATCCCATTCCAGTTTAAAGCAAACTATAAACGTCCGGGAGCACCATAAAGTCAAGGTGCATTTTTCAGCCCCCTTCTCCCCACCAGGTTGACTCAGACTGTAGAAATCACTAACTGGGAATAACATCGTGGGGTAATAATAGGCGGCTGAATCATAGTGCTGACCACACTGCCTTCCCTGTATGCCGGACAGCTCTCATATCAAATGCTTACTTGGTAAAAAAGGAGTCTGAGTCTTTAATATTAATGAAGATACATTGAATGATTTTACTTACACAATATATGAAAAGTGTTGTTGAACCGATGTCTAAGATGGCCTTTCAAACGACAAGTACATTTCATCATGCACATGCAAATGACATTCAAGAAGTTATGTTGCTGTGTCTCGTAATACCGTAGATATTATTTATTACAGTATCGTAGCAACTTACCCATTTTAAAACTATAATTAGACAAACGACTGTAACAAGAATAGTCCCACCATTATTAGTTTGGCATGAGTATTTACGTAATCAAAACTGAAGTTAAAATAAATAAATTCGAAGTTTATGTGTAAATTCTCATAGGAAGTATTCTGAGTAAATAGGTCTATGAGTAAATGTCATTTCCACTTGCAGCTTCTGCGTAGCGTCAATTCTCCATAGGCGTTGCTGCCGACAGCTTCTCCATTTCCTCTCTAGTCTTCCTGTGGAGGTATAGGCCTACATAACTTACCATTTATTTTACTTCTGAACAGAAGATAGAAGCTGTATAACGCCTACTAAAGTAGTCGCCCCAAGAATACAAATTGGCGACTACTTCAATGTCACTGTCAATGTAGAACCACTGTTAACCGAAAATTGCAGAAATAAGTAAACAACACATGTTTTACACATTTGTAACACAAAGCAGAAAACATTAATTTTTGATTTGATGGAATAATTTTCATAAAAAGTTTTCCCATTACTAGTAAATCTTATGTCATTCGTTATAAATACGATTGTTGTTTATTACAGTGCCTTTTTTTTACTAAATAATACGATTATAAGCATACAATTTATAAGATTCTGTTGCCAACAAAAAAAAGATGCATGAAAGTGTTTTTGTTGATGAGGAAACGTGTTACGACTATGTTGTTAGAATCGTTGCCAAGCTGTCCACATGCGCAAGAAAATATTAACAGTTTTCACTTCCCTCATTTGGCATCCCTATTGTGTTCCAATGATTGATATTCATTCTGTCGACTTATTTGTACTTTTCAGTTCTATATATTATTATATATTTTGTGTATAGCATATAAGACTCAATGTCCCAAGATAGAGAGAGAGTACCATAATATATTCAACATTTGAAAAACTAGGCTATATAATTTTCTTTTATTTAATGTATGCTTGTTCTTATAAATAAATATGTACATCATATACGGATAAAAATAATCACCATATTAAGAAATTGCATTAACAATTACAATCCCATATTAATACATAAACAAAATAAAACTTACCTCAAATTGGGTGACTGACAATATTAGTAAATTATATAATTCTGAAATACTAAGAATAGATGTTTTTCGATTTAAAATCAGTGTAATCGCAACGATATGCTTTCAAAGATTTATTTAAGTACTGTGGTATTTAAGGGAGAGAATCTGAGTATATATAGTCTAGCGTTTCATTCTTCTCAGAAATTGATAAAACAGTCGTAATCCTGTCCTGGATTGTCATAAAAGTTTGGAACCGTTTTCAGCAGTGAAATAATATTTGCATCTCTAGAAGATTTTCACAATCATTAAAATAATCACGCAAAATCCAATGGTTCGACTCAATTCACAGCATTTTACACTACCATTAGAGTTGTTTATCACTCTGTAACTTTTGTATTAACGGAGAAATAACAAAAATAATTATACTTTCAATTTATACATAAGCGAGTTGCACAATCGCAAGTCTATGGTAGTGCATTATACTATACCTAGTGTACTACCCGTTGGTATATTCAGTTTCGTGATGTATTATCCAGTTTTTACATTTATGAAAAAGCGTAGCCTATAGTTACTGGCGGGCGTCACCTTTCACGTCAATACAGGTCTCACGCACAATCACATTGTATGTCCAAATTTTACCCCTCATGACGTCAGATCAGGTGACGCACTTTTCAAAAGGCTGTCTGTTTAAATGCTGTAGAGGTTTTAATAAACATTTTCCACTTTTCCGTTGTTACAAATTTACGCATTTATATTTGTACATTATCCATGTAATTTGTACTATACCAGTGTGAGTGAATGTATGTGTGTGCACGAGTGTGTTAGTGTGTGTGTATTTAAAGAGTTGATGAACACAACGAATATAACATGTCCTCCTAAATCAATAAGCTTAAACTGACATTTTCTTAGGGAATAAAATTCTTTTCAAAACTATAAACAGTAATTTTTATTATCTAGCTAGTCGTGATGTGTTGACAGCCACAACACAAGGCGTTTTTGCTGTCTCCAATCATCAGTTTTTTAATTGCTTTTCACTTCTCTCGGTTATATGAATTGGCCTTAGGGATCAATAACTAGAATATATTTTGTGAGAATAGAATAGGCAAGCGGGTGTACGTGGGAAGCGAGCTGATTTAGCACAGTTAGCACATTCTTGTCGATTTCCACCCCTGGATTTATAGAACAAAAAGAACAATAAAAATTAACAAAAGATTTTAACAATTCCAAAACCTTTAACTAAACTATATAAATTTTGGAATAGAAATAATTCTTTTTTAAAAATATCAATGTTAAACAATTCACGCTAAAAACAAATGTCTTGATCTGACTGTGTAATCGACTTAATCGATACCTGTAATTGACATTGTCTTCAATTACAGGTTCTATTTAAAAAAATTTAATTAAAAATTTAAAACAAAAAATTACAATGGTATGGACACACAAAAAGAATGGCACAGGAAAGATTGCCAAGGAGAGTTACCAACGGACCCCACCAGGAAGAAGGAAATGAGGAAGACCACCTATCACTTGGATAGAAGACATTCAGACTATATTGAGGGAACGAGAAATTGAAAAAAATCTGTGGATGGACAAGCAGCAGTGGAAGAAGAGAATTCAATCACTTCTGTAATCTTTGATTCCGGAAGATGTGTAAACATAGTACAGCGGGAATAATAATAATTCAAAAATTAAATTATGCCTTCAACATCTGTTTGTTTATTATAATTTATAATGTGCAGTTTAAATTTGTAAGTATTATTTTACATTGTTACTTAAAAATGGTGTGGTAAAAGGTATTTCACAGTTTCAAAAATTCACTAAATGAACTTGACAAATTGGTTGAAAAACAAGTTACTGTAAAATGTTTACTAGTGTTGGTGACTCTAAAAAAGAGTTAATACAATCCATATTTACAATCCACAGGATTGTAAAGAAACAACACATTAAGTTAGGTTTAATATTACAATACATTAGACGTGTATTGAGTTAGATGTAATTTGACATAAATTACATTGCGCTCCCTTACAGAAGCTTGTCACTTAGTGCCGAAAATGATCAAGGATGATGACACAATGTACTAGAACCGTCCACTTACCAAGGCCTGTCAACTGTAAGTACCCGTGTAGATAGCTCCCAGTCGTAGTAGAGTATTTGTAAATTATGGGAATTACGCTAGTGATTCTAGTATGTTAGAACTGAGTTCAGCGAACTGTGTTTACAATAACCAGCAAGTATAATATCCGCGAGCCTTTTCTATTTATCTATGTGCATTATTTTTGTGAGAAACATATCACTTTTATTTGTGATACGGACTATATTCATTTTAATAAACTTAGTAGTAGATACGAGTTATGTCCTGCTGATACAACCGTTACGTATTTTGTAACTATTACTTTTTATTTCTTTTACATACCTGACATTTTCTTTTGTAAATAAATTGTTCGTTTATTGTAATAAGTTTATTTATCATCCTACCTTTTAATAATCGTCAAGCACGCATATTGTAAGTGATTATATCGTAATTCTTATGGGAACATTATTCACAATTTTATAAATTGAAATAATAATTCTTATCATCTGAAACTTTATTTGTTTAAGCCTATATAATTTTTAAATAACTCTAGGCCCAATGATTCCAAACTTAAAACTATCTGTAACCTTAAACAATAAATGCTATGTCTCTATAACTTTAAAAAAACAACACAGAAAAATAATGTTGTATAAAATGTATGAAATTGTCTAAACTGTTTATAAAATGTATGAAATTTTCTAAACTGTTTATAAAATGTCAGGATGCCTAGGTAAAACATTTGGACTTAAAAGAAGCAATTTAGTGGAGAATTTTCTTGTGTAGAATATTGAAGTCGAAGGTTTGCAGTTGATTTGATACAATTTTAATTATATTATTTGCCATAATTGTTTTACTAAATTCTCTTGCCTTAACTACAATTTCAGTACAAATAACAGTAGCTGCAAATAACTACCAATAAGGCGGTTTGTAGGGTTGCGTACGTAACGGAGTTTCTATTTCATATTTGTTTCCACTTTCTTCTTTCCTGTGTTCTATCGGCCAAGTCCATCGGTTTTCTCCTTTACTATTACTTTTGTTATTCATTCTGTCATGTTTTCTTAAGCCTGTTTCTGTTTCTCTAACGGTATTGTCATATACTATCTTAGATTATCTACCCATCCCTCATTCGCTCTATGTGATCGAACTATCTCAGTTAGTTTTCTTCTACCATACATCATACAGGATTCGGTTTTAACCTTCCACTGAATGCGCCAACATGAGTGTTTTATTGCATAATTTATTAAAGAATCTCATTTTTGTAAAGACTATATACAATTACTTTATTCTTGCTTGTAATTTAATTGTTATAAAAAGTAAAATTTGCGGGCAAAATCACTCACTTAATCTGCCCTAAGTGAACTTACTGTTATTATTTTCATTATAATAATGTCACGCACAGAGTAACACAGAAAACTTGTATGTTGATTGTCTTGATAGTTCCGTAACACGACGTCTAGCAATATAACAATGAGACAAGCAATACGTCTTAATTAAACACGGCAGTCCAAAAGTTGTGAACAAGAATCTACAGCATTTCCCTAATCTTTACTGGGCCTGCTACTTCTGACAGCTTCCTGGTTACTGTGTAATTGTTTACCTTAGCTCTAATCTTTGTAAAGGCTGAGTACAAGGCAGAGAGTCAGTGAATTATTGAGTAGTTTTATCACAGGGGTGTTTATTACTGACTATTACTATTGTCTATTGCCTATTATCATTAGTGACTATTAACTGTAGTCAAGTAATATTTAACATTCTGAAAAAGCCTTTATTAACTAAGTCACTGACAGTTAATTTTACATGTGAATAGCCACAATATATTATTTTATAATATTTGCATTATCAATTAAACATGAAGGAAGATAACTCTGAAAAGTTTGATTTTTTTAAGGTAAGCCTACTTTATTTTGTTCTTAATTTTTTGTTTCACAATTCATGTTATGTTACAATTAACAATTTCTCTTACTACAAAATGGTAATATATATTTTGTTTTTAATTATTAACAAGATATCACATTATATTTCTGGAAAACAATATCTCTTTTATGTTTTGTGCTTGCATACTTACATTGTCATGCAAATTAGTCTCTTCAGAAAATGTAATTTGATACAGTGCAGTAACCAACGTTAGTCATTTCGCCGTGGAAACGTATAAAAGCCACAAAGACTTTTCCTACTAAAGAACGTATCCATATTAAATTCACACACAGCTTTGTTTTTCTCTAAATTAATGTTGTTGACATCCTTTGTTAATCACTGTAGGTTACAGCTACCCGTGAAAATAACAAAAATACATATGTAAAAAGTATTATTTTAATCCCGAATTTAGGGGTATATTTTCTGTTTTTAGCTGACCTTTTCAGCGGCGATCAATTTTACTTCAACGCAGTAACACTGTTTACTCTATATGCGGTAAACCGTACTGTAACTGTTGTAGGTTTATACATCAAGCTGCCTACCTACAGACTTAATATCTTATTGTTCTAATTGTCTGAAAATAACTGGTATGTAAAAGTCGATATGACTGTGTTTTACAAAAGAGCAACAGACACTAGCTAGGGGTCTGATTTATAATATTTTATATAATAAATTTTTCCGGTGAAAGATGTACACGCGTAAAAGAATGTTGGTAATATTTTAAGTAAAAAACAAGTAAATTATAGTAACACTTGATTATTTAACCAGTCTGCTGCAATAACACCGTTTATCACTTACGTTTAATTCACGTACTTATATTTAACACTGTACCACGTAACTTTGTACGCTTTTCAGAACGTTGCAGTTAATGTACTGAGTATTTGCAAAACCCTTGTTTTGAATTAGTACGTTAATTAAGCTATCACTTTAAAAGTTATTCCTAGTACTTTTAAAAAGTTTATTATCCGCTGGCTAAAGGAAGTGCTATATAGCTACAGAAGTGGGTATGGAGGGCAAAACAAAATAATAATAGCTGGTCTTCATTACCTAATCTGTAACTGACATATTCTCACAGCAGGCATTACACCTGTAAATTTACCGAATACGTCTATGGATAAAAAATCGGAAGGCAAACACATAGTGAATTATTCGTTCCCAACTGTGTACTGTCGTGATTTTTTTTAATTATTACATACGAAAATAACTTGAAGTTACGAGAAACCGCTTAGAGACAGAAGTCGTAGGAAATCGCAGGCACGCTTAACACAATAACACACATACGTTAAACACCATGGCGCCGGTGTCGTAAGTTCTAATGTAAGTTTTATAGTACATTTTCAGAGTAAAACTAAATGAAGTCCTTCTACATCTGTAATTCAAGCGGAATTTTCTCACAGCCTCTTTCATAAATTGTGTGACTTAGGATTATTAAAATCTTATATAAATACAAATGGTGTTCCGAATTGCAAACTTTTCAATCGCCCAATAGTACTGGATTTATGTTAATATTGGATTTAATTTTTACCCAATAGGATGTTCAGATACATTTAGCATTTAGAATCTATAACAAAAGCAAAAGCGTGTGGACACATTATAGCGAATCAAGACAATTGTTAAATAGAATGATGTGAAATAGAACATCATAAATATCTTGCGCGGAATTGTTTAGCTTTCAATTACAAAGCTGTTAATTAATTCGGCTGTTTAAAAACAGATAATATTGTAAATTACAATTAGTGGAGAACAAAAACTATACCAAACAATTTTACACAAAATGGAAAATGAAATAAATCAAAATGTTAATAAACAGATGACACGGAAACGTTATAGAAAGGTTTTTGCATATATCTTACCATGAAAAAATGTAATTTATTTAATCATTAAACACTTGTAAAAAGAAAATATCTAAACATTAAATTAATTAACCTATGATAAATTCATGCCTATAATTTCTAATTTAAATGCGATTTTTGTTAAACAAATCATTTAATAAATATTTAACAGATTTGCTGTTAAAACAATCTTTCTGTTAGAATACGAAGATGAATTTGAAACACTTGCTGATAAACTCTTCCAAATTCAACACAGTTGTTCAAAGCCAGTCTGATGCAATTTCAATAAGGAAAACAGCTACACTTATCGGCGACAAAGTGAACAAGGATGGCAATGAAACATTGTCTGCTGGAGGCAATAAATCTCAATACAGTTGTTATGTACTCGCTCGCTGTATAGTTCTTTGTTGTTCTATAAAAGCCCACCTCAGTTACACCCATCTGCAGTAGTCGTCGCTCTTATGTCGTATACATTGTTGAATACAACTTTTAACTAATATATTTATACGTACAATTGTTATTTAATATTGTGATGTTATTTTAATATTATTATTTTAATATTAGTTGAAATACCTGTTCCGATTCAACGAATTATTTAATAATTTTTACTTAGAAATCTGTAAATCAAATTAGCTTTGGAAAAACGATATAGAAAATTTCGTAGGACTGAACATTTTATCTATTTATATTCATAGTATTTAGTAAATTAATTAATAAAAGTGAATAAATACAATAATTTTTATTACCAGCACACGTCAGTAGGTTAAGAAATATGAAATAGTTTACATAATAAGAAAAAAATGTAGATGTTACTTTAGGATACATATTTCAGTTTAGTTTTAATAATTAAGGTCACCGTTCTAATACCGTAGTATTTACATAAAAATTGTTTGAATAAAACCATGTGCACTTATTTATAATAAACGTCTAGAACGTTTATATTACATTATTGGCACTACTTTTACATATAACAATTTTAAATAAATAAGAAAGTCAACAATTTAAATCGATTGATTTTTAGAACTTCTTGTTTTTCTTTCTAATCTTTCATTTCTACATTAGTTTATCATTTTAAAACATTTAACAAATACCTACTACGAAAAGAGGTAGAAACAAATTGTCTATGGAAATTTTCTGCTCATTTTGACTTTATACAAAATGATGTGACAAACCAAACCAAATTCTTTTAGTCACTTTTTAGTATTTTTCTTAATAATAATATTCAATAGTCTTATTTATACAAGCTTACTCTCTCAAATACACGAAGATGAGCGCTTAAGCATTAATTGGAAGGCCACGGTTTTGATTCCCAAAACGTACCCATGCGTTCGTACAGCATGGGTAAGAACGGGCGCATGAAGTAGTAATGAAGTAGTCCTGGACTATATTTATTCAGTAGACTGTCGGAGCTGGCAGCTTACCTGACTTTTCTAAACTACTTAAGTCCTACATCATATACAGACATGTCTAACGAGTGTACAGCTGCAATATACAGGAGATTAATGATATCTAAATTGTCAAAATCAACTCTGTCAAGGAAAAATAAGAAGTGAAACCATTTTTTTTTTAAGTCGAGTCAATACAAACTCTACAGAATAGAGGTTTTATATATAGTTATGGTCGAATTTGTCTATAAATTGACACTGTCAGATGATATGTTTTTCAAATTAAGACGTATATGATTTTCACAAAACTCGGATTTTTAAAGTGCCTTTGTGTACAGTACGCTTAATGCAGCTGTTGTTGACAATAAGCCCACGTAAAAACTCTCTAACAAATGCTTCTAATAACGTTTATGTAGTCTTTCATCTTCAAATTATTACTTACTAATACATAGATCAGAAGTGTATTTAGGAATAAACAGTCGGTTCATTTTTGCCCGCTATATGAATCTTAGCCTGCTAAGCATAAAATAAACAATATCTATACCATAATACTGCAATGTAACCCTATAAAAGTACAACTAAAATTATAAAAGTAGGAGGACACAGTATTAAAAATATGTTTATTATTTACAGTTTTTATGAAGCTACTGAAAGAAGATATATTAATACGAAACTTTTCAGACAAAGTAAGTCAGGAAACGTCTCGTATTTAAAATACTGACCTATATTCAAAATGTAAGAAGACCCAGATGGAAAATGTGTATTTTTACAAAGAACTCTTTTCTTTAGTTTCGTATGTGATGAAAATTATAATTTGTGTTATAAAAATTTCCTTTTTTCACTTGACTGACATATAGCTCATATGTTTGCCTTGTAAATTATTATGTAACAGGAAAAACAAACACATTTTAATTTTACTCATAAACTGAAATATTATTAACACTGATTTACTAATATATAGTAACTGTGCGAATTAGTGTCAAACTGGCATGCACAGGATTAAAAAAAAAAATAAAATATACAGAAGACGGAGGCTAATTAGGAATACAAGAACAACCTCAAATTAATACGTAGTGTTCTACATTTCAGTAAAGTCATTAATTTTGCTGCGTCATTGATTATTGAAATCAAACAGTATTGTAATTTACTTTTAATATACTAAGCAGATTAAACAGCTTAAGAAACGAGAAAATGTTATCTGTGATTTAGTCACCTGAAACAACTCAACACAATCACAAATTATCGGATAACAAAAAGAGAAACGATTTTTTTATGCTGTTATTTAGATAATAACAATTATAAAAATACATATGGTGATACGTATTTTAATGTGTTTGTTTTCGTCATTTTCTTTACTGTTTATAAAATAAGTAACAATAGGATAGAAAGCAACACAGAAATTATGTACCTTTGTCCTCACAAATAATAGAATATTGACTTATAGTATCCGGAAACAACATCTCCTACTACTGTTACTAGCGTCAATGGTAACTACTGTTATGTCTACTATTATTATTACTTCTGATAATAATAATAATTGCTACACCTTGTTCTGTCCGGTAGATTAGTGTTGGGTTAACTCCACATGAAGACATGACTGCATTGATTTGATTTGAAACAGGTTTAAAGGAAACGTACTTACTTAGACTCGTTTAATTAAATCGCTTTTTTTTTTTTTTTTTTTTTTTTTTGAAAACGTAAAGCGTTTTATATTCACTGTACGCTGATTTCATTCTATTCATTTTCTTCAAAAAAAACAAACAAACAACATTTGGCTTAGATACATACTAATATGACTACATAAAACTTATTTTCAAGTAAATACTAACCCTTACTAATAAAAGCCTACAATTTATCTGTTTAAAGACTAAATAAACACGACAAAATTGAGACAAAAGTTCAGCTCTTTACCAATCACGTAAAATGTTAGAAAATGCAATTCATCTTAAGTTTTAAATTCTTAGAAACCTGCGTTGTAAAGTATAATTCGTTTTGCTGTACTGTAAATTACAGTTTATTCGCACTAGTCGGCTAGTTAATATTATATAATTTGTTATTATTTATTTGGTTTGAGTAAATTCAAATTTCAGTTCACAGTTATGTTACAAGTGCATACAATTATAGACATATGTTTTCCTTATTCCTACACACACATATTCTATCCGAATACACATACACAATCAAAAGTGGTCGTTTATACTGGCTGCTGGCAATACTAATCTTATCAAGAGGTATGCTTTGTGCTGGAAAACGCAAGTACAGCGAGTTTGTCTTAAAAAGCTATCATCAGAATTTGATATGGCTACTGACTATTTCCCAACAATAAATTCCGGAAACACAGTACGATATACGATAAGCATCGAATGTCGTAAGTTGAATTCCATAGAGGAAACTATTAGCTTAGTACTATCGTATGTACCTTGTACAGTACTTAGCCTATAACTTCCCGGCTATGCAACTGTACATCAACGGGCGGGTGTGCATTTACAATTTCTATGGAGCACGCTAGAAACATGGAGGCCTGTTTACTAGCTATATCA
Organism: Magicicada septendecula; assembly: GCA_034769895.1. Classification (NCBI taxonomy): domain Eukaryota; kingdom Metazoa; phylum Arthropoda; class Insecta; order Hemiptera; family Cicadidae; genus Magicicada; species Magicicada septendecula. The sequence goes on from CM068368.1 coordinate 179,497,194, forward strand.
TGTAAGAAACGTGATATTACCCATGTCACATTTACTTCTTTGCACAGTAAAGGCGATTTATAATTATTTTCATTAATACGAAAAGTCTTAACTAAATATTTTAATACTTTAACCTTAACTAAATAAATACTAATTTATTTCAGTATTTAGTGTATTCATTAAACATCGTATACCTACCAGCAGGAAGATTTATCGTTACAGGTATCAGTATATTCGGCTAACACCTGAGTATTGCTATCAATTCAACATATTTAATAGGCATAAGTACAATATTATACTGGTAACAGTATTCAGACCGTTACGAAGGAGTACGTTCTGTGTGTCTACACTGTACTTATAGCTACGCTAACAGACATTCGCGCATTAGAATGTAAATATTGATATGTGTGGACATTCAGCTGCACCATGTGATCTCATAGTGAATATTACAATAGAATTTTTATTATAAATTCAATGTTTTATTATATTCCTTTAAACGTTCAACATACAGCATTTGAAAAAAACGTTTATGAAATTGTTTTACTTACACCCAAAGTTAATCTTAAAGTAGTATTCATTAACAATGTTCATGTCTGTAATTAGCGATACAAAAGAGGTAGCCTACACATGAATTATCAGTGTATATGGATGTTAATGTGTTTGTACGTATCGTAGATGCAAGTAGTCAATATAATGTAACGCCTATTTTGGAATAAACACGCGAGCAAGATTACATATGTCCATGAGTAGGCCTATTCATGTAATTCTTACAATTGCGTAAGTCAACGTTACTATTTTCTAAGTCGGATGACTACTTATTACTCAGTAAGTTACGTCGTTTAAGGCAAAACAGTAAATAAAGCAGACGATGTTAGAAATCATTTAACACATTATAGCCTACTGACAAAAGATCAAAAACAAACGGGCTTTAACAGCATAAGTGGTTTTACCGCTACATAAAGTGACTTCAGAAACGGCAGAATTTCTTATAACTAGGCTACTACGTAATATTGTTTTACAATCTGCCGTTTGTATTCACGTCCGCATTTGCTATAATTACACATTCCTGAAGCCATACCAGGGGGGGTTCCCTGCCTGTAAAGTGGAGGTTTTTTGGTGGGTGCGAGTTCCACACACCGGGAGACCAGTAGGGTGTCTCCTGATGGTGCATAATGCATTTTTCTTCCCCCGCAAAAAAAATAAAAAAATTACACATTGTTTTACTCGATAAACAAAACTTATAAAATGCAGTAAATCGTTATTATTTTCGTAGACATAAGATTTCTTAGAATTCCAATCATTTACGAGGAACATTAGGCTGAATATTGGACAATAAGTAAACCAAGATTTCCATGTCTGTTAATCTTAGTGAGAGAGAGAGAGAGAGAGAGAGAGAGAGAGAGAGAGAGAGAGAGAGAGAGAGAGAGAGAGAGAGAGAGAGAGAGAGAGAGATAATAGTATACGTAATAATAATTGATGAAAGGTTTAGTGAGATTCAATAAAGTAACGAGACACAGTTTTTAAAAATACTTTGTAAATTTTTTTTGTGACCCAAAGATAACCGCATTCAATTGTAATTTTGTAATTTAAAAGTCACATCGACTCGACCACAACTTACCTGAAAATGACAATAAATCTGTTAAAACGTCAATGTAAAGATTTTAAAACTATGTCTTCTTAATTAATCGAGCTTCACCAAACCTTTGATCATTTTGCAAATTTACGGTCACTACTAAACTAAGAATTTGTAATTGAATAGGATCAAAAGTACATGCATAATAAAGAATGTAATAACAGGATTCATAGACAAATTTCTAGCTTGAAGAGAAGTGTTAATGTAACGTGATTACTAGTTTGTTTTAAAGTTTAAATTTTCTATAAAGACAAGAGCAATATAATGAGACGTCCTTCACTCCACGAGTTATAAAACACGAATCGACCCTCAGTAAAATTCGCGATGAGGTATTTCGAAACATTTCGTTGGTGTGATACACCACATATTGGGTGTAAACCTGACGCAACGCACAGACTGGCAATTATTTGATAATCTGTGAAGGATAAATCTTCGCTTGTAAACATCACATTTACTGGTCTTCCTGTATTATATTGTAACAATGAGAGACGTAAAGTTAGTTGGTGTTTTTGTGCTAAAGGTTAGTTAACTTTCCGTTAATTCAACATCCGTTTTTCTATTAAGAGTAATTAAAGGAAAACCAATATCCTTTTTAACTAAATGTTTATTAAAGTTTGAAAAGTAAAGAAACGTGACATATAGGGGTTTACATAACGTTATGTTGTCACTTGCTTGTCAAAAATTATTCAAGTTTAACACATACCATTGTTAAATTTTAATTTGCAGATATTTTAAATCTGTTCATTGTCTGAATATACTTTAGTACGTTAGAAGTACGAATACACGTTACAGAACACGTAAAGGTAACAACTATCTTTATATTAGAATGGGAATACAAAAGTTTGGTGACGCTGAAAGGGAAACATTTCTTCGTGACCATACAACGTTAGGAAAGTACAATGTGCTCCCGTTATGTAAACGACAGTATTAGACAAATATCATAAAAACTGTTCAAATGTTTTCAATTTCTGATGTTGATTAACACATACGTGTGTTTTGTAACACACGGACACACGAAACTAAAAACCAGTAAATTATGTCTCAAATTGATAGAACAATAAGGTGATTGAAATTGTATAAGGGAGATTAATTATGATGGTGAGACGTCGCCAGAGCCATCCCCAATGCTTAGCCCAGTAACCCCTTCTCGCTACTTAAGACAACTGTAGTTACAATATTAAGTGTAGTCTGCTCCCAAAATTCTCATCCTAGTCAATTAAAATTGCAGCAGAAACAATAAACTACATTCAATTAGTATATCCTAATAGTCATAAACTTTAGCCATCATTAGTGCTAACAATAGGACAAATTCTGCATATTAAAATAATTTTATTTCCTAAAAATGTACACAAAAATTTTAAAAAACCTGTTTAAGAAATAACATTGACAAAATAAACAAACATATTCTTTGTTAAATAGTAAATTTAAATTAGTAAAAAAATATTTGTAACTGGAGCTGAAATAAAATCAGGAGACAGGATTTAAAACAATAGTGTGAAAACTGAAAAACATTTGAACATAAGGAAATATGTATAAAGAAGTAGAAGCATAAGGTAACGTGATAAAAGAAAATGTGTATGAACTTATTCTTTTAGAAACGGTGGCTCAATCTTGAAGGAAAGATCATCGATAGTGAAATTTAGTGGCGCAGGACACACTTGTGTAGGTTTGAGCTGGTGGTTTAAGTGTGGATGTGACCAACGAAGATGAACAGGTCCCGGCGAAACTCCGCTGAAAACCCAGCTGTGGAAATATACATAATTATCAACAAGTAATTAAGAAGAGATGATTTCAGTCAGAAGGCGACTGAGAAGAGACGGCAATTTAATTTAGAAACTCATATGACCTTTATTGACTTTCAAAAGGCATTTCATAGTGTGGATAGGCATGTCTTGTGGAATGGTGAGTATAACTGTACTGTCGCCTTCGAAGGGACATCAACGCTACAAAACAATCTTATAGTTACTCAAATGTAAGAGGTGTGTGTGTGTGTGTGTGTGTGTGTGTGTGTGTGTGTGTGTGTGTGTGTGTGTGTGTGTGTGTGTGTGTGTGTGTGTGTGTGTTGTGTGTGTGTGTGTGTGAAGACACAAAGACACGCGTTTATATAAACGCATAACGTATACAAATTATTTTCCGCCTACTTTGAAAATCATGCACTAACACTAACAAGCTTATGTAACAATGTGCTTGTTACGCAGCAAGAGAAATGCAGAGGATGTGAAATAAACCTAATGTAAATAATGTTTGCTGTATTAAGTAAATAAATATTAAGTGTGCGCGACAGTAGTAGTCTGTGTTATATAACACGTGCTCTCCTTCAAATAAAAGCGTCCATTATACTCAGACATACGCACAGAAAAACACGCATTACTTATACATAGTGTTTGCGAAGGTAGAGAAACTCGATTGTACACACGTGTCTTGAATATTTACTTACGTAATTATTAATAGTGCTAAGGCCATGTTCCTAGAGCAAGAATGAATACTTTTCAAAAATGTTTTTTCTATAGGATACGTATTTGTAAACTCGAACACACAGTAGAGGCTGTGTTACAAAAACTACTATTTTTCATACTAATTATACCTTGATGTTTGATATTTGTATAGTTACATTATAAATAAAACTGGAGTTTTAATAACAAGAACAGAGATAGACGAACAATTTTATTCTCTTCTGGCTGTAGCGAATTAATGACTTCCGATTTAATAGAGGAAGAAAGTTAATGTCACTTATTTGTAAGCAGAATAACATTTTAACAAATTATCTCAAGGTAACGAATATATTTCATTATGTTCACACTTTATAACATGGTCCTTGATTACGTTCGCATCTGGCTAGAAATTAAGCTCACAACGAATAACATTCTCTGTTCTGGTAGGTTAAACCAAATTAATAATGTAGACTTAGGTTAGATAGATACAATATACATGATGTTGTTAATAATGCCATAGGGCCAATAATACATAGCACATACATCTGATTGATTTGGTCCGGAAACAGTAGTAGAGGGCAGTATCAGAAGGTTCGCTCGCATATCCGTACACTAACATACATTTAAAAAAAGTACAAGCAACAATTGTATTCGCGTGACCACGTCCGTTTCAACAATTAATAGCAGTCTGACCGTATCTCATTCCATCCTGATCCGGTCTTACCCGCTTCATGTGTACTTTTGTCACGAAACATTTTTCGAATTTCGTTTGAGCAATTTCAATTTGACTAATAAACGCTTCAGTGTTTGCTAATAAATACTAAGGGCAATCTTGCTATTTATCTCTTCTGGTTGAAGCGACCTGATAATTTTTTATTGAATAGAGGGAGAAAGTAAATGTCACTTACTTGGAGGAAGCAAAAAATCTATTTTAACAGAATATCGCAAGGTAACGAATATTTGATTACGTTCACAATTTACAATTTCACTAGTTCGGATTTGGCCAGACATTAAGCTCACAACGAAAAACATGAATATTAACGTAAAACACATAAACACTTCGGAACTAGAAACATTAGGAAATTAGGAATATTTAATTATTTATGTAATAAGATACGACTGTTCTAAAAGAAAGCTTATAATTATGAATTTAAATGTAAATTTGTATTATGAATAACAAAGCTTGCTGCAAGATTGTGTGAATTCAAATATACACCGGTATGTATCATTAGTATTAAATTATATAAAATTTAGAAAATAACTGTGCTGTAAAGTAATTTGCTTCAGCGAGCTAGAAGTGAAAAAGTAAATTAACGTGACAATACATTTTATTGTTTACTTAAATAAGAAATTTTCAACATTAATGAAGTAGTAGTGAATATTTTAAGTAGTTTAAATTAATTATAACATTATACAATGTAATATTTTGTTTCAATTAATAAAACTAATCGATTTCCCTTTATAAATGTATAAACTGATTTTATTTATTTTTTGGTTGGGGAAATTTTAAACAATTAAATTGGAAATATATATCAACAAAGAGCCGCTTACGTTAAAACTAAACTGAAGGTGCCGATAACTAATGGTAGCAACGTACTTAAAGGAACATCTTCTCCCCACCAACACGTTAATGAGAACCAATCGCAAGAACCAAGAAAGCTTGCCAAAACCAGAACCGACGCCCAATGACCTGAAAACTCCTCTCTTTAATTCCTGAAGATGACACATGTGAAGATGGATGTCAAAACTCTGAGGATCACAAACAACACCACAGAGGTATCCAAAAAAATAAAAACACTAACACCCCGCACCACAGACATAATGTGCGTATTATACATTCAAAATTACTCCCAATTGTTCTTGTTCGTTAATGAATATTAATAAATATTGATGATATTAAAATAGATGGCAATAAAACTTCGTTTAATTGCTTTTTACCTTTGCTATATGTGTTTAACACCTGATGTTTACTATCCCTGCACTTATCCTACTAATTACTGTATTAGCAACGGCACTTAACCCGATTTTTAATAAAACTGCTGTGGACTTGGCTCTTTTTAAAAGTATTAGATTTTTTTTCTAATGTTAAGATCACGGGTTTTCAAGTTACGTTTTTTCATAAAACTGATACAAGTAAAACTCCTATGATAGTTTCAAGACAATACTTACGAAATTTTTGATTTTAGACATAAACCATTGTCTCCAATTATCTTTCCCACTTAGCCTGGTTTTAATTTCCGCTCTTCTATTAAAAGTAAAAGTAATATAATTTAGTTATTATTATTATAAATAGTCTATAATAATATGTTTTAAAAGTATATACTGCCTAAACAACATTTTTCTTATTTAGAAAATCTGGATAATAAAATGAACTTTTAGTAAAATGCATTTCAGAATATTCTGGCACTAGTCCAAAACAGTGAAAAAAAATAAGCAAACGATAACAAATTTCTTGTTTAAACCTTAAGCAGTGTGAGCGGATAGAGCGAAAAGGTTTAGTGTTTATCAAGGAGCGTAAAACTGTTGTACTCAACTGTCATCTTTAATCTCTCTTACACAGAATACCTTGGTAACTGTACGGTTGTTTCACCATCGTGCACACAATAATAAAATTCTGCGATACGTTCAGAATATAGTAAACTAGGTCAGCTTTAAAATAAGCTGTACAAAAAGTATTGTTATGTCTTGTTGTGTCATAAAATTTAGTTAAACATTTCCTGGACGAACAACTAATTGTAACAAAACTACAAAGCTGGATCACAATCATATGGGCCGGAAGGTTTTAATTTAATTGGCACCGTCCATAAAAATATGCCAATGCTCAACGTTAATTTTTAGTTTTAAATTGTGTACAACATAATTTTACAAGAATCTTATTGACATAGCTTTCATTGTGCAGAAGCAATTATCAAGTACTATTATTTAAGAATGTAAAATTAAGTTACAACTTTTCTGTGTTACCAAATTTGTTGATAAACTACAAACATTTTCCATCATATTGATAACAATGTTACTTTTACGCTGTGTAATTTCGAAAAAAGGTCAAAAAATTACAATATTCAGCATCTCAAAAAGTAGAATCATTAAATAAAATGATGTAGATCATGCTGCCGTGGAAGGATTTGATACAGCATTCGTTTACATGTGTCTATGTGTAAAAATTAAAAAAAAAAGATCGTCAGTAACTTTTTAAAAGTAAACTACTTTCTACTCTTTAATTCTCTTAAATATTATGATTGTCTTTGCAGTTTCGATTTCTGCACACATCAAAAGACAAGGGTTTATAATCAACAAGGACAAATTTATTACGTCTAGGAAAACAGTTTTCTTTACTAACATAAGTTACAGATATTAATCTGCGTTTCGCAAAATAATAATACAGTGTCAACAGAAAGCCTGTATCAACACGTTTGTTGAAATGACAAAAACCCAGGCAAAGTAATTAAACTTTATGTTTACTTTAGTAACTTACCAACGAGATGAAGTTACGGAATGAGTTATCTATCGGTTAACACTCCTACACCTGACTGAATAGTGTAACTACGTTCTCGAGTTTACCTTTCTTACTTTCCAAAACCGAGAGGTGAAATAATTACAAACTACTAACAATAATGGAACCAGCCACCCGTATTTGTAGTTCCACACTTTATATTTTAATTGTTTATATTGTTTTGTTTCGTTAGTGGGCATTATAAAATGTATTATAAGACTACAGTTATGGTCATATGGTTCAGAAATATTATAGGCAATTTTCTTTATATGTTACACAAGCAATGTCTAACGGGTTTATATTGCCGCCTATATCTTGTATTAGCTTTAATGATTTTTATTATGCAGCATTATCCAGAAGTTTTATAATAACTGATCTATAGGAATAAATACAATAAGACTTAATAAATTGTATAGTCTAAATTTATACGAGCGAACAATTATAAGACAGTATTTTTAACTGTAAGATCGAAGCTGCCAACGCATTTCTTGAAGTAAACTTAGTTACTTGAGGAAACGAATAAGGCAGTGGTGACTGGGAAACGAAAATGTACCTTACAAAGCCGGACATTATAGTAAAAGTGGAGTTACTATAAGATTTTGCATCAGTAATAATCGATAGATGGTCATAATAGAAGTATTTCTGGATTTTGTTGTCCATGACGTGTCCGTTGATTAACTAATTATAAATAATTAGTTAATCGGACTCGGATAACTATTTTTTTATTGGTAAATAATGTTAAACTTTTATACCTTATAGCCTGAATCAGTTTTCGTTTATTACAAGAGCTAAAAACTAGAACACAAACACAAATGCAGTATATACAGCTAACCCACCACAACTAACACTAATACACAACTCTTCCAATCACCCAATACAACACAAACTACCTGCCTTCAGAACCAGACTAAACACAGATACACGGACTAAACAACATCCTACTAGATTAAAAAGAATACCAAGATGAATTAAACACGATCAAATATCTAGCAGAAACCAACGGATACAGAAGAACAATAATCAATAAGCTCCTACGTAAAACACAAAAGAAACAACAGACAAAGAAAGAAAACAACAAATTCATAACACTAACATATATCAGTAACCACATTGAAAAAAATATGTCGTAAATTTAAAAAAAATACAGAATCGCATACAGAACAACAAACAAAACAGAACACACACTGTCAAAAAAACAAACACAAAGAAAAAACAAATTTGGTTTACCTGGTGTATACAAACGATGTTTATATGTAATTCTACGGATGTAATCGCTAAGGATGTAATTCTACATAGGGCAGACAGGACGTAACTTCAAATAGAGATCCTTTGAACACTAAAAGGCACTACACTCCACCATCGAATCCACATTTGCAAACCACCTCATTGATGCAAACCACACATACACAAACATAAACAACAACATGGAAATTCCACACGTATACACGAAAGGCCGAAAACTATACACTCTTGAACAACTAGAAATATGCAAACACACAGACAACATCCTAAACGAACAGACACAATTTAAATCACACATACTACTGGAACATATCACACCATACACACACAACAACGATTTTTCGAAAGACGGCTTAATGGTTATTAAATTCTTTAATGTATGGGTCTAATATTTAAACTATAATTTAATACCTTGTCTGCAAATACAGTTAATTTCTTTTCTCTTATTACTAAATACATATTCAATTTACATACTATCAGGGTAATCACTTGGTTACGAGTTTAATTATTATTTTACATATGGTGAAGTGTATACAAGTTCACTTATGTACGGTCAGATCATAAACTTGACCACCTTCACATGCGACTTAAGTCTGTATAATAAATGTTAATTATTTTAAACTAATCTGTTGCCTGATTCACTATACAAGACTCTATGACTTGCTGCAGTTTTTTTCTGTTAAAATAACGACGGTCCCTCTACTAATGCTGCTTCACAGTAATTACATAATTAATGTACTATATACTTAATGATCCCAGTATAATTAAACAAATTTTAATTATTTCGTACTAGGTCCGTTAAAAATATAGTATTTTTATTGCACCATAGTGACATACAATTACATGACTTAGAGATAATATTCGCCTGTTTAATTTTCTTGGTTTTCTAGTTCAAATTTAACTATACTTTTATGATCAATATATGTGGACTATAAGATTTTCACTGTACTATCTACTACAGAGTGAGTAGATTTTACAATTTAATGATATGTAAATCTGTTTATCTAATTATGTTAAATTGCTACGTTTTATCCTATTTCCATATCATTAAAATTAAAAATAATATAAATAAAACTATTAATATCATCTGTCTCAAATCCATAATCAAATATAACATCAAATTCATAAAAGCCAATTTACAGATAAATGTAGAAGAAAACAATTTTCATATTTTGTCTTCAATACGCATTGTGCATACATGCATACGTTATGTAATTGATTTTGTTTCTTATAAAAAGAATATGATATTCTACAATAAAACTAACAAACGCACATGTGTGTGTGGGGGGGGGGTTGCTGCAAAAATTGTTGTAACTTATACGCATAACATAACTTTAATAAAACGCAGACCAACACTATTTTTCATATGTAACGCAGACCCAACAACAGTCTGGATTTTGAAACGGAGGGTCCCTCTTCTTTAAAGGGGAGATCGTTCGATGTAAATAAAAATCAGGCTTAAATTAAACTCTCCATAAGTGTTGTTATTTATGGATAAAACACAAATTTACAATTAAAATATAATTTTTAGCTGCTTTTTGTAAGTTTATTTACCTTTCAAATTAAAAATAAAGTTTAAAGGTATTCTTGAGTCAAAACGTGGGTGTGAAAACATTGGCAACTGGGAACGAATAACGACACAGCGTCAATTTTATTTTTCCATTAAGGTATTTCCATTTTCTAAGGTAACGGCTTGGTATTAGTACATTTCGCCCACTTAAGAACGCTACAGTTTGATAAAACTCTCACTAATAACAGATGCTACAATAAATCACTTAAAAGCGTTACAAATTTAGCCTGGCTGTAACAAGTCCAGGCTACCGAAGAAAGTTTTAATTAATGATACAATAAATTAAACGTTTTTTTATTGTTGCACGTGATTATTTATTTATGTAATTATTAGTTGTGCTAAGGCCATGTCTCTAGAGAAGGAAGGAATACTTTCCGAAAATGTTTTTTTCTATTAGGATACATTTTTGTAAGTTCGAACAAACGATGTAGGCTGTGTGACAAAAATTACTTTTTTTCGTACTATTTGTACTTTGATTTTTCATATTTGTACAGTTACATTATAAATAAAACTGGGTGTTTAATAACAGGAACAGATATAGTCGAACACTATAATGACTTCTCTGTTCTGGTAGGTTAAACCAAATTAATGATGTACCTATAGGTGCAATATGCATGATGTTATAAAGTAATGCCATGGAGCCAACAACACATAGCACATACATCTGATTGAGTTGATCCGGAATCAGTATTTGAGGGCACTGAAGGGTTCGCTCACATATCTGTACTCTAACAAAAATTATAAGCAACAATTGTATTCGCGTGACCATCTCCAGCTTTAACAATTTATAGCAGTCAGAATGTATTCCATTCCTTCCTGACCCGGACTGCCTCGTTACGTGTGTACTTTTGTCACGAAACATTTTACGAATTTCGTTTGTACGGTTTCAGTTTGACTAATAAACACTTGGTGTTCGTTAAAAAATAGTAAAGGAAATCTTGTCGTGTACTATTTTCTGGCTATAGCGACCTGATGACTTTCGATTTAATAGAGCGAGAAAGTTAATGTCACTTTCTTGTAAACAAAAAAATATTTGAACAGAATATCTCAATTTAACGAATATTTGATTACGTTCACAGTTTACAATATGGTGCTTGATTACGTTCGCATTTGACCAGAAATTAAGCTCACAATGAAAAACACGAATATTAACGTAAAACAATTAACACTTTAGAATTAGGAACATTAGGAAATTAGGAATATTGTTAGGACGTCACAGAACAATCTACGTGTTTATCGAATGTTCCAGATGAATCCAGCTGAATCTATGTGGCGTACGTGATTCTCAACGCATTAGCGAGACTGTGTCAGAAGCCGCAATTAATTACGTTGTAGGTAGAGATAACGCGTAGTTTGGAATGTTCTGGTCTGTGAGCGGGGATATAAATACAAGGCGGCAGCGGCCTTACTTTCCGTTATATTACAGTGCGGTTAGTAACCGTAAATGATCGTCAGTAACTTTTAAAAGGTAGATTCCTTTCTACTCTTTACTTCTCTTCAATATTACGATTGTCCCCTCAGTCAGTGAAACCACTGCAGTGTTCAGCGAAAGATATGTGAAACGGCTTGAAGAGCACACGAATCCTTTAGCCATAAATCTACTAGACAATACACTACAGACAAGACGTCTAAAGTTAACATTTCCTCTGGACTTACCTAGACTCTAACACTATGAATATATTATACATAATCTGTTACTTTTAAATACTCATATAGAGAACTGGTCTATTGACTAGTGTTTCTATTCATGCCATGTATTCTGTAAACAATTATGCTTATTGTTATGTATTAACAGATCGCATAAATGAACGTAAAATCAAAAGTCAAGGGTATATATTCAATAAGGACAAACTTATTACGTCTAGGAAAACAGTTTCCTGTACTGACATAAGCTACAAATATAAGACTGCGTTTCGTAAAAAAATAATACAGTCTCAACAGAAAGTCTGTGTCAACACCTTTGTTAAAATGACAAAAACCCAGACAAAGCAATTAAACTTTATGTTTACTTTGGTAACTTACCAACGAGATGAAGTTACTTAATGAGTTATCTATCGGTTAACACTCCTACACCTGACTGAGTAGTATAACTAATTACGTTATCGAGTTTACCTTTCTTTTTCCAAAAACAAGAGGTGAAGTAATTACAAACTACTAACAATAATGGAACCAGCCACCCGTGTTTGTAGTTCCACACTTTATCTTTCAATTGTATATATTTTCCCCTAGGCATTATAAAATGTATTACAATAGTACAGTTAAGGGCATACCGTTCAGGAAAATTATACGCAATTCTCTTTATGTTAAACAAGGGATGTCTGGAACGGGTTTTATATTGCCGCGAACGATCTTTTGCAATCTTTAATGATTGCGGAAGCCAAGAGTTTTATAGCAGTTCAACTAAAGGAATAAATATACTAAGTTTTAATAAACTGTATAGTCTATATTTATGTGGAAGATCAATTATAAGACAGTATCGTTAACTAACAGATCGAAGCAGCCAAAGCATTTCTTGAAGTAAACTTAGTAACGTGGGGAAAGGAAGAACGCAGTGGTGACTATTACACACTTTGAAATGAAACAGGATATTTTACTAAATGTGAGGTTAATATCAGATTTCTCATCAACAATAATAATCGATGGATAGGCATACTGGAAGTATCGTATTGTCATTAAGAGTTAAACATTCCTTTAGAAACTACTGAAAGGATAAAACTAACGCTTCTCCGTAGACTACGGTTACAGATGAGTTCAGCGAATTGTTCCGATTTATTATGAAACGTGAGGCTTTGTAATTGTCGTTTATAGGATATGTTTCCGTACTTCTCACACGAGATGTTACTTCACACAAATGAGGAATCATTGCTATCCTGATCAAACAGGCTGTATATGCTATTGTTACTACATTACAGAACAGTCTACGTATTTGTCGAATGTTCCAGAAGAATCTCGCTCTAATGTGTGTGACGTACGTGATTCTCTACGCATTAGCTAGACTGTACCAGAAATCGCGCGGCTGCATGCAATGTGTCACGGCCACAATCAATTAAATTACGTCGTAGTTTAGAGCTGATACATAGTATGTGGAATAATCTAGTATTTCGGGGGGGGGGTATAAATACCAGTACTCAACGACGTTCAGTTTCAGTTATAGTTGCGATATATTACAATGCGGTTCGAGTTATTATCGGCGACATTACTGTGTGCGTTCAAGTGGTTATTAGTGAAGTGTTGCGTTTTATAATCGGGCGGTATAATTGTAATACAATTGTGTTTAATATTAGTTGACATTTTATTGCGTGTGAACAATTTTTATTTGATTTGTTGTAAGAGACTGTTGTTAATTACGAACTGTTTAACTGTGAAAATTAAAGCTGGGTGGTCAGTGACTTAATTGGTGTCTTGTATTTTGTTTCCACTGTACCTACGACGATCAAGTAGACCGTCGTAACACCAATTTTTAGCAGTTACAAACCAGACCAAAGAAAGCAAATCACGTATATAGGCCTGTTACCTGAACTTGAATGTAAACGTGACTTGAATGTTGTTGAACTTGATTGATCTATAAATAACTGAACACTACCAAATAGTGTGTGCTTTCCAATTCCTGTTAAATGTGATACCTGTGTGTTCGTGTTTATAATCATAAGTTTTTTAAAATTCTATAAATCTTTCTTGAATCACACACATATATCTTCTAATAGACATTATTTTTACCTAATATTTAGCAGTATTAATAATAATAGCAAAATTACATTTGCAATAATATGTTTTAGGTTCATCTTCAGTATATTTGAACTTCTAGATATATATGGAACTCTACAAATTTAGGGCTCTATCTATGCTGTTCAGGGACCTGAGATATCTAAACTCTAGTGAGTAACAGCTAGAGTAGTTTATTTCAGTGTGTACACAAAATTTAATGTGAGGTCTTTACTCTTGTATTGTAGAATGTTAAAAAATTGTCCAGTGGACAGAAAAAACAACTTACTCAATTAGATGCTAAATATAAATATGGATCCCATAGGTCTACAGACTTGTTAGAGACTGATGTTCCATCATAACAAGAAACAGTTTTTGTTCGGGAAATTCAAAACCGGCATTAACTTGTTATTAAACCTCGCATATAATGTATCGTTTGTAGGGATAAGGACGCACAGTTATACTATGAGAGGTATTGCTTTACAAACAGATTTCCCACCACTCCATTACTCCTACTTTTAATACTTGCATATTAATTAATGCATTTTTATGATTAATATATTTAATCACATGAAATGTTGACCTTTGGCCTATATTCAATTTATTATGAATAATAGACTTAGGTATATATTTTTTATTTACATCATTTCAATTACTACAGTGAATAAATATATTATTCCTAAATTAATGATCCACTAATAAATAAATAGTGTCTTGTAATCAACTCACACACGCACTCACTAAATTAGGTAATGATTGACGTTTGTTTTCTCGCTCGTTTGAGAGGTAATGTAATGTACACATTAAGAGGCATAGCCAAACAACACCAGTTTATCGTGTACAGAACAGAGGTATAATGCACGTTTTATACCAATCATGTAGGACCATTACATATCTCGTTAACCGTCGACGCTCGCACACACTCCTGTGGAAAGAGCTAGAAATTTCTCGAGAAATTAGTACAATCAGTATTCTAAGGACGGCGTATTCAAAAATTCGGGTTTCTGTAATTTTATTAATTGTAATTCCGAATAAGAATTGTAATGAAGTTATTATATTTAACAAAAGTTGAAACTGGTTCCGTTGGAATCCGTTATTAGAAAGTTGTGTGAGTAAACCGAGCTGTAAAGATTATTAGTTATTAGGACATTTTATAATCATTAGAAGTGTCAGAAATTTTTTTAGGGAATTAGTTAACAGAGTTTATTTTCTTCTCCTGTGTGTTTCATGTTAATCTCAAATGAGACACAAAACAAAATTAGCACAAATATATGTCAATGTTTTGTACTCGCCTAACAATGTCACCCACTGAACCGGCTGGTATGTGTTACTGGATCTCACTTTCTTCGGAAAGTAATAACATTAACAGAGAATTTAGTCATGCGTAAATAAAATAATTATACATAGATGTATTCATTTTTCTGTATAAGGAAAATTGAGATAATTTTTATGATTATTACAACGTTTAACTGAATGGGTCCAATATTTTAACTCTAATTTAATGACCTTCTCAACAAATACAGTTAATCTCTTTTTCCTTATTAACAGCCCAGATAAAGCAGCCCTTTTGTTACTCAATTTGCTTAGGCCTACTATTCGGATAATCATTAGTTATGAGTATAATTCTGTATGCCAGAGGTAAAGGGCACTATGTCCATTTTTTTCAAATATTGGAATCTGCTGTTAGTTTATTACACTGTTATTACTTTATGCAGAGGTATAGAGCACTATGTCCTATTTCAATAAATAACAGAGCTAGCAACTTTACTATGTCCACAATTTTTTTTTTTTTTTTTTCATTTAAAAAATAATAAACCTTAAAACTAGAGTACCTATTATATTTTAAAAGTCAATAGTCCAAAGAGTAACTGTATAAGAGTTTATTGAAAACATTCACAAATAAGCAAGCTGTAAACAAACAAACGTAAAAAAAACTTTAAACCTCTCTCCTGTAAAATTTACTTTTGTGACATAGTGCCCTTTACCTCCCACGTACAGAATTATTTTTTACATATGGTAAAGTGTATACAATTTCATGAATGTGTAGGGTCAGCTCCTTAAATTGACCACTTTCATATGCGACCTCAGGTCCGTATAAAAAATTTAAATTATTTAAAAATAATAATTATTATTTAAAACTAATCTGTTGTCTGATGCACTATACTTGCTGCAGTCTTTACTGTCAAAATGACGACGGTCACTCTACTACTGCTGCTTCACAGTAAGTACAGAATTTATCAGTGGCGGCTGGTGGTTCCATATTTTGGTGGTTGCAGTTGTCGGTTGAGTTGTGGGGGGGGGGGGGGTAAAAGAACACATTAAACAAAAGGCAGACCTACTACATATTTATGTGCATCATACATAGTGCTGTCGTATGGGGAAAAATAGAAAATTACTCTTTTCCAATTGTTTGAGCAATTAATTTGTGGGAAATTCCAAGTAAGTTGTGATGAGACAGTTCATCTAACAAGCATGATGCAAGCGACTGAGCATTCTGTTTAGGAGGAGCAATGAAACCCAAGAATCTTCTACCGGTTTACCTTTTATTATATAACGATACACTATCACCATTAGAAAAATATTAGCAATCAACATCAGTGGTCTTGTCAACAATTACAGTCAAATAATCCTCTCAAGTTCAGAACTGAAACCAATTAAGCCTCGAAATACGCCACGATCTGATAAAGATTCAGTCTCATCATAACCCCGCAAAGCTAATTCAAAAGCTCCACAGAAGCGGATACAATTTATTATTATATTTAAGACGTAACATTTATTGCGTACTCTTTCGTTGTGTAAAACAATATTTCGTCTATATTCACTGCCCAGGTGCTGTGCTATATTAACTGTACTAAAAAGAGAAAACTGAAAATCATTCTTTATATGTACACTTGACGCCCGATATTTTCGGCTAGATGATTAATATCTTTCTTTTTGAATTTTGTCCAGCGGTCCTCTCCTCCAAACAATAAACATGGAAAACAAAATAAAGAATTTATTTCGTCACAACCACACAACTAGTCAGTATTTGACCCTTAAAAGAGTTATATAAAATCTGTGAAACTTACCAAATGTTTTTATATATTTTACAAAACCTTTGTATTAATATGTTTCACCAAGTGCCCAACGAGTCATCAATTAATATCGTGTAGTCAGTTTTTGCATTATATTCTAGTTTAATTGATCGATTAAATTGTTGACCGCCTGATTTTACAATTTCATTTATTGTTAAGGGAGGCATTGGCGTCCTAGTCTATTGATTCTTAACACTATTCATTTTGAACTAATAAAAAATACGGTTTTTAAAAGCACGCAGAATCACTAATCCAAAAAGCACAAACACAAAAGCACAAAGCGGCACTAAACAAAGAAAAAATAATACCTTACACGCAATTTAATTAATATAAAGTCGATTGACACTTTATTATCACAATCGCAGTTATACAAAATTATTACTATAATTTTATAAATTCAAACATTGGGTAACCTTTACTGGTATCTCTGATACGCATGTGCTGTACTGCACAGCAGCGCTTGTGGTGGCGGTTTGCAGTACTCCCATGCACCAGCTGAACCTATTTCCAGCTGCCGTGTATTTCATCCCTACTACTACTACTACTACTACTACTCTCCAGCACTACAGCCCATGGTGAGCCCTGGCTTCCGCTACGACCCGTCTCCACTCATCTCTGTCCATTGCCCTCAGTCTCCAGTTCCTAATGCCCATCTTTCTCAGATCCTCTTCCACATCCTGCTGCCACCGTCTTCAAGGCCTGCCTCTTCTTTTTTTGCCCAACATCGTTCCACTTAATATAGTTTTGGGCATCCTCGTAACATTCATACGGGATACGTGTCCCAGCCATCTAATTCTAGCTGATTTTATGTGCCTCACCAGGTCTTGTCCACCAATCAACTCATTTATCTCACTGTTATTTCGGATCCTATACATATTCCCTTCCTTCACCGGTCCAAATATCTGTCTCAATATTCTTTTTCAAAAATTCTTAGAGCGCTTATATCCTTATTTACGAGAGTCCATGTCTCAGATGCATAAGCAACAACAGGTCTGATCAGTGTTTTATATAACATCAGTTTGGTTCTTGGAGTTAGAAGCTTTGATTTCAGTAATGATTGGTTTGCATAGTAGGCTCTATTGCCGGTTATGATTGAATTTACTATTTCGCTGCTCACTCGATTTTCATTATTCAGAATAACACCTAGGTACTTAAATTCTGTAACTCCTTGGAAACAGTAATGGCCTGTGTGAAGGTCTGGCAGTTCTCTATTTTCCTTCGCAGACACTTTCATGTATTTTGTTTTAGCCTCATTTACTTCCAAACCAATCTTGCTTACTTCCCTCTCCATTTCAATAAAGGTATCTTTTAATACATTTTTGTTCCTGGCTACCAGCACAATATCATCCGCATATGCTCCTAGTTGCCTCGTCCTTTTGAAGATGTGTCCTCTGAAATCTATCTTAATTATAGCATAATGTAGTACCAAGTTGAAGAGGGTTGCAGATAGTGCATCACCCTGCTTTACTCCAGTACCAACCGTAAAATCTCGGCTTTTGTTTCTTCCCAGAACTACTTTTCCTTTGAAATCTTTCAGACTGAGCAGTACCAGTCTCACAATCTTTTGAGGTACTCCCAATTTTTCGAATGCTATTCGCAACATTTTTCGATTTACACTATTGAAGGCTTGCCTGAAATCTATAAACAGTATATGGAGGTCAATACCATATTCGAAACATCTTTCGAGTGACTGCCTCATGACGAAAATTTGATCGACTGTGCTCCGGTCGACTCTAAATCCACTTTGATGTTCACCTAGGATTTCCTCTGCATAAACATTTAGCCTATCAAGGAGAATCATGGAAAATATCTTATAGACACAGCTTAGCAGTGTTATGCCCCTATAAATACTGCATACAGTTTTATCTCCTTTTTTAAAAACTGGGCATATTACTCCAGTCTTCCAGTCATTTGGCATTGTCTCTTCCTCCCATACACTACATACTATATCATGAATTTGTACAGTTAGTGCTCCACCGCCTTTTTTGATCAGTTCAGGGCTAAGCTGATCTTCGCCAGGCGCTTTCCCGTGCTTTAGTCAATTAATTGCTCTTCTCACTTCCTCAACTGAGGGAATTTCTACATATGGTTCTGGACCTGTTCTTACATTCTCTTCTACAGTCTCCATTGTGTCAGGCTTATTTAATATTTCTTCAAAATATTCAGCCCATCTGTTGAGGATCAGCCTGTCTTCTGCTATTAGTTTTCCATCTTTGTCTTTGCAGATATTTAGCTTTGGTTGGTAACTTCTGTTTATACTCCTTACCTCATGATACAGGTTTTTTGTTTTCTTCTGTTCTGATAATTCCTCTATTTTACGCACCTTCTCCTTCATGTATTCTCTTTTTTTCTTCTTACATAAATGGTTTGCCTCGCGTCTGCTAGCTCTATATCGGTCACTATTCTGTCTAGTGTTTCTCTCAAACATTTTCCTTCTGCATTCATTCTTTTTCTGTATAGCTTCTCTGCACTCGTCATCAAACCATTCGGACAGTTTTCTCCTTTTCACACCTACTATCTCTCTAGCCGCCTCTATAACAGCTTCTTTCATGTTTGTCCACTTTTCTTCAATATTATTGATTTCATCATCAACTTTGTTAGTTATCATTATTTGGTATTGACCACAACAATGGCTATCTTTAAGTTTATCGACATCCCATTTTATTCTTTTCTCTCCTTTATCTCTTTGGATCATAGCTAGCTTTTCTCTGACCACTGCTCTCACCAGATTGTGAGCAGTATCACAGTTTGGACCTCTCATTGCTCTAGTGTCTACTACAGAGGTTGCATGCCTTTTGCTAACAAGGACATGATCAATTTGATTCATTAGATCAGTCCCAGGGGCTCTTCATGTCCCTAAGTGGATTCTTTTATGATCAAAACTGGTGCTTTTTATGATCATTCCGCACGCTGTAGCGAACTCTGCAAGCATTCTTCCATTGTCACTGGATTCATTGTGCAGGGAGAATTTCCCAGCAACGCCCTTCAGAAAATTCTCTTTTCCAATCTTAGCATTAAAGTCCCCCAGAATGATAACTAAGTCGTATTTTAGGACGGCTCCGTACACTCTTGTTAATTTTCCATAAAATTCCTCCTTCTATTCATCTGATTTATCCTCAGTTGGTGTATGTACTGATATGACTGTTATAAAAATAATACTTAACACGCAATTTAATTAATATAAAGTCGATATAAGGTAATACAAAGTCGATTGACACTTTATTATCACACTCGCAGTTATACAAAATTACTACTATAATTTTATAAATTCAAACATTGGGTAACCTTTACTGGTATCTCTGATACGCATGTGCTGTACTGCACAGCAGCGCTTGCGGTGGCGGTTTGCAGTACTCCCATGCACCAGCTGAACCTATTTCCAGCTGCCGTGTATTTCATCCCTACTACTACTACTACTACTACTACTCTCCAGCACTACAGCCCATGGTGAGCCCTGGCTTCCGCTACGACCCGTCTCCACTCATCTCTGTCCATTGCCCTCAGTCTCCAGTTCCTAATGCCCATCTTTCTCAGATCCTCTTCCACATCCTGCTGCCACCGTCTTCAAGGCCTGCCTCTTCTTTTTTTGCCCAACATCGTTCCACTTAATATAGTTTTGGGCATCCTCGTAACATTCATACGGGATACGTGTCCCAGCCATCTAATTCTAGCTGATTTTATGTGCCTCACCAGGTCTTGTCCACCAATCAACTCATTTATCTCACTGTTATTTCGGATCCTATACATATTCCCTTCCTTCACCGGTCCAAATATCTGTCTCAATATTCTTTTTCAAAAATTCTTAGAGCGCTTATATCCTTATTTACGAGAGTCTATGTCTCAGATGCATAAGCAACAACAGGTCTGATCAGTGTTTTATATAACATCAGTTTGGTTCTTGGAGTTAGAAGCTTTGATTTCAGTAATGATTGGTTTGCATAGTAGGCTCTATTGCCGGTTATGATTGAATTTACTATTTCGCTGCTCACTCGATTTTCATTATTCAGAATAACACCTAGGTACTTAAATTCTGTAACTCCTTGGAAACAGTAATGGCCTGTGTGAAGGTCTGGCAGTTCTCTATTTTCCTTCGCAGACACTTTCATGTATTTTGTTTTAGCCTCATTTACTTCCAAACCAATCTTGCTTACTTCCCTCTCCATTTCAATAAAGGTATCTTTTAATACATTTTTGTTCCTGGCTACCAGCACAATATCATCCGCATATGCTCCTAGTTGCCTCGTCCTTTTGAAGATGTGTCCTCTGAAATCTATCTTAATTATAGCATAATGTAGTACCAAGTTGAAGAGGGTTGCAGATAGTGCATCACCCTGCTTTACTCCAGTACCAACCGTAAAATCTCGGCTTTTGTTTCTTCCCAGAACTACTTTTCCTTTGAAATCTTTCAGACTGAGCAGTACCAGTCTCACAATCTTTTGAGGTACTCCCAATTTTTCGAATGCTATTCGCAACATTTTTCGATTTACACTATTGAAGGCTTGCCTGAAATCTATAAACAGTATATGGAGGTCAATACCATATTCGAAACATCTTTCGAGTGACTGCCTCATGACGAAAATTTGATCGACTGTGCTCCGGTCGACTCTAAATCCACTTTGATGTTCACCTAGGATTTCCTCTGCATAAACATTTAGCCTATCAAGGAGAATCATGGAAAATATCTTATAGACACAGCTTAGCAGTGTTATGCCCCTATAAATACTGCATACAGTTTTATCTCCTTTTTTAAAAACTGGGCATATTACTCCAGTCTTCCAGTCATTTGGCATTGTCTCTTCCTCCCATACACTACATACTATATCATGAATTTGTACAGTTAGTGCTCCACCGCCTTTTTTGATCAGTTCAGGGCTAAGCTGATCTTCGCCAGGCGCTTTCCCGTGCTTTAGTCAATTAATTGCTCTTCTCACTTCCTCAACTGAGGGAATTTCTACATATGGTTCTGGACCTGTTCTTACATTCTCTTCTACAGTCTCCATTGTGTCAGGCTTATTTAATATTTCTTCAAAATATTCAGCCCATCTGTTGAGGATCAGCCTGTCTTCTGCTATTAGTTTTCCATCTTTGTCTTTGCAGATATTTAGCTTTGGTTGGTAACTTCTGTTTATACTCCTTACCTCATGATACAGGTTTTTTGTTTTCTTCTGTTCTGATAATTCCTCTATTTTACGCACCTTCTCCTTCATGTATTCTCTTTTTTTCTTCTTACATAAATGGTTTGCCTCGCGTCTGCTAGCTCTATATCGGTCACTATTCTGTCTAGTGTTTCTCTCAAACATTTTCCTTCTGCATTCATTCTTTTTCTGTATAGCTTCTCTGCACTCGTCATCAAACCATTCGGACAGTTTTCTCCTTTTCACACCTACTATCTCTCTAGCCGCCTCTATAACAGCTTCTTTCATGTTTGTCCACTTTTCTTCAATATTATTGATTTCATCATCAACTTTGTTAGTTATCATTATTTGGTATTGACCACAACAATGGCTATCTTTAAGTTTATCGACATCCCATTTTATTCTTTTCTCTCCTTTATCTCTTTGGATCATAGCTAGCTTTTCTCTGACCACTGCTCTCACCAGATTGTGAGCAGTATCACAGTTTGGACCTCTCATTGCTCTAGTGTCTACTACAGAGGTTGCATGCCTTTTGCTAACAAGGACATGATCAATTTGATTCATTAGATCAGTCCCAGGGGCTCTTCATGTCCCTAAGTGGATTCTTTTATGATCAAAACTGGTGCTTTTTATGATCATTCCGCACGCTGTAGCGAACTCTGCAAGCATTCTTCCATTGTCACTGGATTCATTGTGCAGGGAGAATTTCCCAGCAACGCCCTTCAGAAAATTCTCTTTTCCAATCTTAGCATTAAAGTCCCCCAGAATGATAACTAAGTCGTATTTTAGGACGGCTCCGTACACTCTTGTTAATTTTCCATAAAATTCCTCCTTCTATTCATCTGATTTATCCTCAGTTGGTGTATGTACTGATATGACTGTTATAAAAATAATACTTAACACGCAATTTAATTAATATAAAGTCGATATAAGGTAATACAAAGTCGATTGACACTTTATTATCACACTCGCAGTTATACAAAATTACTACTATAATTTTATAAATTCAAACATTGGGTAACCTTTACTGGTATCTCTGATACGCATGTGCTGTACTGCACAGCAGCGCTTGCGGTGGCGGTTTGCAGTACTCCCATGCACCAGCTGAACCTATTTCCAGCTGCCGTGTATTTCATCCCTACCTCCGTTTTTGTCACTGTGCTGTGTTCAAGTTGTATCACAACGATCGCGTTTGCTGGTTTGCAGAGCTCAGACAACCAGCCGAGTGCAAATCAACTACCGGCAGCGCACTTAACTTAGCCGTCTGTGATGTGCTGCGTTCAACATTATATTTCGACATTTTCCCAGCTGTAGCAAAATAAGTTCGTTTGAAAAATAACTGTGAAAAATAAGAATGTTTTAACATAAAAAATTTTGTTGTAGGCCTATCACTTAGTCTCTCTCTCTCTCTCTATATATATATATATATATATATATATATATATATATATATACACTGTTATGTTAGACCTATAAATTCTGGTGGTTGTGCAACCTTACAATCTTAACACCAGCCGCCCCTGGGATTTAAGTATTATACACTTAATGATCCCAGTATAATTAAACAAATTTTAATTATTTCGTACACAGTCCGTTAAAAAAATTGGTATATTTATTGGACCGTAGTAATACAATTACTTGAGGTTAGAGATAATATATGATTCTTTTGTTTAATTTTGTTAATTTCCTAGTTCAAACTTAACTACAATTCTATGATCAATATTTATGGATTATAACATTTTCACTGTACAATCTACTACCTGTGTACAGTTTTGACTGTTTAATAATATCTAAAAACTTTAATGTTTTTTTATATATGTTAAATCCAATTTTCACATCATTAAAAATATAAATAGTATAAATAAAAATATTAATAACAGCTGTATTAAATCTAATTCCTAAAAATTAGTTTGCAGAAAAATTCAGGAGAAAACAATTCCCATACTGTGTCTTCAACACGCATTGTATTCATTGTACGCATTGTACTCATACGTTATCAGTAATTTTGGTTCTTACAAAGTGAACCTAATGTTCTTCAAATAAAATTAACAGACACAATGCGTGTGTGTGTGAGTTCTTGTTCTAATATTGTTGGCAGGCTATAATAAAACGCACTGTTTTTCAGATTTAACGCAGACTCTGGACAGTCTGGATTTTGAAATGGAGGATGCCTCGCCATTAAAGGAGAGAACGTTCGACGTAAATAAACATTAAGCGTAAAGTATATAAGTGTTGTTATTTATGGATACAACACAAATTAAAATATAATTTTCAGCTGCTTTTTATAAGGTCATTTACCTTTAAAGTTAAAAATAAATTTTAAAGGTATTCTTGAGTCAAAACGTGGATTGAAAACACTGGAAACTCGGAACGAATAACGACATAGCGTCTCTTTTATTTTCCCATTAAGGTATTTCCATTGTCTAAAATAATGGCTTGGTATTAGCACATTTCGCTCACTTCAAAACGCTACGGTTTGATAAAACTCTCATTAATAACAGATGCCACAATAAATCACTTAAAAGCGTTACTTTAGCCATTTACAAGGCTGTAGCAACAAGTCCAGGCTACCGAAAAAAGTTGTAATTAATGATACAATGAATTAAAGGTTTTTATGTACCTCTTTCTGTGTAAAAGAGACGTCTGGGTAAGATTCTTGATAAAGAGGGTTCTTGCTCGGTAGTTTACCACTGTCGGAGTACAGTGGAAATTCAGATTGTTTATTTACCTCCTATTAAGGTAATACCTTGTAATGATAGTACATTATTGGGTATATAAATTAATTTACTCTTTTAAACATAAAGTGAACATTGTTTACATTTCATTACTAGTTATGGATTAACATTTATAACCTTTACACAGTATATTTCCATGAACAAAAAGTTTCAACTATTAATTAAAAAGTTGTTATTGCTGTAACAAAATATTATTAATGCGTTTTTAACTAAACTAAACAATAATAAACTGAAAATTGAAATTAAGAAAATTATAAGAACTAGTCACACAGCTGTAAATATATTAGACCATATAATTAAAAAAAAATTTTTTGTATATCACTATATTATCATAATAACAAAAAACAAAACTTTCCACAAAAATTGCGTTGTGCAATATTTGTATTTAAATTTGTAGATCCCAGTAATGTTATAACTTGACAACAAACAAAAGAACCCTCGGCTAGTTGGGTTCGCGCACTTGCGTCTGCCAGTTCTGACGCGACGGTTGGAAATCCGTAATCTGGCGACGTGGTGGGGGCACTGGAGGGGCGAGCGGAGGTTCAGCACTTCGCTACAGAATGCGAATGTTTCATACAAGCGTCTGACTAAATAAAATATAATATTTCATGCAAATTTGTAATTTGTATATAATAAAAATAATATATTTTTTATAATATGTTATGTATTTGACAATGTACACAGATTTTTCCTATTTTTGATAATTAATTATCTGTTCATATTGTTACTGAACGAGATTCTGCGTGTGAATATGAGGTGTTTAATATTTCGTGTATTTAATTTAATTCGGAGCTTAAATGTCATGTGGGCTTCAAAACCTATTTGAAACATCTATTAAATATATAAACCTAAAATATTACTAAACCTAAAATTATAAAATAGTATTAAGCATAGAGTTAAATGGAACTATTTACGATTCCCAAGCTGTAAACCATATTTTAAAGAAATACACGGCTCCAATAAGCGTACACACAGAGGACATAATATGAACAAAACGAAATAATACATGCAAAACACTCGCTTATGAAGGATAAGGATTAAGTCATAAGAGGCAGTATAATATACCTGTCATTCTCGTATCTCATCTGCGATCTCACCATCGTCTTCCTGATTACTGCTGTCATCCTCGGACTCAGATTCAGATTCAGATGAGCTGACATCACTCACAGAAATAATGAAGCTATCAATGGCGTCATCAATGAGGACATCTTTGGATATATATTATATTATATCAGTTGCTCCCGTGTTAATATCTTCTTAAGCCCCACTGTTGTGAGCGCCAATTTATATTATAACGAGTGTGTCCTGGTATTATAATGTTTAAATACGCTCCACGTTGGAAACGCCAATTTATATTATAACGAGTGTGTCCTGGTATTATAATGTTTAAATACGCTCCACGTTGGAAACGCCAATTTATATTATAACTAGTGTGTCCTGGTATTATAATGTTTAAATACGCTCCACGTTGGAAACGCCAATTTATATTATCACGGTGTTCCAGTGTTAATTTGCCTTACGTTGGATGCGACAATTTATATTTACACTGTTTACAGATATGTATTATATTTGAGAATGTTGTGATTTAAATTAGGTATTGTATTAAGTGTGGATTGGGTTCTCTTATAGAACCGCAATGTTCGATTATTGGTGAATAAATAATATCTTCTAAAGGGTGATCTTAATCAAATACTAAGAATACCTCAGTATTCTGTATTAATTTAGTGCTTCGGTAACAATAGCGTTCAATACCAGTTGATATATTGAGTAATTCTAATTTTATTCTTCAAGCCTAGTCCGCGTTTTGAGAGAGGAGAGAAAATCTTTATCTGTTTCTCGTCCTCTTTAATTCAACAGCGGTCCGCAAGCGAGCGCTGTGGTTCACAATCAGCTGAAAATTGTAGGTTAGTTATCCGCGTACAATAATTCCTACGTTACACTCTCTACTTATATTACAACTTGTTCATACTGCACTAAATATTATATAAATTATAAGATATCGTTAAATTCTGAAATGATTCTTTATTATTATTTTTTTATTTCTTGACAACAAAGTTCTTCCTTTACGGAGATACAAAAGTCGATCGTATTAGAAGTAATCGATTATCGATCGGATTCAGGGTTATATATTATTTTAATTATTATGGTACTTCTTTAAACACAGGGTGTGAAGGTTCTTTCAACTATTAGTAAGGTCAGAAAATGCATAAATAGGATTACAAGGTATTAAAATATAGTACTAATTTCTTATTAAATATTATTTAAAATAAGTGGAGTTTTACCGTCCGCTGGACATCGTTACTTGGTAAGGCCGTGTACAGCTAACCTCGTTCGAAGTGTTTGGTCAATAACGGAATACAGATGAAATAATCGTCGCCAGTCTTCACTCCAAGTTCGAAATAAAAGTTGAAGTCTTGGTCCTGGGATGATGCAGAAATGCCGCTCCTTTTGTTCACCAATGTCCAATTCTTGTGGTTACGGGTTTCAATGTATTTCGTGTCCAACTATGCTTTTTCTATTGAATTGTGGAAGATGATGTTCAAGTATAATTTTGTGTTTTGTTTTCGTTCTTTATAATACTGGATTATATAACTCTATTCAGGTAGTTATTTCTCTGCATTGGATTATTAATTAAGTTAATGATTACTCATTATATTGAGTTTTATTGGTAGGGTTCTTCCTTTAGAATGGATATTAGTTCTTGGTATCCAAGTCACGTATGAACAGTAAATTATTATAAATAAATCACCTTATATCCGTCGTCATTTTATACTCTTGTTGTCATGGACTTTGACGTGTATAAAACGAAAGTAAACGACTTTATTTCAAACAATAATATTAGAACCTTGAAATCTGATCGTACTGATATGTATGTCAAGACATTGAATAACAAAATCAATAATTGCGTAAATTTGCTTAGCGAATGCACACGTCGCTTCCTGAAGCCTATTAATGCTAAAGCTCCCGAACTCACTGGCCTACCCAAAATTCATAAACACGACATACCGGTCAGACCACTCGTTAATTTTACCACAGCGCCCGCATACAAAACAGCTAAAAAACTCGTCAAAGTAATCAAAGAAAACATAAATTTAAAGAACAATCATAGTGTCACAAACAACACGGATTTTATTAATAAATGTAAAAATGTTGATATACTACCAAATTATAAGTTAGCATCGTTTGATATAGTAAATTTGTATACCAACATACCAGTAAAGGAAACACTAAATATCTTAAAAGAAAATTTATTAGAGAATAATAAATTAAATATACAGACGATAAACGAGTTAATTGGTTTACTTGAAACTATCTTAGAACAAAATTACTTTGCTTTCAATAACCAATTTTTCATTCAGGACGATGGATTGGCCATGGGTTCACCTCTCTCTGGTCTATTGGCTGACGTTTACTTGAATTTTTATGAAAACTCTCATTTGCTCTCACATAACAAATACAAAAATGATATAATATTTTATGCACGTTATGTAGACGATACCTTTCTAATTTTCAATGGTACTGTACGATAGATCGAAAACCTAAAACATTATATGAATAATATTAATAAAAACATTCAATTCACGTTGGAAACTGAAGTGGATAATAATTGAATTTTTTAGATTTGTCTGTCACTAAACACGTAAATAAATTGAAATTTAATATTTATAGAAAACCGACTATCACTGATGTGACAATACATGCTGACTCTTATCATCCATTTTCGCAAAAGTTGGCAGCTTATAATTACTTTATCCGCAGATTGTTGGCAGTACCTCTCAGTGATGATGATTACCGTGAGGAGGTGAATACCATTAAACATATAGCTTTAGCTAATGGTTACCAAAACACGTTGATTGATAATCTCATCAAGAAACATAAAATTCGAAAATCCAAGCCCCCAATAGATAAGGATACAAAAATAACATTTATTTCTACCGCATACACAAATTTAATGCCAAAGATTCTAACCTCCACATTTAATAAATTGAATATTACTGCTACCTTCAAAACAAACAATAGTCTATTAAAAATACTACGTCATAGAAAACCCATACCTTTAGAAAAGAAATCCGGCATATATAAATTATCATGTAACGACTGCAACAGTTTTTACATTGGTCAAACGGGGAGAGGTTTCCTCAAACGATTTAAAGAACACACACCAAAACGTCACCTAAATAATCTCACTTTGTTAAATAATATCAAGTCCAACTTTGCCCGCCACTTAATCTTACACAATCATAATTATACTGATTTTAAATCTAATTTAATACCCCTACATGTGTGCAACAAAGGCCGTTACATGGACGCAATAGAGGAGTTCGAAATATACAAAGCATATAATAACATAAACAGCCGAGACTTCATATTGAATGACCACTTAAATTTTAAATCCAACCCGCTATACGATACAGCTTTGAACCTGCTTAGGCGTAATCACTCAGATAATAGTTCAGTGTCCGATCGGCTTCGTCGTGGTGCGCACCATTTAGGAAGCAAGTGAATTACATAGTGGACAATTATGTGTAACATGTGTTTTTAACGTTTAACGACCTCAATAGAGCGATTTTATCTGATGATGGAACAGATGTTCCGAAACGCGTCATTTTAATCGACGTAACGAAGTCACACGACGGATATAAGGTGATTTATTTATAATAATTTACTCTTCCTTTAGGTTTTCGTCAATTTTGATGTATAGGTTTATTATTATTCGGTTATATAAGACTGTCAAATGTCAGTGAACCATATTATGGTTATTTATTACTTAATTTTGTTCACAATTGTATTTATTTTATTTTATTTTATCAATTTTTTTTCTAAGTGCCTCAAAACTAATCCGTCTTCGTTCATGGATAATTATTCAATAATAGAATCAACAAATTTTATATCTCTTGTCGTCCTTGGCAACCATTCTGTCTTCTCTTATTGGATATTATGTATAATCCTATAACCATAATCATACAATGTTCTTGCACTCATTAAAATACTCCTTTACTAAATTTACATTATATTCTATTATACTTTTACATATTGTTTGTTACTAAATTATATACAATTTGCTGTTGTTTCTTCTTAATCTACTTACTCTAACAAGTATTATTTTCCTGTTACAATATATTACCTTTCGGTATCATTGCACTATTGCATTTTGAGATTTTATTTAAATTGAATTTATTTATCTGCTATCAGCAATTATTATTAACTTCTACTAACTCCTTATATTCTATTTAGTATTTTTTACAAATTTCGTTACCTAACCTTTCTGACCTGACTTACTATACAATGTTACTGGTTTTAGGCCTATCATTACATTTTTATCTACTTCTGATTTTAATTTGTTACTACTTGCATTTTTATAGAATCCTTCATTTGTTTATTATATAATTACACTAAACCCTTTTGTATCTCATTAACAATTATAGCCTTTCTGGCCAAGTTTACAATTATAATCTGCATACTAACTAAGTACATGTGTACAAAACATTTAACTATATAAAGTTTAACAACAGCTCTATAATGATATATTGATAACACAAAAAATTAAATTAATATCAGTTAATTGATATTCTTTTAAAAGAATTACTCCACTTGCTACACACAAAAAACAACATAACTATCATGATAATAATACAACATGATACAACGTAATAACAGGTACATTTTTATAAAATAAATCATGCACTAATTAATCATTCTCCTCTCCTTTAATTCATCAATTATTATAAAACTGTCTAAGTTAGGTTTTACATTCGTCTATCGTTACACCTTTCACTGAACACTGAAGTTTGTATTTATTAACATTATTAATTTTTTCTTTCTACCTTGTATTCTTATTGTGGGATGATTCATTTATTCAATAATGGGTTGTGTTTCTGACCTTTTACTAGTATGGACAATTATTATTTTTATTTTTATTTTAAAAATTATAAATTTATTTATGTAACGTAGGGGACCATATTTTCGTTACGTTACAATATTCATCTTCTATCTTGCGTACGTGCTCGCAACATTTTTTCCATTTGGACTCGGAATATTCCGAAAATGCTTGCTCGCAAAGTCTACGCTTCACTTCTAGAGAGTCTGACACAGATTCACCCACTCTACCTTTGATGTCTGCCCACACCAACTCAATAGGATTGAGGTCTGCGTGATAGGGCGGCAGGCGTAAAACACTGTGACCGGCATTGGTAAACATTTTATCAATTTTGTAGGTCTTCTCACTAGGAACATTTTTTACTAACATCAGCAATTCTGCTTTGGTCAAACTACCTTCAAATTGGATGTTGTTGTGCGTAAGCCAATCAACTATGTCCTTTTTGAGCGACGATATTGTTGGCTTCCTATTCTCTTGTACGCTGTGATAACTAGCATTGTCTAATACTATCACGCTCTTTGGACTTAAGTTCGGTAGCAGTTGCCTTTCCACCCAGGTTGAAAAATTGGTAAAGTTCATGTCGTCATGGTAGTCCCCTGTTTTTTGCTTTGATTTGAATATCAATAAGCGTTGTTTATAAAACCTTCCTCTCCCCCGGCATGCACAACAATAATGCGAGGACCTTTTCCTATAGCTTGTAATTTTCCCAGCTCTGTATCAGATTGCCAGCATGATGGGACAGAGTGAGTAGAATGAACGAATGTTTCATCTAAATACACTATTTTCCGACCATCCTGTCTGTACTGACGAATTTGTCTGAGGTACCTTCCCCTCCATGCCACGATATCAGGTTTATCTATCAACAGCTTTCGAGAACTACGGCACCTTGTCCACCGGAACCCCATCTCTTTCAATATCCTTCGAAGATACTCTCTGCTACAGTCAAGTATATTTTCTGATTTTAACACTGTGTTCAATTTATTCAATGTAGGTACAGTTTTTTTCATCACGTAAAATTCACTTATTTTCCGACGTATCACACCTTTCGTGAAGTCGTCTGTTTCGATCCTTATCTTATGGACTGTTTTCTTGCCATCAGGTGTAGAAAACTGCAGACGACCCTTGGCCATAGACGTCTTCCCTTCCGCTATTACACGCTTCACCAGTGACTTTGAAAGTCCCGTTGCTTCACTTGTTGTAGCCACAACATTATAATTAAGTTTATTAACGGTTTTCTGTTCTCGTAGGTGAGCAGCTACGTTATAGACTATTTCTCTGGCTTGTCCCCTTAATGGCCGTCCAGATTTGCTAACAGACTTCGAAGAAGCAGCCATAACTAAACTCAAATGACACTATCACTAGAATAACATGCTACACAACACTATATACATAAACACATTTACCAATAAAGTACACGCTACGCGATAAGGGATTATAGGACTACAACTAACAACTAAAGAAAGAAAGAAAGAAAGAAAATGTGTATAAAACCGACAAAACAACAAGAGCGCGCGAAAACTGATACAGAAGTGGCAACGAAACTCTTGTGTCACCGCGTCTTCACGATGTGCACAGTACAGTGGTCAGACAGCATGTGACCCCCTCCACCACTCCTCTATGACGTCACACATCCACTCGGAGTGAATGTGCGGGGAAGTGGGCTTTTCGCAGGTTCTTTTGATCGTTGCACCTTTATACATGCATTGTTACGTGGGTAGCGATATACTGTATGGTAAAGGTGAGATAACACCAGAGACAATGGAAATGGTTACATGTTATATTGAACACTTTAAACCTATTTTATATTAGATTTATATTGAACAAGTTTTCATTTAACAAACCTTCTACACAGATACGATAATCGATTAAAATATGTTAAAATAAGTAGTAGGAATTACAAAAATTCTTAAAGATTAATTCGTAACCAATAACAAACAAAATACAAGAACGAACAAATATCTGTAAGAAAACTATATTTCTATAAAACTACTCACTAATTATTAGATTGTTTTGCTTTCTGTCCAGTGGCGTACGCAGAATTTTGTTAATGGGGGGGGGCATTATTAAAATTGTTTACAATTGACATTATCGGTATTTTAAATTTTGTGTATTATTATTATTATTATTATTATATCATGTTACGGTATATTTATTATACTATGTTCGATTAGAACATATTCATAAATACCCTAATAAAATCTTTGAAACGTATTTTTTTCACAGCCTTAGGCTACAATTTTTTAACAAATTTTAACATCTGTTTCATTTTGTATAATAAAAATGCTTGTGCTAGTGCCACATGCCATTATTACAGTTAGGTTACAAAATAATCATATATTTTAGTCAACGATTATTTGTATATGATAGGTAAGACACTTTACATAACAGGAAAATCAATGGAAGCAATCAAATATATTGAAATAAATTTAATTAAACAAAATATGTCAATATGGAACTCACCAAGGTTGAAGAATGAAACTGGCATGATGAATCCACACTCTATGAAGGAAATTTAATTTGAATTTGAATAAAAAATTGAATGCAGTTGTCTCAAATGTTCAAATCAATATTCTACTGTAGTCTATTATTGTTTTGAAAAATCATTGTTTAAAACGAGTAACGGTAATTAAGTTAATAGTACCGGGGGACCGAGCTTAGCTCGGTTTCAAATAAAAAATAATTTTTTTAATAATATTTTACATTTTTCTTTTTACATAACAAAACAAAATCAGATTTGCATTTTACAATATTAATTTAGAAATTGGAAATGAATTTTATGAAATTGGGAAACTAAAATAGTAATCTTATAACTCATCATGTAGGTTAACAAACATAATATATTTAAAAAAATATATATAGCAATATATTTAAAAATTTAATTTTGTACAATATTTTATAAAAAAGTCATGTTGAAATCATCCAAGTTGTCTGGAATGTCCAAAAAAAGATGTTCATCATCAGTATCCATTATTATTCTGTACATTATTATTAGAATCAATATCATTCAATGTTTCATTCCACACTATATTACGAGTGTGTCCAGGATTTTCTTTTGGTAGCAGAACTTTTAAACTGCCTTTCCTTTTAACTCGGGAAAAAGCGACGTATAACATTCCATGCATAAAAACTGGTGTCCGTAAGTCAACACCAACGTACTCAAATGTTTGACCCTGGACCTTGTGAGCTGTCATAGAAAATGCCGGTCTTACGGGAAATTGATGTCTTTGCATGGTACACACGACCTTTGTTAGAATCCAATGTAATTCTTGGATATGTACCTCTCGACCCGATTTTTCTCCAGCAATTATCTTAGCTTTGATAATGTTATTGCACAACTCTGTAATATTTAATCTAGTTCCATTGCAAAGCCCTTCTGTAATGTCTAAGTTTCGTAAAAGCATTATTATAGTATCTTTTTTCAAATTAAGTTCATGTGGCGGTAAATCGGCTATGTTAACAGAATTAAGGAAATCTGAAGTGAATTGAAGAGCTCCTTCTGGTTGATCTTTTACAGAGTCGTAGCTGTGATAAATTTTGATATCTCCAGGTAGTTTTTCAATGATCTCAGCATTAATTTTTGTTACGTCCCTCTTCAAAGGAGCAATTATAGCTCTGTCTTTCATATCTAGAAAATCTATTATTAGTAATACAGTTTCCAAAGACTTCATCAATTAGATTACCATTAGAAAGAATATCTACTGGTAGCTCAATTTCGTCCATATTATTTACAGGCAACTCTCCGTTCCCGATATTCAACAAATATTCAGCAAAATCTCTTTGCTCTGGATCTACACGCATATTTTCAGTCAAAGAAAAGAGATGAAATGTTGCCAAAAGGTTACTTCTTTTTATGCATAGATCTATCAGTTCACTTTTGTTGGCACGTTGTTGAACAGGCAAGCACTGTCGAAAATCTCCTCCAAAAACAACAATTTTTCCTCCAAATGGTAAATGTGGATTGCCCAGAGTGCGAAGCAATTGGTCCATATTATGCATTCCATACTTAGGTAACATGGGTGCTGCATCCATTAAAAAAACTTGAACTTGAGCGAGTTCCCTGCCTTTCGAAGATCCTGGTTTTAGGCCTATATTTGAAACAGATTCAGCAGTTAAAGGAACTTTAAGTCCAAATGTTTTGTGGGATGTTCGACCATTAGGAAGTAAGATAGACGCAATTCCAGTGAACGCCATGCACTTTACATTACAATTTCTTCCAGAAAGAATGTGGAATAGTGTCTTATAAATAAAAGTTTTTCCCGCACCACGAGGTCCATCAATAAAAAACATCTTTGCTCAGATTGACCTTCAGCAGCACTTAAAATTCGATCCACAATTTCTAATTGTCTTCCTCGAAGACGTTGATACATGCTTTCCCCAAATTCTGCGTATTCATCAACGTTTACTATTTATTCATTCAACTGATTTTCGTAATTGTCTATATCGTCCATATTGTATCTCTGTACCCAGAAGCGGAAATTTTAACCTTCTGTAGCTTCTGTGTTCAATTTGTAAGCAATGACCCGATAAGCTCTTTTTATCGCTTCTTCAATAGAAGTGTTATTAAGTCTGGCCTCTCTAATAAAGTCTTCGGCCAATTCTTCTTTGAACATATCCCATAAAGCCTTAGGATTTTCAGGAGCGCCAAAAATAAGAATTTGTGTGAATAGTGTTCTCATTACTGAAGGCATTTTTGACATGGCAGATTCTCTCAAACCTTCGACCCATTGTTAATCATCATATGTTAGTTCTCTAGCTAGGCAGCCTTGTTACTAAAAAGTAAAAAGTAAAAAGTAAAGTAGCGTATCTTGTTCCTTCTACCAATAAAAGGTCATCGAACCTTGTAGCATCCTTGACGTGGTAGAGCAATAGCCGTAGATGGTAAAGTTCTGGTTGCGAAGCCGTTGAGCTCTTTGCTCTGGTGACTCTTCAGCTCTCCTTTTACTTGCTCGCAATCGATCGTTTTCTTGCCGTCGTTCACGCTCTTCTGTTGATTCTGCCAATATTCTGCGTTTATTATTATCTGCCTTATTTGCTCACGTAATTCTTGCGACTGGTAATCGTTAAGCTCCCTTAATACTTCATTTAGTCTATTCATACAATCATTCTTGGCACTTCGCACAGGTCTAGAAGTTGACGCCTGATTTTCATGAATGACGTTGTTAGTATTATTTCGAGGAACTTGTTTCCGGGCATTTATTACTTCGGGAAGGGGAAGGGGTCTTGAAGTGGATGCCTGATTTTCATAAATAGCATTGATAGGATTATTTTCAGAAAGTTCGTCTCTGACATTCGTTATTTCCTGAAGAGTCTGTGGTAACTCATTTTGTTGCTGTCTTTGTTGCGGTGGCCTTAAGTTATTAAAATTCGCCGTTTAGGAGGTCGTCCGCGAGGCATCTAAAAAATAACATTTTCAGATTGATTTTTTCTGCCAAAAATATTTAAAAACACTTGAGCATAAGACTGGAAGTATAAATAATGTTGCACAGTGTCCAATGCTTGGTGGGTGTGCACAGAATAGTAATATGTAACCTAAGGTGATGACACTTACCTTCTTAAAAAACTATATAAATTACCAACCGAGCAAGAATTTGAGTCGCTTTGCACTTGCACAAACACTGTAATGGTTTTTTATTGTAAATAGATCACTGAGCAGAGAAAAATTACAATTATTTTTTTATTTTACTGAGCAGATCTAACACTAAATAACTGATTGGAATAAAATCACTGTAAAAGACAAAGAAAATGATCACACAAATCGATTAATTTCTGAAATAGCTCGCCTATAATTTTCAAATAAACCTTTGAATAAACAAACAGACACAACGTTTTTGAATAATAATGTAATGAAATTTCGGTAATGTAAAAATTTCGAGAAAATTCCTCGAGCCGTTACGGGAAAAAAATTTAGAGACGGACGGACAATTATTGCTCGTCTCAACTCTTATTTTGTTTATTTACATTGACCCCAACAGCTATTTATTCTTCTTTATATATAAACATATCGATACTGCGCCGTTTGCATTTATCGACGGTTTCTGTAATTTATTTATCTGTACGGTAAGAAAGCTGGTTAGAAATTACAGTTGCCTCGCAATAATTAATTGTCGCGCGGTATCGGTCCCGCGATATTTTAAAGTAAAGACCCTCAGATGTGGCCCTTAGACGAATTTTGCGGAAAATGAGACCGAGTCCAATCGATTCCTGGTGTCAAAATACCCTTAAGTACCAACTTCCGAGAAAATTCCTCGAGCCGTTTCGGAAAAAAAATTTACAGACAAACAATTATTGCTCGTTTAATAGAATAGGATATACAGTAGGCCTATATATAATGTACGTAGCCTACAGTATATAACGTCACTACAGTTCGGGAATTTCAGCATTCACAATACAATGTCCAAACGACGCTTTTTTTTCATTAATTAATTTAACACATCTTCTGCAGTTGGAGTGTAATTTCTATGTATGTTGAGGACTGCTAATCCATTCAAACGTGTATTTCCAGTAGAATTACGGAAATATGTTTTTAGACGGCGTAATGTTGAGAAACATCGTTCATTTGTACATGTGGACACTGGGAGCGCAGCTAGTATTTCTAGCAAAGTAAATATATTTGGCATTATGTTTGGATTGCACATAGTTAACCGGCCGTTTTCGGTTGGTCTCCTTTCTCAAGACGTGCAACTTTTCTGTACCATAATTTTAACTCATTATTTAGGTCTTCTTGGCAACCGCTTCTTATGTCACTGGCGTAGAACTCTGTGAGCGAAGTGAAAGCAAAAACTTTAGACGGCAGGGGCAGAAGGACTTGGCTCGTAGGTAAAAGGCACTGAAAGCCTTTCAATATTTCCTTGTGTTTCAAGAAACGCGAATCTAGTTGGGACATGAAGGTATCCAGAAATGGAATAAAAGTAAAGACACGAAAGTAAAGTTCTGGCGTCACTGATGATAAGTCCAAGTTCACACGTTTTTTTTTTTGTCGCGCTGCCATGCGAGGGATTTGAATGGAGGACCCCAATCTATTAAAGACTTCAGAAGCACAAATGAAAATTTTAGAAAATTCTTCATCGACATTTTTGCGTATTGATTTCATTTCACTGTTAATTTCTTCAGCAAGGTTTACTGCTTCCACGAGATCAATAGTTGAATTCTGCAGGAATTTACGCAATGGGAGACTTAAAGAAAACAGTCCCTGAATACAAAACAGCGATGTCACAAATTGACAGTCAGTCAGAGCACATAAAAGTGAATTTGCTTTTGAGGACGAGTCTTTGTCTTTCCATTCTGATATGCTTTGAAGGGTTGCAATAATAGGGTCATACAATTCCACCACCGCAGCCACGGAGTTATACCTTTCCAACCAACGTGTTGCACAAAGTTCAACGAGTTTTTCACGGCGTGAAGTTGTAGTTTCCATTTCACTTATCGCCGATTTTAAAACATGTTGCCTTTTAGGTTGTATTAAGAAATTCGTACAGACTCGATATTGTACCCACGCAGTTTCTAATGGCAGCTACTTCACAGGCACTGGATACAGCTCAGTTGAGGCGTGGCTCTGTGCTGAGCAGTGGACATATAAAACTGACGGAATTATTTCCTTTACATGTGCCTGGACTCCGTTTACTTTTCCTGACATGGACATAGCTCCGTCATACCCTTGACCACGAATCTTATTTATGTCTATATTTAATGAACGCGACTTCTCCAATATCGCCGTTGCGATTCCTTTTCCGGTCACATCATATGGTACAAATTGTAGAAAGTTTTCCTTCACAGTGAAATTTTTTCTATCAACATGACGAACACACAGTGATAATTGTTCTAAGCCTATGTCTGACGTCTCATCGGCGAGAATAGAGAAGCAACTGGAGGCATTATATTCTTTTACGAGATTTCGAACAATCAGGTCGTTGCACACTTCAATATTTCTGTCTATGTTTAATAAGTATTCAACAAGAACCAGTAGTCTTCAACCGATTCAATATGTAGAAACATTGTAGCTTCCTGGAACATGATGTCACCACCAACACCACGATCATCATCATCCAGTGATGTTACAATTTTCAGTATACCTATAATGATATTTACTACAGAACATATCAATATTCTAATATTCACTGTTCTGCTGCTTAACGTATGTTGCAGACGTAATAAAAGAGAGTTGTAAAGTCTGCCTTTCAACTTGATTACCTGAAATAGTTATTCATAAACCTGAAATAAAGGGAATTCTTATTGACCAATGTTTAATAGGAAAGAAAGATTTTTAGTGAGTCAACCTAGATAAAGGTGATGAGAAAAGTTTAACAGTGAATGGTTGGACAAATGGAGACAAATTGGTGCGATGTTTGTATAGGCCTACACCGTATATAATTATACCGCATAAGCTGGAATCATCAAATTACAATTTGTCTAGTTATAACAATTACTAGATTTAGGTTTCTTTTAAATTAATTGTGTTCAGTATAGACGAAAATTCTATACTACTGTTCTTCTAATCGTTATGTAGTTGTTTAAAAAAATGAAAAACTAACATTAAGTAACCATTATTATTAATATTTAAAGTAGAAATAATCTCTATCATTAAAACGAAATAACGTCACTTGTATCATTTCATGTGAAACTTTGTTAGTCTTTTGTAATTGCTATGGTCATGTTAACCAAAGGGTATTTAAACTGTGTACAGCAAATGATAATGAAAACATTCCCACAATTGTTTTAGGCCGTTAGATCCTAATATCGAAAACGATATAGGCCTAAGTGTTATATATTCTGAATTCATTATACGCGTATACCTGTTAATTACAAACTAATATAATTAAATAAATATGGTTTTTCATATTTTCCTATAGCAAAGGTATAAGATATAGTAAGTTATGAAATAATTAACAGTAAGAAAGCTGACCCTCCTAATGGAATTACTACTGTGAGTATAATTTGATCGGTGGTGGTAACCAGATAACGGGGAAAACTGATTTACATTGACATCGAGACTGCCCCCAGTATTGCTTTAGCTAAATGACATTACTTGCGATACAACAACCTGAGATTGTCTCTTTTGTTGTCAGTTTAATTTATTGTTACACGTCTACACTGTCATGCTACACGTATTAGTCTCATGTTGTAGGTCTTCTTTTCTGTTACTGAAAATTAATAGATAAACCGTAAATCTTAAATTGACTTTCTTTTTACGATGTACAATACGATAGAACTGAAACTGCATAGTGTTTGTTTTGTGACTCCAAATACCTATGTTTACTTTAATAATATAGACCTCTTTAAGCCTTAATTTTTGCTTAAATTTCTATGCACGCTCACGCATTGTTTGTGAAACAATACTTCGTTTACATATTACGTGCCAAGACGAATTATGTTAAAGAACATAAAAAATAGTACGCGTATAACGCATCACTCTTCAATGTGGCGTTTAATGAGATACAAACGGTGTAATAATGTGTGTGATATCTGTGAAGTACTTATTTGTTTGTAACTGCGGTTTAGTAAAGCTAGCAACATTGGTTATACTATTATTTACTGGTGAATGATGTGAGACGAAATATTAAAGTAAAGCGTAATTTGAGCAAAGTGCTCAATTTGACAAAATCTGAATCGATGTCAGTGATTTTTTTTTTTGTAGCTGACGATAGGACTGTAAGTTTCAGATCGTGTCGTGCGAAAAAACAAGAAGTTTGCAAAAGGTTCAATAGCCTACAAGGTAAAGTAGACAAATCCATATTTACACACACACACACACACACACACACACACACACACACACACACACACACACACACACACACACACACACACACACACACACACACACACACACACACACACACACACACACACACACACACACACGCGCGCGCGCGCGCGCACACACACACACACACACACACACACACACACACACACACAAAGTGGATATATTCCTTTATCTTTATTTTTGTTGACTTGCCGTTAGATTATAATGTACCACACGGAATAGTACACGTTATTTATTATAAATTAATTATAAAGAGTAACTAAAGTTCAGAGACCAACACCGGATCCCAATATAAATTTCTCAAGAAAAAATTTTTTTGTGAATATACGTACATCCATTGTTCTAGCGCATCAGAAACTTAGTGTGTACTGCAAAGATGCAGCTAACGAATAAACGTCGGGCACAGTTCATCGAATATCGAACGTTATGGCTGTAATTTTTAGCACCTGCAGAAGGGAGATTCTGTACTACCTATCAACATACTGTGTCATTAACTTAAAGAAATAATTGAAAGATTCATTCTTTTTTAAGTACTTTACTGTGACTACTCGTGATTATGTTGTAACCCAGTCCCACAAATACGCGTAATAGAACACGTTAGGTCCGATGCACGATGTCTATGAGACATCACATAAGGATGTGAGCGTAAACAACTTTAAAAAAAATATTGTATTCTTGAACACTGTAGGTAAAGTAATAATGATAATTCTTACAATGCTGTGGAGAAATCCCTAAGCTAATAAAAAAAGAGGTGCCATTTTCTATATTTTCACTTATATCAGTGGTGACTTTAGCTGGACACAAAGGGCGGAGCAAGAGCATAATGTGAGCAAGCTGTTTTACGGTGATTAGACTGAGAGATTATTTGCTAGTTTTCACAAATTATATTAGTTGTTTACTTGTAATAATTGGGGTCTAATATCTGTATTAAATACAGTACTGTTTATCTGATAGATAACTAGGGCCTAATAAGTATTTATACTTACATAATAGATTATAGTTTTAACGAAGCGATTTTTCACGCTGTTGTTAAGAACTACTACGAGTATTAGTGTGTTGATTTCTCTTGTTGTTAATGAGTCCACTGTACTTAAGATCCTCATTTACATAACAATGTTTTGGTACAAATGTGACACAATTATTCTGCGTTGTCGGATCATGTACAAACCATGCCATGAGCCTACCATTCTTGTCCTATATTCACAAGTCATGGGCTAACCACTGAGAGGTTTTATAAGTTTTTATGCCCTAAATAACACACTTGTACAACTGTTGTATTAGTGTAAGTTAATATACATTTTAACACGGCGCGTAAAAAAATTGAAATCAAATTAAATTAATTTTCTAACATTTTACCAATCACAAACATGCGCGCGCACACACGTGCACAAATTTACATTATAGCTGCATAGCCCTTAATGGTTGTATACGTATTTATATTTATATATAATTCAATCACTTTCTGCTACAGTTTGTTTCTTTATGTATATATATAATATTTAAAATTTATATTTATTTTACCTCAACATGTTATTTTTCCCTTATTTGGAACATGTTTCGAGAACTTCTGTGTTCTCATCCTCAGCCTTCGTGATCTTGCGTCTGGTGAAGTATTTGTGTGTTGGCTGGATGTTATTTTGGTTTCTTGTTGGTCTCTGGTATTTAAAAGTGGTATTATTTTGTGATTGTGGTGTACTTATTAATATTTTGTGTATTTTCGATGTTGAGTGCTTTGAATATTGTGTCATGTTTTGTATTGATTTGTATTTGTTCAGGTATTAGTTTGTTTTGTGTTTTATGTTTGTAAATTTGTAAATTTTCCCAAATGTTTATTATGGAGCCTTTGTGTGGTATATGTTTTATTAGTGTCACATTGGTTATGTCTGGGAATTCATGTCCCGTGTTTATTGCATGTGTAGCCAAATTGGATTTATATATTTATGGTTTTTTGTATGCGTTTAAGTGTTCAAAATAACGTTTTTTCAGCTGTTTTTTTGTTTGGCCTATGTAACATTTATTCCAATCTTGGCATTCAATTTTGTATATACCGTTAGTTGTTGTATTATCTTTGTTGTGTGGGTTATTTAGTTTTTGTAAATAATTTTTATTAGTTTTGTATGCTTTTTTTATATCTGTGTTTATAAATAGTTTTGTTAGCTTTGTCATTTTATTATTTATGTATGTGAATATGGCCCATTTTTTGTTGTTGTTATTATTTATGTGTTGTTCATTTTGATTAATTCTTAATTGTTCAGTTTTTATTTTATATTTGATTTTATTTTCTATTTTGTTCACAGTATTTTTATTGTATCCATTTTCATAACCAATTTGGTATATTATATTTCTTTCGTTGTCAGTTTCTTTCCTGTTTGTTTAGGGGAATTTTGTACATTCTGTTAAATAGCGGAATAGAATGCTGCCATTTTATGTTGTGGTGGGTGGTCAGAATGGTTAGGTATAATGATGTTGGTAGAAGTTGGTTTTCTGTATATTGCATATTGTATGTGGTTGCTGTTTCTTGTGATGGTTATGTATAAATAGTCGATTTTGTTAGGTTTTCTTTTTCTTCTGTGAATTGTATTTTTGGATGTATGTTATTGATTTGTTTAATATGTTCTCTGCATTTGTGTTTTTGTTATTTGATACATATAGCCCATCATCTACATATCTTATCCATATGCCATTTGGATCAAACGATTTTATAATATTCTGTATTTTGGTGTCTATGTGCTGTAGGAATATTTCTGCTATTATGCTAGCTAATGGAGATCCCATTACTAAACCTTCTTGCTGTTGATAAATTTTGCTATTAAATTCAAAGTAATTTTGTTTTAGTATTAGTTGGAGGCTGTTTTTAATTTCAGTTATATATTGTTTGTCTTCATTTTGTTCTTTAAGTTTGTTTATTATTATGTCTATTGTTTCTTATACTGGGATGTTGGTGTACATGTTTGTGGTATCATATGATGTGAAAAATGTATTTTCAATAATATTTATTATTTTTAGTTTGTCTATTAATTCGTATGTATTTATTATGTTATGATGATTATTTGATAGATGGTTACTTTAAAGTTTGTGTGCTATTATTTTTGCTATTTTGTATGTAGGTGCTTTTTTGAAGTTGATTAATGGATTATTGGGTTGTTTAATATGTGTATTTTTATTAGGCTATTCATTTTAGGTGGTTCTGGATTATTATATATATATATATATATTATAACGATTCATATAGTCGACCTATCAGATCGTTATGTGAAAGTGTCAAACTGTGCTAGTCTAGCGGCGTAAGCAAGAGAGAGAGGGAATAATCACAGCCATCTCTGTCTAACATCGCCACTGCTACTACTGATGCGGGCACAGACATGAAATTTTATTCAATTAATTTTATTTATTAAAACTGCAATATCTTCAAAACTAATAAATATACGGCAATTCTGAAACCTGCATAGTGTTCAGCAATTAAAGCTCTATAAGTAGCCAAAATATCAACTAATATAATTAACATTTAAAGAAGTTATACAGAAGAAGAACGCCAAGAGATATAACTAGAGAATTAGGCTAGGTACGAATTAGGTGTTTTCACACGCATACAGAGAAAGGCCAAAGCGATAATATTCTGTGGTCGGATCTTTGAAATCACGTTTGCAAATACCTGTAATCAAACGATTTGCAAACAGAGAAAGTATGAAATTAGCCAGTAATTCTCTACCATCTCAAACTTGTTAAGGAGCGTTTGACCGACTTGTTCGATATTGTTTCAAGTGGAAAATACATGATTTATTTGGAACAAACAATCACAATCCTGTATTAAGAGGAGACGCCAACCCGGAATGAGGGAATTGAGCACTCTTCGTTCGGGCATTAAATAAGCAAGACGTGTGTTAAATACGAGCTAAATTGCACCACAACGCAAAGTATTTATTTAAATAAACAGTTCGCGAAATGGTCCGCAGTAGTAGAGGAACTATTAAGGTTCAATAAATAAGCTCGCTGCGTAATAATTAATTAATTCAATAATTAATTAATAAATAATTAATTAACAGTGAAGTGACCTGTGCACCAGAGTAGCTACAGCATCTGTAATTGACCAGGATCATCAGTCAACGTTATTGGTCAACATCATTTCTTCTGAGCCGAACCATCAAAAGGAGTATCTCTACTGATTACCATCTACGGTCGACGCATCAATCAGA
The DNA here is from genome assembly GCA_034769895.1 of Magicicada septendecula. Taxonomy (NCBI): domain Eukaryota; kingdom Metazoa; phylum Arthropoda; class Insecta; order Hemiptera; family Cicadidae; genus Magicicada; species Magicicada septendecula. The sequence goes on from CM068368.1 coordinate 179,542,020, forward strand.
TATGAAATATATTCATTGATCGATGAACATAAATAACAAAATAAATAATTAAATCAATAAACATTTTTTAAAAAGACACTATATAAATTCAAATTTTGTATTTAATTATTAAGATTAGAGATAAAGTAATATAGGAGTGTAGAATGGAGAGTGAGGTGTAGTATTGAAAGTGCAAATTATTGCAGACCCGTTCTTTAGCACTGGTTTGGGAGATATAAAATCCCTAAATAAACCAGATAAGAGCAATTGGTCGTTTGGACGTTTTAATCTTCACTTTTCAAGCACACTCATTAACCAATAAGATTTAAGTTAGCAATAAGTCATTAACTTAACTTTTAAAGAAATTAATACAATAACAGAATCGTTAATTAAACAAACTTCAACAATTTTTAAGAGTTATTTGTAACGATTCCCCTTGAATTTCCACTCACTGAACGAATCCTGAGATAGTGTGTCTCTGTGCTCTGAGCTAAGCTGAATCCGTGTCATTTGTATCTGGGATTTGTTCTGGCGCCCAGGTGAAGTAGAAAGTCACGGGTAAGTAAGATTTGTTCTATCATTATATATATAAAGTAGATAGATAGACAAAAAGGTCTTTACATAATTTGGCGCCGCAACTAATGGGCCCGAGTAAACTCGATTTAACCGATGTTAACCCAAGTGACTAGTTTGAATTGTAATAATACTTAATTTGAAACGAAATGGAATATTTAAGGTTACAAATAACTGTTGAAGGGTTAAATATTAAAATAAACTTTGTTAAATAGTTATTATATAAAGTGTAACGATATATATATAAAGTAGATAGATAGACAAAAAGGTCTTTATAATATATATATATCTGTATTTTTATTGTTGAAAATGTTTTTTGCTGTTTTTATTAGTTTTATTGTTTGTTTAAGATATTTTTCTGTTGGGTCTTTACTTAGTTGTATGCATTTATTATTGTTGATGAAGTCTTATATAAATTATATTAATTCAATTGGATTTATATAAATCCATTTTGGCCACACATGCAATAAACACGGGACATGAATTCCCAGACATAACCAGTGTGACGCTAATAAAACATATACCACACAAAGGCTCCATAATGAACATTTTGGAAAATTTACAAATATACAAACATAAAACACAAAACAAACTAATACATGAACAAATACAAATCAATACAAAACACGACACAATATTCAAAGCACTCAACATCGAAAATACACAAAATACTAATACATACACCACAATCACACACAATAATACCACTTTAAAATACCAGAGACCAACAAGAAACCAAAATAACATCCAGCCAACACACAAATACTTCACCAGACGCAAGATTACGAAGGCTGAGGATGAGAACACAGAAGTTCTCGAAACATGTTCCAAACAAGGGAAAAATAACATCTTGAGGTAAAATAATTATAAATTTTAAATAATTTATATATAAATATAAATATAATACAAAAGCATAGTCTTTTAGTATATATCTTGATCAAACTTATTATTATTAATGGATGCCGCATACGCAGACTAAATAACCAGAAACGACTACTAGGAAGAGCTCAACTGCCCCGGTCACGGGGCAACTCTGTAGGTAATGTCGGCTAGAAAATGATGGAATTTGTGAGTAGTCATTTTACGTTGAGTCATTAATTTACTACGATAGGGCTCGTTTCTATAATAATCAGTTTTAATTATAATCAGCTACTTACAAATAAAAAATTCCATTTAACTGTAACCAGTAGGAACTAGTCATGTGAGCAGAACCAATTAATAAATACCTATATCAATAATCAATCTAATATCCAAGTATAATATCAAAATGTTAAACTCAAAGCATACCGAAACAAAGAAAGACTTAAGTGTATTAAGTTTTTTCCAATTTTTTACGGTTTTTTAATTTCGTCACAGTTTCTCAAATACATCGACAAATTACCTGGATTGATTCTTGTGACGTATAGCCTATTAATTTAACATTGTTTGGTGACTTAAACATTTATAAAAAAAAATTAAAAAAAAAACATTTATAAACAGCCGAGTATAAATTAAATTAGAAGTTTTATAACACTGAACTTTTTCATCTTTTCACAAGTGTTGGTACATTCTTCCGCACGTCTGTCTTGTTTAGAGCAAACGCTTCACCCGACTACATTCTCTGCGGCATTTAAATGATGCAAACGTGACAGTTGCCATGAGCGTTGTTCGCTCTGCCCGCAAAGCAATATTGAGATGATTATATGAAACGTCGACGTCGTAAAGCCTTCGTGTCTACAATTTGTCGCTTTTGACAGAAGGAAAGTTTTTGTAGCGGCCTACTTGAGGAATAAGGAAATTTCTAAGAACACTATTTCAAGCGCTTCCTTATATTAAACGCATGTTCTCTATAAAAATAAAATTACATCCTGTAACGGATAAATGACCTTTAAATACTGTTTTTTAAACTACTTCAACTTCTGTGTGTTTAAGGTAGTTCCCCCAAAAATAGAAATTAAATCCTTTAATTGATAACAGAATTCTCTAATAGAAATTAAATAGAGTGTTTATTAATATTGCATACACCACGCTGGGACACGATCGGCAAGAATTATATTATATGAACGTTGGCTGATCCGATAGAAGTCACTAGATTATTTACGGACAAGTGCTAAGTTTCGTAACAGTGCAATTACCCATAATTTAAATATGAACTCATATTAAAACTCTTGTTGCTTTTTCCGCTTGTAATTTATGAAAACTAACAACTTACCTGTGAGTGAACTTTGTTTTTTACTGTTTTAATAATTTTCATTATTTTTTTAATCCTTAAATAACTTACATTATTAAGATGAAAACAGTGAAAAGGCTAACTACCGATGATCTTTGTATTTGACACCAGGAAAATTCCGCTGAGCGTATGTAACCAGTTCTCTACTGGCGAAGAAAACAAACTACACGGGGGAGCTAGTCTTTAAAACTTTGTTTTTGATTGTACAGTTAAAAAAAAGCTGTAAGTGGATGTAGATTTTTAAATTATACGGGATTATACTTTCACATTTTCTTTAAGATAATTAATATAAGTAGTCTAAAGTAAATTTTATGGTGCCCAATCTCGAAGCCTTGCAATTGCATCTACGAAAACTGCTTACTTGGAAATTTTTGGAAAATGTAACAGCGCTATTAAAAAATAAACCGCTCACAACCTAAATTTTAAAGCCATACAGGGTTTAATATTTTTTAGCTCATATCATCTGAAATATGCTATGTTCTAAATAAACTGTATCATCTTCTTCTGAGTCATCCCAGTAGTCAATTACCCAGAACATCACACTTCTAAGATCCATACAGAGAGTTTTCTTGACATTTATATTATAATTAAGAGTTTTAAACTTCTGACTCACATGTTAATTAAACATTGTTTAAAATTCATTGTTTGCAGTCATTTAACGATCATTTTACGCATTTAAATACTCATCAGTGTTACTCGTATTTGCTATTACGTTTATTTTATTTTACTACTCTTTGAAAGAAAAATGGAACGCCCCAAAAATTCATTGTTTACTAGGGTTACTTTCGCCCCTCTAGATAGACATTTTTTCATTATATTCTTAACACAGTAAGATTCCTGAGTCCTGTTTTTGGGAAAAGTGACCAGTTCTAATAATTTTTAATATGTATTCATTTCAGAAATTCATACCTCACCAATGCAGATAGTGTGCTTTTCTAGAGAAGAGAAATGAACATTATTTTCAACTGTGATCGTTAACGTTCGATAACATCAGAGTATTACAACAACAAAAATTGTTTCATCTTGTAAATAAAAAAAATCGTAATAAGTATAAAGAGGTGCAATTACTTTTAAAATATTATTTTAATTTGTATATTCTATTCAGTTTTAAATTTAATAATAGCACTTAATAAGAAAAAACTAAATGTTAATTCTGACGTAAGTTATAATTATGTTCTGCTCAATATGCGGTTATAAAAGTTTTGTTTTAAAAATAAATACCGTATTTTCTCGTGTATAATAAGTTCTTTTTTCCAGATTTTTTTCTAAAAAATGAGGGTCCGAATTATACACGAATAATATAATTTACATGCTAAATTGTAGATTTGCACGTGTCTGGTTATATTGCGCATGTGGGGATTCGCAACATAGCTTAAACTGGTAGGCTCGAATCTAGTAGGCCTAATAGTAAAGTGAAATTTACCGCTAATTTGTTTATCAGTTTTCATCCCTTCTTCACCGATTACGATTTGTTCATATCGTAGGCTTATGACGGTACTCTGTCGTAGCATTTTATTACTATACTTGTTTGTCGTCGTTAGTCTGCTGTTTCTACAGTAGTTCATACCGGTATTGCGTGTGAAGAGACAGACTGTATATTCATAATGAGTGAAAAAATATTTCGTTCAACCTGTACGGTTCAGTTAAAATTATCCGTAACAAAAATCGCAAAAGGAAACGGTAATCGCGGCACATGGCGTAAATTTGATGTAACGGAATTTAATGTTGGGTCGAGTTTATAAAAAAAAGGAGTGGAGCTTTCCCTGTTATTACTGAAATGGTACAGATTTAAGCTAGGAAAATCGGTCAACCTCTAGAAAAAGACAATAAGCAATTTCATGCCAGTCTTGTGTGGTGTATACGGTTCTTCGTAGACACGGTCTTTTGATTTGAAGAAGATCTACTCTTGCTCAACGTTTACCTCAAGAGTACAAAAATAAAATTATCGAGTTTCATCAATTTATTGTGCAAACGAGACACACGAACAATTTTTATTTGTGTCAAATTTGGAATGCAGATAAGTGTCCTGTGTTTTGGGGTGTGTCAAAGGCTACGAGTATTGATGAAAAAAGGTGCCAGATCTGTGCCAGCCATATCAACAGGACACGACAAACAAAGGTGCACAGATACAGTACTTGAAGTACTTGAGGTACAGTGATTATAAATATTAAATATATATATACATCAAGAAACAGACTAGCAAAAAGGGTTTGAATATATATATATATATATTCCAACAATACATATTGTGCATATTTGCCCAAAGCGGTATGTTTTATATTGTAATTAGCGTAAATAGATTAAGGAACAGTTTTATACAGTTTTGTACAAGAAAATGCAGGCCAAGGCCTGTCGAAAAACGTACACCTGCCGCCGCGTAAGATACAACATGTGTGTGTTTGTGTGTGTGAGCCAGTTCCGACAGGCATTGAACGAAAAGATGGGGTGATGCATTACAGCCGTAATCATATCTTAACAGGATTATAATAAACTAATTACTTGTGTTAAACCTGTAAGCAAAGACTTAGGCCAATTATAAAGACACCACTACGTAAAGGGATTTTTAACGGGTATGGTAATGTAAAATTTATTTCCAGAGGTGCATTATTAAAGATGCTAACTAATTAATATTAATTACTAGTGTAATTGAAGAGTAATTAATATGTGTAGTATATGTGAGTGGCCAGAGAAAAATTACGCAAACAATGAGATCGCTCATGTGACGAATATGGTCACGAGTTCGCGATAATTAACCAAAACGTGAGTGTAATAAAAAGGACGCTTTGGCGATCTCTAGCTTGTCGAAAACACGTCTGTTCCTGTCAAATCGCCACCAGTATAAATACCACTGGCAATTTTGGGCGATCACACACTCAGACTCAAGAAATCTACAGACGACGTTACGCTGCCCGATTGCAAATCGACATGGACACACACACACACTACCTCACTCACACCAAGACGTAAGGAGGAATTCTGGAGCATCAACAACAACAACACTTAGAGACAACAACCATAGCAGCAGAATCATCATCATCATCATCAGCATACTCTCAGGATTCTGGACACACACACACACGCGCGCGCGCGCGCGCGCAACGGTAACGGCAGATAAACGCAGGTGATAAAAAAACAATTATATTTAATTGTGAAGAGAGTTCTCGAAAAAGAACTTAAATATGAACAAATAATAATTATAGTTTTAAAGTAAAATAATAGATAAGAGAGTGTAATTTAACATCAACTTGTAGAAAATAAATATTAATCTTTTGTTGTATTTTTTGGGTGTGTCAGTATAAATCAATAATATATTGGAAGTAAATGTAATATCATTTTTATTTGTTTATAGCAACAATAAATTCATTCTTGAATCTTAATATTATTTTGTTGGTAAATGAGTTGCTATCAGTAATTAAAATTTGAGTTAATTTCAGACTCACAAATAAAAATAATTTAAATAACTTGTTTAACATGTTTGGTTAGTTAATAAGATTATTTGGGTGTTGTATGTTATGAATAGCATAGCTGATTACAGATTTGTAAAGCTTATAAACGTGAATGTTTATTTGTATAATGTCAGAAATTTTAATAGTTAAATATTTTTCTATCAAGTAATAAATCTTAGAATGATTATTTTGAAACGGGTTTAATTGATTATTTCATGTCAACAACATCTCACTCCTCTTTAAAAATTATTTAATTATTGTGCAACCACTTATACTTGACACAACGAGAAACCAAATCCTGCGACCTGGCCGGTGTAGTACATATTATAGTTGCGTTGAGAATATGATAATATATTTATATAATTGTTGTAACGTTGCAATATATTATATATATTGCAACGTGACGGTTCCCTCAAAATAAATATTAAACTTATATAGGCTATTGTAAAGTGACGGTTCTCCCAAAATAAATATCAAACTTATATATGTTAAAGAGTAGAAATATGCCAAAGTGCATAACCCAACCTAATAATTAAAATCAATTGAAGTACAAAACAAATTAGTCAATTTGTTTTAGGGGGGCTACCCTGGACTTCGAACACAGTAAATTGGATGAGACACGCCCATTATCATATACAATTCTTGCGTATATGCAACAACTATAACCCTCACAGGAAGCATCCGCGAACCCGTGAATTTGAAACGATCTCGTGTATGGGTTAGACTTTATGCAACGGTTCACATTAATCTTATTGACTATATTTAGTTTACTATACAATTCCCTCCACTTGGGGAGAAGAAAATCTGATAAGACCTTATCCCAATTCGTTTTTGCTTGCCAAAGCTGCTGCATGAAACGTTTATATAGAAAAGCTACGGGACCAAGTAGACCCAACGGGTCATAAATGCCCGCAATTACTGAAATAACTGTTCTTTTGGTTAACGCCTCATGGCAAGGTTTGAGCGTTGTCTTACAAACAAACATATCGGAACCGTTGTTCCATAGTAGCGCTAAAGTGCTCACATTTTCACCCTTGTTTAGGGGTATGGCAGTGCCGCATTGGTTTATGATTTCTTGGCTGTTGGAAGACCATTTGCGCAGGGGAAACCCATACTGTCGAAGTAATTCGCTTACATCCGATCTCAACCGCTTGAGCTCATCTATATCGTCGCAGCCGGTAATTAAATAATCGACGTAGAAGTCGTTAGCACTAACTCGACATGCCAAGGGAAACTGATTGAGGTTGTCATTCGCAACCAGTAGTATGAGTCCAAAATTGAAGGCAATTTTATTAAATATAACAAACATGCTTTGAAATCGATACTTTAAAGTTATTTCCAAATCCCTGTTCTTGCCATATCCAATCCTATAATTATATAAACATCCCCAGCTACGCAAGGAAGTATCAGCAAATTTAAGTATCAGAGACCTTCTGTACAAAGTTTAAATTTAGTTGACTGAACAATCTATTCTTTAATAGTGAGAATTTTTGACACTTTTAAAATATTAACACTATACGAGCATACCACCCCTTAAAAACAGTGGTAATATTATTCAGCTTACAACTCCCGCCTTCATAACCGCAGGCCTATCACGGTGTTACTATTAAATAATTCAGTATTCGTTAAAAGATTTTTAACATTGGGTCGAGAGATTTTTACAGTGTTCAAAGCGAGTTTCTCATACAGTGATCAAATATGGCAGCACAAAAATTTCAGGTATGACAAGCGTTTTAAGACAAAAACGTTCAGTTTATTTTAGAATAAATACTACCGTATCGTTGAAATATTGTAGCGTTTTCTTAAGATACTCAGCTTGATATCAGGCAATTACTTCAGTGACGAAACCTTTAAAATAAACCCATAAATCGCATGGAGTGATTAAAAAATGTACATTTGAACAGCTCAACCAGAGATTCAACACATTAATTCAACACATTTAACATAATTTTCTTACTTTTGTCTCAAAGTGTGACAAAAAAATAATTATGCCCCAAAACTTACGTCTAAAAATTATGCTTGGAAAAATGTCTAAAAATTAAAATAATATTTCAAGTATTATCTGCATGAGAAGGTTATGAGTGTAAATCTATTGTTCAGATTTAAAATGTATTCAAACGGCGATTCGCCTGTGACGTCGGCTGCATGTCGCTTATCGCCCGACCAGCTAGCTCGGTCCGCCCCCCCCCTTTCCAATCTTGCAGTCAGCTAACGGAGCTCCAAGGGGCAAGAGCCTATTCCGCTCGTGTCTTACGCTAATTCAGTTTACGGCCGTCAATATGTGAACGATTCAATTAACTCAATTTCAATTATTTTAAATTGTTAGAAATGCAGTCGTACGGGCACGCGCGGATTTACAGAATCGCATGAATATCATTTAATCCGTTTTTTATAATAAATCGTTTATACAGTCCACTTTTATCGTTTACATTTAGCCTAAACCCAGCCTATGGTTTAAAGTGTGAACAGCCGTTAACCCCATGCCACGCAAGGGGACAGCAAGTTCAACGCAACATTATGGTCCACCAGTGCCGGATTTGATTTCGATTTCAAGGTGCGTAAGAAACTTACGAAAAGTTCTGAGTGACGGACTTTAGGCGACGTAAGGGAGTTAGTGCGTGCTCGTAATATTAGTGTATTATAGCTGTATGCGCCCGAGTATTATTCGAGCATTGAAACTGTTAACGTGTAAACAGCAAAATCATTAACCTGCAAATCAAATACGTAAGATTGCGGTTTGCTATAAGTTCGCAAGTATCTTCCGGACAATCTACTACATGCAGCCTTGACAGATTGGGGTTACTTCGGGTTGGAGGTCGTCTGCAACATTCCTATTTGCATTACGATACTAAGCATCAGATTATTCTGCACCCAAAGGCCCACCTCACTAGATTAATAATAGAGGCTGACCATTTGAGGCTGCTTCACGCGGGCGTTCAGTTAACGCATAGTTCTGTTCGTCAAAGGTTTTGGATCGTCAACGGCAAGATTGTTGTCGGTTCTGTCATCCGTAAGTACATCAAATGCTTTCGCTTCAGAACCCACAAGCAAACGCAGCAACTTGGTCAGTTGCCTGCGTCAAGAGTGGTATTGACCAGGGCCTTTTCTTCGTCTGCTGTAGATTACGGCGACCCTATCGTGATCCGTCATGGCGGGCAGCGATCCAAGACTACCTCAAAGGCATACATATGCTTGTTTCTCTGTCTCGCTACGAAGGCGATTCATTTGGAATTGGTGTCTGACTTGACTTCCGAGGCATTTATTGCCCGCCGCGGAGTTGATGTCTGACAACGGCACTAATTTTAAGCCGCGAGTTCCACTTTGCGCGAGTTATACAAATTATTTACCTATGAGGAATTTAAAACGAGTATTCACTCATTCTCACTTGCCCAAGGTTTCAAGTGGTCGTTCATTCCATCCTCCTCACCGCACTTCGGCGATCTTTGGGAGAGTGGTGTAAAAGGCGTCATGCATCATCTGCGCCGCACCATTGGCGCCACCATTCTTAATTTTGAGGAATTATACACGATCCTTACTCAATTGAGGCGTGTTTGAACTCCCGTTCTCTTTCTGCCCTCACATCTGATGTTAGGGATCCGCAGCCCCTTACACCCGGACACTTCTTAATTGGCTCGGCCTTGACAGCCCTCCCCGACGCTGACCTTGTAGCCATTCCATGCAACTAACTGCGACGGTGGCAATTGTTGCAGAAATTTGTACAATCTATCTGGAGCAGGTAGTACAAGGACTACCTGCACCAGCTTCAACAGCGCAATAAATAAATGGCAGACACCTAAGGGGAACCTCGCGGAGGGTGATGTGGTCATAATTATAGAGGATAACGCCCCTCCATTACACTGGAGTTTGGGAATGGTCACTAAGGTTTTCATGGGCGACGACCAGTTGGTGCGCGTCGTTGACGTCCGCACTTCCCGTGGTATATTACGTCGTCCTATTCATAAGCTGTGCGCTTTACCTGTGTCCAACGAATAAGGATTGTCGTCACTCGTGTGGGTTTCACTCTATGCGAAGGGGTGTTATTGTTCTGGTCCTCAGTAATGTTGCCTTGTGCAGAGGTCTTTATTCAATCTATGTATTCTATTTAATTTATATATTGCGTTCAATTTATTCAATTTATGCAATTCATGTATTTTATTCAATCTATTGATACTATTTAATTTATGTATTGTATTCAATTTATGTGATGTATGCGATTTATGCATGCCATTCAATTTATGCATTGCAGTCGATTCGTGAATTTTATTCAATCTATGTATTCTATTCTATTTATGTATTGCATTCAATTTATGTGATTTATGCGGTTTATGCATGCCATTCAATTTACGCGTTGTAGTCAATTCATGTATTTTATTCAATCTATGTATTCTACTCAATTTATGTATTGCATGCGATTTATACGATTCATGTATTTTATTCAATCTATGTATTATATTCAATTATGTATGCCATTCAACTTATGTGATTTATGCGATTTATGTATTCTATTAATTTATGTATTGTGTTCATTTTATTCAATTTATGCAATTCATGTATTTTATTCAATTTATGTATTCTATTTAATTTATGTATTGCATTCAATTTATGCATGCCATTCAATTTATGCGTTGTAGTTAATTCATGTATTTTATTCAATCTATGTATTCTATTCAATTATGTATTGTATTCAACTTATGTGATTTATGCGATTTATGTATTCTATTCAATTATGTATTGTATTTAATTATGTGTTACAACCAATTTATGTAGCCGCTGTTGACGTCATGGGTGAGTAAACTGCTCACTGCATCAAGCTCGGAAAAAATCGAGATATTCGATTTTTGACGGGCAATATGTTCGGACAGATTTAAAATGCATTCAAACCACGATTCGCCTGTGACGTCGGCTGCATGTCGCTTATCGCCCGACCAGCTAGGTCGGTCCGCTCCTCCTTTCCAATCTTGCAGTCAGCTGACGGAGCTCCATGGGGCAAGAGCCTATTGCGCGCGTGTGTTACGCAAAATTCAGTTTACGGCCGTCAATATGTAAACGATTCAATTAACTCAATTTCAATTATTCTAAATTGTTAGATATGCAGTCGTACGGGCATGCGCGGATTTACAGAATCGCATGAATATCATTTAATCCGTTTTTTATAATAAATCGTTTATACAAGTCCACTTTTATCGTTTTACATTTTATCTAAACCCAGCCTATGGTTTAAAGTGTGAACAGCCGTTAACCCCAAACCACGCAAGGGGACAGCAAGTTCAACGCAACATCTATATTAGAAAACGGAATTGTAGCTACGTAGGTTTGTAGGCCTATACATAAAGGTAAAGAAATGAAAAAGACATTTAACAAGGCAGTAGGCCTACTAGTCATGCAATAAACTTTATACTGGTTACAAGGAAAGCTGATACTTTTCAGATTTCTAGACAAATTGAAAATTTTAAATCTCGCCTAAGGAGTTGAGTTTAAGGGTTTCAGAAAAATGGTTTAGAGGAATAAATCGCAGAAGTACGAGAGCGCAACCACTTTCTCATACAGTAGGGAACGTTTTCCAAAGCGATGACCTATAGTTCGTTTTTAGAATAAAAGGTTTATTGAAAGTCCAAATAAAATTTTGAGATCAAAACCCGAGAGATTGTTGAGGAAAATGTTGGAGATAATAAGGACGTAAGGATGTAACCACACATCCTTAGCATGCAGTGAAGCGCATGGGTACCGCAATCCTTTAAAATTTGTCAGTGATTAATCTATATCCTGTCACTTATTAATATGTAAACGGAAGAGTATTTTAAATAACAGTTCTCACAAAGGTTGCAGGAAACGTTTGTAAACCTTACCATTTTGGTCGAGAAAGAGTGGAGAATTGGAGAATTATTACGGAGTCGGATCTGTGTTGTGCTTATAGTCAGATAGTCTATTGCAATCTCCCAAACACTTAACCACCCACCCGACGCAAGTCGGCTCAAGACTGAAACTTAGTAACATTGTTTACTGACCATAGGTGGTCGATCTAGAGATCTAATTAGGTTATTCGCAGACCAACGCAGTCCCCTGGCTTACTTTGGTAATTAGTTGTTGCGTAGTTTATTTTATTTATTAATTGTTGCGTTCTTTGGTATTCTATTCGTTATTCTATCCTATACAGTGTAATTCTATTTTGTTAGCCGTTCAATTTAAATGTTTAGGTTTTCCCATTTTTATTTTGTACAACATAGTACTTGTATTTAACACTGTAGCTTATTTTACATTTTGCGTTGTTTTCATTTGTACTCGATACAGTAGCATAGGTCATTATGTTTCATTCAGTACAGTAGTTTCGGTTATTCGCAAGCCAACTCATTTCCATAGCTTACTTCAATAATTTTTAGGTTTTTATACTAGCTGGGCTAAGAAGAAAGTAAAATTAGAGAGTGGATTGCTTGCTGATCTGCGCGTTGTTCTTGTACAGAGTGACGGATCATCCTTATTCTCGGCCCTGGCGTTCTGTGCCCATGGCGATGCCGAAAAGCACATGGAAGCGAGGGGACAAATTGTACGTCACGTCGTGGACACGTGGCAGCAGTACGGCATGCGTACACTTACCACGGATGATACTGACTATTCAAGTGCCTATGCATTTGCAAAGAAGCCATGAGTAAACACCGCACTTTTGGCTCTGCTTGTGAAAGGCGTGCAGCTGCAGCTGTGTAACTCGGTTACAAGTTACGTTAAAACAACATGTGTTATATCTTTTGAGGAAGACGGGATTAAAGGTACAACGAATGCGGTTCAACACTCAAATGTACAAAAAATGTTAAGGTTTCCTGGAAGCCTATAACGTCTTACCTACGTTATAACATCGGGAACCTGTGCTTAATTGCCTCGGATCAATTGCATAGGCTGCCATAGTCGTAACGAACTTCTAATTATTATAGTTACAAGCTGTAGTAGAATTAAAGGAAATTTTACATGGGTGTCTGATGATTTATTCACTCAGTATTAGGTGTTATGTAATGACATCTCTTTATTAAATGATTTGTTTAACAATTCTACATGAGTTTTTCACCATAAGGTTTTCTTAATAAATAGTTTACAAAATATTTTTTTCTGAAAGGGGCCCACAACAAAAGGATTGTTATGTGCTAGCTTTTTCCACGGATCCGGGATATTAAATTGGTTTGTAAGTTAAGCTCACTTACTCATATACTATCATACTATTTGGGGGCTATTTGAAGAATGGACTTAATTTAACTTTTAGTATCTGTGAAGCTTTATAATATAAGCACTACTTGCTACTACAAATATTTTTAGTCGTATGACATACTACATTTTACAAAGTGACTATTGTTAAAGTCTTTTATATTGTTATTTAAACTGTCTTTTACAAATCATCTTTTTTGAATGGCAATTAACCACGGAAGACAAGTCTCCGTGTCACCTGTGATATCCTGAAGTTTACTCCGTGTCCTGGTCCTTGGTCCTTGGGGTGTCCACAGATGGTTGAGCTTTATTGTAGTTTACTTTCCTGCTGAAGTTCCTGAAGTGATTCGGTAATTATGAAGCTGGTATGCTGTTCTCAGAAGTCTGGTAGCTAAGCATCTTTAGTAGTATAACTCGAGTAAATGTTTTTGTTTGCCACAGAAATGCACGTCACATCTTTATTTATAAAAGATTCTCACTTTTGGTACCTCGTACCTTTCTAATTTAAACAAACATTGAGATCTTACACTTAGTCAATAGAGATGTCATCCCTCACACTTATTTATTCCTTTTTGTTTTAAATGATTACATGTTTACTTTATAACACACTAATTTACCGCTACATTCCTCTGCACATTGTTAAATCTACACACTAAAATAAACAGATATTGTCATACTTTGGGGCATGGTTCAGGTCTGTAGTGTTTACTACGAGAACGCTCCATCTCGACTGATTTACTATGTGAGGACAGGTAAGTTAACTGCGCGGAGTTTTTGAATCACCGTAAAATAGTTCCACCTTTATATGATATTTACGGTATTAATGTTTGACCTTATAATTATCCAAAGATATGCTTTACTTCAGAATTAATTATACTATACTACTGTGTTGTTGTTTATTTATTTATTTAATTCTAAATTTACAAGTATTATTAGTTTAGTTTATGGGTCATTATGCAAGTTGGTTCCGGTTATCGCATGTCGATGCATGGTAAATTATTAAAGGGTTTCTTTACTTTTACACTCTAATTCCTTTTTGTCTTTTTTAAATCTCTTTATTAAATATTATTTTGAGTTATTTAAGGGATTTAAAATTAGTTTAAATGTGCGATTAAAAGAAAAATTTAAATTTCTCCCCTTTTTACATTTCCTATTTTAAAATCGTCACATACTCCCCCGCTTAAAGAAGACACCGGGTGGGGAAATAGATGTGTTTTCTATGGGTTATTAGGTCAGTAATGTACTGGGAGTATGCTTGGCATTACTGTGTGAAATTTCTCTTACTCGTTTCTCTTTTCAAATTTATGAGATGCATGAGTCACTCTCGACTTACTTCTTCCTATTATCAACATATACAACGCCTTACAAACTAATTCTTAGACTACATAAAATTCACACTTTATAAAATATATCGAAAACATACTAAATTCTTCTTAAGACTACTACTTACGGCTACTACCGGTTTTTTCTTTAGTTATGAGTTACTCTTGTTATAGAATTACTCTTTAAGTAATTTACTACTTAATCATTATTTATATTCGACGTCAGCTGACTTCTCACCTTTCTCTATTTTCGCTGAATAGGATCCAAGGTTGATCAGGCCTCATCGCTATTTATACGATTAGGTAATCAAGTGGTTACTCAAGTATTTTTTTTAGCAGGTATACCTTTTTTAATACATTTAGTTTGCTTGCACTCTACCATTCCCTTTTTCGTGATAATACTTTATCTGCGAAATATGTGTTCTTCGTACTTATTTTTGAGTAGAGGGTTCGTACAGGGGTACAGTTACTGGAGTTAAGTATTTGTGAATTTGGTAAGGACCACACCATCGGTATGATAGCTTGGAGGTGGTCTTATCGATAGCACTACTCGTCGGGTGTGTTCTATACATTACTAAGTCACCGATTTGGTAATTTACTACATTGTTATTATTAATCCGCTCGTGATATTTTCGCGATTTCTTTAAGTTTGCTCTTAAATTAGCGCGAGCTTCATTCCAGCTTTTCTTTATATTTTTATCCCTAATTTCGTGGGGTAGTAACTCATGTATTTTCCACTTAGTGGATAATGGGTGTTTAGGTTTGTATTTATACAATAATTCAAATGGCGTAGACTTATGTCCTTCATGATAGGCTGAATTGAAGGCGAATTGTATCCAGGATAGGTTCTGGTCCCAAGACGTATGGTCGTTTGCATGGTAGGCTATTAAAGCAGATTTTAGGTTTCGCAAATACCTTGCGGACGATACTCTGTAGTGGTAATGTGGTCTATCCCTAGGTTGAAACACAGGTTCTTGAATTCCTTTGACTTAAACTGGGGTCTGTTATCTGACACTAGATGTACGGGTGTACCGAAATGTTTCAATAATCTATCCTGCAATATCTTTACGGTGGTCGAAGCTAACGCTCGCCGCATGGGATACATCCAGACAAATTTAGTGAATGAATCTACACAAATGAGTAGCATGGTATTTCCTGATTCAGAACGAGGGTAGGGTCCTGAAAAGTCTAAATAAATTTTCGAGAACGGGGTAGTAGGAATTTCTGAGATTAATTGACTTATTTGGCTGTTTCTCGCTGGCTTGCTGAGTGCTCACAACTGACACCTTTTTACGAAACTAGCTAGCTCAATGTTCATATTTTCCCAGTGATATTCTTTACGAATTCGATATATTGTTTTATTTATTCCCATATGTGCTCCAATGGTGGAAGAATGGTAGTATTCCATCAGCATAGGTTTAATAATATCAGGGGCTATTATTCGTAAATATTTTCCGTTTGCTATTCTATAACATAATACTCTCTTACTCAATATGTATTTTTCTGACTTATTTCCTTTATCGAGTTGTTCTATAATTGGTCTTAAAAGGGGGTCTTGTTGTTGATACTGAGCTATGTCCGTAAATGCAAGAGGAAATTCGGTAATTAAAGTATTGATAATTGGCGTTTCTCTACTCTCCTTGCTTTCAGATGTTTTATTAGGCGTCTGGAACATACGTGACAGTGTATCGGCAACTACATTTTGGGTACCTCTAATATGTTGTACTTTAAATTTGTAACAATTTAACCTTAATACCCATCTTCCAATACGACCTAACTGTTTAGGGTGATTTAATAACCAAGATAATGCTTGATTATCCGTTTCCAACAGGAACTCTTTATGTTCTAAAAAAGTTTTGAACTTCTCAAATGCGAAAACGATAGCTAAACATTCTAATTCGTATGCGGAGTATGTCTTTTCTTGGTCAGTCAGAGTACGTGAAGCGTAACTAATATGTACTCTAGAGTTATCTACTTCCTGATATATTACTGCGCCTAGTGCTACACTTGAACTGTCTGTCTGCACTACGAACGGTTTTGTAAAATCGGCTTATTGTAATACTGGGGGTGATATTATGCTTTCTTTTAGTTTTTTGAATGCAGCGTGGTGTTGCAGACTCCACTCAAATTTAGCGCCCTTCTTTCTTAAAGCATTCAGCGGTGCTGCAATTTCGGCTAGATGAGGGATATACTTGTGGAAATAATTTATCATTCCCAAAAATCGGGCTATTTCTTTCGCATCCCGCGGTGGTAAAAATTCTCTTATCGCACGGGTTCGCTCGGGGTCTATGCTTACCTTTCCGTTCGCCTTTACGATGTGACCTAAAAATGAAAATTGTGTGACAGCAAAATTTACTTTACTGGGATTTACTGTTAATCCGGCTTTCTCTAATCGGGATAGTACTTCACGTAGATGTTTAAGATGTTGGTCCATTGATTCGCTGTAGATAACGATGTCATCTAGGTAGTGATACACATATTTAAATTTTATATCGTGGAATAATTTCTCTAATAATCGGCTACATACAGAACTACCTTGGGATATTCCAAAGGGTACTCTCGTAAATTGGTACAGGTTGAAAGGGACGGCAAATGCGGTTAGACGTTTGGATTCTTCAGAAAGGGGTATTTGATGAAATGCCTGATTTAGATCCATGATGGTAAAAACATTCGCATTCGTAAAATAACGAAAAGCACTGTGGATGTCGGGAAGTGGTATAGACTCGAATTCTATCCGTTTATTTAATTGCCTGTAGTCCACAACTAGTCTATGTTTGTCGTGACCTTTTGGTACTAAAAACGCGGGTGATGAGTAAGGTGAAGTAGAGGGTTCGATGACTCCTTGTTCTAATAATTTGTTGATTTGATTCCTCATTACTTCCATTTTTGGCGGTGATAACTTGTATGGGGGTAGACGTATTACTTTATTGTCGCTCAAATTGATTTTGTACTCTATCAGGTTCGTTAGTCCTAACTTCGGAGTGAGGACGGTGGAAAACTCTTTTATTAGTGTCTGCATTTTCAGTCTATCTTTACTTTCCAGATGAGCTAATTCAGACTCGTGGTGTTCCAGATGTGTGGAAGCCGTTCCAGTACTTTCTTTGTTATTTGTATTACCATCCAAACTATATTTTTGTGAGCGATCGAATCCAAAATAATACTTCTTATCGTGAATGTCAAGAACTATTCCTGTTTTACTGATAAAGTCAGCTCCCAATATTAAGTCGGGTCCTAACTCGTCGCATACCAACATTGGAAAATACCACGTTAGATTTTTAATTTTTAGTTTAAACGTATGATGAGTTTTATCGTTAAATTTTGTTTATTAACTGTAGCGCATCTAATATTCACCGATTGACTGCGTTTAACTAGATTGTGTTCAAATAATTTATCGGCTAGCTGTTGACTAATTAAGTTTCGTGTTGAACCGGAATCAATTAATCCGAGGGTGGATGTAACACCGAGGTCTACTTGTATATATGGTAACTGACACTTACTGAAGTCACATTTATTAATAGCATTACATTTATCAATAAACTTCTTAACATAGGGGTCTAATTTTCTTTGGTTATTTTTTTTTAATTTGTTGTCTTTTAGGGGTTTACCTGTTTTCACGATGCTGCGGAAGACACAGGATTTCGGATCTCCCTGCCTTACATGTATTTTGGATAAGGGGTTTTCTGATAGTACTGTTTCCGTTTACAGTTTCTACTGATGTGTCCAAATTTCCCGCAGTTATAACATATATTTTCTTTACGAGGGGTATCACTTATTTTCTGTCGAGGTTGAGGCTTATTAGATTTACCATGGTTGTGAAAATTGATAGGTCTACGAAATGGTCGTCTTTCGCGCTGTGTTCTTGCATCTATTACCAGGGCTTGCGTTTCATTTCTACGTGGTGCAGTGGATTGCAATGCATGTCTGTTCTGATCCGCGTACCATACGTTTGACGAGTGAATACTGCATTGTTCTAGATCTGCGAAAGTGTTGGGCCTATTTATTAATGCTAATCGAGATCTTTCTTCTGGAGATAGTCCTACTAAAATGGTATCGACCAATTGTTTCTCACTCCAGTTGACTTGCAGTAGTCGGGAAGACTCTCTGATGTCTGCAATATAGTGGGCCAGTCTCTCATTGGCTCCTTGTACTCGATGTACGGTGTTTCTTTTGAGCTCCTCATAAATTCCTGTGGGAATAAAATGTTTTATAATGGTAGTATGAAGTTCTTCTACTGGAAGAGTCGAGCTTAATGATTCCAGTACACGATCCTTTAATGGTGGTTTACATTTGTGTATGAGGACTTGCAAGATTTGCCAACCATTTAGTTGCTGTAAATCTTTTATTTGTAGGAGGTATTTGATGAAATTTAATAGTTTCGTAATACTTAAGCCATCCGTGTATGGAATTTCTGTTATAATTTTTTCTACTGGATGCGTGATCTTTAAGTAGAGGTCTACATTAAAATTTACAAGCGTTATACTTCTAGAAGGACCTGATGCTGCGTTAGGCGTCGTAAATGCATACTTACTGGTGCGATCATGATGACCACTAGGCTGTGGGGCTTCCGATATCGTTAGGGTATTCACGTCTGTATCTGGTAGCTGTTCATGACTCGGTTGTATCTTCGATACGGTGGGTGATTCGTGATTCGCGGTGGTGGGAGGGTGTTCTAAAGTAGGCGATTGAACTGGGGAAATATATAATTTCTGTAAGGATTGCTCAATTTTCTCCATCCTAAATGAGTCGGACATTCTTCGTAATTGTTGTATTATCGTGGGTAATTGCTGTAATGCCTCATCCGCAAATTTTTGCATATCGGGAGGGATTACAGTGACGTTGGGCCAGTTTAATAAATTCTTCATCCGGCGGGTTAAATGTTCTATTCTTTGCGTGGTCCGCAATATTACTTCAGGTGATTTTTCGTCGTGAAGGGTTTGAGATATTAACGTCAATTCCATATACTTCGCATAACACGTTTCTCTTTCGCTCTCATAATCGAGTTCGCTTAATCTACCTAACTGCGCGGGTGTATCTGATCTACTTTCGCGTAACGATTTGCGCAATTCAGAGACTGTTACGTTCGAGTGAGGTAAACCGTGTAAAATAGCTTCGTAGCACAATTCATCTTTTAATAATAGATCGGGGTTAAATAAAGCCATATTTCCCGGATATTAACCACTATAAGTACTTATTCTACTAATACTAAATCCTATACTACTCTTTCTTGATTACACAAATAAACAATTTTACGTAATTCGCAGTAAAAATTTACATTGGTTGTGCGAGAATTAAATCTCAGAGAAAGAGAAATCTCACACAGACGTCAATTTACTTTCAACCAAAGGGGAAATACGTGGTTACTAGGCACAAGACGACACACGTTTGTTATAACAATAGAGGAGGTGGGGTAGTGTCTAACTCGACGTGGCAGAGGGTGACAAGGACAGTTCCGTACAGGCGGCAACAGGAAATTTACCGGTCTGAGTTTGTTGTCAAACCGACACGTTGGTGACTGAAATTTTTGGACAAGTACGTACATGGAATTGTATACATGTGTTATATAATGTGTTCATGTGTAAATATGTTAATATGGGTTTACACATATTAAATTCACAAATAATCTTACCTATATACTATTCTATTCTAATTATTATTTTCTTTTTATTTTAAATTACTGGACTATTTTAAAGTAACTGAGTGAATAGATCTACACAATTATTATTTATTTTTTTTTTTACAAATTAGCAGAGTGGCGCATTTTATAACGTCTTACCTACGTTATAACATCGGGAACATGTGCTTAATTGCCTCGGATCAATTGCATAAGCTGCCATAGTCGTAACGAACTTCTAATTATTATAGTTACAAGCTGTAGTAGAATTAAAGGAAATTTTACATGGGTGTCTGATGATTTATTCACTCAGTATTAGGTGTTATGTAATGACATCTCTTTATTAAATGATTTGTTTAACAATTCTACATGAGTTTTTCACCATAAGGTTTTCTTAATAAATAGTTTACAAAATATTTTTTTCTGAAAGGGGCCCACAACAAAAGGATTGTTATGTGCTAGCTTTTTCCACGGATCCGGGATATTAAATTGGTTTGTAAGTTACGCTCACTTACTCATATACTATCATACTATTTGGGGGCTATTTGAAGAATGGACTTAATTTAACTTTTAGTATCTGTGAAGCTTTATAATATAAGCACTACTTGCTACTACAAATATTTTTAGTCGTATGACATACTACATTTTACAAAGTGACTATTGTTAAAGTCTTTTATATTGTTATTTAAACTGTCTTTTACAAATCATCTTTTTTGAATGGCAATTAACCACGGAAGACAAGTCTCCGTGTCACCTGTGATATCCTGAAGTTTACTCCGTGTCCTGGTCCTTGGTCCTTGGGGTGTCCACAGATGGTTGAGCTTTATTGTAGTTTACTTTCCTGCTGAAGTTCCTGAAGTGATTCGGTAATTATGAAGCTGGTATGCTGTTCTCAGAAGTCTGGTAGCTAAGCATCTTTAGTAGTATAACTCGAGTAAATGTTTTTGTTTGCCACAGAAATGCACGTCACATCTTTATTTATAAAAGATTCTCACTTTTGGTACCTCGTACCTTTCTAATTTAAACAAACATTGAGATCTTACACTTAGTCAATAGAGATGTCATCCCTCACACTTATTTATTCCTTTTTGTTTTAAATGATTACATGTTTACTTTATAACACACTAATTTACCGCTACATTCCTCTGCACATTGTTAAATCTACACACTAAAATAAACAGATATTGTCATACTTTGGGGCATGGTTCAGGTCTGTAGTGTTTACTACGAGAACGCTCCATCTCGACTGATTTACTATGTTAGGACAGGTAAGTTAACTGCGCGGAGTTTTTGCATCACCGTAAAATAGTTCCACCTTTATATGATATTTACGGTATTAATGTTTGACTTTGTAATTATCCAAAGATATGCTTTACTTCAGAATTAATTATAGTATACTACTGTGTTGTTGTTTATTTATTTATTTAATTTCAAATTTACAAGTATTATTAGTTTAGTTTATGGGTCGTTATGCAAGTTGGTTCCGGTTATCGCATGTCGATGCATAGTAAATTATTAAAGGGTTTCTTTACTTTTACACTCTAATTCCTTTTTGTCTTTTTTAAATCTCTTTACTAAATATTATTTTGAGTTATTTAAGGGATTTAAAATTAGTTTAAATGTGCGATTAAAAGAAAAATTTAAATTTCTCTCCTTTTTACATTTCCTATTTTAAAATCGTCACAAGCCCATGCGGTGGACATTATTAGGACGTGTATGAGGAAAAAAGTGCCAAGTCCCTTAACCTAACACTTTTCCTCTTCCACCTAAATTGGAGGGGAAGACCCAGGAAGTAAAACAACAAAAGTAGTAGACCTGACCATCAGGTGTCTTTGAAAATTCTTGAAATGTTTAAAGAAGGATTAGGAGATTCTGGAAGAGAAGAAACAAGCAAAAAACGACTCTAGGACTTAAGGAAAAGGAACAAAAGGAGACGTGAGAGTAAGAAAGAAAAAAAGACTGAAAAGTAAAATGAAAAGAAAGAAAAAGAGATTTGAGAATGAGGCAAAGAAGGAAAGAAAGAGGAGATTTGAAACTTTTAGAAAGCAAAATAAATAATATAAATGGAAGGAACTTGAAATACAAAAAGAGAACATATTAGAAAATTTGAGAATGCAGTTCAAAAAAAGAACTAAGATTGAAATTGAAGAAGAAAAAGAGACAAAATGAGACAAATTAAAAGATAAACATCGAAAAAGAGAGTCCAAAGTGCGACTGACCTTAAACTACAAACGTCAAAGAGATAGTTTATAATTTGAAATTTTCACTTTGGAGAGTGAAGTAAGATTCGGAAGTAGACTATGACCCCAAGGTGGTTTACGACACTACTGTAAAACCCTGAAGCGGCTTTAATGGCCATAGTTTAACCTGCTACCTTAAAGGAAAAGCCGAGCTGGAGAAAATCCGTTAGCCGCCTGAACCTCTGTAAATGATCTAACCGGTGCTCATCCCCACTAAAAAAATTCCTTGGCAACACCATTAAAGGCTTATATCAACGTGGAATATTGTAATTCAGTAAATTTCATCAAATATGTTTCTAAGTGTGTTGACAAAGTATCACATCAAGTTTTACTGTTCAAAATGAGAGTGACAAGATTTTGCAGTGCCAGATTGAACGTGATATATTAGCACTTCCGAAGCAGTGTGAAGAATACTTTCTTTTCCAAACCATGACGGAGAACCGACTGTCCACCTGGTAATCTACTTGGAGAATGGCTAATGTCTGTACTTTGACCATAATAACGCCCAACTTGCCGACCCACCTACACCACACTCACTCCTTTCTTCAGTGTTTGCAGTACTGATCACTTTTCCAAGCCTTTGTTTTACCCTGAGGTTCCCTCCTACTACACATAGAACAATAAAACGTTTTCCAGCAAAAGCAAAATGCAAATGTTCAGGCGTTTGTTGTGCACAACTGCGTGCAAGACTCTTGGTCTCCTTGAGGACGGCAATTATTGCAGCAGACTCTTGAAGAAGCATTATTCACAGACGCTCCCAAACGCTGATAAACCTTTTTGTCGTGAACTTAGATTTCGGTGAAGTGTCCTATCTCCTTCAACTGTGACTAAAAATTAGAGACTACCTACTTGTAAATTAATTGCCTCAGTTCAAAATGCAGACACTACTGGATTTTAGTGACCCTTAACACCGAGTTTCTTCAGTATAGTGGAAAAACAATAGACAGCTCCGGTCTGCCTGTTCCAGATCGCAGTACGACTGGAGATATTGGCAATAGATACTGGGTGGAGATCTATGCCACTGTTCAGCTGCAGGAAATCATGAGTGCCCATTAACCTCATCTAAATATAGATAATGAGATGACTAACAGTATCAACAGTAAGTTTTATAACTTATTTCGACAGAAGAAAGATACTATCTGTCAATTAACCGTACAGTTGAAGACAGTGATGCCGCTAACTACGCTGTTGATTTCTTCAATTGTCTGACTCCCCTGGGATGCCACCAACCTACGCTGAAAGTTGGTTCTCCCATCGTGTGGCTAAGGAACCTCAAGCCCCTTTCTTTGGAAAGCGGAAGAGGCTGTAGGTCACAAAGTAAATGGCTACGGTGACTGAGGCAACAATAATAACAGGGATCAAAAGAAGTGGCGTTTTCATTTCTCGCATCCTGCTGGTGCCTTCAGGCTACCACATCCGTTCGAGTTCCCGGGGAAACCATACTTTGCAATGACAACAAATTGCAAGGCCAGTTAATCAAAATTGCAGGGATTGCTTTTACCTGCTTCTCCCACGGCCACCTTTACGTAGGATGTTCACGCGTGAGTTCCCCGCGCTATCTACTCACGTCCTACGGGAATACAGGAAATATGGTGTATAAGGAGGTGCTCTACTGAAGTGATCCCGTTGGTTGGCAGTTGGCAGCAGTAGTATTCAAACCATGCATTGAAAATCTCAACTAACATGCACTTACGGTTGAACTCTTATTTATACAAAACTCGCTGGGTTTGGCGCGTGCAGCGAAACGTACGGTATAACTATTCTTTTCTAGTGATGAGACTGATGTGTGTTTAATTATTATTATTAAGTTTGTTCAAAAATAAAGTTCAAAACAATTGTTTAAAAGGAGTGTTAAAATTCTCTTGAAGCACTGGTAGATTTACCGTTTCACGTACCAATGGTGATTGTTGGCAGTCTTCCAAAATAAGCCCTGTAATACACTGAAATGTCACAACACAGTTTGTAATATGTCACAGGTGTATTTGTGCATGTACAGTAAATAAAATGACTTTGTATATTTGATACTGCTTTGAAGTTCAAATATTGGCCGCTCGTTTGTCGTACTGCCACTTTGAAAATAATTGCTCTGTAAATAATTTTTTCTTTTGCCTACTTTGAAATAAAAAAACTGATTCAAAGGTAAGAAAATTATTATTTTATTAACAATAAGTTAATTTGAAAGTAGCATCCTTTAAAACAATTAATAATCATCAAAAAACAAGTTGAATAGTTATTGAGATTCTTACAACTCAGGGCTGGTAACACTGATTATTGTATATCGTATAGCTGTTAACCTAGTTTGGTTAGTTTGGTTTACAAAAACCAAAATTCGTGCGTTCTTTTAGTTAACATGATACAGGGTACAAAAATGCTGAAATATAACAATAATACATTACAGAGAGTATAAAAGAAAAACTTCGTGTACGTGTTATGTTGTTCGTTTTGTGATATGTCGGGTGTCACACTCCGCGCACTTTTATATACTTACTGATGGCTGGTTCCTCTGCGACGATGTTGTCCTGCAAGCACAACTTAATCTACTATATGTATGTGGGCGCCACTTGGATATTTTGTTCCAAGAAATTATTATTATTATTATTGAAATTAAATTTTGATTTCTTAAATTAATTATATTAAAAAAATGTGGACAAGACAGTTTGAATTGAAAATAACGTATGTTTAATGAACTTTAAAAATCGTCTGAAGGACTAACACTCGAATTAACAAAATTGCAGAGTTACAAAAAATATTTTTCTTATTGACAAGTTTTTTAATTTGTCACTGGTTCTTTACAATAATTTGTCTTTTCGGTATCATATATGGGATTTTTTGGGTATTCACTGAGAGTTTGTTATATTGTTTATCCTTGGTAATACCTGGTTTTATCCTGATACATATTATTTTTACTGTAAGATTACTTAGCATCATATTGGTTTGCATAAATGAGCTGTTTTCTTGGTGTGACAAATTTTACTCTCATATTTCAAATTCTTTAAGAATTAAGCTTGTTTTCAACTGCGTAAGTTTGTTTCTATAGTACACTATAGGATTGTACCTTTTTCCTTTATTTTTGCTAATATTATGCAATTATTCTGTCAAATATGACTGTTTTTGTGATTGTTTTTGGCCTCAGCCTGGTATGGTATAGGTAAATAGTTTCCTAACTCGACTGTTAAAGTGTTTTAGTTGGTCAAATGTATAAGTATAGTCACATTATATTGTATTGCAACTTTATAATACAATTTGGTTGCATTTTGTCAACATTAAATTCATAAATATTACAATATTATAGGTCCCTCACATGTTTTCAGTTAATACGGTTTTTGGCTATTTTAATTAATTTCTAATTAATTTACAGCTTTCTCTATTTAAGATAATTTGTTCGTCTTTGTCTAATTGACATTTTCATATAGTTTTTATATTAATTCTATAATAATTAATTTTCACATAAAATCTGAGTGATTGGACTCAGCTCCTAAACATAGATTTTTTGTCATAACATTTATATATTTTTTATTTTAACTTACATCCTTTTTAATAATGTATTCAAATCATTTAATACATTTTTTATTTATATTACAAAGTATAATAATGGATCTTGTCCATTAATTCACAATAAATAGTTTTTTATACCCTATTCAGAGTTACATTTCTTACTAAGTAATGATCTCATTTTGGTTATTTCTGAGATTATCTGTCTCTCTTATAGTATATTATTAGTTTTACACTGTTCTTCACTTAAATAATATATATGGGGTTTGAGTCTTAGTCATAGTCTTGTCGTTTTTCCATGATAATGATATTAATTATCAGACAATATTACAAAATTTTTTTGGATTACTTGGGTTCGATACTGTTCACCTCACTTTCCTCTTATGATAATTTACTATGCAAATAATTTCCTTTATGGAACGTTCTGTGACGTTACAAGAGTAACTGAAAATCAAGAAAACAAGTTTAATTACGATATTGGAAATTATCGTATTTTAGTCCACCTGGTGTCAATTCACCAGCTAAGCAGTGTAGTGTATGACACGATTACAAATACTGTGTGTCAGAATAATATTACTTGGATGTTTACTAATAATGATATATGTTATAATTGATTCATAAATTCATTTTAACTGAGTATATTCAAGTGTATATAAAGTTAAACACAACTCAGTATGATTGTTACAATTCTCGTAACATATAGGTTAGATTGCCTTTTACTCAAAGTGAGTCAATAAAATATTTCAATTTACGGCATTAAAATCTTAAAACTATACATAACATTTATTCGTGGTAAGTATGTTGTTTATTAACTGTAATGATTGTTCTCTGTTATTATTTGATAAATGATCTGATTTCGTACTAATAATAATCAAGTTAGCATCTATATTCGATATTGTTTACATCGATATTCATTATAATATTATATTTTGTCATTTTCTTCTAAAAAAATTAATAATATCTTATTTAAATTAATAAGATCGAGAACTTTTGTTCCAATACTGGTTAATTAACATTCATAAATTAGCCATGTACGACTGTACTTGACTAAAGTAGTACCAACGTGAAAATTTTTGTTGGTAAACATTAGTTTTTTATTAAAATATTGTTAATAATAAGTACTCCCTTAATTTCCCACTCATCATCGCCTTTATTATACACTGGCGATGGATGGATTGTTATTACACATCACTCGACGCACTTCACACGTAAGGGGTTATGCACCTTTAGTGAGGTTAGATTCACTCGTTTGTACTGGGGGGCGCGCACATTTTTAAAATTTGCTCCCGACGGATACTCGTCCCGTTCACTCTGATGGTCAAAGAACTAGTAATGCTTTCCTTCGAAGTTGCTGTCGGCGTCTCTTGAAATCAGCTCTTCCTATTGGTTGATAATCTGGTAATCTCGACCCCATATGCTTTAATAAAGTCAGAAATTTTATTTCTTAGCATCGGTCTTTGGGTTCAAGAGTATGCTATGACGCGTTCAATTCTTTTTGGAATTGAAGGAAAACTATCTATTGTTCATATCTTTCTTATTACATTTCTAATTAAGAAGTGAATGGTATTATCATCTCGCGGGTACTTGGCTCTTTATTTAGTGTCCACACAAGCTATAAATCCGTCCATAATTAACCTAAATCACTTTTCGATAATGCACTTTTTGTGGTTCTTAATCACATTTAATTCCTTTCCACTTTATTATGATGTATTCTAATTCTAATGCTTATTGTAAGTGTTTAAGAGTCCATTTCTCTTAATAATTATTTCTAAATACTAAAATTTTTACAATTCTTGTTAAATGCTTTTCAGGCGTATAAGCCCTACATGTCCTTGCATTTGTACTCACTATTTCTAATACATATTTCATAATAATATATCTCTTAGGTGTTTAGGTTGTACCTTAAATATTTTTACACATTTAGTGAAGCTTTGTTTCCTTTTATTGTGCTTCATTTATTTATATTGGATGGCTTTAATACACCATATCATAATTCTGTCACATTGATATACATAATTTATCATTATTTGTATTTAATGGATGTATTTTTATCCACTAATGTGTACCTAGACTTTGTACATTGTTTGTCTATTGTGTGTAGTACTTTTTGTTGTGTCCTACATTCATAAATTTCAGTAAGATTGCTATTTACATCTAGCCCCATTGGTCATGTATGTGTGTTTAGTATTGTTTTCATATAAATTTATGTATTTAATGTCTGTTAAAGGTTCTCATAGAGGTATTGAATATTCTAGTTGCTACTGTCAAACTTTTTTCCTCTCCTTTATCAAGTTTAAGTGAGTATTTTGTGTAACTTTGATAGTCATCTTGTGTTTTGTTAATCTGGCTATTGTTTGTTTAAATAATACAGATGGTATAATTGTGTTTCTCAATTCATATTAAGTTCATTATGTTACTCATTTATCCTATTTTGGTTGTTGATTTGAATAATTACTTTTGTCTGCATTTTTCTAATAATTAAATGTGGTTCTGTGTTGCAGATTCTGTTCAGTTGAGGTTATGTGTCTCTTACTGAGTTGACAACAATACTCATCCTAATTTGTTCATCATCTTGCTTAATTATTATAATTCTGCTATGATATGTTATTACTATTATTTATTACAATATTCTCACTATTTTATACACATTTTATACTATTTGTTTACACATTATTACTTAATTCTTGTCATTGTTGTACATATTATGTGTTTATATTTTGGTTTGGGCAAACTGCCTTGTCTTTCTATAGCAGGTTGTCTTATTCTCAATACATTAATCACTACATTATATATTGGTTTTTACTCTCTATTCTTTTGATATTTAAACATATATCTTATTAAGGATTTTATATTCAGTTTCAGTAGTTATTGAGCAATTATTTCACTCTTTAATATCAGTACATTTGTGGTCTTTCTATGTTTGTATTTTGTCATAATCTTGTTTCATAAATCATACACTAAATGTTTGTGTTGTTTATTTGGGATTCACTATTTCTCCTTGTTAACACTTCTTATCTTCCTCTTCCATAAACATTGCACTTTTATTGTTTGTGGTGTTTACTTGGGGTTGTGCTATTTTAATATTAATCGATGCACTTATATAAGACACTCACTATTATTGTTTGTGGCTACTTATTAGTTTATCGACACTTGGTTCTTGGTCACCTTTTCTTCTTCATGTTCTTCCTTGTTGGGGGGTATTATAATTCACTTGTTTGGGCATTCTTCACACATGCCTTATTATCTTCCTTGTCGTAGTGTATTCCTCACACTGGGAATGTTATTGTCTTGTCCTTGTTAAATCTTCTTCCATGGTTTATTATACATTTTTCTTCTTCTTAATTATATATACCTTTCCTCTTCTTGTATTCGGATTTCTTCTTCTTCTTATATATAGGTTTCTTCACTTATAGGGTATTTTCCCTCACTTGTATTATATGTCACATATATGATATTTTGTCTCACTTATATGATGTGTCGTTTCATTTATTTGATATGTCCCCTCACTTGTATGATCTATTGGGTCCTGGTTGCTAACGTATTTGTTTAGTTTTTATACTCTCCTCTTCTTATCACATAGATGATTCTTTCAATTATAATTCTTCCTTCTCCTGTGTTGACTTGCTTTGACATTATTTATATATGGATACACGATTGGTTTTAATACTTTAGAGGTTTTTTTCTCATTTTGGCTTAGACATGTACGTGGTAGATTCTTATTCTAGGTATTGGATATTATTTATATGTAACTACAATTTTGTTACGTTACAACGGTTACCACTAGTTATTTGTAAAGCAGTCGGTATTTTGGTTTTACCGCTTCTAACTTCTGTAAGTGTTTTAAATTTTATTTAAACACACACACACACACACACACACACACACACACACACACACACACACACACACACACACACACACACATAAATTCCATTAATCATTAGTTTCCAAATTTTATTAATTTGTATTATATTCTGGAGATAACAGATTGAAACTGTCGAACCAACGTTAATATTTAAAAAATTAAAAAATATGTTCTTGTAGGAAAAGCAAAATAATTTTTATATTACAATTTTTAAGATAATACATCTTTTTTTCTTTAATAAAAGTGAAAGGTTATGAACCATGAAGTTTTGTAATAATGTAAACTATCATTAGTTTTACACACAGTACAAGAAAAGGTAAAGTTAGAAAACTGAACGATTTATTAACAATATTCAAAGGGGGGTTCTAACTAGACGCAAGAGTTTTGTATTAAATGTCTAATCACCTTTCAGTATCTTTTAGCAAGAAAAGAGTCTCTAAAATAATTTGTTACAAGATCAATTAATTCAACATAGACTTTTATTTTCGGTAAAATATTTTTAGCATTGTAGTTAAGGAAAAATATTTAAAGTAGTATGTTTGATGATAACTAAACTTTTAATAAATAATAATTTCTCAAATAAATAAGAATTTACATAAAAAAAATTAATTTAAACTGGTGATTATGATAAATAAACTGGTGTATACAATAAGTAATGGAAAACTTACCAGTTTTAAAAATAGAAACACACGGGACTCATTTAAAAAGTGAGTCTTATATATTCTCCAATAACATTGGTAATATATTCCTCTTTTATTAAGAAAATTACACAAAATTTGACTCAAAATACTTAGCCTAACTCTATCTGATTAATCGTTACTCTTCTAATTTTTATTCATGTGGGCGTGTGTGTATGTTCTTTGTTTGTACACGATTTTTTATGTTTTTGTGTGCACGATTATTTTATTAATAAATTTTAATAGTTGTAGAGGTTGTTGATTTTTTCAAGTTTTTGTGCAAGGAATCGGAATAATTACTGACATCAGCTTGAGTCATGAGAGTATAGCAAATCGGTTTAAGCATTTGTTTATTGTACAAATCTTATTTTTAATGCCTTTGTAAACTATTAACGCTTTTCCTATCCCTATATCATCAAACATATAAGATTTTGAAGGTACGAGCCCTTTGACTTTGTTGTTTACTTATTAACACATACAAAATATGAACGCAAATAATAACAAAAATATATAACAATAATCACATTTTCAGAAACTAAATCAATAACATGCAATTGTTAACCATGTGGATGGTAATTTTTACTTGTATACTTGGTGGTTGGAGTTTTTTATAACGTGCTGCTGCAGTTTCCACATCGTAGGATGATCAAAACGTTTGGTGTTAATAGAAATATCATTAATCGTGGTTATCATCAGAAAAATATGTATAAATTGTACATAATTGATAATTTACGTTATTGATTATCCTGATTCTAAAAAACACTTCTAAAATTGTGCATACGGCGCATTACAGAGATGCCGAAAGGTCAGCAATAATTTATACCATTAGAGAAGTAATGGAGAAAACGTGCCTTTCCGTGTACCGCCCTCGTTTATTCCTCCCTATCTACCAGCAAAGTTCCGTAACCTCTTTACTCATTTACATTTAATCTAACAGCAAACCCTTTCAGAAAACTTCCATGAAATACGATCAAATAATTATCTATTTATCAGATTTTTAACAATACACTTTCAAGAAAATCTACAATTGTTTTTACTCTAAGTACTTTGTTAAATATAAACGTTAAATAAGTTATTAATTAAGAGGTAAACTTTTATATTTAACTATCTCAGAACATTTGATTTAATTCCTTAGTTTTGATTTTAATAATCAGTATTTTTCAAAAAGTAGGCCTAAGGTTCATTGTCATTTCAAGTGTTGTGTTACTAATTTGCTTAAAATTTTGAAATTGTATTGAAACATATGCAAATGTTTAAAAAAAATGTGTACTGTCATCGTTAGGAAAAGGTGTAGAAAAATGGCGGTCCAATTTAAAAAAAACAATAGAAATTAATGGAAAAGTCTTTTAAACCAACTGATACATCTTCCCTTATTGATCTGCTGACAAAGCAACTTTTCGGTATATACTCATAATAATTTTATTGTCTATTATATTCAGTTTTATTTAGTAAAAAAAAATGAATATGTCTTTGAAGTAAATACCAAATAGTAATGCATACTTTATAATAGAGCTTAAATAATATTTTATAGGCAATGAGTTAAAAAATGTATTTATGGTAGCATTAATTATGAGTCTTGTACTTAAATGCCCTGAATGGGAGCACAAACTGCTAGTGTAATAATAATGCATTATATTCCTCACACGATATGATAACTTATGTTAACATAATTTATTTATATTATAACTTACTAAACTGATAATTAAAATATCTTTATTTTTGTTTAAATTAACGTCATTGACGTAAATAGACTAGTTTTAGAATAAAATTAGCATTTACAAAAATTGTTAAAAATAATTTTGGATTATTTGCTTGAGATTACTCGGCGTAGAGTTTTGCAGCGCTACTTTCAACAAAAGGTTCGCTCTGACATAAACATGTTAACTCTTTTGTGTCGAGAGTTCAAGTACACCACTTTCTTTCCTGCCATTATATAAAGTAATTTTTCTGCTTTATAAAAGCCGTATCTTCCAACACATTTTAGTTTCTATTCCAGAGGACTCTCAACTTTATTTTACGTATATTCACTGGTTCAACTCATGATAAACGATATACAAGTTTTTTATGAATTTCGAATTCCGGCACCTCAGAAATACGAAATGTTATTACATCGTTTCAGCGTGACTTCAAAAAGTTTTAGGACAGTCATTTGTTAGCATTTCAAATTTATTCAGTAAAAATATACTAAATTCAAAAAACCTACACTGTTATTACGCACAAATGCACACAGAAGTACACATACATATAAATTTTACTTACTTCCTGTTCTAAAAATTTTAATAAAATTATTACTGAAATATCATCTACTTTTATTACGTTTTTGTGCTTTTAAGCAATTGAAAATTTATATTAAAAGTTTTGCTTGAAGGATATTTAAATGTTTTAAATATTAAATAAATGTGTTCGTCACTCTTATTCCGTCTGTCAAAAGAAACAGCATTACGGTAAAATTGAACAGGCTACATCAGTACGTTCTTAAAAAGTGGATATCAGATGATAGGTGTACGTGTATCAAATGTCAAGGCACTCCCTTCCACTGCAAACTGCTGTTGCCTGTTTAAGTTATAGAACACACGCGCACACACACACACATATATATTTTAAGGATTGAACACTACGGATTGTACTAAGTGTTTAGTAGACTAAATCCATTGTACTAACAACATTCTATGACAATTGAAAGAGTTACGATGATCATGTGAATATTTTTTTATTAGCTTGTTTCTTTTCTTAATCAACATTAATTAGTATTCTCATGGTTTCGGAATAATATGTTTGTTTGGTTAAGATTTTCTGTTTTTAATGGTAAAAGGCAATAGCAAAATAAGTAAACGTCTTAACGTGATCAGACGAAAAGTATCGGAGTATATTGTAATAAAGTTACTGTATTCAGCAGTCTATTTGTTTTGTTATTAATAATAACGAATGAGACAAAAGACATTCACTATATTCATGTCGTGCTGTATTCACTCTGAAACGTAATATATAAAAAAGACCCAAAAGAAAAATAAAGTCGATATCTAGGTTTTACCTTCAGAGCTAGTTAACGTATGATTAAAGAAAGAAAGAAGAACTAAAAGTGTAGTATTTTACAAGATGAACATTTTCGTTGCCTGAAAGCAAAATTGTTTTATATAACGGTGCTACTTAAACTCACATAGTAATTAAATTTGATATTCAAGCAAATATTAATATGATTTCAATCAAAAGTATTGAAAAATACATGGTGTATGAAGAAAAGCGTTTATTCCATGGTATAATAAAAAAAATATGCGGGGAGTTTCAGGAAGTTTTTCCTGTAGTTCATAAGTGTGTTTCTCTCATTGATATCAATGTATGTTTATATAGAGTTCTGAAACTATAAAGATCTGCGGTTAATCAAAGATTTTCCCCTGCTTTGGTCTCAAAGTTAAATCAACAGGGTAGTGTTTCTACATGAATAACATTAACGATTCAAAATCCTTTTATGCCTTCTGTGCTCTTATGAACTTCTTCTTCTTCTTCGTCTCTCATGTTAAGAATCAAGCTAAGCCTCACCTGTTCCGGTCTCCACCGATTTACAAATAAATATCCTTTAAAAATGAATCTCCTCCCTAAATGAATAGCCTTTAAATATTCGTAAAATAGATCCAAAAAGCAAAAGGTCTCAACACAAGCTTACAAGTTTAAAGCAAATTTACAACTAAGGGCCTTAAAAATAAATTATTTTTGTCTAAATACATTGGAGAATGTAGTTCTGATTAGTTTAGTTTAAATAACATTTGGGAAATGGTTACAACCACAAGTAACCAGCACGCATTCCTGTATTATTGTCAGTAAAAATACAATGTATACTTACAATTAATTTTCTACCGTATTATTTACGCCGAAGTATTTACAATTAAATTCTCTACTATTATATTCAGAAAAGACGAGATTCATTTCTAAACACTTTGCTAGTAGATTTTTTAAAGTAATGTGTCAGTTTTAAGGAGAGGATTCTTAAAAGGATCATAGGATTTTCGGAAAAGACATATAATTTACGGTCATAGAAGCAATTTAATTTGTGATTGTTGAATGTAGAAGCAAATTTGTTTGTTGTGATAAGTTTTATTTTTGATATGTCGTATAGTTTAAGAAAATTCGTAGAGGAAAGAAGACGATGTAATCAACAGATAAAAGACGTGTGGTCAGTCGTAGTAAATGTACAAATTAATTGGTGCAACTTTAGCATTTATAACAAATAAATGGGGGAAGTATTATTGGGATACGAATATGTTACAGTTTCGTATACTAAAGAACGGAATAAAAAATAGTGTAAAAAGTTAGTTTTCACCGCCTATTACAACCAAAAGAAGTAAATAGTGTGGTCCAGTAGTATGACGGAAATCGGTGTTAATCTCTTTGAGGCCAATTCTTTTTTATAATTAAAGACCTGTAATCTACAGTAAAATATTTTGTATATCGCATTTTTGCATAAACCTATGTAGTACGTAGTTTTATACCTTTACAGTATTAAGTGCAGTAATCCGGTTAATTGTTAGAAGTAGGACTCTGTTACAGTCAAAAGTCTATAGCGGTCATTTTATTTCTACCAGTACTTAAAGATCATTATTTTCTTAACAATATACTTACTGAATATATTTATGAATTTCTTCAAATATAATAGCCTTTCGTTTTCTAGTTAATCAATCTCTAAATGGAAAAATATATAATACTGGTTCTCATTTATAATAATAGGAATGTAATGTAAATTAATGTATGTAGGAAACATATAAATGTTAAAACGCAATAACTTTATAGGAAACTTTGAATATAATGTTTCTTACGTAGCGATTTTTACTAGTCTCAATATGTACGGAGAGTCAAGTATCAGCTCAAAGGATAACAGCATCCATAAATGTAGCGTAGACATTCCAATGTAGTCTAAAATTCCATATACCAGAGCTATATACACGAGTTGTCCATTAGGCTACACTCACTTAGGATCCTGCTGTGAGCGCAGCATTTCATATCCTGCAATATACATCCCCTAGACTCTTGCTCGCATACACCCTGATACGATAAGCAGCAGAACATTTCACAAACAACTCAGTAGCTTGTGAACGTACTCAATCTGACAATATGTAGTAGATGTGTATTGTGTGTTCCTCCAATTAAAGTCGTTCTATTTAGGCAACTTCTACAGTATGTTTCTTAAATAATATTCAACTATGTTAAATTTAAAAACAATTTAATAGAGTTTTATGTTTTAATTTTATGGTTTTTAGAAACAAAATTTACCACAGAAAGTACTGTTTAAATGTTTAAGCCCCATCTGGTTACTTCTGACAATAATGTGTACTGAACTACTTCGGAAGATACACACATTACGAGGTTGCACTATTGCGTTTTATATTTTTTTATATCTCACCTTTTAGTTCTTTTTATAGACTATTTACCCTTAAAAGACTTAATGTGAAAATAAGCACACAGTTTGTAAATCAGGAAATGTATTCGAAAATACTTTACTTTCGAAAATAAAAATTGAATGTTCTTGTTCACATTACAGATCCGTATCCAGATGTGTAATATGTGTAATTATAGACCTTACTTTAGTTTTCCATTAGGTCGGCTTTTGCTCTTGTTCTTTGCGTTATTTTATCTTTTAGATTTATTTGTTCATGTCTTCTCTAACACGCTTGTGATAAAACTCTCGTATGCAATGAAATTTGTCTCTCATTTTCCACACTTTATAACCATAACACATATCCATATTTACACATATCCGTAACGTAATATAACTTTGATTTTATGAAAGAATATGTAAGACTCATTTTGTAACCTCCAGATGGTTAGGAGGGGCACGGAAGCACATAACCTGAGACATGCAGCATACAAAGTGTGCTGTCTCCTGAACTGTGCTTCTATCGGCCTACGATTGCCGAGGTGTTCCTCTAATTTTCTATAGCACCATGATTTCCAAGTAAAAGCAGCTTGATTTGTATTTCCGCCAGGAATACAAACACGGGACCTCTAAGTTAATATTCAATACCCAAGCCTGGTTTACTTAAGTTCCACGAAAGAATAATTTCCGTATAACATATAATTTTTTGAAAATCTTGATATTTATTGTCGCTCAATCACGATTGAAACGGAATCCCTCTACACTCATGATTAAAAAAAAATTATTTAACAAAGCTATATTCTTATTATTACGACAATTAAAACTATTTTAAACTTTTGTGATGATAGTTTTTGCAGTTATAGAATTATCCATGTCCGCCATAAGCTTTGCTTCTCGTATTTCTGAAAATTTAAAAATACAATAAATACACTTTTTCCGACCATTAATTAAATTTGTACGTTCATTATTTTATTTTTTCGTTCATAAGTAACAGTCTGTCGTAAATATCAAACCAAATAAACAAATTCAGTAAGTTATTAATGTAGCTGTTATTAGAGGTACGCATCGCATGGAAACGATGAGCGATGTCGAATGCGATGGAAACAATTCTAATGCCTTTAACAGTAAGTTGGTCGTAATATAATTTTAATACGCAGAGATGTTATGGAAGAGACTAGATAAATTAATACTTTCGAAACAAATATATGAATGACGGTTTATTAAAAAATAATTAACTAAACACTAATAGAAATTTTAAAGTTTTTACATCTGACTTACTTGACGAATTTTCTAGTAACCATATAAAGTTAACTAATATTATCTGTCTTTTAAGAGTTTGCTTTACGTATTTCTTAGTTCTTAGAGTTTACGACTGAATAGTGTTATTAAAATTTGAACTTCCATTGACTGTAGAATGAAGAACGAGGTTCGTTTCTGGAGTCCGGTAAACTAATGGTCTACAGTTGATACCCACCAGTCGTGTGTTGTATCCGGAATAATTAGTCTCTCAGAGTCGATTTTGGGTCGCTATTGGATTCGAAATTTCAAAGTTAAACATGGTAGAACCGTGGTGTATTTGTCTTACACCAAATCCAGTACGCTTGAAGTGTCCTTCCAAACCTATGTGGAGCATCTTCCACTACCACACGGAAAGAACTCGGTTTTAAACAGCAGTCGGATTGACACTTGTTTACAATATTAAGGTAATTAGAGATTATCTCTCCGAGACCAGCAGCGTTAAACACGGTGAAATCGCTGACTTATGACCAACTTCTCTAAAATTATCATTTGAATAACAGTCATGAACTGGTCTTGTACGATTATGGTTTGAACTCTTCACTGAAATTCTAAGGTTCAGATTGGTCAGGATTTCATTTAAGTGAGGTAATTACAATTAAATTATGTAAAGTTTGGTTTATTATGGTCATTTGTTATAACCTGCAGCAAAAGGACCGAAGTCAGTTGAAACCAAAGTAAACATTTGAACCCGGTCAATTGCGACTACCCGGACGGCTAATTGCTATCGAAAACATCGTTCTATCAGTCACAGGCAGACTGCATCTGTACGTATAAGCCGTGTGAAGCGATGAAGTCTCACGCGTGGGACTACGCCTTTCCAACGTTTATATAGGCCTACTGTTCCGACCAATCAACTTTCTTTGTGCACATTTACATTCCATATATGTGACATATTTTAACCCATATGTGAAAGACCTCTGCGTTTGCTTCGATCGTCCTACATTGGCATCAAAACACCTATCGATTTGCGGGTTACTAAAAACATCGTTCATATGTCACAGACATCGAACCATTAGATCGGAACGCTTGGCCGAGCTAAGCCGAGCTCGCATTGCTCGTAGCTGAGAGCATATCAGATGTGGGTCCACCTCATAACAGAACGTATAATCACCTATACCAACACTAAAACATTCACACCATTCCTAGCTACATAACTCAGTAATTGCTAGGACATCTCATTCACAACATCTTTACCGCTCATTTAACATGTAGGCCTATATTACAACTAGTTTTCTATTATAGCCTGCACTAAATTCATAAGTCTCTGTCTTACTTATAAACGGAGGGACCAAACTAAAAGGACACCAACCTAACTGATCTAAACTAGGAGGAACCACCCTAACCTAACCTAACATAAATATTGGAACAAAGTGGAAGTTACAAAATTGAAACCTGATGGAAATTTGGAACAGGAGCGTTTCTACTATTTCCTAGGGATTCAGTCCAAATGAAAGTGCGGGGCCCAATTGACCGGTTAAGAACAGGTAAAAATGTCATTTCCTTCCAACTTACCTAAAGCAAAATTACCTAAGTTTTACATTCTTCTTATGGATTTTAACGTATGAGTCATCCATAGAATTATAAAAAAGAAACATACACCCAGTGAACAATATATTTAATTATATAGAATTGTTATTAACAACTCCGCTATAACATATTTCTAACTAGCGTCTACGTGACACATGCACACGCGCATTCGACTATCGTAACATATTGCAACGTTACAACAATTATACACAATTTATTACCATGTACTCAACGCAACTATAATATGTATTACACCGGCCAGGTGGCAGGATTTGTTATCTCGTTGCGTCAAGTAGCCTATATGTAGTTGCACAATAATTAAATAATTTTTAAAGAGGAGTGAGATGTTGTTGACATGAAATAATCATTTAAAACCGTTTCAAGATAATCATTCTAAGATTTATTAATTGATAAAAAAATATTTAAATATTCAAAAATTCAAACTGTTATTTAACTCTATTGACACACTCAAAATTTTAACATATAACAAAAGATTTAGTAACTTTCAAATTTTCTTATAACATTAAATTATTTACTTTAATTATTATTTACATTTAAAATTTTTAATTCTTACTGTTCATGTAAAATTGTCTTTCTGAAAGTTCTTTCACAACAAAAGTATATATATTTAGTCATCACCTGCATACTGCTGCCGTTACCGTTGCGTGTGTGTATGTGTTCAGAATCCTGAGAATATGATGATGGTTATTCTGCTGCTGTGGTCGTTGTCTCTAAGTGTTGTTGTTGTTGATGCTCCAGAATTCCTCCTTACGTCTTGGTGTGAGTGTGGTAGTGTGTGTGTGTCCATGTCGATCGGCAAACGGGCAGCGTAACGTCGTCTGTAGATTTCTTGTGTCTGAGAATGCCCCAAAATTGTCGGTCGTATTTATACTGGACTCAATCTGACATGTCCAGGATTGCTCTTGACATGTTGGAAATTGTAACTTTCAAAGGCAAAGCGTCCTTTTAATTACGAATCACTTTTTTGTTCATTTTAGCGATTTCGTAAACACAGTTTTAGCATGCGCGATATCATTGTTGGCGTAATTTTTTTTCTGTTCACGCACGTATAACACACATGTTAATTACTCTTTAATTATACTAGTAATTAACATTAAACTCTTAGCGTCATTAATATTGCAAATTTCTGCAATATTTTTATATCACGGCATTCGTTAAAAATTCCTCAATGTAATGGTGTTTCTATAATTGGCGTAAG
Source organism: Magicicada septendecula (assembly GCA_034769895.1). NCBI lineage: Eukaryota > Metazoa > Arthropoda > Insecta > Hemiptera > Cicadidae > Magicicada > Magicicada septendecula. Next base: position 179,582,032 of record CM068368.1, read on the forward strand.
TCTTCGTTAACATGTTTAAAACGTATTAATTAGTTTATTATAATCCTGTCAAAACCTGATTACGGCTGTAACGCATCACCCCATCTTTTCGTTCAATGCCTATCGGAACTGGCTCACACACACACAAACACACGAACGCTATAACTTACGCTGGCGAAGCAGGTGTCCTCTCGACAGGTCAGATTTTGTCAATTCCTGCATTTTCACGCACAAAACTGTATAAAACTTCCTTATTCTATTTACAATATAAAACATAGGTCTACCGCCCTGGGCAAATATGCAAATAACTGTATTGTTGCAATATTGATTAATTAAAAAAGATTTTTTTGATAGTTTAATAAACTAATAAAACAGTTACATTCACTAAATAAATTACTTGATTCATTGTAAGTAGAACTCCAATAACTCCACTAGATTTTTGCAAAACTAAAAATTTTATTTTTTTAATTTTTATGGTAAAATGTTTAATTAATGTGTCACTAAAATGTGGCATTAATGCACATATTTCCTATGTGTGATATCGTATTAAATGTTATCCATTGGAGATTGGATGCTTCACTCATCCACATACTCATTGGTTATGACGTCAGAGATTAAAGACGATAAGGAGGCGCTGGTAGCTGCTTTCCGATGTCGCCGTTGCGTTCAAGACTTGTAAACAACGGAACGTGTTCCGAACTTAAAAATATTAATTCCAATACTGTACGTGTATAACAGGAAATGTCTGTTGTAACACGGTAATATTTCATAGTTTATATATTATCGAGACTAAACAGTAAACACACACAACACACACACACAAAATAAAATTAGCTACTATTGCACAGGACATGTTTTATTTGGAAATTGTGACATGACAAAAACACGACAAAGGTTTAGGTCACAATCACTGTCTTTAGGTCTTTAACAATCACCTAATCTGTTATGAATTGTGTTTCAGGCCTCTGATTTTCATAACATATTTATTTGTAAATTAATTAATACAGACTGTTCTGTGTTCTTTTGTTTAGTTATCAAAAAGTGTAGAATTCTGTGTTTTGTGTGTGTGTGCGCGCGCACGCGCGCGAGAGAGGGAGAGAGATAGAGAGAGACTAATGACTCATAATCATTTCTAATGAAAACTGATTACCGATTTCAGCGAACTGTGCGAGCGGATGTTTCCGTGGACGGTAGCTCCATTCCAGCTCATTTTAAACACGGCGAATGAAACATTCAAAATTAGATGGTCATGGCATCACTTACTTTATTGTCACTTGCTTCGGTCTCATAGAATTAAACGACTAATAAAAAGTATACGGATTTAATGTAAACTCACTTGAATGTAAAAAGTAACTTAGGTTGTGTGTTAACCAGTATTCTTAAAGTAAATTATATGCAATTAGAAAGATAAGACTAACAACAAAAACATTTTTGCAGTATGCAATAAACGTTATGTTTCGGCTTGCACAGAGTGGAGTATTTCAGGGATTCTCTGTTCAAAATTAGTTTCTATCTGTTTCATGAAACTAAATTTATGTAACTTCCTAAGTTGCCATATTAATTAAACTTTTTAAAATTCGTTTTAAAGAATTGTTTAAAGGTGTATCGACTAATTAATTTAAACAATAAAAACAAAATTATTATTTATTTACACTATAAAAAGCTGTCTTTAGTTATCATTACACTTTATATACAGTAAGAGATAAAATAATAAAATAGTAGCCTACTTACTTTTCTGTAGACACGTAGGTACTGCTTAAACTACACCCATTCCATGAACTGAAATAACAACTTCATAATGACAACCTCTTTCATTTGTAATGTATATATATTTTTGGCTTGGAATTTCATTTTTTTTTTTTATTTGCTGAAGCACCTGCTGTAAATAACTTGCCAGTCCCACTTCTCTCTATTTTTTGAGTTTATCTTTGTGTACACAAAACTGTTTGTATTCAAAAGTGATGCAGTTTCAAATTTCTCACTGTCAGTTTCCCGCGTGCCTTCTTTTATCATATTTGTAAGTGACGTCCTACCTTTAAATAAATCATTGGCTTAGTTATTGTTCAACTCACTGTTTATATAATTAACAACTAAGTTTAGTCCATGTGATAACCTTCACTGCGAGTAATTACGTACGAAACTGCCCTAAACCAACAATTTCCGTCACCCACAATTTTCTTCACACCGTGTAGTCTTGGAAGTGCTAATTTATAAACGATTCAATACATGTGCATTCCCCTTCAAAGCACAGACCCAACATTACACTTTTCTATTTGCCACTGTATGTCAACCGGATCATACAAAAATTCCACTTCACACCACTCATCAGAAACCTTCACATCAGATTTATCATCATTTAGATTATAATAAATTTTCAAGTTTTCATGTTCTTTCTTTTTCCTCACTTTGTCACTGTCATCTTGTAATATACAGTATTCATTTCTTACAACTTTGTTAACTGTAGTGGTCCACTACAGTGTAAGTTCAGTAAACGTAACTGTTTCAATACCAGTCTATTATAGAAAAAAGCTCTGGCGTCTAGTTTCGTTCCGTATTTTTTATTTGTACAGACGGAATCCTCCCTTCACACACACACACACACACACACACACACACACACACACACACACACACACACACACACACACACACAAATAAAAAATTACACAATTTGTTGTTACAAAATCGTAAAGTTTCTTATATAAAACAATATGTAGCAATGAATGTATTTTGTTTTTAATTGATACATAAATTTTCGTAATGCGTATGCAGATTATGGTTATTCTAATAAAAGCAATTCAATTCAAAATTTGTATTATATGTAATAGTTACAGTGGTATATATTTACTTATGGCATAAATGTGGCACACGTTATTTATGCACATCCTAAGTTATGTTCTATTAACTGCATGAAACCCACCTGTAATTATTCGTATACAGTTTCCAAGTTCTAAACACGTGCGTTTTTAAATATAAGAATGTGCGTTTCGCCAGCAGTGGTATCATCACCATGTAATGTATTTCATCAGAGTCTGTAATGTAATCTCATGTAATACACTACTTGATAGGCCTTTACGAAAGAGTTAAATTGTTGATTTGCATATTATGTTGGCCTATGAGCATGTAAGAAGTAAGGTTTACAAACTACTTTAATCATTGATAATATTAATATTTCTACTCAATAGACTATAACACTTACTCCAGTGTACCGACTCTTTATTGTACCTCAGGGCGCCAGTAATAATAAACACAAATTAAAATATATCAATCAACTTTTAATGATTCATTTGCATTTATATACTACAAATTTCTTTAACTAGACTTGGATAGTTTTGCCCTACAATTTGAATATTATTTCGTGGCAATGAGTTCTTTTTAGACAAATTGAGTCACTATATTTCATTAAAAATATATATATTTATAAAACAATATTGATTCAAATGTTAATTTTTTGTTACTTGCGTGGAGAATCCTTGCGATGTGCGTAGTCCTTAAGGTGTTGCATGCCGGTGAGTCGTCAGCAGCTGTTTGTTGCGCGTTAATCCTGGTTATGAATGCACTAATTCACTTTATCACAGATGTACACTACACTTGACATATTGGTGATACATACAATTATGTCGTATAATTATACACTCTGGGTTACAACGTATTCTTCAATTTACATTAAGTGCATCTAACACAGTTCGCGTCGCGTGCGTTTCGATTATCTCATACCATCGTGAATTTAACCCGAACTAATTCGCTTTCTTCAGTGATTTCACCACAACATATCGTATTGATGAACATTTATATGTAGTATTTACTTCTCGTTGTTCGTTACTACTCCGAACATTCACGCATTAACTTATTACTGTATATTGAACTTTATAAATTTAGCGTTAGCAATTATCGCGTTCCCGTACTTCTGTTTACTGCTGCGAATTTACTTTATTCTTTAAATTACTAATAAAATTTATATCTATATAGTTAACGCAAAACAGCGCACGCGAGTCTCTTCAGTGTAGTTTCGCCGATATAAAGAAGACTGCCGGATTTCTCTCCAAATTCATATTTTTATACTAGGCTTTGAATTTCCCTTACCAAGTCTCGACAGAAAAACAATCCCATAGGTTTAGACTAGAGCTAAATACAAAATCGCCCAATCTCCTTAGCGAAAACCTCCCGCGCAACACATGACGCTTCCTCTGATTTGCCGAACGTTTTTCGCGTCTCACGTGCTTAAAAAAACTAGCTTAACTATCTACCTCACTCTTACATCGCTCTCTCGAACATAACGGTATCTATCGTTACATGCACTTAAAGTTTACAACATTGGCAAACACCCCTAATATCCTAGCGAATAATACATTTTATGATAGTTATGTTCCAAAACGTGACTTAGACTAATATTACCTTCCTTATAGACGTCAGCCCCAAGGCCGGCCGGCGTTGCTAACCTAACCTACCGCTATACTATACAGCTTTTTACAAGTTTTTTTCTTTCATGTAACGCCGCCTAACGGTACAGGCGTTTCACTACCTCCCCGCTTTCTAAAACATACACATTTCTTTGCGTTCAGCATAGTTTGATTTCGTAAAATTTGCGATTGCTCAATTTTTGCGTTACACTCACTACGCTGTAAAAAATTCTGTTATTCAAATTACCAAGCGGTCTTAAGAACGCTGTCTGTTTCAAGAAGGCCGGGATTGTAATCAGGACTGTAGGTGCAGTTGAGAAACCTTGTCGCCCATCAGTGCAGTGGTTAAATTCCAACCGACAAGACGTTCGCCGGTTGTGGTTATGTAGTGTATTCAAAAGTAATTACAATCACAATCACAGTGGATTAGTGGAAAGTAATTATTGTGTTAATTTGTTCAAAACTGTAAAGCTGACATTTATTGTTGTGCGTTTAATGATTTTACTTAAATTATTGTATAAGTGTGTCTATGTTAATTTTTAACTGTTGTTTGTGTTAAAATAAAGTTTGTATGTTTAGTATATATGTTTGTATGTTATATAGTGTTATTTTATTTTTATTTGTGTGTTTAGTTTGTAACTATATAGCGACGTGATTGGTGCCAGTTATTCTGTTTCCACTGAACAACACGACGATCGGTGTGACTGTCGTAACAATATGAATAGGCGGTGATTGTGGACTTTAAATATTATAGAATTTATTATTTAATTTTCTATAATTCAGGTAATTAATTATGATTTTGATTCAAATATCAAATATAATGAGTAGGCTATAGACCGTAATTGTAGACCTACAATAACATATAATTCACGATTTTATCTTTGGGTTGATAGAGAAGTTAATTTCGTTAACAGAAAACTAATTACGTCAAAATTGTAAAACTGGATTAAAATAGTTGATTTGTTAAGTACATATACACAACTAGTATTTTAGATATTTATTGCATCTGTAACTAACATAGATCTAACATATATCTAATAATATTATGTTAGACATATCCAACCTGTAACATGCGTCTGGATATGTCATATGTCTAGTAGCCCAAATTTAACTAAACATAGGGATGCGTTTAGTCCCTGAGCTGCAGAACTCGTTCTCTGTTTTGAACAAACTACATTTTATTGTTAGTTATAATCAACTTAATACATTTTGTTTTTTAAACTTTGACTAAAGTTCTTTGTATTTATGATTCTCAGCAGTTAGCTGAAATAAGATCACAAGGATGTAACCATAGGTGTGTAGTTACCAAGATTAATGGAGGTTTTTCTGTACTTTAAAAAGTAAAATACAGTAATGCAGTAAAGATACTAACGTTTTTAAATCACAAAACTTCCTAAAAACCTGGAGTAGCAGTTATGGGCAGCTGGCATTTGTTTACTTTATTAAATGAAAGTATACACTACAATTTTACAATAGCCGCTTTTCCAGAACTCTGCCGAAGTTACAAGATTTCTTAAATTTGTAATAGTTACTCATAACATTTTTTCAAACTTGTAACAAATTGTATTTATAATTTCTAGCTTTTTTTTGCTATTTATATGATATTTGAAATACATGCCCATTTTCTCTTTGTTTTATCGGAAATACCCACTTTACACATTTAAATAGACGAAGCGTACGAGTTTCATGTAGGCTTACTTCTAAACATAACTTTCTCCTTGCGTGCGCGCCATATGCTACTCGTTCGAAACTCATTTTGTAATGGGTGTAGGCCCATGTAAGCAGGTACAACAGATTCTTCTTATATTACAACTTTTTTTGACTTTTGGCTAGATTATGGGGATTTGGAACCACTGCGCGTCGTTATGGAAACGGAATTTAAGAAATAACAAATTTGAAACAACTTGTTAATTTAATATCATATTTTTATAAAAATCGGAATTCTTAAAATTAATTTAGAATGTTTTGAAACAAGTGGGAACGAGATTTTATGTTGTTGCTGTAGATGAAATAGGTTTTTACCCTACTAGTTATAATATGTGTGTGTGTGTGTGTGTGTGTGTGTGTGTGTGTGTGTGTGTGTGTGTGTGTGTGTGTGTGTGTGTGTGTGTGTGTGTGTGTGATATGTTGTCATACTTTAGTTAGCCTATATATAAAAAAATTCAATTACGTTGTTTACAAACAACACAATTTTAAAAATATATTGACCGTAATTTTAATTAATAAAGTTTCATTTTATTTAACACCGTTAAAAATTTAAAGTTTCTATACTTAATACAATATGGTTAAATTTTATTAAACTACATTACAAAACTTACACGCCCACCCCTACATACACATATACATATTTATATATAATATTTTATAAATATGTTTATTAATTGTAAGCACCTAAGTTTATTGATTTTTCATCAACTTTATAATGCTAATAGGAAGCAAAATTTAGAGATAAATGTCCTTACAGTCTATGTTAGGTCTAATAATAGCGATACTTTTTACACTGAATAATAATTTTTGAGACAAGAAAATATTCCTTCTAAAAAATATTTGAAACCGTTTATTGTCTGGAACTTACATACCTTATTGTAGTATGGCTTAATTCGATTACACCTAAATTTTAGATTTATTGTTGATAAACCCTTTGTTATCAAATATTAAGAGTGCTAAACTTATTAAGACCTCTACTAATGATTATTAGAAATCATTAGGCACTTGATCTTAGGGTCATGTATGCACAATATTACAATTTGGCGGAAGGTATAAAAACTAGATATGAAGAGCTCTCGTTTTCCATAGGTAAGAAACAAAAGTGTTTTAGTAGAGAGTTGAGATCACTAATAAAAAAGAGAAGGAGGTTACAAAATTACATTCTGAAAATACATAGCTATAATTGATGTTTTTAAGAAGTTACGTGTAAAGCGGTAACTACTGCGGAATATAACTCCATTAGAAAAGTTTTAATCATGGTACGTATTTAGTAGAGCGTAGTACATAGCTTAGCTCTCAGGGTGCTTTGAAAGTTAAAACGACAAACTAATAAGTCTCACTGTAGGATGTTGGGTATCCTTGAAATTATTAATTAAACGACAGCAGACTTACTTAATGAAGTTACGGTATAATTAACATTGTGCTTAGCACTCATAGTTACCATGAATTCAACCATCTTTCACGCGCTCGAAACAGACTGTAAGTTGAGAAAATAAAAATAATTCCGTCCTCCGTACCTTCCTGGTTATTGTGGGGAATGTAAAAACCAGTAACAAATAAACGGCAATAATGGGCAGAATTTGTTCTTTAAGACAGCTTAGCCGTGTATATTATCTTTTGTGCTGTATTAAAAAGGAGTCAATGGGAGGGGAGGGGAAAATATGACTGTGTAACGTACCAAATTATTACAAAAATATTTTACGATTATTTCGTGTTTAAATATTCGTCCGTGCTTCAACTTTCTTTAAACATTCACATTATACTGTATGTAAGTGTTAGTAATCATCATCGTCTTCACTACCGTCATTAATTGTTTTCCGTCATTAATTAGTTAGCACAGAGGTGTGCCTTACACTGAATTAGGGGTCAGGTTATGGAATCGATAATGACATTGGTCGTACTGTGAGTCCTTTAAGTTATCAGTTTACATATTATCTGATATAAGATTATATACATACACACACTCACATACACTCATACACAAACCCCTTTCACTGTTTTATGATCTTTGTCGATTTCTTAGAGTTGCCGCATATTTCTCTTCCAACAATACACTGATGGCTACATTCGCTGACGACACAGCCGTATTATCATCCAATGAAGACCCAATGCTAGCTGCTGAGGATATACAAAACCATTTAAATATCTTGGCAGAATGGTTAAAACAATGGCGATTCAAAGTAAACAGCGACAAATCGACGCAGATCACGTTTACTACAAGACGCAGCAAATGTCCACAAGTAACAATAAACAACAACCCAATACCAATGAAATCGGAAGTAAAATACTTGTGACTACACTTAGATGAGAAACTAACCTGGCGATCACACATTAAGGCAAAGAAGCAACACCTAGCAATAAAAACTAGACAAATGAATTGGCTAATAGGAAAACGATCGAAATTATCTATGGAGAGCAAACTAATTATATACAAAACGATACTAAAGCCAATATGGCGTAAAGCTATGGGGTTGCTCCAAGCTATCTAACACAAAAATTATCCAAACATTCCAATCGAAAACTCTCCATATAATAACAACGCTCCATGGTTTGTCTCAAATCAAACCATTCACGAGGATCTCACAATTCCATTCATAAAAGATGTGATTCAAACGCAAGCTATAAAATACAAAGAACGGATTACAGATCATCAAAATCACTTAATTAGGGAATTGTCCAACCGGAAAATAGCAGAAAGAAGACTGAAGAAAAATTGACCAGAAGATCTAGTCAGATGAGCAGCTGAGAACTGTCGATGGACAGTATCCGCTTCACATCAACCTTCATTCATCACATTTACTTAATACTTATGTTCTAATTTGAGTAGATTGTAAGTTTTCATGTATTAAATTAAAATAATATTTCTGTTTCTTTTATACAATTCTTGAAACTACTGTTCGTACGTTTGTCTAAGATTTTACTCTTCCTTATTTTTCTTAACGTTTGCTTTACATATTCATCTTACTGTCCTTGTCCCGTCCACGTGTTTCAAAAATTCACCTAAGTCGATTGTCTTTCTTTAGTCTCTAAAGACAAGTGTAAAGGTCTATACGCTCTCTCTCTCTCTCTCTCTCTCTCTCTCTCTCTCTCTCTCTCTCTCTCTCTCTCTCTCTCTCTCTCTCTCTCTATCTCTCTCTCTCTCTCTCTCTCTCTCTCTCTCTCTCTTAATATGGTAATTTCACTTAATTTTCTCAGGTATTTAGGTATTTCACTCGACAGCTTGATCTTACTTTTGTGTTTTCAGTCATTTTACCAGAATCGCTTCCTAAGAGATTATAGAATAGTTGTTCTATAATACATAATATAACAAAATAACGAAATCTGATAGAGTAGATCTACAAATTGCCTTTAATACCTTCATCGTTTGTATGTTATTATTTATATTTACTAAAAAAAAAAGATATTGGGATATAATCAAAATAAACGGTAAGTAGGTAAGAAAATAAGAAGAAAGTGGTAAAGAAAGTTAAACGTAAGCAAAATGAGGAAAAGTATAAAAAAACTTATTTATATAACAACTCAGAAAACCTGTTATAAAAATTATAACTTTTTTGTCCTGTGTGCGTTTTAATACAGCAAGAAAATACACCTCGAGACTTAGTTTTGTAAAAGATTAAAGTCTGAGAACACAGTTGCTTGACAAATAAGTAAATTTATGTTTTGTTTGTTTCCACTACGCACTTGGCTGGTAAGTACTAAAAGTCTCTTAAACAGATCTCACTTGTTTAGGAGTAATATAGACAAATCTGCATATTCTTACAGTCGTTACTTTTATAAAGGTTTACCAAAAGAGTTCAGTGAATGACAAGAAGCGACTGATACGGAAATATTTCAAATATATGATTGTTTCATACAGAGCGACCTATTAAGTTACTGTTTCCAGTACGGAGACAGAATACGAATTATATAAATGCAAATTCAAACTAAACTACGCCAATAGGTTTGATGTTTCGTATATTGCCCACGTTGCACAAGTGCAGCTTAGAGTTGCATTACAGCTTAGAGTGCAGTATTGTATAAACTAAATTACGGGTTTATTGCAAAGTCTTTTTAGCGAACAAATGTTTGTTGCCGTGAGTGTTGGCGTAGTATGTTGCTGGGATTGCATCTGTACTGGGACCTACAGTAACAAAGTGAAGTGTGGGATGTAAGGATTTGTGCTGTCTGATTGTTGTGCCATCATAAGAATGTCACACAACAACTGCAATTGGATGTACAGTTCTGCTACAGTGGAACTAATTGAGCGCACAGTAATTTCTTAAGCATATTAAAATAATATCAATGTTACAACTGTAGATGCTCCATGTAACGAGACTCGAACAATGATATGACTGAATATCCTGTACAATCTCATTGCAAAAGCTATGTGCATGTGTGCCGTTGAGGAAGAGAGGAAATGAGAGACAGCGAGAGAGACGGTAGCGAAAAGAAGAGTCAGGGAGAAAGTCAGATTTGAGAGCGCTAAGGAGACGAGGGGGAATACAACATATTGGCAATGAAATTATCTAGTGCAGTAGTAAATCCCTGAATTTGACAATAAATGTAGTAAAATTTTAACTGCTTTCCTAAGCATGTATTAGACTAGATGTTGAATGCCACTTCCTATGATGACTCCTGTAATTTTGTGTAGCTATAATTTATTTTTGTTATTTATTACAAGCACAGTTAATAAAATGAAGGAAATCCTGTGAATGAAAGTAAAGAAAGTACATGTCACGTGTCACGTTCTTGGTAGAATACCAAGCACTCTCACTTTCCTCTAACCCAAAATAATGTCAAAAAGCCTGTTTGGTACAGGCCTTTGTCTGAGGCGTTTTAGTTGCAATAAGTGCCTTGTGCCATCCAGCATCTTTCTTGGCAAGTTCGTTAGGGTGCGCTGTCTGTGTCCTTTTGTATCTAATGCAATGATGTTTATTTTCTTCTCGAACAGAAGGTCATTGACCAGGCAATGACCAGTATTCTGAGTGACACGTTATGGAAACGCTGCAGGATTTCTGGTTGAATTACTTCCTGTACACCATAGCTGAATGTTGTACCTACAAATTTATTTCACAGTGGTCTTATAGGAGATTTTATTCTTCAAGGAAATGTGTCACCTACTTTTCAACAACATTTACGTATGTCTAAACGTATGCAGAAGTTGTTTATTATTCATTACTATGTTTCTTCACTACGTGAGACGTCTGTCCAGACGCAGTCGAGATATTCAGTGTCTCGCGACTGTAACAACTCAGAGTTGTTTAATTTATAGGCAGAAATTTGTCTTATCTCAAGCTAAATGTGACATGAGTCGATTTGGATTCGGTTGTCAGAAACACCCTTTTGAACACTTCCGCCAGTCACAGATAGAAATCGTCTAGAATGTTTAAACAATATTTCTTTGATGCGCGGTCAAGTCACTATTTGAGCATTTGGGGATTATGTCGTAATATTATAGCACGAAATCAGAGCTACCGGTTGGTATTAAGGTCTTAAGTCAAACTTTAAAAATAGGTTAGCTGTACCAATTGATATTATAGCCTTAAGTCAAGTTTATAACTTCCTTCCTGGTATTAAGGTCATAAGTCAACATATGCCCTTAATACCGTTCACTACTTAAATAAATTTTATTGGCGCCATAGTCTTATGTCGACTTAAGTCCTTATGACTACTCCAACAGTAGTACAGTTGGTAAGAATGGAGATAACGTACATCGTGGGGAACAGGATTGAACACGTTCACTTGAAACTCGGGCAGTCAGAGCTGTGTGTTAAGTGTTTATCAAGATGTTTTCAAGAGGAAAAAAGCTTGTTCTGCTTGCTTTGAATGAAATGACTACAAATGAAGGTAAGTAATCTTATTTTTAAATGTAATCAAATAATTGAGGCATTGACATGGAAAAAAATGTAAGTCACAAAAATGAAATGAGATCGTACAGAAGGAAAATCACTTTGAAACCATCAATAAGACACACTTTTATTGATACAGTAAAGTTAAATTCTATTTTGAAATTTGATTTTAATTTAATACAATACTGTAACCTTTTCTATGAATGCTCACATATTATATTTTTATAAAATTCGTGTTATTGGGGATCCATGAACGTTAAAAGAATTTTTTTATCAGGCTGATGACTGATTTCGACATAATAAATTCAGGTTTTGTTTTGAATTTTATATTCGAATAATCTTTTTAAATGAAACAACATTAATTAAATTCGTTTTTCGATTCACCCAGTATACAATTGCATTTAAATTAATAATAAAGCATCGACAGGTTGTTCATTCACTGTAAACAATAGGTTAACAGGTGATCGTACCAGCTTACATTCTTTTCTATGCCTGGATGGAGTTCCATACATTATCTGCTACCTATCGCGCTTCATGGTTACTAATTTAAATGGGTTAGGAACATAATAAGAGAGAAGGTATTGTTTTACTTTTTAAAGACGGAAGATATTATTAAAGATATTTTTACATTTACTAAGATATTTTGACGTATTAATTTTTTTATTCTTCATATTATTTTCATAATAAAAGAACAAGTTCGAAAAACTTATTTTTTTAATGTTTTTGCAGATAAAGTAGTGGAAGAAAAATGGGTCTCAATGAACCATGATGATGATGATGGCGATCGTGACAAAACCTATGTACCTGATTCAGAAAGCGACAGCAGTGTGGAGGAACATAATAGGAGAGAAGGTATTGTTTTACTTTTTAAAGACGGAAGATATTATTGAATATATTTTTACATTTACTAAGATATTTTGACGTATTAATATTTTTATTCTCAATATTATTTTCATAATAAAAGGACAAATTCGAAAAACTAAGTTTTTAATTTTTTTGCAGATGAAGTAGTGGAAGAAAAATGGGCCTCAATGAACCATGATGATGATGATGATAGCGATCGTGACAAAACCTATGTACCTGATTCAGAAAGCGACAGCAGTGTGGAGGATGTTACTACTCGCACATTAAAGGTAAAACGAGCTAAATCCCCAAAAAGTGGTCCTTCTGGTCTTAAAAAAGATCATGAGCATCCTGTAGATACCTCCAGTGTAACGAATCCACAGACTAATGATGGTATAGTTTCAAGTGTTGGCGCGAATAATTCCACACGTCCATGGGCTAGGTCTATTCGAAATGAAAGAAAATTACTGCTAAATACTGGAAAACCATACATTAATGTTAGTGGAAAACAAATACAAGGGCGACAAATGAAACAACTAAAGCACTGTAGAAACAAGTGTTTTGTTTTTCTAGAAAATGACATTAGGAAATCAATTTTAAATGAATATTGGAGTATTGGTTCACATGAAGGACGTGTAAATTTTATTGCAAAACACGTTGCAGGAAAAAAACCAGGAAGCAGTAGGCCTATGAAAGAAAACAGTTTAAAAAACCGAGGAGTAACCAATGAGTATTGTTTCGAAATCAAAGGGGAAAGAAAAATAGTCTGTAAGGACTGTTTTTTGAAAACTTTAGATGAACATGAGAAGTTTGTGAAAATGGTTCTACAAAATAAAAAACGGACCATCACAGGAACCCCTCAAGAAGACAGACGTGGTAAAAATCCTCCGAAACACAAAAAAAGTGAAGAAGATTTAGAGAAAATAAGGAGCCACATCCTTTCTTTCCCATCTTATGAAAGCCACTACACAAGACGCACAAACTCCACAAAATACTTACCACCTCATCTGAACCTACAGATCATGTACAATCTCTATGCGGAAAAGGTGGAAAACCCAGCATCGAGAAAGATATATGTGAGAGAATTCCACGCCTTGAAACTTGCATTCAAGAAGCCTCAAGTGGATACATGTCACAAGTGTGGCATCTTGAATATGAAATTAAAAATAGCTCCTACTGAAGAAACATCAATCATTGAAAACGAAATTAAAAACCATCAGGAATCCGCAGATTTGGCTTACAAGACAAAAGCAAATGATAAAGAAGCTTGTAAAGTAGATAATAGAAAGCAATGTTTTAGTTTTGATCTGCAGCAATGCCTCCCCACTCCTTCTCTTGTTTCGTCTGTTGCTTTCTACAAAAGACAGTTGTGGACCTACAATCTCACTATTCATGACAATGTAACTGGTCAGTCTTACAACCACATGTGGCATGAGGCAACAGCAGGACGAGGAGCAAATGAAATAGCCTCATGCTTGTTTCATCATTTGGGCAAACTTCCTTCTACTATTGAAGAAGTGATTTTTTATTCTGACACTTGCGGAGGTCAGAACAAAAATTCGCATGTAGCTGCAATGTTTATGAAGGCCATGACTGTCTTTCCACATATAAAAATAATAAAACATAAATTTTTGGTTCCAGGCCACACTCATTTGGAGTGTGATGTTGACCACTCAATGATAGAAAAACAAAAAAAAAGCTAAAAATCCCAATTTATCATCCTCACGATTGGTTTCAGCTAGTTAGGGGAACCGGAAAGAAAATGCCATTTCAAGTAATTGAAATGAAACAAGAAGAGTTTCTTGATTTTGCAGAGCTTCTCAAGACAGATTTGGTATTAAGGAAGAAGAATTCGGATGGGGACTTATTTTCCTGGCATAATGTTCAGTGGCTTCAGTATACTCAAGACCACGGTACTCTGTTGTACAAGAACTCCTTAACAGAAGAAGAACCCTTCAAGTCAATGAGTTTTAGAAGAAGAGGGAGGCCTTCCATAGGACAGGTTCAACAAAAGTACAAGTCCATGGTTCCTATACCTGAGGTAAAGAAAAAGGATCTCATGGATTTACTTCCTCTGATACCACCAGTATTTCACAATTTTTATAGACAACTCCCGACAGATTCTGCTATCCAAGCGGAGGATCCTGACCTTCTGGAAGTTGAGCTGGAGTAGTCCCAAATTAAAGGAATGGAATTTTGAGATTAGTATTTGTTAATTTTGAATTTCTTCATGTATACCTTTAGTATGTTTTGTAATGTAAAATTTATAAAATTATTCTATACCCAAACTAAGGTTTATGTATGTCCTAACATGCTTAAGCGATTATAAATGGTGAAATGTTAAAAAAATTAAATCCTTGTTAATTCCCAAATTGTAATTTTGACTTCGTTAATAAACAACTTTAATACCATATTCAAATGTTGTATTCTTATTTATTTTTTTCCTTCTGGTAAAGAATAAAAATCCCAAATTAAAAAAGAAATGAGTTGCTATTGTTTTTATAAGTACTACTTAATTTATTTCTTATAATAAGTTATTATCATTGCGATTGAAATTTGAGTCAGCTTATTTTGTGTAACATAGACACAACTAAAGCCAAAGTACTTCATGAAGAGGTGTGTAGTCAAAAGGGTGTGCAGTGAAGAGGTGTGCAGTCAGTCAATGATCAGACAAGAAATAAATGTATTCTTCAGATAGACTTACTACTATATTGTTTTATAAAAATAACAAATAATATCAATAATTAGATTTTACATAATGTTTTGAACTTTGCTGTTACTCTCCTGAAAAATTCAAATTTTTGACTTAAGCCCTAATCACCGCGAATCAAAGTGAAGAGGTGTGCGGTCAAAAGGGCTTAAGTCAAAATAAGTCCAAAATACAGAATCAGGAATGATCAGACAAGAAATAATTGTATGCTTCAGATAGAATTACTACTATATTGTTTTATAAAAATAACAATTACAAATAATATCAATAATTAGATTTTACATAATGTTTTGAACTTTGCTGTTGCTCTCCTGAAAAATTCAAAATTTTGACTTAAGCCCGTATGACCGCGCATCAAAGATTTACTATTACAGGAGTATTTTCTGTAGACAAATTCAAAAATAACTTTATCTTAGTTTGATTCATGCTTAACCCTTTTTTTATAGAGAAATCTAAAAGTTCAGGCTATATGTTTGTATTCGTTAGCCAGAACGTTGGTTCTCCGTTTGTAAATAATTGTGAAATAAGTTGGGATTGCTTGAAACTTCCTTCTTGAATGTAAAATATTACAAATCATAAAAATGTGTTCTTGTTGGTGAATTCCTGTAAAACATTCACAAATTTTCAGTTTCCCTTAAAGGTCAACATGTCATTAAATACAATATTTTTAGACGCATTTCTGTACAAGTAAAAAGTTAAATTAACAGGCATAAGATTAATATATAAATTTGTTATTTATTTAATCTATGTATGTTACTCTCAATGTAAACACAGTGTGTGAGCATTTTTACTCTTCCTGAATTAGCGGAGTTATACTTCCCTATATAGATCCGTTGTTTAAAATACAGATATTTTGTAAAAAAATTACTTTGTATGTATTTTTTAATAGGATACGAGCAAGTAGTATACATGTTTACCACGAGGGAATGAAGACAGCCAAGGAAACTTTTACCGTGGAATTGGTAGGACTATATGTCAAAAGATATGAGGTAACGAGGCGTCGAGTTTCTGTGTAAGCTAAGATAATAATCACAGAAAACATCTGTTAATAATAGTCGTAATATACAGTGCCATTGATGTGAAACTCAAAGCAAAGGAAGCTGGAAAAAGCTTATGTTTTTAAAGGTAAATACATTTTCTATAGTCATCCTCGTTCGTCTCCAAGTTAAAATTGATTTGGTTGTGTATAGAGATACATAATAGGCTAATCCAAATAAAAAGTATTCTTGTTTTTCTAAAAAATTAAATTTTTTAATATTTCCTTCAAAATTTAGATTTTTGTCTTTAGGAAGACTATATGATAGCAAAATGGCGACTATGGTTCTACGCTTGTCATGTGGAGCACGTCATTCCCAACCATGGCTGACTGGGTACTTCAATCGTGGCGATACTTCAGCGTAGTTTGTTGTCATAAAAAACACATGCAGTTCAATTTCATTTCCTATCTTTCAGCTTAATTTCGCTCTTCCCCAATATTCAGATATTAATAAACTACTGTAAATTGTTTATAGCTAATTGAAAGAAAATGTTCTATCTATATTCAGGAAAATGTTCCTGAAGTATGAATAAGTGGGGCGGAACACAATCGATACCACATACTGTGTCTCCACGCGACGATACCAAAGCAGGCATTGCGTGGTCGTGCACTGAAGGATAACCATTAAAACAGGCAATCATCTTTACGTCGATGTACATAATTGGCGCGTATGCAGGCAACCATATATAAAATTACTTCTTGTATGAATAATGGAGATGACTTGCATGTCAGTCGCATGGTGTACTTCCACCGCGAGTCTAGTCCCAAAGTGAGCCAGGTGCACTAAGAACTGCTTTCCGTTTCTAATTAATTGATTATCAAAAGTATATGCCCCGAATTGCACATAATCAGCAGACTCTTGTGGAACCAGAAATAGGTCTCAAACCAAAGCTGTTGTCAAATTCTGCACTACAAACTCCCAGTGCTTAGTGAGCTCAGCGAACTGTGTTGTGAACCAACCACTACCTTTAATCAGCGACAGGAGAGTATGCAAGAATTTTATTTTACTAATAGCAAAATACCTGAAGGCAAATAAAATTTGTCTAGTAAGCTACAGATGTAATATGAGTGGCACTGAATATTTATTTGTTTATTGTCACCTACAAACATGAGGCATTCCTTTCATAATGTAATCTTATAGCACGAAAGAGATTTATATTTTCATAATATTACGTGTTAGTTGCATTAACTGAAAGTTTTTATCAAATTACCTGCTGTATGAAGATTTCATAAAATCTGCGTTTACTAAAATTATTATTTTATCGATATAAAAGTTATAAAAGTGTATAACATACTAGCTGTTATCCGCAGCTTCGCACGCAAATATTAAACTTTTAATAATTATTTTAATATAATTTTTATTGTCTATGTCTATTTGGCGTTCTGTCAGCTCGTACAAAAAAGTAGTGTGTTGGGGGGGTATCGAAACAGGAAGTAGTGACGTCATGATCATCTGGTGACCGGAAGTAGTGACATCACGATCCTGACCTACCTCAACAGCCAGTGACGTCACTGAAACAACAATGGGGTCATTGTTTTAGTAGCGCCCAGTGTTGAAACAATAGCGATATTTTTCAGTAGCGCCTATTGTTTTATTCGCGCTATTGTTTCAGTGGCGCTATTGTTTTTAATGTCGACACAGACTGTTGAGGTAGGTCATGATCGTGAGGTCGTTGATCCGGTCATCAGAGTAGATCGTAACGTCACGTTTCCTGTTTCGATACCCCCCCGTACTTGACCGTCTGTGTGTGTGTGTGTGTGTGCGTGCGCGCGCGCGCGAATGTTTTGCAAAATCTTTCGGTGTGGGTTGCGGGCATCCCGGGATCGATGCCGTGGTCGAGCTCTGCACGATGCGTCGTTCGCGAGTATTGAGATAAGACTGAAGGATTTAGGGAACGAACCTCGTTTATATAGACGGACAATCCCCCCTCCTGTTCTACTAATGAGCGATATCTTGTTCACAGTGATACGATTGCTCAACAACCCGTAACTAAGTAAGCAAGAATCAGCAACAGATCTTCATATAAACACGGTGAGCAACCGGGAAACATGCGAGGAGGGGGAAAAATAACGTGCATACACATAGAAAACTGTAGGAAGTGCATTGTAAGGAATTGTACAACTTGATTATCGAATGAACCGAAAATAAATGAAAACAACTAATATATTTAAGTAACATAAATAAACCGGATAGCACCATTTAAGTCATTAACAAATAAGTAATAAAAATAATTAAGCAATAAACAGCAATTTAAGATCACAAAACGTGTAGTATGTCATAACAATCGGTCTCGGTCGGTCGTAACTAGTTAAGCAATAAACACAAAATTTACCCCGTCCAAAGATAGTAAAACGTATTACCAATCTCTTATAACTAAAAAGATGAAAAATATTAAAATGTAATAAATAATATGAGATAATATAAATAATATACACAAAAATACACAAAAAGTTAGTTTCATATAACCATAAAAGATGAAAAATAAAAAAATAATAAACGACATGACTGTTACGGAAGTCAAGATAACAGAGTTTATCTAGAATTCCGATCATCCGGCCGATGAAAAATATTTAGAACGAGGCACTTCAAAATGTAACTTTCCTGGACTTAATTGCTGAAAAGTCGGTTATAAAATCATTGTAATCTAAAGACGAACCAAAGTCGTTTCCAATTGAAAGTATCGCTACATTTGATACTCTGCCTTGAGATACTGGTGATCGTAAGTACGATTTAATTAAATGTAAGTTTACTAAACGATCTTTCACAAGAAGACACAGACACTGGTAAATTAAGACAAAATTTTTAAAGCTTTTAATAGTGTTTCGTAGGTTTCATAACCCATTGAAGAAATTTATCATAAGTAGGAAAGCAATACAACATTGCGGTAAAAAAAAATATAAACGCGAGCGAGCGTGCGCTCTCAAAGGCACGCGCTGTGGAACAGTCCCAACCCCTCATATAGCGACATCTGCATAATTTCACCCCTCACGAGGCCAGCCGGCGAAGTGTGTGTGTGTGTGTGTGTGTGTGTGTGTGTGTGTGTGTGTGTGTGTGTGTGTGTGTGTGTGTCCATCAAACAAACGGTTTCTATTTACTAAAAGAATTTTGTGATGTGTGTTATTTAGAAAATATCTGTAACAAGGAAGAATTATTACTAGTATTAGTATAATACTAAATTCAGTATAATTATTACGACTCCATACCACTACATGACGTGATTTAGTCGAATTCTACAAGAGAAATGAACACAACACGCGCGCACACACACATGTTTAGAAGCAAAACAAGTTGATCCGGAACAGGCGACCTTCATTCGCTGTACGGAAGAGAATCCAAATTAGTAAAAGGCTGTGCAACAATTTTTTTATCACAACGTAGTAACAGCTGCGCGCGCACGTAACAATGCAAGCCCCTAATGCTGTTTGTGTAAACGCGTTTTCAACAGTGTATTCGCGAAATGCAGTACCAGTCCTACGCTTCAAATATCACTATGATTTATCCTTTCTTTGTACCAAGAGAGAGAGAGAGAGAGAGAGAGAGAGACTACTCTCTGTAGAAATTATAAACGCGAACTTAACCACAAAAAAGACACATATCAGACGTGCACGTAACGTGATTTGCTCGACGCCTGCAAGTAAAATTATCACACACACACGTTTAGAAGCGAAACAACTAGAAATTTGTATGTCTACGGGAAACAGTGACCAACCGCAACTTTCTAAACGCGAAAGTCCGAATGATTTGTAACAAGATTTATCGCATAAAGTCCCCTTAGTTAAACGACAGATATCGGTATGGCGGATAATCCATATGTAGACAGCAGTCGTTTTTTATTTTTATCTTATACGGAAACGTGTACCATATTTAAAAAAAAAGCATTCCGAAATAATCATTTTTGATTTGTAAATAATTTAAATAAATCCGTAATAGACACTACAATTAAATTATGTTTAAAGTGTTAACTGGTATTAACGAATTACTGTCACACATAGACTTGCTTAGTCAGAATTTTTATTAACAATACGTCGGCCAACAGCAGTACGTCGATTTTCAGGTAGAGGTCATGATAATCGCCTAACGTTCGCATCCTGAAAGCCGTCCATACGTTTTGCGCGTGCGCGTAATCTTCGTCCGACTCGGGCGTCTCGGCTAGACGGTTGTAGAAGCGTTCCGGCGCGGGCAGAGAAACGTCCTTGAACTTACTTTCGTCCATCACGTACTCGTAAGGGTAGACCCCCTTCCTGACCAACATTTCAACGCGTTCTTCTTCGTCGTCTTGTTCGTAGCTTCGGTCCGGTCGCATGTACTGTCGTAATGTTTTAAATTTGTCTTTTCGCATGTTCTTCTCTAGCTTCTCCAACAACGCGTTTATAAACTGCACGGAATCGAGAAAGCGGATAGGACCGAGGGACACGGACACGTACCGCTCGTTGGTCGTGGCTATACATTTGAGTTCGTCTTGTTTGAATTTCCCGAACGCTTGGATGAGATGGTGGCAATCGTAGCCGCGCAGGTTGTGGAAGAACACGGGAACGTGTTGCGGCACGTTATAGTTTAAATTACACGCGTTGTGCGCGGCTCCCAAGTACTCGCCCGTCACTTGATCGTGGTTTGCACTTTGTCGTCCGCGTCGCCACGATCGATACTCTTCTTGCACAGATGACAGGTGGTGGCGTTCAGGAAATCGCGTTCGTTGTCTTCAGTCATGTGGAGTGGTCTGTTGAAATCGCGTTCGAATCGATTCATGTCTTCGCAAAGAGTCTGGAGAAACGTCTCCACTACGTCATTACCGCCGCCGCCGCTGTACAAGACGGGTTTTTTCACGGCTTCCCCATCCAATCGACGAACACGTAGCAGAAACTGCACGGTACGTGATGCGCGATGTCCTGCGAGTGCGATCTGTCCTCTTCGCGCGTACATCCGGACACCGGGTGAAGAAAAGATTCAAAGCCCGCGTAAACCGTTTACGGTACTCTGTGACACTTTGTGTAGTCATTAAAATACATATTGACGTCTTTTCCCGTCGGGAGTTCGACTTTTTGCGCTCCGTGCGGCGTGCAGAGTACCTCGTGATCCTTGAGTCGTTTTCGCGACATTTCAGGATCCGTATTATCGTGAAATCGCTCCAAACAGTAATTGCAGTAGACCAAAACCGACCTACTTTTCGTTAGTGTGTACAGCAAACTAGACATGTGTCTAATAAGACAGTAATGTTTGACCTCTTCATCGCTTACCAGTAATAAAAGATTCACGTGCGTCCTGTCTTTGTGCTCGGTTATCCGAATAGGGTACACTTCGTCTTTTCTGAATCCGGACTCGTTAATTTCGCTTTCGTAACCAAACACGTTCACCGAAATATTCGCGTTTTGTTTTTCAAATTTTTTAATTTGAGTCATGGACCACCGGATAGTCGATCCTCTCCATATTCAGCTCGTTTTCGTACTGTCTGTAGTGAGACACGCGGTGCGGGTTAGACGCGATCAGATGTAAGCCGGCTAGAACGGACGAGAGGAAGCATTTATCATCGTGTAGATTATGCAGGTTCAATAACTGTTTCTTATATAATAATTTCTTCGGTGTTGGTATGTAACTGGATCCGGCGAGAGAACGATATTTTAACAAGTTCATTTCTACGGCTACGATCCCGTTCTCGACCCATCCGCTACCTTCTCGAGTAAACTTTGAAACCAATTCCAGCACTTTTTCCACGCACTCCCTGTACTGATTGTTCACGTCTTCAACGTCCGTCGCGGGTAAACGAGTTGCGTACGCGAACGGAACACTCTCGTCTGCTCCAGTTCGTGATCGGATAAGAGTTTTTTGAATACGACGCGCACGGCCAAGTACCACTTGAAACTGTCCCCCATGTCGCGTGATTCCGCGCGCACGTCTTCCGGAATAACGTCCACCATTCTGTCCAACAATTCGGATACCGTGTCCACTCCGTCTTCGAAATCGTTATATTTTATCGTCTTTAGACTCCCGTTAAGCCCGATCGTACGAGTTGCGTATACTGCCATGGTTCTGTACTATGCCTTATACGAAATAAAGCACACTTTTTTTAGGTTAGAAAACCACTAGTTTTCACCAACGTGTCCGGCTGCTAACTGAGACATAGGCAGTAAGCCTATTAATATGAATAAAGCACACTTTTTTTTTAGGTTAGAAAGCACTTGTTTTCAGCAACGTGTCCAGCTGCTAACTGAGGTCTAAAAGGTAAACCTGTACAATATATAGGCACGAGCATATTGTTGCACAACCTTATTCAAGGCTTTGATTCACTTCTGGTTTACAGCGTGGGAAAGTCTTTCTACTTTCGTCCGAGAACAAAGGGGTTCTCTGTGAGAGAGGTCGATTACATCGATCTATTGCACGTTTGTTTATAGTTATTCATTCTCATTTCTACGAAATTAAGGCCATGTGGCGTATTTTAAACATCAACAAACGTCTGGATTGTATTTCTAATGCAGCGCAAGAGTGTACGCCTTTAGTACGCGTTCTTCCTTCTTTGAGTACGGCCGTGTGTTGATACCCTGCATTCTCGGCTTCTACAGGAGTTTCATGAACATCGGCCGGATTCGGTAAGTCGAACACACAATTTTATATTTCTTTTTTTTTATAAAAGATTCCTTTAAATGTATTCCATAGACATACAAAATTTAGATTGTTTCGCTTCTAAACATATGTGCGCGCGCGCGCGTGTATGTATGATCATTTTACTTGTAGGCATCGAGCAAATCACGTTACGTGCACCTCTGATATGTGTCTTTTTTGTGGTTAAATCCGGGCTTATAGTTTCTACAGAGAGCAGTCTCTCTCGCCCTCTCTCTTGGTACAAAGAAAGGATAAATCATAGTAATATTTGAAGCGTTGGAATGCCACTGCATTTCGCGAATACGCCGTTGAAAACACGTTTACACAAACAGCTTTGGGGCTTTCATTGTTGCGTGCGCGCGCAGCTGTTAGTATGTTGTGATAAAATTGATGCACAACCTTTTGATTCTCTTCCGTACAGCGAATGAAGGTCGCCTCTGTTCCGGATGAAACCAATGCGTTCTCTGTTTGCGCTAATTGTTTTATTAATTCTTAATTATTGCTTGAAATTTTGGTGAATAGAAACTATTTGGTTAAGTGATGAGGAAGGTATATTTCCAAAGACTGTTAATAGCACCACTGGGAATCATGTGTAGAGAGAGAGAGAGAGAGAGAGAGAGAGAGAGAGAGAGAGAGAGAGAGAGAGAGAGAGAGAGAGAGAGAGAGAGAGAGAGCGGTTGTGGTGGGGTGGGGTGGGGGGTTTGAATATACATAAGTGAATCTATGTGTTAGGGTGAAAGGTCATTCACCCGTTCTGGTTAAGAGCAAAGTGTAAGCTTAGCGAGAGGTCGTTTACATCGTGGTGTTGCACTATTGTTTATTTCCCACGATATAGTGAGCATATGGTTTTTATCAAACATCGACGAGTGAGTGGTTCGCAGAGGTCGAAATTTCTATCGCTCCGTCCTCAAAAGGGATTATTACTCCGGTGTGTGCACTTCGGATGACTAAATAAGTAAGTACATGTAGTTTAGAAGTAAATTGTCGTTTACTAACAACACGTTTTGGCTTACAACCACTTTTTATTGATGTGATATGAACATAAAAATTTTCGTCTATTTTATGATGTAACATCCTCTGTAGTAAAGGTGTTGCATTATGTTAAAATGCCATTTCTAGTTGTCAACCAAAAACAGCGTTGTTAATAAAAATTCTGACCAAGCGAGTGTGAGTTAATACTATGTAGTAATTGTCTGTTGTTAAAGATATTTTCTAAATAACACGCATAACAAAATTCTTTTAGTAAATAGAAACCGTTTGTTTGATGGTTAAGTGATGAGGAATTTGTATTTACAAACGTATGATCGACCTACTTGGGGTGGCCCACACACACACACACACACCCTTCGCCGGCCGGTCTCACGAAGGGTGAAATTATCCAGATGTCGCTATATGAGTGGTTGGGACTTTTTCGATGGCGCGTGCCTTTGTGGACTCACGCTCGCTCGCCTTTATACTTTTTTTACCGCAATGTAGTTTAGTAAACTTAAATTAATTAAATCGTACGTACGATCAACAATATCTCAAGACAGAGTATCAAATCTAGCGATACATTCAATTGGAAACGACTTTGGTTCGTCTTTAGATTACAACGATTTAATAACCGATTTTGCAGCAATTAAGTCCAGGAAAGTTACATTTTATAGTGCCTCGTTCTATATATTTATGCAGCTTTTAGTTAAAATTTTCCCTGATTTGTTAATACTGTTAGTTTCTATTTATTTCTTGCAACAAATTATATAATAAAGGTATATGTATAGCACGTATATGATAACAGGTATTTGTAGTGTTATTTTTTGGAACGGTTTCCTTCGTACCTGTTATTTTCAAATACTAGTTTAGCACACCTCTAATGTATACTGAAAACTAGTCATAATGTTTTTCATCAGGCGGATGATCGCGAAGGTTTTATCGACATTCTAGGTAACATCCGTAATCTTGACTTGATTTGGCTCCGTCAAAAGCCATGTTTTTTATTATATTTTTTATATTTTTCAACTTTTATGGTTATATGAAACTAACTTTTTTGTCATTACTTTTTGTATATTTTTGTATTTTTTGTGTATATTGTTTTTGTAATATCTACGATTGTTTTTCTTAATTATACTTTTTAAAGGCTTACCACATATTTACATTGAAAACCATTTGATTTTTGTCTATATAGCCTATTACTTTTATAATGTCTACTATTATTATTTATTACATTTTTTCATCTTTTTAGTTATAAGAGGTTGGTTATACGTTTTACTATCTTTGGAAGGGGTAAATTTTGTGTTTATTGCTTAATTAGTTACGACCGACCGAGACCGACTGTTATGACATACTGCACGTTTTGTGATCTTAAATTGCTGTTTATTGCTTAATTATTTTTATTACTTATTTGTTAATGACTTAAATGGTGCTATCCGGTTTGTTTATGTTACTTAAATATATTAGTTGTTTTCAATTATTTTCGGTGCATTTAATAATCAAGATGTACAATTCCTTACAATGCACTTCCTACAGTTTTCTATGTGTATGCACGTTCCATTTCCCCCTCCTCGCAGGTTTCCCGGTTGCTCACCGTTTATATGAAGATTTGTTGCTGTTTCTTGCTTACTTAGTTACGTGCTGTTGTGCAATCGTATCACTGTGAACAAGATATCGCTCATTAGTAGAACAGGAGGAGGGGGATTGTCCGTCTATATAAACGAGGTTCGTTCGCTAAACCCTCCATTCTTGTCTCGACAGTAACGAGCGACGCATCGTCCATCGCTGGACCACGGTATCGACCTCGGAATGCCCGCGACCTACACCGAAATATTTTGCAAAACATTCGCGCGCACGCACACACACACACACACACACACACGCACACACAGACGCACGCGCACACACACGGTCAAGTACGGGGTTTATCGAAACAGGAAACGTGACGTTACGATCTACTCTGATGACCGGATCAACGACCTCACAATCATGACCTACCTCAACAGTCTGTGTCGACATTAAAAACAATAGCGCCACTGAAACAAAAGCGCTACTGAAACTATAGGGGCTACTGAAAGAATGGGCGCTACTTAAACAATGACCCCATTGCTGTTTCAGTGACGTCACTGGCTGTTGAGGTAGGTCAGGATCGTGACGTCACTACTTCCGGTCACCAGCTGATCATGACGTCACTACATTTCTGTTTCGATACCCCTCCCCTAACACACTACTCAAAAGTTTGTACTCATTAGTCAAATTCTCTCCAAAGCTGTTTTCAACATTTGTACTATTTTAACTTGTACTAAATTATTATGTTAATGCAACAGCCTTTGAAGATTTAAAAGTACCCGTCTATAAAGCCTTTCGAGATATTTATAAAGTACATGTTAAATCAAAAACGCTAAATTCTTTATGTTACTTTTACCGTGTTACAAGCATTGTACAACACATTAAACGTTATGTTTTCCTCAACCATGGCTTTTATTTATTTCAGCAGTAAACTAAAAACCAAAAACCGTTCTCACCTAACCTCACAAATGAAAACAATACGTATTTTCGCTTTCCATTAAGTAGTAGGGCAATTTACAATTAGTACACTTCTTCTTTTCCACATCGTAATATATCGATACAATCGCTATATAAAACATCAAAACTGTACTGCAGGTATGGATGAATGTAGAGTTCCAATGCCGCTAAATAGCTTTTGTTTATTTATTTGTTACTATGTTAATAAATTCTGGTCTCCATGGTATTGTTGACATCTTTAGTTGTAGTATTTAATATATTTCATTACTTATTCATTGCATCATCAGAAATACGTATAAACATACATTTTGTAATCGTTTAAGGCAATTACAAAATATATAGACTTATCTGTATACAAAATTACAAAATATATGCATATTAAAAACATAAAAAACTGCAGGAACGGATAAAGGTATAGTTCCGATGCCGCCAAATATCATTTGTTTATTTACTTGTTACTATGATAATTAATTCTGGTCTCCATGGTGTTGTTGACATCTTTATAGGGGTTAACGAAAAGGCATAACTAAAAGGGCTTAAATCGTGCGAACGGGGCAAAATTTCAAATTCCAAGTTAGACAGTATTTTTCGCCTTGTATCAAAGGTTACCTGTGCGAAATTTGGTGGCAATCGGTGTAACGGTGTGGATTTGTATTCAGTACCCATACATCCTCAGACTTTGAGTTTTATATGTATAGATAAAATGTAATCATACGTTGTTAGTATTTACTAATAATTTATGTACATTAATGTGTTTACATAATACAGTGTAATTATTGGATGCATTTACCATAAACATAAAAGCGAATATTTCAGTTTATTGTCATGAGCTATAGAAAAATGAAGTTGAAACTATAAATTATTGAATAACTTGTGTTAATGTATATTTCTTACTACGAAGATAAATGTTCCTACCTATTGTGCTTTCTGGCTACGGACACAGCTTTAACAAATGAAATATTTTAAACTGTCATATTTTTTATGAGGTTGTGACGATTTCATTAATTAAAAATAAAATAAATAATAAAATAGGAAATGTAAAAGCTGAGAAATTTAAATTTTAATAAATCGCACATTTAAACTAAATTTATATCACTACCATAAATCATAATAATATTTAATAAAGAGATTAAATGGCAAAAAAGTAATGCGAGTGTAGAGATAGGGAAACCCTTTATTAATTTTACCCTGCATAGACATGCACTAACCGGAATTAACCTGAATACCAACCCATAAACAAACTAATAATCTTTGTAATTTGATATTAAATAAATAAGAACACTGTAGTGTAATATAATAAATTCTGTAATAAAGAATATATTCGGATAATTAAAAGGTCAAACTTTAATCCCTTAAATAGAGAAGAAAGGTGGAACTATTTTGTTGCGATGCGTAAACTCCGCGCAGTTAACTTACCCGTCCTAACATAGTAATTCAATCGAGATGGAGCGCTCTCGTAGTAAACACACGCTTGGACCATGTCCCAAAGTACGACAATATGTTTTTTCATTTAGAGTACAGCTATGACAATGTGTAGCGGAAAGTAGTGTCAAATTAGTGTGCTAATAAGTTTAAATGTAATCTATAAAACCAAAAGGAATAAATAACTGTGTGAGGGATGGCATCTCATTTGTCTAATTTGTAAGATCTCAATGTTGGTTTAAAATAATAAGGTACAAGGTACCTAAAGTGAGAACTTTTATAAACAATAATGTGACGTGCATTTCTGCGACAAACAAGAACATTTACAGCACTTATACTACTAACGATGTTTAACTACTAGACTTCTGAGGACCTCAACCCTACTTCATTATGAACTAATCACTTCAGGAACTTCAGCAGGAAAGTAAACTCCACTAAAGATCAACCGTTGACGAATACCACAAGGACCAAGGACCCGGACATCGAGGACCCGGACATCCAGAATTTAAATTCTGGATGTGATATCCAGAATTTAAGCTTCTGGATATCACAGGTGACACGGAGACTTGTCCTCCGTGCTTAATTAAAATTCTAACAAATGAATTGTTAAAGACAGTTTAAATAAATATATAAAGACTTTAATGATAATCACTTTATAACATGTAGTATGTCTTACTATTCAAAAATATTTGTAGTAGCAAGTAGTGCTTATGTATATATTGCGACAACACAAATTACTAAACTATTGGCGCATAGGATATGATAGTATGTGTATCTTAAATTAAAAGTCTATATTGGAGGGTTTAAGATTATTTATTGCACAAGACATAAGTAATTGTTTATATGGTATATTTGATATGTACAGAATGTAGTGTTCGATATAGAGTCTTTCTTTTTAAAAATGTTACAATACTGTTCATACACATGACGTGATACCTTACATAAAGAAGATTCCCACGATGATGTTGCTGAAGAGAAGGGCAGGTCTTTGCTGTGTAGTTGGGTCGTCAGGTGCAGCTTATAAATGACAGACGTTCACCCTGAAACGCTTACAGCTGGGCTGGTGTCCTGTAACAGCTGGGCTGGTGTCCTATAATTCCCACGATGAATCTGACGCTTCGCACACACAACGGTTCTATGGATCTTACTACTCGTTAAATTAATATAGAGTTTATGACCAACAAGTATCTCAGGTGACAGTGAGTTTAATCTAATAACGGTATATTGAACTTATACCACTCCGGACTCTTCAAGTGTTCACGCGAATCATAGGGTCTACCGCGATCAGCAGACCACCCTATGAGGAAATCTTGCACTAACACGGAAACGTCTTGATGAAACAACTTACTATTGCGTAACTACTAAATTTTACTGACACTGCAGAAAATCTCACACAGTGATACAGTTACACTCACTTATTACACACGTAATACTTTAATAATAATACCGTGTGTAAATAGCTAATATTCAACTGTTCTGCGTCACACGCGTTACTATCACCGAATAGTCTTTACAGATTCTTGCAAGCGACAGAATCTTGAAAAAGAACTGCGCGACCCGATCGTGATAGACGGTAGAGAAGAACTCTCGTAAATATGCACACAATGCTGTAATAATAACACTGTGTAAAGTTGTAAAACACGAACAACTCTGAGTCTTCACGCGTTACTATCGACAAATAGTCTTTACAAATTCTTGCAAGCGACAGAATCTTGAACAAGAATTGTACGTCCCGTTCGCGGTAGCTGGCTGAGAAGAACTGCTTGTGCAACGACAGGCTTAAGAAAATTTCCGACCACTTTCCAGCATTTTATTGGTGGAAGGAAGTCACATGGTTACATACACCATGACATGCAACTTTCCATGCTGTAAAGTGCATTAACTTTGTAAGAGCATGCATAGCGGTAATCAGAATACCCTTATCTCATGCATAACTGCATACTTTAATAATATCATATATGAATGAAAATAATAGCCAGAAATATACAGGGATTTTAGCGAATACCTATGTCTGTGTTCAGTTCAATGTCATAACACAACGATAATTAATCCACTCACAGCCCGGGAAACGTTTACCACTCGCGCACGCGCGCACATTTCCACAAACACAGTACATGAATAACAATAAATAAATAATACACAGTTTTACTAAACTAAACCCTTATCCTTACTAAAATACAACTGATAACATAACCAAAATTAACCATCTACCAATATAAACATGAATGTCCAAAGTCTGTGTATTATATGAGCTTGCCCCGCTTATCATGATCCTGTGATTCGTTGCAATATATAAAGCTTCACTGATACAAAAATTTTAGATTAAGTCCATTCTTCAAATGGCCCCCCAAATAGTATTATAGAATATGAATATGTGAGCTTAACTCACAAACAAGTTTAAGGTCCCGGATCCGTGGATAATGCTAGCACATATAAATCCTTATGTTTTGGCCCCCCCTTTTTTTTAACAAAATATTTTATTAAATTGTAAACTTTTATTAAGAAAACCTTATGTGGGAATATTTATGTAGAGCTGTTGTAGTAATTGTTTAATAAAGAGATGTCATTAATTTACACACAAAAATACTGAGTGAATAAATCATCAGACCCCCATGTAAAAGTTCCTTTAGTTATAACCACAGCTGGTTTAACTAATAATTAAAAGTTAATTACGAGTATGGCAGCCCGTGCAATTGGTTTGAGGTAAGTATGCACAGGTTTCCGATGTTATAACGTAGGTGAGACGTTATAAGGTTTATACACCCACACGAGAACCGCCTTGAACCATATACGTACACACAGCGTACGTCTGAATTTGCTGAATATAAAGAGGAAGATAATACTGCCCTGTTATTATTTCCTTCTTCAAATCTGAATTTCCACGAACCATCTATTTCCAAAAGGTAGAATAACTGACGCATTCCGTTTATTGGTGCTTATATTTCTCTAGAATTGTTATAAATCCCGTAATGTGGAAATATTCCCGACAAGTAATATTGGTGTGAGCTGAATTATTTTCACAAAAGTCTCCCCACAACGATAAAAAAACACGCATAATATTATTTCCAATTTTACGTCCAATATTGTTCACTATAATAAAGATTTCTCATAGGGATACTAAACTTCTTTAGTCAAGTACAGCGTCTCTTCTTCAATCCTCATTTTTCATCATTTATGTTTTTCGATTTATATTCGGATCGTCACTTTCGTATAGGATCATATTCAATAAAATTATCAGGTAAACTTTAATTGTATTTTAAAAAGTGTGCTTTCGGTAGTACTTTTAAAAGACATCAGTGGTTGATGACAAACTGAAAGTTACGATAATACTGTTTATAGATTAACACGATAGGCAGCAACACACGATACTGTTTGTCCTATGTTTCTATAAACCATTTTGTTAACACTGATTACGGCTACAACATATAGTACAATTAAAACATTTCATTAGATTCTCTTGATGAAATTACACGGTATTACCTGCTATGAGTTGAATTTTTTCTTAACACAGTTTTTTGAGTTAAAAGCTTGTTACACAAATTATATACAATTCCCACTCCAGCCTTGAAAAGTAATTCTGTTCCCTGTAGTTTTTTAAAAGATGTTTTATCTTGAAAGTAAGCCGATATTGCGCTATAAAAATATAAACACTCATTTTATGGATCAAATCATTTTTCCCAAATTTTTCCGATATTACTAATAAAGTAATAATACCAAAAGAGTCTGTAAACAGAAGCTTCCACTAATTTAAATCAACTGGGAAGATCAGATTTTCATTTTTAACATGTAGCCTATATGATGTTTACTATGTATGATACATACTTAATCGTTAGTACGAGATTCATGAAGTACCAACAAAAAATAAATAATAACGAGTATTAGTTAAATGTTATTTTATTTTATTTTGTGTATGTCATATAATATTAACAACTAAATATACAGCTTTCTACTGTATATGACGTCTACAACAAAGTAGAAGTACTGTTCAGTTGTTACATTTTACAAAGCTGGTAATGCCAAACAACTATATACAGTAACACGTTAATGACGCGGCATGCATAACACTGTTAACAACTGTGATAATATAGAGGTGGTTTTGAATTTAACAGAAATAATTACAGGGGATTGGATACGAGAATTAATTATTCCTAATGACGTCTCTGCATTCAGTATATTCCTGTACAAAACCGTCAGAACTCATTCTTCCAATACCGTTAAGTCTACTTCATTGTTAGTCTCTTCCAACGTTCTAATAAATTGATTATAGAAGCCAATGTAGTGTTAAAATCCATTGACGTGATGATTGTGTTACCTGAATGATTGACTGGCTTACGTACAATTAAATTTAGCATCAGTTTTATTATTTTCTTTAGTAAACGCTTTATATATTCTGGAAGTTATTAATGACATAGTCTTACTTAACGAAGACATATTTTACATGTTACATAAAAGAGATAGATTGCTAGACAGATAGATAGTAGATAGATGATAGATATACAGATATACATAGAGAGAGAGAGATAGAGAGAAAGAGAGAGAGAGGGGAGAGGAGAGGGGGAGAGAGGGGAGAGAGAGAGAGAGAGAGAGAGAGAGAGAGAGAGAGAGCACTTTCGTAGGAATATAGGAATATGTGTTGTGTTCGTAAGCATAAATACGGGGTAAATATATTTTGTATGATTCTACAGAATTTTCAGAGTTAACACGTTGTAAGTGTGGTGTATTTGAAAACGAGATAACAAGACGAAAAGGTATGGAGTTGCTTTTTTGCTCGAATTGTACAGGAATCGATAACTAAAGGAACAAATTTAATATCAGAAAATAAGGCAACTAGTAAATTGAAATTTACGTAGAAAACAAAACGTGTTTCTCTAACGTTTAATGGAGGCAAAGAGCTAATTAAACTACGCACAATGAAATGTGCCCAATGACTCATTTAAGGAACAGGAATGAGGTGAAACTGGTAAACAAAGAAAAACAAGAGACATTTAAAAACAGTTTTAATTAAACATAAATAAACCTTTCAGTGCGAAAAAACACAGTATATATTTAAATATCAGTTCGTAAATAAGAGCAGACATAGCTATATAGAATAGAACACAAATAAATAAGAAGAATATATTTGGTTCATTAGATGAGATCAACTGGTTCTGAAATACAGAGGTAAAATATATTTTTACTAAAAATTCATTGTGATTTTACCTTTGTGGAATCAAATTGACTGAAATATTTTAGACGAAATAACTACCAGGCAATTTATTTTTATTTGAAAATTACCCTGAGTGTATAATAATTGACAAAATCAAAACCACCGATGATACTTAGAATTTAAAATTTTTTGGTTAGCTATTGTTCCTGTCACATATGGTGTCCTGTGTTCTCTATTTTGATTTTTCTATTTTGTTATGTTGTTAAGCTATTTTATTATTTATAAGTAAACACAGAAATTTGGCGTTTGTTTTATTCAAACTTATCAAATCAAACCTCAACATTAGTTAAAAATTTAACAATTTCAACCTTGGTTCTACAGATGCATAGGTTGAAACAAATATACCAAGACCTACAAAATCCTTACGTGTGCGCAGTTGAATCAAACTAGAAATATTCTATTAAACTGTCACACAGGCAATAAAATAAAAGTATAAACTAACAGGTATTATTCTATAACAAATATGTAGAATATTCATTATAATATCTTATAATGGAAATCATAATATACCATTATAATATTATTATGAGTGGAAATTTTTTATAAATGTTATGTACGTTTACTAAATGATCCAATTGAAGATGTAACACAACTGTTCGAAAATGCATCTTGGATGAAAAACTAAAAAAATCACCGACTGGAATACCTAGAGGTGTACTTGTAAGTACTAAAAATTCTTTATACATTATAATATCGTTACAAGTACAAAGTTAAATGCATTTTCATTTCAGTAAGTTACGAAATGAAAAACGATTACTATTGATTATTTTACATTATTATTCTAACATATTCTAATCGTTTTAATACTGTAGCGTGAACAATTGCATGCAAGCAAAAAGATGATACACAGAAAACTAGACTTCCGTGAGCATGTGTAGGCCTTGTCTCGATGTCGATTCTTAGAAAAACTGATAACGTAGAAAGAAGAAATAATTATTAAGGTCAATTGATTAGAATCAATTATAAGGCCTTATTAAGATCAATGACCGTACCACTGTAACAAATGAAATAAAATGACAATTTTCTTCCTCTCGTTTCTTAGACTGTACTTCTTAGATTGTACTTTCAGCACACAAAACTATATAGGATTAAAAAAAAACACAAGAAAAACCCTGAGATACAGATAACTTATTCATAATACTTTTGCAAAAGCGATATATAAACAAGTGCAGTGGAGAAAGTATTCACATTAATTGAAATTACTGAAAAAACAGAAAAAATAAAATCAAAAAGCAGATATTATAATTGGTATTGAATTTATTTTATAAGGTAAATACTTTAATATAATACAGTACGAAAGCATTTTAAAATTACAACTTTCCTACAGTACAGGAAATATAAAGTAACTTCATAATTTTGACTAATAAAAGCAAACACAACAAAAATGCATGACAGAAATAAACAGAATATCAAAGGAGTTGTATAGCCTTAAGTACAAAGGGGACCAATAAAGTTACAGAGATAGAACAGGTTGAACACAAAATTATTGTATGATAAATAAGTGTCATCGCAATTTAAACTGTACATAGGGAAGCAGAAAAGCGCAGAACGCACAAAATACAAATGGTTGAATTTCACGTTTTCAGCGACACAGTCAATTAATAACATCCACACACTTAAACTCTTGTATCTTGTTTGTCCATTTAATGTTATCCAACCAACGTTTCGGTTTCTAAAGCTGCAACTGTCTTTAAGATAAGGATTAGCAACTATAACAGCGCGTACAATGTGCGTTGCTACAGAAGCGCGTCGGGACGTAACGGTATAAGTATACCAAAATTGAAAGCTAAAGGCAGATGGACAGACACCAGTTTCTTCATGGACGAGTCAACTTGGAAATTGTGAAAGGCGGGAGGGTAACGGAGAATCATCTGCTATGCAAGAGAAGGTGTTGCCAACGTGTGTGTCACGTTTTAGTTACGTTGTTAATTATTCTGTTACGTACTACCTCAGTCTTGCTATTGTTATTATTAACTCAGTTTATTATTAATTACGTCAAAATGATGTCGTTGTTTTGCGCATTCCCATGCCCTTAATTTTCAATTTTGCTATACAATACTCACTCAAGCTTAATTACATATTAATAACTTAAAGATAACTCTAGTTATCTTATCGCACCACATGTTCGTCTTGGAACACGGCATAAGAAGCTATAAGCACAGAAGTAGGTCTATCAGGTAAGCCAGATAACGTAGTACGTAAAAGTAGCAAGTACGTTAACTAAAACGAAAACGAATACGGAGACAAGGAAATACCACTCAAAATGATTCCCTTAAAAGTTGATAATTGTCAAAAAAGTATAAGCAATTAAAGCTTTTTGGTATATAAGTCAAGAAATTATCGGTACGGGAAATAAAATGCCCTACTTTACAGTTAAGCCTTAACACGAAGATCCCTCTATCATCTCATACTCCACAACATGATATAGATGTCTGCAGAACTTTGGTAAGCCAGTTTCTAGCCACGCTTTCAAACTAATCTGCACATGCCGCAAAGTAAATGAAAACAAATGGTAAAATATATTTAATATTTTGTTAAGTTTCTACCTTACTTTTCTCGAGATTTTTGCAAACAATGTACAGTAGTAACAACTGTTAAAATCACAATTCAATGCGTGTTGCGATTTTGTTCCAGTGCTTAAAATTTTTTATTTAGGTATAATTTAAGTCAAAGTTCGTTGAAAGTCGATCTGTCGTGACAATACCATTGCCTATGTAAAGAAACCAAGTTTCTGTTTTGGTTATAATGTAACGTTTGTTTTGCAACATAAAACAAATCCGGCGTCCAGCAGAATATTTAACTGTTGTTTTGTTGCCTACTTGCTTCCCTCTTATGTTTACGTGACACTCTATGTAAATTATATGTATGTTATAAATCGTAACTTCGAATATTGTCGCATCTGTAACGAACAGTAATCATACCTTTAAAACAACACCATACATAAAAAATTATCAAATAATTTTGGGACTTTCCCATAGACCTTACGTTTGTTTGTAAGTACTTAGCGAGAAGCGTTTCATAAGTACAAAAAGATTTACAACAATTTTGTGATGTGGCCGTCTGCCTATGTAAAGTGGCGCTGCAACCTAATTGTAATAAGTAGCAACGGAAAGACAGTGGAATGGTTGAAATGTGAGAGGTTGTAGTAATAGATAGGCAATGATTTTGCACTTTGTGTCAACTGATTAAGAATGACGTATCGTGTTTTGCGTTTGAAAATCTCACATCAACACTGCTTTCGATGGCAGCAGACTTTTGACGCGCAGCTTTCTTAAAGTAAAAAGTGTATTACTTTGATTGTCGAATTTATTTTTCGAGTTCCCATTCTTTACGTAATGGGTGCATTTTACTTGACTGTGTTGCCATTTTATGTCTATACCAGCCACTGTTCCCAAAAGCAAAACTAAACATATTTTCTGTAAAATGTACATTGCAATAAGAAAATTAATTGGTTTAATATTCTCTGCTAAGTGCAGTAAGTAAAATTTATGAAAAGCAACGTTCTTTTGTGTAACGAAGTATAAATGAATCAATCTAATTCTCATGTGTAAGATGGGATCTGTTATCTTTTATTGAGTTATTACAATTTGTGATTTAACTTCAAAAATTGTTAATGTTATCGCAATAACACTATACTTTATTACAGTACTTAGTTGAATCGCTTAATGTAAAATATATTGTTACGCAATTACGGAACGTTCTCGAACAATGGAGATTGTCGTTCTACAGTTTCTCGGCTAGCCTGGCAGTGCGTGTTTCTCCCAAGGCCGCACTCAAGTACGTTCCAGAGTGCTCTGGAGAGCATTTGAAATACGCATTATGCGACACACCGCAGTAAGGATGGAAAATTCTAGAACACGTGCGTCAGTTTACGTCGGGCGATTTACTCAG
This sequence comes from Magicicada septendecula, assembly GCA_034769895.1. Classification (NCBI taxonomy): domain Eukaryota; kingdom Metazoa; phylum Arthropoda; class Insecta; order Hemiptera; family Cicadidae; genus Magicicada; species Magicicada septendecula. The sequence goes on from CM068368.1 coordinate 179,619,144, forward strand.
TACGTCTCAAGTGGTCGTGCGGGACTCTATTAGTTGACATTATTATTGCGTGTGGACAAATATAATTTGAATTATTGTACGAATATAATCTTGTTAAATAACTTGTTGATCACAAACTGTTATTTCTGATTAATTAAAGCTGGTGATTAGTGACTGCAATGGTGTCTGTATTTTGTTTTCCACTGTACCAAACGACGATTAGTGAGACCGTCGTAACAACATGTAATTCATACAGTTGGCCACAGGTATTATGTTCCTTATAAAATACTTGAAGAACGCTAGTATCTGACTAATTTTTAATATTTATTGGAAACAGTGCCTGCAATGGTTATATTTTTGAATGAGAATTTTTATATAAATCATGATTTCCTACAAAATGTTACATAATATTATAGATCGGTTTACTGTGTTCGGTATTTTGTAAGTATCGTAAAAGGCAGATAACTGAGTGAAAGCAATTTCTCTAAATGTAAAGAAGTGCACGTATACAATTTATATAACAGCTGTATTTTAAGATATTATTCTATCTAGGTTATTTACTTAGGACTATAAAAGATAGGAGAAACCAGTCAGGGCTAGCGTAAAATAAATCATTATTACTTTCAGTTTGTTGATAATAGTAAATTTTTGTAGTTTGATAACTTGAGTTTTATTACAAACAGCTTAAAAATTATACACTTACTAACACTTACAGAATTATATTTTGTTTTTGCTTTCATTAGTACTCTTATTAACGTACAAAATAATCTTTGAATATACTTTCTAATGATTTCATGCACTGAACGAAACATTATTTATTCACTAGGCAACTAAGTTTGCTACTCTAAGACAAGCTTTCAGTTTCAGTAAATTACGACAAAAATACAAAAGTGGGAGCTAAAGCGCCTACACTGTTTATGCATATTTAAAGAGCAGACTCAGCCAACTGTCAGTTTGGCAAATAAACTAGTTACCTGCCTCGACGCAAAGTATCTGATTGTTTGTATTATTAGATAGTGTCTGTAATGCAAGAGTATTAATTCTGTACATCAAAATAATACTTCAAGTAAAAGTGTTAATTAAATTAATTAATCTCACGTATACAGATTATATTTTGAGTATCATCAATTAATAAGCTGTTTCTTAAAATTGTATGTAGAACGTTTGTTCGGTTATCCAGTAATTTCTCCTGGAAGTAAAAGGAAAGGAAATAACACTTTGTAAAGGTGAAGTAAGAAAGAACATTTTGGAAAGTGCTTCTTAAGGTCTGTTTATGTATATACGGTACAGAACACATTCAAGGTCAGCTAAAATAACAATAAAAACAATATGTTAAATTTACATAAGGGATGTTTCATTTAATAATCATTAACATTTTTAGTCGTACTTACAACACTGCCCTCCACACACTGAATGAATTATCCATGTGGATAAAAACATGTGTGGTTTTTTTCGTTCTTTGACGGATCAGTTTGTGTGTCAGCTAATTTATTTAACAAATTCTTAAAAAAGGAACAGTTTCTTACTGTACCAAAAGATGACAGCGATAAATACAGGAAATGATAACGTCCGATAATAATACGGATACATGTGTTGGCCTTGTACAATAGTGTACATGTTTAGTATACATGCGTTAACGTTGAAATATTATGAGTTTATTTTAATAACCTGCGTGCGAAGATTAAATGAATTCTTCATGTAATGTATTTATCGGTGTAGTTATATATAGCCTGTTTGAACTGAATAACGAGATTGGGAGAAACAACATAAGTCGACTTTACTACATAAATTACAAAAAAGTCGAAAAACATTGTTTAGGATTTTATATTTATTTATATTTTACACTTTTTAGTCATAATTTTCTAGGTTAAAACAAATTTTTTTATTTACACAATTATTATTTAACAATTATCATGAACGTTTAATATTATAATTTAATTACACATTTGGTCTTGAACTGTTCAATATGGACGGTGTGGTCGGATTCGTTCCATTTCTGTTAACGCATCATTGTTGCATGACTTTATTTCGGCAATCTTTACGTAATTTTGTTGTTCGATTTGAAGTCATTCTAACAAACTGTCTCTGCCGAGTGCGAAGTATGCTTGATCTTCTGCCAATAATCTTGGAACTGAATAAATAAGTGCCTGATCTACAGTGTTGCTATATTGTGCACAATTGTGCTATATTGTGATCTACAATTGTGCACTATTGACGCCAATGATACAACCATAGGCAGGATTCTTCTTTCAGCAGTACCATAACTGTATTTCTCAGAAAAATGTTTTGTTATTGCATGAACGTGTACTCCGCCTTGGCCAAAGTTTGTATAGTTGCAAATTGAAGTACAATGAACTCGCGATTAATGTTATTTATATTTAGATAAATTTTTAAAGTAGGAATGGGATACAGGAAAAATTGAGTTCCGTATATTTAGTTATATAAGTTAACTTTTATTTATACAACTTATTTTATAAATGTAATATAAAATAATTTTATCTATTTTTTTCTTTATGTTCTTTATATAATTGCTATTATTCCTTGCTACTAGGAATAGACAGTTTAAACTGTCTTTTTAAACTGTCCTTACTGATTAATTTATTTCTCGTTTTCTGTTCCTGATTAATATATTCTTAGCATTTCAAATTCTTTGAATCTTATGTGAAACTCGTCTATGATTTCTTAAATATTTGTAAGGAATTCTAAAAAAATCGAGTATTTCATCATTTTCAAACTGTTCTTCTATATGTCAAGAAACATTCTCTTGTTGTTTGTTGTTTAAAGTTATCATTAAACCGAAATGTGGTAGATTGCTTACTTCTCTTAAAACCAGAAATGAAGTGTTCCGTTAATGAATTCTAGTTTTGAGTCTAAGTGTTAATGAGTTCTGACAACTCAGTGAATTTGTCTTTTGAATGATGAGTTTCTGTTTGAAAACACTTAAACGTAATTTGAATAACAGATGCGACTGATTATGAATCAAGGACGAAAAATCGGACAAGCGTTCTGTTTTCACTAGCTATAGGATGGAAGGAAATATAACGGGTCTTGTAATACAATGCAAAGAAATGATTACTACAGGAAATACTCACCCATTAAACAAATAAAGTGAAATCTGCTGTACGTTTATTTGTTAATCAGTGAAACATTTCTTCATAGGTTTATCCTGCAAACCATTCTAAGTTAAAATAATATATTGTTATTAATTTTACTTGTTATAAGTAAATAGAGTAATTATTAAATTTACTTTTTACGACAAGGTTGCGGGCTGCATAAAAAGGTGTCGCGGCCCGCCACTTGGATATCACTACATTAGAATGAACAATCACTTCAAAAATATGGTGCCGTTGCTGAGTGACAACGTGCATTGACACATATTTCTTAAGTATCAATACGGTCAAATATCATGGTATATATTATAATATTTATAGACTTACCGTCCTAAAATATCATAAGAGTATTTTATCATCCACAATAAGTGTGTATGTAATAAATATATTACATATATCCGCTCGGTAGCCTATTAATAAATAGGTGAAAAACTGATTTCAAAATTGTGACCATAGTGAACGACAGAACGGTAAAGCTAAATAAAAACTTATTCTAATTTTTTACTCATTTGTAAATGGCTACAATGGCTGATGGTTTTTTATATTCTTATGGACAGAATGTCTTACTTTATGGGCGACTGTTTTAGTTTCTATTGTTTACATTGCAATTCATTAAAAATAATCGTTGTTTTGCTCGTTCAAAAAGCGTATTTGAAGGAATACGTGAGTATAATACATGCACGCTGTAAACCTTTTTACTTGAAGCATGAAAACGTTTTCGAATAGGCATATAAGTGTTTCAAAAATTGTTGACGCCCAAAACTGCCAGACTGTTATAATCATATTCATTTTACATTCCTTCCTTCACGACAGCGCCATGTACTTTAAAACTTCTGAGACGGCCTTTCTACGGAGGAAGGGACGGCAAGCCAGCTCCTTATTCCCCGGCCGTAATTCTAACTTCCTTTCCTAGGAGGCTCTCCATAGCGCAGCTACTTACAGTATATTCAGCATCATGGTGCTAGGAGGACACAATCAGATACTGCCCAATTCGAATGCTCATCACAGAACGTTAGACCGTATATACGCTTTATACGGTCAATTCTAAAGTGTTCAAGATGTACTAGTGAATTATGCATACTGTAGATTAAAAAAATGAAATAGAATCGATGAAATAGAATAAATATAATAAAAATGAAATATCGTTTAATTTTCAAAGTAAATTAGTTTTTCATTACGATATTAATGTGTATGTTAATTCAAGTTCCATAAAGCTAAAGCGCGCACATTATAGCCTAATACTAATCAATTTTATTATAATTACAACAGATTAAAACATTACGTTGCTATTAATCTGTAATCTGTTGTAGATGGTATCAGTAATATCCCTTGGTCCCACACGGGTCACTGAAAAAGCCTCATGATAGAGTGGGGAAAACGTTTAACAAAATCGTAGATAGTTTTTTAGTAACAAAAACCGTGACGACTTACGACAAAGATTAAAAACTGAGGGTATCAATTATTAATTTCATCGTTAATAATACAATTTCATCAGTTTGCTTTACTTATTGTTTTTTTTTGAAGGTAAAATAAAGTAAAGGTAAAATTCCACAATTTATTTCTATTGTATGTGTATTGGTAAGACCGGAGGTAACTAAGAAATTAAAAAATAACTGGTATATAAGTTAGCAAACTAATCGCTTAGTAACGATATGAAATTGATAACTACTAATGATAACGATCATTGATAACTCGCTTAGTAACAATAATTACTAATGATATGGAAGTAATGAGTCAATTAAGGCTGTGGAATATATCGTGTCTTTAGTAAACGAAAATTCACACATTTTGTTATTCAAAACAACTACTGCCAAGTAATTTTGAATTTTTTTAAATTCTTTTAAAGATAATGTTTTTCAGATGGATGTTAAATCATTGTTTGTTCTCCAAGAGTTCAAGATATCAATATGTGAACGTCTTTCCAACAGAAATGAAGTAAAATTTTATCGGCAGATCTCACTGTTTTGTTCGTGAGAACTTTCAAGGAGGTTAACATTAGAAGTACTTCAATGCCAAAGTTGTACTGCGTAAATCCAAACTGATTTAAGATCACTTTATAAAACGTAACTTTTATCGGTATTGTTCTATGTGTTTATATGGTTTATCGGTATAAAGCAGAGCTCATGAGCATCCACTATGTTGTTGTAAACGACTAGTTAGAATCTAAGTAAATCGTGCGTTGCAGTACCAGCAAATAAACTGTAAAGGGTATTTTAATAATTTAACTAAAAGTTCTATTTTTATAATTACAGCCATAGTTCTTGTATATTTAACTGTAAAGCCGTTTTTATAAAATAGTTGTGTACTCTATCCCGTAAACAACATAGGTGTTATTAAAAATTTTTGTACTTTTTTTCTTAGTCATACTAAAACAAAAGAGAAACATACGTACGTATATGGTAAAATTAAACAATTTAACATAGTCGAAACTTTTCAGAATTGTGAACAAATAGGAGTTTTATTACAGAGAAATTTTACAGGCCATAAAATTCCATCGAAAAATTAGAGGCACGCTTGAAATAATAAATCTACATCTTAGTACGTAGGCTTTCACGGCCGGTGTCATTACGATTATCTTCTAAAACTTCCGGGCTGAAAGGCCGTGGTCGATTGCTTAAAATACTGCTAAACGTTTCGGCCGCACCACCACTGGTTGCTTGTTCCCAGTCCATTGGGAGACGTGTTCGGCGTGTCATCTATTCGAATACAATTTTTCGCTACTGAAGATGGCCACCGGTGGTGCGGCCGAAACGTTTAGCAGTATTTTAAGCAATCGACCACGGCCTTTCAGCCCGGAAGTTTTAGAAGATAATCGTAATAAATCTACAGTTTATATGACAAAGTATCCAGTGCCTATAATTACGAGCTGTAGGTTAGTATGGAGTAATGAGAATTGCCTTTCATAAGAAACCATGGACGAAATAAGCAGTTTTACAGTAGTCAACAGTTCGCTTACAATACTGTTACGACGGTCTGACTGATCGTCGTATGGTACAGTGGAAAACAAAATACAAGACACTAATAACCAGCTTTAATTATTACAATTAATAACTTGTAATCAACAGGATAGTCTCTTACAACAATTCACAAGAGAGCCACCTGCGAGATGTAATCGCTGTGGCACGGTTTTGTCAGCTTTCCATCTTGTTTCAGAGTGCCCTGCTCTTCAACATCTACGAAGCAAATTTAATATCCCTGCAGATGTGCGAAAAAGTTTAAATGACAGGACTGCAGCCGCCAACATACTTCTCCTCTTAAAGGAGCTTCAGTTGTTAACAGCAATCTAGGTACGAACTAAGAAAATTATGAGAACATTAAAAATTGTGTAGTTAAGTTAATGGACTAATATGTTATTATGACTTATTGTTATATAGTTGTTATATTTTGTTACTTAATGTTATATTTATTATATATATACTTAGTTATATTTATTTATGTGCAAGATGTGTATTTATATTGCTTGTGTTGTGGGGGGTTAATATTTCTCATTTTATTTGTCTTCAATTAAACTAATACTGTTATTTGTTAAATTTGTTATCTATCTCATTTGTTTCCACTATTTGGTATTTAAACAAATATTTACTATACGTTAATACATCTGTTTAAGAATCTGTACAAATTCATTTTTGTGGTCGCTAATGACCGTTGCTGTTGCAGCGACCTTAAAAAAAATAAAATAAAAAAATTTCAAGTAAATATTGTCCACACTCAATAATAATGTCAACTATAAAGAGTTCCGCACTAATTATAATACAACAACACTTTGCCACAAACAGTCGATCCGCGCTAAAACATCAATGGACTGACAAGCCGGCTGGTAAGGCTTTTTATAGGTAGCGCACGGCTTCTAGAAATCTTCCATCCTCACTTCACGCCACTTGATGCGTTTCTCAAATGTTCTTGAATACACTGGAACGCACTTTTTGCGCGGCCTTGCTGAGGCAACACTTGCCACACTGAACGGTGTGGGGTGGAGAATGTTCTGGGCTGTTCGACAGGACTCTCCTTATTATAGGTATACTTTCGGGTAGTCAGGCGGAGGAGCTCTGATGGGTTAACAGTAATTATTTTTGTTTTGAACAAGAAAAACTAAAGCTAATCATAAAGATTGCATACTACATCAAACAACATATTAATTTTAAACAATACAAATACTATTAAACGGACTTAGGACTGTAATTATTTTAAAGCGAATATTAAGTAAAATTTGAAATTGACTAGAATAACACCACGGCTCATGACACTGAGAGAAGACAACAGATTTAGGTGAAGATGGCGGAGTGTTACTATCGAAGGAGGACGACAAAGGTCGACGAAAACCGCAGGACAAGCGAGAGGCTAGTGGCGGGTGACGAGGTTCGAAAGGAGACCTGAAGGGACTTGCCTGAAGGAGACCACGGGGAAACAGACGAGGTAATTGCCAAGCATAATCACAGGGAAATGAACTTACAGCGATTTTTTATACACCTTACAACCCATTGAAAAAGAACTATCATACACAATCATACATTATTTCTCAATCTGTAGGTCTATACGAGTACATAGATTTGTATTGAGCGTTAATAATAAAATAAGCAAATAAATTAATGAGAATAAATGATAATTAATATGTATTTGTTTATTAAGAAAATATTAGGTTCACTTTAAGTACCATAGTATAAAATTATAATAAATAGAAACATTATTTAAACTTTAATACTTTTGTGAGCATTATATTTATCCAAAGCTACTTTCTTTTGTAATTTCATTACATACAGTATAAACAGGAACTGATTGATCCACAAGCCGATATTGCTAAAGGAGTATAAATAACGTTACAACACACACACACACACACACACACACACACACACACACACACACACACTTAATACTATCTACGATTTCCTGTAGCTGGTCCAATTTACTATCAAGTAGTAACAAGCCGAAATTAACTTTATTCTACTGATAGAATCATTGAAGTCTGTTATTTATTTTACCCGTGTTATCCAATAAGCGATTTTTGATCCAATTCCTTGTTTTTAGTCTATAAAATAAAATTGTTTACAGCTAAAAATACTGATAAAATATTTTTGGTATATACTTATCTGTTTTTGCCTAGAAACTGAAATAGTATAAAAATTAGATATTTTTATACATTATTATTTTTAACAAATAGGTCTGTATTTAAATTATTTCTATTAATATATGATTACTTTGTTGTTATTAGAAAAATATATAATTCTTGGCATTATTTAAGAAAAATTGTTATGAATATATGAAATGTCTAATTGTGATATAGTATGTGTTGAATTTCGTAACTCTCATTGTATCACGATGCACACCATTAATTGCGGTTTGTAACCGGCATCAGCGTGTAGCATGTAGTTATCACGTTGTTACTACTACTACATAATGTGAATGGTAGTGGCGCTAATGGCCCATTACATAAAATATTTAACCCATTATTAGCCCTCAGACATCTCACAGAGCTATTATTCCTACCTGCGTTTTTACTCTAAATTTTTAATTTACTTTTTTCGCCTCAATTACAGTTTCACTAAATGTAACTAAACATAATAAAGAGTGAGTTTTATTAACTATGATAGTGTAAAAAACAGTTTGCTAAGCTTACAATTTTACTTATATTTGCTTTTTAACTTGTCCAGTTCATCGCATCATGATCACGCGTTAGAAGGCCTTGGTTCATCTTTTACTTTTGTTTGGTATCCGGGTTATTCAGGTATTGAAGGTAACGAAGAAGCTAACGCTGCAGCGAGAAACGAAGCGGACAGCCCACGAGTCGATGTGGTTGCCACACGACCTGCTCACGCGAAACTAGCTGCCACAAGTACCATTGTAATGTGTGGCAGCAGATGTGAAACACACAGCAGAGCAAACTTTCTGCCGTAAATAAAGTGTGAATTAAATGGCTAGATTATTAATAGTTATGATCTCTGAATTCAAAGAATTTGGCGGTAATTTATTTAATCAGAGGAATCTGTTTTATACCGTCCGTACATGGCAACTAGCAGATGATCGCAGTTGTCGTCTACAAGTCTGTATTACGAGACTGCACATTGGGCACGCGAACGCAACGACTTCATACCTCCTACAAGGACAAGGACGACCCGTCTGCACTTGGCGGAGCAATTACAGTGAAAGACATACTCGAAGACTGTAGTGCTCTTGCAGATCTCAAGCAGAGACACAAAGTAAAAGGTAACCTGAAAGAGGACCTTGAAAACAAACAGTTAGCAATAGACAGAGCTCTGTCCTTCCTAAAAGCAGCAAGATTACTATATATGCTTTAAATATGTCGTTTTTCGTCTTATTGTGAATGAGTTTCCACTGTCGTTGAGTCAACTATAATGTAAGTAAGAAGAAAACATCCCAGCACTACTGGTAGACGTCGTTGGACTAAAAGCATTAGTTGCAAAGCCCCAAAACACATAAAAAAATATGTTCACAATTACACATAATTGGCAATATGTAAAGTATTTTTGCAAACATTGCTTACAAACGTTCTGAAGGCAATCAATAATTTGTAAGTGGTGATGAGAGATATTAATTTTATTTATTAAAGATACCGAGTTTGCATTTTGAATAAAATTCTTCGTAACTTAATATACCATGTAGACTTTTACAATTTTCATACAAGTTTTACTTTTAGCCCATGGTACCCCAATGTTAAAAATTTTCAAAGAAAACACTACACTCACATTTGGGTTGAATTTCATTTTATCGTAATACCCAACATGGATTTTTTCAAATAAAAAATTTTTAATTCCTTTTTTGGACTCTGGTATTCACAGCTTAACACTATATTTATATTTTGGTTAAAATTTCTTTTAATGTGATAGCCTAAATGGAATGTTACGATTTTTGAACAATAAATTGTTATCCTTTACACTTTTGCTTCCTGGCCCCATACTTATGGAAGATCAATATGAAAAACAATAAAGGTGTAAAATTATGGACATGCACTCCACGTTTTAAGAATGTCGGTTGTTGTTTTCAAAAGTTGTCGTAAGCCATACCCCAAATAGATAGTGAGGCAAACAAATTCAACGTGGTCGAGTTAAAACTGTGACTCGCCTCGGTCGTTAAGGTAGCAACGCCATTTCATAAACTTGCTGCAGTGTTAGCCTTAGATTCATATTAGGATTGTGTCCGTAATTCTACAGCAGGGGCGACATAATGTATAAAGTGTTTAGTATATCCGTGATGATGGAAGAGACTTTCAATAATTTCCATGTTGTCTATTTATCCGAGAAAAGAGAATATTAACCTCAAGATAAGGCACAGATAATCAATGTAATGTTCACTGAGTTACACAAATTTGTAGCATATACATGTATAATTCTTTCCAGATGACAGAAAACCAATTTTTTTTAGAGATTTCTAGAATTAAAATTTGTTTATATGCAGACAAGTAATATAATATTTATAAGAATACTAATAGTATTCAATAATACTATAGCTACACAATACATATACGTATACAAATGTATGTAATATTGCTTTGTAATTGTATGTGCGTAATTTGTTGGGAAGTTGCTACAGACATAAATTAATACTGCTGGAATAAGAAATAAAATCTTACAGCTACAACTGTAAAACTTTAATAAAAAAAAGTAATAACGCATTTTAATGTATTAAAATTGAAACTATAATATATAAAATTACAAATGCAGTATCAATAATTTTTGTATTTTCGTCAAATTATAACTGAAGTAAGTATGTAGAACTCATTTTAAAACTGAAATTAGCCAAACGTATGGAAAATACGATGTTATGTTTACGCTGAGTTACTATATGATGTTGATTAACTTTTATACCAAAGTTCGAGAAATAAAACTTCTTAATCACTCCTAATATAGGATGCTCTTTCAAAATCTGCCTAATCGTAATCTATGTTCTTGAATATTTTGTGATATATACCAAGCACAGGTAACTAAAAATATAAAAAGACGTATTAATGAAAAATAAAACTAATTCTATATTGCCGTCGATAATTAGTAGGCCTATTAATTATTCAGCAGGTTTGAGTAAGCGCTTGTGTGTGGGGCAGTAGCGCAATAATTAATTATTATTAATTATTTACAACAGTGGAGGAGTTGTTTTTGTAATATCAAGGACAAAATATTCGATTTGTGAAACATGTTTTATTAAAAAAATGCAATGTAAAAATTCAACAGTATAGGCATATGCAAGGCGTAGGCATATGTGGTCGCTAATCGTGAAGTTGGTGAGAAGGCTGTGAACTTCCTTTTCTGCTAAACAAAGTATCTCACTTCCTGCTAAACATAAAATTTGGACTCTTATTGACTTGAGTAAGAGAAGCCAGGATAAATTTTGTCGAACAACCCCTGTTTAATTAATGTTATACGTAAAAGGAAGATGCGGAATAATTATCCTGCGGAAAGACGTAGTTATCTGTAATGCTAAGTGTATTATTCAAGACTTGATTAGAACAATGTAATAGATGATCTCATAGCTCAATATTTATAAACAACGTATTGGAACACATACTAAAAGTTATATAAAAAATTTTGATATACCACCATTGAATTAGGGCTTTAATGTACGATTAATCTTTACTAAACTACTTTTAATTGAAATTTGAGGTATCGATTTATATTAATAATTGGTTTGAAAAAAGTTACGTGAAGAAAGTCTAAATTTTCAGAGAAAGTGGTTTAAGCTTGATAGTTATTGGAAAAATGTATTTTAATTGGCCTTTTAAAAATTTTTGTTACATAAAAGAAGAGTAATTTGTTGTAGGATCCTATTAGAATTTGTTAACTCTTGCAATTTGAGAAACAGGCATTTAAAAATTGTATATTTTCTCAACACTTAGACAATTGGATAAAATATTTAGTTCTTGGAAATAATTTAGAATTGCTGTAACTTGGAAATAATTTGCACAAGAAGCAAACGTAAGCTTTCACGTCCGGTGTTCACTGTTACACTGTTAAATTTTTTCGGGCTGTTAAGGAGCAGTCTAAAATGTCTAGAAATACTGTCAGACGCTTCGTCCATACATATGATGCGTGGGAACAAGGATGCCGATGCTTTTTGCCAAATTATGTCCAAACAGCAGTGAGTGTAGGTTGACAACTTAGAAAAATCTATAAACGTAAGTGTTCCAATGTGGTAGGACAGTCTTTGCTAGTAGCCCTACGCAAGTGTTTAAGATCCCTATTCCCATGTCACTGAAGATGCCCGTCACGGTTATGGACAAATCATCTGGCAATATTTATATACATTCTAGGTCAATAGCTCTAGGTTGATACTCAATAGGCTCGCACGTACATACCACCGCCTATAGTGCACATGTATACAATGTAACCTGGCTACAGTATTAACTGATGATGAAAATACAAATTCAAGAAGAATGGGTAATGCTCTAGAAATATGAATTGCTATTTCCATTGTTGTCTGCACAGAGAGAGAGGTAAATACCAACTGACACAGACAACTCTGTGGAATCAAAGAATCACTTGTACATCTGTACAGATGTTATGTAACGATTAGGGACTTGGTACGAATAATCAAATCTTTGAAGTCTAATGTTGCGTAACTCTACAGGCCTACTACCAGCCAACTTCCATGTTAATTAGTGAATTTAAATCGTTACTTGTTACATACTTTATTAACGCATGAAATATTATGTTTCATAATTTCTGTGTTTAAATGAATAATTGTCAAAGAAATACTTTACAGCTATAATAAACTGATAGAATATTCTTAATGTTTGTCAAGTAAACGTACTCACAGATATATACACTTCTAGAATTTATCAAGAAATATTCAAATATAAAAGATTTTCTTGTGTAACATAGGTTTCCCATTCTTACACAAAATTAATAACATTTATTGATTTTCATATTAAATTTACATATGAATCTTATTTCAGATTGTATTCGCCACACGGTTGCTACCGTACATTAGCTTAAAATATAATATTACTTTTTATTTGCTAATCTTAGACGTACACTATAAAAATAAGACAAATCATGATTCTAAATAGTGATTTTTCTTCATTCGTATAGTCCTTTTCCTTAACGAAGCTGCATATGAGAACAACGAGGTTTATATATTGTAATACATTTAAGTAAAAACGAGTTGTCAGATATTACAGACTCAGGCAGAAAGGTAACAGTCGGAAGACTTTGACGTAGTAATGTGTTTTTAAAACTGTGACAACTCTCGACACTGCCTCTGTCTATCAATCTCAAATTGTCCCGTCCAAACGACCCTACAAACCGGGTCCTAACGGGTAACAATCTTAGAAACATTAACGCTAGCTAAAAAACGGTCCATTTGGTAGGAAATGAACATACATTACTGAAATGGAGCATTATGTAGCCTATAGAAACTAAAAAAATAGTTACGTTTCTCTATTTTGTCTTAATTTTGCGTTTAAGTCGCCAAGCAAAGTGTATTTTGAAATAAAAGTTAGTTATGAAAATGAATGGTTAACTGTCGTTAACCGTTTCAAAAAATTATATAAATTATAATTTAAATAAATATACATATTTATAAAGATGTAAGTAACATATATATACATATATATATATATATATATATTGTAACGATACGTTTAGCATAAGTCTCCGTATCAACCCCTGGCTGAGGTATGAGAACATACGAATGCACGTATGAGTCGTGTAAAAGATGTAAATAATGTAAAGAATGTAATAATTAAGCGTTAGGTATAAGACATAAATAAAAGAAACAAACGTATTAATTAATTTTAAATAAGGAAATAATTGTAAGTGAACATGCATATGGAATTGGAAGCCTTGTTCGTTTTTAAACGCAGCGAAGGGAGACAAAACACGCCCCCCGACTCCCGACTCCCGACTCCCGACTGGGAGTGGTGACGTCATAGCGACAGGCAACCGCGTGTGTATCAGTTTGTGTGTGTGTGTGTGTGTGTGTTAGTGTTAGTGTGTAAATTAAGAACAAGTTGAATTATGTATACGATTGTGGAAAATTTTACACAGTTTTTTAAGTGCTGAACGAAAACCAGAAGTCACACGAATCAGAGACATATGTAGAAAAAAGCTGGAGCCTGGCGCTATAATTAGATACTAAGAGGTATATGATCGTGGGAACCGTTCAGCTACCGTGTGAAATGTTGCCATAACTTCCATAGTTTACACACCTTAATGTTCATAATTTGCATAGGTTAAGTCTATTAATGTACCTAACGATTTGTCAAATAATATTTATAAAAAAGTGTGCGCTTCATAGAAAGACGCGTAGGTTGTAATTAGTTAATACATCGACACGCTGACTTGTTCAACTCTGTCCGAACAGTTTTCAACAGGAATTGAACGCCGGCAGGAGTATAAAACCCCAGCGAGCGACACACGTTTTCTCAGATCATCAACAGACAGTACGTGAAATCCACGCAGCTCGCCACCGCAAATTTTACAAAGTTTAAGTAATGTTTTTAATCGAATTACGTAACTTAAAGTGCGATGGAACCGGCAGTACGTCGGTGAAAGTAGTTAGTGATATACACGAGTTATTTAAAAGTCAATAATATCGTAAACCACGAGGAGTCGAAACGTCGTCGACGAACTTCAAGAAGTCCACGTAGAACTTCGAGACATCCACGAGGGAAAAGACTAGGAGAGGAGAGGAGAGGAACCAGAGCAAAATGCTAAAGGACGCAGGGACAGCCACACGCAGCTACATCCAGCCGTACATCATCACGACCAGAGGTCCACGTCAGATCTCAGCATCCATTAGACGGAGAGACAGAGAAGGTGATACCGGAAGGGGATCCCAAAACTCGAGAGTCCAGGTGACGGTAACAACAGTTAAATGGTTGCAGAAATATGCAGGTGAAGTCAGACATTTATTTAATCTTATAAATGACCCTGAGGTCTATCAAAAGAAGGCTCTAGATTCCATATACAAGTTTACATAAACTTTATTATTTTTATTTGCATAATGAATAATTAATAAAAGTTCAGAGAATAATAATTTATAACAAAAACATAAAACTTATAAATCTCATAAATAAATGGTAATTAGAGAAACCATATTTTATTATATTTTTATAATTTTATTATATAATTAAAATCAAGTAACTGTAACGTAAAATCAAGAATGAAAGTTAATTTAATTGTAGATTTTTAATTAATTGAGACATTAGGAGTATTGTTAATTAAAGTAACAGAATGGTCTCTATTAGAATTTTTATAAATATTTAATTATTTAATTTTTTAATTAAGTGGTACATAATAAAAAAACCACACTTGCTAAGACAATATTAATATTCAATTTCGTACGTGTTAATCACGCATTGTAACAATATATGTGTTATGTATTATATGTCTGTGTAAATATTCCAGGTCATATATGTCTTATTTTTGTGTATAATGTGTCTTAGACTATAAGAGATAAGATTTTGCCACGTTATAATTATACGATATTCGTATAAGTGAATATAAGGATTTCAATATTAGTTAACCCACACACTAATTAATAACATGACAATTTGCATTTTTTAATTAATAAACAAAATGAATATAACTTTATTAACAAAGTCGTACTAAATTCACAACCAGTACTAAATCCTCTGTACTCTTTACTTGTAACGATATTCACGTGCTTATCCACCCTCAATTAACTACCAAAGCCTGCGACCTAGCTGGAAAACATCAAGGTAAATACTGCAGAAGAAGAGTATACCTTCGAGACGTGGGTAAGTGCGCACAAATGAGTAATAGCATATGTGCAAAAGTAAGTGTTTAAGAGTATCGTTGCAATATATATAGCCTATATAGGGAGGATAGGAGCCTACCATTTTGAAATGGGATGAAATAATTTGTAAAATTAGTCTAATTATTAAGTTTTGAGCTTTAATTAACTGATATATGACAGTGTTAAAAATTCCTCCTAGACCATTAATATTGTATTTTATTACCGGCGGAACCATAGCTACACATTGACAAATATTGTGGTATTTTCATTGGTTTCATCATATTGTAACCTAGATTGTATAAACAGGTAATAGATCTTTATCAGATAATCTTTAACAGCTAGGAAAAATTACTAAAGTGGGGTTTTGTAAATATAATGTAACCTTATTGAATTAATGCTGCTTCTGATAACTTTAAATCTTCTTTATAACGGATACCTAAATAAGCATATTTATGCACCCAATTCGCATAGGAGTTTCCACTATTATACCAAGAAATGATTATATAGATGGGTTTTGTAAATTTATTGGATCTATTCCTCTTTTTGTAACTAATGTATCATCTTCAACCGAAAAGGTCACTTAACAACATTATATTTCTTAAGCAAAGAGTATTGTACCTGCAGAAAAAATGTTAATTTTTGTCGAATAATTCGGTAGGAACGTAATTGTCTTCCTTTCTCATCTTTACAACCGTATCTAATCGTACAGTTAAATGTTGCGCATGATTACACCATTCTAATTGATTAATGACTGCAATAATATCAATATGAAATACACGCTTAACAGTTTGTTACCCTTACAATGGCGGAATCAGCAGCCTTCACTTTGGAGTGCGACAGTGCTGCTTATGCAATATCTAGTGTCTAATGTATAGCCTATACACTATATCTATGCTGATTCTAAGTAACTGTAACTTTTACATTTTTTTAGCCTGGCCTTATATTTTGCCTTATATTTAAGCTTCCTAACTTAGAAATAACCAATTCCACGTGACAGTAGAAACGTACACGAATATAAACTAGTAGGAGTGTTTATTCGGTTTCAGAACTTAGGCCTGTGGTTAGTAAAACGTAATTCTACGTGCAACTGTGTTTACGTAATAATTTGTGTTCGTCAACATGTTCTTATCCTTTTCCCCGGAATTGACAAGAATACAAATTTTTTCCAAGGTAAGGAATATTCTGAACAAATTCTCGACACTTAATTTACAAAGCGAACTGTAAAACAGTGGAAACAAATAGGATTACAACATCTGTTTAATATAAATAAAACTTTGTTGTATTTAAAATACTAATAAATGTAAAGAAACATAAAGGACACATAACAAACCTTTATCAGAGACGTACTGAACTATGTCCTATCAAATATGATTAATTTTCAGTTAGAAAGTTTACTTTACTTTCTGCGACATTTGCTCTTTCGCTTCACATTACTAAGCAAAATGAATATTATTTTAAAGGAAACTTTATGTAAATATGAAACATAAAGAGTAACCAAATATTATGAACTATGCAAATCTTATGTAGTTTTAGTTGTTTTTCTAAAATCTTCAAACGTACAGCAAAACAATATTTTAAAGTGACTTTAAAGAAATAAATTACTTCTAAAAAACCTTTACAAATTGGAAGAATATCTTAACAACCAATGTTATTTTCTTTAGACATTGATTTAAATTAAAAGCAATTTAAACAATTGTGTAACATAGCAGAATATAATTACCTGATAAATATAACGTAATTTGAACACGTCTGCGAAAAGAAAAAATAGGTTAATGTTAAACAGTGGAATTAAAAGTTTGTATTATGTTCCCAACGTGTAAACCCTTAACCTTTAACAAAACGTATGACAAGACTCGATTGTGCCGAATCCACCGTGAATATTGTCTTCATAAGGCGAAGACGGTGAAATTAGTCAAGACGTGTCGCTCACTGCGTTATATGCGATCATCGTTTATAAGAAGTCACTTGATATCAACACCCTGAATGCTATGTGGGGTTAGAAGTGGTTTCTGTTTGGCTGATGGGGTTCGCCGAGAGTGTGGTTCTACGCGTTTGTCGGCTAGCCGAGCGGGTGCCAAGGCCGCACAGGAAATGTACCCTCTAGACCAGTGGTTCCCAAAGTAGAGTGGTTGCTACTGTTAAAAACGTATTCCTGATTATAGATAAAACTAAAAATCATCGTTACCAGTATTAGAGACATAACAAATAATATGTCTCTAGACTACTAAGAAACTGGACAACACAAATAAGTGGGAATTAGACCTACAATTAACAAAACAGGGTGTATAAACGGCGAGAAACAAATTTAAGCAGGTAGCTGAAAATAACAAGTATTGTCAGAAGAAGAGAGATTTAGGATCACCACACGATGTCATTAAAAAAAAAATCGTTACTGTTATATGGTAGATCTTAATATATCTGGATCTTACTAAAAAAAATAATCGAAATAGAGTAGAGAGTGGGTGAGAGAGAGAGAGAGAGAGAGAGAGAGAGAGAGAGAGAGAGAGAGAGAGGGGGGACAGAGACAGAGAAAGACAGACAGACAGGTGGACGGATGGACGGAGACAGAGAGGCAGACAGACAAGGAGAATGAATGAATAAAATCCAGTTAACCGATGCGAAATACCACAAAAGGCCCTCAGGATAGATAAGATACCACAAAACGAATAGATAAGATAAGAAACGAAGATTAAAAAAACGGAGGATTAGATTAGCAGGAAAACAGTTAGAAGTAAAAGCTGATATGATAGAAGGAATACCTAGTATGGAATAGAAGGCAATAAGCCATTTATTACGTACACTGAAATTTATGTAGGCCTAACTAAAGATTCCCCTATAACTTAATTGTATCTATGAAGTTCGTGTTTCAATTTTCAGTTTAGCATTTTCATCACATATAATATTTAATCGTTCTGTTAATGCTTTTGCTTGTTTCTTTATTATTTTTATTTATTTTTTTTTGTAATTTGAAGGAAAGAAAGAATACGTTATAAAGTACATTATTTTAGGTCAACGTTAAGCCTTACTAATGCTACAAGTAATATATATAAATTGATAAACTAAATAAATATTAGATTAACATTTAATAAATAATGAACTTCTTTCTCCTCCTCTGCGCGGCTGTACGGAACAATCGTTGCCACTTCCCCGAATATCTGAACATCAATAAAATATTCTGCCACGTATACTGTAAAATTACAAAACGTATGCATTATACAGAATGTGCATCATACCAGTATTAAATGTAAATTGTATATGTATAGTAAACACAGCCTACAGTAGAGAGAAGTGAATGCGTTGGAGTAAGAATAAAAAATACATAGAGTTTCAGGTAACTTAAAAACTACATAGGGCATTCAATAAATGTTTTTATTATGGTTATTAATCAAAAAAGTGATTGTTAAAATATAGAAATAAAACCTAATATTGAATTATTTATTTTTATGACACATTTTAACTGAAGAAGTTACAATATTTATAGTCTTTCCGATCATATTGCTTATCGAGAGGTAAACGACTACATGGAAAAAACTGGAAAAGACTAATTGATATGATCCTCCCATCATAATGGGCGATGTAGAGAAGATCATTCATTGAAATAAATAGAGGGCGTACACGTGGAATTCAATTCGACAAAAATGAGAATGATTGAAATTCATACTTGAATTGAGCATTGAGAATCACTGAATGGGTGCACTTGAAATTCATGATGGCAGATACGGGAAATATAAAAACACATAACGACATCCGTTACTGTTCTCTGGGCTTTATATTTGCCAGTATACGTAGGAGGAGCCAGAGTTTTGAAATAAGTTTGGCATATACGGGACACAAACTAGAACTATAGAAAGACTGAGGCGGAGTTATGTTGGATTTCGTTTCGGTCAGATCAATTTTGGGCGTTAGGGCTCCCTGGGGTTCTCATTGCTCTTAGTATACACACCTACAATTTTTTCTGAATTCTGTCGTTATAACATGCTGACTGTACGGTCCATTCAGAATAAGTTTGAAGTAATCCGTTCCAAGATAATGGAAACGAGTTCACGTGGTGGTTGTAAGCAAATGAATTTGTCTTTGAGCACCAAATTGGAAAAGAAGACTAAGACAATAAAAACGTATGTTGTGTACCATTGTTGACATAGCAATAACATACCCTCTCGGATAATGTTAGTGTCAATGTAGATAAATATATTGCCGTAATTATCTAAACGATTAGAGTTAATTCTTATTGACTGGTAAGTTTTACAATGTCAAAATTTACATTCTTAATCATTGTAAGAAATATATTCACGTAACTGTGAACAAGAAACCGTACTTCGTTCTGCTGTTACTGCCCAATCATCAGGATTCGGACAAGAGTTTGTAAAATGTGTGTCCAAGACTAAATGTCAAAAAAAGTAATTCTCTAAAAAATGAAAGAAAGGGTACTTCACAATGTCACAGCTCTCTGTCTAGTTGTAATAAGTAGAGTATATTCTATATATTTAGAATTAATAAACACCAATAATATCTAATGTATTTTTTTAAACAGATTGGTTAAAAAGTTCATATAAGGTGTAATTTTAATAAAATAGTATGTGAACAAAATTAAGTAGAGAATAGATAATCTCGAAATGTCATATAAAGTCCTCCTTTATGTAAAATCAAACAATTGTATGTGATATTGTAATAAAATGTTTTCATTTTGAACGTAGTAAGCTTATTTTACACTTTGCCAAAAGAATCACTGGAATTATATAGAATGCCTAGGCAATGTACAGAATATCTGGGAAAAGTATAAAAAACATTTGAAAAGTATTCTATTCTATAATACCTGGATTACATACATTGCCGGTAACATACGTATACATTGCGTGGAGCGTACGACACTCCTCATATCCAGCATCTCAACCGCCAGTAATCTCTTTTTTGCCAGTCAATTTCCTATTCCTTATCCTTCACACCTCCACAGGATCGGATTACTATGAATAGCGACGTTCAAGGTGCACAAGAATTTGATAGCATTCAGGTTACACAGTTACTGAGACATAATAATTGTAAACAATTTTTAACAGTCTACGACTTACGTAATAGAGAAAAAACGAAAGTTACGCATTAAACTTCTAACTACGAATTACTATGCATAGTTAAACACAAACAACTAACCTTCCTGGATCTTGTTATAAGTGAAGAAATAAACTGACAAAATAGGTAGTAGGAAAATAACAAGTTAAAAACCAATTTTAAACAAATGGAATAATATCTTCAGACGTCATAGCGGAATGTTGCGCATTGTGTGTTTGTGTCGTTCATTCAGGTCTACTGAACATCAGTGATTCAAGCTATCGTGTATTTTATGTAATTTTTGTTCCTAACTCTCAAACACGTCAGTGATACAATATTTTTATGTTATTTTTATTTATTGTATTTTAGTACTAGCTGTACATGACGAAGGCTGCTGATTTCCAGTTTGGACTAAACGTTACTCCTTGTATTAGTAATTAGTTCAATGATGGATGACGTCTGTTCTTAAAATCACAAACATTATATTTAGTGAATGTTTTTTTGTTAACTAAATTAATACAGAATAAAAAGGAAAGAATTTATATAATTTAATATTACATTACATTGGTATAACGGACACAGCAAATATTTGACTAAAATGAAGGTTTTACAGTGGCCATTCTAAAGTAATATTTCTCAGACAAAAATAATTTTAATGAATTGCAATTGTAACGTAAATAGTAGGCCTATGCCAACAAAAGTCTGTACACAGAGAATAATAGTAAAAGAACGTATTTTACGTAAGTAAGAAGTCTTAAACTGAAAAATGTAATAAATTTGAATGCGAAACAGAGCAGCAAATGAAGAACTACATGGAGTATGTTGTAATCCTTACCAAGTGTTTTGACTTTAATTGCCTCTAGTGCCGAACGCTTTGAGACTGTCTCTACTTTCTTTATCACAGGCCACAAAACTGATAATGTTCACTTAATCTAATTTTCCTGTCATTATTACACGTGTTACTTCCATGTTCCGTAAGGAAATGGAAGTATGGTGATAGCGAAAAAAATCGTGTTCGAGATAACGGCTGATTCTGATTGTACTACCCTCGAAACATAAAAAAAGGCATTTTCTGAAAAGTGTGTGTGTGTGTGTGTGTGTGTGTGTAGAATTTTTTCTATGGCGAACGATGACTGCCGCAAATTTAAACAGAATCAAATAATTTTTTGAATACATGACTGGAGTTGCAGAGGACTTAAGGCCTACTGATTTTGGTGAAGATTGGTAAGGGGGAGGGGTAGTTTAAAGCTTTTATTCATAAACCAAGTTTGGACGGCGTGTTCAAAATATACCAGTTTGTCAATACGGAGTAGGTTGTATGGCTCTAGACACCAGGTGAGCCGATGATAGATCATTTTACTCTTACAGCATTCCTAAACAACATTTCTAACGAGGTGCTCGCTAGAAATCTCTTTATTTAGGACGGAGGGGTGATGGTGAGCTGTGATAGGCCGACCTCCCAATACGGGTGCCATCACAGCCGTGGGTACCTGTTGATTAGTTGTTCTGGCTAGAGCATGTTGGTGTCTGGTTGCAGGAGAATTCGTTATAACGGTGTTTGCGCCCTTTGATCGTTATCTGGTGGATTGCAGTGAAACTATTTCAGGTATTTCTCTAGCATACAATTTTCAATTATCTGGCATGTTGAAGATGCTGCTTGCGTGTAACTTTATGGTTGCCCTTTTCTTTGTGTATCAGGAATGAAAAGTTCCCTTGCCTCCATAAAGCTCAATTTTCTTAAGTGTTTTTACTTCTTCTATTCTTACTTTTGATTTGTACGTGGAGCAGTTCTTTTACCTAGACAAATGATATTCAAAATAATTGATACGCTTCACCACCTCATAGCAACATATAGAGATAATTTCCAACACAGACAGGTATTGACTCACACACATCTACAGTCTGTATCCAAACTGGAAACACTGATAGCACCGCATATATTGGGGTATGGAAGCCCTGACGATTAGCCTGTGGATACTAGCCTTGATTTTATTTGTATCACATTGACCATTACATGTGAAACTGATACACTCAAAGGAGGGGAAATTTCATGACGAGGGTCTTCTTTGGATCCCTGGACTAGAATGGAAAAATAATGGCATTTCGGTCCCATGAGTATCGGGGAAATAAACAAACCACCGCGGCAAAGCCATTAAGTAACGCGGCCAAGACTAAATACAACAGCGTATTGATGCTCTGAGGCCATCGCTCGTAACTCACCTATGGTAGACCCACTCACCTATTGCCACGATCAGCCCCATGGGTGATATACAGCGGATCACACATCCTTGTCTAGACCGAGTTACCTGTTAGCCAGATAAGGAGTGACAGGTGTTAAAGGCCCCCACACGAGGTCAAGATATATAGGCTGGAGCGTAGGGTTGGATTTCAAGGGGTTATTATTATTATTATTTCTTTTTTTTTTGTATCGGCCATCTAAGGACCACATGCCAATTTCAATTCTTTATTCTTTGTTCTTTCCTTTTTCTCCAATATTTTTTCATCTTTTCACTGTCTCTTCTTCCTGTCTTCAGTCCACTTTGAATCTGAGTTTTTCTCTCTCTTATCCTGGACTCCTTCAACTTTTAACATTTTTGCTCAAAAAACTTCTCTTTCAATTGCTTCTTCTGCGTGTATATTATTTTTTCTAAATCCTTTTGAACTTCTTTAATCAAACGTGATGTTGACTTCTTCTCCCACAGGTATTTGAAGATCTGCTTTGTTAACCTATTGTCGTCCATTCTATATAAATGACCCAAAAATAATTGTCTTCTTTTTCTCATTGTTTCTGTTACATTTTATGTACTTTGATATATTTCATTATTACTTCTTAATTTCCAATCTTCTGAAGTTTTTCGTGGGCCTAATATTTTCCTAATAGGCCTAATTCGTCTTTTCAATATTTCTAGTTTGTCTAAATTATAATTCAATGCTAGACATTCACTTGCATATAGGCATTCTGGCTTTACTACTGTACTGTAATGCCTTATTTTCGCACTTTTAGATAAATATCCACTTTTATTGTAAATATCTTTAGTTATAACATATGCCCTTTCCATCTTATGAATCCTTTCTTCTATAGCAGATTTTTCTAAGCCATTCTCTTGAATTATTTCTCCCAGATATTTAATTATTTCTCGTTTTGAACCCTCCCTACTCGACCAATATCTGTTACCAGGAAGTTTGGCGCATTTTTAATGTTCGTGAGAAATTGTTTTTTCTGCAGAAATTCTTAAGCCTGTTCTACTGGCTATGTTCTCTAAAAAATTAACTTGTGTTACTGCAGATGTCAGATGTTCAGAAAGTATAGCAAAGTCATCTGCGAATGCCAAACAATTTATTTCAATACGTTTGTTCCTTCTTCCCAAGACGATTGGTGATATTTTGAATTACTTTAATTTGTCATTCCAAATTGTGTCTACTTTATCCAGGACGCAGTTGAAAAGAATTGGGGACAAACCATCACCCTATCTTACACCTGTATTTATTTTGAACGGGGTCCCAGGAATTTTATTTTGAGACTGTGTCCGTAAGGGTTTCACGGATTAGATTTGCCAATTTAGATTTAACACCAAATTCTCTTGTTATTATTATTATTATTATTTATTCTACAATTCATATTCTTTAATTCTTAATACTACTACAACTACTACTACTACTACTACTACTACTACTACTGCTACTATTACTACTGTACTGTCACTACTACTGCTACTGCTACTGCTGCTACTGCGAATTTTAGGTTGAGCTTCCCTTTGAATACAATATCCCCTCCCCCAAGTTGGAGAAAATAGCCCAAAATAGTCCACTCTACCGTAAAATATTGTGGAGGCGACCTAAAAGCGACACCCTGAGTCTGTTAAAACGTTGCGATAAACCCCTTGGGATAACAAGAAATTCAAAGCGGAGCTCAATCCGAACCAGAACAAATAATATCACACTTATAAAAATTTAACAGTTTTTTGCGCGTGCGCGCGAGTGTGTGTGCGTTACAACTTATTTCAGATACGGTACTGATCATTTGACAATACGGTCATAGTATCACATTCTTAACAGTGATTCTCTATGATTAAAGAGTAATGCACATCGATTTCAGTATTTTTATTAGAGCATATTTTAATTAATACATTCATACGTACTGCAAACAGTTTATTTGACGACGAAACGGTTTCATTCAAGTACATGGTGATTTCACATTTCAACTTCATAAAGAGACCCACATACGATGTCACACAGATAAACGCTTTGAAAGCACAGCAAAGAAAAATTCAAAATCATAACAAGGGGAATACTCCCACGTTGCTGCAGTGCGACGCAGTACTTGTTTAGCGTATTTTCATGATATACAAAAATTAATTATAACAGTAGGGGATCCACCGTAAGCAATACTGAATCGCAGTCAACTGTAACCAAGCAACAGCCGGAGAATCGAAATTAATTGATACCGTTACACAGAAAGTGAAATGTAACTATAGAACAAACAACTTGAAGTTATTTGATATTTGATGTGGCTAGACCACAGTAGAATGACGACTTTTGTAGGAATCAGTTATACTCTATACAGATAAGGAAAAACACTCCCATGAATATAATTAGCAGGTTTCACAGATTATTTCCTTTATGTTTATATCTGTAGATTACCTCGATGGATCCAAGAAAATAGTTTGAAAAGCCCGACGTTCGGTGTGTACTTGATGTTCAAGAGGTTGCACGAGTAATCACTATAGCGATATAGCCTATAGGCCTATATAAGTCGCACACTGCAAAGTTTAGTGTTAACACAGTTTACTTTTAATTGATGTGTGTGTGTGTGTGGGGGGGGATTGATTTTGAGTGTGTGATAATTTATTTTTGTGGATTGGAGAGTCTTGTTATCGTCAATTATCGTCTCCTGTCATTCCTCCAGTTCAAATATTTTTGTTGTACCGTTATCCTGTTTTCATCGCGTTAATATTTTACGTCTCAAAATTGCTCTATATTATTTTATTTTATATTAACTTCTTATGTTTTAATAATTTGTTCCCAAACACGGAAACCATAAGACTCGTCATCCAATGTACTTTAAAAGCACGCATGTCATGTGTTAAATAGATTCGACAAGTAGTCTATGAATCTGTAACTGGCAGCAACTTTAACCAGTCAACGCTTGTTATGGTTCACACAATGTGAAAACCAAATTCCACTAATTCATAGTAACATGAGAGTTCTTATTCGCCAATAATTATGACGCTGAACGTCTTGATCGCGGATTGAAAAAATCCATGATAGAAAGATGAAAGAGTAATCGTGCATGATATTTCTGAGGCTATTATCATCACAACAGAACGCATGCGATATATTTTGCACAGCAGCACAAGTTGGAGCTGTTTAAAAGTAATAGAGATTAATTTGTGAATTATTTCATAGCACCTGATGAAACACGGATTCATCGCCATCAGCCAGAAACGAGAAAACAATGAACAAAGTGGGTTCAAACAGATGAATGTGCACGAAAGAAAGAGAATAAGTTCCATCAGCACGACACATTATGGCCTTATTTTTAGGACACACGTATTATAATCTTTACTGGGAAAGTGAAAACAAGTACATAGAGAGTACTATGCGCCTTCTCCATTAAGACAAGGTGCAGCACATGCATTTGTGATTGCAGTGGCAAAATTGTTAAGATGTAGGTAATGAATGGTTCCACACGCTCCATATTCTCTAGTTTAGACCCCTTCGGTCCGGTTTCCAGATATGAAAAATTTCTTGCAGGGAACATGCATCAAATTTCATAGCTATTAATTAAACTAACACTTCATAAGAAAGGCATATCTTGCATTACCAATGGCTTAATCAAGATTAACAATCGTTAGACCCAATGTTAATATATCTTACGTTATGTAGAATACAAATATCTTCAAAAAAATATATCTCCATTATTTTGCACAGATTTATAAAACAACCTTATGAAAATCAAGGACATTCTGGCCTTTTTAATAGTATATACGTTGGGGATATCTAAATTTATATAGTTGAAGTAACTCGCTTTCACGACAACCAGTAAAAATCGGTGCAAATCCCTAACTCACTTAGTTTCGGTTTTCCAGTTGATGGAGTTTCGGTCTGTTGTTGGATGTGTATCACAGGTAGACGTTTCGACTACGTCTGTGATAGCTATTCTTCGAAAATCCGAAACGAAGCGAGTTTCTATTCCAGCCACAAAATAAGGGACGTTAAAGGCAATTGAAGCCATGACAAAAACAATTAGAAAACGTACAACAGAAAGAGACAGAAATAATTAAAAAACAATTAGACGAGTGCGACCGAAAATTAGAGGAACGGGACAAACAGCTTCAAGAAAATACAAACAAAAAATACAAGGGGAGTTTATAAAAAACACATGAAAGGCCTTGAGAATAAAACAATACTAGATACATTTAAGACACAAATGGATACAATACAAGTAAAAGTAGAAGAAAACTATACTAAACATAAACAAAATTTGACACAACACAAGAATAAGTTTGAAGAAACAGATCAAACCTTACAGGATCAAAGTCACAAACACGCCCAACTCCAAAAACGCATTAACAGTCTAGAACTAGATAACACTGGACAGGGTAGCTGATAACATATGTGTATCATAATATAGAGGAACTTAACCAACATCCCAAGTTGTACGGCGATGAAAATGACTATCCGATAGAGTTCCTAGGGCAACGCGAAAAGCTTTAGTATCAAAGCATTTTTCTATGTAAAATGTCTTTTATTTGTGTAACTAAAAATTACCCATGTTTAGCAAAATAACGACAATTTTGTAAGAAAATGGTTAATTTGAACTGTGAAAAACAAAATTTAGGTGTAATTAATCGTTAATATGACAATTATGTCATAACGTTCTATTAAGAACGTGTCGCCTTTATTGGACAACGCATACTCCGCTACAGCCACCTTCTTAGGTCGACCAAGACGGCATTATCCACGGTGTTCAGCGATGCGGGTGTTGACGGTATTTATAAATGCTTAAATCTGCCCTATTAGGGCGCAGTTGATGTCAGGGGCTCGCAGAATGGATAGTGCACGTCGCGGTAACAACTGAAATGGTATAGTAAGGTTATAAATATTAGTAATTCACAACCCCACTGACTCCCGAGCACCCTTGAATCGTGGTGCCAGCTAGACTACTCCCTTAGGCGGCTGCTTCCCAACTATAGGGTTGAAACCAACATCTGCCAGAAGTCAGACAGTCAGCATCTGCTTTTCCGGCTGAAACCCGGGGTACGGGAAACCGCGAGGTGTGTAAGTGCGGAGCAATCCGGGGTGGTGTGGCAACCCATCGTTACGGCCGACTCGCCTACGGGCAGTCGATCCTACCGACCGTGCCAGCACTTCTGTAAGCTCCCTCGGTGATGCTTTAGGGAGCCACGGAGCCTCGTCTCCGGCGTGCAGATAGGCTGAAGAAAAATTCCGAACCTTCTCCATACACGCTAATCGTGTAGGTTATAGGAGAACCTTATTCTAATCCTTGTGCCGAGGAAACGAGTGTGCTGCACCGTTTGAACCCAGAGTTCATTGGATGCCTCGACAACGCACACAAACCAGGGCGTAAGAAGCCCCGTGAGTTTTCTGCCTGTATAAGTGCTTCTGATTGTGGGACTGATCTTAGTACTCGCGCCCTTTTCACATCTTTGTTCCCAAACCACTGACGCTGGCCGTCCGAGGCGTTTGGACCTATACATGTTAGATATTATAAACCAAGACCTAACGGCCTGGAAAATTCTATTGCTTTCAACAACTTCGGCCGAAAAGTTTGCGTTCATTTATAAAAATGTTTTTTGTAATTAATTCTAGCCAGTAAGTTTGATTTGCTGACAATAACCCCTAGAAAATAGTCGTATGAGTTTTCTTGATTATCATAGTTGTGTGTGTGTTGTGTGTTGTGTGTGTGTGTGTGTGTGTGTGTGTGTGTGTGTGTGTGTGTGTTATTGTTGGAATAATCTTTTACAGAACCACCTCGTTTATGGTAAATGTCAGTTAATATTAAACAGATACTATGTATTTTAATTAAAAACACAAATTACAAAATATTTATTCAGATTCTCTTTTTTGTATAAAACTTGTAATAAAAATCTTAAAGTTTAGTAAAAAATATTAAGTTAACATTAAAAATTAAAATGAGTCGTACGTTTTTGTTTGTATAGTTCATACACGTCTTGCGTGGACAAAATCTGCGGTACTTCATCACGTGGATTAATAATAATGTAATAATAATAATGTAAATCATCTTAGCAATCCAAGCATTGTATTTTCTGATCCGTAAACAAATATCTACTTACAAAATGAAATAAAGAAATTATGTGTGGATGGCTGAGGAGAATCCCCACGCAACACCTCCCTAGAATGAATGTAGGTCAACCGAAACACGATTTACATCAATTGAATAATAATAATAGTAAGAAGAAGAAAAAAAATAATAACACAACGGTTAACGATTCATTACTATACCAAAAAGGTTCACAAAAATGTTTATTAATTTTTTATTTCAGAATTGGTTAAAACTTACGTTACACATGTAGCTTACATTATTTAGGTTGATATTTGTCGCAACCGAAAAGAGACTATGAGACAGCAATAACAAACGTTTTCTTTGTGTCTCACATATGTCCCTAGTACACATATCAATTACGTGTAAACACTTATTATATAAATGCCTCTACAGGAACAGATCCAATATTATTGATTTACGTAAGACTGGGTAAAAATCATGAAATAAGATCTAATATTTCTTCAGTCGTCTTCATCTTCTGTACTTAGCATACTTTGTACAGCTGTAATCTGTAACTGCCATTGGTCTATTTCTCGTTGTAGGCGTATTAGTATTTTATGGGATCACTTATTATCTTTTTAAGGGCTGTTTTCTTAAAATTACTTTTGTATAATTCTCCACAGTTTGTGGAAAGATTGGATATTTATGACGACAAGGAATAATACTAATATGACTATAATAGAAACGAAAGATCTTCATTAATATGTGTAGCTTGGTAACAAAAATGAGTTGAGCTCTAGACAAATAGCAACGGAAGTTCTAGAAAAAAGGTTCTACAAAAAAAAAGAACTGTAATAAATAAATAGGCTAATTGTTTGTTGTTAAAAACGTTTTTTAATAAGATGTTCACTAAACCTATCAACTGGTTTAGTTTGATAGTTGATTATATTATGCGATTTTAATTTTACATGACTACTAAGGTACAATTTGTTCTGCTATTTGAGAATACAGATATATTGTGAATTTTTTACCAACCAAAATTTTATTTTATTTAAAGGTTTTATTTGTACCTTGTCATGTTTTAGCACATGTGTTGTTAAATTTCTTCTCATTTCACTCTTATAGTATGAATCTATTTCAAACATTGTAGTTCTGTTTCTTTTACTTCCTGAAAGTGTACTTCTTAATTTCCACCTACAAGCGATTAGCATAAGAATACGCGTTATTACCAATATTCATCACGTTACAAACCCAGAAAATCAATTTATATGAGCAATTTATGCTGCTAAGTGATTGTCGTAAAACTACGTCTTTGTTATAACGAGAGACGAACAAAATTTTAGTTTCTGCATGTATAAGTGTAAGTACTGCCTTAGTACGTTGTAAGCAAAATGCAATAGACAAGTACAGTAAAGAGCATTGTGTTCCCTCGTTAAACTGTGAACTATATTTTAAGTTGATGTTAGGAAAACATGTATAGTGCAAAATTTACTGAATGTATGAAAATCTAATCATTCCTTCTGCTTACCTGGTTACTATACAATATCACCTTCATGTGACAAACCAGTTAAAATAACTTAGAAACAATTTAAATTGTATTAACCATACTTACAAAATTTACAGGGAATTGGTGTTTATTTTTCACTGTCGATATATTTCTGTAAAACTTCAGTATGTAAAGTAAATTATATTTCTTAATATAGCTTCACTAAGTACTTTTAGTGTAATTCGTGAAGTGGTCAAATTTTTCCTCATTAAACAAACAAATTTTAAACTGACTTACAAAACAAATAAATTACATATTCATTAAGATCAAGAGGAACCAATGGTTCAAAACTTTAGTGGGCAGAGTACAACTTCAGCGTGTCTGTTACATGGGAGCAAAACGGCCCACACTCAACTTGGAAGCATGACATGACGTGAACCCACCACGCTGTTGATTTCCTCAAGCACACGTACCCTGACAATATATCAGTGTCTCGACGTAGAGACTCTTGCTGCTGAGTCAAACGTGCTGTCTTACAGACACTGTACAAATTATTTCTCAATAATGAATCACACCTGACAATAAAGGACGCATATACCTACGCTACAAGAGCCTACAAGACACAGTATTATAGTTAACGGAAACGTGTGTTCTTACTCATAAATGTTAGAATTTTTTCGTACTATTATGCGTTTACACTAAACGTATTTGTGCTAAACGTCCGGGACACATATCTACGTTTTGTCAACGCCCTCATAAAACTGAGTAATAAAACAGAATATAATAATGTAAAAACATATACAATATAATAACCGAGGAACATTACTGACATAATATAAACAGTGATGTCATAATAGTGACAGCGATCAGGTAATATCGTTGCTACTTGATAGACGTTATAATTATGATAGTCATGGTTAAAATAATTGTCGATGACGATGGTGACGATGTAATAGCGATGTATATTGTGCTTAGCGTAGTTGTGATTGTAATACCGAGGGGGGTGAAGTTTAGGACGCTTGAACGTCATCAAAATTTACTCCTTTTGTTTCTGTGGATTATCATATTAGTAATGAATAGGATTATCATTTATGTTAATAATTTGTAACATTATAATACAACATGGAATAGCATAGCCATAAAGTTTATATCAAAAGCTTTTTGTACATTACAAAATGTACTTAAAAATCTAAATGCGTAATAGATGTTACGTATTTTGCGGAACTTACCTGACTAATTGATTATAAATCAATAAGCACGTTTGAACAGCTGTGGCTGCTTGTATGTGGTTAACAAGCAAAAGAGTGCCATCACCTCTTTCTATACTTTTGTTTAATATAGTGATAGAAGATATCATATTTGGGAATTCCAAGTAACAAGAGAATTTTAAGTCGCAGGAAATTAGACAATTCACCATAGTTTTTGCTTTATTTTCTTTGCTGAATTTTAAATACTACTTGTATTCCTTACATTTAGACTATCAATACAATATAAGAATTTTTGGTCGTTTGGTCTGAAATAATATCGATTAGTTATACCTCTCGTATTCCTTACGGTTGAACCTTTTAATTACATTCGTTGTATTTAATGATGTTAACAGTAATTAACAAAAACGATTAATAAAGTTAAAAATTTTTTAAAGGTTTTTACAATGTAAGATACGCGGCATCGTTTGCTGAAGACATTTAAATTTCCACAGATCAGGTTACTAAACACTATGAATAGACGAATTTTTATTGTTAAGTCCCTTAGCTAGTATGGAAAGACTTGCCTACATGTGTGCTATCCACTTTTAACATAATACTTACTCTACATAACTTACTAAACCTTTTTAAATTGCCGACCACCTTGGTTTGCAATTCTTTACCACCTGTAGGAAAAGAATTCTTTATCGAAAATGAAACAAGTTTATAAGCGATTCACTTCCACACTGGAAGGCCGAGAGGTAACGTCGATGAGGTTTTCATTATTTATTGTTTGCTGGGTTATTTAGTGTACACAAACAAATAAAGGGAGGTCTTCAGCTACTTACAATATTAATTTAAGTCCATTCTGTAGTGTAAGGTGTATCGTTTGAATAAAGAGAACGGCACTCTCTGGAAATGTGTGAGGAAGCCGTGAACAGAATTAACTTCAACCCCAAATTTTATCTATCGCTTTAATAGAACGCTGCATACCTAAATTCTACGAATTTCAAATACGCATTAAAAAAAAATAGAAACAGAAGAGGATGCTTCTCTTTCAAAGTTTCCGGAGAAGAGTAGTAATACAGTATCAAACAGAATTTCCATTCTATGCAAAAACGAAGCAAAGCACAACGACTAGAAATATGTGGTATACAATCCTCATTTTACTGCCATAAAGAAACATGGAAGTAAAGCTAGATGGAATGCTAACTAGATTATACATAATACACTGTGGGGTGGGGTTTGAACAAGCACTGTCCTCTTTGGTAGACGGCACTTACACATTCACATGTTGCAGGTAGGTGCAGATTACATAGCCAAAACCATGACAGAGTGAAGTTGAAGCTGGGTGAAATGAAAGGAAAAGAAAGCCATCAGCATCAAGTAACGAATTGTGAAGACCGTTAGTCAATATCAACTAAGTTAGTGAAGAAAATGAGGTTTTTAAAACGTGCTTAGAAAGCTTTTTCATATATTGACAAAATAATTAAACGACCACTAACATAAGAAGTAGAAGAAGAGTACCAAATGGCAATTTCATTATGACCTTAAACCAATTTTTATCTTTGTTTCTCTTGACCTCAGTAATAAGAGGAATGTTACATAAGAACTTGTCTGTGAACAGTCAATGACTGAATATAATAGCTGACTTTTTGTCTTTTGTATCAAATTCTTCTCAACTGCAAG
Source organism: Magicicada septendecula (assembly GCA_034769895.1). Lineage (NCBI taxonomy): Eukaryota > Metazoa > Arthropoda > Insecta > Hemiptera > Cicadidae > Magicicada > Magicicada septendecula. The sequence continues at coordinate 179,652,591 of CM068368.1, forward strand.
ATTTTTGTAGACTTCAAACAGATGATATTCGAACTGCTAATTAGATTCTGAAAACCTTAACGTGCAAATAGTATCAACATTTACCCTATATTTTTGAAACAACACTAAATGTGACTTCGTAGTCACTTCAAACACACACACTCTCTCTCTCTCCCTCTCTCTCACTCTCTCTCTCTCTCTCTCTCTCTCTCTCTCTCTCTCTCTCTCTCTCTCTCTCTCTCTCTCTCTCTCTCTCTCTCTCTCTGTCACTCACGCACACTATTATTACTATCTGTATTGACGTATTTATGCTCTACTAAAGTAAAATCTAACACAAAGATATATTTTCTTTCTATTTTCACTTTCATTTATAATTCAATATATAGTTTTTCTAGTCGGTTAGATTTTACGTGTGTAACAGTTTAAAATTAATAGTTGAAATATTTTTATAACAGTTTAAAACATAAAAAGTATAACAGTTTAATGCATTTTTACATCCAATAACTCCAACATAAAATGTGATTTTTATTAGACAAGATATGTTCACGATATATTTTGTATCTATACGGCAACAGACAGACACTTAGATACTTAGACAACGTCAACTTAGACACTTACGGCTCCATATGTTCTTACATTATATTCATTCCTCTTATAGTACTGTCCAATTTACACATGAAACAGAAAATATGAAAAGTTTAAATTTTTTGGATCTCACCATTACTAGGTCACAAAATAATCTTAGTTTTCAGATAGATAGAAAACCTACTTTACAGATACCGTTATACATAAACAGTCACTAACGTCATGGAACATAAAGTTAAGCAGTTTTCATCCGATGGTTAATCGTCTCCTCATAGTTCCTTTATCCAAAGAAAATTTTAATATTGAAGTTAATACAATAAAAACTATAGTAGGGAATAACGGTTATGACAAAATAATAATAGACTCTTTAAATAAAAAAAATAAAAAACAAAAGAAAATTATTTTAAATCTATTTTATTCCATAGAGGAATTAATTCCAAAGAGTTTATTCCACCAGGCTAACAAAACATTTCGTTTAACAAATTACATTCCGTTTATAATGGATAGGATGAATAATAGGTTAAAAAAACATGGTCTTAACATAGTACCAGTAAATAAACATAATCTTTTTTTGATTACTGCCAAACAATAAAGACAAATCAAACATGCAAGAGAAAATGGAGTTTATAAGATACACTGTGCAGAATGCGGTGCTATTTATATCGGACAATGTGGCCGTGTTCTGGAACATCGCACTTCTGAACATAAGAAAGCGATTATAAATAATACAGGTTTTACAGACCACTGGTTACAACACAACCACTTCATAGATACAAAAACATAACACTACTGCACAACATGCAAAAAAATAAAAAATTTGATTTATTAGAAATTCTAGAAATTAGAAAAGCAATCAAAAGAAACAAAAATTTAACAAACAAACAAACTGAATTCAGTGTATTCCCTTTATTTAAAGTTGTTATTTAGTTTAATTAGTTTTTTGAATTTGCCTTCCTATTATACTTAGTTTTAAAGACACTTAAAACCTTCTCTATACTAACTTCTTCACCCCCTCCAACATACGCACCCTACACACACGTCCTTGTTACACACCCTTAACACATGTTCACCACCCTCATTTTCTTTGTTTAGTTGTTTCCGCGATTTCTTTGAGAATAGCTTAATAAGCTGATACAGCTGTCAGAGGTAAATAATAAACTTTGAAACTTACCAAGTGTTTGTATGTTTCTTAAAACCTCTGTATTAATATGTTTCACCAAGTGCCGAACGAGTCATCAATCAATATCATAAAAACTTTAATGCAGCAGTTTGCAAAGAAAGCAGTTTGCACACTAAATGAAAATGCAATCATCAACTACATAATGCTGTGTGTGTAATAGCCTCCAATTGTCAGAGGTAAATCTTTTAACTGTGAACCTTACCAAGTGTTTGTATGTTTTTTGTATTTAAAAAAAAAAAACTTTGTATACAACACTTCATTAAACACACCACTTTATTTAATGAATACTTCTAATTTCGAGTAGGTCGGAACGGAGATGCTTATTTTTCAATACAATAGAAGCAACAATGACTTTACAGTATCCGAGCTTACTAGTACACACACCACAGAGCGCTAAACTACTAACATGTCTAATTTTAATATGTCATAACACATAGGATTTGTTTTTGCGCAAAATTGACCAAGCAAAGTAAAATATTACTTTAATAAAAAATGCCCATATTAGTAAAAAAATTTGCAAATCGTGTACAAGGTACGAAGTACAATGTAGGTACGGATAAGCAAATACAGACTCTTATTATTTCTAGAGTAGTTCTACTGTTTACTGCTCGTCAGTGTATACATGCTGGTACTTAACCCACTATCCCTTATAATTGTTTTAAAGAAATTTATATTACGTATAATTAAAAAGAGTACATTTATGTATAATAAGCAATATTTAATTTTGCTTTTATTTGTCGTAGTATCAAGCAAATAAGTACGATGTTCAATTCTTTATTAATGTCAACTCAGATATCACAGTGAGAACTATTTTTATTGTGCGTAGGCATTGGTACCGACAAAATAAAAGCCTTTCTATTTGGTCCTGTAAAGGTGAGCAGAAAATAAAATATCAATTTCTGCAAAAGTGTATCCTCCCGTTTTTTAAATTCTTGGAAATATTTCCAGCTAGAAATGAATCATATTATTATCACTGTATTTATCCAGCCGCAACCTTTGACATTAAAATGTTGAGGGAGTTATATATCATTGAAACGCTTCATCGGTTAAACCACAATTGTATAGCTTCGCCTTCACATATCACTGATGCGTTTCCTGATCGTCCCACGCAGCTTCTTTAATTAATTTGGGTTCAGCTGGAACTTTTGATATTTCTGTTTATTCTATTCGTTCTAAGTTATACTTTTAATTTTTAAAACAAACTTTAAATGTAATAAGCAAAACGATTTGATAAGACATTTGATAAAAACTTAACTTTGATTATTATGTTTCTTCTTATTCTGTGCATCCCAGCATGGATTTATTAATTCGTTTATACGTTTTCTTTTCTTCTCACATTAATCCTTATGACTCATTTTTGTACTTACAAAGTAGCCTTAAGAAGTAAAAAAGGTATTAAAATATTTTTGTTTAGTATTTTTTTAATTTGTTTTATGGTGCCGAATAATTAATGAACTGTAATTTTTAGAGATATGTAACTATTTGCAGAACCTGTAATTTGATCTCTACGACCCAGTATAATGCCAAAAATTTAGATTTATGTTACAATCGTTACGGCCCAGAAAACAATAAACTTAAAAAAAGTAAGGCAAATTGTAAGATTTATTTGATTTATTAACGCCGTTATTAAGGAGACTGGGATCACTCTGTCTCCGCCGTGGTAAATTAAACAATTTTAGGTGCATTTTTCTCCAAACCTATGCAAGGACCAAGCTTACTGATATCTTAGGCACTCACGGACGGCGCCAACTTCGTTTAAAGCTGTTACTCATTCCCGTGCTATTAGGCCGTGGTCTAATGCTGTTAATTAGAACAGACGTTTTTACCCCACCATTGGATTAGCTTATATTGTAATCTTTACCACAGTACTGTGGGAACTGGTGAACACCTTACCAGTGAACCTTTCAATTGCATACACTGAATATGGCCTCAAATGGTAGGGCCGAAACGTCTGTTCTAATTAACAGCATTAAAACACGCCCTAATAGCACGGCACTGAGTAGGCCTAACAGCTTTATCAGAACAAGCCTACAGTTTTTTTTTAATTCAAAGGGAATATATTTCTATACAATCTGAGCAGAGAGTTTCTTAAAATACTTTTGTTTAGAGTTTTATAATTAAAAAAATAATTAAAACCAAAACTATGTTAAAGTGAACATATAATGTCACATAATTTTAATTTTAATAAGAAGTTTGGAAAACTCGTTGCTTAAAATATGCAGTTTATTGTGGGATATGAGATAAAAATCATGCAAAATGTCCTGTACCGTTTTTGAGATAAGTGTACCTATACACTACAAAACACAAATAGTCCGGAAAACGCACTTAAAGGTAAAAGTACATTATTTATTGCATTATTTCTTATCTCAGCATATTCCTGCTCCATAAGAAAAGTTTTCTGTATTCTCTTGTTCTTCACATTCCTTCAATTTTCTTTTTGTCAAGGTTATCTTTTGGCGATTCTATTTTCAGTTTCTTCAATAACTTTTTCAACCTTCTTAATTCTTATTTCATCCATGTGTTACATTATCTGTATGCGCTTTGTGTCAGGGTTTTTAATAATCTCCATTCAGCTATGCTACCATTGTTGGTGATGAACACGAAATTTAAGAGTAGTTTTCAATACAAAATTTGAATTCGTAATCCTTGGTCAAATCACGCTATTGAGTAAGTCGCTAGGATTCTAGGTGTCACCATGCAAGGATTTTCTGTGAAGCTCAAGGTTAGATAAATCCTTAAAATTGGTTTTAATTTCTTCCATGACAACTTTTGGAAAGTGTATGTTATTTTTATGGTGATTCTGTTTATTTTTTGCTTTAGCCAACATTCCTAGTCTTTTGGGCATAACTCATGAATGGATGCCTCATCGTCTAAGCAGGGTGAAAATATTATGCACAAACAGTTTTTTCAACGCTTTTAAGTTTTTTACATTTTTTCTAATCGGTGATCTATAATATGTTTGAATTTAATTTATGGCAGCATCAGTTAAATGCCCCCGGTTATCAATTATTTAATCTAACCTAACCTCACAAAACTAAACAAACATGTAAATATTGATCCCCTGTTGCTATGTTACTCAGTTGTGCATGTAGTTACAACACAAGAAAAGAAAATACCAGTACAAGAGAACAGTAAAATGAATAATGTAATAATGTTTGGCAATGCATGTAAGCAATGGAGACCTATATGGTCGAACTGAAACGTTAATATACCCATGCACGTCATCACAGAAGCTCATAAAATCTGTTCAACAGCACATAAAAGGATAAATTTGGTGTCAAGATGCATAGAATAAAATAAGATAAAAACCTATAAAAAATGATTTTCTTGGCCCATATGGTTATTCCATTCCTTTTTATTTAGAACAATAATGATATTATGTAATGCAATCAATAGAATCTTATTGTTTATTTTACTTTTTTGGTTTATATAAATACACTGAATGCAATAATTTTAGCAGAGACAACAAAAACCTCGCAATTTTTAATATTTTATCGACATGGAAAATAATGAAAATCTGTTATAAACGAGAATTTAATGTGAATATCAGTATCTCAATACCAGTATGAACCAATTAGAATTTATAAATGATTTAGCAGCTACGAGAGGTATTGATGGGGGCGCTAAGAATATTATGAACGTTGTCAAGAGAACCTTATAAGACAACTTTTGTAAAATTAATAAAAATAATTGTAAATATCGATTTCCTACAGAAGATTTTTTCTCTATATGTTCATAATATATTTGGCTTCACCAAATAACATATATGTTGTTACTGCCTTAGTTAATTACAGACTGAGGGAGACTCTAGATAGAGAAAGAGAGAGAGATGCATTTAATAATATCTTTTAATAAGTACGGGATTATTTTAATTTCTCATTAGCTTTAATATACTGGATGTACATAATCGACAATAAATCTACCCTAACGGCAGAAGGACAGTTGACGTTAATAGCTTTGTCAGTAGCCAATAACTTCCGCATGCCACGTGTGTATACTTAAAACTTCAAGTAACTTAAAACTTTGTTTAAGTCAATTTATACAAAATTTGTTACTTACCGTAAAGATACATTGTCTTTAAACAAAATTCATTATTTCACAGAAACATAAACTAATATTTATAATCACATAAATGTAACAATATTAATGTTCATTTTTGACCTATAAAAGGCTCATTAAAAGCTGACTGGATCACGATTTGAGCAACATCGCATACAAGGAAGACATACTGCTCAGTTCTGTACTTATATTCATTATTATTTATTATGAAGTATCGTTAGTATCAGTTTGATTAGATATTACTTATTAATGTTACTTTAGTTATTATTAAATAAATAATAATTCGGTAATAACAAAAGCGGATACGACAAATATAAAACCATGTCGAGTATATTTTAAACTGGTTTCAAATGCCTACTGTAGCGGGCAGTAAATCTGCTGACCCTTTCAGTTTAATGGAATACTGAATTTAATGAATGTGCTCTGTTACCGGTGCAGACGAGTTGGAACATTTGTTTCCTGACCTTAAAAAGACACACTGAATTGATCAAACCATTTAGATAAACCGCATTAGTAGTTACTACAATTCTGTGAACAGAATGTTAGATAGGCCTACTATTGACTTACGTGTAAAAGTACTAGTAACTAGTTAACATTACACCAAGATGTGTGAAACATAAATCTCACGTATAACATATTTAACTTGGGTTATTGCTAGTAAAAACTAAGTTTCATATGTTACCATTTTAAATAAATTACTTACGAAAAGCAAAAATTAAACATAAACCATATCACCACGTCATTTTGTAAAAGATTTCTAACGTACATAATGACCATCTGGTTTTACAGTTCTATACTATGTTATACCATTGGTTACTGTATATCACATACTAATAGCTTTACTGTGAAATACAGAACATAATTTAGTTAACTATTGTTGTCTATAGACAAAGCTGATGGGTAGTACTTAAGACAGGTGACTCACGTTACAATAGTAAAGTCATTATTTTCTCCTCTTCTTGTCAATAAACTACGTGTGTGCATGCGCCCTTGCGCCCTACTGTTATCTAACGAGTTTAAAAATTAAAAACCGTAAGACACAGCTAGACAGGAGACTGAAGAGAAAGAAACACAACATCTGATCTTCAGGATCAGGAAGATCTACTGTTTCAGTGATGCCATTTAAATATCACCAGTAAACTTCAATTACACAAAGGCAAATCTGTATAGACTCGTAGGATTTAAAAGTAGAGTACTGCTATTGTAACATAAAGTAACATTGAGTTTTGCAATACTTTCAGTCCAAAACCTTAAGATCAGTCTCAGCCGCTGCGTGGTTTGTTTCCAACACTAAATACCAAGGCCTAAAAGTGTCAACTGTGAATGAAGAATGCAGCAACTTACTAGGAACATATCAAAAATGGAAATCATACTAGCTCCCTATTTATTGGACAATAGCGAAGACATGCATTAAACGACATATATTTTTAGGTTTGTCCTACAGGTTTAGTTTTGCCATCGCCTATAGAACAAGGAAGTCAGCTCACTCTCGCTGTTACCTGGCCCAGCCAGCAGATCGCACTCGTGTCGTTACAGATCCAACAAGCGAGACAGGGCGAGACAATTTGTTGTTATGATTACGTTTAATGCAGACGCCAAATAATATCTGTACGGAAATCACTGCGAGAAATAAACTTAAGAGACACAGTTACCACACATATCGACGTATTATTATTTGAGGAATCTAATAACCAGTTAACTATCTGTGAGGTAACCGGATATGTCGCGGTACGATAAGCCAACACACATCAAGATAAAAACTGCTTACATTTCTAATATCTGTGTGTCAAACCATATAAAATTACCCTGAACTCACAGTGATTGCATCAGCTGTCGGAAACTTTGGACAACTTCCGCGAAGACTTGGCTTTCTTGGATGATAGGAGCTCCTTCCTCAGTTCCTTGGTGCGGAAGAAAAAACGACACTTGAGGTAGTGGAAAATTAACTTTCCCGCAAGTTCACTTCTGTGGTCACCACTGCATCCTAAATCTGAAGAGCCGACGAAGATAGAATCAATGATATCCAAACAGTTGGAAAATATGTCGCCCCATAAATTATGTTCCGAGCGAAGTTTCTCTGAGATGACCGCCTCTGCTTGTAAAAGCAACTGGAGTACGCAACGGCAGGGGTATGTTAAATACCTGACATCTTTATCGTAACCATAATCTTTCAAGGAAGTAAACATTGTTACCGAAGGGTCAGGAACTTGTTCACTAGACAGTGTACGAATACACTGTGGGCAATTAATATACTTGTCACTTTTTTTCACTATGTAGCCTGCCAGATAGAACACTAAATTCTGCTTAACGAGGTCTGCTTGATATGGGAGGGTGATTTCATTTTCCCAGTCAGTAACTACAATTTTGTCTTTGATTTTCATCTCTACACTGTCCTTAATTTCTTTGCTCCTCTGTGCACTTTCTCTAGCCATTGCGCGCATCTGATTTACAAACGAAGTAAGGGGTGCTTCTACTTTGGGTTCGCTGTTTGCTGACGAATTTAGAACAAGTTTCGTTGGAACATATATGGATTGCAACATATGTAAATGTAAAAAGTCGACGGTCGAAGGATGATCATCACAACTTAGAGATCTCAAAATTCCGAAATGACGCTTTAAGGGATCTTGATTAAATTTAGCAGTTAAAACATAGGTAAATCCTCTAACCCACAAAAATTCCGATATTTCAAGAGTACTTGTCAGGGTTACTCTCAATGATTCCATAGTTCTTGAGGACGCAAATGTGTTCTTCTGAGTTTTGTTTGATATTTTCTAAAAATTCTAATAGAAGTTTGTGTGAGGGAGAACCTTTGTACAGTCCTTTTACGGGCAACGTAGAGTTCAGGACATCCACAAGGTTATTGAGATCTCTGGTTAAACATTCAGTATTCTCACTGCCACGAAACTCATTAGGCTTCATTTCTCTGAAAAATCTAATTGCATTTGCTACACTGTTGCTGAATAGCTGAAAAGCCAACCTCGCGTTCATTCTTTGAAATGAGTTAGGGTCTATGTGGGAGGATGTCAACTTCGGGCAGCTTCGAAGACCGGCGAATTCACATGATGTGTCAATTTTAAATAACTTTCGATAAAATTCATAATTCACTTCTGTACTTTTATATATCAAATTTACTTTGTCGTGGAATGATTGCGAATGAATTTAAAAATATGAACACTATCGGAGAACGCCCATACTTTCCTTTTGTGGTCAACTGGATTTTCAATAAAGCACTTTGTTTTCCCCTCCTTTCTTGAGATCCCTAGAATCGTCCAGACCCTTTTATTAGACTGGCTACCATCACACGTGAATGCTATCACTTTCACTCCAGATTGTTCTAATTGAATAATAACTTAAATTAATATTTTTGAAAGTATGTCCCCAGGAGTGGCATTTTTACTTGCATAAATTGCCACTGGCTGGATCCAATTACACAGCAAAGGAACGAACATAAACACAAGGGCATGATTTGCTAGAATATTCTTATTGCTGTCCGGAGTCTCATCACCTAAATCAACAAAACCATCAATTTTCAAAGTGGACGAATTGAATCTAATGTCCTCCCTTAATTTTACTTCATCGAAAATGAGAATTCCTAACTGTTTATTTTCATCTTTCTCATTTGCGTAAGCTTCCTTAATCGCATTTATGGCGTTTCCGTTCACACCATAATTACTCTTAAAACCTTTACACAGTTTTCTCAGGTGAGATTCTGAAGGCAAAGGTAGTAATTCATGCTTCAGACAATGTCTGTAACCTCTAGGCGATTTTATTTTTAACAGCAAACTGTCCAATATAAATTCATTTGAATATCGCATGCCTTTGGAACGAGCGTTACATTTCTTCAGCATCGTGTCAACCATAAGTTTTTGTTTCTTACTTAGACAACTTAAGCGATCCTCTGCTTCAGTCGAATTGATTTGGCGCGTCTTTCTTTCAAGCAAATTTATTTTAGCTTTGTAAACTGCTAATTTCTTTTGTGTTCTTTTTAAGTTCCTGTTTAAATTTCTTATTCTTTTCTTCAAATTTTGAATAACTGGTGGATCATGAGCACTAGAATTGGTTAATTTAGATGTAGAGGGAAGATTATGATTAGGGTCGATTACTTCTAAAATATTGCATTTAGCGCTGTTGCCACTAGCTGCGGACTCCTTGCGTGTTTCCCGTTTCACAGGGGATTTCCGAACCTTTAATTTTTTACTTAAATAAGAAGGCAAGCTAGGAAAAATATGTGGAACAGCACCCGGCTTCAAGGTCCATCTAATTCTCGGAATTTCCACATGTTTCACATCAATAACAAAGGAATCTGCTTTAATTAAAAGAGCATCAGCAAAATGGCATTCACAAACGGCAGATTTACGCGTAAGTGGGATATCTTTCCTTGGAATCGCCCTAGCCCACGCTGAAAACAGCTTCTCATCTTTAGGAGGTGTAAAGAAATGTTTACCTTTATCTGTTCTATATCCAGAGCGACATCCCGGCATTTTTATTGATAATGATCTTACGAATATATCACACACTTCGGCTTACACACTCACACGTATACGACTTTATTTTGCACTTATCTTTTACGAAAATAGCCAGCATACACGCACGTGCACAGCCTAGCAACTACACATCTGGATCTGAGTCGACTGTGGCGCACTTTCTACAGCGTGCCTTCAGCCGTCCCATTGTCGCAATGCTTTACAAGCGGGAGTGAGCACACTTCCCCTTCTACTCCTATGGTATTGCTTTAGAGCAGGGATTCTCAACCTTTTTGTGATTGAGAGCACCTTTCATAATCCGGGGCAAGTGGGAGAGCACCATGAAAATTTAATAATAATAATAATAATAAGTACACTCACCAGGCTAATGAGATCCTTGGGCCTGAATGTTACTCAGAATTTCACTAATATCTAAGGAGAAGTCGCTTGCAGCCACACGTAAACAGTCCTCCAAATGTGAGTCATTTAATCTTGATCGTGCTTTGACTTGATGTATTTCATTAATGAAAAACATTTTTCACACAGGTAGGTTGTCCCAAACATCGCCAAGCATTTGAGAGAAGCATTTCGCAATGTTGGAAATTTCATTGTATCATTTGCACCCCAGAAATCTGTGATCCTTTCCTTTTCGAAAAGATATTTTAAGGCTTGAGAGGACTGGAGCTCTAATAATTCAAGTTCCGCGCGAGCAAGATTGTGCTGTTGAATAATCTGAATTTTTCTGAGAGAGTCCACATTGAATTGAAACGGATTGAGCACCATATTAAACAACGGCTCACTTTCTTCGAGTACATGAAAACGTGTAGCACACTCTTTCAACAGATCTTGAATTGCCAGAACGACAATTTTAGGACACTCCGAGTGGGGACGACCAAGACTCCAGACTGTATGTGCCAGTTCAGGAAAGTGAACCAAGTCATTTTTACTTGCCGTCCCGAGGAATCTTTGTAACTTTGATCGAAAGAAAAATATAATTTCTTTCAGTTCACAAATTGTGTTTTTCTGACCCTGAAGACGTTTGTTCAGCTCGGTGAGATATTGAAATAGGTCTACCATGAAAGCAAGATTGATCTTGAAATCATCCCCGAATATTTCTGGAAAATAGTGACATAATCGTTGGCAGAAATAAATGCTTTGATTTCTTCGAAAACTTTCCAGACCCTTGTAATTGCTTCCCCGCAACTTAGCCAACGAACATCCGCATGTAGGGTTAGTTCTGAATGTGGCACTGATAAATCATGCAAGAAGACTTTTAGTAAGGGTTTATTCAGGGGTTTGGAAACCAAAAAGTTGATCAACTTAACTATCAGTTTTAACTGTTCTGAAATTTCAGGAACAGATATAAGATGACTGGATAAGTTTTCAACGTGAATTAAACAATGATAGTGAACAAAGGGAGGAAAATGTTCATCATTTTTCAGAAGAGGGACAAATCCTTTATTTTTACCTACCATGGAAGGTGCGCCATCAGTAACCACACACACGAGCTTTGATAAGTCAATGCCATTAGGTTTTAGGAAATTCGCGACAGCGTTGTAAATGTCTTGCCCCGTAGTTGTACCCGTGAGCGGTAAAATTGTTAAAAAGAAATCTTCTACAATTCCCACATTATCTATACAACGTACAAAGCACGCCAATTGTGCTACAGAAGCAATGTCTGTTGATTCGTCAACAGCAAGAGAAAAATAACTACATTCAGAAAGTTTCTGGAGTGATTTTTGTTTAATTTGAGCCGCGATGAGGTCAACGCGCCTGGCAATAGTGTCATTACTAAGTGGCACATTTTTTTCCGCATTAATCAAAACACTTATGTATTTCTCAGGTATACTTTCAGCGAGAGTTGTCACTGCGGAAACTATGCACTGCTTCACAATTTCTCCACTTGTAAATGGCATCCCATGCTGAACAAGTTTATGAGACACAGACACAGACACTTCGGTTGAAAGTTTGTTAACAGAACTATTAACATTAAATGAAAAAGACTTCTGTTGACGTTGGAGTTGTGATTTTAACTCTTTGATTTTATGTATCCTTGGATCTGATCCCGTGGGATATTGATCAGAAAACGCACTATGATGAGTTTCATAATGTCTTCGACAATTTGCTTTTCTGAAACCCGATAAAGCTGCATGACACAAAACGCAAATAACTCCGGTATTCTCGTCATTAGTGACAACCAAAAAATCTGTCTCCCAGTTACCTTGAAAATAATACAGTTTCTTTCTTTTTGCTTCGCTACTTTTGTTGGAATCTTGGGTTGATGAAGAAGGAAACTTAGGTATCGATTCTTCACTACGTTTTCGTATTACAAATTTATCCATGTCTCTTTTTTAAGAACGTTCACAACACACTTCGAGGCGAAAGGAAAATTGCAAACTGACAATAATTACGCGTATTTCACAAATAACAGAACAGCAATACTGCAACCAAAATACGTCACAAAACTGGTGTACACCGCTACACTATGTCACTCCAGTCACAATCTAAATAAAACTGATAAATCAACAACACATCTAATTTCTGCTTTCCGTGCCCTCAAACGCGATGGGAAGAGAGTAGTGGCCATAGAGGTATCTATATATCTATATATGATAGAGGGGGCAAAGTATAGGCGCTCGTGTAAGTGGAAATGTCCACGCAGAAACATTCATAGAGGTCATTTCTATCCTTGTCTACTGACGCATGCGCGAGAGTGGAACTCGCGCGGATCAGCTGATTCAGCGTCAGTTGAGCGTTAGAGGCAGACAAGGACAGAAATGACCTCTACGTGATTCCATCTCTCTTTTCCATCCGGACGGTTTCTCAGCCAGTTCACCACCTCTATCTATATACCTCTATGGTAGTGGCTGCTCTTAAAGTCTCATTGCAAATTTAGAAATTTCTATTAAAATCTGAAAATTGATTGGTTGAGCTAAGTGTAAAATGCTACGTGACTATTTCTGTGAGAACGTACTTAAAGCTGCCAAGTTTAGGGATTTCGGAAAATAAAATTAAAATATTTTGAATAACCGGTTCTTTTGAGGGTACTAGTACGTGTTTAACAGCCCATTTACAAGATGAGACAACCTGGCGCCTACAGTAATAAACCCCTCGTAGGCTGTCTCTGCCTTTTAAAGCTGCAAACAATAGAGTCGGTATCGGCTTGTAAACTACGGACAATTCCGGAAACCATTGCAAGTAGTGCTCTTAGAAGTAACAAAGGTTTCCAAACAGTATTCTGCTATACTCAGTTGTTGGTGGACAACAGCTGTACGGCTGTGCTATATAGTTCATAATTGAAATTAGGGGTCACTGTTGCTCGCGAGCACTTTTTTATACATCCATGATGAGCACCATTTTTAGTTACGCGAGCACTACAGTGCTCGCGAGCACCAGGGTGAGACGGCTGCTTTAGAGTGAGCTCTATGTCCTACAAGGAATGCAAAGTAGAGCGAGAGCGTAGACACAAGCAAGCGTAGGCACGTGCAGTGGTGTAAACAAACGAAACTACCGTACTGAGAAATACCGATTCACATTAGATTATCAAAACTCACTCAACGCTCACTTTTCTCTCATCTAAAAAATTTGTTTCTCCCAGATTCCTGAAAACGTTTAATTTGCACAAGGTACTTGTATCATTACAGTTGGTGTTTTTTTTTAATTAACACTTTCCTTTTGTTTCTACGTTCTTCCTACTTGAATATCACACTTGTAAACACTCGCGTTAATGATTTAGCGTCCCACGGGAAATGGACTCTTTCTTTCATTATTGGTAGAAGTTTTCTAACAGTGGGCACAACATTTTGATTTTTTATAGAAATCCTGAACAATATTTCTTACTACACATTTAGCAAAATCGTCAATAAAAAGTTCCCCTTTTTCACAGATTTTACATATTTTCCCCGGTGTGGAGAGTTTTACTTCTGGACTGCATTTCCTTTGTTTTCTCAAGTATTTAACGAAGCCTTCTGATTTATTACAGTAATATGCATCTCGTTTTGTTGTTTGATTCAATTTGTATGTCAGTGAGGTTTGTTGTTTTTTTCATCAGATTTTTTAATTATATTACTAATTATTTTGCGACCTTCACTGTAAACAACGAAACTTCATTTCCTTTCTTTCGATAACCCGTTAAGTGACATTGCGAATAGACAACTACAAATAAACAAATAACAGGATAATCCACTCACTAACTGAAAATAACTAAAAGTACATAATCCTAAATGATAGTTTACAAATTCCTATTTCTATTGTTACTATGACACAACTACTTAAAAAGTACTAAGTTGTAAACACAAAACCAATAATACGTAGTCTTTGAACGCATTTAATATAGCAAGGTAAAAACGTTGTGCGATAGGTGTAATCCTAAACGAGTAGCTGCTAGTCTGACTGTGAACAGGGCATGGCAGTGTCATGAATCATTGGCCTTGACAAACTAACGCTCGAAACACAAACATACTCACTCATACTTTACCCCCTCCATCAGAGACAAGACTTCAGTCTCATGCAGTATTTGTATTTGATGTGTTACTGTACTGTTACCCAGTTCATGTTATCAGTATGTGATATAATAAGTTTATATAATAGGGTTGCTACAGCTAGTGCCGTCTCCCTTCCTTCAACCTGGCTTTCCAATTCTCCCGATGTTCCCATTCTCCTTCCTCAAGTCCTATAAGTTGCATAGATTCATCCACTTCGTCACTCCAAGATCTTCTCGGTCTTCCCCTTTTTCTCCTTCCTAATGGACTCCATTCCGTCACTTTGTTGATCCACCTATTTTGGGCTCTCCGGACATGACCGTACCACACCAATCTTTTTTCTTCGATGTAGTCAATTAAACTTCTTTCCGTTTCCATTCTTCTTTTGATCTCCTCGTTTGTTATTCGGTCTGCTCTCATTATTACACAGCACCTCCTCCAATATTCCATATCCGTTGCAAGAATCTTTCTTTCATTCTTTTTGTTAATAACCCATACTTCCGCTGCATACGTCATAATGCTTTGGACTATGGTCTGATATATAATTTTTTTGGTGCTTTTTCTAATATTTTTGTCCCATATAACACTGTGTAATTGTCTAATCCCTGTTCTAGTCTGCCCTAATCTACTTTTTATTTCCTCTTCCGTTGTGCCTTGTTTATTCGGTGTAAATCCTAGGTACCTGAATTTGTCTGTTCCTCTAATTTTAACATTTTCGTCTACTTCTAAATCTGTTGTTTCTTCATCTCTAATTGCCAAGTATTCAGTCTTTTTTATGTTTATTTCTAATACCATCTTTGTGTATTCTTCATTCAGCTTTCTGACCGTGTAGCCTAGATCTTCTTCATCCTGGGCTATAACTACCTGGTCATCGGCGAAGCATAGTGTGTACAGGTGTTCATTTCGTATCGGTATTCCCATTCCATGGCATTTCTGTTTCCACATAGTTAATGCATATTCTAAAAATATCTTAAACAGCGTGGGCAATGTTGGGCAGCCTTGCAATAACCCTTTGGATGTTTTAAACCTACAGACAATTTTGTTACCAACTTTAATTTGTACGTTGTTGTTTTTATATAAATTTTTTACCGCTTGCGTCAGGACTTTCGGTATTTCCAATTGTGATAGACCTTTAAACATTTCTTGTCTGGGTACTGTATCATATGCTTTCCTAAGGTCGATAAACGCTAGATGTACTTCCCTGTTCTTCGCTTTTTTCTTTTCTATCATGTGTTGGATTGTATATATCTGGTCTACGCATGATCTCCCGGCTGTAAAACCTGCTTGCTCTTCTTCAATCTTTCCCTCTATCTTTTCCTCGATTTTATTTCTTAGCACCCTACCGTACAGCCTTCCCATTGTTGCTATGACACTTATGCCTCTATAGTTTTCGCAGTCTTTTCTATTGCCCTTTTTAAATATCGATGTAATTTGTACCTTTTCCCATTCCGCCGGTAAATCTTCTCCATTTATAACCTTCTCAAACATTCTTCCTATCATTCTCATACGTTTTTCTGTTCCGTACTTTATTAGTTCCGCTACTAACCCTCCTGGGCCTGCTTTGTTGTTTTTCATTGAGTTTACTGCTTTCCTTATTTCTGCTCCCGTTATAGTAATTCTGTTTTCTGTTTCTGTCTCTATTTCGTCTTCATCGTTATTCAGGAATTCTTGTCTACGCTCCGTAAGTAGGTTTTTATAGTGTGTCTCCCACTCATTGTCTTGTATGTATTGAGTATAGGTTTTATCCTTCCTATTCATTCGTAATGATTTAATAACATTCCATGCTTCTGAACTCCTAGCTCCTCCTATGTATTGGTCTCCATTTCTACACCTGTTTTCCCATGCTTCATTTTTCTCTTTGTTGACCATTTCTTTCACTTCCTTGTTCTTCTCTCTGTAGTTTCTGTAATCTTCTTCTTTTTCGTGGACATCCATTTGTGATATAATTTTTTCTTTACTTTTATCTCTTCTATCGTCTCATCCTTCATCTCCCATTTGTATTTATTATTTCCCTGTTCAGTCTCTCCTAGGGCTTCTAGTGCTGCTTGCATATATTTTTTATTTTAGCCTTAATTATGTGTAGACACATTTCCCGCCACCAACATAAACAATAACTGTCAGTGGACAATTTTTAAAATATTGTCAGTTTATATCATCCGATTTGTTTAACGTTACGTAGACGAAGAGACTAACAACTTGCAATGAATGGAAAACGTAAAATTCAAATAAAATATAATGACAAAAACTAGATAATAAAATTACGGTTTCTGATTAATTATAATGTATAAAATATTACTGGTAAAAGACTACTGTGAATTGCTATTAAGCACAACTGTATTATGTGTAGTTACTACAGAAATGTATCGTCTCATTTCAAGATAAAACCAGTTTATTTGCTTACTTACAAAATTCTTTCCGTAGATTGAATTATATTAAATGGGCTGGTAGGCCTATAAAATTGAAAATTTGTTTTAAATAAATAAAATCGTAATTACTCTTAGGTTTGTCTGCCTGTCCAACTGCCTCTATTGATTTTTCTGTATCCTTCCCAACCAACGGACATCTTGTTTCATATTGTCTTTCACATTATCCTCCTCAGACATAGATAGACTGACAAACGGTAATCTTACGTCATACCTATAATACAAGAGGTGCCTGCTTTTGGCACATTGAGAGTGAAATATGTTTATTCTCAAAACCAGTTACCATCCAGTTCAAAGAGTCAAAAGACACAAGATCGAAAGGCTAATATACGTTTCATTACTTGTAGTAATAAATATACACCAAAAATAAAAATAAATAATAATAAATTAACCATATAATAAACTAAATTAAATAGCAATGAGTGTTCGTCAAAATTTTGTTAAATTTTAAGAATGCGGTCACTCTGATGTATTCAACTGAGCTTACTTCTTTAGTAGTAGTTTCATGCATCAACCCTTTCAGGTGTGAATCACAGTTGCTCGGAAGCATGGTGTTAGTGTTTTTACAAGCACCAGTTAAAGTACCAAACACTTGTAGACTGTCTAACTGTAGTGTTCTTACTACTAAAAGGAGGTGGTGTGAAGTGGGTACTAGCGACTTGCTGACTGCTGACGTCACTGTGTTAAGAGCTCAACTGTGCTCACGCGCTCTCACTCATAGACAGACAGACAGACAGAATACAGACGCACGAACGCACGCACACACACACGCACACACACACACACACACACACAAGGACGTGTTTGAAGACTATGACAATAAAGGAATTCCCTTAATTGGCACTGATACCGAACAATTACCACCTAATATTCGAACACTTACCAACTTCTGTGTCTACTCAAATTAATCTAGAAAAATACATTAGATGTGCTTCACTTTCAAAGTTTCATGTGGCCATTAGAAAAGGTAAGCGCATACCTCTTGTATGTGCCCAGACAGTCGCTAAATAAAACTGGAATTTTTTACAAATGATTTTGATTGTACAGAAAGTACATAACATAACAGAGTACAATCTTATAACAGAGGACTCGGAGACAACAACCTACCACAGTTCTAGTCACATCAGGCCTATATGAAGGCGTAGAAAAGATAAACGTATACCAAATACAAATTCAATTTTTAGAACACAGACGGAACAAGTAATCAAGGTTTAAGTATTTAGGCTGTGTAACTGAAGGAAATAAAAATTACAGATAAAAATGAAAATTACAAAAATTGAATTTTCTAAAATATGTAATTTTCTAAAGCAACGTTTTGGAGAAAAGTGGAGAAGAGAGGCCAAGTACACGACTCACATATATGTAACCGTTCACGTGTAAAGAGCATAATATATATGATACAATATATATATATATATATATATATATATACATAATATGATATACACCAAGAGCATAACACATTAAACGTTATAACAGAATTGATGAGAGTGTTCGTAACAAGTGACTGTAGACTTACACCCAATACTAAAGTAGTACATATTGCAGAAATAAATTGTACCAGATTGGCTGCGTTTGGAGTTTAATAACAGTACTGTAGGCACCAACACCGGTATTAATTACGTTACAGTCCTCATGAATACCTATTTGGGAAACTGAATGTACATTTCTGAGCAGCATGAATAGGTAATTAAATTCAGTGTTTTATTATTTTTAATAGACAATAATTAGTTGTTAACCAATGTAGTGTAAACTTGCTTATTGCATTTTCACAATTATTTACATGACCTAATTTCACAAAATATTAAGAGCGTGACTCCAAAAAAAAGATAAGTGTCCACGTTTTGACGGAATCCTTTCAAAAATCCTATTTCTCAGAATTTGATGTAATTAAGATACTAAACCCGTTTAGATAGTACTTGATAACATTGATTTCCTGTGGGACTCTAATATCTGAATGTTTTATGAAATAATTCTACCTTTAAGTGCCTAAAGTTTGCTTCGTGTACAGTATATTCATCACCCTCCTGGTACGTCGCCGTGAGTATTAACTACTCGGTTAAATGCTCACACCTACACGTACCCGGTAATGTACACATATCCGGCAGCATACATGAATCTTTAATCTGCAGTCCTACCAGAAGACTACCTATTGTTACAGTTCCCGAGTTAAGGTTTGCTTCTAAAAGCACTACCTTGGGTAGCTTAATTTGAAGCTTACGCTGATTCATCTTCACTTTCTAAATATTATTGTGACTTTAAATACTAATGAAGATTACACTACTGACAATATAGGCATTCCTCTGATACCTGAAGGAGAGTAATTAAGAGCTATTGCAGCACTTAGGGCTCATTCTGCAACAGGTACTGATGAAACGTCTCGTTTCATTTTCTAAGGTCTTGCTGAACTTATTGCTCCAGTTCTAGTGTGGCTATATAATTAGAATCTGCAGTTTTCCAGACTGCTGGAAGGTTGTTTTGGTGTCACCAATTCCTAAGAAGGGTGATCTACATGACATTAAGAATTATAGACATGTGTCGGTGTTTAACACAATTGCAAAGATTTTTAAAAGCATTATTCATGATTATCTTTATAAAGCACTGAACAGAGTTATTGATTCACGTCAACATGGTTTCGAGACAAGACGATCTACAGTCACAAACCTAAACGACATGATGTCCTTTGTGGCTCCTGAGGTAGAGAATCTAACGTAGGTGGATATAATATATTTTGATTTCCTGAAGGCTTTTCATATGTGTCTCATTCTGCCAAGAAAACTCTTTTCTTATGATATTGCGGGATCCATGTTAGCGTTGACCCAGTCTTACCTCAACAATAGGCCCTTTATGTTGAGGTAGCTGGTGAGATTCCTGAACAGTTTAAAGCTAGACGTCGGTTACAGAGTTCCTTACGTAAGACAAAGAAGGGACGTCTCGTTCAAGTACTTGCGACAGAGTGTGTTGGCTCCATTGGCGAGGTCCATCAGTCCCTGTATCGTGCCTGGGATAGACAGTTACATCCCTAGCTGCTGCTTACCGACGCTGGGGCTGCAAACACACAGACAACACAGTGTCCACCCACCCAGTGCACCTGCTTTGCCGTCTCGGCTGAGCTGAAACTTCGAGCATGGGAAACCGTGATGTGTCCTAATTCAGGGAGCCATTGGCCCTGTAGTGACAACCTATCGTACGTACGACTCGCATCCAGGCGGTCGAGCCTATCGACCACACCAGCGCACCTTTAATCTCCTGCGGGCGATGTCTTAAGGGGGCCACGGAGGCGCACCTCAAGCCTGGCGACTGTCTGGAGCAATTAATTGCTCCAAGAGATGTCCTCATTGTATACACGTTTACATCGTGGATTCGTGGACCGCACCCTAACACCTTGTGCCGAGCTGCACTGTTGGAACATAGCGTTCATCGGGCTCCGGCTTGAACAACGCAAACAACCCAGGGCGCGAGACGCCCTGTGCATCTTTTGTCTCTAGGTCCATTAAAATTTTGAATAGAGTTTGTGACAGTGAAGAGGCGCTGACTGTTTCAGTCAGAATATTTATACATTTAGGAAGAATGTTATGTTGATACTGGAGTAAGATTTTGACTAGGATATCTAATTACTTTAGAAGTGTATGTTGTGTATAAATTTTATTTGTCTTTTGTTTATATATGTGTAGTATTTTTCCCTTTCTTCTATGGCATATCGACATTCTACCTGAAATACGTCCCACTTGGATAGAGTGCATACATCAAAGCTTTCATACTGTTCTATGCAATCTTCATATCAGAATATAGTCCTGATTCTCTGTTAGATAGAAATCTTTAAGGAGATTGGGATGATTATAAGGATAGATATGGACGTCATCACTAAAAATTAAAATAAACTAGCGGCACTACTACGATCATCATCATCATCATCATCATCATCATCTTCGTCGTCGTCGTCGTCACAGTTAAAACAAAGTCATTATGAAAACAATAATATTAATCATTTTAATACCTTTTATAAATAAATGTTTATTTTATATTTATTTTTAATGTTTCTATAAAAATGTACGGAGTTTGTTATTATGATGCAGCTTCTTTCCTACAAACTCCCTGGAAATCAATTCACATTGCCAGTACGCTTAGGCTATATGTAATTTCCAAATAATATTCATTTAATTTATTTATCGTAAAATTAGTTATTTATTTTGAAATTTAATGTTAATATAATATCATTACGGAATAAGAGAATTATTTATTGCGTGAAGTATATAACTTGTTATTTCACGTTTTTATTTACCTCATTCTATTAGGATGAAATGTATATTGAATGTAGTAATCAATTTTTAACTCAATTCCCAGTGCACAGTCGACTTTGCATTCATAGTCTTATAAAATTTATTTATTTATAAGAGTATTTATTTTAATACTGTAACATGAAATTTTATAGCTCATCAAAAGAAATAATTTAACAATGAATTCTTTAAAAGAATAAAGAAAACTTAATATTAATCCGTGTTTAGTCGGCTACCGTAATACTTCTTGTAGAGCATCCCTTTGACTAGAGCTGATAAAACTTGTCAGGAAAGTATGCGAGGTGCTTATTTCTACACTCATATCGTGACAATACACACCCCTTATTAAGAATGCCAATTGAATTTAGTTAGGCTATATATTATCCGTTTGGTGTCTTATGTTCTATTAATAGGAAGTGTTCATTCGATACCCCTTCTTCCACCAAATCACTTAATGTCCTGTTTTTCTTAAAGTCATCTTCACATTTTATGTTCATTTCTTTGGATGCGAAGCAAATCCTATGAGTGTCTATGACACAGTGTGATATTTCATCAGTTTCCACTCTCTTTCCAAATGTTTTATTGCACCGAAAATTGTTTTCCATTTCCTTACTATGCAAGTAGAATAGGTATATGTTTTGGAAAAGTATACCGAAACACATGAAACAATGTACTATTCAATGTAAGATATAATTAGTAAAATAGTTTACCTTTTTCTTGTCCGTCTGGTGGTCTTTTCTCTATATTTCATTCAACGCGTTTCAGGACATATGCCCCATCATCAGGATATCCCTTGTTGAAGTTCGTCGGTCGTTAAAATATTAAAAACACTATATATACAATTCTACACATAACAATAAATATAATATAAACATAAAAACACATAAAATACCCAGATTTTAGACACACACGATATCGGTGGTGCGCACCACGACATGCTATAGTCGACTGCAGTGTTCATGTTGTTATATGTCGTGCACTATGGACCTTGCTCTGTATTCTTATCGCTGTGTCGTATAATAGATTGGACTGGAAATTCAGCTGATCGTTAAGGATGACTTCTTCTGTTTTTTTATTTTGTAGGCCTTATATATTTCGTATTCTTCGATAGCATTCATATAATTTCCTTTTCTGCATATATGGAGGGGTTGAAAGTTCGTTGTGAAATCAGTATAACTATGGTTGTTGTCCATCAGATGGCGCGCGTAATTTGACACTGTTTTACTAAATTCTTTTTTAGGTAAATGTTCTTTGAATCGTTTTTTAAAAGGTCTACCAGTTTCGCCAATGTAAAAGCTGTCGCAGTCATTGCATATTATCTTATAAACGCCCGTCCTGTCTTCAATTGATTTTGAATGTTTAGGTAAAAGTATCTTATTAATGTTATTATTAGTTCGGTAAGCCATTTTTATATTTATCCCACCGAATACTTTGTTTAAAATTTTGAGTAGGGTGTTACCATATTCTGATGCTATATACCTAATTTTATTTCTATTATTTTCTTGTAATTCTATGTTGTTTTTCTTTTTTCTGTGTTTCTTGACTAAATTATCTACGATTGATCTTTTATAACCATTGGCCTTAGCTATGTATTTGATCGTGTTCAGTTCTTCGTGAAAATCTTTGTCTTCTAATGGTATGGAAAGTAACCTATGTATTAAACTATGATAAGCTGCCATTTTCTGAGAAAAGGGATGATGTGATTCAGCATTTATCGTGAGATCCGTGGTTGTCGGTTTTCGGTATATTTGATATTGGAATTTTTCATCTAGTCTTGTAATTGTCAGGTCGAGGAAGTTAAGTTTATTATTTATCTCCGTCTCAAGTGTGAACTGTATGTTTTTATTGACACTATTCATGTATAATTTCTATTTTCTATTTGTCGTATTGTGCCATTAAAAATTATAAACGTATCATCAACATAACGTGTATATGATATTATATTATTTGTATACACGTTATGTTGATGATACGTTTATAATTTTTCCATAGTGCACGACATATAACAACATGAACACTGCAGTCGACTATAGCATGTCGTGGTGCGCACCACCGATATCGTGTGTGTCTAAAATCTGGGTATTTTATGTGTTTTTATGTTTATATTATATTTATTGTTATGTGTAGAATTGTATATACAGTGTTTTTAATATTTTAACGACCGACGAACTTCAACAAGGGATATCCTGATGATGGGGCATATGTCCTGAAACGCGTTGAATGAAATATAGAGAAAAGGCCACCAGACGGACAAGAAAAAGGTAAACTATTTTACTAATTATATACTATAAGTGGCTTGGATACCGAAAAACATGGATCAATGTAAGATCTTAACCCTTATACCGATACCATGTCCCTAGAGCTAAGCACTTACTGCGTCGTATTGTTAGATAATCTGACTGCTGCATAGGTAATGTGGCTGTTAGATAACATACGTCATGATGCAGGCCTACATACAGTAGGATCTTAGAGACTTTAATTTGACGTCATAAAATACGCATGGGCAGCAGATGAGTGTTATAAGAGGTCCTTATGACAGAACGCGCATTATTCCCGGGATCACAAAACGCCAACAAACATTAAACCTCAAGGTAGATCTGATTTTCACCGTATAACTTTTAATTTCTTACTATAGGAGGAACTTATAAATTAGAGTGTATATTTCAGAAGTGAATAGTTCTTTTTGACATTATATATAAATACGCGCGCGCGTGTGTGTGTGGACGCACGCGAGGGTCTGTGTTATAGAATAATGTGTATCTCAAACTTAGGAATTAAAAAGTTATAGAAATTATGTTTCCCTACCTACGACTTAGATTTGATGTCGATTGAAGGCTACCCTCACACTTGTAGGTAGTTCATTGCTTTATTTTTAGACACAGAATTACATCTACAATTTCTACCCTTACAAACACACACACACACGCACGCGCCTACACACACACACACACATACACATACAAATCCACATGTATGTATCGACTGATTAAAATTTGGTAATCGTGTAACTAGTGACGAAATTGTCCAATCAAAACAACAGGTATACAGTCGAGTCTCGATAGAGAATTGAATTTTAAATATTAAAGTTAACGATCCCTGCTTGTTTGTTTTACTGTATTACTTTACTGTTTAAAGCAGTTTTCATTAATATCATGTACGCAGTATAAACCTATCCAAGCCAAAACCGTCTGTAGCGTTTGTTTGGCTAACAAAATTAATTATAAATCCCAGTCTCCTAAAATAAATCAAATTACTCATACTTACGAAACATACTTACTTCTACCTGAAATATTACCTATAGCCTATAAAAGAGTTTGGGACTAAACGATATCTAGACAACACTGAACATGGGCATGAGACAATAAACTCTGTGTCTGCGTTTCTTAATTTTTAAAAATTTAATTTACCTATTTATTCTTCTCCTACATTAAGTAATAAACTATATTTTGTTAATTTGTTAGAGTTGCTTTCAGTGTGCCAAATTGCTTTGAAGGCAAAATCGACTTAATCACGTGATTTTTCATTCCATTGCAATCACGTGATACGTGCGTTTACATAGGTGTGTTGCTTAGATAAGCCAAAAACGCCTGCCACCGTATCTTTGAATCAGTATATCTGTAAATCCTGATTACCCATGGTAAAAGACATATGCAAGGCTACTTTAAAAAAGTCATAATTTATGTATGATTAAAATTAATATTTTGGTAAAAATGTAGTTATACTATTCCAATTTGTTAATATGAGTTATTTTTTTAGAAAACACCATTTATAGTAGGCATGATAATACTGAATTTAAGTATTCCTGTACGACAAATTAATTTTCTCTACAAATCGAATTTCTTCATCTTATTATACGACAACAACAACAACAACAACAACAACAACAACAACTACTACTACTACTACTACTACTACTACTACTACTACTACTACTACTACTGCTGCTGCTGCTGTTGCTGTTGGTGCTGCTGCTGCTGCTGCTGCTGCTGCTGCTGCTGCTGCATGTTATAGGTCTGAAAGCGAAGTTTAAAATGTGGGCTAAATCGCAAGTCTGAACACTCTAAACCTTTCTACGCCTTCCAGAGGCTGGTCGATTATTCTACGGGCATCTAGGTTAATCTTGTAACGTACTACGTCACACAGGCTAGATATAAAAGTGATGTCTCAGAAACGGCCGCTAGCTGTAGATATGAACTGCGTATAGCATGATTTGAAGTGATAAAACGTGTTATTTTACAGTCGTAAACTTCGAAGAATTTGTATTGGACCAACAACATTGTTTTTCGGTTATGTCGTTTTAATCCTCTCTTAAAATCAAACGGCTTAACGTAACAGTCTCTGGATGCCTTATCGTAGTATGAGGAAAATGTCTGGTATGAGGAGAGGAGAAATAAAAGGACGTGAGATCAACCGAAAGCAGCATTGTTACTAACGAAATTCGTGAACGTTTACGAGCTTATCAAAGTTGAAAGCACAAATTTGTTGCTGTTCGATTATTTGCTCCACTGTTTAAAGCTAGTCCTACACTCAGTGCTGTTAAGCAATCTACACATAGAAACCCCTTTTTACTATCAACTTCAGTTACATTATTATTAAACTTTAGGAGAAAACAATAATGAAATAATTAAAATTTTATAATCAACTAATCATCATATACGAGACATATAATGAGCACTGTGTAAGGTTTGAAGAGAATGAACATTAAGTTTAAAAATAAATAATCCTTGGTACAAAATTAACTTTATAAAAACAAAATAATTCTATTAAAATACCTTAGGAATAAGGAATGCTGAATGGTCAGTTTCCCACATCTGTAATATTTGTCCCCCTCCCCCATTTTGTTTCTTTCAAAAGATGAAGGCAATTATTACAAAACAAAGCATGTTAATGATGTATACTTTTTTCGTATGAATATTAATGAATACTATAACTGTGAAATCTGTTTATTAGTTTACAGCACTACGAAACATTAATCTGTGTGTAGTCTGAGGAAGAATGGTAACTTTGGCAATAGTAATATATTAAACATAACTTCATACATGGAAATTTATTTATACGTCTATAATGGAATAACGTTTCATAGTCAGAAAATGTATTACTTATTGACGAAAGCGTTTTCATTTTTCATAATTCGAGGTTACGATTTTTGCGTAAATGCAAAAAAAATCTCACCATTGCTCAGGACTCGTATAACCGTATAATGACAGCTTTAAGGTAAACAATAAGTAAATATTTAACGTAAAATAGTAAAAAAATGAAACAAATTTGTTCAATTTTAGCATTAGGTTACTCTAAAAATACTCCACGCGTTTCTATTTGAATAAGAATTATGTAGGCCTATAATAATTATTTTAATTTTTAATAAAAGTAATTTACTTTGATGGCATGTTTAATTGTTTTTAAATGGCATGCTTTTCAAGCTAATATGTTGATATAAAAATTCAAATAACATAAATAAAACTTGTTCACAAATTGCTTATAAATGTAGCTATCGACTAGCGTTTTCTCCGTATCTTTTTGTCTTGTGCATAGAAACTGAAAAAGTTCATTTTCTGTTATTCAGAGGAACAAAAAAGTAAATTCTAAGCAAAGGAATGACATAACTCGATTGCGTGACTAATGTTGCAACTCCGCGAACTAGCGAAACTGAAGAGGATTGTGGTTGCAGTAGTTGGAGTAAAATTCAAGTAAATGCTTGTTAATTCAACAAGTTAACCACACTCTAAGTATATTTGTACTGGTATAATTTTTATAGCAACTTAGTTTAAAGCTGTTATTAAATTTTACCAACGTCTACTAATTTTGTAGCTACTTACAGAGCGATGTTGAAGGGAATTACAATTTTAATAATTTTATCCGACAGACCGCTAATTTAGTAACTTATACGCAGAACATTGTATAGTGTACCGTATTATGTACTACATAATTGTAAAGTATGTGTTCCATTTTATCGTAATGTTCAGATTAACAATAAAAAAAGTAACAACTTTCAGGTAAAACTGATAAATTGAATGAAGTCGCATTCTAATTACAGTAGACACGAATTCTTCTGTCACTTAGTTACAAGCAACTGTGTAAGTAACATTCAATTCCAGCAACTTTATAGAAGCACATGAAATATTGTAGGAAAGAAGTGTTCTTCACAAAGACCGACTAAACGTGTAATATTGACTACACTGCACTTTACACTAAACACGACTAAACGTGTAATATTGACTACACTGCACTATACACTAAACAATTATGTCAAGTCTACTGAATACGATTTTGCCGAATGCGATTCTACTTCTTATATCCCACGTACATCTTCAATTCTATGTAATAACAACCTGTATAATGTTAAAACACACACACTTAAGCGTCTAAAATTATCTTCTTGTTAATTACCAGGAGTATAAAAAGAACACGTAGAAAATATTGGTACGGAGAACCATACATGACTTCCATGAAGATTTATATTTAAAATCATTTACTTGAATTCGGTTTGATAATTTCTAAAACGTACCTTCCCACCACTATTAAACTATTTTCACTATTTATAGATATTTTTGTTACTATGGGGTGGTCGTTTAATATAATATTATTTTTTGAGTCACTTTATTTATACAAACTAGGTACATTATTCATATAAAGAAACTGAACTACGCAGATAATCTTCCCTCCTCCTCAATCGATGACCACCGTTAATGATATTTACGCTTTCATAGAGCGTAATAATAATGTCATTTCTTAGGTACCTTATCCTTAAAAATTAAATATTCGTACTTTAATTTATATCAGCACAGAAATATTACCATTCAACTGCCATCACCCTTCAACTACCCACTCCATTTATAATTATCTCATTTAGCATTTTACAGTGAATTAATATGACTTTACTTTCGGGGCACTTGTTTATCAAAATTAAGTAGCCTACTTAACTCTCGTTAAAACACAAAACAATGCAGGTAAACTACCCCTCCCCATTAACCGAACAACCCAATTTTTGATGTATTCACTTTTATTGAGTAATAGTTTCATTATATGTAATTACTAAGGTATCGTATCCTTTAAAATGAAGTGGATTATTCGACATCAGAAAGGTAATTTTTAGAAAATTATCCCTCCCTCTTCAACTACCTTTTTCATTTATATAAAATTACTCCCTCCTCCTTCAACTACCCTTTTCATTTATACATATTTCATCTACTGTTCTACAGTGGATTATTATGATCTTCTTTTCAGGATACTATATTTATACAAATTAAGTACTTCACTCTTGTTAAAACGTAAAACGCTCCAGGTAAACTATACCTTCCCCTTACCGATCTTCACCAAAATCAATAGGCGTTGAGTCCTCTACAACTCGAGTACATATGCAAAAATTTATTTGATTGTTTGAATTTGCGGCAGTTATCGTTCGCCATAGAAAACAT
The DNA here is from genome assembly GCA_034769895.1 of Magicicada septendecula. Lineage (NCBI taxonomy): Eukaryota > Metazoa > Arthropoda > Insecta > Hemiptera > Cicadidae > Magicicada > Magicicada septendecula. Next base: position 179,681,453 of record CM068368.1, read on the forward strand.
TTTACACACACACAGACAGACAACACTTTTCAGAAGATGACATTTCTTCATGTTTTGATGGTAGTATAATCAGAATCAGCCCTTATGTGGAATACGATTTTTCGCGATCACCATACTTCCATTTCCTTACGGAACATGAAAGTAAAATAATCCCCATTTTACGGAAAAAGAAAGTAATATAAAATTTTAATTGTTAGTATTGTTAATAAAATTACCGTTCCTAAGCAATGAAATTTGAACACTATGTTATCACGATCACAAACACAAGTCAAACGGACGCGTGGATTCAGTTTACTTTAGAAGGAGAAACTATAGTTTTTTCAATAAGCAATGTTGCTTCGATTGCCTTCATTTGTGCCCCAAATTGTAAAGTTATAAAACTGTATAATATCATCCACTATTTTAGATAATAACTTTTGTTGATAACATTAAATTCTTAAGACTAAAATTTCTGCCAGCAAAACATTTTCTACTGTCTATATTGACATTGAATATTGCGACAATACAAGCAAAGGCTGTAATGCGCATACATAATATATTATAAATATTTAAGTTAGCTTCAATAATATATAATAGACGAGCAGGTGTGAGATTGGAAGCAGGCTTTCAACCAGGAACCAACAGGTAAACATCACGCGATTACCACTGCATGTGTGTATACAAGTAAATAATGTGTGTGCGTGAAGCCTGTCTGATCCTGAAAGTTGCAGTCTCACCCCCCAAGTCAATGACAAATTAAGAAAATAATTATTTTTAAGAAAACCATAAATGTTAGTGAGAAGGTAAAAACTTCTAAAAATGTGTAAAAACCGGACACGAGTGCAGTGCGAATTTTACGTAATTCAGACAATCAATGCGAGTCCAGTGCGATTTTTAATGCATCATAATTATACTAGTAGTGTGAGCATCATGATAATTGCACATCTCATAAGTCATTAAATGAGACACTATTTTATCGCCGTGAAATCCGTGTAAAACAGTGCGATTGGCGAAAAAGTGCAATTATGTGAAATAAGACGAGAGTGGGGGCTATCATGCTATGTTTCAAATGTCGACAGGCGACAATTCCTGTCGACATTATGTTTCCTGAATCGACATGTGCAGTTTTATGGGTGGATATAAATAGAAGCCCAAGAGAGACGAACTTTCTTCTCTAACAAACCACAGTCGCGGCGGTACGCTATGCCGGTCCGAGACGCGAATTTTTTAAACTATTTTGGACGAAGTTAGACGAGAAATCTAACATCAGTACGATTTTTGTAGCTGAACTTATAAAGTATGACGGTAATGTTTTTTAATTTAAAGTAATAAAAACAATAATAAAAAAATACCGTAACGAAGGAATCGTCGGACGTCTACAAGCAGTCGCCAGCTAAGGACATCAACACCTGACAGAGTACGAGAGCACGACTAGCAGAGGAAGGAGATGCAGAGGACTAGAGACGTTTCTATAATAACGGCTACAGATCCAGAGCAACATGTCATCATTGTCTACAGCAGCCAATGTACCATGGAGGACGAGAGACGAGAGGACGAGCAGTAAGGATAAGAGGACATCCAGGAGGATCGGACCGAAGGAATCACTGGAGGACATGGGACAACTCTGCGGAATTTAAGGTGACGAAAAACCAATACATAATATTCAAAGAGAAAGACATTAAAAGACTCTAATAAAAAAAGAGAAAACAAAGACAAAACATTTTTGTAAGCGTAAATAATAAGTATCTAGATAGAGATAAAATTCAATGTAATTCATATGTAATCAGAAACTTATTTAATTATTTTTCGCAATGAACATAACGTAGGGTCATTGAAATTAGTAATTAAATTATTTAACTTTTCTTAATAAAAGCACATAACTTAAGAGTCATTGAAATTAATAAATTAAATGTGTTAAAATGATTTTAAAGCCATAGAAAGGTATGAAGAAAATATAGAATAAGAATGTAGTAATAATTTTTAAAGAAGCACACATTTAGACTGAGCAAGCAAGAAATCTTAATATAATGAAGAAAAGTTTAAATACAATTAATAATATAATATCTAGAATTTAAGATATGTTTGAAATGTTAACACGAATAGTAACGACACTTTGAAACCATAGATAATGGATTTAATATGGCGTATTGATCATGATTTTTATATTATATTTTTTTTATGTTTGTTTCAAGTAATAAATGAAGCATATTACGATTCATAAAAAGAGTTACTCTTATTATAATTACACCTGAACCCCAATTATACACACACGTTGTTAGTAATATTATATATAAATGTTATATGAGTATAAACACATCACTAATTCAAAATACATTAAATACAGCAACGTGTACCGTTGTATAAAATTGTCGCTTCCAACGTGTGGCTCGATATATGTAATTATATCGTTGTATGATTTTGGCGTCCCAAAGAACTTGGGGCTCCACAACATTAATTCGTTGTAATATATTATATAGTACAGATGCTCCAATTTGGGTTGGGGGGGTTAGAGGGTAGAACAAAAAAATTTTGGGGGCATGGGCTCCTCCATGTATGTTCTGACTGTAAAACTTTGTCACCGATTTTCTTAGTTAATCACTTTAAATTACAATACCCATTCAGATAATGAACATATATTTAGCAAACAAAAATTTTAATCTTTGTGTACTCTTTTTTGTTATTCCTTCAACTTTCCAGAAGCACGCTATTTGGTTTTGCTGCTGTAAACCGTCCTTAACCCTGTGTGTGGTAAAAATATAATCTAAACTCTCATTATACAAGACTATTTACCAAACAACTAGATTTTGAAAATGATGGAGGTATCACTTTGACTTGTCTCATACAAGTTTACTTTTAAAAAAGGCAACTTCTAAAGAAAATCTTTACAATTTCAGATATCAAATTTAATTTTCTTGAAGTGTTTAAAAAACAATTTTTGCGTCTATACACAAACGTGCATGCGTGTTAGACTTTTGCAGCATGGTCAAAAATAATTAATTACATGTTCCAAGAGTTCAGTTACAATAACTATAGAATAATGTTACCATTATTTAAAGAGATTTTCTTACCGTTGTTATAACTTTATATTAGAACCCTACTTTCTCAAATATATCTTGTAAGCTCTTGTACGTTTTATTTTTGTGCCATGGAATTGTGTGATGCTATCTGATTTAGAGATTTTTTCCAAATCAGGCATTTATGTACAGAAATTTTATTAAAAGACAAGCACATCAGTAGAAGATAAGAAATGTATTGTTTCAAATTACTGGTATCATGTAACGTATCACGCACACTGTTGTGTGTAAAGTTGGACACTAGGAAGACAGAAATAGTCAGATATCAAAGTAGCAGAATTGTGGACATGGCGGGCAATGAGTATAAGTAGCACGGAATGAAGCAAAAATCAAGTTAAAGGTTTTAAGAGATGTAAAGGACAAAACGAAACACTAAAATAATTGAATTTGGGTAGATTAAACTTCTACTTTATATCGTAAGACGAAATGGTTTTATCGGAAAATATTTTGAAAATAGTCTTAGTTTGAAAGGACGAAGAAATCCTAGGGAAAGAGAATTTATTAATGTCAAAATTAGAATGTATGTAAGTTTCCAAATACCGTGTCTTTTAATTCTGCTTGATCACTTACTGATATGGAACCTAACTGTTGGTTAAAAAATAACTCTAGAAAAATCATATTTAGAATGAAAGTTCTAAACTGATGTTAATGCAGTCGTTTCTCCTTTATCTGCTTCTTAGAGTTGATGCACTAAACTGATTCCTTATAGATGTAACTTTAACAGCGTTTTATATTTAGGCCTACTTTGGAGGAATAGTGTTTATTTTGAATAGAATCGTTCCACAGAGAGTCACCATATATATTTCCGGTCAATATTTTGGACGGTCTGAGCGCTTATGGTCGGTAACATTCTCAGCCTCTTGAAACGATACTAAACTACATATAATGAATTTGACAAATTTGTATCTGAAAAAGAATCTGAACAATTTCTTGAATATGGTATACAATTACGATTTTCAGTAACTCTCAGTACTAACAACGGACGACAACGATGCTTGGACTAAACAGAATTCCAGTTACCTGGCCCATTGGTACATTTGGGCGTGATCAAGGCGTGTCAACACCAAAAAATTTCTCTGTTCTACAATTGAGTTGCCGTTTCCTACAGCGTATTCAAATTTGGGAGAGTGACATTTTGATCACTGTATATCTTCCTTAAACGTACGTACTTCTGTAAGCACAATGATAGCCATATTAAACGACTAGAATATTTAATAGAACATTTGTTATTCTTTCCATCCGTTTTTCAGCTAGCTGAGCAGGTGCGTGGCTCAGCCAAGGTTGCACTAAAGTATTTACCACAGTGATCTGGAGAGAACTTGTAAATACGCTTTATGCTGGCACGCCGTAGTTAATTTGGAACCGCAGCGTGACCTATATTAGTAAGAAAGGCTGGTTTTGTCAGTTTTTACGTTAAACGATTACGTTAATCGTTAAGTTAAACGATTTCTTTAGTGCGGATCGAGGCATTAGTGAAAAGTGATCACTGTGTTATAAGTAGTGCGAAACTCTTAAACATCAGTTGCAGGGAGAATAGCACCAACACGTTTCACAGTTTTAACGGTACCTTCCTGCTGAATTTTGCTAGGATGTCCTCTTTTTAGTTTTTGAGCTGGCGCTATTTGACATTATTATTGCATGTGACAAAAACTTTATTTATTGTACGATTTCATTACAAATCGTGACTTTATTTGTGTCTGTATTTGTTTCCACTGTATCATACGACGATCTATGAGACAGTCGTAACACTATATTTCACATTTTACTACATTTTTATGTCTTTCGCACTTGTTTTAAATAATATTGTCTTTGTCTGTAAATAATATTCGTAAACACTGGTTTAAGCATTAGTAAATGAGTTACAGTTTTTATTGAAATATTTTCATAGAATTTACAGTCACTTACGATTTCTGTAAGGTGGATACCTTAGTGGCTATCAGATGCTTATCTAAAGAGTGGAGAGTATTTTGGATAATATGATTTTATCAGCAACGTAAAATCATTTGATTAAGTCTTTGGTATAATTAAAATTGTGTGTGATGTACTTTCTTAGCAGAAAAAGACAATTTCTTGAACAGAGACCAGAAGCATAAAGCATTAAGTGGGTAGAAAACGGGCACTGGTGAATTCTTTGAAACTGAAAAATTACGTCAGCACTGACGTAACTATACGTACAGAAATAACGTACTGTATTGTATTATTACGCCCGATAAGGAAAGTGATAACTTTGAGGAAAAGCTAAGAAAAGAAGAAATCGTGCGAAGTCTTAGACTTAAATACATTTAGTTCAATAATAGACTTACGTTGAACTCTTATGGTCGCCGATCTTATAAGTTCTAATGTAGGTTTCACTGTACACTTCTAGAAAGGAAACCAAATGGAACACTTCATTGAGTGTAATAGACACACTTTTCTCACACCTTCTTTTTGAAAATAATTAATTTATGCTTATCAAAATTTGTATTTTAATTTCCATAAATTCTTACGTACGTAAGTTTTAATATGACGTTAATAGTTTTCCATCATTTATAACCTGAATTAGAATTCAGTTATTTACTCAAATGGAGCTTGCGTACATTTAGACACTTACGAATAGTTTCATTTGTTAGTTAGATAACTTAGATCAACTAAAAATTCAGCCGTGCACGCGCGCACATTTTCAATATGATAAAGTATATTTTTTTAATAATAAGTGTAACAAGGTTTCAAGAGAACAGCATATTACCATCAAAGAACTGCGGATCTGAAACTAGGCTGCACACACGAAAATAATACTAAAATTTCAGATTGCACAGAAACATGTAACTATTTTAGGAATGTCGACAAAGACAGAAAAACAGTTACTGGGTAAGCATACCGATAAGAATAGAACTAGGGTGTAACCCCTCTTTCCCTTTATGTCTTTTTTTTTGATTATAAAAACAACTGAATTTATTTTAATATTTTTTTTTTGAAAGAGAAGCCACAAGTTAATTAGGACTAGGCCGAAGCCTAGAGAAGCAAAATTATGCTGGGTCCAGTATGACGGGACTTGCAATAAAACTCAGCCGTAACAGAACGATAACAATTTATTTTATTTCATGCCCTGCTTTAACATTATTAGCTAGAACAACATGTGTGCCGAATCACAAGTATGAATAAAGGTAAAACATAACAAGTGTGTATAAATCTTAGGCATAACAAATGTGTATAAATATGAAACATCGCAAGTGTGTATAAATCTTAAGCATAACAAATGTGTATAATTATTAAGTACAACAAGTGTATATAAATCAGTGAACACATGCATATATAATTATAGAATTTTCTCCCATCTCGTGGCTAGCTAGACACATAACAAAACACACAGAACATAAGGTACACAAACTCACAACCACATTAATTTTAACACGCACGCCCCTGGAATGCACCCACCTACCAGGTAGAGTAACTACAATCTTATAACCCAGCAGTGATAAAATATACGCCCGTCGGCAACCCGTTCAGTAGAATAACATAAAGCCAAAACCTCAGGAAGGATGATAATAATTCATGAGGCATAAATAAAACCGGACCACCCATTTGTCTAGCATTCCATTGATCAATGACCCATGATGAGCGTGTGAACCTTAAGTTCCTTTCACATCATTAAGTAAAATTGACAGAACTACATCACCTACTTTCAAACAGTGTTTATAGAATTCTAGACAGTTATTTGACTTCACAAAATTCCAAAAGGAATTAAATCTTTATGTACTTTAATAAACAGAAATTAACTGCTTGAGGCTTTACTATTTCAGAAGATTTTGACAATATATAATTTACCCAAAAAAAGAAAATGATGAAAACATGTTTTATAGTCAAAAATTAAACAGCAAATCCTATAAGTGGGAAGTCAACCCATATGTGTTTGCCAGTTAAGAAAACAATCAGTTTAGCCCTTGTGCAAGGGGCAAAATCAGCTAAAATATTTCCATAACATTAGTAAATTATTTCTATTAGCCTCAAATGACTATATAAAATAATTAAAAGAAAAGAATACAATGAGGTGGTTGTTCTCTGGCATCTGTGGGAGCGCGCCCACATGTAGTTGACAAAATTTGACAGGCATTCAACCTGTCGGAGGTTGCACCAGCGTGTGTCAGCGAAAAACTAAGTCCCCCTTTGTAACCCCTGAAAACGTCCCCAAAAAAAACAAGAAAGCCCCCAGCCCTTAAATGTGAAACCCATAGTCAAATTAAATTTTATAAACAGCTGTTCCAGCCGGAACAGAGCTACTGAGCTGTAACGTAATTTTTTGTAAAGAGTTAAATGAAAATGAGATGCAACAGTAAAATGGTACAAGCGTAAAATATCTCTGGCGCGCTCCCCCAGTGCAGCATACACTTACAGGCATTGCATTTAGTGTCATATAAATGAGTTATAAAAAGTTTATGAATTTAAGTTATAGTGTTCAGAGTCACGATCACAGCTCAACTTCCCGGTAGACAGTCTGGACACGTGGTCCCATGGCTTCTAGGCTATTTACAGTAAACGGGCACACTGCCGGCCCGGCCCCAAAAAATGAAATAAATGCATGAATATCACCTTATAAGTGCTGGCGAATGCAACATAGAAAATCAGTCTCCATCTCCCTCTTCGTATAAGATCTTGTACATGGTTCACAGCTTAGGCAGGTGTACAGCCATCAGCAAGCCAGGAAACCGGCTTAGTTCGAGAACCCGGGAGTCAATTTACGCCTTAGCTTGGCATGTAGAAACAGCAAACTTCGTCGTAACGTCCGAAGAGAGAGACAGCCAGACCGGTGTATTTCTCCGTGGGGGCAGTGAGTTCAACTGGCCGTTAGCAGCAAAGCTAGACGACCCTTCAGCACGAGCTGCGCGCGCAACCTTAACTGCAGCGAGCAAAGTTCAGCCGCCCCTGCTCACTTTTACAATCAGAATACGACTTTAACTAAAATTTTATTAACGGCCGGCTTTAGACCGGCACAAGGGTAGAATGCATATCATCAATAATACTGAGAGACGTTTTATTGAGAATTTCAATAAGGAAACCACGTACACTTGTTCGAGAATGAAGTCAACAGAAGACGGTTATAAACCTTTACCCACTGAAGGATATATATATTATATAACGAGGTCTCCGCCTCTCTCTGTTATACTACTATATTTTAATCCTTGATTTTATATTCGGATTCACTGAGTTCGTATTTCAATTTTGACGTTCACTCGTTGCTAAGACAAACCGATTCGTGTGCCTTCTCACTGAAAATATAAGTATTCGGTTATACAGCTACTTACTTGTAATGGTGTTTTAATAGTAAAGCTGATGAGTATTGATGGTCATAAAGTTTAAAATTATTTAAACCCACTTGTTACCGCCACCACTGCTGCCAACCATGGATGTTGTCCACCTAAGCTGCAACGTCTTAGTCTAGTAAAATAATCAGTCAAAACTCTTGGATGGAGTATGAATTAATTTTTATTCTTCGAACTCATTTTTGAATTACCATTAAAACACAATAATATTGTTTATCTTCCTTTATTTCAAGGTTACTGATGGACTCTTTAAAATTATTATATCCCAGGGTTACAAATCTGACTAAAATTGTTCGTTGCCTTGGACGTTAAGAATTTCGTTAAATTATTTAATAAATAAAGCAGGTTTTTGAGACTGCAAGATACAAGCAAACTAAAACAATGCACTACTATCATGGCTTAGTAGTAGGAGAGTGATAACATTATTAAAATTCCTTAACGAATAACATAAAACGTGAACATGTGATTATTATTGATATTTGAGGTTAAACTAGTTTCATTGGAACATGACTTAATTAACTTTAAATAACTAACATCTCTTTAACGATTCTAACATATTCGTACAATACTGTTAGGAATGTAATCTAGTGATAATATTCATTATCTACCTTCTTAAATTGGATAATACAAAGTTTACAGGTATTTGGATACTCCTCACTAATAGGTTTGAACATTATTACATATTTAGTAATAATCTTAAAGTTAAACACAACATAATGCTTATTATACAATAGGTCAAAGTTTTTTTTTAAGTTCATCATTAACTGGTGGATGCCTCCTATCTCGGTATGTCCATCAAGTTAATTCTAAAATTAAAGTTTGGTTACGATTAAATCCTTCACTATTAATTATCTGATTTAATGATTAAAGTATTTTTCCAATCTTGGTTGGGTTAAAATTGACATAATTATGTTAATTGATTTCGCTAATAGCTTTCCTCGAATATTTTATTACTATTTTAAATATTTAGTCATTGTCACTTATACTTGCGTTCTAAGTCGTTTCTTGGAGTATCACTATTGAACGATTTTTTATTTGAATTAAATCATTTTAATAATTCTTTATCGCTCACTGCCTATGCGCACATACTCCGGATTTAGAACACTGGTTAAATAAAACTTTCACTCTGTTTACATCGGACTTGACCTCAACTTCGTGTTCCGAAGTTAGAACGCTTGTGGTCAGCTGTCGGCTATCAATTTCGCATTGTTGGCTACTGCCACTGGCGTGGATTCCTCGTCGAAATCTTGAGATGAACTGATGATCTTACCTGTGTCAAAATCTCGTACCTAGTAATTAATAACGGCCTCTGATTGGTCAATTGTTGTAATATCCGTGTACTTTCGGTATTATTCGGCAAAATAGACGCGTTCTTGGCATCATCTCGCTGGGTTTGAGAGTATCGAATTTCGGTTTACAATTGTACGCCCACGGGCTTGTAATTAATTATTTCCTTATAATTTAAATTGTTCATTTATAAATACACTAACCCTTTTTTCATTAGTCCCATCGCTTTTGTCTTTTTACCACGAGTATTTCGGTTACCCACACCATATAACTTTGATAAGGATTAACAAAATAAATTTATTACTATTTCTTACGATCTATTTACATATCTTATTTTCTATTTTATTCTATTTATTATGTTCATTCTTTGATAAACTCTTATCATTTTTATTTCCTTATTAATTATTGCACCTTCTCATTTAAGTTTCAGGTGGTAATTCGTAAAAAATTGTCTCTGGTAGTTTAGGCCTAATTCCGTATTTTTTACTATGTCTTTATCCCTTTCTTACATTAAGGATTCTTATATCTAATGTATTATTATTATTCACTTTTGTTCTCTGTGATAGCTTATACTTATTGCACAGTAGTATTTTACATAATTACTAAATTATTATCCATAACAATTATATTTCTTTTGGCTAGACACTTGGTCCATGGCATTGCTAATTGTTTTTTATTCATTTTATATTATTATGGGTTTCTAAATCATATTTGCTGTGGCCTATTTATACTAAACTAATCATCACAACTTCTGATTACCTCAGTGTTAGCTAGTATTTTCCTATTTTAACTTATTTACATTTTCACTCAGACTATCATTCAGTATTCTTGAGTGATATATTTCTTTCCTTATTTGACATTATACCTTCATCTTTTGATTAGGTTTAGTTTGTGTAATGTTTATCATAGTAATGTTAATGTTTGGCAGTGTTTTGTTCTGCTCTGGTATTTTGACATTTGTTGGTACCTATCTAATGCTTCCTGCATCTAGTTTCAGCTATGAGTTACATATAATATTCATCATTAGTATTAATTTTATGGCAATAAACATTGATTTGCATTACATTAGTAGTATTACATTATGACCTTAGTTAGTAGTAGTTACCGTCATGACCTTAGTCCCTTTTCTTTTATAATCATTTTATGTATGATTTTTATTGTTCAAGGTGCCATTACTATGCTGTACCTCTTGATCATGTTAATTTACACTTATAATGTACACAAGTCCTTTTATATAATTAATTTTTGTAAATGGAATGCTCCTTATAGTCTCTAGTTTGCTTATACTATAATACACTCTAGTTTAAGAGCATTCCTGTTAAGGTTTTGTACAATTCTACTTGAAACTTGCTGGTTGTTCAGGTTATGTGTCCTCACCTGGGTTCCTAACAATGGTTGAACCTCAGATTTTAATTTTTACATATTGCATTGGATTCTTTACATTTACAAATGCTAAGTTTTATTATTTATAGTTATATTTTTCTTTTTTGTGACTATCTCAACCTTATTGTTGATTAATAGTTTTCTCTTATAATTTTATATCTACTTTACAATTTGAACTAGTCTTTTGGACATCATTTAGTGGTTATTTTTATACAGTATTACTTTATACCTTTACATTTCTTATATTCACTCTCCCTCTTATTTTCTATCATCATTGTTTTACCTTTGAGTTCTAGTTATATTGTCAAGTCATTGAAGTTAGTTTATTAATAGTTTTATGTCAGTGTCAAGTCATAGCATAGGGTTTTAAATCAGCTTTTAAATTACTTCTGTTTTCTCTATCATTAACAATAATTTATATTCTCATGATTTAATTTATTCTTGTCATTATTGGCCCCTTCTTGTAGTTGAATTCATTTTATTTTCTCTATTCGCACTGATTCTATTATCATCCTTCATAAATCTCTTCTTGTTATGGGTGTTGCTGTCTTCTTCTCACTGTCTGATCTATTGGGTATTTGGGTCAACGTTGTCTTGTCTTTAGTCGTGTGTCTTAATTCCTTCTGTAATACATTACTTGTTAATTATAATTTATTTTATTTCCATATATTAGTCACAATTTGTCCTATGTTCCTTTTTATGTTCCCATTTTGTTGTTTATTTTGCTTTGGATTGTTTATAATCAGTTTGTTTTACATTTGTTTTGGGTTGACTATATGTAACGTTACAATATATATATATATATATTATATATATATATATATATATATATAAAATAACCCTCATAACTGTTACACACTTTCTGCGTAACGCTTTCATTTGAAAAGTTAAGGCGTACTCAGCCACAAGGTCAGTAGCCGACTCTTATTATTTAATATACGTTCTGCAATTATTTATTTTTGTGTGCACAACTTTTAAGTCATTTATAATATATCATAATCTAATTTAGGATGTACTAAAGACTTAAAAATAAATTTTTCTTTAATTTTATCATTATATTTAATGATAATACAAAAACTTTAGGGTCATGTTGGTCATAAGCAACGGGCTTTAAGGGAGCAAATAAAATGGACATTAACAATATTATACTCACATATTTTTCATTTTAAAATTATATTCCATAATTTAGTCAATATTAACAAATAATAGTAATAGTAATAATAAACCTTACGTCCTGAATTATTCCAATATTTTCGTTAACATTAAGTCATAAGTACAAAAACATTTTTAGAAAAACGTGACAGAAAATATTCATAAACATTTGTGTGAAACTGTGTACAATAATTTTTACTTCCATGTTCCATAAGGAAATGGAAGTATGGTCATGGCAAAAAACAATCGTGTTCGAGATAATGGAAGATTCTGATTGTACTACCCTCAAAACATGAAAAAAAGTCATTTTTCGAAAAGTGTCTGTGTGTCTGTGTGTAGAATTTTTCTATGTCAAACGATAACTGCCGCAAATTCAAATACAATCAATTAGTTTTTGCATACTGTTCTGAATTGTAGAGGACTCGAGGTCTATTGATTTTGGTGAAGATCGGTTAAGGGAAAGTGGTAGTTTACCTGCAACGTTTTACGTTTTAACAAGAGTAAAGTTCTTAATTTTGATAATTAAATTATCCTTAAAAGAAAATCATAATAATCCACTGTAGAAAGGTAAATGAAATATCTATAAATGAAAAGGGTAGTTGAAGTGGAAGGGGGTAATTTTCTATAAATTAAAATGGTAGTTGATGATGGAGAAAGTAAATGTTATAAGTTTTATATGTGTAATACGTTATTGACAACAAAAAAGTAGTTTCTATGGAAACATTTCATTTCACTTTAACAAAATTTTATATTTTTTAATTTTAATTTTAATCATGTATGAGAGAAAATATATCGTACATGGCAGGCAAGCATATCTCAATTGTCTAATGTTTACGTTTCCATTTTATTATTATGATTACCGCAATAAAAAGGCAGGCAAGACACACACACACACACACACACACAATTCGCGTTATTTCTGGCCTCACTCATGTTTATTTTCTTACATTTGCACGCTTTTGTTATTGATTTGCTTCCTGTGGATCGCTGGGCAGTGTAACTGCACGTGTTTACAGAGGAACGGTTCATAGACAGACTTTTCGTCTTTAGGGAATGAACCCTCTGCAAGATGCTCAGTGTCCATGAGTGACTTCGGAGGAGGTATGATTATATGCGTAGTTCGGTTTCTTTATAAGAATAAAGTAAGCCTACCTAATTTTTATGGATAAAGTGACTGAAAATAACATTATATTAAACGACTACCCCATAATTACAAAAATATCTATAAACAGTGAAATTAGTTTGAGGGTGGAAGATATTTTTTTTAGAAATTACCGAACCGAATTCAATTAAATTATTTTAAACATAAATCTTACAACATAGAAGTCATGTATGGTACTCCATACAGATTTTTAATAACTGGCAGACACAAATTAATTATGTGTTTAGTACAAAGTAGCTTGACAAAGTTTGGACCTCTTCTTCTTTTCTACCATATAAGGTGTGTGCCCCACTTCATTAAACGAACATCATTTGCAGGGAGAATAGCACCAACACGTTCTACAGGTTTAACGGTATCTTCCTGCTGAATTTTCCTTGGATATCCTCTTTTTAATTTTTGAGCTGACGCTATTTGAGAGCACTGCAATTTGCAAGATGATATGCAATGTATGCCTGAAACTGAAATATTTACAAATTTCGCTTCCTTCTCTGATGTCTCAATTTGTATATTATAAGAACTTCGCCAATGTTCTTTTTACGTTCTCCACTCTGTTATTTTGTATTGTGCCAGCAATCAATGAGTTTTTCTCCTTGAGGGCAACTACTGATATAAGGAATGAAAACCAATTATCCCAACTACAAAAATGAGAACTCCCGGCCACTTGCAAACCATGCTTCTTCGCCTACACAGACTTGGAAATTGTACATTATTCTTGAAGAACCCGATCTTGTAAATACCTTGATATCCCACTTATGATGGTTTTTCGATTGTACTGTTTCAAAACTTTAAATGGTATAAACTCCTCGTCAATAGCTTGATGGCAGGTGGCAAGCTTTGTATAAGTTACATCTACTATGAAAGTCTCCTGGGGGCATTTTAGTGTTGTAAAAAATATGAAAGTATTTAAAAATTGTTAAAAACTTATATCTACTTATAATGTATGCAAATGTTACGTAGTCCAGTAACAACAGATGACTTTTGACAGTATAACCCATCTGAAGCAGTATGCTAAGAAAGTTTTCAATTTTGCATCCGAACGCAGTTCAATTTTAGCTTTCTGTAGGGCATAAATTTTGGTTTGGTCTGTCAGTATTTGTAATAATTCCTTACTTGTAAAGGATTTAAAATATTTGAGCTCTGACAACTCATGTGATGGTGGTGGTAACGCTCACTATTCTGCACTTGATGGCACAAAATTAGTCTTTGTAAACTTTAATTGATGTGCTAAAGTGTTTTGTTTGGGCCCAGCATGCTCCACTTTTCTACCAGCCTGTAAAAGTGAAGGACTAGTGCCCTATTAATTTTTATATAACAGTCCTTTCTTTATGGCAGACACCTGGCGGATGCTTATGTAATACATAATACACTAGTTCCAACTAAGTGAACATATTTTTTCTGTGACAGAAGCATAGACAATACTGCGTTTGTAAGGTTTACTTGTTGTTTTTTTATTTACCACTAACGAAGACTTGTGTTCAGGAAAATTCTTACTTAAACTTCCATTTGAACTGTCTGCTTTCAAAGCAAATCACAATATGTTTTTTGAATTTGATAGTCAAGTGTTTGAGCTTTAGGTACCGTACTCCATTCTCACTTTATTCATCGATTTCAGAAACATACCCATATGGAATTTCCATTAAATAACAAATTTGTCATTTGGCAGATTCAGTAGATTTTCAGTCTCTTATTGCTAAGACTGATGACGAAACATTATTTTATTGCTAAATAATTAGATTTCAAAAATAAAACAAAAATACTTAACAATTTTCAAATATTTTTAAAGTTGTCAGGTAAGTAAACAGATAATAACTGAACACTTTGAACAAACTTGAAAACCGAAAAACTGATTAAAATACAATTTTAAAAGACTCAACAAAAATAAACAAATGTAAACTACAACTAAACACAAGAATAATAACGTAACCAAAATAATTACGACATGATTCGCACAAAACAAGAAAAAAAAGCTGCAACTTCAAACACAATCCTTGTGACAAGCAACAAATCAATTTAGTTAATATAAAGTGTTCATATGTACAGAAGTAACTGTTAATGTAAAAACATGAGGCTACAAATTATAATAATTGTAATACGAGCTGAGGTTGTAATTAAAAACTACATTAATTAATGTTTACACAGAAAGTCATATCTAGCGTTTTCGGATACAGGCCACTGGCAATAAACCATAAACCTTAGGGACTTTTTCGTCGTAATACCTTTGTCGTTTCGAATTTTGGACTAAAACTAGACAGGCCACTGTTGCTTAAAAAAACAATGATATTTGAGGTTAAACGAAGTGCAGTATTGTAGGAACAGGTAATGAAAGTAACGTTGCTTATAAGCAACTCTGAGTGCTAAAGGTCAAGTTTTTTTCAAGACACAACTACTATTACAAAGGATGATACAAAGGACGTAAATAGATCAATTTATAAAAGCCTTTTCTATTGGGAAAAGTAAATACATATATTGTATTTACGAAATTAAATTTACGAAATATGATAGGAGGAGAGAAGGAGGGAATGAAAATGTACAACAAAAAATTTTCATTAAAGTATAAAGGAAAAGAAAGAACAGATAAAATAAAAACAAAATAAAGAAAGAAAGAGAAAGAGAGGGAGAGAAATATTAATATAATAAACGAGTGATATATAATATATGAGATATAAGAATATAAGTGTGATGTAATAAGAGTGATATATAAAAAGCAGAGAGATAGACAGACAGACAGACGGACGGAGAGATAGACAGACAGACATACAGATAGACAGTTAGGCAGATATTTTATTCTTCGTATTGTTTAAATTAGCAGCCATCCTTACTATTTCTTTTATGATTTTGCTAACTGCTATAATTTTTATTGTTCGACTAAGCTTTTCGTCATCACTGACATCTTCAGGTCTTAAACAACACCTGAAGATGGTTGTTTAAGACCTGAAGATGTCAGTGATGACGAAAAGCTTAGTCGAACAATAAAAATTATAGCAGTTAGCAAATTCATAAAAGAAATAGTTAGGCAGATAGACGATGCAAATCAGTCAAATATAAGGTGCGGACAGCACAGTGTATGCGGCACAGTCTGCCATTGCTGCACGCACTGTCTGTTATTGGTTGTTTGTGGTGACAATAAAGCTGCAAATATTCTGCAGGGTCACATTTAAACATTTACACATTTGTTAGGGGAAATACATTTTAACAGTTCTGCAGAATAATTCAATTTTTATACACATACTTTTTAGTATACGGGTATAATGTGAAACGTGGAGAAAAGTCATTATAGTGGCTCAATGTATTGTAGTAATGTTAAATATATCTTGATTGGATAAACTGATTGAGAGTAGTTATTTTATCTACTAAGAAAATGGAGACATTTTATTTTGACTCCTTAAGCATAATTATTGTTCTTTATATAACTAAAAAATAATATTAATTGACTCCTTAAAAATCAGTTGTTTGTTTTTATTATCGTGTTACCTAATCTAGTAATGGAATTTTTAAATTTGAAGACAAAACTTTTCTCAGTGGAGCGACACAATAGTGACTTGAACACGTGCTAATAGTACCACAGATGAAAGAAAATCAAGTATTGACACAGTCTGGCAAACATTCTCTGTTTGTTTCAAAAGTCTTATATTTATGAGTAACCGTTTTTACTTCTTTTATTTACAACGTTCTGTTATCTTTCGTAAAATTTTTTACTTTGTTGTGTCTGTTCTTCTTCTTTGAGCTCTTTGAATCGCCTTGTTTGTTCTTCGAATTATACATTTTTTATTCCACTTGGTCTTTCAAAACAAAGGTTTCACGAAAATTCAAATAATCGTTCTTTTTTCTGAATTTCGGTCTTAAAGCCATGTTGTGAAATAATTTTTGTATGAATCAGGTTTGCATAGGACACGAATCAATGTTACTATTGGTACCTCATACAAAACGTGGGAAGAGCTCTATATTGTAACATTTATTTTCAACTACTGAAACCCCTACTTCATTTTGAGTAGTTAAAACAAAAAGAATATTTCTTTTTGTAAAGAGGGGCTACAAGTTATTTAAAACTAGGCTAAGGCCTAGAGAAGCTAAAAATTGCGCTGGATCCAGTAAGACGGGACTTGCAATAAAAACTCAAGAATTAAATAATTAACAATGCCATTTTATTATTCTATCTCATAATAAAAATAACAAAAAAAAACAACAGTGATTTATAATTCCCCTTTTAAATGGTTAACTAAAGAAGTATACCCTCTCAACAAGGCCACCTGAAAAATATTAACTGAATCCACGAAAATAATTGCTATGTCACCATCAATGAATTGAAAATTCATTATAATCATTAACCTCAAAATAAAACTCCCATTAAACTATTTATTAAAATATAAAATTTATATCATGTGTTCCTTTTAAAATGCAGTATATAAATTAATGAAGGTAAATGATTTCATTCCCAGTTACTATTAATAATTAAAATAATTACTCTACCAATTAAATGAACTTTAAAGGTGACACTTCCTATACTTGTTAAATAAAATAATTAATTTTATTAAAGAAATGATCAGCCACGATTATTGAGATAGAATACTCGTCTACTGGTGTATGTAAATTCTAATCATAAATCCCTATATCCCACCAAAAGTACAGTAATGCATAATATTTATATATATATATATATCCCCCAAAATGTACACAGAAATATACAGACATAACATGTTCCACAAGACAAATTACATTATACAATAGTATACAAATACATAAAGGTCTCTTGCCACGCCCATTTTTATATTACCCTTCTGGTGTATATAAATTCTAACTTCTTCTTTATAGGAATCCCAATTAGGATTAAAGATTTATTTCTATAAATGTACCCCCATGGTGTGGGTTAATTGCACGTCATGTGTATCATAAAGTATTGCATACCAATGTCCCCAGGACATTAAAATTTTAAAAGAAGTGCCTAAGTGGCTAAGTGCTAAAATACTTAATTAAGGTGAGAAATAAAAATTGTTTAAAATAATTAACGCCCCCCAGTTACCATGATTAATATAAAGAATTTATATAGACTAAAATAGGGCCAATTAATGAAAAGAGAAAATTGCACAATATTAGCACCTTATATAAAAAAAAAATTTGTGTGTCAGAGACGGACATGTTCTTTCAACTTATGACCAGTCTCAACAAATTTGTCTCAACAACCTTGTTTCGACAAACAAGTTGAAAAGTGTTTCGACATGCACAGCTTGGTTGAAACTAATTAAAAAAAACGCCTACCTCCCCAGTAATCTTTTATACAAATGACATAACCTGATTTTAAAAATAAGAGAAAATATATGTTTTTATGCATAGTAAATTAAACTTGAGAAAATTACTAATAACAAAACTGACTTTAAATCTGTAGCGATAGCCCTATAAAGAAATGAGTGGAAATCTAAGTTGGATGCTGTGTTGTAGACATGTCAGTCTCTGAACTGACAATTTACTATACATATATTGAATTTTACAATTAATTCTTAGTGTTCACACTAAACTGTCCCATCAATTGGGGATCCAAATGAATGTATACTTGAACGGTAAAAACTGATGATTATGTATAACTGGTGCCATGTTGATTCTACGTGTGAATTATAAATGGTTATTTTTCACCTGCTTATGCGCCCAGAAGGATGATCTCTTATTTGTAACGTGGCGATCTTATGATTGGCATGTTGTTGTGGTCTTATTCTCTTCGGTGTCGAGTGTGGAGCTTTTAAGATGGCATTCTTTCAGTCATGTAGCAGGACTTGTCTCTGCTCGGTGAACCCTGCTTACACATTATATTTTTAGTCAGAGACCACACACAAATGCCCCCACTGTTTGGACACCCTCCAAAATCATATATAAAAACAACACCTAGTTATGTTGTACATAATAAAACTTGGTAACATTATTTTGGCCAACATGCCTTACTTAAAAAACAGTTCTCTAACAATGATTCTTTATAACGCTTTATAACTTAAACCTCACTGAATGTGAGTTGCTTTTGCAATACAATAATTTATCTTGGCTCTGTAACATCTTATGAACTTATTACTTTGAGTGAAATTGAGGTTACCACGTGGTACGGAATTTATTTAAAACACATAGTTTTTTACTCCATAGAATCTGAGAATACTATTACTTTGAATGAGACATGATTTACGTTTAAAACGTGCCTGAGTAAGTTCCCAATTATATCTGTATAAAGTTTTACTGTCATTGTAGCAAAACTTTATACCACTTAATGACGACACATTGTGTAATAGGTTAAGTGCTCAACCGAATCTCGTTACATCAGCGTTAATGAAAGTTCAAAGTTAATTATATTGTGGTTATTGTACTTTAGGTATTAAGGCCGAGATTCTGACACTCCAATAATCAAGTTTTATTGGTTTATAAAAACTTTACGAACAATTACGTATCTCACAATGCATGCTTCAACAAGTGGGTGCTTACTCAAGCTTACTAAAAAAAACGTTTTCTCCCGTGAAATTTAGTATATAAATAATATAATGAAATCAAAACTCACCGCAGTCGTTTAAGAAACTTATCTCATAGTTATAAGAAGAAGATGCTGTAATTCACACTTCTCTCCACCGAAGAGATTTACCACGAGGCAATCAGCTAGGCTTTCCTGTAGAGACAAAAAAAAAGGAACGCCGTACTCGTTTGGGTAACGAAAATCTCACCAGGCTGCAGCACTGTTGTTTAAAACTGCTGGAAAAACTCAGCAGACGGCAACACCGACCGAACAGTGAAAAATCGAAAACGGTAGTTTCTCCTATCCGCGGGCAGAGAGCAGCACTCATTATTACTTTAATTTTTGTACTGTCCTTACCGTCAAAACTGCCGATAAAATTACTGAACTCGCGCTGAATCTTTTGACTCAGCACACTACAGTCAATATATTTTTCTTAATAGTGAGTTTCTGTTTTACGAAGATTTCAAGATTATAATATAGAATAGGTTTACTGGAAGAAATACATTTAATAGTTTTTTTTTTATTTTGAGAAAAACTAATTATTTGGATGTAGATATGTAGACCATTATTATTTGGATGTAATTTAGAAGATAGTTGTTCCTTTTGTACCGAAGCAACTCAGGAGAGTCGGGTTGGGAATCTGCTTGAGAAGTACAACATATAAGGAAGGCACTGTGGCCAGTACTACTCTTCAGTGAGTACCAAAATAAGATAATAAGATATTTTTCTGGGTACAAATTTTGGCGAGTCCGTCTGGAGGCTACTATACACATTATGTGTTACTGCACATAATGATTTTATGTGTAGTAACAAAGCGCGTATGTCGGGTTGAGTAACCTATGTTGCGTATTACCATAATCTACTATGAGTTATAAACGTTTAAAAGTTTACTAACGGAGAGAAAACAACCGCATATATACTTATATAGACAATGCTCTAGGCCAAATTTTACAGGCAATATCTATGAATATCTATCACAGAAAAAATGTACTACCTAATGTTAAGTCACGCGTACAATAAAATATAACAGCATATCGTTAAAATCCAGAGCTGCTTAACATTAAAATAATTAATAATAAGAGACAGGCATAGGTAGTTAGACAGATAGATAATTATTTAAACTGAAATAAATATCCTCACTACCATCAGAGAGATGTGAAAGATGGATAAGATAAAAACTTAAGACTTAAGGAAAGAAGAAAGTGTAAGAGATCCATCAGGAAAGAGGATTAAAGGGTGAAGGTGATACAGTTTGTATATCGTGTACAGTGGGATATGACAAATCAAGAAAAGTATGTTTTGGGACGTAAACAAACAGGGGAAAATAGAATAAGGAGATCAATGATAAAGCATAATTAGCTACTCCGAAGGAAACGCGAGAAAACTGAAATTCAGAGAAATTTTTGGTATACAACATGAAAAAGTCGGAAGACTTAAATAAGAAAGAAAATGATGTGGTGTCGAAACCTTAACAACTTAAACTAAGAGAACAGAACGAAGTGTATTTTTAATGTATAAAGCAAACACTCAAATGCATATTTAATTGTAAAATTATACCACGGACTTTTCGTATTTTTCATTAAGGTTTTGTAACCTCTTATAATGTAAAACTTAATATTCCTTGAAATTTACAACATATTTCACTTATAGATACAAAATTTAAAGTATTATACGATCATATTATTAATGTAATAGTAACTCCACTTAATACTGTTGTGATAAAATTTTAAGACTGACTCAAGAATTATATTACTTATGCTGTGATGGACTCGGTATAATCAAGAGTCTAAAAGCAATATGCATGAACGTAAGTATATATTTTGATCATTTTATCTAACGTATAAAACTAAATTGTTATGACAGTAAATCAGCAAATTATCACTAATAAATTACCACTATATTCAGCATCACGTACATAAATAAAAAATATTACCAGTCAACTGAGTTCAAGCGTAACCACTTCAAATCATTCCGCATATTGATTCAACCAACGAATTTTGAAACATAATTTGAAGAAATTTACTGGATATTAATATTACATGGTGATAAGCAATTAAATTAAACTTTAATTTTTACAGATAAATAATTGTATTGTGTAGATATGTGGGTGAATATAATTTTATGTCTAAATAAATTGTTTAGTTCTTTTTTAGTAAATCGAGGATGCTGAGTAAAAAAATAAATCGGACAATCATCTCATATCATTTTAAAATATTGTTGGTCCAGTTTTATGAATGTACGTACTTTATTCAAAACAGAATTTATTAGGGGTACATGAATTTTCAAAATACACTGCTATACTGGAAACAAACTCTCCCCAGGGACGCATCAGAACAGGAATTTAAACTGCTTTGTTATTCTTGCTACGGTTACTCTGTATTTGATGGCAGAAGCTGGCGTATTTTATGGTGATTGCTGGCAGAAGCAAAGGGCAACAAAAATGTATTTCATTCGATTGCCACGTTATTCTTATGAGTGTTATGCATTACGTTCATTCCAAATACATAAGTTTATCAGACTACAAGCCGTACTAACGCCACGCTGATTTAATTCTGACTTCTTTATTACTTTTCACACATTTCACCTTTATCGTTGAAGAACAATTTTGTATACTCAATGAACACACCAAGTGATTTTTAGGCGTACTTTATACCACGTTAGATGTACAAGAAACGTGTACAAAGTACTGAAATTATGGAGCAGTTTATACAGTTGGCCCAGTAGTAAACTTTGCTTTATCGCAAGATAAATGTCGTAGCACTTGATTGATATTCATATTTCATCACTTGTGTGTGTGTGTGTGTGTGTGTGTGTGTGTGTGTTTTACAAGTATAAAATTACATTACTATTTATAACACAGTGCCAACAAACACACACACACACAAACGCATCTGCAATTTGTTAAACTTAAGCAAAATATACAAGAGGAATGTTGTTCAATACTCGTGTGTACCGACCAAGAAAAATAAATTTTTAGGTTATCAAAGAAAATAAATAGATTGTACCCTTTATTATGAATAACTGTTTAATACCGTATGCGCTAAATGTTGTCTGTGTAGACATATCCGTACGTGCTTAAATTTTAGCATAAAATGAGTTTAAATAGGGATACCATATTTTTCAGATCCCAAACGAGGACAGTTGTAGTATCAAATTTGTAGTGTCAAACGAGGACATTCGAGGTCACATTGCAAAAATTCTTGGTGTTAACCGAGAGGGAGTGGGAATTATCTGTGTACGTTCTAAGTAAAACCCAATATTTTTGTCATTTCAAAGTTTATTTGTAATTGAAAAACATTACTTAAAAATTGTATAATAATATCTAATTACAAAACATTAATTTACAAATTGAATTACAGTTTACGTATAAGTTTATTATTAACTTAGGCCTATTTAATTTCCTTGACTGGAAGGTTGTGCACTGTCTATTTTGTATTTCTCATCCCACGCAGCTTTCTTAGTAATATCATCTTTATTGTCAATAATTTTGTAAAAACAATTTGATACTTCATACGTACTCTGAATAACGTTATTACTACGTATTATTAAGTACGTTTTCATACGTACTTACTTGACGTTAAGTAAAGTTTTTTTCTTTCCTGTATACTAATTCCTCTTTCTCAACACCACTCAATCTCCGATAGGCAAATTGACAATTACGTTTATCATCCTCCGGACCACTAATAAACAATAAACGAATACCGTTTTTTTTTTTTTTTTTTTTTTAAACGCTGACTGAACGGATATTTTCGTTTCGGTATTATTAACAAGTTATTAAAAATTAAATAATTAACTGGAAAGAATATTGACGCATTTTTCAGTAACTTAGCTGAAATAACAAGAATACCATAAGCCACGATTCTGTGTGCTAATATAGGCCTAACTAAACCAGCACTACTTAGACATAGGCCTACGTATATACTATCGATATCGAGTTCACGATCTATAACACATGATTATGATTTAATCATGTATAGTAGGTTTATTATCGTTTATTCCACTGACGAATTAAACGAAAAATTTTGAAAACTCTATTAATTAGAAATTGAAGTTAAACAAGCCAAAAACGAGGACAAAATCGCGTTTTGGCCGAACTGCGCCCGGACGCCTGGACTTGGCCGAAAATCGAGGACAGTCCGGAGATAACGACAACGTATGGTAGCCCTAGATTCAGCTTACTTAGTGACATTTACTTAATTCATTCGGTTACGTTTATAATTAACATTTTATTACTCTATGCGTTATGTCAATGCTAATTGAATGTAACATTAGACCGTGTAAACACAACAAAAGCGAACATGTGGTTGATAGGAAATTGCATTTACCACTTTACACTGGTACTCTGCTCCAACTATGCGTTCTTAGAAAGTCGAGTTGTCCACTTATAGTGTTGAAAAGATGCGATGTAAACAACCTTAACAAATATATGACACAGACAACGTGTTCCGAGATGAATAGTCATAACGGTGTTACACGCATTAAGAAACTGAGACGGTGTTGTTGTCTGGGGGTAACTAAGGCTCCATGACTCCAGATATGACTATTGAAGAATATACATGTATTTTAAATCAACGTGTGTGTGTGTGTGTGTGTGTGTGTGTGTGTGTGTGTGTGCGCGCGTGTGGGTGCGCACGCGTATCTATGTTTTACACTGTTTTCTCACCCATTCGCATAGCTGACTATGAAGTTTTTGAAAGTATTAAAAATAACCAAAAATATATCTCATCCACTTCAAACACAGTACATAAATATACTGGCTCTGGTTGCTTTTTGTAAGTGCATTTACTGCTTGTAAGATTGCGTAACTACTTATACGACATTTTCTGATGCTGGAATATTGTGGAGAAGCGTAGCGTATCTAGGACAAGTACCGTTACACAGAATGCCTTGTGACAGAAGTAGCGGTTGAGAGCTCTCTACACTGTGCGGCCACTTTAAATAGCTGCGTCTCCACACACACACACACTAAAACTGGTGGCACGGGAGTAGAAGTCCCTGGGCATACCGGACTTAATGGATTACACTCAGCTACTGTGATGAGAGAGATTAACCCGAATGTGTACGCTACTAAGTCTCCAATTGTACACAAGCTCCCCATTGGTCCGTTCAAATTGAATCACATCCAGACTGTTCATACGATTGAGTGTCATAAGTTTCTTATGCTCATGGTTAAACATTTTATTGGAAACTTGGTTATACAGATACATGGATAGAATTCCCAAGGCAACTTCGACTTCAGTTATATCAAATTTGTGGTTCTGTCCAGAAAAATGTGTTATCAGCTTCATCATATGTAAAGAAACATCAAAGCAAATGTCTTGTTTATAAAACTATTCAGATATTGTGGTTACATTAGCATTGTAGTATACACATAAAACACAAGAATAATTCAGTTGACACAGTAACTGATATCTGCAATTACAGTAATTAATGTACGATGTTTATTACGTTATTAATATATTCCATTTTTATTCATTTTTGTCTCAAAACATAGATATTCACCATCATTGTGTTTACAAAATTTGTTTTTTGCTAATGAATATCACAGGTAACGTGGTAAAGGTTCTTACCACAGTACCTGTGCGCCTGACGTTTAACAACCCGCGTTCAGGTAGACTCGAATTCCGCTTATGATAGCAGCCAGTGGTGTTGTCGAAACGTTTGGTTTGTCTGTAAACCATGGACCACGGCCAAATAGCCCGGTACATACTTTTAATACAACTGACACCGGCCGTGAAAGCCTTAGAACGATCTTTATCATTGTTCAGGCTTTTATCCAGTAACAACTTTTATCCAAAATTTATAAAAATATAACTATTTAACTATTATCCGAAGAAAATAACTCACTGTCTCAGGGAGACAAGATCCATGAGATAATCTGTGTACCAGAATATGGTGCTCACAGAAAACAATAATGTTACAACTACAAAAATATTCATTTTAACTAAACTTACACTATTTGTTAGTATTCCGTATTTAATTTGAAAATTATAAATTGAATATCACATTTTTTTCATTTGATATCAGATATGAAATAATAAAAATTTTTAGAAATTGAGTAAATAAGCAAATTACGCGCGCCTAGGGTATATAATTTCTATAGTGTAGTTCCCTTTTTTTTATCCACGTAAATATTACTTAGTAAATAGTATTCAGTTAGTAAGCTGATATTATTGAGATTTGAGGGATATTAATTATATTTCATAAAATATTACTTAAATATTACATAAATATGAATTTTAGTAACGGAAACAGGTAGCAACCAATTAGCATTCAGAAAAATGCAGCTGCTTTTCTTATTTTCTGTATGATTTTATCTGATAAAATCGACTCCAGTAGGGATGCATCATAATCTATAAACAAGATATAATTTACTTTAAAATTGAAACCGAATCTAAAATAGTTTGATTTGTTTTATATGCACATCAAATGTTTTAATCTTTTTAGGATCTGAAAGGCTCTAAACGAAATTATACAAAAGGATGATTAACACACCTTAGAATTTTCACTTACACAGTAGTATAGTAGTATACTTACACTTATGGAGTATTATGAGAACATAGTATTATTATAAAACGTCATAACTTTGAACTTTCAGTGTAGCCTATACTGTAATCTAAGCTCAAAATTCTAACGGGTAACATAATTCTAACGGGTAACATAATTTTTGACAGCTGTTGTTTTATACGAAATGCGTTTTTCATTAAGAGCACCTAACATGTTACGGAATACGGCACTGATTCCATGGTGACCTGAACAAATGGGATGGCTGTAGCGTGTTGGTCATCCTATGCTTAAGTGACTTCGAAACTCTTGGAAAATTATATTTAAGTAAGTTTTTGATCAAATATTAACCATAAGAAATTAATTCGGAAAACTTATTGTAATACTAATTATGTGAATAATTTCATCGTTTTTATACATTTTAACATTCCAACGCTTTTCACTTATTAAAATAAAATATAGAATTTGATGACACTAAGTTTCATTTGTAAATGTCAATTCTCAATTTTTAAAGATTTGGTAGGATTGACAAAATCCTGTGTGGCTTATTGACAAATCACAAGTATATTCCAAAATACTTAATATATTGTTACGTAATGCGGAAAAAGTGTTACGTTATACGGAACGTCCTACAAGTTTCTCGAATATTCCAGCTGTAATGTGTGTGTGCGTACATAATGCTGCTACTTTGCGGTGAAAGACAATTACACGTCAACTATCGGGTCTATACCAGACCATACCGGTCAGCGCAGTGTGTTCAAGGACACTGTTTCTAGTGGATTCTTGAGAGTGCCTGTTTGTTTAAGAAGTCTTACAAAGTGACAGATTATTCTGGAAATCAGAGGGGTATAAATACAGCTATTCAGCGACGGTCAAATTAGTTATTGACGGGCGATTACTCTGTGCGTTCAAATGGTTATTAGTGAAAAGTAATTATTGTGGCGAAGTGTTATGTGTTTACAATCGTGCGGGACAATTGTAATACAATTGTGTCTTATATTAGTTGACATTTTATTGCATGTGAACATGCAACATTTTTAATTTGATTTGTTGTAAGAGACTATCTTGTTGATTACAAACTGTTTAATTGTGATAATTAAAGCTGGTGATTAGTGACTTATTTGGTGTCTTGTATTTTGTTTTCCGCTGTACCATACGACGATCAGTAGACCGTCGTAACAATATTATCTGCCAAACAATTTAAATGAAGACGAAATTCTGTAGTAACTTTTTGATTATTCTAGAAACTATATTCCATATACTGTAATCCTATACATTAAAATTTTACTAACTGGAGAACACAGACTTAATCTAAACATTATAGCGCAACCTTCGTCTGCAGTTAAATATAGTACGTACGGTACACACACACACATTCGGGTGCGCGCGCGCGTAAGGTAATTTTCAATACATGAACTCGTTTCCATACCTCGTTAATTACTTTTACTTTGTAGAAAAATGTTTTAATTTAAACGATATTATTAAAGTTATAAAAGATTACTCATAATTTATGTTTAAAATGACGGAAGACTCGATAAATAGTTAAAATGTGTGGGTAAAGAAAACTTTTGCATAAAAAATGGCGAGAACTTGAATAGATTTTTCCTGCAGGATAAAGTAAACACATCTGTTAGAATTGTTTGAACTTCACTTTCGTTTAGCTTTCCTCCTTACGTTGTAAAGGGTGTAAAAGTGTGCAAATACGTTGTCTTAACATAAATGTGAAACTGTTTAATATTCACAAACTGCCTTTTATTGGGTGTAATAGCTCTTTGCATTGGTGTAATTGGTTACTGTTCTGCATAATAACTGCAGTTAAGTGATACTATTATTTATGAGTGATTCTGGTGGATAATGTAATGTAATTATCATTATTATAGTTACTGCATTAATTCAATTAACTATCGTCTGTTGAAATCTTTGAGTTGTCTTCTTATTAACCGACCGCAAACAGAAGAAGGTTTTATATTCATCCCTATAAGCTATGTTTTTAACATGATAATGTTTTTAGGCTGGGGGTAATTTTTTATGTATGTTCGCCGATTATAATTATTCGAAAATGGCATGACCGAATTAATAACTTTTTTTTTATTTGATAGGGTACTGCGTTGGTCCCATAGTATTTAGATATCGCTATGGAGAACCATACACGACTTCCATGTTCTAAGATTAGATTTAAAATCATTTGCTTGAATTTGGTTCGAGTTTTATTGTTTCTAACAAGTTCAGTGTATTCCTTGTAAATCGAATTTTATGTTTGACAAATTGAAATGAAATATTTCCATAGAAACTACTTCTTTGTTGCCGATAACGAAGTACACACATAAAATATCGGTATGCCGAACCATACACGACTTCCGTGTTCTAATATTTATATTTAAGATCAATTACTTGAATTTGGTTCGATAATTTCTAAAAAAGTATCGCCCACTCTCAAACTATTTTCACTATTTATAGGTAATTTTATTATTATAAAGTAGTCGTTTAATATAATGTTATTTTCGAGTCATTTTATCTATAAAACTCAGTTACTTTATTCTTATAAAGAAACTGAACTACGCAGATAATCATCCCTCCTCCTCAACCGATCCCCACCATTAATGATAGGCCCTATTTACACTTTCATAGAGTAATTGTTTTATCATACGTAATTTCTAAGGTATCTTATCATTCAAAATTAAATATTCGTACTTTACTTAATTTCAGCACACCAATTTTAAACCCCCCCCCCCTTCAACTACCCACTCCATTTATAATTATCTCATTTATCATTTTAGAGTGGATTAATATGACTTTATTTTCGGGGCACTTATTTATTAAAATTAAGTACTTTACTCTTGTTAAAACACAAAACAATGCAGGCAAACTAGTCCTCCCTCCTAACCGAAGAATCTGATTGTCTGGCAACAAAATTATTTTATTTTGAACAATTACCATTGTTTGAAAAAGTTTAAATAAATTTTTAAATACTTTACTATTAAGACGTAAAACTTTGCAGGTAAACTACCCCTCCCACTTAACCTATCTTCACAAAAATCAATAGGCCTTGAGTTCTCTAGAACTCGGACACATGCAAAAAATTATTTGATTCTTTTTGAACTTGCGGCAGTTATCGTTTGCCATAAAAAAAATTCTACACACAGACACTTTTCGGAAAATGACTTTTCTTCAAGTTTTGAGGGTAGTATAATCAGAATCAGGCCTTATCTCGATCACGATTTTTTCGCGATCAACATACTTCCATTTCCTTACGGAACATGCGAGTAAAATTGGTATCGGGCCAGTACCAGCAGACTACCCTATTGCAAGAAAGGAGTTCGCCCACCCGCAAGAGAATAATGATCAGTAGTCTATTCTATCTTATGTTTAAGGTAACTTTTATGAGGGTGATATAGTGTAGCGATCAGTGATCAAATGGCAACACTGTTTTTTCGTTTCATCTATTTCGTTACACGTTGATTCAGTTTACTGCCCTAAGAGCGCGAGGTGTACGGGTGTGACCAGGGCTTCGCGGGTTCTCACTTAAAAAAGTAACTTACCACTAACTTCAAACAGTCAGAAATTGTATTGTGATAAAGTTATATGAAAGCTTGTTTTTTCATCTACGTAGTATAATATACTAGGTACATAAAATCATAATAAATGTTGCGGTACAGAGTTCTTTTATAAAATTTCATAATTTCCATATTGCAAAGCATAGAATACAAAAATTATTTTTCAATGTTTAGAGCTTTCTATAAAATAATTTCAAGTGTGTTTAAATATTTTGCTCGTCTTTCAGTTGGTTTAATTATTTTTTAATTTTTATATAGCTGTATTAATTGTTTTATATCAAATAGGCCTAATTAAATTTAAACTTTCAAATTTACTGAATCATAACTCGCAGAAAGTAAGCATACCCCATGTATGTGCCCTCCAGAGAATGCCATCATATGAAGCACTCCATAGGTCGGGCCCAAGAATTGACACCTAAGCCACCCCTGCTGCGACCTCTTTAATTCTCATGCAGTATCATAAAATAATGGCCTCTCACTTAGGTAATCTGTAATCATCCGCACAAGGTATTTGGGTATTCAAAATGTATTGTTATTGTTACGATGGCTCACGGATCGTCATACGGTACAGTGGAAAAAAATACAGGCACCAATGAAGTCACTAATTACGAGCTTTAATTAGTCACAAATAACAATGTGAAATCAACAAGGTACTGTCATACATTAATTAATTCAAGTTAAATATGTCCACACCAATAATAATGTCAACTAGTACGTGTTCCGCACAGATAACACAGTAATCACTTTCCACAATCACTTGAATGATTAGTTACCTAATTTACATCTAGATATTTCTCATTAATGTCTATTCTTAGTGTCACTTAACATACTGCATGCGTGTTTTTGGTGTAAACTATATATAACTGGTCTGCTTTGACTTTTGATATTTATTGGCAGTTGGCACTTTGAAATAAATGTAAAAGATCTCGTATTTTGAATTTTCGTACTATATAAGCATTTTCTGTAATTTGGATAACACTATGTATAGCGTGTTCATAGTGACTTACCTTTCATGGAGACTCTAAGATTTCGTCGTGGAAAACCTCATTTTTAATTCCCTGTTTATGTCGCAGATCAACCAATGACATTTTGCATTGGAAAATCTGTATACGAATGATGTTGGGCTTCTTAATGTAACCCATAATCAAATAGTGTTTTTTCATTTGAGTTTTAAAATTTTTATATAAAATAAAACTTTCTTCTAGTTGATCTAGGAATTTTTACCATTAACTTATACATATTTTCCAGTTTTAAATTTTATTCAATGTTTTTTTCATTATTTTTGAAAGAACCTCCTATGCAAGCCGCTCACGTTAAAAACAGAACACAACGCCACAGAACTACGTTATGTTTTGTACAAAGCAGCAACATTACTGGATAAGGTTTGAAATGTCGTTTTGCGTCATAATGTGTACAAGTTTCTACTCTCGTTGAGTCAACTAAGATGTAGATGAAAACAAAACAGCGAATAACGCTCCTGGTAGACGTTGTTGGGCTTAAAGTCTTACTTGCCAAACGCCCAAAACACTAAAAACAAATTTACGTTTTCGGAGATTAGGATGTGTCCTTTTCTCCTCAATTTTCTCACTCGCATAACACGGACACGCGCGCCTACAAACACATACATTCAAATGGTTTAAAAAACGCAAATGCATGGTTTTAATCTTCTGAGTTATGCAAGACGGAGTTCGCTGTCTCTAAGAGATGAGTGACTTCTTCTCCACCCAGTAACAGCAGTTGGATTTTTATGAATATTCGTATTGATTTATACAGGCAATAAGACGTATTTTATTCAGACTTTAAGCAAATCTGAACCAATGGATACAATTAATTGATATATTCTTAAAAGTTTGTTAGCGATTGGCTCCGATTGTACTAATAAATTTACGTTGGTCACCAGAATAATAGGAAACTGAATTTAAAAAAATTATAAATGATTCCTACAACGTGTGCTTCATATTATTTTTGATGCGATACATTTGATGACCTGTCAGCATAAATCGTTTGTTATCAGTTTTATTCTGACTGTATCTCAGATTAGTCAAGTAAGGTGTTGTAAAGTTTTGTTTGCTGTTATTAATAGAGAAAATTTATTTGTTACTAACTTATCTTATATGACTTATCTGTATATAAATATCTTGTCGTTAACATGAAGTGGTCATAATCTTATGTTACTAGAATACATGTTGCCTTATGGTAAACTGCCATGAAGGTGGTTTCTCTTGAAACAAATACGATGTCTGACAATTTCCGCCTTTATAAGTAAGCTTGTAACTTAAACGTAATTGAGTATCAACAGAAAAAGTAACATTGTACCTTACTAACTCTTACATTTGAACATCGCTGATTGATTTATTTTAGTCGACCGTGTGAAGCGACAAGTAATTGTATTGGAAATTGTAGATTGTTCTCAGTTACCATCGGTTTACGTCGACTTGCTTATATATCTGAGCTCACTTGAACTTTCTATTTTTTTTATTTTTGGTATAGTGTTTGAAGAACTTCTTCAAATTGGCAACGTTCTAAAGTAAGGATGATATGTTCTGTAATAACAAAATGGTACTTAGAATACTGTAGATTCCTTACTGTGTATAGGATTACGTGAAATACAATATATTCGTCTCCTAAAGAACAATACACAATACATCATGTTTCACGGTAGTCCAGTTTCAAAATATGAATAAATAATGTAGCTAAAAAAACCATTGCAGCAGGCTGGGTTTATTTGTTCTGAGAATTTTTAACTTTATTTACTTATCAAATTGACAACAGCATCAGCGTGTTATGGAAGGGGTATGTAAGTTGAAAAACAAACTTTCGATTCTTAGTAACCCTGCAACAAGTATTTAGGCAATGTTTTGTTTATAGATGGTACACTTCATTGTTTAAACAGTTTTATTGAAACTGCTTTACAGTTAAAGTAATGTGTTTTATCAACAGTAATTTAATAGTTTAAACAGCAATTAACTGATATTTCAGTTTTCTTTCACTGAATTCAAAGTTCAACATGTTTATGAATAAACGAAATATTGTATATGGAACAGAAGATAACTAGATCCTGGTTTTTTATGTTTTATAAATATGAGACACACTCCTGTAGATGAATATAAAAGACAGGCGTTCGTCTTCTACTTTCACGTTATTTGTTGGCCGTAAAACTGGATACTCTAATCCACAAGTTTGTAGATTGTAGAAGAACGTCGTAAATTTCTATTTAATACTGCGGACTGTACGATATTACGTATTGTTTCACGATATTACGGAAATGTTTTCTGGTCATATTCTGTAAGTAACTAAAAGGTAACAAGAAAAAGTTACATACAAATAAGTCTAAAAGGGGGTTTGTTTAGACATTACAGCCTCTAATAATGTCATACAAATTTTAGCAACGGAGCAAAACATACGATTCCTATGTTGGCATTTTTATTAATTTCATGGCAAAATTAGAATAATGGATAATAATCACGACAGTCAGAGAAGACGGTCAAAATTACAATTTTATCATCCGCCGGAAAAAAAACTTTGGAAAAAGAACTTAATAATCGTTTTAAACGAAAGAAAAATAATTAAAATTATATTCTAACGTAGCCTTTCGCGGCTGGTGTCCACGCTCAGCACGGTTTGACACCATTTACTTTCTGGCTTGAACGTACGGGATTTGGCTGACCGCACAAATACCGCAAGCGTCGTAACACTTCCAGGGCAGGGCCCACTTACCCGGCCACTCACCGCCACTTCTACACTGAGTTCGCTTGCCAGCCTCATCATCGCATAGACCTGAAGATACTCACTGTTATATGAGTGAAACGTTGTCAAGACATTTTTGACGTGGTTTATACTCCAAGAAGGCTTCAAAAAATAAAGTAAAAATTTATTTTAAACTTAATTTTAATAACACTCTTTAACAATTTTATGAAAGAAAATTATGATACTATGGAATGTTTTCATATTCAAAATGTCAATAATTCAGCTATTATAATTTTAAATTTAATAATAACTTATAACACACTTTGTACTGCTGTAAATTGTTACAGTACATAAATCTTGGTGAACTAATAGAAAATTGTCAAGTTTGTAAAAAGGTTAGGTTATAGAAAAGTAATAAGTCATATTGGATTGTGTGTAATGTCAACTTGTAGTATAATTAGAAAATATTGTAAATGGTTTAAAATAATAATAATAAAGTAATAGTAGCCACTGTATGTAAAAACTGTAAATATTTACCTAAAATTATGTATATACTAGTGCAAATAAGCAAACTTCAGTTATTCATAATGAATAAAATGTTGAAGTAGTTTGTAAGAAATAGCAATTAAAATAATACATAGACCTAAACCAGGAATCACTTGCATTATGTGAAGCTAAGTGCTATAATAAATTTTATAAATTATAAAGAAGTGTAAAAGACAAGATTACAATATTATAAAAATAAGTGTAATTAAGGTATTACTGTGAAAAAAGAATTTAAAAATATTATAGTACAGTATAAAACAATGCCAAAGGAAGAAGAAGAAAGTTGGTTTCTAAAAATAGTACACTCTAGAAAAGGATGTCAACTCACTCTTGCTTAAGCGTTTGATCAGAAAATATATAAACAAAAGAGTGCTGTGTATTAGTGATAGAAATATTCAATAATCATTATCTTAGTGTTAATCTACTAGTCGAAAGTAAAGAAGAACAGATGTATTAAAAAATAATTGTGTTATTAACATTGCATTCCTGAGAAACTAATTTACAAGAAAACTATATTTATCAACATAAAAAAGAAAAAGTACACAATAATAAATTGTTATAGTTATTGAAAAAATTAATTGAATTGTATCATTAGTTTTTTGTAATTTTTTTGTATTATATGTGCTACATGCCCTGAGGTTGAGAATCTATATGTGTATGCTTTAAAATAAAAACCTGATTCACATTGAGCATTTTGTTTCATTACAAATAGTATTAGTAAAAGAATCATTCAACCGTTTACTAAATATTGTAAATCAAATTAATTGCTTATTAAAACTTGAAACTAAAAAATTCAAAATATTCTCTTTTATAAGGTTACACTCTGAAAACTTAACATATATATTTCTATTCAGCATACATTAATAACATTTATTTATTTATTATCAAAATACCCTTATACCATATTGGTGTCGGGTTACATCAATATATGATAAGTACATCAACTACACTCTATATACAAATTTTTTCCATCTTACTCTATCCATTGACAATGTCTTCGCTTCCCTCCAGCCCAAGCCTCTTTCTCTCAATGTTTCCCATCATTCCATCCCAAGTCAGTCGCGGTCTTCCTCTCTTCTTTCTCCCTCCTGATTTTGCCTCCCAAACCTGTTTTACCATTCTATCACTATCCATTCTCTGCATGTGTCCCCACCAGCATAGTTGTCTCTGTTCAATAAAATCCAGAATCGATATCACTTCCAGATCCTCTCTTATTTGTGTATTCCTAACTCTGTTCTTCCTTGTTACTCCTACTACTCTCCTAAGATATTTCATTTCTGCCGCCTGGATTTTACTTTTTTGGCTTTTGGATAGCACCCACGTCTCACAGCCGTATGTTAAAACCGGTCTATATATTGTTTTATACACACTCATTTTCGTTTTTCTTGATATCTCCTTCTTATTTATAAATCTATTGTTTAATGCATAGTATACTTTTATTGCCTTTTCAATTCTTTCATTTAATGCGGCTTCTTGTTTCCCATTGCTGTCTATTATAACCCCTAGATATTTGAATTGTTTGACTTGTTCCTATCTTCACTCCTCCAATCTCTATATTTATTATTTTCTCCCCCATTACCATTACCTTTGTTTTGGTCTTATTTATTTTCATCCATTTTTCCTGGAGAACTTCATTCCATATATTCAAATTACCCTGTAACGCCCTTTCACTTGTAGCCATTAGCACTACATCCTCCGCAAAAGTCCCTTCTGCTGTTTCTATACTTCACAAGTTCCTGTATCCAACATGCACTTTCTTAACCTTCAGTGAACACTTCTTAATAATGTCGTCCATATACAAGTTGAATAATGTCGGGCTCAGTCCACCTCCTTGTCTTAATCCATAGTTACATTAATAACATATAGCCTTAAATATCTAAAAATTGAATTGTTGCTATTAGCATTTTAATAAAAATACTATTTACTTTAAGAATATTTATGATTTATAATGACACATCCAGATTTTAAAATTAAACAGCATAAAATAATTTTTTTTTTTGTAATTAATATTACGTCTTTTACTCTGAATATTGACACTATTTACATTTAAGTCTTTATATTACTTTATTATCTCATATTTTGTTCTTTATGAATTCTTCGTTTAACCACAAAAATATAACTGTTCATTTCTTACCTGTAACGCGGCAAAAGTGTTACGCCATTGCAGAACATTCTACATGTTTCTCGGCTATTCCAGTGGAACCCGGCTGTAATGTTGTGTGCGTACGTGATTCTCAACATGCGTTAGCGACACTGTTCCAGACTTCGCCGGCCGTGCGCACTGTATCAAGGCCGCAAGCAATTACGCTCTAGTGTAGAGTTGACGCGTATTATGGATTATTCTGGAATCTCAGAGAGGTATAAATATAGCCATTCAGCGACGGTCAGTTTAGTTTAAGTGGCGTTTCATTCCAGTGCGGATCGAAGTATTGTGGCAAAGTCTTACGTCTTTTATAATTGTGCGGGTCTCTATTAGTTGACATTTTTATTGCGTGTGAACAATAATTGTTTTTTATTTGTTGATTACAGATTGTTTAATTGTGATAATTAATCCTGGTGATTAGTGACTTAATTGGTGTCTTGTATTTTGTTTTCCACTGTACCATAAGACGATTGAGTAGACCGTTGTAACATTATTGTCGAAGTTACCGTTCCATGTGTACGTATGAGTATGCGTGTCCTAAATGATGACAATGACGATGATGATGATTCTGATGCGTCCTTGGTACTCTATAGCCTGTTGTTGATGATGGTGTTATGCTTCTCTATCAATCGTGGTGTGTTGCAGATGATGGTGATTATTATGATGATGTTCAAGTCGATCAGCAGACGAACATAGTGAAGGCGTATGAAACTTTCTTGAGTGTGACGATTAGCAAACGAACATAGTGTTGTCCTCTGAAGATTCACGGTGTCTGATTCTTGAATTGCCAGAGGTATTTATAGTAGATGGTAAACTGATATGTCAGATATTGTTTTGGCATGTTAAACTTTGTAAATTATTGTGTAGCGTACTGTTTTTAACTGACCATGTTTTAGTCCGTTTTCGCGATCACGTGAATTTGATCTTTATGAAACGAGTGGTTGCATTGTCTTCGTAATTTTTTACTCGTCATTTACATATAACACACTCGTTAATTACCAGTTAATTGTGGTAGTAAATAACATTAATTGGTATGACATCTTTGTTATTGCACTTTTCTGCGATAATTTTGCATCACCATATGCGTTTAAATGTCTTATTCTAATGGTATTTTTAAAATTGTTATACGTTTTTGGTAACAGGTAAAAAACATATTTATTTATTTATTTTAATCCTGTCAATGCCTGATTTAGTAATAAAAACTAACAATTCATACGTAGCACAATGCCTGTCAGAACTGGTATACACACACAGACACACAAACGATGAATTACACTTATAAACAATTCCGTCGGGCGTGTGTACGCAAAGGACAGACTGTCGCATGCAGATACCTCTACACCTTGCAGTAGAAGAGGATTGGATTAAGAAGATTAAAAATAAATGTTTATGGATATACATATTTGTAGGCAGAACAGTATGTTTATAATTTACAAGTTTTTGTATTTTTCCAAAATGGGTCTAAAAAGTTAATGTTTTGTCTTATACATACCTACTATTAACTATTAACTGTATTGTTACAGTTAAACATAATGTATTAATAATCGACGAATTTGTTATATTTTCGCATGGTTAGTTGCGTAGATTATATACAAACTATTAGATATTCTATTCTATTATTTATTCTATTAGAATTCTCTTCT
The DNA here is from genome assembly GCA_034769895.1 of Magicicada septendecula. NCBI lineage: Eukaryota > Metazoa > Arthropoda > Insecta > Hemiptera > Cicadidae > Magicicada > Magicicada septendecula. The sequence continues at coordinate 179,719,342 of CM068368.1, forward strand.
ACCAAGCAAAAAATAATTTTGGGTTAAAACCTGAAGGCTACATATTTCTTATTTGTATTTACAGTACCCTTTTTTATTTCAATAAGTTGGTGCAATTCAGATATTTTTGTTGGGCAAATATTTTTGATGCCACATTATGTAACTGACAGACAGGCAGATAGATGCGCTCGCGCCCACACGCGCGCGGGAGCACACTCACACTACAAAACACGCATGTAATATTTTTATTTTTGACTTATTGTAAATTGTTTTTAGTAGTGTACTTACTTTCTGTCAGTTGTGTTTTTAGAAATATTTTGGGGGTTAATTGAATTAGTTAACTGAAGTTGAAGGTAACTCAAAAGAGTTCATGTTACGGTATTTCGCTTATTTCTGTTATGCCAAATTAAGATAAAGTGTGTGTTTTGCAATAAATTATATAATTTTCTGATAGTCATAATTAAGTAGAATAATTTATTATATTTAAAGTATTTATGTCGTATACTACTATTTACTGACTACAAATTACATGTAAACAATAAAATTATTTAACTAGGTTGTCATATTCTACCTTCCTGGATAGGAATAATATTAATCACGAACAGCCATTTCTACAGTAATCACTAACAACAAAGTCAATTATTTATCATCACTAGGTTTTCTCACTTTAACTTGGATAATAAGATTGCATTCATTAACTTAAACCTAAAGAGAAAAGCTAATAAAAGTAAGTTTAAACAATTCCAGCATCGTGTTTACTTTATCCTTCAGTGAAATTCAATTTAAGTTTCTTCTGTTTCGGTTTCGAATACAAAGTTTGCTTAATCCAATACGTTTAAATTTTGTACCATGTCCGCATTCATTTCAAACTTAATTTGACTGCTTCGTTTACAGCTATAATGTTTTTTGAATTAGTACAGTTTTCTTAAAATACAGAAGTGAAAATGACCGTCTTTATTTATCAATGGCGTTATATATATGCACTCTGTAATTGTAGTAAACTATCTCGCAAAAGTATTTAAATCAAATTTGTTCGCTTTAAAGATGCCGAATCTCTATTATAAGGGTGCAGTATACAGAATATAACTTTCAGCTTCAGAGATAAACAATTATTTCATTTTCTTAACAGTTGTTTGTTAAGACTGTTTAATAATATCAACATTGTAATATTAATTAAGGAACATACTTTGTAATTTTTAGTATTCTGAAAACAGTCACTGTTCATAGTTGTTCATAGTATTCTTAGCCTCACATGTATTGAAAACTAAAACATTAACAGCATTAAATTACTTCAGACTTTTATGATCGCTAATTTGAAATTAACGTTTGTACTTTGGAGGATAAATATTACAGTTTTCGAAAAAGAGTCATACGCAGAGTTTAGAAACTTCCGCATCTAGTTTGGCAGAATAAAATAAAATAAGTGCCATGAAGAGATTAGAAGTATCAACGTTGGTATGAAAAGGCTATAGGAATATTATGTTTGATAATTTTTTGTTATTATTGTAGTTAGACGTTTTATGGTTGTTTTAGACTTTAAAATCTTAGCTTCCACATCTCCTTATCCAAACAAACGCGTTCCATGTGACCCCTACTCCAGTTTTTTCTATGTTTTATTTTTCCTGCCATCTTCGGTTTACACCTTTAGCTTCAATTAGGAGGTGATCAGTCATTATACTCTTGAACAGTCTTCCGTTTCACATTCTCTAGACCTCTTTACATTTACTGATTCTAGTGAGCTCATGGTAATTTCCATTAAAATCCGTATCTCTGTACCCTAACCTTGTTTTATCTTGTAAATCTAAATCACATTCTACAATATTCCATCTCTGTTGTTGGGTGTTTAACATAATTTTTGTATTAAACTAAAATGTCTCGCAACAAATATAACCATACTTTCTACTACTGCTTTGTACATATGTATTTTTTATTTCGTTTGTTATTTTCGTTTACCATAATAGCGGATTAATGTGTCTGATTACTATTCTAGCTTGCCCCAACCTACTATAGATTTTTGTGTGATTATTACCAATTTTCGTTATCTGCTGCTGTCGTGGTTTCGTTGTCTGTTGTTTTATTGTGACGTATCTCGTACAGTTTCCCCACTAAAGAGGAATTCTTTTCGTTTAGTCCCAATCACAGGGTAGCTGGTTGTGTTGATAAGAGCCGGTTTCCCGGTACTGTTCTTGCATTTTCTAAAGATATAGGCCTACTTGATGACCAACTAATCTCCAGCTAGAATGACATGTCTATCTACAAATCGAAGTGTAAATAGCTAAGCATAGTGTAAATGTATTTTTAAATTTCACATAAATATATTTTATAACTGACTGTAGTAATTGCAAGACCTCATAGGTCTTTCACCCTGTACCTTTTAAAACAAACAATTAGATAAATTTTCAGCGATATCAGAGTTCAGAAATTTGTTGAAACTAAACGTTCTGCACTAACTGAATCATCATTTTATATAACATACAGGGAAGGAAGCTTTGAGCTTAAGTATAATTTCAAAAAAAATATTCAACTTCCAAAATATTGCTTTTTAGTATATAATGTTATCCTCCGTGCGCGTGGATTTTTGTAAATTCATGTTGTTGAAATGAAATATTATTGATTAATGTTAATCAACAGTTGTTTTACTGTCAAGACACGTTTACTTAGATTTACAGTTGAGCCTACTGGTTGGGAATACTTAATCGATCAACAATGTAGGGGGCTATATCAATTTTTAAGTTTGTGTCTTTGTAAAAATGGTAAACTACTGTATATCCAATGATTATCGCTTGAATACAGTTGCTACTTTCAGTGACCAGTAGAACTGCACAGCAAGTGCCTTCGTAGATTGCGAGACAGTGAAGTGAGTATTATGAGGCAGACAGCTGGAACAATAAGGAGAACTGATTAGGTATATGACAATCAGAAAAATGTCCCACTAGGAATTACTTGTTGAGACAGCAGAGAAAAGAGCACTACAGTAGTTTTAGCACGTAACGAGGATGAGTAAAAAAATATGAAGGAAGAGAAAACAGGAAGAGGAAGACTAAGATTGGAATGGCTCAAACATATTGGAATGGCTCCCTTCTGGGTTCAAAGAAGGGAGGAGATCGTGGCTTATGGGGAGGAAGGAAATCTCCATTCAGGAAAGAAGGGGGTATTGGAAGTGAATAATGAATTCCTACGCTTGACGGTAATAGGAGATGGAAAAGATGAATAAGACAACATCAAATTTTCCCCCTACTGAGCACAAGCGCCAAGACTTTCATCATGTCCCTGGAGTACAAAATTGTGTATGGAAAAAACTCCACAGGGAAGCAAAACAGCAGTTCTTGCCCTTATTACTGAAACAGAGAAAAGTAAGTGGGATAACTGGCGGCGAAACGCAATGTTCGCCACTGATAATTGAGTACATAACACACACACACACACACACACACACACACACACACACACACACACACACACACACACACACACAACGGAGGTAATCAAGGAGGAGGTGATAGGAGTAACCAGGAGTATAGACCCCAGGTAAACTATACAATGGCCAATAATCAACGACCATACCAACCCAATTTACCGACTAACGTGTATTACCCACAACAGACGCAAGGTAACCAGAGTAATACAACGAATAGCCGACCTATTAGTGGTAACCCCGAGGTTAGACAGGAACCACAAACAAGTCAGCAACCCAATGTTCCGGGAGACCGGGCAAATGAGACAGGTGCTCATTTAAACTAGACGCGGCAGTGAAAAAGGAAAACAGCCCTTCACTGAACCAATATTATGGGGTAACTGAATACGAAAATAGACAAGACAAAGACAGGACAATGACATTGAGAACAAATAATTATCTTAGAGATATTAGGGAGGAATTATTAGAAGAGAGCGATAATATAATTGAAAATCATAATAAAGGGAATAATGGTATAGTACAAAGAAAGGCAAATATCAATGGTATAGATGCAACATTACTCATTGATACAGGATCAAACCTATCGCTCATAGACAGTGTGGAGTTAGAGAGAATTAAGCAAAACAGTAATTTACCCATACCCACTCTGCCTATAAATAACATTGTACTAGTCGGAGCGACGGGAAGGCAGAATAAATCGATAAAGAAACAGGTGTCACTAGAGATGACCAGTAATGGTGTAACATTGCCAATCGGACTATTAGTGGCGAATAATTTACCCATGAGTATCCTAATAGGCTGCGATATACTGAGGCCATATAATGCGATAATAGATTTAAATAGTAAGGTTATAACGTTAAAAACAAATGAGGGAATTTGGACCAATAATTTAATTGATACCCAAGGAGATAGTACAAACTACGCACCTTATCAAGCTTTAGTGAATCATTATTATTGTGCCGATCGACCACTAAACATGCCCTTATATCAGGAGGATAACCCAGAGTTGTGGTTAGAAAAATTGGAAGAAATAAGGGAATTCCAAAGGACGAAAGCAAGGGGTCAGATTAGCGAAGCACAGGCGGAATAAATTGATTACGGTATATAATAATTATAGACATATATTCTCAAACGCTCCAGGCAAAGTCAGAAATTATCAATGCACCATAAAATTTAAAACCCCTGTAGAATTTAACAGAAAATCATACCCGATTGCTTACTCACTAAAGAACGAAGTTAGGGAGGAATTGAACAGGATGATAGAGGACGACATAATTGAATGTAGTCATTCACCCTTTACTAGCCCAATCATAGCTGTGCCGAAAAAGAATGGACAGGTGCGTATATGTCTCGATGCTAGGGAGATTAATAAGATGATTATTAACGACCGCACATCCCCTGGGGAGATAGAAGAAATACTGAAAAAGTTTCACGGGACAAGGTATATAAGTTCTTGGGATACAGTATGCGGCTACTGGCAGGTAGAACTCCACCCAGATAGTAGGAAATATATGGCATTCATATTTGAAGGCAGAAACTATCAGTTTAAACGATTACCCTTTGGTTTGATAAATTCAGTGGCGGTATTTGTAAAGATAATGGACAGGATATTGGGGCAGGAAGTGCTGAAATTTACGACAGTATATGTCGACGATTTACTGGTAACTTCAGCGAATTGGGATGACCATTGCAATAGGGTTGAACAGGTGTTAGAGAAGCTATCAGAGAATAATATCACCCTCAAATTAGACAAGTCCGAATTTATTGCAAATGAGGTGAAATTTTTAGGTTTTAATCTAACCGAGCAAGGGATTACTCCATCCAAAGAGAAAGTAGAGGCTATACAGAAGTTCCCCACCCCAAAAAACAGGAAACAGCTTCAATCATTTTTAGGAATCTGTAACTATTACAGGAAGTTTCGGTCCAATTATTCAGAACTAACTGCCAGGTTCCAAAAGCAGTTATCAGCTAAAGACAAATGGACTTGGGGACCAGAGCAAGATGGAGTGCTCAATCTAATAAAGGAGAAATTTTTAGAAGCAGTTATGTTACATCACCCCGACTTTACGAAGCCATTTTATCTAAATTGCGATACCAGTAATGTAAGTTTAGGTGCAGCCTTATATCAGGAAGATTAGGATGGAAACCATTTAGTGATTAGCTTCGCCAGCCGCGTGCTGAACAGTTGCGAACGAAACTACAATACCACTGAAAAAGAGTTATTGAGTGTAGTTTTCGCATGCGGTAAATTTCGAACGTATATATTAGGATACCCCATCACGGTTAGGAGTGACCACAAATCAATATCATTTTTAAAACATTGTAAGCTAAACCACGGAAGGCTGACGAGATGGGTTTTGGCCCTACAGGAATATAATATCACGTGGGAATATATACCAGGCAAAGAAAACATAGCCGCCGACGTCCTATCCCGCATACAAAACCAAACCTTTGACGGCGAAAAGGAACAAATAGCGAAAGTATACCATATTATTAAGAGCAGGGAAGATTTCAAAAATATTTTGAACGATGTGAAGGCACAACAAGAGGCCGACCCAAAATTAGGAAATATTAGGAAAAGGGTACTGGAAGACGATGAAGTCATAAATAAATATTATTGTATACACAACGATACTTTGTTTATAAGGAATACCCCACACCAGGAGAATTGGAAGTTAGTAATTCCACCAGGGATAGAGAGGCCACTAATCATCGATTATCACGACAGGTACGGACACATGGGTGTCCTCAAGGTAAGGAAAGCATTGGAAGAGCAAATATACATCAAAGGGATGAATAAAAAAGTGCAACAGGCGATACAGTCATGCGATATTTGTCAGAAGGTAAAATGTAATAACGAGAGAAAGGAAGGGGTCATGATACCCACAACATCCACCGAAAAATTGGAAAAGGTATTTCTCGATATCTGTGGACCATTTCCACGCAGCGGTGGAAGGCGCAGATATAAATTCATCGTAATTATCTTTGACCATTTCAGCAAATATATTAAGCTTTATCCGATAACTAGGGCTACGACAAAGAAAACTATAGAAATCATAATAGAACGGTATATGATGGAGGTAGGCAGACCGTATTCTATAATTACAGACCACGGTACCCAGTTTAAGGGAAAATTATGGAAAGAAAACCTTGTAGAACACGGGATAAAGACGTATACGACATCCGTGTATCACCCGAATAGTAACCCAGCCGAGAGAGTGCTGAGGGAAGTAGGACGGTTGTTGAGAACATACTGCCATGACGAACAGAAGAGATGGCACGATACTTAGCGTCAACCGAGGATTTTCTCAATTTATCATATCACAATACCATAGAGGAGTCACCGTACACAGTTATGTTCGAAAGGCCACCACCACGAGAGATTAAGGAGATTATTAGTTTTCCCAGCGAACCTGAATACCAATTTGAAGGAACCAAATTTTATAACAAAGTGTTAGAAAAAACAGAACAGCAACGGAAGAAATATATTCAATCCCAACCAAAGGCAATTAAGTATAAAGTAGGAGAAAAGGTGTTAGTCCGAAATAGAGAATTGCCCAGTACTATACAAGCCACAACGAAAAAATTGTTACTTTTATATACAGGACCTTTTTCAATTACTAAAGACAATGAAAACAATACATAAGAGGTAACAGACACTGTTAGTAACAAAGTAAAGGGTACATATAATCAAGCGTCATTGAGAAGGTACCATGAGTAAAACACAAATCAAATCCAGCGTCATTGAGAAATTACCAAGAAAAAAAACAAAAGTCAACGTATATTTACCAACTTACCCGTACTTAGAAAAGGAGAGAAAGGATTATTAACAAAAAATAAAAAAATACGAGAAGGACACCTTCCACCAATGGCAAAAATATATATATAAGATATAAATTTATTTCCAATAGCCAAGTCAACGTATATTTACCAACTTACCCGTACTTAGAAAAGGAGAGAAAGGATTATTAATAAAAAAAAAAAAAATACGAGAAGGACACCTTCCACCAATGGCAAAAATATATATATAAGATATAAATTTATTTCCAATAGCCAAGTCAACGTATATTTACCAACTTACCCGTACTTAGAAAAGGAGAGAAAGGATTATTAATAAAAAAAAAAAAAAAAAAAAAAAAAAAAAAAAAATACGAGGACACCTTCCACCAAAGGCAAAAATATATATGTAAGATATAAATTTATTTCCAATAGCCAAGTCAACGTATATTTACCAACTTACCCGTACTTAGAGAAGGAGAGAAAGGAAAAAAGGAAAGGACATAATTAATTAAATAAATTATTGAACAATCAAATAACAATTGATATTACTAAGGAGGAGAATTACTGTCATATAATTGATACTAAAAGGAAATGATAAATGAAAAAAAAGAGGGAAACAGTGTGTTACATAAGAAGGTAATGATGAATCTATAAATATAGCTATTAACATTGAATGATTTTAAAAGATAATTTTACCTGCGGAGAACAGTATATTAATATAATTGAGAAATAATCAGAAGAGTTTAAGAAAGGGAATTTATGTGTAGGAGCCTATGATCTTTGAATATTATATTTTTTTATTATTATTATTTGTTGCGAAAGTGCAATTATTATTTTCTGGACAGAGATGTGTTGCCTCTGATTTCAGTAATTATAGTTAGGGAAGGGCGGAGAATCTATGCCATAGCAAGCCACTCTGACTTCCAACCCGCTATAAAATTTAGGGAATTGTTAGGGAGTTATATCAAAGATTAAATAATTAACATCAAGGTAAAAAGAAAGGAAAAGGAGATACGACAAAGAACGAAACATGAATAATGAGATGGATTAATATATTAAAGGAGTAGTACAGGAATTTAATTATAAGATAAAAGAATGAAATATAAAGAAGCTAATAAAAGGTTAATATACAAATGATAATTTCATCAAAACTGAAGAAATGTTTTTCCCAAATTATCAATTTTAACGGAGAGGCATATGTAACGTCACAGAACGTTCCATAAAGGAAATTATTTGCATAGTAATTTATTATAAGAGGAAAGTGAGGTGAACAGTATCGAACCCAAGTAATCCGAAAAATTTTGTAATATTGTCTAATAATTAATATCATTAACATGGAAAAAACGACAAGACTATGACTAAGACTCAAACCCCATATATACTGTTTAAGTGAAGAACAGTGTAAAACCAATAATATACTATAAGAGAGACAGATAATATCAGAAACAACCAAAATAAGGTCATTAATTATTAAGTAATGTAACTCTGAATAGGGTATAAAAAACTATTTATTGTGAATTAATGGACAAGATCCATTATTATAATTTGTAATGTAAATACAATAAATGTATTAAATGATTTGAATGCATTATTAGAAAGGATGTAAGTTAAAATAAAAAATATATAAATGTTATGACAAAAAATCATGTTTAGGAGCTGAGTCCAATCACTCAGATTTTATGAAAAAATTAATTATTATAGAATTAAGATACAAAATATAGGTAAATGTCAATTAGACAAAGACGAACAAATAATCTTAAATAGAGAAAGCTGTAAAGTGATTAAAAATCAATTAAAATAGCCAAAAACAGTATTAACTGAAAACATGTAATAGACCTATAATATTGTTATATTTATGGATTTAATGTTGACAAAAAGGAACCAAATTGTATTATAAAGTTGAAATACAATATTATGTGACTATACTTATATATTTGACCAACTAAAACATTATAACATTCGAGTTAGGGAACTATTTACCTATACCATACCTGGCTGAGGCCAAAGAACAATCACAGAAAATAGACATATTTGACAAAATAATTGCAGAATATTAGGAAAAATAAAGGAAAAAGGTACAATCCTATAGTGTACTATAGAAACAAACTTACTCAGTTGAAAACAAGCTTAATTTTTAAAGAATTTGAAATATGAGAGTGAAATTTGTCACACTAAGAAAATGAATCACTTATGCAAACCAATATGGGTGCTAAGTAGTCTTATAATAAAAATAATATGTATCAGGATAAACCAGGTATCACCAAAGATAGACAATATAATAAACTCTCAGTGAATACTCGAAAAATCCCATATATGATACTGAAAAAAGACAAATTATTGTAAAGAACCAGTGACAATAACATAGGCCATATGCAAGGACCATACAAAACCAAACTTATTTATATATTATATGTGTTAATTTTTGTTTATTTTGTTATAAGAAGATGATTATATTATGCATTAATGTTGTAGAAAGAACCAAACAACTTCACAACAATTTTATAGTTAGAAAATTGGAATTTTATGAAAACATTCCAAGGTAAGGGTTGTATTTTATGTTATTTTATTAGAGTTAATTTGTTTAAAACCAATCGTAATTAGTATCATTAGATTCAGTTGAAAGCAGAGAATCCAGAAATAGTAATGGCATGCAGATTGTAAGTAGATATGTAAAATTGTTTGACAAATACCAGAATAATTTTAGTAATATCCTTATTGTGAAGAATAAGACATTTTTGTTCTAAAGCTTCTACGGAAGTCAAATTTGTTCCATGATGTTCCATTTGATTATTCTCGAACGTTCGAGAAGGAATTTTTACACAAATACACCGGAAGTTCATGTCAAAAAATTAAAACAATGAGCCTTACAGAGTATAAAAGGAAGACGAAATTCGACCAAAAAACACTTTATACTTTGAATCCAGAAGAGACACATCACCCACGAAACTGATCATCACATCCGAGGCGAAACCGAAGAACGAGAAGTCGACACGAAAACACAGAAAAGCTTTTCCCGTACATGACAAAAGACTGAACTAACCTATACAAGGAGTATACGCCAACGTGTTGTTGAATAGAGCAGCAACACGACATATTTTAATAGAACACACGCAGCCAGAATACTAGCGGCCCAGGAAAAGACCAAATTTTAATATAGAATCAATTCTGCTAGTATTCGCTAAGACAAACTGACTTTGACAAAATCCCTATAACGTTACGTACACAAGCCTATTCTCAACTGTGAGAGGAGAGCCAGCGCTGTGGCGGCCGAATCGAGAAACCACGCAGACAGCTGATTATCGCCGGCAGTATTCAAAGCATAAATTCACTGCTAAACTTATTTCCAATTGTGCGGAGTTTTAAAAACCGTATTTTGACTTACAAATAATTATCAGTGCACGAGGAACGTCAACACGAAGAGGCGAGATCGAAGACTTCCCCAAGAGAAGTGTCCAGTGCAAGAAACAATTACCCACCGGAACGTGAGTTGTTCAAAAGTTAAAGTCGTTTTTACCTGGTATCATTTGTCACACAGTTGTACTACACATGTCACACACCTTCAAATCACGCAATTTTTGTAAAGCATCTTATTGATATGTCTTGGTAGTCAAAGGAGTCACCTCCTGAGTATAAAGATTTTTCATACACTAAACTCATGCTTTTTAACTGAGTAAATAAAATATTTGTTAGCCGATACTTGATTGGAGAAAAAACTTGTTAATAATAATTTTTTGTAACTCTGCAATTTTATTTAATACGAGTGTTAGTCCTTCAGACGATTTTTTAAGGTTCATTAAAACATACGTTATTTTCAAATTCAAACTGTCTTGTTCACATTTTTTCATAGAATTAAATTAACTACTAAAATTTAATTTTAATAATAATTTCTTGGAACAAAAAATCCAAGTGGCGCCCACATACACATAGTAGCTTAAGTTGTTTTGCAGGACGATATCATCGCAGAGGAACCAGTCATCAGTAAGTATCAAAAGTGCGCGGAGTGTAACACCCGACATATAACAACACAAACAACATATTACGTACAATATCTCTATTTTATAACATTCGTTACGCGGCGCGTTGGTATCGCACGTTTACACGCCTGTCACGGATGACGAAGAATGCGTCAACGATGTCATAACCTTTTTTGATAAAATGCACGATACGTTACGTACGGACATTCTAAACGAACTGACACGTTTGCTATTTATAAAGTGGCATATAACGGTTAAAGCGAGATTTGTCAAGTACATCGTAAACGCTGACACGGACCAGGACGAAGAAGTGACGACTGAAGCTTATTTTCACGGGCGATGTCATACGACACTGATCGCTGACCAAGATGTATTGCCCGATCGTTTAGAAGCTTCGTACGAAAAGATCATTGAATCGATTTATAAATTCACACGCGAGGGTAGCGGTTGGGCGTTAGACCACATAATCTCCTTAGAACTCGTTCTCTCACGATACCAACCGCTAACCGCCTCCAGTTTCATTCTACACCCCCTGAATTGTCTCGTACTAAATCCATCATCAACGTGAACAATACAGGCGATCAAATGTGTTTCGTATGGTCAGTGTTGGCCGCTCTGTTTCCACAACAAAGAGACGCCAATCGCGTATCCAATTACAAGCCACATATCTGCAGTATCATTACTTCTGGTATAACTTATCCCACCCGACTATCAGACATTGTGAAGTTCGAACGAGACAATCCTAACGTTTCTATAAATGTTTTCGGTTACGAAGAAAATGAAATTTACCCTTTAAGAATAACTCCTTCCAGTGGCAGACGTCATCACGTTAATCTATTACTTCTTACCGCTGACGACCGAAAACATTACTGTTTAATAAATAATACAAGTCGCTTATTCTCTTCACTAAGCAAACACAACGGCCGTTCTTTCTATTGCGATTACTGTCTGCATAGATTCTGCTAAGAACGACTCCTTACCGAACATATCCCCCACTGTTCACCGTACGGCGAACAGAAAATTCGTTTACCCATGAAGGAGGAGGAGGAGAATGTGATGTGTTTCAGAAATTACACATACTGACATTAGGTCCCTTTTGCGATATATGCAGATTTTGAATCATTTATCGTCCCTTGCCATCGCTGCGACGCTCCTCCGCACACATCGTCCACCACAACGGAGTCGTTACATCTTCCTTCAGGTTTCTCCTACCTCATAGTCGACTACGAGCGTAATATTTTCAAACCCCAGGTCGTTTATCGCGGCGAGAAAGTGGTAGACGTTTTTCTCGATAGACTGGTCGCTGAAGAGCGAGAACTGTTCAGAATCATCCGATCCATTGTCCCTATGACTATGAGTGACCGCGATGTGTTATCTTTCGCAAATGCCCTCGTATGTCATCTCTGTGAAAAACCACTGACTGAGGACGACAAAGTGCGCAACCATTGTTATCTGACAGGACGATACCTGGGCGCAGCTCACAACATCTGTAACCTTAACTTCAAGACTCCACGACACATACCCGTCTTTTTCCATATCTTACGAGGTTACGATGCACATCACCTAGTACAAGGGTTGGGTAAATACGACAATCTCGCTTGTATCGCTACCACTAGCGAACGCTTCGTATCAGTCTCGTTGGGTGGTCTGCGTTTCGTAGACACGCTTGAATTTCTGAACACGTCCTTGGACACACTTGTTGGAAACTTGCAAGCGAGCGGTGCGGATTTCGATTAACGAAGCAATGTTTCGAAGAACACTTCGAGCTACTCTTACGTAAGGGCGTGTACCCTTACGATTACATGACAGGTAGCGAGAAATTCGACGAAACACGTCTGCCCGCACGCGAACACTTTTTCAACAGGTTGAGTGAATCGCCAGTATCTGACGAAGATTACGCTCACGCGCAGAACGTGTGGCGTACTTTCGGAATCAGTACACTGGGCGAATATCACGATCTGTATCTTAAAACAGACGTGCTGCTACTGGCTGACGTCTTCGAGGCGTTCCGTGAGATGGCCATGCGGTACTACCAGATCGATCCGGCTCATCTTTACTCGCTTCCTGGCGTCGCTTGGCATGCGATGTTAAAGATGACCGGTATGCGACTGGAGCTGTTGACGGATATAGATCAGCATCTCTTTATCGAATCGGCCGTTCACGGTGGCGTTAGCATGTTACCCAACCGCCACGCCAAGGCCAACAACCCGCTAATTGTCGATCAGTACGATGCTTCAAAGCCGACCTCTTTCATATTGTACACGGACTGCAACAACCTTTACGGTGCAGCCATGTCACAGCCGCTCCCTTACGCCGACTTCAGATGGCTAGATCGTAACGAGATCAACTCACTGGACGTGCGTACCCTGTGCGATGACGGTGACATGGGCTACATACTCGAGGTCGACTTACACTATCCACCCGAACTTCATGACCTCCATTCCGATTATTTACTGGCGCCCGTCCGTTCCTGTGTCCATCCTGACGTACTTTCACCGTACTCTCGACGACTCCACACACGACTGCACTATACAAAAGGGTATAGCGGATCGGAAACGCCTTCGTCGTCCGTTCCCAAGTTGCTGACAACTTTGGACGACTAGCAAAATTACGTTCTCCATTTTCGAAATTTAAAATTGTATCTGAGTCTCGGTCTAGAATTGAAAGCGATACATAGGGTGTTGAGTTTTAAACAGAGAGCGTGGATGAAACCGTTTATCGATTTCAACACGCAAAAGAGAGCAGCAGCCACCAACAGTTTTGAAAAGGATTTTTTCAAACTGATGGTCAACGCCGTCTATGGCAAATCGCTGGAGAACGTGAGGAAACGAATAGACTTCCAACTAGTCTCTAACGAACGACGGCTGCAGAAAATTGTTTCCAATCCTCGGCTAAAGCGTATGATCCGCTACACCGATAACTTGGTCGGACTGGCCTTACGAAACAGGACGATATTCCTTTCCCGTCCGGTGTACGTCGGCTTCACAGTACTCGATGTCAGCAAATTGATAATGTACGATTTTCATTATCGGTACGCTGTCGCCAAGTGCGGACCACTATTGACCTTACTAATGACTGACACGGATAGTTTGCTTTACAGCATACGGACTGACGATGTGTACTCGGATATGAAAGAGGATCTCCACCTTTCGATACGTCTGACTATTCCACGGATCATCCTTGTCATTGCGACGACAACAAAAAAGTCGTGGGAAAGTTCAAGGATGAGACCAATGGAAAACCCATCAGGGAATTTGTCGGACTCAGGGCGAAGTGCTACTCGGTCTTGTTGTCCGACCGCACCGACAAAAAGATGGCGAAAGGTGTGCCAAGGACGGCAATAAAAAAAGGTTACGGCATCGATTGTACAGCGAGTGTCTTTTTGATAGTCGTACGGTTTTCACCTCTGCTGAGTGTATACGAAGCAATCATCATAAGCTGTACACGCAACGTATAACAATACTTTCCCTGTCTCCTTATGATGATAAGAGGTACGTACTGGACGACGGTGTAAGTACACTCGCGTACGGGCATTACAGGATACGTGCAATAACCGACGACGCTGCTGGTCCTAAGGCAAAGAAGAGAATGTACATGGACCGATAACTAACGGTAAAGATGATGTTCAGCATTACACACACACACACACACACACACACACACACACACACACACACACACACACACTAACTTCATTATGTTCTTTACCTACTTATTTTACAACTTTTGATACGTTTTACAGAATGAACAACAACAACAACAAGAAAGTAACAAAACATATGCCGGCAGAGCAACGTCGATTACGATGGTAAATATAACATTTTCTTTTCTTTATTTATAATGTCCATTCGATTGACGTGTTGCTTTTTTTTATAGTTCACAACGGTTACGACGTGCTTTGCTGGGACCCGGCTCGAGTCGGTAAGGCCGTTTTCATTAATAAACTCTTGTCCTATTGCGTTTACCTCCGGTATTCAATTATATATATATAAATTTTTTCTTTTTTTCAGTGATGCCGACGAGGCACCTGCTGCTGCTACTGATGTGGATCCCCCCCTATCTCCAGAACTCGGCTCGAGTCGGTAAGACAATTGTCATTTTAATAAACTCTTGTACTTTTGCGTTTTTTACCTCCAGTGTTCAATTTATATATATTTTTTTTCAGTGATGCTGATGCTGCTGCTGCTGCTGCGAGTTCGCCCCAATCTCCACAACCCGACACGAGTCGGTAAGACATTTTTCATTAATAAACTCTTGTGCTCTCGCGTTTTACCTCCGGTGTTCATTTCATACATTTTTTTTTAAGTGATGCTGACGCTCCAACTGATGCTGCTGCTGCTGGTACTGCTGTTGCTGCTGCTGCAGTTCGTCCCCTATCTCCTGACAGCGTGCAACGTTTAAAACGTGCAATATTACAGCTAAAAAGTGGTCTGTTTCGGTAAGTCCGTTTTCATTAACAACAAAGTCTTGTACTATTGCGTTTACCTCACGTGTTCAATTTATACTTTTTTTTTCAGCGATGCTCTAGCTGAAGGAGTGGCGGTCTTTCTCCCTCGACCCGGCACGAGTCGGTACGTTCGTTTTCATTAACATTAAATTGTTCCCTTGCGTTTACATCTGGTATTAAAGTTGTTCCTTTTTTTCAGTAATGTCGAGTCCACAGAAGATGAAGGATTTATGGAGGACAATCAAAGACGGGGATAGCGATGATAATGATGATCATGTTGATGATGACGATGCAGCAGTCATCGACGTAAATATGTAAGTCATCTTCTTATGCGTACATACTGCCTTGTTTATTTGCGATTATACATAATTTTTATGTTGTCGTTTTTTTTTTCTTAGTGACATTCGCCCGATACCAGCGCCGCCATCACCACCACAACAACTTCAACAACACATTCCAGTTACACCACCACAATCACCGCTACCGTCACCGCCACCACCACCGCAGATACAACCTCTACCACGACCACAACCCATATATCGTCAGTAGCAGCAGCAGCTATTTATGCGAAGAGATCCCCGTTTGTGGACCCCTCCAGAAGACGCGCTACCCGTCTTCTTTGACGTATTACATGCTACTGAACCAAGGACGCACGACGACCCAACAACAATGAGACTCCTTCTTAGAAGTCGCGTCGCGGAGAGCCCTGTCCTGTTCAAGATATGGTTCCGAACACTACCTGCAGTGTGTGCATAAAAACATACAGTGACGGGCAGAGGCTCCTCGGTTTGGTATGTGGTCATACATACCATTACCGATGCGTCCTCGACTGGTTTCAGTCGGTAGCGTTGGAGGGGACACCACCCGCATGCCCACAATGCAGACAATATATATTTGGAAAGCCCAATCGCACTTTCTATGGGCGCATGCATATTTAAGGTATCTTACAGTGTTCATAAAGGTTTTACTAATCCATCCTACTTGTAACAACCACATGTCACTAATACTGTTTCTTTTTTTTTTGTTACAGATGGAAATTGACTACCTAACCCGGATTGTGACTTTTATTTTGTAAAAATATATAGACCTATACCCAATTGTGACATATATATTTTGTATATATATATTTGTTATGTTTACATTTTTATGTTTATATTTTGTGTATTTGTAAATATTAGTTTTAAAATAAACTTGTACATATTTTTTCATTGTATAACATTTTTATGTTTATATTTTGTGTATTTTTAAATATTAGTTTTAAAATAAACTTGTACATATTTTTACTTTTATGTTTATATTTTGTGTATTTGTAAATATTAGTTTTAAAATAAACTTGTACATATTTTTTCATTGTATAAGTGTTTATTTTCAACTATCCTTTTCCCATACTACAATTTACTTAACACATAGACACGCAGTTCACAAGTTGTCAACAATGCAATACACGACATCGATTCCGTAAGTATTGTGTGTGCTTGTGTGTGTGTTTTATATAAGTGAATTGACGTTCAATTATGCACTGCATATCGTGTGTGTGTTTCTTACAACAACAAATGTAGGGCTGGCCATAGCAAGCCCTAGACCAACATGTTGGTGCGAACGTATTTTTACAATCTGTATATATATATATATTTACTTAACACATAGACACACAGTTCACAAGTTGGCAACAATGCAATACACGACATCGACGATATCCGGACGGCGGCGGCGTGCATATACAAACCCGTACACTACAACACACGCACGAGTTGACAACGTCGATAAACCAGCACAAGTTGGCAACGCCGACGACGCTTTTCCAACATGGCCGCACTTCCGGAAAAACCCCTTACATATACATACCCATACACCATAACACACGCACGAATCGGCAACGTGGCCGAACCTTAACCACCACACTCTTACACTAACCGACAACCTCGCCGCTTTTCCAACATGGCCACGCCCCTACCGACAACATGGCCGCGCCGCCGACAAAATGGACGACGACCCAACCACTCCTGGCCGCGATCAAACCACCACCAGGCCGCGGCCAGGCCGCCGCCGGACGGCGAACGGCGAACAGCGAACGGCGGCCACGCCTACGCCAATCAACGCACACATTACCCCACTTTAGGATCGACGACGACAACATGGCCGAAAGCCGACTACCGTATGTTTACCCCCACCACCACAATTTTTGAATTTCCCGCCATATGACGTCACTTCCGCGTTAGAACTCTCATTTTACCCCTACTAATACAGTTATGTGTTATAAAATGTCACTGCTTACAATTTTTATGAACGTTGCTTATCGAGTTAATGAACATATAAGAGAAGAGATTCCCAACTCTTAGTCTCTAAACAGTTGACCGACAAACATAAGCAGCGTGAACATAAACAGAACTAGCTCAAACAGGAACTTCTCCTTTAATAGAAAAGAAGTGACTATGATTTTAACAATTTGAAAACTGTGTGTTTTAACCAGCATCCAACCAACAGAATATACTGTGTTCTCGAATCTGTTCTACATTTTTTATAAACAATTAAAATAAATGGAAAGAAGCAGTGCTACTACATTAACTGAGACAGGAAAATGTATAATCTAACAACTTTATACATTGTTTGCTTTCTCCGTCTTTTCGACAATATGAAATACCGTTTTGTTGGTATTAACTCTGCAAGTAATAAGCCTAATAAGTGCTAAGTGACAATTTTTTTTAATATAGATCTATAAAATCTTAATATATCTCCCAACAATTTAATGAAAACAAAAATGTTCTTTTACTTAATGATGCCCTCATAATAATTGTTGATAACATTCTACCTGCGTCAATGTATTTCTATAAATAAAAATGTGCGTAACAGCTATATTGTGAGTAACAAAAATATATTTTTCCTCAATTGAAATAAGCGGATTGACATTCATCATCTGTCTGTGCAGCATTACAGACACGCGAAATGTAAAAAATAAAATATCAAACAGTTCTATGTAAAACTCAAGGCCTTCGTGGAGAAAATTTTAAAGTGTGAGTGTAAACTGAGACTTACAGTAATAATGAATTATATTTGTTTTTTAGGGTTTTATAAAAGTATAATAATATTTTATAAAGTATGAAGTATTGAGATACTGAACTAAGGTCAAATTTTGCTTTATCGGGACCTTGGGCACAAAGACCAAACTTAGAGAATCGCATCATATGTTTTAAGTTATATGTAATATAAAAAATGTTTGCACATTGCATCGCACTTACAATAGTGTTGTCAAAGCTGATTAAAACACGCTTCCATTACTTTATAAATATAAAATTGTGTAAGTGGTATTGATATAATAAACATTCTACCTTCTCAGTGTTAATTAATATTAAAATTTTTATTTTTTAAATTAATTACTTCTACCCTAACAAGATGATCACACTATCAAATCGAGTATATTTTAATTGTAAATTAATTACTTCTACCCT
The DNA here is from genome assembly GCA_034769895.1 of Magicicada septendecula. Taxonomy (NCBI): domain Eukaryota; kingdom Metazoa; phylum Arthropoda; class Insecta; order Hemiptera; family Cicadidae; genus Magicicada; species Magicicada septendecula. The sequence goes on from CM068368.1 coordinate 179,738,383, forward strand.
AACAAGATGATCACACTATCAAATCGAGTATATTTTAATCAAAAATTCATTAATTGTGTCAAGAACATCCGTTACTATAACGTCAGTGACAAAGAATACACTGCTATACTTGGACTCACTTAAAAAAGTAATATAGAAACGCACAGCTTTTATTTAAAAAAAAACATTGATTAATTTTAACTGGCTCTATACGATATATAGAAGCTAAAAAAGAAGAGCATAAGTAAAAGGCGTCTAGATGATGAGATGATGATGACTGTGATGATTCCGGTACTCTCACGTATATAGTTGTGGTGTGTGTCTTACTACTTGATGATGATGATGGTTCTGGTACTCCTCCGTCGATCTTGTAATTGGTGTTTACTGCCTGATGAAGCCGTTGATGAAGAAGATCCTACGTCGAAAATCAGTGCGACATAGTAACTCCGATGTTAATCACTAGCTTCTGCCCCCCATTCGAAAACGTACGACGTATTCATAATCTGGTGTAAATCGACAGGTCGGGTATGAACAAATTCCGTCTTTAACATGTTAAACTTTGTTCTGGCGTGCCTAACCTCAGTTTTACGCAAATAAGTTTTTGGTAGTTTTTTCATAAATTACACGGTCTTTAATTTTCTTCTTAATAAAGTTATGTTAATAATGTTCAGCATCTGTTTACTGTAAATTCCTTAAACAAAATACAAACATTAAAATTCGTACGTTGGTTTTGTGATGTGAAACGGATTGTATTGTTTATGATTTATTACTATTTAATTTTGTTTTCAGTAAACATACATCAAAATGAAAATCGGTATGGATAACCAAACATGCCTTCTATTTTCTAAGATTTATATTTAAAATCATTTACTTGAATTCGGTTTGATAATTTCTAAAAAAATATTCCCCACCCTCAAACTATTTTCACTATCTATGGATATTTTTGTTATTATGGGGTAGTCGTTAAATATAATTTTATTTTCGAGTCAAAAATAATTATAAATTATAATTTAATCAATAAAAATTAGATAATTTATTCCTATAACGAAACTGAACTACGCAGATAATCATCACTCCACTTCAACTGATCCCCACCACTTATGACATTTAAACTTTCAATAGTAATAGTTTTATCCTATGTAATTGCTAAGGTATCTTATCCTTCAAAATGAAGTACTTTTTTCGACATCAAAAAGGTAGGTTTCGAAAAATTACCCCGTCTCCTTCGTCTACCCTTTTTATTTATAGATATTTCATCTATCTCTCTACAGTGGATTATTATGATCTTCTTTTCAGGATATTTAGTTTATCAAAATTAAGCACTTTACTCTTGTTTAAACGTAGAATGTTGCAGGTAAACTACCCCTTCCCCTTAACCGATCTTCACCAAAATCAGTAGACCTTGAGTCCTGTACAGCTCGGGCACATATGCAAAAAATTATTTGACTCTATTTGAATTTGCGGCAGTCATCGTTCGCCGTGGAAAATTTCTACATACACACACACACACACACACACACACACACTTCTTTTCGGAAAATGACTTTTCTTCATGTTTTGAGGGTAGTACAATCAGAATCAGCCCTTATCTCGAACACGATTTTTTCGCGGTCACCATACTTCCATTTCCTTAGGGAACATAGAAGTCTTGATCAGGTAAATTCTTCTTTGCCCGGAGCTGTTTATTTCAATTGTTTCTCTTGGAATATTTAAATGTTTTGTTTTATCTTTTGTTTTTAGACTAGTAGCGTGCTCATAGCGTCTAATCATGAAGTAGTCCTAATTCTGATTAGCTCAAAAATTTAAGTGTTAGCTATATTGCATATTCAATTATCTTACAATAATATTTCTGTTTTCGTTGTATCTAAACGGGTTTCCTCTCCTTAAAACCCCACTGTTGTATTTGTCAATTTGTTTTGTATTACTTTAATTATATAAATCTCGGAGATATTTGGAGTTGTGGAATATATGGATGTAATTAATTAATATTAACTTAACTCTTTAATAATTATCAGTGTTAGTGTGCCTAGAACTTAAACAACTTAATCGTTATTCTACAATTTCATCCAACCCTATTATACCTTGAAGAGAGATCTGTCTAATTTCGTAATTTTACGCTCCCTTTTTGGTGTCAGATAATTCCGCTATAAGCGCTGCAGTATCGGCTCAACGAAACTTATAGGTTATTTCGATGTTTATATTAACCATTTATTCTATACTTATTCAGTTACTTTTTGTTCCCAGTTCACTAAACCATACTCCAAATAATAAGATTTGACAAATATATAAAGGTTCTTTATTTGTTTACTTAATTCACATTAAATAAGATATGTTCTAATTAACATATGCTTGGACTATAGACTTCATGTATCGATTGTTGATTATTTTAATCCTTTATTTATATTTAGTTATATATTATGTTTTGATTTGTATTTAATTTATTTCAGGGTGTGAAGGTTCTTGTAACTGTGGGGAAGATTAAAAATACATAGATAAGAATGCAAGATTTACAAAATTTATGTGTTGTGTATTTAGTATGATTAATATAATATAATTTACCAGACTCGAACGAAGCAAATCGTGTAGGCGGTTGATCGCTAAATTTAATGTTTGGATGATTATGCAGTACGGTTTTTCTTTCTTCGGTTTAATAAGAGTAATTCTTGTCCTGTCCACTTCGGAATACAGCTTCTGGATTGACTTACAGCCCGATTGATGTTTCTTCTGCACCGTCAGGATCCAAATAAGTTCTTCCTTCGGTTGAAGCAATTAGTGTTGTTCCGTGTATTTGCAAGGTTATAATTTCTGGTGTAGTGAATATTATTAATTGTGTTATTGTTAATTCTTTCTATTTGATTAATATCTCATCAATTCCCTTCGGATATGGGACAGTTCAAGTTCTTTCTTGTAGACTTCAGTTATTTACCCTCTATTATTATTTCAGGTTGTAGTGTTATTTGGTTAATCTGTATTGGTGTTAGACGTAACTATTGTCATGAGAATCTTGTACTTTACAATCGTATCTGAGAATTATAATATTACGATTAAATAGATTATTCTTGGGTTTTTTAATCTCATCACATTCAGTTTATTCCAAGCAATTCTTGTCTTGTCTCAATCAACAACTTCTTTTTCTTATTTGTCGTCCCTAGCAACATATAATAATTTCTGCCTTCCACATGTTTTGAATATATAGTGTTTCTCTCATATATTTTTTGTCTATTCTTTATCAATTTGCTGTCCTATCGGAATGTAACTTTACCGATAGTTGGTTTATTATTTTATACACATATTCTACTGGTTTTTTAATATAAGTTCGTTTTTTCTTTTTTATTATATTTAATACACCTTCGATATTATATTTTACCAATCGATTTTATGGCATTATGGTATTATTATAATTTGTATAAATTTTATTAAATATTATTATTAATTTAATGTTTTTTTTTCTAGCTCTTCATAGCGTATTTATTAATTATTATTAATTGATGCACCTAATCTGTATTTTATGAGTGTTTATATAGTAAACACTATATAAACCTGCCTGTTAGGCTTTTTATTGTAAACTGATCTACCTGTGGTTATGTCTGTTAGGCATCTATAGTCCCTTTTATATAAATTCATACATACAATCAAATCTTAATTATTAGCACTTATATAAACAATTATTTTTCTATATCTAATAACAATTTTATCTTGATCTCTTGATCACAAACAACAAAATTCGAATTTATGAACATTGATTAACTGCCTCACACTTCATTCTACGACAGTCATTGAATAATACAACTTGTTTCATTATTTTTCATTAACTCAACACATATTTGATATAACATCACATAAACTTTATCATAACATTTTTGTCATAAAATAATACTTCTTAACACAAAATTCTTATTTGTTATTACCATAAATTAAGTCATTGTTTCATTTTTTTGTTTTGCTTTTCATTAAACATATATCATTAGCTATTATTTATCTTACAGGTTCGTTTATTCTAGTCAACACTACCTTGCATCCTTATTTAACTTTGTCTATGATTATAACTGTAATTATTGGATCTCTGTTCTATTATGGGTTTAAATATCAATTTGTTTATTATTCTGTGAACCGTCTTTAATGTAACATGAATGCTAGCATTTCTGTTGCGTTACATATGCTTCCCCTCCTAAAAAGTTTAGTTTACCTGAATGAAGTTTAGGTCAAATAAACTTGTCTTTTTCACATGCCTTTCTTCATTTCATTGTTAATGGTTGACGATGAGATTCTCAATGTAACTTCATTAGACTAGTATTAATACTTTTTTTTTTTTATTTAATAACATTTCATCATTTTAATTAACATTCTTGATCATTTTTATTTCTGTAAACATTAATTGTTGGTAGTTGGCTACACTATTCACTGATACATTAGTTTTACATCTCTTCTATTTATAATTACTGTATTTTTCAATTATTCTTCTGTCAACTCACTTCTTTCTGTTTTCTTCGTCACATTCCTTTGGAAACTGAATTTATTCTTGCAACTATTCTAATATTCCTTAAATATTTAATTTCCCTAACAATCCCTAACACATGCGTTGGTACAGTTCAGAGAGGCACTGTTTGGCTTCATACTCTGCTGCCCACACCACATTTTAATATAGTACTGCTGGAATTCATCTACAGTCAGCTATAAAATATAATAATAATCTCCTAATAATCTCTTTAATCATTTAATAATAAATATTTGGGAAAAGATTTTTTCTTTGTTGCATTTATATTTCTTCATTACTATTCTTCATATTTCGTAATTCCATTTTAATTCCTTAAACATTCGTTGATATTGACTTTGACAGTTATCATTTGTAGTCATTTTTGTTTTCATTTTTGTTGAGATTGTAATGTTAAGTATCTTCTTCGTTTGTTTTTTTTCTCTGATCACAATATTTTCTAAATAGTTGTTGTGTGATGATCATTATAATTGTATTTTTTACTAAATACATTCCTTAGACCCAACTATTCTTCTTCTTATCGTATTTCACTATTTTGGCTGTTTATTTTTCAATGAATTATGTTCATAAATACTCTTTCTTTCTTGTCTTCTTTAACATTATATTGGTTACATTCAATCGTTTACTGAAATTGTTCCATCATGTGGCAATGTAGTATATATTTTAGGTCATATGATTTTTTTTTTTTTCTTTATTTTGCATATGTAGATTTGAGGTAATAACTTTTATCTTGGGGTTCCATTCTTCATTATTCACAATATTTCTTTATAAACATTTAATAATAATTCTCGCCTTTTTCTGAAATCTTGGGTTTGTTATTCATTATTCACACTATTTCTTTATAAACATTAATAATAATTATCGCTTTCTTCTGTAATCTTGGGGTTTGTTATTCACACTATTTCTTTATAAACATTTAATAATAATTCTCGCCTTTTTCTGTAATCTTGGGTTTGTTATTCATTATTCACACTATTTCTTTATAAACATTAATAATAATTATCGCTTTCTTCGGTAATCTTTAATAAGTTGTTCTTATTATTTTTAGAATTTAGTGGTAGTATTCAACTCAAATTCTTTTTAAATTCCAAGTAATTTTCTTCAAGACTGGTAATAAGTTGTTCTTATTATTTTAGAATTTATTCATTATATTTCCGTTTTCTTTCCAACTGGTTGCCTGGTCATTTTCTATAACATCAGTCCCATTTTTCTGGTTGACTGCTTCTTTTCTAACCATGGTCCATTAATTCAACTGCACCCGTTGTCCGGATGACTGTAGTGTTCATACCAATTTTTTCACTTTTTTCGTATCTCTTGTGCATGATAGAAAGCCAGTACTGTAACTCGGCTGATGCAAAGTCTTCATTTAAGTCAGGGTATACAGTTATACTTAGCTCCCTTTGAATTATCAGGTATCGTATCTCCTCTATTCTAATATAATTACTTGTATATCCTATCTTTCCATTCCCTTGGATATCTGGACTATTTACCAAATGTTTTACGGGTATCTTCCGTATTAACGATATAATTGACTTGGTCAAATATTCTCTAACCGTTGATATTTTCAAATAATATTTAAATTTATTTAAAGTTTTTGTGATTGTTCTATGGTGGGTTATTTTGGTTATTTTCATAACGTTTCTTCTATAATTCATGCCTTTACATAACTCCCTTCGCTCATTAATTGGGATGTTAACAGCACTAATTAATCCACCCTTCCTCATCTCCATTTCTTCCTTTGTATAAACTATTTTCTTTCTCCATATTTTCCTTATCTTCTGGATATTCTCTTCTATGGTCAGATTTATTATAATACCTTCGGAAGTGCTGTCTAGTGTTTTAGACATATTCTTTAAACACAGTCCATTTCTTTATTTGTCTCCCGCTCGTATTTATCCACTTCTGGGCTAAGCGTGTTATCGTTTTCAAACTTCCCTTCGAAAGTTTCCATTATCTCATTATTGAACTGCTCCTTCTTATCCTCAATCCGCTTTAAACCTGCTTTGTTCATTTTTTCAATTCTTTCATCCATTCGCCTTAAGTTTTCTTTGTTCATTTGTAGGATTCCTTCCTTCATTTGTTTTAAACTCTCATTATTCCTATCTAATCTTTCGTGAATTTGTTTTGAGGTTTCTTTAATTTCCTCATTCATTTTATCGAATTTTTCCTCCAGTCTCTTTGAGTTTTCCTTATTTTCCTCCTGTTTCCTAAATTGTTCTTTTGAGTTTTCCAATAGTAGTTTAAACATCTCCTGTATACTCAATTCTTCCTTTTTGTTGGATTGATCTCGTATTTTCTTCTTTTGCTTCACTTTGACTATTTTTACTTCTTTTTGTACACTGGATTGTTCTAGCTTTTTATTATTTGGCATCTCTCTAAATCCTTCTATTTGATTATGTTTCTTCTTCCATTGACACATATCTTCTCGGGATAGTTCAAACATCACCCTGATCCATTCCCTTAATTCTGTGTTTTCTGTTTGTATTGGGTTTTCAGGTGGTCTTATTTCTCGTTTCCATTGTTCATAGTCTTCCTGAGTATATTGTTCTGTCACCTGGGCGTATACTCCTATTCTTCCGGTTTTCATTTGTTCTTCATTATCGTCCCATCTTTCCCAATCTTCTTCAGTCATCCTTTCCACCTTGTTATTGTCTTTTTCGTTAGTCATCCCAATAGTCTTTTCTTTATTACACCTGGCATCTAACTCCCACAATTCATCATAAATCTCTCTCAATGTCATTTTGTCGTCTGGTGTTACCCTTGCATTCGCGCGACTCATTTGTGCTCTTTCGTGATCATTGGTATTCTTTTCTGTGTATCCCATCTCTTTGCTGAATTTCTTAAATAGTACTGTCGTCCATTCCGCGCAACTTAATCGTCTCTCTTGTTCTTGCATTTTCGATTCCTTTTGTATCATCTTTCTCTATTGCATTTCTAGTCTCCCACAGTTGCCTGCTCTGGTTAAGTAATATTAATATACTCATGGTTACAGTTACTTAACTTAAGCCCTACACAAGTTGAGCGCCAATTTGTACATAAACGGGTTTCCTCTCCTTAAAACCCCACTGTTGTATTTGTCAATTTGTTTTGTATTACTTTAATTATATAAATCTCGGAGATATTTGGAGTTGTGGAATATATGGATGTAATTAATTAATATTAACTTAACTCTTTAATAATTATCAGTGTTAGTGTGCCTAGAACTTAAACAACTTAATCGTTATTCTACAATTTCATCCAACCCTATTATACCTTGAAGAGAGATCTGTCTAATTTCGTAATTTTACGCTCCCTTTTTGGTGTCAGATAATTCCGCTATAAGCGCTGCAGTATCGGCTCAACGAAACTTATAGGTTATTTCGATGTTTATATTAACCATTTATTCTATACTTATTCAGTTACTTTTTGTTCCCAGTTCACTAAACCATACTCCAAATAATAAGATTTGACAAATATATAAAGGTTCTTTATTTGTTTACTTAATTCACATTAAATAAGATATGTTCTAATTAACATATGCTTGGACTATAGACTTCATGTATCGATTGTTGATTATTTTAATCCTTTATTTATATTTAGTTATATATTATGTTTTGATTTGTATTTAATTTATTTCAGGGTGTGAAGGTTCTTGTAACTGTGGGGAAGATTAAAAATACATAGATAAGAATGCAAGATTTACAAAATTTATGTGTTGTGTATTTAGTATGATTAATATAATATAATTTACCAGACTCGAACGAAGCAAATCGTGTAGGCGGTTGATCGCTAAATTTAATGTTTGGATGATTATGCAGTACGGTTTTTCTTTCTTCGGTTTAATAAGAGTAATTCTTGTCCTGTCCACTTCGGAATACAGCTTCTGGATTGACTTACAGCCCGATTGATGTTTCTTCTGCACCGTCAGGATCCAAATAAGTTCTTCCTTCGGTTGAAGCAATTAGTGTTGTTCCGTGTATTTGCAAGGTTATAATTTCTGGTGTAGTGAATATTATTAATTGTGTTATTGTTAATTCTTTCTATTTGATTAATATCTCATCAATTCCCTTCGGATATGGGACAGTTCAAGTTCTTTCTTGTAGACTTCAGTTATTTACCCTCTATTATTATTTCAGGTTGTAGTGTTATTTGGTTAATCTGTATTGGTGTTAGACGTAACTATTGTCATGAGAATCTTGTACTTTACAATCGTATCTGAGAATTATAATATTACGATTAAATAGATTATTCTTGGGTTTTTTAATCTCATCACATTCAGTTTATTCCAAGCAATTCTTGTCTTGTCTCAATCAACAACTTCTTTTTCTTATTTGTCGTCCCTAGCAACATATAATAATTTCTGCCTTCCACATGTTTTGAATATATAGTGTTTCTCTCATATATTTTTTGTCTATTCTTTATCAATTTGCTGTCCTATCGGAATGTAACTTTACCGATAGTTGGTTTATTATTTTATACACATATTCTACTGGTTTTTTAATATAAGTCCGTTTTTTCTTTTTTATTATATTTAATACACCTTCGATATTATATTTTACCAATCGATTTTATGGCATTATGGTATTATTATAATTTGTATAAATTTTATTAAATATTATTATTAATTTAATGTTTTTTTTTCTAGCTCTTCATAGCGTATTTATTAATTATTATTAATTGATGCACCTAATCTGTATTTTATGAGTGTTTATATAGTAGTTTTGCCTGTTAGGCTTTTTATTGTAAACTGATCTACCTGTGGTTATGTCTGTTAGGCATCTATAGTCCCTTTTATATAAATTCATACATACAATCAAATCTTAATTATTAGCACTTATATAAACAATTATTTTTCTATATCTAATAACAATTTTATCTTGATCTCTTGATCACATACAACAAAATTCGAATTTATGAACATTGATTAACTGCCTCACACTTCATTCTACGGCAGTCATTGAATAATACAACTTGTTTCATTATTTTTCATTAACTCAACACATATTTGATATAACATCACATAAACTTTATCATAACATTTTTGTCATAAAATAATACTTCTTAACACAAAATTCTTATTTGTTATTACCATAAATTAAGTCATTGTTTCATTTTTTTGTTTTGCTTTTCATTAAACATATATCATTAGCTATTATTTATCTTACAGGTTCGTTTATTCTAGTCAACACTACCTTGCATCCTTATTTAATTTTGTCTATGATTATAATTGTAATTATTGGATCTCTGTTCTATTATGGGTTTAAATATCAATTTGTTTATTATTCTGTGAACCGTCTTTTATGTAACATGAATGCTAGCATTTCTGTTGCGTTACATCGTACATCGGACTCTATTTAAATATATTTGTCTCATTATGATTAACTAGTAGGCTTACGCTCCATGAGCTGCAGAATTCGGTCACTATTTAAAACGAAGTACATTTAGGCTACTATTACATAAAATTCGTTATTAGACAATTTTCCAAAAACGGGAAAAAACGTACATCCCGATTACTCTAATATTTCTTTAACCCTTAAGTACCTTTGTGGGGTTGACTTCTACCCCACGTGGTACACTTTTGTTTATTATTGTGGTGCTACTGGAACTTTGCCTTTCCCCTTCCATGTAATCTCAGTAGTGACTGTGCTCTTGCAATGAGCGGAAGCCAAGTGTGCTGTGAGCAATAGTATCGGAGGTGTGTATTTAGTGGGGTAGAAATATACCCCATGAAGCCACTTACGTTAACCTTTTTTTACTCTCATATTTCTTTTTTTTTATTTAGATAAAATGGCACAATATTTGACTGAAAAAGAAATTGTTGACTTATTGGAAGAAGAAGATGTGTCAGAGCAACCAGATATAGCCTACCAGAATTTTTTCAAGATGACAGTGAATTTAACGATACTCCTACTGAAGTGTTCCTCATGATACGGAAAGTGAAATGGAACATGATGGTCAAGAAGAAGAGAATGGAAATGAAGGAAAGCAAGAAATAGCAAGGGAGCCTGGTTATTTTTATAGGAGAAACTTTTATAAATGGTTGAAATTTCCACCAGCACATTCAAGAACTAGGTCACACAATATTGTTTTACATTCACCCGTTATCAAAGGCCCGGTAACAGTGAAAATAAATTGCTTTGATTTTGTAAAAGAACTAGGTATATCCATAGTCAAACCTCATGTTGAGGAAAGAAAAATTAAATCTAGAAATTTCTCAAGAGATTTGAAGAGTATAATGTTCAATTTCTCGGAGAAAATACTGAAACAGTACGCCCCATTGAAGTGTCGCCTGGATGTAGTCAACCAAAGACTTCTCATTGCTATATATGTCCATGTAGTAAAGACACAAAGACTACCTGTGGTAAAGAACTCAAAGACACGTGTTCAAACTGTGGGAAATTTATTTGTAAGACGCATTCCATAGAAAAAAGAGTAGGCCTATGCGTAAGCTGTCATGACTGAAACATGCGCCTTCTTCACTTATAGACTCACTTATTGATGATTAGTGTATACTAATGATAGAACCAAAAGACTGTCACAATTTTTCTATAAAAGTAAAGAAGAAAATTGTTTTTATTTGCTGAAAATTTGTACCGTGCCTTTAAGTATTCATATTATATTTAATTTGTATAATGCAATAGTTTACGGCAAATTTTATGTACTTACATAAAATTAGTTTTTTGCTTTTGAAAAGTGAGGACTGGTAAACGAAGTGCCATTTTTGGAAAGAAAAGTACAATTCTTGTTTATAATGAAGTTAGTTTTGATTAAAGATATGCCCTTTGTTTATTTTTTATAAAACGTCATTTTCATAACGCCACACCTTTAAAATTATTTGCAATTTTTGACTGGGGTTGAGATTTATCACACGAAGCCACTCATGTAAGTCTAAATAGCGAAAGTAGTTAAGGGTTAATAACATAATAACTGCAGAGTACACAATCATACAATAAACGTAAACAATTAGCAACACTTGGATTTGGGTTACATTATCTTTTAATCTGACAGCCAGTTGGATTTTCACTTTAAAAAAATGTGGTATCTTTACTGGTTCTCAGAGACCAAATGTTAAAAAATTTTCAAACTTAACATTACATTCAGATTTTAGTCAAAATTGCTTTAACTAAATAAGCCACATGAATTTTTGTGTTTTATGAAAATTGTTGCCAACGTTTTAGACTCTGACGTTTAAAATCTATTCAAAAGTGAATACTATATTAAGATTGTAGTTTACATTTCCTTTAATTTGATACCTCACACAGGATTTTATCATTTTTTTCACAATTTTGACTCAACGTCCTATTTTTGAGGTGTTCAATCTAAAAAAACAACAACAACAAGGTACTGTAGGGTAAAGTGTATAGACATGTGTGCCACGTTTAACGAAAATCGGTTGATGCGTTCAAAAGTTATGGTGAAACATACCCCAATTAGGTAGACAGACAGACAGATACATGCCGAACGGTCGAGTTAAACCAAGGCCTCACTATACTACTGACCGGAGTCACCCCCTCCACACCACGCGCACGTCACAGTAGGCGCCGGACCGGTTTCGCACCACCAGCCCAATGACTTGCGTCTGTGTATTAGGGATGAGCATCGATGGCCGATGTTCCAAAAACATCGATGGTTAACGTTCGATGTTCGATGTTTTTACCATCGATGGTTCAGTTGCGATGTTTTCATACTATCGATGTTTTCGTTTCGATGTTTTCCTTTGAACACTTTTTTAATTTGTAATGAAGACTTTTTTTAAGTTGATTGTTAAATTTAGTTTATTTTAAATCAACAAATTTTTATTTTAGATATTAATGGCTACGTAGTTTGCTCCCTAACCTAGGTGAACGATAAGTACCATGTACAGTAATATTAAACAGACATGAATAATACTTAACGACTCGGAACACTAGGTTTTTATAAGTAAAAGCAAAAAGTTTTACCTTACTGCTTTTACTTATAAAAAAACCTAGTGTTCCGAGTCGTTAAAGTAATAGTGATATTTATTTAGTTAAGTAATGGACACGTCACGGGCAACGAAATCCAAGAGCTTATAATAAAATAAAGCAGTTACACTGCTTTATCGATTCAAAATTATTTTCGTTTTATTATATTTATAACTTTATTTATTTAGTTTTCTATTGTCTATGATTCTTATAGTGTTTTCAATTGTTTATTTTTAATTTTTAACGTTTTTATGTATTTATTGTTTTTTACATTTCATTAGCTACATTTTTAATTATATTACTAAATACTTGGATTTCGTTGTCCATGACGTGTCCGTTACTTAACTAAATATCACTATTGTATTAACGACTCGGAACACTAAGTTTTTTATAAGTAAAATCGTAAAGTTTTACCTTACAGCCTAAACCGGCTTTCACCTTTAAAAGGCTTCTTCCTAAAGCCTTTTAAAGGTGAAAGCCGGTTTAGGCTGTAAGGTAAAACTTTACGATTTTACTTATAAAAAACTTAGTGTTCCGAGTCGTTAATACAATAGTGATATTTAATTACTAAATACTTTACCAAACTAAATTTTACAGCCCTACCAACACACACACACACACACACACGCGCACATATATATGTAACTTACTTCTTACTAACTTACCTAACTTTTTACTAACCAATTATTCTTATAATTTGAAAATTCTTTTACTTTTTTAATTGTTTTTAAGGTTTTTACCTTAAATTTGGTTACCTACAAAATCTGGTTGTAGGTAAGTTTTGATTTCGATTACGACAGTAAACGTGGACATTTTGTAAGACGAAACAAGCGTCAGACACAACAGAAAGAGACAATGTAGGCCTAATAAAGATTTCCATTATTTAGTAAACAGTGACTTGGCGTGTTGTGTCTGTTGCAATGTTTCTCGAAAGTCGAGGCTAGACATCAACAATCGTATATTTTGGAATGTGTACACTTTGTGTACATATTACGATTCACGAAAAACGTAGTAATATATTATCCACATTGCTCTGGCATCTTAATTTGTTTGAATAAGTAACATTAATAACAGCCTCGTACGCGAAATGATTTTGTGTGTGTGTGTGTGTGTGTGTGTGTGCCTGTTCCGCCTGGCTGAGGCTGTGTTAATATAACAACAGTTTTGCCTTAAACCTTACATTACTTGCTTTCCAACTGAGCCCTTTCTTTGTCTCTTCTTTAGTGTAGAGAAGAGGCATTCTTTAGATGCCCACGCAGCTTCTGTTCCCTGGTCTCGCACTACTTTAGCCGTTCTACTTTCTTCTCCCATTCTCACGGCGTGTTCAAACTATCTTAACTGTAGTGTTTCAATGTTTTTTAACACATTTCTCCCCCTTGTGATCAGACAGAGTATACTAAAGGCAACATCACTCCTCTAGACGTTACAATAATAAGAAGAAGGCGCTGTAACCTTTAGACTTGTTTAACTTACTCCTTATGTTACGAATTCTAAGAACCCCTACAATTAATCCGTTACGTCAAACGACTTACAACGCACGTTAACGTGAGCACCAAAATAGATTCATACGTTTTCGTCATCGTGGCCACATTTTTTCGCTACTTCTTTCTTGTTGGTAATACACTATCCTATAAGTTTCTTTGCTAATTCTGTTTGCTACATCCCAAATCTATTTTAAACAGAAATAAGACTGTTGCACACACACCACTACAGAAAATTTTTTTCCGATTAGCGCTTTCACGCTTCACAGCTCATCATCAGATCGGAAATATTGATGAGCTGTGAACCTTGAAAGCGCTAATCAGAAAAATATTTCCTGTAGTGGTGTGTGTGCAACAGTCTTATTTCTGTTTGTGATTATAACCACTAACACAACACAAATCTATTTTACCTCACTGACGCCTCTAGATATTTCATTCGTCACCTGTTTTATATATTATTTTTGTATCAGTGATCTTACTGTATCTAGTGTAACGATACTATAGACATATCTTACAACGTGGAGTAACAAACGGATAATTTTGTCATCTATAAACTGGCGTACAGCAGACGTAAGCAGTTTCGCAAAGCGAGCTGAAATAAACGGTAACCATCTAAAAACCACGGACGTCTGGGAAGTACGTTTATTTTTTTCAACCAAACGTTCTGTTTTAAATAATATAAAACGTAACTGTGCTACAAATAGGAGTGTATTTAACGCCATATGGAAATCCCAGATCCTTGAGTCTCAGTCTCTCTCGTTTTCTCTCTCTCTCAGTAACAAACAAAGAATAGCAGACGTCTAATGTCTAATGTTATGAAATTCTTTTTTCACAGCTCGCAAAAAATAGTCCGAATCCAAGCACTTTTTTTTAATGATTCGTTTTGCTGCGCATGTCAAGCAGAAAAGTCCAAGTCTGCATTTCCACGGATACTTATAAACAAAAACATAGGTTTCAACAGTTTCAAAGTTAGCTTTAGCTTACATACGTGACATACGTACGAAATAACGGTTTACCGTTTACGTCAGTCGTATTTGGTTTCATTCAGATTTAGTTTTAGTTTTTTTTTAATTTTTGAGTTATTTTTCACACTGGGTATAGCGTTTTTTTCTTTTAATTGTGATACCGATAGTGTTAGTGTTAGTTAATACATAATTTAAATAGTTTAAATTTGAATTTTTAATATCGGCATCGTTCATAATTATCTACCCGTTAATTATGCCACCCAAAAGTGAATTATGGAAACATTTTGTAAAAAATAGTGACAATAAAAGTGCAGTTTGTAGACACTGTGGTAAAATTATAAAAACAAGTGGAAATACTTCCAATCTCAAGTGCCATTTAGAGAGTAAACACTCGAACATTTTGAGTAGTGGAAAAAAAGAGAAGGTTCCAATTGAAAAGAAATCTTTATTGGAACAAAATGCTCAACTTCCACCAAAGGTACTAAAACTAAATTATAATATTGAGAAATCAGATGAAGAAACTGCTGAGGTTTCATTGGTAACTGTCTCTTCAGAATCGTCTTCTAGTTCTTCTTTATTACAGTTTCACTGTCAACCAAGTACAAGTGGACATCAAACCCCTAAATCACAGAAAACTGTAAGTGGTATTTTTCAAAAAACGATTACAGATTCTTTTAAAAAAATGGAATCCTTTAAAGAAGGAGGTTCAATAAATCATAAAATAACGCAAGCCATATCATATATGATTTGCAAAGATTGTGAACCTTTTTCTATTGTAGAGCATAAGGGTTTCAAAAAATTGTTAAAAACTGTTGCACCACTTTATGAGATTCCAAGTCGTTTTACTATAAAAAGACTGATAAATGATAAATATGAAGTAATAGTTTCTTTGATGAAAAACAGATTAATTAAGAAAGCAATTACTCTCACTACAGATATATGGACAGATACTCAAATGAGAAGTTTCATGAGCTTAACCGTTCACTTCTACGATACTGATAATGAAGAACAAAATCTATTTAGTGGTACACTGGGAATATTTATTTTAGACAGTAGGCACACAGCAGAGTATTTAGCAGGGGAATTAAAAAGTATCTGCAAAGAGTGGGGCATTGCAGATGATCAGATAAGTGCTGTTGTTACTGATAATGCTACCAATATTAAAAAATCTATTGAAATAGCATTTGGTGGTAAAAAGCATATACCATGCTTTGCCCACACGTTGAATTTAGTTGCTGAAAAGGCACTGGAAAAATCAGAGGAGGCAACGTCGTTAATTTTAAAAGTGAAGAACGTAGTAAGTTGGTTCAAACACAGTGTCATAGCAAGTGACGAATTAAGGAAATTGGGGGATAAGAAGCTTATCCAATCAGTCCCGACACGGTGGAACTCAACATTTTATATGTTAAAAAGATTCATAGAACTTCGTCGCATTGTCAATGATATTGTAAATCGACATCCCACTGCACCACCCATGCTGAATGCTTCAGAAATTGAAGACATTACTGAGATTTGTGAAATTCTTCAGCCTTTAGAAGCAACTACTTCAGAAATCAGCGGTGAGAATTATTTAACCACTAGCTTGGTTATACCACCTGTTAGCATAATCCACAGAAAAATCCAAAATTTAAACCCAGAAAAACAAATTGGAAAAAAATTATTAAAAGAGCTGTTCATGGAGTTTAGTAGAAGATTTGGGGCAGTTGAGCATGTCCATCTTTTAGCAATGGCAACTTTATTGGATCCTCAATTCAAGAAAATATATTTTAAGAGTCCACTAACATGTTCCAAACACATAAATCATATTAGTGGCTTAATATACAAGCAAGCTACACAACATGAACAAACTGATTCGTCCTCTTCAGATTCAGAAGTTATGGGTAAGATAAAACTTATTTGAGAGATTCCATTACTCATTAGTTATTTTATTGTAAGATTTACTAAGATATTATAATTTGCAGAAACACAAAGTGGTCTGTTTAGCGAACACAATAAATACATACAGAAAAAGTGGCGCAAACAAGAAGAAAGTGAAAATCAAGCTCAATCTTCTTCACTTAATCTAGACCTCTCTTTGTATTTAGGTAGGCATACTATTTATATATTCAATAAAAAAAAAATTTAATTTGAAAAAATTTGTCCATAAATATATATTTTGATTAAATTCATGTTGTAGATATTTGAATTATTTTAAATAATAAAAGCTTTTGAATGAATTTTTATCAAAATTGACTGTTTTAGGTGCTCCAGCTGAAAAAATCCAGCAAAATCCCCTGCTTTTCTGGAAGCACATGTCACCAACTTATCCAATGTTAGCAGAGATTGCTAAAATTTATTTGACGACGGTGGCTACATCTGTACCCTCAGAACGACTTTTCTCAAAAGCCGGTCAGACGTTGACAAAAGCAAGAAACCGTTTGGAAGGAAAAATGGTTTCTAAGCTTCTTTTCCTACATTCTGTCAGTGATTCTATGTGGTGTTAGGTTTTATTAAAATATTCTTTATTTTTGACCTGTATTAACATAAATATATTGCAACGTTACAGGTATTTTTAAAATGAATTACACTTCTTTCCATGTACCCTATTTGTATTACTTTATCTCATATTCTGTTCTTTATAGAGGTGGGCTAAACTAGTATTTGAAAGTTATAGGTACCAACGTAACCGTTCCAAAAAAAATAACAGGTACTAATTACGAATACCTGTTATTATATACTTATTATACATTGTGACGTTATGTTTTCCCCCTATATAAAATAGGCCATAACTTAAACTATTTCATGACAAGAACAAAATACTAAGTCATTAACTAAACTGTATACCATAAATATTGTCTGAGAAAATAAAAAAGACATGAGAATAATTTAATGAAATCAATAAGAACTAGAATACTATACCTGTTTACATTAACAATAATAAGATTTTACTCCAGTAAACTGCATTAAAAAATGGTAAAAAAGATAAAACTTATACTCTATACTGCAGCAATAAACTGGATACTCAATAATGAAAATTATATATATATATATATATATATATATATATATATTAAAACTTTCACTGTGAACACTTACTTTTTGGTTTTGTTTCCCAGGCGTTTCGACGTGGTGTTCATCTTCCTCAATGGGATTTCTCGATTGAGGAATCATTTCTCAAATGAGAAATCCCATTTAGGAAGATGAACACCACGTCGAAACGTCTGGGAAACAAAACCAAAAAGTAAGTGTTCACAGTGAAAGTTTAATATATATATAATATTAAAAAAGTGAATGAAGAGGATGTACAAACAAGAAAATTATTAATACAATAATTAGTTTCTAAGTACTAAAAGAATGAAATCAATTAATACATTTTATTTATGATTATGAATAGAGTAATGTAAATCAAGAAGAGTATTAAAACTAGTGAGATAAGAATGTAATAATAAAACAACAATGAAACTAAATGTAAGCCTATATATAAAGTTATATACCATTATAATGTTTTCAACAACAGAAAGAACAAAAAAGCTTTGTAAAATCCATGAATTGTAAATAGAAGGTGAAAACTTCTTACAAAGTAGTAAATAATATAATAATAACTAGATAATAATGGTTATAATTTGAATTATAACATGAAGAAGAAGAAATATGAGACATTGAAACCTGTCAATAATTGTATGTAAAATGAACAGTTTTTAATGTAAACTAATTAAACAAACTATATTGTATAAATAATACTAGAATCTGTATTATTAGAATAATATTCTAGTAAGGGAGATATGATTAACCAATAAGTATAAACAAAGTAAATAATTAACAAGATACATGGACTAAACCTTCAGAATACTGATCCTGAAGCTAATAACAACTAGAATAAGTAAGAAAAACAATATTAAGTGACAAACTATGTTGTCAAAGTGTCAGTAAATTGTAAAGAATATTGTAGAGTAATGATATAATAGGAAGAAACATGTATTGTCAAGATAAAGAACTTTAAAGTTAATTGGTATGGTATAGTGAACTGTTATTTACCAATATTGAATGCAGTAACCTTTTTAAACATCAACATAGATACCTAAACGAAGTTCGAGCCACACTGGGTTATATATAGGCCTACTATTTGATGAGTTAAAATAACTATTAACTGTAGTTATTCACTTTAATTAATTAACAGAAGAGGTAAACGAGGTAGGTCAACGGCATATTCCTACAACAGTACTACTACAATACAGAGGTTCATCATCATTATTATTATTACATACCCAATTGGCACTTCCAAAGCGAAGCTGCAAGCATTAGCAAGAAGATATTATGGTTATAACCTTTTAATCAGTGTTACACATCATCATTGTTTATTTTACAAAATTGACGCAACCAACAGGTGGCGTGTACATACTGAACTGAGTAAATCATCAAACCGTTATAGAATAAAATTATAACAAACATTCTGTGGTAACATTACAAATTGGCGAGCAATGGGAGGAGTTTCAATCTCAACTAAACTTTTAAATAAACTCATAAATAAAACTATAAACATTATTCTGTAATCACGTTATAACATATACAGTAGAACCTCGCTAATCCATCACCTGTGGGACTGGGGGTATGGTCGGAACGCAAAAAAGGTCGGATTATCAGAATACAAAGTGTTTATTATTTCATTAAATGAGACAGTCTAAAATAAAATAAAACTTATACAGTAGGCTACCAGGCTATATGATTGGTTATGTACAATAAATGATAATATGTACAGTCCAGCAATAGTGTAATAAAAAACAAGAAACACATTTTATTGGTAAAAAAAAATCGGTAATGTTCTTTTGGTTTGGCAGACGACTGTCTAGACTTAGCTGGAACGAGTAATTAGCACGCACGAGTAAGCGTGCTTACACTGAAAAAAAGTGTAAATGAATTGGCTCTATCTATCTATTGCGAGAGCGCCCGCAATTCTAGATATGGAGTTCCACGAATTTGATGTTTTGAACAGTGTTGGCTCGATGTTTTCGATTTGCCAGAGCCGAACTTCAGGACCGCAGAGATGTAGACATAATAACAGCTCAACACTCTTCATACCCAACACAGTTTAGCCACCAAGTGTAGTTCCCTACTTTTATTTTCATGTTTATCACGGCGACTTGACATTATTATGACCTGGTGTAGGCTAGACATTACAGTGTCTGTTTATTCATGTGCAGTCATGTAGTGCGATTCTGTCGGCTTGAGACTAAACTATAACGATTAGTCACTCTTATTTGAATGGCAGTATGATACAATATGTGGATATTGCAAAATGCTTATTACATCATTGTGATAATTATTGTCATAATTATTGTTTGTGACAGGAGGAAGGAACTATAATTTTTGACAAGACCTCTTATAAACTTTTATTGAATGCAATTATAATTGCGGTTGCAATGAAACACCAGATTGACGTCATATCGTACGCAAAAACAAAACTCTAGAAATGCGACATAGCACTGAAACGAGACTAGGGAAAAATTCGGAAGATTTACACCAAATTTCGTATTTTCTGGAACATTAAAAAAAAATCGGAAGGTCTTCCGAAATTTCGATTCCGAAATTTCGGAAGACCTGGCAACACTGCGCACTAGACATTAGATGCCGGCTCACTGAGGCAGCAAAACAACCGACAAGTATGTAAACAAGCTGGTGAGTCATCAACAAGTCGGTGCCTGAGCCGCGGTGGGACCAGCCGGGGGTCGGACTAGAGATTTTACTGTACCTGTATAATTTGTTATAATAAATAAATTGAAACTAAAAGTATTAACAGTGTTACTTTACACTGTGATTTTATTAAGCTTTTACTGTTTAAAAGAAAATAAGAGAATTTATAGGCCTATCTCTCTTTGGGAATACTAATTTAAATTTTCACTAGGAGTAAACAAACCTGACATAGATTTAAAGAGGTTTCTGTTTTTGTTAAAGGGTGGTTTTATGTATGTTTGTTCAAAACACTTTGCAATCATTATAATAATAAATCATAATGAACAGATTTAGTTAATTATGAATATGAGTTAAATTATTTTAACGTCACCTCGCTTTATAACCTATTCTCAACGAGTTTGTCAACGGCCCTGGAAATTCTGATACGGGGAAGTTAGTTGTATTTACTCGTAAATTGTTTTCTCGGGTTCAGTGTTGAGGTTTCCACATTCCGCCTGTCAAAATGTGGTGGTCACCCAAGGGCTTTTAGTTTTTCATAATCTTCTGATAAGGTAAGTGAGTAAAGTATCGGGGTATATTATTCTTCTCTTTAATTATTTTTATTTATTATTCATCCTCAATTATTTGTACTATTACAAACATGTAAAAAGCATAGATATTTATTTGAATTGCAACATTGGCATAAAAACATCGATGTTTTAAGTCTTAAAACATCGATGTTTTCATACCGATGTTTTTTTAACATCGATGTACTCTTCACGATGTTAACATCGATGTTAAACATCGATGGTTTTCTGGCGATGCTCATCCCTCCTACTGTGTATGAGCCATAGCGTCGTGTCGGAGCCTGTAATCTGGCGGCATGGTGGGGCGACAACCGAGCCGCACGGTGGGGCGGAGAGCGCGAGAGAATGCGAATGTGTTTCATTGCCCGACATAAGTTCAGTAACAGCTGATTTGATTTTTAAAATTCTTTCACCACCGTGTGTCTTGAAGTTTGAGGATGGTTTTAGGCATAAACTTTAACCGATAGTTTTAACAGTTTTCAAAAACAGAGTCTTCAAACGGCTCCACGTCATGAAGTTTCTTTTTTAATTTTCATGTAGTGAAATTTTCGGCATGCGACAAACTTTCGTTTTATGAGAGATAGCTATATGGTGTCAGGAGTGAAAATTATAGAACATTCCAAATTTTATTTTGGTTTTGTTTCAATAAAATCGGCTTTTTCGTTTTCAAGATATTGGCGGTTTAGTAAGAAATTTAGTTGGTTGGCACATGCAGCGATTTTTCTTGTAACGAATTTTCTTAATAGTAAATATTACCTTAACGTAATCATATTTTAACATTTATTATATTATTCTATTAATAATAAAAATTTCAATTTTCATGTATTACCTTAATGTAATTTGATTTCCTGGATTTTGTTGTCCACTGATTATAAATATATCACTACTCACTAGGAACACTAATTTTTTATAAATGCTCCATGAAGTTTTAAGAAGACTGTTTAATGACGAAGAAACACATTCATTTAATGAATATTTTATAAAACAATATGTTAATAAGAAACAATACAGATCATGGGCCTACTGTTATCGGATTCATTTAGGCATAAACACTAACATGTCAATAGAAAATTTTAATAAAATATTAAAATATTGTTATCTAAAAGGAAAACGGATTAAACGACTGGATAAAATAATCTGTGCTATATTAAGTTTATATTTGTTAAACTATTAAACACTGCACACCATGTCATTTACAGTGCATACACTGTAACTCTTGTTTTCATTAGTTTGTGTGTTCGTGTATGGACAGTTGGCAATATGTGCAAACATATTCACCTTGTTTGTAGAACTCTTAACAATAGGATCCCTGAGGAAAGGGAGAATGAAGATACACTCGTTATAGATAATCCGAATGACGGAGTCATATTTGAAGAAATTTAATTTTATTTACTTAACCTAACTCATTTCATATATTTCATTCGCTATACTTTTTAACTAGATTACTAAGTACATTTATCAAATTAAATTGTGTACCCCCTCCACACACACACACACACACACACACACACACACACACACACACACACACACACACACACACACACACACACACACACACACACACAGCATGTATATAAACCTTACCTCTGATCTGACTTAACTAACTTTTAAAGTTTTTATGAACAAACTATTCTTATAACTTTAAATTGTTTTGTTACTTTTAATTGCTTTTATGTTTTTTTATTTTTATATTACATTTAATGTTTTAATGGATGGTTAGTGAGGATCTGTCAATAATACAAATTTTAGCTATTTTGCGTCGACGTTTCGACAATATTTATTGTCATCTTCAGGTCCTGTGTATGAAAAACAATAGAAATATCAAACATAACGAAACAATTAAATATTTGGGTGAACGTGTTGGTGTATGTGAGTGTGTGCGTGCGTATGTATGTATCATTTTATATGTGAAGACTTATGATAGTTTGTTTACATCTTCAAATTATCTTTAAGAAAACGAGCAAATTATAGTATGAGAGAACTTAATTTATACAGTATTACAATTTAAATTACTAAATGTAATGATATTTTCATTAATTAAACACAATTGTTGATTACTGTGTGTTTAATTAATGAAAATATCATTATATTTAGTAATTTAAATTGTAATACTGTATAAATTAAGTTCTCTCATACTATAATTTGCTCGTTTTCTTAAAGATAATTTGAAGATGTAAACAAACTATCATAAGTCTTCACATATAAAATGATACATACATTCGCACGCACACACTCACATACAAATGAATCCGATGGAATCCGAGGAATCATATTTTGTAAAATTAAGAGTCCGTAATTTGCGTTTATTGAAACTAATATTTGTCTGAAATTGCGTTTTGATGAAAAAACACATTAGTACAGGCAACGGAGGTGAGTTTCTTGCGATCTGTTTCTAAGGTTGCACACGTAGTGATAGATTTTACAATGAACTCATACCCAAAGATTTCAAAATTTTTAACATTCAAGACCGCATTGCGGATACGAGGAGAGATGGACTGCTTATCTGAATAGGATGTCGGATGGTATGTTGCTCAAGGACGTTTGACAATACCAGCTTGTTGGATAAAGGAGTATAAGACCGGGAAAGTGTTGATGACGTGGGTGTAATTCGTTTGGGACTGCAACAGGCGGTTTGCCTACTCACTGATTGAAAAACAAATCAATAAATGTAAATGATCTTGGTACAGACAGATGTGAGCTGTCAGCCGGTGCCTTGTTCAAGGAGACCGAGCAATATGTTTCTGTAAAGTATTGGCAAAATTACGTATGTTGTTACTACCAAAAGCAAACACTGTACATTCTGTGTCCTCCAGTTGTGATACACGGATAAAAAATTCATGCAAATTCTCATAGGATGTGCCTACGGTTGCTTTAACACAAATGTTCCTGCATAATTTTACTTTTAATATTTAAGCATGGAGAGGGATTCACTCAACAAAAATGCCATAGTTGACAGTAAAAAAGACTACGCGTGGTAGCGGTAAACTGTGTATTACGGATGTTATGATATGAATTTAAATTTTGTGGTAAAGGGACTCTGAAAGCTTTTTTTGGAAATAAAAGGAAACAGAATTCGTGGTCACATTTGTTGTAAATTTTTGTCATAATTAGTTGTTAATAAAATTCTTACGCTACTTTTTTATTTAGTAAAATATATTTTTTTTCAGGCATAATGTTTTAACTTATTATTTTTAGTGTATCATTAATTCAACCACTCAATTAATGGTTCCAGAGCTTACTGTAATTATATGTTTATTAGTTAGCAAGAACATAACGACATTTTTGACAGATTAATTGTGTCAGTTATGGAGAGGTAATAGTAATTTACGTATAATGTCATGTTAGTGTAATATTAGGAATGTTATTTTGTACAAAGGTAAGTTTTAGTAATTAATGTTTTTGTCATTAACATTTAAATATTTAAACTATACTTCCTCATAGGCACGGTGTAAGGTTTCTACAAGTAGGTACCACATTCTAAGTAGCAAACTCACGAGTCCATCTCTTATATCTCTTATGTAGTTTCCTTTTCGTCACGGAAAGGTGATGTGAACAGTAGCAACTCGCTGACGTTATGGTTTATAGAGTTTTTCTAAACACAAGTCTCCCTCTCCCTTTCTCCCACTCTCTCTCTCTCTCTCTCTCTCTCTCTCTCTCTCTCTCTCTCTCTCTCTCTCTCTCTCTCTCTCTCTCTCTCTCTCTCTCTTTCTCTCTGTCTCTCTCTCGCGTGAGCTTCCTCACATTCTCTCTCACACTCTATATCTACCTATCTCTTTATTGCGTTCCCTTCCTCACCCTCAAAGATAGCCTTTGTGTGAGAAAGAGTAGATTCCCATAACTGACAGTGACACAGAACAACTACCTGTATGATTACTTCTCATCCTACTAATATCGGTTTAGGAAAAATAAATTCACTTCATTTAAACGTTTATGGACTATTTAAGCGCTCAGGGAGCGTTACATCAGAGTGTTCCGGGAGGAAAGGATATTATTTAGGGAATGGGTATTTTTTTAAATAATAAAAAATATCATACAAGCATAGGTTTACAAATGCTTTGTTCTCAAGTTATGCCCAAGTGAAATTTTCGCCCTTATTTCTGTTCCAAATATAATATTATGCATTACAAAAATTCTTGGAACTTATTTGTCATTATAGGGCAAAATTAATGGTTCCATTTTTCGTTCGATTTAGTATACAGAATTTGGTTTTTCGAGCTGCGTCTCTAATGGTTAAAAAAAAATGTAAATGGCGTAACTCGAAAACAAATTATTTGCAAACCTATGTTTACATAACTTTTTTTCTTATTTCCAGAATCCCCTCCAGAAATAATATCATTTTCTCCAGTAATGCCCTGTCTATTTTGATTAAGCTTACAAAATAAATACTTTACAACAAAACAATATTGTGATATAGTATTAAGCGTGAAAACATCATGAATTAACGAAAAAAATTTCGTAAACCCTGCAATTTTACCTATATTTTATTATATCACATTTTATTGCTTATGTGACAATCAAGTATTTTCTAAATAATTTATTGGTTATAGCATTTTCTGATTTATGTATGCTGTAAAGTGTGTGACTACACCAACTTTGTCAAATTGCTGACGAGAAGCTAAAGGCGTTCCTTTCCAACCGCCATCCATATTAAAGAGGCCCAGAGATGTACATAATAAGCCTTATCATTTTTTTAATTGAAAATATGTTTAAAAATATTTGAGAGTGAAAATATATTTACAATCAGTTATCAGACGAAATAAAGCCAACACCAAATTGTTTCTTTCTTTACAACAGACTAATGTTTAATATGACAGTGTGTCTTTTTTGCAGTTAGGCTTCTGATTTTGTTTAAATAACTGTGATTTCTCACATCTACATAATAGTTAAATCTATTATTTGATTTATATTAACACTAGTTAAGTGTGACTGTAGTGTTTCTTTCTCTTTTACAAACAATTAAATAATCAATTGTTTTTTAAACCGTTTTAAGAAATTACAGGTAAATAAAGCATTTTCTATTATTTCTCTAAAAATCCTAACTGAGCTCTTACTATTTACACAGTAATCCGCCGTTTATATAATAATTGTCATTATTACATAATCGTTAATATAAACATATTGTAACGAGAACCCTATCAAACAGCCTATAACGTCCTCCACCCGTGCCCCCGCTAGTCAAGCAGGTGTAGCCTCAGTCAAGGCCGCACACAAGTACGTTCCAGTCTGTTCAGAAATACTTGAAATATACATTAGCTGGCGTGCAATAAGGAGGGAAAGCTATTCTGAACCTCTGCGCGACCTATAAAAGCAGAGCGTCTGGCTTAGTCAGTCAATTCGTTGATCGATTTTTCTTAGTGCGGATCGAGTGTTGTGGCGAAGTGTTATTGTGTTATAATTAGTGTGGAACTCTATTATTTGACATTATTATTGAGTGTGGACAAATTTAACTTAGATTATTGTATGAGTTTATTACGAATTTTAAATTGTGATTAATTAAAGCTGGTAATTAGTGATTTCATTGGTGTCTGTATTTTGTGTTCCACTGTACCATACGACGATCAGTGACAACGTCGTAACAATACTGTTGGTTTCTAAGAGATTAATCTAAAGTAAAGCAACATTACAATTCAGATGCATTCAGCTGGTGTCCCTGTAGATAATAAATCAATCTCGTCGTTCATTTTCCCATTGTGAGACAGCCGCGGTACCTGGCATTTTTGTTATTATGATTGCAGCGATTAGGATATGGACGTCACACACATTTGGTGCACACATGTCACGCATCTATATAATGCCCCCAAGAAAAGCTACGCACGCGCACGCGCGCACCCACACACATCACCCACGCGCGTCCAACACATACCACGCACAGTCTGCGTTTTCGGGGCCATTCTGGTACGCAAGCATGTTGCCCTCGGGATGTAACACATTCTTTGCTTACTAATCGAGGTAAATATTATTTTTTTAAAGTAACTAAATTTTGAAAAAAGTAGTCAGAATGGAAAAATGCAGTTGGGGAATTTATTATGGATTCATTCCAAGAATAAAACTCTCAAAGATATTACTTCTGCAATCCCATATAGCCTAAGTATATAAATGTGACCAACGAATACTGACTACACGAATACTAACACTGCTAACAAATATATAACTAAACCACAAACTAGTGATTCTTTGTTCATTCATTTAATATATTCTTCTTCTTCTTCTTCTTCTTCTTCTTCTTCTTCTTCTTCTTCTTCTTCTTCTTCTTCTTCTTCTTCTTCTTCTTCTTCTTCTTCTTCTTCTTCTTCTTCTTCTTCTTTCCCTCCATGGTTCTATACGTTACCGATACCTGAGTTCCCTTAGTATTTAATAAGGGTAACCATGTTGCCATAATCAAGAGTTTATACATTTCTTATAGTTTGTGATGTTTTCAATTTGTTTCTTCTGCAAGTAGATAATATTGTATATTCTTTTAAAAAGAATATACAATATTATCTACTTGCAGAAGAAACAAATTGAAAACATCACAAATTATATAATTACTGCAAGAAACATCGAGTTACTTATATAGAAAATTTCTTATAGTATAAGTAATTCTGTGACATTGTCTGCGATTCACACACACACACATACACACACACACACACACACAGCTCTAACTAGTCACCAATAAAATATTTTTTCAAGTTATGTAAGCAAAAGATAAATCAAGCATTCGCTGTTGTTGAGAGAATGTTTATTGGGGAAGAATTTAATTTAAAGAAGAGATATGTTGTTACAAAATGAGATCAACAATATTTATTAATGCATTCTCGTATTTTGTATAGTATTTTATAGTATAGTATAGTATACTATTATTATAGCATAATTTACATTATGATTCATTTCGGAAACAGTTTTATTCAGTAAATATCTGAATTCACTGTCATAATCATTACTCATAACTAAGGAAAATAGAGGGAAGATTAGTGTCATAATGACTAATTAATATTTTGGTGACATAATGTAAATTTAATATAAACACGAACTAATACTATTATTATTTGTTTTTACAAATACGTTTTAAGTTGCTTTGTCAGATATAGACAGTAACTATAATTTGTATTAAACTTACAAGCAGGAATATGGCTTGACAGTTTCATTATAGACATTCAATACATTATCAGCAATTCAAATTGAAATCATTCTTTCTCACCGGTACACTGGATGGGAATAAGCGATTTAACTTTTCTTTTAGTTTATCTTATTGAACTCAGCTTTAGTTCATTGGATTCAATTTGTTACTGAAATATCTGTCTCGCAGCGTGCTCAGTTTGAGCGGAGGTTTTCAAAATCAAGCTTACGAAAGAGAATACAGTTTCATGCAAATTTTAACGTAGTAAGTATTGATATTATTACTGATTCAAGTCTGTAGACGCAGTAAAGATGTTCTGGTAATGTTCCCTTATTTACGTAGGGAAACCGTTCCCTGAAGATAACGGTTTGAGATGCCGAACGCACGTAAATAGTAAAACATTTAAATAGTGTGGTCCTATAATTATTACATTTTGCATATGTTACTTTAATATATCTCATTAAATACACTCGCACACACAAACATATGCATACACAAGAGATTAAACGTTTACAGTAAATTTTAAGAAATACAAATGCTATAACCTTGAAAAAAAAGAAAACACAGCACGCAGTAAATTATATCTGGTTTCCTATATTCTAATAGTTCTCTTAACATTTCCCCATTTTTTGCATATTTCAGTAAAACACATACATGTATTAACATTGTAATTATAACATACATGTATTAACGTTGTAATTATAACATACATGTATGAAGCTGCATTTGGTTTTTAATTTTTTACTCAAGTGTCAAATAAGATGAATAAACGTCATTATAATATTAATCTTTTCCAAATAAATAAAACGAAAAGCAGTGTTGCCAGTTGACCACTGAGTGCTTCAATATATCACTCTCACAAAATTACTTTAAATATAAAGTAGAAATGGCGAATTCACATTTGTAGCTCCTTATATATGTACCCCACATGCACATCTTTTGGATGTGCGCGAACTCCCTCCTCGCTAACACTTTTCACACTCTATGCGACTTCTAACGGTTTCTAACGTAACTGTGAATTGGCTTTTAATTTCGTAAAACGTTTTTGGTGTTACTTTTAAAAGGTTAGAAGTTGTTTAAAACGTTTTTGGTGTGAGTTAGAAGGTTAAAAAAGTGACTTAGCGCCGACTTCAAAAAGAATATTGGGATAACATTATGTGAAAGCTTGTTTTTAAGAAAGCTTGTTGTTTCTAAGTACATAAATTCATAATAAGTGTTAAGGTACAGAGTTATTTTAGGAAATTTTGTAATTTCTACATTGCATAGCATTGAATGTAAAAATAATTTGTTGTATTTGATCTAGGTTTGACACAACGAGGTGTTTATATCTTAAAAAGGAATTTTACTATTAATATAATAACTTACGTCAGTATTACAACTACTAAACAATACTTTAGGGAATGTTAGTATTTTATTTAGTAGGAAAATATACGAGGATATATACGAAATAATATACTCGTAATTCTACGGAATGAGAATGTTTTAGAATAATTGACAAAGAAAGTTTCACGCAAATTTTGTGTAAAGGCAACGATGCTTTACTTGTAAACTGATGGTTTAATTATCTATGAATTACGATTACTACTGACAATCTATGTATTGGAAAGGTTATAAACCATTTCAGCACTTTTTTGAAGGTGAAAATCGTTTTTTAGAAACTAACGGTAATTAATTCAGTACTTACTTACATTTTCTTGATTAAATAATAATAAATTGCTTTATTTCTTTTTATACCGTGTTGGCATGTTAGAGGCAGTATAGCCTGCTTATTCAACAGCGTGTGGCCAGTACTACGCTTTACCAGCTTATTATTAGCCCAGGTATTAACTTAGATGGAAGTACCTTACAAGCTGAGTTGATATAGAACCTGAATAAAGCACAGTTTTGTGGTTTTGCCCGGAGTACATACTTTATCATATGAATTATCATACGTTGTATAAATCTCTTGGCGTTATTGGTAAATCTACCCAAGTCTACTCACGTGAATTTACGGAAAACTAAAAGTTTTTAAAGTGCAATGATAAATCATAAAACTGATTTTTAAGGTAAATTTTTATTATAAATAGAGTTTTTTATTTATTACATAGCTGTTAAAATAAAAGAAAAAGAGAAATGCATAACAATGTCATTTTTGAAACATCATTAAAACGTGGACTCGGTACTTTTACCACTAACCCCTTGATTGTACAGCAGTAACTTGTACTTTTATAATAATTTAACATAAATATTAAAAACAGTTTGTGAATTAATGAACAGGTGTTACATACTTTGTAATCGTAAGAATTAAATGTTTTTTTTCTAACTATGCTAACAAAAAATATGACTTACTTTTTATTTATGTTGTTTTAAATATTAATTACTAAGTACATTCCGTGAGTAATATCACATACTCTTACAAAATAATAAACATTACATATAATTGAATTGTTTATAATAACGTATTCTGAAATCTTTGGTTAATCTTACGTATTACTTTTCATGGTATAATTTTCCAATTTTTTTTTATTTAATTACCGTATAAATTTACTTGACTTTGTAGTACTACCTTTAATTGTTCGTTATTTTCCTTCTAGCTTCTGAAATCTGCTTAATTGGTTACATGTTTTTTACGGCCGATGTGTTATACGGCTTGGCTTCGTATCGTTTCATAGTATTAGGCATGGTCTGTTTCTTCGTGATCTTCATCCATGGACTTCGGCTGAAAATCAAACAAGATCAGACTCAAAAAAACGATACTTAGCCAAATACATTTTTTCAGCATTAAACTCAAGTCTTTTTATTGAATGAATTTGCTTGTTGGTTGAATTCATTTACACCACTAGATATTTAGATTTAAAGAACAATTAACAATTAAAAGGGCTATCAAATTGCTGGACTTGAGTTTAATTTGCCTTCTCAAATAAATGGGTTTTATATTAGATTTGATATGACATTATTACAAATGTACAACGAGAATAATTATGAATGACATTAATTAACACACTTCAATAACATCTTTAAATAACATCATTTAGTACATTAGTCCAATGTGCAAAAAATTATACACCATCATTGATCAAGCGAAACGCAGAAATCATTTATTAGGAAAATGTATTAATTAAAACGAATTGGGTAAAATTGTTCCGATTTACCTCACTATCTTAATACAAAATATCACACTATGAGATTTAGGGAAACCAATAGTATATTTGACGATAGTATATTAAGATGATCTTAATCCCTAAACCGTTTAGCTATACTTTGTCCACATTTTCGGCACAACAGTGCTTGTAAAATTTTGTCGCAAGTATGTTCAGTTTCGTACAAAGTAAACATGCAAACATTTTCTACCCTCTGGCAAATATTTGGCGAGACAAAAGTAACTATCACATAGCGCTTGTAAGAGCAAGTACGGGGAAAATACCGCTTCTTTCACAGAAGAAAATTTGTGTGTGGTATGTGTATGTGACTGTGTGTGTGTGCGCGCGCCCGTGTGGTATGTGGCTGTGTCTGTGTAAAATCATCTTATGTGTTATAGAAAGCCGAGGGATTGCACATTACATAGGTACATTTTGTAGCATCAACTGGAAAGCGGTAATTAGAATATGACGATGATAATACTTAGCCATCAATTGATTTAACAAGCAACTGTAATTAATAATCTAATTATAAAAACTCTCTAATACGTCTTTTGTTATGCCAAGTAAATAATAAATACTGGCTATTAAATTTTCCGCCATCATTATGGAATTTACTGGTTTCTTTAACGCGTTCAAGAAACCGCAAATTCTAGGGGAATTCAAATACTTAAATAAAGAGGAATTCAAAACCGTTCAAGTTATAAAAATTTCATGCACGGCAATAATCGTTGAGGACAATGCTGACAAGGACCCGGTTAACACAACCAGGGACTTTGACAAGACTGTTTTGTGTCACTGCACGTGCTGTGTAATAATAAATAATATATCCGTCCCGTCTGTTACGGCCACTTACATACAATTCTATGAAATTATTTATCACCCTGCTGTTAAGTAGGGCAAACCATAGAATCTTACAAGTAAAGTAAATTAAGCACACCTTGAAACCCTTAAAAGCTGTGATCTGTGGTAACGAGTTCTGGCACCGGGTTCTAAATTATTTCATTTCTCCTTAGATTTATATTATTTATCACCTGCAATTTGGTTAGTTATTTCCTGTGTATTATTACGTTTATATCATATTCTCATAGGTTACATCCTTAAAATTAAGACAGAATTTTATACAAATATTTCGTCAACAATTATTGGGTCACGTTAACGTTTTTTTAAATGTATAGATGTTAACATAATTGCTAAAAAGTAGTACTGGTCTCTTTCCCTTCCTTTGATGCCATGTGACTCAAACTAGTGCTGAAAGAAGTCAGTGTCTATGTTTATGATATAACAACAGGTATTTATATTCTTGAATGTATTTTTGACACCGTATTTTTAAGACTAGTAGCAAAGAGTAGAGAAATGAACAGAAAATATACATTTATCAAAGAAGAATAAAATATTTTGATTTACCAGGTGTATTCTTATTTATCAATAATTTACAAAGATTCAGAGGTACCAGACCAAAAAAAACTTAATAGTATAAAAAACCTTTGTAATGAGGTTTTATATAAAGTCTACTTTTTTCAGATTATTCTCGAAACACTGACCATTCTAAATTTGTAAAAAGAGAGCGAAAATATCGCATTTGAAAATCTTGTTCACAAATGTAATGATGTAACAAATAATATGGATACCCCAACTTAAATATGTAACTGCCAGCGTACACGTGTGGATATTGATGGATTAGATTGCAGCTTAAATCACTTAACTGTATTTAATCCAGATTTAACATAGCGCTCCGTATAGAATTTCAATTTCCTTTCCTACTTATTGTTTTTAAAAATTTACTTCTAACCTTGTCAATACTATTTTTGTTCAATATAATGTTCTTCCTTACTTTGAACTATTAAATTTACAACGATTATTAATTATGAATATTTCTTTTACTAATACACGTCACTCCTCCGCTTCGATGTTATCTGATCAGACTCTTAAACAAGAGTGAGTTGGAGTCCTTTCTAGAATACGTTATTATTAGAAAATACACGTTCTTCCTCTCTCTATGGCTTTTTTTATATTATAACGTGTTAAAATTTTTATTTTTTTCTGTAACATGGTTTGTTATGTTCACTACTTAGTCTAAATACACTTATTTTTTACCTAATTTACACTTTTTGACATTTACCATTCATTTATAATTTATAAAATTTATTGTAGTACCTAGCTTCACATAATTCTTGTGATTCGTTAATTAGGTCTATGTATTATTTTAATTTCCGTTTCTTACAAACTACTTGAACATTTTGTACATTATGATTGAGTTTGCTTATTTGCATTATTACATACATTATTTTAGGTTATTATTTTCAGTTTTTTTACATAAATTGGTTAATATAACATTATTGTTTTTTTACTTTAAATAATTTACTATATTTTCTAGGTACACTACAAGTTGATGTTTCACCCAACCCAATATGGCTTAAAGCTTTCTTGCCTTTCTTTCTATCCTAACCTTTTACAGACTTTAAATTTTCAAATAGTTTAACACAGTTTAGGTACTGTAACAATGCACAACAGTACAATGTACTATATACACCAAACGTATGTAATTTATAATCCTAAATAAACCTGCATTGAACTAATACACAGACCGAAGAATTTAGTTTACTTTTTATAGTATAATTGGTATATTATAATTATTTATAATTATTATTATAATTGTGTACACTAACGTTTATGAAATTGAATAACTCCTCTACGTCTGCAATCAACAGATAAACTACAGTTTATTCTCTCTGCATTGTTCTTACTAGATATAAAGAACATTATTTTGGATATATGTACTGTCAGTATTAAAGAAACCAGTAAATGAACCTTTACAAAATACACATTTAAAAAGTAAAAGGGTAAAATATTTTAAATTGAATCTCATGTCTATAAGATTTAAAAAACAGCTTAATATAAATATAATATAATTTAAAATAAAGCATGAGAGTACAAACAGTTTAGTTTACGATGGTTAAATAAAAACATATTTAGACTAAAACAAGCAAATCGTGTGTAAAATATCAATTAATTGTGATATAGATAGGTATTGTGTAGCACGCGATGGGAGGTTCAGGCGCCTACTGTTCCCTAAAGTGCGTAAAACATGGACCTGTAATTACGGCCAGTTCCTAAATTAAACCCAATTGTTAAAATCGAGCAAATAAACAGAGCGTAGAAAATAGAGATGTAGTCGAGGAGCTTTCCTCTGGGAGCTCCCAAAACATCACTCATTCTGGGAGCGTTGCGGGTTTTAATACCGT
The DNA here is from genome assembly GCA_034769895.1 of Magicicada septendecula. Lineage (NCBI taxonomy): Eukaryota > Metazoa > Arthropoda > Insecta > Hemiptera > Cicadidae > Magicicada > Magicicada septendecula. The sequence continues at coordinate 179,772,918 of CM068368.1, forward strand.
TTACAGAAATTCATTGCCACTGTCTGAAGTATTAAACGACATTTAGACGATCATTAAAATGAGTTTTAAAAACTGTTAGGCAAAAGGTTTGAAACGCAACAAAGGAAAGTCTCAAGCATACCACGAATGCTGATGCTGAAAATGATTCGTTAAACTGACTTTTAACTGGAATTCCACATACGAAGATCTACAATTTCAGTTCGTAAAAATAAAAAATCTTATTTTCGACGTTATCATATAAAGTAGAAGTACCAAACCTTTATGAGTTTGGTCCATTCGTTTAAGGACATTGAAAAGCCTGTGACTATATATATATATATATATATATATATATATATATAGTGTGTGTGTGTGTGTGTGTGTGTGTGTGTGTGTGTGTGTGTGTGTGTTTAATATTTGAAATTTATATTTACTTTACCTCAAGATGTTTTTTTCCCTTATTTGAAACATGTTTCGGGATCCATAGTGTTCCCATCATCAGCCTTTCTAAATTTTCTAAAATTAAAATTAGAAAGGCTGATGATGAGAACACAATGGATCCCGAAACCTGTTCCAAATAAATGAAGAATAACATCTTAAGGTAAAGTAAATATAAATTTTAAATATATTATACACATCAAGAAATAGACTGTAGCAAAAAGTGTTACATTTTATATAGGCTATAAGAATATATAGCCTATACAAAATATATATGAGATTAACACAATAGTGTGTACAAATAATAAAATGAATCCCTAGTTATGTTGCACCACAAATCCTGACAACTTTCACGGTTGCTTACGGCAACTTTACAATGTATTTTAATTAATTACACGGCTACTTCAATTAAATTTTTGTTCCTACCATATTACAAAAACTATCTAATTTTTCATAATATATTATTTGGCTATGGAAAAGTAGGTCACAACATAATAATTTCACGTAATAATTAAATTTTTGGTACGATTGTTTCAATAAAATTAGGTATTTGTTGCCCTACCGTATATAAGAACGTTTTAGTCTCAATTAAACGTGCATAGAAATATCTTCGTTATAATTGTTTTTACAGACTCACGAGCAGTAGCTCCATATATTACAACAATACTTATTATTACGAAATATGACTATCAGTTTTAATGTGCTTTGAGATCTTTTACAGTTTAATTTTTATTTCATTATCCTAATACAGAAAAATGATTACGTACAGTTTCAATATTACAAATTTATGTAACTGTAAAATTTAATTACATTTTTTAATTTTATTTTAGCAAAATAATTAAAAGTGTAGGGTTATATATGTCTTGTACGTCAAATCCTTTTCCCCCTAAATTAAATAAAATAAAAAGTTGAATACGTAAGCCAAAATGAAAAACGCGAAAATTAAACGGTAATATAAGTAAGTAATTAGTAAGTAAGTAAGTAAGTAAGGTCCATAAGTAAAATAAACATTCACAATAAAAAAAATTAAAATGAAAAGATTAATTGATTTAAAACGACATTTAAAAATAAAGATATAATTTTTTGATTATTAGAAAAGAAAACTACTTGAAACAGCATATTAAAGGTTAAGGAAGTATGATTCTGTGACCCAACTAAAAATATAACTTCATATTTCCCAATGGAAATATTACTAAGCAACAGCATAAATTAGCAAAGGCGAGTTAAAAATGTTACACAAGTTTAACCACAAGTTTGGGAAACCGTTAAATAAAAGAACCCACTAAAACTTCAAAACATACAGTAAAAACGGTAATTGTAATCAATGTCTGTCAAACCGATTTTGTTTGTCTATTGCACGAATTTACGTACTGCACCATACCAGAATATCAAATATTTCAATATTACCTACAAAGAGTGTCTGTGTCAATAAATGGTATAAATAAGCCCACACCTTTACCAAAATACAATGTGCAAAACACAAAATGTTTAGTTTTTTATTAGTGATTTTATTAGAACTGTCTGTCATTGGGCATGAAAAAATGTTTAACAGCTTTGTTTCTATAAAATTAGTTTCGTAAGATTCACACTTTCATTTGATAAATATTTAATAATTGCATTAGAAAATGTTTACTTCGTAAGGTTTAGAATACTTTGTAATGTAATTATATTATAATTATATATGTTTCGTTTTAATCTAAGTAACTTTTTTATCTGTAAGTATACCTCTTAGCAATTTATAATTTAAAACGCAAAACTTTTAATTTCATTTTATCAAAGTTTTATACCTTCATGTGCATCTTATTTCATGTTGCAAAGTTAAAAAATGCAGAAAAAATGGTACGTTATTAAAATATAGCACACAGGGGAAAGAAACTGCTGCTTTTTTATGCAAAAGAAAATTAGAATTGTTACTGTATTATTGGATTACGCAGAGTAGCAAGAGTGCGAGTTTATGGAATAAGTGAATAAGTGAGTTTGTCTCATTTAACGGACTTATTTAATGTACTTATTTTAAGTCTCCTATACTAAACAGCTATGAATAATTTAAATTACATAAATATAAAGAAGTTGCATTTACACTGCATTGTATCAAGTCAAGTGTATTTCATATTCACAAAATTAGCATGTCCTTTTATTAAGTATTTGTACTCTAAAATTTACGTATTTTATAGACACAAAAGAAGCTTCCAAGCACAATTCCAAATAACATCACCAAATGCTATTCTCTTTTTCATGAATGATAAATAGATAATAAGGTAACTAAAGTAAAAACAAACACCGTTCTTCAATATAGTTGCCGTAACACGAGTAAAACGCTAGTTCAACAAAAAGTTCAAATTTGTTTTAACAAATCTGACTTAAAATGTCCTAAATCCTCGAAAACAAAGTTAGTACAAACAACTTTTTTTAGTGTGGGAGTGTGTTATACCAACAACTTAGTTACTTTGACAAATTGACTTCAAAAATTTTTCTGCAAGAGAAAAGACATTGCTGTTCCACGCGAGAAAAATATTGGATAGGGTGATAATATTTTGTTCTAATTTTTTATTGGTTTCCACGTTTTATTGTAACAACAGGTATTGAACAAAAGTAAATTGTTTATGATAATGTAGCAAAGAATAAAATGGTCATCACAAGGGAATTACTATGTACATTATACAGTACGTCATTTTCAGAGGTTCTGTGGCAAGAAAAACTATTTTTATTTTTTTTTATTTACATATCTTTGTTCATATATTTTTGTATCCATATTTAAGAAAAAGATTTGAAAAATTCCATTACTGGGTAACTGAAAATGAACTGCACGTTTAAAATTGTCTAGTAAGTGTTTTGAAAACTGCACATCCAATATATTGTAGCGAGAATCCTATCGAACAGAACAGAACATTCTCCACCACCTCCGTCCAGTGCACCAGGTGTTGCCTCAGACAAGGCCGCTCACAAGTAGGTTTTAGTGTGTTCAAGAACACTTGAAATGCGTGAAGTAAGGAGGGAAAGCTATACTGGACCTCTGCGCGACCTATAAAAGGAAGAGCGTCTGGCGTTGTCAAGTCAGTTACGTAAGCGATTTTCCTCGCGCGCGATTCGAGTGTTTGTCGAAGTATTGTGTGATGTGTTATTGTGTTAAACTGTGTGGAAACTCTATTATAATAAATTGTGTGGAACTCTATTAATTGACATTATTATTGCGTGTGGACAAATCTAACTGGAATTATTGTACGAGTTGATTACGAATTATTAATTGTAATAATTAAAGCTGGTTTTTAGTGACTTCATTGGTGTCTTGTATTTTGTTTTTCACAGTACCATACGACGATCGAGGAGACCGTCGTAACAATATTATTTTAACGTCATAACGTAATATGTTTTCTGATACCAAGCAACAAAAACCTATTGTTTAGTAATATCACTTTAGATACTGCAGTAAAGTACACGGTATCTTTACGTGGAGGCAAAATATCACTGGATACAAAACGACAATCTAAATAATGTAATGATATACAAATATAGTGCACTTATAACAATTGTTGAATTCTGTTGGATTATGGAGATTCATATATCTCGTTATAGTTTACTACTTTTGGTTTAGAGTCATTGTATAAGATCTGTCGAACCCACCTCTTATCCAGGTAACCCAATGATACCTTTTAGCATTAAGCAATGATAATCTTGTATAATGAAATTTATTGTTAATGACAAAAAGTAAAGATATTTCTACTAAAGGTAAAAGGGGTGAAATTAGGCATTTCTTAAATAAGAGGTCTACACAAATAAAAAAATTATTTATTGTAGATCGTTTCCTATTACATTATATCGTAAAAGCGTTGATTTCTTTAGCCAGTGGTTTAAATTAAAATTAAAAGCACTACATTTAAACGTCATGTTTGTAAAACATAGCAGAAGTTTGTGAACACTTGTGCTCGTGTTTTGCACTATCTAATATTTAATTGTAATTTTTTTATTAAGGGTAACTATGGTGATATGGCCTATGAGTACCATAAAGAAAAGAAAGCACGTAAATATCCGCGACCGTTCTAACAAGAGAAATAGGCCTACAATAACTATTATAATAACAATGTGATTATAGTATTAGTACCGATGATTATATAACTATTAAGCATATTAAAAATAATAGTCTATCAAACATATATATTGTTTAAAGAAGAATATAAGCGGGAGACCTTTGTCTCATACATTGCAGGCTACATGTTACGTCTTTTATGTCCTCCTACCGAATTCTCTCAGTATGCTCATAGTTACTTAAAATATTGTGTTAATACTGTTGTAGGAGGTTAAAGAGTTAATGAGAATAAAACCTTGAAAACTGTGTTTATTTCGCCACGACTATAGTGTTGACATCAAATATATATGTCTATATGAACATTAGTCATAGAAATTATTATAAAAAACTTCACAATACAATTTTAATTACAACACTTAAAACATTACTGTTCTTGTTTTGACACACAACACTTATTACACATTGCGCATTTAAAAAACTAGTGCTAAAACGCGTATGGTAAAGTTTTATTTAGACACTTAATTCAACCAATATGAATAAAGACTCGACATTCGTGTACTCAGGCACAAACGTACATAAACGCAATGAACAAAATTATTATATAGCTGTATCATTAATGCGATGTTTTAATGTAATTACCGAATTTGTTAATATTAAAGACGTAGAACAATTCACAGTTAATATTACAATTCACAGTTCAAGAATGCTTACGTGAACTTTGAACACGTAAAGTGAATTGCTGAAGGAAACTGATACATGTAACCGTAATAAAATGTCATTCGCACAAACCATATTTTTATGTGATTAATTCACATATGGCGAAGAATGTAAGGATATGTATAATAAGCGTTCATTTGTTATACTTGTGCTCATAAAGGCAAGATTTGGGTAACATAAAGATGATTAACTAAATGTTTGGTTAAACTTATATTTAACTAATGAACTAGTTAAGAAGTGGTAGATACAATACACGGAACCAGAACAGTCAGATCAGAACACTATAAAAAGCAGAAACAATCAATTATAAAATGATAATAAGTATTAATTCAGCAGTTAATATAAAACCATTTTTCAAATTATATTAAAATTTGTTGCTCGAAGGAATATCTTCAGCACATACTTTATGTTCCATAATTTGTGTTTGCAAAAATGACGTTCATTGAAACTCTAATAAATCTGGGTTTTCCATATTGTTACGACGGTCTAACTGATCGTCGTATGGTACAGTGGAAAACAAAATACAAGACACCAATTAAGTCACTAATCACCAGCTTTAATTATCACAATTAAATAGTTTGTAATCAACAAGATAGGCTCTTACAACAAATCAAATAAAAATTGTTCACAAGCAATAATGTCTACTAACAGAGTGCCGCACAATTATAAATCACGTAACACTTCGCCACAATACTTCGAACCGCACTGGAATAAATCGCCACTAAAACTGAACTAAGGGTCGCTGAAGTCTTGTATTTTCCATGTGGAAGCGTGACAAGTGTCACGTAATTGTCTTTCATCTCGAAGTAGCAGCAATACGTACGCACACACACATTACAGCTGGAATAGCCGAAAACACGTAGAATGCTCTATAATGGCGTACACTTTTCCGCATTACGTAACAAGATGTTGAACCAGTTGACCATTCTTTCTAACTTGACTTTGGTATCATTATAAGTGTATAGGAAATTATGTACATGCAGCAGCTGTCAGATGTTTAAGCAACCCTGAAGTGAGAAAATGCAGTGGTCGTCATGACCATTGTCACTGGAATATTTAACTGATCCAAGAAATTACCAGACCCGTTCGTAAGATCTTAGACTCCTGTTGAGAGAAAGAGTCTTTTATAAGGAAACAGAGTACTGTGAAGAGTAGGGTCCTTTACCCCCAGACGCACTCTGTCTGCTAGTATGGCAAACATGACCAGCTTTTATTAAACGACATAAATCATCACATTTCAATTTACGGACTTACGGACATTTCAATTAACTATGTGTTATACGGACTATATAATACGGAGTTTATAATGAATTTATAATATTTTGTATTTTGGTGTCTATGTGTTGTAAGAATGTTTCTGCTATTATGCTAGATAATGGAGATCTCATTGCTAAACCTTCTTGTTGTTTTGATCCATTCATTTGATCTAAATAGCATATGGATAAGATATGTAGATGATGGGCTATATGTATCAAATAACAAAAACACAAATGCAGATAACATATTAAAACAAATCAATAACATACATCCAAATATACAATTCACAGAAGAAAAAGAGAAACGTAACAAAATCAAATATTTAGATATAACCATCATAAGAAACAACAACCACCTACAATATGCAATATACAGAAAACCAACTTCTACTAACATCATTACACCTAACCATTCTGACCACCCACCACAACATAAAATGGCAGCATTCTATTCACTTTTTAACAGAATGTACAAAATACTCCTAAACAAATAAGAAACAGACAAAGAAAGAAATATGATACACCAAATTCCTTATGAAAATGGATACAATACAAATACGGTAAACAAAATAGAAAATAAAATAAAATATAAAATAAAAACTGAACAATTAAGAATTAATAAAAATGAACTACACATAATACTCATTAACTAGATGAGTTATCTAGTACTCAATGGAAACAAGATAGAATTCTAAATAGCAAAGATTTAGAAAATTACTCTATAGAGAGAGAGTAAGACAACCAGAAAGAAAAAACCGGTAGTAGATTTAAGTGATAGAGATAAGAAAGAGTTTTGTGTTTTATTGTGTAAATATTAAGTGTGAATAGTATGTAAAAAAAAGAGTAGTTAATAAGAATATATTAAAGTAGATTGTGTTGTGGAGAAGAAGAAAGTAGATATAACGCTAACCAATACCTATGTGAAAGAAATTACACACACTGACACCATTCATACTCCAAGTCCCCAGTTATATATAAAAAAAAAAGAACCGTAACGTGCAAAATAAGCGGTGGAGTATGTGACGATTTAAATTGTAACAGTAATTGTAAAAAGAAAGAATTTTAAAAAAGTAATTTTGCGAGCGATTAAGCAATTTTAAATCTCACTATAATACCTAAAACCCCTGTATGTACTCAGTATGAGAATAAGAAGTAATTAAGAGGTCCCAAGAAACACTAGTAAAAAGGGAAATTGTAAAAGGTTATTATTGTCATATTTAATCCTTTGCTTGTTATCATGCGGTGACCTGTTAATTCCGGACTCGACGTGTCTTCCGAGTCGTCTGTAATTTAGGATAAGATAGAAACCATAATGTTAATAATTAAAAAATCTGAAGACACAAATAGTCGTTAAAATAACTCACTTAAATTATATATGTTTATTAAGGCATAGTTTTGTAATAAAAAAATGTTAACTTAAATAATGATAGGGACTATATTCTCGCGGAGTAGTTGCCCCTCTCCCTTTTGTTAAGTACCAGTCGAAGCGAGCAGTAAAACGCTCTCTTGCTATGTTGACTTCACGGAGTGCAGACGTACGAGCGAAAGCTCCGACAAAAATGTTGCTAATTTATTTGTTTTAATTTAAATATAGTATACTAGATACTACTGCTAAAAGCGTGTGTTATGTACCAATAAGTATAAATACGTGATAACAAGAAGACGTAATATGTAACACAAAAGACAGAAATAGTGTTAAACAAGATGACGACCCCCTTCGAGAAGTAACTACACTTTCAACATCATTCCTGAAGATGTGATCTACAGGAACTTCTTAGAGACACGAATACCAGGCATAAGACGCTGTTTAGGACATCTGAGAATCTTCAATCCATACACCAAAGAAGCTCCAATCTCCTCTGTGAACATCCTAGCTTTTCTTGACAAAGACTCGACCGGATGATGACGCCGACTACAAGAACTCCCAAGACGGACAGCCCCAGGACGAGGTTTCTACATTCCATTGTAAAGGTGACTCGATAGCCTGTCTATCGAGGGTTAATAATATATGTTACACTACACAATTCTAAAAGAGACTTTTCAAAGACGATTAATCTTATGTAAACCTTTAAAGGGAAAATCTATGTATTTACTGTAAAAATTTAATTATCATACGTTGTAACGCTTTAAATGTTAATATAACTTATTATCGTACCAAGTATTAGTACCATTCTTCAAATGGTTAAAGAAGTCTTGCAAGCTAATATAATGAATTGAAAATAATTAAAAGTCTTTACTATTAAAATACAGAAAGTTAACTCGGATCCGAGGTATAGCGATATAGAATCAATTTGATCCCAAAGTTTTATGAAAGCATTCGAATATTTTAGTATAATTAATGATGTCAGGGGATCTGTCAGTAACTGTTATTAAATAAAGAGAAGTCGTCTTGTTACACATAAAAATGAGTGCGTAAATCAGTAAAACACCTTCCCTTGCTTCCTTACACAGATAGTAAGTAATTTGTTCAGTTAATTTGTTGTGAATACAGTTCGTTACAACGTAGGCAGCCCATATAATTGGCAGAGGTCAGTTAAGATGGGTTCCCTGGATTTGTAACGCAGCAATACGTTACAATATGAGCAATAAATATAATAAGTAAGTAATAAGTTTCATGTTACAGGCAATAACCAAGTATTGAGTATAACTATAATAACAGTGTTCAAACGATTGAATTCTTGTGTAATTCATAGCAGTTCTTAGTTTCATTTTATCAACAAATATATATATATATATATTCAATCTGTCTTAATCACAATTACCAATACTATTAACAATAAAAATTACTCAAGCAGCATAACAAGTGGATGGTTTTTAACACAGTTAAGAATATAATTTTAATACACAGTTCTAACAAAATTTTAATCATTATAAATATGAAAATACTGTTCATATGTATGCTTTCTTTTATGATTTGAAAACCGGTGGAGTGTTGTTGTCGAGGTTTAATAAGTGGAATCCTCCCATCTGTACTTTTGAAGAATTGGTGATACCCGTTAGAGCCTGTGAGGAAGAGTGTAGTAATGGTGCTTGTTAGTTCCGAACTCCTGCTTGTCTCCTTCTAGGCAGCTGTCCTTTTGGTGTTGTGGAGCATCTCTAAGTCTGACGGCGATGGGGAGCGTTCTAGTGTATAGCTCTGCCGATGGTGACGGATGTTGTCATCATCTCTGCATTTTCCTTTCTCTCGGCTGGGCGAGGACCTTGTAACATTTTTTATTGTAGTGGGCCGTCAGGAAATATATCTACCCCAATTCTCTCTCTCCTCGTAACACCGACACCACACACACACACACACACACACACACTGTCACAATTTTATCCACACTACTATTCTGTTATTAGCAATACTGTTCTGTGCAATAAGCGAATTTGAAAATTTACATTTACATTTTCATTAACATGTACAACATTCAAAACATTTACATTAAATTACTTTTAAAATTAGTTTCACTTTTACTTTTACTTCTTTTACATTTCACATTTACTTTTTAAATCTCTCAAGCAGTTAAGTGCAAATCGCCACGTGTTCCCATATACCGGAAGTAACGTGTGAATCACACACATACACTAATTAGCACGCATTTTCATTATTAAATTAGAATAATTTAACACAAATTAACACAGATAACCCCTTATTAAATTAACAGCGAATAATGTGACGATTCTCACCTGAGGCACTTTATAAAATTACGAACTCATAGTAGTAGAACAAATTGTTTGCCACGCCGTCAGACCTCGAAACGTCCAGTCGAAAGGATGGAGATGAAATATGGACGAACTGCTTGTGTTGTCAGCCCACCAAGATACAAAAAAGAGACTTGTTACAGATTGTTTAACCTAACTTCAGCCAGCGAGGAATCAGCTGTTCAGACGGCTGACTAACTATATCGCGTCGTCGTTTAAGGTCACAGCATGCTGATCTAGTCAGCATTGCTCGCCACGGCCACACAGTAGCGGCTTCCACGTTTGAATCATGCCGGAAAATTCAAATCCCGGCACAATACCTATAAGTAAAAGAGAATTTCTAATTAATTCACGTACGTAATTACGATATTTACGATTGTGCTTTACTTTTCTGTCAATGAACGTAATGTGACTTACCGTAACAATCAACAATATCGTTATCGGAACATTCACCCTGTGTCTGGGACTACATTCAATGTCGCTGTCGTCACTCTTCCAACACACGTCATCCTTTGCTTCCACCCAGTGCGTTTGTGATGCACATCTTGCAACTTTTTTCCACCGTATCTACAGATATCAGACTCCAAGCTTTTAGGATCCATTGGCACATTAATTTGACCCATGGTCGTTTAATTTTATCGGTAGACTAAACTCATGTTCTGCTTCGCACATCCACTAGGCATAAATATTTTTTTAATTAAGACAGTTGTGTTAGTGGTTATAATCACAAAACTATCACCTCCCGGAGTAAAAGCAAAATCTGTCTTTGCTTCCTTTAACAAATCCTTCACATTTTGCATTAAATGTCCGCGAAAACCATCAAGAACAACCGTCAATGAAAATAATCAGAAGTGCGTGGCATAGAGAAAACGTGTTAAGTCAAGATGAATTTATGACTCCAAATTCGTGAACAGATGGTCTTGAAAGTAATGTTTACATCAAACGGATGGAGAGGGCGACTACTGTTGTAATGTGGAAAAGCACGGGACAACTCATCAGAGCCGTGTGGGGTTAAACTAGTTTGTGAATGGTATGAGCTCAACCCACGACAAGTAATCAGAACTATACGCACCAGTGACAAGGCATACAATACAACCCACGTAGGTACAGCTGTCAACAAGATACCGTCTAGGCGAATAGGACACGAACATCAAAATACAATCTAACTCACAGTGTTTGAGCGAGAGAGAGAGAGAGAGTGTGTGTGTGTGTGTAAGACGCATACATAGTACAGACACAAAGACACATAGACCTACGAATATACGAGAAATACAATTTTTTAACCTTCGGACTACTTTTAAATCAAATCATATGTGGGAACTAATGAGCCAATGGAATATACTGTATGTTTAAACAGCACAGCATAAACATGCTCTATGGATTTTCCATAAAGTAAATAAAAATTAAGTAAACTTGACAACGCCTACTACTTTTCTGACACCATCCGTTATACTATACACGAACACAAGAAGTAAGAGTAATTATATTTGGATTTGTAAAGTGTGCACAGAAGCCAATTGTATGTATGTATTTCGTTTGTTTAGCCACGTAACTATTAATAGGCCTCGACTATATCTGTAGAACAGAAAAGGTAAGTTTTCTCTCATTTCTTTGAGTACATTTATGAAGTGGGTTCGTGTGTGTGACATACAGTTACGGTGAAAACCAACTGTGTGAACAAATTACGTTATTGTTATCCATTATACCTTACTGACATTAAAATCTATGAAATTATGGTGCAAATAAAACCGTGTATTCAATGACAATAACACAGATTGTTAAGTTCTTAGTCTTATCTGTTCTGCTTGGTTAAATCGAGTGAATGGTGCATAAGATTGATGGGTGATTTATCTTTGGATTCCCGATTTCAGGTCAAAGTAAAATTAAAGTTAAAGCTGAATAAAAAGTGTTACTTGTTTTTATCGTATCCTATGAATAAATATCTTGCTCTCTCAGAATAGTTTCGGAGTTACCTTCGAGAACGATGATTTGCATTTTAATTTTTTGTTAATGCAAACGGAGCATTTGAGTTACTTTAACAATGGTCATCCATTTCCACATATTAGTCACATATTTCCGATATTGCTGACTATACACATAACGAATCCTTAAGTTTTTCACGAGAATAATAATAAACATGTTTTGTATGATGCATATGAGAATTTAAAGTTATTGGATTTGTAGAAAATAGATTTTACCTGGAACTGAGTAACTATGTCACCTTATAACATAAAACTTACGTAAACCTTAATATGTTTTACATTTACTTATTAATCAATAATTAAATATTGATATCAATTACTTATTAATATTGTAACGAAACAGAACGCTGTAGGAATAATTATAAATAATAAACTGTGAACCTCATTCAGGGATAGAATCAAACATTACGATCAACAGCTAATAAATAAAAAACCCCAAAATTGAAGATAATGAATGAACCAAAATTAACTCAACAACACCAACCACTGACCTGACTATGACTAACAAATAATAACCAGACATTACCCAGTAAGAGAGGGCAGTAAATTAATAAAAAAAATAAAGGCAGTAATGAAACACCAAGTAAATAAACATAATACAAATAATAAAGAGTACAACCATTTAATAGTATAAAGTGTGTATGACCTATATGGCTAAATAGGCAAATAAAAATCTGTCTTTTTATAAAAATAAAGTGAAAAAAAGGGGCACAACACCTTATAGTGCTATAAGTGAAAACAAACACATATAAGGTGGCCTAATAATAGTCACGTAGACTACAGTTAAAAAGTGTGATGTTATCTAGATTAAGAAGTGATGTTCAATCAATCATGATTGACAATAGTGATTTAGAAATTAACACACAAACAATTGTTTAGCAGTGTGTGACCATTTAATTGTAGTAAGATAACTGTTAAGATAAGGAGTATAATTAAGAGTTTTGTTTTACATTATAAAAGTTTCATGTTACTAGCAGATCAAGTTAAAATAATGTTGTATCAAAGGGTCATAGTCAACTGTCATCCAGAATTCTAAATTGTTAAATAAGAAAAATGTAAAATCCACAAAATACCAATTTTTACATGACCAAACCAAGCCATGTTTGGTATCAAATGATTTGTAATTTTATTCTTAGTAACCACCTAGACATTGTATTAAATATTATTGTGTTATGATAAAAAAGTAATTTGAAAGCAAAATATAAATGTAATGTATTTTAAGGGTCTTGGTAATGTAACATTTGAACTTTGCAAAATGGGCCAATAAGAATCCAAGAAATTTTGGTCAGTTTCCATGACAAAAAGAATAAATTGGACACTTGATTGTTAACCACGATTGAATACGGTTGAGGAGAGCAGATCAAAAATATTATTATGTAAAACATTTTAAAAAGCAAGAAACCAAACTCAGAAGAATAAATTGTCAAACGGAACAATCATGAAGTCATTACAACAAATCACATAACTCAACAGGAACGACTACCAGTGAAATGAAGAAATTCTAAAGTGATTAATAAGAAAGAAGCCTAAATTAAATTTAACTGAGGAACTGTACGTATTCTACAAAATTATAACCAACCAATTCTTGTAATCCAAATACTAGTCATCACCAGCGACACCAACAACTCACACAACATTAACGACTGATTAACATTTTATAAAATAAAACAAGAACATAATATAAGAAATAGTTAACACTGAGTGACAATATTTTATTAAAAAACATTGGGAACAAATGTACACTAACTAGCGAGTTACTCGTCGGCCATGATTATGACGTCACTCAACAACCAGCATGCATTGCGCACATAGCGAAATGAATATTTTACCGGCCATCTAATCAAACATTAATAATTATGTATAATATTATATTAGATAATAAGTATTATGCTATTTCTATTGTAATGTACTCTTTATTGTTTTTTATTAATTAATAGAACCTTGAGTAGCGGCCAAAAGAATTCACGTTTATATACTTAATTCATTTGACATGACCCTGAGATAAGAATCGATCATTGCTAGCGTGTATATCGAAATAACCATTTTCACTAAACTGAATACAATTTTCAAAGATTAAACATTAATATTACCAATATCATTTCCATGTGTTTTATTTCTCGAACGTAAGGTACAATCAGGATTCGCTCTTTACTCACGAAGATCAAGAAGACGTCTGCGAGCTGTAAGAATAACAGAAATTACGAAACCGAAATTAACCTCAACGAATACGTTTAAGGTGGAAATCGACTGTAGTCGGTGAGAAATTGTTTTGGGACGATACAACCGCTATATTCAAATATTTGAAGCAGACGAACTGAAGAATTCTCTTCAGTCAATTCTAGAATTAATAGATAAGGAAGAGTCATCCAGAAATTAAAATTATAATTTAATAAATTTAACAAATACGGGGAATAAACACGTAACAATAATATCAACTGATAAAACAGATATACATAGAGCAAAAAGTTTTTATTAAACAACACAGGTTTATTACATATCAACATTATCAATAAATAGCAGCAGCTCGGTTTTATTACAATATTAATGTTATTAATAAAATTATATTGTAAATCAATAATCAATAAGTGATCAATATAGTTTCTTGCATATTACGAGACGAAATTGAAAGGAAACCAATAAATATACAACGAGAATTTAAGATAAGATTACCGTAAATGTGTTAGTAGGTTTCCCAATTGTGAGTGAGGTATTGTTTTCAGGTATCAATTGTACAGTTTTAAAAGTAAAAAGCCGTTGGTGTCTCTAATTATTACTTTATTTACATTTGCATGGCGTGGGCTTGCATTGACCCCAACATGAAAACTACATGGGTGTCATGTAAAAGTGTGTGTGTGTGTGTGTGTGTGTGTGTGTGTGTGCACGCGCGCCCGAATTTTACATGACGCGCGAGATTACGTTATCACGGCACATCGTCTACAATTCGTTCTCATGCACATGTCGCGTAATATACAAGTTTACCTACGAATATGAAATACATGTTTAGAGAAAACATGTTTAGAGAAACTTAGAGAAAAGGTAATTCTAAGTGAATATTGTATCACCTCGAATGACGTGGTGTACTTCCCTACACATTTGCCTACACGTGTGGATTACTAAAATCATCACTCATGTATCACAGACATCGTAGCATTTGATGGCAACGCTTGGCCCTTTTACGAACCATTTCTACTCGCTCAGCTCGCAGCTAACAGGATACCTTATGTAGGCCCACCGCAAAACAACACGGGCGCGCGAGCATAGTCCAGGGAAATGCGGCACGTCCTTGAAGACGATAAAAAATTCAGTCAGAATTACCTATACTTTTTTTTAATCCCCTTAAAACTTTCTTCCAATGTTTATAAAACATAAAAGACTAGACAAAAAAATAATTTACCTAAATATCAGAAAAGTTAAAGAGACCTTGCAAATACCATTTTTTCTAGTAAAATAACAAATTATAAAGCAGACTATAATACAATTACTATAACAATACAAATTTAAAACTACTGGATTGGTTATTTAGTTAAATTTGTAACCATAATGCCTAAATGGCTAAAAGTCCTAGTTTTTAAATTTATGTATATCTGTGTACACACACGCACATATGTATATGCAAAAATACATATATTTGCAAATTTACCCAATCAAGAATAATAAAAATACAATAACAGCCATACAGAACATATTGTACTTGTAAACTCGATTTTTTACGGAGTTCGTACTCTGGACATAACTTCTTGTAAATTTGATGGCCCATATAGAATTTAAAAAAAAATTCGAACATTTGATATCAATTTTAGGCCTATAGTGCCCGTTAAGTTAAACATTTTCAAGATGAAATTTACACTCGTATGTAGGTTAAAAATTCCTTTGTTCTTCTAGCGCGGCCTTGAATTTTTTAACTTTTCTGAATTTTGATTTCTTATTTGGAACCTGGTCCTAAAACCTTTAAATTTCCAAAACTGGGTAGGCCTATTATATTCACATTCTTATTAAAATTCTATTTAACCATGTCCGACGTGGATTTATACAATTTTACAAATGTTGATACATTTTGTTGGCGTTGGTGTGTACTCAGTCAACATGCTTCGACAAAAATTTGCAGGTTAAACCGGCCACGTGGAGAGCAGTAATCATTATTTGACCAAAAAAAATTTAACAGCAAGTCACTCACAGCATTGAGAATGTTTTACATTCAATTAAGTTTCATACATAGAAGCTCTCACACTTCATTCTCTATTTGTGAAGTTAATTAACAAACTCCGCGGCCGTTTACTACATGCACAGACACCGTTCACGAGCTGACTGCGCACCAAGTTTTTAGTCATTAATTTTTTAATGTAGAGCACTTTTACCATGACAATGACTCTTGAAAAACTACTCGCACTATTACAGAAAATAATAAAGCATGGACTATATACAGGGCGTTACGTACAACAGTAAAGAATGAGTTTCTCTTACATAACTTTGTCGGGTCGCACACACACATCATTACGTATTTTATGCATTTGCATATAGTTATTAATTATCCATACATGTATCATTATTTATAAGACAAATAAATACAAAGACAAACTTACCGGGAGTCAATTTACGCCTAGCCAAGCATGTAGGAACAGCAACTTCGTCGTAGAATACGGAGAGCGGAGACGGGGACAATTCTCTGAGCGAGGCGAAGCGTGGACTGCACACAGCAGCACAGAATAGTCACAGCACATAGCCGAGTTGCGCGCGCAACCGCACACAGTGCCGCTCCCCTCATACCGCGGACCAAAGTTCGCCCCCGCTGCCTCGGCTCACGTTATGTTACAATTACGAAACCTTTCTAGAATTTTGTAACCGCCGGCATCAAACCGGCACACCCCCACCCCGAAAGGGCAACCCGGTTGCCCCACTAAAAGAAACTCGGGAAAGTACCCTGCAGTGTACTCCCATCTGAAAACTCCGGTGGGCATCGTGGGTGAGTTGGCCCGATGGCACTTGCTCTCAGGAGAACAGAGGCTCAGAAGGGAAAACGAAAGAGACGAAAGAAGACGTGTATAGTGTAAGTGTGCGGTTGCTGCACACTGACCTGATCAGGGCCAGCCTACAGCAAAGAGGGACAGAGAAGAAAGACAAAAGAAAAGTTCGGGAGCTCCCTGAGTTCCGACCTCCTGAGGCTTGTCCACCCAAGCCAGAACACGATAGCCACCTAAACAGGGCCATCTGCCCCATGTAATTACGGGATAATTCCCTAAAACTATTCCCCATTTTACACACTACCATACTGCACGGGCCAAGGGGAAAGGGGGCGATGACAGTCCCCATGATGCGGTGGTCCCCACTGGGACCTGGCGGAAAACCATGTCAACTGTGACTATGGCACCTTTCCAATATATTGTTACGACGGTCTACTCGATCGTCGTAGGTACAGTGGAAACAAAATAAGTACAAGACACCAATTAAGTCACTAATCACACCTTTAATTGTTATAGTAAAACAGTTCGTAATTAACAACACAGTGTCTACAACAAATCAAATGAAATTGTTCATACGCAATAAAATGTCCACTAATATTAAAACTCAACTGTATTACAATTATACCGTCCGAATACAAAACGCAACACTTCACTAATAACTACTTGAACGTACACCGTAATAACCCGAACCGCTCTGTAAAATATATCGCACTAATACTCTCGAACCGCACAGTCAAAAATCTCGCATTGAACTGAACAACTAAGGCCGCGACGCGATGTATTTATAGTTAGCTAACACACACCAGAAGCTTCCAAACTGCGTCTTATCTCTCGCGAACTACGTAATTGCTGCGGCCTTGACACAGTCCGAGCGAAGGCTGGCAAAGTCGAGAAATTTCTCGCAACATGCGTTTAGTAGCACGTACACCACACGCTTACGTCGAGATCTTTCTGGGACATTCGATAAACGCCTAGATTGTTCTACGCTGTCGTAGCACTGCCCCCTCCTTAAGCCTGTTCGTCCCGAACTGGCAAAGCGTCTCTAAATTTGTATTTAGCCAGGCGATCTAGGTGGACGACCTTGAACTTTCGCTGTCCTTCCTGTTGAATCCGATAAACAACATCGTTAATCCTTTTTTTTACAGTGTAGGGTCCTTCCCAGTTAGACTGAAGCTTAGGTGAGCGACCACGACGGCGCTTTGGATTGAACAACCAGACCTGATCTCCTTCTTGGAAACCCACACTATTGCTGCGAATGTCATACCGAGTTTTCATTTTATCACTGGCAATCTTGAGCCGTCCTCTTACCAAGCGATTCATTTCTCGCAGTTGGTTTTCTAATTGCGAGGAATAGTTCTTTGGCTCTTGGGACTGAGTCTCAGGTGATCCAAACATCAAGTCCCCAGGAAGACGAATCTCCCGCCCAAACACCAATTTTGCTGGAGTCATGCCGGTTGTGTCATGTACTGATGATCTATACGCCATAAGGAATAGTGGTATACGTTGGTCCCAGTCTGTTTGGTTCTCGTCAACAACTTTCGAAAGATGCTGCTCAAGTGTCCTGTTGAATCTCTCAACCATCCCGTCCGACTGAGGATGCAGAGGCGTTGTCCTGGTCTTTCGAATTCCAAGTAGACGGCATAATTCTTTAAACACTCCTGATTCGAAATTTCTCCCCTGATCCGTATGGATTTCCATAGGGGCTCCATAACGGCAACAGAAGTTGTGAACTAACTGCTTTGCCACAGTGGTAACCTCCTGATTTGGAATTGCGTAGGCTTCCACCCACTTAGTAAAGTAGTCACCTACAACCATGATGTACCGGTTTCCATCGTCAGTAACTGGGAATGGTCCAGCAATGTCTATGGCAATTCTCTCGAAAGGTTGTCCAACGTTATACTGTCTCATTTTTCCCCTGCTTCTGGTTTGTGGGCCCTTGCTTGCAGCACATATTTCACACGTCCGAACCCATTCCTCTACGTCGTGGCGAAGATGAAGCCAATAGAATCGCTTCCGTATTTTGTCAAGGGTTTTGTTAACGCCAAGATGGCCTCCAGATGTTCCATCATGCATCTCCTTCAAAACAGACTGCACTTTACTTCGGGGAACTATCAACTGCATGACCACGTCTCGTCCATCTGCACTTTCCCAAGCCCTTTGCAGCAATCCGTTTTCTAAGGTGAGAGATTCCCATTGTGCCCAGTAGCCCTTCAGCACTTCGGAACCATGGCAGATATCTTGCCAATCCGGGCGGCGACCTTCCTCTTTTGCTGTCAAGATCTGTCCAATGTCTTCATCAGTCATCTGTTCTTGTCGACAGTCTTGTGTTGTCCAGCCATCAGCCAGGAAATCTACAGTGATGGCTCGAACATGTTCACTTGAGTTTTGTTCTTCCTTTCTGTGGCAATGTCGGCAGTCTTCCGGGCATGGTCTTCGTGATAAGCCATCTGCATTTCCGTGCAGGCGCCCCCGCCGATGTTGTACCTTGAAGTTGTACTCTTGCAGCCGTTCGAGCCACCTTCCCAACTGTCCTTCCGGATTTTTAAATCTCAAGAGCCATGCAAGTGCAGCATGGTCGGTACGTAGTGAAAACTCTCTCCCATAGAGGTATTTATGGAAGTGCTCCAAAGCTCTGACAATTGCCAACAACTCTCTTCTTGTAACACAATAATTTCTCTCTGGTTTAGAAAGTGTCTTGCTGTAATACGCTATTACTCGTTCTTCACCGTTCTGCACTTGAGACAAAACTGCTCCTAGACCAGTATTGCTTGCGTCTGTCTCTACGATGTACTTCCCTTCGGAAGCTGGAAAAGCGAGAATTGGCTGCGAACATAATGCAATCTTCAGCGTTCTAAATGCTTGTTCACACTCTCTCGACCATTGGAAGTTTCGTTTATTTTCCGTTAGCTCATGTAGTGGTTTAGCAATAGTAGCGAAGCCTTTCACAAAACGTCGGTAATATGAGCATAACCCCAGGAAACTCCGAACTTCGTGTTTATTCTTCGGAACTGGCCAGTCTCTTACGGTGTCTACTTTATTAGGATCCATGCTAACGCCCGCTGCCGAAACCAGATGGCCCAAATACTGTACTTCCTTCTGGAATAGAGAACACTTCTTCGGGCTCAGATTCAGTTGTGCACCGTGAATTTTAGTTAGAACTTCCTTAAGGTTTTCCAAATGATCTTCGAAAGTCTTCCAGATCACTATGACATCGTCTAAGTAAACAAGGCAAGTTTTCCACGTCAGGCCTCGGAGTATCAGGTCCATCAATCTCTCAAATGTTGCCGGTGCATTACAGAGTCCAAATGGCATGACGTTAAATTGGAATAAGACACTTGGGGTCGAGAAAGCGGTCTTTTCCTTGTCTTCTTGATGAAGACCCACTTGCCAATATCCACTCTTGAGGTCCAATGTGGAAAACCACTGTGCTCCGGACAACGTGTCGAGTGTATCGTCAACGCGAGGTAATGGATAGCAGTCTTTCTTTGTAACGTCATTTAACCTCCGGTAGTCTACGCAGAAACGCAATCCACCATCCTTCTTCGCTACCAGCACTACAGGGGAAGACCAAGCACTTGACGAAGGTTCAATTACTCCCTCTGTCAACATGTCCTGTACTAACCGAGACATCTCCTCTTGTTTAGATAATGGAGGCCTTCGAGGAGGTTGGCGTATCGGTGTTGTGTCCCCGGTATTGATGCGATGTTGCACAAGAGAGGTTCTTCCCAGTGACTGTCCCCGAACTGCAAAACAATCTTTGAATTCGTGTAAAAACTGTCCGAGTTCTTTTACCTCACCACTTGAGAGGTCGTTAGAAGATCTGTTCAATAATTCTTGCAGTTCCTCTGGTAATTTAGAAGTATCCGAAGAACTGGGTCTTCGTTGCGTTATTCCGGCTACCCAGGCCACAGGAGTCAATTTGCCTAGGAGCGTATTGCTTTGTAAAGTGATAGCTTGATCCAAAATATTCGCCACTCTAATAGGTACATTTCCGGTTTCGTCAGGTTTTACTAAACTTCTGGCAATTAGTATGCCGGGTGTGCTGACTACCTGGGGTTCGAATATAGAGCACTGATTGCCCCTAGTATCTACCGCAGTTCTAACCATGATGATCTTTTCGGAGTTTGGCGGAACAGTTACGGCCACTTGGTTTATGACGTCCATCGATTTTTCTGCTGTCGTCATTGTTGATAGCATTACCTCTTCGCCTCCGATTCTCAAGACATTGTTTTTGAAGTCGACTATAAATCCGTATGCGTTCATAACGTCCACACCAAGAATTGCTTCATCCACAATGTCTGCAACAAGTACTTGATGATTAAACTCAAGTCTACCGAGGCGTAGGTGTATCTCCACTTTTCCATACACTTTTACAGGCCGTCCAGTAGCTGTTCGCAAGCTGCAAGAGCACCAGATTGGCTTGAGATCTTTCACCACGTCGGGGCGCACAATAGAAACTGTTGCGCCTGTGTCAACTGTAATCGAGGTTGGCCTTTCTTGAACAAATCCGGTAACTACCAAGCTCCCGGTGTTTTTCTGAAGCGTAGAAATTGCGTATTCTCGAGGGGCTTCGTTCCTCCAGTTAGTCAGCACACGCCCCGTTGCACCGACTATTGCTCGTTTCCCTGCTGCTGAATTCTAACCCGACAATCTCGTTGTAGATGTCCAGGTTTCCCACATCGATAACACTTCGGTCTTCAATCCTTTCTTATTTTATTCTGTGGCGCCGACCGTCGAGTCTCTGTTCCTTGTTCTTCTTCCTCATCGTCTGTGCCGTCGCGATCTTTTAGCTCGCGCACTTTATGACTTGTCCAACCAGACGCTGATTTAGCGGCCTCAAATTGCAAAGCATGTACCAGGGCGTCCGCACTGTTCTGGCGTCTTGCCATTCGTAACACTTGCTGTAGTTCGTTATCTCGGACACCGGCAGTAAATGTCTGCATCGCAAAACGCGTTCGAAAATCTTCTGCCGCTTCAGGATAGGCCAGTCTAATTAGTCTGTCGATACTTGCTTCAAACTCTTGAAGACTTTCCCCGGAATGCTGTCGCCTTGCTCTCAACTGGGTGCAGTACACATCTCGCAAATGTTTATCACCATACCGTAATTCCAGAGCTTTTATCAACTCGGCATAGGTGTTCTGGCTGTCAGGTGGCACTTTCTGTAGTAGTTCTGCCACGGGTCCTTTTAATGCAAGAACAAGTGAAACAGCCTTGTCTTTTTCTGTCCAATTATTTGCGCATGCAGCAGCTTCAAATTGGCGGAGGTACGTTGCCCAGTGAGTGCTTCCGTCAAAGGTTGGAGCTTTGACATGAACTGTCCCTACTGCAGGCAAAGTGACTTTCTCTGTTAACTTATTTTCTGTCTTGATCACTGGTACAGTCTGTTCAGAAATTTGTTTTGGTTGAATCTTCATGCACTGTTCAACTTCAGTTTTAATTTGTTCTCTTATGTTTGACATTGTGTTTTCTACTGCAGATATTTTATTTGACACAGATTCTTCTATAACAGATATTTTTGTAGACATCGATTCCTCCACAGTCAAGACAGATTTTTCTACTTCAGCTATTTTTAATGTCATTGATTCTTGTACCTCCGATATTTTAGTTACTTGCTTATTAAGCTCACCTCGTAGGAGACCCAACTCTGCAGCGGTTTGTTCTTGTGTCTGCTTTTGCTGCTGTATTAACTCCTTGATGTCATCTGCCTCCAGCTTGCGTTTTTCATCCTGTCGTCTTTCTGTTTCTTCCGCCTCCTGTCTGCGTTTCTCATCCTGTCGTTTCTCTGCTTCCTCTCTTTCTTGTATTCGTTCTTCTTTTTGTCGTCTTTCTGCTTCTTCCTGTGTCTGCCGCAGCAGTGTTTGTAAAGCTTCCATCATCTGACTGGGATCCATGTTTACTGATTAATTACGAATCACACTCGCCTTGTACAAAGCGTCGACTGTTTCCACTGTTAACCGTTCTATCCCACTTCTGACACCACTGTTACGACGGTCTACTCGATCGTCGTAGGTACAGTGGAAACAAAATAAGTACAAGACACCAATTAAGTCACTAATCACACCTTTAATTGTTATAGTAAAACAGTTCGTAATTAACAACACAGTGTCTACAACAAATCAAATGAAATTGTTCATACGCAATAAAATGTCCACTAATATTAAAACTCAACTGTATTACAATTATACCGTCCGAATACAAAACGCAACACTTCACTAATAACTACTTGAACGTACACCGTAATAACCCGAACCGCTCTGTAAAATATATCGCACTAATACTCTCGAACCGCACAGTCAAAAATCTCGCATTGAACTGAACAACTAAGGCCGCGACGCGATGTATTTATAGTTAGCTAACACACACCAGAAGCTTCCAAACTGCGTCTTATCTCTCGCGAACTACGTAATTGCTGAGGCCTTGACACAGTCCGAGCGCCCGAGCGAAGGCTGGCAAAGTCGAGAAATTTCTCGCAACATGCGTTTAGTAGCACGTACACCACACGCTTACGTCGAGATCTTTCTGGGACATTCGATAAACGCCTAGATTGTTCTACGCTGTCGTAGCAATATATATATATATATATATATGAGTTTTACATGTGTGCTCCAAGGGCATGCCCAAAACGTACCGTGTCGACGAAGTGCACATCCGACCTCATCGACACGACAAGTTTCGCTTCTCTCTCTAACTCCTTTTTTTTGCTTTTCTAGTTTTTTTTTTTTTCTCTCTGGGTAAGGTCAGGAAAATCGGAAGGTGGATGGTCAAGGACAATTAAGCAGTCATAAGCTAGGATTAAAGGTAAGGACCTGGCTCCCTCCGGACATAAGGATAATTGGAGAGAACCAAGGCTCGCGCTGGCAGGGGCGCATCCCTGAAATAGACGAACCCCACTGGGACTGTGGGAAACATCTACCCGCTACCATACCATTCTCAATACCGCCCCCGGAGCACACCCTCTTACAATAGACAACGTCCTCACTCACACAGAGACCGCCACCGTTCCCCCCCCCCTTTTCTCTCAGCCCGTTTACCCTTTTCTACACAATTTCAATTTGGAGATATGTGTAGTAACCTCTTTAGCATCACCACCTGGCTCCTCCAACCGCGCCGTCACCGGTGACGTAAACCCGAGGATACGGTACGGCCCCGACCAACGATAGCATAATTTGGCGGCTCTTTTATCGGCAGCCGAGCTGATCGGGTGGCTCTGGCAGTAGACCAAATCTCCTACCTTAAAGGGATTTGGAATACGCCCCTGATTATACCGAGCACGGACGCGCTCGTGCGTACGGAGCAAATTCTTCCGGGCCTCTTTCCACCTATCTGCCGTCCTAATGTCTGGGTTACTCGGCAGAAGATCGTCTATATTCCATAAGTTGGCCAAGGGAAGCGTAGGCGAGAAACCAAACATAACTTCAAAAGGAACGGCCTTATGACTGTCATGCAGGGCCGTATTGAAAGCTAGTTGTAACCACTTAAGGTTCTGGTCCCAGGTGGTCTGTTGTTCCGCATGATAGGCGATGAGTGCGGACCGGAGATTCCTGTTGAATCTCTCCGCGTGGGACGGCTGTGGGTAATAGGGGGAAGTGGTTACATGTTTGATGCCATTGGCGAAGCACATTCGCCGAAAGTCGCCAGAAATAAATTGTGGACCATTGTCCGAGACAATGATGGCCGGAAGACCGAAATGCTGAAATACATGACTCTGGAGCGCGTTTATGGTCAATCGAGCAGTTGCCTGCCGTAAGGGCAGTAGCCAGGCAAACTTCGAAAAAGCATCCACACAGACAAGTAGGTAAGCATTACCTGACTTGCTACGCGGGAAGGGTCCCACGTAGTCGATGAATAGCTTCTCCATCGGTCTGCTCGCCACATCAGATGACAACAGCCCCAACTTTGTGTTTTGGGCAGGCTTGCTTAAGCCACAGAGATGACATGCCTTCACCCGAGTTGCTATGTCCCTATCCATGCCCTTCCAGATGAAGTTTTTTGTAATGCTGGAAATGGTCTTCGAAATCCCCTTATGTCCACCTACCGGGGAATTGTGATAGTAGCTGAAAACCATGGGCACAAGTTTGCTAGGCAGCACTATCTTCGGGGCCCGCCCCTTTTTCTCTCTGCAACATAGGACGCCCCTGGACAAGAAGTACGGGACCTGCACGTTACCCTCTTTTAGATTTTGGATGATCGGACCCAACTCTTCATCATTTAACTGATGGGGTAACACATCAGTAAAAGCTAAAGGAAAGTCCAGTAAAACAGAACAGGGTTGCTCCGGCTGGGCTTCGCTGGGCTGGGAAAATATACGGGACAAAGCATCTGCAACCACATTCTGAGTTCCCCGAATGTGTTGCACCTTAAATTTAAAGGATGAGATTTTAACCACCCATCGTCCAATCTTACCCAGCTGCCGGGGATGAGCGAGAAGCCAAGAGAGAGCCTGGTTGTCGGTCTCGAGCAGGAACTCAGCGTGTTCCAGAAAACGCCTGAACTTATCTAGAGCGTATACCACAGCCAAACACTCTAGCTCATACACTGAAGACTTCCGTTCTTGTTGGGTCAAAGTTCTAGAAATGAAGGCCACAGGCTGCCTAGCACCATCAACCACTTGGGACAGAACCGCCCCGAGCGCCACCGAACTCGCGTCCGTCTGTAAGATAAACTGTCTCGAGAAGTCTGGCATTCTCAGTACTGGAGGGGAAATAATGGCTTCCTTCAGAGTCTCGAAAGCCTTCTGTTGCTTTTCCCCCCATACAAATTTGGCGCCCTTCTTCCGGAGTTCATTCAGAGGTGCCGCAATCTCCGCCGCGTTTGGGATGAAACGCCGATAGAAATTGACCATCCCCACAAATCTCGCGATGCCTTTGGCATCCTTTGGTGGGGGAAAGTCCCTGATCCCCTGTGTTCGCTCAGGATCCACAGTGACACCTCTATGGGAAATCAGGTGGCCCAGAAAAGAAATTTGTGTCTGGGCAAACTTCACCTTTTCAGGATTGACAGTGAGGCCGGCACCCCTCAACCTGCACATCACCTCCTCAAGATGACTCAAATGTTCCTCATACCCCTTGCTGTACACCAGCAAGTCATCAAGATAATTAAAAACGTACTTGAACTTGACATCGTGAAAAACGGTGTCAAGCAAACGGGTGAGTGTTTGGGCCCCTACCGCTAGACCCATAGGAACCCTAGTATACTGATAGAGGTTCCACGGAACACAGAATGCCGTGTAGGGCCTACTTTCTTTCGTCAAGGGAATCTGGTGATATGCAGAGTTGAGGTCAATGATGGTAAAATACCTCGCCTCACTGAACCAATCGAACGCGGAATGAAGGTCAGGAAGTGGGACCGAATCTACCTCGATGTTAGCGTTCAGCTTGCGGTAGTCGATGACCATCCTGTGCTTACCTCCAGGCTTGGGCACTAGGAACGCTGGACTGGCATAACTGGACTGAGAAGGTTCAATCACCCCTTGATCTAATAATTCTTGAACCTTCTCCCTCAAGATGTTCATCTTCGGAGGGGCAAACTTATAAGGGTGGGAGCGCACCACCTTGGAGTCCGTTAGGCGGATCTTATACTCCAAGAGATGTGTGAGCCCAAGGGCCGGAGTTAATACAGTGGGGAAACGCTCACACAACTGATCTAAAGCGGACAGCTGGGACTGGGAGAGGTGGTCTCTAGATGTGTCGGGGCACTTAACCTCTTGGATATCTTGCCTGGTCCCCTGATATCCAAGGAACGGGATTACAACTCCCCGATTGAATTTAAAATAACATTGGTGCTCTTGGATGTCAATAACGAGACCACTTTTGCAGATGAAATCGGCAAAAATAATGCATTCAACTCCCAGAGCCGGAGAAACCAGAAAGCTCCACACCCAAGAAAATCCCTCGATTTTAAACTTGAATGAAACTACCAGGGAAATGGGCAGAATTTCCTGGGATGCCGTCCAGCACACTACGGAAGACTTTTCTGACCGTTTAATTAAACCCTGTCGCTCAAGGTCCTCGCACACTTTAGATGAAATGATGGATCTTGCTGATCCGGAGTCAACTAATGCTCTGAGTTGACTCTTTTTCAACTCCAACAGCAAGAAGGGGCATACGGAAGTGGGTCTAGAGATGGTTTGGAGGACCTTGCTAACCAAAGACTTGGGACCTACAACTGGCCTGGAGGCGCGTACCTTAGAAGACCGGCGACAGGTAGGGGAAAACCTCCGACATATCTTCCCCTCATTGAGCCTTTTCTGAATGACCTTGGGCGCCCTGGGGAGGGACGTTGGACTCGACCCAACCCCGGTACAAAATCGTCTGACGTGGCCCAACCTACCACACTTAAAACAAGTCACATTAGGCGAACGACGGCGCCTCTCGCTACAAGAGTTTGTAATACTATTTTCATAACCACATGAGGATGGCACAATTCGCCCCCCATGCCTCTCGTGTCTTAACTTATCATGGGTCACGTGCTCCCGGGACTCGTCAATCCCCTGGATCATTCGAGAAAACACACATAGCCGTTCGAGGTCCGCAAAACAACGTGGACGGTCCGCGAACACCAAACGGGATCTCTCTTGGGGAGTCACCCCTTCTAAAATTCTTCCAACGACATCCTTCTCGGGCAACCCTAACCTCAAAACCCGAGCACATTTACGGATATCCTGCACAAAATCCCCCAACTCCTCTCCGTTGGCCTGTGCACGATAGAACCGGCTAAGTTCCAAATTCCAACGTCGCCGACGGGGTATGAAAGAGTCCAACACCTCCCCATGGAGAGAGTCGATACTGCCACCACGACGCAGAGTGCGGGTGACCAGCTCAGCCAATAAACCCCGGCAGTACGGATATATAACGGACAAGAGGACCTCATCGGACAGCCCCGGAAAATCCGCCAACTCCAGGACGATGTCCAGAAAAACCAACAATTTGCCCTCATCTTCTCCATCCACTACCGGAAGTCTCTGGAGGATGCCGGAAATAGGATTGGGTAGTCCTTGATACCCTACCCCCGCCAGAATCACACAATACACTGAACACAAAACATAACCCACAAAAGCATATTTACAAGAAACGGAAAAACTCAAGTACTGTCCTTCCTTTGAGTAGACCCGCGGGTTCTCTAGCGCTGCGGAAACCTGGCCTATACTGAACCATGCACTCCACGACGGAAGGAGACAAGAGACAAGCAAGAATACTAGACACACATAACAGCAAACAGCAACTCGACACACACGTCGTACCAACACATAAATCACAACAACCAACTAACCATCAACTAACAGTCCTAATTCGGGAATTAAAAATACTTCGACATCAACCGGACACAAGTCGGTTCCGGTACCGATTTCCGATCGGGCCATACCGCATCCCGTCAATATACCACGCTAAACACCGACCCTAATTAACATTCCACCTTCCAGGCCACGCTTGAGACTCCCCGGCCGTACAAGCTATCAAAATTTTTTAAACACCATTAACCGCCTCAGTGGTGCGACCCGACTCACAAATTAAACAACTTATAACTAGCCTACCCGGGCCTATATCAACTATGTTACAACAATCGCATTAATGTTTCCGAGTCTGCAAGCCCCGCCACACACACCAGGACCCAAGGGTTCAAGCCTAGAATGAACCACGCTCTGCTACCATTTGTAACCCCTCTTTCCTTTTATGTCCTTTTTTCTTGTATGAGTATAAAAACAACTTAATTTACTTTAATATTTTTTTTTTGAAAGAGAGGTTACAAGTTAATTAGGACTAGGCCGAAGCCTAGGGAAGCAAAAATTATGCTGGGTCCAGTATGACGGGACTTGCAATAAAACTCAGCTGTAACAGAACGATAACAATTTATTTTATTTCATGCCCTGCTTGTGTGCCCAATCACAAGTATGAATATGGTAAAAGATAACAAGTGTGTAAAATCTTAGTCATAACAAATGTGTGCAAATATAAACGATCACGAGTGTGTATAAATCTTCAAATCTTCAGCATAACAAATGTGTATAATATTAAGCACAGCAAATATATGTATATAAATCAATGAACACCCATATATATAAATATATATATATATATATATATAATTATAAAATCTTCTCCCATCTCGTGGCTAGCTAGACACATAACAACACACACAGAACACAAGGTACACCAACTCACAATTACATTAATTTTTAACACGCATGCCCCTGGAATGCACCCACCCAACAGGTAGAGTAACTACAATCTTATAACTCAGCAGTGATAAAATATACGCCCTTCGGCAACCCGTTCAGCAGAATAACGTAAAGCCAAAACCCCAGGAAGAATGATAATAATTCATGAGGCCTAAATAACCGGACCACCCCTTTATCTAGCATTCCATTGATCAATGACCCATGATGAGCGTGTGAACCTTAAGTTCCTTTCACATCATTAATAGAAACTGACAAAACTACGTCACCTACTTTCGGACAGTGTTTATAAAATTCTAGACAGTTATTTGACTTCAAAAAAAAAAATTCCAAAAGGAATTAAATCTCTATGTACCTTAATAAACAGAAATTAATTGCTTGAGGCATTACTATTTCAGGCGATTTTGACAATACATAATTTACTCAAAAAAGAAAATGATGAATACATGTTTTATAGTCAAAAATTAAACAGCAAATGCTATAAGTGGGAAGTCAACCCATATGTGTTTGCCAGTTAAGAAAACAATCAGTTTAGCCCTTGTGCAAGGGGAAAAAATCAGCTAAAATATTTCCATTACATTAGTAAATTATTTCTATTAGCCTCAAATACTTATATAAAATAATTAAAGGAAAGAATACAGTAAGGTGGTTGTGCTCTGGCATCTGTGGGAGCGCGCCCACATGTAGTTGACAAAAGTTGACAGGCATTCAACCTGTCTGAAGTTGCACCAGCGTGTGTCAAAGAAAAACTAAGTCCCATTTTGTAATCCCAGAAAAGTCCCCCAAAAAAAAACCCCAGGAAAGTCCCCAGCCCTTAAATGTGAAACCCATAGTCAATTTAAAATTTATACACAGCTGTTCCAGCCGGAACAGAGCTACTGCAAGCAATATTTAAATATAGTAAGGAGTAAAATGAAAATGAGATGCAACAGTAAAATGGTACAAGATTAAAATCTCTCTGGCGCGCTCCCCCAGTGCAGCACGCACTTACAGCCATTGCATTTAGTGTTATGTAAC
This sequence comes from Magicicada septendecula, assembly GCA_034769895.1. NCBI lineage: Eukaryota > Metazoa > Arthropoda > Insecta > Hemiptera > Cicadidae > Magicicada > Magicicada septendecula. The sequence goes on from CM068368.1 coordinate 179,803,145, forward strand.
TGAGTTATAAAAAAAAAAGGTTTATGAAATTTAAGTTATAGTGTTCAGAGTCATGATCACAGCTCAACTTCCCGGTAAACAGTCTGGACACGTGGTCCCATGGCTTCTAGGCAATTTTCAATAAACGGGCACACTGCCGGCCCGGCCCCAAAAAAGGAAAAAATGCATAAATATCACCTCATAAGTGCTAGCGAGTGCAACATAGAAATTCAGTCTCCATCTCCCTCTTCGTATACGATCTTGACATGGTTCACAGCTTGGGCAGAAGTTCAGCCCTCAGCAAGCCAGGAAACCGGCTTAGTGCGAGAACCCTGTGAATTCAAGTAAATTAGAGAACAGTCTATAAAAATGTACACCCGAGTTAAGGTAATTAACCTCTTAACGGGCCGCCAGCTAACTCTCAATAAAAGCACAATATTCATTAATAAAGTTTTTACAACCAGCTTAAAGAGTCTAAAAATCAGCCATGGAATAAGTAAATTTGCATCATGAACAGAACTTATTAAATTGTGGCTTAATATAAAGTGAACTGTACTCAGTCAACATGCTTCGACAAAAATTTGCAGGTTAAACCGGCCACGTGGAGAGCAGTAATCATTATTTGACCAAAAAAAATTTAACAGCAAGTCACTCACAGCATTGAGAATGTTTTACATTCAATTAAGTTTCATACATAGAAGCTCTCACACTTCATTCTCTGTTTGTGAAGTTAATTAACAAACTCCGCGGCCGTTTACTACATGCACAGACACCGTTCACGAGCTGACTGCGCACCAAGTTTTTAGTCATTAATTTTTTAATGTAGAGCACTTTTACCATGACAATGACTCTTGAAAAACTACTCGCACTATTACAGAAAATAATAAAGCATGGACTATATACAGGGCGTTACGTACAACAGTAAAGAATGAGTTTCTCTTACATAACTTTGTCGGGTCGCACACACACATCATTACGTATTTTATGCATTTGCATATAGTTATTAATTATCCATACATGTATCATTATTTATAAGACAAATAAATACAAAGACAAACTTACCGGGAGTCAATTTACGCCTAGCCAAGCATGTAGGAACAGCAACTTCGTCGTAGAATACGGAGAGCGGAGACGGGGACAATTCTCTGAGCGAGGCGAAGCGTGGACTGCACACAGCAGCACAGAATAGTCACAGCACATAGCCGAGTTGCGCGCGCAACCGCACACAGTGCCGCTCCCCTCATACCGCGGACCAAAGTTCGCCCCCGCTGCCTCGGCTCACGTTATGTTACAATTACGAAACCTTTCTAGAATTTTGTAACCGCCGGCATCAAACCGGCACACCCCCACCCCGAAAGGGCAACCCGGTTGCCCCACTAAAAGAAACTCGGGAAAGTACCCTGCAGTGTACTCCCATCTGAAAACTCCGGTGGGCATCGTGGGTGAGTTGGCCCGATGGCACTTGCTCTCAGGAGAACAGAGGCTCAGAAGGGAAAACGAAAGAGACGAAAGAAGACGTGTATAGTGTAAGTGTGCGGTTGCTGCACACTGACCTGATCAGGGCCAGCCTACAGCAAAGAGGGACAGAGAAGAAAGACAAAAGAAAAGTTCGGGAGCTCCCTGAGTTCCGACCTCCTGAGGCTTGTCCACCCAAGCCAGAACACGATAGCCACCTAAACAGGGCCATCTGCCCCATGTAATTACGGGATAATTCCCTAAAACTATTCCCCATTTTACACACTACCATACTGCACGGGCCAAGGGGAAAGGGGGCGATGACAGTCCCCATGATGCGGTGGTCCCCACTGGGACCTGGCGGAAAACCATGTCAACTGTGACTATGGCACCTTTCCAATATATTGTTACGACGGTCTACTCGATCGTCGTAGGTACAGTGGAAACAAAATAAGTACAAGACACCAATTAAGTCACTAATCACACCTTTAATTGTTATAGTAAAACAGTTCGTAATTAACAACACAGTGTCTACAACAAATCAAATGAAATTGTTCATACGCAATAAAATGTCCACTAATATTAAAACTCAACTGTATTACAATTATACCGTCCGAATACAAAACGCAACACTTCACTAATAACTACTTGAACGTACACCGTAATAACCCGAACCGCTCTGTAAAATATATCGCACTAATACTCTCGAACCGCACAGTCAAAAATCTCGCATTGAACTGAACAACTAAGGCCGCGACGCGATGTATTTATAGTTAGCTAACACACACCAGAAGCTTCCAAACTGCGTCTTATCTCTCGCGAACTACGTAATTGCTGCGGCCTTGACACAGTCCGAGCGAAGGCTGGCAAAGTCGAGAAATTTCTCGCAACATGCGTTTAGTAGCACGTACACCACACGCTTACGTCGAGATCTTTCTGGGACATTCGATAAACGCCTAGATTGTTCTACGCTGTCGTAGCACTGCCCCCTCCTTAAGCCTGTTCGTCCCGAACTGGCAAAGCGTCTCTAAATTTGTATTTAGCCAGGCGATCTAGGTGGACGACCTTGAACTTTCGCTGTCCTTCCTGTTGAATCCGATAAACAACATCGTTAATCCTTTTTTTTACAGTGTAGGGTCCTTCCCAGTTAGACTGAAGCTTAGGTGAGCGACCACGACGGCGCTTTGGATTGAACAACCAGACCTGATCTCCTTCTTGGAAACCCACACTATTGCTGCGAATGTCATACCGAGTTTTCATTTTATCACTGGCAATCTTGAGCCGTCCTCTTACCAAGCGATTCATTTCTCGCAGTTGGTTTTCTAATTGCGAGGAATAGTTCTTTGGCTCTTGGGACTGAGTCTCAGGTGATCCAAACATCAAGTCCCCAGGAAGACGAATCTCCCGCCCAAACACCAATTTTGCTGGAGTCATGCCGGTTGTGTCATGTACTGATGATCTATACGCCATAAGGAATAGTGGTATACGTTGGTCCCAGTCTGTTTGGTTCTCGTCAACAACTTTCGAAAGATGCTGCTCAAGTGTCCTGTTGAATCTCTCAACCATCCCGTCCGACTGAGGATGCAGAGGCGTTGTCCTGGTCTTTCGAATTCCAAGTAGACGGCATAATTCTTTAAACACTCCTGATTCGAAATTTCTCCCCTGATCCGTATGGATTTCCATAGGGGCTCCATAACGGCAACAGAAGTTGTGAACTAACTGCTTTGCCACAGTGGTAACCTCCTGATTTGGAATTGCGTAGGCTTCCACCCACTTAGTAAAGTAGTCACCTACAACCATGATGTACCGGTTTCCATCGTCAGTAACTGGGAATGGTCCAGCAATGTCTATGGCAATTCTCTCGAAAGGTTGTCCAACGTTATACTGTCTCATTTTTCCCCTGCTTCTGGTTTGTGGGCCCTTGCTTGCAGCACATATTTCACACGTCCGAACCCATTCCTCTACGTCGTGGCGAAGATGAAGCCAATAGAATCGCTTCCGTATTTTGTCAAGGGTTTTGTTAACGCCAAGATGGCCTCCAGATGTTCCATCATGCATCTCCTTCAAAACAGACTGCACTTTACTTCGGGGAACTATCAACTGCATGACCACGTCTCGTCCATCTGCACTTTCCCAAGCCCTTTGCAGCAATCCGTTTTCTAAGGTGAGAGATTCCCATTGTGCCCAGTAGCCCTTCAGCACTTCGGAACCATGGCAGATATCTTGCCAATCCGGGCGGCGACCTTCCTCTTTTGCTGTCAAGATCTGTCCAATGTCTTCATCAGTCATCTGTTCTTGTCGACAGTCTTGTGTTGTCCAGCCATCAGCCAGGAAATCTACAGTGATGGCTCGAACATGTTCACTTGAGTTTTGTTCTTCCTTTCTGTGGCAATGTCGGCAGTCTTCCGGGCATGGTCTTCGTGATAAGCCATCTGCATTTCCGTGCAGGCGCCCCCGCCGATGTTGTACCTTGAAGTTGTACTCTTGCAGCCGTTCGAGCCACCTTCCCAACTGTCCTTCCGGATTTTTAAATCTCAAGAGCCATGCAAGTGCAGCATGGTCGGTACGTAGTGAAAACTCTCTCCCATAGAGGTATTTATGGAAGTGCTCCAAAGCTCTGACAATTGCCAACAACTCTCTTCTTGTAACACAATAATTTCTCTCTGGTTTAGAAAGTGTCTTGCTGTAATACGCTATTACTCGTTCTTCACCGTTCTGCACTTGAGACAAAACTGCTCCTAGACCAGTATTGCTTGCGTCTGTCTCTACGATGTACTTCCCTTCGGAAGCTGGAAAAGCGAGAATTGGCTGCGAACATAATGCAATCTTCAGCGTTCTAAATGCTTGTTCACACTCTCTCGACCATTGGAAGTTTCGTTTATTTTCCGTTAGCTCATGTAGTGGTTTAGCAATAGTAGCGAAGCCTTTCACAAAACGTCGGTAATATGAGCATAACCCCAGGAAACTCCGAACTTCGTGTTTATTCTTCGGAACTGGCCAGTCTCTTACGGTGTCTACTTTATTAGGATCCATGCTAACGCCCGCTGCCGAAACCAGATGGCCCAAATACTGTACTTCCTTCTGGAATAGAGAACACTTCTTCGGGCTCAGCTTCAGTTGTGCACCGTGAATTCTAGTTAGAACTTCCTTAAGGTTTTCCAAATGATCTTCGAAAGTCTTCCAGATCACTATGACATCGTCTAAGTAAACAAGGCAAGTTTTCCACGTCAGGCCTCGGAGTATCAGGTCCATCAATCTCTCAAATGTTGCCGGTGCATTACAGAGTCCAAATGGCATGACGTTAAATTGGAATAAGACACTTGGGGTCGAGAAAGCGGTCTTTTCCTTGTCTTCTTGATGAAGACCCACTTGCCAATATCCACTCTTGAGGTCCAATGTGGAAAACCACTGTGCTCCGGACAACGTGTCGAGTGTATCGTCAACGCGAGGTAATGGATAGCAGTCTTTCTTTGTAACGTCATTTAACCTCCGGTAGTCTACGCAGAAACGCAATCCACCATCCTTCTTCGCTACCAGCACTACAGGGGAAGACCAAGCACTTGACGAAGGTTCAATTACTCCCTCTGTCAACATGTCCTGTACTAACCGAGACATCTCCTCTTGTTTAGATAATGGAGGCCTTCGAGGAGGTTGGCGTATCGGTGTTGTGTCCCCGGTATTGATGCGATGTTGCACAAGAGAGGTTCTTCCCAGTGACTGTCCCCGAACTGCAAAACAATCTTTGAATTCGTGTAAAAACTGTCCGAGTTCTTTTACCTCACCACTTGAGAGGTCGTTAGAAGATCTGTTCAATAATTCTTGCAGTTCCTCTGGTAATTTAGAAGTATCCGAAGAACTGGGTCTTCGTTGCGTTATTCCGGCTACCCAGGCCACAGGAGTCAATTTGCCTAGGAGCGTATTGCTTTGTAAAGTGATAGCTTGATCCAAAATATTCGCCACTCTAATAGGTACATTTCCGGTTTCGTCAGGTTTTACTAAACTTCTGGCAATTAGTATGCCGGGTGTGCTGACTACCTGGGGTTCGAATATAGAGCACTGATTGCCCCTAGTATCTACCGCAGTTCTAACCATGATGATCTTTTCGGAGTTTGGCGGAACAGTTACGGCCACTTGGTTTATGACGTCCATCGATTTTTCTGCTGTCGTCATTGTTGATAGCATTACCTCTTCGCCTCCGATTCTCAAGACATTGTTTTTGAAGTCGACTATAAATCCGTATGCGTTCATAACGTCCACACCAAGAATTGCTTCATCCACAATGTCTGCAACAAGTACTTGATGATTAAACTCAAGTCTACCGAGGCGTAGGTGTATCTCCACTTTTCCATACACTTTTACAGGCCGTCCAGTAGCTGTTCGCAAGCTGCAAGAGCACCAGATTGGCTTGAGATCTTTCACCACGTCGGGGCGCACAATAGAAACTGTTGCGCCTGTGTCAACTGTAATCGAGGTTGGCCTTTCTTGAACAAATCCGGTAACTACCAAGCTCCCGGTGTTTTTCTGAAGCGTAGAAATTGCGTATTCTCGAGGGGCTTCGTTCCTCCAGTTAGTCAGCACACGCCCCGTTGCACCGACTATTGCTCGTTTCCCTGCTGCTGAATTCTAACCCGACAATCTCGTTGTAGATGTCCAGGTTTCCCACATCGATAACACTTCGGTCTTCAATCCTTTCTTATTTTATTCTGTGGCGCCGACCGTCGAGTCTCTGTTCCTTGTTCTTCTTCCTCATCGTCTGTGCCGTCGCGATCTTTTAGCTCGCGCACTTTATGACTTGTCCAACCAGACGCTGATTTAGCGGCCTCAAATTGCAAAGCATGTACCAGGGCGTCCGCACTGTTCTGGCGTCTTGCCATTCGTAACACTTGCTGTAGTTCGTTATCTCGGACACCGGCAGTAAATGTCTGCATCGCAAAACGCGTTCGAAAATCTTCTGCCGCTTCAGGATAGGCCAGTCTAATTAGTCTGTCGATACTTGCTTCAAACTCTTGAAGACTTTCCCCGGAATGCTGTCGCCTTGCTCTCAACTGGGTGCAGTACACATCTCGCAAATGTTTATCACCATACCGTAATTCCAGAGCTTTTATCAACTCGGCATAGGTGTTCTGGCTGTCAGGTGGCACTTTCTGTAGTAGTTCTGCCACGGGTCCTTTTAATGCAAGAACAAGTGAAACAGCCTTGTCTTTTTCTGTCCAATTATTTGCTCATGCAGCAGCTTCAAATTGGCGGAGGTACGTTGCCCAGTGAGTGCTTCCGTCAAAGGTTGGAGCTTTGACATGAACTGTCCCTACTGCAGGCAAAGTGACTTTCTCTGTTAACTTATTTTCTGTCTTGATCACTGGTACAGTCTGTTCAGAAATTTGTTTTGGTTGAATCTTCATGCACTGTTCAACTTCAGTTTTAATTTGTTCTCTTATGTTTGACATTGTGTTTTCTACTGCAGATATTTTATTTGACACAGATTCTTCTATAACAGATATTTTTGTAGACATCGATTCCTCCACAGTCAAGACAGATTTTTCTACTTCAGCTATTTTTAATGTCATTGATTCTTGTACCTCCGATATTTTAGTTACTTGCTTATTAAGCTCACCTCGTAGGAGACCCAACTCTGCAGCGGTTTGTTCTTGTGTCTGCTTTTGCTGCTGTATTAACTCCTTGATGTCATCTGCCTCCAGCTTGCGTTTTTCATCCTGTCGTCTTTCTGTTTCTTCCGCCTCCTGTCTGCGTTTCTCATCCTGTCGTTTCTCTGCTTCCTCTCTTTCTTGTATTCGTTCTTCTTTTTGTCGTCTTTCTGCTTCTTCCTGTGTCTGCCGCAGCAGTGTTTGTAAAGCTTCCATCATCTGACTGGGATCCATGTTTACTGATTAATTACGAATCACACTCGCCTTGTACAAAGCGTCGACTGTTTCCACTGTTAACCGTTCTATCCCACTTCTGACACCACTGTTACGACGGTCTACTCGATCGTCGTAGGTACAGTGGAAACAAAATAAGTACAAGACACCAATTAAGTCACTAATCACACCTTTAATTGTTATAGTAAAACAGTTCGTAATTAACAACACAGTGTCTACAACAAATCAAATAAAATTGTTCATACGCAATAAAATGTCCACTAATATTAAAACTCAGCTGTATTACAATTATACCGTCCGAATACAAAACGCAACACTTCACTAATAACTACTTGAACGTACACCGTAATAACCCGAACCGCTCTGTAAAATATATCGCACTAATACTCTCGAACCGCACAGTCAAAAATCTCGCATTGAACTGAACAACTAAGGCCGCGACGCGATGTATTTATAGTTAGCTAACACACACCAGAAGCTTCCAAACTGCGTCTTATCTCTCGCGAACTACGTAATTGCTGAGGCCTTGACACAGTCCGAGCGCCCGAGCGAAGGCTGGCAAAGTCGAGAAATTTCTCGCAACATGCGTTTAGTAGCACGTACACCACACGCTTACGTCGAGATCTTTCTGGGACATTCGATAAACGCCTAGATTGTTCTACGCTGTCGTAGCAATATATATATATATATATATATATGAGTTTTACATGTGTGCTCCAAGGGCATGCCCAAAACGTACCGTGTCGACGAAGTGCACATCCGACCTCATCGACACGACAAGTTTCGCTTCTCTCTCTAACTCCTTTTTTTTGCTTTTCTAGTTTTTTTTTTTTTCTCTCTGGGTAAGGTCAGGAAAATCGGAAGGTGGATGGTCAAGGACAATTAAACAGTCATAAGCTAGGATTAAAGGTAAGGACCTGGCTCCCTCCGGACATAAGGATAATTGGAGAGAACCAAGGCTCGCGCTGGCAGGGGCGCATCCCTGAAATAGACGAACCCCACTGGGACTGTGGGAAACATCTACCCGCTACCATACCATTCTCAATACCGCCCCCGGAGCACACCCTCTTACAATAGACAACGTCCTCACTCACACAGAGACCGCCACCGTTCCCCCCCCTTTTCTCTCAGCCCGTTTACCCTTTTCTACACAATTTCAATTTGGAGATATGTGTAGTAACCTCTTTAGCATCACCACCTGGCTCCTCCAACCGCGCCGTCACCGGTGACGTAAACCCGAGGATACGGTACGGCCCCGACCAACGATAGCATAATTTGGCGGCTCTTTTATCGGCAGCCGAGCTGATCGGGTGGCTCTGGCAGTAGACCAAATCTCCTACCTTAAAGGGATTTGGAATACGCCCCTGATTATACCGAGCACGGACGCGCTCGTGCGCACGGAGCAAATTCTTCCGGGCCTCTTTCCACCTATCTGCCGTCCTAATGTCTGGGTTACTCAGCAGAAGATCGTCTATATTCCATAAGTTGGCCAAGGGAAGCGTAGGCGAGAAACCAAACATAACTTCAAAAGGAACGGCCTTATGACTGTCATGCAGGGCCGTATTGAAAGCTAGTTGTAACCACTTAAGGTTCTGGTCCCAGGTGGTCTGTTGTTCCGCATGATAGGCGATGAGTGCGGACCGGAGATTCCTGTTGAATCTCTCCGCGTGGGACGGCTGTGGGTAATAGGGGGAAGTGGTTACATGTTTGATGCCATTGGCGAAGCACATTCGCCGAAAGTCGCCAGAAATAAATTGTGGACCATTGTCCGAGACAATGATGGCCGGAAGACCGAAATGCTGAAATACATGACTCTGGAGCGCGTTTATGGTCAATCGAGCAGTTGCCTGCCGTAAGGGCAGTAGCCAGGCAAACTTCGAAAAAGCATCCACACAGACAAGTAGGTAAGCATTACCTGACTTGCTACGCGGGAAGGGTCCCACGTAGTCGATGAATAGCTTCTCCATCGGTCTGCTCGCCACATCAGATGACAACAGCCCCAACTTTGTGTTTTGGGCAGGCTTGCTTAAGCCACAGAGATGACATGCCTTCACCCGAGTTGCTATGTCCCTATCCATGCCCTTCTAGATGAAGTTTTTTGTAATGCTGGAAATGGTCTTCGAAATCCCCTTATGTCCACCTACCGGGGAATTGTGATAGTAGCTGAAAACCATGGGCACAAGTTTGCTAGGCAGCACTATCTTCGGGGCCCGCCCCTTTTTCTCTCTGCAACATAGGACGCCCCTGGACAAGAAGTACGGGACCTGCACGTTACCCTCTTTTAGATTTTGGATGATCGGACCCAACTCTTCATCATTTAACTGATGGGGTAACACATCAGTAAAAGCTAAAGGAAAGTCCAGTAAAACAGAACAGGGTTGCTCCGGCTGGGCTTCGCTGGGCTGGGAAAATATACGGGACAAAGCATCTGCAACCACATTCTGAGTTCCCCGAATGTGTTGCACCTTAAATTTAAAGGATGAGATTTTAACCACCCATCGTCCAATCTTACCCAGCTGCCGGGGATGAGCGAGAAGCCAAGAGAGAGCCTGGTTGTCGGTCTCGAGCAGGAACTCAGCGTGTTCCAGAAAACGCCTGAACTTATCTAGAGCGTATACCACAGCCAAACACTCTAGCTCATACACTGAAGACTTCCGTTCTTGTTGGGTCAAAGTTCTAGAAATGAAGGCCACAGGCTGCCTAGCACCATCAACCACTTGGGACAGAACCGCCCCGAGCGCCACCGAACTCGCGTCCGTCTGTAAGATAAACTGTCTCGAGAAGTCTGGCATTCTCAGTACTGGAGGGGAAATAATGGCTTCCTTCAGAGTCTCGAAAGCCTTCTGTTGCTTTTCCCCCCATACAAATTTGGCGCCCTTCTTCCGGAGTTCATTCAGAGGTGCCGCAATCTCCGCCGCGTTTGGGATGAAACGCCGATAGAAATTGACCATCCCCACAAATCTCGCGATGCCTTTGGCATCCTTTGGTGGGGGAAAGTCCCTGATCCCCTGTGTTCGCTCAGGATCCACAGTGACACCTCTATGGGAAATCAGGTGGCCCAGAAAAGAAATTTGTGTCTGGGCAAACTTCACCTTTTCAGGATTGACAGTGAGGCCGGCACCCCTCAACCTGCACATCACCTCCTCAAGATGACTCAAATGTTCCTCATACCCCTTGCTGTACACCAGCAAGTCATCAAGATAATTAAAAACGTACTTGAACTTGACATCGTGAAAAACGGTGTCAAGCAAACGGGTGAGTGTTTGGGCCCCTACCGCTAGACCCATAGGAACCCTAGTATACTGATAGAGGTTCCACGGAACACAGAATGCCGTGTAGGGCCTACTTTCTTTCGTCAAGGGAATCTGGTGATATGCAGAGTTGAGGTCAATGATGGTAAAATACCTCGCCTCACTGAACCAATCGAACGCGGAATGAAGGTCAGGAAGTGGGACCGAATCTACCTCGATGTTAGCGTTCAGCTTGCGGTAGTCGATGACCATCCTGTGCTTACCTCCAGGCTTGGGCACTAGGAACGCTGGACTGGCATAACTGGACTGAGAAGGTTCAATCACCCCTTGATCTAATAATTCTTGAACCTTCTCCCTCAAGATGTTCATCTTCGGAGGGGCAAACTTATAAGGGTGGGAGCGCACCACCTTGGAGTCCGTTAGGCGGATCTTATACTCCAAGAGATGTGTGAGCCCAAGGGCCGGAGTTAATACAGTGGGGAAACGCTCACACAACTGATCTAAAGCGGACAGCTGGGACTGGGAGAGGTGGTCTCTAGATGTGTCGGGGCACTTAACCTCTTGGATATCTTGCCTGGTCCCCTGATATCCAAGGAACGGGATTACAACTCCCCGATTGAATTTAAAATAACATTGGTGCTCTTGGATGTCAATAACGAGACCACTTTTGCAGATGAAATCGGCAAAAATAATGCATTCAACTCCCAGAGCCGGAGAAACCAGAAAGCTCCACACCCAAGAAAATCCCTCGATTTTAAACTTGAATGAAACTACCAGGGAAATGGGCAGAATTTCCTGGGATGCCGTCCAGCACACTACGGAAGACTTTTCTGACCGTTTAATTAAACCCTGTCGCTCAAGGTCCTCGCACACTTTAGATGAAATGATGGATCTTGCTGATCCGGAGTCAACTAATGCTCTGAGTTGACTCTTTTTCAACTCCAACAGCAAGAAGGGGCATACGGAAGTGGGTCTAGAGATGGTTTGGAGGACCTTGCTAACCAAAGACTTGGGACCTACAACTGGCCTGGAGGCGCGTACCTTAGAAGACCGGCGACAGGTAGGGGAAAACCTCCGACATATCTTCCCCTCATTGAGCCTTTTCTGAATGACCTTGGGCGCCCTGGGGAGGGACGTTGGACTCGACCCAACCCCGGTACAAAATCGTCTGACGTGGCCCAACCTACCACACTTAAAACAAGTCACATTAGGCGAACGACGGCGCCTCTCGCTACAAGAGTTTGTAATACTATTTTCATAACCACATGAGGATGGCACAATTCGCCCCCCATGCCTCTCGTGTCTTAACTTATCATGGGTCACGTGCTCCCGGGACTCGTCAATCCCCTGGATCATTCGAGAAAACACACATAGCCGTTCGAGGTCCGCAAAACAACGTGGACGGTCCGCGAACACCAAACGGGATCTCTCTTGGGGAGTCACCCCTTCTAAAATTCTTCCAACGACATCCTTCTCGGGCAACCCTAACCTCAAAACCCGAGCACATTTACGGATATCCTGCACAAAATCCCCCAACGCCTCTCCGTTGGCCTGTGCACGATAGAACCGGCTAAGTTCCAAATGCCAACGTCGCCGACGGGGTATGAAAGAGTCCAACACCTCCCCATGGAGAGAGTCGATACTGCCACCACGACGCAGAGTGCGGGTGACCAGCTCAGCCAATAAACCCCGGCAGTACGGATATATAACGGACAAGAGGACCTCATCGGACAGCCCCGGAAAATCCGCCAACTCCAGGACGATGTCCAGAAAAACCAACAATTTGTCCTCATCTTCTCCATCCACTACCGGAAGTCTCTGGAGGATGCCGGAAATAGGATTGGGTAGTCCTTGATACCCTACCCCCGCCAGAATCACACAATACACTGAACACAAAACATAACCCACAAAAGCATATTTACAAGGAACGGAAAAACTCAAGTACTGTCCTTCCTTTGAGTAGACCCGCGGGTTCTCTAGCGCTGCGGAAACCTGGCCTATACTGAACCATGCACTCCACGACGGAAGGAGACAAGAGACAAGCAAGAATACTAGACACACATAACAGCAAACAGCAACTCGACACACACGTCGTACCAACACATAAATCACAACAACCAACTAACCATCAACTAACAGTCCTAATTCGGGAATTAAAAATACTTCGACATCAACCGGACACAAGTCGGTTCCGGTACCGATTTCCGATCGGGCCATACCGCATCCCGTCAATATACCACGCTAAACACCGACCCTAATTAACATTCCACCTTCCAGGCCACGCTTGAGACTCCCCGGCCGTACAAGCTATCAAAATTTTTTAAACACCATTAACCGCCTCAGTGGTGCGACCCGACTCACAAATTAAACAACTTATAACTAGCCTACCCGGGCCTATATCAACTATGTTACAACAATCGCATTAATGTTTCCGAGTCTGCAAGCCCCGCCACACACACCAGGACCCAAGGGTTCAAGCCTAGAATGAACCACGCTCTGCTACCATTTGTAACCCCTCTTTCCTTTTATGTCCTTTTTTCTTGTATGAGTATAAAAACAACTTAATTTACTTTAATATTTTTTTTTTGAAAGAGAGGTTACAAGTTAATTAGGACTAAGCCGAAGCCTAGGGAAGCAAAAATTATGCTGGGTCCAGTATGACGGGACTTGCAATAAAACTCAGCTGTAACAGAACGATAACAATTTATTTTATTTCATGCCCTGCTTGTGTGCCCAATCACAAGTATGAATATGGTAAAAGATAACAAGTGTGTAAAATCTTAGTCATAACAAATGTGTGCAAATATAAACGATCACGAGTGTGTATAAATCTTCAAATCTTCAGCATAACAAATGTGTATAATATTAAGCACAGCAAATATATGTATATAAATCAATGAACACCCATATATATATATATATATATATATAATTATAAAATCTTCTCCCATCTCGTGGCTAGCTAGACACATAACAACACACACAGAACACAAGGTACACCAACTCACAATTACATTAATTTTTAACACGCATGCCCCTGGAATGCACCCACCCAACAGGTAGAGTAACTACAATCTTATAACTCAGCAGTGATAAAATATACGCCCTTCGGCAACCCGTTCAGCAGAATAACGTAAAGCCAAAACCCCAGGAAGAATGATAATAATTCATGAGGCCTAAATAACCGGACCACCCCTTTATCTAGCATTCCATTGATCAATGACCCATGATGAGCGTGTGAACCTTAAGTTCCTTTCACATCATTAATAGAAACTGACAAAACTACGTCACCTACTTTCGGACAGTGTTTATAAAATTCTAGACAGTTATTTGACTTCAAAAAAAAAAATTCCAAAAGGAATTAAATCTCTATGTACCTTAATAAACAGAAATTAATTGCTTGAGGCATTACTATTTCAGGCGATTTTGACAATACATAATTTACTCAAAAAAGAAAATGATGAATATATGTTTTATAGTCAAAAATTAAACAGCAAATGCTATAAGTGGGAAGTCAACCCATATGTGTTTGCCAGTTAAGAAAACAATCAGTTTAGCCCTTGTGCAAGGGGAAAAAATCAGCTAAAATATTTCCATTACATTAGTAAATTATTTCTATTAGCCTCAAATACTTATATAAAATAATTAAAGGAAAGAATACAGTAAGGTGGTTGTGCTCTGGCATCTGTGGGAGCGCGCCCACATGTAGTTGACAAAAGTTGACAGGCATTCAACCTGTCTGAAGTTGCACCAGCGTGTGTCAAAGAAAAACTAAGTCCCATTTTGTAATCCCAGAAAAGTCCCCCCAAAAAAAACCCCAGGAAAGTCCCCAGCCCTTAAATGTGAAACCCATAGTCAATTTAAAATTTATACACAGCTGTTCCAGCCGGAACAGAGCTACTGCAAGCAATATTTAAATATAGTAAGGAGTAAAATGAAAATGAGATGCAACAGTAAAATGGTACAAGATTAAAATCTCTCTGGCGCGCTCCCCCAGTGCAGCACGCACTTACAGCCATTGCATTTAGTGTTATGTAACTGAGTTATAAAAAAAAAGGTTTATGAAATTTAAGTTATAGTGTTCAGAGTCATGATCACAGCTCAACTTCCCGGTAAACAGTCTGGACACGTGGTCCCATGGCTTCTAGGCAATTTTCAATAAACGGGCACACTGCCGGCCCGGCCCCAAAAAAGGAAAAAATGCATAAATATCACCTCATAAGTGCTAGCGAGTGCAACATAGAAATTCAGTCTCCATCTCCCTCTTCGTATACGATCTTGACATGGTTCACAGCTTGGGCAGATGTTCAGCCCTCAGCAAGCCAGGAAACCGGCTTAGTGCGAGAACCCTGTGAATTCAAGTAAATTAGAGAACAGTCTATAAAAATGTACACCCGAGTTAAGGTAATTAACCTCTTAACGGGCCGCCAGCTAACTCTCAATAAAAGCACAATATTCATTAATAAAGTTTTTACAACCAGCTTAAAGAGTCTAAAAATCAGCCATGGAATAAGTAAATTTGCATCATGAACAGAACTTATTAAATTGTGGCTTAATATAAAGTGAACTGTACTCAGTCAACATGCTTCGACAAAAATTTGCAGGTTAAACCGGCCACGTGGAGAGCAGTAATCATTATTTGACCAAAAAAAATTTAACAGCAAGTCACTCACAGCATTGAGAATGTTTTACATTCAATTAAGTTTCATACATAGAAGCTCTCACACTTCATTCTCTATTTGTGAAGTTAATTAACAAACTCCGCGGCCGTTTACTACATGCACAGACACCGTTCACGAGCTGACTGCGCACCAAGTTTTTAGTCATTAATTTTTTAATGTAGAGCACTTTTACCATGACAATGACTCTTGAAAAACTACTCGCACTATTACAGAAAATAATAAAGCATGGACTATATACAGGGCGTTACGTACAACAGTAAAGAATGAGTTTCTCTTACATAACTTTGTCGGGTCGCACACACACATCATTACGTATTTTATGCATTTGCATATAGTTATTAATTATCCATACATGTATCATTATTTATAAGACAAATAAATACAAAGACAAACTTACCGGGAGTCAATTTACGCCTAGCCAAGCATGTAGGAACAGCAACTTCGTCGTAGAATACGGAGAGCGGAGACGGGGACAATTCTCTGAGCGAGGCGAAGCGTGGACTGCACACAGCAGCACAGAATAGTCACAGCACATAGCCGAGTTGCGCGCGCAACCGCACACAGTGCCGCTCCCCTCATACCGCGGACCAAAGTTCGCCCCCGCTGCCTCGGCTCACGTTATGTTACAATTACGAAACCTTTCTAGAATTTTGTAACCGCCGGCATCAAACCGGCACAGGTGTTGCAATCATTTGAAAAGGCAATACCCGAATCCCATATACCCAGAGTATGTATACAAATCTCTTCTCTTAATCATATGTACCCATGCTACGTTTTATGAGATGTGGTTGATGAATTCAAAACTTGTCGTGACACATCCTCAAAGAGACAAACACACGCTCGCTTGCTCAATCAATCACATTACTACACTACTACACTTTCTTTGTCTAACTGGATCTCTTTATTTTCTCTCTCCCTTCTCCGGACTCACTTTGTTTCTCCGTCTGGATGTCCATTTTGTAAATATATTTACGTAAAAATATATTGCATTGGATTATAAGTAAGCCGATTCATTACTTAAAAAATAAAGATTGATGAATTCATAGACAAAATCCACACAAAACAGTAACTGTTTTGGATTACGTGGAGCCTCTTGAATTTGATGTGGATTATGATTCCTCCAAATTCAATGATTTGCTTATTAATGAAGTCACTCAAACATAAGCGAGATCGTCACTGAGATGATTTTTAGGCCAAAACAGAATCACGTTCTACTTGTTTCAGAGCCTGCTCGGCAAATGTACGGAGCTGTATAAGATCGTTTTTCCTTCAATCTTATGTTAATTGAACGGTAAACGCATGGAATTATAGATCCCGGTGGGGAATTTGCCAAGTTAAATGTTAGGTGGTCTAAGTCTTTTGTTGGCGAAGAATTGATTGTCTCAGATTCTTATACACATTTTTCCGAACGGATGTAATATTTTTAAGTGACACTGCATTCCGTAGACGTACAGAATTCTCTTGATAGGTAACTGAATCGGTTGTTTCCAAATTATTGATTAGACGACCAACTTTGGGTCCACAGTCCTGTCAAGGTAACGTAAAACAAGGAAGTTAACGTAAAATAAAAAAAGAAACATTTTGATTATAAATAATTATTATTTCTACGCGGTAATAAATCGAATGATTTTACATAGTTATATGGTGAAACTTACTAACCACAACGTTGAGATGTATTAAAAATAGGCTATAGCTTTACAGATGGCGCACTAACTTGTTCGAGCGTCCGTATTGACAAAAACTTTATTATACAAAACGGATTTAACATAAAGCGAATTACGAAACATGCGTTAAGAAGACAGAAAGCAAGTGATACTAAAGAACGATTAAATTATTCTCTCTAAACGATTATTGTTGCACAATTACAAAGCGTTAGCAACCAAACACGTCACACCGATCTGAAAGTTCCATTCATAAGGAACAAAATCCAGATGACTCGCAACCAGATATAGTCATGGTATAGTCAATCACAAAAATTATTTAACAGTGCAGCTGTAGGTCAACGGTCGAAATCATAGAAGACTCCATAGAGCTTGGTCTCAAGATATTCTAGAACTCACAATACCCAATATTCTACAATTTGATACGCATACAAGGAAAACCATAAGTAAAGTGGATGTAATACTAAATACTAGAGTTAGCAGAAGCACTAATGAGTAGACCAGACAAACGCCCTCATGGCGAAGAATGTGATAATGATTTCAGTGGTGAGATCAATGAGCGAAAAAGCAGTAACTGGAGAGTACCACTGCCAATAACCGATAAACGCACAAAAGGATATAACCACTGGCCAGTCAATGACAATTTAAAAACTGCAAGAGCCTGCAGAAAACAAGGGTGTAAATTGCGTAGTCGAGTTTGCTGTGGAAAGTGCAATGTTTGTTCGTGTTTTACAAACAAACAAAATTGTTTTAAAGACTTTCACACATCTTAAATAATGCAATATTTTTCAAAAATTTTTTCACAGGTATTTGTGTTACATAAGTAAAGTATTAAAGTATTAAGTACTTTAAAAATATAATAAATACTAATCTTGACTAATTGTCTTTCTTTACTTTCTTACCTTTTTTGTATGAACGTATTCCTAAACTACACAATTGTGTGGCTATGTTTACAAGTAAGTGGAAAGAGGGAATTGTGTTTTACTATTTTTCTAATGCTTAAATTACAGCAAACAACAATAATCAATATAAATTTCCAAAAATAATTTAGAAAAATTAAATTACTACACACAGATTTAACTTGTTTCGAAAAACGATCCTCGCTGTAGTCAAATTACTTTAATGGAAGATTAAAACATGCACTCGTCCTGATATTCCACAGCTGTTAACGTTAAAATAAACTTAGTAGAAATAAATGTCTCTTCTAGAAGTAAGAAATAAAACAAGCAACTTGACAGGCAACCACTGTGTATTCTGTTGTATTAGTTTATATTACCTTAAGTTTTTGCGGTTGTTTCTTTGCCGTCAAATATTTTCTTTGTAACCCATAACGGTATGGAAGCAAAGAATGTGTACTACATTCTAGTATGTAGAATGTGTGTTTTCTAGTACTACATTCAAATTGGCAGATTCCTAGTTACATTTGAGTTGCTGTGTTGTCTCGATGTAACGTTTGTAAACACAAGACACAGCGAAGTGTATGTTGATAGTTTGGCAACATCTTAATGTTGAAAGCTCTGAAAACTACACTGACACAACGCACACGCATACACACTACACTGTTAAAGTGAAAGACCGTGTGTGAGGAAAAAACCCAGCTGACAAGAACACTGTAACTAAAAGTTATATGGGAGCAATAGTAAGTAAAACATACAGGGCTAACTTATCACCACGGACAAGTTAAAAATAAAATAAATGTATATATACTCTACAATAATAAACTTTGAAGTGTGGAGAAGTTGACTCTCTCGCAATCGCTGTTTCATTAAAAGAAGTTAATTCTTTCAAAAAACAAAATGTTGTTTACTATTAAGGTTTAATAATCTTATAATTTTAAAATGTATTAATTAAAAATCTTTCGTTTTCCAGCGTTTAGTTTAGTTGACC
Source organism: Magicicada septendecula (assembly GCA_034769895.1). NCBI lineage: Eukaryota > Metazoa > Arthropoda > Insecta > Hemiptera > Cicadidae > Magicicada > Magicicada septendecula. The sequence goes on from CM068368.1 coordinate 179,821,936, forward strand.
AATGTTTAGTTTACTAGTCAATAAAAAAACCTTTATATAGTATAAGGGTAACAGAATTTGATAAGAGACTGTTTAAAAGATTAAAATACAACTTAAACATATTTCCGTGTATTATATAACTTAATCATATATTTCAGTTGTGAGAGAATTTATTAAATATCCACGGAACAGTTATTAACATCGTCTATTGCTGAACAAATACGGTTTACTGTAGTTTCACTACTCTAAATACATGCTTTGAAAACGTCTGTACAATAGAAAAGTACCCCAATTTTAGCATTTAAATAAACATGGTATTAAAAAAATGTCTATCAACGTCTTAAAACATTACGTTAATACAGGCGTCTTATAACTACTCATTTATTTATGTGATTGTAGACTTCAATAGCTTTCATCTTATCGAAGTTTATTATAATGAAATATAATTTTCGAAATTTATTTTTGTTAACCAAAAGTGAAAAATACATTAAAATGTTAATTTCGTTTATTAATTAACACAATCTGTTTATTAAAACCAAGTTACAGTACAAAAGTAAAATCGTGTATACTGTATATAATTAAATTTGTAATGTTAGTCATGGATTTTAAAACTCATGTAAGACAAAAAAGAAAGTTTAAGGATTTTACAGTATAGAGTATTTTGTTAGTTTCGACGTTCTTCGACATTAGCCAAATAAGGTAATATGTTGCATAAATATTTCTTAATTTTTATTAAACTTTTAACACGTTTGTAAAAATAATAACTAAGATGAAAAACGAAAATCGTAATTGTTTCAATGGGTGAAGTTATCATAGGTCAGTACTTTTACGTAAAAAATAGAACAATTTAAAGACACTGGTAAATTTTTTTCTTCTTTGTTTAGTTTCCAAAGTAGCACAATTTTGAATTAAAGTGTAGGTCTACTATCGTAGATTATAAACTTCTTCACATAAAATGAACCATTATTAACTTTCCTCATAGCATATACAAGGTGAATAGTTTCAGAATATACTGTAAAAAAATATTGACAATATTTAATACAAAGAAAGTGCTCTTACGGTATGCAGTAGGTCTGAAAAGCAATTTTAATTTTCACAAAGGTACTGTTATTCTAAAAAAGAATATTAATATTTTATTTGGATTCTAATTAGTTTTATAACTTTTGCCAAGGAAGAGCTTTTTAAATAATTTTTCACAGACAAATTTAATTGAAGTTAGTATTTTGATAAGAGATCTGGGCAGGTTAGTTACAAAAGACGTTTTTTCAAAGATCTATTCCATTTTTTGAAAAGAAATATTACTTCTCTAAGAATATTAGAAACAATTATATAAAAATAAAGAGACTATTAATTCTAAATGTGAATTTAAAAGTATGAACAATAAGTATATAAAACGTGTATGACAATTAAAAATCATAAAATGAGTAATCGGCTCCTTACAAAAGAAAAAGGAAGAGAGAGAGAGAGAGAGAGAGGGTATGTCCATATACGTTTTTGTGTTTTTATGGTTTTGTATAACTGTGAAACATACGTTTTCATGAATTTGAAGGTCACCGTAAGTTCAAACGTTTTTTGTTTTTTGTGAGAGGACCAAAATACAAGGCTTGAGACGTAAAATAAAAAGTGAATTCCATTATTGGTATTATTGTTAGTAAAAGTCGCATCTGATATGTGTGTAAGCTTACAAATTTTATACTTTATATAAAGTTTCTATACTATGCAAACCAAAGTTTAAACGTAAATAGTAACTGATATAAAAAAACAAATACGTTTTTAAAATCTAAATATAATTTCAAAAGGAAATAACTATATAGGAAAACATTTTATTCATAACTGGCATTTAATTCTCCTGATTCTGAAAAGAACGTATCGTAAAAACTGTGCTTACAAAATTTCAACAGCGATGTCGAGAAATCGGCAATAATTTATACCATTAGGAAAGAAATTGAGAAAACGTGTCTTTCCGTAGAGCGCCCTCATTTATTCTACTCCCACCCCACTCAAACACAAATTCCGTATTTCCTCACGCTTTTGCATACTGTTTAGAAAACCCTTTTAGATAAAAGTTCATCAGCTTCGATCATGTAATTAAATATTTGCTGTTTTTTTTTATAATTTACTTTTAAAGAAGTATTAATGTGTATATTATGTCTTGCATATTATTATTTGTGAAATGTCGTAAATAAACCGTTTAGTAGAAACGTGCCACTTTCTCTTAAATACAATATAACTGAGAAAATCCAAACGGTATATAAGTACTGACCAATGAGTCAAAATCGTACAATTACTTTTAACATTTTACGCTCAGATACGTAAATTTTAGGCCAAATTGAATTTTTGTAATGTCATAAAACAACTATTAGCAATAGTTAAAAATTATCTTGTAAATGCCTTTTAAAATAATAATTATTAATTATTTAATAAGAAATGTTAATTAACTAACTTATATTAGCTATTTATTATTGTAAATCGTAAAATGACTATGTGTATTAAAGTCAATTAAATGTATAAATAATTATAAGACAGCAGAAATCATAGTAATATAGAGTAATGAAATATCAAGTTTCTTGACGCATTACACAACCCTTGGTTATATAATAGTCTTTATAAATAATAAGTCACTCTAAAATTGTATATATAACGTGAATTGTGTTGAAAAATGTTTAAGTATGAGATACTTAATGATAGAACAAAATAAAAAATATATAGAAACTATTATAATGTAAGAAAGTTATAAATATGAAGAATAAAAAATAGTTTCTCAACAAATAGATTCACTAATTTAACACTATGTACCAAAACACATAAAACAAAAAATGCATTATATTGAAGCAAGAGAAAATAATATTAGTAACCATAGATGAATACAATTTAGAAAAAATAAACATAAACAAACTAATAACAGATTGAAAAAATGGGAGTTAAATAAATATACAGCGGTATGGAAACAATTTCAAAATAAGTAATACTTAGTAGTACAAGATTAAACTACTAAAAAGCTGGTAATAACTAAAAAGCATCCAGTCAAACACTTACCTGAAGGGAACACAGGATTTAAAATCATGAAAATACACACTACACATTCGCTAGTACGAAATAAATGAAATTTGATTAAAGTGTAGCCAAATTATACACTACTACACACATTACACATTGCATTAATTTTTAACATTAAATACATTATTTACAGTAATTATTAATGTTATATAGTGTTAACATTACGTAACAGACAAGATAATAGCTGTATAGTCTTTTGTCTTGTTTAAGAGTTGCAAATAACCGGTTTTTAAGTATGTAGGCCTACTACACTACTACACATGGCAACTTTGTACTTTTCCTCCCTGAAGCACTTTAAAATAATTCTGACTACAGACAGCTTTTGGGTGACGGAAACCCTACCACAACAAATTAATATTCTAATAACAACTTACAGTAAAACAAATATATCACATATTCCTCATAACCACAGAACTGTACATGTTTCGATATGGGAGCGTTTCAGCCATCACTTGACCTCTGAATTCGCATCAAACTGAAAACGTTTTAGTATACACTGTGCAGTGCAATTTAGAATATTTTTAGAAACCCTTTTTATATTTAAATCACTCAGATCAATACTACAGGAATTGTACTACTACCATTATTGTTTTGCAGGAACACTGCTGTGTAGCAGTTACGTCCACCATGTTATGTTTGAAAAATATATGAAACAAAATCTTGAATTATTTTGAGTTTTTTTAACCTAACGTCATACTTTAAGTGTGATATAATCGGTAAATTAAAAATTTGATTTTCTGGTTTTTGGGTTAATACTATATCATTCTGAAACATCAGAGCAGAATTCTCGTTTATGTCAATAAAATGAATATTCATTTTCAGTTACTCAGTTACTCGTCAACCAGATGTCAATGTTCCCGAATAAAAACTAAGCTATGATTTACACCTTTTTTTATATTAGCAGATTTAGCATTATGTTGCAACAATACAAATAGCATGGATAATATACAACAATGCATATGTAAATTCATAACAACAAGAAAATGGAAAAGGTTTATTAAACACACTGTACTTAAAACTAACAATCTCGAGTACGTGTTTATGTCTCTGATGTGTCGTCATAACGGTGAAATCTGTGTGTACACTGTACATATTTGTTATATGTAATACAGTAGGCTATAATGTCTTTAATTGTAAATATAAAAGATGAAGTATTTTTATCTAGTTGTAACTTTAAAAGTAATTTAAATGTTAGAAATATTTCCAAAACGTTAGTACGGAAATAAAATTTGAATTATATTCAATTTATTTCCCATTAAGGAAAAATTTGTAACGGTAAAGTGGTATGAATAACGTGCAACGATGTATTTGTAAATTATAACAGCCATAAAATAGAAAAACTCTATTCAACACCCTGTACGGGTTTAAAAATAACAATCTCGAACAAGTTTGTTACATGTGTGACGTCATGAGGGGTGAGATCTATGTGTATATTGTTAAACAATGTAATGTATTAGTGTGCGTGTAGCTGGTAGAGGTTTGAAAACCAGACGCACGTAAAATTACTCGTTTTTCTTAATGTTCGAAAATTGTTAACGAGTCAGTATCAGCGGGCTTACGCACATGTGGACTCGCGCTGGTGCTTAATTGTGTGTGTTTAAGGTGACAGGTAAATCGTTTTCTTGAACTCCGATAACAAAATATTTACGGAATAACTAAATCTGGTGAATGCAAAATGTCGCAAATCAACAAGTGTTGTATTTGCCGAGAGTTTTCAATACACAAAAAAACAGTAACAACAGTAAACATAGGGTCTTTTTCGATATAACTCCGCAAACTACTCATCAATGTTCATCTTTCATGAAATGACTATATAACAACTGGTACACTCGTTGGGGGAAGTGCTGTTGAATTTCTGCAGAACAAACTCATTCTGCATCGCGGTAGGTAGTGCAATCGCGGTCATCCAATGATCTTATGTCTGTCCCAAAAATCTGACAGACGGCGGTTAAATAAAAAGACTGTGGCACAGAAATTTCATTTTGCAAGGGTAAATGATTAGAAAAATCGAAATTACTATTTCATATTGTTATATTCTTCATCTACGCCTTGGCAAATGAGTATGCAACCACCAAATTCTGTGATGACGAGTTCGCTATGTCTAGCGGTACTGTTACGGACTGCAAGAGTTACATGCGCCAGCCCTCTGCCCCGTAATGCCGTAGTAAAAGGAAGGCCGGGGGAAACTGTTAAAGTAGATGGTTGTGCTTCTCTCGCAGGAAATTCGAAGTCGGTCCTGCCAAAATGTATGTTTGGTGTTTGGCGGTGTCTGCCGCGAAGATAAAGAACGTTTTCTTTATGCTGTAGCAGACAGAACAGCTGAAACCCTGCTTGACACAATTAGAGCTTGTAAAAGGCCTTGCATAACCAGTATTTCTGCTTTGTGGAGAGCGTACGATCAGGTCCTTATGGGCAGCCGTTAAACGCCGCAACAAGCGTGAATGAGGAACTAACCAGAGTCAACTAGATTCGTACCTTTGTGAATTCATTTGGATGTATCGCCACAAAGACAATGACTTGTTTCAACAGATTTGAACAGATATCCATGCGTACTGGCCACCTCAATAGTTACTGAATAAAGGGTATTAATTCTATTACGTTTAAGTGTAGGTAGTAATGTTGAACTTATTGTAGCTATCATGTGTATCATCAACAGATGTTTGAGTGTTGGAGGTAAGTCACTTAGAATAATTAATAATCTTTCGACTGTAGACAGTTGGCCTATATAGAGTATAGACAGTACAATGAAAGATGAACAAATTGCTGAAATTAACAAATGCGGGGTTATATAGAAAAAGACCCCAAATATTTTTCATATGAAGATTGTTATATTCAATTTTGCCAAACCAATTTTAACATAAAATTGTATATATAGGATCCGAAATAACAGTGAAATAAATGAGTTGATTGGTGGACAAGACCTGGTGAGGCACATAAAATCAGCTAGAATTAGATGGCTGGGACACGTATCCCGTATGAATGTTACGAGGATGCCCAAAAGAAGAAGAGGCAGGCCTCGAAGAAGATGGCAGCAGGATGTGGAAGAAGATCTGAGAAAGATGGGCATTAGGAACTGGAGACTGAAGGCAATGGACAGAGATGAGTGGAGACGGGTCGTAGCGGAAGCCAAGGCTCACCATGAGCTGTAGTGCTGGAGAGTAGTAGTAGTAGTAGTAATTTTAACCCAAAATTTTTGAGCAAAATTAAAATATTTCACAGAATCATAAACGTAATGCCCGCTTGTTATAAAAGTAAAAGGTAAGTAAGAGATTTAAATGGCAGCATGGGGTAATTACATCAGAAATAATATGAATTCACTATTTTAATGTTGAAAAGATTTTTCATGTTGATCTGTGTTATTACTTAATTTTTATGTTGAATAAAAATATTTTATTTTGATTGAAAATAACATATATGTCAAGGAAATAATATATGTTAATTTTTCTGTGTTCTAGTTGTGGTGACTCAGAAATTTAAATAATGTTAACAAAATTTGATCACAATTGGTTTACAAATTTAGCTGTCGTCTAGTGTTTTCTCAGTAACTTTCATCTTGGGCAAAGGAAGTGGTAGTCTTCATTTTCTTTGGTTAATATTCCTAGATCAGTAAGTGTAAAATCATTCTAGTAGAAGTTTTAAAGTGCACACACGACGTGTTAGTTGGGACCGAATAGCCATGAAGCAGAGTCACATGAAATTGAAGACGTGAATCAAGACATCTTGTACAAAAATTAGACTTATGAATTCTCAGTTTTATTGTAAATTTATGAATTTGTCAGACTCGTATTCCTTAACTAAAAATTTAGCGTATTTAAAATAGTATACAACTTGTTAACTGTTGATAAAATCCTTTGTTTATTTTGTTCTAAACTACTGAGTTACATAGAACACGTTTACTTCAGCCTGTTGTATTCTTTAAATATTCTTCAACAATAACGCTTCATTTAATAAACCGATTAAATCGTATCTACATTTTATGTCTCTGTCTTATTCTTCTTAATCGATTATAAACTACAGCTACGTTTGTCTGTATTACAAACTCCAGTCGTAAGTGGCGTTTAACCAGCTGGCATCCTGCTGATTATTAAATACACGTTTGTATACAGTATTTATTTCTCTTTTCAATTAAACCAATTTTTCTTTGTTATATACAACATCTCTGCATCTTCTGTACTTTATCGAAAGTTTAAGTCCATCAACGTATTACTATTAATGCGCACGGCTGACGGACAGCTTTGAAAACTTTGAAGGTTTGGGAACTCCGTAACTGGATGTTTAATTCTAAAATGTTGTAGGAGATGTTGTGTATACCATTAATATTTTATAACAGAACTGACGCCCAGAAACCCAAAATTACTACACAAAAGAAAGGACACATCTCATTGCTTTTGTTTTGTCGTTTGACGGTATTCACAGAATTCAATGAGCACATCTTGTGAAACGGTAACTCTTGAACTCCCTTAGACTGAAAGTCGTAGTTCAATTACATTCTAGTATTAAAGTTTAATTACGTTCCCTCGCTTAGACTCCAAAACTATGAATTAAACATGACTTTGTTCTAAATGTGTTCCACTAATGGTCTCCCATTCCTCACATAACTCATGGTTTCTACACGACTGTCAAACTAAATTTATTTTCTAACGGGTCACTGCTTTTTCAAATAAAAATCAAACGATCGCCGATGAATATTGACGGTTGAAATGTGACTACCGGTATTCGTCAAAAATAAATCACTGACTTAATTCCACTCTTTCATTCCACTCTCCCAAATCCATTTGCCTAAATTTTAAAAAGAAGTTGTAAGAATTTAAACGTCTATTATTAATTTATGTAACTTGTTAATAACATGTTTTTATTCAAAACACCGTTGTCAACAGACACGTCTAGCAAAGTTTAAATAATTTGCTAACTTATCTTTTTAAAGTTTTGACACATGTAAATGAAATTTTTGGACTCTTTGTTATTAATATCAAGAGATAAGTTTTGTAACAAAGATTTATACCATATGAATTTAACAATCCTCAAACAGACAAACAGAAATTAGTCCTCTGTGCAAAGTCAATTTTCGTTTCTATTATTTCACTAATTATTGGTATTGTTATATAGTTTTGTTTGTAACATTATTAGTAGAACTGATATTAGTAATACCAGTAGTAGTAGTAGTAGTAGTAGTAGTAGTAGTAGTAGTAGTAGTAGTAGTAGTAGTAGTAGTAGTGTTCCTCGGTGGTTGATCGTATATGTATTTACGTTAAGAAAGAGAAAAACAAATATCTACCGAATCCCGTGCGCACACATCATACATAAATATAAAAGGGACGTAGATTAAGAAAGAGAGAGATAGAGGGAGGGAGACAGACTGGCAGACGGGCAAAGACAGACAGAACAGAATTGATGAAAAGTCTGCTTGCATAGACGGCTGTCGGTTTTATTTACACGAAGTCGTCACCTTATTGATTTTGCTTGGGACACGTAAAACTGTAATATAATATTTGTATAGACTATAATTTAATCGTATTTCACTGTCCTGTTTTAATATATCAATCAATTAACATTTACACATTAATTATTACTCTATGTCTAATGTAAGTTAAACCATATTAATTTCATGTTGACGCTAAGTTTTACCGGTACTAATATCGGGTGTGTTTTTTGTTGCTTAGTGCATACGTTAATGACACTACTATTTGCGTAGTACATATATTAATGTGATACATAACGAGATACAAATGTCACGTACCAGTTAGTTCCTTAATTTTCCCAACAATCGAGATAATTTTTGTGTAGCCGGGATTCTTGTGCTTTACTGCGTACAGTGTAAACAGTAAAAAATGAGCTCAATCAGCGAGTTGGTTTACAGCGATTAGTTATACATTGTAATTAATGCGGAGTTTTTTAGGTGATTATTAGCAATTGGATTCTAGTTAACTTACTGGCTTCAATAATTGTTATCACTTCGTATGTAGAGCACATAATTAACGGTGTGAATAATTCTGTATTTTTAAAGAAGGAGCGGATAGTAATCACAAATAACACTTTCGTTAGAATCAACAGATTTTCAACTTCTAGTTATTAGAAAATATTTTTAATGAAAAACACAGATATGTATACTGTTCCGTTATTTCAGCTTATTTCAGCAGGGACGGTTTGGAACTCTTTGAAGTGAACTTTGAAGATGTAGTTCATTTTCTGATGAATAGGAAGGACGTAAATCACTAATCTGGTAATTATTTCGGATTAAGTTTGTATTATTGATTCAGTCAAGTATTCTAGTTACATGTAAATTTGTTTTAATAGTGAAAACTTTTATATCCATCTCAAACTGACTCTTTGTTATTAAAATCAAGAGATAAGTTTTGTAACAAAGATTTATACCATATGAATTTAACACTCCTCAAACAGACAAACAGAAATTAGTCCTCTGTGCAAAGTCAATTTTCGTTTCTATTATTTCACTAATTATTAGTATTGTTATATAGTTTTGTTTGTAACATTATTAGTAGGACTGATAGTAGTAATAGCAGCAGCAGCAGGAGCAGTAGTAGTAGTAGTAGTAGTAGTAGTAGTAGTAGTAGTAGTAGTAGTAGTAGTAGTAGTAGTAGTAGTAATAGTAGCAGCAGCAGTAGTAGCAGTAGTAGTAGTAGTAGTAGTAGTAGCAGCAGTAGTAGTAGTAGTAGTAGTAGTAGTAGTAGTAGTAGTACAGCATTTTGATTGATGGCGCAGCTCTAGCTCCGTAGTTAATTAATTTATAAATAAATAAAAGTAACGTTCAAGTGATTTGGTGCTTCTAAAACTGCTATTAATATACAAATTACGAAACAGATATAAGAAAGTTGGTACAGTACTTTAGACGTTAGACAACTCAGTATTTTAATCCTTCACAATCATGATCATTTAACGTTTTTGTCTGTAAAAAATAATACAATATGATGTTGCACGCTCTCTTGGCTCTTGACTCACACATATACTCCATTCCCGTAATTCACAGAGGAATCACTTTTTTTAATTTCTTAAGCTATTCGCTTTATTTTCGTTAAGTTTTATTTTACGATGTAGCCATTAATTCTTATGTCGTGAATAATGACATATGTCAATTCGTAATGCTTTATTTTAGTTTAGTAACTGTAAATTTTGTTGATTTTTGTATTAATTGCTATAACAATTTTTAAATTACTCATCGTTAAGGTGTATCTTCTTTTTATTATAATTTGTGATATAGTTCATTTACCTTAGCAACTGCAAACACTTAAGGAACCATTTTGAATAATAACTGTAGTATGTAGCCTACAACAAGAAAATTCATAATCTTTTTGACTTTTCAAATTAATAGCAAACTTATTACGTTTTGTATAACGTCATCATAAATATAATTATAAAAAATGTAATGTTTATACAATATTATAATATTAACCTTTACATTATAGTTCAGTGATATCGTTTGATAACAACATTTCGTACATGCAACATGCTGCTAACTCAAAATCAAACATTTCGAGCTTGAGCAAATATTCATAAAAACAAAAGGTGACTTTTACTGCTTCACTACATTGTCTAATTGTAAAATACGTTTAATTTTGGCAACACAAAGTTATGGTAGTAATGGTTATGTCTGAATAATCAAGGACTGTAGCAGGTGGTATTAATTTCAAAATGGTTTAATTTTTCCACTTTTCGTCATAGGGTAGCAGCTTAATTTTTGCTCAAGGTAAGAATGCATCCTAACCCCTCACATCCGTTCTTCTGAGATCTTCTAGCACGTTATCCAACCATCTTATCCTAGGTCGGCCCCTCTTTCTGCGTTTATAGTCTTGCGCCCTCAAGATTTTCTTTGGCATGCGACGATCATCTACCCGCTCTAGGTGACCTAGCCATTGTATTCGTTGAACCTTTGTGAATCTTATAATGTCCTCATGATTTAATAGCTCATCTATCTCCTGGTTATTTCTTATGCTCTATTCATTTTCTTTAAACGAGACATAGACACGTCTTACGATCTTTCTTCCATACCTTCTTAGTGTTACTTGTTTTTTTTTTTGTCAATGTTAAGTCCCACCTCCATAAGTAACAACTGGTCTGATATTTTATTTTTTGTGTTGGGACTAATGAGTTTGTTTCTCAATAGGCTGCTATTGGCATAATATGCCTTATTTCCTATTTGTATCCTGTCATATATTGTCGTGATTATGGACCCTTCATTATATATAATGTTACCCAGGTATCTGAACTTAACTATCATTCACGCTACTAGAAATATTGAATAAAAATAAGTGTCGCTGATTTTAAGTTGTTTTTATGAATTAAACGATTGGAAATTTGTGTAAATATATTAGGCTAATAATGAACTACGTACAAGAAAAGGATTTCAAAAGTAATTTCGACAGCATGTAAGTACATTTCTCTTTTAACATTGTAATGGTACATGTAACACATCCAACACCAACGTATCACAAATGAATAGAAAGCCACTACAAATAAAATTATCTACAGAGTTGAACCTACGATCATGAATAAAGGAAGAATTATAAGCCAAAATAGGGGAATAAAATAAATAATGAATTATCAGTAAATATACAACTGAAGAAAATAAAACAAGACTAACGACGAGACAACATACTTAACTACCCAATAGATCAAACAATGAGAAAGAAACCAGTGACAACAACATCAAGAAGAAACTTATTAAGAGTGAGGAAGGAATCAGTGCAGATAAGAAGAAAACATATTCAGGTCAAACACCAAAGGGAGATAATATAAATTAGAATGAATTAACATATGCAAATAAAAGTATTATTATTGAAAAAGAAGACATAAGTGCGACAAACAACATGATTTAAATCCCTAAGCTGTAAATTGACACTGACCTAAACTTATTAATCAAATACCTTCCTTAACAATACAATACAAACAGAACTCAATAAAAGTTAATTATTAAAAACAGAAGTTAATAAAGAGAATGAGTAACAGTATGATAATTTCATAGCTAAATGATGTGTAAACATTACAAAAAGGACTATGTCCAAAACACTAATAACAGATTGTAAAGTGGAATTGAAATTGTAAATAACCACTAATTATCAATGATAAAGACTGTGAAAATAAACAAATTTAAATCTAGTGTAAACAATAATATACCAGTGCTACATAAAGATAAATAAATCAGGTGTAATGTAGAAGTTCAAAAATGATAATCAACCATTGTTGAGTAACTAAATTACATAACCTAATCTGGCCAACTAGTTTTCAACAAAACCATAGAAAAATAAGACTAAAGTAATGTTGAACTAAAATGTGTTGTAGTATAACATAAATAGATAATATAAGGAACATTTAATGTACAACAAATAATGTGTTAAGGAAACATAAAGGCTGAATTGATGTAATTTAATATAACCATATGCATAACATAGAATGGTTGCATATGACAGCAAAATTATCTAGTAAACTTGTAATAAAAGAGTAGGAACTCAACCAATAACACTGAATAAGGCAGAATAACATTCAGATAAGTAAATTCAAGGATTATATCCACCTAATTAACAATAATAACACAAATAATAAGTAAACCCTAGTAACAGCTAGATTCAAGTAGTCAGAGTAACTTCAAACCAAAGTAATAGTCAATGTAAATGCAGAATTAACTACTGCACAGTACTAACAGTGTTATCAGATCACTTATAATAGATAATAAAACAATAATGAGATTAATGTGAAAGAAATACAACTCACGAAAAAATGTAACTTTCAAGAGTATTGAAAACTCACCTAAAAGGCTATAATTAAGGTAATAAAACCCAGTGATAAATAAAAAGGACACTATCAGAAGTGATAATGACCAATGTATTATGCATAGGCCATAATAAAATGGTATTATCAACAACTATTATTGTAATATTATTAATAAACATATGTATGTGATAATAGGCCTAGAATTTGAACCTAGGAAAATGGATATTTTGTAACTATTAGTACATGACCAGGCGTAAAAAGTTCATAATAATGTAATAATAGGTTATCACCATGAACACACGGGATAAAAATAATATATTTAATGTATTAGGTAACATAAGAAGTATTATTAATTTGTACCAATTGCGGTTTTATCAACCCCATATCAGAACTATATGATGAGGGTATGCAAATTACTCGTAATCAAAAGATAGAAACGATGGGAGTTATAAAAATATTATCAGTGTAATTATAGATAAGATATTTGACTTATAAGAAAAATTAATAAATGACAAGCCCTTGCGCGTGGTTGTGTAACCAGTAAATCATAGCCTTGGACCCAGCCACTGACGCTAGTTTAAGCTTCTATTTTGACGAACCTCGCCGAGAGTACACGACATAAAGACAATTAGCCAATCACAGCTCATTAAAAGTACGAAGTGCCGAATCCCGACCAGGTAACATCAATCAGTTCATCACCGGCAATCGAGAGATACTCCACGTTAGCAGAGCGGCCATCATAACATTGAATTGACAGCCGACAGCTGATAATGCACAACTAACCTCGAAACTTTGAGTTGAGGTTAGGTCGGACCGAAAGGACAGTGAAGTCTATTTTCAAAGTGTTCTATAACGGAGTTCATGCGTATAGGCAGTGTGTGATGTGAATTAATAAAAATTAATTAAAACATTAATTAATTATTAAAAGTTAAAAAGTGTTAATTCTTCGACTCAACAGAATACGCAAGTATCAGTGCAAATGATCATTATATTATATAATAAATCATTAATCAATTATAGAACGCCAATAGCGAATTTAATTTGTTTAAATTAAATAACAAATAACCCGATTTCCACAAGAAATGGACTTTGAAAAATAACATAAACAATAATCAAATGAAAGATTTTGCTAATGACAATTTTAACTTTCTAGATTGAAATTAATTGTAATAGTTTAAGAAGAGACGTTGAATAATCAATGATGGAACAATGAACCCTAACAATTAATAATTTTAAGATATTATTGTATTTAATTGTAGTACATTAACTCAAGGTCACACATGAGTGAACCCTAGTTGTAGGGAATTAATTTGAATTACCTGTTTTGTTTATATCCAATTTTGGAGATCATTCAGAAAAATAACACTGAATTTAATACATAATAATGATGTACAAAATAAATAATGCCTTCAAAGAAGCATCCATTAATTAATTTCAAATAAGTAAGGTTACCATGAACCATAGTTAACCTCAATTGTAAACAATGAACAATCGTTCATATTTTGTGTTATGTTAAAGCAACAATTAATATTTTTATTCTCCGCCTACCCATTATCACAGTAGTGCATTTTAATGTTGAAGTGTATCTTGCAGACTCAAAGAACCTGCTAATTTTATAAAGCATAATAACCAAATTATTTACAAACAGACATAATCGATTTTCAAAATGTAGTCTTACCACCCTGAGAGTTTAATAATTTTAAGAGTTCATACTCGACATTAATTATTTTTTTTAAGAAAATAAATAATAGAATTGTAACAACAATCTTACAACTTGAGTTAAATAAATAACTATTATTTCACGAACAAATTAAAGTGATGACATTTATTGAAAAGAATAGAATTACAGCTTAGGTGAGCATCAAGAGACGGTTGGTACCAGGAGCCAGAGCGAGAATTTAAATCTAATGATTCTCACCAGCAATATTATCTCATATCATTAGCTTACTACAACTGCTAGTAAGTATTATATAAATGTTGTGCTTATGTTAATTTCAGTACAGGAATGCACCAATCGACTCACCTCAGCTAATGGCAGGAACGTCAACGCAAACTATTCAAATACGAACTCAAGACATGGAAAAAAATTATAAAAAATCTAAACATATTTAATAAACAACTTCAAGAGTAAGTGAACAGATTTATTTATATTGGATTCAATAATATAATGAATTGGATTGAATAAATCACTAAACCAAGAAGCTAATAATAAATACTAATACCAAAATAATACTTTATAACAAAATTCTACGAAACGACGACCTCGTCAGTTTACAAAATAGCGAACAACGTTTGAGACGATTAATTAGGATCAGTCTCAAAATCATTAACGGATATAAATACTCCGTACACATTTCGTATCGTTACGACATGACGCCAACAACGTGTGGCTTATAATCCAAAGGACATATTTAGTCTACGTTACAACATAAATAAAATTATTTTATATACGTCATTATTTACATTAGTCTTGTAATAGTATTTAAACCTTGATAATATGTTTCCTTTCTTTAAAATATTATAGTTTATTTGTGGCCATGGGGAAATTTTGAATAGTTATGTGGGGGAAGGTGGTTTGATTTACCAGGTAACACTGCTTTTTCCTCTCATGTACTTCGTTTCATATATTTCGTTATACGTTGAATCAGTTTACTACGAGCGCGAGGAGTACGGAAATGCGAATGGGAACCTAAGTGCCGTACATAAAGTCTCACTTCAAAATTTTATGTTACCTGGACGGCGCGGCGCCTGCCTAATGGAAACAGTAGCATTCCCCATACGCTTACTATATTATCACACTGTAAATTTTCTGTCACAGTTAGTTTATTTTAAGGGTTTGTATAGAAATTTTTCAAAAAATCATTTGCGTTAATACGCTGAATACAACAAACAAGAAAAACCTTTTTTAAGTATTATTTTCTGTGACTTTGGACAAACGTTAAAATTCCAGAACATGTATTAAAAATTATACGTATACGGGAGTATGAATCTGCTACATAAGCAAGTGTGATTCTACGTAGTAAATAAATCTCAACTGAAATTAATTTTTCTCTTTAATGTGTTTAATGTACGCGTACATATAAAACAATTAACGTATTTACGTTGTACTCAAAATGGAGGCAGAATATACGCGCGCGCGCACATACACACACCTACAGACACATTTCACATTATTACTGCTCCCACTTATGTATATTTGTTTACATTTTAAATGAAAATATTGGTATGGAGAACCATACATGACTTCCATGTTCTAAGATTTATATTTAAAATCATTTACGAAATGAAATATTTCCATAGAAACTACTACTTTCTACTTATTACATCAGCCTTAACCACAGTATTGTGGTCACTAACGTATACCACCACACGTTATCGCACTCGATTTTCACTGATGATGGCAGTCGACGCCACTGCCGAAACGTCTGGTTTTGCAGAAAACATTGGACTACGGCCAAACAGCCCGGGAAGGAATTTTAACAACAAACTACTACTTTGTTGCCGATAACGTAGTACATATATAAAAATTATCCCCTCCGCCTTTAACTATAAATTTCATTTATAGAAAATTACCCCCACCCCGTTCAACTAGCCTCTTCATTTATAGATATTTCATCTACGTTTCTACAGCGGATTATTAAGATCTTCTTATCAGGATACTTTATTTTACAACATTAAGTACTTTACTCTTGTTACAACAAAAAATGTTCCTGGTAAACTACCCTTTCCCCGTAACCGATGTTCACCAAAATCAACAGGCCTTTCGTTCTCTACAATATAGGGACATATGCAAAACATTATTTGATTATGATTGAATTTACGGCAGTTATCGTTCGTCATAGACAAAATTAACCTTGGTATCACATAAAATGTTGCCGGTAAACTACCCCTTCCTCATAACTGATCTTCACCAAAATCAATAGGTCTTGAGTCCTCTACAATTCAGGGATGCATGCAAAACATTATTTGATTTTGTTAGAATGTGCGGCAGTTATCGTTCGTCATAGAAACAATTACTATTGTTAAAACGTTAAGGGTGGCAGGTAAACTACCCCTTTCCATTAACCAATCTTCACTAAGAACAACAGGTCTTGAGAACTCAACAAATCAGGGCTGTATGCAAATAATTATTTGATTCTGTTTGAATCTGCGGCTGTTATCGTTTGCCATAGAAAATACCGTTTTAAAACATAAAATGTTGCTGGTAAACTACCCCTTCCCTTTAACCGATCTTCACCAACAACAACACGTATTGAGAACTCTACAATTCAGGGCTGCATGCAAAAAATTGTTTGATTCTGTTTGAATTTGCGGCTGTTATGGTTTGCCAAAAAACAATACCCTTGTTAAAATATAAAACGTTGCTGGTAAACTACCCCTTTCCCTTAACCGATCTTCACCTAAAACAATAGGTCTTGAGAACTCTACAGTTCAGGCTGTGTGAAAAACATTATTTGATTCTCTTTGAATTTACGGCAGTTATCGTTCGTCATAGAAAAAATTACCCTTGTTAAAACATAAAACGTTGCAGGTAAACTACCCCTTTCCCTTAACCGATCTTCAACAAGATAAACAGACCTTGCATTCTGTATAATTCAAAAAGGTATGCAAAAAAGTATTTGATTCTGTTTGAATTTACGGCAGTTATCGTTCGTCATAGAAAAAATTACCCTTGTTAAAACATAAAATGTTGCAGGTAAACTACCCCTTTCCCTTAACCGATCTTTACCAAAACCAACAGTTCTTGAGAACTCTACAATTCAGGGTTGTATTCAAAATATTATTTGATTCTGTTTGAATTTGCGGCTGTTATCGTTTGCCATAGAAAAATATCGGTATGGAGAACCATACATGACTTCCATGTTCTAAGATTTATATTTAAAATCATATTCGAAATGAAATATTTCCATAGAAACTACGTCTTTCTACTTATTGCTTCAGCATTAACCACAGTACTGTGGTCACTAACGTATACCACCTGACGTTTTCGCACTCGATTTTCACTGATGATGGCAGTTGATGGACTGCCGAAAAGTCTGGTTTTGCAGAAAACATTGGATTACGGTTAAACAGCCCGGGAAGGAATTTTAACAAAGAACTACTTCTTTGGTGCCAATAACGTAGTACACATATACAAAATTCTTCCCTCCCCAATCAACTATAATTTTCATTAATAGGAAATTACCCCCACCCGTTCACCTTACCTCTTCATTTATAGATATTTCATCTACGTTTATACAGTGGATTATTATGAGCTTCTTATTAGGATACATTATTTATCAAGTACAGTTATTTATTAAGTACTTTACTCTTGTTAAAACATAAAACGTTGCAGGTAAACTACCCGTTTCTCTTAACCGATCTTCACCAAAATCAATAGACCTTCAGGCCTCTACAATTCAGGGACGCATGTAAAAAAATATTTGATTCTGTTTGAATGTGCGACAGTTATCGTGCGTCATATAAACAATTACCCTTGTTAAAACATAAAATGTTGCAGGTAAACTACCCATCTCCTTTAACCGATCTTCACCAAAAACAACAGATCTTGCGAACTGTACAATTAAGGGGTGTATGCAGAACATTATTTGATTCTGTTTGTATTTGCGGCAGTTATCTTTCGCAAAAAAAATTAACCTTCTTAAAACATAAAATGTTGCTGGTAAACTACCCCTTTCCCTTAACCGATCTTCAACAAAATCAACAGACCTTCAGTTATCTTTAATTCAAAAAGGTATGCAAAAACGTAGTCGATTCTGTTTGAATTTGCGGCAATTATCATTCGTCATATAAAAAATTACCCTTGTTAAAACATAAAATGTTGCAGGTAAACTTCCCCTTTCCCTTAACCGATCTTCACCAACACCAACAGGACTTGAGAACTCTACAATTCAGGGCTGTATGCAAAACATTATTTGATTCTGTTTGAATTTGCGGCTGTTTACGTTTGCCATAAAAAAATTACCCCCGATAAAAAAAACGTTGCAGGTAAACTACCCCTTCCCCTAAACCGATCTTCACCAAAACCAATAGGTCTTGAGAACTCTTTAATTCAGGGCTGTATGCAAAAGAGTAGTTGATTCTGTTTGAATTTGAGGCTGTTATCGTTTGCCATAGAAAAGTTATGGTTCGTCATATAAAAAATTACCCATGTTAAAACATAAAACATGAGATTTATAAAACATATCTAAGATTTATATTTAAAATCATTTTTGAAATAAAATATTTTCATAGAACCTACTAACGCTGGGGAAATCTGAGGAGCCATTCAGAGTTGGGCCTACCTGTCACTCTGCTGAATTTGGTGGAAAGCCCTGTCACTGTCGTCAAAGTATCAGCCTTGACAGGGTCCTCTTTTTCTGCAAAATGGGAGAGGAGGCTTGAGATGGAGTGAGTGACATGGTCCCCACCTCAATGAAGAACCCATTGTTTTATAAAAATATATTTAAATTTTGAAAACTGAAAATTCTTTTCTTGTTGTAAATATTTATATTTTATAATCAAAATGACTTTATCAAAAAAACAAATATTATTTTTTTATAATAAGTATTTACATATGTTTCTTAATATGCTTACTTTTTCTTCAATGTTGATGATCATTTCCAAACATTCTGACAAAATTGTATCTACAGAACAGTTAACATTCCCCAGGTTTCCATTTCTGCTAATTTCTCATTACATCTTACATCACTGACGTATTATTAACCATTTCATAAACTATCGTATAATCTTTTCAGATTTTGTGGTACAAAATCTGAAATTTTCAGATTGCCTGGCAACAAAATTATTTTATTTTCAACAATTACCATTGTTTGAAAAAGTTTAAATGAATTTTCAAGTACTTTACTCTTGTTAAAACGTAAAAGGTTGCCGGTAAACTACCCCTTCCCCTTAACTGATCTTCACCAAAATCAAAAGGCCTTGAGTCCTCTACAATTCACTGAAGTATGCAAAAAATTATTTGATTCTGTTTGAATTTGCGACAGTTATCGTTTGCCATAGAAAATACGCTTGATAAAAAACGTTGCAGGTAAACTACCCCTTCCCCTCAACCGATCTTCACCAAAAACAACAGGTCTTGAGTACTCTACAAATCAGGGCTGTATGCAGAAAATTATTTGATTCTGTTTGAATTTGCGGCTGTTATCGTTTGCCATAGAAAATACCCTTGTTAAAAAAACGTTGTAGGTAAACTACCCCTTTCCCTTAACCGATCTTCACCAAAAACAATAGGTCTTGAGAACTCTACAATTCAGGGCTGTATGCGAAACATTATTTGATTCTGTTTTTGAATTTGCGGCTATCGTTTGCCAAAAAAAAAAATTTCCCTTGATAAAAAAAACCGTTGCAGGTAAACTACCCCTTCCCCTCAACCGATCTTCACCAAAAACAAGACGTCGCGAGTACTCTACAAATCAGGGCTGTATGCAAAACATTATTTGATTCTGTTTGAATTTGCGGCAGTTATCGTTTGCCATAGAAAATACGCTTGATAAAAAACGTTGCAGGTAAACTACCCCTTCCCCTCAACCGATCTTCACCAAAAACAATAGGTCTTGAGAACTCTACCAATCAGGGCTGTATGCAGAAAATTATTTGATTCTGTTTGAATTTGCGGCTGTTATCGTTTGCCATAGAAAATACCCTTGTTAAAAAAACCTTGTAGGTAAACTACCCCTTTCCCTTAACCGATCTTCACCAAAAACAATAGGTCTTGAGAACTCTACAATTTAGGGCTGTATGCAAATAATCTTTTGATTCTGTTTGAATTTGCGGCTGTTATCGTTTGCCATAAGAAATACCCTTGTTAAAACATAAAACGTTACAGGTAAACTACCCCTTCCCCTTAACCGATCTTCACCAAAAACAATAGGTCTTGAGAACTCTACAATTCAGGGCTGTATGCGAAACATTATTTGATTCTGTTTGAATTTGCGGCTGTTATCGTGTGCCAAAAAAAAAAAATTTCCCTTGATAAAAAAAAGCCGTTGCCGGTAAACTACCCCTTTCCCTCAACCGATCTTCACCAAAAACAATAGGTCGCGAGTCCTCTACAAATCAGGGCTGTATGCAAAAAATTATTTGATTTTGTTTGAATTTGCGGCAGTTATCGTTTGCCAAAAAAAAAAATCTATAGACACACAGACAGACACACAGACAGACACACACACAGACACTTTTCGGAAAACGACTTTTTTTCATGTTTTGAGTGTAGTACAATCAGAATCTGCAATAATCTCGAACACGATTTTTTTTGCCATCACCTACTTCCATTCCTTAAGGAATATGGAAGTAAAATACCCTTTATAAAAAAAAACGTTGCCCGTAAACTACCCCTTTCTTTTAACCGATCTTTACTAAAAACAATAGGTCTTGAGTACTCTACAAGTCAGGGCTGTATGCAAAAACTTATTTGCTTCTGTTTGAATTTGCGGCTCTTATCGTTTGCCATAGAAAATACCCTTTTAAAACATAAAACGTTGCAGGTAAACTACCCCTTTCCTATAACCGATCTTCACCAAAAACAATAGGTCATGAGCACTCTACAATTCAGCGCTGTATGCAAAACATTATTTGATTCTGTTTACATTTGCGGCTTTTATTGTTTCCCATAAAAAATACCCTTAGTAAATTATAAAATGTTGCAGGTAAACTACCCCTTCCCCTTAACCGATCTTCACCAAAACCAATAGGTCTTGAGAACTCAATAATTTTGGGCTATATGCAAAAGAATAGTTGATTCTGTTTGAATTTGCGGCTGTTATCGTTTGCCATAGAAAAAAATTACCCTTGATTAAAAAAAAACCGTTGCCGGTAAACTACCCCTTTCCCCCAACCGATCTTCACCAAAAACAATAGGTCGTGAGTACTCTACATATCAGGGCTGTATGCAAAAACTTATTTGATTCTGTTTGAATTTGCGGCTGTTATCGTTTGCCATAGAAAAAGAATCTACAGACAGACAGACACACACACACACACACACACACACACACACTTTTCGAAAAATGACTTTTTTTCATGTTTTGAGTGTAGTACAATCAGAATCTGCAATAATCTCGAACACGATTTTTTTTGCCATCACCATACTTCCATTTCCTTAAGGAACATGGAAGTAAAATTGTGTTATCCACATGTCATCCGACTACCTACACGTGCAACCGGTAAGGTACCCAGCGTGGGCAGAGATTAGCCCCTAGTCGCTGGCCATTGTAATTGAACGATTTTGCAGGGAAACATTTCGTAGACACTTCTATGTATAATGCATATGGTTTCTTGGGTGCTTCTGGAGCTGTTCTTATTTTTCGCGGCATTTGTTATGTGAAACGTAAGCCTACACCGTGCATTTTCAAGCTTTACTTGTACACTAAGAATCCTGCTCTTATGTGTTGATTGAGTTAAGTGTAATATCAAAATTTTCGAGACGTATGAATTACTTAATGGGGAATGAACATTATCTTTGATCGTTTACTCAAAAGGTTAAGCAATTTTTATGCTCATATAGTAAGTCTTTGAGCTAATAACAGTCATAATCACTTTGAGCAAACAAAAATATTCAGTAAAATAAATACTTTATTGTATGAATGCTCTCTATATATTTCTATTTCTATTTTTGCCTTAGTTTGTATTACGACTGATGTTTTTAACGGTAACCATTGAATGCATTGAGAGTGACTACAACGGGTTGATAACTAGCCTTTTGTTTGTCCCCCACGGTATCTCTTCTTTCAGTAACATAGTCATAAAATTTTGTGCCTATTTAAGTCTACAACGTTGGAATTTCAGCGACATTCTGTCTCTGATATTCATCCTTAAACTCTTCACTTGCTCACTTTCCATGAAGTCTATGCATTCTCTATATCTTAAAACACTTCAGTTGCTCGTTATCTCTCTACCCATTGATTAACTCATACAGACCACATTTCAACCCACGGTATCTCTTCTTTCAGTAACATAGTCATAAAATTTTGTGCCTATTTAAGTCTACAACGTTGGAATTTCAGCGACATTCTGTCTCTGATATTCATCCTTAAACTCTTCACTTGCTCACTTTCCATGAAGTCTATGCATTCTCTATATCTTAAAACACTTCAGTTGCTCGTTATCTCTCTACCCATTGATTAACTCATACAGACCACATTTCACTAGAAGTTTTATTACATTTTCTTTGTTTTGAGAAAGGTTTCTTAAGATTAAAAGCCTATTCTTTTAAGTAAGAAACTATATTTGTCTGTGTGTTATTTGTATCCTTTGTTTAGCGTGTCTGCCATAGATCTTATATCACTCAAAATCTTATTATTAAGGTAGCTGGTGGTCTTTACCTATTACTTAAGAAAACAATATGAAAGTTAGTATATTGCTTATATCGCTATGAATCACTCTGTCTCCCTCACATATGGAAATCTCTCATTGTTCACAGAAATATTTGTTCCCTTTCCTTCCCTTTCCCTTTATTCTTGTACTGAAATATCATTTATTCTTGTCGAACTGCTTTACCATGATCTAGTATTAAATCAACAAATCCATATTTATTGTTCTTCATGTGGCCTTCGGGCTTTTATTGTCTCTTTTAAAGCTCAAAGTGTTTGATTCTAGTGGTGATAACCAGCAACACTGGTAACATAAACAAATCCTATAGTCTTGCTCGCGGACGTTATCGTATTTTATTATTTCCTAATAGAGTTTTTAGTTTACATAAATTATTCAGACACGTGTGTCATTGTATCAAATCTAATACATTTAAATTTAGAAGATAAAGAATCATACTTGACAGTCCAACAGTATTTCATCCATCAGGTACCTATGATATTCGTATGCTTCTTTTATCTCGATAAACTTATTTTCTTTATGACGCTGTAAGTTTTCTGCAACTGTTACTACAAAGGACGCTACAAAGAACAGGAAAGAGCAAACTATAAAAGGCCTTTCTATGGGAACAAGGAAATTAACATCTACTGTAACATTTTGAGAAATTAAATTTACGAATTGAGGGAGAGGAAGAAATAAGGAGGAAAGGAGAACGTAAACAGTAAAGGTAGAGAGAGACGAGGCCAGAGAGAAAATGAGAGAGAGGAAAAGCAAAAGACAGATCTGAATAGAATATGACGTTCATGACACTGAGATGTAAACGACAGAAAGATGAGATGTGAGAAAGAGCGAGTGAGAGAGAGAGATGGGAAGAGGAGGGAGAGAAGGAATGAAGGAGAATGAGAATATAAAGATAAAGGGAGAGAAATAATGGGAAAAAAGAAAAGCAGGAGAGATAGAGATAATGGCTGAGGGATGAATAATAGTCATGTATAAATGACAGAAGAAATAGAGAGAAAGATAGAGCACAATGGTTTCAAAAGGCATAAGTGCAAAATGTACCGATGGGAGACAGTTAAATATAAGGTGCGAACAGCACAATGTCTACAGAGTAGTTTGCTGTTGTTATTACGGTGTGGAAGTGGTTTGTTTGTGGAGACGATAAAACTACAATATTCTAGTTATTCACGTTTATACGTTTACACAGCCATGAAAAAGACATTTTACCGTTTTTCAAAACATTTCATTTTTGTTACACACGCTTTTTAACATAGGCTACGAGTCTTATGCAGAACGTGAAGGAAAGTCATAAGATAACGTAAAAAGTGTAAAGAGTATCTTATTTTTACTGCAATGTTTATTTCGTTAGTTCACCTCTTATCCGTCCTGTCAATGATCTATTATGAACTTTCCACTTGTCTCTTCAAAACCTCTATACATCTTTCATTCGGTCCCTAACTATCTGTTTTCGCCTCATTCATGATGATCACATGATTCTTATATTTGGATATTATAAATGAATAAATAACACTTAAACAATTAATACAACACTTAATGAAAACTAATAATTATTACATTGTTTATTTTAAACATAATTAATGCGGTCCAAGTCACTGTATGATAATGATATAATTTACCTTATGATTACCGTCAAGTGACTTCTAACGTAATTTGAGCTGGGTTACGCGTTTCAGGCCATATGACCCATCTTCAGACCTTCACTCCAAAGGAGCTCGTTATATATTAAAATCCATGGTAAAACAAACACACAATAAGTAAACACGTAAAATACAATGAATGAACATATTATAAGCGTACTAGTAACCGACACGGTGCACCGCGTGTAGCATGTCAAGACTGTGTCGATGGGCACTATTATTTAGTTTTATCTTTAAGCGATCGCAGCGCTGTATCATACAGTGGGTTGGACCTGAAGTTGAGTTTATCATTGAGTATGTCGTCACATATATCGGGCTTATTATGACGTTATTATGACTAGCGGCCTACAACAGTTTCATTCACAGGCTTTTGATGATCCCCCTAAATAATGATGATTTCGAGAGTGATCTCAACATAATTAAACACATAGCTATGGCCAACGGCTATGAGTGCCAAATGATTGACAACATCCTTAAAAAACACAAAGCCCGTCGTTCCAAACAGACACAAGATAATACACCTAATAACAAATTCATCTCAACAACATACACCGAGTTGATGCCTAAGATCTTAACATCCACCTTAAGTAAAATAGGTTACACCGTTAACTTTAAAACAAATAACCGTCTACGGAACTTGGTTCGTCCAGTCGTTCAGACCAACATTGAATCCAAAACCGGTGTTTATAAGCTTATATGCGACGATTGTGACCGTTTTTATATCGGTCAAACGGGTAGACCTTTTATCAAACGATTCCGTGAACACACATCACACAGCCACTTTAACAGGGGTGATTTTTCCCTAGAAAATATTAAATCTAATTTTACACGGCATCTAATTTCAAGCAATCATTCATATACCAATTTCAACGCTAACCTTATATCTCTACATTATTGTAGTAAGGGCCGTTAAATGGATGCACTCGAAGAATTCGAGATATATAGAGGTCATAATAACCCCGATATATGTGACGACATACTCAATGATAAACTCAACTTCAGGTCCAACCCACTCTATGATACCGCGCTGCGATCGCTTAAAGATAAAACTAAATAATAGTGCCCATCGACACAGTCTTGACATGCTACACGCGGTGCACCGGTCGGTTACTAGTACGCTTATAATATGTTCATTCATTGTATTTTACGTGTTTATTTATTGTGTGTTTGTTTTACCATGGATTTTAATATATAACGAGCTCCTTTGGAGTGAAGGTCTGAAGATGGGTCATATGGCCTTAAACGCGTAACCCAGCTCAGATTACGTTAGAAGTCACTTGACGGAAATCATCAGGTAAATTATATCATTATTGTTTATTTTGTCTAAGGAAATTACAAGAATTAAAAATTAAAAATATCGTAACATTGAAATAAGCTTAAAATTTTAACCGCTTCAGAATATTAATAATTACGTTAATATAGGATATAGGATTATGTCAATCTAGGTTTAAATTGTTTTCAGAATTATTTATATTCAGGCTATAAGAAAAGCTAAATAAATATGTTTGGAAAAGTGTATAATGAGTTTTATAATTTTGTTTTTATTTAGGATAAGCGGAGATAAAGTACAGTATCCAGTGACCTCGCAGTACCATTGGTGAAATATAAGAATTAATCTTTAGACAATATAATTTGAATAGTATTTCATCCAAGTTACGTGTTTCATCAACACATGAATCTGTTTAATAATAGATCATGTAAAGTTTATTATAAAATGTACGGTGCAGTGCTGTACCGCCACTGTCAGTATTGCCAAGTTGTTATCACCGTCATCCACCAACCATTCTTCCATCCTTTGCAAGTCTTCTGCGGGTCTACTGCAGTTTCTCGTGTCCTGTATACCACAGGCTTCTGCTGTATGAATCGCCTCTTTTCCCCTCTCCTCGAATATTCTTTCCATAATCTCATGGGTCTACGTCGTCTAGGTAGAACCCTGTCTAGCACCTTTTGGCGGCAACGATCATCATGTATCCGTTCCACGTAAGCACATATGCTATCTATCTCTTTACCGTAGCAATAAATAAACACATGCGCATTTCTAATGACGTTTCTTTAATAGTTTCCATTATCAGTGTTTGTCCTTACTTGTTTCCTAATTGCTTAAAATCATTTACGTTGCTACTCTGTTTGTTACACGAACAATAGAAAATTCAATTAAAGGATCATCATAACTTTGTTGGAAGAGCCTGTCACACTGCTAATTTTGAGTGATTGCGGTTACCCGGTGTCCTAATACTGTGACTGTTAGATAAGGACAAAAGGTCTTTCCAGAGATTTCGAATGATAGTCCAAGGATAACGCTGGAGCAACGGGTTTGGGACTTGTATTGTAGAAAATGTGCGGCATGCAAGAAATCAAGGCATCAGAATTTAAAGATTTGTGTTTAAAATCAGAATGCAAAACTTAACAATTCTTTAAATATTCACACATTGAAATGAGTTCGTTTTACAAATGTTATTTATCTATTCCTTGTAACAGTTTTATAATTTTTGTTGTCTGAGTAATAAACAACTTAATACAACCAACATTGCGAGTACCATACAGCATACTAATGATAAATCCACTCAAACTGGATAACTGACTGAGAGTTGTTACTATATGAATTCAGGCTGTATATTTTGAGTCTTTAAGGGTAACTCTTGTTTCATATGTAACTAAAAAATAATAAAAAATGATTTTTTAAAAAATAAGTTACCTCTTTTAGTAGTATATATTTAATAACCAAATGTAATAATGAACATCCCAAAGGAGAAGACTAAACTTTTTTCAGTGGAGAGACAGAATGGTAACTTCAACACACGTGCCTCGTGATATGAAAGAAAGGCAAATATTGACACGGTCCTGGCAGACGTTTGCTTTGTGTTGTTTCAAGGGTCTGATATTTATGAGCACAGCTTGTGTTACTTTTATTTAGGTCGTTCTGTTATCATTCGTAAGTTTTTTTATTTTGTTGTACTTTGTTTCTTTCTCTTTGAGTTTTTTTATTTTCTTCGCTGCTTTGTTCTTTGAATCGTTTTTTGGGATGTACATTTTTCGCTGACTCTTTTACAAACGTACCGACAATCGGTTTTCACAACAATACAAATGTATCTTACATTTTTTCTTAGAGCCGAGTGGTTAGAAGAATTTTGTATGATTCACGTATATAGCTGACGAATCAAGGTTACCATATCGTACGTCATATATTAAGCAAGGTAACTGTGTTCATTTATAAGATTTCTTATTAACTAACTTTAAGATTATTCTTATTTTAAACAGAAAATTACTACAGGGAATTACGTTTAACAATATTTCAAGAGATTATAATATTGAATAGGTTTACTGAAAGAAATTCATTTAACAGGTTTGCGTCTGTGAATAAGTAGTTATTTGGATGTAGCTATGTCGAATTTATTATCTGGATGTAATTTAAAGCCTTATTGGTCCTTTTATACCACCAAAGCAAGTCAGGCAGGTCAGGAGGTTTAGGTAGGTGCTTGAGCCGTACGACGTATAAGGAAAGTAATGTGGTCAATCGCCCCAATAATACTCCAAGATATTTTGTGGTATGCATATTGCCTGAGTCACATTCCTGAAACAAAGCACCATGATTTTAAGATGTTTAGTAACCAAAGGGCAGTACCCTCTGTACTAAGAACCTAATAGGCCAGTCATTTGCCGCACACTATACCGAATGCTTCGTAATCTACTTCGAGTTATAATCATTAACGTTTATAACCTCTAAAGAAGACAACCATGGAGAATATCTAACAGAGAATAATGTATATTACCTAACTTTATGTCACGCACATTAAATAATACTAATATATGTACAATTAATACTAAAATAGTAATATGGAAATAAAAAACGCCTTTCATAAAATTATGCATGTAACGCTATACTTTAAATTTTGTGCAGGAACCCTTGTAACCGCACAATAGCACTAACGGATAAATATACAGAAGTGAAAAGAGAAAGAGAGACTGAAATAAGGGGAGAGAGAGTGAGTCTACAACCAGTTAAATTACATACCTCAGTACCATCATAGGTATGAGAAAGATAGATGAGTAGATGAGATAAGAAATGAGACAAAATGAAAGGAGTAGATGTTAGTCCGTCAGTAAATAGTGTCGTGTAGTAAAAACTGATATGATGTAGGATACCTTCTACAATGTGAGAGAACAAATTGACTAATGAATATTTTGGACGTAACACCAATAGGGAAGGATAAAAGACGCAGACCGATGAGAAAGTATGAGGTGTGGCCGAAAAACATATGACCATTTCTAAATACGGTATGTATTAAATACGGTGTGTATTAAATTTTGCGTAAAACTTAAACAACGTCCGCAAAAAATATCACAAAAAATAAATAGAATTTCGGAGATGGCTTAACGAGTGATACACAGATAAAATTATGGTGCAAATTCTTTAAATATGGCCAGAATCTTCTTCAAAATGACCCATGTTCCGTAAGGCCTTTACCAAGCAGAACAACAGAAAATGCTGAAGGCATGCAGGCTGCTATAAACGAAGTCTACGGCTGATACTGCAAGAATTAGAAGAAGATTTGGGGATACAGCAAATCTATGTTTCGGAGATTTTGACAGATCTTGGAATGAAACGTGCGGCAGCAATATTGTATACCTTTTCTCTTTACGCTGTATAGGGTAAAATAGGGTATAATTACATGATATAAACATAAGTGAAAAATCTGGATATTCATAAACGTCTTTTATTAGATGTAATAATAGCTAGTAATTAACTTTATTCTTCAGATAACATAAAACGTAAATGGAATAATGAAACATGGTAATGCGCTTAAATTGTCATATTATTATCAGCAAAAGCGGTCAGTTATTATCAGTAGCGGTTATCAAAATTTAAACAACATTAATAATTTTATTATAATAAATTAATTTACTATCATTTTTTTATTATGACAAATTTTAATTAGACATGGATCACACACACACACAATGAATAAGTTACAAGGAGGTGTGATTGGAAAGTTTTAAGACTGGGCTTGTAATTTCAAAATGCCAGTACTTACAGGCTATTGTGATGGATCTCCTTCAAATTAGTCCCCTTCTGACTGAACACACCGACTCCAAAGGTGTTTCCACTTTTGGAAGCATTCCTGGAAATTTTCTTTGTTAAGGGTTTTAAGAACCCTCTCCGTATTTGCCTGGATTGAGTCAATTGAGTCAAATCGATCCCCTTTCAGCGAAATGTTCAATTTAGGAAACAGGTGGAAGTCGGCAGGGGCTATATCAGGGGAATAGGGGGGGTTGCGGAAGCACAGGAATTTTGAATTTAGCCAAAAATTCCGTGATCGAGAACGCACGATGAGCCGTGCGTTGTCGTGGTGGAGGACCCGATTCTTGTCTCGCCAGAGTGCAGGCCTTATCTTCCGCAAATTTTCGCGCAAACGCTGAAGGACACTTTTATAGTATTCCTGATTGATTGTCTGCCCCCTAGGGGCAAATTCGTGATGCACGATACCCTTAGAATAAAAAAAACCCACCAACATTGTCTTCACATGCGACCGACTTTGTCGCGCTTTTTTCGGTCGTGGCGAACTTGGACCCTTCCACTGCGATGATTGTGTGTTTGTTTCTGGGTCATACCCATAAACCCATGTTTCGTCGCCTGTAATTACCCTATTTAACAAATCTGGGTCAGTTTCGGCCCGATTAAACAATTCTTGGGACACTTCAAGTCGGTATTGTTTCTGCTGGTCTGACAACAATTTCGGAATGAATTTCGCGGACACTCGACGCATGTTCAAATCTTCACTTAAAATTGACTGAACCGCATAGAAACTTAAATTCAGTTCATAAGCCATCATCCTAATTGTAAGTCTACGGTCAGAGCGCACTAAATCGCGAACTTTCACAATGTTTTCGTTGGTTTTTGAAGTGGAAGACCGACCGGACCGGGGGTCATCTTCGACTAAATCGCGGTCATCTTTGAATCTGTTGAACCAGATAAAAACATTTGACCGGCTCAGACATTTATCCCCGAAAGCTGTTTGTAAGAGTTCATAAGTCTCCGAAGCTGATTTCCCGGTTTTAAAACAAAATTTGACATAAACTCTTTGTTCCGTTTTTTCATCCATTTTGCAAAATCAAAAATCCGCCAAGACCCGATCACACGTCCTCACTCACCAGGATGCCACTCTCTACTGAACAAAGATGTCGCGGTGATCGTTTCACAACGTTTCAACGACAAAACAATCTTCCCCTTCCACACCCGCGGGCAAACCTAGCCCCTCCTATAGAGCAGTGGCGGCACCTGTCTTAAAACTTTCCAATCACACCTTATATGTGTGTCTGTGTTTGAGTGCTGCACATTATACGATATAAAAATATTGATATAATAATAATAATAGTGGATTATTTGTACCGCCTAAGCAGTGTAGAAGCTAGGAGTTCGGTAGGAGTCGTTCAGCGTATAAGGAAGCTAATGTGGCCAGCGTACTTAATGTAGCCAACCATTAGTGTAACTATTACCGTTAGTATACATTTTTCTAAAGTAACGTAAAATACAAGTAATAGAAATATAAATAATATCAGCGTATATTGTAACAAAAATAAAAACGTAAGAATATTAATCGTAAAGTTAGCAATAGTCATGAACCCCTGTTGGTTATAAATAAAACAGTCTTCTTCTTCTTCTACACTTCATGGTATAGGCAGAAATGCCTGTTCCGTCTCAGTTGGATGACATAGTTTACATAATGTCATAGTTGGTCCCATCTTGATAAAGGTCTTCCAACGTTACGCTTGCCCGTTGGTTTATAAGATCTTATTTGTTGTGGTAGTGTACATTTGTCCATGCGGTCGATGTGTTCCCGCCATTTCCATTTGTAATCATCTATTCGATGATTCAAATTGTAAATGTTTAGCGCATTCCGGACGTCGTCATTACGTATTCTATCTAATCGTGTACAGCCCTTGACTCTTCTCAGAAAGCGCATTTCAGCTGCCTGAATCTTTCATCTATCTAGCTTTGAAGGAATCCAGGTCTCACTGCCGTACGTCAGAATTGGACAACCATGGTTTTATATAACTTTAATCTTGTCTCCTTACGCGTTTTATTTCCCAAATTTCTATTTATCGTGTCCCCTATGTATTCAAATCTCTGAAGTTTTCTTTCTATATCATGTCCTTTTAGATAGCTGACATCCGATCCTAAATAGCAAAAATGTGATACTTGTTCTACAGGATGTCCATAGAACATTATTTTTGAGCGTACTGGATTTTTCCCTTTAAATGCCATAATTTTAGTTTTCTGTACCGATATTTCTAGGGAATATTCGTTAGCTATGGTTTCTAATGTGTACACCGATCTTTCCAGGCCATCTTCAGTCGTTTGAATTATTGCTAAATCATCTGCAAAGAGTAACGACTTTAAAGTGGTGTTGCTGTTTATTTTGATACCTCCACGGACTTCTTCCTTCCATATCCTGATTATGTGATCTATGTATATATTAAACAAAGTTGGAGATATGCTACAACCCTGTCGCACACCCTGTGTTGTTGTGCCTGGATCAAGTGACGAGGATACCCTCTTATATTCATAATTTCCCACAGCTTTTGGCTATTTAATTTGTCAAACGCCTTCTTAAAATCTATAAATGCTATGTGCGTTTCAAGATTGAACTCTCTTCTTTTTTCAATCAGTTGTTGTATTATAAAAACATTGTCAATGGAAGAGCGTCCCTTTCTAAAACCTGACTGTTCTTCACATACCAATGCGTCAGTAATAATTTTCAATCTATTATTGATTATCCGTGAATAGATTGACCTTATAAGACCGAATAGACCATATAAGCTGAGTTAAGTAGACTGATTCCCCTATAGTTACCACACCTATGTCTGTCCCCCTTCTTAAAAAGGGATATTACCTCCGCTTTGTTCCATGCTGATGGCACATCATTTGCTCTCCAACATTCATTAATCAAATGAAGAAATCGCAGTTCAAAAAGAGGCCCTCCGTGTTTTAGCAATTCCATGTTTATCTTATCCAGTCCACTTGCTTTCCTATTTTCAGAGACTCTTAGTGCCTGTTGCAGCTCATCTAAAGTAATCATATCCACGCAAGCACTTATGTCGCTTCCTTCGTCCCTGGTTGCTTCTGCTTGACACCATAGTTCTTGGCTGTGCCTTTTCCATTCTTCATCTGCGATCACGTTTAGTCTAGCTGTGTCTCTTTCCTGAGAGTTTAAATGTTTAATGATTTTATAGGCTAACTTCCTGCCGTCCATGCATGTCATGTTCTATGTTGCTTACAAATATATCCCAGTATTGTTGATGGGCTCTCCTGGCTACAGCTTTTTGCGGTATTTCATTTTGACTTATAAGTTTCTTCATTTTGTACACTTGGCGTTTGTAAGTATTTATGATACGCTATCTTTTTATCTTTTATAGCCTGTTCAAGTTCTTCAGTCCAAATTTTCAATCCTTTTCTTTTCCTAAATTTCTTCCTCTGACCTATTACCTCATGTGCACTCTTCTCGATACACGCTCGTATATTTTCCCATTCCCTATTAATATCATTTTCTGTATTGATGTTTGCTAAATATGCTCCCAATCTTTGTTGGTACAGATATTATATACCGTAGTCTTGGAGCAGATAACCTTATATACTTCCTCTGAGTTGATAGTCTTTGTTCTAAATTTTTCCACCTTCGTAGAAGTTTTATTTCTGATATAACTAGGTAATGATCTGAGCCTATTTCTGGTCCCCTGTAAACCTTTGTATCCTGTACTAAGTTCTTCATCTTTTCATTGACTATAACGTAACCAATTAATGAGCGATAGCCTCTAGCCATACATGTATATTTATAGATGTCCTTTTTCCTGAAAAGGTGTTCGTTATTTTAAGTTTATTAAAAGATGCGAACTGCCTTAGTTCTTGCCCATTTCTATTTATCACATCTTCTCTAAAACAGCCTACAACTCCTGGTATTGGAGTTGAACCAACCCTAGCGTTCAAGCCTCCAGCCACAATCACATAATCAGTTCTTATATATGTATTCAATACCTTCTGAAGTGACTCATAAAATAATAGAGCTTCATCGTACTTCCCTTCTTCGGGTGCATAGACCCCGACTACTGTTAAGTGACCTCTCTCTGTTTTCATCCTCAATATAACCATTCGCTCCGATATGTAACTGTAGCTTACTATTTTTGATTTCCATTGGTTATGCAGGAGGATTGCAACCCCACAAGCCGCCCTTTTATACTGGGGAACACCACTATAAACCATGACATAATTTTCCAATTCTTTCGTACCACTTAATTTCTTCTTCGCCTCTGTGACTACAGCTACATCAACTTTTTTATTAGCTAGCTCATTATTAAGTTCAGTCTCTTTATTACCGAGCCCTCTTTCATTCCAGGTTCCTACTTGTAATATTCTCGATATACCGTGAATCTTGTCCTTTCCGCGCCTGGCCATTAACCCATTAAACCCATCATGCTTTCCTTTTCCTTTGTGAAGATTGCGAGTATAATTCATGTCACCTAAAGACGTTACCAGCGTTTTTCTAGTAAGACCAGTGGTGGAGTTGCCACCTTAGAGCCTCCAGACCTGCTCTGGGTTTCATTCAGAGCCCCACCTCCTAGGTTCTTCTGCTCTCACCGCCGTTGAGAACATAGTCCTCTTCCACCGTTGAGACCATTGACCGTGTGTCATTTCTGCATTAACCCACAGAAACAAGAGTTGCCACTTCCGCCGGATCCGCCGTACCGAAGAGCCTCTTCACCGCCGTTGTGGTCTTTCTCCATTGGAGTTTCCTTCTCCGAAAGTCGCAGTATCACAGCCAGTGAAATCAATATCCGATTGTCGCCTGTGATATTCCAAGGTTAAGCCGGTCCAGGATAATTCCCTATACGCCCTAACTTGGTACTGGTGGGTACCGCTGCCCTCCACCAGGAATGTTTATCGACCTTCCGGTCTAGATCCGTACTGTTCTGCGCCAACAGGGTCACCTGTTGTAGGATGTGGCTCTTCACCACGCAGTACGGTCTTGGCTGAAGAGAGGTTAAGGGCTCCATTGGGAGCTAACTTCACTTCATCCAGCCCTGGACGCTTGTGAGGACCAGTGCCCAGTCCACCCGGTACAAAGGTACAAAGGTACTACCTCTCCAAGCATCCTGCGACCCCATAAATAAATAAAACTATATTAATTAAAGTGGTTGTGTACAGTAACAGAGATATGACAGCGTAACGAAGTTGTACGGTGTTGGCGTAGCGTACACACTCCAGACAGAGGCGGCAACGTAGGACAATTGCGTTAACATCTTAAGTGACGTGTTGTCTTGATTAAATTACTTCTGCTACTAGTCATTATAAATGCAGGATTAACTTGAATACTTCATATAATAATGAATTTTCAACGTTCTAATTAATAGGATGCGTTTATTACATTTATAACAATTTAGCTTGTTTAAAACATTCTGTGATTTCTGAAAATGTGTTTAAATAAAAGTATATTTCGTCTACAATGTTATTTTATATTCCTTCAGTCAGCACGTTACATAATTGCAGTCTAGCAATATGACACACTAGTTACTTAACTTACGTCTACATTTATTCGTCATTAATGCCTCCTCGTAGAGCCATGGATGCACATTGCATGCACGTTTTTGGTGTAAATTGCACAGAACTCATCTTCTTTAAATTTGGTATTTATGGACACTTTACAGTTTGAACCGACTAACAAAAATTCTCGTGTCTTGAATCTGGGCAGTATATAAGCAATTTGGCGCTTCTATAATTTTGAAGACTACAACGTTTCACAATGGTGCAGTATTTTCTTATGTCTTCTTGCAAACATTAAGATTTCGTCGTTGATAAACTCCATTTTTAGATCTCTAAGTAAGTTGCAGATGAACCAATGACGTTGTTTAATATTTTGCATTGGAAACTCTGTGTATTGTTAATGCTGTGATTTTTACTGTATCCCATAAATGGGTTGTGTATGTTCATTTTGGTTTTAAAATGTTCATATAAAATAAAATTTATATAGAGTTGGTAGGGGAATATTTTCTATCAACTTATAAGTTTTTCCTAGTTTTCTATTTGATTTTCAGTTTTCTTCATCACTTTTGACAAGAGTGTCCTATCCAGTAGACTCTCATCAGGCTGTACACAACACCACAGTACTAAGTTATGTTCTGTACAGTGCAGCAAATGAGGATTTCAAGAACATAAATATCAATTGATTGAGAACTTGTAATTAATGTTAATCTACTTATACTCTTCCGCGTATACTATTTTGGCATTCAAGTGTGCATACAATAGGCAGATTGTTTATATGTATCAACGATATTAATTTTAAGTTATCCTTAATACAGTTAACGCTTATTAGTATAACACTCCATCCAGATAATACAATAAAACAGTGGCGGGGAGTGGGTACATAACAGCTGTTGCCGGTTGTGATAGGCCTAAAACTTAGCCTAAAAATTAATTCGAATTTTTCCTAGTACCCAGTGTTCTTCTTAGACCCAAAATATTATTTTTAGAGCTAAAGTTTCTCTTTAGAGCCTTTTCTATCTTTCGCTGACAGAAGAAGAGGGTCCCGGTTCAACGGAATCTGACTCCATTATGCTTACACAGAATAAATGAGGACATAAATAATCGAAATAATAATAATAAATACAAACAGAGAAACACACAATTAAACGAACAAAACGCAAATAGGTAGGTAGTAACTGCTGCACGTTGGATCCGAAACGAACATAGCTGCTAACTGAGCGTTTTGCCAGTTTATACAGCGGCAACACATTGGGTGGACGAATGTATCCCCCTCCCGTTTTTACAGTGACAACTACTACGAGGTCAATGACCACACGCAATAAAACATTGCCGATGTCTGAGCCGGCAACACAAGACGGTGCAAGTGCACATCTGTTCGAAAGCATTGCTATGCTTTTCTTCAAGTTTCCCTACTAATATTGTTCGAATTTCAAAATTGTTCAATAACTAAACTATTTATTCTGTAATATAATTAGCATTATTTTCTTTCGTTTCCAGGACTGTTGGCGCCGGCAAAAGCGGTTACATGGACGCCACGATAGTGAAATAAAACCTCTTAATCTATTAGCGCAAACTTTATCCACCTGTTTGAAGCTTTACCACGTTTTACGAGTCGGATTTTATATGTATGTATAAATACGGTTTTACACACACACACACACACACATAATATATATATTGTAACAATCTTTATCTATGAATGTGAAAGGCCTCACGTTTGAGCGCCAATTTTGTAAGACGACGTAGTTTTTTTTACAAGTATTTATAAATCTGTCATATAATTCCAAATTACAAATTGTTCCTTCTTTATTTTAATGGTTGTTTTTTGTTTTTTTTTTTCAATTGTTTCCCGATTTAGGCGGCAAATTGTTTTGTCATTCAAACAATTAAAATTACTCTATTTATTTATTCACTTTCTCTTTATTGGTTTTAGTCGACTTACCTTTTTAATCATTCAATTCGAATTCCGTTCCTAAAATAATTGTTACGAACCTCTCTTTTGTGATAAAAAAATTCACATTTGGCTATTTGAAGAAATAAAATATTGTTAACATAGAAACAAATTAAACATACAATTAAAATCTTTAATACTGGTTTTATTGGTTTTTGATTGCATATATTTTCTTTAAAACAATTAAATAATTTTATAATAATATATTTGCTCCAGCTATGATGTTTAAATACTCAACGGTTGGCAATAAGGCTCAGGTTTTTAGAGTTTGATATTATACAATTTTTTAGTTACTAAAATTAGATTTTTTAGGTCCTTTGGACTACAGAAAGTTAACAAACAACACCCTTTAAGAAGTACAAAGCTTCACATAAACAGCAATTAAATATTGCATAAGTTATTAACAACTTAAATTTAAGGTTATAAATATTTTGTTTAACAACAGTCAGTGCTTGTAGGTTAAGTGTGTTCTGATTAATATTACACTTCCAATAAGTTTATCACCACAGATTAATAATTTAATAGTGAGATAAATTAATTATTACAAGTTCTTTATCAAGTGAATATTGAAATATAGTTTATGTGTAATTGAAAATGTGTAAAAGTGTATTATGGTTTATTATACTGATTAGTTTTTATGATCTAATATTATACTTATCACCTTCCTTCAATTATTATGTTCAACTCATAATTCACTGTTTATGAAATTATTCTTCTATTCTAATATGATTTCATTTCAATTTCCTTCTTGTTATATTATTATTCTCCATAACATCAATTCATTTCCATGCAATATCATTTTTACTTCCATATTCCTTAAGGAAATGGAAGTATGGTGATGGCAAAAAAATCGTGATCGAGATTATTGCAGATTCTGATTGTACTACACTCAAAACATGAAAGAAAGTCGTTTTTCGAAAAGTGTCTGCGTGTGTGTCTGTAGATTTTTTTTGTGTATATGGCAAACGATAACATCCGCAAATTCAAACAGAATCAAATAATGTTTCGCATACAGTCCTGAATTATAGAGTTCTACAGACCTATTGTTTTTGGTGAAGATCGGTTGAGGAAAAGGGGTAGTTTACCAGCAACGTTTTATGTTTTAACAAGGGTAATTTTTTTTGACGAACGTTAACTGCCGCATATTCAAACAGAATCAAATAATTTTTTGCATACGTCCCTGAATTGTAGAGAACTCAAGGTCTTATGATTTTGGTGAAGATCCGTTAAGGGGAAGGGGTAGTTTACCTGCAACCTTTTACGTTTTAACAACAGTAAAGTACTTGGAAATTCATTTAAACTTTTTCAAACAGTGGTAGTTGTTAAAAATAAAATAATTTTGTTGCCAGGCAATAAAATTAT
This sequence comes from Magicicada septendecula, assembly GCA_034769895.1. Classification (NCBI taxonomy): domain Eukaryota; kingdom Metazoa; phylum Arthropoda; class Insecta; order Hemiptera; family Cicadidae; genus Magicicada; species Magicicada septendecula. The sequence goes on from CM068368.1 coordinate 179,860,508, forward strand.
AATTTTTTCATTTTAATGTAAATCATGTATGAGAGAAAATATATTGTTCGTAGCAGGCAATCATATCTCAATTATGTAATGTTTACGTTTCCATTTTATTATTATGATTACTGCAATAAAAAGGCAGGGAAGACACACACACAAAATTCGCGTTATTTCTGGCCTCACTCATGTACATTTTCTTACATTTGCACGCTTTTTAAATGGAAAGTGCCGAAACCCACACCAACATAACGCGTGCAAGCCGAAAAAATGTCCAGCGTGGATAGCGATTTGCTTCCTGTGGATCGCTGGGCAGTGTAACTGCACGTGTTTACAGAGGAACGGTTCATAGACAGACTTTTCGTCTTTAGGGAATGAACCCTCTGCAAGATGCTGAGGGTCCATGAGTGACTTCGGAGCAATCCTTCTTTTCCGCGTATTTGTTCTGTGAAACGTACACTGTAGATTCGCAGCTTTACTCTGAGCAACGCTCAACAGGGAATGTTGAAAATTTTTGTCCACGGTGTACCCTCATACACACTAAACCTGCTCTGATGTTTTAATTACGGACATCATAATATTAAAACTTTGGAAACTTGAGCACTACTTAATGGAGATCAAACATTAACTTATACAAGAAATTAATTTTATGCATATTTTTTATATATATATGTACAACGTTATCGGCAACAAAGAAGTAGTTTTTTTGTTAAAATTCCTTCCCGGGCTGTTTGGCCGTAGTCCAATGTTTTCTACAAAACCAGACGTTTCGTCAATGCCATCGACTTCCATCATCAGTGAAAATCCAGTGCGATAACGTGAGGTGGTATACGTTAGTGACCACAGTACTGTGGTTAAGGCTGAAGCAGTAAGTAGAAAGAAGTAGTTTCTATGGTAATATTTCATTTCGAAAATGATTTTAAATATAAATCTTAGAACATAGAAGTCATGTATGGTTCTCCATACCGATTTTATATTTTATCTGGTTGTATGGAAGTTTTAATCCTTTCTTCTCTGAATCCAATAATGAACTAACTATTTTTTCATGTAAATTTTGGGTTGTCAAGGCAAAAGGTATATAATTCCCATTGGTTGAAAAATGTTTTACATTGTTAAACATGGCTACTGTTTCTGATACAAACTTAACAAATATCTTTAAATTAGTGTAATCTTTTACACTATTTTTAATCCTAAAGATAATAACATCACTGTCTTGCTTCCTTTACATAAATTAATTTGAAATCAAACATGAATGGTTTCTGTCCAGTACTTACAAAGTTACAATTTCAACAATTTTATTTTCTATCATTAATTAATTCAAAACTAATTTTTTTGTATACCTTTTGTTTCTCTATAATTATATAATCAAACCTAATATGATAATATACATTGTACCATTAATGTCTACTGTTTTAATATCTAATTTTCCAAAGGTCTTAATGTTACTATAGGCTTTTAAGGCCTAGTTTTTCTGATGTTCATTATACATTTATTATAATATATTCCTTTGTTTTTATCAACCTTACACACCTTACAATGCTAATGCAATGAACTAAATCAACTAATACACAGCATTTGATTATTCATAATCATTTTCAATCCTAACATAACTCTTTTTAAACATTTTATACAAATTTCATTTTTCAATACATAACATACTGTAAACTCTTTATCCTACTAATAATCATTCATTAAGCATTGTTTTACTTTTATATTATTTTCAGTATTTCACAGTATATCTTATCCCTTCTTTTATTAAGTATTAGTTACTCTTAAAATTATATTTTGTTTCTACTACTGACTTCCAGTTAGTTACATTCATGGATTCTATACACTATTTATTTATAGCACTCGCTGTTCACATTCCTTTTATTCCCTTCAACCTAATCACATATCTTAACTTAACATTAAACATTGTACATTTATAATAATTTTATTCTTTTATATTCTATTAACATGACCGTCATTATCATTAACTAGTTTACCTCTATATCCCTAGAGTTTTACATAGAACGATTATTATTTTCTAATTCAGATTTTTTATCTACAGCTTTGTACATCCACTTTATTTATCATATTCTTATTATGTGAAAAGAGGTTGGGGAATAATCATAATGTTAAATATGTTTCTCACTCCTCACACCACCAATCAATTGGGTATTGTCGTAGCCATAGTCATTGTATAGTCCATATGTTGATATTGATTCTATTTTCTAAATTCTGTCCATCAATTCTTTCGTAATATCTAATGGTAATTGTTTTATCGTTCTGCTACCTTATGTCATGTTACAATATATACAGAAACAGTACAATTATTACAAATACAATTTTGTGTTAATACTCTATTTTTAAACCATCGGCTAGGTCGTAGGGTTTTGTATGTTCGTTGAGCTAAGTATAATTGCTGGAAAATAAATTTTTATTTTCTTTTAATATATAGAGGAATGACACTTTGATGACATAAAATAACCCTTTAAATATTGAAAAATAAAATCATCAATTCGTTAATTATTAATTTTAAAATAATTAATTCAATATGAAAGAGCAAAAAATATAAAATTAGAATTTATGCTTTTGTTAGAAGCTACAGTAAAAACATCTTACACATCTTGCATGTAACATACAAGAACAATATACAAACATCTAAACATAAAAAATATATATAAAACAACTATTAACATGTTGAGTTTGTTACAAACCCCCGGGGATATGTAACGCACATTCTGTTACGCAGAAAATTTTCTGAAAATTTTACATCTCTGTGGGGACTGTAAAAGCAGTGTTTTTAATCCCGGTTTTGTCTAAGAAACTCAGAAAAAAGTCCCTTTTTGACACAGAATTTAATTAAGTGTATTATTATATACATATCCCGGGCGACATGTAACGCACAAAGCAAGTGCTACATAACCTCTGTGCGGCACATATCACCGGGGACATGTACTGCCTGCTGTGAGATGTTGATTCCCTCGTAAATTTCCCTCATTTTACTTCTTATTGCATCCACGCAACGGTCTTTGTTTAGCTGTGTTACTATATAGTCACGTGTACAAAGCTACTCTCACGTATCTTGTTTTATTAAAACAGTTTTTCGTTAGTATTTCTTATTATAAACATTTAAATTACTCGTGTTAAACGAATGTTAGAGTTAGCCGCGAAAACGTTTACAGAGTGTCAAGAACTTGAACAAGTTACACGTGTAAGAAATATTGAGCATCAAGAAAACATACAATACATTAAAAACTCGACACAGAGATTTAGAAAACAACGATGATAGTGGACTCTTCAGAAAGTTTACCTTGCATCTATGGTAGTGATGATTCTGATAAGGACAAATCATATACAAAGTATCTTCTCCAGAAGATGAAATTAGCAATGCTAGTTGGAAAAGTTAAAATAATTATGTCATTTTGAGCAACAGTGAAATGACTGGAAAACCCAGTATATCTGCTTCTGTTGATGAATCATCAGATATGAATGGATGAGTATCTTCTGGAAGCAGCAGCAATTCTGTAAGTTTAAGTAAATAGTCTTCTATTTCTACTCAAACTTGCCCCTTCGGTTTATATAAAAAAAAACGTTCTTAATACAAACAACAACATTGATAAGAGTCCCTTGAAATTTTTTGAAATATTTATCGACAACAAATACTGAATTTCATAGTCCAAGAGACTAACACTTAAACTTTCCAGTAACTAAAAAAGGGCAGTCTGCCGAATCTAGCGTAAACACTTGGTGCAAAACAAGCCAAGATGAATTTCGCAAATTTACTGGCATCATATGAGTTTAAAATCAGCACCCTCTGTTAGCAATTACTGGTCAAAAGACCGAATTTTTCATAACGAATTCATTTCATCACTTGTAAAATAATAAACAATTTCACTAAAATCGTAAAACCTGGAAGACACCTGGTTATATATGAACGTGTGGTTCCTTACAGGAGAATGTAACATTTTCTTCAGTACTACACACCCAACAAATCACATAAGTATCGGATTAAATTAATAAACTGTGAACTCCAGATAGATACACTTAACCTTCATATATATACAAATAATATACATGTTTGGGGCACAAGGAAAGGAACTACCAATGAAAATCTAGGTCACTCCCAGTCAGTTGTACTTAAGCTTTTTGATGTAGTCAACCCAAAGGAAGAAAGAATACTACACGCTGATAACGTCTATTCTAGCATAGGATTGCTCAAAAATTTATTCGAAATAAAAATTCTACATCCTGCGGAACATTAATATCCAACAGATGAGGAGGGTCAAAAGATATTGGCAACAAAATGAAGAAAGGGGAAGTAATGGGTATAGAACAAGATGGAGTAAAAATTATAAAGTTGGTAAGATAAACGTCCTGTCGTTATGATTACCAGTGACCCAAGTCACACTTCGTCTTAATTGAAAACCGAAAAAAATAATAGAAATGGTGAGGAAATACTTAAAACAAAGTGTGTAATAGATTCTAATAAGGCTAAGGGAGAGGTAATTTCAGTGACCAAATGACTTCATACAACACGAGTATACGAAAAAGTCTGAAGTGGTGCCGGAAAGTTGTGTTTAAAGTTCCTTTAGACGCTGCAGTAGTAAATGCATGGATTACAATAATTATAACAAATTATATGTAGTAAATTATTATATACATATAATATGATCTCCTACCCAAAGCTGGGAATAACAGAGTTCAGGAAGAATTTGGCAGAAACAATTATTAGCCGTAAAACTCCAGTAAATGGAATTCAAACTTCAATTGTTACGTTAAAAAAACGAGTAGTCTACACACGTTTGTAAAATCTGAAGGAGCTGGACAAAAAACGTGTGTAAAGAAGTTTACGTAGAACTACGTAAAACTATGACAAGTAAAGACGTGGACAAAAAGTTAGAAGAGTTATTAGCTTCTGCAGCGGGTGTCCGAACTCACCGGGATTTTGTTTAGAGTATTTTATCGAACAACATAACTAGAACTGTTGGTAGTATTTGTAATGATTTTTTTAGTGGTAAAAATCAAATTATTTAGAAGAAGAAATATTAAAAGTTAACAATACTTAGTATAAACAGTCATAAGACAATCAGGTGTTCAAAGAAAATATCTTTGTTATTTCAAGTGCAATTTTAATTAAATAAATTTGATTAGTGAAAGTGATATTTGTTTTTAAATCTATTACAATTTCATCCAGTCACCTGAGAATAGCTCTGTTTGTACTATGCCATAATCTATGTTCACACATTCAGAAAATGTAACACGAATTTGGCAATAATTATCCTTTAGCTCTGCAGACAACTAAAATCGCGAAGTTGCATATAAGCCTCCTGGGGTATATAACGCACAAAGAACTAGTTCGTTTACAGTACCGCGGTGACCAGTAACCCCGTCAAAGTACTCAACATCAGTTAGACACAAACAGCAGTTATAAACTATCAAAGCACTCTTATACAATAATTCAAGTTAAATTTGTCCAACAATAAATGTCACCTTATTACAGTTTTGCACTAACACAATGATCACTTTCCACTAAAATGCCACATTAACGCCTAACCGCACTACTAAAATCGCCATCGTGTGACTGAATGAGCCGGCCGGATTTTTATTATTTTTATAAAATACTTGACAGAACTAAATTTTATACAATTGTAAAACAAACACTGGTGTACAGAAAAATCAACTTTTTTTTATGATTCAATAGTTTACGTTTTCATGTTTACATTATATTCTTATCTTTCTCCTACATATCTTTCTTTGGACATAGCAATAAATGCCGGAGTTCCCCAGGTTCTATGTAAGGGCTACGTCAACGACGTGCCCAAGTTGCCTGAAACCTGGCTGGTTATGTTCGCCGACGACACGGCAGTGTATTCTGTCTATTGTACTGTGAAATGGTTATCTGGCTCCAGGAACACTATACGTTGAGTGGGTCGACAAATGAAGGGTCTCTATTAACGCACCCACGAGAAAATCTGTCGGTTTATCTCGACTCGGTTTATCGAGACGCAGAAAGCTCCATCCCAGAGAATACATAGGCGATATTCGACTCCATTGGTCTCCTGGTGTGAAGTATCTAGGGTTTCACATTCATAGACGTCTCACTTGGCGGACACATTCCGAACAATTAGCCCGCAAAACTGCCCATCGTCTATACCAACTTCGACCCCTGCTTTGTAGCAATTCAATGTCACACCGCTTAAGCAAATTCATCGTTACCACTTACGCGACACCGATGGTAACCTACGCAATTCCAGTATGGGATTACTTGGCGAAGACCTATCAGCGAAAGCTACAATTGTCATGGACTGAGGTTTGCGCTAGGCCTGCAAAGCACACTACATAATTACTAACCTGATTGTCCGCAACGCCCTAGATGTTCATTCCTTGTGCGCCACCATTTGGACACTTTCCGGGGAGTTCTACCCGCGTTGTGCCCGTTTCCAGGGCAACGCGTTATCAGCGCCCTCGATTAAACTCCACCTGTGCCAAGTAAATCTTGGACCTGTCCGTCGTCGGCGAAGCTTATATTATATTAGACAACGACTATTTCAAATCCCACGGCCGGTAGCAGGACACACTTAGGAACTTCCAGATATCGTCACGGCGATGGCTCATCTGCAGCTCGGAACGCGGGTGGGTATGGCGGGTAGCTGGCTTACAGGTCGCTTGCACACCCCCTGAACCTGTACCTTTACCTAGTTCTTCATTTCGGCCACGTGTAGTGGAACAAGGGACATACACTAAACATACTATAAAATTAAATAACTCATTTTCTTTATCTATGTCTGCTTAAATAATTTGTTTAATAACATCTGCATATTTGCTTTTACGGGGAAAAAATAAGTTAGTTATTTTTGAGTTGGTTTCCTTCATAATAATATTCAGTACGCCATTCCTAACACATCTTCTTCTTCTTCTTCTTCTTCTTCTTCTCCTCCTCCTCCTCCTCCTCCTCCTCCTCCTCCTTCTCCTTCTCCTTCTCCTTCTCCTCCTCCTCCTTCTTCTTCTTCTTCTTCTTCTTCTTCTTCTTCTTCTTCTTCTTCTTCTTCTTCTTCTTCTTCTTCTTCTACTTCTACTTCTTCTTTACTTCCAAAGATCCTTCTACCGTTCTACTGATTCTCTGAACACTCTTCTTCCTTGTAGTGTGTAAATCATTGCTCGTGTAGGTAATCTGTTGTGTGATTCTCTCGTGTTTTCCCTCCAGAGCAATAATATAAGAATTTTTCACTTCTGGTCTCATCGTTATTCTTTACTTACATGTAAATAATATAAACAATTTGAATAGAAGATGGTAGCTTGTCATCATGAACCAAAACTGTACCTGACAAATAAAACAACACTCCGCAGAAAATGGCGGGTTGCTAAGCGACGAACATTTACGTCATTTGCCACATCACGGTGATACCACTGAGTGACCTGCGGTGATAAATAATTAAAGAAGAATAGAACATAATATCGATCATTAATATTGTTTACAGTGAATGAAAATTTAATATTATTAACCATCGTAAATCATGTTCTATAAAAAAATTATTTAAAAAAATAGAGAGGATTCCTATAAAAATTCGAGAAATACCGTTTTAGATCTTACAAAATTTTACTTTATCACTCTAACACAATTCTGAAGCTATACAATTTTATTGTTACAAAAAATGTGGACAACGCAAAAATGCACGTGACTTAAGTACTCCCTTTTTTTACATAAGAATGTTGTGAAATATCTGTTTCGTATTCCTCTGAAATCACCAGGTGTTCTAAGCGGCGATTCTGAACTATCTGGTCGTGAAATGAGAACACATGAAACATGTGGTTAATGACAGGGAAACAAACATCAATGAGCTGGTGAAAGCTTGAACATTGCAGATGTAGTTCATTAAAACGTTTGTCCCAACACCACGACCTTAATAAGCGTCGACGAATAGTCTTCAAGTTTCCTACAAAAAGTTCACTATGCTCAGAACCTCACTATCGCATTCACTATATTCACACAGTGTTCGGTTACTGGCCTCGAAGCAACCGCATAGTGCAGGTTACGGTGATTAGAGGACCAGTTCAGATGTAATAGAATTGCTGCGGTCTAGTATGAATTAATAGTTGTGCGGGAAGGAAATCAGAAGCGGAGCAGCCGAATTAATTAGCGTGTACACAATTAAATTTGACGTCATTAGAACTATTGTGTACGATGCAGCTACAGTACTAATTAGTTTGTTGAAGTACCAATATGAGTAACCAGGTAACTAACCAATCTGAGCTTATCGTTACGAAGCAACGTTACCATAACAATATAATCAACGTTACTAGCCTCAATCAGTCAACAATACAGCATCAAATAGATTCTACACATAAGGAAGTTACACTTAGTTACTGTATCCCGCTTACATTTAGGGCTAATAAAAATATTCAAATTTTTATTAAATATTTTCAAACACATTACAATTACTGTCATTCATTTAGTTAAAACATTCAGAAGTTTAATTAAGAAAGTTGTGTTAGTGGTTATAATCACAAACAGAATTATCACTGTTGCAGATCACTATAGAAAAATTATTCTGATTAGCGCTTTCAAGCTTCTCAGCTCATCGGAATAATTTTTCTATAGTGATGTGCAACAGTGATAATTCTAACATAGTCCTAAAGCTTTCACGGCCGGTGTCAGTTGTATGATTAAAGTTATCCGGGCTGTTTGGCCGTGGTCCATGGTTTATTGCCAAACCAAACGTTCCAGCAGCTCCAATGGCTGCCATCAGCAGTGGAATTTTAAAGAAATCCTGAACGTAGGGTGTTCACATCAGGCCCACAGTACTGTGGTAAAGGCCCAGGGTGTTCACGTCAGCCTTTACCACATTACTGTGGGCCTGACGTGAACACCCTACGTTCAGGATTTCTTTTAAATTCCACTGCTGATGGCAGCCATTGGAGCTGTTGGAACGTTTGGTTTGGCAATAAACAATGGACCACGGCCAAACAGCCCGGATAACTTTAATCATACAGTGATAATTCTGTTTAAAACATTCATTTTATTGTCACTTTACGGTTGAAAACTCTCAGTTCAGTTTGGATAAGAAACTGCTCGCTAATTCTCTGAATACCATGTCAATTACAAAAAATTGTTACGACAAAAAACTGACACTACATCCTTACTTCACCTCTTCTTCTTCTATGGCATCACAGTTCGAAGTCGAACCGATCTCCATCGTTTTATTTTAAGTAAGTAATTACCATCCCTTGCCACTGGGTCAATCGAGCTAAGGATCTAACAAGCTAAACCAGTCTGGTGTTTTTAGCGCATCATAGGAGTAACAAAAAAGGAGTCACAAACGGATGGCAGGTACAAATTAATTGTTTCTAATTATTTAAAATGTGACTTGGACACGAAGGAAACACATTAATATTTAAAATACATAATAATCAACACACCTAAAAATATTCCTTTTATTATGGTTTTAAACTCTTGTTGTTCATTACTATTCTTTTTCACCTTCCCCCTTGCTGCTACTCCTTATTTCCCCTTTCGGAACCCCTTATTTTTGGCCTAACCCAGTTTTTTATGACACTAGAAAGAATGGAAACCACGATAGTTTCTGTAATTCTAATTGAAATATATATATTTCTTTCGAACAAGAGCTTAAACATAACAAACATTACCACTATGTTCTGAATAACGCTTGTTTATCTTCATCGGTAATGACTGGATACCCGGTAAACATTTTGGTGACGTGTTCTTCTTTAGCATAGAAGATATTCGCTCATCATAACAAAAAAGCTAACTTCTTTATACACAACTATGTTTCAGTGGTGAGTTATGAGTGAGTGATGATGTTTTATTTCACTAACAATTTTCAATTAAATTTATATTATAATTTTTTAATAATTTTCCCATTTTTGTAAGTACATCAAGTTTAAGATATTAGTCGTGCATTCTCTAATTATATTACAATTAAGTAGAGAGGTAAATCAATTGTAATAAGAAAAAGAAAGGGGTGGTAAGGAAATGCGGGAGCTATACAAAAATCAAGAAAAAGAGAAAGTGTGGAAGTACATTAAAAGAAAGGAAAAAGAAGGAGTAAAGAGGAGAGAGATAAATTTTCTTAGCGTATGAAACAATGGCTACGGTCAGAACCGTTAAATACTCCCTGTTAGTGGTCTGTTTGTGGTGACGCTAACAAATAATTTGGAATCATTCAGACAGGCTCTACATTTGCAAAGCTGTTATAAGATAGGCTACACATTTTACTATTTTGCCGTACTCTTCACATAGAAAGTTCAACTGAATGTTATGTTCCATACACATACTGCATTACTTCCAAAGTTAAACAAAATTGTTATATGACATATAATTCTTAGAACTTATCATATCTTTACTGCTTTTTTATTGGTTGTGTCCATCTCTTGTGCTTTTGATTCAGTATCTCTTTATTACTATCTAGTTTGGTCCTTTTATAACCTCTGTAAATCTTTCCATAAGTGTGTAAGGTAGAACTTCTACACCTTCTTCTTCTAGCTCTACCTCGACAGACGACTGCCAAATTTTACCTCCTTAAATGTCTTCCTTTACTTCCAACAATGTCCTTACACATTCTTTATATCTTGTATAACGTCCACATTCCAGTTTCCACCTTACTTGTGAAAAAGAATGTATGCACATCTTCTTACATTTATAGTTTAATATTAATTATAAAAGTCTTTTAATTAATTATTAATTATTAAATTTTGGTACAGCAATATTGCAAGTTCAGTTTTAAGTCTATTCAATATTTGTCTCTTCCCCATTATCCATTAAGCTCTACAGCTGCATTTTCTTGTTTACTGCTTGGAACTTTACATTTATATTATCTTCCTTGTTTATAGCGCTTTAACGGGATTTCCTTAATGATTTCAATTAACGTTTTACTTATTTTATTTTTTATCCAGTTTCGTTATTTTCTGCTCTACTTAATTCTATAATGGACCTTATTTCAGCTCTTTCAGATAATTCTGGTGACTTGCTAATCTGGACAAGAAGCATGCAGATTCTAGAGAAATCTTAGTCATTTTCAAACACGATCATTGGAACAACGGGCTTGAGACTTGTCGTTTTTGAAAACATATAAATCAGAATATTTATTCCTCACAATCCACGGTAGAAATATGAACACTTTTATAATAAACCTTATTATAAAGTCTGTACGTAATGACGATATCAACTATTTATTCCTTCAATTACATTTATGTACATTCCCTGCGTATGACATTCAAGATTAATTCAACACCGCAGGTTTTATGCTGTCGAGAAATATTTAAATCCACGTCGACTGACTACCTTGACAATGACTTGTCCCTTCACCAAATCAAAATTTCGAAATTTCGTGTGATTTGCACCTTACACATTTATAAGACTACAATAAATAATAATAAGTGATTGCTTCAAGAATCAGTGCCATATACGCAACTACTTCATACGTAATTATAGGAGTAGAGGTAAGTAATTTTAGCAGTTGCCTGTATGATCGAAGACGTAGTCTGTTCCTCGGAATCACTCCTTGGAAATTTTTATATTGCAAAGGTTTCACCAAGTTATAATTGATGATATAAAACATTATACAACGAGTGTCGTATTCAGAACGTGAATCAATATGAAAATGTAGTCCAAACATCCTTAGTGCGAGGAAAACAGTTTGCTGAGAAACACATGATACTGTGATTATGGTATCATCAATCAAAGAAATGTAAATATTGACTTGACGTTGGAAAACGAGAGCTCCGTGCTGTATCAACAGTACGTGAGCTCTACTCGCCCCTTGTACTTAACGCGTACTGTTATTCTCAAGACATTTCTTTTTTTTCATGAGATTTGTCTAGTTGCTCTTAATGTCTCACTTACAGGCTACGTTTCCGGAGTAAAAAGTTTTTTTTGTTTTTTTTTTTAAATATTTGTATTTTAGTAAGTACTTAACTGACCGTATCTAATACTCAATATTTTTAGTGAGTAATTATATAGACCTATTAGTAAACTCGTGTTTTACGAAATATAATAATGTTCATTTATTTGTTCGATTTAACTACAGATTGGAACATACGTTGAAAAGAAAACACATTTGATAAATAATTAAATTTTTAAATTACAAATTATAAATTTGTAAATAGTGTTAGTTAACATTTTTATAACGAATGTATCCCTACATAAGGTACATATAAGTTTTCCGCCGAATATATGTTGTATTAATATGTTCCTCATTGTCGGTATTTACAAATGAGACCACGTTTGGAATTACATCATCTGCAGCTCTTAACGTACAAGCTGCAGATGATGGGTAACATATGAGTTTATGAGTTTATCGAAACTAGTATGTCAAAGTTAGAACAACTGCTACTATACTTAGACTGAGCAAAGTTAAGAGAAACTATGCCTATTTATTTGTATACAGCCAACTCAAACGTAATTAATTTAGAGGAGAATGTTCCTGTAGCATGTTAGCTACAAACAAGAAGCGATTCTCGTGTAAGAGAGTTGATGGTGTGGATGACATAACAGGTACTCAAATAAAGATAGCCATATTTCAGGAAAACACTATTATCTCGTAATTATTTATAGCACGTAGTGTGTTATCATTTTAAGAAGTGTGCTTGAGATGAATGTATTGAACTAAAGAGTAAATCGTATTGACTTTTTTGGGGGGCCGATAGAATTTTATAGTTTCATAAGCACATTAACTTCTTTTAAACATTAAAATACTGTGACAATTGTTGTTGCCTGGTGATTGCTTGTCGTAATCTGCCTAAGAGTAACTTAGTCCCTTGTTTTTACCTAAATAACAGAGACGAAGTGTGTCTATTGAGAAGAAACACAGTCCAGTTTTTAGTGTCGTAATCGTTTCTACTATTTATACAGACAATTTAAAACAAAATAAATGGCCGTGTAACGTAACTTTAGGAATTTTCATTACGTTACGTAACTTTAGTTGTAGCACCACTACTTTAGTAGTGGTAGTACTACACTGTTACTTAGATAACTTGTAGTATACACAAGAGAGTTATGTAAATTAGACTCACATACTGAAATTAAAACTTACCTAACTTTTTCCAATTACACTTTTCTTATTGATACAGTGCTGACAACTAATAAGATTTACTTTAACATCATTTGTTATTTACAATGAATTTGATGTGGTTTGTTATGCTTTTCATGAGAATTTTACTTTTTTTCTTGATGTCTGAATCCCTGTGACATATTTGCATACGTTTCGTTACGAGTTCGGCATTGGTGGTAAACATCTCAGTCTTAATTTTCTCTTAACAACTCCAGAAAGATACTTATAAAAATCTTATAAAAAGCCATAAGATTTTTATCTGAGCTGTTAACTGGCCAGAGAATAATTTTAACATTATTTTCTGCTAGAAATTTTCGGGTGATCAAGGTCTGTGATATTAAACTTTTAAGTTCCTTTCGAGCCTTGTCGTATATTAAATATCTAAGCCTCTGATGATTTGTCTTCAAAGACAGTAGTTAAAGAGAAATAAAGAGAAATGTTGGTTGAAATACTCTGTATGTATAATTACGTTACAGAATCTATTGTACCTCGGTTAGTTTATACACTCACGTATAAGAAATTGTGGTTTAACCACGTATAGATGGTTTAATTGTAAAATATAGTATAAATATGTGGAATTTTTTGTCAATTTGGATCTGCATAACTAAATATAAAAAAGAAGAGAGTGTATTGTTAGCAGCTACACAAGCAAGATTGCAGAAGTCTGGCTGAACATTTTTAATTGAATATTGAAATTAATGTTGAGACCCAATATAAAGAAGTATAATAATCAAGAAAACTATTAACATTGAAGATTATAATTATACTGAAGTATTTATAAAAGGAAGATAACAAATATTTTCAATATTTAAGTGGACCGTTGGGTGAGATATATCAAACTTATGTTACTAAAAATAGGTTAAGTGTATACTGACACTTCGTGATTACAAGCTATAGAAAGACGAACACAGTGAAACAACACTACACAACCAGAATAATATCATAATTGTTGATGAACATAAGCTTATATAATGAGGTAGAGCGAAAAAACTGTGTATTTTTATTGAAAATATCTGATAGTCAAATTTGTGTGTCAACCAAGATGGCGACCGTTATTGTCGATTTACTACTTGTATTTGACCATTGAGTGTGAGAGAGAAGATATGGACACTGAATGAGTGCGAGAGAGATAGTAAGCTCGACGCAGCGCTCTTGGTGGCGAATTTGTAAACTTAAAATAATTTCAACTTATTTATTCAATGTCTTGTTATTTTTAAGTTACGTTAAACCTTTCATTTTTTTATATGGTGTATTAACCTGTTTTATTTAATTAATGTTGACTTGTTTCTTTTGTATAATCACAAGAACCCACTATACCATACACACACCTACAACATAACATATGTCAACACAATTAATTTAGGTGTATCAAATACATTATTATGTTATAACTTACCATGTATGTTAAATGACTTTAAATGTATGTTAAATATTTTATATTGCCCTGAGATAAAGATTTCATGTACTGCAAGAGCAACCGGAGAGAATAAACTACAAATGAATGTAAATAGAATTTTAATTGCTCAAGAATTTAATTAATTAATCAATAAATAAAACCTTTATAAAAAAGAAAAACATAAGTATCGAGCCATTCTTTTTTAGTGCATTATAAGAGATTAACAGTGTTAACGTTAGTATTATAAAACTACAGGTATATAGTATTTAATAACTATTTTTATAAGTCAGTTGTTTTACTTATTCAAATCCCTGCTTCCACATCTGTTTCATGAGGCCTCTATTCAGCATTCTCCATGTTGTTTATCTTGTCATCTTCGGTCTACACCATTACCTTGAATTTAGAGATAATCAGATTTTATCCTCTTGAACCATCTTACGTTTCACATCAACTGGACCACGTCATGTAGACTGGTAGCAACACACTCATGTTAATTCCTATTATAATACGTATCTCTGTACACTGACCTTGTTTCTTCTTGTAAGTCTACAGCAATAATCCACCTCTACTCATAGATTCATTACTTAATTTCAATATTAATCTAACAAGTCTCCGCGCCCAAATATACCCGTACTTTTTGCTACCGCTTTTAAAGACGTAGGCTTATATTTATGTTATTCGTGATTTCGGTTCACCGTTATAGCCCACTAATTTGTCTGCTTATCCTAACCTACCTACGTATTTTTTCATGACAGCCCCATTTTTCGTTATCTACTTTCCTGTGAATTTTTATAGGGCAGCATTTTATATAGTTTTCCCATTAACATGAAACTCATTCCCTTCAGTCTCAATCACAAGATATTTTGTTTTATTATTAAAAGCCGGTTGTCAGGGTCTCTCCTTGGACTCTTCTTCAAAAAAAAAAGTATATTGGGGTAACGTTATGTAAAGCTTTGTTTTCTTCAGCTACGTAGCATGAGATACGAACTACACAAATTCATAATAAATTTTGCTGTACAGAATTTTTTCTACAAAATTTCAAAACTTCTGTGTTGTAAAACATTGAATGTAAACATTATTTTTCACTTTTAGAGGTTTTTATAAAATAATTTTAGGTGAGCTAAAAACTATTTCTCCTTTTTCTAAGTTGGTTTAATTTTTTATTTAAAAAATGTTTCAAGTTTTGGTATTAATTTGATCATTTTGGTTTAATTACTTATTCATAAATAAAAATTATATCTAATACAACAAATATTTTAAATTATGGACAGATAACCTATGGCGCATCACGTAGGAGAAAATACCGGGCTAAGGAATCTGAAAAACAGAAAAAAATTGTCAATTAAAAAATGCTCAGCGAAATGTTAAATCACGTTCTCAAGAGGCATCTGCTTTTCGACAAGCTAGGTTTCCGCAATTGAGAGATTATATGCTTTCTAGATTATCTAAAGAGTCGCCTGCTGCAAAAGCTCATCCTCCCTGAATTATATCCATAAACCTCATGATCGATTGGATCATGAGTCGGATAAACAGCGCCAGCGTCACCTTCATTTGATTCACCAAAGTCTGAATGATGAGATTTCTTCTGAACGAAATAAAAGGTTGACGGCTCATGGTAACTTAGTCGGAATGCAAGACAAAACGAAACAAAGGAGCAAAGAAGATAATGCTTAGAAAACATGCGTGAAAATTATAAATCACATAACTGTATTACTGTAGATAATTTTATGTCATCAATAAATAAATTCGCTGATGTTCCATGTGCTGTGTGTAGAAAATTATTATATCAAATGCAGCGTTGTAATCTTGAAACTTCGTCCTGTGCTGCCCTAACCAATGATTTAGTTGAATTGTCTAATATTGTAGGCACTCGTTGCTCTAGCAATATAAAAAATATATAAAGTCCCTTCTCAAGTTTTCCGGAATAAAGTGGACATCATATCTGTACCGCCAGAACTGAAGAATATATCGGCTATAGAGCAACAAATGCTGGTAAGAATAATTTTATTTTTGAAGGTGAAGAATGAATTTAGCAAAAATTGGTGTATAGGAAATTAGTTTCATTTGGTCAAGATATCGTAGACGTTGCTGAACAACAGCCATTAGCGTTGTATAATGCAGGATTACTAATTTTAGCAGGAAATCGCAAAAATTTACAGCAGCAAAGATAATAATTCCAAATAAATATTGAACGACTAAGAATTGGACATAAGTGGTTATTAAAGCATAATAATATATATATATATATATATATATATATATATATATTGTAATAAAACTGATTTTTTGTCGATCAATCTTAATCTTCAGACCCACTATAGGCTCACCAATTTTGTAACAAAATCTAAAATTCGGGGTTACAAAAAATTATAAGATAACAAAAAAATATTTTGTTGAAAGTAAAAAAAAAAATTTTATTTATTTTTTATTTATTTATTATTTCTTATGTATTTATTTATTTTTAATTCTTTTAATTATTAATTTTATTAATTTAATAGCTTAGAATAACCAGAATTGTTTTTCCGCGTTAACTAGATTATCTCATGTTATAATCGATTAGCGGTCTTTCGTTATTCTATGATGGTACTCCTTCAGTGATGTTATTTTATCCTTTTCTTGGAGTCCAAGTGTCAAATATTATCTGGAATTCTTCTATCTACATTTTTACCAATAAATGAAATACAATTATAATATTTAAAGAACTTATTTACGTTAAAGATACTAATCGATTTTGAATCGATTAGTTAATCGACAGTTACAAACTCATATCTCAGGGCGATTAAATTCAGTATATAAAATATTAATATTAAATTGCAGGTTCTTTTAGCTGTTATTTTATAATAGTCAGAGAAAAGGCAAAGCTGAAAAGTATAATGCTTACAATAAAAACTGCTTAATTATCTAAAAATACAAAATATTATTGAATAGAAAATGTTAATAAGATAAATTCTCGAACCAGACTCAGGATGCTGTTCTGCCGTCACCGCAAAGGATTCTGGGAGTAGTCCAAAATGGCCGCCCCCTTGCGGAATGTATACGAGGCGTCTTCACTGCAGAATTCCTTCAAATAAATGTTGGTTATTGGTGTGTTCCTCTTCCAAGCAGTAGTGATTAGTTCCTCTTCATCACAGTGTAATTATTCGGGAGTAGTGGTCAGTTGTTCGGCACGGCAATCAGTGTTCCAATGTGTTCTTGTTCCAATGGTGGTGAGGTTTTACAATGTCCAAATTTGTGTCGATATTATTTTGAATTCACGTTTTTATTGTTCTATTATCTGGATGACGACTTCAAATCTTCATAATTAGATTAATTTGGTTGATTCCAGGTTAACTCAATGTAGATTAATCATATTTTTCAATTTTTCTGGGTTATTTGTTATAGGTCTAGTTATATCCAAAAATTATCTTCTCTCTTTTAGAATGAATTCATTTGTCTGAGCTCGTTCGAAGTGTACCTCTCAACGTGTAACAATCAACTAACTCCCTTTTTCCTCCATACAATCAGTCCTGGCTGAATTAATATTAAATCTACATTGTTTTAACCAGATGGCATTTCCGCCTAAATAATTGACTTTTACATTATATGATTAATTACATTTTTACTATTATTTAATTTTATTAAATACTAATTACATAATTACTTTCCTTAGTTAATTCTGCGTTATTTAATACCAAACATGATATACTTTATAGTATTTGTAACTCAAAAAGTCAAATTTACAGTATATTTGAATGTAGGCCTTAACTGTACTTCCTGTCACCTCAAATGGTTTACAATTTCTATTATGTTCTAGTTATCATTGAGCAAGATCACTGATTGAATTAAAATGGTTATTTTTCTTTAATTCTTTGTAAATTTATGATTTGGGTTAACTAATTTACATATTATCTTTAATTTAGGTTTTCCTCTTAGATTCCAGTGTTATTACACTTGCTTTTTTTTTTTAAATATCTTATACATTTCTTCAATACCTTTACAAAGTATTGCTACAGTTATAATATACAGTGATTGATTTACATTATATAATTTTCATCAATTTAATTAATTTCCTTTACTTATTTACTAATTACAAGGTTTGTGAGATTTACCATTTGGCCTAGATCTTATGTTAGTTCATTTACAATGTTTATTATTATTCCAGCTTGCTAATACCCTCTCTGACCTACAATTCTTATAACATCTTAACTAAATTACCCTTATTTAATTACAGTAAGGTTTATTATTAATTAATATTATTAAAATATAATAAATATTTTATAACAAAAAATTATACTTCATCTCAGACATTCAAGCCTTGAGTTCAATGATTGTTAATATAAACAAAACACATCTGTTTTTTCATCACCTAAAATATTCCTTAAAATTAATTTCCTTGCTGTTTTTGTTTTATTTTAGGGATTTACCCTTGATCGCTCCACTATTTATTGTATACTCTTCTATTATTTTTTGTCATTTTGTCTGGTATTGTATGATAAAGAATATCACTTATATGAGATCATCCGGATTCGCTTTTCATTATAAGATTAAATTGCACTGGTACATTTTTACATTTATATCTAGAACCTTTACTTAAACATATTTTAAATTTACTCTTATTTTATTGCATTGTACTTTTCTTATTTATTTTCATCTTTTTTGGGGGTTTCTAATTTTATTACATGTGGCTGGTTTTCCAATAGTCATTCTTTTTATTATGGATGTTTGTCTATACTGGGCATTTCCTGACCTGCTCCTATACTACCTGGGTATAATTACTTTATACTTTGGCCTATCATTATTTTTCTATAATTTCTTATATATTGCATGGTGGGTTTTAATTTATTTTATCTCTTCGAACTATTATTTCACTACACTGTAGTCCTTGACTAATTTTTATAGTAGTTTTTCTTGATGTCATCTTATATTTATTTTAGGCATGATAATTTTTTTTTTAAATTAGAACAATGTGGATAATCTGTCATGCTACAATATATATACATATTGATGCTAGACCAGTGGTTTCCAAAGTGGGGTCCGCGGATCCCTGGAGGTCAGCAACAATGTTTCAGGGGGTCCGCGGACACCTTTAAGAAAAACTAGAATATACCTTAATTTTTTACTTCCATGTTCCATAAGGAAATGGAAGTATGGTCATGGCGAAAAAATCGTGTTCGAGATAACGGCTGATTCTGATTGTACTACCCTCAAAACATGAAGAAAAGTCATTTTTCGGAAAGTGTCTGTGTGTCTATCTATCTGTGTGTAGAATGTTTTCTATGGCAAACGATAACAGCCGCAAATTCAAACAGAATCAAATAATTTTTTGCATACATCCCTAAATTGTAGTGTTCTCAAGGCCCATTATTTTTGGTGAAGATCGGTTGACGAAAAAGGGTAGTTTATCAGCAACATTTTATGTTTTAACAAGGGTAATTTTATCTATGACGAACGATAACTGCCGCACATTCAAACAGAATCAAATAATTTTTTGCATACGTTCCTGAATTGCAGACGACTCAAAGCCTGTTGATTTTGGTGAAGATCGGTTAAGGGAAAGGGGTAGTTTACTTGCAACATTTTATGTTTTAACAAGAGTAAAGTACTTAATTTTGATAAATAAGGTATCCTCATAAGGAGATTATAATAATCCACTGTAGAAACGTAGACGAAATATCTATAAATGAAGAGCCTAATTGAACGGGGTGGGGGTAATTTTCTATAAATGAAAATTATAGTTGAAGGGGGAGGGGATAATTTTTTATATGTGTACTACGTTATCGGCAATAAAGAAGAAGTTTGTTGTTAAAATTCTTTCCCGGGCTGTTTGGCCATAGTCCAGTATTTTTTGCAAAACCAGACGTTTCGGCAGTGCCATCGACTGCCATCATCAGTGAAAATCGAGTGCGCTAACATGAGGTG
This sequence comes from Magicicada septendecula, assembly GCA_034769895.1. Classification (NCBI taxonomy): domain Eukaryota; kingdom Metazoa; phylum Arthropoda; class Insecta; order Hemiptera; family Cicadidae; genus Magicicada; species Magicicada septendecula. The sequence goes on from CM068368.1 coordinate 179,880,836, forward strand.
GTATACGTTAGTGACCACAGTACTGTGGTTAAGGCTGAAGCAATAAGTGGAAAGAAGTAGTTTCTATGGAAGTATTTTATTTCAAAAATGATTTTAAATATAAATCTTAGAACATGGAAGTCATGTATGGTTCTCCATACAGATACTTTTTTATTTTTATACTCTAAAAACTAAATTTTAGTATCTCACAAAAAGAATTATTAGAAGATTCCAGTATTTTTTTTATTCAAACTAATGGCTTTAATAACGTCTTTAAATCAGGTTGTGTAGCAGATCTGTTTGTCAGCCGAACTGACTAGAGCGCCGCATCAACGCAGAACTGATCACGCTGTGATAGTCAACGTATAAGCACTGTATCTAAGCAAAACGTTTTTCCATGTAGCTGGTTTTACGCCTAAGTAGCTGGATTTCGACACGTGTGGCTGGAAAGATAGAGCCGAGCTTGGCAACGCTGATTACGCAACCGGAACTTAAAGACTTAATATTGAAATTATCAGACATTAAACTTAATATTGCAAAGCTAATTGCTCAAAAGCTGCTTCATTGTGCATACTAAACTATATTTGATACCATTTATATTATAATTTTGCAAGTCAATAGAATTTTAATTTAAATGAATTTTAATTAAAATGTAAGTTTGTATCACTTTACTTTTTGTTTTATTTCAGAACTCGGACGGCGTCCGTCAAATTTTTATTTTTTTTGGGGGGGGGTCTGCGACTGAAAAGTTTGGGAACCACTGTGTTAGACCCAACTTTACCACTGTATTGAATTACAATGTTTCTGATATAGTCAAGGTGATATCAAATACGGAATACACACAGATGACATGCAAATGCAGACTCAAAACATCCAGCAAAGAAATATCAAAACACCGGTTGATGAGTTAAATAAATATGTAACTACAAACGATAACACATCGCTTTTACGTGGTTTATTTCATCAAGGTTATCTCATAGCCTTTCTTGTGTATCTAAGTTGGCATAGCAGCACCTAAGCTGGCATAGCAGCAGTTGCTTGTGTAGCTTTTCCTTAGTCGATCCAAGTACTTGGACTATAAGTGACATTTACATTCTTATAGTAATGATAGACATTATAGAGAATGCATATCATTGCGAGCAAATCCTAATACTCGAGAGCAAAATAGGGAGTATTTAGCGATGACGTTCAATCACGGTTGTATTTTAATAATCGTTGGATAAATTTTAATGTCTTTTTTTTATTGTCATTTTTTTAAGTTTTCTGAAGATTATTGAAGTAATCTTTTGCTGCTAGCCCACAGAATTCTTTTAATACCTGGAGGTCGTTAAACTTTTCGGATGAAATTGGCAACGAACCTATGGACCAAACAAAATTGAAAGAAAACCAAATAATTAGGTTTTTCAGCAAAAGGTGCGTTAAGAAGTATAAGATGTTTTTATAGTTACTCTAACATAGATTATATATAAATAAAAAGATTTTTTTAAATAATTAATTAACTAGGCCTGAAAGTAATCGAATTTTTACCTTCATAAACAGACTGTGGTAAGAGCATCTCTCCTTTTCTTAGGTTCTTTATTTCTTCTTTACCTCTTCTCTTTTCCTTTTAAGTTCTTTTTGTTTCCTCTGTCTCTGCGTTAAGGGATCGATAAGTTTCGCTTTCTTTTTCGTAACAGGTTTTTTTAAAGGAACTTGTTCCCATGGACCATTGTAGTTCGATCGCTGTTTGATTAGAACAGGCTCTGACTTTTCAAACAGAAGCTCTCGTACTGGTCTTGTTTGGAAAGAAAATTGCTTTTGGTATAGTAGCTCCAAAAGCTCTGGCCAGTCTTTTACTGTGTTAGGCTCATCCTCCACTCTGATTACAACAAAAGGGGTCAGTTTAACCCGTGTGTTTTCAATTTGTTGGCACCAATCAGCAGGAGTCTCACATCTAGCGTTTTTGTTTATGAGAGCAGTGTTTTTGTCACATTCCAAATAGGAATGCCCTCTAACAGGATAAGTGAACTTAACATAATTCAGTTTCTTTAGAGTGTGCACAAGGTAATAAGAAAATATGATCAATGTGCTATTCTTATTCTGACCCGCACATGAGTCACAAAATATCTCCAGATCATTGACATTTGGGTCAAGATAATTAAAGATAAAGTGAAAGAGAAAAGAACAAACTTCATTTGCTACTTTGTGTCCTATAATTTCAAGATAAATGTAGAAGAATCTTGCACCAGTTGATAAAACGTGAATGTTAAATATAAAGACAGACAACTGTCTTTTGTATTATACATCGTTCGTCTCAATATTTGGACATGGAAAATTTCGAGTGTAGTCCATTGTTATTCCTTCCTTCGTTTCACATTTTCTAGATTCTTCCTTTGTTTTCCGTTTTCATAAAATGCCTGCTGTTTCTTTAATTTGTACTTTTTGTTTTATTTCAAGTTTGTTAATCTCTGTACAAATCCTACCTTTTTCTTCGTCACTTGTTTTCTCGTTCAGTTCTAGCTCAAGAGCTTTCTTATTTACATTGAATTTGTCGCAGGTGCTACACGTGTCTGACCGTGGGTAGCCGAAACTTATATTGAAATTTTTATTGAAAATGGCTAGGTAGCTTTCATATGACACTGCTGTGTCTGGAAATTTATCTTCGTATAAATTGTACATTTTCTTAGTGTTCAGACTTTCATCTAAGTATATTCGTTTACTCGTTTTTAGGCTGTAGTGACTGTTCCGACTTTGGAACGAACTAATATGTTCATGAACTGATTTAATAGTGTCTTCGCTCATTTTGTGAGGGCGATTGTCATGTATACCTCTCAGATCTCTTGGTATTTGACCATCATGTTTCATTTTATTAACAAGTATCTTACCTAGAGTTATCCCATACACTGATATGAAGGCTTTTTTGCATATCTGAATCTCCACAACACTATCATCACGTTTCACTCTCACCCGATAGATCACTGTACAGTCATGAAAGCTTGCGTTCTCGTCATCTTTCCTAGACCTTCTTCGTTCTACAGACCCCAATGATTTTAGACCCCCTAAGTATAAATTTATTTCATCATTACTCTTCATGGTGTTCATGATTTTAATAATTTGCTTCTTTTCATCTTTACTAATTACATCAAAACATTTTTTAGGGCAGCTACAAGCCTCACCCGTCTTGTGAGATTGTAGTTTTAATTTCTTTGCTACATCTCGAACCCGTCCAAAACATCTCTTTTTCTTGGTTTTATTTTCATGATTATTACACTCTCTACCACTTTCTTCACTCATATTTATTAATAACTAATACGAAAAAGCGATAATTACACAGCTACAAAACGTAATGCACAACCACAATAAGCAACATAACCTAAAACATCAACAAAAGTCAATAAAATACAACCTGTGTACAGGTTAGCCAATCGAACAATGTAAAAACACCCGGACTTATCAACTTCTTCCCCTGTACATGTTATAAAAAATAGCTTATATCTCATGACTTATTCACTGTTTCCTCTGTCTAATATTACCAGCTAAAAATATCTGGGGTTAGCTACCATAGTAGCATAAACTCAAAATCGAAAAAAATGGACTTATCAACTTCTTCTCCTGTGGTCTTAAATATGTTATAACCAGTTATTTGTTATATGACGAACTGTTATGTCAGTTATATGACGAACAGCTAAATATCACAAGTTTGTTCACTGTCCATGCGTACATACATGTGAATAGTATAAAATTCTTCGCACGCGTGTACACACTAAAACACACACACACACACACACACATTATATATAATGTATAAAATATAAAATTATGTATATGTGTATGTATATATATAATTATATATTTATTTTACATTTACAGAACTGAAACTGAGGCGGACTAGGATAACACTGCGCGCCAGTTTCATTAGCTAAGGTATGTCCAACTAAGTATGGGATATGGCTGACGTGTAGTGACTAGATCATAAACTGCCCTGGATTACTGGAAATATAAGTACACAAGGTCATATGAATGGAACATATTTTAATCCGAAAAAATACGATTTTGCTGTTACGCCTTACACTGAGTTAAACTGTAGGACTAAACGATATAGCAGACTGAGTAATTTGCAGAACTGAGGCAAGAATTCAAGGCAGATTCATTTGCTGTGATGTGTACACACTCGTGTACTCCAGCTGTGTACTATTTCTCATGAATTATTACAGCTAGATACTATCCTAACGCTACAAAAGATACCAATTCTACACGAAAGGCAAGAAGAAGTCTTATAGCTTGTAGGCATATTTCAAGTTTATATCAAATTAAACGTATATTTCTGAGCCTACAGGAAAAGAAAGTTCCTGAAGAGAAGTTAAGTGGCCAAATCTGGAAAGAAAGCCAGTTTTTAAGAAAGAAGACAAGGAATATTTCGCGTAGTATGTAATCTCATTAGGCAAATTCTTAATACTGACCTGTATAGAACTTAGACGCATAGGTTTTGAATTCGCTATCATGAAAAATAGCAATTACATTTTCAAGGATACTTTTAAACTTGGTAACGATTGCTTTAACTCTCCCTAAAGATACGCCCAACTGTTAGCCTCAAAACAGTTGCTCAACAAACATAAACAAAACAAACATAAGCAGAATGAACATAAACAGAATTAGCACAAACGGAATCGGTTTCTATAATAGGAAAATGGTGACACTGATTTTAATAATTTGAAAATTTGTATGCTAGGTAAAACTTCCTTTGTGACACAATATACTGTGTTAAATAATTTGTTTTAAATGTTTCAGAAATGCTCGGTCAGGACAATGTTTGTGGGAAAACAGAAAGAAGAAGTATTGCCACACCAGCTCACACAGGTAGCAGTTTCTACCACGTTTTTACGTTCTCAGACAGAGACACGTCTCTGGTTTCTTGACATTATCAGATACTGTATCTTTTGTATTAAATCTACAAGTAATAGTCTCAATAAGTGGAAAGTAATGATTTTTTAAGTATAGAATTATAGAAAACAAACTACACCTCTTAATAATTTCATGAAAACGTAAATGTTATTTAGTTTATGATGCTCTCATGATTACTGACAATTTCCCAGCGTGTGTGTCTGAATAAAGACATAAATAAAAACAGAGAAAGCTAACTTGCGCGAAACAAAAATATATTTTCATAAATTGAGATAAGCAGATTGACATTAATCGCAGCAATACAGACAGACGAAATGTTAAAAATGAAAATGTCAGACAATTCTACATAAAGCTCAAGGCTTTAGGGGGGAGATTTTTAAAAGTGTGACGCTAAAATTAGACGCTAAATGAATTATATAGGTAATATTTTCACATTTTAGGAAAAACATCAATAGAATAAGTTAGGAAGAAACTAATTTTAATAGCCCTTCCAACATTTTCTTGTTTTGTAAATATTTTTTTATTGGAATTTAATTACGGCTGGCGCCGCCTCTCGCATCCTAGCTTCCACTGGCGTCGGTCTAAATAGCCCTGTTCTGTAAGTGCTCTTGCATTCATTGCATCTTCGACGTCTATTTTCCATGAATGTTTAGATCTTCCTTTTTTTTGTTCTAGAGGGTGGAGTACATTCCCATACCTTCCTAGGCCATCACTCATACGACATTCTTTTTAGGTGTCCGAACCAATTCAGTCTTCTTGCTTATATTGTTTCTGTAATGTCAAGGTCGATTCCCATCACTTGTCTTATCTCTACATTTCTCACTCTAACTAGGCTTGTTAGTCTACAGCACCTCCGCCAGTAATCCATCTCCATAGCTCTTATTTTGGATATATTTCTTTTATTAATTTCCCACAGTTCTGCTCTATATAGGCCTATACTTTCGACTATAGTGTTATATATTCTGATTTTATTGTTGTTTTGTAAATATTTTTTACAAAAATAAGTAAAATATTTTTGTACTAATCACATACACATATGGCTTTTAAGTATGGCTTTGAAATAAAAAAGAATAAATAGTTTCTTCCTTTGTCGTGAGACTACAAATCTTTTTAAAATATTATGTACATTATCTATCAACCTTTATTTCTGAGCAATAATTTCTGTTCTCTTTCTGATTTTGTGTGTTAGATTAACGGCATCTCAGTAGGCTATGTTTCTTACCACGATCAATTTTGCAACATATGTTGCAACCCAGTTTTTAGAGATTAAATTTCGTTTCCAGTACACACTACACTGAAGCGAACGTAAACGACATGGCCTACTCACTCAACAACGTAAACAGCAATTGTCCTACAAAACGTATTTGAATATTTCCCGCTTTGCAGTCACAACGACGAATTACATTTATTTTGCAGTCTGCATTCACACGGTGACTTATCATCGAGGCTGAAATACCCGGTAATGCGAATACGAGGGTTAACTCCAAGCGTTAAATTTTAATATTTTGCAAGTGTCTAAAATATAGTTTTAAAATGGATACTTGATAGGTATAATATGGATATCTTAAATATAAAACTATCAACGTATAAAAATATTGATGAATTGATTGCGGCTTAAATCACTTGGCTGAAGAGCGCATTTAATGATATTTTTAACACAACGTTCTCTTTATTATTGAATTTTATTTTTCTACTTCTAGTTTTTAACAGTGTTCAATTCTAAACAAGACTTAAGCAGGAACTGACAAATATTAAGGTTCTTGGCAGACTTACGTACAGACAAATCGACGACGTTCACACAGTAGGATGAGTGGTATATTTGCCACTGAGACGGCGCCAGACACATTTCTTAAGTAACCCACATTTGAAAAGCATTATCTTCTAAATAAATTTTAATACGCGTCATTTAACATAGAATTTCTACATAATATTCATTGTTTATTACTTAAAAGTATGAAAACAAACTACTTTTAACGTGGACAGCTGGAAGTATATCTAAAACGGTTATAAAACGTAATAACAAAATACTTTATGACAAATTTTTAATTCTGACAAATTATGTAGTATCTACTGTATTTTATTTATTTAATACACTCATAAATTATATTTTTATTTAATTTTAAGAACAGATTTTCATCACGTGCTTAGCACATGTTTACGTTTGCATTAGATGAAATTATTTTCACAATTAAATTACTTTCATAAACATTTTTGCTTTCACACAGACCAGTAATTACTAATCTGGTAAACCACTGTTTTCTGGCTTAAGAAACATCGGTTTATTTGTCTTAAAACCAAACGTTACGACCATATTACGAATATACATCCACACTAGCTCGACTGAGACAAAGCGCGAAGTGTTGACCGAGTTTTATTTATACAATAAGCTCGGCCTACAATGTTGAAAACATGTCCATAATTAACCAAGTTTCCTAATTAAAATAACCCCTTCTCTAAAAATTGCAATACGTTATTTTAGAAATTAAATACTAAAACACAAAAACACTAAAGCACAATACCATTTTACAACACGAACATTGTATTTTAGGCCTATTTCATTATAACAATCCTGTCACTTTATTTAAAACAGGATTCTAAACTTTCTGCAACTTAAAATCGTTTTCATTTTTGTAAATTTTTATCAAGTCTCTTATCACACGCAGAAAATAGTTATGAATCGTCGCTACGATTGCCGTTTCTTCAAATAAGGTGTACTGTTTATTTTCACAGCTGTGTTCCTCTGCGTCTCCTTTCTTCTTGTACCTGATACGTTCTTAAACCCTCATTATCACCTGATTCCGTAAATATCACCCTCATTTTGTCTACGTAAACATCACAACAAGTGCATTGGCTTTGCAGATTTCAGGAGCTGAAAGAGGTCTCTTGACTTTTGCCGGACGGTAACATTAGGCCGTCCTTCCTAATAGGCTGTATGTTATGTTAGGGGACGTCCATTAATTACGTGAGGTTTTTTTTTTTAAATTCGGACCCCCTCCCCCCTTGGTGAGATTTGGTGAGATGTGGTGGGACCCCCCTCCCCCTCACGTGAGGTTTACCCTATAATTTTTAAATAATTAAATTTATTTGATATGTTCATGTTTTTGCTTCATACCACTAAAAATACCTAAAGCATGTCTTCTATGTACTACATTTTTTCTGTGAAATTAGAGGTGAAAATGATAACTACGTTTAAGGTGCACTATAACGAGTTTAATTAAATTAATTGTCTTGATACGCATTGTAAACGATTTGACATAAATTCATGTTGAACACAATAATATCGGCTTTATATGCGTTGCAGAATATCACGACTGACACGCAGTGATTTCGACCGGCGCGGCAGGGAACTCCCCGAATGAAATCTGACACTTGTGCGGCTCTTTGTTTCATATCGGGGAATCCCGGGCATGCACACGTGTATTAAGCATTCAGTTCAGTTCAGAGAGGCCATAAAGATTGGTGGGCACTTTAATATTGTCTATGCTCGGGATTAATTTTATAAAACAAAATGTTATCCGTTATAATAATGTATATTCTCTGAATTAAAAAGTTGACGTGCGATTTTCATTGGCCCCCCTCCCTTTAAATGAGATTTGGTGAGATTTTGCCGGACCCTTCCCCCCCCCCCCATTTTGAGCTCACGTAATTAATGGACGTCCCCTTACTTCAAAATCCGGCCGATTTTGTCAGTAATCCCACTTACATACACAGTAAGTAATCGTGACAACGTTCTACTTCACCATACGTCCCTGCTAGATCGACTTTAGTTTTTACAGGACATTTGTTACTGGTTTCTCGTAACTGCTGTACATAAACTCACCTGATTTCTGTCTCGTACCCATTACTGTGAAACACTTTCCTTAATACACCTTGTTCCGTAATCCAGTTTGCCTCGTCCGATATGTATCTCCCTCTGTTTAATAACGAGTTTCCTACTTGTAACTACTTGTTTATATACTTTATATGTATAAACATATAAACTAATTTAGTAGTTTTCATGTACTCAAGCCGCCGGTGACGCACTCCCGCATGCAATGTGGTACACAAATAAACTACAGAAAAACTAATTACTGCACAAATGTGGAAGTGACGTATGACTGTGAGTGACCAGGCGCCAGTATAAAATAAAGGATCTTTTCAACATGCCCTTTATTTTCAGCGTGTTGTGTTTGAGCTAGATCCTAAATATTCTTAATGATTATTTCATAAATCGTTTGCTTTGTATTATTAGTTATTACTATAAAACGATAATATAAATTAAAATGTACATTTACAGAGCAATGCTGGTTGTCATTAAGTAAACCTTTACGACATTTAGTGGCTAACTCGGCAACAGTGGTTAAAAACAAATATTGTTTATTGTTGATTGATGAAAACTAATAGATTCTATTTGGTTAAGGCACACATGTGCAAAAGTAGTACAAATACCTATTTCAATTTGTGCCGTGGATGATAGATTATAAGGTTTCAAAATAGTTATCTTAATGCGTTTAAAAGGAACTATGAAAAGAGTAGCTATTCTAAAGAATAAAATAACGACTAGTGATAGATTCAAGTATCTAAGTGCTAGCTTAGTATCTTGACAATGTAACATATATAGGACAAAGAGTTAGTACAAGAATAACGGGGTGTATATTAGCGGTCACCATAGCTGAAATTGAAATAACCATATCACCATGCATTGGAAGAACACATGAAGACGTAGTACTAGAAGACAGCAGATGAAATCCTGTAACGTATATAACTATTTGAGCATAAATTTTACATAGGAGAGAACATCAGATAAACTATAGAAGAAATGAAGACACAAGAAATAAAAATTAACTCTATACTTAATGGAATACTGAGAAAGCAAGACATATCGTAGGCCAATAAGCGAAGGATCTACCAAGATACGCGTATAGTGATTCGTACCGTAACTTAAAAGCTGTGGAGTTTGGTAAATAAGAAGAAACAGAAAGGAAAATTAGGAAGATACATCTGCTAGTGGATTTGTAGACCGACAGAGAGGAAATAAAGTTGCGTATGTGAAAACGTCATAGAGCTGTTTAAAAACGATTTGTGATTATAAAAATATTATACATTTATAATTATAGAATTATACATAACATTTAGAATAATATTGGTTATTAAACTTTCACTTGTGAACTTACTTTGTTTCCTCCCGTACGCGTTTCGGCGTGATGTGCGCCTTCTCAGCGGTGTGAGACAGACTGTCAGTAACTTGTAACGGTTTTTTTAGTTGGTAGGTTGTGTGGGGGAGGGGTGGAAGGGAATTGGCGCGGGGATCCGAATTGGTGAAAGTTTAATAACCACTATTAATTTAGTGCTGTGAAAAAAGAAGATGAACTATCAAAACAACTATAACATTTAGAATTATACATTTTGCTCACTGGTGTCACAAAAAAGGTATGTCGCACAAGTCATTATTGGAATTCTGACTCCGGAAGAAAGCAAGCTGTTTTTAACAGCTTTAAGTATATACTTAATATAATACTGAGAAAGCAGGACATATCGTAGGCCAATAAGCGAAGGATCTACCAAGATATAATGATTCGTACCGTAACGTGAAGCTGTGGAATTTGGTAAATGAGAAGTAGGAGATAGGGGAATTAGGAAGATACATCTGCTGGAGGATCTGTAAACCGACAGAGAGGAAATAATGTTACGTATGGGATAAGGTGATAGAACGGTTAAAAAACGATTTGTGATTATATAAGTTTTGCTCACTGGTATTAAAAAACCGGTGTCAGCACACGTCCTTATTGGAATTCTGACTCCGGAAGAAAACGAGCTGTTTTAACAGCTGCTGCTTAAACACGGATGTAACAAACATCGTCAGATTCTGCCTTAATAAAAAATGTTGAGTTGAGTTGCACCGTCACAAACTTTTCAAGTTCAATCACTTTACTTTTCAACCTGCTCTGAAACAAGCTTCTGACATACTCTTAGTTCCTAGTTAATTATTACGCGTATTAGTCTATATAATTACCCTTTTTATAAAACTGAATAATTCCTTTACGTCTCCAAACAACCGATAAGCTATTTCACATCATTCTTATAGAATGATTTTGAACATTGACCATTTGAACATATTTTGAATATATATCCAGTCAAAATTAAACAAACTAGTTTTTAGACCTGTATCAAAGAAACGTTTACAGAATGAAGTTAATGCTTTTGAGTTAACCTTATATTTATAAGACTAAAACGTAGCAAGATAGTATAAAATGGAAGGAGACTTGACAGCACAACAAATGTAAAACTCAAGCAAACGAATTATCGTTACTGAAAGTAATTCTTCAAGCCACTGCGACAACTGTAATTCGACAAACAAAGATGTGAAATTTAATTTATAAATGTAAAAAAATTAATTTGTGTTTTCTTACTCTAACTTATAGAAAAAGATTTCATTGTCTATCCAACGTTGACACCAACATCTACTTTATAACAGTTGTTAATACTGTTATAACTATGTTCATTATTAACAAGAAATTATGGCTTTTTAATAATAGTATAGTGTGAGTTCTTTTTACAGTTTGTTTTTATTTAATTATCTTAATACATAATAATTATTACGTATTTAATTTGTGCATATTAAATTCAAAGTAAATTAAAACATGACTATTACTCTTATGTTAACATTTGTCTTTAAATTAATATTTTATTTACACTGGAAACTGCATTTTGTGTTGACAGTTACAAAAATAGTATAGAAACAGTTAACTATTTCCTACCGCTTTCAGGCTTAGTATCATAATATTAGAGAATATTTACGACATATTACTATATCAGTTAGCCAAATATAGGATACAATTAGCGAGCCTGTTATAACCGTATGGCAGGAATCCACATACAGTGATAATGATTATTCCTAGAATTTCAAACCCACGTTCTGAGAGCATTTGTTAACCCGAACGCTGGCCTCATGGGCCGTGTAATTAATTATAATAATCGTAAACAAGTAACCGTATATACAGTGAGATCTGCGTTTATATACCATGTCAATTACAATCTTGTTTATTCAATTCACTGCCTTTAATCAATTTCATTGATATGGATTTTTTTCTTCACATATCTTACCTTAAGTTCACTGAAGCTGAAGTGTCTTTCTATACGTGATTATAAGAGAAAACTTCTTAGAGTAAAGTGCATCGATCAATGAAGCAATGAAATTTACTTGTTATGAATTTTTTATTTTTTAACATTTTTTTTATACGGGTTATTGATACCGTTTGTAATATTGCATGAAAATTGTTTAAACAGTTTCGTCTACATTCTTAGGCTTATATAACGATTATATAATAACTAATTTCAAAATTCACTTTTCTATTTGATTAAATAGTTGTAATAAAGAAATGTACTTCGTATGTTAAGGTTTCTATGTAATTACATTAAAAATATATATTTTTATTCTAATGTCAACAATCTTTACATCTGTAACAGAATTTCTTTCAGATTTATGTATACTATTTTATCTTCGAACTTTTAATGTATTCTTGTATTATTTTCTAACTTACTCGTAAATTTTATTACTGTTGCGATTTGTTTTTTTTTTTCTAGCGGTGACCACAAGAAGTATCAAAACTTACAACACTTAAAAAGTTTTGTAACTTAGTAGTTTTCTAAAGTGCATAAGGGAAACAAATGATCAAACGTGACTAATCAACACAGGCGTGTTTGCGGTGCAGCAAATGCTTCGGGCTGACTGACGTACTCACTTAGTTAGCTTCAGAGATTGATTTATTTTAATTTAGTGTTAATTTCCTAGAAGTTGCTAAATGTTTGACTTTTTAAGTACGCCATTAATCTATAAGCATAATTATCATGACATAATTTAACGTTTTAATTAATATTTTAAAATAATCACGTAATATTTATATAGGAAAACTTATAACATTCTCAAAACGTATTTTAAGTCGTTGATATAGGTTTTTGAAATTTTTTTGTAACATTAAAGTTTTTATTGTTAATCTTAAACTCTTAGTTATTAACGTTGCGTTACAAAGGAGCGATGTAACAGTAAACGCATGACATTCCTCTAGCGACATCTAGAAACCTCCCCTTATAGTTTCTACATATACCTACAAAGTAAACTAGTCGGTAATACGAGTGTGATATTAGTTATAATGTAAAATGTTTAATTATTTATAATTACATAACTGTTTTACAACATTTAGTTTAACAATTGCAATTAAAATTCAAATTATTGTAATTGTCTATTGTGCATAGCGATTATTGTATACCTGTATCACATGGTAAAGTAAATGTGACACGTATGTGGTTATTTTTAAAAATATGTTAATAAAATAATTAGTACTGATTTCTCTATATTTATTGGTTTATTCCAATAGTATAATCTTATAATCCATGCGATCCTTGTTAAATTAGTTTATAAGTTCTTATATAGAGTCTATATGTAGTAGAGAACAATATAAAAATCCGATACTTTTTTAATGAATGACAAATAGATTGTAAATTAACTAAAAAACAGACGTCTTCTTTCAAATCAAAAGAGTTGCTGTAACACGAGAAAAACTATAGTTTTGGCAACACTGATTTAAAAAAAATGGTCTCGCTAATCTGACTTAAAATGTCCTAAAACCTTGAAAACAAAGTTACTACAAACAACTCGTGTTTTTCTGTGAGGGCGTGTTATTTTGACAAGTTTCAGTTGGTTTGACAAATTGACTTGAAAACTGCTACTGAAAGAGAAAAGCCTTCGGATCGCTCACTTGCTTTTTATTAATGTTCTACCGCTAGGAAAGTTTCGACAAGACTATGAATAATTTAATCTTATTTACGATTAGTTTTCATCCTGTTATTAATAATAAAAAATATAGAAGTACAGTAAAGTATTTTTGTATAATACTTCAAAATTGTATTTTTGTAGACAACTGTTGTTCACATTGGAATTATAATGTAAATTTCAGGGTAAGTTAAATGCAGAGTTCTTGCGATCCAAGGATTCAATTTTATTAATAGTATATATTTTTATATTCACATATAAAAAAAATATTTGAAGGATTGATAATATTGGCTAACTGAAATGTTTAAAATCGTTTAATAAAAAACTTAAATGTTGAACATTGAGATTCTTAATGCCATAAAGTAGGAGACTTCTGTTACAAAACAAGTTTGTTTACTAACCACCGACTTATATATTGCAACACATTACAGACTGACGGCAGTAAGTGACCTGCAGCAATGTGGCGATACAGCCCAAATCGGGCCCTGGCCCCCAACCTGCTCATCGCTGCCCCCTTCCTGCCAACTCCCAACTCTTGCTACCATCTCCCTTACATCCTCCACAACACCATCCCCCCATCCTGCAGCAACGAACCAAAATTGAAAACCTGGAAATCATATTAATAACATTAGTGCACTGACCTACAAGTTCAATTGTAGCGGGATTTAAATTGCGAAATTAAAATATATATTAAAATATATGTAAAATACATTCATTTTTATTACAGAAATTAATAAATCTACTACAGCTTACAAGATGTGGTTTGAATTCACCGTAAAGATACGCCAAGCCCACACTTGTCTAAATATCATTCTATCGGCTTCACAGATTAAGCAACGGCAATTTTGTGCAATCAAGTATGTTATACCAGTTGAAAAATAAACTGAAGTTACAAGATTGCGTTTTACAAGAGTAAATGTTTGATAAGTAAAATGTTTTGAACTAAAAAAAATTGAGAGGAATTATTTATTGTATATCATTTCCTAGATAAGTCAGTGCAATATAAAAGTATACATTTTATTGGAAAATGTCTTTAATTTACGATATTGACTGATGACTTGTTGGGCACTTGGTGAAACATATTAATACAAAGGTTTTAAAAAATTATATACAAACACTTGGTAAGTTTCACAGTTTATTATTTATCTCTGACAGCTTAATAAGCTAAAACATAATTTAAATTAAAAGGATTTTAAATGTTACACCTGTTGTCTTAAAACTTATTGTAAACGTAGACAGTCATCTTGATGTCTTCCTATGCTTCCATCAAAATTACCAGAAGAACTAAAGGAGGAGTTGAACAGATCTTCCAATGATCTCTCAAAGGCTGGGGATGAAGAAGACAGTTTAGACAGTTTTACATAAATTTAAATACATTCTGATATTTGAAAAGAAACTCTCCGTTACAACATTGCATCTTTACAGGGAGTAAAACAGCAATACATCAACCTTCTCGGAGACATTCGTTAACTATGCAAGAGCAAACTCAGCTAGTACAAGGCATGTTGACATAGGAAATTGTCGAGCCTTCCTCACTTGCTTGGTCTTTTCCTTTTCCAGTAGAGTTGATAGCGAAGAATTTAGGTGGGCTTGGTTCCTGCATAGACTATAGGAAGCTGAATGACGTAACAAAGAAATAATGCCATCCATTACCGCGTGTAGACTACACGTTTGACACGCTGCCCGCAGCTCATTGATTTTCTAAGTTGTACCTGAAGAGAAGATGTTGGCAAGTAGATTTTCATAACAAACATAAAGAAAAGTCGGCGTTATCGACCCCAAGTAGCCTTGTTAAGTTTAAGGCAGCCACGTTTGGAAGACTCATAGAACTAGTCTACCGAGAAGTGACATGGAAAACATGCCTTGTTTACTTATGTTTGCTTATACAATGTCATACCTGTTGGAGATCTTTTCAAGATCATTCGTAAATCCTTAAGGAAGGTTTAACCAAAGTTTGCAATGCCGAACTGAAGCTGAGCCCGAAGAAGTGATACTATATTTCAGAAGAAAGTACAATATTTGGTCCATTTGGTCTCAGCAGCTGAGTTAGTAAGACATACACACCCGTTCCAAAAACTAAACACGATGTTTGGAGTTTTCTAGGGTTATGCTCACGTTACACTTATGCTCATGATGCGATACGCTCACGTTTTGTTAAATACTTGCTACTATTGCTAAACACTATATGAATTAAACAAACAAACGAATATTCCAGTGGTCAAAAGAGTGTAACCGAACCTTCAGGACTTCGATAATTTCATAATTCTATAAGTCCATAATCCTTGAAGCTAAATCTTGCTATCCCAGCTTCCGAGGTGAAGTACATCTTAGACACAGACCAAGGAGCGGTTTTGTCTCAAATGCAAAGCGGTGGGACAAGTAAATAGCGTAATACAGCAAGGGCTTTCCAAAGCAGAGAGATATTATCACGTGACTAGAAGACAGTTGCTGGCTATCATCCGAGTTTTGTAGCACTTCCATAATTATCTGTAGGGAAGGGAGTTTTCATTACGTACCGATCATGACGCACTTGCATGGCTATTGTGGTTTAAAACGGAAGGGTAGTTAGCACGAAGGCTTGATCGTTTGCAAGAATATAACAAGAAGGTACATGTTCAAGGTAAGATTTCGGTGAAGACAGTCGGTAATGCAGATGGCTTGTTTCGACGTCCGTGCTCAGAATATTGCCGACAATGCTGTAGAAAGGAAAATGGAACGGGAGTGAACACGGTCAAGCCGTCACTGTAGACTTCTTGGCAGGCGGTTGAATGACACAAGATTTCTGATAAGAACAGATGTCTGACAACCAATTGGTCTAGATGTTGGACCAATTTTGAATGTAAAGTAGAAAAATCGTCGCCCTGATTGGCAAGGTATCTGCCATGGTTTCGAAGTTCTGAAGATTTATTAGGCAAAATAGCAATCTATAACTTTAAAAAAAGTTTTGCTGAAATAGGAAAGTGCAGATACACAAGACGTGGTCATGCAGCTGCTAATTTCCGGAATTAAACTGAAGCGCGTTTTGGAAAAAATGTACGATGGTCATGCAAAAATCAGGGACTCATGTTGGTGTCAATACTACAATCGACAAAATGACAAAACACGGAAACGACTTTATTGGATTCATCGTCCCCACGATGTAGAGGAATGTTGTCGGACCTGTGAAAGGGTATGTACTTCAAGCAAGGGCCTTGAATATAACAATTGCTTTCAAATAAAATTGACAATTCTAAGTTACTGGCGAAGAATACCAGTACATCATGTTTATAGGTACATCATAGCTATACATTAAAGTTATACATCCAAGTTTACCAGGTTGGTAAGAGCTTACGCTATCCTAAATCAGAAGGTTTCCACTGTGGCAAAAACCTTAGTTCATAACCTCTTTTTCCAATATGGAGTCCCTGTAAAAATACATACGAATGAAGGATTTTGAGTCGGAAGTTTTAAAGAATTGTTTCGCCTACATGGCATTCGAAAGGCCCAGACAACACGCCTCTCCATCCTCAGTCTGACGGAATGGCTAAGAGATTTATCATAACACTTGATTATCAGTATCTATCAAACGTTATCGATGAGAACAAGTAGATCGGGACCAGCTTATACAATTACGCCTAATGACTTAATGACCATCATCGGTACACGACACAACCGAAATAACTTGAACAGAACTAGTGTTTCGGAAAGAGATTTGTCTCCCACGTTCAGATCACATTAGACTCAGCACCAAAAATTGCAGAATTATTCTTTGGGATTGGAGAACCAACTGACTCGTTGATAAGATGCGGCTGAAGACAGCCAGTGACAAAATTAAAACGGTGTACGACATCCGCAGTAATAGTAAGGGTTTTAAAGAAGTAGACCAGGTTTGCTTGTATAACCCAAACCACACACTGTGGTCGCTCCCTAAAACTTAATCTAACTGGTTACCCTTACAGTGTGAGAAAACAATCAATGATGGTTGTTTATCGGACAAAAGAGCAGGTAGTCGGAAATTAAAGGTCGTCTGTCTAAGGCCACTTTGCGAAGTACCGTATTGTTGTAGAGATGATTTGCCAGTTGACAATACGGTTACTGAGGACGAACAGATTGAAGGTGGTGGCAGTGTTACGATCACGTTACGGTGGGAGAGAGTGTTTGGATACGTCAGGTTTTGCACCAGCTGTCTGAGCGGTAGGATTTACCCAATGCTCTTGACTTTTTCAGACACGTTTTCGGGCGTTTGTCGATTGTTCTACAGCATTCAGGCCAATATTCTCACGCATTCAGCGCCCACAGACAAAGTATAAAAGCATCTCTTCCAAAACAGGCAGTTTATGTTTTATAAGGCGATTACTTGCGCGTTTAGTGAAACGTAGGCCTAATTGTGACTTACTGTATGGGTACATCTATAATCGGTGACTGTTATTTAGTGTGATATTCAGTGGTGAAGCGGCAAAGTAGTGGATATTCAAGAGAAACAAGGTAGATAGTGTCTACCCATATAATGTATTCATAAAATAGTTAATTTTTATTTATATAGGCCTATTATGTTGCCTAAGTTAGTCAAAGGTGATATAAAACTAATTTCAGAAGTTACTGTAAATAGTGTTACGACGGTCTACTGATCGTCGTATGGTACAGTGGAAAACTAAAAACAAGACACCAATTAAGTCACTAATCACCAGCTTTATTTATCACAATTAAACAGTTTGTAATTAACAAGACAATTTCTTACAACAAATCAAATAAAAATTGGTCACACGCAATAAAAAATGTCAACTGATATAAAACACAGTTGTATTACAATTGTCCCGCACAATTACAGTATAAAACATGTAATACTTCGCCACAATAATTACTTTTCACTAATAACCACTTGCACGCACAGAGTAATCGCCCGACAATAACTCGCAACTCAAACTGACTGAGCATCGCTGATTATTTATATTTATACCCCGCCGAATTTCCAGAACATTCCACATACTACGCATCAGCTCTACATTAGGACGTAATTGATTGTGGCCTTGACACAGTGCGCGCGGCTGGTGACGTCTAGAAAAATCTCGCGAACGCATGCTGAAATCACGTACGCACACAACATTACAGCCAGATTCCTCTGGAACATTCGAGAAACAAGTAGATTGTTCTGTGATGTCGTAACAATATTATACGTCAGGGGCCTGGGAGTGCAGCATAAAAATGTGTCGCGTACATCACATCAGAAGTCATGTCTCCCCTCAATGAACAGTACAGAATTCTTGCCTGGCCGCTTTCTGTTTTGTTTTCATTGTGCTGTGGATAATATTTGTTTTTGTTGTGTTAACAAATTATTTTTAATTGTATGTATAGTGTTATAGACTAAGAAGTGTGTATTCATTTACACACTAATTATTTAATAATAAAAATTTGTAAGTGTTATCCTTTACGTGTATTAAGTATACTGTTTAATCAGTATTATGATTGGGTCCTTCAGCCTTTCGACTGGTTCGTACCCTCCCCACATCGGGCCAGGGGCAAACCGGTATAAAGAGGCAAAATGAATAAAGCAAGTACCAGTTCTACCGCAGAAGCATTTGATATAAACTGTGACATCTTTGATTCACAAGAATTTGTGTTAAATTACGAAATCAGTACGTACACTGAAGAGAATCAAAACGTGCCTTCATAATGCTATGAAAAATAAAAGATTATTACGATTGACTACTTTGTGTACTGAAAAAGAATTCACATATGTGCCCCAACGCCCCAACGTTTAAAGAAAAGGGTGATAGATATTTTTGCGAACTTCAATACAGACGTGTGGAATTCATTTAGAAGAAAATATAAAACGTTTGTATAACGCCTACAGTAATGGAGATTTGTCACATTAAAAAATATGAGAATATTTTTCAAGCAACATCTTCTAATTAAGTATGATAGACGGCACTAATGACAATACGATAGTTTTATCTTGATATTTAATTATATCACAAATGCCTAAGTTTTGCACTGTCACTTAGCTGTTATCTGATAGAAGTAGCATAAACTCTGTTTATCATTGTTTTACTGGTTCGTGAAGAACGTCAACGATCTTAGTCAGATCTAAAATTGGATTGGTATTTTTATGTCTACCCGAATTATTTTTTCACGCTTTGCGACTGGTGATATTGTTAAATAAATGATACTTATTAGGAGCATTGCTAATGTAAACGTGTTACATAAGTCTGTGTTAGGCAATCGTAAGGTGGAAGAATGTTGTTCACAAATGTTTTTGTATATTTTAAAGGGCAATTAAAGTTCTAAATAGTGATTTAATCGGGTATCAATTATTCGGTTTCCACTGTTTAAACACAATATCCGTTGTAAGAATATAAAAACTTCTGTAGTTCAGGCGGTTTTAAGAAGTATAACATTACATCTTACTAATATTTCGTCGGTGCGTAACTGAATTGCATTGACTGTTTTTAAGTTTCTCTAAGCGATCTTACTGCGGCATTACTGAGACCTTTGTGGCAACCATCTTTATTTTAACATCTCTCTTGAAATACTCTTAATGTCTTAATAACCTTAACATCAGTTTTGGAATGCTCTATTCTGGATTACTGGTTGATGCTGCTTTCCTTGGAACAGCGTGAATATTGTCCTTCACTACCAACTAACAATACATACCAAGGACCAGTAGCGAAAGAAACATTGTTCTATACTTAAATGGACTTCTTCTCTTTTTTAATTGACACAAATCAAAGCTTTTGCTTTAATAATTTTTTTTCTTGTAAACCAATTTTAGTAAGTATAAACTTATTAGTTAACACAAACAGAAATCATAGAACGACCACGATACCAATCCATGTAGACAGGTAGTGTAAAAAATTAAAGAAATTTCGACGAAACCGAAACATCGAAGCATGATAATATTTTTAGGCTTTTGAAAGTATAATGTGCATATAACAAATATTTACTATATAACAAACATTATCATGTTAAAACGACAGAGACCGAAGATTTCTAGACTGTGGGGAATCGAAAGTGAGGAAGCGTTACATTTTTCGATGACGTTACATTTTTGTGGAATGGCCCCCAGCCTAAAAACATTATCATGTTAAAAGTTACAGATTTTATTAGGACTTTGCACAATCGTTGTGTTTACGTGTATACTTCTCTAGAAATGAGCATGCATTACAAACAGGTCCATATTTTTTTTACAATAACTGATTAATATCTCTAGTTAAATAATAAACAATTACTACAAAATTAACTCTTATGTTAAAGTAACTAATTGCTTCTCGTTTGCTTTATATTCAAAGAAAAAACGTTTTCGTCCTGCATATGCGATTTTCATCTGTGTTGTTTTGCTGTCTCAGTAGTACGTGATAAACATCTTACACCAGAAATAATGTTTAATTACTTCCGCAGTTACAATACCATCACAGATGTAAACTTAATTTTTAATTTTTTTTTATCATTTGACCAACTCTAGTTGCAAGAAATTCATATTGTGAACTCGTCAGACTGAATACGCCATTAGAAAATTTTACTTAACAGTCTATACAAGTTTTAAAATGTTATTTGTATGCGTATTTGTACACGACCGCGTGTGTATGTGTTTTGTTGTCTAAAAATTGCATAAATGAATCAAGTAATTTATATTTTTTACGTTTGATCTGTAGCATTAAGGGGCTTTAGAATTCACAAATACACGTACAAATATTGTTATCAAATTCTGAGTGATCTTTTTTGTGACCAAATAACAAATCGTCATTTCAATGTTACTGTTGTAACATTCCTTCAGTACATGTAGGTATGTACTAATAAACTAAATAAACTAATAAACATTCATTAAGAAACACACTGGAAGTAAACCAGACTACAGCTACTCCAGTAGTTTGTTAGTATTGTAAAAATACATTAAATAGAAACTGTTAAATAAATAGTCTGATGCGATTGAATCGACAACAAACGAAATTGTGTAAATAGTTGTAAAATGTAAACATTTTAAATGCACTCTATTACTGTTTACACTACTAGTGTTGTTTATATTTAAATTTAATAATATTACTTGCTTTTGTCTATAAAAATACAAAGACACTCGGCTTTAGCAGTGGGAATCAACGTAGATTGTAAGTCGACTAGCGCCACGTGCCTTCGGAGAACTCCCTCAGTGTTACACAAAGAGACGTACAAGTATAGCTTTTCTCTTGGCACTAGTAAAGCTTTTCATACACAAATGGTGGTAGTACACAACAGACATTTATACTTCCAACATCTGCAAAATTCTAAGAATTTTGTACTCAATTTATATAGTGTAGGCGTTTTGCTTTTGCACGCCTTTCAGATTTTCATAAATAAATATGAAATCCTGAAGTCAGAAAATTTACGAAAAGAAACGTAAGAAATAATATTAGTGTCAAAAGTTGACTTTTATAGATATAATTTTTAAACTTCTTCGAATGAAAGTTACATAAGCGAGTGTACTCTTAAGCCTGTAACGATTAGACCTACTTAAATATTGCCTCGAATCCCAGACTCACGCATGCAGTACGTAGGTCCTGGTAGTTATTTTAAGTAGAAATTATTGTATTAAGTTGACATAATTTTTATTAAATTATTGCCTTTTAGCAATGCTTATTGCTTAGAACTTATTTGTTATAACAATTAAAATCTTATAACTTACTACACTTGTGTCACATTTTAGTTTAAAATCTTGAGAGCCGTTAAATGTTTTCCCGAATTAATTATTTTTCGTAAACAGACGTGATTGCGGGAGAAACATTACTCGCTAATTTGCTGAAAGTGAAAACCATTGTTTTACTGTTACTTTCCTTATAGTAATATCAAAGCTAAGTACGAAAGCTAAACAGAACACCTAACGTCGAGTGTGCTGTTGATTGCATAAGGTGCTGGTTTATAAGTGTAGAATGGGATGAGCAATACGCTTTAAACTGACAGGGCAATCCACAAGGCAGTAGAGTAAACAAGCAACGCAACACAATGAGCGTGTAACTGTACTTTACTAGCCTAGCCAGTTCTGACACCTTCCCGGCTATTACCACATTGTTTAGCTTAATCAACTTTGTAAAGAAAAGCAAAGAGTCGATGAGTTATTGAACTACTTTACAGCGATAGAGCACGAGTTTTAAGTAGTGCGAAGTCCTATCAGACGACACTGTAGTGTTTATTTCTTGTAAGAGAATTTAGTAAACTTATTAATTTTGAGATTGTTATTACACGTAAGAAATCGTGTTTGAAGTGAAGGCTATTTAACGGTTGAAACCAAAGTACTGTTTAGAAAATTGCACATTTGTTTACAATTGAAATTTATTTTAGAATTTTTTGGAGAACTGGTTTCTCTTTTGTAGTTTTGTTATAATATTATCTGATCTGTTGTACATTCTTGAAGCGTGCGTTCAGTTTCATCCAATAAGCATAGGTACATATAATCACAGGGATAGTACTATTTGAAGCCGAGAACAAAGGAATCAAAATAAAGTTTTCTACTTTTATCACGGTAAAATATATTAAGTCTATTAGTACATCATTTATTACTACTGCTATTACGCACACATAGTAATGTTATGGCATATTTTGTGTTCCTTTAAGTATTGCAATTGTTGTATTTGTAGTTGTTATAGCCTACATAAATTCCTCAAACTTTTTTATGTGAGTAAATCCAATTTTCTAAGAACGTTTGCGCACGGGGGTCACTAACTTTTCTCATACTGAGATATCATGAAGTACCTTATAAAATATGGCCACAGCCAAAATTTTAGTCAGCTAGGTGCTCTGAGTCCCGAGATAAGGCCCTTTAAATGCACATAAATGGTCGATTTCAGGGTTTACTCTAAAGTCAATATATCTGCACCACTTTAACCAAAGACCTGTATGGGGCTCATTTTTTTCCAACACGTTTAAGTACAATTAACTGCATACATCTGGACAATAAAGAATTTTTTACAGATGATTGTGTACGGACAGCCAAAACCTGCCTAATAGAATCAATTGAATAAATTACCTTTTATCTTTTTAACTACTGCGCAATTTCTTTTAATTTTTTTGAACTTATAATAAATTTTAGACAATTTCAAGTAAAAGTCAACTTTACTTATCTACAGAAAATAAGATCTGCGGCGTAAATAAATCAAAGTAAACGCCTCTGAAAAAATGTTTTGTGGATTTTATCAAATTGTTCGAAATGGCTGAAATAAACTTCTTTTAGTTTTATTGAATTTATTGTAATATAATATGTGTAGTTACAATCTGAGTTCAACTTTGTCAACAAAGAACTTATATTTGAATAATCCAGGTACATAACAGAATCAGTAAACATTTTTTCACATCCAACATTTTATAACAGCTTGGTAATGCTAATTCAACATTTGTTTCTTTAGTGTCTAAAAAAATTACTTTAGTTTTCAATGAATTTGATTTAAGCAGTGATGTAGTCTTATCTCTAGTATAGTTTTAATCACAGAAAGTCCAGTTTTGCTTTTGTACGTCAGAATTCGGTACCCACAACATTCTGTAACAGTGCCAGGTCTATTATATTTTTATAAACATTTTAATAAAAGAATTAAAAAACAGTCTTATAATTATTTAACTTCATTTACTTTATACTTTTTAATTCCTTAGATACGTACTCGTACATTACCCAAGGGGTTATCATTTTTTTATTTTAAGGAGTTGATCTTAAACAATACCGCATAAATAATTTTTTAATAATTTCACCAATTACATTGAATGAAAGATTATAATTCAATTATTGGCATCATTTAGATAAGTTAAGCACTTTAATTAGGAACCATTAGTTATTAAAGTAGTAGTATATTTTTAACCGTTGTTACTTACCAATAACTATAAAACTGACGACAATAATATACAACTATGATGACAAAACTAAAAATATTTGGGTTTTAAATGTTTCAAGAAAAAGCGTGTAATTCTCAAAATATGCACCCTTATGTAAATATACGTATTTACATGAAACTTATTATTAATAATATAAGACAACTAAACACAGTACAGGTTTCAATTTGTTTAACGGTCTTTATCCACGGATGTATTTTAATAGATTTAGATGCATACTGCATTCTCAAGAAAACGCAAGTGATGAGAATATGTCTCTGACTGAATTTTATTTTGTAAAGAAGATTTGGTCATAGACACTTTTTCATTCCTGACCTTATATCTACATACACAATAGGCACTATATCCATAGGTGCGCTGACGACAGGTAATGAAGATTTTGTAAATAATATTTTCTTAACCACGTGCAGTACGATCTGTATGGTAGGGTGGCGTTGTGCATGTTCTCGTGTAGTTGTCTATTGTTAGTGGCTAAAGCTCGCTTACTGTAACCAGACCCTTTTACTGCCCCAACAGTAGGCAGACGAATTTGACTGACTCTACATTAGCTGAACCGACACTACAGCATAACGAATAAACGTCATAGATTTTTGTAGCTTTTGTCAGTCCAGTGTATCTGTCAACCACGTTTGGATTTTGCAAGTAGGTAACACCGACATAATAAGACATCCTTCAGCCCCACACGCTGGCACACACAAGTCTACTTTTAATAAACCGCCGAATTATACGAAATCGTTCATCGCTGTGAGGCACCACATATAGTAGATATGATGGGAAACGCATTGAGTACAATTTCAAAATATTTGAAAGCGACTATACATTACCTTACCAGCATATTAAACATATCTGAATTGATATCCGGAATAAAATGTTTAAATTTGTGTTACATTTTACTTTGTATATACTCGAATGTTTCATAATTGTATAATGGAATATGTTTGTTTGAAAATTGTAGAAAATCTCATTTTGGCTCTTAAAAATAAAAATATATTTTTTAAAGGTGTTTAACTTTTTCTGCACTGTGAGATAGGATAAATTGTTGACTTTTCAACAAGATAACAAGAGTAAAGTGTACTTCTCACGAATACAGAAATTTACTTGAAGGACAGATCACGTTTACCAGTTAATCTCTCAGTAGGCTACAATTAGCGCTTTCCCTTTGGCGTTTGTGAGCTTTTGTGAGTGTTACTACGAGTAATTCGTATAATCATTAAAATTAACATTTATCTTAACCAATTCTTGTGCCATCCCAAAAGGTCTCGCAAACTGTCGTGTAATAACAATGCCGTAAATCTTTATGTTTAGAGGTAGTAACCTTTGTAACCCCTCTTTAACTTTGACTTGTAAAAAAAAATTTGTTTTTTTTTTTGAAAAATTTTTTTTTGAAATTTTTTTTTTTTTTTCTTAAGAGGGGCCACAAGATAATTAAAACTAGACCAAAGCCTAGAGAAGCCAAAAATGCGCTGGATCCAGTGAGACGGGACTTGCAATTAAAACTCACAAAATTAACAATCAATAAAATCTTTTTTATTATTCTATCACCTTTAAAATTGTTACCTACAAAAATCAATGAATATAACATTTAGATTCTATGTTCTCCTTAAAATTGTTAATTAAAAATAATTAGTTCTCTTTAAAAAAATGTTACTTGAATATCATTAATAAATATAAAATTTATTTTCTATATTTTCTAAAAAAAAATTAATTGAAATAAAATCTATCTGCTCCTTAACAATGTTAATTAAAAATAATTAATTCTCTTTAAAAATATTAATTGAAAATTAATAGAGATAGAATCTACATACTCCTTTTTAAAAAAAGTCTTTTGAAATTAATAATATATATATATATATAAACCCTATGTTTTATATTTTCTTTTTAAGCCCTATATATAACCCCCCAAAATACACACGATTGTACAATACATATAGAACCCCCAAAATTACACACACTAATATACAATACATATACATGTTCCACAATACAGGACAATTATAACATATATCTCTTGCCACACCCTTTTCTACCCCATGAGGTACATCATTAACAATTTATGAAAATCCATATTAGGTTTTAATTTAATATGTGTATAACATATTAAATGTGTGTCTGATTATATATATGCAACACCAGTAGTGGCCCCTAGGACTTACTAAATTCAAAATTTGGCAAAGTGCCTGATACTATTATATAATGCTGCCACACTGGGCACTTAGACTGGGAGAAATAAAATTTAGAATGCAGTGAACACCCCAGTGATCATAATTAATTAAAAGAATTTAAATATTGATAAATTTAGTTAAGTCTTGAAAACCGGAACGTGTCATAAATCTTATAACCCTTTTAACAGTAATTTTGGCCCAAAGGCCGACATGTTCCTAGGCAAGATAGTGCATAACTCAACCTGTCCCAACAGCATGTTTAACTCTGCATGAAAATGCACCTATACAGGATTAAACTGGTGACCCGACTTAACTACCAAAGAAACTTCTATCCCTATATAATCCAAACTGAATTTAAAAATGAGAAATTAATATATAAAATGAAAACTAAATTGAACCAGAGAAATTACAAGTTGATTGAATGAATTAGTAGCACTAATGAAACCCTTATACTGGAAATAAGAAGGAAATTACACGTCTGAAAGGTGAGCAGCCAAAGATGCATGTCAGCCCCTGGGCTCACAGATTATACAAACAAAATTACAAAATTTACAAAAGATTCCCCCCCCCCAGTCCACGCACTATTCTGTCCCGTTAACCGGGGACCCAAATAAAATGTTTAAAACTTAAAGTCATTGTTGTAGAGTGACTCAATGTCCACTGGTTCTAATGAGTTACATCACACTGTGTAAAGAATATAATTTGGACTGATTTCACCTTATTTTTTCCATGGGTGTGAAGTGGTGATCTTCTGGCCTACATGATAGGGGGTGTGTGGTTAGTCTTCGCTATTCTCCTCCGGCAGATGAAGTTGAGAGAGAGAATCTGGATGTTAAAAGTTCAGGTTGGAGCTGGTTCCCCGTCTTCCTCGAGGGACCCTGGTCATACAACATATTATCAGCGAGAGTTCACAAAACAAATTCCCCCAGAAACCTCACACACACCAAAACCCATACATAATATTAACACAGCTTTAGGGCTATTTAAACATGATAATTTGACACACTTGGCAACGGTTATATGGCCACCAGGCCCTATTTGAAAACATCTAGTTTTGTTAAATTCCTTATTATAAACTTTACCCCTGTGGGTTAACATAATTCCATTACGGTTATATAATTATGCGGTTCGTTATACCATTAATAAAATGTATACATAGTCTGATTTTGCCACGTGGTCTGAGAGGTTACTTGATTACGATCATTTCTATACTTATTAAACAAATACCTTTTGGCATTTACATTCCTCTCAATTCTGGTGCCTTAGTTAAGATTTCTGAAATTGATATAGTGTTACTATAATTACTAAAAAAGGTTGCATCTAACTTACTCAGAATTACGCATTTTACTTTTCACCACGTGGTGGCGTAATAAGGTTATCAGAATTTACTTAATGTGGCCTTATTAAACAATTTTTCATTCGTAAAACTTTAAATTGAAGTATATAAACATATTGCCATAACTTACCGCAGATCTGTAATTGTTTTAGCCTGCCATAGGTAGGAGATGGTGCAACAATTTGCTCTTCTCTGTCGGAGGAAAAAAAACAGACGAAGCGAACAAGACGACGATCAGCCAGAGACAATCTTAACCAAACCCCGGTTCCGTCGTTCTCGCTTGCAAACAGCGGCGGGCACTAGAGTGCAGCACTAACCGGGCACACTTAAATGGTATTACAGTATACTTTGCGTGTATCTGTTAAACACAGTACGGCATTTTTCGTTTGCTTTGGCGTTAAATGCCGTATACTCGCCGATCTCTCTCAGATTCGGCACACCTTCATGTAAAAAGTATAGGCTAAGTATAATGATACGGAGACGATTAAAGTGGTGAGAACTCCATCATTTGAATACGCTCACCCACTTCATATAGACCGTTTACTTTAAGTAAGAACATTTTCTATATCTGTATTAGGTTAAAAGTAATTAAAGGATAAACAGTAGAATTGTTATTGCTTAGAACTTAATTGTTATAACAATTATAATCTTATAATTTACTACACTTGTGTCACATTTTAGTTTAAAATCTTGAGAGCTGTTAAATCTTTTCCCGATTTAATTATTTTCCGTAAAAACGTTTATAAGAATTACTTACCTATACAGACGTTATTGCGGGAGAAACATTACTCGCTAATTTGCTGAAAGTGAAAACCATTGTTTTACTGTTACTTTCGTTATAGTAATATCAAAGCTAAGTACGAAAACTAAACACAATACCTAACGTGATCTATGATCTATTTATGATCCATACCTTACTGAAGTTTAGAGAGCAAAGGAACTTGATACATATTCGGAAAGCATTTTATTCGTGTATACCTTTCTCCTTTTAAATAATTTCCAGTTTAAGTATGATGTATATTAGAAATTAACTTACACGTGTTTTAAATCTATTAATATTCTGATTTACGTTGGATATCATTGTTAAAACTTCACAAATTCCAAAATTTGCGTAACTCTAAAATATTACGATAGAACCATGTATTAACTATGTTTTAATTTATTGCAAGCATAACCGAATGGTGAAAATTTAAACCTGAAACATTTATGAAGTATGTTATATGGTGGTCCTTACTTTTGTGAGTATATAATTGTCGTTGTACTCTCATTTGTGTTACCTATGGAAATCCTCTTTCATATAGGAAACTATCTACTTTAAAATATGCTACTTCCTACAATTATGTCGAGTAATATCAACGACAATCCAAATAATGGGAATAAAATAAAACTGTTTTAAATTTTATCATGAAATGAATGTTACTTATCTCACAAAATAATCATTCTTAGATATTTAGATTTAAATAATTTGGCCCCACCTAGTACATAAATGTATTTATTTTACCATTTCCTTTTTTAAAAATAATAGGGAATACATTTTAGAAATTATTTTAAAAGTCATGCTAATTACATGTCTAAACTCAAAAAGTATGCAGTATACGCCAGTTTTAAAAGAAATTGCTGATACTGAAACAGTATTCTGCATTACATAATTTGTATAATTTCATTATTTTTCGGTTAGTACTTATCGTCTTTTGTGAATTACCAGTAAACTATTATATACTTAAGAGATCTCCTTAGAAAAAATGTTAGAGGATAAATTTAAGGAAATTCGTAAGCTACCTGCCTGCGACACTCGCACTGGTGACACATAAAAACAGGATAAGTTTTCTGGACAAAATGATAAAATGGCATGTTAAAACAGACTCTTCTGATGTACAATCACGATTAATCAAATTTGTTACAGGTGTTCTGTTTAACACGTTCTTGTGACTAGGTCAAATAGAATACAATGATTTCAATAAAAGTGAACGTTTAATTTATGTGGCAATTTTATTCAGATTGTATCAGTAAAGTTCTTGGTTCTACCCCACAAGTTAAGGTTGATGTTGCATCATTTCGTTAGGTGTATCTTCACACTCGTCTGTGGAAAACTAAGTTAATGACACTTCTGACGGTGCCGAAACACAAAACGGCTTTGGATAGACGTCGTTTTAGCGTGGTTACAGGTATGGTGTATATGCTGTCACACCATTTCAGCAAATCAGAAATATTATTTACTTCTTAATTTAAAATAGTGTATCAAGTACCCAATAAATCACCGTTATCCAGATTCCAATAAAACGTAACTTTTATTGATAATATCTGAAAAATATCATTTAACGTTTTGACTTAAGAAACTAGTCAAAATTAGTTTTGACTAGTCATTATGCAGAAACTAATTTAATGTCATTACATTAACATTTAATGAAAACTATAAAGAGGAATAAATTATCAGCTTTAAAACAATAGCACTGTGCAGCATTGCTAGTACCTAATAAAACTCTACACAAATGCAAAGATAATATAGTACAGACAGTCATACAAGTTGTTTTGATACAGTATGTCACTAAAACGACCATCAGGAACTATCAAAACAATAAAAATATATACAAGAAATAAATACTTAAGTCACCTTAGACAAGCTAAAAACTTTGGTGATAGAATGTCAACGTTTTCAATTACAAAATGCAAAGAAGAAAAGTTTACATGTGGCGTGAAGACTGAAAAAAGTAATTGAACATCGAAAGTAAATAATCAAGAGTTCATGGCATTTAGAAAGCGCTTTTGTTAAAATTAAACGTAGGTGAATTTATTTCTTTAAAAAATGATGTTTAAAATCGTTTAAAAAGTGATGGGAAAGCCACGTTTGTCATTACGTGAAGAAGCTCGGGACAACCCATCACAGTCACATGGATTTAAACAGTAGTTTGCAAATGGTATGAACTCGACCCACGACAAGTAATCAGAACTATAGCTGGAAACGCACCAGTGACAAGGCATACAATACAACCCACGTTAACAAGAAACAGTTTTGGCGATAGGGAGTCAACTGTTGTATTGTTATCAGCCGTCTCACAGACACATCAAACCTGCAAGTCAAATGAACCCAAAGGAACATGCGAGAGTAGATGCGTGTGTCTATCTGTCTATTTATCTAGCTATGTGTGTGTGTAAATTTTCACATACGCAGTAAAAGAACAAAGACAGACGATTATATGAACCTATACGTAATAAAACTGTTCTTCAAACTACTTATAATTATCATTTATGTATGAGCTTGATGATTCCTTCTCTTTAGATTTTTGATTTTGTGTCAAAGTAAAATTAAAATTGAAGATAATAAATAATAAACGTTACTGTGAAAACGAGTAAACCATTATGATATTTGTTTAAGCAGCAAGTAAAAATACATAATTACCGCGTAGGTAACATTCAATAAACATGACACCTATCAAATTATATTTACAAACAACTAGGCACACGCATAAAGAAACACATATTAATTATATTTAGTTGGCCTACTCATCGTGTTCGTAAACGCCAAGTGTTCACACGCATCGAGACTGTTTATTCATGTAGGTGTTAAAGAGCATTTCTCTAAAGCCGAAAAAAATTATTTTTATAATTTATATAAAGATATAATTGTGAAAGTGGTTTAGTGTGTGTGAGATAAATTTCAATGCAAAAAGGTCAGTTTCTGATTGGTACTCTTTGATGTCATTTATTGTTTATAAAGTTATGTTACAAGGAAAGTCCGGTGTTCAATAAAATTAACAGGGATAGATGAGTGTGAGCAAGCGTTATCTATTCTGCTTGGTTAAATAAAGTGAATGGTGCATGAGATTGATGATCCCTTTTCTTTGGATTGCTGATTTCGTGTCAAAGTAAAATTAAAATAGAAGTTAAATAAAAAGGGTTAATGTTTTTATCGCTACCTTTGAATAAAAAGCTTGTCTGCTCAGAATTATCTACAAGAATTATGAGCGACTTTCCAGGTTAATGTTCTAATGACAAGCGATCTATTTGAGATGTGTTAACAATGGCCATTCCTTTTACTTATTAGAAATGTAGGCGTATTTCTCCCTATGTGCTACGTACATACATTACAAGCATCTTAAATGTTTCGGAAATTTATAATATTCTTATACAAGGCGTACGTTAGACAATGGTGAAACCTAACAAACTTTACGGGTATGTGTGGTAGAATAAAACTAATTCTTCATAGACAACGTATAAATAAAATATCAACGTAATTTTACAAAACGGTAGCAATACCAGCTCTACATGTAGCAGTGAAGTTTGGTTGTTTAGTAAGACACATGAAAATAATGTACAAAGTGAAGTAATGTTTTTAGATGTATAGGGGCTTGCTGTTATTATAAAGAACTATGAGAACGAATACGAGGTGAATTGAAATATTTCCAGTAAATAATAAAATTTAACGGTATAGATTTCAATAGAAAGATCAAGTCAGTTGTTTGGGAGTGTCTACATTAGTGAGATTAGCCACTGAGTTCATCCAAAGAAAAAACGGAACTTAGGCCGCCCAAGGAAAAGATGATCCTTGAAACTGACCTTTACATAACGTACGTCTATATATTTTACATTTAAGCTTCTTTCGTTTTACGACATGTAATGTAAAGGAGCCCAATAAACATATAAAGAGATTGATTTCAGGTACGATTCTACAAAACAGTTGTTCGGAAACGTTTTCATAAAAAGGCATTAGATAATTTTAGGCTTGATGGGCAAATAGCCAAAACAAAAAAAGTATCAGAAGAAACGACTTAAAAAAATGAACAAAACCAAGTATGAACAACACGTCAACAAATTGTCGTATTTGTATTTCATAGGTTTTTCAAGTGATCACTAAAACTGAATGAGTTGTTACTGAAATGTGCCATGATAAATTTATTTTCACATGTTAAAAACGCAAAAAAAAAAGATTAACTTGGGGCCCACATAGAATCAACGGTGAGAGATGGATTTAAACGCAGGCAGTAGTTTCCGACCCGTCTTCTGGGCAGTGTACAATAATATAGTGCCGCTTTTGTTTATCTTCATAACTTAAAAACAAAATGAAATATGTTTTTAAAAAAAAGGTAGATTTTTACCGTTGATAACATAAATGAGGAAAGTTTTCAAATCTTTAAAACTGTTTTTCATCAATAAGAAGTTCCGTTATTCTCCATTTTTTCATAATGACTTTTATGATGAAATTATGTTTCTTGAAAGTAGTAAATGTCGATGGTAAGGGAAATTAACTAAAGGGAATAGAAACCATAATCCGAACAGAGAATATTAAATATCGGTATGGAGAACCATACATGACTTCCATGTTCTAAGATTTATATTTAAAATCATATTCGAAATGAAATATTTCCATAGAAACTACGTCTTTCTACTTTATTGCATCAACATTAACCACAGTACTGTGGTCACTAACGTATACCACCTCACGTTATCGCACTCTATTTTACTGATAATAGTCGACGGCACTACCGAAACGTCGGGTTTTACAGAAAACATTGGAATACGGCTGAACAGCCCGGGAAGCAATTTTAACAAAAAACTACTTCTTTGTTGCCGATAACGTAGTACACATATAAAAAATTCTCCCCTCCACCTTCAACTATAATTTTTAATAATAGAAAATTACCCCCACCCCATTCACCTAGCCTCTTCATTTATAGATATTTCATCTACGTTTCTACAGTGGATTATTATGAGCTTCTTATCAGGATACTTTATTTATAAAAATTAAGTACATTACTCTTGTTAAATCATACAATGTTTCAGATAAACTACCCCTTTCTCTTAACCGATCTTCTCCAAAATCAATAAACCTTCAGTCCTCTACAATTCAGGGATGCATGCAAAAAAATATTTGATTCTGTTTGAATGTGCGGCAGTTATCGTTCGTCATGGAAACATTTCTCTTGTTACAACATAAAATGTTGCAGGTAAACTACCCCTTCCCCTTAACCGATCTTCACCAAAATCAACAGACCTTGAGCTCTCTGCAACTCAGAAAAGGGTGCAAAAAATTATTTGATTCTCTTTGAATTTTCGGCAGTTATCGTTTGTCATAAAAAAATTACCCTTTTTTAAACATAAAACGTTGCTGATAAACTACCCCTTCCCTTAACCGATCTTCAACAAAATCAACAGACCTTGAGTTGTCTTTAGTTCAAAAAGGTATGCAAAAACGTAGTTGATTCTGTTTTAATTTACGGCAATTATCGTTCGTCATATAAAAAATTACCCTTGTTAAAACATAAAATGTTGCTGGTAAACTACCCCTTTCCCTTAACCGATCTTCACCAACACAAATAGGCATTACGAACTCTACAATACAGGGCTGTATGCAAAACATCATTTGATTCTGTTTGAATTTGCGGCTGTTATCGTTTGCCATAGAAAATATCGGTATGATATATATGACTTCCATGTTCTAAGGTTAATATATAAAATCATATTCGAAATGAAATATTTCCATAGAAACTACGTCTTTCTACTTACTGCTTCAGCATTAACCACAGTACTGTGGTCACTAACGTATACCACCTCACGTTTTCGTACTCGATTTTCACCGATGATGGCAGTCGATGGCACTGCCAAAAAGTCTGGTTTTGCAGAAAACATTGGACTACGGCTAAAGAGCCCGGGAAGCAATTTTAACAAAAAACTACTTATTTGTTGCCGATAACGTAGTAGACATAAAAAATTCTCCACTCCACCTTCAACTATAATTTTTAATAATAGAAAATTACCCCCACCCCGTTCACCTAACCTCTTCATTTATAGATATTTCATGTACGTTTCTACAGTGGATTACTATGAGCTTTTTATCACGATACTTTATTTATAAAAATTAAGTACTTTACTGTTGTTAAATCATAAAATGTTTCAGGTAAACTACCCCTTTCTCTTAACCGATCTTCTCCAAATCAATATACCTTCCGTCCTCTACAATTCAGGGATGCATGCAAACAAATATTTGATTCTGTTTGAATGTGCGGCAGTTATCGTTCGTCATGGAAACATTTCTCTTGTTACAACATAAAATGTTGCAGGTAAACTACCCCTTTCCTTTAACCGATCTTCACCAAAATCAATAGATCTTGAGCTCTCTGCACCTCAGGAAAGGGTGCAAAAAATTATTTGATTCTCTTTCAATTTTCGGCAGTTATCGTTTGTCATAAAAAATTACCCTTTTTAAAACATAAAACGTTGCTGATAAACTACCCCTTCCCTTAGCTGACCTTCAACAAAATCAACAGACCTTGAGTTATCTTTAGTTCAAAAAGGTATGCAAAAACCTAGTTGATTGTTAACCAAATATACTGTTACTCACCGTCTAGTTGATTGTGTTTGAATTTACGGCAGTTAACGTTCGTCATATAAAAAATTACCCTTGTTAAAACATAAAATGTTGCTGGTAAACTACCCCTTTCCCTTAACCGATCTTCACCAACACCAATAGGTACTGAGAACTCTACAATACAGGGCTGTATGCAAAACATCATTTGATTCTGTTTGAATTTGCGGCTGTTATCGTTTACCATAGAAAAAAATTAAACTTGATAAAAAACCGTTGCAGGTAAACTACCCCTTTCCCTTAACCGATCTTCACAAAAAATGACAGGTCTTGAGGACTCTACAAATTTTTTTTGACGAACGATAACTGCCGTACATTTAAACAGAATCAACTACTCTTCTGCATACCTTTTTGAATTATACAGAACTCAAGGTCTGTTGATTTTGTTGAAGATCTGTTAAGGGAAAGGGGTAGTTTACCAGCAACGTTTTATGTTTTAACATGGTGTTTTCTATGGCAAACGATAAGAGCTGGAAATTCAAACATATTCAAGCATATTCAAGCATACAGGGCTGTATTGTAGAGTACTCAAGACCTGTCATTTTGGTGAAGATCCGTTAAGGGAAAGGGGGAGTTTACCTGCAACGGTTTTTTATCAAGGGTAATTTTTTTGTAAGGTAAACGATAACAGCCGCAAATTCAAACAGAATCAAATGATGTGTTGCATACAGCCCTGTATTGTAGAGTTCTCAATACCTATTGGTGTTGGTGAAGATCGGTTAAGGGAAAGGGGTAGTTGACCAGCAACATTTTATGTTTTAACAAGGGTAATTTTTTATATGACGAACTATAACTGCTGTAAATTCAAACAGAATCAACTAGGTTTTTGCATACCTTTTTGAACTAAAGAGAACTCAAGGTCTGTTGATTTTGTTGAAGATCGGTTAAGGGAAGGGGTAGTTTATCAGCAACGTTTTATGTTTTAAAAAGGGTAATTTTTTTATGACAAACGATAACTGCCGAAAATTCAAAGAGAATCAAATAATTTTTTGCACCCTTTTCTGAGTTGCAGAGAGCTCAAGGTCTGTTGATTTTGGTGAAGATCGGTTAAGGGGAAGGGCTAGTTTACCAGCAACATTTTATGTTGTAACAAGAGAAATGTGTCCATGAACGATAACTGCCGCACATTCAAACAGAATCAAATATTTTTTTGCATGCATCCCTGAATTGTAGAGGACGGAAAGTCTATTGATTTTGGAGAAGATCGGTTAAGAGAAAGGGGTAGTTTACCTGAAACATTTTATGATTTAACAAGAGTAAAGTACTTAATTTTATAAAAAAGTATCCTGATAAGAAGCTCATACTAATCCACTGTAGAAACGTAGATGAAATATCTATAAATGAAGAGGTTAGGTGAACGGGGTGGGGGTAATTTTCTATTATTAAAAATTATAGTTGAAGATGGAGGGGAGAATTTTTTATGTGTACTACGTTTTCGGCAACAAAGAAGTAGTTTTTTGTTAAAATTGCTTCCCGGGCTCTTTAGCCGTAGTCCAATGTTTTCTGCAAAACCAGACTTTTCGGCAGTGCCATCGACTGCCATCATCGGTGAAAATCGAGTGCGAAAACGTGAGGTGGTATACGTTAGTGACCACAGTACTGTGATTAATGCTGAAGCAATAAGTAGAAAGACGTAGTTTCTATGGAAATATTTCATTTCGAATATAATTTTAAATATAAATCTTAGAACATGGAAGTCATGTATGGTTATCCATACCGACAATTTTCTATGGCAAACGATAACAGCCGCAAATTCAAACATAATCAAATAATGTTTTGCATACGTACCTGAATTGTAGAGAACTCAATGTCTTTTGATTTTGGTGAAGATCGGTTAGGGGGAAGGGGTAGTTTACATGCAACCTTTTACGTTTTAACAATAGTAAAATACTTGAAAATTCATTTAAACTTTTTCAAACAATGGTAATTGTTAATATCGGTATCAGAACCATACATGCCATGTATTTCATCTACGTTTCTACAGTGGATTACTATGAGCTGCTTATTAGGATACATTATTTATAAAAATTAAGTACTTTACTGTTGTTAAATCATAAAATGTTTCAGGTAAACTACCCCTTTCTCTTAACCGATCTTCTCCAAAATCAATAGACCTTCCGTCCTCTACAATTCAGGGAAGCATGCAAAAAAATATTTTATTCTGTTTGAATGTGCGGCAGTTATCGTTCGTCATGGAAACATTTCTCTTGTTACAACATAAAATGTTGCAGGTGAACTACCCATTTCCCTTAACCGATCTTCACCAACACCAATAGGTATTGAGAACTCTACAATACAGGGCTGTATGCAAAACATCATTTGATTCTGATTGAATTTGCGGCTGTTATCGTTTACTATAGAAAAAAATTACCCTTGGTAAAAAACCGTTGCACGTAAACTACCCCTTTCCCTTAACCGATCTTCATCAAAAATTACAGGTCTTGAGTACTCTACAAATCAGGCCTGTATGCAAACAATTATTTGATTCTGTTTGAATTTGCGGCTGTTATCATTTGCCATACAAAACACCCTTGATAAAACATAAACGTTGCTGGTAAACTACCCTATTCCATTAACCGATCTTCACCAAAAAAAATAGGTCTTGAGAACTCTACAATTCAGGGCAGTATACAAAACATTAGTTGATTCTCTTTGAATTTACGGCAGTTATCGTTCGTCATAGAAAAAATACCCTTGTTAAAACATAAAACGTTGCTGGTAAACTACCCCTTTCCCTTAACCGATTTTCAACAAAATCAACAGACCTTGAGTTCTGTATAATTCAAAAAGGTATGCAGAAGTGTAGTTGATTCTGTTTCAATGTACGGCAGTTATCGTTCGTCAAATAAAAATTACCCTTGATAAAACATAAAATGTTGCTGGTAAACAACCCTATTCCCTTAACCGATCTTCACCAAAACCAACAGGTCTTGAGAACTCTACATTTCAGGGAAGCATGCAAAATATTATATGATTCTTTTTGAATTTGAGGCTGTTATCGTTTGCCATTTAAAATACCCTTGATAAAACAAAAAATGTGTCCGGTAAACCTTTAGTACTCAACAAAACAGGGCTGTATGCAAAAACGTATTTGATTCTGTTTGAATTTGCGGCTCTTATCGTTTGCCATAGAAAATACCCTTTTAAAACATAAAGCGTTGCCGGTAAACTACCCCTTTCCCTTAACCGATCTTCACCAACACCAATAGGTATTGAGAACCCTATAATGCAGGGCTGTATGCAAAACATCATTTGATTCTGTTTGAATTTGCGGCTGTTATCGTTTACCATAGAAAATACCCTTGTTAAAACATAAAATGTTGCAGGTAAACTACCCCTTTCCCTTAACCGATCTTTACCAAAATCAACAGATCTTGAGAACGCTACCATTCAGGGCTGTATGCGAAACATTAGTTGATTCTCTTTGAATTTACGGCAGGTATCGTTCGTCATAGAAAAAATAACCTTGTTAAAACATAAAACGTTGCAGGTAAACTACCCCTTTCCCTTAACCGATCTTCAACAAAATCAACAGACGTTGAGTTCTGTATAATTCAAAAAGGTATACAGAAGTGTAGTTGATTCTGTTTTAATGTACGGCAGTTGTCGTTAGTCAAAACAAATTACCCTTGATAAAACATAAAATGTTGCTGGTAAACTACCCTATTCCCTTAACCGATCTTCACCAAAACCAACAGATCTTGAGAACTCTACATTTCAGGGCTGTATGCAAAATATTATATGATGCTGTTTGAATTTGCGGCTGTTATCGTTTGCCATTTAAAATACCCTTGATAAAACAAAAAATGTGTCAGGTAACCTACCCCTTTCCCTTAACCGATCTTCACCAATACCAATAGGTATTGAGAACGCTACCATTCAGGGCTGTATGCAAAACATCATTTGATTCTGTTTGAATTTGCGGCTGTTATCGTTTACCATAGAAAATACCCTTGTTAGAACATAAAATGTTGCTGGTAAACTACCCCTTTCCCTTAACCGATCTTTACCAAAATCAACAGATCTTGAGAATGCTACAATTCAGGACTGTATGCAAAAAATTATTTGATTCTGTTTGATTTTGCGGCTGTTATCGTTTGCCATAGAAAAAAATCTACAGACAGACAGACACTCACACAGACAGACAGACACACACAGACACTTTTCGAAAAACGACTTTTTTTCATGTTTTGAGTGTAGTACAATCAGAATCTGCAATAATCTCGAACACGATTTTTTTTGCCATCACCATACTTCCATTTCCTTAAGGAACATGGAAGTAAAATATCGGTATGGAGAACCATACATGACTTCCATATTCTAAGATTTATATTTAAAATCATGTTCACCCAAACAGCCAGGCTGTGTCTTACCTGCCTTTCTACTGCTGTATTAAATGAAAAATATTATATTACATTAAAATGAAAAAATTATAATTTTATTGCCTGGCAACAAAATTATTTTATTTTTAACAATTACCATTGTTTCAAAAAGTTTAAATAAATTTTCAAGTACTTTACTCTTGTTAAAACGTAAAAGGTTGCAGGTAAACTACCCCTTCCCCTTAACCGATCTTCACCAAAATCGAAAGTCATTGAGACCTCTACAATTCATGGACGAATGCAAAAAATTATTTGATTCTGTTTGAATTTGCGGCTGTTATCGTTTGCCATAGAAAATACGCTTGATAAAAAAACGTTGCTGGTAAACTACCCCTTCCCCTTAACCGATCTTCACCAAAAACAATAGGTCTTGAGAACTCTACAAATCAGGGCTGTATGCAAAACATTATTTGATTCTGTTTGAATTTGCGGCTGTTATCGTTTGCCATAGAAAATACCCTTGTTAAAAAAACGTTGCAGGTAAACTACCCCTTTCCCTCAACCGAACTTCACCAAAAACAATAAGTCTTGAGAACTCTACAATTTAGGGCTGCATGCAAATAATCTTTTGATTATGTTTGAATTTGCGGCTGTTATCGTTTGCCATAGGAAATACCCTTGTTAAAACATAAAACGTTACAGGTAAACTACCCCTTTCCCTTAACCGATCTTCACCAAAATCAACAGATCTTGAGACCTCTACAATTCAGAGCTGTATGCGAAACATTATTTGATTCTGTTTGAATTTACGGCTGTTATCGTTTGCCAAACAAACAAAATTACCCTTGCTAAAAAAAAACCGTTGCAGGTAAACTACCCCTTTCCCTCAACCGATCTTCACCAAAAACAATAGGTCGCGAGTACTCTGCAAATCAGGGCTGCATGCAAAAAATTATTTGATTCTGTTTGAATTTGCGGCAGTTATCGTTTGCCATAGAAAAAAAATCTACAGACAGACACACAGACAGACACACAGACAGACAGACAGACACACACACAGACACTTTTCGGAAAACGACTTTTTTTCATGTTTTGAGTGTAGTAGAATCAGAATCTGCAATAATCTCGAACACGATTTTTTTTGCCATCACCATACTTCCATTCCTTAAGGAATATGGAAGTAAAAATTACAATGATAAAAAAACCGTTGCAGGTAAACTACCCCTTTCCCTTAACCAATCATCACCACAAACAACAGGTCTTGACTACTCTACAAATCAGGACTGTATGCAAAAATGTATTTGATTCTGTTTGAATTTGCGGCTGTTATCCTTTGCCATAGAAAATACCCTTGTTAAAACATAAAACGTTGCTGGTAAACTACCCCTTTCCCTTAACCGATCTTCAACAAAATCAACAGACCTTGAGTTCTGTACAATTAAAAAAGGTATGTAGAATAGTAGTTGATTCTGTTTTAATGTACGGCAGTTATCGTTCGTCATAAAAAAAATTACCATTGTTAAAACATAAAATGTTGCTGGTAAACTACCCTATTCCCTTAATCGATCTTCACTAAAACCAACAGGTCTTGAGAACTCTACAATTCAGGGCTGTATGCAAAACATTATTTGATTCTGTTTGAATTTGCGGCTATTATCGTTTACCATAGAAAAAATTACCCTTGATAAAAAACCGTTGCTGGTAAACTACCCCTTCCCCTTAACCGATCTTCACCAAAAACAATAGGTCTTGAGAACTCTACAAAGCTGGGCTGTATGCAAAAGAGTAGTTGATTCTGTTTGAATTTGCGGCTGTTATCGTTTGCGAAAAAAAAAAAAATCTATAGACAAAATTCTAACGTCTGTTTTTAATAGGCTTGGTTTCACCACTGTTTTCAAAACCAATAATAGCCTTTGGAATTCGGTTCGCCAGGCTGTTCACACACAAATAGAGTCAAGGACGGGTGTATACAAGTTGATATGTAATGATTGTGAATATTTCTACATTGGTCAAACGGGGAGACCTTTTATTAAAAGGTTTCGGGAACACACTCCACATAATCTCATCAATAAAGGTGTTTCTATAGATACTATAAAATCTAATTTCACTCGACATTTAATTACATGCAACCATTCGTACACGAATTTTAATACGATCTTAATACCCTTACATTATTGTAGTAAGGGTCGTTATATGGATGCATGTGAAGAATTTGAAATCTATAGTGGACATAATAACCCAATAACTAATGATGGCATACTTAATGATAAATTGAATTTCAAAACAAGCCCGTTATATGACACCGCGCTACAATCGATTATGAGATAACACACGGTGAGACACGCGTTTGCTCAGTGACCGGTAAGCATCGCGCAGTGCACTGTGTCGAACTCTCTTATACGTTTTGCATTTATACATATTGTATTAATTCACTTTCGTATGGTTTAACTGTCGCTGATTATGATGATCGCGATCGCGCTAATAAGCCGTCCCGAATCTTGCTGTCGTCTGTTAGTCCTTACCTGTCCTTACTCACTGGTTAAAAAAAAAAAAAAAAAAAAAAAAAAAAAAAAAAAAAAAAAAAAAAAAAAAAGTTTCAATATCAGTTGGTTTATTGTACTGTGATGAATGATTCGAATTACTCGCAGACTGGCGGGAACTCGAATTTCGCTTGTCTGGGGAGACGTGTTGCCAACATAAAATTTGGTCAGATAATTCTATTCACTGCTACAGAAAACAACATACATAATACATTTGAAATAATTACAGGACAGCTAGTAACGAGTCATACTTGTTTATTTAACTTGGTAGCTCGTTAATTTTCAAAAATTATTGTACAATTGAAATTATTATATTAACTTTTAGTCTCGGCAATAAATTAATTTTTTACTCAGCAGAGAGCAGGGTGGCAGCACAAGTTAGTTTGACGACATGATGGTCGCCGTATCTTCTTATTTATACAAATTAAACTGCCCATGAATTCTTTTGAGTACAAAAAAAAAGTTTAGAACAAGATATTTAAATAAAGTACACCACCAATTGTGGTAATTAAATATGAAAGAGGTTTACATTAAATTCAACTCTATGGTGTTAAAAGTGTGTGTCAGTGTTATCGTTTAATACATAGGTTATCTTCTAGTTACTTCAGGTGTTCATAAATATTTTTTATTAATCTTTGAAAAAAATAGGAGTTCCAAGTTCATAGTGAGAGTTTTCTATTGTGAGAAAAGTGGATCAGTTTTAGTTTTTAATTAATTATAATTTAATGTATACTTAACACAATCATGGTGTTAGTGTTATCGATCAGCAATGGTTTCTTCGCTGTTGTTAATGCGTCCATCTAATCTCAAGGATAGGGTTGTCGTCTTCGTTGGCGTCTGTTTCTTTTATTAAAATTTTTTGTTACTTATTAATTTTGTAAGTTCATTTATTCTTCCTCCTGGTGTAGCTGGAACTCTTGTTTACTTCGGGTATTCAATTTGGTTTCATTCCATTTTGATCTTCCTACTTATTTGCTTCTTAAAAGCTCCGCATCAGTAAAGCGTCTATACTCTGAATTGTTAATCATGGAATGTCGTTACCTAACGGTCAAAACTATAATAACGTTCTGTTTCTATGGTAACCGGCTTGAATCTGATTGGTTAAGTACATTTGAAACTATTGTTATAAATCTTGGTTTTTTGTTCAAAATGAATAAATATTTTATAAATGTTATTTTTCCTTGGGGATATTTCCAATGCTTGAAATATTAACATAGATGTTCCTATTTTCTTTCAATGATCAATTTGACATCTCATAAGGCTGGTCTAGGCCCTGTACTAATGTTTTTATACAAAATTGATAATTCTATTTCAATACATATTTCACTTATTTATATTATTTATCACCATTCTTATTTCACCATTCTGGTTATTTAATTGTAATTACATAATTTATTTGGTCATATCATCCAATTGTAGTATTCAATTGTTGACTGTTGGTTTTCAGAACTTATACAGCTATGTCATTGATAGGTCTAAACTGTAACATCTTAGAATTTCTTAATTTGCTCTATTTAAACATTATTTACTAAGCACATAAGGTTTGCTTGTTTGCATTCGTTCTTGTTGGCTTTTGAAATACATTGAACTCTTTTTACAATTTATTCATGTCATTCTACTTTTACCAAATTATTTCCTATCTGATACTTTACTTTCTATTTATATTATATTTATTAATTTGTTGTTTGTTATTTTTTATGTCATTATTAGTTTTACTCCTACTCCCATTTCTCACATATCTATTTAACTTAAATCTATTAACAAAACATAACATATAAATAACTTCATGGTCTGTATATGGTTCAGCCATGTTTCTTATCATTAAACATAATTATTATATTGCATGTCATTACTCAAAATGTTTATACTCTTCATAACATAAAAATAACT
Source organism: Magicicada septendecula (assembly GCA_034769895.1). NCBI lineage: Eukaryota > Metazoa > Arthropoda > Insecta > Hemiptera > Cicadidae > Magicicada > Magicicada septendecula. The sequence goes on from CM068368.1 coordinate 179,924,876, forward strand.
CTTTCTTATTAAAACTTACAATTATTATCTTGTATGTCATTAACTAAAATGATCATACTCTTCATCTCCTTATACCTTCCTTACTTATATATATATATATATAAATACAAACATATTATTGTAAACTTTTGCCTTCTGTGTTTACACTCCCTTAAACATCAAACAAACAAATTACTTTTCATTTACTTAATAACAAACAATTTTGTGAGTATTGTATTGATACTCTATATTCTATATAGATAAACTTTCTATTCATCCTTTTGGTAATAGAATATGTTTTTATATTTTCTTACCCTCACACCTACGCTGTTTCTTACAGTTTAACACAATTCACTTATTTTCTTAAAATTATAAGTTGTTTATTTTAATATTACCACCACTTCACTGTTTCTTGTTACCACTTCCTACCTATCTCTCACTCTTGGATCGGGTTTTAAAACACAGTTTTACTGTATTTTATGTTCTATTTTTTCTCTTTCTCACTATAGGGTTATTAATAATACATACATTCTATTAACAAATGTTTTCTCTTAATTACTGTTGGTAGTGTACTTTTTGTTTACATACTCTATATAATACTTGTTACTATTTTTTGCTGTATTATTTGTGTTCTGGTATTGTTTGTCTACCTTTGATTATTTTATTCGTCATTATATGTCCTATCACTGGTGTTGGGGCTTGTTCTACCTACTCACTTACCATATCTATTGGGTTATTTTGGTTAAATCGCATTGTACTATCGTTATTTTCAAGTTTTGTTTCGTTGCTTGCTATATTTCTCTTATCAGAGGTTACTTTTATTATTACCTTTATCTGTTTGATCGCATAATTATGTTAACTACCCATTCCTTTATCTCTGACTCATCCCTTTTAATTCATAGTGTTAATCATTTAATATATTATTCTTATCATGTTGCTTCATAAATGTATGTTGAAGATATGTACCCTTACAATATGTGTGTTTTGTGTGAATTTTAATATTTGATGATCTCCTTGTGAGTGATTATTGTCTGATGATGAGTCATATGACTCGAAACGCGTCATGAATATATCATCCTTGAAGTCATTGGACGGTTTCAATTAAGGTAAATTATTTACTATATAAAGTGACTTGGACCGTATAAATAATAATGTTTAAAATACGTCAGGTTATAAATGTCTTTAATTCTCTAACGTCACAGAGTTTTAAAAACAACATGTCATTGAGCTGGTCAGGAATCAGCATTTCAACGTACTAATGACTCCGCGAACGTATTTAAAAATATGGTAACAAAAATTACTGATAACAAAATTTTGTACGGTTCTCTAAGATTCTGTGCATGTCCGCATAGCCATTTCTATTTCAACAATTTGAGTATTCACGGAAAAGTTTTTGTAAAGATTAATACAACAATCTTAGCATTCAAGGAAAAGTTTTTCGTCGTTCCGTTCCTTGCTGTTTCGGACTGGTTTGCTCATGTGGCCACAGCTTTGCATTTGTCACAAAAAGATTTTATGAATTGAATTTAAACGTTCTAAACCTAAATAAACGCTTCAATCTTTGCTAACGAATGCTGAACACACTAACGTTATTTATTCTGTTCTGGTTATAGAAAGTTCGTAACTGTTCATTTAAAAGCATGGGAACGTTAATCTGACCTAGATATTGGATAGAATTATGTCTTCATTAACTGCTAAGAAAGAACGCCATATTGCCCTGACCATTGTACATTACGCTTAAGGGTCTCCTTCAGTCTGAAATTAAATTTCCAACAGAAAATTATAACACTGTATTTAACATAGTGTGTTAAAACTAGAATGTTCAGAACAGAAAAGATCTTATAGTGCTTATTCTGTTCATACGTCACGACGATTAGTGTGTTTGATTAATACATCAATAAATTCGATTAATTTTAATTACTGATTACAATTTTATGAAGTAAATTTAATAACATTACTGTTTGTTTAAATCCCACGTTTCAAAACATATGCCACACGTATGTATAATTAAGGTCCAGTGTATTATATTTTTTTACTACTTTGTGTGACGAACTGGAAAACCGAGACATAAAATAATTTATCTATATAATAAACTAGCTACAGTAATTAAAAAAAAAAACAGTTTTGTAACATAATATTTTTTTACTTATAAAACAAATTTGTTCTGATTTTTTACAGTTATCTTCATTACCAGTCAGTAATTTTTTTTTACTGGCTGCCTAAAGTTTAAAATACGAGGTCGTAACAACCATTACAAATCTCGTAATTCAAACACGTTTAACAATATAACAAAACCGTATCATTGTAGCCTTTTAAACAAAAGATAGTTTCTGTACAGTAACAGAAACGGAAAACATTCACAGGAAAGTTTCCATTTCTTATGTTCCGCGCTAATCAGGCGTGGTTTCCTCCATATGCTCTGAGCTTTACGTTAAAAAAATATGATTTTATGAACATCACCCGTCAGTACTGTGCACATGGACGTAGTAACGCATTTATTTTATTTATTCTCATCCGACTATAAAGAGTTTTCTACTGCAGGAGACTGAACTCTGTGACTCTGATGGAGGGGATAAAGTATGAGTGAGTGTGTTTGTGTTAAGAGCGTTAGTTTGTCAATGCCAATGATTCATGCCAGCTGCCATGCCCTGTTCACAGTAAGACAAGCATCCGCTCCTTAAGAATAGTGTACTTTTAGTTACTTTCAGGTAGTGAGTGAATTATCCAGTTATTTCTTTATTTGTAGCTGTGTATTCGCAATGTCTCTTCAAGAGTCATCGAAAGAAAGGAAATAAAGTTGTTCACAATGAATATCGCGAAATAATTAGTAATATAATTCATAAATATGATGAAGAACACAACAAAATTCTCTGCCGTACTTACTGAATCAAACAACATAACAAAGATGCGTATTACTGTAATAAATCGGAGGGCTTCGTTAAATTCTTTAGAAAGCAAAGAAAATCCAGTCAAGAAGGAAAACTCTCCACAACGGGGAAAAACGTAAAACATGTAAGAAAAGGAAACTATTTCTTGATGATTCTGATAAGTGTGTCGTAAGAAATATTGTTGAAAATTTTTATAAAATCAAAATGTTATGTCCACTGTTAAAAAACTCCTACCTATCGTGAAAAAAAAGAATCCATTTCCCATGGCGCGCTAAACCATTGACGCGAGTGTTTAAATGTGCGGGATTCAAGTGGAAAAATGTAGAAGTAAAAGAAAAGTGGTAATTGAAAAACCAGAAATTCTAATGATACGTTACAAGTACCTTGTGCAAATTAAAAGTTTTTGGGAATCTGGCAGAAAAATATTTTTTTAGATGAGAGGAAAGTGAGCGTTGAGTGAGTTTTGATAATGTAATATGACTCGGCATTTCTCAGTAGTCGTGGGTTTGTTTACACCACTGCGCGTGTTTACGCGTACGCGTGTCTACGCTCTTTCTCTCTATGTCGCATTCCTTTCAGGGATGTAGAGTTCAGTCTAAAGCAGTATTTAAGTTAACTTGTATATAAGTTAAAACGTATGTAATACGGTCCAGTATATAATCTGTTCTTAATGTTCTGTTAAATATCTGTATCTTAGTATCCTGTTCATTAGAACGTTCATGAAGTCTGTCACATACTGCTGACTCATCACACAAGCACCCTTTGCGTAAAACGACCAGTAGTATCATGAAGTATCATAATTCCAAGAGGCTCCAAAAACATGAGTGCACAGTCAAGTTCTTTCCCAGCTTATGGCTTTTTCATGACGTCGACATTCTTTATAAATACAATACGGCTGCAAGACACTAAGTCCATTATGCGAGTTCTTTTACAAGGATATTAGTCTCGTATTAGGTCAAATGTTAAGTGTCAATTGCTTATTATGTTGCTACATTGCTGGTCACCGGTTACGTAACTGTTATCTGCAGTATACAGTGCAAATTGGTGTATGTGTAACGCAGAAGAGCAAATGTACGTAATGCCAGTCACATAAGTGTTAGCGATTCATAGGGCTGTCAATAAAAATTGTACCAATTTCTCTGATGGTTCAAGGTTTTTTTCTTAACATTATAATATCACTGTCCTAAGATCATTATAAATGCCACCTCTTACCTTAGGTCATTATGTTTTTAAAATAATGATAACGCCGTTTACTTCCTTCAATAAATTGATAAATTCATTATTTATAGTCTGTATGTCAAATAGGAATTTTTTAGTCTTTAATTTTATGTCAGCTTTAGCATCACTGTTTTGTGTACGCCGTTCGCTGTTGTTCATGTGCTTAGTTAAAATTTAATAAAATCAGTAACCACGCGTTTGTTTCTTTAATTTTGTAAGCGAAGCTCAAACGATATCTATATTATTTAAGCCATATTTATTTATACGGGAGTAGATCTTCTTTAACATTTCCTAAAAACATTTCTCACTCTTTAGTAAAGTTAAGTAGTTCAGATATCGGCAGAGTTGCAGTTTACATGTTACCTCACAAACTAATTACCTGACACAGCAATTTTAAGTAAAACTTCAATTTAAGTTAATTTCTAGTACACCAGTAATTATCTTGTAAATTCCTTTTGGATTTGCTTCTACTAATTTAATAAACATCCAAAAGTATACGTTTGAATAAATCTAATATGTTTCAGCTAACTACTAAACCTTCTAATCATCAATTAAAAATAGTCACAAATTGTTACACAGCGTGTAGATTTCAAACATTAATTCACAGAGGGCAGACAGTGAGGATGTGATGTGGTCGTTAATTAAATGACTGAAAACATAGAATTTCATTATCTCTTTTGTGTCAGCTGTTCACTTTGTCATGCCATATACAAAGGCTTAAAACTAAATGTCATTTCAAATCAACAGGACAAACACAAACCTCTATTATCCACACACTGCTAATCACACAGCACTGCATTATTTTACATGACAGATTATTTTATATGTAATAAATATATTTTAAATGTAACTAAATTTAAATCGATAGTAATTATTTAACTTTTTTATTTTGATTACATAACTTATAATCTTTTCTCTTCCTCTATTTGCACAGTCAATTAAGAATGATAGCAACTTTTTACGCAAGGAACATTATGAATTATCTCTGTATATCTTTATAACAAGGCATTTCATTCTGTCGCTTTCCTAACAATAGTTACAAATAGTTATATCATAAAACTGTAAACGAAAACAAATGCTGAGATCTTTAATGTGTCAGGTTCAGTCGCGAATGAACAACATGGTGAATGTGTGGCTCTGAATATTTTGGGAACGGAGGCGGAATATTTTGAGAGAATCGGATGCAATAATTATATACACGAAATCTGCGTTTGCAGTACAAAGCGCATAAACACAAATAAAAAGGTGTGCTTCAAATAATTAAACATACATATTCAGACAACATCAACAGTTTACTTAATTAAAAAAACAAGCTCAGTCATGTTTAAAATTAATTATATTTAGTGTTATTTAGCAATAAATATAGTACTAACGTAGCAGCCGACGCGATGTGACACTTTTACAAACAGAACAACGAACATAAAAACTCATTAATAATCTGACACGCGTATAAAGAATGATCGTGGAAACAATATCATCGTCACACGTATCATTTTTATAAACAAGTAAAGCATATGATGGTAACAGTTTTCCTATTCAGGAAACTGTTTTTATTGCGACGCTAATCGAATTAAAGCAAGCAATATTAAATAATGAAAGAGAATTGTAAACTTTGAAGGTAAATGTATCGTATATGGTATATGCTAATCGTAAAAAATCCCATGAAGTGACCTTTAACGGATCCAAATTTAGCAGATACTATCTGTCTGTCTGTCTATCTACCTGTCAGTCTGTCTGTCTATCTATCTGTCTGTCTGTCTGTCTGTCTGTCTGTCTGTCTGTCTGTCTGTCTCTCTCTCTCTCTCTCTCTCTCTCTCTCTCTCTCTCTCTCTCTCTCTCTCTCTCTCTCTGACACTCTCTATCCCTCTATCTATCTCTCTCTCATTCTCACCTTTTTCCCTCTCATAAATGTTTGTGTTTTCACTATCAATAACAACTTTGTTTCAAATGTTTTCTCCCCATCTCCAGATGTATCATCAGGCCTACGGAGAGGTGTCTACAGTGGGTTGAGAGTCTGAACTTACTCCTATTTACACAATAAGCACTGCTCACAGTTGTTACAAATAAGCCTATGACTTAAAATATATGTATGACAAATGTATGACACAAAATAGTCATGCATAAACAGACCACGAACTTACAGGTTCAGAAATGAATTGAATTGAAAAAATAAAAAATAAACCGTAGTCACACATATATATATATATATATACACACACACACACATATAATAATAACATTTAAGATCATTCCGACAAACAACTATGTTACAGAAAATTTGTCTGTCTTCTTTAGAACCGGTTTCGAGAACTGTTAGTGTTCTAAAGAAAACTACGTAATCTCTGTAATATCTTAAATTATGTAGTTACTATAGTAAAATATTATCGTTTCATTATATGTTTCTATGTTTTTACGTGTAATTCATTTCATTGTGTGTGTTTTACGTTCATGGTCCAGACAAGATCAGAGTGCCAAGATCCAACAAACAAAGGTCATATAGCAACGTACGTCATAACACTACAGAGCACTGTGTAATGACGTGGCACCACATACATGGGCGCGCCGCCTAGATAAAACAAAATTTCAAGTAATAATTAAAAATCTTATAAAACTATTTTATTGAAACAGGCGTATATAGTGATAAACAAAATGGGGGTCTGGTTCAAATCCTTCGTACTCAATTTCATTGACGTGTGGTTTACTGATTTCCAGTAACAGGAAAACAGACTTACAATATGATTGTAATCCGCGCAGTACCACTGTCTATAAAGACGAAGTAAATCAAAGTGACAGTTTTCCTCGTTATCTAATTAGCAGCACCGATCGAGTTGTGTTCATATCACTAACTGCATTGCGAGGGTCCGTTTACTTACTGTTAATTATTTCGTAATTATTATCTCTTATCTCTATCTTAAAGAAGAAATTTAACAAAAACATTTAGTTAATTGTATCTAGTTTTGTTAAAAGTATCTCTGCAGACAAGCATAACAAGTTCAGATTAATTTGTCTTCGATGTTGCATTCCGGTAGTTGTATATTACAAGGTGGTTGTCTTTTAATAATAACAACAATGTTTTTTTGGTTTAGCACGCCTTGCATTTTCTGAACAACAAACGTTTTGTTCACTTTACAAGGTAGTAAATTCAGTGCCTCGACTGATATGTGACCCCTCTCCTCTTTTTAGAGTAAGCCCCTCATACAGTCATTATAAAGAAGCCAATTACTTGCAGCAACGTAGTCCATCTCTAAAGCCATAAACGTAGTGTAATTGCCCTAGTGTCACTCGTGTGAATCTGATCTACGACACTAAATCTCGCAATTCATAAAACTCTGTTATGTTTCTTGTATTACATTACACCGGGTATGTTTACATAATCAAGCACATTCGTTATAAACTTTATAACGAATAAATACACCCGATTGTTCTGCGAGACTGATATTGCTGTGAACACCGTCATATATTATAACGAGTTAATATAAGCAAAACTATATATAGCCATTAGGACATGTTTTATCTTTTCTTCTGACCCCAATTACCACAACATCTTCTTAACTTCACTGACTCCTTACCTGTGAACATAATAAATTTTCATGCATTATATGTATGGTGAGAAACGACGTCATCGTTGGTAATAACTGGTGGCGAACTCTGCATGTAGCCGCTTGAACTGTGCATGTATAAGTTGTAGGCTATAGAGTACGTTTCGTCCGAAACTCTGGACAACGTTCTTTATTTGTATCTAGCTGAAAACCAACGGGGTTGTCCAACTTCATCCACGCAGACACGTCACAAACTACTACTTAAAAAATATATATACATATTTCATGTGCAATGTACACAGTAATTATGCATCGTCCGAAAATTCTCACCGCGTGCTCCCTAGTCTCCCCATTGTAACGTTTCAAAACGCATTACTCACACGATGTTACATCCCGAGAATAATCATTGCATAATAAAGCAGTTTCATTTAAAGTTGCTTAGATATATTAAATATAAATTATAACTTTATTTGAATAATTATGTTTATTTCTACAAATTAGACTTAGTTGTATAAATACGTTTATACCTACATTTTTACAGTAATTTGAACTTTCAGAAAAAGTTGCTTCCAGCATTTATTTTAATAATTATTAAAATAATTAATTAATTAATCGTTTATTTAGTTAGTTAACATTATTAATAACTAATTTATTCGCTGCTAAAACACGGGTTACAGAATTTAGTTAATCTTCGTGCAGCCCCGTGTGAATTACACATGTGAATTACCCGCGTTCACGTATGAAAACACGTTTGTTGATTTAGCAAATTTATGACTGTTCATAATTGATGGGATGCATTGTTTTTGTGTTTTCGTTTTTGCACCGTTTGTGTGAAATCTCGAACTACACATGTAACTTTTAAAAGCAACTTCTGAAATAAACGATAAGGATCACCGCCCTATATGTATATATATATATATATATATTGTAACGATAAAATATCGATGATTGGCGTGTTAAAGCCTCACCTCAGGTTCGTCTATTTGTAACCAGAGAATATTTCGTTACGTACAATGTTACTGTGAATAGGTTACTTGTATATATGTCGTGTGCACTTGGATTACACCACCCGTAGGAAGTGTGAACTTGTAATATATATAAATAATGTAGCGACAAACTCGCACTGGAGTCGTCGATGTGTAAATATGAATGTGTTATGTTGAACGGCGAATAATTTTGTAAATTGCCGCTTCTCCCACTATGCTGCCTCTTTTCCGTGACGTCACTCAACGATGCCAACTATCGGGTCCGTTGCAATCTGTGAATTCTATTTACTAAATGTTACAGCAATAATAACGACACACAAATACTATCAAACATATATCCTTGTGGAATCCTTTATTCGGAAAAAACACTGGTTGACTGTTTTAATAAATTTAAACAGAATAATCGCAATTGTAGCGCAAACTGTAATTCTTCCTTTACCAGTTGGCAGCAGTAGCCAAACGTTTAGTGTTCCTTCCAGACCAAAACAATGCTTTTTGTTAACGTTTTTAAATAAAATATATTGATTATCTCAGGGCGTATATGGTTCGGGGATAATAATTATACAAAATATTATACTATTAATCAAAATACAAGTTTACAATTACAGGATATTACAACGTTAGAGTGATACGTGCACACAGAAATTGTATAGTGGTTACCAGTTTTAAAAAGGTTATGTTCAGTTCAGGCTTTGATAGTTATTATGCAAATTAAAAGTTCTCGTTGTGTTTAAAAAAATGTTAATCTAATATGGTGTTATTAGTGGTTGGTTCTAGTGTTCGTGTTATATGGTGTCTGTAGTTTATTTGATTATTACTTAAAATACGTGTATACAAAGGTGTGTGTTAAAGTACGATATAATGAAATGTCAGAGTCACCAAATCCTCTTCTTGTACTCTTCTTGGTTGAAGATAGGGCCCACGTACACGGCAGATCTTCTTTCTCGTCCCTCGTCCACTTCAAATCTTCTTCCTGGTTATTATTTCTTCTAATCCATATAATGGGTAGTCTTCTGTTATTGCAAAAAGTTCATGTAGTGTACATCTAACTGTATTTATCTGATTGTATAGTTTTTTCACACTTTATAACAAAAAATGTAAGACGATTTAAAAACGCGTCTATCTGCTAAGATCGTTGTCAAAGAAGTCTCATTTTATTTATCCGAAATTTCTGGTTGCTAAGGGTAAACTTGGAATCTGGTTGGCCAATTCGGATCTACATTGTCACATACTTTCGTTATTTCAAAGTCTAAAATTTTTTCAAAATCTTTAAATTAACATAACTTTTCTATACTGAATGGGAGTTTAAAACCATTACCAGCATTATTTTGATCTTCACATTTGATATATTTAGACACCAAACGTGCCTATTTTTGCTTAAGAACTATGGATGTTACAATTTTGTTATTTGTAATTTTCTTAAATAACTTGATATGTGTTATTTTGTTTCTATATTCCTTGTATACATTATTACCTATAAATACATCTACCCTCTCACATTTGCTTTACAAAATTTCTAATATAATTGTTCAAAATTTACTAAAGTTGATTTCACCTGGCCTCTGTGATGGTATTACTTTCATCACCATGTTTTAACATCTTTAACAATTAAATTAACTTTTAACACTCATCAAAATGGTTTAACATATAACGTTACTTTAATAACACAAAAAATATATTATTCTAATAGTTAAATTCATGCCCACATGGCTATGATTATACCAAATCCTTGCACAAATAACTGTTTTCTACTCAAACTGTATAGGTGTTTGACACTTAACAAAACATCTTTGTATAGTCCATTCTGCTTGGTCAATTAATTTACCATGGTTCAACATCAGCTCTATTGTTATACTTGTTAACACAACATAAAAAAATTGAATTAATATCATTAAATTGACATTCCTTTAAACTAACTGTATTATCTGTTACATACAAAAAACACAACACAAATACTATTATATAAAACACTGTGCTATAACATAAAACATGCACATTTTACAAAACAAATCCTATACTAATTAGTTAGTCCTTTGTCAGCTAATTTACTCATTATTCTGACACTGTCTATGTCATATTTACTATTTATATGGGTTTAAACATCCGTATTCTTATTGATGTCTGACTTACAATATTTACTATAAAGTGAACACTGTTGCTCCACCTCGCCACACAGTTCTAATAATCTTATTACATTTACTGTTTATCTGGGTTTTACTCTTGTTATGACTGTAATTGTGACCATGTTATAATTTGTTGTTTACTGGACAACCCTATGAACTCTATATGTGACAATTATTTGTATGGTTCTTGTATCTATAACCAAGTGTATTTATATTTTTGTTACATCAATTAACTTAATTATTTACTAATATTTCTCTTACATAATATTATATGTTTGGGTCTATTATCCCTCACTTTGTATTTTGATTGTCTGGATTTAATGATACATCAACTGAAACCATTTGTTTCTTTATAGTCCTGGTTCATAAACCATTTGTCCTTATAAATCTTTGTTTGGTCAATACTGAAAGTTCATTGTCATAGTTGGGGTTAAAGGTGTTTTGCATCACTTAGCCTAAATCATTAATTTGGGTACGGTCAGTTGTCTTACTAGTCAGTCTAAAATTGTTAGTCGTTCCTCTTCACTATCATCTTGGAAGATATTGTTCTCCTTGTCAGCTTCTTAATCAAAGTCTTCATTAAATCAGGTACGATATTATGTTGTTCCAAATGTCATGTTACATATTACCCTGCCACCAAATTTGATCATTTTAATAAAATATTGTTTTTGTTGAAATTATCAATTACCTTCTTTTTCATATTATCATTTGTTATTCTTATTATGATCTGGTATACTTGTCTTTAATTATAAGTGTTCTATCCCTGGAACATGTTACTTCCCTAACAAATTAATCACCATATATTCTGGAATCAGTCGGGTGGCTCTCTTGACCTAATACCCCGCTGTCCTTACAATACATAATACATAAATAATATCGATTGCTGGAGCTATCTCATCAGTCAATCACATTTAATAATCACTAGTCTATTCACGACTAAAATAAATAAAAATAATATAATATATTCTTGGGATTGTTCACTCAGTCTAACTTCTCAGATCTAAATATTTCTTTCCATTGATTCTTTCAGATGTTTATTTTCTTGTGGCGATATTAATAACATTTCTTATTTTCAATTGGTATTACCTTCCTTCCTTCTTTATCAGTACTGCTTAATCTTCATTTTTCATTCACTATCTTCATTTAAATTAAAACATAACAAGTATTTACATCTTCAGTTGTTGTTGATTCTCTCACAATCATGATAGGTTATTTGCAATAAATTCGTTTCTAGTCTTGTCTCATTTTCATCGTCGACTGTCTGCATTTGTCCTTTCTTACTCATTTTATATCACTATAGTTTCTTCTAATTTATGGGTGTTGCATCTTTCTTTTATATTCCAATAATAAGTTCATAACTGTATTTAATAAGAGGTACTTATTTTGTTTAGAATTTGGAAATTTATTCCCAATTGTTTATCTGCTTGATTCATAATTACATTATTAAACTGTACTGTAATTGGTCCTTACTATTTATCTAAATTCTGAAATATTCAACCTTGTTTATTGGGCTTCATTTAAAATTATATTTTGAATTATCAAAGTTGGTAAGATGAGCTTACTATATTTTTTCAATTTCGTGGTATTGTAATAATAAATTCTTCAGTTCCATATTAATTCTCATAAATAATTAGTTGTAAGTTGTTCTTACTCTTTCTTTAGAATTTTGGTGGTTTTATAATAATAAATTCTTCAATTCCAAATTAATTCTCATAAATAATTAGTTGTAAGTTGTTCTTACTATTTCTTTAGAATTTTGTGGTTTATTCAACTTTGTTTATTAGGTTCATAATACATTTTTAAGGAAACTTGGTTGTATGTTCCCTTAATCTTTTTTGTTTCCACATCACTAATGACATAAGTATTATTGTTATTGTTTTTTATAACAACATATGGTCCATTATACAGTAATAATAGCTTTTTTGCTATTCCTTCCTTAGAACTTGGCAATTCGCGGTTTTTTAACAATACCTTGTCTCCAATCTTGTACTGGATCACCTTCTGCTGAATTGTTTTGTATTTTTTCCTTCTTTTCTCCACTTGTTCATTCAGTTTGCTGTGGAATCTCACGTTGTCGAACTGGTAAGCTGGGTTGTTTGGGAAATTGATTATTTCACTAATTTCTCGGGGTGGTAATCTTTCATGCATTATGGTATACGGAGTATCTTGTATTGCTTCATGGTAAGCTAAGTTGATAAAGCTCTCAGTTTGTGTAATGTAGTCACTCCACTTCTGGTGTTTATCAAAACAATATGTCCTGAGTATACGGCCGACCTCCCTCAGTACTCTTTCCGCCGGGTTGCTATTTGGGTGATAGACAGATGTTTTATATGTCTTGACACCTAAGTCTAACAAAGTCTCCTTCCATACTCTTCCTCGAAACTGAGTTCCGTGATCGGTAATAATTGATCGTGGAGCTCCTAACTCTGGTATGTATTGTTGGATCACTATTTGCAAAATCTTTTTTGTAGTTGCCCGATTAATGGGGTATAGTTTTGTAAACTTGGAGTAATGGTCGAACATGATTATAATGAATTTATACTGTTTTCTCCCTCCACTACGAGGTAACGGACCACACACATCTAAAAATACTCTCTCTAATTTACCAGTTGATGTAATAGGTTGCATAATTCCTTCTGTTTTTTCATTATTGCATTTTGCCAATTGACAGATGTGACACTGCCGAATACATTCTCTAACTCTTCTGTTGGTGTTCTTAATGTAAGTGTGTTCCTCAAGTGCCTTCATTACTTTTAATGCACCCATATGCCCATATCGGCTATGGTAGTCCAATATTAATTCCGTTTCTAAAGCTTTAGGTGTCACCACCTTCCATGAGCCTTGGTTATTATTTGGTTTGTAAAATAATATGTCTTCATGTAGACAGTAATATGCAGTGATTTTTTCATCCTGTTGGATCAGTCTTTGTCTAAAATTGTTGATTTTGGTATCCTCGGTTTGTTGTTGTGCAATGGATTTCATGATGTTTTCCAAATCTGACTTGTTTTTTATTATAGTGTATACCTTGATGACTGTTTCTTTTTCCCCTTCAAAAGTTTGTTGTTCTATGTTAATCCGGGACAATATATCTGCGGCAATATTCTGTTTTCCTGGAACATACTCCCAATTTATATGGTACTCCTGTAGTGCGAGTATCCACCTTGTCAATCTCCCATGGTTGATCTTGCAATTTTTTAGGAAAGATATTGACTTATGATCGCTCCTCACAGTTATTGAGTATCCAAGAATGTAGGTTCTGAATTTCCCACAAGCGAATACGACGCTTAATAACTCTTTTTCTGTTACACTATAATTGCGTTCACATCCATTAAGTATTCTGCTTGCAAAACTCACCACCTGATGTTCTCCCTCACTATCTTCTTGATATAATACAGATCCTAAACTTATATCACTGGCATCACAGTTCATGAAGAAAGGTTGATTGAAATTAGGATGTTTTAATACAACTGAACTTAGGAAATTGTGCTTGATCGTTTGGAGTAAATTGTCTTGTTCCTGTCCCCAGGACCATTTGTTCTTAGAGGATAATTGTGGAGAAAACTTTGCTGTCATTTCAGAATAATTTCTCTGAAACTTCCTATAATAATTACAAAGTCCCAGAAATGATTGAAGTTGCTTTTTATTTTTAGGACTTGGGAACTTCTGGATAGCTTCAATTTTTTCATTGGATGGTGTTATTCCTTGTCTTGTCAGGTTAAAACCCAGGAATTGGACTTCACTGGCGATAAGCTTAGATTTTTGAAGTTTTATTGTAACGTTATTGTCTGATAGTTTTTGTAATACTTGTCCTACTCTGTCACAATGGTCTTCCCAATTCACTGAAGTAATCAACAAGTCATCAACATAGACTGTGGTATATGGAATAGTATCTGGACCCAACACCTGGTCCATACATCTTACGAATACAGCTACTGAATTTACCAGTCCAAACGGTAGTCTCTTGAACTGATAGTTCCTTCCTTCGAAAATAAAGGCGACGTACTTTCGACTATCTGGGTGTAGCTCCACCTGCCAATACCCACAAACCGTATCCCAGGTGCTAATAAATTGTATGCCATTGAATTTTTTCAGTATCTCCTCAATCTCTCCAGGAGATGTTCTGTCGTTAACTATGATCTTATTAATCTCTCTAGCATCTAAACAGAGTCGTACTTTGCCATCTTTCTTTGGAACTGCTATTAACGGACTGGTATATGGGGAACAGCTATATTCAATAATGTCTTCTGCTATCATTTTGTCTAGTTCAGTCCTCACTGCTTCTTTTAATGCATAAGCAACAGGATATGATTTTTTATTAAAATTGACAGGCTCCTTGAATTGTAATGTAAATTGATAATCCTTTACTTTGCCAGGTACATCAGAGAAAACATAGCGGTATTTATTATATATTGAAATTAACTTCTCTATTTGTTGTGTGGTTAAATTGCATTCATTTTGTTCTGACCGAAATTGTCGGATCTCTTCTAATTTTTCCAACCATAAACTATCTTCACACCCAAAGTATTCCCTTCTTACATTCCATGACTCATCTTGATTATTATTGAATTTTCTAATACTATTGCATGAAGGTACATTTTTGTTTTCTACCAATTTTGCTGTCCATTCTATATTATCCACCTTTAATGACACTATGGCTTGTCTCATGTCAATTATTGCTGAGTATTTTCTCAAAATATCACAGCCTATTAGTAGATTAAATGGTAGATTACTAGCTATTAGAAAAATCATAGGTATAGCTACATTTCTGCTGGTCACTGTTAATGATACCTGTTTTCTTATTGACTTGTTTTGCCTTCCAGTGGCTCCGATTAAAATTATATTTTGAATTGGTAAAGTTGGTAAGATGGCCTTACTATATTTTTGAATTTTGAGGTATTCATTGTTGTCGATTAACGACACGTTTGCGCCCGTATCTATCATACATCTTGTCTCTAGTCCATTCACTTGGGCGGTGATATAAACAATCTCATTATTTGAATTATTTTGCGTTATTGTGTCTTCGTTCAGCAGTTCTTCCCTAACATTCTTTAAGAAATGATGGTGCACTATTGTCAACGTATCGTCAGTCGTTTTGTCTCGTCCTAGTAAGTACCCAAATTGCCGGTTCAGTGATGGGACCTGGTGGATTTTCACTGCCGCAGTTCGTTTAAATCAGGGCTGGTCTCCTCAGTCCTGTTGTCTGATTGATTGGGTCTGTCTCTGTTCTGCGACTCTTGTACCTCAATGGCGTTATTATTGAACGTCACTGAGTTTCGGTTATTTCTGTTATCGTCGCAGCTTCTACTTCGCCGATGTTCATCGCGGTAGTGCTGGTTACTCTCCTCCTGAAAACTTCTTCCACGGTTTCCATTATAGTTTGCCCGTCCCTGGTACCAACGTCTTCCCACATCCCTATCGTCAACACTTACATAATTCACTTGTCTTCTATATGTTTGATTTTGACTGTTATTATTGCCGTTATTATTGTGCCTGTATCGATTATCATAGTTATTGTTATAACCCCGGTTGTTCTGGTACTGGTGGTCTCTGTCATTGGCACGCTGGTATCCATTATTGTTATTATTTGTAGGAGGGCTACGGTAGTAGTGGTTGTTGTTATTGTTGTTATTATTTGCGTTATTTCGTGGATAGTTATTGGTGTTATTCTGGTTTTGGTAACCGCGCTGATATTGGTTACCGTTGTAGTTATAACTATTGTTTGGTCGTTGTCCATTATTTTCATATGGGGCGTCGCGGCGACCATTATTTCTATTTATCTCATCGTTCCTTCGTCTATACTGGAGGAAGTTCTTCTCCTGTTCTATCTCTGCCAATAATGTTGACATCTCCTCGATGGTTTGTATGCGTCCATTTATTCGGCCTCTTGTAATCTCGCCACCATAGTGGTATGCTAATAGCCGCACTAAACACTCTGTAGGAATTGCAGGCTCTAAATGTCTGGCTATGTTTATTTTGCCGAGAAAATATGCGGTTGGAGTTTGCTTGCCGTGCAGGTCATATCTGCCCAATCCTATGTCACTCCTTATCATGTGTTGTGTGGCATCGGACCAATATTTAGATTTGAACTGTTTTTTAAATTCCTGGAAGTTCTGTATACTCGGCCGCATCGCCGTCCACCAGTTGTCATATACTTTTCGGAACATCTCGTCCAACATGCTCCTTATTACAAACCATCTGTCTTCTCCGGTTTTGGCTATCTTCTCTTCGACTCGTTCTAGGAATAGCATAGGGTTTCTTCTATAGTTTTGAAAATCGATCACCTCTCGATTTTCCTCACATGTTGTATGGGCACCGGTACACTGTCTGTTTTTTAAGGAATTGATTTCATCTCTATGAGCAGTCGTTTGGTCTTGTACTCGATTGAGACTATTACTCATATCTTCCAACCTCTCTCCCATCACTGCTTGGTTGGTTCTTATATTTTCAACTCGTCCATTTGTTTCTTCCCGGACGCTCAGTATCTCTTGGTTCATCCGCTCACACTTTTCCTTGGTCTCGGATTCTACCCTTCTAATTTCAGTCACCGGTTCTTCCAGCTTCTTGCCCATTCTTCCTGCAATTGCCGGTTATTAATTTCCATCTTGCTATTCCAATCTTCCTTTAATGACTCTTTGTGTTCATCCAATTTTTTCATGGTTTCATGGTAATTTTCCTTCAATTCTTCTCTCAATGCTTTATTATTTGCGTCAATTTTTTCCTCCATTTTCTTGCTATTCTCTTTCAATTCTCCCATTTTTTCTTCAATTTTCTTATTAGTCTCTCCCAATTTTCGGCTCAACTCCTCCGTAGATTGTTTATTTTCCTGTTTTAATTCCTCCTCCAATTTTTCTAAGTTCTTATTATTGTTTTCTATGGACTGTTTACTGTCCGTTTTTAATTCCTCTATTTTCTTACTAAAATGTTCCTTCAATATTTCTAAGTTCTTATTACTGTTCTCTATAGACTGTTTATTGTCCTGTTTTAATCCCTGCATTAATTCCATCATACTTTTGAACATTTCTTGCGTCTTCTCGCCTTCCGTTTGTGTGGTTTCTTCTGGTTGTTTTTCCGGATCCTTCCTTGTTATAATTTCTATCTCCTCAACCGGTGTCGCTTCTTTATCTTCCATATTTAACTCGTCTACTTTCTCGGCTTCGACCGCTCGTTTTCGCGATACCTCTCGCTTCCTCATCTTGTTTATTTTGGCTTATTTGTCTATTAATAACAATTTAATTTATATTAAATTACACGCCTCACACGTTGGTGCGCCAATTTGTAACGATAACTTATATAGATGATGATCGTGTTAAAGCCTCACCTCAGGTTCGTCTATTTGTAACCAGAGAATATTTCGTTACGTACAATGTTACTGTGAATAGGTTACTTGTATATATGTCGTGTGCACTTGGATTACACCACCCGTAGGAAGTGTGAACTTGTAATATATATAAATAATGTAGCGACAAACTCGCACTGGAGTCGTCGATGTGTAAATATGAATGTGTTATGTTGAACGGCGAATAATTTTGTAAATTGCCGCTTCTCCCACTATGCTGCCTCTTTTCCGTGACGTCACTCAACGATGCCAACTATCGGGTCCGTTGCAATCTGTGAATTCTATTTACTAAATGTTACAGCAATAATAACGACACACAAATACTATCAAACATATATCCTTGTGGAATCCTTTATTCGGAAAAAACACTGGTTGACTGTTTTAATAAATTTAAACAGAATAATCGCAATTGTAGCGCAAACTGTAATTCTTCCTTTACCAGTTGGCAGCAGTAGCCAAACGTTTAGTGTTCCTTCCAGACCAAACAATGCTTTTTGTTAACGTTTTTAAATAAAATATATTGATTATCTCAGGGCGTATATGGTTCGGGGATAATAATTATACAAAATATTATACTATTAATCAAAATACAAGTTTACAATTACAGGATATTACAACGTTAGAGTGATACGTGCACACAGAAATTGTATAGTGGTTACCAGTTTTAAAAAGGTTATGTTCAGTTCAGGCTTTGATAGTTATTATGCAAATTAAAAGTTCTCGTTGTGTTTAAAAAAATGTTAATCTAATATGGTGTTATTAGTGGTTGGTTCTAGTGTTCGTGTTATATGGTGTCTGTAGTTTATTTGATTATTACTTAAAATACGTGTATACAAAGGTGTGTGTTAAAGTACGATATAATGAAATGTCAGAGTCACCAAATCCTCTTCTTGTACTCTTCTTGGTTGAAGATAGGGCCCACGTACACGGCAGATCTTCTTTCTCGTCCCTCGTCCACTTCAAATCTTCTTCCTGGTTATTATTTCTTCTAATCCATATAATGGGTAGTCTTCTGTTATTGCAAAAAGTTCATGTAGTGTACATCTAACTGTATTTATCTGATTGTATAGTTTTTTCACACTTTACAACAAAAAATGTAAGACGATTTAAAAACGCGTCTATCTGCTAAGATCGTTGTCAAAGAAGTCTCATTTTATTTATCCGAAATTTCTGGTTGCTAAGGGTAAACTTGGAATCTGGTTAGCCAATTCGGATCTACATTGTCACATACTTTCGTTATTTCAAAGTCTAAAATTTTTTCAAAATCTTTAAATTAACATAACTTTTCTATACTGAATGGGAGTTTAAAACCATTACCAGCATTATTTTGATCTTCACATTTGATATATTTAGACACCAAACGTGCCTATTTTTGCTTAAGAACTATGGATGTTACAATTTTGTTATTTGTAATTTTCTTAAATAACTTGATATGTGTTATTTTGTTTCTATATTCCTTGTATACATTATTACCTATAAATACATCTACCCTCTCACATTTGCTTTACAAAATTTCTAATATAATTGTTCAAAATTTACTAAAGTTGATTTCACCTGGCCTCTGTGATGGTATTACTTTCATCACCATGTTTTAACATCTTTAACAATTAAATTAACTTTTAACACTCATCAAAATGGTTTAACATATAACGTTACTTTAATAACACAAAAAATATATTATTCTAATAGTTAAATTCATGCCCACATGGCTATGATTATACCAAATCCTTGCACAAATAACTGTTTTCTACTCAAACTGTATAGGTGTTTGACACTTAACAAAACATCTTTGTATAGTCCATTCTGCTTGGTCAATTAATTTACCATGGTTCAACATCAGCTCTATTGTTATACTTGTTAACACAACATAAAAAAATTGAATTAATATCATTAAATTGACATTCCTTTAAACTAACTGTATTATCTGTTACATACAAAAAACACAACACAAATACTATTATATAAAACACTGTGCTATAACATAAAACATGCACATTTTACAAAACAAATCCTATACTAATTAGTTAGTCCTTTGTCAGCTAATTTACTCATTATTCTGACACTGTCTATGTCATATTTACTATTTATATGGGTTTAAACATCCGTATTCTTATTGATGTCTGACTTACAATATTTACTATAAAGTGAACACTGTTGCTCCACCTCGCCACACAGTTCTAATAATCTTATTACATTTACTGTTTATCTGGGTTTTACTCTTGTTATGACTGTAATTGTGACCATGTTATAATTTGTTGTTTACTGGACAACCCTATGAACTCTATATGTGACAATTATTTGTATGGTTCTTGTATCTATAACCAAGTGTATTTATATTTTTGTTACATCAATTAACTTAATTATTTACTAATATTTCTCTTACATAATATTATATGTTTGGGTCTATTATCCCTCACTTTGTATTTTGATTGTCTGGATTTAATGATACATCAACTGAAACCATTTGTTTCTTTATAGTCCTGGTTCATAAACCATTTGTCCTTATAAATCTTTGTTTGGTCAATACTGAAAGTTCATTGTCATAGTTGGGGTTAAAGGTGTTTTGCATCACTTAGCCTAAATCATTAATTTGGGTACGGTCAGTTGTCTTACTAGTCAGTCTAAAATTGTTAGTCGTTCCTCTTCACTATCATCTTGGAAGATATTGTTCTCCTTGTCAGCTTCTTAATCAAAGTCTTCATTAAATCAGGTACGATATTATGTTGTTCCAAATGTCATGTTACATATTACCCTGCCACCAAATTTGATCATTTTAATAAAATATTGTTTTTGTTGAAATTATCAATTACCTTCTTTTTCATATTATCATTTGTTATTCTTATTATGATCTGGTATACTTGTCTTTAATTATAAGTGTTCTATCCCTGGAACATGTTACTTCCCTAACAAATTAATCACCATATATTCTGGAATCAGTCGGGTGGCTCTCTTGACCTAATACCCCGCTGTCCTTACAATACATAATACATAAATAATATCGATTGCTGGAGCTATCTCATCAGTCAATCACATTTAATAATCACTAGTCTATTCACGACTAAAATAAATAAAAATAATATAATATATTCTTGGGATTGTTCACTCAGTCTAACTTCTCAGATCTAAATATTTCTTTCCATTGATTCTTTCAGATGTTTATTTTCTTGTGGCGATATTAATAACATTTCTTATTTTCAATTGGTATTACCTTCCTTCCTTCTTTATCAGTACTGCTTAATCTTCATTTTTCATTCACTATCTTCATTTAAATTAAAACATAACAAGTATTTACATCTTCAGTTGTTGTTGATTCTCTCACAATCATGATAGGTTATTTGCAATAAATTCGTTTCTAGTCTTGTCTCATTTTCATCGTCGACTGTCTGCATTTGTCCTTTCTTACTCATTTTATATCACTATAGTTTCTTCTAATTTATGGGTGTTGCATCTTTCTTTTATATTCCAATAATAAGTTCATAACTGTATTTAATAAGAGGTACTTATTTTGTTTAGAATTTGGAAATTTATTCCCAATTGTTTATCTGCTTGATTCATAATTACATTATTAAACTGTACTGTAATTGGTCCTTACTATTTATCTAAATTCTGAAATATTCAACCTTGTTTATTGGGCTTCATTTAAAATTATATTTTGAATTATCAAAGTTGGTAAGATGAGCTTACTATATTTTTTCAATTTCGTGGTATTGTAATAATAAATTCTTCAGTTCCATATTAATTCTCATAAATAATTAGTTGTAAGTTGTTCTTACTCTTTCTTTAGAATTTTGGTGGTTTTATAATAATAAATTCTTCAATTCCAAATTAATTCTCATAAATAATTAGTTGTAAGTTGTTCTTACTATTTCTTTAGAATTTTGTGGTTTATTCAACTTTGTTTATTAGGTTCATAATACATTTTTAAGGAAACTTGGTTGTATGTTCCCTTAATCTTTTTTGTTTCCACATCACTAATGACATAAGTATTATTGTTATTGTTTTTTATAACAACATATGGTCCATTATACAGTAATAATAGCTTTTTTGCTATTCCTTCCTTAGAACTTGGCAATTCGCGGTTTTTTAACAATACCTTGTCTCCAATCTTGTACTGGATCACCTTCTGCTGAATTGTTTTGTATTTTTTCCTTCTTTTCTCCACTTGTTCATTCAGTTTGCTGTGGAATCTCACGTTGTCGAACTGGTAAGCTGGGTTGTTTGGGAAATTGATTATTTCACTAATTTCTCGGGGTGGTAATCTTTCATGCATTATGGTATACGGAGTATCTTGTATTGCTTCATGGTAAGCTAAGTTGATAAAGCTCTCAGTTTGTGTAATGTAGTCACTCCACTTCTGGTGTTTATCAAAACAATATGTCCTGAGTATACGGCCGACCTCCCTCAGTACTCTTTCCGCCGGGTTGCTATTTGGGTGATAGACAGATGTTTTATATGTCTTGACACCTAAGTCTAACAAAGTCTCCTTCCATACTCTTCCTCGAAACTGAGTTCCGTGATCGGTAATAATTGATCGTGGAGCTCCTAACTCTGGTATGTATTGTTGGATCACTATTTGCAAAATCTTTTTTGTAGTTGCCCGATTAATGGGGTATAGTTTTGTAAACTTGGAGTAATGGTCGAACATGATTATAATGAATTTATACTGTTTTCTCCCTCCACTACGAGGTAACGGACCACACACATCTAAAAATACTCTCTCTAATTTACCAGTTGATGTAATAGGTTGCATAATTCCTTCTGTTTTTTCATTATTGCATTTTGCCAATTGACAGATGTGACACTGCCGAATACATTCTCTAACTCTTCTGTTGGTGTTCTTAATGTAAGTGTGTTCCTCAAGTGCCTTCATTACTTTTAATGCACCCATATGCCCATATCGGCTATGGTAGTCCAATATTAATTCCGTTTCTAAAGCTTTAGGTGTCACCACCTTCCATGAGCCTTGGTTATTATTTGGTTTGTAAAATAATATGTCTTCATGTAGACAGTAATATGCAGTGATTTTTTCATCCTGTTGGATCAGTCTTTGTCTAAAATTGTTGATTTTGGTATCCTCGGTTTGTTGTTGTGCAATGGATTTCATGATGTTTTCCAAATCTGACTTGTTTTTTATTATAGTGTATACCTTGATGACTGTTTCTTTTTCCCCTTCAAAAGTTTGTTGTTCTATGTTAATCCGGGACAATATATCTGCGGCAATATTCTGTTTTCCTGGAACATACTCCCAATTTATATGGTACTCCTGTAGTGCGAGTATCCACCTTGTCAATCTCCCATGGTTGATCTTGCAATTTTTTAGGAAAGATATTGACTTATGATCGCTCCTCACAGTTATTGAGTATCCAAGAATGTAGGTTCTGAATTTCCCACAAGCGAATACGACGCTTAATAACTCTTTTTCTGTTACACTATAATTGCGTTCACATCCATTAAGTATTCTGCTTGCAAAACTCACCACCTGATGTTCTCCCTCACTATCTTCTTGATATAATACAGATCCTAAACTTATATCACTGGCATCACAGTTCATGAAGAAAGGTTGATTGAAATTAGGATGTTTTAATACAACTGAACTTAGGAAATTGTGCTTGATCGTTTGGAGTAAATTGTCTTGTTCCTGTCCCCAGGACCATTTGTTCTTAGAGGATAATTGTGGAGAAAACTTTGCTGTCATTTCAGAATAATTTCTCTGAAACTTCCTATAATAATTGCAAAGTCCCAGAAATGATTGAAGTTGCTTTTTATTTTTAGGACTTGGGAACTTCTGGATAGCTTCAATTTTTTCATTGGATGGTGTTATTCCTTGTCTTGTTAGGTTAAAACCCAGGAATTGGACTTCACTGGCGATAAGCTTAGATTTTTGAAGTTTTATTGTAACGTTATTGTCTGATAGTTTTTGTAATACTTGTCCTACTCTGTCACAATGGTCTTCCCAATTCACTGAAGTAATCAACAAGTCATCAACATAGACTGTGGTATATGGAATAGTATCTGGACCCAACACCTGGTCCATACATCTTACGAATACAGCTACTGAATTTACCAGTCCAAACGGTAGTCTCTTGAACTGATAGTTCCTTCCTTCGAAAATAAAGGCGACGTACTTTCGACTATCTGGGTGTAGCTCCACCTGCCAATACCCACAAACCGTATCCCAGGTGCTAATAAATTGTATGCCATTGAATTTTTTCAGTATCTCCTCAATCTCTCCAGGAGATGTTCTGTCGTTAACTATGATCTTATTAATCTCTCTAGCATCTAAACAGAGTCGTACTTTGCCATCTTTCTTTGGAACTGCTATTAACGGACTGGTATATGGGGAACAGCTATATTCAATAATGTCTTCTGCTATCATTTTGTCTAGTTCAGTCCTCACTGCTTCTTTTAATGCATAAGCAACAGGATATGATTTTTTATTAAAATTGACAGGCTCCTTGAATTGTAATGTAAATTGATAATCCTTTACTTTGCCAGGTACATCAGAGAAAACATAGCGGTATTTATTATATATTGAAATTAACTTCTCTATTTGTTGTGTGGTTAAATTGCATTCATTTTGTTCTGACCGAAATTGTCGGATCTCTTCTAATTTTTCCAACCATAAACTATCTTCACACCCAAAGTATTCCCTTCTTACATTCCATGACTCATCTTGATTATTATTGAATTTTCTAATACTATTGCATGAAGGTACATTTTTGTTTTCTACCAATTTTGCTGTCCATTCTATATTATCCACCTTTAATGACACTATGGCTTGTCTCATGTCAATTATTGCTGAGTATTTTCTCAAAATATCACAGCCTATTAGTAGATTAAATGGTAGATTACTAGCTATTAGAAAAATCATAGGTATAGCTACATTTCTGCTGGTCACTGTTAATGATACCTGTTTTCTTATTGACTTGTTTTGCCTTCCAGTGGCTCCGATTAAAATTATATTTTGAATTGGTAAAGTTGGTAAGATGGCCTTACTATATTTTTGAATTTTGAGGTATTCATTGTTGTCGATTAACGACACGTTTGCGCCCGTATCTATCATACATCTTGTCTCTAGTCCATTCACTTGGGCGGTGATATAAACAATCTCATTATTTGAATTATTTTGCGTTATTGTGTCTTCGTTCAGCAGTTCTTCCCTAACATTCTTTAAGAAATGATGGTGCACTATTGTCAACGTATCGTCAGTCGTTTTGTCTCGTCCTAGTAAGTACCCAAATTGCCGGTTCAGTGATGGGACCTGGTGGATTTTCACTGCCGCAGTTCGTTTAAATCAGGGCTGGTCTCCTCAGTCCTGTTGTCTGATTGATTGGGTCTGTCTCTGTTCTGCGACTCTTGTACCTCAATGGCGTTATTATTGAACGTCACTGAGTTTCGGTTATTTCTGTTATCGTCGCAGCTTCTACTTCGCCGATGTTCATCGCGGTAGTGCTGGTTACTCTCCTCCTGAAAACTTCTTCCACGGTTTCCATTATAGTTTGCCCGTCCCTGGTACCAACGTCTTCCCACATCCCTATCGTCAACACTTACATAATTCACTTGTCTTCTATATGTTTGATTTTGACTGTTATTATTGCCGTTATTATTGTGCCTGTATCGATTATCATAGTTATTGTTATAACCCCGGTTGTTCTGGTACTGGTGGTCTCTGTCATTGGCACGCTGGTATCCATTATTGTTATTATTTGTAGGAGGGCTACGGTAGTAGTGGTTGTTGTTATTGTTGTTATTATTTGCGTTATTTCGTGGATAGTTATTGGTGTTATTCTGGTTTTGGTAACCGCGCTGATATTGGTTACCGTTGTAGTTATAACTATTGTTTGGTCGTTGTCCATTATTTTCATATGGGGCGTCGCGGCGACCATTATTTCTATTTATCTCATCGTTCCTTCGTCTATACTGGAGGAAGTTCTTCTCCTGTTCTATCTCTGCCAATAATGTTGACATCTCCTCGATGGTTTGTATGCGTCCATTTATTCGGCCTCTTGTAATCTCGCCACCATAGTGGTATGCTAATAGCCGCACTAAACACTCTGTAGGAATTGCAGGCTCTAAATGTCTGGCTATGTTTATTTTGCCGAGAAAATATGCGGTTGGAGTTTGCTTGCCGTGCAGGTCATATCTGCCCAATCCTATGTCACTCCTTATCATGTGTTGTGTGGCATCGGACCAATATTTAGATTTGAACTGTTTTTTAAATTCCTGGAAGTTCTGTATACTCGGCCGCATCGCCGTCCACCAGTTGTCATATACTTTTCGGAACATCTCGTCCAACATGCTCCTTATTACAAACCATCTGTCTTCTCCGGTTTTGGCTATCTTCTCTTCGACT
This sequence comes from Magicicada septendecula, assembly GCA_034769895.1. NCBI lineage: Eukaryota > Metazoa > Arthropoda > Insecta > Hemiptera > Cicadidae > Magicicada > Magicicada septendecula. Next base: position 179,951,298 of record CM068368.1, read on the forward strand.
CGTTCTAGGAATAGCATAGGGTTTCTTCTATAGTTTTGAAAATCGATCACCTCTCGATTTTCCTCACATGTTGTATGGGCACCGGTACACTGTCTGTTTTTTAAGGAATTGATTTCATCTCTATGAGCAGTCGTTTGGTCTTGTACTCGATTGAGACTATTACTCATATCTTCCAACCTCTCTCCCATCACTGCTTGGTTGGTTCTTATATTTTCAACTCGTCCATTTGTTTCTTCCCGGACGCTCAGTATCTCTTGGTTCATCCGCTCACACTTTTCCTTGGTCTCGGATTCTACCCTTCTAATTTCAGTCACCGGTTCTTCCAGCTTCTTGTCCCATTCTTCCTGCAATTGCCGGTTATTAATTTCCATCTTGCTATTCCAATCTTCCTTTAATGACTCTTTGTGTTCATCCAATTTTTTCATGGTTTCATGGTAATTTTCCTTCAATTCTTCTCTCAATGCTTTATTATTTGCGTCAATTTTTTCCTCCATTTTCTTGCTATTCTCTTTCAATTCTCCCATTTTTTCTTCAATTTTCTTATTAGTCTCTCCCAATTTTCGGCTCAACTCCTCCGTAGATTGTTTATTTTCCTGTTTTAATTCCTCCTCCAATTTTTCTAAGTTCTTATTATTGTTTTCTATGGACTGTTTACTGTCCGTTTTTAATTCCTCTATTTTCTTACTAAAATGTTCCTTCAATATTTCTAAGTTCTTATTACTGTTCTCTATAGACTGTTTATTGTCCTGTTTTAATCCCTGCATTAATTCCATCATACTTTTGAACATTTCTTGCGTCTTCTCGCCTTCCGTTTGTGTGGTTTCTTCTGGTTGTTTTTCCGGATCCTTCCTTGTTATAATTTCTATCTCCTCAACCGGTGTCGCTTCTTTATCTTCCATATTTAACTCGTCTACTTTCTCGGCTTCGACCGCTCGTTTTCGCGATACCTCTCGCTTCCTCATCTTGTTTATTTTGGCTTATTTGTCTATTAATAACAATTTAATTTATATTAAATTACACGCCTCACACGTTGGTGCGCCAATTTGTAACGATAACTTATATAGATGATGATCGTGTTAAAGCCTCACCTCAGGTTCGTCTATTTGTAACCAGAGAATATTTCGTTACGTACAATGTTACTGTGAATAGGTTACTTGTATATATGTCGTGTGCACTTGGATTACACCACCCGTAGGAAGTGTGAACTTGTAATATATATAAATAATGTAGCGACAAACTCGCACTGGAGTCGTCGATGTGTAAATATGAATGTGTTATGTTGAACGGCGAATAATTTTGTAAATTGCCGCTTCTCCCACTATGCTGCCTCTTTTCCGTGACGTCACTCAACGATGCCAACTATCGGGTCCGTTGCAATCTGTGAATTCTATTTACTAAATGTTACAGCAATAATAACGACACACAAATACTATCAAACATATATCCTTGTGGAATCCTTTATTCGGAAAAAACACTGGTTGACTGTTTTAATAAATTTAAACAGAATAATCGCAATTGTAGCGCAAACTGTAATTCTTCCTTTACCAGTTGGCAGCAGTAGCCAAACGTTTAGTGTTCCTTCCAGACCAAACAATGCTTTTTGTTAACGTTTTTAAATAAAATATATTGATTATCTCAGGGCGTATATGGTTCGGGGATAATAATTATACAAAATATTATACTATTAATCAAAATACAAGTTTACAATTACAGGATATTACAACGTTAGAGTGATACGTGCACACAGAAATTGTATAGTGGTTACCAGTTTTAAAAAGGTTATGTTCAGTTCAGGCTTTGATAGTTATTATGCAAATTAAAAGTTCTCGTTGTGTTTAAAAAAATGTTAATCTAATATGGTGTTATTAGTGGTTGGTTCTAGTGTTCGTGTTATATGGTGTCTGTAGTTTATTTGATTATTACTTAAAATACGTGTATACAAAGGTGTGTGTTAAAGTACGATATAATGAAATGTCAGAGTCACCAAATCCTCTTCTTGTACTCTTCTTGGTTGAAGATAGGGCCCACGTACACGGCAGATCTTCTTTCTCGTCCCTCGTCCACTTCAAATCTTCTTCCTGGTTATTATTTCTTCTAATCCATATAATGGGTAGTCTTCTGTTATTGCAAAAAGTTCATGTAGTGTACATCTAACTGTATTTATCTGATTGTATAGTTTTTTCACACTTTACAACAAAAAATGTAAGACGATTTAAAAACGCGTCTATCTGCTAAGATCGTTGTCAAAGAAGTCTCATTTTATTTATCCGAAATTTCTGGTTGCTAAGGGTAAACTTGGAATCTGGTTAGCCAATTCGGATCTACATTGTCACATACTTTCGTTATTTCAAAGTCTAAAATTTTTTCAAAATCTTTAAATTAACATAACTTTTCTATACTGAATGGGAGTTTAAAACCATTACCAGCATTATTTTGATCTTCACATTTGATATATTTAGACACCAAACGTGCCTATTTTTGCTTAAGAACTATGGATGTTACAATTTTGTTATTTGTAATTTTCTTAAATAACTTGATATGTGTTATTTTGTTTCTATATTCCTTGTATACATTATTACCTATAAATACATCTACCCTCTCACATTTGCTTTACAAAATTTCTAATATAATTGTTCAAAATTTACTAAAGTTGATTTCACCTGGCCTCTGTAATGGTATTACTTTCATCACCATGTTTTAACATCTTTAACAATTAAATTAACTTTTAACACTCATCAAAATGGTTTAACATATAACGTTACTTTAATAACACAAAAAATATATTATTCTAATAGTTAAATTCATGCCCACATGGCTATGATTATACCAAATCCTTGCACAAATAACTGTTTTCTACTCAAACTGTATAGGTGTTTGACACTTAACAAAACATCTTTGTATAGTCCATTCTGCTTGGTCAATTAATTTACCATGGTTCAACATCAGCTCTATTGTTATACTTGTTAACACAACATAAAAAAATTGAATTAATATCATTAAATTGACATTCCTTTAAACTAACTGTATTATCTGTTACATACAAAAAACACAACACAAATACTATTATATAAAACACTGTGCTATAACATAAAACATGCACATTTTACAAAACAAATCCTATACTAATTAGTTAGTCCTTTGTCAGCTAATTTACTCATTATTCTGACACTGTCTATGTCATATTTACTATTTATATGGGTTTAAACATCCGTATTCTTATTGATGTCTGACTTACAATATTTACTATAAAGTGAACACTGTTGCTCCACCTCGCCACACAGTTCTAATAATCTTATTACATTTACTGTTTATCTGGGTTTTACTCTTGTTATGACTGTAATTGTGACCATGTTATAATTTGTTGTTTACTGGACAACCCTATGAACTCTATATGTGACAATTATTTGTATGGTTCTTGTATCTATAACCAAGTGTATTTATATTTTTGTTACATCAATTAACTTAATTATTTACTAATATTTCTCTTACATAATATTATATGTTTGGGTCTATTATCCCTCACTTTGTATTTTGATTGTCTGGATTTAATGATACATCAACTGAAACCATTTGTTTCTTTATAGTCCTGGTTCATAAACCATTTGTCCTTATAAATCTTTGTTTGGTCAATACTGAAAGTTCATTGTCATAGTTGGGGTTAAAGGTGTTTTGCATCACTTAGCCTAAATCGTTAATTTGGGTACGGTCAGTTGTCTTACTAGTCAGTCTAAAATTGTTAGTCGTGCCTCTTCACTATCATCTTGGAAGATATTGTTCTCCTTGTCAGCTTCTTAATCAAAGTCTTCATTAAATCAGGTACGATATTATGTTGTTCCAAATGTCATGTTACAATATATATCATTTTCTATATAAAAAAGAATATACAATATTATCTACTTGCAGAAGAAACAAATTGAAAACATCACAAATTATATATATATATATATATATATATATATATATATATCATCCTTGTTCCCACGGCGTGTGGCTTGGCGAGCCTGGTCTGACGTTTGTCATATCTCGCGCCGTGGGAACGTAAAGGCTCCTCAATGCTCGAGGGGACTCGAGGTGGCTCGCCCTTTCCCGTGAAATGTCGGTAAATCCTCGGACATCAAAGGCTTGTGGCTCGACGGATGACAAGCCTCAGTACGGCTCGTGCACCTTTTCCCACGGCCTGTTGTGGTTTGTACAAGTGTAGTTTCGCAGTTTTAACATAGCAATTTTCATTATCGGTAGTATAATCAGTAGTTCATTATGGAGTGGAGTAATGAAGTAATTATTGCGTTTTTGGATTTATACAAGGGAGAACCTGTCATATGGTATCCACAATCCCAATTTAAATTTTATATTTATTTTATTAGTTTCGGTATTGTTATAATTACCTTCTTCGACTTTTATTTAATGACACCATCCACCAACGCCTTTTGCGTTTCACCATTTTCCTCTTCAAAAATTCACCACTCAACAGTACATAAGCCGCTGCGGCACACGCTACTTCCTCGACAGTGTCCGATTCGTAAACTTTATTCATACTTGTTCAGAGACTTAACTAACATAACTTCAAGAGAACGTCTGGCAATGGTGTATTGACGAGAAGTGATCGACTCGAGGCCACTCGAGATTTACCAAGCCACGCGCCATGGGAACGGCGCGAGCTCGGGATTCGACAGACCACAAGTCCACAGTACGAGCCTCGAGCAACTTGAGGTTCGCCAAGCCACGCGCCGTTGGAACAAGGCTTTAGATAGTAGATGCTACTATGATATTAAAAGCTAGGATAAATAACTGTAAGGGAAATGTTTTAATAGACAGTGGTGCTCAGATCTCATTGATCAGTGAAAAATTTATCAATAAGTACATAGTAGAGTTTAAGAAAGTATCAATATTACCGATTAATAATACAACTATTAAGACAGCCACAAACGAAATTCAAAAGGTAAATAAGCAAGCATACATAACCATTTCATCGCAAGATATGGAGCTTGAAACGCCAGTGTTAGTTGTTAAGGATTTATTTTACGATGTCATCATAGGAACAGACACTATAAAAATAATAAATGTCATCATTGATTTTAGTAAAAATGAATTAGCGTGTACAGTTAATAATAATCAATATAGGATAGTATTAGGAATAATGACGTTGATAAGCAATCTGAAGTGAAGTACATTCACATAACCAAGCCGGTGGACAAGCCAGTTGTAAACAATAACAAAGATAATATTAATAACCCAGAGCAATTAACCTCGAGTCAACGGAGCAATTTATACCAGCTGATAAAGAGACGTCAGGAAACTCATTCGGCAGATAAGAATGAAATATAAATCTTGGCGACAAAGTACGCTTTACCAAATGAAATTAAAACTTATTTAAGGAACGTAGATGTTGAACAACAACGTGACGACAAAACTAGATAATTAATAAACGACATACAGATTACAGAAAGTCCAAAGTTCCAGATTGTTAATAATATTTAGTACAAGCTGATTGACGGACAATGGAAAATTGTGGTTACCGACCATCTCATTGAGGAACTAATATGGGAATGCCATGAAAGCCTTGCTCATGCTGGTGCTTACAAATGCTACTTGACACTGCGGGAATATTTTATATGGATGAACATGGCCAGAAAAGTTAAATCAGTACTTCGTACCTGCCACAACTGCCAGACAGCCAAACATCCTAACCAACACACATACGTGGCGATAGGAAACATCGTTATGCATGAGAAAAATGAATTACTATGCATTGATTTCCTGGGACCATTACCACGTGCGGCTAGGGGGATGAGAAATCTGGTGGTGTGTACGGTTGCCTTCAGTAAGAAGAATGTTAGTCTTTATGCGGTAGGTAGACCCACAACAGATGCGGATCTGAGGACAATTTTGGAAAAGTACATCCCAAAATATGGTCATTTAAAAAAGATCCTGTCTGATCAGGGTACGCAATTCCAGAATAGAAAATGCAAAGCCGAATTAGTGAAGAGGGGCATTCAAGCAGTTCTAACAGCCATTCGTAGACCCCAAGGGAATCTCGCTGAGGGGGTGAATAGAGAACTTGGTCATTTATTCAGGACTTATTGTAACAATAACCAAAGCAAGTGGCCAGAGTATCTGGACTTTTTCGAGAACGCCATAAATGGGTGTTACAATACCACGACTTGTTCCCACTTGCAGTCTGATGTCCAACCAAAGCCTGCATGGAGTGATTATATAAAAAGTGTAGCCACTCAAAATTTGCCGACGCCAAGCGAATTTAAGCGTTTGGATGCGAAGTAGAGGATAAGGAAGTTCGCCGAACAGCGGTCAGAAAAATCTAATGCTGATCATAAGCTGCAATCGTTCAGTGTAGGCGAGTTAATTTTACTAAAAGCGTTAAATGTAAGTAGCAGTATTGATAATACCACAGCTAAGTTCAATAGACTTTATATTGGTCCATTTATGTTAACTGAACATGTGGGAAAGCAAACTTACATTGTTACAAATCAAAATACTAACAAAACTATTGGAAAATTCCATGCGTCGTCATTACGCAAGTAATATGTCAAAATTTAACGTTCACGTGTATCTGGGTATATTAAAGGATGAGTGTCATAACGTAATTGTTTAAGTAAGTAAATTGTGTAAATTCATGTTTGTTTGAACCATGTGGGTAAATATGTTGAGAAGTGTGCGACTGGACAGTAGGTATTATGACGTCATGAACTGTTCATACTAGCTTATCTCTCAAAATCTTGATAACAGATTATCAACCTCTGCTTGTGTTTATTTATGTTGGAACTGACAGATGTCAAAATTTATTGGAAGAAAATGTTTTAGGTTAACAAGGAGGATTTATTTATTTATTATGAGTTTGATTATATGTTTAAAAAGGAAAGGAATTGGTATTATTTTTGGTAAAAAAAAAGGAAAAAAATTTGTTTGTGTAAACAAATTTTTTTTATCCGAGGAGGGGATATTCCTGCAATAGAACATTGCAGTAAGGGAAGTGTAGCTAGGACTACATGCTGTTATAACAGGTTATGACGTTATAGACATGTTAAAATTTGATTTTTGTCTGAATATGTAAATTAGATGTAAGTATTGAAATAAGAATTGGGTAAAAGAATATTATGTATTAAAATGCCCATAAATGTATTTGTGACCATGTCATGTGCGAGTTAAAGGTGCGAGTGCGCGTGTCAGTCGTATTTTTTATGAATAGCTCAAGTATAAATAAACGTGCCGAACTGAGATTTGGACAGCGCACGCATCTTAAATAGCGCTATATTTTCTGGGTGTCAGAGACTTGCTACGTAGTTTGTAATTAAGGATTTTGTTAGTAAAAAGCAGTTTCTATAAAGTCCTTATCTTTAAGAAGGCAGACAATTCTTAGATAAAATCTATACCTGCTTCTGCAGAAATCTGCAAATCGTTTCAAGAAATCTCCCATCAGTGGTAGTCATCAATCGCGTGATAGCTGTTTCGACCAATCAGCGGCCCCAATTTCCATTAAAATTGGGTCTCCGCCGACGAATATCTAGTTAGTTCCATCCTGCAGCTCCAATATTACAGACGTGCCTCTCTGTGCGAGTTTTTCGAGCAGAAACGTGCTTTTGTACGAGTGATCAGGGTCAATTTAGCGCCGAGTTACCCGTTGCTGATACCTTGACTGGGTACGAACTCATTATAAAGAAATAAGCTATTTAATATTGGTAAACAGTGCTAGTATCGCGTGAGTCAAGATTTCCGCATAGGGAAGGTTTATCCATCCGGGATACTCCTATGTGATCGCGAGGACACCTCAAGACGCGGGAAGGTGCACGCTTAATGCACCAAAAATAAGTAAGATTAAATTAATACCCAATTTGTGCCCTCAGATAAGATTAGACTGATTACCGGTGTGACGGCGTGCGCGCGTACGAAAGGTGCTCCAGCGAGGCGGGAGTGTGCAGAAAGAAGGAGACGAGAGAGGAGCAGATTGGGGCGATTCACAGGACTGGCAGTAAGACGAATCAACCCACGAAAACAACATCCAAGTAACAAATTGACGTTTCTTTTTAAAATCACATCAATCTGATTTCAGAGACAATTTTGCAATAAAATAAATATTTTGTAAACTACAAAGCATATAAAATTTTGTCTTAATATATACAACCTTGCTCCAGATAACTGACTATAGTGTTCCATTATTACTATGCCTAACATATGTTTTGTCACATAGTAAATGGCGCTTGCAACGATGGGGCTCGAAAAAATGCAAGATATATATAAAATAACTTGTTCATAGTATTAAATTGCAATACCTAACGTTTTGGCACCACAAAATAGTATGTTATAAAAACATTTTGTAGTGTTTTGATATATTAAAATTGTCTTCAGTGTGTGTATCATTTAAATATTGCATATGCTCAGAAAGACTAGTGTTTAGGTTAGAATCGTAATTTAGTATTGGAACGTTATCTGGAATTATATTATTTGTGCATGTATGGGTTAAGTATTTATGTAGACATTGTGTTGAATGATTTCTGACTGTTTACTGTGCATTGCGCTAATATTTTAGAATAGTTGAACATTAAACGTTATCAATAAAAATAAGTGTGCCGTACGTAAGTCAAGACATTAAGATAAATTTTGTTGTGTTTTGTTAGTGTGTTCAAAATGGCGGATGGTTTATCAGCCGATTTACAATCGACACTAAATGCAATCTTAGCTAATATTCAATCTGTACGAGATGATAATAAGCAGTTACGTGATGAAAGCAATAAAAATAACCAAGCATTGCAAGAAAACTTAAAAATTGTACGTGAAGACAGTAAAAGTCAAAATAAAAAAATATTCGCTGCCATACACGAGCAAGCAAAACAAAGTAAAGCTATCGTCGAAGCTGCCGAGAGCAAAATAACAGAAAAGGTTGAATCTATCCGCGTGGAGTTTGATTCCGCAATAGCATTAAACAACACACGCGTAACAGAATGTGAGACGCGTATGATTGCGGTAGAGGAATGTATGCGAGAACAGACGGCCGCAGTAAATGAATCCATAAACACACATGAAAACAAATTAGAGGCGTTAGAACAGAAAATAAAACAAATACAACAGACTACTCCTATCTCACGCCAGGTCACTTACGTATACAAAACACAGAACGACATTAACAAGAACATGAAATTTTATGGCCTCGAGCATGAAAATCCCATAGAGTTCCTTACGCAATGCCAGCGTAATATGGAACACGTCGCTGACAACCTTAGCGATGTTGACAAAATAAACTGGGTGGTGCGTCAGTTAAAGGGTACAGCGGCTGAATGGTTTTCGATCGTCCAAGATAAAATTGTGGTATATGAAGATCTGGTTAACCACTTTAAAGCAAGGTATTGGAACGACGAAATCCAGCGTAAAGTACGCGTACAGCTGGAGTTTGGTAAGTATACTCCAGGTAAGGGAAGTAAGGAGAAATACGTGATCCAGCTTGTAGCCAATGCGAAACACCTGGAGCCGGTAATATCAGAAGCTGAAATTGTCAGCAAGCTAGCAGATCATTTCAACAGGGGAGTACAAGTGGCTGTAATTACACAAGGAATCAAAACCTTAGAAGACCTGCTGTTGTTAATATCAAAATGGGAGAATGTAGACGGGAATCACGAAACATATCATACACACACAAAGGTAAACATCAATAATACACCAAAACAAAATGAATATAGAAATAAGCCATGGAAAAAGCCGGATCACGAACAAAATTCACCCAAATTATGTAGTCATAAAGTCGCGACTATAACCAAAGATAACACAGATAATGAAAACGGTCCAAAAACGCGTATGGTTGCACGGTGTGAGACTTTGCAAAACAAATAAAAATAATAATAATAATAAACAAAGTACCAGTCAGAGTCAGAAATGCAATGAAAACATAGAAAATAACATGAGTAGAACCTACTGTGTATCTGGTGTATACCCAAATGATGTACGCAATGAACTTATAAGTGACAGTAATGACGATGTAGTTAATATGCCTAGGGATAGTGATAGTAGATGCTACTATGATATTAAAAGCTAGGATAAATAACTGTAAGGGAAATGTTTTAATAGACAGTGGTGCTCAGATCTCATTGATCAGTGAAAAATTTATCAATAAGTACATAGTAGAGTTTAAGAAAGTACCAATATTACCGATTAATAATACAACTATTAAGACAGCCACAAACGAAATTCAAAAGGTAAATAAGCAAGCGTACATAACCATTTCATCGCAATATATGGAGCTTGAAACGCCAGTGTTAGTTGTTAAGGATTTAATTTACGATGTCATCATAGGAACAGACACTATAAAAATAATAAATGCCATCATTGATTTTAGTAAAAATGAATTAGCGTGTACAGTTAATAATAATCAATATAGGATAGTATTAGGAAATAATGACGTTGATAAGCAATCTGAAGTGAAGCACATTCACATAACCAAGCCGGTGGACAAGCCAGTTGTAAACAATAACAAAGATAATATTAATAACCCAGAGCAATTAACCTCGAGTCAACGGAGCAATTTATACCAGCTGATAAAGAGACGTCAGGAAACTCATTCGGCAGATAAGAATGAAATATAAATCTTGGCGACAAAGTACGCTTTACCAAATGAAATTAAAACTTATTTAAGGAACGTAGATGTTGAACAACAACGTGACGACAAAACTAGATAATTAATAAACGACATACAGATTACAGAAAGTCCAAAGTTCCAGATTGTTAATAATATTTAGTACAAGCTGATTGACGGACAATGGAAAATTGTGGTTCCCGACCATCTCATTGAGGAACTAATATGGGAATGCCATGAAAGCCTTGCTCATGCTGGTGCTTACAAATGCTACTTGACACTGCGGGAAGATTTTATATGGATGAACATGGCCAGAAAAGTTAAATCAGTACTTCGTACCTGCCACAACTGCCAGACAGCCAAACATCCTAACCAACACACATACGTGGCGATAGGAAACATCGTTATGCATGAGAAAAATGAATTACTATGCATTGATTTCCTGGGACCATTACCACGTGCGGCTAGGGGGATGAGAAATCTGGTGGTGTGTACGGTTGCCTTCAGTAAGAAGAATGTTAGTCTTTATGCGGTAGGTAGACCCACAACAGATGCGGATCTGAGGACAATTTTGGAAAAGTACATCCCAAAATATGGTCATTTAAAAAAGATCCTGTCTGATCAGGGTACGCAATTCCAGAATAGAAAATGCAAAGCCGAATTAGTGAAGAGGGGCATTCAAGCAGTTCTAACAGCCATTCGTAGACCCCAAGGGAATCTCGCTGAGGGGGTGAATAGAGAACTTGGTCATTTATTCAGGACTTATTGTAACAATAACCAAAGCAAGTGGCCAGAGTATCTGGACTTTTTCGAGAACGCCATAAATGGGTGTTACAATACCACGACTTGTTCCCACTTGCAGTCTGATGTCCAACCAAAGCCTGCATGGAGTGATTATATAAAAAGTGTAGCCACTCAAAATTTGCCGACGCCAAGCGAATTTAAGCGTTTGGATGCGAAGTAGAGGATAAGGAAGTTCGCCGAACAGCGGTCAGAAAAATCTACTGCTGATCATAAGCTGCAATCGTTCAGTGTAGGCGAGTTAATTTTACTAAAAGCGTTAAATGTAAGTAGCAGTATTGATAATACCACAGCTAAGTTCAATAGACTTTATATTGGTCCATTTATGTTAACTGAACATGTGGGAAAGCAAACTTACATTGTTACAAATCAAAATACTAACAAAACTATTGGAAAATTCCATGCGTCGTCATTACGCAAGTAATATGTCAAAATTTAACGTTCACGTGTATCTGGGTATATTAAAGGATGAGTGTCATAACGTAATTGTTTAAGTAAGTAAATTGTGTAAATTCATGTTTGTTTGAACCATGTGGGTAAATATGTTGAGAAGTGTGCGACTGGACAGTAGGTATTATGACGTCATGAACTGTTCATACTAGCTTATCTCTCAAAATCTTGATAACAGATTATCAACCTCGTGCTTGTGTTTATTTATGTTGGAACTGACAGATGTCAAAATTTATTGGAAGAAAATGTTTTAGGTTAACAAGGAGGATTTATTTATTTATTATGAGTTTGATTATATGTTTAAAAAGGAAAGGAATTGGTATTATTTTTGGTAAAAAAAAAGGAAAAAAATTTGTTTGTGTAAACAAATTTTTTTTATCCGAGGAGGGGATATTCCTGCAATAGAACATTGCAGTAAGGGAAGTGTAGCTAGGACTACATGCTGTTATAACAGGTTATGACGTTATAGACATGTTAAAATTTGATTTTTGTCTGAATATGTAAATTAGATGTAAGTATTGAAATAAGAATTGGGTAAAAGAATATTATGTATTAAAATGCCCATAAATGTATTTGTGACCATGTCATGTGCGAGTTAAAGGTGCGAGTGCGCGTGTCAGTCGTATTTTTTATGAATAGCTCAAGTATAAATAAACGTGCCGAACTGAGATTTGGACAGCGCACGCATCTTAAATAGCGCTATATTTTCTGGGTGTCAGAGACTTGCTACGTAGTTTGTAATTAAGGATTTTGTTAGTAAAAAGCAGTTTCTATAAAGTCCTTATCTTTAAGAAGGCAGACAATTCTTAGATAAAATCTATACCTGCTTCTGCAGAAATCTGCAAATCGTTTAAGAAATCTCCCATCAGTGGTAGTCATCAATCGCGTGATAGCTGTTTCGACCAATCAGCGGCCCCAATTTCCATTAAAATTGGGTCTCCGCCGACGAATATCTAGTTAGTTCCATCCTGCAGCTCCAATATTACAGACGTGCCTCTCTGTGCGAGTTTTTCGAGCAGAAACGTGCTTTTGTACGAGTGATCAGGGTCAATTTAGCGCCGAGTTACCCGTTGCTGATACCTTGACTGGGTACGAACTCATTATAAAGAAATAAGCTATTTAATATTGGTAAACAGTGCTAGTATCGCGTGAGTCAAGATTTCCGCATAGGGAAGGTTTATCCATCCGGGATACTCCTATGTGATCGCGAGGACACCTCAAGACGCGGGAAGGTGCACGCTTAATGCACCAAAAATAAGTAAGATTAAATTAATACCCAATTTGTGCCCTCAGATAAGATTAGACTGATTACCGGTGTGACGGCGTGCGCGCGTACGAAAGGTGCTCCAGCGAGGCGGGAGTGTGCAGAAAGAAGGAGACGAGAGAGGAGCAGATTGGGGCGATTCACAGGACTGGCAGTAAGACGAATCAACCCACGAAAACAACATCCAAGTAACAAATTGACGTTTCTTTTTAAAATCACATCAATCTGATTTCAGAGACAATTTTGCAATAAAATAAATATTTTGTAAACTACAAAGCATATAAAATTTTGTCTTAATATATACAACCTTGCTCCAGATAACTGACTATAGTGTTCCATTATTACTATGCCTAACATATGTTTTGTCACATAGTAAATGGCGCTTGCAACGATGGGGCTCGAAAAAATGCAAGATATATATAAAATAACTTGTTCATAGTATTAAATTGCAATACCTAACGTTTTGGCACCACAAAATAGTATGTTATAAAAACATTTTGTAGTGTTTTGATATATTAAAATTGTCTTCAGTGTGTGTATCATTTAAATATTGCATATGCTCAGAAAGACTAGTGTTTAGGTTAGAATCGTAATTTAGTATTGGAACGTTATCTGGAATTATATTATTTGTGCATGTATGGGTTAAGTATTTATGTAGACATTGTGTTGAATGATTTCTGACTGTTTACTGTGCATTGCGCTAATATTTTAGAATAGTTGAACATTAAACGTTATCAATAAAAATAAGTGTGCCGTACGTAAGTCAAGACATTAAGATAAATTTTGTTGTGTTTTGTTAGTGTGTTCAAAATGGCGGATGGTTTATCAGCCGATTTACAATCGACACTAAATGCAATCTTAGCTAATATTCAATCTGTACGAGATGATAATAAGCAGTTACGTGATGAAATCAATAAAAATAACCAAGCATTGCAAGAAAACTTAAAAATTGTACGTGAAGACAGTAAAAGTCAAAATAAAAAAATATTCGCTGCCATACACGAGCAAGCAAAACAAAGTAAAGCTATCGTCGAAGCTGCCGAGAGCAAAATAACAGAAAAGGTTGAATCTATCCGCGTGGAGTTTGATTCCGCAATAGCATTAAACAACACACGCGTAACAGAATGTGAGACGCGTATGATTGCGGTAGAGGAATGTATGCGAGAACAGACGGCCGCAGTAAATGAATCCATAAACACACATGAAAACAAATTAGAGGCGTTAGAACAGAAAATAAAACAAATACAACAGACTACTCCTATCTCACGCCAGGTCACTTACGTATACAAAACACAGAACGACATTAACAAGAACATGAAATTTTATGGCCTCGAGCATGAAAATCCCATAGAGTTCCTTACGCAATGCCAGCGTAATATGGAACACGTCGCTGACAACCTTAGCGATGTTGACAAAATAAACTGGGTGGTGCGTCAGTTAAAGGGTACAGCGGCTGAATGGTTTTCGATCGTCCAAGATAAAATTGTGGTATATGAAGATCTGGTTAACCACTTTAAAGCAAGGTATTGGAACGACGAAATCCAGCGTAAAGTACGCGTACAGCTGGAGTTTGGTAAGTATACTCCAGGTAAGGGAAGTAAGGAGAAATACGTGATCCAGCTTGTAGCCAATGCGAAACACCTGGAGCCGGTAATATCAGAAGCTGAAATTGTCAGCAAGCTAGCAGATCATTTCAACAGTGGAGTACAAGTGGCTGTAATTACACAAGGAATCAAAACCTTAGAAGACCTGCTGTTGTTAATATCAAAATGGGAGAATGTAGACGGGAATCACGAAACATATCATACACACACAAAGGTAAACATCAATAATACACCAAAACAAAATGAATATAGAAATAAGCCATGGAAAAAGCCGGATCACGAACAAAATTCACCCAAATTATGTAGTCATAAAGTCGCGACTATAACCAAAGATAACACAGATAATGAAAACGGTCCAAAAACGCGTATGGTTGCACGGTGTGAGACTTTGCAAAACAAATAAAAATAATAATAATAATAAACAAAGTACCAGTCAGAGTCAGAAATGCAATGAAAACATAGAAAATAATAACATGAGTAGAACCTACTGTGTATCTGGTGTATACCCAAATGATGTACGCAATGAACTTATAAGTGACAGTAATGACGATGTAGTTAATATGCCTAGGGATAGTGATAAGCAAGCAGAACGCACCAAGTCAAAATGATTTTATTCAACTACTGTGTCTAATAGTCATTGCTCTTACACAACAAAAAAGCATTAAGACAAAATCAGCTTGGAAATAGGTTTTTTTTAATTTTTTTACTATTGTAAGTCTCACTAAGTCATAAAAAGCAGATTTTGTACAAGAAAAAGGCACTATGTCACTTAGTGCCTTTTTCTTGTAAACCTTCTGTTAGTGTAATGTCTAACTTGACTTTATGCTGTTTATTGCAGTTATAACAATCAAGTTTTGTTGAAACTACTCTGGTGAGTTTTGAAGTATTATTTGTGAGTTTTTAATATTTCAGTTTTCTATTTAAGAATAGAGAAAAAAGATTTCAAAGTAGAGATAAAATGATTTTAACAATATTATTCTGGTAATAATTTTAATATTTCACTGTCATATGGTTTTGAACTTGACATCTTATAATGATGATAAAGAAAAACTGATCCTCTTGAAAAGGCTACGATTGACACTGTAGTTCTTCAGAAGCTGCCTGTAAGTGGAAATAGAGTTACTCAAAGAGGTACCAGTGTTTTTCTTCTTCACTTCATGTTTTAGGCATTCTGCCTGTTACGGTTCCCACCTTTTCCTTGGTCTACCTAAATTTCTTCTTCCTATGGCTTTGTATTTACTAGCTTTTACTGGAATCCTGTATTGTTGCATTCTTCCTAAATGTTCTTGCCACTTGTTTCTATTAAATTTTATTTTTTCATTTAAGTTGAATACCTGAAGTTCTTGTCTAATCGTTTCATTTCTTATTCTGTCTATTCGACTACAGCTCTTAACTCGTCTTAAGAGTCTCATTTCCTGTGCCTGAATTCGATTTTCTTGTGGCTTTGTCGTTACCCATGTTTCGCTACCATATATGAGTGCGGGGACAGCCATTGTTGTATAAATTTTAAACATTGTCTCTTTCCTGGCTTTATTTTTCAGCCATCGACTGATAGTTCCGCAAATACGGTTAAAAGTACTAATTTTTTGGTCAATATCTTTTCTGTAATCGAAGGAAATATCACAACCTAGGTATTTAAAATGTTTTATTTGATCCAGTGTTTTATCGTTTAAGATGATTTTGGCTTTTATTGGCTCTTTTCCTGCGAACGCCATTATTTTTGTTTTAGGAATTGCACTTTTTAAATTGTATCCTTCGCTAATTTGCTTCAGTAGGTTTGCAATTCTTCCTCTTTTTTCTCAATTAGTGTGAGGTCATCAGCATATAAAATTACATTTAATATTGTGTCTTTATCTAAATATATTCCCTCTTTATGTAATTCTTTCCAGTTTTGGATTATGTCATCTATATAAATATTAAATAACGTGGGTGATAAAATGCATACTTGCCTTACTCCTATATTAGTCATTACTGAATTACTTATCTTTCCGTCTAGGCTTATAAACATTTTTGTTTTGTGATATAGACTTTGAATTGTTCTGATGAGATGTGGTGGATATCCTCTTAAGAACATGATCTCCCATAATTTTTCTCTGCTGACACGGTCAAAAGCTTTATCAAAATCAACGAAAGCTATGTGCGTACTTAGGTTGTATTCTCGGCGTTTCTCGATTAGTTGTTGCAATGTAAACACAGCATCTATTGTGTTTCTTCCCTTTCTAAATCACGTCTGTTCTTCTCCTATTATGTTTTCCATTATATTTCTTAAGCGGTCGTTTAAAATCTTGGCATAAATTTTGTATGCCGTGTCTAGTAAACTAATGCCGCGATAATTTTTGCAAATTCTTGTTACCTTTTTCAAACAAAGATATAATCTTGGCTGCTCTCCAATCATTGGGAATGTAACTTTTTTTCCAGCACGTGTTGAAAAGGTGTAATAAGCGTAAATGTAAAATTACTCCTCCGTACTTTCACAGCTCTGTGTTAATATTGTTCATCCCTGCCGCTTTCCGGTTTTTTGATGTACGTAAAGCTTCATCTAATTTGTCTAATGCTAAATCATCTAAACCTCTTGTGTCAAATACTTCTTGTTGGTCTTCTTGTATTATTTCTTCGTCGTACCACAAATTTTTATAGCAATCTATCCAGTCGTCGACTTTTATAACATTTATTTTTAATTGTTCTTTCTCTGAATTATTTATTCTCTTTATGACTTTATAGGCTATTAGTTCTCGTCCATGTATGTCATTTTCAATATTAGTGGTAAAACGTTCCCATGAGTCTTTATGTGCTTCTCTTACTAATTGCTTTGCTATTGCTTTCTTTTACGTTTGTATCTATCTTTGTTTTCTTCAGTGGGATCATTAATGTATTTCTTATATTCCTTCTGTTTGGACTTTATGGCGTCTTCTATATCTTCCGACCATATTTTCAAACCTTTCCTTTTTCTAAATTTTCTTTTTGTGCCAAGACATTCCGATGCTACTTGTTTAAATACTTGTTGTAAGTTTAACCATTCTTGTTCTATATTATTTATGCGTTAGTTTTTCAGTTAATCTTTTTTTGATATAATATTTTAATACTTTCCTCTTTTAATAGATATGTTTTGTATACTCGTTCATTTTGTAATTCTTTTGATGGTTTCTTTGTTTTCTTCCATTTAGTATACATATCTAATTTTGAAACTACCAGGTAGTGGTCTGTGCCAACGCCTTGACCTCTATATACTCGGGTGTCTCTAACTTGTCCAGCCAGTTTTTTATTTGTGATAACATAGTCTATTAATGATCTGCAACCTCGCTCCGTCCAAGCGTATTTATGTATATCCTTCTTCCTAAAGAAAGTATTCGTTATTTTTAATCTATTGTAAGTAGCGAAGTCTCTCAGAAGGTTTCCGTTTACATTACAGATTTGTTATCCAAAAGTTCCAATTATATTTGGGATAGGTCTATTTCCTACTCTAGCGTTTAGATCACCCATTAAAATTACTTGGTCTGAGTTGTCAGTCGTGTTCATTATCCGTTGAAGTACTTCATAAAAGTCCTCAGATTCTCTCAGTTTTCCCTCTTCTGGAGCATATACCGCTATAATTGTTACTTTTCCTCACTCTAATTTTATTTGTATTGTGATTACTCTGTCATTAACGTATTTGTAGTTCACTATATTACCAGTGTTCTATCTTTTATCAACAACAACAGTAACAGCAGTATTCAGGCTAAAACTAGTAAAGTTGAATAAAAAATACTTACGCAATTGGATTCGTGCTGAAAGAAATTAGAAACAAATCTCAGCTTTACAAAAACTACAAGGGTACTGAAGAAAACACGAAATATCTACTGCCAATACACTGCACTAAATGTTCCTTTAGTTGTAATAAATTTACCGTAACAGATATAGAAGAAATTTGTCGTAAGTACTGGACTCTTTCAACATTTGAAAGAAAGAAATACTTCATTCGTATGAATGTAGAATGTGTTGAACCAAAATCATGAATACCATTTTTATATTGAAAATTCAATATACCATGTATTTGAAAACCTGCCTGAAAATATAAAAACAATACTGTTACGACGGTCTAGTGATCGTCATAGGTACAGTGGAAAAACAAAATACAAGACACCAATTAAGTCACTAATCACCAGCTTTAATTATCACAATTAAACAGTTTATAATCAACAAAATAGTCTCTTACAACAAATCAAATAAAAATTGTTCACACGCAAACAAATTGTCAACTAATATAAAACACAGTTGTATTACAATTGTCCCGCACAATTATAAAACGCGTAATACTGTACTTCGCCACAATACTTTGAACCGCACTGTGTAATCGTCCGACAATAACTAACTTGACCGTCGCTGAATGGCTGTATTTATACCCCGCTGATTTCCAGAATAATCTGTAGATTTGGATGACTTTTAAACAAACAAGCGCTTTCGAGAATCCACTAGAAACAGTGACCTTGAACACAATGCGCTGACCGGTTTGGTCTGGTATAGACTCGATAGTTGACGCGTAATTGTCTTTCACCGCAAAGTATCAGCTTTATGTATGCACACACACATTATAGCTGGAATATTCTAGAAACTTGTAGAACGTTCCGTATTACGTAATATTTTTTCCGCATTACGAAACAATATATTTTTCTCATATATGTGTGGGGGAAAAATAGGAATATTCATTTTGCAGCCTTGTTTCTAAACGCACTACCAACATCAAAACTAGAAATTTTTTAACAGATATTTCTTAAAAGCGGTCATTCTTTTAAGGGAATTAATTCCATGCAGTGTGCTACTGAACATCAGAAAAAAATTCATGTCTGTGTTTTGCTTAAATGTTTGGCAAAACATTAAAAATTAAAGATTTTCAAATTGGATCGTTCAAATTGTATAAAAAATAAATCAAAGCCAAAATATGAAACAATCAAACTAAAATGTCTTGATTTGAAAATTAGTAAACTGGTTGATGATCAAGTTTTAAATATGAGAAGTCACTTATGTACATGCGTAAATAAGCGTTCATTTTAGGGAATAATGGAAATTATATCTATAAAAATCAACGTTTGACACTAACTTTCTTTCTCCGTACTTACCGGAGTAAATTTCTGAATACATAATCACACATTTGTTTATAAACATTTTTCGTGAACAGAACAAAAAAACCCTACACTTTCAGATAAAAAGTTAAAACAAATTTCTTACAACTGCGCAGACGATGGAATGGAGGTGCGTTGTATAGAAGGATGAAAGTCTTTTGTGCACTACCATTTGTATATGAAAACACAGCTTCATCAGTGTTAAGAAAAAAGCTATACTTGTACGTCTCATTGTTACACTAAGTGAGCTTTTTCCAAGGCACGTGTCGCTACTTATAATGGATGTAGATTCCCACTCCTAAAGCGGGGTTTTTGTAGACAAGGGCGAGTATTATATAATTAAATTTAAATGTATGTACCTATCGGCTCGTATTAATTTAACTGCTAAATAAACTACTCCCCTAAATATACTGTATTGAACAAGCTGGTACTTTACAACCACATATAATATCATTTCATTCATTTTAAATCACAGCAATAATCGTAACACACAATTGAGTTATTGAGTTAACAATAGTTAATATTTGTAGCTATTATTACAATACTAACAGTCTACTGTAGTGGTTGTAGTCAGGTTGACCTACACTATGTTTATCGTGTATTTTCGCTACCCTACTGTTGTACACTGAAGAAATAAAATGCACGATATAACAGTAATATTAAATTTACAATTTGCTATTTGTTCATATAAATGAAAATTACTCAGAATTTGACAACAATGTTCGTAGGCTTACATGGATTTGTAAATTTCTAGTGTCTTAAAACGTAAAAAATTGAATTAACTTAATCGTCAATGTAATTGTTTAGGAAGTAAAATACAATTACACCAACGTTATGCATATACCGGCGTTTGCTTGCATGTAAAGTTTTAAATGCAAACTTACTCTTAAAATTTTGAAAGTTGTAATAAAGTTTAGCATACGTATGATGCCAGCCAGAGTCCGTCAAATTATAAGGAGAAATTTCATGTTACACGGTTTATGTTAACGTGTTTTGGCAAGAAACGTATGTGTGTGTAGATGGGTAGATGGAAGAGTAGCTCCTTCGGATTTCTAAAAACTTTATCGTTAAATGTATTCAGAATTTATTTTGAAACTATACATACAATAAAACATTTCAGCTTTTCCGAGTGGATAAAATCATACAGCTATAAGTGCATTTTAATCAGGTCTATTTTGTATACTACAGTCCAGATTGCGTGCATATAGTGAGCAATGGAGAATGCAGATTATTTCTTTCTACGCACTTGAGTACTGTACATTATTCGTTTATGGTCTTATTTTTTTATCAAGAGAAGGGAGTTATTAGAAATTGAGGAAGTAAATACTATGTAAATGCTCTCAGTTTGCTGTTATAGTAGGATTAATATCGAAATCATCAAATCGTTTAGATCTTCTACTGAATACGAGACCGACGTAATATGTTTAATGATTCACCTCCTCATAATTATGTATAGATATTTTGAAACAAACACCTATATACTTTGTAATTAAAACCTATCAGGAGTATCTTGATATTCATGAATATATAAGTACGTACATAATTATGCATACAAAAGTGACTTTTATACACACTACGCAGTGTAGTCCTCCTTTACTGTATGTGTTTGCAATACCTTGTAAGAGATTCTCAGACGCCTCTTAATTTGTTAAACTGAATTATAATAATAATCTGTACCATTATATTCTGTCAGAATTATATCTACCTCAGTTACTGGAAACTGCCTTTTTTTCTGAACTTACGCTGTTGAAGAACTTTACATAATTTTGTGATGATTATCAATACAAATGTTTTTTTTAAAATATAAATTGCATTTGGTTTACTTAAGAATGCACATAACTATGTAAAGTAATGTTCATTTTAAATCAGCGTTGCTCACTTTTGTAGGCATAAAGTAAGCTCAGCGTAGCTTATGACAAATTTACTGACGACTCTTCCTCATTCTTTCATGGAAGAGCCGCCTGTCTGTGCGCGCTAGACTGCCCTTGTAACTGCTTTTCTTTCAAACAGGACTTACGTAGGCGGCGCCCGCTTTGTGGCCATTGCTGTCCGTCACCATCAGGAGTAGGCTGTCAGCCTTCCAAACCCGCACCCTCACGTTCCTCTCGTGAACCTCGTGGTTTGATAGGATGATTCTCTCTACCGGGATCTTCGAGTTCATACCATGGAGGTTTTTGTTTGGTTATTGGCGGCTACTTTGTTTACAAAGGCCGGCAAATCCTAATACCCGCATCTCCGTCGACTAAAGAGAATGGACAGTGCTCCCACCTTGCTGCTTCAGGCGCCCTCGGGCGCTGCTAGACAATCCCCCATGATGAAAACCTTCGCTAGAACCCCCCAGAACCGTTCCCCCTACATTACTGAACTTATATGAATCCTGCCTAACATCAGCCAGTCACATCCCTAAGTATGCAACTTACTAACGGTTTCGAGTGATCCCGCCTCTGGCAATCGACGACAGAGCGCCAGGCCATAGCGACCCCACTCTTCGACCTTCCTGACATCTCTGCGTGTGAAGTGCTGGGTAGCGACGTGGACCAAGATGGGGAGATGATAGGACGAAAGTCCACGGACAAATGGACCAGGCAGTCAACTTCTTCGATCACGCGATGTCCAAGACATTGGGAGCCGCGTTAAATCGTGAGGGGTTGTACGTAGGGGTAAAAGGTTGGGCGGGCCCAAGCACCGTCGCCCGACGACCATCAACAAACCTGCGTAAGCGCTTTCCGTTTGGGTCAGTCAAGCGACTGTTACAATCGCGATGCTTACAATTCAGGTCGGCGGCCATGATGACTCTTCTGTATTCATCAAAGACGACCTCTAAATCAGGGTGGATTAGCTCTTTAGTCTGCGGCTTATACACCGACACCAAGAGGACACCTCCTAGAGCTTGATGGTTCTCCACAGCGGTGACCTCGCGGTAGGGCCTGGAAGGCAAGATGGCGCGATGATGACCAATTGTGGTCCTCACAGCGACCACTGTGCCACCCCCTGCAGTGCCTGGCCTGTCGACTTAATAGCACGCATAGTTAGCCAGTCGATACCGTCTCGCCGGGGTCAGGTGAGTCTCATTGACAAGTATTACGTCGGGTTTGAGTCGGGCTACTAATTCTTGGATATTTTCTGCCACAGAACGTTGGCGTTCCAGGAGAGAATCAAGAAATTACATTTGAGGACCCGACTCATAGAAGACCTACACAAGTGGAGACTTTCACCATGCGGGCGTATCGCAATGTTTCGTGAGGTGCGGAAGAGAGCACCTTACACAAGCAGGGACGTTTCAAGTATCAGTGTGGTGGCCGAAGCGCTAACACCTGTGGCACTGAGGCAGTAGCCCCGGGAGCGCGGCACATTCCACCTTGATGCGGAACCATAAGAGCCGCATCAGAGGGAGTAGGCTTTCACCTGCTTCGCTTTTCTCTACCAGGAGACGGAAGATAGGTAAGGGTCGTCGGCGTCCGGATGGAGTAAATATCCGAAATATATCAGGGCTGGATAGCTCAGCTCGCGCAACTCATCGAATATCTCTCCAAGAGGAGAATCCACGTCCAAGCCTCTGAGCACGAAGGACAGAGGCTTGACGTGCTTCGGGGTAAAAGTATGGTAGAGTCAAGGAAAGCCAGGTCATGGCAGGACACATCCATTTGCCGGACAACGATCTTGACGGTGTCGCCCCCAAGGAGGTTCAGGTCAATGCTGGCGGGGTACGAAGGTGTCAGGCCCGTCACCGGGCAGCGCGACCATCCGGAAATCGATGCAGGAGTTTGTCTCCATCAGTGGAGAGGTCGGCAAGTCGCTCGCGTGGCTGCACAGCAATGCATCCCCCCCTCAACTAACCAGGGCGGTGTTCCTTGTAAGAGCGCTTATCAGTGCGTTTCTTCCACACCAAAAGTGTCCTCTTCCTCTAAGATTCCGCCAATTGTTTTCCCAGACAATCGTAATTATTCCAAAATTTTTGGCACCCTTCGTTCTGCTCTACCCTTGGCTAATGTTAAGGCGACGTGTTCCGGTGCTTCGCTAAAGCTGACGGCCAAAACCATACAAGACTTCCACGCTGTTCAGGGTTTTTTGATGGAGGTGAATATCTTCTTTCATACTTTTGCTCTTCCTGAGCAGCGAGAAGTCGTATGCCAGGGTATCCCCCACTATACCCCTCACGACACCATCATGCAGGAACTGGTCTCTCGGCTATTTGCGGACTGCTGTATTAGTACTGTATGTTGGCAATAGTGACAACAAGTCTCCTGTGAACTCCTTCCTTGTGATTCTACTCAAAAAAAGCCAATTCGAGAAGGTCTGTGGCCTCCAAACATTCATGCACTTTCGGGGGCTTGTCCGTTCTTTCGACTCGCGGCCCTGCCCTGTTCAGTGTTTTAACAGTCGTGGCTTCGGCCACCCGTCCATCTCCTGCCACGCTTCCCGCGTTTCGTGCGGTGTGGCAAAGTCGGACCACATTTTGATGCCGCATTAGTTGTGTCCCCTGCAGAGAAGGAATAATTTAACTCAAGAATATGTTTGTAATTCTTCTAGATCTGCTCCATATTGGAAACTCTTATTGCCCAACTTGTGGGGTACAGTGGACGCAGGTTTCTTGGGACATCCGTGCCTTCCACATCTAATCTTAAATAATCTTGATTATCATCAGGTAATAAACTTTTTCTCTTGACATTCGAGCAATTTCAACCACGTAACTTAATATTTTGGACATAATTGAGTCACCTGAAACCTGAACATTCTATACGTACGTTAAGCTCGAAACATCGCCTTTCTTGACTTTAAATAAAATTTATTATATATTTGTGCTTTGTTCTTAGTGCCCCTGTGTCGGTAATTCCTGACAGGAGGTAAGGGGTAAAAGTAGCAAAATAGCAATAAGAGATAAGGATTTTTTTATTAATATCGTTGTTAATTTAATCTTCAATTGAACGGCCATGTTTGTCTTGATTATTCATCTCTTCTTTCACAGCACTAACACTTATCTAAAAATGAACTTTTTCTTAGTAAGTTTCACAAGAAAAAGTTCATTTTTAGATAAGTGGCCATGTTTGGTTAAAATAAGTAGGTATTACAATTCATCACACCTTCTTTCCGGCTTAGGTATTCCCTTGTGCCCTAAACTTCTGAAGAGCTTTCTTCCAGTTTAAGAACTCTAGATTGGTCAAAGTGTTTGATATTAGCTGTATCTGAGGCAGTACTTCGCTGCAACTTTTGCAGAATGCCTTGTAAACAATGGCATTACATTGTGGCTAGTCAAGTGATGACATCCTTGATTTCTGAAAGGTTAGCCCTACCATTAGTTTTGTGCCGGAAGGCTAAATTAGCAGACACGGTCTAAGTGGAGCAGAATGCTACCGTTAATTTTCTATGTGTGTTCTTAACGAAAATTTATCAGTTGAGTTTGTTAATAAATTTGTGAATAAAACAATTTTATCTTTAGTAAAGAATACACAGCATACTCGTTAATGAACAACAGTCAGAAACAACTTAACCAACAACACACCACAATGCAGTGTTAACATAAAACGCGTCAGAAGAAAGAATGAGTGCCTAGAAACAGACGTGGGTATGACATCAGGACAGGGAATATGTGTACAAGTCTGACTTTCTAATGAGTATCAGAGGGGTGTCGTCGAGCTTAATGATGGCGAGAAGGGTGTTGTATGGCGTTAATGACTTCTACATCATTAATCAAGAATAAAGCATAAACGTACTGGGGGGGAGAGGCGCAGTTTCCTCGTGGTACTAACATAATATGACAATGACGATATATATAATAAAATTATCTGAATAAACTTATGTGTGAAACAATACTAATACTCACTAGTCCTCTCGCACAACTTATAAAGATTTATATAAAAGGTTTTTAGGGGGTAAGTCAAGTCTACGTCCCCGTCGTCCCCCCTGGGAATGCTGTAGCTACAGATGGTAACGGACCTCTGTGAAGGCCAACGGACGGCCTTCGTGGAAGAGATCTCAATGATCAAACATCAGGGAGTGCGGAAGAGTCTTAAAGGATCAGACCTCGTCAAAAACCTGGGTTCATCTGGCTCCGGATGATAGCACCCAGTAAGGGCCTCTGCCTAGAATTTGCAGGTGAAACCCGGTCAACCGTCTCAAAGGTGGATGAGGCATCTCAGTTCCCAACGTCAGAGAGAGCGGAAGAACCTAGTGGAGTAAACCACGAAAAACGATCATTTTGGACTAACAATCCGATCTTATCTCAAAAACTAATTCCTACTTTTGCACTCTATACAATTTTAATTGCTGTATGGAAAGTCCCGCTAAATGGTTACTACCCCAGGTGGTAACTTGATAGATAAATCCAACATGGCATCATCCAACATTGGGACCAATGGTTCTGGGGAGTCTCAACAATTGCAATCAAAGGTTTGTCGGGGCAACCTTGGAATCTGTCTAAACTTAAATTTAAGTAGAAATTCTTTTTAGGCACTTTAAATGTAAATTCTTTACTCACGACTGGTAAACAAAAAGAATTGGAAATACTTTTAGACAAGAATAAAATTCAAATTTTAGTGCAAGAAACCAGATTCTTAGAGGAAAATGTAGCAGATACACAGGATTACTGAATCTTTAAGGGTGAAACAGCAATCAAAATTATGAAAGGAATGCCATTACTAGGCACAGCTTTTTATATCCATAAAAGTATAATTGAGAATGTAACAGAATTCAAATCTAGTTCAGAAAGAATACCACTTCTAACAATTAAATGTAAAACAAAAAAGTACACACTTGTTAATTGCCACGCACCAATAAATGAAGACAACAGGAAGAGTCTACAAAAAACAGAAGAATTCTGGGATCTTTTATAAATGGAAATATCCAGGATCCCCAAATCGAATCTCATAATACTACTGGGCGAGTTCAATGCTCAAATAGGCAGGGAGAAGAAATTTGGAAACATAGTAGGGCAATATACAGCCCCCAGAAGAACTAATAAAAAATGGTATAAGACTAATTAATTTATGTAAAGGTTTTCAATAGAAATTAATGTCTACTTTCTTCAGGAAGCTTCCAAGAAAGGTTAAAACGTGGATATCTCCAAACCCAATGTTAGGAGAATTTCAGTTAGATCATGTAGTTATTTCTCGAGGAAGTATAAAGGAAATTATAAACGTCAAAGTAATAAGAAATGGAAAATTTGATTCTGATCACTACCTGTATAAAATTAAACTCAAACTCCTGCCTAATAAAGTTTATCAAAAATGACAACAGCTATTAAAGGATAATACAGACAGACTTGCCATAACGGAAGAATCAGTAACAAAATATCATGAAATACTTGCAAAATATTTTGACCAACTTTTAAAATTGCCCGGAACCGATTCAGGAGTTAGAATTGCCAGACATTTAAGAAAATTTAGAAGAAGATACACCTTCGACTATTGAAGAAAGTGAAGAAGTAATTATAACTTTAAATAATAATAAAGCTAGTGGAGAAGACATAGAGTTTGTATAGAGTTATCAGCTAAACTTGTGAAATAATCTCTACCGAAGATAAAAAACGATCTACAATTAATTTTTGAAAAAATTTGGAAAATAGAAAAAATCCCAGAAGAATGGAAGGTGGTCTTAATACATCCGCTGCATAAGAAGGGTGATAAGTAAGAGGTTAGCAACTACAGATGAATATCTTTACTTCCAGTTGCGTATAAAATATTTCTAAAGATTCTATTGAACAGAGTAGAAAAAAAAACATTGGGTAGCCATTTGTGTGAATATCAGGGAGGCTTTAGGAAGGGCAGATCCTGTCCAGAACAAATATTCACTCTGAAGTCAATAATGCGTCACAGGCTACTTAATTCAAAGGAGATTGTAGTAACATTTGTTGATTTCAAAAAGGCCTTTGATTTGTTGATAGAGAAACTATAGATAAAATAACCCGAGAATTTGGCGTTAAATCTAAATTGGCAAATCTAATCCGTGAAACCCTTACGGACACAGTCTCAAAAATAAAATTCATGGGAGAAATATCTCAACCGTTCCAAATAAATAAAGGTGTAAGACAGGGTGATGGTTTATCCCCAATTCTTTTCAACTGTGTCCTGGAAAAAGTAGTGAGAATTTGTAATGAAAAATTAAAGGAATGCAAAATACCACCAATCATGTTGAGAAGAAGGAAAAAACATATTGAAATAAACTGTTTAGCATTCGCAGATGACTGCTATACTTTCTGAACATCTGACATCTGCAGCAACACAAGTTAATTTTTTAGAGGACATAGTCAGTAGAACAGGCTTAAGAATTTCTGCCAAAAAAAAAACAAATTTCTCACAAACATTAAAAATGCGCCAAAATTCCTGCTAACAGATATTGGTCTAATAGAAAGGGTTAGAAATTTTAAGTAGCTAGGGGAAATAATTCAAGAGAATGCCTTAGAAAAATCTGCTATAGAAGAAAGGATTCATAAAATGGAAAGAGGATATGTTATAAACAGTGGCGGCTGGTAATGTTTTTGACTGGGGGGGGGGCAAATTTTTTTGGACCCATATGTAACAAAAGTCACCAGTAGAAACTAAATTATTGCTATTATCATGAAATAATTGTAAAATTGAACCTTTTGCTTTACTACTAAAAGTATTGTTAATATCAAAAACTTACTGTACCTTGCAAACTACCAATATTTAAACAGTGTTTGAAACTGAAATTATTTATAACCCTAAGCGGTTCACGTTCCTAAACTTAAATACTTACTAAATTATGTTATTAAATGCATGAATTGCTAAATAAAATATATTTGTTCCCTACCCTATTTGTTTCTAACAAATACGCACAGAACACACAGGCTTAGGCCTACACAGAATAAGTTACACGTTTATGTACACAAGGTTCGACAAAAACACTATCTTACACAGAATACACTGCCTAATAAAGAATAAATCATTAGAACATTACGTTTACACAAAAAATACAACAAGAACACAATCAAAACTATATAAAACACAAGAGAAAATATATGCCCTTAAACAGCAACAGAGAAGTTTTGAACAACGCTCCGGTTCTCTACAGAGGTGGGCGATCCGCTCGTGAACTGATTCAAAGAACTGGTTTGCTTTACTGAAAGAAAAGAACTTCTCTATGAAAAGAGCCGCTAAATTAGACAGCGGGCAGAGACCCTCCTATAATGGCTGCTGCTGATTTAAAACATAGACATGTGTACACGTCCTCCTTCTCCGCTCCCCGCAAGACACACCTAAGCAGGGAGGGCAACAGCGAAAGCGTCCGGCTGCGGGACCATGCCGAAAACATCGGGTGATAGCTATTAGTCGCCCCAAAAATATCTTTCACATAAGGATACTACACATTATAGTTATATTATTGACAAGTTTAATTTGCAAATTTAGTGGGAGGGCTGCGCCCTTTTGCCCTCCCTATACGAGCCGCCACTGGTTATAAATAAAGAGGATATGTTATGTAATAAAAAGTGCATATCTAAAAATGCAAAAATAAGGCATTACAGTACAGTAGTGAAGCCAGAATGCCTATATACAAGTAAGTGTCTAGCATTGAATTATAATTTAGACAAACTAGAAATATTGGAAAAACAAATTATTAGAAAAATATTAGGCCACAAAAAACTTTAGAAGGTTGGAAATTAAGAAGTAACGATGAAATATATCAAAGTATAGAAAATATAATAGAAACAGTGAAAAAAAGAAGACTAGTATTTTTTGGACATTTATATAATTGGACAACAATAGGTTAACAAAACAGATCTTCAAATATCTGTGGGGAAAGAAGTCAACATCAAGTTGGATTGAAGAAGTCAAAAAGGACTTAGAAAAAAATAATATCAACGCAGAAGAAACAATTGAAAGAGAAGTTTTTTGGGCAAAAGTGTCAAAAATGGAAGGAGTCCAGGGTAGGAGAGAGATAAACGCACGTTCAAAGTGGACTGAAGACAGGAAGAAGAGACATAGTGAAAAGGTGAAAGAATATTGGAGAAAAGGGAAAGAACATTGAATAATCAATTGAAACTGGCATGTAGTCCTCAGATGGCCGATACAAATAGAAAAAAAGGTGTTTTAATAGATACTAAGTTACTGGTTGCAACGCCTTTTGTTTGCAAAAAAAGGACGTCTGGGAAAGAGAATAGGAATAAATTTTGCAAACGTTCACCACGGTAAGGCAACATTTGACGGATACAGTTAATCTAACAAGATCTACAGGAAAAGGAGCACAAATTCTAGCAAGTAAAACAAGTAGACAATACCTAACTCGTGACAGAGGCTGAAATAAATTATTGAGTTTTACCTTGACCCTATTTATTTGTATCTTAAATGTACGCGTATGTTTCAGATAGCTACGCAATGCGAATATGTGCTATGTAAATGCATGTAGTACATGTGTGTGTATATATTAAATAACATAGTATATTTAAATCGTGGAATTTACAGAAGGTACAGTAGTCTTCGACTGTTATTTAGTATGTGTTTCTTAACAGGGTAGTACGGATAAACAAAATTTATATATACAATAAAACAACGACAGACAGGTGTTTTGAGCTAAAGATAATCAGAGCGACATTCCTCTGTTAATAATCGTGTCACATCTACAAGCACTGATTTTGCAACAAATGAAATATGGCACAATCAATGTAAAACTAATAATATATATATATATATATGACTTTTAATAGGACAGAATAAATAATTTTAAATCAATTTGTACGAATTTTAAAAAAGTCTCTAAACTTTGACAAAATGTTTCTAATTCAAACACAGTATCATGTTGATACTGATCAATTCCTCTTTGTATTAAATAAAAGTCGTCCAACTGTTATTGGAGCTCATGCGTGTAACCTAATTTTGTCCTTAACAACATCATTCTCGTATACTGGGTGCCATTACTATGAGAAGTTCTAGCTGTTCCAATTCAGTGCCAATGAATAACAGCCAGTATATCGTATTCTAGACCTATTACATTAATCACAAATCAAGTATTCGATGGAAAATATCATTTACCGTGATCAGATTTTCATGAGTACAGAGTGTAATACTGAAAGGATAAGCAAAGAAAATATAATAAGAAAAATAAAATAACAAACTGGTAATGTAGAGTATCAATGATATAAATGAAAAATTAAATAACTGAAAAGCAAAACTAATAGAACAGAACCAAATGCTTAGAAGACAAATTTAATTTGTTTTAATTTAGAATTTCTGTCGATAACAGCGTAAATACAGACTGCTAAATAAATATAATTCGTTAACGTAACTTCAGAGAAGTGAGTATTCAAATACGGTTTCTGGGATAATTGCTGTTTACCTTGTTGAGTGAATACATGTTGATTACGTGTATCTTTAGTATAGTGTGTTCTGTAAATAAAATTTAATCTCTAAAAAGTGGGTTGCAACAAATATTTTGATTTGTACGTAAAAAATCACACTGAAATGGCATTAATTTAACACACAGAAATAGAAAGATAACAGAAAATTTTCGCTCAGAAATAAAGGCTACTACGATAAATATTTAGCATTGAATGTATGACCCAGAGAACGCCTGTAAAAATAAGTAAAAAACCGATCAAACGGAGTTTCACACCTGTATACAATTACTGCAAAAATCTCTTACTTATATATTTACAAAAAGTGAAAATGTTGAGAGGACTTGAACTCTCAGAATTATTGCTGGCAGAATCGCCATGTTTTTGTGTTTTCGTTATTACGCTTATTAACTTATGCATTCTTAACTCTGAAAATAAATAATGTTGTCACGCCGACTAAAGTTGTCACTATTCCTCGCTTAGAGCTCTGCGCCGCTTTTCTGCTCGCCAAGTTATATGAATCTGTGTTGGATTCCCTCTCCGATTTGGACATCCAAGGGACAAGACTGTTCTCCGACGCTGAAATTGTGCTCACCTGGCTTCGTACGCCGCCTCATAAACTCAAGACATTTGTTGCTAACCGAGTAACACAAATCCTTGCGCTTACTACATTAGATATGTGGTCTCATGTTCGTACCGATACATGTCTCATGTCTCACTGTGGTCTCATGCACAATCCCGCTGATATCGCATCTCGTGGGACATTTCCCAGTCTGTTACTCAAGTCTGACACCTGGTGGAATGGGCCAGAATTTTTACGCTCTCCTGCGTCCTCATGGACTGATCGAGCAATACCGTCTATTCCTTCCGAAGTTCCCGAGCTTCGCTGTGCGAACTCCTCTTTAATCATCACTACTAATGACGACTCTTCTCTAGAAATCATTCAGAGATTTTCTACGTTTAACCGCCTCATTCGAGTTGTCGCCTATGTTCGACCTTTATTCAACATTCTCGCCGAATGCAAACAGGTTTTCTGGATCTGAAGCTTACTCTGCCTGAATTGAATGAAGTTACTCTAATTTGCGTCAAGATCACGCAGCAATATTACTTTGCTCCCGAACTCAAACGACTACAATCTAATAAGCACGTCTCTAGTTCCTTATGTTCGCTATCACTTTTTGTCGACACCCGGGGTGTTCTCAGGGTGGGCGATGGGATTCGTCGATCAAATCTGGAGTATGATGCTAAGCATCCGATATTGCTGCCAAAGAAATGCCATCTTTCCAGGTTGATTTGTAATCATTTTCATGTTTCGTCAATGCATTCCGGACCTCGCACTACTCAGTCGTTGATTCTCCAGAAATTCTGGATTCTTTCTCTACGTTCTTTAATTCGATAGCGTATACATAATTGTGTCCGTTGTCTGCGCTACCGTGCCAAGCCGCAGCAGCTCATGATGTCCGACTTGCCTGATTTCCGTCTCCAGCCTTCACGCACTTTTACTCAGTGGCGTAGACTTCGCCGGTCCGATGATGATGAAAACCAGCAAGTTACGAACTTCCAAGTTGGTTAAAGGTTATCTTTGCATCTTTGTTTGTACTGCTACGAAAGCTGTTCATTTGGAATGTGTATCAACATTAAGCATAGACACTTTCCTCGCTGCTTTAGATCGTTTTGAGGCCAGAAGAGGCCTACCTTCTGACGTTTACTCCGACAACGGCACGAATTTTGTCGATGCCGCTCGCTCCGAGAAATTCATACTCAAATTCAAGCATCCTCTGATAAAATTCACGATCACCTCGCCAGCCGCAACATCAAGTGGCATTTCAATCCACCTTCAGCTCCCAATTTCGGCGGGCTTTGGGAAGCTGCCATCAAATCTGCTAAAACGTTACTTCATCGTGCCATTCGACCACAAAATCTTACATTCGAAGAATACGCTACACTCTTCGCACGAATCGAAGCTATTTTGAATAGCCGACCATTGTTCGAATTTTCACCTGAGCCTTCTGAAGAAATGCTCATGCTGACACCCGGTCACTTCCTCATCGGAATTTCATCGGAAATTACCTTCACACTCAGGCTCAGCGCCGTAAGTAGACTCGCGATGTTTCTTCTCTCAAAGAAGGACAGGTCGCCTTGATCTACGGAGAAGACCCTCAACCGAATAATTGGTCTCTTGGAATCATCAAGAAGCTGTACCCCGGAAAGGATAGAATTTCCAGAGTAGCACGTATCCACACTAATTATGGAGATTTCACGCGTCCGACCAGCAAGCTGGTCGTGATACCTTCTTGTTAATTCCTCTACAATCCCTAGATTCCCGCATCTCCGTTTACCTCTCGTTTTCCGCATTTACGTTACCCCTCGTTCTTATCCTTTACAACGATACACGTTGCTGTATTTAATGTATTTTGAATTAGTGCTGTGTTTATACTCATATAACTTTTATATATAATATTACTAACAACGTGTATGTATAATTGGGGTTCAGGTGTAATTATAATAAGAGTAACTCTTTTCATAATCACAATATGTTTCCATTTTTGTAATTTAAACAAACATAAAAGAAACAATAAATTAAAAATAACGATTAATTCGCCATACGATATCCATTATCTATGGTTTCAAAGTTTCTTTACTTGCCGTGTTATCATCACAAACATATATTTTATATTCTAGGTATTTGTAACGTCTTCCTTGTTAAGACATTACAAAAGTCGGGAACCAGTTCAATTTGTTACCTGTTAATTAAACAAGCTGCCGTTGTTAGTAAACCTTACTCACTAACAAATTATAACACATTATTATTTAGGAATTAGTCAAGGATTGTATAAATTTATTCACTCGCTGGGTGTTAGCAAAATCATCTCTTTATTATCATATTTATATCTCATAGTTTACTTTACTCTTAAAGAAATACTCTAATAAATTCTGCATTTAATATTTTGAAAATGTTTACTTCTTATTCTTTTTATCTCAAAAGCATTCAGCTAGATATAGTTTTAAATACCACGGATCCGGGTCTCAACTTTGTTATGTTTTAATTTATCACAACTTTAACCAAATTATTTGAAGAATAATTTTTGGTGTAAATTTTGAATTACCTTACATCTAAACATCGTAATGTTATTACTACTTCATTACAGAGATTGCAAATATATATATGTTAATCTTTAATTTGTCAAAAGCTCTTTACTGTTCTTTTGTTACTTCTCTTGTTGAAACAAATTTTTACAAATGTTATGAGTTGATATCACTTGAATATAACATGAGTTTGCTGTAGGGTCCGTGATGGTCATCTCCAGTCGTCTTCTAGGGTGTGATACACGGTTCCTCTTGATGCTCCATTAGGTTGATTGCTTCCGAAAGGTAGTCTGGTTCTAGACGATTGAATTTTGGTACTAGAAGTTCATACGGTTGTTGTTTTTGTTTTCTTCTTCTGGAGTCGGTTGTTCACATTTTACATTTTAATTACAGTTCTTATTTTAGCAGCACTAAAATCTGGTAAGGAACATATCTTACCACTTACAGTTTGTTAAGAGATGTGTCGGCTAAGTTTCCCTTTTTTTTTTATTACATATTTCTTCACGCACTACATTATATTTTTTTATTATTATTTATTATTATTATTATTTCCACGCTACATTGGGTCAAATTGAAATCACTACAAACTTGATTGAATAGTTTTTAACGGTATACACCTACGTGTATATTGACAACACAGTAGCGACATCCTTACATGTCGAAGTTTCTCCGGCGAATGTGGGCATTGTTTAGCGGCAAGGGGTCTGCAAGCTGGCGAGGTTTTACGCGCTGAGAAAATAGTTCGTTCTTTTAAGTAGTATTAATTATTCATTAATTAATTCGTAATACTTTACGTTACCTTTTGGTTATGAATTAGGAATTTCCTTATTTACTTAGTACGTCTTTTATTTAATTAACGGAATTATTATTTTTAGCTAAATAACACCGTGCTTTGCGTGTTGGTCCGGGACAATTTGCACGTTGATGCAGGAATCTAGGTACAGGTAAGGGGTGGATAATACTCTTACTTGTTATAAAAGCAAAAATTTCATTTGTGCTATTTAAACATTTTTTAAATCGTCACATATTATATTATAAATTTTAATTAAACACTTTTCTTCATTATACTATGATTTCTTGACTACTCAGTCTAAATGTGTGCTTTTCTTAAAAATTGTTAATACATTCTTATTCTATATTTTCTTTATACCTTTTTACGGCTTTATAATCATTTTAACACAATTAATTGATTATTTGCAATGACTCTATGTTATGTGCTTTTACTAAGAAAATTTTTGCTTAAAATTAATAAATAAATTAATTACTTCTTCATTTTCCAAGCAAGGATTTAAATTATCGTTACATTGACTGTTCATTCATTCAAGAAAAATAATTAAAGAATATTCTGATTACACATAAATTACATTGGTTTTATCTCTATCTACATACTTATTATTTAATCTTACAAAATATTTTGTTTATGTTTTTCGTTTTATTAAAGTCTTTCAATGTCTTTCTCTTTGATAATTATATATTGGTTTTTCGTCACCTTAAATTTTGCAGAGTTATCCCATGTCCTCCAGTGATTCCGTCGGTTTGCTCCTCCTGGATGTCCTCTTGTCCTCACTGCTCGTTCTCTCGTCTCTCGTCCTTCCTGGTACATTGGCTGCTGTAGATTATGATGACGTTTTGCTCTGGATCTGTAGCTGTTATGATAGAACCGTCTCTACTGCTCGGTGTCTCGTTCCTCTGCTAGTAGTTCTCTTGTCATCTGTCTGGAGTTGATGTTCTTAGTTGTAGACTGCTTGTAGACGTCCGACGATTTCTTTGTTACGGTACTTTTTTTTTATTAACGTTTTGCATTACTATTTTACTTCAAAACATTTGCCGTAATACTTTATAAGTTGCGTTTAAAAAAGATCATACTGATGTTAGACTTAGCGTCTAACTCTGTCCAAAGTAGTTAAAAAATTCGCGTCTCGGACGGACATAGCGTACCGCCGCGACTGATGACTGTTAGAAGAATAATTAAACATTCTCATCGCTGACGGACATACCGTACCGCCACGACTGCAGAGTGATTGAAGAGAGAGTTCGTCTCTCCTGGGCTCATATTTATATCCACCAAGAAAACTGCACCTGTCAGCTCAGGAACAAGCCTGCCGAAAACTGAACTATGGCGTGAGTGCCCCCACTCTCGTCTCATTTCACATTTTTGCACTTTTTCGCCAATCACACTGTTTAATGCGGATTTCAAGGTGATACAACATTGTCTAAATTAATGATACATATGATGTGTAATTCTCATGATGATTCCACCATTGGGGTATTTATAATGCTTTAAAAATCGCACAGAATTCGCACTGATTATCCGAATTACGTAAAATTCGCACTGCATTTGTGTCTGATTTTTACACATTTTTAGAAGTTTTTACATTCTTTCTAACATTTATAGTTTGCTTAATATTAAATATATTCTTAATTTAGCATTGACTTTGGGTGAGGTTGCAAACTTTCAGGCTCAAACAGGCTTCACGCACACACACTATTTACTTGTGTACACGCATGCAGCGGTAATCGCGTGATCCTGCGTGTTGATTCCTGCTTGCCAGCCAGCTTCCAATTTCACACCTGCTGGTCTATTATATATTATTAAAATTAAATTAAATATTTATTTTATCCCAGCCTGTGCTTGTATTGTCGTACCTTATTTACTTTTCCTCGCTGATCATCAGTCGGCCTCCTGTCGTTAATCGCATTTTATTGCTCCTGCCCTATTTCTTCCGTCCAACCTCATCGTTATCTTCTTCGTTGACCACTATCACATCTCGATGCCATCACCAAGGTTCTTCAGTGGAAAAAGGTAGCCCTGGCTACCTTTTGGTGGGCGGTATGTTTGGGCCAGGTCATGCATTTTTTTTTTATTGTTAGATTTATGTCATTGCACCTATCGATAGTACGTCCTTCAATACGTGCTGCGCTCTGCCGACTGCTATTCCTTTTTTTTCCTTCCCACGTCCCGTTGCCGCAATTCCGGCCCCGTCTCGTTGCTTTATTATAAAGCCCCAACTTTTACGCGTTTTCGTTAGTTAACTGCTTTAACGGTAAACAGTGCGTCGTGCGTTAATTTGTTCACAACAGCTCGCGAGTATAAAGTGCAACTTGTCTCAGTTACAACTACTAGAAGCAGATTCCTGTGTCCACGTCGCCACGATTATGAAGGAGATAACCTCGTCTACCCGCTAGCTAGCAGGTATATTTCCATCAGGAGAACGTGTAAGTCTCGTCATCTTACCTTGTTATTATTATAAACAGTTACGGGTGCCAATCCCCCTAAATTTCAATCGGCTGGTCCTCCGGACTCTTGTCTCAAATGGAGACAAGCTAACTTATGCTACCCCTTTAACTATACAAAGCAGGCCCTAATATAATATTTAATATTAGGTAATTTTAATTCGTCGGTGTTGTTACCTAGACCTTTGAAAAATAATATAAATGTATCTATATAATGGAGTATACCATATAGTTTCTCTCCACTTATAAGTATCAGATAATGTCATATTATTAGTTCATATAACTTGTAAATGCTATTAATTGTTGCAATATATTAAATACGAGATAATTCGTATATCGTACAAAGGTAATTCATTGTGTATATATATTAAATAAATATAAGGTAATTCATGTATCAGTAGCGGATATAACCACGAGAAGGAGAAGAAGAACAAGAACATGACCAAGACGATTAAGAAGAAAATGAGAAGAAGACTAAGAAGAATAAACATATATTATATGAAAAAACAAAGACCACAAGCTTGTAGTTTTGTTACATACTTATCACAAGTCCTGCGTTCAGTATTCGTCAGTATTACTGAAGAAGAAATGTATATGGATGTTCTGTCCCTACAATAAATTCATCCCTAGCTGTATTTTCTCACCGTGAATTTTTTTTTTTTTTTAAATTGTAGTACTGTGACTGCCACGATTAAAACAACAAAGCATGTGTGTACATCTTACATGCGTTGCTTGTCAATGAGTGTAGCAGTCTATGCAAGGCGCGCGCTTGCACCCCAACAGGCAAACTGCGTACGTGACATGCGTCCCGTCAAGCGGTGTGTGTGTGTGTGTGTGTGTGTGTGTGTGTGTGTGTGTGTGTGTGTGTGTGTGTGTGTGTGTGTGTGTGTGTGTGTGTGTGTGTGTGTGTGTGTGTGTGTGTGTGTGTGTGTGTGTGTGTGTGTGTGTGTGTGTGTGTGTGTGTGTGTGTGTGTGTGTGTGTGTGTGATGCCTATATCCTAATGGACGCAATCGTAGTAACAGAAATTTCATGTAGGCCTACTGCGGCTATTCATCATGGAAAAAATAAATTTGAACTATGAGATAAATTTATTCACGGAGACATCAACGGCATACTCTGTGAACGTTGCTGGTATGAATTAAAATAAATAATTTTTTTAATTTTAGATCAATTGACCAGAAACAAAATATATATTATTATTAACAATTAAACTAACATACGTTTTAACACAATTGAGTTATTACTTAGTAACGTTACAATTTAGTATTCTAAAGGAAATAACGAAAAGGTCATTGTTACCTATAATTTCTAAAAAGTTTACATAAAGCAATTAGTTACTTGACTGTCTCTAAAGAGAACAATAAACATTACAGACTCAATTAACTTTTGAGTACAGAAAACAAAGTAATATTACCACGGGGGTTAGATAAATCATATAGGCCTAATTATTATAAAACCAAAACCCCCGACTCCGGAAAAGACTAATAGGCCCTATTACATCAAACATTAGTCTATGAGTTAAAACTTTTGATGTAGGTTGTATTACTACCGATAAGTGATTCCGAATGTAGTTTATGCTCGCAAATGTTTTTAAACATATTTTCATCAACTATTGCCGTTAGTTTACATTCATCTCACTGTTGGACAGACTAGACCTTCATTAATATGAAAATAACGGCTTCAGCTGCTCGTCAGCAAGTTGACAAAGTTAGTGGATTGCTGTCATAGTGTAGACTTGCCACCCTTTTACAGAATAAATGGATTAGAAAATATTATAACCAATAAATGATTTAGGGGAAATTTAATTTTGTCACGTGAGCAGTAATATTTGGTATACATATAGCCTATGCTTTCCCCAAAATTCTTCTAGCTATTTCCGCTACTTTTACGTCAAACATCCGAAAGCATAAATATTACGACGCTCACTAATTTTGTAAGATTAATTCGTTTTGATTGCCTTATTACTGTTTCAAACCATAAAGTTTAGGGTTGCTGTACAGTCTTTCATTTTTAATCATAATAACATTAAGGAGAAACGGTTTGGGAGGCGATTCTAGAAGTACTTACCAATGACAAAAACTATCAAATAAACATAGGTCTGCAAATACTTTGTTTTAGAGTCACGACCATTAATACAATTTTTTTAATTAATTAAAGACACATCTCTAAAAACTTATTTTTGTATACTTAAAATGACATTACATGTGAAACCACGAATTTTTGTTGCATAATTAGTGTTTCATAAATTTTCATATACATTATATTACCTTTAGAACAGAAATCAGGACAAAATATTCACCTGGCCATTAATCAAAAACGAAGCGTGTGTATACTTATGTTTACCTTTATTTTATTGTTACCTCCGTAATCACCCTTCCTCCAAATAATATCCTTTCCCAGGAGACCTCGATCCAACGGCTACAAAAATGTATATATTTTAACCTGAAAAGTTATGGTTTCTCAAATCACTGTATTATATACTACGTTCTGTCTCCGACCTAAGCCGGAAGTGGTTAAAAGCAACTGGTTATTGCCTTAACAAGCACGTAGACTTAACAGCTTATCGATGATTAACTTCTTTCTTATCTGTACATCTAATTGCTTTTCTTTTTAGCTCTCAGGCTATATGTTTTACGAAGATATCTCGCAAAAATGTTCTTCTTTAGTATGCTCTTCCGTACGATTCACCTTCAGTGTCATGAAGCCTCTTCAGATATTACTTTAGTACTACGTTATTATTTAATAAACTTGAATTATCGGTCCTCACATAAACTCATTTCTCTAATTCTCACAAGGTACTGTGACTGCTTATTTTCCAAAAACTGTTTGGTTATAATCAAAACAAGAAACGAATGCAAGACTATTATATTTCATAGCAATGTTAACAAATGGTACTAACTGTACTGACCTGAACTGTACAAACTGACATAAACAACATTAACGGCTCCTTGAGCACTTAAACGGCCTTACGAAATGTTAAAACGAAGTTCATCTATTATTCCTAAGCCAAAATAAGTAGGAAGAGCAGTATGAATGTGACTATATACAGCTGACAATTGTTCTCTATATCACTAACGATTCTTAGTTTTTCTATACGACTAATAGGCTTCTACTGCTAATCTACTTTGGGCAACGTGCCATCCGGCATCCTATTCAGATGAGAAATCCATAGTTTCCCCTAACACGCTTTTAAACATAAACTATTGTTACGACGCTCTATTGACCGCCGTATGGTACAGTGGAAAACAAAATACAAGACACCAATTAAGTCACTAATCACCAGCTTTAATCATCACAATTAAACAGTTTGTAATGAACAAGATAGGCTCTTACAACAAATAAAATAAAAATTGTTCACACGCAATAAAATGTCAACTAATATAAAACACAATTGTATTACAATTGTCCCGCACGATTATAAAACACATAAAACTTTTCACTAATTACCACAATAATTACTTTTCACTAATAACCACTTTAACGCACAGAGTAATCGCCCGACAATAACTGACTGAGCGTCTATTTCGAGTAGACGACATAATTATTTAAAAACTCCGGACTCGGCACAGACGTTGTGAACTAACGCCTTGGTAACCTCCTGATTTGGAATTGCATAGGCTTCCACCCACTTAGTAAAGTACCTACAACCATGATGTACCAGTTTCCATCGTCAGAAACTGGGAATGATCCAACAATGTCTATGGCAATTCTCTCGAAAGGTAGTCAGTAGGGGGAAACTGAGAGTTCTACCGCGGAAGTGACGTCACACGGCGGGAAATTCAAAAATTGTGGTGGTGGGGGTAACCATGCGGTAGTAGTCTGTCGGCCATGTTGTCGTCGTCGCGGCCTAAAGTGGGGTAATGTGTGCGTTGATTGGCGGAGGCGTGGCTATGTTCGCCGTTCGCCGTTGACGTCGTCGTTGACGTCGTCATCGTCGCTGGGCGGCGGCCTGGTCGTGGCTTGATCGTCGCCAGGAGTGGTGGGGTCGTCGTCCATTTTGTCGGCGGCGGCGGCCATGTTGGAAAAGGTGCGATGTTGTCGGGTTGTGGTAGGAGTGTGCTGGTTAAGGTTCGGCCAGGTTGCCGATTCGTCCATGTGTTATAGTGTATGGTTATGTATATGTAAGGGGTTTTTCCGGAAGTTCGGCCATGTTAGAAAAGCGTCGGTGTTGCCAACTAGTGTTGCCGACGTTGTCGGCTCGGTGTTATAGTGTACGGGTTGAATATATGTGCCGCCATTGTTGCCATGCGATGTTGTCGGGTTGTGTATGTGTGTAGTGGTTAAGGTACGGCCGGGTTGCCGATTCGTGCATGTGTTATAGTGTATGGGTATGTATATGTAAGGGGTTTTTCCGGAAGTT
Organism: Magicicada septendecula; assembly: GCA_034769895.1. Taxonomy (NCBI): domain Eukaryota; kingdom Metazoa; phylum Arthropoda; class Insecta; order Hemiptera; family Cicadidae; genus Magicicada; species Magicicada septendecula. The sequence goes on from CM068368.1 coordinate 179,993,055, forward strand.
CGGCCATGTTGGAAAAGCGTCGGTGTTGCCAACTTGTGTTGGGTTTAATCGACGTTGTCGGCACGGTGTTATAGTGTACGGGTTGAATATATGTTTACACTGCCACCATTGTTGCCAACGCGTTGTCAACTCGGTGTTATAGTGTACTGGTTTCGGATATATTTACACTGCCACAATTGTCTCGATATCGTCGATGTTGTGTCTATGTGTTAAGTAATTGCATTGTTGCCAACTCAGTCAGGTAGTGTAAGAGTGTGCTGGTTAAGGTTCGGCCACGTTGGCGATTCGAGCGTGTGTTATAGTGTATGGGTTTGGATATATACTGTGTTTTCCGGAAGGGTGTCCACGTTGGAAAAGCGTCGACGTTGTCAACTTGTGCATGTGTGCTGGTTTAGCGTCGGCCACGTTGTCGGCTCGTGCATGTGTTATAGTATACAGGTTTCAGATATATTTACACTGCCACCATTGTCCGGATATCGTCGATGTGAAGAGGTGAATTGCATTGTTGCCAACTGGAGAACTGTACTGGCATCGGTCACGTTGTCGACTCATGCATGTGTTATAGTGTACGGGTTTCAGATATATTTACACTGCCACCCCATTGTCCGGATATCGTCGATGTGAAGAGGTGAATTGCATTGTTGCCAACTCGAGAACTGTACTGGCGTTGGTCACGTTGTCAACTTGTGCATGTGTTATAGTGTATGGGTTTAGATATTTACACTGCTGCCATTCGGATTTACTACTGCGGTGCAAAATTGAATATCATTTCACTTGTAAAAATTGATTATCGTGCATTTGTGCAATTGTTCTGATTGACATTTCACTTATGAAACATGCATGATGGAAGGAAAAAAGGATAGTTGAAAATAAACAACTAAGCAAAGCAAAATTTACATATATTGTAATCAAACACACATAAAAATATACAATAAACACACACACACACACACACACACACACACACACACACACCACACAATAACAATATATGTAATCGTACGCGACAAATGAAGATGTCCATTCGGTCCTACTGTACAATTTCTACTATGTAAGCTCTATCCTTTTCTCCACGATAAATTAGTTGCAGCGAACACGGTACTAAATTTTTTAATTCCTCATCTTCGAAAACGCCTGCGTATCTCTTTGGTAGATATACACGATATTTTAGTTTAGGGTCTCTGTAATCTTGGAGAGTGACGAGTACAGCTTTCCCGTACTTTGCGTCTATATTCTGCATTTCTTCTATCGGATATTTTACACCGATTATCAATTCCTTTATTTTTTTATACTCGATTGCGCTAATAGTTGCAAACTTTTCAGTGATTGACGCCATTTTAAAATAAAGAATTTATAATAATTTCTGGCACGTCTCTCAACGAATGAACGAATAACGCTCGTGCAAAGCGAATATATAGGGAGGTAGTTGTGGAGGTGGAAACCGGAGAGGGGGGAAACCACTCAACGCACAGCAAGCGTTTATTTTTAACCGTGTGAACAGGTCACGAGCTGATTTCTCACGGATCTATGGGTAGGTGGGGAAGAGGGGAGTCGGTTATTTTTTTATACGTCTAGACAGCACTCGTGCTTGTTCGAACATGTCGTCGACGCTAATTTATTTTTAGACAGGTGATGTATTTAACTGTGTGAACAGGATACGACTTGATTTCTCACGGTTTGATGGCTAGGTGAGGAAGAGGGGTGTCGGTTATTTTTATACGACTAGACAACACATGTGCTTGTTTGAACATGTCGTCGACGCTAATTTATTTTTAGACAGATGATGTAATCGATAGAAAGGCGACGACTGTTATTTTTTTACGTAAGCGCTAAACAATAATGTTAGTAATTTATCAGAAACATATTGATTATTCTAAAATCTGATACAACCCACTCGCGTAAAGCGTGTACTCTAGTATTTGTACATGTTAAAAGGAAACGTGTACTTTACTAATATCGACACAAGATGTTCATCTCAAGGATGTAAACGAAAGAGATGGTAACAACAAAAAAAAAAAAGCTCCCACACACAAAGTCACGGACGCGCACTTAGTTTGGCTTGCGTTCTGTTTCCCACACGCTGTGATAACAGATGGTGTCAGACAGCTTGTGTGTTCTGTTATTTAAAAAAATTTATGTACGACTACGTTCACACGCCGCGATAAACAGACGGCCAGACAGACGGAGTCGATTACATCATCATAACAACTAATGCATTCTCATCAACAAAAAAAGGAACAGCTGCCACACACACACACACACACACACACACACACACACAAAGTCAAAGACGCACACTTAGCTTGGCTTGTGTTCTATTTCACTCAATAATTTATGTAAGTCGCTAACTTTTCGTTCACACGCAACGATAACATATTTTCTGGAAATAAGTGGTACACGAGACAGGCTTTACCGTGTATTGAACGTAATCGAGTTTAGGACAACTGAAAACATCTAAATTTATAATAATGAAATGTACAATACGCTTCTCCAGAAATCTTTTTTCTGTAATCCTTTTACGAACATAAAGTTAAAAGGAAACGTGTACATTATTAATATCGCCATAAGATGTTCGAACGACGTGTCCCCGTCCGACCACTCTAATCTATAATAATGGTCCGTTAACCAACGGTTTGTCCTTACGTGATTGTGATTCGAAACGATTGTGTTTACTAGAGGTGCAAATATCAAATGCCTGCTGGCATATGCGATGATGTCCATAATGGCTAGTTACTTGCCGAGTACGTTTCCATCGTCGTCAACAAAACAGTGAAAGTCGTCAAGTTCATTGCAAGCTGTCAGACCAAGGTACAGCATGCCATAACCAATCGTAACGATATACCCATAACCGCAATGTCAACCTGCCTATCGTTAACGAAAACATTGCCACGTTCATTGAAAGCTGTCAGACCAAGGTACTGCATGCCATGCCACGTTCATTGAAAGCTGTCAGACCAAGGTACTGCATGCCATAACTGATCGTAACGATATATCCATAATCGCAAATTCAACATGCCTATAGTTAACGAAACCATTGCCACGTTCATTGGAAGCTGTTAGACCAAGGTAGAGCATGCCATAACCGATCGTAACGATATACCAACACTCGCAATGTCAACCTGTCTATCGTTAACGAAACCATTGCCAAGATCATTGAAATATGTCAGACCAAGGTACTGCATGCCATAACCGATCGTAACGATATACCCATATAACCGTAATATCAACCTGCCTATCGTTAACGAAACCATTGCCAAGGTCATTGAAAGCTGTCAGACCAAGGTACTGCATGCTATATCCGATCGCAACGATATAACCATAACCGCAATATCAACCTGCCTATCGTTAAGGAAACCATTGCCACGTTCACTGAAAGCTGTCAGACCAAGGTACTGCATGCCATAACCGATCGTAACGATATACCCATAACCGCAATATCAAGCTGCCTATTGTTAACGAAACCATTGCCAAGTTCATTGAAAGCTGTCAGACCAAGGTACTGCATGCCATAACCGATCGTAACGAAAAACCTATAACCGCAATGTCAACCTGCCTACCGTTAACGAAACCATTGTTACGTTCATTGAACGCTGTCAGACCAAGGTACTGCATGCCATAACCGATCGTAACGATATACCCATAAAAGCAATGTCAACCTGTCTATCGTTAACGAAACCACTGCCAAGTTCATTGAAATCTGTCAGACTAAGGTACTGCATGGCATAACCGATGGTAACGATATACCCATAACCGTGACCTCAACCTGCCTATCGTTAACGAAATCGTTGCCAAGTTCATTGAAAGCTGTCAGACCAAAGTATTGCATACCATAAGAGATCGTAACGATATACCCATTACCGCAAAGTCAACCTGCCTATCGTTAACGAAACCATTGCCAAGGTCATTGAAAGCTGTCAGACCAAGGTACTGCATGCCATAACCGATCGTAACGATATACCCATAACCGCAATATCAACCTGCCTATCGTTAACGAAACCATTGCCAAGTTTATTGAAAGCTGTCAGACCAAGGTACGGCATGCCATAACCGATCGTAACTATAAACCCATAACCGCAATGCCAACCTGCCTATCGTTAACGAAACCATTGCTACGTTCATTGAAAACCGCCAGAACAAGCTACTGCATACCATAACCGATCGTAGCGATATACGCATAACCGCAATGACAACCTACCTATCGTTAACAAAACCATTGCCACGTTCATTGAAAGCTGTTAGACCAAGGTACTGCATGCCATAACCGATCGTAACGATATGCCCATAACCGCAATCTCAACCTGCCTATCGTTAACGAAACCACTGCCAAGTTCATTGAAAGCTGTCAGACCAAGGTACTGCTTGCCATAACCGATCGTAACGATATACCCATAACCGCAATTTCAACCTGCCTATCGTTAACGAAACCATTGCCAAGTACATTGAAATCTGTCAGACCAAGGTACTACATGCCATAACCGATCGTAACGATATACCCCTAACCGCAAAGTCAACCTGCCTAACGTTATCGAAACCATTGCCAAGTTCATTGAAAGCTGCCAGACCAAGGTACTGCATGCCATAACCGATCGTAACGATATAACCATAACCGCAATCTCAACCAGCCTATCGTTAACGAAAGCATTGCCACGTTCATTGAAAGATCTCAGACCAAGGTACTGCATGCCATAACCGATAGTAACGATATACCCATAACCGCAATGTCTACCTGCATATCGTTAAGGAAATCATTGCCACGTTCATTGAATTCTGACAGACCAAGGTACTGCATGTCATAACAGATCGTAATGATATACCCATATCCGCAATGTCAACCTGCTTATCGTTAACGGAACCATTGCCACGTTCATTGAAATCTGTCAGACCAAGGTACTGCATGTCATAACCGATCGTAACGATTTACCCATAACCACAATCTCAACCTACCAATCGTTAACGAAACCATTGCCACGTTCATTGAAAGATGTCAGACCAAGGTACTGAACGCCATAACCGATCGTAATGATATACCCATAACCGCAATGTCAACCTGCATATCGTTAACGAAACCATTGCCACGTTCATTGAAAGCTGTCAGACCAAGGTACTGCATGCCATAATCGATCTTAGCGATATACCCATAACCGCATTGTCAACCTACTTATCGTTAACGAAACCACTGCCACGTTCATTGAAAGCTGTCAGACCAAGGTAATGCATGTCATAACCGATCGTAACGATATACCCATAAACACAATCTCAGCCTACCTATCGTTAACGAAACCATTGCCAAGTTCATTGAAAGCTGTCAGACCAAGGTACTACATGGCATAACCGATCGTAACGATATACACATAACAGCAATGTCAACCTGCCTATCGCTAATGAAACCATTGCCTCGTTCATAGAAAGTTGTCAGACCAAGGTACTGCATGTCATAATCGATCGTAACGATATACCCATAACTGCAACGTCAACCTGCCTATCGTTAACGAACCCATTGCCAAGTTCATTGAAAGTTGTCAGACCAAGTTACTGCATGCCATAACCGATCGTAACGATGTACCTATAACCGCAATGTCTACCTGCATATCGTTAAGGAAACCATTGCCACGTTCATTGAATTCTGACAGACCAAGGTACTGCATGTCATAACAGATCGTAATGATATACCCATATCCGCAATGTCAACCTGCTTATCGTTAACGGAACCATTGCCACGTTCATTGAAATCTGTCAGACCAAGGTACTGCATGTCATAACCGATCGTAACGATTTACCCATAACCACAATCTCAACCTACCAATCGTTAACGAAACCATTGCCAAGTTCATTGAAAGCTGTCAGACCAAGCTACTGCAAGCTATAACCGATCGTAACGATACACCCATAACCGCAATGCCAACCTGCCTATCGTTAACGAAACCATTGCAAGTTCATGGAAAGCTGTCAGAACAAGGTATTGCATGCCATAACCAATCGTAATGATATACCCATAACCGCAATGTCAACCTGCCTAACGTTAACGAAACCATTGCCAAGTTCATTGAAATCTGTCAGACCAAGGTAATGCATGCCATAACCGATCGTAACGATATACCCATAAACGCAATGTCAACCGGCCTATCTTTAACGAAACGATTGACACGTTTATTGAAACCTGTCAGACCAAGATACTGCATGTCATAACCGATCGTAACGATATACCCATAACCTCAATCTCAACATGTCTATCGTTAACGAAACCATTGCCAATTTCATTGAAAGCCGCCAGACCAAGGTACTGCATGCACTGTCGGACCAAGGTATTTCAAGCCCCATCGTAACAATATACCCATAACCGCAATGTAAACCTGCCTATCGTTAACGAAACCATTGCCAAGTTCATTGAAAGCCGCCAGACCAAGGTACTGCATGCACTGTCAGACCAAGGTACTTCATGTCATAACAGATCGTAACGCTATACCCATAACAGCAATGTTAACTTGCCTATTGTTAACGAAACCATTTCCACGTTCATTGAAAGCTGACAGACCAAGGTACTGCATGCCATAACCGATCGTAACTATATACCCATAACCGCAATGTCAACCTGCCTATCGTTAACGAAACCATTGCCACGTTCATTGAAAACTGTCAGAACAAGGTACTGCTTGCGATAACCGATCGTAACGATATACCCATATCCGCAACCGAACGCTCGACGACTGTTTTAGTTAACAGTGAACAGTTGTTACGTGCATTTATGCGAGCAGTCGGGGGTTATGGGAGTTCGAATACACTATCTTCCACCATGTAAACGGACGGGAGGTGGGTGGGCGTAATCACGGAGTTGGGGGATGCCGTCCATGTTGATAAAGTCGTCGCCCATGTTGAAAAATTCTTCGACCAATCATCGACGACCTCCGGGCGGCGGTTAGGCGGCGGATGGCGAATACGACTACGACGTCAACGACGACGGCAACGTCAACGAACGACACCGGTCGGACGATGATGGATTTATTTAGGCTAAAGGACTTTAATCAATTTCTAATAATAAACAGACACCTGTATATTGTGCGCGATATATCTTTGTGGACATTATATCTCGAGTCGAAGCGATCGGGTCCGCCGCTTCTGTTGACGGATTTGTTGACTTCGCCGTCAACGAACGACACCGTTCGGACGACGACGGATTTATGTCGGCTAAAGAACTTTAATCAATTTTTAATAATAAACAGACACCTGTATATTGTGCACGATAAATTTTTGTGGACATTATAAATCGAGTCGAAGCGATCGGGTCCGCCGCTTCTGTTGACGGATTGGTTGACGTCGCCGTCACCTTCGACGTTGACGTCGTAGTCGTATTCGCCATCCGCCGCCTGACCGCCGCCCGGAGGTCATCGATGATTGGTCGAAGAATTTTTCAATATGGGCGACGACTTTATCAACATGGACGACATCCCCCAACTCCGTGACTACGCCCACCCACCTCCCGTCCGTTAACATGGTGGAAGATAGTGTATTCGAACTCTCATAACCCCCGACTGCTCGCATAAATGCACGTAACAACTGTCCACTGTTAACTAAAACAGTCGTCGAGCGTTCGTTTGCGGTTATGGGTAAATCGTTACGATCGGTTATCGCATGCAGTACCTTGTTCTGACAGATTTCAATGAACGTGGCAACGGTTTCGTTAACGATAGGCAGGTTGACATTGCGGTTATGGGTATATCGTTACGATCGGTTATGGCATGCAGTACCTTGGTCTGTCAGCTTTCAATGAACGTGGAAATGGTTTCGGTAACGATAGGCAAGTTAACATTGCTGTTATGGGTATAGCGTTACGATCTGTTATGACATGAAGTACCTTGGTCTGGCGGCTTTCAATGAACTTGGCAATGGTTTCGTTAACGTAAGGCAGGTTTACATTGCGGTTATGGGTATATTGTTACGATCGGTTATGGCATGAAGTACCTTGGTCCGACAGTGCATGCAGTACCTTGGTCTGGCGGCTTTCAATGAAATTGGCAATGGTTTCGTTAACGATAGACAGGTTGAGATTAAGGTTATGGGTATATCGTTACGATCGGTTATGACATGCAGTACCTTGGTCTGACAGATTTCGATGAACTTGGCAATGATTTCGTTAACGTTAGGCAGGTTGATATTGCGGTTATGGGTATATCATTACGATTGGTTATGGCATGCAATACCTTGTTCTGACAGCTTTCCATGAACTTGCAATGGTTTCGTTAACGATAGACAGGTTGACATTGCGGTTATGGGTGTACCGTTACGATCGGTTATAGCTTGCAGTAGCTTGGTCTGACAGCTTTCAATGAACTTGGCAATGGTTTCGTTAACGATTGGTAGGTTGAGATTGTGGTTATGGGTAAATCGTTACGATCGGTTATGACATGCAGTACCTTGGTCTGACAGATTTCAATGAACGTGGCAATGGATTCGTTAACGATAAGCTGGTTGACATTGCGGATATGGGTATATCATTACGATCTGTTATGACATGCAGTAGCTTGGTCTGTAGGAATTCAATGAACGTGGCAATGGTTTCCTTAACGATATGCAGGTAGACATTGCGGTTAGGGGTACATCGTTACGATCGGTTATGGCATGCAGTAACTTAGTCTGACAGCTTTCAATGAACTTGGCAATGGTTTCGTTAACGCCAGGCAGGTTGACGTTGCGGTTTTGGGTATATCGTTACGATCGATTATGACATGCAGTACCTTGGTCTGACAACTTTCTATGAACGAGGTAATGGTTTCATTAGCGATAGGCAGGGTGACATTGCTGTTATGTGTATATCGTTACGATCGGTTATGCCATGTAGTACCTTGGTCTGACAGCTTTCAATGAACTTGGCAATGGTTTCGTTAACGATAGGTAGGCTGTGATTGTGTTTATGGGTATATCGTTACGATCGGTTATGACATGCAGTACCTTGGTCTGACAGATTTCAGTGAACGTGGCAATGGATTCGTTAACGATAAGCAGGTTGACATTGCGGATATGGGTATATCATTACGATCTGTTATGACATGCAGTAGCTTTGTCTGTAGGAATTCAATGAACGTGGCAATGGTTTCCTTAACGATATGCAGGTAGACATTGCGGTTAGGGGTACATCGTTACGATCGGTTATGGCATGCAGTAACTTGGTCTGACAGCTTTCAATGAACTTGGCAATGGTTTCGTTAACGCCAGGCAGGTTGACGTTGCGGTTTTGGGTATATCGTTACGATCGATTATGACATGCAGTACCTTGGTCTGACAACTTTCTATTAACGAGGTAATGGTTTCATTAGCGATAGGCAGGGTGACATTGCTGTTATGTGTATATCGTTAAGATCGGTTATGCCATGTAGTACCTTGGTCTGACAGCTTTCAATGAACTTGGCAATGGTTTCGTTAACGATAGGTAGGCTGTGATTGTGTTTATGGGTATATCGTTACGATCGGTTATGACATGCAGTACCTTGGTCTGACAGTTTTCAATGAACGTGGCAATAGTTTCGTTAACGATAAGCAGGTTGACATTGTGGTTATGGGTAAATCGTTACGATCGGTTATGACATGCAGTACCTTGGTCTAACAGATTTCAAGGAACGTGCCAATGGTTTCGTTTACGATAGGCAGGTTGACATTGCGGTTATGGGTATATCGCTAAAATCGATTATGGCATGCAGTACCTTGGTCTGACAGTTTTTAATGAACGTGGCAATGGTTTCGTTAACGATATGCAGGTTGACTTTACGGTTATGGGTATATCGTTACGATCGGTTATGGCGTGCAGTACCTTGGTCTGACAGATTTCAATGGACTTGACGTGGTTTCGTTAACGGAAGGCAGGTTGATATTGCGGTTATGTGTATATCGTTACGATCGGTTATGGCATGCAGTACCTTGGTCTGACGGCTTCTTTAACGATAGGCAGGTTGTCATTGCGGTTATGGGTATATCGTTACGATCGGTTATGCCATGGCAATGGTTTCGTTAACGATAGGCAGGTTGACATTGCGGTTATGGGTATATCGTTACGATCGGTTATGGCATGCAGTACCTTGGTCTGACAGCTTCCAATGAACTTGGTGTGGTTTTGTTAACGATAGGCAGGTTGATATTGCGATTATGGCTATATCGTTACGATCGGCTATGGCATGCAGTAGCTTGGTCTGACAACTTACAATGAATGTGGCAATGGTTTCGTTAACGATAGGCAATTTGACATTGCGGTTGTGGGTATATCGTTACGATCGGTTATGGCATGCAGTATCTTGGTCTGACACCTTTCAATGAACGTGGCAATGGTTTCGTTAAAGATAGGCTGGTTGACATTGCAGTTATTGGTATATCGTTACGATCGGTTATGGCATGCAGTAACTTGGTCTGACAGCTTTCAATAAACATGGCAATGTTTTCGTTAACGATAGGCAGGCTGACATTGCGGTTATGTGTATATCGTTACGATCGGTTATGGCATTCACTACCTTGGTCTGACAGCTTTCAATGAACTTGGCAATTGTTTCTTTAACGATAGGCAGGTTGACATGGCGGTTGTGGGTATATCGTTAAGATCGGTTATGCCATGCAGTACCTTGGTCTGACAGATTTCAATGAACGAGGCAAAGGTTTCGTTACAGTTAGGCAGGTTGACATTGCGGTTGTGGTTTTATCGTTAAAATCGGTTATGTCATGCAATACTTTGGTCTGACAGCTTTCAATGAACGTCTCAATGCTTTCGTTAACGATAGGCAGGATGACGTTGCGGTTATGGGTATATCGTTACGAACGGTTACGACATGCAGTAACTTAGTCTTGCGGCTTTCAATGAACTTGGCAATGGTTTCGTTAACGATAGGCAGGATGACATTGCGGTTATGGGTATATCGTTACGATCCGTTATGGCATGCAGTAACATGGTCTGGCGGCATTCAATGAACATGGCAATGGTATCTTTAACGATAGGCACTTTGAAATTGCGGTTGTGGGTATATCGTTACGATCGGTTATGGCATGCAGTACCTTCGTCTGGCAGCTTTTAATGAACGTAGCAATGGTTTCGTTAACGATAGGCAGGTTGACATTGCGGTTATTGGCATATCGTTACAATAGGTTACGGCATGCAGTAACTTTGGCTGACGGCTTTCAATGAACTTGGCTATGATTTCGTTAACGATAGGAATGTTGACATTGCGGTTATGGGTATATCGTTACAATCGGTTATGTCATGCAGTACCTTGGTCTGACGGCTTTCAATGAAATTGGCAATGGTTTCGTTAACGATAGGCAGGTTGACATTGCGGTTACGGGTATATCGTTACGATCGGTTATGGCATGCAGTAACTTGGTCTGACAGATTTCAATGAACGTGGCAATGGTTTCGTTAACGAAAGGCAGGTTGACATTGCGGTTATGGGTATATCGTTACGATCGGTTATGACATGCAATACCTTGGTCTGACAGGTTTCAATGAACGTGACAATGGTTTCGTTAACGATAGGCAGGTTGATATTGAGGTTATGGGTATATCGTTACGATCGGTTATGGCATGCAATACCTTGGTCTGACAGCTTTCCATAATCTGGCAATGGTGTCGTTAACGATAGGCAGGTTGACATTGCGTTTATGGGTATATCATTAAGATCGGTTATGGCATGCAATACCTTGTTCGGACGGCTTTCCATGAACTTGGCAATGGTTTCGTTAACGATAGGCAGGTTGAGATTTCGGTTATGGGTATATCGTTACTATCGGTTATGGCATGCAGTACCTTGGTCTGACAGCTTTCAATGAAATTGGCAATGGTTTCGTTGACGATAGGCCGGTTGATATTGCGGTTATGTGTATATCGTTACTATCGGTTATGGCATGCAATACCTTGGTCTCACAGCTTTCGATGAACTTGGCAATGGTTTCGTTAACGTTAGGCAGGTTGTCATTGTGGTTATGGGTATATCGTTACGATCGGTTATGGCATGTAGTTCCTTGGTCTGACTGCTTTCAATGAACTTGGCAATGGTTTCGTTAACGATAGGCAGGTTGACATTGCGGTTATGGGTATATCGTTACGTTCGGTTATGGCATGTAATACCTTGGTCTGACAGCTTTCAATGAACGTAGCAATGGTTTCGTTAACGATAGGCAGGTTGGCATTGCGGTTATGGGTTTATAGTTACCATCGGTTATGGCATGCAGTACCTTGGTCTGACAGCTTTCAATGAACTTGGCAATGGTTTCGTTAACGATAGGCAGGTTGACATTGCGGTTATGGGTATATCGTTACGATCGGTTATGGCATGCAGTACCTTGGTCTGACAGCATTCAATGAACTTGGCAATGGTTTCGTTAATGATAGGCAGGTTGACTTTACGGTTATTGGTATATCGTTACGATCTCTTATGGTATGCAATACTTTGACCTGACAGCTTTCAATGATCTTGGCAACGATTTCGTTAAGGATAGGCTGGTTGAGATTGCGGTTATGGGTATATCGTTACGATCGGTTATGCCATGCAGTACCTTAGTCTGACAGATTTCAATGAACTTGGCAATGGTTTCGTTAACGGTAGACAGCTTGACATTGCGGTTATGGGTATATCGTTACGATCGGTTATGGCATGCAGTACCTTGGTCTGACAGCCTTTGTAACGTCTTTTCGCCGCGTGACAAATCCAGGGAACCCATCGCAATTAAACTCCGTTAATTAGATGGGCTGCCTACGTTGTAACAGAATTGATCACAAATAATTAATATAAAAAATTACTTACTAACTGTGTAAGGAAACAATGGCAAGTTATACAATTGATTTAAGCACTCCTCATATGTGTGTAACAAGAAGACTTCTCTTTATTTAACATTTAAAAAACATTTACTGACAGATCCCATGACATTACTAATTATTAAGTTATTTGAAAGGTTTCTTTAAACTTTGGGATCAAAATTGATTCTATAGCTATACCTCGGATCCGGGTAACCTTCGGTATGTATTCGTTAAAACTTTTAGTCATAATCAATTCATGATATTAGCTTGCAAGACTTTCTTTTATTCAACCATTGGAAGAATGGTATTATTGCTTGAATTATATTACTCTACATATAAACTGTTAAACTATTAGCATATAAACTGTTACAACGTATGAAGTTAGAATAGTTACATGAAATTCTTAGATTTAATTTATAAGTCTTTACAAGGTTAATAGTTTCTGAAAAGTCTCTTTCAAGAAGTGTTGTGTAACAAATATTAGTAACCCTCGATAGACAGGCTATCGAGTCACCTTTTAATTGGTATGCAGAAGACTCGTCCTGGGGTATCCGTCTTGGGAAACAGGAACAGCTACGTCGTCATCTCGGTCTGGTCTTCGTCAGTAAAGGGCTCCAAAGTTCGCAGGTTGAACTTTCTACGATGATCTTGTAGATTCTCGGATGTCCTGATCTGCATATTCTGTCGCGTGTATTAGAGTTTGTGGCTTCTGATAGTTCACATCTCCAGGTTTGATGTTGGAAGTGTTGTTATTTCTTGAAGTTCGAAGTCATCTTGAGTTACACCTTTTTTACTTTTCGAGTTTTACACTTTAAATCTCTTGTTTATTTACATAACTATATTAGTTAACACATCCAGATGCTTTAAACAGCTATTTCTGGTACACCATCTTAAGGTAAAACAAAGTATGGGTAACATATTTTAAGAGCACAGCTCTTACGTCTATACTGTACGAAGTCACCATTGCGAGAGAGCGAAATTCTGCTCCCTTCGCCTGGTACTGGGCAAAATGGTAGTGGGGCAATTACCGCGCGAGAATATAGTTCCTAACTATATTTAAGTTAACATTTTTATTTATACAAACTATCCCTAAACAAATATACTTAATTTAAATCAGTTGTTTTAGCGACTATCTGTGTCTTCAGATTTTTAATTATTAACATTAGGTTTTTTTTATCTTATTCTAACTTACACAAGACTCGGAAAACATGTCGAGTCTGGAATCAACAGGACAGTGCCTGCTCACAAGCAAATGGTTAAAATGATATTAATAACTCTTTACAATCTATCTTTTTATTAGAGTATCTTCTAACTAACTAATTACTGCTTCCTCTCGTACTGAGTACATACAGGTATTTTATATTAATACAGTGAGATTTAAATGGTTTAATAGCTCGCAACCTTAATTTTTTAAAATTTTTTATTATTTTGATTATTGGTACAATTTAAATCGTCACAGACTCCACCGCTTAATTTGCACTTTACGGTTAACCTTTTTGAGTCTAACTCACAATTGGGCACTGGGATATTGAATGGGTTTAGAGTGTGTAATTTCTTTCACATAGTTGTTGGACACTTTACAACGTTGTCCACATAGTTATTATCTATAGTTACAACACAGTATACTTTATATTCTTCTAAACTACCTTTTTTTTTACATACTATTTACACTTAATATTTACACAATTAAAACACAAAACTCTTTCTTATCTCTATCACTTAATTTTTTACTACCGGGTTTTTGTTTGTCTTACTCTCTCTTCTGTAGAGTAACTTTCTAAATCTTTACTATTTAGAATTCTATCTTTTCTTCTGTGAGTCCTATATAACTCATGTAGGTAATGAGTGTTAGTACCCATCTAGTTAATGATTATTCATTAATGCATGCTTCGCAGAACTGGAACTCAGGTTGATCAGGCCTCGTTTCCAAACTCTACGTTTTACATTTTTCACGTGGATTCAGAAATATAATTTTCTTTACTGCCTAGTATTCCCTTTTCTTTTTTGGGTTATACTATACAGTCACTTCTTCTTATACAACTTTAGTTGCGAAATATGCGTTCTCCGCACATATTTCTGAGTTGCAGGTTCGCACAGGGCTACTGTAATTGGAGTTAGGTACTTTTGGATTTGGTAAGGGCCACACCATCGGAATGATAGTTTAGAGGTGGTCTTATCAATCGCACTACTAATGGGGTGAGTCTTGTACATTACTAAGTCACCTACTTGGTACCTGACTGAGTTGCTATGATTACCTTTCTCGTGGTATCTTCTGGATTTTTCCAAGCTTGCTCTTAAGTTAGAGCGGGCTTTGTTCCATATTCGCTTTATCTGCTTATCCGTTATTTGCGGAGGCAGCAGATCGTGTATATTCCATCTTGTGGACAAAGGGTGGTTTGGTCGATACTTGTATAGTAACTCGAACGGGGTCGACTTGTGACCTTCGTGGTAAGCTGAATTAAAAGCGTATTGAATCCAGGATAGATTTTGGTCCCACGACGTGTGATCGTTCGCATGATAGGCGATTAGCGCAGATTTGAGGTTTCGTAGATACCTTTCAGCAATATTGCCTTGCGGTCGATACTCTGTAGTGGTTATATGGTCTATCCCTAACTTGAAACACATATTCTTAAATTCTTTTGCTTTAAACTGCGGACCGTTATCAGATACTATACGTACTGGAGTACCGTAGTCTTTAAATAGTCTTTCCTGTAGTATTTTAACTGTTGTCGACGCTAATGCTCGTCGCATGGGATACATCCAAACAAATTTGGTGAACGAATCTACACATATCAGTAACATGGTATTTCCTGATTTGGATCGTGGATACGGACCTGAGAAATCTAGATAAAGTTTCGAAAAAGGGGTCTTTGGGATTTCTGATATCAATTGGCTTACTTGAGTATTTCTGGCGGGTTTGCTAAGGGCGCATAATGAACATTTCTTTACGAAGTTGGCTATTTCGCAGTTCATATTGTTCCAATGATATTCCTTTCGAATGCGATGTATCGTCTTATTGATTCCCATATGGGCTCCTATGGTAGAGGAATGGAAGTATTCCATTAGCATGGGCTTAATTACATCCGGGGCTATTATTCTTAATTCCTTTCCGTCTCTTATCTTGAGACAGATTACATTCTTACTCAACACGTACTTCTCGGATTTAATACCTTGGGTAAGTTGTTCTATAATAGGCTTCAGTAAGGGGTCTTGTTGTTGATACAGGGCAATGTTTGTAAAGGCTAGGGGGAATTCAGTAATTACGGCGTTAGCACTTGCTATTTCCGGCTTCACTATGTTTTCGGAAGTTTTAGTGGGTGTTTGGAACATACGGGACAGGGTATCGGCGACTACATTTTGAGTACCTTTAATATGCTGCACTCTGAATTTGTAGCAGTTTAATTTCAATATCCATCTGCCAATTCGTCCTAATTGTTTAGGGTGATTCAATAACCATGATAACGCCTGATTGTCGGTTTCCAAAAGGAATTCTTTATGTTCTAGGAAGGGTTTAAATTTTTCGAACGCAAAAACAATTGCTAAACATTCCAATTCATATGCGGAACACTTTCTTTCTTGATCGCTCAGTGTTCGTGATGCATAACTAATTGGTAGTCTACAGTTATCTATCTCTTGGTATATCACGGCACCTAACGCTACACTGGAACTGTCGGTTTGCACGACGAATGGTTTTGTGAAATCAGCTAATTGCAAAACTGGAGGAGATATAATGCTTTCTTTAAGTTGCTCAAACGCGTTTTGATGTATTGAGCTCCATTCGAACTTCGTTCCCTTCTTTCGTAAGTAGTTTAGGGGTGCTGCTATTTCAGCAAGATGTGGAATATATTTGTGGAAATAATTCACCATACCTAAAAATCGGGCTATACCTTTTGCATCTCGTGGGGGTGCAAATTCTCTAATAGCACGGGTACGTTCGGGGTCAATGCTTACCTTTCCATTCGCTTTCACGATATGTCCTAAGAAAGAAAACTGAGGGACAGCAAAACTTACCTTATTTGGGTTCACCGTTAATCCTGCTCTTAGTAAACGAGATAACACTTCACGCAAATGTCTAAGATGTTGTTCCATTGATTCACTGTATATTACGATGTCGTCCAAATAGTGGTACACATATTTAAATTTAATGTCGTGAAATATCTTCTCCAATAGTCTACTACATACGGAACTTCCTTGAGATATTCCAAAGGGTACCCTAGTAAATTGGTACAAGTTAAAAGGAACTGCAAACGCGGTTAGACGTTTGGATTCTTCTGAAAGAGGTATTTGGTGAAAAGCTTGATTCAGATCCATTACCGTAAAGACCATAGCTTTAGCAAAATAATGAAACGCACTATGGATGTCTGGAAGAGGGATTGATTCAAATTCTATTCTTTTATTTAATTGCCTGTAGTCTACCACTAGTCGGTGTTTATCTTGTCCTTTAGGTACTAAAAGGAGGGTGAAGAATATGGGGACGTAGAGGGTTCTATGACTCCTTGGTCCAATAACTTGTTGATGTGGTTTCGCATGACTTCCATCTTGGGGGGCGACAACTTGTACGGGGGTAGTCGTATTACTTTCTGATCACTCAGATTAATTTTATACTCTATTAGGTCCGTAAGTCCTAGTTTTGGTGTAAGAACCGAGGAAAATTCTTTTATTAGTTTTACTATTTTGACTCTATCTCTTCGATCTAGGTGAGATAAATCTGAATCTTGGTGTATTACATGTTCAGTAGATGAACAACGTTTATCTTCATTACCATCAAATTTATGTTTTCTTGCACGGTCAAATCTGAAATAAAATTCTCGCTCGTAGATGTCAAGAATCATTCCTGTCTTACTAATAAAATCTGCACCTAATATTAAAGCAGGTCCTAATTCTTTACATACTAACATTGTAAACATCCAACTTAGGTTTTTTATTTTAACCTTAACGGTAATGCTCAGGTTTATATTTATTTTACGTTTATCAGCGGTAGCACACTTTATATTCACAGGTTGGTTCCGTTTTACTAGATTATGTTTAGCTAACATGTCCGCTAATTCTTGGCTGATTAAGGTTCTACTAGATCCCGAATCAATTAAGGCGATGGGGGATGTAACGCCTAAGTCGACTCGTATTAATGGTAGTAGATTTTTTTTCCATTTACATCTATTAATCGCATTACACTTTTCACGAAATTCTCGCACATAGGGGTCGATTTCTTTCGCACCTTTTTTGTTTTTTACTTGGTTACAGAATAATTCATTCTTATTATTATTACTGGTTTCTTTTAGTTTACCCAATTTCGAGTAGCTGCGGAAGACACAGGTTTTCGGGTCTCCCTGCCTTACATGTTTTTTGAATTGGGGTAATTCCGTTCCAATGGCTTACTTTTGCACTCTCTTCTTATGTGCCCATATTTGCCACAATTATAACAGGTGGGTTTTCTGCGAGGTGGGTACTTGGTTTCCGCTTTATCTGGGTTTACAGTTAACTTACCAGCTTTGCGCACATGGTGAGGTCTACTAGAAACTTGTCTTTCATACGAGGTTGTTACATCAGGCAGTAGTGATCGCAATTGATGTCTATTAGTTCCAGAGGTTTTCATTGCTTCTCTATTTTGATCTGAGTATGAATACTCAGAATATTCTCTACATTTGAAGAATGGATACTGCACTGTTCTAGATCAGCAATTGTATTGGGTCTATTCATCAATGATAGTCGAGATCTTTCTTCAGGTGACACGCCTATTAAAATGGTGTCCACCAGTTGTGTTTCATTCCAGCTTACACGTAGTAGTCGAGAGGACTCCCTAATATCGGAGATGTAGTGAGCCAATCTCTCCTGATGTCCTTGTACTCGGAGTACTGTCTTTCTTTTTATTTCCTCATAGATGCCGGTGGGAATAAAGTATTTTATTATAGAGCTATGTAGCTCTTCTACTGGGAAAGTAGAGGTTAGGGCTTCTAGCACACGATTTTTTAACGGGGGTTTACACTTTGGTAACAGAACTTGTAAAATTTGCCAGTCATTCAGCTGCTGTAGATCCTTTATCTGAAGAAGATAACTAATAAAGGTTAGTAATTTGGAAACATTTAAGCCATCCGTATAAGGGATTTCGGTTAAAATCTTCTCCACAGGGTGAGTCATTTTTCCGTATAGATCTGCGTTATAGTTCATAGGTGTAATTCCTCGATGAGGGCGGTTAGATTCATTGGAGGTGGTGGTCAATTCATTATTTCCGGGACGAAACTGAAAATGCTCGGGAGGAGGGGCATTTACATCTGTATCAGTATTTTGTTCTGGGTTCGCTTGCACTTGCGATACGATAGGTGAGTTCCGATCCGAGTTAGGCGGAGGTAAACCAGTGGTGGGGGATTGTACTGGGGAGATGTGTAATTTCATTAATGATTTCTCTATTTCGTCCATCCTGAATGAGTCGGATTTTCGTCTTAAATCGTTAATAATTGAAGGTAAGCGGCGTAGAGCTTCGTCTGCTAGCTTTTGTACATCAACGGGTATTTCTGTGAGATTCGGCCAGATCGACAAATTTTTTATTCGCCTGGTTAAATGCTCTATTCTCTGGGTAGTCCGCAAAATTTTTGCCGGAGATTTCTCGTCTTGGAGTGTTTGAGACAATAAGTATAGTTCACTATACTTGGCATTACAAATTTCTTTCTCGCTTTCATAATCGCGTTGGCTTAGATAGTTTAATTGCACGGGCGCATCAAATCCACATTCGCGAATTGACCTTCGTAATTCCGCGACTGTTACATCAGCATGGGGTAGTCCACGCAAAAGAGCTTCGTAAGATAGCTCGTCTTGTAATAACAAATCCGGGTTAAATTGGGCCATTTTGTTCTAACACATTAGCACGTACTTAAATTTAATACTAGTACATTACACATATATTACATATATATAATAAATTCTTAAGTAATCAATTTACACAAATTAGAAAAGAACAATTTCTCTTCTAAGGGAGAGACAGAAATCACACACACATATTTTTCAAGGTTAAATAGCCGATCAGCTGTTTTCTGGAATGTAGGTCACCCTCTGTGTTTAGTTAACAAGGAACTGGTGTGTCAGTGAGAAAGGGGGTTGTACTCTTATTGTTCTCTACACAATGCGACTGAATAACACAACTACTTTATACCGTTATAAACGAGAGAAGGGGAGCACAATCTTATTCAACAAATTTATTATTATTATTTCGCTTGACAACACTTTGACTTATTTTGTTCACAAGTTTTAAATCACGAACTTCTACTTAATTACCTTGGTCTACATTACATACTTTATTATTAACAAAGTTATTTTTAATTTATTTTTTTTTATAACACCTACTAGTGTATGTAAGCTATATAGTTGGACATACACTGTGCCGAATGATTCAGGAAACAACAGGTCATGGATTGTCGTAAACAAACCTGTTACAGATTGTTCGCTTGACCAAAATTGTTATGTTTGGTCACAATTCATGTATGCAAGTAATTATATCGAATAATGCAGGTTCCTACTGGCCTATAGAATGCAAAAGCTATATGCATTGTATGACGCTAAGGATATTTCACTTATACATATTATCATTTACGTAACTTAATACACTATTAAATATGTTTTGAACATTAAAGTTATTAAAGTAACTTTCTGAGTGCATAGATCAATATTATATATTTAGTTATTGTTCTTACAAATTATCCACGCATAGTGATGCAATTTTGTTTGTGACATTCTATACACAAATAAAACTCTTTCCTTTGTTTACTTTTTTTTTTTTTTTTTTAAAAGAGTGACGCAATTATGTTTGCGTCACGATCCTTAAAACACCTTTATAAAATTTAGCAGAGTGGCGCACTTTTGTAACGTCTTTTCGCCGCGTGACAAATCCAGGGAACCCATCGCAATTAAACTCCGTTAATTAGATGGGCTGCCTACGTTGTAACAGAATTGATCACAAATAATTAATATAACAAATTACTTACTAACTGTGTAAGGAAACAATGGCAAGGTATACAATTGATTTAAGCACTCCTCATATGTGTGTAACAAGAAGACTTCTCTTTATTTAACATTTAAAAAACATTTACTGACAGATCCCATGACATTACTAATTATTAAGTTATTTGAAAGGTTTCTTTAAACTTTGGGATCAAAATTGATTCTATAGCTATACCTCGGATCCGGGTAACCTTCGGTATGTATTCGTTAAAACTTTTAGTCATAATCAATTTATGATATTAGCTTGCAAGACTTTCTTTTATTCAACCATTGGAAGAATGGTATTATTGCTTGAATTATATTACTCTACATATAAACTGTTAAACTATTAGCATATAAACTGTTACAACGTATGAAGTTAGAATAGTTACATGAAATTCTTAGATTTAATTTATAAGTCTTTACAAGGTTAATAGTTTCTGAAAAGTCTCTTTCAAGATGTGTTGTGTAACAAATATTAGTAACCCTCGATAGACAGGCTATCGAGTCACCTTTTAATTGGTATGCAGAAGACTCGTCCTGGGGTATCCGTCTTGGGAAACAGGAACAGCTACGTCGTCATCTCGGTCTGGTCTTCGTCAGTAAAGGGCTCCAAAGTTCGCAGGTTGAACTTTCTACGATGATCTTGTAGATTCTCGGATGTCCTGATCTGCATATTCTGTCGCGTGTATTAGAGTTTGTGGCTTCTGATAGTTCACATCTCCAGGTTTGATGTTGGAAGTGTTGTTATTTCTTGAAGTTCGAAGTCATCTTGAGTTACACCTTTTTTACTTTTCGAGTTTTACACTTTAAATCTCTTGTTTATTTACATAACTATATTAGTTAACACATCCAGATGCTTTAAACAGCTATTTCTGGTACACCATCTTAAGGTAAAACAAAGTATGGGTAACATATTTTAAGAGCACAGCTCTTACGTCTATACTGTACGAAGTCACCATTGCGAGAGAGCGAAATTCTGCTCCCTTCGCCTGGTACTGGGCAAAATGGTAGTGGGGCAATTACCGCGCGAGAATATAGTTCCTAACTATATTTAAGTTAACATTTTTATTTATACAAACTATCCCTAAACAAATATACTTAATTTAAATCAGTTTTTTTAGCGACTATCTGTGTCTTCAGATTTTTAATTATTAACATTAGGTTTTTTTTATCTTATTCTAACTTACACAGGACTCGGAAAACATGTCGAGTCTGGAATCAACAGGACAGTGCCTGCTCACAAGCAAAGGGTTAAATATGATATTAATAACTCTTTACAATCTATCTTTTTATTAGAGTATCTTCTAACTAACTAATTACTGCTTCCTCTCGTACTGAGTACATACAGGTATTTTATATTAATACAGTGAGATTTAAATGGTTTAATAGCTCGCAACCTTAATTTTTTTAAATTTTTTATTATTTTGATTATTGGTACAATTTAAATCGTCACACTTTCCATGAACGTAACAATGGTTTCGTTAACGGTAGGAAGGTTGACATTGCGGTTATGGGTTTTTCGTTACGATCGGTTATGGCATGCAGTACCTTGGTCTGACAGCTTTCAATGAACTTGGCAATGGTTTTGTTATCAATAGGCAGGTTGATATTGCGGTTATGGTTATATCGTTACGATTGGTTATGGCATGCAGTACCTTGGTCTGACAGCTTTCAGTGAGCGTGGCAATGGTTTCCTTAACGATATGCAGGTTGATATTGCGGTTATGGGTATATCGTTACGATCGGTTATGTTATGCAGTACCTTAGTCTGACAGCTTTCAATGAACGTGGCAATGGTTTCGTTAACGAAAGCCACGTTGAGATTGCGGTTATGGGTATATCGTTACGATCAGTTATGTCATGCAGTACCTTGGGCTGACAGTTTTCAATGAACATGTCAATGGTTTCGTTAACGATAGGCAGGTTGATATTGCGGTTATGGGTATATCGTTATGATCGGTTATGGCATGCAATATCTTGTTCTTACAGCTTTCAATGAACTTGGCAATGGTTTCATTAACGATAGGCAGGTTGATATTGCTATTGTGGGTATATCGTTACGATCGGTTATGGCATGCAGTACCTTGGTCTGACAGCTGTCAATGAACTTGACAATGGTTTCGTTAACGATAGGCAGGTTGATATTGCGGTTATGGTTATATCGTTGCGATCGGATATAGCATGCAGTACCTTGGTCTGACAGCTTTCAATGACCTTGGCAATGGTTTCGTTAACGGTAGGCAGGTTGATATTACGGTTATATGGGTATATCATTACGGTCGGTTATGGCATGCAGTACCTTGGTCTGACATATTTCAATGATCTTGGCAATGGTTTCGTTAACGATAGACAGGTTGACATTGCGGGTGTTGGTATATCGTTACGATCGGTTATGGCATGCTGTACCTTGTTCTAACAGCTTCCAATGAACGTGGCAATGGTTTCGTTAATGATAGGCATGTTGAAATTGCGATTATGGGTATATCGTTACGATCAGTTATGGCATGCAGTACCTTGGTCTGACAGCTTTCAATGAACGTGTCATGGCATGCAGTACCTTGGTCTGACAGCTTTCAATGAACGTGGCAATGTTTTCGTTAACGATAGGCAGGTTGACATTGCGGTTATGGGTATATCGTTACGATCGGTTATGGCATGCTGTACCTTGGTCTGACAGCTTTCAGTGAACTTGACGACTTTCACTGTTTTGTTGACGACGATGGAAACGAACTCGGCAAGTAACTAGCCATTATGGACATCATCGCATATGCCAGCAAGCTTTTGATATTTGCACCTCTAGTAAACACAATCGTTTCGAATCACAATCACGTAAGGACAAACCATTGGTTAACGGACCATTATTATAGATTACAGTGGACGGACGGGGACACATCGTTCGAACATCTTATGGCGATATTAGTAAAGTACACGTTTCCTTTTAACTTTATGTTCGTAAAAGGATTACAGAAAAAAGATTTCTGGAGAAGCGTATTGTACATTTCATTATTATAAATTTAGAAGTTTTCAGTTGTCCTAAACTCGATTACGTTCAATACACGGAAAAGCCTGTCTCGTGTACCGCTTATTTCCAGAAAATATGTTATCGTTGCGTGTGAACGAAAAGTTAGCGACGTACATAAATTATTGTGTGAAATAGAACACAAGCCATGCTAAGTGTGCGTCTTTCACTGTGTGTGTGTGTGTGTGTGTGTGTGTGTGTGTGTGTGTGTGTGTGTGTGTGTGTGTGTGTGTGTGTGTGGCAGCTGTTACTTTTTTTGTTGATGAGTGTGCATTAGTTGTTATGATGATGTAATCGACTCCGTCTGTCTGGCCGTCTGTTTATCGCGGCGTGTGAACGTAGTCGTACATAAATTTTTTTAAATAACAGAACACACAAGCTGTCTGACACCATCTGTTATCACAGCGTGTGGGAAACAGAACGCAAGCCAAACTAAGTGCGCGTCCGTGACTTTGTGTGTGGGAGCTTTTTTTTTTTTGTTGTTACCATCTCTTTCGTTTACATCCTTGAGATGAACATCTTGTGTCGATATTAGTAAAGTACACGTTTCCTTTTAACATGTACAAATACTAGAGTACACGCTTTACGAGAGTGGGTTGTATCAGATTTTAGAATAATCAATATGTTTCTGATAAATTACTAACATTATTGTTTAGCGCTTACGTAAAAAAATAACAGTCGTCGCCTTTCTATCGATTACATCATCTGTCTAAAAATAAATTAGCGTCGACGACATGTTCAAACAAGCACATGTGCTGTCTAGTCGTATAAAAATAACCGACACCCCTCTTCCTCACCTACCCATCTATCCGTGAGAAATCAGCTTGTGACCTGTTCACACGGTTAAAAATAAACGCTTACTGTGCGTTGAGTGGTTTCCCCCATCTCCGGTTTCCACCTCCACAACTACCTCCCTATATATTCGCTGTGCACGAGCGTTATTCGTTCATTCGTTGAGAGACGTGCCAGAAATTATTATAAATTCTTTATTTTAAAATGGCGTCAATCACTGAAAAGTTTGCAACTATTAGCGCAATCGAGTATAAAAAAATAAAGGAATTGATAATCGGTGTAAAATATCCGATAGAAGAAATGCAGAATATAGACGCAAAGTACGGGAAAGCTGTACTCGTCACTCTCCAAGATTACAGAGACCCTAAACTAAAATATCGTGTATATCTACCAAAGAGATACGCAGGCGTTTTCGAAGATGAGGAATTAAAAAATTTAGTACCGTGTTCGCTGCAACTAATTTATCGTGGAGAAAAGGATAGAGCTTACATAGTAGAAATTGTACAGTAGGACCGAATGGACATCTTCATTTGTCGCGTACGATTACATATATTGTTATTGTGTGGTGTGTGTGTGTGTGTGTGTGTGTGTGTGTGTGTGTGTGTGTGTGTGTGTAGTTTATTGTATATTTTTATGTGTGTTTGATTACAATATATGTAAATTTTGCTTTGCTTAGTTGTTTATTTTCAACTATCCTTTTTTCCTTCCATCATGCATATTTCATAAGTGAAATGTCAATCAGAACAATTGCACAAATGCACGATAATCAATTTTTACAAGTGAAATGATATTCAATTTTGCACCGCAGTAGTAAATCCGAACGGCAGCAGTGTAAATATCTAAACCCATACACTATAACACATGCACAAGTTGACAACGTGACCAACGCCAGTACAGTTCTCGAGTTGGCAACAATGCAATTCACCTCTTCACATCGACGATATCCGGACAATGGGGTGGCAGGGTTGTATCAGATTTTAGAATAATCAATATGTTTCTGATAAATTACTAACATTATTGTTTAGCGCTTACGTAAAAAAATAACAGTCGTCGCCTTTCTATCGATTACATCATCTGTCTAAAAATAAATTAGCGTCGACGACATGTTCAAACAAGCACATGTGCTGTCTAGTCGTATAAAAATAACCGACACCCCTCTTCCTCACCTACCCATCGAACCGTGAGAAATCAAGATGTATCCTGTTCACACAGTTAAATACATCACCTGTCTAAAAATAAATTAGCGTCGACGACATGTTCGAACAAGCACGAGTGCTGTCTAGACGTATAAAAAAATAACCGACTCCCCTCTTCCCCACCTACCCATCTATCCGTGAGAAATCAGCTTGTGACCTGTTCACACGGTTAAAAATAAACGCTTACTGTGCGTTGAGTGGTTTCCCCCATCTCCGGTTTCCACCTCCACAACTACCTCCCTATATATTCGCTGTGCACGAGCGTTATTCGTTCATTCGTTGAGAGACGTGCCAGAAATTATTATAAATTCTTTATTTTAAAATGGCGTCAATCACTGAAAAGTTTGCAACTATTAGCGCAATCGAGTATAAAAAAATAAAGGAATTGATAATCGGTGTAAAATATCCGATAGAAGAAATGCAGAATATAGACGCAAAGTACGGGAAAGCTGTACTCGTCACTCTCCAAGATTACAGAGACCCTAAACTAAAATATCGTGTATATCTACCAAAGAGATACGCAGGCGTTTTCGAAGATGAGGAATTAAAAAATTTAGTACCGTGTTCGCTGCAACTAATTTATCGTGGAGAAAAGGATAGAGCTTACATAGTAGAAATTGTACAGTAGGACCGAATGGACATCTTCATTTGTCGCGTACGATTACATATATTGTTATTGTGTGGTGTGTGTGTGTGTGTGTGTGTGTGTGTGTGTGTGTGTGTGTGTGTGTGTGTGTGTGTGTGTGTGTGTGTGTGTGTGTGTGTGTGTGTGTGTGTGTGTAGTTTATTGTATATTTTTATGTGTGTTTGATTACAATATATGTAAATTTTGCTTTGCTTAGTTGTTTATTTTCAACTATCCTTTTTTCCTTCCATCATGCATATTTCATAAGTGAAATGTCAATCAGAACAATTGCACAAATGCACGATAATCAATTTTTACAAGTGAAATGATATTCAATTTTGCACCGCAGTAGTAAATCCGAACGGCAGCAGTGTAAATATCTAAACCCATACACTATAACACATGCACAAGTTGACAACGTGACCAACGCCAGTACAGTTCTCGAGTTGGCAACAATGCAATTCACCTCTTCACATCGACGATATCCGGACAATGGGGTGGCAGGGTTGTATCAGATTTTAGAATAATCAATATGTTTCTGATAAATTACTAACATTATTGTTTAGCGCTTACGTAAAAAAATAACAGTCGTCGCCTTTCTATCGATTACATCATCTGTCTAAAAATAAATTAGCGTCGACGACATGTTCAAACAAGCACATGTGCTGTCTAGTCGTATAAAAATAACCGACACCCCTCTTCCTCACCTACCCATCGAACCGTGAGAAATCAAGACGTATCCTGTTCACACAGTTAAATACATCACCTGTCTAAAAATAAATTAGCGTCGACGACATGTTCGAACAAGCACGAGTGCTGTCTAGACGTATAAAAAAATAACCGACTCCCCTCTTCCCCACCTACCCATCTATCCGTGAGAAATCAGCTTGTGACCTGTTCACACGGTTAAAAATAAACGCTTACTGTGCGTTGAGTGGTTTCCCCCATCTCCGGTTTCCACCTCCACAACTACCTCCCTATATATTCGCTGTGCACGAGCGTTATTCGTTCATTCGTTGAGAGACGTGCCAGAAATTATTATAAATTCTTTATTTTAAAATGGCGTCAATCACTGAAAAGTTTGCAACTATTAGCGCAATCGAGTATAAAAAAATAAAGGAATTGATAATCGGTGTAAAATATCCGATAGAAGAAATGCAGAATATAGACGCAAAGTACGGGAAATCTGTACTCGTCACTCTCCAAGATTACAGAGACCCTAAACTAAAATATCGTGTATATCTACCAAAGAGATACGCAGGCGTTTTCGAAGATGAGGAATTAAAAAATTTAGTACCGTGTTCGCTGCAACTAATTTATCGTGGAGAAAAGGATAGAGCTTACATAGTAGAAATTGTACAGTAGGACCGAATGGACATCTTCATTTGTCGCGTACGATTACATATATTGTTATTGTGGTGTGTGTGTGTGTGTGTGTGTGTAGTTTATTGTATATTTTTATGTGTGTTTGATTACAATATATGTAAATTTTGCTTTGCTTAGTTGTTTATTTTCAACTATCCTTTTTTCCTGCCATCATGCATGTTTCATAAGTGAAATGTCAATCAGAACAATTGCACAAATGCACGATAATCAATTTTTACAAGTGAAATGATATTCAATTTTGCACCGCAGTAGTAAATCCGAACGGCAGCAGTGTAAATATCTAAACCCATACACTATAACACATGCACAAGTTGACAACGTGACCAACGCCAGTACAGTTCTCGAGTTGGCAACAATGCAATTCACCTCTTCACATCGACGATATCCGGACAATGGGGTGGCAGTGTAAATATATCTGAAACCCGTACACTATAACACATCCATGAGTCGACAACGTGACCGATGCCAGTACAGTTCTCCAGTTGGCAACAATGCAATTCACCTCTTCACATCGACGATATCCGGACAATGGTGGCAGTGTAAATATATTTGAAACCTGTACACTATAACACATGCACGAGCCGACAACGTGGCCGACGCTAAACCAGCACACATGCACAAGTTGACAACATCGACGCTTTTCCAACGTGGACACCCTTCCGGAAAACACAGTATATATCCAAACCCATACACTATAACACACGCTCGAATCGCCAACGTGGCCGAACCTTAACCAGCACACTCTTACACTACCTGACTGAGTTGGCAACAATGCAATTACTTAACACATAGACACAACATCGACGATATCGAGACAATTGTGGCAGTGTAAATATATCCGAAACCAGTACACTATAACACCGAGTTGACAACGCGTTGGCAACAATGGCGGCAGTGTAAACATATATTCAACCCGTACACTATAACACCGAGCCGACAACGTCGATTAAACCCAACACAAGTTGGCAACACCGACGCTTTTCCAACATGGCCGAACTTCCGGACAAACCCCTTACATATACATACCCATACACTATAACACATGCACGAATCGGCAACCCGGCCGTACCTTAACCACTACACACATACACAACCCGACAACATCGCATGGCAACAATGGCGGCACATATATTCAACCCGTACACTATAACACCGAGCCGACAACGTCGCCAACACAAGTTGGCAACACCGACGCTTTTCCAACATGGCCGAACTTCCGGAAAAACCCCTTACATATACATAACCATACACTATAACACATGCACGAATCGGCAACCTGGCCGAACCTTAACCAGCACACTCCTACCACAACCCGACAACATCGCACCTTTTCCAACATGGCCGCCGCCGCGGACAAAATGGACGACGACCCCACCACTCCTAGCGACGATCAAGCCACGACCAGGCCGCCGCCCAGCGACGATGACGACGTCAACGACGACGTCAACGGCGAACGGCGAACGGCGAACATAGCCACGCCTCCGCCAATCAACGCACACATTACCCCACTTTAGGCCGCGACGACGACAACATGACCGACAGACTACTACCGCATGGTTACCCCCACCACCACAATTTTTGAATTTCCCGCCGTGTGACGTCACTTCCGGAGTAGAACTCTCAGTTTCCCCCTACTGTAGTCTAACGTTATACTGTCTCATTTTTCCCCTGCTCCAGGTTTGTGGGCCCTTGCTTGCAGTACATATTGTACATGTCCGAACCTATTTCTCTACGTCGTGGCGATGATGAAGCCAATAGAATCGCTTCCGTATTTTGTCAAGGGTTTTGTTAACCCCAAGATGGCCTCCAGACGTTCCACCATGCATCTCCTTCAAAACAGTAGCCCTTCAGCACTTCCGAACCATGGCAGATATCTTGCAAATCCGGGAGGTGACCTTCCTCTTTTGTTCTTGTCGACAATCTTGTATCGTCCAGCCGTCTGCCAGAAAATCTATAGTGATGGCTTGAACATGTTGGCTGGCGTTTTGTTCTTCCTTTCTGTGGCAATGTCGGCACTCTTCCGGGCACGGTCTTCGTGATAAGCCATCCGCATTACCATGCAGGCGCCTCCGCCGATTTTGCACCTTGAAGTTGTACTCTTGCCGACGTTCGAGCCACCTTGCCAACTGCCCTTCCGGATTTTTAAATCTCAAAAGCCATGCAACCCCGGCATGGTCGGTGCGTAGTGAAAACTCCTTTCCATAGAGGTATTTATGGAAGTGCTCCAAACCTCGGACAATTGCCAGCAACTCTCTCCTTGTAACGCAATAATGTCTCTCTGGTTTAGAAAGCGTCTTGCTGTAATACCCTAATACACGTTCTTCACAGTTTTGCACTTAAGATAAAACTGCTCCTAGACCATATAGCAGTTTTACTAGTATATAGTATATACTACTAGTATATAGTAGTATGCTTCCGCCTGTGTCTACGATATACTTCCCTTCCGTAGCTGGGAAAGCGAGAATTGGCTGCGAACATAATGCCATTTTCAAAGTCCTAAATGCTTGATCACACTCCCTCGACCAATGGAAGTTTTGTTTATTTTCCGTTAGCTCATGTAGTGGTTTAGCAACAGTAGGGAAGCCTTTTAAAAAACGTCTGTAGTATGAGCATAACCCCAGGAAACTCAGAACTCCGTGTTTACTCTTCGGAACTGGTCTACTTAAGGTGTCTACTTTATTAGAATCCATGCTAACATCCGCAGCCGAAACCAGATGGCTCAGACTGTACTTCCTTCTAGAATAGAGAACACTTCTTCGGGCTCAGCTTCAGTTGGACACCGTGAATTCTAGTTAGAAGGTTTTAAGGTTTTTCAAATGGTCTTTGAAAATTTTTTCGATGACTATGAGATCGTCTAAATAAACAAGGCAAGTTTTCCATTTCAGGCCTCGGAGTACCAGGTCCAACAATCTTTCAAATGTTGCCGGTGCATTACAGACTCCAAATGACATGACATTAAATTAGAATAAGCCACTTGGGGTCGAGAAAGAGGTCTTTTCCTTGTCTTTTTGATGAAGACCCACTTGCCAATATCCACTCTTCAGGTCCAATGTGGAAAACCACTGTGCTCCGGACAGCTTGTCGAGTGTATCATCAACGCGAGGTAATGGATAGTAGTCTTTCTTTGTAACGTCATTCAACCTCCGGTAGTCTACGCAGAAACGCAATCTACCATCCTTCTTCGCTACCAGCAATACCGGAGAAGACAAGCACTTGACGAAGGCTCGATTACTCCCTCTGTCAACATGTCCTGCACTAACCGAGACATTTCCTCTTGCTTAGATAATGGAGGCCTTCGAGGAGGTTGGCGTATCGGTGTTGTGTCTCCGGTATTTATGCGATGTTGTACAAGAGAGGTTCTTCCCAATTACTGGCTCCAAACTGCAAAAGAATCTTTAAATTCATGTAAAAACCCTCTGAGTTCTTTTACCTCACTACTTAAGATGTCGTTGGAAGATCTGTTCAATAATTCCTGCAGTTCCTCTGGTAATTCGGAAGTGACTGTAGTACTGCATCTTCTTTGCGTCATTCCGGCTACCCAGGCCACAGGAGTCAATTTGCCTAGAAGCCTATTGCTTTGTAAAGTGACAGTTTGATCCAAAGTATTTGCCACTCTAATAGGTCCATTTCTGGTTTCGTCAGGTTTTACTAAACTTATGGCAATTAGTATGGACGGAGTGCTGACTTCCTGGGGTTCGAATATAGAACACTGGTTGCCCCTAGTATCTACCTCAGTTCTAACCATGATGATCTTTTCGGAGTTTGGCGGAACAGTTACGGCCACTTGATTTACACGTCCGTCGATTTTTCTGATGCATTCGTTGTGGAGAGCATTACCTCTCCTTTTCCGATTCTCAATACATTGTTTTTAAAGTCGACTATAAATCCATATGCGTTCATAACGTCCACACTGATAATTGCTTTATCAACAATGCCTGCAACAAGTACTTGATAATCAAACTCAAGTCGACCGAGGCGTAGGTGTATCTCCATTTTTCCAAAACCTTTTACAGGCCGTCCAGTAGCTGTTCGCAAGGTGCAAGAGTCCAGATTAGCTTGAGATCTTTCACCACGTCGGGGCGCACAATGGAAACTGTTGCACCTGTGTCAACTGTAATCGAGGTTGGCCTTTCTTGAACAAATCCGGTAACCACCAAGCTCCCGCTGTTTTTCTGAAATGTGGAAATTGGGTATTGTCTAGAGGCTTCGTTACTCCAGTTAGTCAGCACTCACCCCGTAGTACCGACTACTGGTCGTTTCCCTGCTACTGAACTTTAACCCGACAATCTCGTTGTAGATGTCCAGGTTTCCCACTTCGATAACACTTCGGTCTTCCATCTTTTCTTACTTTACTCTGTGGCGCTGCTCGTTGGGTATCTGTTCTTTGCTCTTCTTCTTCATCGTCTGTGCCGACGCGATCTTTGAGCGCGCGCACTTTATGACTTGCCCAACCAGACGCTGACTTTGTGGTCTCAAATTGCAAACCACGTACCAGGGCGTCCGCACTATGGTCTGGTATAGACCCGATAGTCGACGTGTAAATGTCTTTCACCCCAAAGTAGCAGCATTATGTATGCACACACACATTACAGCTGGAATATTCGAGAAACTTGTAGAACGTTCCGTATTACGTAACGCTTTTCCGCATTACGTAACAATATTTTAAACTCTTAGCGTATGTTCATTGTAAATATCGAGTAGATTCGTGTGTCAGCCTTTAGCAGCTCGCAAGAATCACATCTCCGATACCTGTATTCTACTAGTATGTTTTTAACAACGTGTTTTCTTGACAATGTTTCACGGATTAAATGAAATATTGCCAAATTATGATCAATCATGTATGTCATACGTAATGTCACAGCAAAGATAGTGAAAATATGACATCTGCTCTGTGTACTCGTATTCAAATTCAAACCTCCGCTCAACAGTCCCTGAAAGGACCAAGGCGTACCGCGCGGCTGTTGTGTGCAAGGTGACGGTTGCATGGCTAGTAACAACAACGCGCCACCAGCCGCTAGTTGCGGTATTCACAGCCAGGAGGCGGGCGCTGGTATCTCAGCGCCTACTCAGTTCGGCCTCACGACGCTGAGTGCACGCCGTACGGAGCTTCCGCCGGAAATTGAACCCGGCACCACGAGCGCATCAAGCGGCCGCGTTAGCCACTAGACCACCAGAAGGCTCCTGTACTCGTATTATCTAATATAATTTGAATACACGCCGAACATTTGAGTTGCGAAACTAAAATCCATCGTTTCCTCTTGTGTATAGAAATTTTCACATTTTACTTAATTTTAACTGAAATACGTTTCACTGAATTTCGCTTGATTACCTGCTCATCCGCAAACAGCATTGTATTCAAGTATGTTGCATTATGTATTTCAATTCGAACTCAATTTTAATTTTTGTTCTCTACCTATGCGATCAACAGTTATTAAACAATGTCGGAGACAACCTACAGATTTGCCTCGTTCCTTGATTAATATCAGTCTCCTATGACAAATCCTCTCCTGTAGACAATGCTATGAATACATTTAAAAGCTTGCCGTATAATAATAACATTATGGTTATTATATAATAATGTTATGATTAATAACAATGTTAAATTATGGTTCAGTATATAAACAAAAATTGTTTAATTCAAAATAAGTATGTAGTTACATTTATCAAAAATATGAAATGTACTTATGTAGTAATACGTTGTTATATATTTTTATCGTTGTTTTAGTTCTGTAAAATTATTGTTATTATAAAAAATCCTGCACAATAGTCCTATTTATGTTATGCTATTTAAGGTGCAAATCTGATACAATACTTTTGTATTTAACTCAATAATACTCATAAATTAATTATAGTGCTACGTTACTGCGCATAAGGTGTTGTACTGAAGGTGATATAAACACCTTTACTTGGATATTGATAATAGTGACACAAAATTAAATATATCCGAATGACTGGTTTAGCCAGTGAACCTTGTGATTTGACAGCGGTGACGATCAGATTGTGTTGACATGATGCGTAGGCCTAGTTGACAATTTGTTCCTTAAATCCAGTTTCTTACGTCATGTAAAATCGAAAGCACAAGTTACGAATGCAATTTTAGATAAGTTAATAAAAATTCATTTCATTTCAATTTTGATCTTTTTTTCTCAAAAATCGGTAATGGTACTATCACGTTTTTTGTGTCAAACGATAATATTTCAATAAATAAACATTTAAGTTGTGAACGTAAGAGTAGAAAATAAGCAAGATGCATAAACCATTATGTTTAGTCAAAACGTTCGGAGTCTTTCAAAATCTTACTCATAAACATTTCTCTTAAAAAAATTTCATTTCATTTAATAAAGACATAAAATAATTTGTCTGTTTAAAATGATGCAAAAATGTATTTCGTATTCAGTTGTATTTGGAAAAACAAAAACTTACTACAAACTTGATTCTCACCTAGGCTTCCGCGACCAGTGCCCATTATGTTAACTCCTCTTCTGGTATAGACCGCGTTAAAAGTGTCTTGTATGACAACGTTTTGCTCATATTACAATGAGTATCCTCAGGTCTAAGTGGAGAAAAGGTTGGCAAGCGAACTCAGTTATATAGTATAGACTACCGGACCACACACCGCCACTTCTACTGTACTTTCAGACATTGTAATATGAGTGAAACGTTGTCATACAAGACACTTTTGACGCGGTCCATAGACCTACTGAAAAAAGACTTCAAAATAATAATTACTACAAACATACCAAATTAATCACATAGCAAGAAATTGTACTTCATATTCATTTCATAATTTGTATTGTGTAGTAGTTAACAAAACAAAACCATATTCCTAAATACAATTTGTTTTATATACTCACATTGAATTATGCAAACTCATTAATACTTAGTTTAAACTTTTATTTAGTTGCAAACTTAGTTCTTTTTGCGTTTTTTTACAATATATTATATTAGTAATATTAAATGTGTGTATTGCGTATATTTATTTCCATGCGCTATTAACTGTGTGCACATTTGTTTATTTAATATTTCGTCGCTACGTAGTGGATCTCGTGAGACGTGTGTCATGCCAAACCGTCTCCCCTCATAAGATTGCCTCTGCATGACGTGATTGCTTGACTATAGAATCGTCAAACTGGATATATTGTTGTTCTACTATTTTCCTTCTGATGATTAGAGAAACTAATATAGATGTGTTCACGTTAAGCCTTTACAAATAAAGACACAAGAAAAACAGATAATACAAGTTGTTTTACTAACTTTTACTGTGTACTATTTAGTAATAAGATACTCAACTAACACTTAAATTTAGAATTTAATATGATGTCAGTAAATTCTATAAGTAAAATAAATTTCTAATATTTCCTCAAATTATAGGTGGTCTTGAAAATTTTGAGTTAAACTTACTACGCCCTGCAGCACTTTTGATAATTAATTTAATTGTGCGAGTTCGCTTCGTTCTGCGCATCTACATACGCGTACTTGGAACACCATTTTACCTTATTGTTAAACAACATTCCGTAATCATGCATTTGTATTTGGAACAATTTTATTTGTGTGTGACATTACATTTTAATACACCAACTTAAAGACAGCAATAAACAGACAAGCAAGAAACGAGATAACACGAAATACCTTAAACTATGCCTATAGTTCAAAGTCAAATAATTCACGGAACATTACTATATAATCATAGTAATCTCCTTGAAAAATTTACAGGCATTGCACAAATGTAATGCACAGAGAAGGGCATTGAAAATACTTCAATAAATCTAAAAAACATATATATTTATGTTCATTCACCAATCAATGAATTCTATCTTCATTCACCAATCAATGAATTCATTCTTCATTTACCAATGTACAGATTATAAGTTAAATGTAGTCTCATTCATAAGCGAAGTTTTATATGTGATATCACGGAAAATTGTATTCTTAACAATTTTACGGGGACAAAGTCATATGGTACCCAGGGAGAAATGTAAATTTATAGAAAGCGGTGGTTTTCTTTAGAAGTAAGAAAACATTAAAATATGTAGTAAAGAGCGATAGCTATTCAAAAGACGACCTTGCGTTGACGCCAGTAAGTCGGCTAAGAATTTATATTTTGTCACGGACGGGTCGGACCGTCATAAAACTGTATTGTTTACTTGGGTGTAAGAAACATTTACTAAGGTTGTAAAAGTTAAGTGCACCTAACAAAAGAGAGAGTATGTGTGAAATGGAAGGTGACGCGAAGTTTCATACCACGTGTTCACGCGCATTTTGTGGACGAATAGCGGATAGCGTCATTTTTTGCGCGGGCTGTTCCGTTAAATAGATTGGGTAGTTTTGAATTTAGCGGTAAGTCAGACCAATAGGCGTGTAGTTTGTCGATATTGAGTGAGGGTAGTTTTAGCGAAATATAAAAATACGGAGTGTAAGAAGTTAGGGCAGTCAACGGAGAGATTACAGATATTAGACTCGTATTAGTTGCAATAATAATTTCTCAGTAATTTGATTAAATATATTTCAATCGCCACGTAAGTCAGTCACGGTAACGCGATATTAAGTATTGTGAAAGCTACATATTATAAACATTTAATAATCGTTTACAAGAATAACGTGCAGAGAAATTAGAGAAGATAAGTTAAAATCGGGTAACATATCCAAGTTTTACTTAACACAGCATCAATCGTTAAATCGAAATACATTGTGATTTAAATGTGTGAAACGTCATGGTGCGGGACAGTCGATCAATAAGCAGTTATTAATCTGGTGTTAGACGCACTTAGCTTTTTAAAAGAATATACTGTGTATTCAACAAGTGTATTAGCATACGGCACATGTGTAGTTATCACTAAGTTGTCAAAGTGAATGGTGTTTAATACCTGTGAAACAAGTGTATAAATTAGTGCAAAACTAACAAGGATAAGGGCTCAACGATTAACGTCGGCGACCTGCCTGGAACGTGTAGAATTGATTACATCGCGGCGCAGAGTGGATTCAACATGCAAGTAAATAATAAAATGAACACTTATTGTACTATTGTCTATTAAATTTAAATGTATGTAACTCATACTTGGTGACTCAATTAGTCAAAGAATTCATAGCCAAGAAATAAGCACAAACAAATTTTATAGCAAACTTATTAAAGGTAATGATCTACAAATTTTGTAATATGTAAATACAAATTAGTTATTAAAAACTTAATTAATAACAGTCAAATTGTGTTTATTTATTACTGGCGCCCTGGGATAATTTTTAAGAGTCGGTACACTAAAGTAATTGTTACATTCTGTTGCTGATAATTAGTATGTTACAAATATTAATATTGTCATTGGGTAAATTAGTTTGATAAACTCTTACTTTTCACATGCTCGTAGGCCGAGTGTAGTATGTATAATAGTAACGTGAACTTTTATTAAGGCCTACTTAAAAGTGTATTACATTCTGGCGCCCGGAACGTGGGACTATTGAGTCACTAATAGAATAGTAAAATAAGAATAAAATAGAATTAAGAATAACGATAATATAAGATATAGTTGTATGATTACGCGGAGTAAGAGTAGGAAAAACATTAACACACAGAACAACACGCACGGAGAAAACAATAACATGAATACAGAAACAACATCCCACGGTAACGAAATGGACTTCGATATAAACAATCAGATAGGAGATTCGCAGACGATCGCACACATTTCAATGGGGAATGAAGAGTCAAGGACGCGGGGACTGAACGAAGAAAATGCAGAAACACAACATATTACACAAGAAACACTAGTAGAGGTTAGAGAGAGACCAGTATATCAGACATTACCAGAGAAAAACAAAGACACCGATATATGTACAATACTCCAACAACTAGTACAACAAACACAACGAATTGAACAACAATCGAAAGAAACAAAAGAACAACTATTACAACAAACACAACGACTTGAACAACAATCGAAAGAAACAAAAGAACAAATAAAAGAACTGGCGGAAAAAACAACACAACAGCTAACACAACAAGCGACACAACACAAACAACAAATGCAACAATTATCAGAGCAGATGCACAAACAAAATATGGAACTAAGAAACGAAGTATTCACGCAACTCAATCAAGAAAGAGCAAATAACCAAAAAATTCTCCAGGAGTTTAGAGTAGATATTGATAATAAGATCGAAGAAAATTGTGATAAGATTAGTACCGAAATTAGTGCCAATACAAAACAACAAATTAAAGAACTTGACGAAAAATACAATAATAATTTTGAAATAATTATTGAAACAGTAAGTGTAAACAATCAAAGATGTGCAGATAACACGGCAGCTATAAATGAATTAAAGGTCGAAAAACTGAAAGAGTTGGAAACTAAAATCAACAGCAAGTCTGACGAGACACACCTTAAATTACAACAAATACAACAGGAAGTACGAACTAAACTAGCGTCAATAAGCAATACACCATGTAATCGGAGCATGACAAACGAACAGGTGAAGGACATAAAATATAATGGCACGGGTGATTTCCCGATGGAATTTATTAAAGAATTGAATGAAATATTCAGAGAACATTATCAAGATGCTGGAAACATCAAGTGGATAGCAAGACACCTTGAAGGAGAGGCAGCAGTGTGGTGGAGGTTAGTAAAAGATAACATTAACAATTTTGTGGACTTCACTGACGCATTTATAAGTAAATATTGGAATGACGTCATTCAAGAGAGAGTACGCAATGAACTGGAATTCGGAAGGTATCACGCCGAGAATGGAATGAACATGATCCAGTATTTAGAGCGTAAACTGTTAGAA
Source organism: Magicicada septendecula (assembly GCA_034769895.1). Lineage (NCBI taxonomy): Eukaryota > Metazoa > Arthropoda > Insecta > Hemiptera > Cicadidae > Magicicada > Magicicada septendecula. The sequence continues at coordinate 180,031,586 of CM068368.1, forward strand.
AATCGTCAATTAATTCCGCCAATACCTGATAAGTATTTAATTAGAAAATTTACTAAACATTATCCGCATGAAATAAGAGTTGCGATAATTACTCGTGGTGTAGTGACAATCAATGAATTCGAGCAGGTCTTGTTAGAATTTATGAGTCTAAGAAGTGACACCAGAGAGGCGAGCCGAGGGTACTATGACGGACGGCGAGATCGTAAATCATGGACGAGGGTTGAAGAGGAGAGAGAGCGACCAGCTGAGCACGGGCGCACAAATGAAAGTGAAAGTAGGCCAGTCACTTCACACTACCCCAAACGAACAAACAAGTTTAAAAATGAGAACGAACCTATTCCATCGACCAGCGGTGCGAACGGTAACAAAGTTAATACCGTTATGCCAAAAAACTAGCTAAGTTCTGTAAATATGAAGTAGACTTAAGTAATATTAGTAAATATATTAACACTACTTTTCTAGATTTAAGAGATGATTTAATGGATGATGATGATGTCAACATAATATGTAAAGTTAATAAATGTCCGGAAGTAAGTGTCTCGTTGAACGGTGTGTCTACATGCGCCTTATTGGACACCGGGAGCCAATTAAACGCTGTCTCAGAACAGTGGTTTAAAGACAATAAAAAGGAATTGGGTGACCTAGAAATGTTAAAATTGTCGAATACCGTAATTAAGGGTGCAACCGGCAATAAGTCAAAAAGGGTTACACAACAAATCCTATTAACTGTCCAAATCGAAAGTTTAAGAGTCGATAGTGTCTTCGTAGTTGTCCCAGAATTAATAAAAGATTGTATCTTAGGCATAGGGTTATTGGAAGAAAATGGGTGTGTGATCGACCTGAACAACAAACGATTAATCATTCAGGGAGACAAAAACCAGGAAGGAACTACAGCGGAGATACTACGAGTAGAACTCGCATCTGCCGATGAAGAGATCGAAGAATTGATTGGACAGAAGGTACAAACTATCACAGACATAACCGAAGCTGAACGGAGCGAGCTAAAGCATATTTTGATGGATAATAAAATGGTATTCCGGGATACGCCAGGTAGGATTAACTCGTATCAACATAAATTCGAAGTCACCGATCGGACACCCTACTGTCAGAAAGGTTGGCCGATTCCGATGAGATACAAGGAAGCAGTGAAGGCAGAACTCCAGAAAATGGAGGCGCATGGTGTTATTGAAAGGGCCCAGAGTCCATACGTCAACCCTATGGTTACTGTCGTAAAGAAAGACCAGACGGTTAGATTATGTTTGGACGCCCGTAAGCTGAATTCAGTAACAGTTCCAGACCATGAGGGAGCCATTCCAATTAACGAGATACTGGCAAAATGTGGTAACATTAAAGTCATGTCCACAATTGACCTCCGTAGCTCATTTTGGCAGATCCCATTGCATCAGGAATGTAGAGATTTTACTGGGTTTTTGTACGAAGGCAAGTGCTATCGGTACACAGTGACGCCGTTCGGATTGAAGACTAGCCTAGCAAGTTTAACACGTGGTTTGGACCGAGTATTGTCGGAAGAAGTGAAGGCATTTACGATCTTATATGTAGATGACTGCTTATGTATCTCGGATAGCGTGGAAGAGCACCTACGGCACTTAAAATTATTATTACGTGACATCAAACAAGCTAATTTAACTGTCAACTTTAAAAAATCGCAGCTGTTTCGTAAAGAGATTGATTACCTGGGATATCGCTTAACAACAGAGGGTATTACCGCCGCACCAGATAAGATTAGAGCCATTCAGGAATTTCGGAAGCCAAAGAATCAAAAACAACTTAAAGGATTTCTGGGCTTAACCAATTTTTACAACCGATTCACCAATAAATACGCCGAAGCGACGCAACCGTTGTTAAACTTATTAAAAAAGAATACCACGTTTAAATGGACAAAGGAAATGGATCAGCATTTTGAGAGAGTCAAGGAATTATTCACCGAATCAGTGGTTCTTAAGCATCCTGACCCCAACAAGCGTTTCTACCTACAGACGGATGCGAGTCGTTATGCGTTGGGAGGCCAGCTTTACCAGCTAGACGAGAATAACGACATTGGAGTAGTCGCATACACAAGCCGCGTGGTACGGGGAGCTGAGCGTAATTACTTCACCACAGAATTAGAGCTACTGAGTGTTGTATACTGTTTGCAAAAATTTAGGACCTACGTACTGGGTAAGCCTTTTACAATCATTACTGACAATAAGGCGTTAATATTCATAAAAAAGTGCCACCTAAATAACTCCCGCATAACGCGATGGATTCTCGCTATACAGGAGTATGATTTCGACATCATTCACTGCAAAGGGCGAGATAACATCGTGGCGGACATCCTGAGCAGGCATCCTGAAGACATGGACGAGGAACAACCAATCGATCGAACCGAGGAGTTAGAGATCAATCTTATCAACATCCGCATCAGTAAGGAGGCTAAGGAGCAGCTCAAGAATATAAGAAGTTATCAACTAGCCGACATAAAATTGAAGCGAATTATCGACGTAATACGAGCCAATAAACAACATAAACTTGCCCAAAAATACAGTTGGCACAATGACAAATTATACCGAAGCGAAAAAGGGATATGGAAACTTATGTTGACCAATGAACTTTGCCACAATATGATTGCTGAACTACATCAGGCATACAGTCATGTGGGAAATCGTCGTACATATCAACTGTTCAAAGAAAATTTCACGGGGAACTCAGTTAATAAAATTACCAAATTAATTACGAAAACTTGTCAAATATGCCAGAAAAGCAAGGACCATTTTAAACGAATGGTAGGCGAAACGCAGCCTGTCATACCCCAAAACAAGAGTGAACTAGTTAGTATTGACTACTATGGACCATTACCGGTATCCACGGGCAAGGTCAGGTACATACTCACTGTGATTGACAACTTCACCAAATATGTAAAATTATATAAATTAAGGCAAGCCACCACGACCGCCACTATAAATAAAATTAAATTGTATTGTGAAGAAATGGGAAGTCCATCAGCAGTACTGACTGACAACGGTACCCAGTTCACCAGTCAACGATGGTTTACAGCATTGACGGAGATGGGTATTAAACCAAAATATACCGCTATTCGCAATCCGTGCACTAATTTGGCCGAAAGGATCAATCGACAATTAGGCAACATGTTTAGGGCATTGACCTCCGAAAGACACACAAAGTGGGCACAATTTCTGAATCTAGTTGAAGCATGTATAAATCAAACATACCATGAGACAATTGAAACCACCCCGTACGAGGCACAGTGGGGAAGAAAACCGGAGCGGGACTGGACCAAATATCTTGACAAGGAAATGATGCCGACAAGCCAACCAATTAATTATCATAATATTTACTTACGCATAAAAGAAAAGGGAGAAAAAAGGACAAATCGAATCAACGCTGCTCATCAGATTTCAAAATTCCAAATAGGAGATAAGGTGTTGCTACGCGCGTATCCAATCTCAGATATTAACAAGAAGATAATAGGGAAATTTTGCAATTTATTTGAAGGACCATATAAAATAACAAAGGAACTCGGAACAGCAACCTACCAGCTAGAAGACGCACGACGACCAGGATGTATCAGAGGAAATTTTAATATACGACAATTAAAACCGTATTATGAGCAAAGACCCATTACTACACACATGAACACTGATACTACATAGATACTAAACAGATTGTAATAGCACACAACGTCTACATATGTAATAATTGTAAGATTCGAATACTGTTGTAATAAATAAGATAATCATTGTTAATTATTAAATTGTATAAGGATTCCAAAAGATATTAGCGTAGTTATTATGAATGTACTACATTGTAAGAGTAAGTTAAGGGAAATAGAACGTAAACAGATGTTAGGGCAAAATGTCATTGTAACATGTGTTGAGATGAAAGGGAGAGTAAAGCAAAATATTTTAAAAGTAGTTGTTTGACCAGTTTGTCAAGGGTGGGACGGAGAGTCTGTATGTAAACAAACCTTGAAATGCCGTTGACACTTAGGGTATAACAACAGATCGTATACTAACTAATATTACCATGTTATGTTAAATAAATTCAGAGTAATTAATATAATGTGATGTACAAACAAATCTAGATTATAGCAAGGGTTAAACAAATTATTGTTAGTAATATAAAATTTTAGCAGGGGATTAGGGACGCATCAATAGAATCAATCCCAAATTCTATTAAAATTTTGATATGATTCTATCGGGGGACGATATCACGGAAAATTGTATTCTTAACAATTTTACGGGGACAAAGTCATATGGTACCCAGGGAGAAATGTAAATTTATAGAAAGCGGTGGTTTTCTTTAGAAGTAAGAAAACATTAAAATATGTAGTAAAGAGCGATAGCTATTCAAAAGACGACCTTGCGTTGACGCCAGTAAGTCGGCTAAGAATTTATATTTTGTCACGGACGGGTCGGACCGTCATAAAACTGTATTGTTTACTTGGGTGTAAGAAACATTTACTAAGGTTGTAAAAGTTAAGTGCACCTAACAAAAGAGAGAGTATGTGTGAAATGGAAGGTGACGCGAAGTTTCATACCACGTGTTCACGCGCATTTTGTGGACGAATAGCGGATAGCGTCATTTTTTGCGCGGGCTGTTCCGTTAAATAGATTGGGTAGTTTTGAATTTAGCGGTAAGTCAGACCAATAGGCGTGTAGTTTGTCGATATTGAGTGAGGGTAGTTTTAGCGAAATATAAAAATACGGAGTGTAAGAAGTTAGGGCAGTCAACGGAGAGATTACAGATATTAGACTCGTATTAGTTGCAATAATAATTTCTCAGTAATTTGATTAAATATATTTCAATCGCCACGTAAGTCAGTCACGGTAACGCGATATTAAGTATTGTGAAAGCTACATATTATAAACATTTAATAATCGTTTACAAGAATAACGTGCAGAGAAATTAGAGAAGATAAGTTAAAATCGGGTAACATATCCAAGTTTTACTTAACACAGCATCAATTGTTAAATCGAAATACATTGTGATTTAAATGTGTGAAACGTCATGGTGCGGGACAGTCGATCAATAAGCAGTTATTAATCTGGTGTTAGACGCACTTAGCTTTTTAAAAGAATATACTGTGTATTCAACAAGTGTATTAGCATACGGCACATGTGTAGTTATCACTAAGTTGTCAAAGTGAATGGTGTTTAATACCTGTGAAACAAGTGTATAAATTAGTGCAAAACTAACAAGGATAAGGGCTCAACGATTAACGTCGGCGACCTGCCTGGAACGTGTAGAATTGATTACATCGCGGCGCAGAGTGGATTCAACATGCAAGTAAATAATAAAATGAACACTTATTGTACTATTGTCTATTAAATTTAAATGTATGTAACTCATACTTGGTGACTCAATTAGTCAAAGAATTCATAGCCAAGAAATAAGCACAAACAAATTTTATAGCAAACTTATTAAAGGTAATGATCTACAAATTTTGTAATATGTAAATACAAATTAGTTATTAAAAACTTAATTAATAACAGTCAAATTGTGTTTATTTATTACTGGCGCCCTGGGATAATTTTTAAGAGTCGGTACACTAAAGTAATTGTTACATTCTGTTGCTGATAATTAGTATGTTACAAATATTAATATTGTCATTGGGTAAATTAGTTTGATAAACTCTTACTTTTCACATGCTCGTAGGCCGAGTGTAGTATGTATAATAGTAACGTGAACTTTTATTAAGGCCTACTTAAAAGTTTATTACAGTGTACTACGTTACTGACAACAAAGAAGTAGTTTCTATGGAAACTCAGCGGTTCCCATTTTCGATCACGCACCAGCGATCGGCCGCAAATGTGCGACACGTCCTTATAAACATTTTCAATGTTAAAACATAAATAAATAACTAAACCTCATAACCTAACCTAAATGAATAGTAGCAGTACCTGTTAAATGTTATGTCAGAGCCGTAGCTAACGACTATATTAATTCGTATATTATTTTATAATTTTGTTATTCTATATTGATGGTTGTGCACCTCTGCAACCGTAACACAAGCCGCTACTGATTGAACTCTCTTAACGAACAAGTATTATGGAGATTAAATAATTATGTACGCCTCAAGCTGAAAATTATATCCTGTCTACTGCATTGTTATAAACAGAGATTCAACACATTTCAAGTGATGGTCTACAAATTCAATTTAAATTTTTGCGTGATATCTTAATATAATTAAAGCTTGATTGTATATACAACGTCATCGACAAGCTTAGGGGCTCGTTTTTACTTCTACATTTGAAAGAAAACTATACAAATTCAAAACTATTATTAGCGGTATAAAGGAGGCAGCCAATTTAGGAGGCACTACAAAATTGAAACGTGTTGGATTAAGAAACTTGTGCATTTGAAACCGAAACACAGAAAACTTAAATTGAATTTCGGTGAAGTATAAAGTAAACACAATGTTGGAATTGTTTAAACTTATTTTCGTTAAGCTTCTCTCTTAAAGTTTAAGTAAATAAGTCTTAAAGTAATTTATTTTCTCTTAATGGATGTAATCTCATTACACAAAGTTAAGTGAGAAAATTAATGACAGTAACTAGTTGACTTAATTGTTAGTCATTAGAAATAGCCTTTAGCTAATTTATTAACGTTATACTTTGCCAGAAAAGTAGAGTATTATAATCTAGTTAAATAATTTTACTAATTACATATAACTTATCAATATATAGTACGACATACTTTAAACAAAATATTTTATTCTATTATGACTGAAGATATTAGTATCACACATATTGCCTCAATTGCCACACATATTTTATCGTAATTTTCAGTGACATAAATTAGCGTAATAGCGTACATTGAAGTCTTTGAGTTACCTTCACCTTCAGCTACGCTTGTTTTCTTTTAACAAATTCAGTTATAAAGGGTGGGGCAATGGGAACACATTTGTGTTACTTCATGTGTGGTTCCAATGGCAACAATAAAAAAACAAATGTTTTTAAAACCTCAATTAGACTATGCCATTTTAGTAAACAAGGCGCAATGGCGAGTTGAACATCGTGCGTTTTTTGTAGGAACTTTTTTCCAAGTAATGATTCCTATATAATAACACAATGACTGGGAGTAATTTCAACGGTGGGAGACATCAAACAATTTTGGATTACTCAACAATATCGAACTGGGTAAGAACATTTAGAACCACTGCCTCGACGAAGAAAACAATTGGAGGAAGTACGGACGCCAAAAAATGTGGAAAAGGTAAGAGCTAGTCACGCGTAGTCCCAAAAAGGTCTGCTAGGTAGCATGCAAAGGCACTGCGGATTTTCAGTAGGTCTCTGCGGAGGATTTTGCACCAAGATCACCATTTCCATCCTTACAAATTCAAGTGGCCCAAAACATGCTTGAACGTGATTATACTAAAAGAGTTTATTTTTGTGATGAAATGTTGGAGTTAAGAAACCAAAAACAAAACTTTCATGGGCATTTGAGTATGACAGACGAAGCACATTTTCACCTTTCCGGATATGTCAATAATCAAAACATGCGCTTTTAGAGCGACAAAAACGCTCAAGAACTTCATGCATGAACTTCATAGCCAGCGAATCACTGTTTGGTATGGAGTTTTCTCCGTATGGATCGTATTTCTTTGAAAACGATAATGGAAATTCAGTCGGAGTGAAGTCACACCGATATGTGCAAATGATGAACAACTTTTTTCTTCCTCTGTTAACAGATCTAAGGATTGTTACTGACTAGGTCTGGTTTTAGTCGGATGGAGCTGCCGAACACACCGCACAAACGTAATGGATATGTGCTGAGGCTTGTGTTCTAGGATCGGCTGATCTAAAGATTTGGTGCAATAGCCTGGCCAGCGCGATCGCCAGACCTGTCTTCTTGTGGGGCTATCTGAAGTTTAAAATTTTCCAGACACGGCCACGTGATTTAAATCAACTTAGGTTGCAGATTATCGAAGAAATTTAGGCGATTCCGCACGCCATGCTGCAGAGAGTAATGGATAGCTTTTTCAATCGACTTAAAGAATGTAACCGTGTCAATGAACATTACTTAGGGCGTGTTATTTTCAAAAATATAAACATGACTAAGTAAAATGGCATTTTATTACCTATGTATTTATACTATATTTGACTTAAGAGTATTAAACAAGTTTCTGATGTGATACTTTTAAATAGTAGTCCCACCCGATATAAACTGTGTAATGTCGTACACGCTAATTAATTAGTCTGCTGTGTTTGTTGTTTCTTTCCTATACAAGTAAGTATAAAATTTTACTTTATTAGTATAAAAAATAATTGTATACATAGCTGTAGTATTAGAATGTATTATATTTCATCCAAACTTCCAGCGTGATCTTTAAAGTATGCGACAGATGTCGCCAAACTTCCTTGCTCCACGGAAATAGGAAGAAATTGTTCCTTCCACGTTTTTTTCTCACTCCATCCCCTAAGTAACATTCACTCAGGAATTGTTTTAAGGCTACTAGTCAAGCGCTATTTGGTTATAGTGAATACTCACGGAACTACAAGTTTTGGGCACGGAGGGTTGAGGTTTTGGGCAAACACCCCAACCAAGTACATCCGCACTGTTGAGGCTCTAGTATTTTCTTCCAATCATTAACAACCTGTTTCATCTGACCTCATTTGACGACCCAATATTTCAGAATCGCATCGTAGAATGTCTGCTAGATTATTTTGGAGATTTTCGTAGAGGAATACGAAGCAGATACTTTGCTCCTTCGAAAACTCGCTTAACTATGTTCCAGGTTTTGTAAATACAATAAGAATGATACTGCAGAATTTAAACCAAAAATTACAGTCGTATGTTAACAAAACAACTAAGTAGTCACTTGTATGTTTGCGTTTCCCACATTTTTCCCAGAACTGTTTTAGAGTGGTAAAGTGGTCATAACGTAAGATAGGACACGATATCGTCTCTAATTGTTCTCTCATCCTTCTAAAGCCAAGATATGTGCAGTGTTTTATAGTAGATTATGAAAAGATACATTCTGGTTAATTAATAATACTTTTTACTGCATTTGAACGATTTCATTAGTCGATTTTATTCAATACTGTGCTGATAATATTTCTCACTACAGGTCGCACTGTGATATTACCTCGATGTAACAACTGACGCACATTGTCGTCGCTTAGCAACACTGCATCCCCTGGGAAGCACATGATTTCTTTTTATTCTCTGATACATTTTCTTTTACAAAAACAAACTAATTACTATATTAACTTTTATATTATTTAAAATTAAAAACAAAAATAACCAGGCAGACATTAGAACTCTAAAAACCTTGTGTTAAAACACTAGAGGGAACACGTGAGAATATCACACAAAAGGTTACCTAGATAAACGGTGACCTACACACCACGGGGTAGAACAGTTATTAGGAGACCAATAAAAGCGACTAAGGATTGTGAAGCCGGAATAGTCTGGATGCCTAACCTCGGAAGAAGAAAAGATAACACGTGTTTCGGAAGTAATGGAGACTACGTATTTAGTGCGTGTCCCTTGCTGCACTACAGCGTGGCAGAGGTGAGGGACAAGGTAAAGGCTTTCACCGTAAGGAAACACCTGTAACTTAAATCTAATAATGTGTAATTGTGTAATGTACAAAGCAAACTCACTCGAAAACGATAGTCTGCTTTAAAATATTTTGAAAAGCATGTGTGTATAGATGGGGACGTATTTTGAATACATCCTTGATGCAAACTACCCAGGTATATATTTTAAGAATAGGTGCTAAAGGACATAGCCTATTAGACAAAATTAGTGTAGAGCTACAAATTAATAAAACCATTAATTATAAATAACAATCGTAAAACAGTCATAATAAAACAATGTTTCAACTATTCACATTCAACAACACAACTACAGCTTGACTAAATAAATATCTACAACAAAAGTTAATTTATAAACAAGTAAACCCTTGACAAAATTTAAAATAGAATATGGCAAGTAGAGAATAGAGCCCCAATGTTCCAGCAATTGCTAGCCTAGAAAGAGATGAGGTACAGAATTCTACGCTCATAGTTCAGTCCAGATAGTCCATAGTCCATAGTCCAGATACTCTTGATAAGTTTATAGTTCCGATTGCTCAGAAATTTTTACCTAGAGCGAAAGATGATAAATACTGTTTATATTGGAATCAGAAAAAGAATTCCTTTATGATTGGTAATTCTATAGTAGGATTAGATCATAATGATATTGTATGACAATGAGATATCACAATGATATCGATAATGAAAAGTATATAACGGAAATCATGGTCTTTGGATGTTATTAACATATGTCAAAGCGCCTAAAGGAATTTTTATACTAAATTAGGCTCAAATAAATATGTAAGAATATCATTTGATACAAGTTCGATTTATAAAAATAATGATCAGTCTGCTAGAAAGCCGAAGTCAGGTAAAGGAGGTAAATAGATGAATTTAATTGCTGGTATTTGGAAACGTAGAAAAGACTTTGAAGGAAGTAGTTTAAAAGAATACAATCAACACATTGAATACAAGTAGTGTATATTGTACTAACTTGAATGAACTATTAAATAGACTGAATTATATGTATGCTCAGGAGAAGGCAGGTAATAATAGTTTTCATAATGAGAACATCGGTATAATTCATTATTTTTTACGTAAGATGGAAGAGACAGTTGACTCCCATAGAGGAACAAAGTTTCTGATAAGATTTGTACCCTATTTTCCTGGACCTAAATAATGTGACAGTCTAAGTGCATTATGAGTGCATTATGACGTTGTATGTTTCCACAGAAGAATAACGTTAATCAAGAGGTATTGTATCTAATAAAAGATATTCTTCGTATTGTTTAAATTAGCAGCCATCCTTACTATTTCTTTTATGGTTGTTTAAGACCTGAAGATGTCAGTAATGACGAAAAGCTTAGTCGAACAATAAAAAATTATAGCAGTTAGCAAATTCATAAAAGAAATAATAAAAGATAGTTTATGAATATCATTCAGTTTACGCATTCATGTTTATACAACGTAATTGCACCCTTTCCAGCCTTTACTGTGTAAACAAAAAAGCTAAACAAAAGTTCAGTTGAAGCAATTCCAACAGCAGATGTGTTTACTTTATCCTTCAGGTAAATTCAATTTAAGTTCCCCCTGTTTTTTTGTAAAAGTTTTCTACATGCATACATTTTAACTTTATTTCAAGCTTACCGTCGATTTCAAACATAAGTTGCTCGTCTTCTTTTATAACCTTACGTATCAATAGTCTTTAAATAACACATTTTTCTACACAGTAAAAATAATAAGCAAGAAGTGTAAATATTTACCAGTATTTAAAAAGTACATTTTATGTATAGTTTTATTATTATTTGATAGGCTCAATAAAAATATATCTTATGTTTTAAGCACGATTACATTGACTCTCAAACTCAGGGCAAATGGCATCAATGTGTATAGTGTTGAATTTTGTGGACATTTTTATTTTAGTGTTTGATTGGATATTTTTTTATATTTAGTTAATTTAGTTTTTGGATATTTAATTAACTGGTTTGTAGCTGTCTATTCTCGTTTAACAAAATATTACTTTTTTTAATTTTTTTCTCTGCACTGTCGTTTGCCTCTATTACTTTCTTACATCACGTGTTTGCTTGCTTGGTTATGTTTATATTTTTTCATTTCATTCAAATATTATTTGAAATGTTTATTATTTTTGCTTAATTTATAGTTTTACAGGTTTAAATAGAATAGAGTTTTTTAGTAGCTGCTGGAATTAATTTTTGAAACCTTATTTTTTTATACTTAATCTTATATAATATTACGCTATAACACTTTATATTTTTTTTTAGTTTTGGTATATTACTTAGTCTTTTATGCCCAATATATAACTTGTATAAACATCGTTTTACATACTTTATATTTCTTTTGACATTTTACAGTCATTCGCCACTTATGAAATTTATTAAGTTACCTAACTTTACATAATGACTCTGACAACTTGATTATTCTGTTATTCTACTTCCCATTTTCTTAAAATTATTGTATTTTTAATAAATTGTAAATTATCTATTTTCCGTCGATTTTCTGAGATATGTATTATGTGAGATTAATATTACACATACAATTAAGTTAATTTATTACAGTTTCTTTACATATCCATTTTTTCATTATCATTTTATTAACATTTACAAGGATTATACAGTTACTACGGTCTACTTGATCGTCGTAGGTACAGTGGAAAACAAAATACAAGACACCAATTAAGTCACTAATCACCAACTTTAATTTTCACAGTTAAACAGTTCGTAATTAACAACCCAGTCTCTTACAACAAATCAAATAAAAATTGTTCACATGCAATAAAATGTCAACTAATATTAAAACACAATTGTATTACAATATACCGCCCGATTATAAAACACAACACTTCACTAATAACCACTTGAACGCACACAGTATCGCCCGACAATATACTCGAACCGCACTGAAATATATCGCAACTATAACTGAAACTGAACGCCTTTGAGTACTGGTATTTATACCCCCCCCCCCGAAATACTAGATTATTCCATACTGCGCGTTAGCTCTGCACTACGACGTAATTAATTAATCCGGCCTTGACACAGTCCGCGCTGCTGGCGGCTTCCAGAAAAGTCTCGCGAGCACATGTTGAAATCACGTACGCCACAACATTTAGCCGTATTCCACTGGATCGTTCGAGAAACACGTAGATTGTTCTGTGATGTCGTAACAATACTTACTAACAGCTCCTAAAAGATTCAAGATATTTCACAAATTCAATTTGACCTCACATTTACTTTTTAAACATTCAAAATTTTACAAAATATTGTAAATTAATTCACTTTTATTGTTGATATGTAATGTTATAATTTACCTTTCCTTATAATGGTTTGTAAAGATATGTAATGGTATTATATTACCTTTCATTTTATATTATATTACCAAACCAAATTATATTTTAATGAACATCATGACGTCAGTTTACAATTACTATACTATCTGCAGTTTCTTGGAACATAATAATAATATACATTTAAATATTAATAATATACTACAAGTTAACTAAATATAACAACGACATAATATGTCACTACATTTCTTGATATACCAACATTTCAACTTACATCATAAACACTTGGTATAAGGATTACTTACAACAATCTAATTATAACACTATAACTTATCGTATGGCATAAACATGAAAAACGGTAATATTAAAACAAACAAGCTTATTCCTGTTACCAAAAACTAGATAATATTATTTTCATTCACAATCATTTACTGGACTTTTCTCTAAGGTTTTAGACGTCTCAAATTATAATGTCCCTTTAATTCACAACCTAATAGGTTAATATCACTGTGTTATTGTTTTTTTTTCAAATGGCCTTACGTAACATAGAAATACGTAGTTTTCAAAGAGCTTAAATCACTTGTTGACAAATTATTATTAATTTATATTTCATCTCATTAAAAAAATTGAGGTATTCAATTTATAAATTCAAATTACAGAAGAAATACAAAGTTAAGTTCAGTTAAAATTAATACTTTTTTATATGTAACATTATTGTTTTATGTTTGTTCCATATTCTGCTTGACATTCTGTCTCATAGATCTTGTGTCCAAGAGACAGTGAGTTACTTTTTTAACTTATTAACAGTTGTATTTTTACATATTTCGTGTAAAGTTGTTAGTGACCTGAACAATGCTACAGATATTCATTAGCAGAGAACTTATCTCTATTTTGTAATGAACAATGTGAATGTATATGTTTTGAGAAAAACGTTATTAAAAGTAGTAAGATATTAAAAACACAATAGTAAATATCTTATATTAATTACTTTAATTACAGTTATCAGTTAATGTGTGTGACTACACTGAATTACCCTTGATTTTGTACACAAATTATAATGCTAATGTAACAAAAGTACCTAAATAGTTTTGTAAACAAGATATTTTCTCTGATGTTGCCTCATATACAACGAAGCTGACAACACATTTTTCAGAACAAGAGCCATAAATTTAAAATAACTAGAAATGCGACGTGAGAAATAATAACCATTTATCGGTATCCGTATATCCGAGTTTCCCAAAAAAATGTCAAATCATAAGCGTAAGAAACATACAGCACCGTATGACTAGGCTGGATGCGAGCCAATCAGAGTTGGCCAATAGGGAGCTTGTTCACAATTGAAGACTTAGTAAACGACGTGGTTAATCTCTCTCATCATATCGTAATCCGTGCAAGTCCGGAGTGAGTGCTACTCCCGTAGTACTGTAGCAGTTTCAGTATGTTTGTGTGTGGGGGGGGCGTGTGTTTTATACATTAAAGCATGTTTTTTCACCCATGCGGAAACCAGACAAGGTATTTTTTTTTAAATATTACAAATAAAAAATGTATCTCATCTACTACAAACGCCGCACATACAATATACTGACTCTGCTTGCTTCCTGTAAGTGCATTCACTGGTTGTAAGATTGCGTAATTACTTATACGACATTTCCTGATGCTAGAGTGCCGTGAAGAAGCATAGCGTATCTAGGGCAAGTACCATTACACAGATTGCCTTGTGACAGAAGTATCAGCTGAGAGCTGTTCACTGCGGCCCGGTGCACTTTCATCTCCATTCACTACGCTCCCCTACACACATACACGCGCGCGCGTGCAAACTCAAAAATTAATTTCTGTGGAATATTCAGTGTTACGACATTTACCTTAACGGTGAAAAAACTTACTTCTTCCTGCAGTAAGGAGTACAACTTGTGTTAAACATATTCCCTTAATCACACACACTTGCTTGTGACGTTTTGTGCTTGTCGTAGATTCTCGAGTGTGTTTGTTGTGTGTTACGAGAAAAATTTCGTTCAAGCTTTCAGTAACTGAAAAGTAATCACTTAAAACAAAATTATTCAAATTAAAGATTGTTGAGTAGAAAGTGTACAAACAGTCGAGAAAAATCACGTGGATCTACCGAGAAGACACATTTTTTTAAAAGGTCCACAAATATGAACCATCGTAGAGAAATTAAATTCGTACCTTAATAATATTTTGAAAATGAAAATAAAAAAAATGAAATATTTAAACAGCTGCCGAGCCTTTTGGACCTAACAGTAAAGTAGTGAAGTGGACAGCAGAAGCTGTACAATCATCAAATCAACGTAAAGCAAGTTTATACTTGTACACAGTACTTCAATGTAGTACACGAATTCATAAATTCTTGTTTTACAGAACATTAAAATGTCTTTCACATGACTGTGTAAAGTTATAAATGTGAATAACTGCAGAACATTTGCACATTTATTGTCACTTCAAACAATCTACTAACAGACCTTAATAACATAACAGCAGACTGCGCTGTAGACATTGTGCGTTTTGCACCTTACGTTTAACTATGTCCAATCGTTAAATTTTACCTTGATGCCTTAGGGAACTATTTTGCTGTCTCTCTCCCCCTCTCTCTTTCTTCTGTGCCATTTACATGTTACTAACAGTAAGGGTTACACTCTTCACCGTTTGCGCTAGCGATACGCACATTTTCACATCAGTGCTGATGCCACCGAAGGATCCTGCGCTCGAAAGCAGTGTGTATATGGGTAGGGTATTGAACCCACGGGAGCCTTCGACCGCGCGTCTTTCACGGATCGCGTTTCCAAACAACAGATCGCCTTGACACAACTTCCAGGGCCCAAACACGCGGCACTATTCCAGACTCACTCCACCTCGTGCAGTTACTGGACCAGGGACATCTGTTAATTCGTACAGATAACAACTTTTCAACAGATAAAATATTAGTATAATTTTACAAAATTTTTCTGTGTTTTTGTCAAAGACTATACTTTTTAAATTTTATTAGTACAGCATATTGTGTTGATCCATCGTCAGCAATGGATGTACTTGCTTTGCGCAGCAAACTTCCAGCTGTTTCTCAACAGAATAGTATATTGCTTTTTTAATAAGCTGCGAGTGATGTCATAAATTACGGATATTGATCACAGTTTCGTTACGGTTTTATTACAAATGATTATATTGATTTTGCCGATTTCTGAAGAATATAACATAAATAATGTGATTCGTATGCAACATTCTGGAAGAGAGTAAACATCTTGTGTAGAGTGTTGATATGACGTGAAACACAGTTTTTAACTATACATTATGAGCAGCCAAAGAATAGATTTCATAGTAAGAGTTGCTCGCTGTGTTGGAATTAACTGCATACGTACATAAATTTTATTATAAGAATTTTGGTTATCATATACAATAAACTCAAAATCAAAATTGTTACATGAGCACATAATTAATAACTTCAAAAACTTATTTTCTGTTTCTGACTATGTCAGTTTCATGCAGTTCTTCTACTATGTAACGAGTAGAAACATATATTTTTGAACATATACATTGCCAGTTCGAGATTAAATAGCAACTCAGAATACATATTGCTGTACTTAAGAGAAAATTTTGAAAGTGCTGAGTTGACGTATTATCAGTGACGAAAAACATAATATTGTTTACCTTTCATAAACAATCTTATTCGGAAAAGTTTATTCTACTCTATTTGTTATAAATAAACGTAATAATTGACATTTTGAACTAATAATGAATGTTTTCAAACATACAAGAAAATTACTCAAAAGTAAAAACAATAACAGTTATAATTTAATGAAATTTTTATGTTAAAGCAAAACTTATTTTAATGTTTGTCATCGCAAATGTGTTATTTTTTTGTTTCTACCATTTTGTGTGTGTAATATATTAATTTTATCGAATTTGTTAAAAACTAATATATTCGTATTTATTTTGAAGCACTCGACAATCTGAGATTTAAAATAACATGAAGATGTACATTTAAACAAGTTATCATGTTAAGTTTGCTTTCTGTAAAATTTTTTAAAATGCATACAAATTTTTTTACAAAGTAAACTCAACATTGATATTGTGAATAAAAAATCATTTGACTTAAAGAGGTTTCTACGACAATAACATCAGATTTAAATAATTACATTGATAACTGAGTTACACTGGTTTCAGTTTCAATTATTTGGTGTGAGAGGCCGAGTAACTTAACACAAAGTATTGAGCTGTGTGTGGTAGTTTTGGCGGAGTGCATTGTCAAGAGTGACTTGTGTAGAGTACTGTCTGCTGGGTCTCAAGTGCTGAGAGTTCTGAAGTGCTGCGTGATACGGAATATGATCTTATTGACACATCAGCAGATTTAACCTTCTAAATGAGTAACAGTTACGAATCGTTGCGATTAATGTGATTGTATTAGTAATCTGTTTTTAAAAATACAGTGCTTTGTTGCTGCTATAAAAAACGTTGTTATTATTGGACCTCATATTTTTTGTATTTGTAAAAAAATATCCTCAAATACTAGGCTTGAGGATATAATTTGACATAATTAGGACAGTTCTGTAGTCATTCGTACCAGTGAGGCAGACGTTTTGTTACAAATCAATTAATCAGTTATCTTGCAATTGTAAATCTGTAACTGTCAAAAAACATTTCAGAAGCTGAAGTAAACGGCAGCGCTATTTGTGAGAGTATATTAAACACGATTTCGTTTTAGCACTATTGAATTCCTCTTTGTATGAAAATAACGCTTATGCAACTGTTAGCGAAGCAGTTGACACGTGTAACCTAATTTTGCCTCTTTCCCACACGTGTAACGTCTAACTCTTTCCCAGCCCTTGCTATATGCAGCGTGCTGTTTCCATGAACGCTCTCTGCTTTGTTAATTCAGTATCTGTGAATAACGGGTAGTACGTGACAATGAAGGCCTACTGACATTGAACACAAATCAGATGTTCAGTATTCGGCTTACGACTGATTTTGTAGTTAATAAATTTCCTGACATCAGTAGTTTTGGAAAAGTAAGAAAAAATAAATAAATAAATATATTCTAAATGATTTAGTAATACAGTAGTGAGGGATCGTGAAAAAGTAAAAGGATTTCATAATAAATGGAAAAGGGATCAGCTTAGAAAACTCAGCGTCCTTGTGAACATAAAGATTGGATCCTATACGACTGTAAAATAAATAAAAACAAAATAAAAAACCTAGAACTGGAACAATAGTAGGTTAGAATAGTTCATTATGTAGAGAGGTTGTTTTCTAGTGTAGTGCACATCGGTAACAGATAATATATTGATGAGTTTGAACTGGAAAATCATACTTAAAATTCCTCACTACAGTGTATGTATTGGAAACTAAATTCGTTAAGTCGGTTACATTTAACTGTGTGCAAAATTTGACGATGCCAAGAAACATAATGGTTTAATCGGAGACAAATTAACAGAAATTCCTGCTTCAAATAAAGACGGATTGTATACAGCTAGTGAACAAGATTAGTAAATGCCACAACAAGAAAGGAAGTAGCGAATTTCTGTTTAGCCTGTTAATTTATATTATACGTTTATACGACAATTAAAGAGTACAAATTGTGCTACTCGTTAAACAACTAATTATGGGAAAAATATGTAGGCTCTACTGAAGCTGCAACATAGAATATTATTTTATTTGAAATATTGACAAATAATATAAGTATAAAACTATTCATTTATTCATTCCTACAAATCGTTAGCATAGATATGTGGTTGGATAATTATTGTCCATATCTTGTCTGCATCCAGCCCTGCATTCGTAACCTGTCCGACTATTCCATAATTACTGATCGTGTCGCAAACGCCTGACTTGCACTGAACGACAAGTTCGGTATTAACTGTCTCGCGATAATGAGATTCAGTGGAGACCAATTAGTGATGTATACTCTGCATATGTGAAGTCTTTGTTTTTCGACAAAGTTGGAAGTTTAGCGCTATTAATACATTCCTGCACGTCAAACACAGTTCGAAAATTTTCAAATCTACGTCTGGAAAGTGTTGGCGCAGTAAATCGTATTGTTTCTCCATTGATTTCTTCAAATCATTTTTAATCTATATCCGATTGTATAATTTGTATACATACTCGAGCGTGTTTGAATTGAAATATCGATTGCATACTTTGCCATCCGACTCGTAACATATTGCGTATAAACAGTCACACGGAAGGTACAAACGTTTTCTCTAGTTCTGTTCCTCAATCGTTGTTTCAGTTCACATCGTAATGTCGATATGACGTGATCATTCTTCTGTGATGTGATCAACTCTTTCCTCGACACATTCCACTGTACTGATTACAATCGGTACCGCTGCGAAGTCCTTTGGTAAACTCATGCTCACATTTAATCCGAAAGCCGCGTTTCGCATCTCTTTAAACACTTCTCATTATTAAGTGTAATGTTATTTCAAATGCTGTCGTCTGATGGTCTCGATAAGCTTTTTAACCGTATATTTTTGGTCAGTATAGTCTGGCATGTCTCATTATGTACTATATATCTGAGTAAATCTGACTTTTTCTTATGTCGGTGGTACCGTACTGCTCCCAAAACACTTTAAATTAAAGAACGCTTTATTAAGAGCTTATTGATCTATTTTATTACGAGTTAAAATTGATCATTTTAATGTAGTGACTTACTTTATTTTTGAGTTATAACTGTTTGTTATTTGCACAAATAACTTATTTTATCATTTAGATAACCGTGTTTTTGAAGCCGTTTTAAGATCGCCGCACAAAGTGGGTCAACGCTCATAACTAACTTACTGCTCAAAAAATTTGAAGACAGTCGTAAAGTACAATTATAAACATACAGAAAACATATGCCTTGAGTTTACTTTATTTTAAATATAGTATGTAATATGCGTATTTACATAGTATGTAAAGTAGTGAAGTGGACAGCAGAAGCTGTACAATCATCAAATCAACGTAAAGCAAGTTTATACTTGTACACAGTACTTCAATGTAGTACACGAATTCATAAATTCTTGTTTTACAGAACATTAAAATGTCTTTCACATGACTGTGTAAAGTTATAAATGTGAATAACTGCAGAACATTTGCACATTTATTGTCACTTCAAACAATCTACTAACAGACCTTAATAACATAACAGCAGACTGCGCTGTAGACATTGTGCGTTTTGCACCTTACGTTTAACTATGTCCAATCGTTAAATTTTACCTTGATGCCTTAGGGAACTATTTTGCTGTCTCTCTCCCCCTCTCTCTTTCTTCTGTGCCATTTACATGTTACTAACAGTAAGGGTTACACTCTTCACCGTTTGCGCTAGCGATACGCACATTTTCACATCAGTGCTGATGCCACCGAAGGATCCTGCGCTCGAAAGCAGTGTGTATATGGGTAGGGTATTGAACCCACGGGAGCCTTCGACCGCGCGTCTTTCACGGATCGCGTTTCCAAACAACAGATCGCCTTGACACAACTTCCAGGGCCCAAACACGCGGCACTATTCCAGACTCACTCCACCTCGTGCAGTTACTGGACCAGGGACATCTGTTAATTCGTACAGATAACAACTTTTCAACAGATAAAATATTAGTATAATTTTACAAAATTTTTCTGTGTTTTTGTCAAAGACTATACTTTTTAAATTTTATTAGTACAGCATATTGTGTTGATCCATCGTCAGCAATGGATGTACTTGCTTTGCGCAGCAAACTTCCAGCTGTTTCTCAACAGAATAGTATATTGCTTTTTTAATAAGCTGCGAGTGATGTCATAAATTACGGATATTGATCACAGTTTCGTTACGGTTTTATTACAAATGATTATATTGATTTTGCCGATTTCTGAAGAATATAACATAAATAATGTGATTCGTATGCAACATTCTGGAAGAGAGTAAACATCTTGTGTAGAGTGTTGATATGACGTGAAACACAGTTTTTAACTATACATTATGAGCAGCCAAAGAATAGATTTCATAGTAAGAGTTGCTCGCTGTGTTGGAATTAACTGCATACGTACATAAATTTTATTATAAGAATTTTGGTTATCATATACAATAAACTCAAAATCAAAATTGTTACATGAGCACATAATTAATAACTTCAAAAACTTATTTTCTGTTTCTGACTATGTCAGTTTCATGCAGTTCTTCTACTATGTAACGAGTAGAAACATATATTTTTGAACATATACATTGCCAGTTCGAGATTAAATAGCAACTCAGAATACATATTGCTGTACTTAAGAGAAAATTTTGAAAGTGCTGAGTTGACGTATTATCAGTGACGAAAACCATAATATTGTTTACCTTTCATAAACAATCTTATTCGGAAAAGTTTATTCTAGTCTATTTGTTATAAATAAACGTAATAATTGACATTTTGAACTAATAATGAATGTTTTCAAACATACAAGAAAATTACTCAAAAGTAAAAACAATAACAGTTATAATTTAATGAAATTTTTATGTTAAAGCAAAACTTATTTTAATGTTTGTCATCGCAAATGTGTTATTTTTTTGTTTCTACCATTTTGTGTGTGTAATATATTAATTTTATCGAATTTGTTAAAAACTAATATATTCGTATTTATTTTGAAGCACTCGACAATCTGAGATTTAAAATAACATGAAGATGTACATTTAAACAAGTTATCATGTTAAGTTTGCTTTCTGTAAAATTTTTTAAAATGCATACAAATTTTTTTACAAAGTAAACTCAACATTGATATTGTGAATAAAAAATCATTTGACTTAAAGAGGTTTCTACGACAATAACATCAGATTTAAATAATTACATTGATAACTGAGTTACACTGGTTTCAGTTTCAATTATTTGGTGTGAGAGGCCGAGTAACTTAACACAAAGTATTGAGCTGTGTGTGGTAGTTTTGGCGGAGTGCATTGTCAAGAGTGACTTGTGTAGAGTACTGTCTGCTGGGTCTCAAGTGCTGAGAGTTCTGAAGTGCTGCGTGATACGGAATATGATCTTATTGACACATCAGCAGATTTAACCTTCTAAATGAGTAACAGTTACGAATCGTTGCGATTAATGTGATTGTATTAGTAATCTGTTTTTAAAAATACAGTGCTTTGTTGCTGCTATAAAAAACGTTGTTATTATTGGACCTCATATTTTTTGTATTTGTAAAAAAATATCCTCAAATACTAGGCTTGAGGATATAATTTGACATAATTAGGACAGTTCTGTAGTCATTCGTACCAGTGAGGCAGACGTTTTGTTACAAATCAATTAATCAGTTATCTTGCAATTGTAAATCTGTAACTGTCAAAAAACATTTCAGAAGCTGAAGTAAACGGCAGCGCTATTTGTGAGAGTATATTAAACACGATTTCGTTTTAGCACTATTGAATTCCTCTTTGTATGAAAATAACGCTTATGCAACTGTTAGCGAAGCAGTTGACACGTGTAACCTAATTTTGCCTCTTTCCCACACGTGTAACGTCTAACTCTTTCCCAGCCCTTGCTATATGCAGCGTGCTGTTTCCATGAACGCTCTCTGCTTTGTTAATTCAGTATCTGTGAATAACGGGTAGTACGTGACAATGAAGGCCTACTGACATTGAACACAAATCAGATGTTCAGTATTCGGCTTACGACTGATTTTGTAGTTAATAAATTTCCTGACATCAGTAGTTTTGGAAAAGTAAGAAAAAATAAATAAATAAATATATTCTAAATGATTTAGTAATACAGTAGTGAGGGATCGTGAAAAAGTAAAAGGATTTCATAATAAATGGAAAAGGGATCAGCTTAGAAAACTCAGCGTCCTTTTGAACATAAAGATTGGATCCTATACGACTGTAAAATAAATAAAAACAAAATAAAAAACCTAGAACTGGAACAATAGTAGGTTAGAATAGTTCATTATGTAGAGAGGTTGTTGTCTAGTGTAGTGCACATCGTTAACAGATAATATATTGATGAGTTTGAACTGGAAAATCATACTTAAAATTCCTCACTACAGTGTATGTATTGGAAACTAAATTCGTTAAGTCGGTTACATTTAACTGTGTGCAAAATTTGACGATGCCAAGAAACATAATGGTTTAATCGGAGACAAATTAACAGAAATTCCTGCTTCAAATAAAGACGGATTGTATACAGCTAGTGAACAAGATTAGTAAATGCCACAACAAGAAAGGAAGTAGCGAATTTCTGTTTAGCCTGTTAATTTATATTATACGTTTATACGACAATTAAAGAGTACAAATTGTGCTACTCGTTAAACAACTAATTATGGGAAAAATATGTAGGCTCTACTGAAGCTGCAACATAGAATATTATTTTATTTGAAATATTGACAAATAATATAAGTATAAACTATTCATTTATTCATTCCTACAAATCGTTAGCATAGATATGTGGTTGGATAATTATTGTCCATATCTTGTCTGCATCCAGCCCTGCATTCGTAACCTGTCCGACTATTCCATAATTACTGATCGTGTCGCAAACGCCTGACTTGCACTGAACGACAAGTTCGGTATTAACTGTCTCGCGATAATGAGATTCAGTGGAGACCAATTAGTGATGTATACTCTGCATATGTGAAGTCTTTGTTTTTCGACAAAGTTGGAAGTTTAGCGCTATTAATACATTCCTGCACGTCAAACACAGTTCGAAAATTTTCAAATCTACGTCTGGAAAGTGTTGGCGCAGTAAATCGTATTGTTTCTCCATTGATTTCTTCAAATCATTTTTAATCTATATCCGATTGTATAATTTGTATACATACTCGAGCGTGTTTGAATTGAAATATCGATTGCATACTTTGCCATCCGACTCGTAACATATTGCGTATAAACAGTCACACGGAAGGTACAAACGTTTTCTCTAGTTCTGTTCCTCAATCGTTGTTTCAGTTCACATCGTAATGTCGATATGACGTGATCATTCTTCTGTGATGTGATCAACTCTTTCCTCGACACATTCCACTGTACTGATTACAATCGGTACCGCTGCGAAGTCCTTTGGTAAACTCATGCTCACATTTAATCCGAAAGCCGCGTTTCGCATCTCTTTAAACACTTCTCATTATTAAGTGTAATGTTATTTCAAATGCTGTCGTCTGATGGTCTCGATAAGCTTTTTAACCGTATATTTTTGGTCAGTATAGTCTGGCATGTCTCATTATGTACTATATATCTGAGTAAATCTGACTTTTTCTTATGTCGGTGGTACCGTACTGCTCCCAAAACACTTTAAATTAAAGAACGCTTTATTAAGAGCTTATTGATCTATTTTATTACGAGTTAAAATTGATCATTTTAATGTAGTGACTTACTTTATTTTTGAGTTATAACTGTTTGTTATTTGCACAAATAACTTATTTTATCATTTAGATAACCGTGTTTTTGAAGCCGTTTTAAGATCGCCGCACAAAGTGGGTCAACGCTCATAACTAACTTACTGCTCAAAAAATTTGAAGACAGTCGTAAAGTACAATTATAAACATACAGAAAACATATGCCTTGAGTTTACTTTATTTTAAATATAGTATGTAATATGCGTATTTACATAGTATGTAAAGTAGTGAAGTGGACAGCAGAAGCTGTACAATCATCAAATCAACGTAAAGCAAGTTTATACTTGTACACAGTACTTCAATGTAGTACACGAATTCATAAATTCTTGTTTTACAGAACATTAAAATGTCTTTCACATGACTGTGTAAAGTTATAAATGTGAATAACTGCAGAACATTTGCACATTTATTGTCACTTCAAACAATCTACTAACAGACCTTAATAACATAACAGCAGACTGCGCTGTAGACATTGTGCGTTTTGCACCTTACGTTTAACTATGTCCAATCGTTAAATTTTACCTTGATGCCTTAGGGAACTATTTTGCTGTCTCTCTCCCCCTCTCTCTTTCTTCTGTGCCATTTACATGTTACTAACAGTAAGGGTTACACTCTTCACCGTTTGCGCTAGCGATACGCACATTTTCACATCAGTGCTGATGCCACCGAAGGATCCTGCGCTCGAAAGCAGTGTGTATATGGGTAGGGTATTGAACCCACGGGAGCCTTCGACCGCGCGTCTTTCACGGATCGCGTTTCCAAACAACAGATCGCCTTGACACAACTTCCAGGGCCCAAACACGCGGCACTATTCCAGACTCACTCCACCTCGTGCAGTTACTGGACCAGGGACATCTGTTAATTCGTACAGATAACAACTTTTCAACAGATAAAATATTAGTATAATTTTACAAAATTTTTCTGTGTTTTTGTCAAAGACTATACTTTTTAAATTTTATTAGTACAGCATATTGTGTTGATCCATCGTCAGCAATGGATGTACTTGCTTTGCGCAGCAAACTTCCAGCTGTTTCTCAACAGAATAGTATATTGCTTTTTTAATAAGCTGCGAGTGATGTCATAAATTACGGATATTGATCACAGTTTCGTTACGGTTTTATTACAAATGATTATATTGATTTTGCCGATTTCTGAAGAATATAACATAAATAATGTGATTCGTATGCAACATTCTGGAAGAGAGTAAACATCTTGTGTAGAGTGTTGATATGACGTGAAACACAGTTTTTAACTATACATTATGAGCAGCCAAAGAATAGATTTCATAGTAAGAGTTGCTCGCTGTGTTGGAATTAACTGCATACGTACATAAATTTTATTATAAGAATTTTGGTTATCATATACAATAAACTCAAAATCAAAATTGTTACATGAGCACATAATTAATAACTTCAAAAACTTATTTTCTGTTTCTGACTATGTCAGTTTCATGCAGTTCTTCTACTATGTAACGAGTAGAAACATATATTTTTGAACATATACATTGCCAGTTCGAGATTAAATAGCAACTCAGAATACATATTGCTGTACTTAAGAGAAAATTTTGAAAGTGCTGAGTTGACGTATTATCAGTGACGAAAACCATAATATTGTTTACCTTTCATAAACAATCTTATTCGGAAAAGTTTATTCTAGTCTATTTGTTATAAATAAACGTAATAATTGACATTTTGAACTAATAATGAATGTTTTCAAACATACAAGAAAATTACTCAAAAGTAAAAACAATAACAGTTATAATTTAATGAAATTTTTATGTTAAAGCAAAACTTATTTTAATGTTTGTCATCGCAAATGTGTTATTTTTTTGTTTCTACCATTTTGTGTGTGTAATATATTAATTTTATCGAATTTGTTAAAAACTAATATATTCGTATTTATTTTGAAGCACTCGACAATCTGAGATTTAAAATAACATGAAGATGTACATTTAAACAAGTTATCATGTTAAGTTTGCTTTCTGTAAAATTTTTTAAAATGCATACAAATTTTTTTACAAAGTAAACTCAACATTGATATTGTGAATAAAAAATCATTTGACTTAAAGAGGTTTCTACGACAATAACATCAGATTTAAATAATTACATTGATAACTGAGTTACACTGGTTTCAGTTTCAATTATTTGGTGTGAGAGGCCGAGTAACTTAACACAAAGTATTGAGCTGTGTGTGGTAGTTTTGGCGGAGTGCATTGTCAAGAGTGACTTGTGTAGAGTACTGTCTGCTGGGTCTCAAGTGCTGAGAGTTCTGAAGTGCTGCGTGATACGGAATATGATCTTATTGACACATCAGCAGATTTAACCTTCTAAATGAGTAACAGTTACGAATCGTTGCGATTAATGTGATTGTATTAGTAATCTGTTTTTAAAAATACAGTGCTTTGTTGCTGCTATAAAAAACGTTGTTATTATTGGACCTCATATTTTTTGTATTTGTAAAAAAATATCCTCAAATACTAGGCTTGAGGATATAATTTGACATAATTAGGACAGTTCTGTAGTCATTCGTACCAGTGAGGCAGACGTTTTGTTACAAATCAATTAATCAGTTATCTTGCAATTGTAAATCTGTAACTGTCAAAAAACATTTCAGAAGCTGAAGTAAACGGCAGCGCTATTTGTGAGAGTATATTAAACACGATTTCGTTTTAGCACTATTGAATTCCTCTTTGTATGAAAATAACGCTTATGCAACTGTTAGCGAAGCAGTTGACACGTGTAACCTAATTTTGCCTCTTTCCCACACGTGTAACGTCTAACTCTTTCCCAGCCCTTGCTATATGCAGCGTGCTGTTTCCATGAACGCTCTCTGCTTTGTTAATTCAGTATCTGTGAATAACGGGTAGTACGTGACAATGAAGGCCTACTGACATTGAACACAAATCAGATGTTCAGTATTCGGCTTACGACTGATTTTGTAGTTAATAAATTTCCTGACATCAGTAGTTTTGGAAAAGTAAGAAAAAATAAATAAATAAATATATTCTAAATGATTTAGTAATACAGTAGTGAGGGATCGTGAAAAAGTAAAAGGATTTCATAATAAATGGAAAAGGGATCAGCTTAGAAAACTCAGCGTCCTTTTGAACATAAAGATTGGATCCTATACGACTGTAAAATAAATAAAAACAAAATAAAAAACCTAGAACTGGAACAATAGTAGGTTAGAATAGTTCATTATGTAGAGAGGTTGTTGTCTAGTGTAGTGCACATCGTTAACAGATAATATATTGATGAGTTTGAACTGGAAAATCATACTTAAAATTCCTCACTACAGTGTATGTATTGGAAACTAAATTCGTTAAGTCGGTTACATTTAACTGTGTGCAAAATTTGACGATGCCAAGAAACATAATGGTTTAATCGGAGACAAATTAACAGAAATTCCTGCTTCAAATAAAGACGGATTGTATACAGCTAGTGAACAAGATTAGTAAATGCCACAACAAGAAAGGAAGTAGCGAATTTCTGTTTAGCCTGTTAATTTATATTATACGTTTATACGACAATTAAAGAGTACAAATTGTGCTACTCGTTAAACAACTAATTATGGGAAAAATATGTAGGCTCTACTGAAGCTGCAACATAGAATATTATTTTATTTGAAATATTGACAAATAATATAAGTATAAACTATTCATTTATTCATTCCTACAAATCGTTAGCATAGATATGTGGTTGGATAATTATTGTCCATATCTTGTCTGCATCCAGCCCTGCATTCGTAACCTGTCCGACTATTCCATAATTACTGATCGTGTCGCAAACGCCTGACTTGCACTGAACGACAAGTTCGGTATTAACTGTCTCGCGATAATGAGATTCAGTGGAGACCAATTAGTGATGTATACTCTGCATATGTGAAGTCTTTGTTTTTCGACAAAGTTGGAAGTTTAGCGCTATTAATACATTCCTGCACGTCAAACACAGTTCGAAAATTTTCAAATCTACGTCTGGAAAGTGTTGGCGCAGTAAATCGTATTGTTTCTCCATTGATTTCTTCAAATCATTTTTAATCTATATCCGATTGTATAATTTGTATACATACTCGAGCGTGTTTGAATTGAAATATCGATTGCATACTTTGCCATCCGACTCGTAACATATTGCGTATAAACAGTCACACGGAAGGTACAAACGTTTTCTCTAGTTCTGTTCCTCAATCGTTGTTTCAGTTCACATCGTAATGTCGATATGACGTGATCATTCTTCTGTGATGTGATCAACTCTTTCCTCGACACATTCCACTGTACTGATTACAATCGGTACCGCTGCGAAGTCCTTTGGTAAACTCATGCTCACATTTAATCCGAAAGCCGCGTTTCGCATCTCTTTAAACACTTCTCATTATTAAGTGTAATGTTATTTCAAATGCTGTCGTCTGATGGTCTCGATAAGCTTTTTAACCGTATATTTTTGGTCAGTATAGTCTGGCATGTCTCATTATGTACTATATATCTGAGTAAATCTGACTTTTTCTTATGTCGGTGGTACCGTACTGCTCCCAAAACACTTTAAATTAAAGAACGCTTTATTAAGAGCTTATTGATCTATTTTATTACGAGTTAAAATTGATCATTTTAATGTAGTGACTTACTTTATTTTTGAGTTATAACTGTTTGTTATTTGCACAAATAACTTATTTTATCATTTAGATAACCGTGTTTTTGAAGCCGTTTTAAGATCGCCGCACAAAGTGGGTCAACGCTCATAACTAACTTACTGCTCAAAAAATTTGAAGACAGTCGTAAAGTACAATTATAAACATACAGAAAACATATGCCTTGAGTTTACTTTATTTTAAATATAGTATGTAATATGCGTATTTACATAGTATGTAAAGTAGTGAAGTGGACAGCAGAAGCTGTACAATCATCAAATCAACGTAAAGCAAGTTTATACTTGTACACAGTACTTCAATGTAGTACACGAATTCATAAATTCTTGTTTTACAGAACATTAAAATGTCTTTCACATGACTGTGTAAAGTTATAAATGTGAATAACTGCAGAACATTTGAACATTTATTGTCACTTCAAACAATCTACTAACAGACCTTAATAACATAACAGCAGACTGCGCTGTAGACATTGTGCGTTTTGCACCTTACGTTTAACTATGTCCAATCGTTAAATTTTACCTTGATGCCTTAGGGAACTATTTTGCTGTCTCTCTCCCCCTCTCTCTTTCTTCTGTGCCATTTACATGTTACTAACAGTAAGGGTTACACTCTTCACCGTTTGCGCTAGCGATACGCACATTTTCACATCAGTGCTGATGCCACCGAAGGATCCTGCGCTCGAAAGCAGTGTGTATATGGGTAGGGTATTGAACCCACGGGAGCCTTCGACCGCGCGTCTTTCACGGATCGCGTTTCCAAACAACAGATCGCCTTGACACAACTTCCAGGGCCCAAACACGCGGCACTATTCCAGACTCACTCCACCTCGTGCAGTTACTGGACCAGGGACATCTGTTAATTCGTACAGATAACAACTTTTCAACAGATAAAATATTAGTATAATTTTACAAAATTTTTCTGTGTTTTTGTCAAAGACTATACTTTTTAAATTTTATTAGTACAGCATATTGTGTTGATCCATCGTCAGCAATGGATGTACTTGCTTTGCGCAGCAAACTTCCAGCTGTTTCTCAACAGAATAGTATATTGCTTTTTTAATAAGCTGCGAGTGATGTCATAAATTACGGATATTGATCACAGTTTCGTTACGGTTTTATTACAAATGATTATATTGATTTTGCCGATTTCTGAAGAATATAACATAAATAATGTGATTCGTATGCAACATTCTGGAAGAGAGTAAACATCTTGTGTAGAGTGTTGATATGACGTGAAACACAGTTTTTAACTATACATTATGAGCAGCCAAAGAATAGATTTCATAGTAAGAGTTGCTCGCTGTGTTGGAATTAACTGCATACGTACATAAATTTTATTATAAGAATTTTGGTTATCATATACAATAAACTCAAAATCAAAATTGTTACATGAGCACATAATTAATAACTTCAAAAACTTATTTTCTGTTTCTGACTATGTCAGTTTCATGCAGTTCTTCTACTATGTAACGAGTAGAAACATATATTTTTGAACATATACATTGCCAGTTCGAGATTAAATAGCAACTCAGAATACATATTGCTGTACTTAAGAGAAAATTTTGAAAGTGCTGAGTTGACGTATTATCAGTGACGAAAAACATAATATTGTTTACCTTTCATAAACAATCTTATTCGGAAAAGTTTATTCTAGTCTATTTGTTATAAATAAACGTAATAATTGACATTTTGAACTAATAATGAATGTTTTCAAACATACAAGAAAATTACTCAAAAGTAAAAACAATAACAGTTATAATTTAATGAAATTTTTATGTTAAAGCAAAACTTATTTTAATGTTTGTCATCGCAAATGTGTTATTTTTTTGTTTCTACCATTTTGTGTGTGTAATATATTAATTTTATCGAATTTGTTAAAAACTAATATATTCGTATTTATTTTGAAGCACTCGACAATCTGAGATTTAAAATAACATGAAGATGTACATTTAAACAAGTTATCATGTTAAGTTTGCTTTCTGTAAAATTTTTTAAAATGCATACAAATTTTTTTACAAAGTAAACTCAACATTGATATTGTGAATAAAAAATCATTTGACTTAAAGAGGTTTCTACGACAATAACATCAGATTTAAATAATTACATTGATAACTGAGTTACACTGGTTTCAGTTTCAATTATTTGGTGTGAGAGGCCGAGTAACTTAACACAAAGTATTGAGCTGTGTGTGGTAGTTTTGGCGGAGTGCATTGTCAAGAGTGACTTGTGTAGAGTACTGTCTGCTGGGTCTCAAGTGCTGAGAGTTCTGAAGTGCTGCGTGATACGGAATATGATCTTATTGACACATCAGCAGATTTAACCTTCTAAATGAGTAACAGTTACGAATCGTTGCGATTAATGTGATTGTATTAGTAATCTGTTTTTAAAAATACAGTGCTTTGTTGCTGCTATAAAAAACGTTGTTATTATTGGACCTCATATTTTTTGTATTTGTAAAAAAATATCCTCAAATACTAGGCTTGAGGATATAATTTGACATAATTAGGACAGTTCTGTAGTCATTCGTACCAGTGAGGCAGACGTTTTGTTACAAATCAATTAATCAGTTATCTTGCAATTGTAAATCTGTAACTGTCAAAAAACATTTCAGAAGCTGAAGTAAACGGCAGCGCTATTTGTGAGAGTATATTAAACACGATTTCGTTTTAGCACTATTGAATTCCTCTTTGTATGAAAATAACGCTTATGCAACTGTTAGCGAAGCAGTTGACACGTGTAACCTAATTTTGCCTCTTTCCCACACGTGTAACGTCTAACTCTTTCCCAGCCCTTGCTATATGCAGCGTGCTGTTTCCATGAACGCTCTCTGCTTTGTTAATTCAGTATCTGTGAATAACGGGTAGTACGTGACAATGAAGGCCTACTGACATTGAACACAAATCAGATGTTCAGTATTCGGCTTACGACTGATTTTGTAGTTAATAAATTTCCTGACATCAGTAGTTTTGGAAAAGTAAGAAAAAATAAATAAATAAATATATTCTAAATGATTTAGTAATACAGTAGTGAGGGATCGTGAAAAAGTAAAAGGATTTCATAATAAATGGAAAAGGGATCAGCTTAGAAAACTCAGCGTCCTTGTGAACATAAAGATTGGATCCTATACGACTGTAAAATAAATAAAAACAAAATAAAAAACCTAGAACTGGAACAATAGTAGGTTAGAATAGTTCATTATGTAGAGAGGTTGTTTTCTAGTGTAGTGCACATCGGTAACAGATAATATATTGATGAGTTTGAACTGGAAAATCATACTTAAAATTCCTCACTACAGTGTATGTATTGGAAACTAAATTCGTTAAGTCGGTTACATTTAACTGTGTGCAAAATTTGACGATGCCAAGAAACATAATGGTTTAATCGGAGACAAATTAACAGAAATTCCTGCTTCAAATAAAGACGGATTGTATACAGCTAGTGAACAAGATTAGTAAATGCCACAACAAGAAAGGAAGTAGCGAATTTCTGTTTAGCCTGTTAATTTATATTATACGTTTATACGACAATTAAAGAGTACAAATTGTGCTACTCGTTAAACAACTAATTATGGGAAAAATATGTAGGCTCTACTGAAGCTGCAACATAGAATATTATTTTATTTGAAATATTGACAAATAATATAAGTATAAACTATTCATTTATTCATTCCTACAAATCGTTAGCATAGATATGTGGTTGGATAATTATTGTCCATATCTTGTCTGCATCCAGCCCTGCATTCGTAACCTGTCCGACTATTCCATAATTACTGATCGTGTCGCAAACGCCTGACTTGCACTGAACGACAAGTTCGGTATTAACTGTCTCGCGATAATGAGATTCAGTGGAGACCAATTAGTGATGTATACTCTGCATATGTGAAGTCTTTGTTTTTCGACAAAGTTGGAAGTTTAGCGCTATTAATACATTCCTGCACGTCAAACACAGTTCGAAAATTTTCAAATCTACGTCTGGAAAGTGTTGGCGCAGTAAATCGTATTGTTTCTCCATTGATTTCTTCAAATCATTTTTAATCTATATCCGATTGTATAATTTGTATACATACTCGAGCGTGTTTGAATTGAAATATCGATTGCATACTTTGCCATCCGACTCGTAACATATTGCGTATAAACAGTCACACGGAAGGTACAAACGTTTTCTCTAGTTCTGTTCCTCAATCGTTGTTTCAGTTCACATCGTAATGTCGATATGACGTGATCATTCTTCTGTGATGTGATCAACTCTTTCCTCGACACATTCCACTGTACTGATTACAATCGGTACCGCTGCGAAGTCCTTTGGTAAACTCATGCTCACATTTAATCCGAAAGCCGCGTTTCGCATCTCTTTAAACACTTCTCATTATTAAGTGTAATGTTATTTCAAATGCTGTCGTCTGATGGTCTCGATAAGCTTTTTAACCGTATATTTTTGGTCAGTATAGTCTGGCATGTCTCATTATGTACTATATATCTGAGTAAATCTGACTTTTTCTTATGTCGGTGGTACCGTACTGCTCCCAAAACACTTTAAATTAAAGAACGCTTTATTAAGAGCTTATTGATCTATTTTATTACGAGTTAAAATTGATCATTTTAATGTAGTGACTTACTTTATTTTTGAGTTATAACTGTTTGTTATTTGCACAAATAACTTATTTTATCATTTAGATAACCGTGTTTTTGAAGCCGTTTTAAGATCGCCGCACAAAGTGGGTCAACGCTCATAACTAACTTACTGCTCAAAAAATTTGAAGACAGTCGTAAAGTACAATTATAAACATACAGAAAACATATGCCTTGAGTTTACTTTATTTTAAATATAGTATGTAATATGCGTATTTACATAGTATGTAAAGTAGTGAAGTGGACAGCAGAAGCTGTACAATCATCAAATCAACGTAAAGCAAGTTTATACTTGTACACAGTACTTCAATGTAGTACACGAATTCATAAATTCTTGTTTTACAGAACATTAAAATGTCTTTCACATGACTGTGTAAAGTTATAAATGTGAATAACTGCAGAACATTTGCACATTTATTGTCACTTCAAACAATCTACTAACAGACCTTAATAACATAACAGCAGACTGCGCTGTAGACATTGTGCGTTTTGCACCTTACGTTTAACTATGTCCAATCGTTAAATTTTACCTTGATGCCTTAGGGAACTATTTTGCTGTCTCTCTCCCCCTCTCTCTTTCTTCTGTGCCATTTACATGTTACTAACAGTAAGGGTTACACTCTTCACCGTTTGCGCTAGCGATACGCACATTTTCACATCAGTGCTGATGCCACCGAAGGATCCTGCGCTCGAAAGCAGTGTGTATATGGGTAGGGTATTGAACCCACGGGAGCCTTCGACCGCGCGTCTTTCACGGATCGCGTTTCCAAACAACAGATCGCCTTGACACAACTTCCAGGGCCCAAACACGCGGCACTATTCCAGACTCACTCCACCTCGTGCAGTTACTGGACCAGGGACATCTGTTAATTCGTACAGATAACAACTTTTCAACAGATAAAATATTAGTATAATTTTACAAAATTTTTCTGTGTTTTTGTCAAAGACTATACTTTTTAAATTTTATTAGTACAGCATATTGTGTTGATCCATCGTCAGCAATGGATGTACTTGCTTTGCGCAGCAAACTTCCAGCTGTTTCTCAACAGAATAGTATATTGCTTTTTTAATAAGCTGCGAGTGATGTCATAAATTACGGATATTGATCACAGTTTCGTTACGGTTTTATTACAAATGATTATATTGATTTTGCCGATTTCTGAAGAATATAACATAAATAATGTGATTCGTATGCAACATTCTGGAAGAGAGTAAACATCTTGTGTAGAGTGTTGATATGACGTGAAACACAGTTTTTAACTATACATTATGAGCAGCCAAAGAATAGATTTCATAGTAAGAGTTGCTCGCTGTGTTGGAATTAACTGCATACGTACATAAATTTTATTATAAGAATTTTGGTTATCATATACAATAAACTCAAAATCAAAATTGTTACATGAGCACATAATTAATAACTTCAAAAACTTATTTTCTGTTTCTGACTATGTCAGTTTCATGCAGTTCTTCTACTATGTAACGAGTAGAAACATATATTTTTGAACATATACATTGCCAGTTCGAGATTAAATAGCAACTCAGAATACATATTGCTGTACTTAAGAGAAAATTTTGAAAGTGCTGAGTTGACGTATTATCAGTGACGAAAAACATAATATTGTTTACCTTTCATAAACAATCTTATTCGGAAAAGTTTATTCTACTCTATTTGTTATAAATAAACGTAATAATTGACATTTTGAACTAATAATGAATGTTTTCAAACATACAAGAAAATTACTCAAAAGTAAAAACAATAACAGTTATAATTTAATGAAATTTTTATGTTAAAGCAAAACTTATTTTAATGTTTGTCATCGCAAATGTGTTATTTTTTTGTTTCTACCATTTTGTGTGTGTAATATATTAATTTTATCGAATTTGTTAAAAACTAATATATTCGTATTTATTTTGAAGCACTCGACAATCTGAGATTTAAAATAACATGAAGATGTACATTTAAACAAGTTATCATGTTAAGTTTGCTTTCTGTAAAATTTTTTAAAATGCATACAAATTTTTTTACAAAGTAAACTCAACATTGATATTGTGAATAAAAAATCATTTGACTTAAAGAGGTTTCTACGACAATAACATCAGATTTAAATAATTACATTGATAACTGAGTTACACTGGTTTCAGTTTCAATTATTTGGTGTGAGAGGCCGAGTAACTTAACACAAAGTATTGAGCTGTGTGTGGTAGTTTTGGCGGAGTGCATTGTCAAGAGTGACTTGTGTAGAGTACTGTCTGCTGGGTCTCAAGTGCTGAGAGTTCTGAAGTGCTGCGTGATACGGAATATGATCTTATTGACACATCAGCAGATTTAACCTTCTAAATGAGTAACAGTTACGAATCGTTGCGATTAATGTGATTGTATTAGTAATCTGTTTTTAAAAATACAGTGCTTTGTTGCTGCTATAAAAAACGTTGTTATTATTGGACCTCATATTTTTTGTATTTGTAAAAAAATATCCTCAAATACTAGGCTTGAGGATATAATTTGACATAATTAGGACAGTTCTGTAGTCATTCGTACCAGTGAGGCAGACGTTTTGTTACAAATCAATTAATCAGTTATCTTGCAATTGTAAATCTGTAACTGTCAAAAAACATTTCAGAAGCTGAAGTAAACGGCAGCGCTATTTGTGAGAGTATATTAAACACGATTTCGTTTTAGCACTATTGAATTCCTCTTTGTATGAAAATAACGCTTATGCAACTGTTAGCGAAGCAGTTGACACGTGTAACCTAATTTTGCCTCTTTCCCACACGTGTAACGTCTAACTCTTTCCCAGCCCTTGCTATATGCAGCGTGCTGTTTCCATGAACGCTCTCTGCTTTGTTAATTCAGTATCTGTGAATAACGGGTAGTACGTGACAATGAAGGCCTACTGACATTGAACACAAATCAGATGTTCAGTATTCGGCTTACGACTGATTTTGTAGTTAATAAATTTCCTGACATCAGTAGTTTTGGAAAAGTAAGAAAAAATAAATAAATAAATATATTCTAAATGATTTAGTAATACAGTAGTGAGGGATCGTGAAAAAGTAAAAGGATTTCATAATAAATGGAAAAGGGATCAGCTTAGAAAACTCAGCGTCCTTGTGAACATAAAGATTGGATCCTATACGACTGTAAAATAAATAAAAACAAAATAAAAAACCTAGAACTGGAACAATAGTAGGTTAGAATAGTTCATTATGTAGAGAGGTTGTTTTCTAGTGTAGTGCACATCGGTAACAGATAATATATTGATGAGTTTGAACTGGAAAATCATACTTAAAATTCCTCACTACAGTGTATGTATTGGAAACTAAATTCGTTAAGTCGGTTACATTTAACTGTGTGCAAAATTTGACGATGCCAAGAAACATAATGGTTTAATCGGAGACAAATTAACAGAAATTCCTGCTTCAAATAAAGACGGATTGTATACAGCTAGTGAACAAGATTAGTAAATGCCACAACAAGAAAGGAAGTAGCGAATTTCTGTTTAGCCTGTTAATTTATATTATACGTTTATACGACAATTAAAGAGTACAAATTGTGCTACTCGTTAAACAACTAATTATGGGAAAAATATGTAGGCTCTACTGAAGCTGCAACATAGAATATTATTTTATTTGAAATATTGACAAATAATATAAGTATAAACTATTCATTTATTCATTCCTACAAATCGTTAGCATAGATATGTGGTTGGATAATTATTGTCCATATCTTGTCTGCATCCAGCCCTGCATTCGTAACCTGTCCGACTATTCCATAATTACTGATCGTGTCGCAAACGCCTGACTTGCACTGAACGACAAGTTCGGTATTAACTGTCTCGCGATAATGAGATTCAGTGGAGACCAATTAGTGATGTATACTCTGCATATGTGAAGTCTTTGTTTTTCGACAAAGTTGGAAGTTTAGCGCTATTAATACATTCCTGCACGTCAAACACAGTTCGAAAATTTTCAAATCTACGTCTGGAAAGTGTTGGCGCAGTAAATCGTATTGTTTCTCCATTGATTTCTTCAAATCATTTTTAATCTATATCCGATTGTATAATTTGTATACATACTCGAGCGTGTTTGAATTGAAATATCGATTGCATACTTTGCCATCCGACTCGTAACATATTGCGTATAAACAGTCACACGGAAGGTACAAACGTTTTCTCTAGTTCTGTTCCTCAATCGTTGTTTCAGTTCACATCGTAATGTCGATATGACGTGATCATTCTTCTGTGATGTGATCAACTCTTTCCTCGACACATTCCACTGTACTGATTACAATCGGTACCGCTGCGAAGTCCTTTGGTAAACTCATGCTCACATTTAATCCGAAAGCCGCGTTTCGCATCTCTTTAAACACTTCTCATTATTAAGTGTAATGTTATTTCAAATGCTGTCGTCTGATGGTCTCGATAAGCTTTTTAACCGTATATTTTTGGTCAGTATAGTCTGGCATGTCTCATTATGTACTATATATCTGAGTAAATCTGACTTTTTCTTATGTCGGTGGTACCGTACTGCTCCCAAAACACTTTAAATTAAAGAACGCTTTATTAAGAGCTTATTGATCTATTTTATTACGAGTTAAAATTGATCATTTTAATGTAGTGACTTACTTTATTTTTGAGTTATAACTGTTTGTTATTTGCACAAATAACTTATTTTATCATTTAGATAACCGTGTTTTTGAAGCCGTTTTAAGATCGCCGCACAAAGTGGGTCAACGCTCATAACTAACTTACTGCTCAAAAAATTTGAAGACAGTCGTAAAGTACAATTATAAACATACAGAAAACATATGCCTTGAGTTTACTTTATTTTAAATATAGTATGTAATATGCGTATTTACATAGTATGTAAAGTAGTGAAGTGGACAGCAGAAGCTGTACAATCATCAAATCAACGTAAAGCAAGTTTATACTTGTACACAGTACTTCAATGTAGTACACGAATTCATAAATTCTTGTTTTACAGAACATTAAAATGTCTTTCACATGACTGTGTAAAGTTATAAATGTGAATAACTGCAGAACATTTGCACATTTATTGTCACTTCAAACAATCTACTAACAGACCTTAATAACATAACAGCAGACTGCGCTGTAGACATTGTGCGTTTTGCACCTTACGTTTAACTATGTCCAATCGTTAAATTTTACCTTGATGCCTTAGGGAACTATTTTGCTGTCTCTCTCCCCCTCTCTCTTTCTTCTGTGCCATTTACATGTTACTAACAGTAAGGGTTACACTCTTCACCGTTTGCGCTAGCGATACGCACATTTTCACATCAGTGCTGATGCCACCGAAGGATCCTGCGCTCGAAAGCAGTGTGTATATGGGTAGGGTATTGAACCCACGGGAGCCTTCGACCGCGCGTCTTTCACGGATCGCGTTTCCAAACAACAGATCGCCTTGACACAACTTCCAGGGCCCAAACACGCGGCACTATTCCAGACTCACTCCACCTCGTGCAGTTACTGGACCAGGGACATCTGTTAATTCGTACAGATAACAACTTTTCAACAGATAAAATATTAGTATAATTTTACAAAATTTTTCTGTGTTTTTGTCAAAGACTATACTTTTTAAATTTTATTAGTACAGCATATTGTGTTGATCCATCGTCAGCAATGGATGTACTTGCTTTGCGCAGCAAACTTCCAGCTGTTTCTCAACAGAATAGTATATTGCTTTTTTAATAAGCTGCGAGTG
Source organism: Magicicada septendecula (assembly GCA_034769895.1). Classification (NCBI taxonomy): domain Eukaryota; kingdom Metazoa; phylum Arthropoda; class Insecta; order Hemiptera; family Cicadidae; genus Magicicada; species Magicicada septendecula. Next base: position 180,070,737 of record CM068368.1, read on the forward strand.
ATGTCATAAATTACGGATATTGATCACAGTTTCGTTACGGTTTTATTACAAATGATTATATTGATTTTGCCGATTTCTGAAGAATATAACATAAATAATGTGATTCGTATGCAACATTCTGGAAGAGAGTAAACATCTTGTGTAGAGTGTTGATATGACGTGAAACACAGTTTTTAACTATACATTATGAGCAGCCAAAGAATAGATTTCATAGTAAGAGTTGCTCGCTGTGTTGGAATTAACTGCATACGTACATAAATTTTATTATAAGAATTTTGGTTATCATATACAATAAACTCAAAATCAAAATTGTTACATGAGCACATAATTAATAACTTCAAAAACTTATTTTCTGTTTCTGACTATGTCAGTTTCATGCAGTTCTTCTACTATGTAACGAGTAGAAACATATATTTTTGAACATATACATTGCCAGTTCGAGATTAAATAGCAACTCAGAATACATATTGCTGTACTTAAGAGAAAATTTTGAAAGTGCTGAGTTGACGTATTATCAGTGACGAAAAACATAATATTGTTTACCTTTCATAAACAATCTTATTCGGAAAAGTTTATTCTAGTCTATTTGTTATAAATAAACGTAATAATTGACATTTTGAACTAATAATGAATGTTTTCAAACATACAAGAAAATTACTCAAAAGTAAAAACAATAACAGTTATAATTTAATGAAATTTTTATGTTAAAGCAAAACTTATTTTAATGTTTGTCATCGCAAATGTGTTATTTTTTTGTTTCTACCATTTTGTGTGTGTAATATATTAATTTTATCGAATTTGTTAAAAACTAATATATTCGTATTTATTTTGAAGCACTCGACAATCTGAGATTTAAAATAACATGAAGATGTACATTTAAACAAGTTATCATGTTAAGTTTGCTTTCTGTAAAATTTTTTAAAATGCATACAAATTTTTTTACAAAGTAAACTCAACATTGATATTGTGAATAAAAAATCATTTGACTTAAAGAGGTTTCTACGACAATAACATCAGATTTAAATAATTACATTGATAACTGAGTTACACTGGTTTCAGTTTCAATTATTTGGTGTGAGAGGCCGAGTAACTTAACACAAAGTATTGAGCTGTGTGTGGTAGTTTTGGCGGAGTGCATTGTCAAGAGTGACTTGTGTAGAGTACTGTCTGCTGGGTCTCAAGTGCTGAGAGTTCTGAAGTGCTGCGTGATACGGAATATGATCTTATTGACACATCAGCAGATTTAACCTTCTAAATGAGTAACAGTTACGAATCGTTGCGATTAATGTGATTGTATTAGTAATCTGTTTTTAAAAATACAGTGCTTTGTTGCTGCTATAAAAAACGTTGTTATTATTGGACCTCATATTTTTTGTATTTGTAAAAAAATATCCTCAAATACTAGGCTTGAGGATATAATTTGACATAATTAGGACAGTTCTGTAGTCATTCGTACCAGTGAGGCAGACGTTTTGTTACAAATCAATTAATCAGTTATCTTGCAATTGTAAATCTGTAACTGTCAAAAAACATTTCAGAAGCTGAAGTAAACGGCAGCGCTATTTGTGAGAGTATATTAAACACGATTTCGTTTTAGCACTATTGAATTCCTCTTTGTATGAAAATAACGCTTATGCAACTGTTAGCGAAGCAGTTGACACGTGTAACCTAATTTTGCCTCTTTCCCACACGTGTAACGTCTAACTCTTTCCCAGCCCTTGCTATATGCAGCGTGCTGTTTCCATGAACGCTCTCTGCTTTGTTAATTCAGTATCTGTGAATAACGGGTAGTACGTGACAATGAAGGCCTACTGACATTGAACACAAATCAGATGTTCAGTATTCGGCTTACGACTGATTTTGTAGTTAATAAATTTCCTGACATCAGTAGTTTTGGAAAAGTAAGAAAAAATAAATAAATAAATATATTCTAAATGATTTAGTAATACAGTAGTGAGGGATCGTGAAAAAGTAAAAGGATTTCATAATAAATGGAAAAGGGATCAGCTTAGAAAACTCAGCGTCCTTGTGAACATAAAGATTGGATCCTATACGACTGTAAAATAAATAAAAACAAAATAAAAAACCTAGAACTGGAACAATAGTAGGTTAGAATAGTTCATTATGTAGAGAGGTTGTTTTCTAGTGTAGTGCACATCGGTAACAGATAATATATTGATGAGTTTGAACTGGAAAATCATACTTAAAATTCCTCACTACAGTGTATGTATTGGAAACTAAATTCGTTAAGTCGGTTACATTTAACTGTGTGCAAAATTTGACGATGCCAAGAAACATAATGGTTTAATCGGAGACAAATTAACAGAAATTCCTGCTTCAAATAAAGACGGATTGTATACAGCTAGTGAACAAGATTAGTAAATGCCACAACAAGAAAGGAAGTAGCGAATTTCTGTTTAGCCTGTTAATTTATATTATACGTTTATACGACAATTAAAGAGTACAAATTGTGCTACTCGTTAAACAACTAATTATGGGAAAAATATGTAGGCTCTACTGAAGCTGCAACATAGAATATTATTTTATTTGAAATATTGACAAATAATATAAGTATAAACTATTCATTTATTCATTCCTACAAATCGTTAGCATAGATATGTGGTTGGATAATTATTGTCCATATCTTGTCTGCATCCAGCCCTGCATTCGTAACCTGTCCGACTATTCCATAATTACTGATCGTGTCGCAAACGCCTGACTTGCACTGAACGACAAGTTCGGTATTAACTGTCTCGCGATAATGAGATTCAGTGGAGACCAATTAGTGATGTATACTCTGCATATGTGAAGTCTTTGTTTTTCGACAAAGTTGGAAGTTTAGCGCTATTAATACATTCCTGCACGTCAAACACAGTTCGAAAATTTTCAAATCTACGTCTGGAAAGTGTTGGCGCAGTAAATCGTATTGTTTCTCCATTGATTTCTTCAAATCATTTTTAATCTATATCCGATTGTATAATTTGTATACATACTCGAGCGTGTTTGAATTGAAATATCGATTGCATACTTTGCCATCCGACTCGTAACATATTGCGTATAAACAGTCACACGGAAGGTACAAACGTTTTCTCTAGTTCTGTTCCTCAATCGTTGTTTCAGTTCACATCGTAATGTCGATATGACGTGATCATTCTTCTGTGATGTGATCAACTCTTTCCTCGACACATTCCACTGTACTGATTACAATCGGTACCGCTGCGAAGTCCTTTGGTAAACTCATGCTCACATTTAATCCGAAAGCCGCGTTTCGCATCTCTTTAAACACTTCTCATTATTAAGTGTAATGTTATTTCAAATGCTGTCGTCTGATGGTCTCGATAAGCTTTTTAACCGTATATTTTTGGTCAGTATAGTCTGGCATGTCTCATTATGTACTATATATCTGAGTAAATCTGACTTTTTCTTATGTCGGTGGTACCGTACTGCTCCCAAAACACTTTAAATTAAAGAACGCTTTATTAAGAGCTTATTGATCTATTTTATTACGAGTTAAAATTGATCATTTTAATGTAGTGACTTACTTTATTTTTGAGTTATAACTGTTTGTTATTTGCACAAATAACTTATTTTATCATTTAGATAACCGTGTTTTTGAAGCCGTTTTAAGATCGCCGCACAAAGTGGGTCAACGCTCATAACTAACTTACTGCTCAAAAAATTTGAAGACAGTCGTAAAGTACAATTATAAACATACAGAAAACATATGCCTTGAGTTTACTTTATTTTAAATATAGTATGTAATATGCGTATTTACATAGTATGTAAAGTAGTGAAGTGGACAGCAGAAGCTGTACAATCATCAAATCAACGTAAAGCAAGTTTATACTTGTACACAGTACTTCAATGTAGTACACGAATTCATAAATTCTTGTTTTACAGAACATTAAAATGTCTTTCACATGACTGTGTAAAGTTATAAATGTGAATAACTGCAGAACATTTGCACATTTATTGTCACTTCAAACAATCTACTAACAGACCTTAATAACATAACAGCAGACTGCGCTGTAGACATTGTGCGTTTTGCACCTTACGTTTAACTATGTCCAATCGTTAAATTTTACCTTGATGCCTTAGGGAACTATTTTGCTGTCTCTCTCCCCCTCTCTCTTTCTTCTGTGCCATTTACATGTTACTAACAGTAAGGGTTACACTCTTCACCGTTTGCGCTAGCGATACGCACATTTTCACATCAGTGCTGATGCCACCGAAGGATCCTGCGCTCGAAAGCAGTGTGTATATGGGTAGGGTATTGAACCCACGGGAGCCTTCGACCGCGCGTCTTTCACGGATCGCGTTTCCAAACAACAGATCGCCTTGACACAACTTCCAGGGCCCAAACACGCGGCACTATTCCAGACTCACTCCACCTCGTGCAGTTACTGGACCAGGGACATCTGTTAATTCGTACAGATAACAACTTTTCAACAGATAAAATATTAGTATAATTTTACAAAATTTTTCTGTGTTTTTGTCAAAGACTATACTTTTTAAATTTTATTAGTACAGCATATTGTGTTGATCCATCGTCAGCAATGGATGTACTTGCTTTGCGCAGCAAACTTCCAGCTGTTTCTCAACAGAATAGTATATTGCTTTTTTAATAAGCTGCGAGTGATGTCATAAATTACGGATATTGATCACAGTTTCGTTACGGTTTTATTACAAATGATTATATTGATTTTGCCGATTTCTGAAGAATATAACATAAATAATGTGATTCGTATGCAACATTCTGGAAGAGAGTAAACATCTTGTGTAGAGTGTTGATATGACGTGAAACACAGTTTTTAACTATACATTATGAGCAGCCAAAGAATAGATTTCATAGTAAGAGTTGCTCGCTGTGTTGGAATTAACTGCATACGTACATAAATTTTATTATAAGAATTTTGGTTATCATATACAATAAACTCAAAATCAAAATTGTTACATGAGCACATAATTAATAACTTCAAAAACTTATTTTCTGTTTCTGACTATGTCAGTTTCATGCAGTTCTTCTACTATGTAACGAGTAGAAACATATATTTTTGAACATATACATTGCCAGTTCGAGATTAAATAGCAACTCAGAATACATATTGCTGTACTTAAGAGAAAATTTTGAAAGTGCTGAGTTGACGTATTATCAGTGACGAAAAACATAATATTGTTTACCTTTCATAAACAATCTTATTCGGAAAAGTTTATTCTACTCTATTTGTTATAAATAAACGTAATAATTGACATTTTGAACTAATAATGAATGTTTTCAAACATACAAGAAAATTACTCAAAAGTAAAAACAATAACAGTTATAATTTAATGAAATTTTTATGTTAAAGCAAAACTTATTTTAATGTTTGTCATCGCAAATGTGTTATTTTTTTGTTTCTACCATTTTGTGTGTGTAATATATTAATTTTATCGAATTTGTTAAAAACTAATATATTCGTATTTATTTTGAAGCACTCGACAATCTGAGATTTAAAATAACATGAAGATGTACATTTAAACAAGTTATCATGTTAAGTTTGCTTTCTGTAAAATTTTTTAAAATGCATACAAATTTTTTTACAAAGTAAACTCAACATTGATATTGTGAATAAAAAATCATTTGACTTAAAGAGGTTTCTACGACAATAACATCAGATTTAAATAATTACATTGATAACTGAGTTACACTGGTTTCAGTTTCAATTATTTGGTGTGAGAGGCCGAGTAACTTAACACAAAGTATTGAGCTGTGTGTGGTAGTTTTGGCGGAGTGCATTGTCAAGAGTGACTTGTGTAGAGTACTGTCTGCTGGGTCTCAAGTGCTGAGAGTTCTGAAGTGCTGCGTGATACGGAATATGATCTTATTGACACATCAGCAGATTTAACCTTCTAAATGAGTAACAGTTACGAATCGTTGCGATTAATGTGATTGTATTAGTAATCTGTTTTTAAAAATACAGTGCTTTGTTGCTGCTATAAAAAACGTTGTTATTATTGGACCTCATATTTTTTGTATTTGTAAAAAAATATCCTCAAATACTAGGCTTGAGGATATAATTTGACATAATTAGGACAGTTCTGTAGTCATTCGTACCAGTGAGGCAGACGTTTTGTTACAAATCAATTAATCAGTTATCTTGCAATTGTAAATCTGTAACTGTCAAAAAACATTTCAGAAGCTGAAGTAAACGGCAGCGCTATTTGTGAGAGTATATTAAACACGATTTCGTTTTAGCACTATTGAATTCCTCTTTGTATGAAAATAACGCTTATGCAACTGTTAGCGAAGCAGTTGACACGTGTAACCTAATTTTGCCTCTTTCCCACACGTGTAACGTCTAACTCTTTCCCAGCCCTTGCTATATGCAGCGTGCTGTTTCCATGAACGCTCTCTGCTTTGTTAATTCAGTATCTGTGAATAACGGGTAGTACGTGACAATGAAGGCCTACTGACATTGAACACAAATCAGATGTTCAGTATTCGGCTTACGACTGATTTTGTAGTTAATAAATTTCCTGACATCAGTAGTTTTGGAAAAGTAAGAAAAAATAAATAAATAAATATATTCTAAATGATTTAGTAATACAGTAGTGAGGGATCGTGAAAAAGTAAAAGGATTTCATAATAAATGGAAAAGGGATCAGCTTAGAAAACTCAGCGTCCTTGTGAACATAAAGATTGGATCCTATACGACTGTAAAATAAATAAAAACAAAATAAAAAACCTAGAACTGGAACAATAGTAGGTTAGAATAGTTCATTATGTAGAGAGGTTGTTTTCTAGTGTAGTGCACATCGGTAACAGATAATATATTGATGAGTTTGAACTGGAAAATCATACTTAAAATTCCTCACTACAGTGTATGTATTGGAAACTAAATTCGTTAAGTCGGTTACATTTAACTGTGTGCAAAATTTGACGATGCCAAGAAACATAATGGTTTAATCGGAGACAAATTAACAGAAATTCCTGCTTCAAATAAAGACGGATTGTATACAGCTAGTGAACAAGATTAGTAAATGCCACAACAAGAAAGGAAGTAGCGAATTTCTGTTTAGCCTGTTAATTTATATTATACGTTTATACGACAATTAAAGAGTACAAATTGTGCTACTCGTTAAACAACTAATTATGGGAAAAATATGTAGGCTCTACTGAAGCTGCAACATAGAATATTATTTTATTTGAAATATTGACAAATAATATAAGTATAAACTATTCATTTATTCATTCCTACAAATCGTTAGCATAGATATGTGGTTGGATAATTATTGTCCATATCTTGTCTGCATCCAGCCCTGCATTCGTAACCTGTCCGACTATTCCATAATTACTGATCGTGTCGCAAACGCCTGACTTGCACTGAACGACAAGTTCGGTATTAACTGTCTCGCGATAATGAGATTCAGTGGAGACCAATTAGTGATGTATACTCTGCATATGTGAAGTCTTTGTTTTTCGACAAAGTTGGAAGTTTAGCGCTATTAATACATTCCTGCACGTCAAACACAGTTCGAAAATTTTCAAATCTACGTCTGGAAAGTGTTGGCGCAGTAAATCGTATTGTTTCTCCATTGATTTCTTCAAATCATTTTTAATCTATATCCGATTGTATAATTTGTATACATACTCGAGCGTGTTTGAATTGAAATATCGATTGCATACTTTGCCATCCGACTCGTAACATATTGCGTATAAACAGTCACACGGAAGGTACAAACGTTTTCTCTAGTTCTGTTCCTCAATCGTTGTTTCAGTTCACATCGTAATGTCGATATGACGTGATCATTCTTCTGTGATGTGATCAACTCTTTCCTCGACACATTCCACTGTACTGATTACAATCGGTACCGCTGCGAAGTCCTTTGGTAAACTCATGCTCACATTTAATCCGAAAGCCGCGTTTCGCATCTCTTTAAACACTTCTCATTATTAAGTGTAATGTTATTTCAAATGCTGTCGTCTGATGGTCTCGATAAGCTTTTTAACCGTATATTTTTGGTCAGTATAGTCTGGCATGTCTCATTATGTACTATATATCTGAGTAAATCTGACTTTTTCTTATGTCGGTGGTACCGTACTGCTCCCAAAACACTTTAAATTAAAGAACGCTTTATTAAGAGCTTATTGATCTATTTTATTACGAGTTAAAATTGATCATTTTAATGTAGTGACTTACTTTATTTTTGAGTTATAACTGTTTGTTATTTGCACAAATAACTTATTTTATCATTTAGATAACCGTGTTTTTGAAGCCGTTTTAAGATCGCCGCACAAAGTGGGTCAACGCTCATAACTAACTTACTGCTCAAAAAATTTGAAGACAGTCGTAAAGTACAATTATAAACATACAGAAAACATATGCCTTGAGTTTACTTTATTTTAAATATAGTATGTAATATGCGTATTTACATAGTATGTAAAGTAGTGAAGTGGACAGCAGAAGCTGTACAATCATCAAATCAACGTAAAGCAAGTTTATACTTGTACACAGTACTTCAATGTAGTACACGAATTCATAAATTCTTGTTTTACAGAACATTAAAATGTCTTTCACATGACTGTGTAAAGTTATAAATGTGAATAACTGCAGAACATTTGCACATTTATTGTCACTTCAAACAATCTACTAACAGACCTTAATAACATAACAGCAGACTGCGCTGTAGACATTGTGCGTTTTGCACCTTACGTTTAACTATGTCCAATCGTTAAATTTTACCTTGATGCCTTAGGGAACTATTTTGCTGTCTCTCTCCCCCTCTCTCTTTCTTCTGTGCCATTTACATGTTACTAACAGTAAGGGTTACACTCTTCACCGTTTGCGCTAGCGATACGCACATTTTCACATCAGTGCTGATGCCACCGAAGGATCCTGCGCTCGAAAGCAGTGTGTATATGGGTAGGGTATTGAACCCACGGGAGCCTTCGACCGCGCGTCTTTCACGGATCGCGTTTCCAAACAACAGATCGCCTTGACACAACTTCCAGGGCCCAAACACGCGGCACTATTCCAGACTCACTCCACCTCGTGCAGTTACTGGACCAGGGACATCTGTTAATTCGTACAGATAACAACTTTTCAACAGATAAAATATTAGTATAATTTTACAAAATTTTTCTGTGTTTTTGTCAAAGACTATACTTTTTAAATTTTATTAGTACAGCATATTGTGTTGATCCATCGTCAGCAATGGATGTACTTGCTTTGCGCAGCAAACTTCCAGCTGTTTCTCAACAGAATAGTATATTGCTTTTTTAATAAGCTGCGAGTGATGTCATAAATTACGGATATTGATCACAGTTTCGTTACGGTTTTATTACAAATGATTATATTGATTTTGCCGATTTCTGAAGAATATAACATAAATAATGTGATTCGTATGCAACATTCTGGAAGAGAGTAAACATCTTGTGTAGAGTGTTGATATGACGTGAAACACAGTTTTTAACTATACATTATGAGCAGCCAAAGAATAGATTTCATAGTAAGAGTTGCTCGCTGTGTTGGAATTAACTGCATACGTACATAAATTTTATTATAAGAATTTTGGTTATCATATACAATAAACTCAAAATCAAAATTGTTACATGAGCACATAATTAATAACTTCAAAAACTTATTTTCTGTTTCTGACTATGTCAGTTTCATGCAGTTCTTCTACTATGTAACGAGTAGAAACATATATTTTTGAACATATACATTGCCAGTTCGAGATTAAATAGCAACTCAGAATACATATTGCTGTACTTAAGAGAAAATTTTGAAAGTGCTGAGTTGACGTATTATCAGTGACGAAAAACATAATATTGTTTACCTTTCATAAACAATCTTATTCGGAAAAGTTTATTCTACTCTATTTGTTATAAATAAACGTAATAATTGACATTTTGAACTAATAATGAATGTTTTCAAACATACAAGAAAATTACTCAAAAGTAAAAACAATAACAGTTATAATTTAATGAAATTTTTATGTTAAAGCAAAACTTATTTTAATGTTTGTCATCGCAAATGTGTTATTTTTTTGTTTCTACCATTTTGTGTGTGTAATATATTAATTTTATCGAATTTGTTAAAAACTAATATATTCGTATTTATTTTGAAGCACTCGACAATCTGAGATTTAAAATAACATGAAGATGTACATTTAAACAAGTTATCATGTTAAGTTTGCTTTCTGTAAAATTTTTTAAAATGCATACAAATTTTTTTACAAAGTAAACTCAACATTGATATTGTGAATAAAAAATCATTTGACTTAAAGAGGTTTCTACGACAATAACATCAGATTTAAATAATTACATTGATAACTGAGTTACACTGGTTTCAGTTTCAATTATTTGGTGTGAGAGGCCGAGTAACTTAACACAAAGTATTGAGCTGTGTGTGGTAGTTTTGGCGGAGTGCATTGTCAAGAGTGACTTGTGTAGAGTACTGTCTGCTGGGTCTCAAGTGCTGAGAGTTCTGAAGTGCTGCGTGATACGGAATATGATCTTATTGACACATCAGCAGATTTAACCTTCTAAATGAGTAACAGTTACGAATCGTTGCGATTAATGTGATTGTATTAGTAATCTGTTTTTAAAAATACAGTGCTTTGTTGCTGCTATAAAAAACGTTGTTATTATTGGACCTCATATTTTTTGTATTTGTAAAAAAATATCCTCAAATACTAGGCTTGAGGATATAATTTGACATAATTAGGACAGTTCTGTAGTCATTCGTACCAGTGAGGCAGACGTTTTGTTACAAATCAATTAATCAGTTATCTTGCAATTGTAAATCTGTAACTGTCAAAAAACATTTCAGAAGCTGAAGTAAACGGCAGCGCTATTTGTGAGAGTATATTAAACACGATTTCGTTTTAGCACTATTGAATTCCTCTTTGTATGAAAATAACGCTTATGCAACTGTTAGCGAAGCAGTTGACACGTGTAACCTAATTTTGCCTCTTTCCCACACGTGTAACGTCTAACTCTTTCCCAGCCCTTGCTATATGCAGCGTGCTGTTTCCATGAACGCTCTCTGCTTTGTTAATTCAGTATCTGTGAATAACGGGTAGTACGTGACAATGAAGGCCTACTGACATTGAACACAAATCAGATGTTCAGTATTCGGCTTACGACTGATTTTGTAGTTAATAAATTTCCTGACATCAGTAGTTTTGGAAAAGTAAGAAAAAATAAATAAATAAATATATTCTAAATGATTTAGTAATACAGTAGTGAGGGATCGTGAAAAAGTAAAAGGATTTCATAATAAATGGAAAAGGGATCAGCTTAGAAAACTCAGCGTCCTTGTGAACATAAAGATTGGATCCTATACGACTGTAAAATAAATAAAAACAAAATAAAAAACCTAGAACTGGAACAATAGTAGGTTAGAATAGTTCATTATGTAGAGAGGTTGTTTTCTAGTGTAGTGCACATCGGTAACAGATAATATATTGATGAGTTTGAACTGGAAAATCATACTTAAAATTCCTCACTACAGTGTATGTATTGGAAACTAAATTCGTTAAGTCGGTTACATTTAACTGTGTGCAAAATTTGACGATGCCAAGAAACATAATGGTTTAATCGGAGACAAATTAACAGAAATTCCTGCTTCAAATAAAGACGGATTGTATACAGCTAGTGAACAAGATTAGTAAATGCCACAACAAGAAAGGAAGTAGCGAATTTCTGTTTAGCCTGTTAATTT